>OX387645.1:8352281-10852281 GCA_947568875.1 Fissipunctia ypsillon | reverse complement strand
TAAAAATAAATAGGTATGTTGTTTATGTCAATTTATTTATTTAACACACCACCACCACTACCTATACCTTCCGCCAGATAACCGTGGAATAAAAGTCGTTGCATTGACGCCTTCTACCAATGTATTCCAATATTTCAAAACGATACGAAAAAATGTAAAGGCAGTGTCGCCAACACGATCGAAACAAACGTATCGCGGTACGAGGCGTACTTGACGCGTGCACATGTCATGTTTTTTTTTTTGCATTTAAGTTTCGAGACTTTTTAGTACAAGTGGGGTTAATGACTTTTACTCCACCCTTATCTGGCGTAGGTATAGTAGGTATTTCTCAGACATAAAACTGCGCTGCACAGCAAGATAAGTGCTAGATCTGGCGCTAAAAGTATTCAGCGGGCAACATTGTTATGATAACCCAGTATAGTTGTTCTAAAATTCATATTTACCACTAAAAAACCAAAAAATGAAACTAAATATTTATTAAACATGGAGTTTTTTTTTTAAATCTTCTATGTTTAGGAATTACTAACGAACATTTTACAGTTTTTTTTAATTTATGTAACAAGCTTTTTTAATAATTAGCAAATAATTAGCTGCTTCTTTATTCCTTTTGAGAGCTTCCGTTACGTGCGCTGCGTAAACGGTTAAAGTTACGTAAAAATCATGTATGACGGAATTGTTCCTCTTAAAAAGTTCTATAAAAAATCGGCAATAGCACATGTCTATCTTTTAAGGTTGGCTCACTATAACTTTTTTATAGGTAATCAAATTTGTTATGAAATAATGCATTATTTGCGAAGGCGTTTTCATCAACATGGTATTAATCCTTATCCAAATAAATAGTTTCATAATCAATGTTGATTAAGTACATGTGATTTCCTTTTTAAATTATTCGAATTGGACCTTTCGTTTAGAAATTACGACGGGCATAAAAATGCTTAAAGTAAGAAAAATGCGCATAGTCTATTAGTTATCTACACATTTTATTTTTTATTGATTATTTGAACGCGCTAATCTCTGTCACTGGTGTGCGGTACCCCAGCAAAATAATATCGAAAATAGTCATTTAAATTTTATAGATAATTAGTTGCCCAGCTTCTGTAATTGTTGCGCACATTTTTAAATTTGTTGCATTTATAGTTTTTTAATTATTTCACAAAAACATTTCCTGCTGGGGTAACGTTACCGCAGCCAGACATGTTCTTTTTTAATGGGAATATTGAAATAAATATTAGCTATATAATTAGTTGTCTAGACGAGGTAAATGTAGCAACAACTTATTTTGTATTTGTTCTTTCTTCGGCAGCGAAGTTATTCGAGATCCTGCTGGAGTAAAGTTTGTGGTTTTGCTGGATCCCTGAAACGGTTAAGCGGATTCTTACCATGTTTTGTACATGACTTCTTCAGAATTAGTTTTAATTAGTTGTGCAATAAAAAACTAAAATAATGCACCGTTCAAAGGTTATTTAATTAAATATAAAAACACTTCAATAGGTCCTAACACCTTGAATAAGAGCTCTAAAGATAACTATAAACGTTATCTTTTAGCTTGTAACTGCCTTCAAATGTATGTGAAGTTTCATTACTATCCTGGTAGTAATTAACAAATTATCATGAAATTCAGTTCTCCATGTTCACGATCACAATGCGCGCGGAGTTATTTGGCCACCGATAGAGCTGTATGTGGATATATAAACTGAATGATATATCAATAATCAGTTGCTTAGTTCAGTTTTATACCTGTAAAATTTCAGCGTAGTACATGCAATAATTAACGAGATAATAAAATAAAAGTCATTAGGAAGTGCAAGACCGCGGTAACCCGACCATGTTTAGGTGGTTACAAAAAAGCGATCGCGTAGTACATTATGCTATCTTCTAAAATATGTAGGATAGTGTTACAAGTTTAGTACAGATGTGTACGCAAGTGTTAAAAAAAACTACATGTTTCTTAAAGACATTTTATTTACAGGTAAAATAAATCATTTCAATAGAACTTTTAAATGGTAATATCTTAGCAAGTGTCACAACAAAATAATTATGAATTTCTTAAAGCCCGAGTTACTTAATATAAGGAGTTTGTGGAAAAAAATACCTGGTAATAACTAGGTACGCAAGTTGAGGTAAAATGTTTGCTTTTAAGTAACAAGTATGTAAATTCAAATATTTAGTAGTTTGTCTTTAAGAAAAATCTACGTTTATACAAGGTGTAATTTTAATCATTGTTAACATCATAAGGGGTCATTGTATTCATCATTATGAATACCTTGTACTATGGGACAAAACCCGAAATCGCGAAAAAAATCAGGTGTTCCCTACATTTTGACAAGTTAAGTAAACATAAATGTAGGGAAAAGCTGTTTTGTTTGCGATTTCAGGTTTGGACCCATAATAAAAGTTGTTCATAATGATGAGTTCAATGACCCCTTAAAAGATTAACACTGATTAAAATTACACCTTGCATAATAAAAATGTAATCTATGTACAATGCTAGGTACCTTACAAAATCTACTAATAATAACATTGAAACTATTTCTGTAGATACATTATGCAAGCTTACCTTGTTCGGGAATTTATTAAGCAACCCACACAATAATTACGGTCCTCAAAAGAAGTACTCCACATTAGTTAGGTACTACACATATTGAATAACTCTCAAGCACTCGATAAATATTTGCAAAAATAGAGAGCGGAAGCGCACACGCAATCTACAAGACAAATTATCTAAGGGTCAAGTTTAGTGCGCTATGCAAACAATGAGTACCCCTTGGCCCATCCGTCCCGCGTCCCACCAAAAGACGTATTATCGACGATTCTTGGTAAGTCGTGCAATTTTGCACATAATAGATACCTATCTGATAAGTAGCAGAAAGATAATAAGAATAATGTTTTCATAGTACAGATATAATTGTTATGTATTTAACAGTGTACGCGTCTGTACCAAACTTGTAAGGTGTATTAAACTAAACATTTTAGAAGATAGCATAATGTACTACGCGATCGCTTTTTTGTAACTACCTAAACATGGTCGGGTTACCACGGTCTTGCACTTCGTAATGACTTTTATTTTATTATCTCCTTAATTATTGCATGTACTACGCTGAAATTTTACAGGTATAAAACTGAACTAAGCAACTAATTATTGATATATCATTCAGTTTATATATCCACATACAGCTCTATCGGTAGCCAAATAACTCCGCGCGCATTGTGACCGTGAACGTGGAGAACTGAATTTCATGATAATTTGTTAATTAGATAATAATGAAACCTCACATACATTTGAAGGCAGTTACAAGCTATATAATAACTTTTAAAGTAAGTCTATAGAGTTCTTATTAAAGGTGTTAGGACCTATTGAAGTGTTTTTATATTTAATTAAATAACCTTTGAACAGTACATTATTTTAGTTTTTTTTATTGCACAACTAATTAAAACTAATTCTGAAAAAGTCATGTACAAAACATGGTAAGAATCCGCTTAACCGTTTCAGAGATCCAGCAAAACCACTAACGTTACTCCAGCAGGATCTCGAATAACTTCGCTGCCGAAGAAAGAACAAATACAAAATAAGTTGTTGCTACATTTACCTCGTCTAGACAACTAATTATATAGCTAATATTTATTTCAATATTCCCATTAAAAAAGAACATGTCTGGCTGTGGTAACGTTACCCCAGCAGGAAATGTTTTTGTAAAATAACTAAAAAACTAAATATAAGAGCAACAAATTTAAAAATGTGCGCAACAATTACAGAAGCTGGGCAACTAACTAACTATATAATTTAAATGACTATTTTCGACATTATTTTGCTGGGGTAATGCACACCTGTCACTGCCAGTCGGATTTGAAAAATTCTTTTTGCATTTTATAGCCCAATTCTTGAAAAAGGCTTGGTACGTAACATTACGCTAGGACCCTAAGAAGCCGAGCAAAAAGAAAAATGTAAGAAAGAGCGCTAAGCGAAAACGAAGTATCAGCGCGGACAGGCAACGGGGTGGGTCGGGGGTACAAGAAATTTCACGCGGGCGAAGTCACGGGCGGAAGCTAGTCTTTGATAAGATAATGTAAAATTATGCTCATGCAACTTTATGCTAATTTGCAGGCGCCTCTGCCAGCACCGGTGTGGTTACAACCACTAGAAGCAGTTGACAAAGGCATCATATGTCTGCAGAGTCCCACACCATTCATAGATATTACATCTAAAACAATGAAGGAAGACTGTCTCATTGCCAATATCTATGTCCACGATACTAAGGATAAAAACCTTCCAGTAATAGTAAACATTCATGGTGGAGGATTTGAAATTGGATATGGAGAAATGGTAAAACCTAAATATTTAGTAAGGAGCAAGAACGTTATTGTAGTCAACTTCAACTACCGACTCGGAGTGCACGGATTCCTATGTCTGGGCTCGGAGGACGCTCCAGGTAACGCCGGGCTGAAGGACCAGGTGGCACTACTCCGCTGGGTGAAGAAAAACATCGCTAACTTCGGAGGCAACCCTGATGACGTCACGCTTACAGGTGGTAGTGCTGGCTCCATTTCTGCACACTTGTTGATGCTGTCGAAGTCTGCAGAAGGACTTTTTACCAAAGTTATTCCGGAAAGTGGAGCTAATGTAGGTTCAGTTTCCGTCCAGATTGATCCACTTGAAAACGCTAAGGTCTACGCAAAAATGTTAAACTTCACTGATGTTGATGACTTTTATAAGTTGGAAGAGTTTTATAAAAATGCCCCACTAAAGTCACTATTTATGAGCACATTTACAGATAGAAAAGATGCGGCTTTGCTGTTCTCGCCATGTGTAGAACGCAAAACAGGTGAACAACGGATTCTCGTTGACTCGCCAGTCAACATAATAAAGAACGGTAAATACAAAAAAGTTCCTATTTTGATCGGCACTTGCAACATGGAAGGATTAATCCAAATACTAAACCTGGAACCCTGGAAAGGCGGTATGAACGAGAAGTTTTCAGATTTCCTACCAGCTGATTTGCAATTTGAAAATGAAGAAGAAAAGGAAGAAATAGGTAAAAAAGTGAAAGAATTTTATTTCGGTGATCAGCCTGTAGGGGAAGGAACAGTACTATCGTATGTTGAGTACTTCGGTGATGTTGTTTTTGGATATCCAACTTTCAGATCAGTTAAGCTATACGTAGAAGCTGGACACGACCAAATATATTTGTATGAATATTCTTTCGTGGATGACAGTACTCCTGTTGTTCCTCACACGAATGTGCGCGGTGCAACACATTGTGCTCAGACGAGCGCCGTACTAGACGGAGTTGCTTTCGTGACCTCTGATGAGAGTAACTTATCAGAAGAATTCAAACAAATGAAATCTACTTTGAGGGAAATGTGGTATAACTTCGTAGTTCACGGGTGAGTTACATATAACAGTCAAAGTTAAGACTATATTGTTATGGTATATTTAAAATAAATTAAATTCACAAGCCTCCTAATGACAGTCATTGCAGAAATTGCTGTTATCAATAGGATTGGTAATGTTGTAATAACAGGTCTATTCTATATTAGCTGTTAAGTTATTCAGATCTGTTTGTCAAAGATTTAGAAGTACTAAAAGCAATGTTACTTTCCTGTTAAATAAATAATAAAGTGGCAGTTATGCCCTTAGTAGGCATGACTGGTGGAGAAAAGTGAAATATTATCGTACTAAAATATTTTGAAATTAAATTTTTCAGTAAGCCTGTACCGGACGGATCGCCTCTGCCCACTTGGCCGGAAGCAGGTGCGGACGGTAGTCCGTACATGTCTCTGGGAAAAGCGGTGAAGCTGGGCGGAGCATATCTGGACAAAAGAGCAAGATTCTGGGATGATATCTATGGGAGATACTACCGGGCACCAGTACCGCCACCACAGCCTCCACAAAAACACATAGAGTTATAAGAGCACAGTCTGATATTATAGAGTTACTTATCTATAAAGGTTGTATCTAGTGTATATAAAGGTTGTTTTACGCTGACGCCGCCACGTCAGTCGTGGGTGGCGATCGCGTACCAACAAACTAAATAAAAAATAAAAATATAGTATTTGGCAAATTAGAAGTTATTACCTTTTTCATAACTGGCGAAATGTGGGTATACTATTTGTACACCTCTGCCTAACTCTGCGGGGAATACAGTCGTGATGTTATGTTATTTTGCAATACAAAATGAATGTTCTTACCTACTTATGCTCAGCTGCCCCATGGGCCAGTTGCATCAAATCTATACTAATATTATGAAGCTGAAGAGTTTATTTGTTTGTTTGGTTGAACATGCTCATCTCAGGAAATACTGGTTTTAATTGAAAAATTCTTTTAGTGTTGGATAGCTCATTTATCGAGAAAGGCTGTAAGGTTATAAATCATTACGCTATGACCAATAGGAGCGGAGCATCAATGAAAAATGTTGCAAAAACGTGGGAAGTTCATTCCTAAAATGGACTGCATTTGGCGGCGACAACGACGATGTGATGAAATTAGCTAAAGAAGACTGAATGTGAAATGCGAAGGATTGAGTGTTGAGGTGCGACTTGCAGGTATTGTATCCAGCAGTAAAGGATTTACATTTGCATTGTCTAGTTAAAGTTGTACCTACATAGAACTTTTGGCGCGCGGCCAAAATGGGAACTAACTCTGCACTCTTGTTTCTTCAATACGATTTCACAAAATTGTTTCTCCCCTGTCAATGTCATTCAAGCGCCAAAAGATCCTTCTACCAGTGTATGTAGCGACTTATAATTCCCTTGACGACTATACGAGACACTTCAAAAAGAAAAACCGTCACTACGGGATTGACGTTTAGCACATAATTTGCTACTTGAACTATACTACACATATCAAAAATGTTTAACAAGGAGACCTTACGGTCTCGGAAATTCAGATTGGGATGAGATTCAGCAGATTAGTAGTGTAGTATACCTTAAGGGTATCCACACAGTAAAGCAATATAGCGCACTAGCCAAAAGATTCCGAGAAAACATATTTGATAATTACGGTTAGGGTTTTGAAAATTTCTGACTACCTGCTTATTGTAACGTAAAAAAATAAAATAAAAGGAAAACACTTTTTCGTCGAAACACGTTTAATTTTGTTATATTAAAAAAATAGAAAAAACATTGGAATTTAGTATAAAAAGTAAAAAAAAAAGAATATTTAAAGTATCGAAAAGTTGCTGGTTGATTTATGTAAAAAAGAAGATTAATAGCAGAAAACTTTGGTCCGATAGGGTGAAGTACGCGAATATCGAAAGAAAAAGAAAATGTCCCAACGGCTTGATTGCAATCGCTATTAGGTAACGCTCCCAAAATAAACCGTAATGGAAAAAAAAGATCAGAGAACCAAGGTATCTCGCGTTTTATAGGTTTGAAAATTTAAAATAAAATAGTGAACGAATTAAAAATTAGCAGATAGTTACTAACTACGTTACTTAACTAGTATGTAAAAATATCGTAAACAATCGTTGTCCAACGTAATTACGTCCGGCGAGATGTCGTAGACTGCAGGAGCTGGCTCTCTGACTCAGGAGTTGGCGTTGGTTATGTGACCTTTCACAGCAGGATGCGGTCAAATACTCGGTGTTGACCAACGATGTCCAGCGTTATTTTGGGCCAGAACCTGGAGGCCAAAAGACGGCCTGTTCTAAACTGATTAATCCAGGAAAATAAAGATGAAACCTCCTGACTCAAACCATGGAGTATTGAATTCGTACCTACTTGAAAAAAACGTTCCGAAGAAAGGACGACAAGGATAGCAACTTGCTATTTTTATATAGCAAACAATAAGATTTCACACATTACACGTAAATTTACAATTAACTGGGTCAGTATCAACAGATCAACTTTTTGCTACTCACGCACCATACTGAAAAAAATGAGGACCCATCTGTCAGAAAAAAATAATTCGAATCACGAAATAAAAAGGTAAAAAATCGACCAGAATCAAGGACAAACGGAAAAAAGGTTGACAATAAAGAACCAAAAAGTTTTGACATGCAGAGTTATGCTGCATTATTTACAATAGAACAACATCTCTCTATATAGAAACTGTTTCTTCATGTTTATCGCGAAAATCATTTACTTCGTCACAGTTACCTATCTCACAATTTGTAATCACTTTTTTGTGAGAATAGTGAATAGAGTTAAAATGTATCTTCATCAAAAATACGTTAAGTATTTAAAAATAAAGTAATAGCTTCTATTCAAATTTCAATTAGCTGTAACAGTCACTTTGTAAATTTATAAAAAAAAATCCTCGAGAGCTATCGAACCCGGATCGACCGCACGGGAATACGCTGACCATAGGTAATAAATAGATAATACGGGTTAGTGTCCGCAACTCCACGTCAATGCGCGTATTTTGCGTAATGGGTGGGATAATCGATTATTCGATCCACCCCAGTTCCTCAAGGAAGGCCAGCAACGCCTTGGTGTTACTGACAATCTCACGTAGGGTACCTGGGTTACCGAAGTACTTTGCCCTGTATGTGACGAGCACTGGGCAGTTTAGTAGCACATGAGCTGCTGTCTCGTCGTCCTCCATGCAGGCCCTGCACAGCGGACTGTCTGTGACTCCTATGACAAAGAGGTGTTTATTAAATGACCCGTGGCCAGTTATAGCTGCTGTAACTATACGCAGCTGCTGTTTAGTTAGTCGGAGAAGCCGCTTACTGAGGCGGCCATCAATTGCAGGGACTGCTTCCTTGGCCTGCCTACACTCACCCTGCTCCAACCATTGCTTGTGGTGTTGTTCACGCTGACCATATAGCCACCGAGCTGTTGCTGGGGGAAAATCTCTACTATTATACAGGTGGCCAGAACATTGACGTCCAAAAAAAAATTTAGGCCCCTCGTATCGTGGGGTATCCGAATCACCCCCATGCATGTTCCGCGACTTTTCATAGTTTTCGAGTTATTTCACTCGACTTTGTTTGCTTGAAAGTATAAGAGATGTGTTACACGTTAAGTGAATATGCAGAAATGCATTATTTTTATGGAGTTACACGAGGAAACGGCCGTGAAGCAGCGCGACTGTATCGCAAACAACTTCAACGTCGTGGTGGGATGCAACCAGAGCGATATTCCGACCATCGAGTTTTTATTAACACGCACAACACCTTAAGAGCGTTTACAACGTACGGAATTTCATACAAACTTTCAAGTCCTTGTTTTTCGAAACGAATGAACCGATTTTAATTAAACTTAATACGCATAAGCAGGATAAGTCTAAAAAGTTAGTTAAGAACATTTTCGAAATGTCTTATTTAAAAAAAGATAATTGGAAATATCTGCTTCTGTGGATAATTTAAAATCGGTCGAATTTAGCTGTAACACTATTTTTCGAAAATGTTCTTAAACGCTCTTAATAGCAGGCCGCATTCCTGGTTGACGCGGCAGTCATGAAGGAATCTCTAGAGCTGACCCGAATCACACAGAAACAGTGCTGGAAGAAGTTCAGCAAAATCCGTCTACGATACGAGAAGTATGGCTCGTGCACTGAACATCCCAAGAACTTCTATCCAAGACATACGTACTTCATGATGAAGGTTACCACGCGTTCCAGATCCGACGAGTCCAAGCTTTACTGCCAGCAGACCACCAATTGTGCGTTGATTTTTGCCAAACCATGTTACGAAAAGAGCAAGAGAATCCTGGGTTTTTCAATAAAGTTTTATGGTCAGATGAGTCACGATTTGAGCAATCTGGAATATTCAATATTCCACACGTGGGCGATTGAAAATCCACACGAAGTGTGAGCTTCAACGTTTCAACATAATTTCAGCGTTAACTTGTGGTCTATCCTCAGTGGCGAACTAATTGGTCCGTTTAAACTGCCGTCCAGACTTAATAGAGAAACCTACAGAAAATTCTTGGAAAATTAACTTCCATTATTGCTGAGAGATGTGTCTCGAACTTAAACACACCATGGTGTTACAAAATGACAGCGTCCCGTGTCACTACGCAACGCAAGTCCGTAATTACTCAAATGAAACATACCCTAACAGGTGGATTGGACGCAGTGGACCAATTAGGTGGCCACCACGCTCACCTTACCTCAACCCCATCGATTTCTTCATTTGGGGCTATTACAAGGAAATAGCATACGCCCGAGACTGTTCAAGTGAACAAGAGCTAAGGCATAAGATTGTAGAAGCCAAACGTGTTGGAAGAGAGAGAAGAGAAGCTACGATTGACAGCCAATTTCTTACGTAGGTGTAAAATGTGTATTGCTGCTGTTGGTGGCCACTTTGAAAACCTTTTGTAAATGTTAAAAATAATATTTTCTTTCATCTGTGATTTATTAAAAAAAAAACTACTTCTTATTTAGAACTTTTCTTACCCAACCTCTGAAGCTATTTGTTGGTTAGTTTCCAGTAATCTTATCATTAATTAACTACAGGAACGAGAAAATGGCCAATTTTTTTTTAAATCAGATGTTTAAGTTTAAGAATTTTCCACCTCGCTGTCTTTGAAGGTCGATTTTAGCCAAAGAAGCCCATTAAGTACTACTTTTTTATGCTTATGAAAGCTGAGAGTCTAGCGCATTCTTGAGGTCTACTTAGGAACCAAGACGTCACGTGTTTAGAGTTTTAATTTAAATTTGAAAATTTATGTCATCATTCAATCAACTCCGCCTATCGCAGTCCACTGCTGAACATTGGACATAGGCCTCTCCCAGTCTGCGCCACAACACCCTGTCATAATTCACCGAATGTTAATTTTTCACTTTAGACCAACATTTTCATAACTTTCATCACAGTTACGAAGCTGAATATTGTATGCATAAAATTACTACTCATGAAGATTCAGTTGTAATAAAAATCTCGACAGTCTTGTACTTTTTTTAGAATTTTTTTAAGTTGGTCACGTCGAAAATTCTCAAAAATTTAGAAAAAAATTCATAACTCGAAAACTATGCAGTCGCGGAACATACATGGGGGTGTACGGAGGGCGGATTAAAGGTGAGTAAATGATACAACGAATGCTGTTACAATACTGAGTTTATTATAATAGAACACAGGATTATATATCATGATTACTACTTCACATCTTCCCCCTAAAATTCAATAAAATAAAGGTTTTAAATTTATTTTATTGTTAATATTAAGATACACACACATTTTGTTTATAATCAATACAAAAATTAATATTATGACGCATTGATATGAAATGCGCTGTAAGTATACAATATTATAGAATATGATTTCATTGACAACATAATTATACGGTTAGAGATCTTAATATAGTAGTCTCTGGTTACATTCGTCATCATAACTTTCATAAGTGTTTGTACATGCTTACGTTATATTAATATGTAATTTAAATTCTAGTGATCACCTATGTAACATTTTTTTTATCCATAGTATGGTTTCGTTCGATTTTTATGTATAATATTATTTTTTCCATTGTATTCGATCTCCACATTAGGTGACAAATCCCTAATTACTTTGTATGGTCCAGAATATAAATGTTTAAGTTTATTACCAGTTTCATTTTTTATTAAAACTTGATCGTTAGGCTTATAGTGTACTGGATTGACATATTGATCGTATCTACTTTTCCTATCTATCTTGCTGGCTATTAAATTTTTTCTCGCTTCCGTTTGAGAAACTTGAAGACGGTACTTAAGTTCAAGGGGATAGTTGTCGTAGTTATAAAGTGGCTCTACGCATTTTGCCAAATTATTGGGTAGGTTA
Source organism: Fissipunctia ypsillon (assembly GCA_947568875.1). Lineage (NCBI taxonomy): Eukaryota > Metazoa > Arthropoda > Insecta > Lepidoptera > Noctuidae > Fissipunctia > Fissipunctia ypsillon. Next base: position 10,840,585 of record OX387645.1, on the reverse strand, counting down.
CACTTTCTACCATATACAAGTTCAAAAGGTGAAAATTTTGTTGACGTGTGAACTGTTGTATTATACGCAAAGCACCAGAACGGTAACCAAGCACTCCACAATTCGGGTTTTTCTTCAGTTTGAATGCGTAAAAACGCACCTAAATTTTTGTGAGAGTTTTCCAATGCTTTGGTGATGATACGCAGTTGAATTTAATTTCTTAATGTGTTGTAACTCACAAACCTGTTTGACGGTGTCGGACATGAACTCCGTGCCTCGGTCGGTAGCAATCTCCCTCAGTACACCATGTTGAAGTATAAAGTTATTTACGAAGGTGCGCGCTACTTCTGTAGAGGTTTTGGTGACAAGGGGGTAAGCACACACATACTTTGTTAGCTCGCATTGCAGTGTAAGTATATAGGAAAAATCGTTACTGTCTTTATCTAACGGTCCTACCAAGTTTAAGTAAATTTTATCAAAAGCGGATTGAGCTGTCGTCGTGATAACCATGGGCTCTTTTACCTGCACTGTGTACTTATGTTTCTGACATTGAGTACATTTTTTAACGTAATTTTTGACATCACTTTCTATACGTGGCCAAAAATGGTATTTCTTTATATTGGTCAACATTCTTCTCACGCCTGCGTGACCACTAGTGGGTAAAAGATGAAAGTCATTGAGTATCACCTGCCTATCGTCTTTATCTTCTATTCTCTCTACATCTTTTAATATACACAATCTGGGACCTTTCCAGTTGCTTTCTGCCCTTATTTCGCTGGTAAGCTTTTCTACAAAAATCTTATTTTTTGAATTTTTTATGAAATATACTTTAACTATATTAAGTTTTTCACAACAATCACTCAGGTCTCTCGCAAATTCGGCTCGCGTAATTTGTGATTGAGACGCTGGTTTTATAAATATAGTTTTCATTTGGGCAACATAAAACAATATTTCAGTTTCTAATGTTATTATATTTTTATTTTTGTGATTTTTGTAACTATAATTGTCTGAAAATCTTAACTCTACCGCGTCTCGCGGTTTGACATGAGTTTCCACGACATTTGGTTGTTCTGCACAATCGTCGGCGGTCTCGGCGGTCAGCTCATCAACTGTGACAGCAGCATCTAATTTTTGTTTTTGAGCGCGCGTCATTACTGAACACAAACGTTCATTCATTTCTTTCAGTTCGTTTGAAGAAATTTTTATTCTCGATAATGCATCGGCAACGATATTCTCGCTCCCTTTTACATATTCTATTTCATAATCATAGTCTTCGAGAACTAATCTAAATTTAAAAAGTCTACTGGAGGAGTCTTTCAAATTAAATAAGTAAACAAGGGGTTTGTGGTCAGTTAGTATTTTAAATGTACGACCATATAAATACGGTCTAAAATATTTGACCCCCAGACCACAGCTAGGAGCTCTTTCTCTATAGTGGGGTATTTCTTTTCCGCTTTGTTGAGGCTCCTACTGGCGAATGCTACGGGGCAACCATTCGAGTTACATAAAACTGCCCCTATCGCGTACCCAGATGCATCCGTTTGAAGTATAAATTGATTTTGTTCTGAGAAATCTGGGTACTGGAGAATTGGCGGTGACATCAAACTATTTTTAAGGGTTTCAAAAGACGTTTGACAATTATCATCCCATATGAATTTAGAGTCTTTTTTGCATAGTAGATTCAAATGATATGCTTTGTCTGCAAAATGATCTATGAACTTTCTGTAATAGTTTGCAAATGCAACGAAACGTCTAACTTCGTCCGTATTTGTGGGAACTGGATAATTTTTCATTATTTTAATTTTGTCTGGGTCGGGCAGTATACCGTTGCCTGATACGACATGGCCTAAATAGAGAATCTCCTTTTTTAAGAAGTCGCATTTAGAAGGATTTAATTTTAAATTCGCACTGCGCAATTTTTCGAATACTTGTATTAAATTTTTGTTATGATCGGAGAGACTTCGTCCCATACATATGAGATCATCTAAATAAACTAAACATTTTTCATAGGATAACCCAGTCATTGCCATGGTCATCATTCGCGAGAATGAGCTTGGACTAGTCTTAAGCCCCATTGGCATTCTTGTCATTTGGTACTGACCACTATCCACACAAAATGAAGTATATTTCCTACTGTTTTCTTGCAGTGATATATTAAAAAATCCCTGATTTAAGTCTAAATGTGTAAAGTAAATGCAGCCAGTCAATGAATCTAATATGTCCGTAATATTGGGCAGGGGAATTTATCATTCTGTATACAATTGTTAATTAAGCTTACGATAATCTACTACTAACCGCCATTTCTTTTCCCCGGTATCTGATTTTTTAGGCACTAGGAGTATTGGGCTAGACCATTCACTGGAATAAGGTTCAATAATGTTTTGCTCTAATAAATTATCCACTTGTTTCTTTATTTCATCTTTCTGGGAATGTGGCATTCTGTAAGGCTTAACGTATACTGGAGCCAGGTTTGGTTTCAATGTTATCGTATGTTCGTATAATTTGGTTGTGCCTAATTTATCTCCCGGAAGGAACAAAATATCTGAATATTTTGCACATATTGATTCTATGGACAATTGCTCCTCTTTATTTAAATGGTTAAACGACAAAGAAGTGAATAATTTTTTTACACGATCGGCATTATTATTAGTTTCTTGAAACGCACTGACATCATACTCGCTTGCTTTTTGAGGAGTGAGATTTATTGTTTTTAAGACTAAATCTGAGTCAGTGGTATTTAAGATTCTAATGGGTATTTTCCCATTTGTGGGTTTAACTAAAGTACTCGCTACAAAAATTCCTTTTTGAACTTCTGTCGCATTAACTAAGCATTCCTCCGTCTCACATGTCCTATTGAAATGAATAGACTCTGATCTCGCTGGTATATTAATATCATTGTTTGCCATTATCAATGGTAAAGATACCTTTAAGTTATTATTCCATAGCATAAGAGTTTGATTTCCGTAATTTAGCACTGATTTATACTTGCTCAAGAAATCATGTCCCAATATGCCATTACCTTTACAAGGTAATGATTTAAAAACACAGAACTTATGGCGCAGTGTCTGTTTTCCAATAAATCAATTTAAATAAACATATCCTATGCTCTGGACGTTGCCCCCAATTCCATTTACAGTAGTCGTCTCGTTATGGATTGGAATGTTTTGTTTGAGAATATGTTTATACATAACGACAGATATGGATGCGCCGGTGTCAACTAATAAATGTTATGAGTAATTATTAAGCGATCTTATATTTACGTAACCTACGCTGTTACATGACAAAATAATATTATTAGTCACGAAAAAACTGATTTTCATTTTGTTCTTCGCTTATTGAATTTTCCTGCGAGTCCGAGTTTTCCAAAGTATTTACATGCTGGTTCCCCGATGTACCACTATTATTAAAATTGTACCTACCTCTGTTTCCATAAAATGATCGGGTCGACCTGCGCCGACCTGCATGGGATCCTCGCTCAACGTGATCCTGTTGTTCACCCTGGTTCTGGGGAGGCTGCTGGTAACCACGTCCGCGTCCACGTCCTCGACCTGTATGCGGGAAGCGGCCTCTCCTATGAGGCCAATTATAGAAAGGCCTGGCCCTATAATTCATGGATAGAATATTAGAAGTCGATGGACCTGAGATATCTTCATCGATTGCCGCCTGCACAGCGTCTGTTAATGATTTAAAAGTTCGGGCTGTAATTATTGTGCCTAGTCGTCGACTTCTCAATCCATCTGCAAAACATTTGATAGCCTGTTTTTCGTTTATTGGTTTCAAAACTTTAAAATTAGCATCGTTGCCATCTGATTGGGATATTGTTAAATCAACAAATAATTCCGTTATTTGTCTGCCGAAATCATCTATCGTTAAATCATTCTGCTTAAAGTTTTGCAGTTTTTGTTGAATTGCGGTAGCAGATTTTTTTTCAATAATTGGGCCTTCATTTCGGTTATTAATTCGTTAATATTAGCATAAGTAGGGGATAGTTTTAATTTTGCGGCTTGAGTAAGTCTGGTTTTTAACACAAAATTTAAAAGTTTCCCTTGAGAAGTTTCGTCTAACTCTGATTTATAATATTCTATGCCGTCTATTAGTTGCTTTACACTAACCTCATCGTTTGAACAAACTGTTAATAAACTTAAAGCAGTTTTTAAATCAAATGTACATGTATTTGCCATTTTGATTGATCCAATGGGTTTTGGGGAGCACAAATCTAATATTTGTTCATATAACTGATCAAAATTAATACGAAGTTCGTGGATAATTGAACACTCACTTTTATTTAAACTGGATTTAGTATTAGAAAAGTATTCTAAAAATATTTTATACTCTTTCACTAAATTATCTGCTTCTCCTAACTTTACAACAACTATATTACCTTTTCTCCTATCTGGACCAACCTTTATTAAATATTTTCTAATTTCAAATAGATTATCGTACAATGTTTTTAATTTTTCTGCCATTAATTATATTTTCATTTTCTTAAGAGATTGAATTACATACCATTTTGTTCTGCAATAATTCCAGTATTCATTTTACTCATATTAATCACTTAACTAAGGCCATATTTTAATAATGTCACTTATATTTTCTTATGTTAATAGGTGATTACACGAACATAGCGAATAGACGATACACGTACTTAATACACGTTAAATCACCGCGCACTGGTACAAAACTCTTTGAATTTTCGCGCACTGGTACAAAACACTTAGAATTTTTGCGCACTGATACTAAACCACACACTAAAGGTTTAAACGATGTCTCCGCCGTCCTTTCTGTAGCTCCTCGCATTGGTTCGTAATTCGTTGTCCGCATCCGCTCTTCGTTTCCAAATAGAATATCGTAGTCTATCCCTTCTGATTCCGTTTTAAATCCACTGACAATGACAATGTGACAATTTTTATATATTCTGAATACACCGTACAAAAACGCCAACGATACTAATAAGAGCACCACGATCAAGATGATATTGGTTGTGCTAGCGTGCACTGCCAGCTGCCTGATGTCAGCTACGTTACTTCCACCTGCTGCGTTTTGTGGAACTATTACCTCTTCCTTTGTATTAGTAGTTCCCATTTTGAAAAGAACTTGTAAAATTTTCACAAAATAAAACAGTCATTGTTCTGAGTTCGAACAGAAGATTGGTTCCGATGCTATACATTACGATACCACTTGTGCCGTTTTGGTCAATGGAATGTAAACACTTATTTTACTGTCACGGTCGCCATGTACAGAGGGCGGATTAAAGGTGAGTAAATGATACAACGAATGCTGTTACAATACTGAGTTTATTATAATAGAACACAGGATTATATATCATGATTACTACTTCACAGCGGTGATTCGGATACCCCACGATACGAGGGACTTATATTTTTTTTTGAAGGTCAATATTCCGGCCTGTATAAGCTGCGCGTAACACTTTAGAGCCTGTTTTCTCGGAATCTTCTGGCTAGTGCGCTTTATTGCTTTACTGTGTGGATACCCTTAAGTTATACTAATCTGCTGAATCTCATCACGATCTGAATTTCCGAGACCGTAGGTAAGGTTTCCTTGTAAGCAACATGTAGGTACGGTTTTGAACTTTTGAACGATTTTTACTATTGTTATATAGAAATTAATTAGAGGAGAGGGGAAATTAGAGTTAAGGAAATAAAAATGTTGAAGACAGAGCTGAGCCCGGTAATATCATTATTCATTAACGTATGTGTTGAAAATGGCTTATATCCTGATCAGTTAAAAACGGCATTAATAAGACCTATTTTTAAGCAAGGTATGCACAGTGATTACTCAAATTATAGGCCAATAGCTATATTGTCTGTAATAAATAAAATTGTGGAAAAGTTCATCATGAACCAGGTTAGTGTTTTCCTGGAAAACAACAATATTTTGTCAAATGCGCAGCATGGTTTCCGACGTGGACGGAGCACGGCGACGGCTTTGGCACAGTTTGCTGATGACGTTAATGCGTGTTTGGATCAAAGGAAGCAGGTGGTGGTGGTCTACATTGATTTCAAAAAAGCGTTTGATACCCTGGAACACCACCAGCTGCTTCAAGCCATGGAGGAATGTGGCATCGCGGGTCCACTTAACAGGTGGTTCCGTACCTACCTTACAGACCGGGCACTGCGAATCGTCATTGATGGCGTCGTTGGAGAGCCCAGATACGCCACATGCGGTGTGCCGACCGGTTCCGTGTTTGGTCCCGTCGGTTACATCATGCATGTTAACAGCATGTGCAATGTGGTACGAAACTGTCGCATATACATGTATGCTGATGATACGTGTTTAGTGTATGCAGATAAAGAATTAGGTGTAATTGAAAGGAATATTCAGGAGGATTTCACTAGTATAATCAAATGGGCTCATGATAATGGGATCATAATAAATATGACGAAACTAAGTGTATGAGTATACGGTCTCCCTATTGTAAAAAGTTTGAACGACCGCCGCGCGTGGTGGGGCATAGCTACGAGTGCCTGCATGATCACGACGCGACGTTTTGTGCGTGTGCAGATATTGAGGTGGTGGAGGAATACAAGTACTTGGGTTTAGTTATAGATAGCGGCTTCTCGTGGAAAATACACATAACACACCTATGTGACAAACTCAGGTTAGTGCTTGTAAAGTTCCACCACCTTAGTTCTGTACTGGAGCGGGCCACTCTGTACACGGTCTACTACGCGTTGGTTGACTCACTACTTTCATATGGACTGGCATGCTATGGTAATACATTTAAAACGTACTTAGATAAAATAAAAATTTTGCAAATCAGATTTATGAAACTTTTAGTTGATAAAAACACAAAAAAACGTTGTAAAAGCAGTGATTATGAAGAATTATTCTTAAAATGTAAGATGTTGCCGGTCCATCAAAAGGTTGTGTTGTTATTGGCTTTAGAACATTATTGCAAGGATGAGTTTAAAATCAAGACGGTACACAAGACCACAAAGGAATGAATGCAGGGCCAACCACCACCTCTTAAAGCAGTATTATTTTAATGTTACTACAGTGTGAGAAAGAGATGGAGCTATATAGGACGTCTAGCTCCATCTCTTTCCCACACTCAAGTAAAAGATTTGTAGTACCCACTTGTATTAATTATTATGGACAAAGATGTAGAAAACGTTTGGTCCCAACAATTTTTAATGACATACCAATCGATTTAGAGAGTAGCTGTACCACAAAAATGTCTTTTAAAAATAAGATGTGGAAGTTTCTGTTTAACACCTTTTGTCAAAACTTCAATGGAGATGTATAAATTAAAATTGTTATGCGAGTTTATATCTGTGGCTTCACCGGTGTGAATTGAAATGGTATTGCGCAATTCAAGATAATATTTATTAGCATTGCGTAATAGTCAGCCTTAGTGCTGCTGTAAAATATGTGTGTTTAGGTATGGGTGATGTTTAGCGGTAAATGTGGATACGTTTGCCGCTGAACATTACCCTGCCTCATTCATTTATTCTCATTCATTTACCTGTAACTTATAACTTACTTACTATACTACCATTTAAGTTTTGTTATTGATGGAAAAGTGTGAAGATAAAAATTGTATAATATGGGAGCTGCATCTGCCAACAAACTGCTGTGCAGTTTGGCAGAAGTAAAACTGATTGTAATAAGTTATCACCACTAAAATAAAAATTAAAAAAAACATATATATATATATATTTAAATTTCTTTTATAAAAAATAACTTAGCATTTTTGATGCATTAGTGACTAAAGCAACAAAATCCTTCATTCAACTGTTCATTTAATCACAACATATGTGTACCGTAACATAAGTAGTATAAAATAAAGTTAAAAACAAATTAAACTTTTCATGTTTTACAGAATTAAATAACGACATTTTTTTTTTAATTATTTGGTAATTTAATATGTTGTTTAAAACTTGTCGGCAACGATTTTTCATTGAATTTATAGGATTGTTTATCTGATCCTGCGACCATCGCTCCCAATGGAATTTTAACAACTCTTTCAGTTGTTGGGTTGTCGATACTCCGTCCAGGTTCTCTAGAACACGTCTCTGGAGCATGTCCCATGCGTGCTCGATGGGACTGAGGTCTGGCGATTGTGCAGGCCACGGTAATACCCGGATGTTTTCAATTGCCAAGTACTCTCTGGTCTACCGAGCTGTGTGCGAACGCGCATTGTCATGCATCATGGTGAAATCAGAGTCAAGACTTTGTGCAAATGGGTGAACATAAGGCCCGAGGACGTATTCAACGCAACTTTCAGCGGTCATATTGCCATCTACAAAAACGAGCTCAGTTCGTCTGTTCTTCATAATACCCGCCCATATCATCACTGTGGAGTCACTGTAAGAGCGAGGCCCCATTAGTGCGTTGCGCTGCGTTGCGCTGCGTTGCGTCGTCGCAGCGTCGTCGCTGCGTCGTTTTCCATACATTTTTTACGACATACCCCATTATGACATGCCCCATTAGACCGTTGCGTCGTCGCGCGCGACGTTTCAACGGATCGACGGACAAGAGACGAAGCGGGAGGGAGGGTGATGCGCTGCGTTGTCGGAGCTCCGCTGCGACGACGGACAGTGATGCACTATCTATCCATTGCAAAGGCTGAACTGAGACGCAGCTGCGTCGGCGTGCATACCCTCTTGCGTTGCGTTGGCGCAGCGTCAACGCAACACAGGTGTGGCATACAATGCGTTGTTCCGTTGCGATGACGCGACGCAACGCAGCGCAACGCACTAATGGGGCCTCGCTCTAAGGGTGTACTTCCTGGACGCATCTCAGCCGTTCAGCATTTCCGGGACGACGATACACTCTCACTCTTACTCTCGTATCAGGTCTAAATCCAAACCATGACTCATCGCAAAATAATATTTTAACCCATTGCTCCTGAGTCCGTGTCAAGTGTTCCCTACACCATTTGTTTCGACGGGCGCGATTCCCATGGCGTATAGGTGGGCACCTTTTTGCCCGCCGGGCGTCATGCTCGTAGGCCGTATTCATGCAGCCTATTTCTCACGGTTTGGTGGCAAACAACGACGTCTCGCATTCAGTTGTATGTATCGGTCCTGTCGAGCAGTTGTACTCCTTCCATGTCCTGGGTGCTGCTCAGCAGGATCCCCTGTATTAACGTAATGCTGCCAAAGATAACAAATCACGCTCCTATTGACACCAAAATGCCGAGATACCTGGGACTGATTTCTTCCCGCTTGTAGCATTCCTACAGCTCTCTGCATTTCATTAGCAGTCAAATGGCGTTGCTCCATGACATAAAAAATGATTCACCACTCATTTTTTTCAAAAACTGTATATCTCAAAATGATAAAAGTGAGATAAACACCAAAATCAAGCAACGAAAATACATGAAATCGGGAAAAATCAATTAGCTTTTTTTTTAATGAAAACAAAACACAGTCGAAAGTTTTTATTTTTAAAATCAGCCAGTATATGTTTCCGAGAACAAAAAGATTGTATACCAATCTACTTTGTTAAAAAAAATAAAGTGAAAATAAATAAAACATGCAGTTTCTGTAAATGATGCGTGTTGCTTAGACTTTTTTGATGTCTGTATTTGCGGTGTAGCATGGTGCGGGTGACATTAGACGACCCGTTCCTTTTTCACTCTTGAACGTTACCGGGATTTACAAGCATGACTGAATATTTTAGCTGCACCCCAAATACGTAAAATACGTAATCAACTGTAGTAAATTAAATAAATTTAACCTCTCTGTCACCTGTCACCCACACCTGGCTACAGCGCAAATAGTATAGACTCGCTACTTAATTAATGCAAATGTATATAGCCATAAAGTGATGTAGGCTGAGTTGTTTGCTCAATGTTAATAAAAAAAAAAAACTAGGGATTTTAGGTAAAAGTTCAACACAAGAAATTATATTTTCCGCTGACACGAAATTTTTAAATAAACCTTCAACTGTCATGATATGAGACAATTTCTATTGTTACCGACCACTGGCCGGTCGATCGACAGCACTGAGGGGATATTGATTAGCTTGATGCTATTATCTAATCTGTGATATTGATACGCCTGAAGATATATATTTGTTGAATAATCAATGGGAAATTGAACGTCGCAAGCAGTTTGCAGTCACAAAATATTCAAGGTTGTTTTCTGATAATTTTAGAGCTGAAGACTATAAGAATGAAGGATTTTTTACAGATCAGAGTATAAACCTTAGGTAAAAACAGTTTTTTTTATTGTGCTAATCTCTTTTAAAAGTGTAGGTAGTAAAGTTTTATTGTTATGACTGCTAAGGGCCGTACTCTGGAAAGCTCATTCAGTCGTCTTAGGTATTTTTAATCCAATGAAATGAAGATTTTTACATCTAAGGACATAAGTACGTACATCTTATGTAGGTACCTACATCTTTACGCTATTATTTCAGATTCATTAGTATTACTGATTATTTTGACTGATTATTTTTGCTGATTTATACTCCTAAGTCCAAAGTAGATTATGTTCACAATTAAGCTGGACTGGCCTGTACACCGGCCACTACTTAACTTTTTTCCTATTTTTCATATTGCCCTTTTATAGGTTCAGGAGCTAGACCTCTTAATAAACTTTCCGGATATTGGTGTCGATTCTCTTGTCATAAATCGACTGTCGCAACAAACACTATCGAAACTGCAAAAAATGGAGTTTTGCTTTTTTACATAATTGAAAAGAGAATTTAAAACTGTCGGATGCATCAAAATTAATAATTAAAATTCATTATTAAAAAACCACGTTTACGGCTACTACACAAGACACGAATACCCCACCGTGGGTAAATTACTTGTATCCCTTTTAATCAAATTCTTTTATACCACTAAAGTATGTCACAAGTTTAAAAAATTATTACGCACTTGAAAAATTAATGTGGAAATATGAATATAAGTACCTATTGTACCTATCCTACCTGTACCAAACACACAAGTGTGTTGAAGTCAAAAACAACACACAAGTGTGTGTGTTGTGTGTGTGTGTGTGTTTGTATACCTGTCTGTATACAAACTGGCTTGTTCAACAGTACAATAATTGTAGGTACATGCGCATCCCAAGGTTGTCTGATGGCTCACATAAGCCGACCGGTAGGTAGATGAACTGTGTAATTCATAGTAAGTACAGAAGCGGTCAGAACTCCAATGCCAGCATTACAAAACTATCGCATCGTTACTCGTCGCACTGAGACCTTCTTCTGTTAAGGCATTTCACACACACATAAACACCCGTCTATTGCACTCATTCATTATGAACCAAACTGAAAAAGCGCAGTATATGGTCATCATCATAGGCCGCGTCGTCCTGCGTCAACGTCTTCTTGACTGCATTGATAATAACGGAGGTCATACTAAATATTAATAAAAATATAATATTAAATGTTATCAGGGGAATTCAGGGGATACATTGGTCATAATAGTAATAAGTTAGTGAACGTAAGATTGTAGGATTGAGGTTTAGTTTCAATCTTCTTTTTCTTGAGAAAATGAATACATTAATCTTTATTACATCATTTCACTTCACGAATTTTAGCATTGCTTTTAAATAGGCGCTGTGGTCGATAATTTACTAAGAAAAAAACACGTATATAAGTAGGTAGTTATAGGTATCTTTATTGTGTTGACCACACATGCATCTGACCAACCAACAACGCGCTTTCGTAGTTATACTGTGTGCGCGTTACTGTCTGCATTAAAACATCACATACACAGAGATAGGCGCAGATCTGACGTGCAGGCCAAAATTATCATTCCGGTGGCAGTCCCCTTAAGACCGTTGATTGTACATGCAGGAAATCACACTTAAGCATTTTTTCCGCATGGATACCGTACCGATACACGTAAGGGCTTAATCTCTGTAAACCACAATTAACGAAAATTTTAGAAAAGTTAGCGTAACAAAATAAGTGGTCCACTTATAATTTTTTTACGAGCTATCTTTAGCTTCACTTTTTCTACTGTTTTTAACATGCTTAGCTTATTATTTAGCAAAAATTTTGACGGAAATATTAGAGTTATTTATTTATATATTTACATATTTATTTTTTGAAATTTTACAATCTAACATCTAGGTAAATATTGTACAATTAGCGCTTACAGTTGCCATTTACAAACTTCCGGTAATTAAAAACTATGTAACTAACAACTATAGTTTAAAAAAAATACACACAAATCTAAATAAAAATAGAATCTTCTTAAACAAATAAAACCTAGGTTGCCTGCTTGTCGGTCTTCTACAGATTGTATGTCGTCGGTGAGTGTGCTCGAGAACTCCACGGCCTCATTTTGCCGGCCCCCTTCTACTACCGGACATCTAGACGAACTGCAGGTTACCAACCCTACCTAGTTGCTATTCCACCAATTCGCACTGAGCGTTTCCAAATGTCTTTGGTGATGCGCACAGCAAAGGAGAATAACTCTCTGCCTGCGTCTGTTTCCAAACGCATACAACCCCGATGTCTTCAAAATGAGAGTTAACAGGCTTCTTCTGGGTAAGCTCACTCCATCGTCGACTTTGTCTCTGTCATCTTTGACCTAGACTAGAGTCAAGAGCAAACCTATCTCAAATAAAAAAAAGAAAAAAAAAGAACAAAACAATTTCTTGTATAGACAAAAATAACACAAGATCTAATTTAGTCGACACTTAAGAATCGAAACCGCACAATATAGGGTAAATCTATGTATGTATTCTAAGAAGAGAGACGATTTGATGCGGTTTCATAATTATTTATAGAATTTATTCCAGAAGGTTAGTGCGTATAATACCTACATTAATGTTAAACTTACGTAGGTATAATAAAGAAATCTCGATTTTTCGTCGTCGTAAAAATCGCGCGAAACAGGGGCGCGGGCGAGTCGCTAGTCTATACATCTATACAAATAAATGAAATTAAAGTGTATGTTTGTTATGTCAAAATAAAAGCTATTTACTAAATGCATATGACAGTAGATACGATACTTATAACGAAAAAGCAATTTTTCAAATTTTTGCCTGTCTGTCTGTTTGTTCCAGCTAATCTCCGAAAAGGCTGGACCGATTATGACGGGACTTTCACTGGTAGACAGCTGATGTTACAACGAGTAACTTATGCTACTTTTATTTTATAAAAATAATTAGGGTTCCACGCAAAAAAAAAACCAATAACTCTGAACCTACCAGTCGGATTTGAAAAATTGTTTTTGCTTTTGGTTGGGCAATTCTTGAGGATGGTTATAGGCTATTTAACATCACGCTACGACCCTTAGGAGCCGAGCAAAATTTAAAAAAGTCAGATAGGACGTTAGGCGAAAACGAAGTGATAGCGGGCAGGCGATGCAACGCGGAGGTTTATTAAAATGTGCCTGTTATTTTAGTATATTGTGTATCTTACGACTTCCACGCGAACGAAGTCGCGGGGCACAGCTCGTACAATTATAAATTCAACATTAAAGATGTTACTAATATTTTGTAATAATTTAAAATTGTGTCCATGCAGTTTCTTGCCCGTTCCTCTCCTGAACCTATTACGCTTTGGAATGGGCAACTAGCTTCATCTTTCTAAATGACGAACTCAAAAGTGCTTGAAACAAATGCTTTGAGTTTGAATTTGAAATAAAAGTAAGTAAGATGATATCATTTTCATAAACAAAATTGTGTCAAAACATTTGTTATCAATTTCTTGCTATATTATCGAGTCCGTGGCTTACTGAAAATGTACAGTAGGTAGATAATTATAATCTATGTAAGTATATAATGAATTTAAGAAACTTATCTTTACTCAATTTGTGTACTATAGCACTTCGAATTGGCACTTTCAGTTCAAGTATTATACAGAAATTAAATAAAAATAGTATTTTAATGAAATTTTTGTCAGACTTAATGTACGTACATTAAGGGATATAATTGAAAATGTGGCGATTAACAATAGTGTTATGTGTAGTAGTGTTGAGTAACTGCGATGATAGTGAGTGGCGACAAGTGCGCACCCGGCAAGGAGAGGTGCGCGGGCGCAAGGACCCTGAAGGTGGCCTCTACGCCTTCTACAGTATACCGTACGCCACAGTACCCAAAGGAACCGACAAGTTTAAGGTACGTACGCGTTTTGTGCTCTTATTTGCTTTTGTACGTGAAATATTATTCCTCATAATTATTATTATATCTTTAACAATTAACTAGATACTTGCAAGCGCTTGATATTCGACCACGAACTGTAAAATTACGCTCACGCTATTTCATTTTTATTTCCAGGCACCTCTGCCGGCACCGGCGTGGTTACAACCACTAGATGCAGTTGACAAGGACATCATATGTACACAGGCTACTTCACCAATCGTAGATCTTTCGTCGAAAACGATGCAGGAAGATTGTCTCATTGCAAATGTTTATGTCCCCGACACAGAAGATAAAAACCTTCCTGTTATTGTCTACGTTCATGGTGGAGCGTTCGAAATCGGATATGGAAACATGATAACAACTAAGCATTTAGTAAAGACCAAAAAAGTTATTGCAGTCAACTTCAATTACCGACTCGGAGTGCACGGATTCCTGTGTCTGGGCTCGAAGGACGCTCCAGGCAATGCCGGACTGAAGGATCAGGTGGCACTACTCCGCTGGGTGAAGAAGAACATCGCTAGTTTTGGAGGCAACCCCGACGACGTCACCATTACAGGCTATAGTGCTGGCTCGGTATCTGTGGATTTGTTGATGCTCTCAAAGTCTGCAGAAGGACTATTTAATAAAGTTATTCCAGAAAGTGGAGCCAATGTAGCTTCTATTGCAGTTCAGACAGATCCCCTTAGAAACGCTAAAACATTCGCTAAAATGTTAAACTTCACTGATGTTGATGACTTTTACGCATTGGAAGAGTTTTACAAAACTACTCCACTCAAAACACTACAGAAGAGCACATTTTTAGATAGAAAAGATTCGACCGTGCTTTTTTCACCATGTGTAGAACGCAAAGATGGCGCTGGGGCGATTATCGATGATTCACCGGTCAACATAATAAAGAATGGTAAATATAAAAAAGTTCCCATTTTATTTGGCACCAGCAACATGGAAGGATCTTTACAAATAGCTAATATTGAGAAATTTAAAGATGATATGAATGAGAAGTTTGCCGATTTCTTACCAGCTGACTTGCAATTCGAAAGCGAAGAAGAGAAAGAAGAAATAGCTAAAAAAGTGAAAGAATTCTATTTCAGGGATCAGCCAGTAGGAGAAAGTACAATCCTGTCATACCTTGATTATTTTGGTGATGTTACTTTTGACTATCCTACGCTGAGATCTGTTAAGCTACATGTAGAAGCCGGACACGACCAAATATATTTGTATCAATATTCTTTCGTGGATGACAGTACTCCTATTATCCCTTTCACGGATGTTCGTCGTGCTGGACATTGTTCTCAGACGATGGCAGTATCCGACGGAGATGAACGTAGCTTGTCAGAAGAATACAAACAAATGAAAGCAACGATTAGAGAAATGTGGCTAAACTTTGCTATTTACGGGTGAGTTACATTTTTATTAAAGATATCGTATGTCTCACTTTTATCATAAGGTAAAGGAAACATACAAAGCCCTTTGATATGTACTGTAAAAAAAAACCAACAAAGACATTTTTTTTCACAATTTGATCTGTCTGCCCAGTTCCTTATTAAAAGTTTGAAGTTTAACTTGGTAAATTAAATGTTTCAGAAAACCAGTGACAGAGGGATCAGCCCTGCCCGCCTGGTCAGCAGTAGGAGCAGATGGGAGTCCATTCATGTCTTTAGGAAAACAAGTGAAACTGGGTGGAGTCTTCATAGGGGAACGAGGACAATTCTGGGATGACATTTACCAGAAATACTACCGACATCCAATGGCGCCACCACAGCCACCACCAGAAAAACACAGTGAACTGTGATCAAACTAACGTTTGTGGCATTTTGTAATTAAACAAAAATTGGAGAGAAAAAGGCTTTGTCAATTATACTTTAAAGGCCCTACCTCACCGGGATGCTACGACAGCCAGGTTTCAGTACACTTTAGGTACCCACTTCAGAGCTGTATCCATGATCCCGATTTCAACCATATGAATCCGAAAAAGTAAACTTTTACTGTGCAAGGGCAGGCGATGGCGTCGAGCGTCGATGCCAGGGGGCCAACCACCACCTCTTAAAGCAGTATTATTTTAATGTTACTTCAGAGTGAGAAAGAGATGAAGTTATACCTACAGAACGTCTAGCTCCATCTCTTTCCCACACTGAAGTAAGATTACAATAATACTGCTTTAATTAATTAATTTCTTTTCCGACAAAGTCCATTACATTTCATTAAGTTAAATTACGAACATTCATTCATTCATTTATTTATTGTTTGTCACAGGTGAAAATACAGTTCTTAGCATTATTGTATCACTGTAACATACCCATGGGGTGTACAGTCACGAGTACTAATTTGTATACAGTTAGCTACTTTTAAAACTGATTTTCTTCTACTGTATTGATCGTAATTTTATGTTGTTACGAACATAGTGTTTTGGAATACATAGAATTATGAAATAGGTAGGCATCTCTAAGTTGCTATCGTTAGTCCACGAGAAAATCGCTTTTGAATTTCCCTAAGTGTATACATATTAGTGCTCGTGACTGTACAATATTTATGTATGTCGATATTATTGACTATGTAAAATTAATTGATAATGATACAAAAAATTACACTCTTGGTTACTGGTGGTTTTTATCCATTGCACTGGTAGTTTTAGTCAACCTCATTTTACATTCATAATTTTACTATACACAATTATTACGGTCATACAATTTAAGTTTTAAAAGTCAAAAATAATTTTAGTCAATAATTTAGTCATTAAGAAATTCATTACCTAATTGAATAATAAGTTTCACATAATTATGAGAAATTCTTTTAACTTTAATTTAAAAATATTTAATGATGAGATATTCTTAATACATTTTGGGAGTTTGTTTATAAATTTTAACTCCAATACCAAATACAATCGATTAAAATTTTACTGTCCTACATTTAATATAAAGTTCAGTACAAACAAAACATAAAATTGATATAAAAATCAAACCTTCAAATCAAATAAAAATATCAATCGTTGCTGTGAGAGATTTAAGTAGGGCGTAATACTGCCATACAATATCAGCATGTTGGAGAAGCTTCATATGACGGAGCGTCATGACGGCGGCGGCGGAGAGAAGAAGTGCTGTCGGGTTGGCGAGGTCTTGACCGGCAATTGTGGGCGCTGTACTGTGTACAGGGAAAACATGGCGAGGGCGAGGTTATTATGGTGGCTCATTAAAATAGAGGTGCAACTCGATTGTGGACAACATCAACCAAGTTAATACCATGGATTCAGTACATGATTCTGGACCCCCTGCGATGAAATTTTTGGTCGGTATGCATGTTACTTAGATTCGGAATCCTCGTATCATTACGTAATGATACTAATGATACGAGGATTCCGAATCTAAGTAACTCAGTTTTCCAAAAATCCTTCCATAATGCGTTTCTAATTAGTGCACCAGCATAACAAACAACCAATTGTTAAAATGTGAATCAGTTTGCAACCGTAGCGATGGAGTGGCGGACGTGTGTGGTACTTTTGTGCGTGACGGCTGTTTTAGCTGACGACGAATGGCGGGAAGTGAAAACTGCGCAAGGTCCGGTGCGCGGGCGCAAGCATCCCAGCGCGGATCTATATACTTACTTTAACATACCCTACGCTACAGCACCTGTGGGCCTAGACAAATATAAGGTAATCTTAATAAATAAGCTATTTACATAGCACTCTTTGTTGACTATTTTACCGACTTCTTAGGTGAAGGGCGGGCGTTTTGGGAGACTGTCTTCCGTAATTTTTGACTTTCGAAAGTGCTGATTCTCAGCCTAGTTTGAATAAATGACTTTAATTGATTGATTGAGTTTTTCATAACATTGAAACACCCACGAAATGTGGGTGTACTATAGGTACACCTCTGCCTAACCCTTCGGTGAATACAGGCGTGATGTTATGTACTCTACAAAGCGGCTCATCCCACCGTCTCTGGGAAGATGGATTGTCGGGTGAATCTGAATTCGGGCAAGCGAGTCTTCAGGCATCCATAGCCACGGTGAAGCACGGCACATCAAAATTAATCAGTGTGGAGGCTAGGATTTTTCTGATTAAATTCTCAGTGCCGCGGATCGAGGATATGAAAGCCGGTAAACTGATACTACTAGAAATTTTGCGGACGCCGAGGCCTCCCATACGAATGGGAAGAGTAGCTTGTACCCAAGCTCGGTCATCCATGGCCACATTTAAGATCGAAGTTAATGTATGCCGGATGATTTGGTCCATTTTGTCTAAAAGATGAGTGTGCTTCCATAAATGGGAAGCGCGAAGGAAATATGTTAATTTAGGGCCGAAACAGCAGTAACGAATTAAGGTTAAGGCCGAATGCATGTTAATTTGGAACAATCTTTCCGAAACGTCATTAAAATTTTGTATTTTTTCCTCATTAAGAACGGGAATAGAATTTTCAAAGATTGGGGAACCAAGGAGGCGGAGCGAGCTTTTTTCAATAATTTGGATTTCTGGGGCTATTGCGTAAATTTGAAAAGTGTAGATGTCTGTCAGTACTGTCCGCTAAGAATAGTTCACATTTCGAAAGGTTGAGATCAAGGCCAATGGAATGAAGTCCATTTTTTAAGAATTGAAGGTCATATAAAACAGGTTCTACATCGCCTCCCAAGGTTCCATCATCAAGATACCAAACGTTAAATTTGGAATTTTATAAATTACTTCTTTATTGCCATAAGTAAGCACACGAACATAACTCGAAATGTTGTTGGACGCGAAAGAGCTGTAATTAACGCTTAAGTACCTGACATAATCAACATAGATGTGTAGTATGTAAACAATTAAGTAGCTCCGTATTTAAAAATAAATATCATATAAATAGTAATTTAGTTTTATAGTGGCTAAAACTAATTTTAACACTAATGTTTATCGTGCGTGTAAACAAACAATAACAACAACAATGTGTGTACTACAAAACGTTTGTGAAAAGAACTATGACTATTAACATTAAAAACGAATAACTTGAACATTTTGTAACTTCTAATATTTCTCTGATAGAGTAAGTCCCAAACTCCTACTTGGACTCCTTCTTGGAACTGTGAACAGTGTCATCCATGTTTCGAATTATTCCGATGTGTCGCCCCGCTTTGTCCCCTTATGGGGACAGATCGGAAAAAAAAGTTTTATCTGTTCCCCAGTTAGCAAACGAGTCCCATTGCCGTGGGAACTACTCACCGACGTATGGCAGCCAAGATTTACTGTACATTTTATGGTGAGGTGGTTTCGGAAAAAAATCAGCCCTGCAGCTAGGTTACGGCTCCAAAGGGGGCTGTGAGGCTGCCGTACACGCCCTGTCGACCTAACTAAATTCTAGCAAAGGAGATGTCATCCTGAAGGTTGACATAAGGAATGCCTTCAATTCAGTTAATAGGGACACCTTGCTGGCAAAAACTAAAAAAGAAATACCCCAAATTTATAGTTTCCTTTGGCAATGTTACAGGGACTCTTCAAAATTACTATATCAGGATAACTTTCTGGAATCTGCTGTTGGCTGTCAGCAAGGTGATCCCCTCGGGCCAGTGATTTTTAGTTTAGCCATTCACCCAATTATTCGACAGCTAAACTCCAAATTTAACTTTTGGTATCTTGATGATGGAACCTTGGGAGGCGATGTAGAAACTGTTTTAAATGACCT
Source organism: Fissipunctia ypsillon (assembly GCA_947568875.1). Classification (NCBI taxonomy): domain Eukaryota; kingdom Metazoa; phylum Arthropoda; class Insecta; order Lepidoptera; family Noctuidae; genus Fissipunctia; species Fissipunctia ypsillon. The sequence goes on along the minus strand of OX387645.1, from coordinate 10,820,886 downwards.
TCAATTCTTAAAAAATGAATTTCATTCCATTGGCTTTGATCTCAAGCTTTCGAAATGTGGACTATTCTTAGCGGACAGTACTGACAGACATCTGACACTTCCCAAATTTAACGCAACAGCCCTAAAAATCAAAATGATTGAAAAAAGCTCTCTCCGCCTCCTTGGTTCCCCAATCTTTGAAAATTCCTTTTCCGTTTTTATTGAGGAAAAAATACAAAATTTTAATGACGTTTCGGAAAGATTGTTCCAAATTAACATGCATTCGGCCATAACCTTAATTTGTTACTACTGTTTCGGCCCTAAATTAACATATTTCCTTCGCGCTTTCCACACTCACAGCACACTCACCTTTTAGACAAAATGGACCAAATTATACGGCATACATTAACCTCGATCTTAATTGTGGCCATGGATGACCGAGCTTGGGTACAAGCTAATCTTCCCATTCGTATGGGAGGCCTCAGCGTCCGCAAAATTTCTAGTATCAGTTTACCGGCTTTCATATCCTCGATCCACGACACTGAGAATTTAATTAGGAAAATCCTAGCCTCCACACTGATTAATTTTGATGTGCCGTGCTTCACCGAGGCTATGGATGCCTGGAAACTCGCTTGCCCGAATTCAGATTCACCCGACAATCCATCTTCCCAGAGACGGTGGGATGAGCCGCTTTGTAGAGTACATAACATCACGCCTGTATTCTCCGAAAGGTTAGGCAGAGGTGTACCTATAGTACACCCACATTTCGCCAGTTAGTTTGTAGAGTAGTACAGAATAATTTACTAAACACGTCTGCTACTACTGCGGAGCGTGCGCGCCTGCTGGCTGTGGGTAAGTGGGAGTCGGGTCTGTGGCTTCATACACTACCGTCGTCGAACATAGGCACTTTGTTTGACGACACTACTTTCCGTCTCGCTGCTTCCCTGCGACTAGCAGTCCCTTGTTGTTCTCCTCATCGCTGTCACTGTGGCGAAGTTTTCAACAGCCTAGGACACCACGGCCTGTCTTGCAGCCGAAGTGCGGGTTGCATAGTGCGACACGCGAACATTAATGACATCATCCGACGAGCCCTTGTCACCGTCGGCGTTCCAGCTGTATTAGAACCCAATGGCTTGGCACGCGACGATGGCAAGAGACCGGACGGCATATCTTTATTTCCATGGAAGGTGGGTAGGCCTTTAGTGTGGGACGCATCTTGTGTCGACACTCTTGCGTCATCCCATCTTCCCGGCTCGGCGTGCTGTGCTGACGCTGCTGCTGCGGCTGCGGAAAACCTCAAGCGGCCAAAGTATAATAACCTTATCGGTAATTATATTTTCGAGCCGTTTGGGGTTGAAACCCTCGGGCTGTGGGGTCCGAGCACTCATGGTTTGTTTAACGAAATCTCCAAACGGCTAGTTGACACTTCCCGTGTCCCAAGGGCCGGCTTTTACCTTGGCCAGAGGCTAAACATTGCTATACAACGTGGCAATGCCGCCAGTCTCTTGGGTACATTACCAGTCGACAGCGATGCGGAGGAATTTTTCAACGCCATATTTTAATTTGTGAATAGTTTTAGTTAAGTTAGGATATAGTTTTGTAATTTTGGTATTACTGTAATTAGGTATTATAATATTTCCGAGTTCTCAACGGACAAAGTATTAATACATTTTAAGTAATTATAGATGTAATTATATTTTATTATGTTATAAATAAATAAATAACAAATATTGTCAAGTCAGTTAATGTCAAGCAGTCGACAGTTACATAAATTTTTAATTTTAATTCAATTCAATTTATTCAATTAATACGAATACTTTAAAAAAATGGTGTTAACGTCGTCGTTGTTTTCATAGATAAGGCCTAAAATTGTTAATTTGGCGTCCATTTCAAATAGCAAATAAAAACAAAGTTCAAGTCAAAAACAGACGTAAAATTGTTATATTTTTTTAAATATTAGGTACCCTCATGTTCTCTCATATTCATGCCTCGATGTTGTATTGTGACAAATATGTCAGAAAAAGTGACAAAGAAGAACGGTCATTTGTAACCCAGACCCGACACGATAGATACATATCTCAGATTTCTTGCTATTTTAAATATAGCTAAAATGTATATTTTTTATATTCGAAATCAATGGCTAACACCAAATTATTGCCTTATGTTTTTGTTCAGGCGATATACAAAAAAAAATTTTAAAACCTACATATTTACCTACAAAATTCGTAATTGTATGTAACTTAATGACGATACAATAATTATGGAATTATCCAGGTGACCAGTGGTACTATTCTGTAAAGATCCCACCGTGAAAATTTAGGTGAAGTGAGCGTGATGTGAACTGTCATCCCACCTTACTCCTAGGAATTGAGCTCACTTCAAACTCACTTCACCTAAGTGCTCGTGTGATGTTTACAGAATAGATCGGCTGGTGATGGAGCTGGATTATGTAATTTTTAAACTTTTAGTACAATAATCGAGTTATTGTCATTAAGATCGTCTTAATCAGTGATTCATTGCAGATTAGAGATTACGGTATGATTAAGAAGCTGGATAGATAGTGGAATATTTTGGTAGCTAGGAACTAAGCACACCGAGTTTGAGCATATCAATATTAACTCTATTTCAGTGCCGTTTGTGAAACAAAAATAAAACCGATATTTGGAAAACAAGATTTTATTCAGTGTCAATGTCTCTAAAAACATAATCCATACCCAGTGCGGGATGGTCAAAGTGATCCTGATGTCTAGCCCACCCAAGTAATACACAAAACTTATGACGTGTGCGCAACCTCCCAGCGTCCTTTTACTGTGGTAGCACGTGCAGTAATATTCTGTTATTGCATTTATTCCATTTATATTTTCATCAAACATAATATAAGTATAATACGTTTTTGTCCCAACGTGTCCCGAGTGAATTCTGCACCTGATTAAAATATTTTGCCTCAACAAAATCAAATGACAATTTATAGGTGTTAGCCACTGATATTCAGAATAGTGTTAATTTATTACTGTTATATTTAATATAACAAAATAACTGAGAAACGTTCCTTTGGTGTCGGGCCTGGGTAAATTTCCTATGGGCCGTGACCGTTCTTCTTTGTCATTAACTATGACAATTACTCGACAGGTAAAATCTAACAATTGTCGCCTTTATTAAACGGGTTTTTAGTTTGACAATTTCGTCAGTATTTACTTGTCGCATTTGGACATAATTGTCATCTTTATTAAACAGCTCTTGTCGCAACAATTCGACTTATTTGTCAAAAACTGACAAAATTGTCGGATTGTCGCGTTTATTAAATAGGCCCCTGTGTCTAAAGTGTTACGCGCAGCTTATTTATACACGGTGTTTGGTAGATGTGTGCAAAGTCTGAAGGGGGTGATATCTTAGACCATTTAGAACGTATTAAGCTAAACTTGTCTCAGACGAAGTCTGTTCCTTGTATTTTTTTTTTAAACTCTAAGGTTGTTAACAATAATACCCATTTTTTTTCAAATAATTGTTAATAGTGTCCAGTAAAAGCTGTTATGTTATTATTTTTTATTTATGTAATTACTCAAACAAAATAATTTCCAAGCATCTGTGTGATCAGAGAAACATTCTACGCCATATTCAAGTTTAATAAACTTTTAAAAATCGAGAAAATGTTTTCTTTACGGCATAATAAAAAAATTAAAAAAAATTGCCTCAGTTGTTCAAACCTTTTTAAAAACATGCTTGGTTATTTCCCTTTCTTTTGAAGTACTATTTATGCAGATGTCTTATCAACTCTTGGAATTAGGATGTACAAAGCAAATTGAGGTCGAATATTTAATTTTTAAACAGACCAAAATAATGCAACATTTTTGATGATGCACTATTGTTTTTTGTTAGAATTATGGTGCACCAATCAAATTCTGGGAACTCGCATAACAAAAGCCGCCGCGCGACGATAACAAACTTGCCCTTTTTTCGACTCTCAGGTAGCGTCTAGTGAATTGTTATTCAATAGAAAAATCAGCTTAGTTGCTGAGGATATATAGTCGTTATTTATTTACACCCGTACTAGTACCCGAGTATTCGGATGGACTCGTCACATCTTCGGACCCTCAGTTAGTCAAGTAACGACTGCCCTTGTGACAAGACGTTTTTATTACTAATTCGTGTTTACACAATTCACCGCATGAGGTTGTGCGCTCCTTCACGTAATGATTTTTGAGGTGTTTAAGGTGTTGAGCCTAGCCCTAGCTGTGAGCTCCTTTACTGATTTTGGACTTTAATTTGTGTGATCAATCGACTATTGCTACTTTTTCGAATGAAGAATATGCGGATATCGTCTTCATGTATGGCAGAGCTGACGGTAATGGATTTTTGGCGCGACAGATGTACCAAGAGAGATATCAGAATCGCAGATAACCTAATGTCAGAGTGTTTTACAACACATTTCGTCGGCTTTCTGAAGTTGGAATCCATCACGCGGAATCTGGACTCAACCCGGGAAGACATCACCCAAGTATCGAGGAAGAGTAGTATGCTCGAGCGTCAGAGTAGTACCTCGAAACGTCAACATTTCGGTAAGTAAGGTGTGGAATACGATGCACCGAGAAAACAAATATCCTTTCCACGGCACGGGTGTACAAGGTTTGGAAAATGAAGATCCCCCACGAAGGATTCAGTTCCGTCGCTTTTTGTTAAATAGTGACATTGAAGATGCATGGTTTTTAAAATCCATCTTGTAGTCCGATGAGTCAAAATTTTCGAAAGAAGGAATTACCAATTTTCATAATCTTCATCGATTGAACGACAAGGAGAACAATCCAGACTGGAAGAAGCAAATGTCGTTCCAAAGGAAATTTTCAGTTAACGTGTGGGCAGGAGTAATCGGCCGAACGTTGATTGGCCCCCACTTCCTACCAGATAATTTAAATGGAGAAAATTACCTGGAATTCCTCCAAAACTATCTCCCAGAGCTTCTGGACGAGACCGAAATACCAATATTGGCAATGAGAAGACCAATGATTTTTCAACAAGATGGTTTTCCAGCATACTGGACCTTAAACGTGAGAGAACATTTAAATATTTGGTTCCCAGAGAGCTGGATTGGCAGAGACGGGCCCATCCCTTGGCCACTGTGGATTTTTTCGTTTGGGGACGGGCCAAGGAGCTCGTCTACACGCACGTTGAAATTTCAACTATAGAAGAATTAATAGAAAGAATCCAAACGGCTTTTCAAATCATGAAGCAGGAGACGAAACTAAAAATCACAACTACAGAAGTGAGAAGACGGGCACGCGCTTGTATAAGAAACCGCGGTCAACATTTTGAACATGAACAATAAATTATTTTAACAAAAATGTTGTTTTATTGATCTGTTCAAAAATAACAATTTTCATACTCAATTTGCTTTGTCCACATCCTAATTCCAAGAGCTAATGAGATATCTGCGTGAATAGTACCTCAAAAGAAAGCGAAATAACCGAGCATGTTTTTAAAAAGGTTTGAACAACTGAGGCTATTTTTTATTTTTTTTTATTATGCCGTAAACAAAACATTTTCTTGATTTTTAAAAGTTTCTTTAACTTGAATATGGCGTAGAATGTTTCTCTGATGACACAGATGCTTGGGAATTATTTTGTTTGACTAATCTCACACATTACATAAATAAAAAATAATAACATAACAGCTTTTACTGGACACTATTAACAATTAGTTATTTGAAAAAAAAATGGGTATTATTGTTAACAACCTTAGAGTTTCAAAAAAAAATACAAGGAACAGACTTCGTCTGAGACAAGTTTAGCTTAATAAGTTCTAAATGGTCTAAGATATCACCCCCTTCAGGCTTTGCACCCATCTACCAAACACCCTGTATATAATAGTAGAGATTTCTCCCCAGCAACATTTCGGTGGCTATATGGTCAGCGTGCTGGATTCCCGTGCGCTCGATCCGGGTTCGATACCTCTCGAGGAATTTGTTTATTATTTTTTTTATAAATTTATAAAGTGACTGTTACAGCCAAGTTAAAGCTACTTGAAATTTGAATTGAAGATACCTAATAATTTATTTTTAAATACGTAATGTATTTTTAATGAACGTACATTAAAACTCAATTTACTATTCTCACAAACAAGTGATTACGTCTAAGTTTCCTTTTGTTTTGTATATTTATTTGTATAGTTAGTTAGTTCGTTAGTTAGTAATTGTATATTGCATTTAAGATTTGAGAAAATAAAAATAGTGATTACAAATATTGAGATATTATAAACTGTGACGTAGTAAATGATTTTCACGGTAAACATGAAGAACCAGTTTCTATACGGAGAGATGTTGTCCTATTGTACATAAGCAGGTAGTCAGAAAATTTCAAAACACTAACCGTACTTATCGAACATGTTTTCTCGGAATCTTCTGTCTAGTGCACTTTATTGCTTTACTGTGTTAAAGGATCTCAAACAAATATAACAAAAGTCATATATGCATACGCAATATCACAAAACGTTTCCTCTTATCCAGGTGCCAAAAACCTTACGGATTACGACTATGGTATTAATTTAGGCCTTTTATTTCAGGCACCTCTTCCACCACCGGTTTGGTTGGAACCATACGAAGCTGTCGACAGAGAAGTAATATGTCCACAACCGTCTTTTCCACGCTTAGATACCTGGCCACAAACACTTAAGACATTAGAAAATTGTCTAATTGCAAACGTATATGTGCCAAACACAAAAGAGAAAAATCTGTCAGTCGTAGTATATGTCCACGGAGGAGCGTTTGTGCTTGGCTATGGCGAAATGTTAAAATATACACAACTAATGAAAACAAAAGATTTAATCATCGTTACGTTCAACTACCGCCTGGGCGTTCATGGATTCCTTTGTCTCGGTACCGAGGACGCACCAGGCAATGCTGGCATGAAGGACCAGGTGGCGCTGCTGCGCTGGGTTCAAAAGAACATCGCCAGCTTCGGCGGTAACCCTGATGATGTCACCATTGCAGGTTACAGTGCGGGTTCCGCATCAGTAGATCTCTTAATGCTGTCAAAGTCAGCTGAAGGATTGTTCCATAGAGTCATACCAGAAAGTGGTGGAAACATTGCCGCGTTTACAATTCAGAGGGATCCTATAGAGGTAGCCAAAACTTATGCCGTGAAACTCAACTTCACGAATGTACACGATATTTACGCTTTAGAACAGTTCTACAAGACAACTCCCATAGATCTGTTGACTTCAGATCCATTTATGGATAGAACTGATTCTACTTTCATGTTTTCTCCGTGTGTGGAGCGTGATACAGGAGACGGAGCATTCCTGACAGAATCTCCTCTGAGTATACTAAAGAAGGGTAACTACAAAAAGTTACCTGTGTTGTATGGGTTCACTGAAATGGAGGGGCTATTACGGGTTGACTTCTTCGAGTTTTGGAAGCATAAGATGAATGAAAAGTTTTCTGATTTCTTGCCAGCTGACTTAAAGTTTAAATCTGACGAAGAAAGAGAAGAAGTAGCTAATAAGATCAAGGAGTTCTATTTTGGCGATAAGGCAGTCGATGAAGACAACATTTTAGGATATGTTGATTTCTTTTCGGATGTCATAATTACTTACGCTATGCTTTGGGCTACGAAATTGCACGTGGAAGCTGGCAACAATCAAATTTATTTGTATGAATATTCCTTTGTGGATAAGGACGTTCCCATGGTGCCTCACACTAATATACGAGGTGCTAACGACTGCGCTCAAACGGTAGCTGTGATGGATGGTAAGAACATGACACACCTTGATGAAGCTCATGTGACTCCAGAGTTCAAGAACATGAAGAAGATAGTTCGTGAAATTTGGCACAACTTCATCAAAACAGGGTAGGTGGATGGAACCATATACCTACTTTTAAACAACATAATCAACAACAACAACAACACAACATGGCCCCTGTAATCCCGAAGGGTTTTGCAGAGGTGTACCTATAGTAGGTACACCCACATTTTGCCAGTTATCTTCAAGTCCCATGTAATAGGAGGCGAGCCTATTGCCATTAACCAGGCACAAATCCAGACTCCGGGCTGCTACTGAGAAATTTCAGATGAAAAACCCAATAGCACTTTACCCGACCCGGAATTCGAACTCAGGACCTCACGCTCAGCAGTAACGCTTGTGACCACTAGACCAACGAGGCAGTCAACAGCATAACAACAACAACAGCAACATAATCAGTCTATCATTATCGCACTGCACTCCTGGGTCTAAGGCCTCATCTCTGTGAAAGAGAGTGGGACTAATCCAGCACTCGGCCACAATTATTAACGGACATAAAACATTACCTAAATCTTATCCGTTTGAAACTCAGCGACTAAACTGGGAATCACTTTAGTTCCGGGGTATTCCTTTTGGGTTCAATTCATTCACGGGTTGATAAAAGTTGACACTTTCAGTAGACTAGACGCTGTTAGTTATAGAATGGTTTATTATTTGGAAGTACATTTTTATGTTGCACCTTTCAGGAAGCCCGTGCCTGAAGGTTCGTCGTTGCCTGCATGGCCGGCAGCAGGCGCGGACAGGTCACCACACATGGTGCTGGATGAGCAGCTGGAACTACGTGGAGTGCTCTTGGCAGAACGCACTCGCTTCTGGGATGACATCTACCAGAGATACTACCGGGATGCAGTACCACCACCTACACCGCCACCTAAATCACATGTTGAATTATAAATCAAGTTTATGTTGTTTTAATTTTTTTATGTGTTTACTGTATTTATATTCACCTGTGTTTGTTTTTGTGGCAAAAGAAGTCATTACTTTTTTTAAATGAAGCGGTAATAACCAGATTTCGGTTGATTTCTTGGATGTAATAAAAACTGTTGTGAACTATTAGGCATGCAAGTATTTAATGAATCTCAAATAATTCCCATTTTGCTTTCCTAAAAATGTTATTTAACACTCATAACGGCTAGCACTTCCCCCGTGACTTCGTCCGCGTGTATTCTGCACTTTAGTACCCCGTCAGGGGCCAAACTGCCTGTCCAGAGATCACCCCGCGTAGGTCACCGGGCTAACAACCCTCCCTGGTGAGGTCGGCAACCCAACATAGAGGGTTGTTTGCCCGGACCTGGAGCGCAAGCACAGCAAGGTAATGCAATCTCTGAATAGAGCCATGAACACATGTACTACTGGACTAGGATAACTACTACGCGGCCAAATCCAACTACAAAAAAAGCATCAGATTCAGGAGTACACATAAACATTCCGGAAAAAAATCTCTAAATGATGATCAAAACCGCATGAAAAGTTCAGCAGAACTAAGCGGTCAAGATAGACAGACACAAAAAGCGACTTTTTGATAGATTAGGTATAATGTAACTATGTACTAATAAATATGACTCGGGCATAGGCATTTATCTAAACTAATATTATAAAACAGTTTTGTTTGATTGTGACAGGTAATCTCTCGAAGTTCAGAGCCTAGACCACCACCTCTTAAAGCAGTATTATTTTAATTTTACTTGAGTGTGGGAAAGAGATGGAGCTAGACGTCCTGTATAGCTTCATCTCTTTCTTACACTGAAGTAACATTAAAATAATACTGCTTTAAGGGGTGATGGTTGGCCCCCTGATCCGATTTGAAAAAATATTGGACTAATAGAAAGCTGCACTATTCCCATAGTTTTATGGTATAGTTTACTTCTACAAGGGCGAAGTCGCGCTAATAAACCCATAATGAGCTATCAATTTTAATCTAACTTATCGTTGGAGGGAGATAAAACACTGGCTGCACCGCACCATTGCTATCATCCAATATCTCAGTAATCAGTTTGCAAACGTAGCGATGCAATGGCGGACGTATGTAGTACTATTTTGCGTGACGGCTGTTTTGACTGACGACGAATGGCGGGAAGTGAAAACTGCGCAAGGGCCTGTGCGTAGGCGCATGCACCCCAGCGCATATCTATTCGCCTTTTACAACATACCCTACGCGACTGCGCCTATGGGCGTAAACAAATTTAAGGTATCAATACTATAAAATGTCAATAATTTTGATATTTTAAATTGTTTTTTTTTTCATATCTATGAAAATTCATCTTAGTAGACTTGCACAGACGCAGTATACAATATTATACCTACAGCAGGTGTACTAAGCCGAATTAACAACATAATGTTATCAGAGGATAACGAGCCTCAAAGTGCAGAGACACGGCTGTAATGATCATAGTGCTATTCTGTAAAAATCTCATCGTGAAAATTTAGGCGAAGTGATCTTGAAGTGAGCTGTCAGTAGTGTCAATCCTTAGCATCTCATGGAATGACAGCTCACTTCACCTAAGTTTTTGTGGTGGGATTTTACAGAAGTCAAATCAAAATTTCTTTATTAGGACAACAAAGATCCATAATGTAAGTAATACCTTATAGCTGGTGCTAGTAAGAGATATTATTATTATAAAATGTCTTTGACATAATATCTCGGGACTCTGTGGTCTCGGACCTTTGGTAGGTGTACGAGGGGCCAAAGCCAACTCGCAGAGGCCCCTTAGACAATTTTAAATGATGAGGGCCCCAACCGACGATTATCCCTATATGCCCTATGCAAATGCACCCAAGGAATATTGTGGGACATGGAAACGAAACATATAGGACTATGGGTTTGGGTGGCTATAGTGGATTGGTTACCAAGAACTATGGAAAGACTATATCCCCTGCCTGATCAGTGTTATGTAATACGCGGATAAAATGGCAGGGGGTGACTTGCACACTCTATAATGGGCCCCCGAAAACGGTCGCTAGCACACAGTGTCGTAGTGACAAGGGGACAACATCTCCTGAGGTGCTATGAGGAGTGGAGAGGTATTCCACGACTATCAGAACAATCCCAGAGCCTGGAAGATGGTCAAGATCCCTGCCAGCACTTACTGGAAAACTTCCTTCCTCCGAGCACGTTTGCTCTTGTGAATCTCCACTCAAGCCGGCCAATAAAGGCGACAATGAGGTAGGAGCTCTGTTCCTCGTCAGTGTTCACTCCAGCCAGCCAATAAAGGCAAGCCAGAGATGAAGAACAAGTCTTCTTCCAGGAGGTAGGGTCCGTGGAGTCACTACTGCCCAACAGCTCGCTACATGCTGCCCTGCGGGTTTCTGTAGGTAACTCTCTTGGTCTGGCTCCTCATCCTAGACCCGTTCCGGCAAAGTAAACTCTACCGGCACAGACCTAGAGTTCGGAGTGCGCAAGCCCCACCACGACGTCAACGTAGAGATAAGGCAGTGGAGTTATTATTTGAGCTTGAAACACTTTGCACAGAAGATGACCAAGTAAGGTACAAGTTTCTCACTTGACCATAATCTCCACAAAATGCCTCAAAATGGGAGAATAGAAATTCTATGACACTATTTTCAGAATGCTGTTGCTATTTGTTCTAGTTACTAACGATGCGATTTTTTACGAATGACCACATGAAAGCCGTCAGTTCGATTATGTGCAAACCTTTCCGACGACTAAGAGCATTCACATCTTTCCCGATAAGTCTTTTCTTCTTCGAAGTCCATACCAGAGAGGAACACTTATTATACACTGGTACTGCCACCTGAATTTCGCGTTGAATTTTGAAACAAGTTACTCCGGTTTTTTACCACGCTAGTATTAGGTTGATCTGTCTGTATTACCATCTACCTGGCCTTCTCCCAACTATTAGAGTCCAATACCCAATTAGAGTCCTTCGGTCTAATTGGGTGCAGCTGAATACCAGTATTTTAAATGGAGCGACTGCCTATCTGACCTTCACAACCCAGTTACTGATTATCACAATACCCCTTCGCACTTAGGTGGTTGTTAGACTCTCGGGATTCTGACTGTATGTAACGTTCAAAAATTACTTGTGATTATGACACAGATGAAATGAGGAGCTCGTGGCTAAGTAATAACAGCCGCACGGGTCGATCCATCAGGTTAAGCTACGCTTGCCGGGGTTGGTCCGTGGATGGGTGACCGTCTTTACATACCGAGACTCCTCCGTGCCTCGGAAAGCACGTTAAGCCGTTGGTCCCGGCTGTCATTCGTGGATCTTTGACAGTCGTTACGGGTCGTCAGCAGCCCGAAAGTCTGACAACCAGTCTTACCAAGGGGTATCGTATTACCTAGTTACTGGGTTGTGGAGGTCAGATAGGCAGTCGCTCCATGTAAAATACTGGTATTCAGCTGCATCCGGTTAGACTGGAAGCCGACCCCAACGTAGTTGGGAAAAGGCTAGGCAGATTGATTGATATGACACAGATGAAATGAGTGTGTTTCCCTGTACAGTTTATTAAAAGAAAATCCAGCGCGCGATATTAAATCGTCGCGTTAAGAAATTACCTGTGCGAACGAGGGCCTATTCCTGTATTTTCATAGAATTAGATTTTTTTTTCACCATTTGGAAGCATTATTCCAGATGGGCATAGTTTATAGGTATATTATGTAAATACCTATGTATGTAAAACAACGGACATAATGATACTAATGAAATACTATCTTGAATTCATGCAAGCCTAGAGTTTTTTGTTAGGTTACTGCTCACAACTTGTGCACAACGTGTCATGAACTCATGAACAGAATACTGTCTTCACATGTAAATCGCACCCGTGCGAAGCCGGGGCGGGTTACTAGTATGGATAATGCGCATCAACTTTAACCTAACCTTTAGTTGCTGAGAGAGATAATAACGGCTGCTCCGCTGCTATGCCTGCTATCATCCAATAATAAGAGTCAGTTCGCAAACGTAGCGATGGAGTGGCGGACGTGTGTGGTACTTTTGTGCGTGACGGCTGTTTTAGCTGACGACGAATGGCGGGAGGTGAAAACTGCGCAAGGGCCGGTGCGCGGGCGCAAGCACCCTAGCGCGGATCTATACGCCTTCTACAATATACCCTACGCCACAGCGCCTATGGGCGTAGACAAATTTAAGGTAAGTATATAAATAGGGTATATTATACTATAAACGTTAATAATTATGATGCTTCACATTGTGCTTGTCATATCTATGACAACCCATATAAATAGACTTGTACTCAGCACAGATAGTAAATAATTTATGAAGCACTAGCTTTTGCCTGCGGCTTCGCCCGCGTTGAGGTCTAAAATTATCCCACGGAAAAGTACTAGTGAGACAAAAATATGTCCTAGTACTAACTAAAATCAGCAACTGTGTTCTGTAAAAATCGTTTGTAAAATATTTTAATGTAAATGTGCCCTGTTTTCTAAATAAACGATATATTATAAAAAAAAAAAAAAAAATTTGTCTATCTGTTGGTTCCGGCTAATCTCCAAAACGGCTGGATCGATTTTGACGGGACTTTTAATAGCAGATAGCTGATGTTATAAGGAGTAACTACAAGCTAGTTTTATTTTAGAAAAAGAATTAGGGTTCTGCGCAAAAAAAATTAAAACTCATTAAATTGTGAACAAATAGCGCGGGCGGGCGATGTAACGCGGTGGGTCGGGGGCCGAGTGAGTTTTATTAAAATGTGGCTGTTATTTTAGTATATTGTGTATCTTACGACTTCCACGCGAACAAAGTCGCGGGGCACAGCTAGTTTATAATATTTACTATTTAATTTAGCCATGACCTTGATTTGCAGACACAATACAATGTTATGTAACGATAATGATACTCCAACTCAAAGCATTAATTTCAAATAAACCAATTACAGGCACTTATGAATTGTCAAGAGGTCGGTCAGTCAGAAAGATGAAGCTAGTTGCCCATTCCAAAGCGTAGTAGGTACCTATGGAGAAGAACGGGCAAGAAACTCCACGGACACTCTTTTAAATCAAAATATGGTTGCCAATTTATTCAATTAATACGAATACTTAAAAAAAATGATGTTAACGTCGTCGTTGTTTCCATAGATAAGGCCTAAAATTGTTAATTTGGCGTCCATTTCAAATAGCAAATGAAAACAAAGTTCAAGTCAAGAATAGACGTAAAATTGTTATATTTTTTTTAATATTACCTTCATGTTCTCCCATATTCATGCCTCGATGTTGTATTGTGACAAATATGTCAGAAAAAGTGACAAAGAAGAACGGTCATTTGTAACCCAGACCCCGACACGATAGATACATATCTCAGATTTTTTGCTATTTTAAATATAGCTAAAATGTATATTTTTTATATTCGAAATCAATGGCTAACACCAAAATATTGCCTTATGTTTTTGTTCAGGCGATATACAAAAAAAAATTTGAATACCTACATATTTACCTACAAAATTCGTAATTGTATGTAACTTAATGACGATACAATAATTATGGAATTATCCAGGTGACCTGGTGATGGAGCTGGATTATGTAATTTTTAAACTTTTAGTACAACAATCGAGTTATTGTCATTAAGATCGTCTTAATCAGTGATTCATTGCAGATTAGAGATTAGGGTATGATTAAGAAGCTGGATAGATAGTGGAATATTTTGGTAGCTAGGAACTAAGCACACCGAGTTTGAGCTTATCAATATTAACTCTATTTCAGTGCCGTTTGTGAAACAAAAATAAAACCGATATTTGGAAAACAAGTTTTTATTCAATGTCAATGTCTCTAAAAACATAATCCATACCCAGTGCGGGATGGTCAAAGTGATCCTGATGTTTAGCCCATCCAAGTAATACACAAAACTAATGACGTGTGCGCAACCTCCCAGCGTCCTTTTACTGTGGTAGCACGTGCAGTAATATTCTGTTATTGCATTTATTCCATTTATATTTTCATCAAACATAATACAACGTGGATCTGGACGTACGACATAAAATTAAAATGAGCACAATACTAGTCCATCGAAACATTTTAAAACAGGAAGATTAGAAGTTAATGGAAAATTAAAAAATTGCAGTTTTCAAACAAAATAAATAGCAGAATCAACTGCATAAAAAGTAAACACGCTTTATCCACGAAACGTCACTGACCAACTGTGCGGTGCGGGGTGCGGGGCGCGGCGGTGGCAATGTTTACCTATTATTTCGGACTCGGATCTACAGCATGTTGAAAAATAAGAAAATGAAAAATAATTTCCTGTGGCTAAAGTATTCATTGGATCTGATTGATTTTTTGTATACGGGTAAAGAACATGATTGTCTTTACGTGGTTTAAAGGAATGTCAATCGTCCTGTTCCACCTTATATAAGTATAATACGTTTTTGTCCCAACGTGTCTCGAGTGAATTCTGCACCTGATTGAAATATTTTGCCTCAACAAAATCAAATGACAATTTATAGGTGTTAGCCACTGATATTCAGAATAGTGTTAATTTATTACTGTTATATTTAATATAACAAAATAACTGAGAAACGTTCCTTTGGTGTCGGGCCTGGGTAAATTTTCTATGGGCCGTGACCGTTCTTCTTTGTCATTAACTATGACAATTAAGTCGGAGAACATTTTCTTATAGACTCGACAGGTAAAATCTAACAATTGTCGCCTTTATTAAACGGGTTTTTAGTTTGACAATTTCGTCACTATTTACTTGTCGCATTTGGACATAATTGTCATCTTTATTAAACAGCTCTTGTCGCAACAATTCGACTTATTTGTCAAAAACTGACAAAATTGTCGGATTGTCGCGTTTATTAAATAGGCCCCTGTGTCTAAAGTGTTACGCGCAGCTTATACACGGTGTTTGGTAGATGTGTGCAAAATCTGAAGGGGGTGATATCTTAGACCATTTAGAACGTATTAAGCTAAACTTGTCTCAGACGATGTATTTTTTTTTTAAACTCTAAGGTTGTTAACAATAATACCCATTTTTTTTCAAATAATTGTTAATAGTGTCCAGTAAAAGCTGTTATGTTATTATTTTTTATTTATGTAATTACTCAAACAAAATAATTTCCAAGCATCTGTGTGATCAGAGAAACATTCTACGCCATATTCAAGTTTAATAAACTTTTAAAAATCGAGAAAATGTTTTCTTTACGGCATAATAAAAAAATTTAAAAAAAATTGCCTCAGTTGTTCAAACCTTTTTAAAAACATGCTTGGTTATTGCCCTTTCTTTAAGTACTATTTATGCAGATGTCTTATCAACTCTTGGAATTAGGATGTACAAAGCAAATTGAGGTCGAATATTTAATTTTTAAACAGACCAAAATAATGCAACATTTTTGATGATGCACTATTGTTTTTTGTTAGAATTATGGTGCACGCGCACCAATCAAATTCTGGGAACTCGCATAACAAAAGCCGCCGCGCGACGATAACAAACTTGCCCTTTTTTCGACTCTCAGGTAGCGTCTAGTGAATTGTTATTCAATAGAAAAATTAGCTTAGTTGCTGAGGATATATAGTCGTTATTTATTTACACCCGTACTAGTACCCGAGTATTCGGATGGACTCGTCACATCTTCGGACCCTCAGTTAGTCAAGTAACGACTGCCCTTGTGACAAGACGTTTTTATTGCTAATTCGTGTTTACACAATTCACCGCATGAGGTTGTGCGCTCCTTCACGTAATGATTTTTGAGGTGTTTAAGGTGTTGAGCCTAGCCCTAGCTGTGAGCTCCTTCACTGATTTTGGACTTTAATTTGTGTGATCAATGGGCTATGGCTACTTTTTCGAATGAAGAATATGCGGATATCGTCTTCATGTATGGCAGAGCTGACGGTAATGGATTTTTGGCGCGACAGATGTACCAAGAGAGATATCAGAATCGCAGATTACCTAATGCCAGAGTGTTTTACAACACATTTCGTCGGCTTTCTGAAGTTGGAATCCATCACGCGGAATCTGGACTCAACCCGGGAAGACATCACCCAAGTATCGAGGAAGAGTAGTATGCTCGAGCGTCAGAGTAGTACCTCGAAACGTCAACATTTCGGTAAGGAAGGTGTGGAATACGATGCACCGAGAAAACAAATATCCTTTCCACGGCACGGGTGTACAAGGTTTGGAAAATGAAGATCCCCCACGAAGGATTCAGTTCCGTCGCTTTTTGTTAAATAGTGACATTGAAGATGCATAGTTTTTAAAATCCATCTTGTAGTCCGATGAGTCAAAATTTTCGAAAGAAGGAATTACCAATTTTCATAATCTTCATCGATTGACCAACAAGGAGAACAATCCAGACTGGAAGAAGCAAATGTCGTTCCTAAGGAAATTTTCAGTTAACGTGTGGGCAGGAGTAATCGGCCGAACGTTGATTGGCCCCCACTTCCTACCAGATAATTTAAATGGAGAAAATGACCTGGAATTCCTCCAAAACTATCTCCCAGAGCTTCTGGACGAGACCGAAATACCAATATTGGCAATGAGAAGACCAATGATTTTTCAACAAGATGGTTTTCCAGCATACTGGACCTTAAACGTGAGAGAACATTTAAATATTTGGTTCCCAGAGAGCTGGATTGGCAGAGACGGGCCCATCCCTTGGCCACTGTGGATTTTTTCGTTTGGGGACGGGCCAAGGAGCTCGTCTACACGCACGTTGAAATTTCAACTAGAGAAGAATTAATAGAAAGAATTCAAACGGCTTTTCAAATCATGAAGCAGGAGACGAAACTAAAAATCACAACTACAGAAGTGAGAAGACGGGCACGCGCTTGTATAAGAAACCGCGGTCAACATTTTGAACATGAACAATAAATTATTTTAACAAAAATGTTGTTTTATTGATCTGTTCAAAAATAACAATTTTCATACTCAATTTGCTTTGTCCACATCCTAATTCCAAGAGCTAATGAGATATCTGCGTGAATAGTACCTCAAAAGAAAGCGAAATAACCGAGCATGTTTTTAAAAAGGTTTGAACAACTGAGGCTATTTTTTATTTTTTATTATTATGCCGTAAACAAAACATTTTCTTGATTTTTAAAAGTTTCTTTAACTTGAATATGGCGTAGAATGTTTCTCTGATGACACAGATGCTTGGGAATTATTTTGTTTGACTAATCTCACACATTACATAAATAAAAAATAATAACATAACAGCTTTTACTGGACACTATTAACAATTAGTTATTTGAAAAAAAAATGGGTATTATTGTTAACAACCTTAGAGTTTCAAAAAAAAATACAAGGAACAGACTTCGTCTGAGACAAGTTTAGCTTAATAAGTTCTAAATGGTCTAAGATATCACCCCCTTCAGGCTTTGCACCCATCTACCAAACACCCTGTATATAATAGTAGAGATTTCTCCCCAGCAACATTTCGGTGGCTATATGGTCAGCGTGCTGGATTCCCGTGCGCTCGATCCGGGTTCGATACCTCTCGAGGAATTTGTTTATTATTTTTTTTATAAATTTATAAAGTGACTGTTACAGCCAAGTTAAAGCTACTTGAAATTTGAATTGAAGATACCTAATAATTTATTTTTAAATACGTAATGTATTTTTAATGAACGTACATTAAAACTCAATTTACTATTCTCACAAACAAGTGATTACGTCTAAGTTTCCTTTTGTTTTGTATATTTATTTGTATAGTTAGTTAGTTCGTTAGTTAGTAATTGTATATTGCATTTAAGATTTGAGAAAATAAAAATAGTGATTACAAATATTGAGATATTATAAACTGTGACGTAGTAAATGATTTTCACGGTAAACATGAAGAACCAGTTTCTATACGGAGAGATGTTGTCCTATTGTACATAAGCAGGTAGTCAGAAAATTTCAAAACACTAACCGTACTTATCGAACATGTTTTCTCGGAATCTTCTGTCTAGTGCACTTTATTGCTTTACTGTGTTAAAGGATCTCAAATAAATATAACAAAAGTCATATATGCATACGCAATATCACAAAACGTTTCCTCTTATCCAGGTGCCAAAAACCTTACGGATTACGACTATGGTATTAATTTAGGCCTTTTATTTCAGGCACCTCTTCCACCACCGGTTTGGTTGGAACCATACGAAGCTGTCGACAGAGAAGTAATATGTCCACAACCGTCTTTTCCACGCTTAGATACCTGGCCAGTGTTTGACTTAAGACATTAGAAAATTGTCTAATTGCAAACGTATATGTGCCAAACACAAAAGAGAAAAATCTGTCAGTCGTAGTATATGTCCACGGAGGAGCGTTTGTGCTTGGCTATGGCGAAATGTTAAAATATACACAACTAATGAAAACAAAAGATTTAATCATCGTTACGTTCAACTACCGCCTGGGCGTTCATGGATTCCTTTGTCTCGGTACCGAGGACGCACCAGGCAATGCTGGCATGAAGGACCAGGTGGCGCTGCTGCGCTGGGTTCAAAAGAACATCGCCAGCTTCGGCGGTAACCCTGATGATGTCACCATTGCAGGTTACAGTGCGGGTTCCGCATCAGTAGATCTCTTAATGCTGTCAAAGTCAGCTGAAGGATTGTTCCATAGAGTCATACCAGAAAGTGGTGGAAACATTGCCGCGTTTACAATTCAGAGGGATCCTATAGAGGTAGCCAAAACTTATGCCGTGAAACTCAACTTCACGAATGTACACGATATTTACGCTTTAGAACAGTTCTACAAGACAACTCCCATAGATCTGTTGACTTCAGATCCATTTATGGATAGAACTGATTCTACTTTCATGTTTTCTCCGTGTGTGGAGCGTGATACAGGAGACGGAGCATTCCTGACAGAATCTCCTCTGAGTATACTAAAGAAGGGTAACTACAAAAAGTTACCTGTGTTGTATGGGTTCACTGAAATGGAGGGGCTATTACGGGTTGACTTCTTCGAGTTTTGGAAGCATAAGATGAATGAAAAGTTTTCTGATTTCTTGCCAGCTGACTTAAAGTTTGAATCTGACGAAGAAAGAGAAGAAGTAGCTAATAAGATCAAGGAGTTCTATTTTGGCGATAAGGCAGTCGATGAAGACAACATTTTAGGATATGTTGATTTCTTTTCGGATGTCATAATTACTTACGCTATGCTTTGGGCTACGAAATTGCACGTGGAAGCTGGCAACAATCAAATTTATTTGTATGAATATTCCTTTGTGGATGAGGATGTTCCCGTGGTGCCTCACACTAATATACGAGGTGCTAACCACTGCGCTCAAACGGTAGCTGTGATGGATGGTAAGAACATGACACACCTTGATGAAGCTCATGTGACTCCAGAGTTCAAGAACATGAAGAAGATAGTTCGTGAAATTTGGCACAACTTCATCAAAACAGGGTAGGTGGAACCATATACCCACTTTTAAGCAACATAATCAACAACAACAACAACACAACATGGCCCCTGTAATCCCGAAGGGTTTTGCAGAGGTGTACCTATAGTAGGTACACCCACATTTTGCCAGTTATCTTCAAGTCCCATGTAATAGGAGGCGAGCCTATTGCCATCAACCAGGCACAAATCCAGACTCCGGGCTGCTACTGAGAAATTTCAGATGGAAAAACCCAATAGCACTTTACCCGACCCGGAATTCGAACTCAGGACCTCACGCTCAGCAGTAACGCTTATGACCACTAGACCAACGAGGCAGTCAACAACATAACAACAACAACAGCAACATAATCAGTCTATCATTATCGCACTGCACTCCTGGGTCTAAGGCCTCATCTCTGTGAAAGAGAGTGGGACTAATCCAGCACTCGGCCACAATTATTAACGGACATAAAACATTACCTAAATCTTATCCGTTTGAAACTCAGCGACTAAACTGGGAATCACTTTAGTTCCGGGGTATTCCTTTTGGGTTCAATTCATTCACGGGTTGATAAAAGTTGACACTTTCAGTAGACTAGACGCTGTTAGTTATAGAATGGTTTATTATTTGGAAGTACATTTTTATGTTGCACCTTTCAGGAAGCCCGTGCCTGAAGGTTCGTCGTTGCCTGCATGGCCGGCAGCAGGCGCGGACAGGTCACCACACATGGTGCTGGATGAGCAGCTGGAACTACGTGGAGTGCTCTTGGCAGAACGCACTCGCTTCTGGGATGACATCTACCAGAGATACTACCGGGATGCAGTACCACCACCTACACCGCCACCTAAATCACATGTTGAATTATAAATCAAGTTTATGTTGTTTTAATTTTTTTATGTGTTTACTGTATTTATATTCACCTGTGTTTGTTTTTGTGGCAAAAGAAGTCATTACTTTTTTTAAATGAAGCGGTAATAACCAGATTTCGGTTGATTTCTTGGATGTAATAAAAACTGTTGTGAACTATTAGGCATGCAAGTATTTAATGAACCTCAAATAATTCCCATTTTGCTTTCCTAAAAATGTTATTTAACACTCATAACGGCTAGCACTTCCCCCGTGACTTCGTCCGCGTGTATTCTGCACTTTAGTACCCCGTCAGGGGCCAAACTGCCTGTCCAGAGATCACCCCGCGTAGGTCACCGGGCTAACAACCCTCCCTGGTGAGGTCGGCAACCCAACATAGAGGGTTGTTTGCCCGGACCTGGAGCGCAAGCACAGCAAGGTAATGCAATCTCTGAATAGAGCCATGAACACATGTGCGGATGAGGACTAGGATAACTACTACGCGGCCAAATCCAACTACAAAAAAAAGCATCAGATTCAGGAGTACACATAAACATTCCGGAAAAATATCTCTAAATGATGATCAAAACCGCATGAAAAGTTCAGCAGAACTAAGCGGTCAAGATAGACAGACACAAAAAGCGACTTTTTGATAGATTAGGTATAATGTAACTATGTACTAATAAATATGACTCGGGCATAGGCATTTATCTAAACTAATATTATAAAACGGTTTTGTTTGATTGTGACAGGTAATCTCTCGAAGTTCAGAGCCTAGACCACCACCTCTTAAAGCAGTATTATTTTAATTTTACTTGAGTGTGGGAAAGAGATGGAGCTAGACGTCCTGTATAGCTTCATCTCTTTCTTACACTGAAGTAACATTAAAATAATACTGCTTTAAGGGGTGATGGTTGGCCCCCTGATCCGATTTGAAAAAATATTGGACTAATAGAAAGCTGCACTATTCCCATAGTTTTATGGTATAGTTTACTTCTACAAGGGCGAAGTCGCGCTAATAAACCCATAATGAGCTATCAATTTTAATCTAACTTATCGTTGGAGGGAGATAAAACACTGGCTGCACCGCACCATTGCTATCATCCAATATCTCAGTAACAGTTTGCAAACGTAGCGATGCAATGGCGGACGTATGTAGTACTATTTTGCGTGACGGCTGTTTTGACTGACGACGAATGGCGGGAAGTGAAAACTGCGCAAGGGCCTGTGCGTAGGCGCATGCACCCCAGCGCAGATCTATTCGCCTTTTACAACATACCCTACGCGACTGCGCCTATGGGCGTAAACAAATTTAAGGTATCAATAATATAAAATGTCAATAATTTTGATATTTTAAATTGTTTTTTTTTCATATCTATGAAAATTCATCTTAGTAGACTTGCACAGACGCAGTATACAATATTATATCTACAGCAGGTGTACTAAGCCGAATTGACAACATAATGTTACCAGAGGATAACGAGCCTCAAAGTGCAGAGACACGGCTGTAATGATCATAGTGCTATTCTGTAAAAATCTCATCGTGAAAATTTAGACGAAGTGAGCTTGAAGTGAGCTGTCAGTAGTGTCAATCCTTAGCATCTCATGGAATGACAGCTCACTTCACCTAAGTTTTTGTGGTGGGATTTTACAGAAGTCAAATCAAAATTTCTTTATTAGGACAACAAAGATCCATAATGTAAGTAATACCTTATAGCTGGTGCTAGTAAGAGATATTATTATTATAAAATGTCTTTGACATAATATCTCGGGACTCTGTGGTCTCGGACCTTTGGTAGGTGTACGAGGGGCCAAAGCCAACTCGCAGAGGCCCCTTAGACAATTTTAAATGATGAGGGCCCCAACCGACGATTATCCCTATATGCCCTATGCAAATGCACCCAAGGAATATTGTGGGACATGGAAACGAAACATATAGGACTATGGGTTTGGGTGGCTATAGTGGATTGGTTACCAAGAACTATGGAAAGACTATATCCCCTGCCTGATCAGTGTTATGTAATACGCGGATAAAATGGCAGGGGGTGACTTGCACACTCTATAATGGGCCCCCGAAAACGGTCGCTAGCACACAGTGTCGTAGTGACAAGGGGACAACATCTCCTGAGGTGCTATGAGGAGTGGAGAGGTATTCCACGACTATCAGAACAATCCCAGAGCCTGGAAGATGGTCAAGATCCCTGCCAGCACTTACTGGAAAACTTCCTTCCTCCGAGCACGTTTGCTCTTGTGAATCTCCACTCAAGCCGGCCAATAAAGGCGACAATGAGGTAGGAGCTCTGTTCCTCGTCAGTGTTCACTCCAGCCAGCCAATAAAGGCAAGCCAGAGATGTCAAGAGAAGAAGAGATGACAAGTCTTCTTCCAGGAGTCCGTGGAGTCACTACTGCCCAACAGCTCGCTACATGCTGCCCTGCGGGTTTCTGTAGGTAACTCTCTTGGTCTGGCTCCTCATCCTAGACCCGTTCCGGCAAAGTAAACTCTACCGGCACAGACCTAGAGTTCGGAGTGCGCAAGCCCCACCACGACGTCAACGTAGAGATAAGGCAGTGGAGTTATTATTATTATTTGAGCTTGAAACACTTTGCACAGAAGATGACCAAGTAAGGTACAAGTTTCTCACTTGACCATCATCTCCACAAAATGCCTCAAAATGGGAGAATAGAAATTCTATGACACTGTTTTCAGAATGCTGTTGCTATTGGCCCGTGTTCTAGTTACTAACGATGCGATTTTTTACGAATGACCACATGAAAGCCGTCAGTTCGATTATGTGCAAACCTTTCCGACGACTAAGAGCATTCACATCTTTCCCGATAAGTCTTTTCTTCTTCGAAGTCCATACCAGAGAGGAACACTTATTATGCACCGGTACTGCCACCTGAATTTCGCGTTGAATTTTGAAACAAGTTACTCCGGTTTTTTTACCACGCTAGTATTAGGTTGATCTGCCTGTATTACCATCTACCTGGCCTTCTCCCAACTATGCCGAGGTCGTCGACCTTCGGTCTAATTGGGTGCAGCTGAATACCAGTATTTTAAATGGGGCGACTGTCTATCTGACCTTCACAACCCAGTTACTGAATATCACGATACCCCTTAGCACTGCTGGTTGTCAGACTCTCGGGATTCTGACTGTATGTAAGGTTCAAAAATTACTTGTGATTATGACACAGATGAAATGAGTGTGTTTCCCTGTACAGTTTATTAAAAGAAAATCCAGCGCGCGATATTAAATCGTCGCGTTAAGAAATTACCTGTGCAACGAGGGCCTATTCCTGTATTTTCATAGAATTAGATTTGTTTTTCACCATTTGGAAGGTACATTATTCCAGATGGGCATAGTTTATAGGTATATTATGTAAATACCTATTGTAGCGAAAAAAAAAAAAAAAAGACGGAAGATTCACTTTTCTGCTACGACACGTTTAATTTTGTTTTTAAAATAAAAATAGAAAATAACATTAAAAGGTAAAAAAATGAATATTATTGTATCAAAAAGTTGCAGGTTGACTTGTGTGAAGGGAATAAAATAGAGAACTTTGGTCCGATAGGTACACGAATAACGAACGAGAAATAAAACGTACTAACTAGTCGATTGCAATCACTAAATAGTAACGCTACCAAAACATATCGTTATGAACAAAAGATCGGAGAACCAAGGTATCTCGCATTTTACATATTTGAAAATAAAATTAAGTAGTTAATGAATTAAAAAAAATCTGCAGAGGATTACTATCTACACTATTAAATTAGAACGTAAAATATCATAAAAAAAGGGTGGCATAAGTAATTGCGTCCGGCGAGGTGACGTAGACTGTAGGTTGTCGCAGTTCTTTATTCAGGAACTGGCGTTGTTTGCGAGACCTTCAGCGGTCAAAATGCGGTCCAACTCTCGACGTTGGCCAAGGACGTCCAGCGTAATTTTAGGCCAAAACCTGGAGGCCGAAAGGCGGCCTGTTCAAAGCTGTTCAATCCAGAAAAAATAAAGATGAGTGGTTAGACTCGTACTTAATATACCATTCTCAATATAGTTTTGCCATAAGGTATTAATAGGACGGCAGGGATAGTATGGTTCACTTGAAAAAAACTCGTTAATTTTCCACAAACTGGGTCCGTATCAATTCATTCAACTTTTGCAACTAAGAAAAAAATGGGGACCCATCTGTCAGAAGAAAAATAATTCGAATCACGAAATAAAAAGATAAAAATCGACCAGGCTCAAATACAAACGGAAAAAATGTTGATTATAAAGAACCAAAAAGTTTTGACATGCAGAGTTATGCTGCACTATGTATGTAAAACAACGGACATAATGATACTAATGAAATACTATCTTGAATTCATGCAAGCCTAGAGTTTTTTGTTAGGTTACTGCTCACAACTTGTGCACAACGTGTCATGAACTCATGAACAGAATACTGTCTTCACATGTAAATCGCACCCGTGCGAAGCCGGGGCGGGTTACTAGTATGGATAATACGCATCAACTTTAACCTAACCTTTATTTGCTGAGAGAGATAATAACGGCTGCTCCGCTGCTATGCCTGCTATCATCCAATAATAAGAGTCAGTTCGCAAACGTAGCGATGGAGTGGCGGACGTGTGTGGTACTTTTGTGCGTGACGGCTGTTTTAGCTGACGACGAATGGCGGGAAGTGAAAACTGCGCAAGGGCCGGTGCGCGGGCGCAAGCACCCTAGCGCGGATCTATACGCCTTCTACAATATACCCTACGCCACAGCGCCCACGGGCGTAGACAAATTTAAGGTAAGTACATAAATAGGGTATATTATACTTAAACGTTAATAATTATGATGCTTCACATTGTGCTTGTCATATCTATGACAACCCATATAAATAGACTTGTACTCAGCACAGACAGTAAATAATTTATGAAGCATTAGCTTTTGCCTGCGGCTTCGCCCGCGTTGAGGTCTAAAATTATCCCACGGGAAAGTACCAGTGAGACAAAAATATGTCCTAGTCCTAACTAAAATGAAATTTTAGTCGTATCTGTTGGTTCCGGCTAATCTCCAAAACGGCTGGACCGATTTTGACGGGACTTTCAATAGCAGATAGCTGATGTTATAAGGAGTAACTACAAATTAGTTTTATTTTAGAAAAAGAATTAGGGTTCCGCGCAAAAAAATTAAAACTCAAAATTGTGAACAAATAGCGCGGGCGGGCGATATAACGCGGCGGGTCGGGGGCCGAGTGAGTTGTATTAAAATGTGGCTGTTATTTTAGTATATTGTGTATCTTACGACTTCCACGCGAACGAAGTCGCGGGGCACAGCTAGTTTATAATATTTACTATTTAATTTAGCCATGACCTAGATTTGCAGACACAATACAATGTTATGTAACGATAATGATACTCCAACTCAAAGCATTAATTTCAAATAAACCAATTACAGGCACTTATGAATTGTCAAGGGGTCGGTCAGTCAGAAAGATGAAGCTAGTTGCCCATTCCAAAGCGTAGTAGGTACCTATGGAGAAGAACGGGCAAGAAACTCCACGGACACTCTTTTAAATCAAAATATGGTTACAAAAAATTGGTTACATCATTCATGTTGAAATTATACATGTGAGAACGATACAAAACGTTAAAAGCGTCCGTAAGAAGGAAATAAAAACAAAAACAATTCAAAAATTAAATTAAAATAAGCCGTGGCAGCTAAGAGATGACCAATCTTAACCGACGGCGCCCGTTCGCGAATATGACGCGTGGATCAGTACCATCCAGCTCAACCATTTTGTAGGCAACCGAATGATGCAATACACGCGTCACTATCACCGAGACATTTGACTAAACACGGTTTCTAACTTATTGAAATACGATTATCCAATATGTGTTAGGATCAGATTCCCCACGTCACATTGTTTTCTTTCACGGCAAACTTGTCACCCTTGAGATATTTCCAATTAGATAATAGTCCACCAGACCAAATTTTGGCCATGGCGACTAATCTCAGTGGAGACCAGCCTTAGGCGCGGGAGATATTAAAATAGAAACCTAGTAGTGCCCGGAAAGCAAAAATCTTCGATCAACTATGACGTTGCTTTAATACTGTACTTTCTTTTCAGGCACCTCTTCCTCCGCCGGTATGGTTGGAACCATTTGACGCTACCAACAAGGAAGTAATATGTCCACAACCAACGTTTCCATACCTAGATCTCATGCCAAAAACCATAATTCAACTTGAAAATTGTCTAATTGCTAATGTGTTTGTGCCAAACACGAGTAAGAAAAACCTCTCGGTCCTTGTTTATGTTCATGGAGGAGCTTTTGTTATGGGCTATGGCGATATGATGAAATCAACACAGTACATGATGAAGACTAAAGATTTCATCGTGGTCACGTTTAACTATCGCCTAGGCGTTCATGGGTTCCTTTGTCTCGGCACAGAGGACATACCTGGCAATGCTGGCATGAAGGACCAGGTGGCGCTGCTGCGCTGGATAAAAAAGAACATAGCTAGCTTCGGTGGTAACCCTGATGACGTCACTCTTGCAGGTGGCAGTGCAGGCTCAGCATCGGTGGACCTAATAATGCTTTCTAAGTCAGCTGAAGGATTGTTCCAACGAGTGGTACCAGAAAGCGGTGGGAATCTTGCCGCATTTACAGTTCAGAGGGATCCTATAGAGATTGCTAAAAAGTATGCCAGAGAAATGAACTTTACCAACGTAGACGATATATATGCACTAGAAGAGTTTTACAAGACAGCACCTTTGAAATTGTTGACTTCAGATTCATTTTTCGATAGAACCGATTCTACCTTCATGTTTTCACCGTGTGTGGAGCGAGATACAGGAGACGGAGCATTCCTGACAGAATCTCCTCTGAGTATACTAAAGAAAGGCAACTACAAAAAGTTACCTGTTTTGTATGGATTCGCTAACATGGAAGGACTATTGCGTGTAATGCTCTATGATTATTGGAAACCAAAGATGAATGAAAAGTTTTCTGATTTCTTGCCAGCTGACTTAAAGTTTCAATCTGATGATGAAAGAGAAGAAGTAGCTGATAAGATAAAGAAGTATTATTTCGGTGACAAGCCTATTGGTGATGACAACATTTTAGCATACGTGGACTTCTTTTCGGATGTCATATTTACTTATCCCATGCTTTGGGCTACAAAATTGCATGTGGAGGCTGGCAACAATCAAATTTATTTGTATGAATATACTTTTGTGGATGACGAAGATCCTGTGGTACCATACACAAACGTACGAGGCGCTAACCATTGCGCTCAATCGATGGCTGTGATGGATGGTAAAAATATGACACACGCAGATGATATTTTTGCGTCCCCTAAGTATCTAAAAATGAAGAATATTGTTCGTGAAATTTGGCATAACTTTCTTAAGACTGGGTGAGTATCTGGTGTTAAAAAATAAGAAGTTATATCACATGGTCGTACTTGAAAACGTCTTATATTGAAGCAACGGAATTTACAATATAGAACAGAAGTTTAGTTTTATATTGTTCCACTGTGAATTTACGTAAAGTATTTGCACTAGCAGGGGCCAAATTTCACGCACTCTTAAGACATATAGCATTTATAAAAAGTAAAGTTCGCTTTCTATAATATAAAAAATAATTTGTGTTGGTACGCTGCCATAATGCCAGTCGAAATGTTATTCAAAACTCTTGTTCACTATCTCCGTTTCTATATGAGCAATCATCATTGACTTATTACTGGCAATCATTAAAAAAAATGCATAGCGCGCGCTCTATTTGGGAACTATTTTTGTGTGTAAAGGAGATGTTCCAAAATGTATGGAGCTTGGGCCAGGTACTGTACTTAAAAATAGGGAAATACATTTAAAACAGTTCTCAACTGTCCCATTACTTTTATATGGCTTTGTTTGCTGGTAAAACACAAGAAACTGCAACAGACAACAAAAACCCGTCATGGCGTTAAGCTGTCATTTTGACTGATTAATGACGTTTGACATGTTCAAATGCATACATAGCATTATCTTAAAATTATACATACACAATCTTAAAATAAAAAAATCAAAAATTAACATTTGTGGTAAAATCATTGGTTGTGAGAATAGTGTTCGATATTACTTTTATACGATATTACTTTGCAAAGTGGTCCTATGCTGTCATAGTGTATATCAGTAAGATCAGTGCAACTGTTTAGGACTTTACATAGCCATGAAATGGGCGAGTTGGCACCCAGAACTGTTCTGCGCAAGGGAGGGTACAATGGCGTGATGGGATTACGCGGATATCGGGCTGGGGCACAGAATTTTAGGAGACCCAGTAGGTCTGGGCAGTCAATTTTATTTCTAAGCAACTTATAGAGAAACAAGGCATCATTAATTTCTCTCCGAGTTGATAACGAGCGCATTTTAAAGTAATTGAGACGGGTATTATAGGAGCGCAGCTGTTTACTTTTTCATTTAGAAAATGCAAGGTGTCATAAAAACCGTTTTTGAACTCTTTCCAAAAGTAACTTATGTGTGGCGTAATGTGGTCTCCATACAATGCTGCAGTACTCTAGGACGCTTCGTACAAAGCTATAGTACAGCATCTTTTTGGTACCAACCTGCTTAAAGCCCCTGGTGTTTCTTATGTCAAACCCCAGCATTTTAGACGCTTTCTTAATAATGTTCTCGATGTGGGGGACAAAAGTCAGTTTTTTATCAAAAATTACTCCGAGATCCTTAATTACATCCACTTCTTGTATTTTTTATTACTTATAAAGTACTCCGAGTGTATTGGATGAGATTTTCTTGAAAATGATAAATGATAACATTTTTTTTAAGTTAAGTTCCATTTTGATAGTCTCACACCATTCAACAACTCTGTTCAGATCCTCTTGTAGAAGCGCGATATCACTCAGTGATTCGATTCTTCGAGCAAACTTTAAGTCATCAGCGTAAAGAAATCAATTAGAAAAGTAAAAGCAGTGGGGCAGGTCGTTAATGAAAATTATGAATAATATAGGGACAAGGTGGAGCACCGGAAGTCATGCAATAATTGCTGGCAGATCAAAAGCGGTTAACAACAACATAAAATTCACACTTTGACAGATATGATTTTAGCCATTTCAGCAAGGGACCAGTGATACCATACGTTGCTAGTTTATGAATCAGTATGGAATGAGGAATTTCATCGAAGGCCTTGCTGAAATCGGTGTACAATACATCAAATTGCTTATTTGAGTCGATAGATTCAATTAGGGACTCCGTGAAAGCCAGTAAGTTTGTGGCAGTAGACCTCGAGGCAACAAAGCCGTGTAAAGTCTGAAATGGCGTTGGATATATGGACAGATCATCGACTCAAAAATCAAACGCAAACGTGGAGAGAATCGCGATAGGACGGTAGTTGGAAATTGTGTCTTTTTTGTCTGACTTGTGTACAGGAACGACTTTGGCCTTTTTCCACTCAGATGGGAATGTTCCAGTGGCTAGCGACACCTTATATATTTTTAATAACGGGGTAACCAGGGCTGTTGCACAAGCAGAAATAAATAATGGTGGGATTCCGTCGGGACCTGCTCCTTTCCTGATGTTAACACATTGCAGCTTTTTGAGAGAGTATCGCTATCAAGTTTTGGTATTGTCAGGCACTGGCTATTAGTTTCTAATGTGTCAAGAAGATTTGAGTTGACCTTAAATTCCGTGCCATGTTCAGGGGTATAAAAAGATGCGAAATAGAGATCACAAATATCCGAACCATTTGATGTTGTAGTTTGGCCGTCAGTCATTGTTAGCGGGTATACACTAGATCCACCACGCTTAGCCTTGACATAAGTCCAAAATAGTTTAAGATTATTTTTAATTTCTGACTCTAAGTTTTCCATATAGGTACTGTACAAAGTTTTGGCTAGGTTTTGACAACGTTTTGAGACTAATTTTAGTTCTAATTCATCTAACGGGTTCTTATATTTCCTAAAGCGTACTCATAACTTAATCTTCTCTTTGAGTGTTCCTATAATTGCTTTATCCTATAATTGCTTGCCATGGAGGGTAACGGCAAGTCATTGGCTTACAATTTGGGACAAATTTATCTATTGCACTATTTAACACCTCATAGAACACCTTTAACATACTATCTGCGTCATTACTATTAGCAAATTGTTGATTCCAATCATGTTCGTTAATATGTTTTAATATGTTCATAATTTGCCTTACAAAAGTTTTTTCGATTGTTAAGACTATTGTATGGGAGATTGGATTCTTTCAATAATGACACAATAAGCTCAAGCGGAGTATGTAGTTTATCAACGGGAGTTAAAGAGCAACTGCTTTCACTCACAGTGCACGTAGATATGGTTGACAGAACTAGATCCAAAGTACGCGCAGAACAGTTCTGTACGAAATTGTCCTGCGAAAGTCTACTAACGTTCATAAATTCTAATAATCTCAAACAAGTGTTAGGTAGTGAACTGTTAACCGCATCCGGAGCCCAATTTATTTTGCCCAAGTTAAAATCCCCTATTATACAAATTGGGATATTTGCTGTTTCAAACACGTTATTACAGTGTACTATAAAGTGGTCAATTGTCGATAGACATACAGGTGGAGGTAGGTAGACTGCGCAGAGAGCCAACTGTCGTGATTTATGTCTAGTAGAAATATCGATGGTAACCCAAAGATACCATTTACATTACATTACATTTGCATTTACTGTGCCATTTATCAATACACTTTGAACTGATTTTGGTTGAGACAGCAATCAGAACTCCGCCTCCATCTTTATTAGGATGGAAGCCTGTTGTCTCCCTATCTCTTCTGTAAACAACATATCTATCATCAAATAGTTCACTACTGAGTACACTACTATTTAACCAGGTTTCGGTTAAAATTAATACATCATATTTCATACAACAAAGGTTTACATAAAATGTGTTAGTTTTAGTTTTCAGACCTCGACAATTTTGGTAATAGATTGCTAAATTTGTGAATTTTAAAGTAAAGATAGGTACTACGACATGGCATTAATATGAGACCAATTACTTGATTTTACTTATACTTTCCATGTTTTTGATAAGTATGTATTCTGCTCCGTCTACTTTTCTCACAAATATTTTGCCATTTCTGACCCAAACGTACTTGTAGTTCAGTTCCTTAGCCTTGATCCGAGCCGCAGCGTGAAGAGTTTTGTTGCTGGGTGACAGGTGTTCAACGACATACACAGGTGCCTTCTTGCTGGCAAATCCAAGATGTCCACAATTAAGTTTATTCTGCGGGTTATTTTGGTTAAATTTAATAACGG
This sequence comes from Fissipunctia ypsillon, assembly GCA_947568875.1. Taxonomy (NCBI): domain Eukaryota; kingdom Metazoa; phylum Arthropoda; class Insecta; order Lepidoptera; family Noctuidae; genus Fissipunctia; species Fissipunctia ypsillon. Next base: position 10,788,734 of record OX387645.1, on the reverse strand, counting down.
ACGCTAAAAGTTGATCGCGCAGCCTAGGTGATGCTAACTAAACTACTATGGATTTAGGACGTGTACTTGATGGGTTGGTTTTAGCAACTCGCGTACAATTCAACATGTCTTTTTCTTGAATCTCACAGTTGACAGCTTTCCCGAGTTGGGTGACAATATTGTACACATTCTCGTTTTTAGTTTCAGGCATGCACTGTACCTCAAGGTTACTCGATCGAGATTGCTGCTCTAAATTATTAATTCGCACACTAAGATTCGCCATAGTTGTCTTCAGTTCCGTGTTTTCTAATTCTAGCCTATTTATGGTTACGATTGATGCCTTCTGATTACTCTCAAAGTCTACAAATTGTGTGTTTCATGAATTGCATAGATTTTATCATCTCCTTGATTTCCAACTTAACAGTTTCCAGTTCATTGTTCATAGTCCTGACCAAATTTTCGTTGAATTGTGTCAACATATTGCTGAATTCTGCCTTAATTTTCTCTTGGATAATTGACCGAATATTTTCTTTTTTATATAAAGGTGATGGCGGAGACGGAGGAGATGGAGCTCCACTGGCCTGCCTCTTATTTCCTCTATTCGCAGACACATTACGGGAAGGGGTCGAGTCGTTAGTAAAGATTTTAGATCACTCCGCTTCATTGGCCATAATGGTAATTAGAGGAAAAAAAACAGACTTATAAAAAAGTATTGATTATACTCCCAGAGGCAGTGTAAAGTAGGCAGGGAACGTTGCGCCGTCTTTGATAAAAATAATCTTTGGTGTGAGTGCTCGCATGAGTCACTGAGCGCGGGATCTTACTAACTAAAACCACCCCGGTGTTCCCTCGTACACCTGCGTCGGGGGCTGCGGGTGCTAATACGACTTCCGCCTCCCCGGACTGGTGATGGCCCGCGCCATGCGCGTCACGTCCCATAGGGGGAGTGAGGTGTTGAACTTCCCCCGTTACTTCTTAGAAAGGCGCGCGTGGAACACTACGCGCCACCACCTCGGGTCCTGTGGAAGTCGATTCACCTGACCCAAGTACAAGATAAAGACGATGGAACAATTTTCCTCGTTCTATGTTTACAATTATTAATGATTCTAATGTTTTCTTTAATGTGGTTTCTTTCAGGAAACCCGTGCCTGAAGGGTCGTCACTGCCTGCGTGGCCGGCAGCAGGCGCGGACAGGTCACCGCACATGGTGCTGGATGAGAAACTGGAACTACGTGGAGTGCTCTTGGCAGAACGCACTCGCTTCTGGGATGACATCTACCAGAGATACTACCGGGATGCAGTACCACCACCTACACCGCCACCCAAAACACGCGTTGAATTATAAAACGTGTTCTTATTTGTGTCGGTGTTTTTGTGTTAATAGTTAAGTCGGTAATTGAAGGTTACAGTTTTTTTGAGTGAGTACAAGAGGTTCAAGTTGATATTTTGGATGCAAAATAAACATTCTTATTGAGTCGATGACTGTTTTATTTTCTGATTTAAATCTAAGTTAGATACCTATCTATAACCATTCACCTCTCCAAATACAGTCTTCTCTTCTTTTTGACCGTACCAGAGTGGAACCTTCAGTATGCGCCGGTATGATTTCCACGTATGTTATTTTTTTACATAGTTCATAATTTGGCATTCGTAGAGTTGATTAAATTGGTATACTTAAGTGGTGTAATTTCAGGATGCCTCTATATTATTATGAGAATTGTGTAGTTTCTGTTGAAGGTCAGCAATTTAATATACAGCATCAGTAATGATATTACGGCTCATTACTAAAGAAGTTAAATAAAAATTTATTTATTTATTATTATTTATTATTACTCATTGGTACAAATTGGGGGTACCATAGGGCACAATTCAAGGCCTTATTCTGTTCATCAATGACATCACTGACTACTGTCTTGATTACTGAATGTAGCGAAATTCGCTCGCACCGATTGTGGTAAGTAATTTACTTGTATGGAGGTGTTAGGTCACGTGACTTCCTAATCATTAAAGCATCACGTTATCACGTTAGGAACCAATCAATATAAAAAAAGTCGGAAAGAACGGTAAGCGAAAACGAAGTAATAGCGCAGGCGGGCGATACGATGTGATGGGGCGGGTCGGGAGGACAAGAAATTTCACGTGGACAGAGTCGAGGGCAGAAGCTATTGTTTTATACACATAAACCTTCCGGAATAATTTTTCTAAATGACGGTGAAAACCGCATCACCACACAGACGGACACAAAAAAGAATTTAATTTGTAATATGTATAGAGATATGTATAATACATATGTATTTCTATACCGGGTCAAATTAAATTAGCTAGCTAAATTCCGCAGACGTTATAGATATCGACATCTAAATATGATAAACCAAAAAAGGTTTTGATGATTTATTTTTGGGATCAACGACCGTAGGCACTGAAAATATCAGTTAAGAAAAAAACGTTTTTTTTTTGTAAACTTCACAGATGTACCTAATGTTTATTGATATATCATAACACTTTGGATTTGATTTCAATTTAAAAAATCATCAAATATTTTTTTGTTGTTGTTACCTATATCGTGTTTAGATAACGATACCCATGCCTGCGGACTCCGCAGAGTTTCGCTAGCTAATTTAATTTGACCTTGTCTATCTAATACGGATACCTATGTGTTTTGTACAGCTCTACATGATACAAAAATAAAAATCGTCAGTGTTTTGTCACCACATGCGTGTCCTACATAATTATAATACTAACAGGAAATCTGTATAACTGTAACTATAGCTTATAGTTCAATATAAATTATTTTGATAAGCTGACCTCAACCCCGACAGCTTGTTATTATTGTGCACATAATTTAGGTGTGTTATTATTTACTTGTATTTTTATTGTTTTGTACAGATGCATAACATCGGTATGAATGGTAAATAAATGCTGGTTTTGACCAGCTTTAAAATAAGAAGCGATTAAGACTGCGATTCAGTCACTTCTCTTTTCTAAGCGCCTCATTAATAATATCACTTTTTAGTTTTTAAGGTTATTCAATCATGTTTTAGGTTTAGGAAGGTAAATACTAGATCCAATCATCAACACATTATTTTATTGTAGGATTGTTTCTTTAATATCACAGTTTTGAGTGAGATAACTAGCATAAAGCCAGTGATCGGATATTCGGTTGCATATTTACCTAAATTTGAGGTGTTGGCTAATATGGAATGCACTTTTGTATCGATCGTAAAAAAATTACGATTCAGGAATTGATAAATTTAGTACTTTTTGACTATAGAATCGACACGCACTACCCTTCCTCTTACACCCTACATACACATATATTTGCATCGGGGGTGAAAATGAATTTCAAGTAAACAAGCAAAAGAATATTTATTATTTATTTATTTATTTAAACTTTTCACACTTAAAAAAGTACAAAGCCGGACTTAATGCCTTAGGCATTCTCTACCAGTCAACCAAGGGTGGTGAAGAGATTAGATGGCAGGTGCTCTGTTAGAAATGGAACAATTTATACATAAATAAGTTATAAACTTATAATACACATACATACATATTTACTATAATATATACCTACATTATATATATATTATATACAAATTCAAGAGAGAGAGCCTTTGAGATGACTCTACGCTAATTATTTTGAAAATAACTCCGCAATCTCCGCTTAAATGCATACCGAGCCATCCTGATGTCAAGAGGTAGTGCATTCCAAAAAAAAATGGACTGAATATGAAAGGAAGAATGAACAAAGTCAGAAGTATGAGAAGGACAGAGTAGGAGAAGATTGTTAGAAGAACGAAGATTCTTAGCGTGTGAAGAACATAGATATTGGAATTGAGACACTAGATAAGAAGGAGGAGTGGGAGAGTTAAGAAGGGAGAAAAGCGTGGTCAAAGCACGTAAACTTCTCTGGCGAATGGGCATCCATTTGAGCTCAGACCTGTAGCTCGACACATGGTCATATTTTCTGAGGTTGAATATGAACCGGATACAATTGTTAAGCAGTCTGTCAAGCTTATCCAGCAACACCGCATTCAAGTCAAAGTAGCACACGTCACCATAGTCAATGATAGGGAAAATCAAAGTCTGCACAAGCATAGTTTTCGTCTTAGCGGGCAAAAAGTTTCTCAGACGATACAGAGATCGTAGAGTACCGTTGACCCTTTGACTAACATTAGAGACCTGGCGCTGCCAGCTAAGCGTCGAGTCAAGATGCAAACCGAGATCTTTCACAGTAGGGGTAATGGGTATGACGGTACCATTGAAAATGAGAGGAGGAAGAGAGCTAAGCGTCACCCTACCCATCATGCGCGAGCTTCCAATTACAATGGCCTGACACTTTGAGGGGTTCACTGACACCCCAAAACTATCAGACCACTTTTTGATTGCATCTAAGTCTCGGTTTACATCTGCTACAGCATCCAATAAACTTTCCACCCGCGCAGCTGTATACAATTGAAGAACATCGGCATAAAGATGATACGAACACCGAAGACAGTGAGTTATAAAATTAATGAAGATGGAGAATAACAATGGAGAAAGAATACCGCCTTGTGAAACACCAGCATCCAGGTCACGCCAACTCGAAGAGCTCTCATCAACGCGAACCGACTGCCGACGTCCCCGAAGATAAGAAGAGAACCATTCCAGAACCTCGGACGAAACCATAAGATGAGAGAGCATAGCAAGGAGAATATCGTGGCTGACAGCGTTAAAGGCATTGGAGAAATCAATTAAAACCAAAACAGTAACCTTAGTATCCTCCATCGCTTCTCTAACGTCACCAGTCACTTTAAGGAGAGCGGAAGCTGTACTATGCCCAGGCCTGAATCCAGACTGAAACGAGCTAACAAGGTTGTTCCGATGAACAAACCCCGCAAACTGTTTGTTAACGGAGGGCTCAAGCACTTTAGACAGGAATGGGAGAATGGAAATGGGTCGAAAGTGAGTGGGCAGGGAGGGGTTTGAAACTTTAGGAAGCGGGCGGACATAGGCGGGCGCCACAGGGATGGGAGTTGTTCGGAATCAAGAGAAAAGTTTATGATGTGGGTAATCGGAGGAAGTAGGGTATCGAGGATCCAAACGACCATACTACGACTGATGCCGTCATCCCCCACAGCCTTGGATTTTATGGACAGGATGGTCTTTTTAATTTCGTCCAAGGTGACCGCGGTGAATATTTGATCCCAGTGTCTCGGTATTTTTTAAACAAATAATACCACATGTTTTAGAAGTCGTTTCCATACAATGTATTCGATTAGTTTTGCATTCCCGGATTTTCTGGAATCCTGGGATTTATATTAAGAAAGAAAAAAATAAGAAGCCGCTTCCATAATTTCTAAGCTTCAAAAATTAACTTTAGGTAAATATGCATCTGATTATCCGATCTCTAATAAAGTCATACTAATCCCACCAAAAACTTTAAATGTAAAAAAATGCCAAGTCTCTCCGTGCAATCTTTCCACCGTAAAAAGTTTTGAGATCTCATAGAAGCCAAGTCCTATTCAATCTATTTTGTAGTTAGTTATTTATCAACATTTAGTGACTATATCAATATTTTTATTTATATTATAATTATAGTGACTTGGCAATGAGCACAAGAAGAAACAAATGTAAAACGGCATATTTGGAGGAGGTGAAAGTAACGCTTAACGGACGCGCAGTTTATTAAACAACAAAATATTATTCCTTATCAAAATAATTTATTTTATAATCACAAGGACATCATAGAGATAAGATTTGCCCTTTACAGTAGGTATGTTTAATTGGTCATACAGTTTCGGAGATAAGATAAAATTACTAAAACGCAAAATGCCGATTTAAAACATTCATAAACACAACTTTTATTCATACCGCTCTAGAACATGCTTTGTGCTGACGTTTTATCCATTTACCCATAGATGGCGTTGTGCAAAGACGTAATTTTCTGAATCGCGGCGTTAAGATTTTCCGCGGATTGACCCTCTCAATATATTATTTCAATATTGTCGGTAGTTGGGTGTTAAAAATTGTTTAAATTGTTGGATGTCGTTCTAGATATTGAATTATTTTGGTTGTTTGGTATCATATCGATGCCTAACAGCCAAAAAGCCGATTCTAACCATATACTTATATAAGTAAGTTGATTTTTCAAAACAAATCGCTTATCCCTTTTTGGTTGTGAGGCATCGATATCGACAGTTAAAAGGTAATGCCATTCTATTTAAAATTTTCCGCTTTTTAGGATGGCATTCATAACTCATTTTCGATCAAAAGGACAATGGGCAAAAGTGGTCCAAGAGCCTCCACTGGTGATACTTGGGGGAAATGGAAGTGCTTATATGTCTTATGACTTTGACAAACGTCTGTTAGATTCTGTCCCGGGGTTGTATTGTTATGGTCATATTTGGCCCGACTATAAATAGTATGATTTTACGTGGTGTTTATTTTGACACGGTCACTTAATCTCTGTATCTCTCTAGAATGCGATGCCCCTTCCGCTTCTCCTAAGCCTCCCCATACTCGCCTGTCGCGTCGGACATCGCGGGGATAGCGGGGATAGTGGGCCACCCCAGCCGGCCAGCGCGCGCGCAGTCTTGGGCTAACTCTCACTGTATTTGCTGTTTGTGTTGTAATCTTCGATTTTTTTTAATACCGACCTTTGCTTTTGAATGGACTTGATTTCTGCCACTATAACCGAACCGACTTATGCTTGTTCACGGACACTTCCTCTTTTTCCTTAAGATTGGACATAGTGAGAGAATTATCAATATGTTTCGACCTTCAGCGGGAGTTCTTTGTCTACTTTGTAACCATTCTGTGTTACGTAAAAGACCATTACTCAAATGCGTTTGATGAAAATCCAGAAGCTGCTGTGATAATCACAGAAAATCTGCTGCCGTATCAGGTATGGAGAATAATCATTATTTTTATTATGTTAGACAGTAAAAAATCATACTGAATAAATGTGAGCAAGGGCTAGTTATTCTATTATACATGATCACCATTAAGAAATAGTTTAAACCTTAGTGTAGTATTATAATACATAGTTTTACCTTTAATACCTCAATTTATTGAAAGTGTATATGATAGTGTGCAGCGATGGCTACATTATTGAAGTAACTGGGCCCCATGGAGCCAAAAAGTCCGAAGCATCCATAACTTTGGACATATTGCACAATGAGGAACATCCTTTTCATGTATTTTTTAATCATGGTGATATGTTCATTCTCAACCGAGGGTTCAGAGACGCTATGAGTGATCTCAAAGCGTTCGGCTACGAAGCACATAATGCCAGCAGGTGTCACGGTCGGTCAGACACAATTAACTGTCTCTGAAGCAAATGAGTCGAGAATGTTAACAATGACCAGATGGGTGGTCGAAACCGTAAACGGACGCATCAAACAATGCAGTGCCCCACATGTTTGCTGATTTTAGGATAGCAGCTGCTCTAACAAATGCATTCCATGTTCCCATTACAGACAGCACACATGCTCCTGGTTCTTGAGAGAATTGCAATACGGAGGGAGATGCAAAATGTTATGCTGAATATGTGCAGCGTCGTCGTCTTAACAGACAACGAGTAGCGTCCCAAAATATGGACGCACAATTGCTAGTTCTTGAGACGTTTCCAAGATTGACACAGGACGACCTGATTTTATTTGCACTTGGGTCATACCAGCTGAAATTGGCCGACAGCTATTATGCTGAGCACGTACGTAATGATGGCGAGTATTCGATCGAATTGTATCGAGATTCCGAAGAGCTGACAGCCGATTTGAATGAAGCTGGTATTCCTGGAGAGAGTTTATGGGTATTGAGAGGCAAAATAAAATCGAGGCACACACGTGCGCGCAGTCATTGTTCATATGTGGTAGACTGGCTTGGATGCAGTCGAACACTACTACTGTTCATGTAAAGCGGGAAAACGCACAGTAGAATGCTGTGAACATATCATGGTAATCATGTGGTACGTAGGCTATGCACGTTATGAAGAATTTATACATCAAGCAGCCACATTTCTAGATTCAATTATAATAGATTAATAAATGTTATTTTTTTCTCCCACTATATTGTTTTATTAATCCAGCAACTTCCTAAGTTGAACTTATTATGGTCTTTGTATTGCATTGCTATGCTTAATCACAACAGGCGGGGGTGGAGGGAAGAATAAGATATTTACTTTAAACCACAAAATACATAATAGTACAAGTACAGAAGATTCACTCCGCAAAATCATTTAAATAAATAGCGACCCTTGCTGCGACACAGTAAAGTGCAATTCAGGTCGCACAGTGCTAATTCCCTACAGTTACATTCACCTAGAAGTTGCCTCTCTTTTTATCGTGTAACTCTTTTATCTTCTGACTACGTTATGGTTGTATTCTTTTAAAGAATAATTAATCTGAATATTTAATTACCAGTTACATGCCTTTTTTTTTTTTTTTTTTTGTGGATGGGAAATCATCAAATGACTTCTCCCGCTCTGGGCGGAGCGGGAGGGCGTGTCAGACTTTTACTGACTAAAACCCACCCGTGTTCCTTCTGTTGCCTGTGCCGGGGCCACGGTAACTCTTTCGAACATCCCGCAACCCTAGCTGTAAAGAATAATGAATCTGAATATTTAATTACCAGTTACATGCCTATTATTTTACTTTTGTGAACAAACGACGTTACAAATAAACTTAGGCTCGGTTCTTACTTAGTAGTATGTAGTTCAGAAAACCATTTTATTTTACACATGGGTACTTTAACCTAACCTCCTTACTAATAAACATATTATATCAGGTGAATAGTTACACACCGATTTCTCTCATTTCTCGATTTAATTTTCTCGATTTTCAGTCGTCAGTAATATGACTTTCGGAAGAAGAAGACAAAGCGTTGTGTAACTATACAGACTCTATACAACGTTTATTAGTAAGGAGGTAAGAAAATAGGCATACAGCTTACATTAGCGTGTACCTTGTCTATGCAAATAAATATCTCTTTTATGTGTTTAGGTAGGTAGGTACATGCGTAACAAATCTCATGCGTATCGAACGGACGACACGACGCGGTGCGTGAGAATCGAACTAAAATGCAGCCAAGCCGGCGCGCGGCAGCCCACTGAATTGGCCCGACAAGTCAAGCCCGCCGCGTACTTGTAGCTTCATACCTAAAATGCGGTGCACTTGGCTTGGTTAAACGTAAAATCATATTATTTATAGCCAGGACAAATATGACCATAACAATATAACCCCGAGACTGAATCTAATAGACTTTTGCCTGAATCATAAGACATATTATGTACTTTCGTTTCCCGCAAGTCTCATCAGTGGAGGCTCTTGGACCAAGTTCTAAACATTTTCGCTCATTGTCATTTCAATCTTCGATATATATTTCGTTCTCCTCCTGGTGATTCTAATATACGATTGCTTATAAATTTTCTCAAATTGCAGTACTGCTACTACTGGGACTAGGAACTTGTAATTTTGCATACGGCATCCTTTTATAATGTAGGCGAGCACTAAGAAGGGGTTTTCGGAAATTCGACCTGTAAAGGGGCTGAAAAGGGGGGATTTCTATTCTATATAAAAATCTTATTTCTTAAGTTTATAAACTTGAAACTTAGCACGAATACATTCTTAAATGAATAATAAGTTTTTCATTATTTAGTTTTTCGAAACTACCCGTCAAAGGGATTTTAGGGGGTGCTAAAGTTTGTATGGAAAATTCGCGCTCCTAACGGTTACCTCGAATAACGCTATTTATACTGTTTCGAAAATCGACCAGCAAAGGGGGTAATTAAGTTTTTAGGGGAGGATTTCACTGAAAGTAATCTAAACATTAAATGACGAAACACATCACTGAAGATATTTCAAAAATCAACCCCTTTCAGGGCGTGAAAAGGGAGAAACAGTTTATATGAACATTTTATTTTTCCTTGCAAAAGGAGTATGTAAGGATCGTAGTAAGTAGCGTTCTGTAGTTTCTGCCTACCCATGGGAAGGCGTGAGTTTATGTATGTATGTAATAATACGTAAAAGGATCTTAATTATTAATTTGTCCAAAACTACCGGTTAAAAGGGTGGAGGGGGTGATAAATTATGTAGGAGAAAATACGAAATCCACGCGGACGAAGTCGCGGGCAAACTGCTAGTAACTACATATTTTTCCAGAGGCACTTTAAAATGATAATCTTTCAACAAATCAGTCACATCACAATACTTAGTACTTTGATTTTGATCTGGGATAAGTAGCAATTATATCATAAGTAATTACATATATTATCATTGAAATTTATCAAGCATTTATTTCAATTAAATCATTACATAATATTTACATAATATATAAGCTAACAGACTTAAAATAATAATTATAATATGTATAATATATATATATATATATAATCATAGGGCATCAAAAAATTCGTCCGCATCGCTGTCAACAGGAACGCTACTTATCATTGATAAGTAGGATGACTGTACTAACCTTGAAGAGGACTGGCAGACCCATGCAAGTTTTGTGTTCTATGTCATACTTTAGTTTTTCGATTACGTAAAAGGCCTTGAGATCCGCAAGAGGGACTGGAATTTCGAGTCCCTCTGATCTTTCTTCTTTGACTTTTCCACGTCTCCCATTCTTCGTGCAACGTTCTTAAATAGTTGTAATAATTATGGAACTGCCATGTTTATAAGTAAATGCTTATGGGGGAACCGCTAAGGTAGCCCGCGAAATTCAAATTTTCGTACGATTTTTGCAATTTGCAGCTCAGTCTGGTGAATGTTGATTAAAGTATGATTTTCGACCGTAACGAATAGGTATGTATATATTTACATAATTATAATCATTAATACAATTCCCTAAGTTAGTATAATCCTGAAATCGCACCTTCAGAACAGTAGTGACGTATCTCAAAAAATAATTTTTTTGGGAAAACGAAAACAAAGTTTTGAAACTGCAAACTGATGATGATTTAAACTTTGAACTGATTTAATTAATTAATTTTGTATGAAAACCTATCAATTATTTGATTTATGTATTGAGTTAAGTTTATCTTTTGTGACATATGAGCAAAAAAAGATCGTAACTCGATTTCTTAGATTTTTGAGTTAAGTCACTACTATTCTGAAGGTGCGAAATGTTAAGATTTCATGAAGTTGTCATTCAATAGAATTACTTGGTCTTAGAGAGCTGTATGCGCCACAGATTGTCTTTTGATAATATTTTATTTTTGGATATTTCCAACAGAATCTAAACAATACTTTTCTTTAATGCCCATAATCCATCAGTACTTAGAAATAAAAAAAAATGTGAAAGCAACTCTTAATAATTGCCATCCATTTGAAAAATATCTTAAGATAAGTATGTAGCTGTTTCATTTTTTTTTTTGATGGGAAATCAATGATTTCTCCCGCTCCGGACGGAGTGGGAGGGCGTGACAGACTTAACTGACTAAAACCCTCCCGTGTTCCTCGGCCCTAACGGACCCCGTCAATGTTGCTATTGCCGACCCAATTAAGTTAGTTAGTTATGTTAATATATTATTATTGTTGGCAGTCATTACCCAAACACAACATGACCAAAATAACGACAATTGATTATATTAGAAAAAGTGAAAATTATCTATATAGTATAAAAACTTTTTGCAAAAAAAAAAACAACCGACTTCCAAAAAAAAACATTACAAAGTGAAAAATAACTTTAATTTCGGAAGTCGGTGTCTTTGGATCTGTACTTTAGGTTTTTGCTACCGACTTCCGAAATTAAAGTTATTTTTCACTTTGTAGTGTTTTTTTTTGAAGTCGGTTGTTTTATTTTTTGCAAAAAAGTTTTTTTTATTTTTCACTTTTTAGTGGGACGGTTTGTAATTCACTATAGGTTACAACAGCCTAATGACAACTGCTCATCGCCTTTTACAAAATATTGCTTTTCCCGATGCAGGGACGTTAATTGTTGAGGAGTTCTCCTTGTACTTCACCATCAGCTCCACTTCACCATATAATGCATTGTGACGAGCTTATATTGCATAGCAATCATTTTAAAATAATCGAATCGCATCCCATGAAATACTTATTATTGTGTTGTTCCGGTGGCCATCTGTAGTCTTCATCATCCACTTCACCAAATGGTGCTATCCGAGAGCAAATGCACAAGTTACTACAAAAAAAATACCCAAATCGCTATAAGTGTGCCTATAATATTTGAAGAGTTCCCTCGATATCTTCAGGATCCTGGCCTGGTGATAATGGGACCACCTGGAAAGTATACCCTTTCATACAAAAAAATATTTTTTTAAATCGGTCCATCTTCGAGTAATCGGGGAACATACATAAAAATAAAATATTCCAACGAACTGAGAACCTCCTCCTTTTTTTGAAGTCGGTTAAAAAGGAGAAAGTGACTGACTGACTGACTGACATCACAGCCGAAACTACTGGGACTAAGAACTAGTAATTTTGCACACGGCTTCCTTTTATAATGTAGGGAAGCACTAAGAAGGGGTTTTTGGAAATTCAACCTTTAAGGGGTTAAAAGGGGGGATGTCGTTTGTATGAAAAATATTATTCCTTAAGTTAATAAACTTAAAACTTGGCACGAATACTTATCTAAGTAAATAATTAACTTAATATTTGTTATTTTTTCTATAATACCCGCAAGAGGGGTACTGCGGAGTGTCAAAGTTTGTATGGAAGAATTATAACGCGCAGTCCGATTAACTCGAAACTCAATATTTATGCTCAAGACCAAAAACAAAGAATAATCTGTATCAGGGTTTTTAAAAAATCTACCCTGACGGGGTGAAAATGGGTAGTCAATTTTACAGGGGAGGATGTTACTGCGTGGCTTGATTAACTCGAAGATTGGTATAAATAATCGTTGAGTCAAGTTTTGGAAATGTCCTAAACGATTTTTTAAAATTCCACCCCTGTTGGGGTGAAAAGCAGGGATACATTTTATATGAAAAATATTATTCATTTGGTTAATAAACTTGAAAACTTGGCACGAATATCTAGCCTAGGTAACCAATAAAGCTTCTCATTATTAGTTTTTTAAAACAACCCCTCACGGAGGGTTTAGGGGTGTCAAAGTTAGTAAGGAAAAATTTTAAGGCGCTGTCAGATTAACTCGAAACTCTGTACACTAATACCTACTTAAAAACAAAAAATAAAAAGTATATGTTTCAGGGTTCTTCAAAAATTAACTCCTAACGAGAAGGAAAAGGGTAATATAGTGTAAGGGATGGATTTTACTGCTTGCTTCAAATAGCTCGAAAATATGTATAAATCATGTTTAAGTCATACAATGAGATGGTAACAAACGCTTTTTCAAAAAAAAAACCAGCCCTAGGTGTCGTGATGAAAAAGGAGGACACAGTTTATTGGAAAAATCTTATTACTAATACTTAATTATCCAAATAAATTATAAAGATAGTAAACATTACTTTTCGACAAAAGCCTTTCAAAGGGGGTGGAGGGGGTGATAATTTTTTTAAAGGAAAGTACGAAATCCACGCGGACGAAGTCGCGGACAAGGTGCTATTATACATATTTATAATTCATGCATGATAATATGAGGTTGATAGATATCTTGACATAACTATAATGATTCGTATGGAATTCTTTATTCTACTATAACCTACGGTTAGCGTAATAGAATAGGAGATGTAAGTAAAAATATTATAACACAATATTAAGTGACGTATAAAATGTTTATTTAACTATGGACGGCCAGCAGGCTTGCTGATGAGTCCCGTCACAGCATTCAAGTTCATTCTTATAACGTAATTAAAATGTACTCATTTATTTATGATAAAATCATATGATAAAATCATATCTCAGTAACCGACAACAACGAGTCATTATTGATAAAATTGATGGAAATCAAGTTAAGGTGCCTTTTTCATCAGAATACAAGCACAATACATGTGATGTGGTGTACTTCTCTCTAATCTCGCTCCAGATTATGTATATCCAAGGGTCCAACAGTTTAATTCAAATAATATATTACTCGAAGCCAATTTTACCTTACAAGAAATGTGTAATTGTTTTAAGCGAAAGGATACAGCACCCGGTAACGACGGGATTACATGTTCCCTCATATACCATTTACCTCGGGCCGGCAAATTTTATTTATTAGATCTATACAATCACATTTTTAATACCAGTGGTATTCCGATACAATGGCGTGACATATTAGTGACTCCAATACCAAAACCTTCACCTAATGGCGGTACCAAACTCCGGCCAATCTCCTTAATCTCTTGTATATGCAAAATCTTTCACGCAATGTTGACAAAAAGGCTGGAGTGGTATATAGAGAAAAATGAGCTGCTATCCCCGTTCAATTCTGGATTCAGCAGAGGACAGTCGTGTCAGGACTGCCTAGTCAAATTAGTATGCCAAATTTACTTGGGATTTTCGCGTAAAATTTCGACTATAGCGTGTTTTTTGGATATCACTAATGCCTATAATAACGTTATAATAGATGTATTGACAAATACCTTAAACGAAATAGGTGTTGAGAAAAAATTCTGCCAGTATCTGTGGAACTTTCTAAGTGAACGGCACCTTATTATGAAAGATGAAACCGATCATAATAGTACTTTATACGATATACAAATCGTGGTTTAGCGCAAGGTGATCCGATTTCGCCGGTCCTATTTAACGTAATTACAATTAAATGTTTTGAGAAAATTAGAAATGTAACGATGTGTCAATATGCAGATGACTTTGTGTTATATTTCCCCTCCAGAAACCTAAGAGAAAGTCAAATAGAATTTCAAACAGCGTTAAATGCATTTTGTCTCATTCTGGATGTAATGGGGTTACAATTATCAGCCGATAAATCGAAAGTTTGTATTTTTAGCAGAGGTTTTAGAAAATTACAAATAGAACTTAAATTAGATAACGACAATTTAGAGATAGTAGACAATTACAAATATTTGGGTGTGTGGTTGGATAGATCGTTGCGCTGGAGCAAACACATTAACATGACTGTTGAAAAGGTGCAAAGGAGTCTTAATTTACTTAAGGTTTTGGCAGGTGCTTCCTGGGGTTTACATCCTAGACACCTAAGACGTATATATATTTCAATAATCAGAAGTCGTATAGACTATAGCTGCTATTTATATGATGCGAGCGCAAAATACCATCTAGATAAATTAAATTAAATTCAAAATCAGGCTATGAGGATAATAGGAGGTTTTATCAAAACTACACCGATTCATGTTATGCAAAGTGAGCTATGTGTAGTTCCGCTGTACTTACGAAGGAAATATTTAGCTTATAAATTCTGTCTAAAGTCAAAGACTATAAAATATAATTTAACTTGTCAATTATTAGAGAATATCTACGCTCTTCGACAAAATTGTTATTGGAAAAATAAAAACATTCCGTTATTAGTATCATTTATGAATGAGGTTAAAGAATTGCAGGTAGCTTCTTCCTGTCAATTAATAATGTACACTTTACGAACATGGATAACGAATATAAATGTAAATGAAATAATTATATTAAATTTAGAATCAATAAAAAAGTCTAAACGTTTTTACGATAATAATATATTAAAATATGAAGCTATTAGTGAATTATATACAAAGTATAGGGGTTGGTTTTACATATTTACAGATGGGTCGAAGAGTGCAGACGGTCATGGGTCTGCATATTATACACCTAATATAGATATAAGTACTCAGGATAATTGTTTTAAAATAAGTGAACCTAAATCCATTATGACGTTGGAGCTCATTGCAATCTCAGAGGCTTTGACTTATATAATTAATAATTGTGGATATAAAAATGTTGTCATTTGTACAGACAGCAAAATATCATTACAACATATAGCTCGATGCGCCTCTGGTCACAGAGGTGCATCGATAGCTTATGTTATTTTATCTAAAATTGATGAAATTACTTTAAAAGGCATCCAACTGAGGTTGCAGTGGGTTCCATCGCATATTGGGTTGCGGGGTAACGAAGAGGCTGACATGTTGGCGAAATTAGCGGCTAGGAATGGAAAAGAAATAAATATTATATTAGATTATACAGAATTTTTACCAAAATTTAAAAATATATGCTATGATTACTGGAAAGAATATTTTAATAAAAGATCATTAGAGAAAGGTTTATGGTATAAAACCATACAGTGTGAACCTCTTCGCGTGCCCTGGTTCATGAATAGTGATGTTAGTAGAAAATTGATTGTTACTGCTCTTAGACTCAGATCTGGACACATTCCATGCAAAAAATTTGCCTTCATGATGAAGAAAATAGCTTCACCCAATTGTGAAGAATGTGAAGTTGTCGAGGACCTACAACATTTATTGATGGAATGTGTCCAATTTGAGTCCAGTAGAAATAATTTAATAAGGTCCCTGAATTTGAACAGAGCTGATGTAGGCATGTTCCATACAATTCTATCACAACCAAATGGTGACGATGCGAAGTGTTTGTTCAAATTCATGGCCCACGTCTTGTGAAAGTACAATTGTTTAGGATACGATGGGACTGATATACGCTATGCGTAAAAGCCCCTATAAACAAATAAAGAAAAAAAAAAGTGGTGTACCACAAGGAAGTGTACTGGGGCCTGTCCTGTTCTTGCTGTACATAAATGATATTATTAATATAACTGACCACCGATGTATATTATTTGCTGATGACATAGCTATTGTTATAGCGACAGAAAATGTAACAATTTTAGAAATAATCATGAGACTGACATTAATAATACTATAGATAAATTAATACAATGGCTTGACATAAGTAATTTAAAAATAAATCTTAATAAATCTGTTTATATTAATTTCAATAAATGTAATAATCCTAAATACAATATTAAACTAAACGTATCAAAAATTAAAGAAGTAGCACAAACGAAGTTTCTAGGCGTAATTATTGATGAGAATTTGAATTGGAAAGAGCATGTTGATAACGCTGCAAAGAGAATAAATAAATTTGTATATGCTCTTAAACAAATCAAAAATATTACAAACTTAAAAACAGCTCTCATGACCTATCATGCATAATATGTAGAATCGGTACTACGTTACGGGCTTATAATATGGAGAAATAGTACCGATATAAACCGAGCATTTGTTGCTCAAAAAAAGTGCATTAGGGCAATTTACGGGATGCACTCGGAGGAATCTTGTAAACCCATATTTAAGAAACTAGGTTTGTTACCGCTGCCGTCGCTTTATATATTTGAAATATGTATGTTCGTTAATAAACATAAAGACCTGTAAATATCAGCCAATGATATTAATCCAAGGAGCCGGCGTGATCCACAGAGACTCGTTCTGCATGATCTTCCCAAGCTTGCTAAATATAATAACAGCTGCTCATATAATTGTGTTAGGATATATAATAACATACCAAGTAGCATAAAAAACTTAAACTCCAGATTATTTAAGGGAAAATTGTTTGACTGGTTAAACTCGAAAAATTTCTATAGTCTTAAAGAATTTATGGATAACAAATTCTCATGTTAGTATTAAGTGAACATATGCATGCTAAGTACAATTCTGGCAAAACATGTAAGATCTTTATTGTAAATTATTGTAACACCATGTATACCATGTTTTATGCAAATAAATACTTACTTACTTACTTACTTATACAATCTTACACTATCATTTCAGATTCACACCCAATACGATAATGTGATTAAATAATTATCATTTACTAGTTCATAAATCGAGAGTCACGAGGTTGACTCTCGATTTTTTTTTTCTCGATTTTATTTCGACATTGGCGGAATTCATGAGGATGAATTCCGCTAATGTACAGTTAAAAATGTCAAGCTTTTATGAGGCGCTGTTAGTTAATCGAATGGCTCTTGCAACGGTGCGAATTTGCGAGCGACCTGGACGTCGAGAAGCCATGCCCTCGGCGCCTGCTGCAGCCTGGTATTTGGAACCAGCAGCTTCAACGTGTCTAATATACCAGGATTATTTAATCTACCACGAAACATTTCAAATATATATTTTGCTAACACTAAGTTACGCCTTACTTCCAGCTTATAGTATCCAACCATCCTTATAGCACAGACAGGTAAACTCCATATTGTTTAAGGTACAGAAGGATAAATTTGTTCTGTATTTTTTCCACCATGAGACTATATTTAGTCTCGTGGGGGTTCCAGATAATAGCACTGCTTTCCAACCTACTCCTAACCAATGCGTTATATAAGGATTTTACAGCTTCCGTGTTATTATAGTCCCGTGTTTCGCGCATTAGAAAGCCTAGACTCCTAAATGCCTGCTTACACACTTATTATCAGATTGCAGAAAATTACTTAAATGATCGCTGTGGTGGCTGGTAGCAGCTGAATGAGATTTGCTTAGGTCCTTGCTTAGGTTGCTTATACGAATGGCGTATGATAGAGAAGCCTATTCCAGCAGTGAACTGCTGTAGGATGATGATGATGATGACTTAAAGGATCTAATGCCATATATTCCGTAATGAGCTTCTGATCATCAGCGCTGGAGGTGGAACGGCATCACGGTAGTATAACTGGTATAGTTCATCCCAAAAGCGAGTGATTCTTTCCAATAATGATCCATCTAGTTTCACAGTCATTCCAAGCGACATGTGTGGTGACCTGTCTTGGCCAACTGGTGGCCACGCAGGCAGCGGCGACCCTGGAGGCACGGGGTTCCTGTACAACAGTTATTTGTTAAATTAAAGGAACTAAGCTAATTAGTTATTCCACCACTACAACATCCTACATGTCTATGTCAACTTGCTCATATCGTTCTTATGTTCGGAGAACAACTTAAAAACTCTCCAAAGTGCTTAAGGCACGGTATCCACTAAAACAATGTTTCGTAAACAACCATTTGGATTTCCATTAGCATCTCCTTTAAAGAACTTGTGAGATGTTTCAACCTGGGAATCAAACCCAGCACATAATGCATCGCAATGACATATTGTATACTTATACATATACATATATTCCAACATACAAAAAGACGAAATGATGTAAGGAGGTCGCAACATTTGGCACATCTGGTATTAGAAAAAGTTTGGCTTTGTAAAGCGATGATTGTCAGACGCTCATTCCTAAATCAAGCTATAAAACCCGATGTGTCACACTAACTCCCATGATCCTCATAGTTTACGCTAACGCCCGCGTTCAAGAGGTGACAATGTCAATATTCTACAACAATTTTGACACTGACAGCTCTTGAACGCGGTTTACACGTGCTGAACGCCTTCAGTTACATTGGTAAAATTCGCCCTTAATGCTTACCCTGTCTTAATAAAATTGTGCCATATTTCTCGCACTGTCGTTCTCATACTCCGATAGTTTCGATTTTCCAGACTTTCATTTTTACCATCCACGTTATCCAGCCAAGCCTTCGACTGAGCGCAGTGGTCTGTGCTTTGCTTGTTAGTGTATGGTATCAAGTCTTCACTTAAAAAGGAATATTTGTACAAATAAACTTCCTTGTGGCCAGCCTGTACGTGCAACTGCACAGCTCGCAACATAGGAAAAGTAACTAGGACATCCGAAAAGTAGTCGACGAATGACAAAACGCTGGCATCGCTAATCGGCTTTTTGCCAAAATAAAATATTTTAATTGTCTCGGCTGTTGCTTCTTTTTCATTTTCTGACATAAACTCTAGGTCAGCTGGCAAGAAATCAGAAAATTTCTCATACATCATATGCTTCCAAATGTCAAAGTGACCAATACGCAACATGCCTTCCATGCTGGTAAAACCATACAGCATCGGTAACTTTTTGTAGTTGCCTTCCTGAAGTATCCTATAAGGTGATTTCGTCAGGAATGCTTCGTTTCCCGTATCGCTCTCCACACACGGTGAAAATAAGAAAGTAGAATCCGTTCTACCGAATAGTGAAAAGGAAGTCAAAAATTTTAATGGTTGTGTCTTGTAGAAATCTTCTAATGCATGAAAATCGTGGACGTTAGTAAAATTCAGTTTTATAGCATAATATTTAGCAATCTTCAGAGGATCCCTCTGAATTGCAAATGCGGCAAGGTTTCCACCACTTTCTGGAATGACTCGATGGAACAATCCTTCGGCTGACTTCGAGAGCATTATAAGATCCACTGATGCAGAACCCGAACTGCCACCTGCTAGAGTGACGTCATCAGGGTTGCCGCCGAAGCGGGCGATATTATTTTGAACCCAGCGCAGCAGCGCCACCTGGTCCTTCATGCCAGCATTGCCCGGTATGTCCTGGGTGCCGAGACAAAGGAACCCATGAACTCCAAGACGGTAGTTAAAAGTAACCATGATGAAATCTTTTTTCTTCATTAACTGTGTTCCTTTGTTTCTATTACCGTAACCTATTAAAAAGCCTCCTCCGTGAACATACACAAGGACGGATAGGTTTTCCTCCGGTGTTACGGGTACAAATATATTAGCAGTTAGACAATTTTCATCCATCACTATCGTCGATCGTTCTGGCAAGAACTCTTTAATAACTTTAATGTCTTGTGGACATATGAAGTTCATCTCGATGGCATCAAACGGTTCCGACCATATTGGCGGCGGAAGAGGTGCCTGGAGAGCAAAATTAATATTTGAACTTGTTTGTGATTCATAGACGAAGGTAGATTATAACTTGGACTATTGAAATAGTGAATGTATAGTTAGTTGTACCGATTTAATTTAATTTAAGTGTAAATGTGTAAAATAAATTAAAGTAAGTCTGAAATACGTTCGTACGTAGTTTTAAGTGAACTGTTATCTTAGTTCTTATGAGAAATAAAATTCTTTAAACCTAACCTAAATACAGTGCATTGCCTAATAAACTACTTTACAAAATGACAGCTAGTACATACCTGTCAGTTTTCTCCAGTAAATTTTATTATTAATGCGAGTTTAGTTTCCCCAGGATGCGAGTGTAAGGCCAACACCCATGTTTTTTTTTGCAATGAAAAACTACGGTTGATTCGCCGTGTGTAGGCACAGACGTCAGTGTTGATGGATCACTATAGAAGTTTGTTGACAGACACGGCGGCACAACGGCACGGCGCCATCGCCGTATACCATAGGGCGTGAACACATGTCTACGGTACGGCACCGGCCACCGTGTAACGGCATGACGCCGCTACCGGGAGACGGCACGGCGTCGTGCCGCGGCACGGTGCCGTGTACGGTGCACCGCGGTGGCATACGGCGAACCGCTCGGTAGTTAATGTTTTGTTGTTGTTTAGTGATGTAGAACTAGTATTTCTTTAGGCTCAACAAGTTTTCTGAACACGTATTGCTTTTGTATACGAGGTGCAATCTTGGTTGGTAGTTCTTCAAAACTTGATAAGTATGGACATTCTAAAATATTCGTAAAATTTTTCATCACCACATATAGGTACCTATATTTTCAGCGCTTCATATTTCCTTTCAAAATGACCTCCATCATGGTTCATTATAAAAAGATATGGATTCACCCAATATTTTCTTTGACTCTGTTTTTTCTTCATTCGTCGTCTTAGTAACAGGAGCAGAATAATGCGTCTTTCGCGGTCCATAGTTCGCATAGTTCGCGCAGTTTTTGCCTTGTGCCTGCGGTGCACCATACACGGCACCGTGCCGCGGCACGACGCCGTGCCGTCTCCCGGTAGCGGCGTCGTGCCGTTACACGGTGGCCGGTGCCGTACCGTAGACATGTGTTCACGCCCTATGGTATACGGCGATGGCGCCGTGCCGTTGTGCCGCCGTGTCTGTCAACAAACTTCTATAGTGATCCATCAACACTGACGTCTGTGCCTACACACGGCGAATCAACCGTAGTTTTTGATGGCAAAAAAGAACGTGTTTTATAGAAAAATCATATGAGCTTGTATAAAACGTGCCGCTACAATAGCGACATTAATTTAACACACGGGTAGGGCTAGTGGCCAGTAATCATAAAAATTATAATAAGATAAAATAATTCGTAAATGAAAAATTATTTTCAAACAAACTAGGTACAGAAATATAAAGCTCTCTCTTTCCTTCAATTCAATTCAATTCACCCACTCTTGGCACGTTATTCGTTTCAATTTCATTGATGCGATGTTATGAACCGTGACCCCGGCAAATGACCTCTGCGCTACAGTTTTAGAAATATGTAAATAAATCAATAAATAATAACGTATAATGAAATTAAAATATGTTCATGAAACGACGACGTGAAACCGTATACGTGTGTTAAATGAATGTCGCCATTAAAGCGCACACGGCGACGGCGCCGTGTCTGTCAACAAACTTCGAATCAACCGTGTTTTCACAGCAAAACCGTGACTTTTTATGGCAAGAAAACCGTGTGTGTACAAGGGGTCTTACGGTATTTACGTTTACGTCTTTTGTTTCGGGTTTGTCCAGCTAGCTTTAAACTCGAATTCAATCACTGTTGCTTTAAAGCTCCTACAAAGAGGCGCGTCGCGCGACGCGAATCGCGCGCGTCACATAGGCACCGCTCGTAGCGGGACACGCGGTGTCTTTGTGTCGCGTCGCGTGTCGCGCCTGTTTGCAGGAGCCTTTAAGTCGTAAGAGATCTAATCCCATTATGAAGCTAGTCGAACATAAGGTAAAACCAATAAACACGAATCTGTTATCGTATAATACTAATATTACTTAAATTGTAAAACTCTTACCCCTTTATTAACAAAACTCGGAGTAAAGTTATGGGTACCAAACTTATACCTCGAAAAATATATGGAACTGCTTGTAAGTTTACTTCGCGTTTATATTAATAAAGGGGTGGAAAAAAGTCGGCCTGCTTCGCGTCGGCACAGTACTTAGACATAATAATTATAATTACACAGTTATATGCAATAGGAATAACAATAATAATTAATTAATTAAAGCACCTTGTACTTGTAAACGCCCGTAGGAGCTGTGGCGTAGGGTATGTTGTAGAAGGCGTAAAGATCCTCGCTGGGGTGCTTGCGCCCGCGCACCGGCCCTTGCAAAGTTTCTACTTCTAGCCATTCTTCATCAGCTAAAACAGCATTCACGTACAAAATAATCACACACGACCGTAACTTCATTGTTTCAGATATAGACTAGGTTACAGGATAACAATTGGATGTTACACAAGTTATTGTATACATTCAATTGTGATCTAGTCTATGTTACCTATTATTATTACCTATTATTTTAATAATATTATCTATACGAGCATTTCTGTCTCTAAGGGTGAATACAAACTAGTGCATTCGCATATAAGCCCAGCTCTACAATTTGGCCCAAACGTTTGCTTATTTTCTGATCGACGGTCATTTGTTGTTTCCGATCAAGCGCCTTAAAAAATCACGTAAAGGTCCGAAAAGTACACGCGACAGGAACACGCGCGACGTGACCTTATGACCCCGCTCACAAAAAATGGTCTGCTAATGTTTTTATCAATTGCACTCACTTAAGGGGGAACCGCCAAAGTAGCCCGCGAAATTCAAATTTTCTTACGATTTTTGCAATTTGCAGGTCAGTGTCTGGTCGTATGTTAATTAAAGTATGATTCGCGAGCATAACAAATATGCACAAAACAAAATAAAACTGTGTCGACTACCTGGTCGCTTTCTAACGTATTAATAAAATATGCATTTCAGTAACCGACCACCGGTTTAAGTTTAATATAAGGTAAAAATTGACATAATATATGCAAATAATTAATTGAAATCACTACATAACTGAAGTACCCACGCTTCTAATCTTATACTAAGTAACAAAACTTACCATTGCGCTAACCTATACTTAAAATTTCGTGTTTGTACTGTTGACCGTTGAGGAGTTCCCTCGTCTAAAGCCAATCCTGGGAGCAGCAGCCAGGTCATGGTAGATCTTAGAACGGACTATCATAATTAAATGCATATGTTACGGCTAAAACCCGAAATGCGGCTACAACTAGTTTTAGCCGGCTTCAACTAGGTGTGGCCGGTAGCAGTTGGTTAAACTTAGGTGTGGGCTGAAAAGTAGGTAGGTTAGGTTAGTACTGTGACCTGACTACACAACGTACGAGCCGAACGAGCGGAGCGAGCGGTGCTACGGCAGCCGTTGTGTCGTCACAGTTCTAACCTAACCAACCTTTCAGCCTACATCTAAGTTTATCCAACTGCTACCGGCCACAACTAGTTGTATCCGGCTAAAACTAGGTGTAACCGCACTTCGGATTTTAGCCGTAACACATATATAACATTTCGTGTCTGTACTGTTTATCGTTGAGGAGTTTCTTCGTCTGGAGCCAATTCTGGATGTAGAATCAGGTCATTCTTATCGTAAAAATGCATTGTCTTTGAAACGGATCCAATTAGTAAAATATCAACTCCGTAGGATAAGAAGAAGTGGTTTTAATTCAGCTTGCAAGATTCGGCCCAGACAAACCAACTAACATACTTACTGACATGTAAAAATGATGATAAATGATATTTATTTCTGTAAATTGGTTCAAAACACACTTTTAGACGGTAAAATTAAGTGATGTTTTTAAAACTAGATGAGTTCGGTGTTTCCTGAGTACCTACTCTGAGAAGAAAGACCGAAACAAACTCAGAGGCAGTCAGAGGTCACAGTCTCTTTTAAAATCTAGACATAATCTTGGTCAGGCCATATGAGCGCCATGCAGAATGATGTCTTAGATGATCTTTTGAGGACAGAACCATACTCCATATAGATTTGAGTGGACCTGTATTGTAGGCACATCGGCATGCGACTGTAGTTTGTGCGTTTTAGCATGGCAATAGCGGTGACACAGCCATTTTACTAGGAGACTAGTAGCATTATGTCAATCAAAATTGGAAAAAAGGTGTATTCGGTGCACTGCTAAAAAATGGTGTAGTGAAACTCCACCATTTTTTAATTACAAAGATTGTAATCGTTAGATTCGCCCTGCCGCGTCCAAAGATCTGTTTCGTTTTGCATTCCTGTTCTGAATTTCTGTTTCGTTTTGACACCTCTAACACACACAATGATGCTGCCATGGAAACGCCATCTAAACGGGATTGTGAGCTCACTCTTCTCGGTACTTATTGACACTTTTCGCGCGACTTAAGTACGCTGAGAGTCTATCTAACGATTTAAATACTTGCATAATTACTCTAGACTCTTGAAGACTTCCGGGAGTCCTAGTTGATACAAGGACTGGCACCATAGCTATCTTTATTGTTTCAGTTTCAGTTGCTGGAAATGTGATTAATAACCCATGCAGAGCATAAACGAGAAATCGATGCACTTCAGGATATTCCTGAACCAATGCAAAAAGAAAAAGCAAATCTACAATACCTAATGAAACAAATACAACATGCTTGCAAAAGACGTAACTTAAATTTACTATTCACGGTGACATTTCAATCACAGTTCTGTTTTGCTAGAACAAAGCGTTTGCGTTGTTCCGACCATGGTCTTACTATTCTATAGCACAAACTAAAACTAACTAAACTAGGCGCTCTCAAATAAGTCTTATGTTGCTCAAACGTGTTCAAACATTAATCGTAACTTTAAAGTACTCATCGCGGTAGCTAGAAGGCAATCAAAAGAGATAAGAAGAGAGTTTTTTACTTTGAGAAAACCAATAAGTAACATTTAAATAATAGTTTTATGGGTCACGCATTGTATGGCTTATCGCCGAGCGTCGCAGTAAAATCTATTGAATTTGCAAATGATTTATTGTAGGCGAAGTATGTTATCTATTTACTCCTATTAGCATACTGTGATTTCTTTAGAAATAATTCATCTGGTGCGGGCACTGTCATCTGCACTAGGATGTGTTATCAATAGTTTTAAATAAACAATAGGCGTGATAAGTTACCTACCGAAGACCGTTAACGAAAGTTGTTTAATACTTTGAAACAGATTTTTATGGCTTATCATCATTTATCGCCAAAGTTAGTACAACGTTAACTTTGAAATTGATCACTGATAAGAGGCTTATCACCGATAACTTGATAAGTGATAGTGATAAGCCATATAAATCAGTTTCAAAGTAAACATCTTTCGTAAACGACAACTTTTATTCTTCTATTTTCTAAAGGGTCTTTCAACAAGGACGGGTCGACGTTAAAATTGAATAAAACAAGATGTGTGTGAGATATTAACGAAATTTATTTTTTATTTAAAAGGCCCATTTATGCCATTATGGATGGAATATGACATCGTTCAAATGTCCGCCGCGGCTTCGTATGGTGGCACGAATCCGAGAGGTCCAATTTTTAATGACTCTGCTGCATAGATCCGGCTGAATCCGAGCGATGGCCTGCGTTATGTTGGCTTTCAGGGCAACGGTCGAATGTGGTTTATTGGCAAAGACCTGCGACTTCAGAAAACCCCACAAGAAAAAGTCTAGCGGAGTCAAATCACACGATCTTGGTGGCCAATTCACATCACCTCTGCGAGAGATAACTCTACCCTCAAACCGTTCATGCAGAATGTCGATTGTGTCGTTGAGGTCTGCGAAAGGCCGAGTTCATGAGCACGGCGAGAAATCGACTGCCTCGGAGTCTCCTGAACACTCTCACGTACAGCGGCGATGTTCTCGGCCGATCTGGCGTTCCTTTGACGTAAAGGTGTTGGTTGGTTGTTTACCGAACCGGTCGTCTCACATTTAGTCACCAATCGTTGGAGAGTGGACTTTGAAGGGCCACCGCGTCTGCCGTAAAATGGGCGCAATGCGCGCAACGTTTGCACTAACGAACACTCATTTTTTTGATAGTAAAGTTTTATCATTTGCACATGCTGCTCAACCGTGTAACTTGCCATGGTGATTTGGCATCACTGACTGCATAATATACAACAGATTTTACAGATCCCACCAAAATAGTATGGCTGCCACAGACTGTCAACATCGACCCGTCCCTATTGGAAAACCCTTTAGAAGACGTAAAAAAATAAAAACCGAGTGCTTACTTAATTTCGTTTATGTAGGTACACATAATTACATAATCTCCATGCTCACAGATTAAATATTTTCCCTGTAGGCACAATACCCTATTTCGTGCGAGTGCGCGCGCCGCGCATGGCTGCGCTGCAACTACTTTGAGGCGCAAGCGCCGTATCTGTGTTGTATAGAGTAATAATCCTGACTTTTTTAACTTTGTCTTTTTATGGTTTTTCAAAAACCAATGACGTATTTTTTTTTGATGGTATATAGATAATGGTAGTAGGCCATGGTCTGAACAACGTTTGTTCTAGCAAAACTGTGATTCAAATGTCACCGTGTATAGTTTAAAAATGGACGTTTTGGAGACGTGACAGACTACTGATAGAAGTTTGGCGCCGTGCCACGGCACGGCGCCGCGCCGCACCACGGTGCGCCGTCCATTGCCCATATTCTGTCGATATTTCGCTGTTGGCGTGCGCGCATGTGGGGCAATGGACGGCGCACTGTTCGCGACACCGTGCTGCGGCGCGGCGCCGTGCCGTGGCACGGCGGCGGTGCCGTACCGTAGACATGTGTCCGCGCCCTTACTTCGGTTTCGCTTAGCGCTCGTTCTTACTTTTTTCTTTTTACTCGGCTTCTAAGGGTCTTAGCGTAATGGTACATACCCTGTAGCCTTCGTCAAGAATTGGGCTATAAAATGCAAAATGAATTTTTCAAATCCGACAGGTAGTGACAGTGATTAGCGCGTTCAAACAGTCAATAAAAAATAAAATGTGTAGGTAACTAATTATAGACTAAGCGCATTTTTCTTAATTAAAGCATTTTTATACCCGTCGTAATTTCTAAATGAAACGTTTGATTCGAATAATTTAAAAAGAAATTTACATGTACTTAATCAACCTTGATTATGATTATGAATTTATTTATTTGGATGAGGATTCATACCATGTTTGTGAAAACACCTTCGCAAATAATGCATTATTTTATAACAAATTTGATTACCATTAAAAAAGTTATAGTGAGCCAACCTTACAAGATAGACAAAGTTATAAAAAAACGTCTGCGGTAGCGTATCGCAGACTTTTTTTATAACTTTTTAAGAGGTACTTTCCTGAAGGCACAAGAGGGCATTTTTAAACAGCTGTTTGTGTTAAAAACAATAAAGTTACTCCGACGTGTCACGAGCTGTGACGAATGAGAAACTGAATCGGAGTGTGCGACGTCGCTCAGGTCAGGAGCGACACTTCTCGCGAGAAGTAAGTATGGTGTGGGCAAATCCTTGATTTATAGCTCTGGTTTTTAATTTATTTTTGTAAAATTCAATAAATAATATGTGGGCGTCCAAGCAAAAAGGGTCCTGTAGTGGTATTGAGTTAAGACCAGATTCGGTATCTAGAATAGTCAATTGATACTAAGGATTAAAAAAATATTCAAAAACTGGCACATTTTTTTTTAATAGACATTGGAGGTTGAAACTGAAAAAACTAAATTTTGAGAAAAAGCATTTTCAAAGTTTGATTTTTGGCACCACTTAGTACATTTTCTGGTGCTAAGAAACATCATATAAAGTCATTTACTATATGAACATGTAGATAATTAAGAATTAATTAATAATCAATTAAAATCGACAAATGCAATATTTTTTTACCCAACTTTACAAAACCGCGTACATCTCGGAAACTAAATGCCGAGAACTGGACCCTTTTTGCTTAGACGCTCACATATGGACTCTCACTTTATGATCGTTGCTTTTTTGTTTAAAAAAAAACTTTTTTTTTTTTTGCGGAGTGGTATCATATTATAATGCCACTCCGCATTAAAACAATGAAAGATCTATTGTTTTATGCGGAGTTGGCAGCGAAAGGGTTAAGCTTGTTTTCTACTAGCATCTCTCAGTGTGTGTAAAATAATCATACTCTTTTCGTATACAGATGCTAATTGTGTGCTACTAGGATGCATCTGCACGAAATTAGCACACTAGATGCTGATTATGCTTATTAGTATTTTTTCTTTCTTTCTTTTCTTTTTTATACTTTTGTGCTAGTGCTACACCAACATAGCATGTGTAATGTGTATCCCAGGCCTTACTGTAATAGTAACGTACTGTCCATTGATTCATCTCTTGTATATCTCGAAGTCTCACGAAGTGCTACGCTTACATAGAGTACCTATAAATGTTTGACGCAAGCCGCTCTACAAGTACTTACCATTTACGACCAGTTTAATTATCAGTTCCAGTGTTCCATACATTGATACTTTTTGGGAATACTTAGGCATTCTAAATTATGAGCACTATCTGTAGACACGGTAGGATCCAGAAAAAGAGGTAATGTCCTATTATTGTAACTTAATTAAACTTGATACAAAAATAGAAACACCAATTTGTAATCTAAATTTTAAAAATGCAATTCACATTGAACTCCATTTATCTAATGTCGTTTTAGTCAGAAGGAATGACAGGTTCCTACATACTTAACAAAAATAAAACATATTTTTTAAATAAGTAGGTTGGTATTATATCTAATTAGTAATCGTCAAGACATTATTATTATTAAATGATGACAAGCAGCAGGCTTGCTGAATATTATTTAACACAGCATTGGTAGTAAATTATAACGCATTGTATAAATAAAGTTATTTTTTTAATTTTATAGAAGGCGGCAATTTCAAACTAACCTCACCGATTCTGAAGGTAATGTCCGATTTCGAAAACCGTATAATATCTTCTGCGTCGTACCTCTATATGGCCCGATTGTTACCATTCTTTGGTTTGGCGCTAGTGGCGGCACCGCATCCCGGTAGTATCGTTGGTAGATGTCATCCCAGAAGCGAGCGCGTTCTTCCAAGAGCACTCCTCGTAGTTCCAGCCTTTCTCCAAGGTTCATGTGTGGTGACCTGTCCATACCTGCTGGTGGCCATGTTGGCAGCGACGAACCTTCAGGCACCGGCTTCCTGTACAACATTAGTAAAACGAACATAGAAGCCAATGAGGGCAAAAAAATAAAATTAATGAAAAGTAACGGCTGAAAAGAGGACGGAAATTATATGTTTAGCTAAGCTACTTACCCAGTCTTTATAAAGTTGTGCCATATTTCTCGTATTGTCTTTCTCATCTTCTGATATTTTCCAGTTGCAAGACTCTCTCTTTTATCGTCCAAGTTATCCAGCCAAGTCGACGACTGAGCGCAGTGGTCTGCTCCTCGTATGCTTGGCTGTTGCGCAGAGTCGTTGGTTAAAAAGGAATATTCATACAAATAAACTTGATTGTTGCCACCCTTCACGTACAGCTGCATAGCCCGGAGCATAGGATAGGTAATTATGACATCCGAAAAGAATTTGACGAATGCCAAAACGCTGTCGTCGCCAATTGACTTGTTACCAAAATAAAATAGTTTAATCTTATCTGCTACTTTTTCCCTTTCTTCTTCTGATTGAAACTTTAGGTCAGCTGGCAAGAAATCAGAAAACTTCTCATTCATCTTATGCTTCCAAATATCGAAATAATCAATACGTAACAAACCTTCCATGCTAGTAAATCCATATAACACAGGTAACTTTTTGTAGTTACCTTTCTTTAGTATACTCAGAGGAGATTTTGTCAGGAATGCTCCGTCTCCTGTATCTCGCTCCACACATGGGGAAAACAAGAAAGTAGAATCGGTTCTATCGAAAAATGAATATGAAATTAACAGGTCCAATGAAGCGGTCTTGTAGAACTCTTCTAATGCATGAATATCGTGGACGTTGGTAAAATTCAGTTTCTTGGCATGATATTTGGCAATCTCCAAAGGATCCCTTTGAACTGCAAATGCGGCAAGGTTTCCACCGCTTTCTGGTATTACTCGGTGGAACAATCCTTCAGCTGACTTCGAGAGCATTAAGAGGTCTACTGATGCAGAACCCGCACTGCTGCCTGCAATAGTGACTTGTTCAGGGTTACCGCCGAAGCTCGCGATATTCTTATGTACCCAGCGCAGTAGCTCCACCTGGTCCTTCATGCCAGCATTGCCTGGTACGTCCTCGGTGCCGAGACAAAGGAACCCGTGAACGCCCAGACGGTAGTTAAACGTGACCATGATGAAATCATTTTTCTTCATTAACTGTGTTCCTTTATTTAAATTACCATAACCTATTGAAAAGCCTCCTCCGTGAACATACACAAGGACAGATAGGTTTTCATGAGGTCTTCTGGGTACAAATACATTAGCAGTTAGACAATTATTTTCCATAATTAGTTTTTCTGTCATTAACTGATTGACCACTTTGTTTTGTGGACATACCAAATTCTTTGATTTCGTTTCATACGGGTCCGACCATGTTGGCGGCGGGAGGGGTGCCTGGATAGCAAAAGTAGTATTTGAATTAGTTTGTGATTTAAGGACAAAAGTTTGAATTTCAAGCTAGATTAGACTGCAAATTAATAAAAATATAATGTGCCTGCATCCTCGGCATACCTTCGTTAAAAACATTAAGTAAACAATTGGAATTAATCAACTCGCCTTGAACTTATAAATGCCCTGAGGCACTGTAGCGTAGGGTATGTTGTAGAAAGCGTATAGATCCTCGCGTGGCTGCAGGCGCCCGCGCACCGTGCCATGCGCAGTTTTCACTTCCAGCCATTCTTCATCAGTTAAAACAGTTGTGACACACAGAAAAACTGCACACGTCCGTAACTTCATTGTTAAAAGAATAGACTAGGTCACAATGGGATGTTTTACAAGATTATTCAACACATTCAATTGTGATCTAGTCAGGCTGATACACTTATATATTATTACTTACTAGCGAACCGCCCTTGCTTCACACGAGGGCCAGCTATGATGTAGCGACATGTCAAAACATCGAAACGCAGATTATCATCACCCCACTGGGAGACAAGGCTTAAGGTCAAATCTGTCCGCTCTACCATGGCCCCTCTCAAGGAACGAACTTCGGCCCCGCTGGTTTTTGCGCTGGACAAGTATCACTCTGAAACTGTACTGTCATCTGCGTACCCAATAATACCAGACTGAAGTAGGTCATTGATGTGTAGCAGAAAAAGAGTTGCAGAGAGAACAGACCCCTGAGGAATTCCGGCCATAAGGTCGGAAGAGCAGCCGTCAACGACTACTCTAATCGACCGTTCTCTAAGGAAGTCTGATATCCAGCTACAAAAATCAGCAGGGATGCCATAAGCAGGAAGCTTGCTGAGTAGACCAGCGTGCCAGACCCTGTCAAAGGCCTTCGACATATCAAGCGATAAAGCAAGTGCTTCGCCGTGTTTCTCGGTGGCCTCGCCCCAGCAGTGCGTGACATACACAAGATTGCCAGTTGACCGTCCCCGATCATTGTTTTCAAGGTAAGTCAGCAACTTACTGTTCACTACCCTTTCCATAACCTTGCACAGAATGGAGGTAATGGCGATTGGACGGTAATGGGCAGGGTCTGCACGGTCGCCCTTTTTTGGCACTGGTTGTACATTTGCAAGCTTCCAGGATTTTGGTACCGTCCTTTTTTTAAGAGAGAGGCGGAACAAACGTGTCAACACAGGAGACAGTTCAGACGCACACTGCCTCAACACTCTCGCTGGAATGCCGTCAGGCCCGCTGGCCTTGTTCACGTCTAGACTGCACAATACTCTTCGGACCTGTTTAATGTGAACTGCGATCTCCGGCATCGAGGAGTCACAATAAGGCACAGTAGGTGGTTGCTTGGAGCCAGCGTCCAGACGTGAATTGCTTGCAAAGAGAGATGCAAATAGATTTGCTTTCTCACCTGCAGAGTGAGCCAGAAACCCATCAGGTTTCATCATTGGAGGTAAAGTGGGTCGACAGAAATTCGCTTCAGCCGCTTTAGACAGGGACCAGAACTGTTTACTACCCGGAGGGTGCGAAGCCAGCTTGGCCCCAATACGTCCGACATGGTCAAAACGTGCCCCACGTAAAACCCGCTTGCAGAACTTGGCGGCAGAATTAAAAGCTCTTTTCCTCGCGCGAACCCTACGCGCTCTAACTTTGCGGTCGCGGGCCTTAACTCAGGCTTGGTAGGCAGACTCTTTTCGGGCCTCAGCGTGGGCGCATTCTGCATTATACCAAGGCCGAGATTTGTGACCAAGCGGGATGTCGTTTTTTCATTCGGACGTACGGAACCCTAAAAACAACTGAAATGTAATAAAATAATAATGTGTGTCAGTAATTCAATTAATGAATATTTTTAAGACTCCGTATACTTGTACTTACTTTCTTATTTATTAGGTAATTAATCATTCCTTTCATATGCATAAAAATGCTTAAGGCTCCTGCAAACACGCGTGACACAAGACATGACACAAAGGCACTGTGTTCGAAATTCAAAAAAAGACTATTGAATGAAATTGTGAATGTGCCAGGTTCAAAACTGCATAAAAACTTTTTGCTCGACCTAATATAAAATTTTAGCTAGGACCAAACGAAACTGAAAATACAAGGTGGGCCAATAGATGTGTCCAGAAGTGTAGATTGAAAACTCTTAATTATTTATTTGAACATATAATGACCGAAATATTCGTTCATTCCATCTATATACATATACAAATAACTTAAACTGAAGTGTCTATTTGTAATGTCAAAATAACAACTTTTTACTAAATGCATAGGAAAGTATAAACGATTCTTACAACAAAAAAGCAGTTTTTAACATTTTTGTCTGTCTGTCTGTCTGTTTGTTCCGGCTAATCTCCGAAACGGCTGGCCCGTTTTTGACGGGACTTTCACTGGCAGATAGCTGATGTTACGGCGGGTAACTTAGGTTACTTTTATTTTAGAAATAATTAGGGTTCCATGCAAAAAAATTAAAACCCATGAAATCATGAACAAAAGTCGGATTTGAAAAATTCTTTTTGCATTTGGTAGCTCAATTCTCGAAGATAGTTATAGGCTATTTAAGACACGGCCCTGCATTGTTAGACTCACATAAATTCCAAATAATATAATGTTTGTACATACATTTTGTTTGTTTGTTTTTGTATAGTTAGTGATTGTATATTGTATTTAAGATTTGAGAAAGTAATTAATAAAATTGGTGGAACATGTTTGGACTTTAACAGAAACCATGACCTCTGAGTTTGTTTGGGCATTTCTTCTCAGGGATCAGTCAGCTAGCGAATGCCGGCGCCATCCAGCTTTAAAATATTGACCAAAAATTAACGTGTAAAAGTGTCTTCAAACTTACAGAAATAAACATCATTTCATTTCATTACATTACATCATTTCATTTCATTTCAACGGTTGCTGCGCCCTACTGCTCCAACGACGCTGCTGTACTGTACGTGTCCCAATTGCATTACAAAGGCTCAAAAGATTGCTGAGTAAATCCATAACAAAAGAAATTCTCATTGAGGGTCAAGCAGTGGGAATCTCGTCACAACACGAGTTTAAATTTCTTTGTGCTAAAAGTGCCGTACAAACGTCTGTCGAAATTCATGAAGACTTTGGGCGAGAGATGTAATAGTCCGGCGATTCTTAAGCTGGCTACCAGATAGTGTGCCACACATGACGCATGATGAATGTGACCACGATTTTAAAAAAACGTGACCAACAATCTGTGTATAACATATTAAACGTATAATGACTCATCAATTAATTATCGTCTATAATCAAGAGCACATAATGTGCAAATCAATTTCACAAATCATATAGTAAATGATAAAGATATCTATTTACTATATAAACCATCGAAATTATAAAGAAGTTTAAAGTCATAGCGATGGAGTGGTGGACATATGTGGTTCTTTTGTGTATTACTGCTGTTCTGGCTGACGACGAATGGCTGGAAGTGACAATAGCGCAAGGGACGGTGCGCGGGCGCAAGCACTCCAGCGGGGATCTATACGCCTTCTACAACATACCCTACGCCACAGCGCCGGTAGGCGTGCACAAATTCAAGGTAGGTACTTAAATTAATCCAGATTAAATGAACCAAGGTTGACGATTACAAATAAATCTAATCATTTCTTTTGCTTTGCAGGCACCTCTGCCACCACCATCATGGTCGGAACCGTTTAATGCAACCGATGAAAAAAGTGTCATATGTCCACAGACAACATTAAATAATGAATTCCTGACATACACCGTAGAGATGAAAGAAGACTGTCTAATTGCTAATGTATTTGTGCCCGACACCACTGAGAAAAACCTTCCAGTCTTCACTTTTGTTCACGGCGGAGCTTATGTAGCGGGCTTTGGTAACTTATATCAAGGAACACAGTTTATGAAGACTAAAGATTTTATCCTGGTCACGTTTAACTATCGTCTCGGCATTCACGGGTTCCTTTGTCTCGGCACCGAGGACGTACCAGGCAATGCCGGTATGAAGGACCAGGTGGTGCTGCTGCGCTGGATACAAGAGAACATCGCCAGCTTCGGGGGCAACCCTGGTGATGTCACTCTTGTTGGTAGTAGTGCGGGTTCTTCAGCAGTGGACCTATTAATGCTCTCGAAGTCAGCCGAAAACTTGTTTCACCGAGTCATACCTGAAAGTGGTGGAAATCTTGCCGCATTTTCAATCCAGAGGGATCCTCTAGAGATTGCTCAAACATTTGCCAGAGATCAGAACATCGCCAACGTAGACGATATAAACACTTTAGAAGAGTTCTATAAGACAGCATCAATGGACTTGTTGACTGCAAGTATGTTTGAAGATAGAACTGATTCTACTTTCTTGTTTTCACCGTGTGTGGAGCGTGATACAGACGGAGCATTCCTGACAGAATCTCCTCTGAGTATTCTTAAGAAAGGCAACTACAAAAAGTTACCTTTGTTGTATGGATTTGTTAATACGGATGGAATGGTGCGTCTTGACTTCTTTGAAATTTGGAAGAATAAGATGAATGAAAATTTCTCTGATTTCCTACCGGCTGACTTGAAGTTTGAATCTGATGAAGAACGAAAAGAAGTAGCCAATACGGTCAAGAAATTTTATTTCGGCGACAATCCTGTTGGCAATGACAACATTCTAAAATACGTCGACTTCTTTTCAGATATCCTATTTAAGTTTCCTATGCTTCGGGCTGTAAAACTGTACGTGGAAGCTGGTCATAACCAAGTATATTTATATGAATATTCATTTGTAGACGAGAATGATACTCCAGTGCCTTACACTAACGTAAGAGGTGCTAATCACTGCGCTCAGTCATTTGCTTGGTTGGACGACTGGGGTAGTAGAAATTCCAGTCTCGAGACTCCCGAATCCCTGAAAATGAGGACAACAGTGCGTGAAATTTGGCACAACTTTATGAAAACTGGGTAAGCTGAAGATGGTAAAAACTATCTTTGCATTATACAGGATAATTTTAAAAGGAGTGCGAATTTTTTAGGAGGTAATCAGGTGCATAAAACTGGACAACTTTCCCCAAGGAACATAGGTCGAAATCTTAAAATTGAAAATCGACTTTTCATACAAAGTGACTGGTCACGTGACTTATGTTTCGTTTTAACTTTACAGGACGCCAGTGCCTGCTGGTTCGTCGCTGCCCGCGTGGCCAGCAGCACTCGCGGATAGGTCACCACACATGGCGCTGGGCGAGAATCTGGAACTACGTGGGGTGCTCTTGGAAGAAAACACTCGCTTCTGGGAGGACATCTATCAGAAACACTACCTGGATGCAGTACCACCTCGTGGTAATACAGGCAGTGGTGCAGGCAGTGGTGCAGGCAGTGGTGCAGGCAGTGGTACAGGCAATTCGGCGTAGAAGAATGTATTTAATTTATTAACTTTTGTATCCTATTCTTTCTTACGAAAAGGTTAATCGTATAGAATAGGTTACGAAGTAAGATTTTACTTAAAACAATTACAATGAATAACGAAGAGTAAATAAAATTAAACTAATTGAATGTTAACATTCCACTTCTGATCTAAGCAAATAAAGTAAGTACTACTGTAATGTTACTCAGTTTCATTTATCCCTTACAACTAAACACTTCAAGAACTCTTCTCGATCTACTCCTAACTTCTTGCTTATAGCGTTTTCTCGTTTACCATTAGTAAATCTTTAGGTTTCCACATACTAATTTCGACAGTGCCTCTAACATCAATAACTGATATTTAAGCTTGAACAGAGGGCCAGTTGCGTAACACACTTACAGTAGGAATCGGTTTCATTTTGACAGTTCAACAATATTCATTGCATTATTTACGTTGTTGAACACACAAATTTTTCGAACATATGAAGCAATGGATTAGCAATTTGCTTCAAAATCATTCAGATTGTGATTGATAGTGTGTTACGCAATTAGGGTGTAGATCAGCATATTCGATCAACTACTCATATAGTTTGAATTATCCAAGGTATATCACCCAATTATTGACTCTTTAAGGGTTTGTCATGATTTTCAAATATTAATAAGATTTGTAGTAATTTTAAATACTAAATATAAAATTGAAAGTATGTGATTTGACTCAAATGATTTATATATGAAGTATAGTCATGAAGTTTAAAAGTATCTCATTTGACAGTTACCGTAAAAAAACTGGTTTTTTAACGAAAGGGGAATGGAAACATGATGTGTTTCGAGCGTGGCTCCTGTTTCACAAAATTTAGTTATTTTCGAGCCACAAACGGTTATCTTTAAGAAGTCTAAAGTATATACTGTTAAATTGAGTAGTAATTAGTAATACCAAGTTTGTCTATATGTGTGAGAATATAAATACAGCAATATTCGTACTGAAAAGGTGTATCATTTCACTCCAGAAGTGAGATAAACCAAAAAGGTAAGTTATAGGTTAAAAATGAATTGCTTGTAATTAATTTGATTTTTAAACACAATTGCTAAACGCTCACTTTTGAAAAACTTACCCAGAGGCTTATGAGAACAACTGGGTACCTACAAGGATTATTGTGTTTTCTTTTATATTGCTATCATTTTATCGGCTGCATGACGCTGCATATCAGGTCAGGGCAACTCTCTAATGATGTGTTGTGTTGTGTTGTGTAGGCTGTGTGTAATACTGTGTGTGGGTACGTGGCTAGGGCTACACTCTGTCGGTACCTTAGCGCGCATTATTGCACATACTGACCGGACGAATTGTGTACTTGATCGGGGCGACTTCCCGATAGCACGGGATGTGTTCTGGTTGCCTAAATGAAACTAAACTTGATTTCGGGGCACTAGTGTGGGTGCCGCATATTAGGCCAGGGCAACTCTGATGGTGCGCAATGAAATACCTATATAAAGGGTGTCTCAGTAAAAGTGCACTTTTTCATTTTAAAATAAAAACAAGTATTTTATGACAGAGTTGTGATATTTTTATTGTATTGTAAAGAAGACATGTTCCGATTAAGTATGGAATAAAATATCCGGCAAATGACCCCCACGGCTCCGATGACAGGCCATTACTCTTTTCATGAAATTTTCCATGACTTTTGCACAGAGATGTGGCTGTATCTCACCGATGACGCGTTGGATTTTCGATTTGAGCTCAGGAATTGTTTCGGGTTTATTCGCATAAACCCGAGATTTCACAAAACCCCAAAAAACAAAATCGCACGGCGGTAAATCGCACGATCTTGGTGGCCAGTTGACATCAGAATTTCTTGAGATAATGTGTTCTGGAAATCGTTGCTGCAATAAGTTGATTGTTTCATGCGCGGTGTGGCAGGTTGCGCCGCCCTGCTGAAACCACATGTTGTCCAGATTCATGCCGTCCAGTTGAGGCCACAAGAAGTCCGTTATCATATTCCTGTAACGAATGCCGTTCACCGTTGTAATGAGTTTTCACAATTATAACGCGTTGTTCTTTCGAAAAGCGCTCCATTTTTAATAATCGGAATAAACAGAGGTGACAGCTGTCTTTCAGAGTTGCCACTTGCATGAAAAAAAAAATATTCCAATTTTAAAAAGTGCACTCTTACTGAGACACATCGTCATTACGCTCGATTAACACTCAAAAATTATTATAAAAAACCACTCAACTTCGCATGGGAGCACTTCTCTCTACGTGCCTAAAAATTCTTCCTTCCGTCTTGAAAATTATACCGCTTGGCTCATGTACGAGAGGTCTCGCTGTATCGCTGCAACAACAAATAACGTACGCGGGATCGCGTACAGCGCATTTCGCAGCGCTTACACAAGGCGCTCCCCTTGTGATTATCTAAAACACACGCGAATTATAATATGACGCCTTCCTACCCGGCGCCTCCACCAAATGTAATGACCAGCCACGATACACAGGCAGGTCACTACGTAGATTGTCTGTAGGGTCTCGACTTCGAGGTGTGTTGGGAACTCTACGTAGAAATATGTAAATAGGAACACGGTTGCACTATCAATCTGATTTATTTGCTTATATGAAAAGCACAATACATTATATTAGTAGGGCTAGTATTTCACTGACTCGACATAAAACAATATGACTATACGTCATAATTTTCACCTATTCTAAATTCCAATTAAAACCAGTGTTTGTCTTATCAGCCAATGTCATAATCCAAAGAGGATTCATGCGGAAGGCAGGCTCAACTAAGGCCTCTACAGTACGTTATTTTTTTTCCAGCGATACGGCGAGACCTCTCGCATAGCCGAGCGAGACGAGCGAGACAAGACGGATTGGTAAAGGAAAGAAATTTAGAGGCACAGAGAGAAGTGCCCCATGCGAAGTTAAGTGGATTGTTGATCGAGCGTGATGACTCTAGCTCTAGATATATTGTTTTACTCGGGCTACAATCAATGCCTCGAGAAATTTATTGAAGACTTCAGAAGTCTGGCCATTTATAGGGGATGGCGAGAAAGAGATTGCGCGCTAATTTTGGGAGTACCTACCTTTGGAGAGCGCCGCTAAATCATTTTATAAATATATCTATCGTGATGGCATGGTTTCGGGGATATATGTGACGCGTTGAGAGCAGAATTCGGGTACAAATGTCACAGGGAGATTGTTCCTGGTAGTGTGCCAGAGGAAACAATCACACAGGAGCCGTCGGAAGAAGCGGAACGAGAAAATGTTGTTATACCAATTGTTGATGCACCTATAATTTCTAGCGGAAGTCTAGAAGACCCACTAGAACTCTAAAGACTATATTTCAGAACAGCAGAGCGAACATGTCGATCATGACGTCCAATTTATTCAAAATATCGACGCCGATGATCAATTTGTCGAAATTAATTTCCGACCAAAATACGACTGAAACAAAAGATGAAGGGTATTCGTCGCTGTCCACGGAGGGATTAAAATGTATCAAATATTTATAGTAAACTAGATGAAGACGACGTCGAGACATGCGGACTGGATGCTGGTAAAATAAAAAAGAATTCTATTCACGGCAAAGGAGTATATGATAGTCTTCATAATGTCCCCGAACGTCGCATGCGTGCTATGCGCAATTTAACTAAAATACCAAGAAAGGAAACACAGCCCAGTTTGAACAGCCCTGAAAGATATGCTTTTTTGTTTTTGTTTTAAGTATTAGTACCGAGTTTCGAGTTAATCTGACAGCATGATAAAATTTTACTTTTTTAACTTTTATACCCCCTAAAATCTCCGTGATCCTTGTTTTAAAAAACTAAATGCGACAATCTTCATTATTTACTGAGGCAAATATTGCCAAGTTTCCAGTGTATTAACCAAAGGAATAAGAGTTTTCATATAAAC
The DNA here is from genome assembly GCA_947568875.1 of Fissipunctia ypsillon. Lineage (NCBI taxonomy): Eukaryota > Metazoa > Arthropoda > Insecta > Lepidoptera > Noctuidae > Fissipunctia > Fissipunctia ypsillon. Next base: position 10,748,366 of record OX387645.1, on the reverse strand, counting down.
TGTATCCCCTCTTTTCACACCCGCAGGGGTGGAATTTTGAAAAATCTTTTTGGATTTTCCCGTAACTTCAATCAAATATTTTGTATACCAATTTTTGAGTAAATCAAGCCCTGCAGTAAAATCCTCCCTTTAAAATCTAATTACTCCTTTTCGCCCCGTCAGGAGTCGATTTAAAAAAATAAACCGAGAACTTATTATTAAAGTATTAATACTGAGTTTCGTGTTAATCGGACCGCGCGTAAAATTTTTTTTATACAAACTTTAACACCCCTTAACTCCTCTTTAAGAGATAGTTTTGAACAACTAATAGTGAGAAACTTTATTGCTTACTTAGGCAAATAATCGTGCCAAGATTAAAGTTTATCAACCAAATGAATAAGATTTTTCATATAAACTGTATCCCCACTTTTCACCCACACAGGCGTAGAATTAAAAAAAAAATAATTTAGGATATTTCCAAAACTTGACTCAAAGATTATTTATATCAATTTTCGAGATAATCAAACTACGCAGTAAAATCCTCCCCTGTAAAATTGACTACCCTTTTCACCCATTCAGGGTGCAGCATAACTCTGCATGTCTAAACTTTTTGGTTCTTTATAATCAACCTTTTTTTCCGTTTGTATTTGAGCCTGGTCGATTTTTATCTTTTTATTTCTTGATTCGAATTATTTTTCTTCTGACAGATGGGTCCCCATTTTTTTCTGAGTTGCAAAAGTTGAATCAATTGATACTGACACAGTTTGTGGATAATTAACGAGTTTTTTTTCAAGTGAAGCACACTATATCCCTGCCGTCCTATTAATACCTTATGGCAAAGCAATATTGAGTATGGTATATTAAGTACGTGTCTAACCATTCATCTTTATTTTTTCTGGTACGTATCTTTTAACAGTTTTCCTCAATCGGAAGTTCAGTCTGATCACGCTGGTCTAACCCTAATTCATTTTGTCTTAGGATTGAACAGCTTTGAACAGGCCGCCTTTCGGCCTCCAGGTTTTGGCCTAAAATTACGCTAGACGTCCTTGGCCAACGTCGAGAGTTGGACCGCATTTTGACCGCTGAAGGTCTCGCAAACAACGCCAGTTCCTGAACAAAGAACTGCGACTCCCTACAGTCTACGTCACCTCGCCGGACGCAATTACTTATGCCACGGTTTTTTTATGATATTTATATTTTTATATTTTTATTTATATTTTACGTTCTAATTTAATAGTGTAGATAGTAACCCTCTGCGATTTTTTTTAATTCATTGACTACTTAATTTTATTTTCAAATATGTAAAATGCGAGATACCTTGGTTCTCTGATCTTTTTTTCATAATGATATGTTTTGGTATCGTTACTTATTAGTGATTGCAATCGACTAGTTAGTACCTTTTATTTCTCGTTCGTTATTCGCGTACCTATCGGACCAAAGTTCTCTATTTTATTCCCTTCACACAAGTCAACCTGCAACTTTTTGATACAATAATATACATTTTTTTTTACCTTTAAATGTCTTTTTTTTTCTATTTTTATTTTAAAAACAAAATTAAACGTGTCGAAGCAAAAAAGTGAATCTCCGTCTTTTTATTTTTTTTTCGCTACAAGGGGTAGATTTTCGAAAAACCCTGATAGAGGTACTTTATTTTTGGTTTTAAGTATAAATACTGAGTTTCAAGTTAATCGGACTGCGCGTTAAAATTCTTCCATCATAAAGAGTGGTTGTTCCCGTACCAGAAAACTGACCATGTCGGGCACGCGAGTATGCTTTAACGCTAGATCTGAAACAGATGGTGAGTGTGGCTACGCGGGTACCGGATGTTGACGGCCATACGCCCAATTGCTTTGACCTTCTGCTGGCATCTGATCCGACCAGTCACTCAGTATCGGTCTCAGCCCCGCTGGGAACGTCTGACCACTGTCTGGTGAAATCCATATCGACCTGCTCTTCTCCTAGAGGCACGAGGCGAGTATGGCGATACAAGTCAACAGACTGGGTTGAGATGCGGCACTTTTTTGCGTCTTATCCTTGGCGGCAAATGAGCTTCTCCTCGGGCAACCCCTCATGCTGTGCTAACGTGGTTGCGGACGTGATTCGGCAGGGGATGGAGTATTTTATTCCATTCTCCGACATCCCGCTCGGTCACAAATCTCGGCCTTTGTATAATACAAAATGCGCCCACGCTGAGGCCTGGAAAGAGTCTGCCTACCAAGCCTGGGTCAAGCCCCGTGACCACAAAGTTAGAGCGCGTAGGGTTCGCGCGAGGAAGAGAGCTTTTAATTCTGCCGCCAAGTTCTGCAAGCGGGTAACGTGGGGCACGTTTTGGCCATGACAGACATATTGGGGCCAAGCTGGCTACGCACCCTCCGGGTAGTAAACAGTTCTGGTCTCTGTCTAAAGCGGCTGAAGCGAATTTCTGTCGACCCACTTTACCCCCAATGATGAAACCTGATGGGTCGCTGGCACACTCTGCAGGTGAGAAAGCAAATCTATTTGCATCTCTCTTTGCAAGCAATTCACGTCTGGATGCTGGCTTCAAGCAACCACTTACTGTACCTCTTTGCGACTCCTCGATGCCGGAGATCGTAATTCACATTAAAGAGGTCCGAAGAGTATTGTGCTGTCTAGACGTAAACAAGGCCAGCGAGCCTGACGGCATGCCAGCGAGAGTGTTGAGGCAGTGTGCGCCTGAACTGTCTCCTGTGTTGACACGTTTGTTCCACCGCTCTCTTAAAAAAAGGACGGTACCAAAATCCTGGAAGCTTGCAAATGTGCAAGCAGTGCCCAAAAAGAGCGACCGTGCAGACCCTGCCCACCGTCCGATCGCCATTACCTCCATTCTGTGCAAGGTTACGGAAAGGGTACTGAACAGTAAGTTGCTGACCTACCTTGAAAACAATGATCTCCTCAGTGACCGTCAATATGGCTTTCGCCGGGGACGGTCAACTGGCAATCTTCTTGTGTACGTCACGCACTGCTGGGGGAGGCCATCGAGAAACACGGTGAAGCACTTGCTGTATCGCTTGCTATCTCGAAGGCCTTTGACAAGGTCTGGCACGCTGGTCTACTCAGCAAGCTTTCTGCTTATGGCATCCCAGCTGATTTTTGTAGTTGGATATCAGACTTCCTTAGGGACGGTCGATCAGAGTAGTCGTTGACGGCTGCTCTTCCGACCTTATGGCTATGGCTTATGGCTTATGGCCTGGACAGATTTGCTCAATGTCTTCCTTCGTTAATTGCGCTATAACCATCTGTGCTTTTTGAGCGTCGCTTTTCTTAAGATCGCCAACGGCGGCTTCAAATGTGATAAACCATAGTCGCGGTTTGTCACGCCAAAAAGGTGGAACACGCAGGGAAAGTGAAATTCCGGCGATTCCTTGTTGGTATTTCACTGCTTCTTCCATTGCTGAGCTGCGCTGATATTGTGCGTACTTGATATACCGATAGGTTTATTCCGGCGTCGGGGTCACCACTTTAGCGACGTATTCGGTTGATAGAAATAAAACAATGCTTGTTGTAGGAAGGAATGAAATATTTTATTGATGCCCTAACTACATACAAAATTACCTAGGCGCAAGTAGTGGACATTACTTAAAAGGTAGTATTTGCCAATAAGCCAATCAGGACACAGTTAAATGTTACTTCAATAATCTGCGCGCGATGCGCGCCATCTGCCAACAGTCCAACTAACCACTAAACAGTCCGAGGTTATAAATATATGTGCCGGCGCTCGGTTCCTCAGCGACACACCTAGCGTCTTTAGGGTGTGTCTACCCCTTCGCGCTAGACTGGTCAGGGCCCTGTCGCACATTAAGATTGGCGACAGGTTTCAGCTCTAGGGCTCACAAGTAGGCACTCACCTCCCTGTCTGCACCCGACAGGGAGGGCCACACACCCCCGGGCCCATCCACCCGGGGAGTAGGAGTAGGATCATTAGGTCCCCTTATTTTTCTTTTTAAATTCCCTATTGCTACGATGTCTGACGCAGACATCGTAGCCTTCGCAAGAGAGGTCCTTTTCAAGGACCCCGACTTCTTGCTGAAATACGGGAAGGCTTGGCGTAGTCACCACCTCGACCCAAGCGAGGCTCTTGAAAGCCCGCTTTCCCCCCCTGTAGCAGACAGGGGCACCCCTCTTACGGCGGACTCAACGCCGTCTGTAGCCTCCCCCAGCCCGAGGTGATGGACACCTCCACCCCTCCTTCGGACTCAGAGTCCGAAGACGCCATCTCGCTCACTTCCTCCTCCTCCTCCTCAGACGACTATCAAGTCGTCGGAAAGGGAGGGAAGAGGAAGAAGAACGCCTCCTCAAAGGCCGGCAAGGCCAAAAAGCCTCTGGCGGCAGCCATCCCCTCCGCCCCTGACTGCGCCCCTGCCTGCGCCCCTGCCCCTGCCCCTTCCTCTACTTCCGGCTCGGCACCCACCCGATCACCCACCTCAGCCAGTCCTATCCCAACGGACTCAAAGAGGAAGGTGCGTCCCCCGCCCCCCTTATACATCCAAGATAAGTCCAAGTGGACAGAAATCTCCAAAGTTTGTGTGGATCGCAAGATCCAATACACCAATGCCCGATCTACCCAGCAGGGCATCAAGGTTACTGTCCCCTCGTCCTCGGACTACAGGGACCTTGTCCGAATTCTTCGTGAAAGGAAGTACTCCTTTCACACATTCTCCCTCCCGGAGGAAACTCCGACTAGAGTGGTCATCAGGCGTATCCCGAAGGAGATCGCCACCGAAGAGATCAAGGCAGACCTGATCTCCAAGGGTATCCCAGTGTCTGCAGTTCACCGCCTTCACCGGGCGAAACAGGGCCTTGTATACGACATGGTCCTGGTGATCTGCGACCCCGTTGAGGGTCATCACCCGATCTTCAAAGTGAAGTCGGTGTGTTCACTGTCGGGCATCTCTATTGAGAAGCCCAAAAAGTCCAATATCGTTGGCCAGTGCCACCGTTGGCAATTATACGGCCACTCCCAGTCGCACTGCTACGCAACTCCCAGATGCGTTAAGTGTCTGGGCGGGCATGGCACTGCGGACTGCCCTCGCCCCAAGGACAGGACTCTGTGCACAGAACCTCCAAGTTGTGTGCTCTGCGGGCAAGCTGGTCACCCAGCTAACTACCGGGGATGCAGTAAAGCCCCTAAATCCTCCTCGGCCAAGCTGGCGAAGCGTGCCAGCGAGCGCCAGCAAAGGGAAAGCCCGAGCGTAAAGCTCCCCTCTGCTCAGTTGCCCGAGCGCCTCGCTCCTCAGAGACCCTCCCCATGGGTCAACTTTAAGGCAGCTTCGGCCTCGGTGCCGCCCTCTCAACCCATCCCTGCGCCATTGGCCACTGCCACGCCAGTCCCGGCAGCAGCCCCATTGGCTCCTGTGGCCACCGCCGCTCCCAAAGCTGCGCCGGTTCCCACGGCAGCAAACAGGTCCCCTTCCTCAGGCCATCAGCCTTCAAACCCACAGGTGCTTCTCAGCGTATTCGCTGTTTTCTACACTCCGGCGGCCAACGCCATGGTGAAGGAAATCCGTGTCGTTCAAGGAAACGCTCTTCGTCTCCTTGAGATATTCAATGCATACCCCGAGGTATCGCAAGCTCTCGAAAATCTAACTTTTTAAATTCCATTATGAATTTACAAAAGATTAGGTCCCTCAAACCCCGCTCCCTTAAACTAGGCGTCTTCAACGCCAATGCAATTACCGGTCAACGCGATGAGATCGCCACCTTTCTGCGTGATCATCAGCTTGACATTATGCTCATTCAAGAGACCTTCCTGAAGCCCCATCAGCGGGACCCGAAAATCGCCAACTATGACATAGTTCGCAATGACAGGTCCCGCTGCCACAAGGGTGGCACCCTTATATACTACAAAAGGTCTCTTTACTGTAGTCCTATGGACCCTCCTCCACTAGTCTCTCATCTTGAGGTCTCAATCTGTCGGCTCGGCATGACTGGTCATCAACCAATCACCATCATCTCTGCCTACTTCCCGCCTGCCAATGGTGCGGAGGATCCCACCGCGATCACCAAGGACCTAACTGTCCTCTTCGGTCTGAGTGACTCCGTCATCTTGGCGGGGGATCTCAATGCCAAGCATCCCGCCTGGAACAGCAACACGACCTCCACCAGAGGTAGGATACTGTTCAACCTAGGTGCCTCCCTCAACTTCGATGTCATCGCTCCGATGAACCCAACCCACTACCCTGGCGTTCCCAGCCAGCTTCCAGACGTGCTCGATGTTGCGCTACTCAAGAATGTAAACCTTCGTTTGCACTCTATTGAGACGCACCACGAACTCAACTCGGATCACCGCCCAATTACCATGCTCTTCGCCCCTTATTCGGGCCCGCTCGATCCTAACCAGCCCCCTCGAACCAAAGTGTTAACCGACTGGAAGAAAGTAAGCGAACAGCTGAAATCCACCACGTCGTCTCACTTGGATAAAATCCCTGACCACATAGTGTCAGTCGAGGACACGACGGGTGCGATCGACTCGTTTACAGAACACGTTCAATCCGTTTTGACGGATTGTTCGCGGGAAGTTCCGGCGATGGATGATCATCGCTGGAAGTTACCGATTGACGTACGTGAACTGATAACCGAGAAGAACGCGGCCATTCGTGCCTACGACTCCTTTCCCTGCGAGCTCGAGCCCAACCATCTGGCCTTCTGGCAACTCCAACGCAAAATGCGTACATCCACTGGGGAGGCTACAATGCCTCCCCTCATTCGCCCTGACAAGAGCATCGCATTCGACAATCCCGAAAAGGCAGAATGCCTAGCCGACAGCCTGGAATCTCAATGTTCTCCTAGCTCCCAACCAGCTGACCAAGCGCACCTTGCTTGTTACTCCAGACGAGGTGCACGACATCATTAAAGGGCTACAGGATCGGAAGGCCCCTGGCTCGGACGGTATCACCAATAAGGTTTTCAAACTCCTCCCCGCCCCCCTGATAATGCTAATGACCGCCATCTTCAATGGTGCTCTCAGCAACAACATCTTTCCGCAGACGTGGAAAGAGGCCACCGTCATCGGTATCCCCAAGCCAGGCAAGCCCAAGTCTGAGCCCACTAGTTACCGCCCCATTAGTCTCCTCAATGTCCTCGGCAAAATATACGAGAGGCTTATTTATAAGCGTCTCAAAGATTTTGTCGAGGCTAAGAGCCTTATCCCTAGTGAACAGTTTGGTTTCAGGACCCATCACTCTTGCATCCAGCAAGTTCACCGAATCGTTGAACACCTAAGCGCTGGCTTCCAGCGCAAGGCAACGACAGGCATGTTGTTCTTCGACATAGCGAAAGCGTTCGACAAGGTCTGGCACAACGGCTTAATATATAAGCTGTACCAACTCGGGGTGCCTGACCGTCTCGTGCTCATCTTACGAGACTTTTTGTCGAACCGCACCTTTCGCTATCGCATTGAGGGTACACTCTCCTCCCCTCACCCCTTACGCGCCGGTGTCCCCCAGGGCTCGGTGATTTCTCCCCTCATCTTCTCGCTCTTCACGAGCGACATCCCCAAATGTAGCAAGACTCATTTGGCGCTTTTCGCCGATGACACAGCTATCTACTACACAGGGCGGTGCCAGAACTCTATCGCCAGAACTCTCCAAAACTCCGCAAACGCTTTAGGCGTCTGGTTCCGGAAGTGGAGGATTGAGGTCAATCCCGATAAGAGTCAGGCCGTCCTTTTCCGCACCTCCTAGCCCGATCACCATGTATGGCAAGCCGATCCCTTGGGAGAAGCAAGCCAAATACCTTGGCGTGATCTTAGATCAACACCTGATGACCTGACCTTTAGAGAGCACATCAAGACGGCTCGTTCGCGTGCCGCTTGCGCTCTCGGCAGGCTTCATTTCATCCTGACCGCGCGTAGCAAACTATCTCTTAAGTGCAAGCTGCGCATCTACACCGCAGTCATCCGTCCCATCATGACGTATGCTTGTGTTGTATTTGCGCACGCTAAGCCACACTTGCTCCATAGGATGCAGACCCTACAGAACCGTTTCCTCAGAAAGGTCACGGGGGCACCCTATTATGTACGCAACGAGTCTCTTCACGTTGATCTAAAAATCCCAACCGTCCAGCAGTTCATGAAACGCCTCGCCAAGCGTTTCTTCGAATCTGCCTCCAAACACCCGAATCCCCTGATTGCGGCGGCCGCCCGCTACACACCGTCGCGCATAAGTCGCATCCGCCGTCCTAGGCACGCCCTAACCGTCCCGGATGACGCCATAACTCTCTTCCAGGAGAGTAATCCCGCCACCAGCACGATCCGGAAACTCAAATCGAGACCGCCGTGCTTCCGCCCTCGCCGCCGAGGGCCACCGCGACGCCCCCGTCCATACCCACCCCGACCCTTGCTCGAGCCAGCCCGCGCAGCTGAGCCCGTAATTCTAAATTTGCCCCCAAATAATCCGATCCAGCATGTCCCATTGCTGTCCTCTCCCAGCGACGCCCTAAGCCGAGGTCCGTACCCCACAGGGGGTGCCCTTAGCGTGTAGTCGCTTAGTTTTTAGTCTTAGTTTTAAGCCTGGCTGGAGGCCTTAATTTATTGAGGCATCCACAGGAAAGCCCGGTTAAGCAGTCGACAACCTCCTATAGGTTGAACTGCGAGATGCCATTCCCCAAAAACAAAAACTCGGTTCCTCAGCTCAGTGTAGCGGCGAGCGCGCTGTCATTAGCATGCGCGCTGCTACAGCCTTATGGCTTATGCCGGAGTTCCTCAGGGGTCTGTTCTCTCTACAACTCTTTTCCTGCTGCACATCAATGACCTACTTCAACCTGGTATTGTTGGGTACGCAGATGACAGTACAGTTTCAGAGAGATACTTGACCAGCGCAAAAACCAGTGGGGCCGAAGTTCATTCCTTAAGAGAGGCCATGGTAGAGCGGACAGATTTGACCTTAAGCCTTGTCTCCCAGTGGGGTGATGATAATCTGGTCTCTTTTAATGCCGCCAAAACACAGGCGTGTGTTTTTACCGCTAAAAGGAGTCGTTTCGATCAAACTCCTACTTTTCGGGGTACATCTGTTCCTGTAACTGATGGGCTCGAGCTCCTAGGCACGGAGTTGACATCATGTCTCAACTTCGGTACCACCATCGAGTACAAAGCCCAAACTGTGGCCAAGAAGCTGGGCATCCTAAATAGGGTGAAGCGATACTTTACGCCTGGATAGCTTTTAACTCTCTACAAAGCGCAAGTCCAATCCTGCATGGAGTATTGCAGCCACCTTTGGGATGGCTCAGCTAAATACCAACTTGCCGCGCTTGACTCAATGGAACGCAGAGCTAAGAGGCTCATTGCCGACGTAAGACTGGTGGATGCCAAGCTTCACAGCTTAGCTCATCGCCGCAAGGTTGCCTGCTTGTCGGTCTTCTACAGATTGTACTTCGGTGAGTGTGCTCGAGAACTCCACGACCTCATTCCGCCTGCCTCCTTCTACCATCGGACATCTAGACGCACTGCAGGTTACCTTCGCTACCTAGTTGCTATTCCACCAATTCACACTAAGCTTTTCCAAATGTATTTTGTGATGCGCACAGCAAAGGAGTGGAACTCTCTGCCTGCCTCTGTGTTTCCGAACGCATACAACCCCGATCTCTTCAAAGTGAGAGTGAACAGGCTTCTTCTGGGTAAGCTCGCTCCATCGTCGACGTCGTCGTCTTTCATCTCTGACCTAGACTAGAGTCAAGAGCAAACCTATCTCAAATTTAAAAAAAAAAGTAAAAAATAGAAATTTTGACGCCCCCCCCATTCCCTTCTTGAGGGTAGTTAAAAAAAATTGCAAAGTTCATAACTTACTTAGATAAGTATTCGCGCCAAGTTTCAAGTTCTCAAGGAATATGATTTTTCATACAAACGAAATAGGTCGAATTTCTGAAAACCCCTTCTTAATCATCATCTGCCTAGCCTTTTCCCAACTATGTTGGGGTCGGCTTCCGGTCTAACCGGACGCAGCTGAATACCAGTATTTTACATGGAGCGACTGCCTATCTGACCTCCACAACCCTGTAACTGGGTAATACGATACCCCTTGGTAAGACTGGTTGTCAGACTTTCGAGCTTCTGACGACCCGTAACGACTGTCAAAGATCCACGAATGACAGCCGGGACCAATGGCTTAACATGCTTTCCGAGGCACGGAGGAGTCTCGGTATGTAAAGATAGTGGTGGTGATGATCCACAAACCAACCCCGGCAAGCGTAGCTTAACCTGATGGATCGACCCGTGCGGCTGTTATTACTTAGCCACGAGCTCCTCTTAATGAATGAAGTGTTCGATCATTTCATGAAATGGTTGTATTTCATGAAATGGCCAGCTAAAAGTGGCCATATCGTTTAAACGTCAACGTTTAATACACACGTATACAGGGTGGCGATTAGGTTATCACATTAATTGAAACCACGCATTCAGTACATGATTCTAGACCCCGCTGTGTTGAAATTTTTCGCCAGTTATTAAAAAAAAAATTTGCTGCTCCATACATTTTGACCTCGTAGGTAGGCAAAAATGTATGGAGCAACAAATTTTGTTGCAGCAAATGCATTGCGATTGCGCAATATATGCATTGCGCAATCGCTCACGTAGTACAAGATAATAATATTTATCCAAAACTAACAAGGCTTACAAATTAGTACAGTTGTGCTTAAATGTAAATTATTTGCTAAGAATTTCATGCCTAAACTAGGTAGTCCTGTTTTTCAGGCGAAAAGAGCTAAAATAGTTTTATAAAATTAATAAATATTCAAAAAGTTGACAATAGACAAATAAATTATATGTTGAGTAGCTTCATTCTTAAGTTTCTAAATTTGATAAATAGTTAACTTAGGTATACTTACCTGTATATTCTGTATATTCTATACTTTGCGTTTAGAAAAAGCTACGTTTAAGAAGCGACCAAGTTATTTACGTATTTGCAAAAGAAAATATAGTGATGAAAACAAAAGTTACTACAGACAAAAATTGTCTGAAACTGACTGGAGCACAGGCATAAATACATTCATCACAAAATTCAAAGAAATTCATTCTTCCGTCTTTAAGAAGGGTAAGGTAAAAGTTAATATCAAAAGGAATAGATGTTCGAAATGGATAACAAGCGGAATAAGGATAGCTAGCAAAGTGAAACGTTTCCTTAACACTTTAGATAGGACACAATGCGACAATACAGTTCTGGAGTATCGGAATAAATATATACGAACGTTTAGGTAAGTGGTGAGCTGTGCAAAAAGGAATGATGTCAGAAAACAAATACACATGGCATCAAATTCTAGTAAAATGATATGGCAAATAGTAAATCGACAACTGAAACTAACTTTTAACTTAACTTAACTTAACTTAATTTAACTGAAGGTATAAGTCGGGTAGAATTTAATATGAGTTTTGATGCAGTTACACCTATAGAAATTTTTAAATTGGTAAATAAAATGATCAACAAGCCCTCTGCGGGTTACGATGAAATTCCCTTAACCATAATCAAGGATAACATAGACTTATTGGCAACTCCACTAGCATCTCTTTTCAATGAATGCATCGAGGAAAGTCTGTTTCCCGATCAGTTCAAAATCGCACGCGTGCTTCCAGTTTTCAAAAAAGGATCAAAGACGGACCCTGGCAACTACAGACCTATTTCTATCTTGCCTATATTATCAAAAATATTTGAAAAGATAATGAAGGATAGGCTCATTAAACATTTAATGATGTATGGTATCCTAAATGCCCAACAGTTTGGTTACCAAGCATCGTTAGGAACCACCGATGCTATTGAGGCGTTGGTAGATGAAGTTATTTGTAACTTGAATAATAAACATAGAGTAGCTGGTATATTCCTAGACCTCAGTTCTGCCTTCGACACAGTAGACCATGGTATTCTACTAGCTAAGTTGGAACATTATGGCATACGGGAAAATGTGTTGGAGTTATTTGCCTCTTATCTGCATAACAGACGGCAGTATGTAGAGATAAAATCGGTGGTAGATGGAGAGGAAAAAACTTATAGATCTAATCTACTAACCGTATGCCGTGGTGTTTCTCAGGGATCCGTCCTTGGTCCAATCTTCTTTATTATATTTCTAAATGATTTAATGGAGTATATTAAAAAACGTGTAAAGGACACAAAACTAATAATCTTTGCTGACGACACAAATGCGATAGTTACTGCAGACGATATACTGGAATTAGAATCTAAGATTAATGCTCTCTTGAAATCTTTTGAAAACTGGTTCAGTACTAATAATTTGAAACTTAATGTATGAATAATGTAATAAAACAAAGTGTGTCTTATTTAAGCCCACGGTACGAAATAACGATAAGTTGGATATTGTATCTTGTGGCAACAAGGTCGAGATAGTTGATAGTGTCAAGTTCTTAGGTGTGCACATTGATGCATTGTTGAATTGGAAGGTTGAGACATTGTCTATAACTAAGTCTATTAGCTCGGCATGCTATGCGATTGGAACACTGAGGGAAGAATTAAGTTTGCCTCAACTTAAAAATGTGTACTTTGCCTTGGTGGAGTCCAGGCTAAGGTACAGCATTGAGTTTTGGGGCAATAGCTACAAGTACAACATACAAATGGCACGCGTGATTCAGAAAAGAGCTCTAAGAACTATGCTCCGCCTGAAACAGACGGAATCATGTAAAGACCATTTTATTACCTTGAAAATTTTGACAGTGCCGTGCCTTTACATTTTAGTGTTGCTAACCAGCTTAGTTAAAAATTTGCACAAAATTGAGACTGATGAGCAAAGACAAATTATTAGAGCTAGCACACGTAGAAAAGATTTGCCCAACACTATTCAACCGAAATTAAAAATTGTCAAACATAGCCCAAGATATCAGTCTGTATTTTTATACAACAAGTTACCCGTAGAATTAAAAACCATTTACAGTGTTAACTTATTTAAAAACAAATTGAGGACCTATTTATTGGGGAAAGGCTATTACAGTATCAATGAATTCCTAGATGACATGTGACATTGAAAATGATAAATGATTTTAATGATGATGATGATTTTTGATTTTTTTTCATTGTAACTTATTATTGATTTTATTACTTAGACATTTATTATTTATGATCTATTTGTACTCGAATTCTTAATTGACCGTTATTGTTTTTATTGACTTTTCTAAACGTATTTAATGCATTTTATTTTAATTGCAATAATTGTAATATGTTTTTTTTTTAATTTTCAACACTATGTACTTATATTGTTATGAAATAAATTACTTATGACTTATGACCTATTTATTTACTTTAACACAGTTAATAAATTCTCTGTATCTTCGTAAGACATACTTTGAATGCCTTCTTGAGAATTTACTTACAATTTGTGTAGTTCAGGGGGTAAATGTTTGCTTTCGAGTTTAGTCTATTATAGAGGAGAGGACCGAGGTATAGACAAAATTTGGATATAAAAGCATGTTTTGTTGTATTTTGCGGGCAGACTATATCTTTACGTCTTTTATTAATAAATAATATACATATATACAGTGCTATAGGGTAAAGCTCTGTGTTGTTTTAATACAACGCCTATTACAAATAGTTGCCGAATTGTTATTAATACTTCACAAGATTTGTATAGGGGGTTAGTAGGAAAAAGGAAAGGGCGGGAAGTAGACACTTTGAGAATCGTCCTCTGAGCTCTCTCGACGGTTTGTAATATTGTTTTACGCGCTCCACCCCATGTCGTAATACAGTAAGTTAATATCGATTGACATAAAGCAAAGTTAACTTGTTTAACTATTTTTGGGTCAGCAATACAGCGTAACTTTTTGGAGCTCGTGGCTAAATAATAGCAGCCGCACGGGTCGATCCATCGGCTACGCCTGCCGGGGTTGTCCGTGGATGGGTGACCATCTTTACATACCGAGACTCCTCCGTGCCTCGGAAAGCACGTTAAGCCGTGGGTCCCGGCTGTCATTCGTAGATCTTTGACAGTCGTTACGGGTCGTCAGAAGCCCGAAAGTCTGACAACCAGTCTTACCAAGGGGTATCGTATTACCCAGTTACTGGGTTGTGGAGGTCAGATAGGCAGTCGCTCCATGTAAAATACTGGTATTCAGCTGCATCCGGTTAGACTGGAAGCCGACCCCAACATAGTTGGGAAAAGGCTAGGCAGATTGAATACAGCGTAACTTTTTAAAAACAAATATCTACTTGCGTATTCTATTGTTTAATGCTTCTATATGTTGTTTGAACGAAAGTGTTTCATCTATTACAATACCAAGGTATTTTGTTGTACCTACCTACTTGCCATTTTAATGTTGGGGACAAACACAAGGTGGTACTGTAGAGGCTTTAATCGGGCCTTCCTTTAGCATGAAACCTTCTCGAGCTGTTTGATTGGATTATAAGACAAACATTGATTTTAATAGATAGAATAGTTTGAAATCTGACAGGATAGGAAAATTGTTTTATATTGATTCAGTGCTAATATTACGTTTGTCATGTAACGTGCTCTATAAAAAGTATTAAATAATAATACGGTGCTCTGGTGTAACTAATTTATCGTAGTTACAATTACCCATGTATTGTAAGCAATGTATAATTGTGCATCTGTTTGAGATTGTATCGTTTTGTGTACCTATACAAACTACATAATTCTGTTGTAATAATTACAAAGGAGACGGAAACGATTACGTACAATCTTGGGCCTGAATGTAACGAGATGAAATTGATGTGAATTAATAGATTTAAACTTATCAGTCCCTTGCTGAAAATTCTGTTAGTTTTAACAATCTGAGAGCAGAGTTATTAGAGGTTTAGTAAAAGTAAGGCTATGTCACAATCTTTAACTAAAAACTTATTCCTGAAGTGCAAAAAATGTTCTTTAAACACTAATGTTTATTATATTTCATCTAAGGGTCGTCGGCCTAGTGTATTGCAGTGACTAGTTACTATCCTTCAATTCACAGAGCGATCCATAGTTTCAACAATATCCAATCCACAAGGCGGAGGTAAAATCCAAAATAACAATTCCAAGTCAGACGTGTGAGCGATCTTCGGTGTACAGTGTGAAAGCAAGGGTCGTACAAGGTAGGCAGGGTCAGAATCCATGAAAAACTGAAATAATCTGAAAAGCAATCAAAACGCATCGGAAAACACGAAATGAGTGAACAAGCAAGAGCAGTCGGCAACTGTCTACTGCACGTCTACTGTCAATGTTGAGCTGACTCACAGCTGTCATGCCAGAGACATAGACTAAAAATATAAGACTGATTTTAATCGATATGATATCGATATTCATTATATTGGTTTTTCAGTAATTAATTGTTATTTAATTTATTAATATGGCACGTAAGTAAATGCACTATATTGTATATAAGTATATTTAGTGCATTTAATTACTGGAGTTAATTACCTAGTGCGAAGGTTTTCTTTTTGTAGTTTTGTAATCGATTACATAGAACTATATTTCTCTTAATTGTCCGCTTCCAGATTGAGAATTGAGCTGATTTTTGATATTCTAAGATAAAAAAATATGACTAATTTTTTAGATCATATCTCAACTTATTACATTTGGGCCCACCGTTTTCCGTCTCCTTTTTTAAGGTTTTTGGAATTACCGGTGAAAAGAAACCCCTTATAGGGCTACACTACACACCTGGCTTCTTTTGCAACATGTTATAATGGCGCAAGACGGTATAATTCTTTTATCACGGGCAGCGTGGCCTAGTGACATGGAGGATGATCTCGCATCAGCACCCGCAGACAAGGACCGGTATATCCAAAATACTGCTGGACGGAATCGTACCATGACCGCCATGATGGTGGCTACAGGGCTCCACAGTTCTTCGGGCTTTGCTGTTAAGCGACCAAACTATCCGAAATCGTTTAAGTGAAGTGGGTCTGCGTTCCCGAAGGCCGCTGAGAGTTCCACCTATAGCACCCCGCAATCGTAGGGCCCGTTTACAATGGGCTCGCGTACATAAAAATTGGAAGGAAGAAGGCTGGTGTTGTGTTTGCTTTTCCGATGAATCTCGTTTCGGTATGAGGCCGGATACAAGACGTACTCGAGTTTGGAGGACCTCTGGACGTCATGAACGTTTGACATTTTGTCAGCCATTTTGTGGCCGGTATTTGGATCGGTGGAAGAACCGATACAATATTTTTTTTTTTACAAATACAAAATGTTTATTTCTGTACCAACTAGTTTAACATTAGTTTCGATTGGAGCCTCCTTTTAAGCATGATGACGCCTGTGTTAGGAGACTCCGCACTTCCATACCTTTGGCTGTTTGTACATTTTACAATTTTAATTTTTTTACATCCAGACTAATATATTTTCTCGAGCGCGTGTTGCGCACTTTAATGACATTTGGATCAAGGGTAACCTCAATGCTCAGATTTATGCGGAGAGGATTGTTTCATATGTGATCATTCTTTTGCGAAGCCAGTTGGGTGATTCGTTTGGACTAATGCACGACAATGTACGTCCACACACGGCTAGAGTCGTAACACGCACTCTTGCCGATGCTCGCATCAACGTTCTGCCGTGGCCTGCTCAATCGCCAGATCTCAACCCAATTGAGCACGTATGGGATATGCTCCTCAGAAGAGCTCTGCTGAGTATGGATGCCGTGCATACCTCACGACAACTTTTTGACTTGTTAGAAAGAACGTGAGCGACCATTCCTGAAAGTGATTTTGATGAACTGATTTTAAGCATGCCAAATCGCTGTGATTGTGTGATTCGTATCAATGGTGGAAACACAGATTATTAATTTTATTAGCTTTACAAAAAAAAAATTAAAATCCTCATTTTTTTCTTTTTTGCCATTTAATTGACGATATTAACTTAGGTTAATTTCCCACAATTTGCATAAATTGCAATTTTTCTTTATTTATACAAAATATAGGGATAAGTTTTAACTTAAACCTATGAATAAAAGTAAGAAGCCAGTCTGGAAGACTAGATTTGGTAAATATCAATTGGATGATTTTTTATCGTTAAAAATGTACTTGATCCCTAGACACTTTTGATGTGTGTATATTGAGTTTATGAGAAATGAAAAAAAAATTCTTCGGCTTCCCGCTAATGGAAGTTGTACCTTCGCTACCTCTCTGCCTAGCCTTTTCCCAACTATGTTGGGGTCGGCTTCCAGTCTAACCGGATGCAGCTGAATACCAGTATTTTACATGGAGCGACTGCCTATCTGACCTCCACAACCCAGTTACTGGGTAATACGATACCCCTTGGTGAGACTGGTTGTCAGACTTTCGGGCTTCTGACGACCCGTAACGACTGTCAAAGATACACGAATGACAGCCGGGACCAACGGCTTAACGTGCTTTCCGAGGCACGGAGGGGTCTTGATATGTAAAGATGGTCACCCATCCACGGACCAACCGCGGCAAGCGTAGCTTAACCTGACCGATCGACCCGTG
This sequence comes from Fissipunctia ypsillon, assembly GCA_947568875.1. NCBI lineage: Eukaryota > Metazoa > Arthropoda > Insecta > Lepidoptera > Noctuidae > Fissipunctia > Fissipunctia ypsillon. Next base: position 10,731,003 of record OX387645.1, on the reverse strand, counting down.
CGGCTGTTATTTCTTAGCCACAAGCCCCTTTGTACCTTCGCTACCGCTACAGCAAATTAGTGTGTTAATATTCTAAACAAAACAACTTGAGTGCTTGAGTGATGCGGTGAACGCCTGGATAGCAACTTGCCCGGATACAGATCGGCCCGTGAACCCATCTTCCCAGAGACAGTGGGATGAGCCGCTCTGCAGGTTGGTACGGAATAATCTTATCAATACGTCCACCAATACTGCTGAGCGTGCCCGCCTGCTGGCTGTGGGTGAATGGGAGTCGGGCCTCTGGCTTCAAGCACTACCGTCACCCAACATAGGCACTTTGCTGGGTGACTCCACCTTCCGGCTCGCTACCTGTCTGCGTCTGGGCGCTCCTTGCGGGGCTCCACATCGCTGCCAGTGCGGTGAAGCCGTTGACTGCCTCGGACATCATGGCCTGTCTTGTAGTAAGAGCGCAGGCCGGATAGCACGGCACGCCAGCATTAATGACATTATCCGTCGTGCTCTTGTCACTGGGTGCCAGCTGTTTTAGAACCCAACGGCTTGGCACGCGACGATGGCAAGAGACCAGACGGAATGACCATAATGCCTTGGAAGTTAGGCAGGCCTTTGGTGTGGGATGCAACATGTGTCAACACCCTTGCGCCATCCCATCTTCCTAGTACGGCGGGCTGTGCTGGGGCGGCTGCTGCAGGTGCGGAAAACCTCAAACGGCGAAAATATTCCGATCTTTTTGGGAGTTATATGCTCGAGCCGTTTGGGGTTGAAACACTAGGGCCATGGGGTCCGAGTGCCCACTTGGTTTTCCGAGACATCTCCAAGCGGTTGGTCGACTCTTCACGTGACCAAAGGGCTGGCCTATTCTTTGGCCAAAGAATCAGCATCGCCATACAACGTGGCAATGCTGCCAGCCTTTTGGGCACTTTTCCTGTTGACAGCGATGTGGACGAATTTTTTGATGCCCTATAATTATATATATATATATATATATATATTTTACATTTGTACATATTATAATTATTATTTTAAGTCTGTTAGCTTATATATTATGTAAATATTATGTATTGGTTTAATTGAAATAATAGAATGACGAAAAAAAAAAAAAAACAAAACAACACATTTAACTGACTACACGAACAGCATTTTAAGACATACAAAAATTAAAGAAAGCACGCTTGATAAAAAAAAAAACATCTTAATTTAAAATTTATTGCAGATTGGAATTGGAATATGAGTCCAAGCAAACGAAAAGGATTACGAAAAGTACAAAATAAACAACTACTAACGAACTCTATTCTACTACCATCTTTTTAATAAGATAGAACAGAATATATAACGCAAATAAATTAAATATATTCTTCGGCACCGTACTGCCTGTACCACTACGTGGTGGTATTGCATCCAGGTAGTGTTTCTGGTAGATGTCATCCCAGAAGCGAGCGCGTTCTTCCAAGAGCACCCCACGTAGTTCCACCGTCTCATCGAGCACCATGTGTGGTGACCTGTCCCCGAGTGCTGCTGGTGGCCACTCAGGCAGCGATGACCCTTCATGCACGGGCTTCCTGAAATGTTAAAAAGAAATAAGACTACATAATTATTTATTTAACTAGTAGGTAAAGTGCTTTTCAACAGTTCCTTCCTTCATATTTAATTTAACAACTAACATTAAACCCAGCTAATTATTGTAAAAACGTGGAAACCTGAATGCTTACCCAGTTTTTATGAAGTTGTGCCACATTTCACGTACTATCGTTCTCATCTTCTGATATTCAGGGGTCGCGAGACTCTCATCTGTACCATCCAAGTTATCCAACCAAGCAATCGACTGAGCGCAGTGTTCAGCTCCTCGCACATCAGTGTGAGGCACCGGGGGAACGTTCTCGTCCGTAAAGGAATATTCATACAAATATACTTGATTGTTGCCGGCCTCGGTATACAGCTTTGCAGCCCGAAGCATAGGAGTAGTAAACATGACATCCGAAAAGAATTCGACGTATTTTAGAACGTTGTCATTGCCAACAGAATTGGCGCCAAAATAAAATGTCTTGACCTTTTTGGCTACTTCTTCTCGTTCTGCATCAGAGTCAAACTTTAGGTCAGCCGGTAAGAAGTCAGAAAATTTTTCATTCATCATATGTTTCCAAATTTCAAAGAACTCAATGCGCAACAGTCCTTCCATGTTAGCGAAACCATACAACACAGGTAACTTCTTGTAGTCGCCTTTATTCAGTATACTCAGGGGAGATTCTGTCAGAAAGGCTCCGTCTATATCACGCTCTACACACGGCGAAAATAAGAGGGTAGAATCAGTCATGTTGTCAAACGTATCTCTAGTCAACAAGTCCATTGAAACTGTCTTATAGAATTGTTCTAAAGCGTTTACGTCATCTACGATAACCAGATCGCTCAGCTCGCTGGCGTACGTTTTGGCAATCTTAAAAGGATCCCTCTGGATTGTAAATACGGCAAGGTTCCCACCGCTTTCAGGTATGACTCGGTGAAATAAGCCTTCGACTGCCTTAGAGAGCATTAGTAGATCCACTGATGCAGAACCTGCACTGTTGCCTGCAAGAGTGACGTCATCAGGGTTACCACCAAAGCTGGCGATGTTATCATGCACCCAGCGCAGCAGCGCCACCTGGTCCTTCATGCCAGCATTGCCTGGTATGTCCTCAGTACCGAGACAAAGGAACCCGTGAATACCGAGACGGTAGTTGAACGTGACCATGATGAAATCTTTCTTTTGCTTTATTAACTCTGTTCCTTGAATTCCATTACCAAAACCCGCTGAAAAACCTCCCCCGTGAAGATAAACGAGAACTGAAAGGTTCTTCTCAGTAGTGACAGGCACAAACACATTGGCTATGAGACAATCTTCTTTGACCTCTTTATTGTCTGGCATAAACTCACTCATATAATCGTTCTGAGGACATACGACATTCTTTTCATCGGTTGCATCAAATGGTTCCGACCATGTTGGTGGTGGGAGAGGTGCCTGGAATGTAAAAGTAATGTAGTAAGTAGTGTTTCGTTGTTTTTGTGTTTGTTATCGTGAGCGAGTTAGAAAAATAGTTTCACTTGATTCATTGTTGTGTCGTTCTGCCCAAAGACAACATTTACAATTTTTGGGCCTCTCCTGGGAATTGTGCGGTCATTGCAGGCGGCACGACATGTTTCTGTCATATCAAAGGGTGAGCCACACTAGCGTACAACCTTGGTATGGCAGATCATCATGATGATAAATAAGCAATTATTTAAATTCATTAAAGCACCTTGAATTTGTTTACTCCCACAGGCCCTGTAGCGTAGGGAATGTTGTAGAAGGCGTAGAGATCCCCGCTTGTGTCTTTGCGCCCGCGCACCGTCCCTTGCGCTATTGTCACTTCCAGCCATTCGTCGTCAGCTAGAACAGCCGTCACGCACAAAAGAACCACACAGGTCCACCACTCCATCGTTGCGACTAAAGACTATTTCATAATGTCATGTATTACAACATAAATAGGCATCTTTATCTTTAAATACGTGATGTGATTTTTATTATCTATACAGGCTGACTTTGAAAATATGCGACAAACTTTAAGGAGGTGTTTTACCCACCAAGATGAACAACTTTTACTATGGGACCAACTTAAAATTCGCAAAAAAAAATTCGACCTTCCTATATAAAAGTACATACCCGATCGGGCCATTTGTTATAAGCAGGTCGAATTTTTTTTTGCGAAGTCTAAGTTGGTCCCATAGTAAAAGTTGTTCATATTGATGGGTAGAACTCCCCCTTAAATTTTGTCGCATGTTTTCAAAGTCACCCTGTATACATATATAATTATTTTAACGGATACGGTAGATAATACACCCTATTATCTACCGTATCCTTTAAAATAATCTACGATTGGCAATAATCCAGACTAATTTATTTATTTGATTGATTATAATTTGTGAATTTATTTACTAGTCATCTACACTTGATATTTTTGTAGGTAAATACGTCATTAATACCCAGTGACTAACTGTGATTAACTGTGACTTGCACACACGCGTCAACCACTGAAAACAGAAGTTAGATGCATCAGCACGCGTAGATTTCTACGTCGCAATGTCAATAATGAAGAAAAGAAATGCTACTTTGTATAGAAAGAGTAGTGAAATGAAAATTGTTCATTCTGTAAATAGGATATCGGAATCACTTTTACACATTATATGGAGTCGACATTTCCCATCCTCAGATACTATCCCTGAGAAGAAATGTCGAAACAAACTCAGAGGTCAAAGTCTATTTTAAAGTCCAGACATAATCTTGATCAGATCATGTGAGGTCCATGTAGATTAGTTTCTAAAGTGGTCTTTTGAGGAAAGAACATATAGATTTGAGTGGACCTCTCCAGTCAGTGCAAGCATTTGTCAATAATCGTGTAACTCAACTCAGAACTTAAGGGGGAAGCGCTAAGGTAGCCCACGAAATAAAAATTTTCTTACGTTTTTTGCAATTTGCAGGTCAGTGTCAGGTTGTATGTTGATTAAAATATGATTCGCGACCGTAACAAATACGGCTTTACAGAATTATAATCATTAGCAATTTACAACTGCAAATTAATTTAAAAAACATAAGGAATTTGATGATTGATGAAGAAATTTTTATATGGAGCCTGGCATACCTACTGTCCGCCATTTTGATTTTTTTTTTTTTAAATGGCAGCCACGCATGAAACCTATATAAATCAACATCAATGCAAACAGAAAACATATAACTAAACCCCGTAAAGCGTCACGTTTCCGAGATATTAACATTCAAAATTGATCACGTGACATCATATTTTTTTGAACTTGCATACATCTTGTTGCACAGATCATCTGTGCAACAAAATGTACGCAAGTTCGCAAGAAAAGTATAAATCATTATATTATACAATGATTATTGTATTTAATGCTTAGAACAATTTTATTTCAATTTCCAAGTATCGATTTCTGTCATTCGTCATATTATTTACTCGAGTCGAAAGAAAATTAAAAAAAAAAATAGTTTGGCATAATCGCTTTCACACATCATTACAATAAAGAAAAAACATTAATGGTCGGCGATTTTGAACACAAATTGAGTAGTGGTAATGAATATTACGTGTTATTGAACCTGTGTTTGTTTATTACGTTAAGATCTGGGCATTTTCTTGTTGTTTATAATATTTTGAATAATATTTGTCACATTATAAATCGTATCTACATGTCTGTGTGTGATATTTGTGAAAAGTAAAAATGTAAACACGCACGATTTGGCGCGAAACTTCTACTTTGGATATCAAAAAACTGCATTACCACTACTTATTTAAATTGAACAATGGATGAATTCGTCAAATAATTTAATGATGCACTGCCCCTGTGGTGGAGTTTGGATGTTCGAAATCCCCAGTTTTTATGTTTTTTAGCCTCGACCACCACTGTCATCAAAATGGCGATTATCGCACTTACAGACTTGGATTTTATAAAGGTAAATTACTAAACTTGCGCGCTAATTATGAAAGATGTAATGGGATTGTGATATGAGTTTTTTATCCAACTCTCTGAATTAACGCACATTCATAAGATTTGATGAGTAGCATTATTATGCTCAATAATCAATTTAGTATGTCGTATGTCGTCATTCTGGGGTCCAATGGGATACATTCACGAGCCGACGGAGGTTCGTGTGTTCGGGTCCAATTGGGAGCGCTTCTGAATACGGTTAATGTTAATGAATGCGGTTAAGCAAAAGATGTCCACTGCTGGACAAAAGTCTCCCCCAAGTATCTCCTACTACCGGTCCCGGGCTATCCTCATCTAGCCGGTTCTGACCTTCACCAGATCGTCGCTCGGTCCACTCTGTACTAAGAGGCCTGCCAACTCTGCGTCTTTTGTACGCGGTCACCACTCGAGAAGTCTTATAAGAATCTATCGGCTGTCAGTCAGGCAGTAACACCAGGTTTTTCAAAGAATTTATTTGTAAAGGAATTTTAGCAGGTTTATAGCTAGCCATACCAGAATGCCTACGACAGTAATTAATTTTTAGCTTATAGGTGCACTATCGATGATAAAAAAGAAATAGAACAACATTTATCTAAATTATTATTTAAAAAAAACTAATAGAAGAGTCTTATAGTCCTTTTGCTGCCCCGGTAACATTGGCCTTTAAAAAAAAGACTGCTCCTGCCGTCTTCTTTGACCTCCTGGTCAAGATTGTGTATAGATTTTCGAGATCTTAATAAAATTGTGGTTCCTCAATCACAACCCTTTCCATTAATCGAAGATTTAATGATCAAAACAAGAAAATGTACATTTTTCTCAATTCTGGATGTAAATTCAGCATTCTGGTCGATTCCTATGAAAATAGAAGTTAGGAAAAAACAGCATTTGTTTCTCAAGAGGGGCACATTCAATGGACCTGTTTACCGTTTGGTTTAAAAACTTCTCCTGCGATTCTTCAGCGAGTATAAGTAGCATTATAAGGAAACATGGACTATCCGATTTCACTGTTAATTACGTAGATGACATTTTAATATTTTCTGAAACGTTCGAAAAATATGTTAAACACTTATCATTATTAGTGGAAGCAATTTCAAAGGAAGGATTTAGATTAAAGTTTTCTAAGTGTAACTTTGTATCTTTTTGTGTGTTTGTGTTGTTTTTTTTTTTGTAACTCAATCTGTGTGGTTCTTTCCTCAAAAGACCATTTCAGACACCAACCTACATGGTCTTCACATGATCTGACCTCTGAGTTTGTTTCGGCCTTTCTTCTCAGAGTAGTCAGATAGAAAACGCCGACCTCATCTAGTTTAAAAAAAAAATGTTTGACGTGTAAAAGTGTTTGTATAAACCTACTTACAGAAATAAAATCATTTATCATTTGCACAGGATTCGGTAAAGTACTTAGGATATTTAATAAAAACAATACAATTACTCCTCTGAAGGATAATTTAATTGCTATAAAAGATTTTCCTGTTCCGAAAACACAGAAAAATGTTCGACAGTTTCTGGGTAAAATAAATTTTTATGCTAAATATGTACCAAACATTTCAATTATATTAGATTCGTTACATAATTTGTTAAGAAAAGGTCAAAAAGTTATTTGGTCATAAAAATGTCAAGAATCCTTTGATACAATAAAAAAGTTGCTATGTTCAAAACCAATTTTAACTATCTTTAACCCAGATCTGCCGATACATATTTATACGGATGCTACAGGGCATTGGTGCTGTCTTGAAACAGTTACAACATAATGGAGAAAAAAAAACCTAGTGCATATTTTTCTAAAAAAACTGAATGACACACAAACAAGAAAAAAGCTATATATCTCGAGTGTTTAGCAATAAAAGAAGCAGGAAACTTTGGGCAACATTGGCTCATGGGAAAAATTTTACAGTTTTCTCGGATCATAAGCCTTTAGGGAAAATAAATATTAAAGCTAGGACAGATGAAGAACTAGGGGACCTCACGTACTTTCTATTTCAGTATAATTTTGAAGTAGTATATTCTCCAGGAAAATACAACATAGAAGCAGATTGTTTGAGCAGAAATCCTGTATTGGAATCGTACGAAAATAAAGACGAAGGTTTAAAAATTGTGAACTTAATTAAATTGGAAGATATCGAAAAGGATTAAGAAAAAAATGAAGAGATACAACAAAACATTAATAAATTAAGAATAAAAGATAAAATATGCTATAAAAATTTGGAAAAAAGGAGAAGATTGTATTGACTGAGGAATTTAGTAAAGTAATTATAGAAAACTTACATTATCTTTACTGTCATATAGGAATTCATCAAATGGAAAATAAAATTAAAACGTTTCATATAGCGAAATATTTAACATATAATATAAAAGAATCTGTAACACCTGCGAAATTTGTATAAAAAACAAATCTAGAGCTAAATATAAATTTGGACTTATGTCTGACTTAGGTCCCACTACTTACCATTTTGAGATAGTATCTATAGACACCATTGGTGGATTTTGTTGCTCTCGTTTGACAAAAACATATTTACACCTTTTGGTAGACCACTTTACGAGATATGCTTATATTTTGACTTCTAAAACTCATTTCATTTCATTTAATTTATTCATTAATTTTGTGAACATAGGGTAAAAATTATACAGATGTTTTAAATAAACGTTGGTCCATACTACGTCCCGCCAGAGAGCATACAAAATAGTTTAGTAATACATATTGTTTAAGTAGTAGATATAAACATTTCAATAAAACAAAAATAAAAATAAAATAAAGTCAACTGTCACAATTTCATGCCAAACATTATTAATTAATATTGTAGGGGTTTTTGATCACGCCTACACTTAGATGATAAATGATAGATGACTGCTTCTCGTTGATATAGACAGGAAGATCGCGTATTAAATGATAAACGACACAATCTTCTGCGGCGAGTGTTTAATTGATACTTTCGTTGATACAAATGATAAGGTGCAGTGATACATAGTGCGAAAGTTACAGTTTAAATACCGTATAAAAGTGTTGACGCGCGCCGCGACAATAATTATGTATATAAAATAAAATTAAACCTGTACAGTTGTCTGTACATGCTGCCGAGGGCGCAAAGAAAGAAATATAAATTAAAAAAATAACAAAATTAAAACAAATACCAACTTAAAAATCTCAACTTAAATACTAATTACAAAATCTATCCCTCTAACTTTCACATAAAAGAATATCAAACTTGATTGAGTGCAAGTTAGGGGTTGATGTGCTCTCGGTGATCTTTCGAGGGGTAGGCTGCGGCTTGGGGATAGCTTTACTTCTGCTAATTCCAATCTTGACTCCAATGCCGGCTGCTGTCTCCGCCTTCGTCGGATCCATATTATAATTAAGATAAAGCTCGTCAGGATCGCTCCGGCCACCAGCGAGTATAGCACGCTGTACTGATGCACGTCGTGGACACTCAGTGTTTGTGACGACTGCTGCTTTAGACCGTTTATTTCTGATCTCAACTGGCTCCACATAGTGTGATGATCCTCGGGTACAAAAGTCTCAAGCGAGGGTATGCTGGTGTTGACTATGTCATTTACAACAGACATCTGTGGAAATTCCATCTCTTCTGCATAGTGGTCCACGTGATTGATGAAATTCTTATGAGAGTAAATCTTGAAAGAGTCTCCTTTGAGCGTGCATCCTGGACATAAGGTGATTATGCCATTGCCTGATAAAGTCTTCACTTCCGTAGTCCGTATGCCAAAAATGCGGACAGTGCATTGCTGACAACATTGATACAGCCAGTCGTTCGGGCGCCGTAACTTGATCCACTTATTTTCGCACTTCGACTGTTGGTGAATACAGGGCGTTGTGATTATATCATTGATTTTAATATCACAAATGGATTGTTTTTCTTGTAATTGATAGATGAGCTTATCAATGGAACATAATATTTTCTCTGGATTTGCATGAAGGCACTGTTGTAGGTCGTTTTCTGTGAAGAATAAAATCAAGTCCCTTCTCAAATTAAATGCCAAATATGGATAAGTCGATGTAACTTGAAAGCTTTTTCCTGATTCTTCCCTTTGTAGGGGTATGATTTTATCCAGCTCATATTTTTCCGTCGTAACCAGAGGAATCTTGATTTCCATAATAAGATATCCGTTATATACTCGAGCAAACACTCGCAGTAATTTATAAAGACTTCTGATACTCGATTTATCTAATGGCACATTGAGATCAGCCTGTACCTCGCGTGTTATGATGTTCATTTGAGCCTCTAGTTCCTCAGGCGGGAACAGGTGAGTATCTATGCGCCCATGATAGATATCAGTAATCACATCGATGAGACCTTGTTGTACACGTCGTAAGTTGGATAAAATGGCATATGCTGATAGTGCTGACGACGTTAAATAAAGGCCTAGCGTTGTGTCCGATTGCACGTTGTTTACTTCTTGCAATGTGGCCTTTATCTGTTTATTCATGGACGTAAATTGTTGATTCATTATGGCCTCATTTCTTCGAATAACGCTGTACTCCGATTCAATAATAAGAGTTTGATTTTTGATAAGGCTCTGTAAATGATTTTCATTACGTGATATTCTTGGGTACTCCACGCCTGGAACACATCCTTCTTAAAGCTGCTAGAAAGGATGCTGTGCTGAGATCAGATACCAATTCCATATGCACGGCCTTGGTTGCTAGGCAGACGAATACTGCAATGTATCCTTTGGTAGTCTTGATGCCTAGTCCCTTATTGGATTTTATATCCACATGTCCGGTGAAATCTATTTCGGCATTAGTGAAGGGCCGAGAATCCGAGATGGTGTAATTCTAGGCTTTGGGAGGTCAGCCATGAGTTGTTAATATGATTCTTGGTTATATCTGCGACACTTTACGCACAATTTGAGATGTTTTTTGACACTGCTGATGCCACTGATCAACCAATATTTCTCCCGGATGAATGATAATGTAAGTCGCGGCCCGCCGTGAAGCGTAGTGATATGAGCCTGCTGAATGATTAACTCTGCCAAGCGACTTCCAGGTGATATAATGATGGGATGTTTCGCTGCATATGTGATATTTGCTTGCTCCAGGCGTCCACCGACTCTTAGTATCCCGTGATCGTCTAAGAATGGTCGTAAACAGGACAATTTGCTGTTGCTGCGGACGAAGCCCTTTTTCTTTAGATGATATATATCTTCTTTAAAATCTATGCTTTGTGCATGTTTGATAATAAGATGTAGTGCGGTTTGTATCTCGACACCGGTCAGTGCACTCCTCGCTGCACGTGATTTTTTATTGCGCAGGTTAGCGATGTAACGTGACACCCATGCCACTATTCGCACAATCTTTGTTAATGAATTGAATTTATTTAATAATTCAAGGACCTGACGTGACGCCAATTTGATGCTGGGATGATCCCCGTAATTTTTGATACACGGTTAGCCACAAATTGCTTCCATTTTGATATGTCTCCGTGTAGCCAGCCAAGTACTACCATCGAGTCAGTCCAGGCGAAGATTTCTATTCGCTCCGAAGATAGTGTCTGAAGAAATTCCTCCATCAGTTGTGCTAATAATAATGCACCTAGTAGCTCTAGCCTAGGTAGTGTGACTGATTTATTGATTGGTGCCACCTTTGTTTTTGCAGTCACTAGCTTCGATATGCGCTCGCCCTTATGATTATTTGTTACTATGTAAAGTGCACATGCATAAGCCATTTCCGAGGCGTCACAAAATGCATGTACTTGAATGTTTTTGTCTGTCTGACCTAGATACCTAGGTATTTGATAAATGTTGATATTTCTTAGGTCGTTTCGCAACCTTTGCCATTCTAATGATATGTTGGCCGGTAATTCTTCATCCCATGCTAGATGCGTAGTCCAAGTGCTCTGGAATAATATTTTTGCCTTAATTGTGAGCGGTGATAACCAGCCAAGGGGGTCAAATATTTTTGAAATATCTGACAACAATTGCCGTTTTGTGTATGGCTTATCGCTGTCTTGAGGTTCAATTCTTGTGTCGAAGGTAAACATGTCACTAGAAGGAATCCATCGCAGGCCTAATGTTTTTCGAGATTCAGTGTCCTTGAACTCGAATGGAGCGTTTATTTGTTCTGGCTGTAGATTTTCGATAAGCTGAGGTTCATTGCTAGATTATTTCCTCAGGTTCATTCCAGCTTCTTTTAACACCGATATTAATTCGTGTTGTAATTGGCCGGCGTGCTCGATGGTATTGCTTCCCCCCATATAATCATCCATGTAAAAAGATGACTCCTAGGCAGACGCTGCTAATGGATATTGTTGAGCATGATCGATGCCAATTTGCTTCAGCGTTCTCATCGCCAAGAACGGGGCCGCTCTTGTACCGTATGTAACAGTGGTAAGATTATATTCTTGTAGTAATTCTCGAGGATGAGTTCTCCACAATATAGATTGAAGATGCTGATCTTGAGGTCTCAATAAGATTGCTCGAAACATTTTTTCCACATCTGCAGTGACTACGTACTTATATTGTCGCCACCTCAGGATGAGATTTTGAAGGTCTTGTTGAAGGTTCGGTCCATTATACATCAAGTCATTCAAACTGCGTCCAGATGACATCTTAGACGAAGCGTTGAATACAACACGGAGAGCTGTCGTTGTAGAGTGTAATTTCAGCACGCCGTGATGCGGTAAGTAGCATGCTGTGTGATCTTGTTGCTCGACTTTACGCATGTGACCTAGTTCTTCATACTCTCGCATGAATTTGCGATAACCTTCTGCTAATGCTGGATCTTTGCTCATCTTCTTTTCTTGTTGAATGAACTGAGCTACAGCCTTTGATTTTGATGCACCCATCTCTTGTTCGAAGTTAGGTTTCATGGGTAATGCTACTTCATACTGGCCAGACTCCAATCTCTTAGTGGTTGATTGATAAAACTCCTCGCAATATTGATCTGCAGATAATAATGATGATGTGGGCTCATGTATATCTTCGACCTCCCAGAACTTGGAGATGCTGTCTACATCGTTGACGACAACATGACATGCAAACGTGTTCACGTTGCCTGATAATATCCACCCAAGTTTTGTTTGCTGAGCGAGAGGAGCTTGGACTGGCCCTTTGATAAGACCACTCATGATAATATCTGAGTAGACACTGGCGTCCAAGAGCAAGTCAATTGACTTTGATATGTTATATTCAGGATCTGCCAGTCTGGTGTGTGATAAATGGGGCCAAGTTTGTTTCCTAAACGAGGCATTAGGCAAGTTATTTATAACTCGTGATACGACTAGAGCCTCCGTTGTAAAATGATAGTCGTCGTAAATTGATATGCATTCAAGTGACACTAAGCCTTTGCTTTGTTTTTGTGTCAAACCAATTCCCGATATTGCTGCTTGATAATATTGCCTCTTTAACCCTAATAATTGGGCGGCATTTTCTGATATAAGGGATATTTGCGACCCTTGATCTAGTAGAGCTCTGAATCTCACAATGCCACCATCTGAAGCTCTGATATTCAATGCTATAGTAGTCAAAAGAACTTCTTCATTCTGACTGGCAACGTAATTAACATTGTGACTATTACGAGACGTTGAAGCTGAGTCCAATGACGCTTGAGAGTGCTGAGTTTGAGTTTGTTCCAGTAGGTCACCTCGCATCGTTGAAAATGCGTCATGCATTATTGAGTTATGATCACCGTTGCATTCTTTGCACCTTCTTGTAGAAATGCATTTTCTGTCATAATGCTTGTATAGACAATTACGACAAATGTTATGTTGAGAAATTGTCCTCAATTTCGCGTCCGATGTTTGCGCAAGGAAGCGTTTACATAGAAACAAATCATGAGGCGCCTTACATACTGGACAAAACTTCTTATTATTTGTGGCGTTTGATTGATATTTCTTGTGAAATGATGCGTTCTTTGAGAAGTTGTTATGATTTTTAGGCCTGGGTTGACTTGAGTTCGGCTTGTATGAATCTGAAGTTGCAGGCTTCTCCTTCTTGCCTACAGGCTCTCGAGCCATAAATTTATTTTCAAGGAAATGCAGGAACTCTGTATATGATGGTAGATCTCGAGGTGACTCACGCGACTCCATGAAGTCAGTACGCGTTTCTTCATCCAGCTTCTTTGATAGTAGATGAACTAATATTGGATCCCAGGTAGTGATGTCAATGCCTAGGTTCCGAATGCTGTTGATACACTGTGTCGTGGTATCATGCAACTTTTTGTAAGCCTGATATGATGATTGCTTAGTGATCAGCGGTTGATTTAGGAAGATATCCATCTGCGTTGAAAACAGAATCTGTGGATTGTTATAACGATGAGTGAGGATATCCCATGCCGTCTCGTAGTTTTCTGCTGATATGGTGAGATGCTGGATTAAACCTTCTGCCTCACCCTTGACCTTCCCTTTCAGATGTTGCATTTTCTGCGCCTTCGTGATACATCTGTTGTTATGAATTGTTTCCATGAATAAATCAAAGAAGGTCGGCCACTGAGTATATTTTCCGTAAAATGTAGGGACTTCTAATTTGGGTGTGGCTTGCTCAAGGTGAGCAGTAGAGTTTAATTTTCTGTTCAACTCCCTTTTAATGGTGAGGTAGCGCTCTTCAATCTGCAAAAACTTGGCTTCATATGCATCGTTGCTTCCTTTCAATTGATTATCGAGACGGAGGTGAATTGTGTCAATAACTTTCCAGAGATGTTGAAGATTCTTTAGTTCATCCCGAAGTTCCCATTTTTCCTCTAACTCTTGAACGCTGATTCTATTCAGTAGTCGTTCTAATGCTCTAAAATTGGTGTCCTGCTGACTAAGTAGGTCATCCCCTTGATAGGAATATTCTTCAAAAGCGGGTAAGGAAAAGACCGGAACTTTAGTCTCTTTATATTATAGAGGTATGAGGAACAGGGTGTAAAGTTCACTCATCCTCCATAGAAAAGGGAGGATCCTCCGACCAGACGGGTGTTGTGTCTGGTGGGCTACTGCCCGACGGTTGATGTCGGGATGTTGTATATATGCTAGTCGCGCGGTAAACTTTGTTTGCGCGATGCAGGATTTTGCGTGACGTCAGTGTGACGCGTTCCATTGTGGCGATGCCGCCACATCACTCCCCTCCGGAGACCGAAGGTCGATAGTGGGCAGAGTCGTGTATCTTGCGACGCTTGCCAGGGCCAGTTGAGGTTCCAGTGAGTCGGAACCGGGTGCCGCATAGTTCGCGGTGAGTCGGAACTGTCTGCGGAGATGCCCCCAGTGAGTCGGGGTGGCGCTGCGTTATGCTCCAGTGCGTCGGATGTGGTACAGCGCCGGGTTGAGGCTGACTGCTAGCGTCGACCAGAAGAGGTTTGAAGGGCTCTGCTTGTTTGACCGGCAGAGAGTGCAGTGTGCTGTGCCAAGGTTGCTGATGAGGCTGAGGGTGATGACCAGGTATGCGCGGTCGCTGCATGCTGGTGGTCAGGATACCCGTTGAAGCCGTGGGTGCTGGCTGGCTGTGTGACTCGCCGCTCGAAAGCTCGAGGAAGTGATGCTGATGACGTCACGCTGTAGTAGTTGCACGAAGGCTGCGCTGACGTTCATGTTCGGGGTCACCAGTATAGAGGCATGAGGAACAGGGTGTAAAGTTCACTCATCCTCCATAGAAAAGGGAGGATCCTCCGACCAGACGAGTGTTGTGTCTGGTGGGCTACTGCCCGACGGTTGATGTCGGGATGTTGTATATATGCTAGTCGCGCGGTAAACTTTGTTTGCGCGATGCAGGATTTTGCATGACGTCAGTGTGACGCGTTCCATTGTGGCGATGCCGCCACAATATGATGATATCATTTCCTTAGTTTTGATATAATAATTCTTCATGTACCCATGAATCTCTTTGGAGAAGTATTCATATTGATCATCTTCAAACTCCTGCAGCTTACTATGATTGTCTTCAAACTCCTTCCAACATTTATCTAGTGAGGCTAAACGGCTGATAAGATATTCCGGTGTCTTCCTGCTTGAACTGTCCTTACGGAAATTTACATTTATCCTCTCAATTTCCTTGGTCAGGAAACTCTGACGTTCGAACATTGATTGTATGCTCTCCATGATAATTGATAAAAATTAAATGATAAATACCTAAAGTTGATATAAGAATATCCTGATGTTCTTGCTGATATAAGAAGATTCTCTGATGCTGATGATGATAAAATTCTTGATTGATTTGCTTGATGCTTGTTTCTGTAATCTCCAGCACGATATGTGCGCCTTCTCAATCTAACTGGTGAGACCCGCTTGTGGGAGGCCAGCAGACCGATTCGCTATCGTACCAGAAATCTTCAGAACACAAATCCGATAGTGATACACTGATAACATCCGGCTCGAAGGACCAAAAAATGTAGAGGTTTTTGATCACGCCTACACTTAGATGATAAATGATAGATGACTGCTTCTCGTTGATATAGACAGGAAGATCGCGTATTAAATGATAAACGACACAATCTTCTGCGGCGAGTGTTTAATTGATACTTTCGTTGATACAAATGATAAGGTGCAGTGATACATAGTGCGAAAGTTACAGTTTAAATACCGTATAAAAGTGCTGACGCGCGCTGCAACAATAATTATGTATATAAAATAAAATTAAACCTGTACAGTTGTCTGTACAAATATTAACATGTAAAAAAAAAATATAACGGTACATAAAGAAATAAGTAATTAGTCACAACTTCGTATACAATAATAAATTAGAATAAAACAATGTCAATAAAGAATATCATTATCATACTCAAAGTTCGAATGATTTTATAAAGCTTGTTCAGAAGGTGATATAGGGAAATAAAATTGGTATGATTCTATTCTATCAATATCCAGGCATAAATTCGAAAGATTTTAAAAACTTTTTAGATAAAGAAAATACGAGTATACCCATTATTTTCACTCAAATGAAAGATTAAACCAAACATTAGTTAATAAAATTTGATGTAAGATTTTATAAATGAAAAACAGGATTGATAAACTAGCCTGGAACACTACTGCTCATGAATGTACTCAAAGATATAATGAAACTGAGCACACTGAAGATTTTCCCCTAAATATTTATTGGAAAGAAAAAATGTTACTCGTAATATTGTACCAGATGAATTGAAACAAGAAATAACACGTAATGATTTATTGCAAGATAGAAAAGTAGCATTAGAAAACACTATAAAATCACACAGTTATATTAAGCAACAATTTGACAAACACAAAAAAGAATGAGAACTAACATTAGGAGACTTAGTATATGTTAAAAACGGAAATCGTTAAACAGAAAAAAAATTAGATGAGTTAAAAATTGGTCCATACGAAGTTATAGAAAAATGATCAAACTCAATTTACAGAATATAAACAAGTCATAAGAAACGAATCAAATCTTTTCCACATAACAAAACTTGTTCCGGTTTCGGAAAAGACTTAATACTTACATAAATAAATACTTATAAAAATATTGTCTTGGGGGTTGAGAAGATGTCAATGAAGGTTTACTTCATTTGCATAGTCTTTGAGGTATACAAACTATCTTTAGTACCTAGCTCTAATTCATAGAGCTAGGTACTAAAACAAGAAAACTGTAAAATAAAGATGACTGTCGTAATAACAATATTGGGAATATATAGAAAATAATTTGTAAATACTCTTTTCAACTGTAAAGCTTTAATTGTTGATTCTCTTTATCTGTGTTTTAATCTCAGAGTATAAACGTAATAGATAGATTTAAACTACCTAATACTATCTGTTGTAGCATAGTTTGCTTGTTTGTTGTGTATAGTTTCGTGTAAGTAAAGAATTTAATTGCACAGGGCGCCAGTACAGGAAGACCTGCAGGAAGGTGATGACTATGACCCGTATATTGAAACCCCTGTACATCTGCTGCGGCTGTCTCAAGCCAGGCGCAGGAAATTAATACTTACAGAACTATGTTCATAATTGATATTTCTATCTTCACTTTTTTATTTAGGTAGGTATTGTAAATAAATGTCCCAATAAATGCTTAAATAAACCTTTCATTAACTTACCACATTTTTGAAGTCTGAATAATTAGTGTCAGTTGAACTGATTTTATTGCAATTTGGGTAAGTTATACGTCCAACAATAGAATGCAATTAAATATGATCCATTATTATCCATTAAAAGATGATTCAAACAATCAACTCAGCCCGAGTTGATTTATTGAATTATCTTTTAATGGTTTTAGATTGCAAATATAAATTTCTCGATTTTTCTAACAGCGTATGCCGTTGAATTTAGCCGTGCTGCAAGAGATGTTAAATGAGGACCCCATTGTAGCCGTGAGTCGAGCGTTATCCCCAGGTAAACAGGGTTTTCGACGAATTTTAGTTTCTCTTGAACTATCTCACAATCACTACTTTTGACATTTGGTAAAGAAAATCTCATGCACTTAGTTTTTTTTTCCATTTAATACTAAATTATTAGCATGGAACCAATCTTGGACCTGCAGTAGGGCATTATTTACGTCGTAAGCACGTCTATTTACCTTAAAAATTAAGAAAGTATTGTCAGCACATAACACTTTTTGGTTTTTTTTTTTTATAAATAGATCATTAATATACACTAAAAAGATGTTAGGACCCAATATTGAACTATGTAGAACCCCCATTTTTACTTTTAATCCTCGTGAAATGACACCATTTATTTTAACTTGTTACTGTTTATCATTCGAATATGATTTTACTCACCTTAGGGCTAATTTGCCTAATCCGTAATGTTCAAGTTTCAGGAGTAATGTATCGTGATTGAAGCAATCAAAAGCCTTAGACACGTCGCAGAAAATACCTATGGCATCTTGGCCTCTTCCCATGCGTTAAAAATGTGTTTTATTAAGCTCAGCGAAAATCAAGTTTCAAAAATGTAGGAAAATTATAGGTATTTTTGACATATTGAGACTGAGGTCAGACTGTGAATGTTCTTAAAATTACGAGAATTATGCCACTAAGGTTACACCGGCGGAGCATACGGTGGAGGTCTGCCCGGTTTGGGCGGAGCACCGCCGTGTCCTCGCGGAAGCGATCGGCGGCGGCGGTCTCTCGCGTCCGGCCCTGGTCCAGGCCATGGTACGGAGCGAGAGTACCTACATGGGAAGCCATTACCTCCTTCTGCGAAGCAGTAATGCTCGCGAAGGAGGAGGCGGGACGCGTGAGGGAGAGGCAAGCTTTGCGCCCTCACGCCCCTAGTCGCCGCAGGAGACGCCCTGGGCGTCGGGAATTGGCAGCCGATTCCCGGCCACCGTAGGCGCGGGCTTGCGGACAGCGAGCAATGGGTAGCTCGCCGTCCGGTAAGGACCAAGCCCGAGTCGACGGCGCGTTGTGTTCCACGCGCGCCTCAAAGAGATGTCAGCACTATTGACGGGGTCTGCTAGGGCCGATGCCAGCTAGGGTCGCGCGATGTTCGAAAGAGTTACCGTCGCCCCGGCACAGGCAACAGAAGGAACACGGGTGGGTTTTAGTCAGTAAAAGTCTGACACGCCCTCCCGCTCCGCCCAGAGCGGGAGAAGTCATTTGATGATTTCCCATCCACAAAAAAAAAAAAAAGGTAGGTCCTTTGGTGAAACCAGACTGGCGATCGTGAAGGATTTTATTCGTGTTAAAATTATTGAGCATATTTTGATTAAGCATTACCTTTTCAAACACCTTGATGAAAACCGGCAAAACGGATACGGGTCTATAAATATTGGTATCTTTACTGTCCCCGGATTTGAAAAGTGGTATTACCTTACTGTATTTCATTAAATCTCCCGGATTTAAGAGCGTTTACGACGTACGGCATTTCATACAAACTTTCAAGTCCTTGTTTTTCGAAATGAATGAACCGATTTTAAAGAAACTTCATACGCATAAGCAGGATACATAGGTCTAAAAATTTAGTTAGGAACATTTTCGAAATATCTTATTTAAAAAAAGATATTATAACACTTTTTGTTCGGTGAACTCTAAAGCGTATTCGCGCCGATAGAGGGCGTGTACTGGTTTTCCGAACAAAATGTAAACGTGACGATTTTATTCGGTGAACCGTAACACGTGGTCGCACCAACAAAGGGTTCCGGTTTTCCGAACAAAATGTGACGTATGAACTCGAAGATCGCGTATTCGCGGATGCGAGGTAAGACCACGATTTTGTTGCAACTGTCTTGTGGCTAAACATGGAAAAAGAAAACGTAGCTGTTGAAAAAAATTACGCTTTATTAACCTGCAATGAAAAAAATTATTTTAGAAAGCCTTTACAATGTTTTGTTCAATCGTATCTTTTTTTTGAAGCAAAGAAAAACTCAACATTTGAGTCTCTTCTCTCAAAGTGTGATACGAATCATAATAACATACGTTCTATTAAAGCATTATTGACTAATAATAGACTCATTTCTACTACCTAGCAAAACATCGGAAAGTTTGTCTTTTTACCTGCCTGAAATAATAAGGTTTTAGATCAAGAACTTATGATTCTAAACGCCTGCGCGACATGTACGTTAAAATCGATCCTTTTTGGGTATGCTAGGCATTTAAGCATTATAATAATTTTGTTAAGTTATGGATTACTGTCATCTTCATCATCCCAGCCGAAAGACGCTCACTGCTGGACATTCGCCGCAAGGACGGGTCCTGCACTCCCCTAATCCAGCGGATTCCCACCATCTTCATCAGGTCCACCTTGCGCAATGTATGCGCCTATGCAGCCGCTCATTGAATAGGTACTTCTTATTAAATATTAATAATTATACCAAAGGGCGAAGTGGTAAACAGAATACGTGCCGAAATTATGTAAAAGCAGACAATGTGTCCGAACGGACAACTCTCTCGCCGTGACGTTAATTAAGCGAAGCAATTATTAATCCTCTGAGACGATGTTGAAGCGAGTTCACACAAACAGGACACGCGAGACACTTTGACACAAGACTTTAGTGACGAAATCAACTACTGACTTCTGAAATTCTTGATGAACTGTTATTTCTTCAGCAACTCGCTACATATTGCTAATATCTCTAGCTACTTAACTTCCGAGCATTATGGTTATTCCGTCTGGTCTCTTCTCATCTTCATCATGCTGTCGACAACGAATTTCCTTAGTAGGTACGGTGTCGAGTCGGCGGTGCGCGTATCACTGCGCAAACACTTTGACAAGGCATTAAAGCAATCTAAAACATGACTTTGTCACGTTTCGTGTGCAAGCCCTTCTAAGCGTTTAATGAATGTGACAAACTGATGAGATGACAGTTCAACATATTCCTCGTTTTCCCTTTCAGGCGAAAAATAAAAGAGGGCAGAGCGGCGCCGCCACAATTAAGTTTAAATCCCCTGCCATTTCCGTGTTCCGTGCTCGAGGACATCGCGACGCCGGCGTCTGACGACTCGGGGATGTGCAGGATACTATGTAGTAATATTTTACTGCTCATCAATCGGTTTATATTAGTCGTTCACAACATGAATCAATTACAAACGAGAAAATCAACTTTGGCAGCGACGCCAGCGCACCAATATGAGATTGGAAGCAGAATCGAAACAATGGGCTAGCAGCCAAGATAAGTCTGTAACTTAATTAACTCTCGAAAGCTTGGGCATAATTAACTTCGAAGCTTTTGGGTGAGGGTAAACAGCAGTGTGCGTGTATCAGCCGAGAGGGGTGGGGGGGGGGGGGGGGGCAGATTTATAACTCGTGTAAATGAAAGTGTGAAGCGGTCGCGGACGTCCCCAGGTCGACTCGACCGTTTTTGTGATGTTATCTTAGGATTCACAACAATTTGCTGAGCGTGGCGCGTGGCGGAGTGAGCCCGCGTGCTACGTGACCAGAGTAGCTTTATATACCCCTATTTAGCTGAGTAGTTTTGGTCCCCGAAAAGTTTATTGTGTCGTAAATTTTCTCTTACTGCTTCAAGCGATTCAAAAATTCTGCAGTAGTGTGTCTTTGTTCTAGAGTTATTTATGGCATTCCTTGTTTAGCTACGTGCTGGATGGTACCGGACACGGTGCCATGGGAATGCAATGGGGATCCATCAGATTCAGAACTTACTACGATGGCTATCCCTGAAAAAAATACCTTGATTACTCCTTGGCAGAAATCACTTCCATTAATGTCAGTTATCTACCTAGTCAAGTTGTTAGTGTGCCGCAGTGGCCAAACAACTCTGTGTACTATCGAGGAAACTTACTTCTGACCAAATTGAAACTAAAATCCTGTGCATACGCACGATGACCACATCTGTTAACAAGCGTTATTACAGCGGCCGAGCGCTGCAAGCTAGAATAGTCCTTACGGTTTATAGATGTTCGTTTCTCCCATGGTACTAGACTGGACTAGTTCGATTCCCGCACGAAACCCATATTTGTATGGCTCGAAAATAATTGGGAACTAGGCTAATCTGGATCAGTAAAATTACCCACGCTAGACAGAAGAAATGGCATGTGGTTGTACATACAAAAAAAAAGGACGCCACATAAAAATTATGCGTTGTCATAAACATGTCCCAAAAACTCATTACAGCACCTACCTGCTAACATACGGTTATAGGAGTACCTACAGCTCCATAAAATTTTGCAAATTACGACTTCTGCTTTATTATTTATCGATTAAACATTTTAAACAAACAAGGGTATCATATAAGCTACAATTTGGTTGTAAATTCACAGAGGTAATAATAACTTACTGCTTTTGTAGACAGTACAGTCGCAGAATTAAAAGGTTTAGCAGTTTTTATACACATTAATTTCCGCATGCATACAAACACATAGCGGACTCATCGCCTTTTCACGTACCTAAAGTTTCAACAACAAAATGTATGGTTAATCAGTCGCTAATCATCAACGTTTATAAATAAACCCCATAATTATGGCAGTAGACGTAGCCAGAAAAATTAAAATGTCTCACGCACGGTGTAACTAAAATCACCTAAACGTGCTAAACCTTTTCTTTCCTTGACTGTACATATACCACATACCTTTAGATAAAGAGCGTACATTTTATGTCCTCCGAGATACTTTTGGCAGTTTAACGGGTGTCAAATAAATAACAACACACAGGAGTTACTTCCCGAAATATATTTTCATTTTAAAATCGTGAACAAAAAAATTATACGGACGGCTGGGGAACATGATAAAACAAGGTTTTATGGAAATTGCAAAAGTCTGTCAGGAGGACGAGTTGCCTTTGTCAGTCAGTGTCAAAGTTCAAGTGGGGTGACTTGTAGGGGTCAGACGAGGAGACGACTTCTCAATGGGCGAAGTTGCCGCATTTTTGACAGATTGATCGATTATCATTAATGGAATAATTAAGACTGCCTCGTTGGTCTTGTGGTCGCAAGCGCTACTGCTGAGCATGAGGTCCTGGGTTCGATTCCCAGGTCGGACAAAGTGTTATTGGGGTATTCGATTTGGGATTTCTCAGTAACAGCCCGGAGTCTGGATTTGTGCCCGGTTTATGGCAATAGGCTCGCCCCCTATTACTACTATTGACTTTAAAAACATAACTGGTGAAATGTGGGTGTGTATTATAGGTACACGGGGAAACAAGGCGTGATGCTATGTTATGAATAATTAAGTTAGTATAGAACAGCAGATTTTTTTTCCGCGATTCCAAAGTTGGTCCCATAGTAAAAGTTATTCAGTTCGATGGTCTAAAGCACTCTTAAAATTTGTTGGGTTAAACATTCACCCTAAAGATTAGGCCTCATCATCCAGTTACCCTTTTCCCAATTACGATGTGAATGAATAAGTACCCACTCAACAATATTTTACATGAAACAACAGCCTTGCCGGCCTGAATTCAGCCTTGAAGGCCTAAATTTTTATTAATAAATATCTATGTATGAACATTACCAATCAGATAGCCATTTTGCCAATTCAGCCAATCAAGCCAATCGAGCTATCAAATCGAGTCAATTTATTGTTACTAAATCTTTTTATATAGGTAATTAGATATATTTACTTTTTCAATATCATTATGTCAAAAATCGTCGCCTTGGAGGGTAATGGAGCTATTCCACAAAACTACGCTTCTGTCTGAGTTATGGACGCTTAAAAAATAAATGATGCGCGTAAGAACAGTTATTTTCACATAAATCAGCATCATATTTTAGTGTCAGTCATGATATCTCTTAGATTTATTTACTAATATAAACTATGGCTCTTTCTCAACACGTTAATGCACTTGCCCCAATTTCGCAAAAATTGTGGCTTAGCTCCATTGCCCTCCAAGGCGACGAAATACTTTATTCACATACCTCCTAGCGGGGCTCCGCAACGCTTCCAATACGGTGAAGGTGTCGACTGCCTTGGACACCATGTCCTATCCTGCATTTATATAGAGTGCAGGCCGGATGGCACGACAAGCCAGCATCAATGGCATCATCCGTCGTGCTCTTGTCACCACCGGGGAGCCAACTGTTTTAGAACCCAATGGCTTGACACGCGACGAGGGGAAGATACCATATGTAATGACTATGGATGCCTCGGAAGCCTTTGGTGCCTGCCTGCCTTTTGTATGCGATTGGGATCCAAGTACCCACTTAGTTTGTCGAGACATCGCCAAGTGGTTGGTCGACTCTTCATGTGACCAGAGGGCTGGCCTATTTTTTGGCCAAATAATCAGCATTAGCATACTTTTGGGCACTTTTCCTTTTGACGGCAATGCGGACGATATTTTTGATGCCCTGTAATTATGATTATTTCCCCTCCCTTTTTTATTATACTTGTACTTACAAACATATTATTATTATTTTAGGTCTACCATTATTCAATTCGAAACATAAATGACATCGGAGATATTGATGTTAGGTAATCCAATCACCGAATAGAGATTGATGGTAGCAGATCTAGCTGTCAATCATCACTGTTACGGAGCGCTTCGCAACCGTTCCTATCCTAGACATGTCATTATCTAATATGGATCTAAATAACGTTTTAACATACACACATACAATACTACTCAAAACAAAATAAGGGCCACTTATTCTTTTTACATTTCAGTGTAATTTAAAGAACATTAACTAATTGCTAAGTAGTAATCTCTTCGATATCTAACCTCTGATGTTATCCTTGAGATCAAATGCTGGCCATAATTTAAAAAAAAAAATAAACTTGTAATTTTGTTTCGATTTTTCTTTAAGTTTTGTTTCGATTAGCGGCTTTGTATTCTGAAAATTATCATAATTTTTAGTTATCTTGTTAAGACAACATCTTGCGTTAATATGCCACAAACACGAAGACATATGGACACAATTACTGCAACCAAAGCCGTTACAATGATCCAAGAAGGAAATTCGCAGTGGTCTGTGGTTTTGGAACTAGGTTTTTCTCGAAGATCTATCCAAAATGCTTGGAATCGCTTCCAAGAGACCGGCAGTGTTGCAAGAAGGGTAGAGTTCGCATTACAACTGTTCACGAGGATCGGTACATCCGGCTAAGTACCCGCCGAGAACGCACACTAACGGCTCGTAACTTACAAAATCGCGTACGGTTGACAACGGGTACTCGTGTCAGTGACCAAACTATCCGGAATCAATTGCACGAAGACCAGCAAACTTCAATTCAAAACGACGAGTTCTTGAAATTCCTTTGTCCAGTGCTGTAGGGCTCAACGTGTCAATCGTTTAAGTTTTTCCCGTCAATACTTGGACTGGGGCATGGTGCTTTTCACCGACGAGTGCAAAGTATTTTTTTTTAATGACGTTCGGCGAATTACTATGTGGAGACGAAGCGACAAGCGATTTTCGGAAGCCTGCATAAATGAAGATGACCGTTGCGGTTGTCCCAGCGTAATGATATGGGATGGGATTATTTTACACGGCAAAACTGAACTCGCTAGTTTAAATTAGGGTTCCGTAACTGCTCAGCGTTACATTGAGGAAGTCATCAGGCCTGATGTGATCCCGTTTGCACAGCAAATGGGTCCTGGGTTCGTGCCCAACCCAATGCCCGTGCAAAGTACAAACACACCTCAAGCGACCCAGTATGAGCTGGAAGACTCTCCATGCAAGTGTTACCGTGGCCAGCAAACAGTCCAGACTTGAATCCGATCGAGCACATGTGGGACCAATTGAAACGAAGGGTTAGAGAGAGTGAGCAAGAGGTCTGCAACCAGCAGCAACTGACTGACGCTTTGAAAACTTCCTTGGAAGAGATTCCAGCTCAAAACGTGAGGCATTTGATCGAGAGCATGCAATCCAGGCTTCAGGAGTGTATAACTAAAAGGGATACGCGTTGTTAAAAATCAGAAAAAGAAATAAAACGTGAAGATTTTTTTAGTTTTTACTGACTTTTCGTTGTTTCTGTTTTTATCATATAATGTCACTTTTTATTTAATGTCAGACATCTAACTGTACTTGTACTATAGGTACACCTCTGCCTAACCCTTCTGGGAAACAAGGCGTAATGTTATGTTTTGTCAGACATCTAATAAGTACTCATGTGATGTCATACATAGCCGTCTATAATGTGACATTAAATCATAAAAAGGGTATCTTTACAAGATCGAAGACAATTCTGTCTTTTCCTATATACCGTAATGAATATTTGTTTGTTTGATAAGGATCATCTCAACGAAGGACATAAGCAATCAGTTGGCAAAATATTTGCTATGAAGCACCGTGTGGCAGGGGATGGACGTTGATTTGTCCGTTCGTCCTCGAAGATGGGAGCTTGAAAGTGAAAGTTAAATAAACATGTTTATTGA
Organism: Fissipunctia ypsillon; assembly: GCA_947568875.1. NCBI lineage: Eukaryota > Metazoa > Arthropoda > Insecta > Lepidoptera > Noctuidae > Fissipunctia > Fissipunctia ypsillon. Next base: position 10,704,886 of record OX387645.1, on the reverse strand, counting down.
TAATTTATTTAAACAGTTACTAGCATAAACGGTAAAACAATAACATTGTTTTATGTTTACTATAACTTACTAATTAATTAATTAAATAATTTTCATGGTACACCATGGTACTACCTAGTGGCCCTTATTTTGTTTTGACTAGTATAGCTCTATTACCGGGATGTCGAAGGAAAGGCATATTTTGTATTAGGTACTCAGAGAATAATTATTCCAATCTACTTATTTTTTACATGTAGACGCTCACTGTCAGCTCTTTCTGCTGACCGTCTTTTCTTTTCTATATTCTAAACTAGCTGTGCCTCGCGACTTCGTTCGCGTGGAAGTCGTAAGATACACAATACACTAAATTAACAGCCATATTTTAATAAAACTCCCTCGTCTCCCAATCTGCCATTAATTCCTTTTTTACTTAGCGTTCTTACTGACTTTTTCTTTTTGCTCGGCTCCTAAGGGTCGTAGCGTGATGTTAAATAGCCTATAACCATCCTCAAGAATTCGGCTACCAAAAGCAGAGATTTTATGAAATTCGACTTTTTGTTCACAAATTCATTTTCTTTTTCTAAAATAAAAGTAGCTTATGTTACTCCTGATAACATCAGATAATATCTGCTAGTGAAAGTCCCGTCAAAATCGGTCCAGCTGTTTCGGAGATACAAACAGACAGATAGACAGACAACGTTTTTAAAAATTGTTTTTTTTTGTTATAAGTGCCGTATATATATATACTTGCATATGCATCTATTAAAAAACTGTTATTTTGACATTACAAACAGACACTTCAATTTTATTTATTTGTATAGATATTTATTTATTTATTTATTTAAGGATTACCAACGAGATACATTACAGTTATCTTATATATTAATAAATCTTGTATAATAAATGCGTTGTCCCGTAATGTACACTCAATTACAGGTAACCACAGCTTACACAATTATCGAGTAATTCTCATGCTCTGAATACATAATTAAATCAAGAATACATAAATTTAAAAAAAATTATAATAAGTACACATGCTATTATAAAAGATTAAAATTTCTACAATACAATAAGACCAAGCGTTACTTGATTTTAATATTATGTCATAGTTAATTAGTTAATATAAAAATAATAATAATAAAAAATATAGGAATACAAAATAACAGTTTAAAATTGAATCATAAATGAAATTAAATTTAAAAAAAATAAAATAAACGTGATAAATGATTAAATTAAATTATTGGAATGATAAGTCAAATGTCCTCCAACCGAAAGTACTTATATAATTTATTTTTAAAAGTGTTAAGACTGTCATGATTGATATCAATCTCAGCTTTATATATATATATATATATGTATATATAAATAAAAGCTGACACGTTTGTTAATGGTTAATAGCTTTTAACATTTGGCGAATATATGGAATATAAATATTTGTACACCATAATTATGTTGTGGTAGAATGTATAGAAAATAGAACTTAAAAAATATTAACTTCATACCATGTAAAACTACATTCTTGAAAATAAATAAATTCTGATTGTGATTCTGATTCCGTCACAGCGTGTCGCAATAATGAGGGTAGTGAAAAATCTCAAACAGAAAAATTTGTGGAAATTAATGTTTAGCATTCTGACACACACACATTGACTTTTCTGTGGCCGGATCTATGATAGAAAATACACTTCTGGACACATCTATTGGCCCACCTTAGAGTTTAGGTTTCGATGGCCCCTACGGAAATATGATTGCTACATTGAACAAAAACCGTTGATACAGTTTTAAACCTGATACATTTTACCATCTTTTTCGATCGTATTGTTTTAAATTTGAATTCAGAATACCATACGACATGGAGCTACGCCTAACAAGTCGGATATGCGCCTTGTTAAAGGCAATTGATTTTTGAATAAAAAACATGTTTTATCAAATAAAGGTTTAATTTAATAACGCGTGTTGCCTCCATGGGCATCTACCACAGCTCTCATACGATTAGGCATAGAGTTTATCAACCGCTCTATGAAATTTTGAGGGATCATCTCCCATTCCTCTTCTATGGCAGTTTTCAACTCCTGCATCGTCTGGGCAACTGGCTGACGAGCCCTAACACGTCTTTTTAGCTCGTCCCACATGTGCTCAATGGGGTTCATGTCTGGGCTTCTGGCTGGCCAGTCCATAACTGTGATGTTCATATCCCGAAGATATTCCCTGACGATGCCGGCCGCATGGGCTCTTGCATTATCATGCATAAAAAGGAAATTTGGGCCCACATAGTCCGCGTATGGTATCACGTGAGGTTCTAAGCACTCACGAATGTACCTTTCAGCATTTAATGTTGGCAGCCGTGGTCCTGTAACAACCTCAAGTTGAGTTTTGCCGCTCGCGGATATACCGCCCCAGACAGTCCATGAGCCACCGCCATAAGCAACCCTCTCTTCAAAGCAGCATTGTGCGAAACGCTCTCCCTTACGTCGGTAGACCTTCTTCCTTCTATCATTGCCAATTTTAGACTCATCAGAAAAGAGTACACGGCTCCAATCTTGCTGTGTCCAATTTAAATGACTGCGTGCGAAATGAAGGCGCGCTGTTCGGTGGGCTCGCGTTAGTTTGGGCCCATTAGCTGGCTTGTGTGGTACCATATCGCGTTCTTTTAACCTTCTCCGAACAGTTCGAGCGCTCACAGATACTCCGTGGAAGTCGCGAAGTTGGTTTTGTATCTCAATGGAGGTAAGGTGACGATTTCTCAAGCTGGTCGTCACGATGAATCGATCCTGCCTTTCAGTTGTGACCCGAGATCGTGGCCTTCCTTGGCGACGAACAAAGCCGCCAGTCTCTAGGTACCTCCGATAAACATTTCGGACCGCAGATCGACTTAAATTAAGTTGAGCACTCACGTTTCTTTGGCTGTGTCCGGCCTGAATAAGTGCCACAGCTTGGGCGGCGACTTCAGGTGAAGTATCCATAGATTATTGATAGAACCTCACCTTAATGTTAAGAATAAGTAATGTTTGTTGCAAAACCAAAGATATCAATCACTTTTTCAAGAATTAAATCCAAGTAAACCAATAAAACCAAGTTTTCTTAGTATTCGATTGTTTGATATCAACAAACAGGCTCCAAATTGTCTTTTGTTTCTTTAAATTCTGTGTTCGAAATTCAAAAAAAGACTATTGAATGAAATTGTGAATGTGCCAGGTTCAAAACTGCATAAAAACTTTTTGCTCGACCTAATATAAAATTTTAGCTAGGACCAAACGAAACTGAAAATACAAGGTGGGCCAATAGATGTGTCCAGAAGTGTAGGTACTCAATTATTATTATGTGTTATAGTTTATGGGATTGGGCTTCCCTCCGTTCAATACTGTTTCTGTGTTAATTCGAGTACTATAAAAGAAATGTTTTCAGATGTTCTATTCGTTTGAGTTCATTAGGCATTTTATGGTTCAACCTTTATTTTATTTTTTTTGTTTCGGGGTGGAAAATCTTCATGGATGTCCTCCGCTCTGGGGCGGGCGGAGGGGTCTGTCAGACTCTTACTGACTAAAAACCCCACCCGGTGTTCCATCTCACACTTACGCCGAGGGTCGCGGGAACTTACGATCCTTCCGCAACCCCCGGCTGGTGCCGGCCCGCCACGGCGGGCCTCACCTCGTGTTGAGGGGGGAGTGAGTTGTTTGTGTGTGTTTATGGTTCAACCTGGTTCAACTCAATCTGAGAAATAGGTACTGAAAAGGATTTATTTAAAAACCTTTACTAATAAGATAATATAATAAACCTCGGAGTGAATACCTAAGCTTTTATGGTGCTTCCCCTGTATGAAGATATAGCTTCCGCCCGCGACTTCGTCCGCGTGAAATTTCTTGTTCCCCCGACCCACCCCGTCGCATCGCATCGCGTGCCCGTGCTGTTACTTCGTTTTCGCTTATCGCTCGATCTTACTTTTTTTCTTTTTGCTCGGCTTCTAAGGGTCCTAGCGTAATGTTATATACTATAGCCTTCTTTAAGAATTGGGCTATAAAATGCAAAAAGAATGCATAGTAAAAAGAGAGGAAGTACGTTATCTTCATACAAACGCACCGCGCGCGGCTTGTTTGTGTGCGCCAAAGTATCTATGCGTCGCCGCACGCACACTTAAACAAATCTCGGCCCGTTTCGCAGTGCGCCAGTCGGGGCTAACATCGCACGAGGTTCGCGCGTCACGGCTTTTCGGCACCGCTAAATGAATGAAAAATGTGTGATAATCGCAGGAGAACGTATTGCTGTGTGTTTGGGTGTCTTAATAATTCATCGATTCCAGAATTGTCTCTGTTCAAATTACCTATTGAACAGGAAAGAAGTCACTTTTTCTAGCATATCATTTTTACTTGATGATGAGATACCTACTTACTTATTTTTTGTTGTATTAGTTTTCTATCAGACACAGGAAGTAGGTAGGCCTACATTCCCACTAGAATGTACTAGGTACTTTTGATCTGTCAATTGATTTGCCGCTATTGCTTTGTTTATGTTTAGTCATGCCGATTTCTCAGTACCTATTGTAGGTATAGTAACTAAGTACCTACTTACAGTTATAAAATCGTACTTAAAAAATAAGTAATTGACTAATTGTGAATCAGATAAATAGAGCAAATTTCGAATCACCTACCGTTTACTCGTGCTCATCACCGCCCCGCGCCGCCCGTCTGCTGGCCCGTCGCTCTTTCTTTCATCGTGAAAGGTTTCATCATCGTTTAGGTACCCAGACAATACAAGTAAAAAATACAACTTCCCGAGCCTTGCCAATTTATTGGCACTGAATTAAAATTTAACTAAAAGTGACAACCCTGAGACAGTAGGCAATTATATCGCGGATTGTGCCGGAGATAACCTACTTCCTCTCTTTATACTATGAAGAATGTTTCAATTCCGACTGGTAGTGACAGAGATTAGCGCGTTCAAACAGTCAATAAAAAATAAAATGTGTCGGTAACTAATAGACTAAGCGCATTTTTCTAACTTTAAGCAATTTTATACCCGTCGTAATTTCTAAACGAAACGTCTGATTCGCATAATTTGAATAGGAATTTACATGTACTTAATCAATCTTGATTATGAAACTATTTATTTGGATAAGGATTAATACCATGTTTACGAAAACACCTTCGCAAATAATGCATTATTTTATAACAAATTTGATTGCCATTAAACATGTTATAGTGAGCCAACCTTAAAAGATAGACATATGCTATTGCGGACTTTTTTAGAACTTTTTAAAAGGAACAATTCCGTCATACATGATTTTTGGGTATCTTTAACCGTTTACGCAGCGCACGCAATGAAAGCTCTGAAAAGGAATATTTTTTCCCCGTTTTTGCAACATTTTTCATTGCTGCACCGCTCCTATTGGTTGTAGCGTGATGTTACATAGCCTATAGCCTTCCTCGATAAATGAGCTATCCAACATTAAAAGAGTTTTTCAATTCGAACCAGTAGTTTCTGAGATTAGCGCGTTCAACCAAACAAACAAACAAACAAACTCTTCCTCTTTATAATATTAGTATAGAAGTATAGATTATCGCAAGGTGCGTTATACCAGTTCGCAATTTATCGGTTGGTCATGGATAGATTATAAACTATCGAAAAATAATGCAGTAAATTGTTAATGGTTTGTTGCAATTCACAATTTTTCGATAATTTACCTATAATCTCTTGAGATAGGTAGATTATAAACTAACGAAGTTCATAATCATACGGTCACATATATGAATGAAAGTAACTTTGGATATAACCAATCACAATGATATTAACATACATATAATAATAGTCTCTCAAGTTATCTGGAGAACATTCAATAGTCCATCCTAACTCTTTTACGTCTAGACAATATACTTAAAAACATATAAAAGGCTATTCCTTTGCAAAGTTGAATAGAAGTCACGTAAAATATATTCTAAAAACTTTTCAATTCGATTCAATGAGTACTTATTAAGAAAGAAAAATATATATGTTTGTAGGTACTCTTTTCGAGCAAGAAAAGTATGATGATGGCCCAGACCTTTATAAAAACACAAGATTTATGTTTAGTTCTACGCCTGCAATGATAAAGGTGACTTTCATAATTTCAACTAAATCTAAACTGTCAAAAGTGGACTGAGGAGGAGGAGGACTGTACAAAGATGTTAAATTGTTTATTTGTAAGAATTAATTTTCACAAGTAGGTACTGCGATTACAAAAACTATTTCATTAACAGAAAGGTAAGTACACTATTGTTGAGCACCATATATGTAAGCCTGGTAACCAATGCACATTCCTTCTCTATTTGAGAAGAGGCCTTTGTCCTGCAGTAGGACAGTGGAGTATTACTGTAGTACGTACAAACACACTGGTATTGTTATGTCGGTAATATTAATAAAATATGTCTGAGTGTGAGCCAGTAAACTTCATAATAATAAACTACTCGTATAATATTACCTACCTATTACAAATGCACCACTATGGAAGTTAACCTCAGTAGGTCAACAAAAATATATAACAGCGCAAGATAGTCTTTACCAGAAGTGGTTATCGTGTTAGTGCTTCCATATCATCACGATTGTGCCGGAAGTTCGTCGTGGACGTGGTACAAAAGCGGCTTCCCTCATCTTCTCTTCTGTCATCCGAAGACAGCCGCCACGCAACCATCGATGCGACGCTCTGCTACATTGACAGTCACCAGCCGGTGTCACTGAAGGCTCCTACAAACAGGCGCGACACGCGACACAAAGGCACTGAGTGTTGCGCGACAAGCGGTGCCTTTGTGTCGCGCGCGATTCTTTAGGAGCCTTTATACGACCTTACCTTTTCGCTGATTCCAGTAACTTCGTAACAAATATAGGCGGCGCCATTTGCTGCGCTGTCATACATGTACTTATATATATATGAAGTGCAAGTGACATTTTTAAACGTTATGATAGATGTGACCTACATCTGCAACATTCCGAAATGGCAAATAGAAACCATTTAATTGTCCAGAAAATGTAGAAAAAGATCTTTCAAAAAAAGTCTTTAAAGGTTATAAATAGATATAGCAACACACAAACACTGCTATTATAGACTGAGAACCCGCGATCGATAAGTAATAGGAAACGGATATATCTGCCTAAGCTCGGAAAGAAAAATGTTGAATAGATTTTTAAGTATTGTAAAGTTGATCTTCTGTGGTTAGCTTGCAATACTGCCTAAAGTGAGGTTGAAATGACTCGCAGCGTTATGTGGCTTCCTATTTGCAATGGCCTTATATGTATATATTCATGTGAAATATAAACCATACTATATTAAACAACGGGCACGTATAATTAAACGCAAACCAAGAAAATAACGACTAACTGCAGTTTACGACTGCACGTTAAATATTAATCTAACGATTTGACACAGAATGACCCGCATTTGCATGAATGGCCATTGCTGAATATAGGACGGCATGCAGATGGTCATAGGGATAATGACGTAACGATTAATTGATCGCAATGTTCGCAGCACGGGCTGGGTACAAGCAATAGCGGCTTTCTATTGTAGGCACTATGAAATGGTTAATTTACTAGAAAGCACCCAGATTCCGATAGTGCAAAAGCGAACCACAAAAACCTACTATTCAAATAAATATTCAACCAGCATTTCCTAATGGGTTTAGCAAATTCTATAAAGGAGATTACCCACTTTGTTCAGCGGTGTTTGTTGTTATTTGGGATAAAAAAAAAGTCGGCGGCCAGGAATGAATTACATTTTATTTGAATGGTGGCAGTAGTAGAAACATTTCTTTGTATGGCGACAACGCTGTAATGAATTTCGAATTTCTCACCACAGTACGTTTCCCGTCGCCGACGAATTCCTACCCGAAATCCTATTCCGAATTCTTAACTGATATATAAGGTGAAATTTTAGTAAGCGCAAATATTTTAATGAGTGTATCTATTCATATAACTAAACAACATTTCCCAGTAAACATGGGTCTAAATGTGAAAAAAAAAATACTAACCCGATACTAAACCAGTCAGCTGAGCGTACAATTTATATGTACAGACCAAAAAAAATCGTATTACAACCCATGTTTATTGGGAAATGTTGTTCAATTTTATGAGTAAATAAACCCCTTAAAATATTTGCGCTTAGGTACTAAAATTTTACCTTATACAATCTTCAAATCCAAATTGTTCTCGTCTTTGACACCTTAGTAAAAAATAATGCGTTCTACGTGTACTTTAAAAATATGTAATTATGCCGCCAAAAAAATATATATGAGTGATCTCGGTTTCACTATGATTCTATTGATTTTTGTGTTTTGCACCTAATAACCCCTGCTGCAAACTGAAATAAACAGTTGCGAGGGAGTTTCAGCATAGTCACTTTCTTCAAAGCATAATTGGAAAACCCAATCACTGAATTTATATAAAACAAACATGGCTGTTGTTCCCATTCTCTTGAAACGATTTATTTATTGTTTAGGCGCCTTTATAATACTAACAAGAAGGGAGAAGATGGTCTACTGGAATCACACGCAACAGTCACTATGCACAATGAAAATTACACATTAATTTCTTTCACATAGCATAAATCAGGTAGGTAGGGGACTAGCACAATTCACCAATTCGTTCACCAGAGGCTCCTTTTAAGGAATATTATCAGGTATGTTTATTTCGGTACAGACTTCGGTCTACATTCAGTGAAGCGTGGCGTTACAGCTCGTTTGCCGTCGAGTCGAGCGCGCGCAGTGCGAGCAGACCGCCCGGAACTACCACAATTATTAGCTCAGTGCACACATTCGGGCAGAAGATCTATTTCTTCAAAAATGTTTTTCTCAGACCACAAACTTTTGGTCTTAGAGATACATGGGATGTTAAAAGGGAACGCATTATGTAACATAGATGTAAGGTTATTATAGGAATATAATCAAGAAATAAATTAATAAAGTTAACTAACATTTCAAAGGTGGTAAAAACCTGCTAACTGTTTGATTTCTTTCAAAATTCTAACTGAACACAAGATATACCAGAGAAATAAGATTCCAATAATTTTGGGATAAACGCAACCGGCGCGCATGCGTAGGTACTCTTTTTCAACGAAATTCAGGGTTGTCGAAAACCTTTAAGAGGTCTGTCACATTTTGTCACCTCTCTCGCTCACACGGGACCAAATTTTTAAGAATGGTAAATGAAAAGATGGTTTTTTGAAAAATGTAATCAATTGGCGAACTAATAAAATAATATTAATTTAATAGGTAATTATTCAAAATACATTTTTACTGTGGCATTTATATATAAAAATTAAAAAAATATAAAAATGTTTTATTCAATAACAAACAAAGTTCGTTCAACAGTATTGAGGTTGACCTCTCCTTTTAAGTGTGAAAACACTTGTGACAGGAAACATCAGGATCATCATCAGAATTTATCTAACTCATCTCAAAAACAGATCATAATACTTATTGAGCTAAGTTTACTAACACAGTAGAAATGCGTTTTTAATAATTACCTATTAAATTAATATTCTTTAGTAGATCGCCAGTTGATTACATTTTTCAAAAAAGCATCTATTCATTTAACATTCTTAGTAATTTGATCCCGTGTGAGCGAGAGAGGTGACAAAATGCGACAGCCCTCTTAACACCTATACGGGAACGATAACCTCAGGAAAACAGAACGCGCCTGCACACTTGCAAACCTCAAACCGATTTCACTAGTCGCTGGTCACTACTGCAGGTTCTTGACTTCCTCTTCTCCTAACTCAACCTTCCATATGTCTCCCATCAACTCGTGCACATACGTATCACTTGAAGTTTACGAGACAGTAGCACTCACCAGCGGCTGTAAACTGGCGTTTAATTACGTGCGAAGACGCTAAGTGTCCATGCGCCCGCGCCAGTCGCCGACCGTAACGACTCTACCCCACCATGAATTATTAGCAAAATATATGTATATAGTCCACTGTTATGTTATGGTATCACTATCATAGTGACGTTCATAAAATATGGTATCACTAAAACTATATGGACAAGTGTCTACTTCAGGTTTAAGAGGGTGCAATCAAAAGATGGTAACATTGCAAATACCTGTCAAATATTTCGGTGTTTTGATTCATTTGTCAATATACTGAATAAAATTATGAAATATCGCTCTGTAGTTCATTAAAATATTGACTATGAATTGCAATATTTGTACATAATTATTATATATTGTAAAGAAATGTGTTTTTAATAACTACCTATTAAATTAATATTATTTAGTAGATCGCCCATTGATTACATTTTTCAAAAAAGCATATTTTCATTTAACATTCTTAAAAATTTGGTCCCGTGTGAGCGAGAGATGTGACAAAGTGTGACAGCCCTCTTAACGAGAAGCGAGTAGAGCTAGCAACGAAAAACGAGTTGGCGAGCAACGAGCAGCGAGTGCTCGACGGTGACGAGCGGTTACTCGCTGGTATGCGAATGTACTCGTACCAAGCGTGAGTCTCTCAGTGGTCTGCTCGCCAAGCGAGCGTCGCTGAGCTAGTAGGCACTCTTTGATTTATCTCTTGTCGCTGCAACAAACGAGTACTCGCCGGCGGCTGTGTGAACAGCCAGCGATCAACGATTAATGTATGTATCTCTTTTACTTACACGGGACCTACAATTTTTTGTACAGTAATTCTTGAGCGAGAAAATCGATGATCGAATGATAGCTAGTCGTTTGCTCGTCGGCGGTGGGACAGATGCCTATGCATCTCGAGCAAGGATAGGTTACTCTTAACGAGGCAAGCTAGAACGGCGGTCGACCTCATCATCGCTTCCCATCAGATGAAGAAATGGTCTAATAGACTAAGTACAAAAGAAAAATGCGATAACTCTTTACGAACTAGTTGCAATAAAATCGTAATGGGTAAAAGTACATACTTAACATAAAGAAAAATTACTATTCATGGTAATCCTGTCATAGCTTGAATTAGTAACTTTTATGCACATTAATTCATTTCTAATTACATAAGTGTGTCTCTTGTTTGCGAACAGATGGACGTTGGTTGGCCCGAAGAGCTACGGACAGAACGCAAAAGAATGGAAAACTCAGTAAAATCACTGAACAGGGAAAGCTTCCTATGACGAATAGGGAACTAATTTTCAAACGAGAAATTGGCACTATATTGTTAGCTTAGCAAATATGGATTAATATTCACAAAGTTCTCATTTCATACAAACGAGAAATACGATATTTCTTACAAACATGGGACACAATATGTATTTACACATTTCTATGTTCCGTGGTTTAGATTTAGAATATGATGTGTTAATTTTCAGTTAGTCACAGTTTTATAGTTACTTATGTATAATTATCTCTATTGAACAAACGTCCTTAAGATATCAAGTTTTTTTTTTTTATTATCCTCAAACATACATTATTTTGTTTTTACAATTTTTACTCGCCTAACTTTCTAGTTTAATGGCGAGAAGCGCTTGTTGTTATAAACATAATGTAGTGTAAAAACTAACCTTAAAACTACCACTTAACGATTTACTATTATTTTTACTCAAGGATCAGCGACACCGGCACGGACAGATCCCGGACGAGCCGCGGACACCGGACAAGATCTGAGTACATACGTACCTGTTTCGTGGTGTCCGTGTCCGGAGCCGCATCCGCAACCTGCCCGCTCCGGCCCAACCGCCGGGGCCTTAGTCCGCGGGCACGAAACCAGTGGCGGTCGAGCGGGGCGGGCTGGGCGGTGGCGGCGAAACTATTTGGTACCGTCACCATCGCCCCGCCCGGGCCACCGCTCCCCGCCGCCTGCAGCCTGTATGAATCACAGATTACTTAATAATGAAACTAAGGTGTGAATTTATTCCTCATTATCTAGAAAAAAAAACTCCTTAATTTTGATTTTAACATAACTGAATTTAGGGTTTTGCCTGAACAGATCTATTTTATTAAATACTTTTGGCACTAAATATTTTGAAGTTCTTTCTTTTATTATTTTCGGTTGAACTAGTCTTTTCTCTCTTACACTTCTTGTATTATATTAATTTTTAACAGGTACTTTATATTCGTCACTATAATAATGTTCTAGGCTTATCAAATAATCGAGTAGGATTTTACAAATGGAAAATAATTTTTCATATTCTTTGTTACATTTTTTCTTAATCTTTTTACTGACTAGGAACTTGATTAGTCTTATTTGTAATTGTTTAATGTCTCGTAAGTACGTTTTAAACGTTCGCCCATACACAATAGGTCCATAACTGATTAACAACTTCCCTGTCCCATACAACGCATTTTTCACAGTTTTTTCTTCTGATGAGTTATATATAACATTCTTATATACCATAAAATATAATTTTCATAATTACATGTAGATTTATCCTATTTTGGTTATTTTATGACTCATTGTGACTCATGGACGTGGGCGAAAACTTCTCTCGTGAGTCATATATGACTCATTGGACAGGGAAGTTGTTAATGAGTCAGCAAGTGCATAATATACAATCAATAGCGTCTGTTTATTCACCACATTGTTCAACTGATAGAACTTCCCCAATACAGATCTCTGTTACTTATGTCAGTTATATAAGTGTATTTTTAAATCTTAAAACCGCTACACTGGCACGCACCGTCCCACCGTGGTACGTCATCTGTCAAAACTAGTCGACTTTCGCGCGCCGTACCACGGCACGGCTATTCTCGTCTTACACTATTGCTATTGTCTTTTAACACTTTCACTGCCAAAGTCCAAGACTGCATGCTACTTCGCATGCCATAAAATGTGTCTCGCATAAACATAACAACCCGTCAGTCGGGTCCATCGGCGCGATGGTTACGTAACGGATCCCCTATGCCTAAGCACCCGGTAGTCGAGTTCACTAAGCCACGCCCACTCTGTACCAGCCAGGTACAGGGTTGTCAAATGCCCTTGACCGTCAGCTACAAAATTTATTATAGAACAAAATAAACGTAGGTGCCGATTCTATTGTACACCGAACTAAACTAACTAAACTACATATCACTAAAATTCCTTACTTTTGCCTATCTTAAAGCTGTTCTGCAAAAAAATATCACATATCTTAAAAATAATTTTGATAGAACTAAAATCGAATTTGACAATCGCGACTCCACGTGGTAAGTACTTGTTTGCCCTACCCCGTGATTTTTTTTTGAGCCGGAGGCGCGCAGGGGGCAGAAGGGGGGGGGGATTTTAATTTTTGTATCGAAAATATGAAAAATTATATTACCAACATGTTGACTTTTAGGGGTTTGTGGGCTTTGTGAAGGGGTTGAAAGGAGATGGAAAACGGTGGGCCCAAATGTCAAACCCTTCCGTCCGTCAAATGTGGACCCTTAGAAGCCGACCAAAAAGAAAAAAAGTAAGAATGAGCGCTAAGCTAAAACGAAGTAACTGCACGGGCATGCGATGCGATGCGACGGGGTGGGTCGGGGAAACAAGAAATTTCACGCGGACGAAGTCGCGGGCGGAAGCTAGTTATAGTATAATACCAAAATAAAGACAATTTTTTTTTATCACCAAGTGCAAAATGATACTGGCCACATACTTTTGCTGAACATTGATTTAAAAAATAAAATAAATAACCCTCCTTTTTTGGCCACGCCGCAGTCAGGTACAATTTGGCAAGAAAGTCCTGAAATGGAACTAAAATGTTTAATCATTGGCAACACTCGCTCTGCCTCGTCCAGTAAGGTACATATTCTGTCATTTCTTGTAATCGGTGACTGTTTCTTAAAAAAAACCTAAGTATCAAAACCGTTTTTGTCGTGCTATATAGGGTTACAACATGAACGATAGTGGCGCCACCATTATTTTCATGACTTTTTTGCCAAGCTGTAAAAGGAATAAACAAGTAAAAATCGCGCGCGCGCAGATAGCTTTCTTTTGTTTTATTTATCTAAATTTTCAATTTGTGTTTACGATCTACCGGAAATGACGTCTAGTGGTGACAGTGAAGATTTGATGACGCCGCCCGTGGCACCTCGTGAACCAGTTGCCCCTTTGGCACTACAGCCAAACCACTAGCGCAGTGCCAGTAGCAAAAGCACAGCAAATAATCTCTTCTGCATTGTCTCAAATATCTAAAGCCAATAACTATTAATCTCCCTGGCTACAGAATTACATTAAGTTTTAATAACTGTACCAATTTTAATATAAACTTCACTTAAAAAAGTTGTCTTTTGTTTTTCTCATAGGTATTTAGGTAGGTACTTAAAGCACAATGTATCACTCGGAAGAAAGTGCGATTCCCAACTCGTGTGTACTAAGGCCCTCGGCTGAGCCTCAGGCCTCAAACTACACCCTCGTTAGTAATCGGTCAGTTTCTCCTCTTGGTGATCAATGTACTATTTCTAATTTATACTCATAACTAAAATAGTGTTCTACGCTTATCAAATAATCGACTTTCTTATCTATTGGTAGGAATTTACAAATGGGAAGTAATTTTTCATATTCTATGTTATATTTTTTCTTAAGCTTTTTGTTGACTAGGAACTTGATAGGTCTTATCTGTAATTTTGTTATGTCTTGTAAGTACGTTTGCACATACACAATAAGTCCTTATCTGATTAGTGAGTCAGCAAGTGCTTAAATAAGCCTGTTACAACGATATAGATACGATATAATATAGTGTTTGGCGCATGGCCTGACACAATTTTTTGTGGGGTTGCGGGAGGCATTTGCTAGGTTTTACCCAAAGACCCCATCCTCTGTCACGGTAATTGAAATATGATTTTATTTTTAGTTTTTGAAATCATCAAAACTTTTTTATTTGTTGTTGAAATAACTTTTATTGTACTTTGCAACGTATTTTGATTCTTAACAAATCATTATTTGTTGCAATTAGCCTATAAAAAAATACTTATGCGCTTCCAAAGTCTTATAACTGTATAAATGTATAAAAAATGGCAGCTTCTAAATTCATTTTAAAGAAAACTAAATGTTATTTTGGACTTATCATTATTTTAAAAAGTATTCTATTTTACACTCTTTTCAAAAAATGATTCAATATGTTGTGGTCAAAATAAGAGATACTATGTAGTTCTCAGGATAAAGAAAATACTGATGAGAAGTTAAAATATTTTTATTAAAAACTAGCTGTGCCCCGCGACTTCGTTCGCGTGGAAGTCATAAGATACACAACATACTATAAAAACTTATTTATAAAAAAAACAACCGACTTCCAAAAAAAAAACACTACAAAGTGAAAAATAACTAATTTCGGAAGTCGGTGTCTTTGGTTTAGTATTTTCGTTGTTTGCCATCGACTTCCGAAATTAAAGTCGGTTGTTTTTTTTTTAATAAATAAGTTTTTATTTTCCACTTATTAGTTGTGGTACATATCCCACCCAAATTCGTATACCTACCACTACTTGCTAAGTAAATAACAATGACAGGAAGTTATTATAACATCATCAACATACACTAAATGGAAAAAATACGTATTATTAAAGCTAATTCAAATACCACCCATCAGAATTTGACCAAATTTATATGCGACCACAGGAGTATACCCTTTCAAATAAAAACTTTGCAAAAAAGAAAATATAGGGTGCCTGGTAATTAGTGACCGATACTTAAACACATGATTGTACTCATGATAACAAACAACTTTTACTATGGGACCAAACCTGAAATCGTGAAAAAAAAATCTGCTGGTCCCTACATTTTGACGAATTATGCGAGCATAAATGTAGGGAGCAGCAGATTTTTTTATCACGATTTCAGGTTTGGTCCCATAGTAAAAGTTGTTTGCTATCATGAGTACAATCATGTGTTTAAGTATCGGTCACTAATTCCAGTCACGCTATAATGTCGCGCTAAGTCATGTCAGAAGTTTGGAAGGCGTAGTTTTATCAGGTTTGATCGCCAACAAATTATTAAATTCAACCACACGACGACAGACCGTACGAATAGTAAGATACGGTGAGTACTTATAACAAAACCACAATTTTAAAATTTTTTGTCAGTCTGTTTGTCCCGGCTAATCTCCGAAACGGCTGGACCGATTTTGGCAGGACTTTCACTGGCAGATAAGAGAAAAATAATTAAGGTTTCGCGCAAAAAAAAAACTCATTTTTATGAACAAAATCGGATTCAAATAGGGAGGTTTTGACATCCACGCGGGCGAAGCCGCGGGCTTGTATAAAATAAGATGAATGTATCAACATTTCACAAAAAAAAAAAACAAATAAATGTTATTAACTAAATCAAACAAAAGGTTTGTCAGTTTACAAATTATTATAACATTTTCATTAACGATGGTGTGTGGTCTAAGGCACATCGTGTAATATTCACCCACCAAACACCCCAAAACACGCACCGGACAAGTACGTTTATATGATTTCCTTTTATCTGATTAGATATAGCCTAAAGGTGCCTGCTTTTAGCCTGTGGGTCAACTAGAGTCAGCGGGCATGATATAATAATGCAGAGTACTACTGCGGCTGCCGTTGTAGTGCAGTGCAAATTATATCTAGCAGTTCCCCATATATTTGCGAGTGAAACCGCCGGCAACAGCTCGTTCGTAATAGAATCAATTGTGTATCAAGTTTGAGATTGATAGTAACCCTGGTTACTCTGGAAGTAGTTAGTACAACAACGTAGAGGAACGTCAACTAAAGTTCAGTTGAAGTTCACGACTTAGCCGGAGTTAAGTCAACCGATCCAAACTCCGGATCGAGTTGGACAAACTTGAACATTGTACCTATGTATTTAATATTGGTATCTATTCTGCGATCTATGAAACTATATACGGCATAAAAACGTTCCCACTGGGACACAGGCCTCCTCTTTGTGAGAGGGGCTAGGTAGTGGCCTAGTCCCTCTCACGCGGGTCAGTGAGGGTAAGTAGATGTCACATGTCTCCGAATCTTCGGTAGCACATGCCGGAAACTACACGAAGAATATTTATTCTGCACATTATTGAAAAATCGTGAGGAAACCTGCCGTTCTATTGTCAGTTCAGTGAGCGGTCATTCCACCTAATGCTAGGGATTGACACTATTGGCAGCTCAGTTGAAGCACACTTCGCTGAATTTTTTTAGCATGGAACTTAAATGTCTTAAATATTTTTTAAACCTATTAATGTTATGACATCTCTATCCCGCAAAATCTCTCAATTTTCTTCCGTTTATTTAAAAAAAAAAAGTTCTAAAAATGAATTATAGTTTAATACCATTGCAAAGAAACCTTCCTTCGAATTATTATAAATTTTAATTACAGTTCTTAAATTCTTGAAAGTAATCAATCAAAGAATAAATTTACTTGACGGAAAAGGTACGTCTCTTTCGTTCTCATCAGACACTAGAGATTTTGACTAAGCTGTGGGCGTGGGAAGTGTTGGTTATTGCGCAATAGAAAAACCGTTTGTAGTTCAAATCAAATTATAATTTACTGTCAAATTAAGCACTCTAACAATTCACACACTGTAGGTACACGACACAACTATACGGAACAGTCGCGCGCGGCGTACCGTTCTGAGCGCACGTTTACTACAATTACGTTCCAATGTTAAGAGTAGTTTTTTACATCTACCCTCCGTAACTTTAATAAATTATTATTATGAGTAAAAAGTGACGAAGAAGTTTGTTTGAGTGTAAATAGTGATGAAGATGTTGAGGAAAGGAATCAGCAGACTAGTGATAAGCCCGAAAAGCGAGTAAGACCAGATAGTGATGAAAATGGAGATTTAGAGGACGAATTTATAACTGTTAGAAGAAATGCAAAACGATTAAATAGAACTACATCTAAAAATAAAGAGAGTGAAAATAGTTTAGAAAAGGAGAAACTTTTTTCCGCGGAAGAGAAATACGAAATATGCATGACATCAAAAGAAGTTTTGCCAAAACAAATGGGGCTTGCAAAGTTATTAAGAAAAGAAAATATTGGAGGTATCATCGCAATCAAATATAAAAATCCTTATAGAGTGATTTTACAATTTAATAATGAAGAAGAAGCTAAGAAACTGTGTACGAGAATGAATGAGCTAGGTTATAGATGCCAATCAACACAACAAATCAACATATCTCATGGTGTTATCAAAAATATTGATTTGGATGTGGAAGAAGAAGAATTGGTGAAAGCATTTAGTAGTGATTATGAAATACACGTAGTAGTGAATGAATACACGTAGTGATTATGTAATACGTTACACAGAAGAGAAATGGATAAACAGCGAAACTGTCCGTGTGTGTTTCAGAGGCCCATCTTTGCCCCGTACGTTTATAGTTACGGATGTAGGTTTAAGGTGGAGCCCTACGTATTTCCGGTATCGCAGTGCTCGGGCTGCTGGAAGTATGGTCATCTTATCAGTGTCCTACGAAGAAAATTATTTGTCCGAAATGTGGAGTTCAGCACACCAACTACGAAACAACTGAATACTATTGCATCAATTGCAAAGGAGAACATATGGCACTCAGCAAAAATTGCCCTTTATTCCTTAAGGAAAAACAAATTCGTTTACTCATGTCCCAAGAAAACAGTACATATAAACAAGCATTAAATATATACTTACAAAAACATGATAACAATGACAGGTCAGTAGAAATAAATTCCAATTCAATGAGTAACACACAAAATTCTATTGCTGAGACAATAATTAACGACCAATTAAACAATGAGCCAGCAAGTAATAAACCAACATATAAGGAAACATTATTAACAAATAGTAAAGGAAAAGAAGACTGTTTAAATAGAAAGAAAAATGAGATAGTAAACTCAACTCGGAACACATCACATCTGAGTTTGGAAGTAATAAGAAGAATTAATAACAAAAGACATATCGAAAAGCCGACTGAAACAAAGATGCAAGTTGATGGAGAATCTAACCGTAAAGAAAATCAAAGCATAATAGTGGAAAACGAGGAAGAAACACAAAATAGAGAAATATTTAGAAATAAAAGTTTAATTGGAAAAATAAAAGATATTTTGCTGTCGAGGACCAATAGGAAAGAAAAAAATGTTGTAATTCTAGAAAGTATAGTAGAAGAGTTTAAAAAGTATTTCATGCAGATGTTTAAAAGAGTGGTTTAAGGTAATTTGTGATATGTTTAATAATGGCCAGTAACGCTAAAGTAATTAAGTTAAATATACTCCAATGGAACTCACAGAGTATTAGGCCTAAGCATTTGGAGTTTGAAAGCTTATTAATTCAAGAGAAAATTCACTTGGCTATTCTTAGTGAAACGTGGCTAGAAAGAGAAAAAGAATTTAACATTAATGGCTACCATGTATACAGGAAAGACAGAGAGGACTCGTACGGTGGGGTTGCCATAGTAATTCACAAGTCACTTAAGGTACAGTCATCTGTAATTAGATTGGGCAATGTAGGAATTGAAATATTACATTTAAAATTGCTGAATTGCTCTAATTTGGAAAATGTTATATCGGTATATTGCCCATCAAGTACACGCACTACCTCATCCGACTGGGATAGTCTATTTAGTGTAAATTTAAAAAAAAAACATTGATAGCTGGCGACTTTAATGCTCACCACACAAATTGGTCATTTAAAACTGATACAAGAGGGATACAAATCTTGGATTCAGCGATTGAGAATGGCTTTATTTCCCTGAACAATGGCAGCCCTACAAGAATAAGATTGGTGAGTGGTATACTACAAGAATCGTATCCTGATGTGACATTTGTGTCATCGGACATTGCTGTTAACTTTAAGTGGGATGTAACAAACGAAACTTTAGGAAGCGATCACTTGATAATTAAAATAAGTTTAAATTGTAACAGTAATTGCAAGCCATTTAGGGGGCGTAATTATAAGTTGGCCAATTGGAAGCTGTATAAGGAGTGTCTTACCGTAGCTTTTAGGTCCATAGAGGTAACAAATAATATTCAAGAAAGATATGATTTTATAATTGATCAAATTAATACCGCTGCTAATAAGAGTATTCCACTAATTAAAATATCTACCGACCCTACTAGCAAATTTAGACCAAAACCATATTGGAATCATAACCTGTCTAAGTCGGTTGCTCAGAGAAGATTAATGCTCAAACAATTTAGACGCAATCCTACCCCTTTAAATCTCTCAATACTGACAATTTATTTTATAACGGAATGTACATAAATAACAACTTATACCTAATTAATATATATACCTAATTAATTAATAAAATAACAAAATTATATCCTAACTTAACTAAAACTATTAAAAAACTAAAATATGGCGTCAAAAAATTCCTCCGCATCGCTGTCGACTGGTAATGTACCCAAGAGACTGGCGGCATTGCCACGTTGTATAGAAATGCTTAGCCTCTGGCCAAGGTAAAAGCCGGCCCTTGGGTCACGGGAAGTGTCAACCAGCCGTTCGGAGATTTCGTTAAACAAACCATGAGCGCTTGGACCCCACGGCCCGAGGGTTTCAACCCCAAACGGCTCGAAAATATAATTACCGATAAGGTTATTATACTTTCGCCAATTGAGGTTTTCCGCAGCCGCAGCAGCAGCGCCAGCACAGCACGCCGAGCCGGGAAGATGGGATGGCGCAAGAGTGTCGACACAAGTTGCGTCCCACACTAAAGGCCTACCCACCTTCCATGGAAATAAAGACATGCCATCCGGTCTCTTGCCATCGTCGCGTGCCAAGCCATTGGGTTCTAATACAGCTGGGACGCCGACGGTGACAAGAGCCCGTCGGATGATGTCATTAATGTTCGCGTGCCGCGCTATGCGACCCGCACTTCGGCTGCAAGACAGGCCGTGGTGTCCGAGGCTGTTGACAACTTCGCCACAGTGACAGCGATGAGGAGAGCAACAAGGGGCTCCTAGTCGCAGGGAAGCAGCGAGGCGGAAAGTAGTGTCGTCAAACAAAGTGCCTATACTCGACGACGGTAGTGCATGAAGCCACAGACCCGACTCCCACTTACCCACAGCCAGCAGGCGCGCACGCTCCGCAGTAGTAGCAGACGTGTTTAGTAAATTATTCTGTACTACTCTACAAAGCGGCTCATCCCACCGTCTCTGGGAAGATGGATTGTCGGGTGAATCTGAATTCGGGCAAGCGAGTCTCCAGGTATCCATAGCCTCGGTGAAGCACGGCACATCAAAATTAATCAGTGTCGAGGCTAGGATTTTCCTGATTAAATTCTCAGCGCCGTGGATCGAGGATATAAAAGCCGGTAAACTGATACTAGAAATTTTGCGGATAGTCAGCAATACATTTCTCAAGTATTGAGAAATGTATTGCTGATTCAAAAAAAGCCCTACAGCAGGCTAAGCAACAGAGTTGGAGTGGTTATTGCAATAGTATTGACGAGACCACTACAGCTACAGAGATGTGGAATCGAATGCGATGGATTAAGGGCTATAAAAAGGAACCATTTCAACCTACAGACCATCAAAAAGAGGAACTATTGTGCGACTTGGCACCTGACTCTGTACTTCCCCCGATGCCTATCATCAATTCAATGAATCCATCTCTTGAGGCAGATTTCAGTTATGAAGAAATGCAGAAATGTTTTAAGAAAAAAGACACTGCCCCTGGACCAGACCTTATAACTTTCTCAATGTTGTACAACTTACCAACAATTGTTAAGCTTTACTTATTGGATACTTATAACTTGATTTTTTTATACGGTTACATCCCCTTACAATGGAGACAGATTAAAATTATCCCTATTCCTAAGATTAGTAATGAAAATGCTGCGACTAAGATAAGACCAATTGCTCTCATGTCCTGTGTTTGCAAAATTCGCCACACAATGATCAATAAGCGTTTAGAGTGGTACGTTGAGAAAGAAAAAGTTTTATCCACCGAAACTACAGGTTTTAGACGGGCTCATTCAAGTTTAGATGCGTTGGTAAGATTAATTTGTCATATACAAATAAGTTTTTCTAAAAACATCTCGACTTTAGCATGTTTCCTCGACTTAGATAATGCTTATAATAATGTCATAGTTAGTCAAATTATTAATATTTTGGAAGATATCAACGCGGGCTCTAAAGTATCTAAATATCTATGGATGTTTCTTAGTGATAGGCGTCTTGTGATAAAAGCGGACAGTACCCACGACACAGACTGTGTATGTCGATGGACGCATAGAGGTTTAGCTCAAGGGGACCCGTTGTCCCCTCTATTGTTTAATATTGTTACCTCTAAGATTACCCACAACATAAATAACGTATCAATATCTCAGTATGCAGATGATTTTGTTTTTTTTACTAATCAATCTCAAGTAAACGATAGCGTTATCAACATGCAAAGGGCGCTCAACACCATGGTAGGGTTGTTACAAGAAATTGGTCTGCAGCTATCTACTTCTAAGTCGAAGTACTGTTTATTTAGCAGGGGATTTAGAACACAACCAATTAATTTAGTTATTAATAGTCTACCTCTAACTGTTACTGAAAGCATCAAATATTTAGGCATGTGGCTTGATAGGCAATTGCGAAATATAAATGAAACTTATCAAGAAACACAAAAATATCTAAATTTATTAAAAGTATTGTCTGGACTTTCATGGGGAATTCATCCGAAACATATTAGACGATTGTATATTGCGTTGATTAGGAGCAGGATGGATTACGGTAGTTATTTATATGACAATAGTGCAAATTCGCACACACACAGGTTAGATAAGGTCCAGAATCAGAGTTTAAGAATTGTTGGTGGGTTTATTAGAAGTACACCCATTCACACAATGGAGTGTGAGTTATGTGTCCCTCCTCTATTTATTAGGCGACATTTTTTAGCTATAAAGTACACTTTAAAAATACAATCGTGGTCAAATAATACTACTATTAGTCTATTAAAAGAACTAAGCGCTCTTTGTACCAAAAGGTATTGGCAAAAAAAGAAAATTCCTCTATTAGTTTCAACATATGAAAAAACTCAAAAAGAAGCTATATCATCCAGTTATCCACTAGAAATGTTTACATTGAATACTTGGGTTACTAACATTCAAATAAATAAGATTATCAAGTATGATCTAGATTCTATTAAAGGTAGTAAACACAATTACAATTTTAATATTCTTAAAAATGAAATCTTACATGAATTACGTAATAAATATGATAATTGGCATAGAATATATACTGACGGCTCAAAGAGCGCTTGTGGACTAGGGGCTGCCTTCTATCACCCCGAAGATAAAATTAGAGGTTGTTTTAAGGTTAATAGTAGTAATATATCTATAATGACAGTGGAACTTACTGCAATTTCAGAAGCTCTAATGTACGCTAAGACCAAAGGTTTACATAAGGTAGTAATACTCACAGACAGCAAGAGTGCCTTGCAGCATATTGCTCAATGCTCCTCTGGTGGCAGAGGTGTTTCGAAAGCTTATGCCATTCTTAGTCTAATTCATGAGTTCAATTGCAGCAATAGAGATCTGAGATTGCAGTGGGTTCCATCCCATGTTGGCTTACCGGGAAACGAGGAGGTTGATTTACTTGCAAAAAAGTCAGCTTTACAAGGAATACCTATTGATGTTAAATATTACTACTCTGAATTATTAAATAAATATAAAATAAATTGTCACAACATGTGGAAAGAATACTTTGATAAAAAATCTCTCGAAAAAGGTGTTTGGTACAAAACGGTGCAATGTGAACCTCCGCGTATTCCCTGGTTTGCCGCTATGAGATTTTGTCGAAAATATATTGTAATAGCACATAGGTTAAGGACCGGACACATGCCACTCAACAAGTTTGGCTTTCTAATGAAAAAAGTGAGTAGTCCAAATTGTCAATACTGCGAGTCTGTGGAGGATGTCCATCACTTGTTGGTGGAATGTGTCCGTAATCGCAGAGAAAGAGACGCCTTATTGGCAGAGTTAAAAATTAGTAAGTTAGATTTAGGTGCTGTTCAATGTTTTTTGTCTAAACCCTGTAGTGAGGAGGCTAAGAAAATTTATATGTAGTTTTGTTTGCAGCTATTTAGCTAATAGAGCGTCTCTTGTCTCTTAGTTCGTAAACATATTTTTGTTATGAGTTATGATGGGGCTGACATGGTTATGTATGATAACCAAAAGCCTCTAAATAAATAAAGATTAAAAAAAAAAAAAAAAACTATACGGAACGCGCGACAGTTTCTTAACGTGTTCACCGCTCGACCGCTTGGTGGCGCTGGCGTCCCGATTAGTCAAACGAGTGACTAACGTAACATATTATTGTAAGTAAGTTAAAATATATATATACAATATACATTATAATAAAATAGTAAGGAAGTCAAAACTGTACATAGAATATTTTTGAAAAAAAGTTACTGAACGAGTCTGATGCCGAAAATAAAGTTTTTAGAATGTTTGTCCGTTTGTAGGTATGCATATTTCGGATTGGCGCAAAAATGGCTAACGGATTTTGATGAAATTTGGCACACAAATAGTTTATAATCTGGATTAACACGTAGGGTACTTTTAATCCCGGTAGTACAGTCCGTGAGATACTTTCCGTCATCCACGCGGGCGAAGCCGCGGGTAAAAGCTTCTTATACACATAAACCTTCCAGAATAAATGCTCTAAATGATGGTAAGCACCGCATCAAATTCCGTTGCGTAGTTTGGAAGGGCAACGCGGTCAAACAGACATGAAAACCGACCATTATAATTATGGTCATGAACAACGGCATGGACTATACATATTAATCCTTTTCACATGACATATTATTATAGGTGCCAACCCTAGCATTCTATAAACCATACCAGCCATGTCAATTAAAACAATTTGTATCGTGACAGTGTCCCATTCAAACACGTATTGGATTTCATTTCAACACGATAATTAAATTGTTTGAGATAGGGGAGGAAATCGCTCCAATGGGAGACCATTCATTCTGAATGCAATTGAACATGAGATCATTCTAAAGACGACTGTTATAAAAAAACTTTTTACAAACAAAAAAAAAAAGCAACCGACTTCCAAAAAAAAAACTACAAAGTGAAAACTAACTTTAATTTAGGAAGTCGGTTTCTTTAGATCTGTATTTTAGTTTTTTTGCCACCGACTTCCGAAATTAAAGTAATTTTTTTTTGTTTTTTGGAAGTCGGTTGTTCACTTTTTAGTGGGTCGGTTTGTAATTTATTTAAGTTACATTAGCGTAATCTCAACTGCTAATCACCTTTTACAAAATATTGCTTTTCCCGATGCAGGGACGGTATTTGTTGAGGAATTCTCCTGGTACTTCTCCATCA
This sequence comes from Fissipunctia ypsillon, assembly GCA_947568875.1. Taxonomy (NCBI): domain Eukaryota; kingdom Metazoa; phylum Arthropoda; class Insecta; order Lepidoptera; family Noctuidae; genus Fissipunctia; species Fissipunctia ypsillon. The sequence goes on along the minus strand of OX387645.1, from coordinate 10,679,779 downwards.
GCCCCACTTCACCATATGTGTACATTGTGAGGAGCATAAATTGCTTAGCAACCATATTAAAGTAATCGAATTCCAACCCGTGAAATACTTATTATTTTATTAGGTAGTTTTGGCGACCATCTGTGGTCTTTTCATCAGGTCCACTTCACCAAATGGTGCTTTCCGAGAGCAAATTCACGAATTACTATAAAAAATATCCAAATCGCTATAGGTGTGCCTATAAAATTTGAGGGTATCCCTCGATTTCCATGGGATCCCCTCATCAGATTCTGACTTGGTGACAATGGGAGCACCTCGAAAGTATACACTTTCAAACAAAAAGAATTTTTATAATCGGTTCACAATTGACGGAAAAATCGGTGGACATACGTAAAAAAAAACATACATACAGTCGAACATAGAACCTCCTCCTTTTTCGAAGTCGGTTAATAAGTCAATGGAGTTGATTTAAAGAATGACTCTGGCTTGTAGACAAGCCAAAATCATTCAGTCATTTTTGATACAGACTGCTGTATCAAAAATATTAAAATACACTCGAGGACTTTACTAGAATTTACTTCAGGTGTACTCTGGTCCCAGGGCAGACAACTCTGCTACCACCTTGCTTGGCTAATATTAAAATATTCAAATCGTTCATATTCAATTCAAAAATAGTTCACGTCGCGTGATATTTTTAAACATATTTAAAACATAATTCTGTCTCAATCAACTTCAAACGATTGACGGAAACAGAACGATGTATTCAATTCGTTTAGCGCTAAACGTGTTTAGTGATTTGTTCAAACATTTTTTAATGCAAAATGTCTAGTAAACATTTCGCCAGTTATGTTTGTCCCATGTAGGTAATAGGGGGCGAGCCTATTGCCATCTACCGGGCACAAATCTAGACTCCGGGCTGCTACTGAGAAATTCTTGATGGAAAAACCCAATAACGCTTTGCCCGACTTGGGAATCGAACCCAGTAGTGCTATTCTGTAAACGTCACTTGCAACCTTACTCAAGTGAGCGCACACAATTCGAAAGTGAACTCATTTGTTTTTAAAGTAAATCATCGGGGATTCACAACGAGACACCGTTCGAATTTCGAAGTGATGTTTGAACAAAACTTGATTGATGCCCGTGTCTGAAGTCCGATATATATATATATTTCGTGGCATTTTGAACCTTATGCGAAGTGAGAGTGAATAGCGAAGTGAGATGCGAGTTGTTGTTTGAAGTTTACAGAATCGACCAACTGAACCTCATGAACAGCAGTAGCGCCTGCGACCAATAGACCAATGTTCCGACGTGGACGCCACACGCAACTACGTCCAATAATTAAATCAGCGATTAACTACCCTCGTAATAAAAAACCGATGGCGGTCCCTACATATAATTAATTTTCATGTCGGGATTTCCCATGACTGGGGCTTGCATGCGGGTTGATATGGGAAATCCTGAGAACGTTACCATGAATATAATTTAAGGAGCTAGGGTCGTTAGAGTTGGTGTTAGTAACATACACACATAAACTCACGCCGTCTTCCCATGGGGTAGGCAGAAACTACAGAACGCCATCTGCGACGATCCTGACACACTCTATTTGCTTCGTTTACGTTTACGCCATACACGCGCGCCGGTTGTGAGTACTACGCACCTGACCTTTCTGAAGAACATCACCAATAAGGTTATCATAAGTAAAAACCGGCACGCAATTGGCCGGTAAGCGCTACAAGCGGGCCGCACGACCCACTGCAGTCGGTCCCACAACACACTACAGCCGGGCCGCACGACCCACTACAGTCGGCCCACAACACACTACAGCCGGGCCGCACGACACACTACAGTCGGTCCCACAACACACTACAGGTGGGCCGCACGACCCACTAAAGTCGGCCCACAACACACTACAGCCGGGCCGCACGACACACTACAGTCGGCCCCACAACACACTACAGGTGGGCCACACGACACACTACACTCGGCCCCACAACACACTACAGGCGGGCCGCACTACCCACTACAGTCGGTCCCACAACACACTACAGGCGGGCCGCACGACACACTACACTCGGCCCCACAACACACTACAGGCGGGCCGCACTACCCACTACAGTCGGTCCCACAACACACTACAGGCGGGCCGCACGACACACTACACTCGGCCCCACAACACACTACAGGCGGGCCGCACGACACACTACAGTCGGCCCACAACACACTACAGCCGGGCCGCACGACACACTACAGTCGGCCCACAACACACTACAGGCGGGCCGCACGACACACTACAGTCGGCCCACAACACACTACAGCCGGGCCGCACGACACACTACAGTCGGCCCCACAACACACTACAGGCGTGCCGCACGACACACTAAGCCGGGCCGCACGACACACTACAGTCGGTCCCACAACACACTACAGGTGGGCCGCACGACCCACTACAGTCGGCCCACAACACACTACAGCCGGGCCGCACGACACACTACAGTCGGCCCCACAATACACTACAGCCGGGCCGCACGACCCACTACAGTCGGCCCACAACACACTACAGCCGGGCCGCACGACACACTACAGTCGGCCCCACAACACACTACAGCCGGGCCGCACGACACACTACAGTCGGTCCCACAACACACTACAGGTGGGCCGCACGAACCACTACAGTCGGCCCACAACACACTACAGGCGGGCCGCACGACACACTACAGTCGGCCCCACAACACACTACAGGCGGGCCGCACGACACACTACAGCCGGGCCGCACGACACGCTACAGTCGGTCCCACAACACACTACAGGTGGGCCGCACGACCCACTACAGTCGGCCCACAACACACTACAGCCGGGCCGCACGACACACTACAGTCGGCCCCACAACACCTTACAGGCGGGCCGCACGACACACTACAGCCGGGCCGCACGACACACTACAGTCGGTCCCACAACACACTACAGGTGGGCCGCACGACCCACTACAGTCAACCCACAACACACTACAGCCGGGCCGCACGACACACTACAGTCGGTCCCACAACACACTACAGGTGGGCCGCACGACCCACTACAGTCGGCCCACAACACACTACAGCCGGGCCGCACGACACACTACAGTCGGCCCCACAACACCTTACAGGCGGGCCGCACGACACACTACAGCCGGGCCGCACGACACACTACAGTCGGTCCCACAACACACTACAGGTGGGCCGCACGACCCACTACAGTCAACCCACAACACACTACAGCCGGGCCGCACGACACACTACAGTCGGCCCCACAACAAACTACAGGCGGGCCGCACGACACACTACAGTCGGTCCCACAACACACTACAGGCGGGCCGCACGACACACTACAGTCGGCCCACAACACACTACAGGCGGGCCGCACGACACACTACAGTCGGCCCACAACACACTACAGCCGGGCCGCACGACACACTACAGTCGGTCCCACAACACACTACAGGTGGGCCGCACGACCCACTACAGTCGGCCCACAACACACTACAGCCGGGCCGCACGACACACTACAGTCGGCCCCACAACACACTACAGCCGGGCCGCACGACACACTACAGCCGGGCCGCACGACACACTACAGTCGGTCCCACAACACACTACAGCCGGGCCGCACGACACACTACAGTCGGTCCCACAACACACTACAGATGGGCCGCACGACCCACTACAGTCGGCCCACAACACACTACAGCCGGGCCGCACGACACACTACAGTCGGCCCCACAACACACTACAGGCGGGCCGCACGACACACTACAGCCGGGCCGCACGACACACTACAGTCGGTCCCACAACACACTACAGGTGGGCCGCACGACCCACTACAGTCGGCCCACAACACACTACAGCCGGGCCGCACGACACACTACAGTCGGCCCCACAACACACTACAGCCGGGCCGCACGACACACTACAGTCGGTCCCACAACACACTACAGGTGGGCCGCACGACCCACTACAGTCGGCCCACAACACACTACAGGCGGGCCGCACGACACACTACAGCCGGGCCGCACGACACACTATAGTCGGTCCCACAACACACTACAGGTGGGCCGCACGACCCACTACAGTCGGCCCACAACACACTACAGCCGGGCCGCACGACACACTACAGTCGGCCCCACAACACACTACAGGCGGGCCGCACGACACACTACAGCCGGGCCGCACGACACACTACAGTCGGTCCCACAACACACTACAGGTGGGCCGCACGACCCACTACAGTCGGCCCACAACACACTACAGCCGGGCCGCACGACACACTACAGTCGGCCCCACAACACACTACAGGCGGGCCGCACGACACACTACAGTCGGTCCCACAACACACTACAGGCGGGCCGCACGACACACTACAGTCGGCCCACAACACACTACAGGCGGGCCGCACGACACACTACAGTCGGCCCACAACACACTACAGCCGGGCCGGACGACACACTACAGTCGGTCCCACAACACACTACAGGTGGGCCGCACGACCCACTACAGTCGGCCCACAACACACTACAGCCGGGCCGCACGACACACTACAGTCGGCCCCACAACACACTACAGCCGGGCCACACGACACACTACAGCCGGGCCGCACGACACACTACAGTCGGTCCCACAACACACTACAGGTGGGCCGCACGACCCACTACAGTCGGCCCACAACACACTACAGCCGGGCCGCACGACACACTACAGTCGGCCCCACAACACACTACAGGCGGGCCGCACGACACACTAGTCGGCCCCACAACAAGCTACAGGCGGGCTGCACGACACACTACAGTCGGTCCCACAACACACTACAGGTGGGCCGCACGACCCACTACAGTCGGCCCACAACACACTACAGCCGGGCCGCACGACACACTACAGTCGGCCCCACAACACACTACAGGCGGGCCACACGACACACTAGTCGGCCCCACAACACACTACAGCCGGGCCGCACGACACACTACAGTCGGCCCCACAACACACTACAGGCGGGCCGCACGACACACTAGTCGGCCCCACAACACGCTACAGGCGGGCCGCACGACACTACAGTCGGTCTCAGAACACACTAGAGGCGGGCCGCACCGCACTTTTTGTATGACAATGCGTTGCGGTGTGGCTCGATGCGGCTGTAATATGCGCTTGCTTAGCATTTGTGTGTGACAATCAAGATTACTGCCCTCCTGAAGATAATTGGTTACCGCTCCCTATAGACATGCAATCCTGGATGCAACGCAAGTACAATCACCGACCCAGAGACCAGGCTAGAATTTCTATGTAATCAGCCGAATCGAAACTACTTGCTACGGCTGCCAGAATAGGTATGGCAGTAGATGGGCGGTAGTACTTAATTAATATTTCTATAAAATACTGCTGCGCATGTTATTGGGTTTTTTTTTATCAGGAATTCCTCAGTAGCTGCCCGGAGCCTGGTTTTGTGCCCGATTGATGGCAATAGGCTTGCCCCCTATTACGTGGGACTTAAACATAACTGGCGAAATGTTGGTGTACTATAGGTAACACCTCTGCCTAACCCTTGGGAGATTACAGCCGAGATGATAAGTTATGTATAAAATGACAAGTGTTCATAAACCGAACGCTAGCTTCGGCCAATATGTACAGGCCATGGGCCATTACACATCCACGGAATACGTAACTACGTTCATTCATGAGCACAGGATGAGGCAACCGTTTGTAGGTAAAGATATGCATAAACTCGTATCAAATTAAATTATAGCCTTGCTCGTGGTTCCGTCCGCTTTGCATAATTATCCTATTAAATCATGGGAGCCATTACTTCCTTCAGGTTTAAGAGAGGCTAATTTTATAATTAAAACCATTGTTTAGTCGGTCCATTACGTGTAATAAAAGAATTTAGCTCATTCGTAGGTGTATAGAAAGAAGAAAGAAAGAAAAATTGTTTATTCTGCACAAACAAAACGCACATTACACAAAAAAAAATACATAGAGTACACACATATGTACAAAGTATCCAAAAGCCTCGTAATGGGGAAGGCAACTGTCAAAATGGCGCTGTCGTAGCTAGTTCCCAACACAAGCCAATAATACAAGGCGTGAGGTGGTTTTATTTTATTTTTGCGAAAATGATGCGTTGTTGTGTTACTAAATACTCCGAAATTGGAGTCCACCATTTCCCGAGAGACCTTAAAATTAAAAGATGGTGGCTTAAAGCTATTCGTAGAGATGTTTTATAAATTAAACAGAGTAGGTAGAAACATTTTGAAGAAAGTGACTTTGAGGATATATTTATGGTTTTAAATTCTGACACTTTCCATATCATTTACTTGATTTAAAATATTGATTATCACCGAAAATAACGAAATAGCGAAATAAAAGTAAATTCATGACATGACTGAACGAAATGTCAAACTTATTGTAAGCCGTGGGGACCTAGCTATGATCACGCCATCTACAATTAGCTTGGCCCGACCTTTCCCATTAATCCGCATAAGGTTTACAAATTTTTTGTCCATTGCTTGATGTCGGAGCCAGGGACCAAAGGCAATTTACGTTGCTCTCTGACTGTGAACTGTCACCATGACCTGCCCACCAAATGTAACACATGCCACTGAACATGGAATTGACATGAACGGCCGGAAGTCGTTGTAAAGATCACAATGTTTAGCGAATCAGTACCCTAATTGCGTAACACACTATTAATCACAATCTGAATGATTTTGAAGCATATTGCTAACACATTGCTTCATATGTTCGAAAAATTTGTCTGATCAACAACGTAAATAACGCAATGAATGTTGTAAAGAGGGTTGTCACATTTTGCACCTCTCTCACTTACACGGGACCAAATTTTTAAGAATGTTAAATGAAAAGATGCTTTTATGAAAAATGTGATCAATGGGCGACCTACTAAATAATAGTAATTTAATAGGTAATTATTAAAAACACATTTTTATTGTGGCATTTATTTAAATCATCTCAAAAACAGATCATAATACTTATTGAGCTAAGTTTATTAGATGACGCAATAGAAATGTGTTTTTGATAACTTCCTATTAAATTAATATTATTTAGTAGGTCGCCCATTGATTACATTTTTCAAAAAAGCATTTTTTCATTTTACATTCTTAAAAATTTGGTCCTGTGTGAGCGAGAGAGGTGACAAAATGTGATAACCCTCATAACCGATTCCTACTGTATGTAACGCAATTGCTCCGCTGCACCATAATTGCGTAGGTAACACACTTTCAATCACAATCCGAGGCTTTTAAAAGATACTTCTAATCCATTGCTTCATACGTTTGAAAAAATCGTCTGCTAATAAACGTAAATAACGCAATGAACCTGGCTGAACTGTCAAAATGAAAGGCATTGTGATCGATTTTCATTTTATGTTATGTTGTTACGCAATTACCCCGCTGGTGGTGATCGCAATACGGATTGGCGTTCATTATTGGCGACGTTAGGTTAGTAGTTATGTATGTGTTGTTAGTTAAATCATACTTCCATTACTTCTTCAAAGTGAAAACCGTAAAAACAATGTAAGTACAACAGAAAATAACCCTTTCCCTAAAAAAGATTATAACCACAATCTAAAACTTAACAAGCACTACGTCTTGCTCTTCCTTCCTTAAGCGGTTTACCGTAACCATATCGGTCACTCCCAAGTTCCCAACAACTTCACAGTTTACACATTATCCGATTTGTCGTGAAGTTTGCAGCGAGCTTTATGCGAAGCCTCAAGACCACCACTAAAAGGTTTTCAGTGTTGTCTACTGCCTGGCTGATTGAATTTGAATAAGGAACTTAGAAACGTAACTACCGGTAACCGGAACAAATATGGCGGTACTACGAGACTTCATAGCAAATAGTAGAAACATACTAATTCCATGCTTCATAGAATAGTGACAGACATACTCGTATGTAATATTATATTAATCACAGACGTACTTCACCATAATAACCACAAGAGTTTACAGCGTGAATTTGGTAAGGGAGCGTAGTTTAGCCTTATATAAGTATGTAGAAATTAATTAAATAATAATCAAACAAAATTTTTGATTGGCTAATTTTCCTGACAATTATTTAACCCATACACACATCGCGCCTGTATTCCCCGAAGAGTTAGGCAGAGGTGTACCTATATATAGTACACCCATATTCCGCCCGTTGTGTGTGTGTGTGTGTGTGTTTCGTGTTGATATACAATAAATTGCAATAATTATGATTAATGCCTTTGTTTTTAATACGATACCTTTGATACTTAAGTTATTTCACTCTGTCATCTCAGAAACAGTGCCTTGATAGGTTTTCAACTATATAGTATTAGTTAGCCTTATTGCACAACACATTGTTCAGTCTTCTCTTTGTCAGTTCATTCACAATATCCATACTAATATTATAAATGCGAAAGGAACTTTGTCCGTCTGTTTGTAACGAACAGATCGTTATGAAATTCGTCAGATAGGTAGCCCGGGGCTGGGCTCATTTTCATCCTGGATATTTGTATTAAAAAAATTATGAAATACAAAATACACGCAGGTGAAGTCACGTCAAGTCCATAAAAATTCAAATCCATACTAATTCATAACCCCATACGTAATACTTACATAGTGTAGATAATAATATTATAAATTCGAAAGTACTCTGTCTGTCTGTTACCTTTCACGCCTGTTTTTTTTTTTGGTGGTTTTCTCCCGCTATTCAGTGGGAAGATAAAAATTGGCAAGGCGATAGATGGCATCCTGGGGAAGGACATAGGCTATTTTTGGTCTCAAAAATAATTCTACAAGAGGTGATATAGGTGATGAAAGTTTGTATGGGAAACCCAGCATTTTTTAAGTTAGTTATATGAAAATTCAAATTTATGCTTTTGGTAGGAAATAAAAAATGATGTGGTTCAGCGTTTTTGAAAAATCATCCCCTAGGGGGTCAAATAGGGGTTGATTTTAAAATTCACAAATAATACTTAAAAAATTGTGTATCTCTGTTTAAGAGAATTAAGGGATTTGGAAATGTAATATGTAAAGTCAAGATGGTGTCAACGAAAATTTACTCATTTTAGACATGCGTGAAACTTTTATGGTTGATTGGTTTTATGGTACCATCTTAAATTTTAATTTTGATCCCATTTTCGTTATCAGAAACCTTGAAAACCATGAAAACGGCATCTATGACGAAAACTATGAAAATTCTCGATGGCGCCATCATCCATACCATCCAATAATAACAAAACTGGGGTCAAAATTAATTCTGACCCCAGTTTTGTTATCAGTGACTTCGAAAACCACGAAAATGACACCCATGTCGAAAATAAATAAAAACAAAAAAAGGTACAATAAAAAAACTACGACAAAAACTATTGACGTCTAATTAGACTATTTACTTCCAGTCTGTCTGTAACTGGAACAAGTAACTGGCGAATTGCGGGTGTACTATTCACAACATACACTCCTTTTTTTTGTCGGGGTGGAAATCCTCATGGATGTCCTCCGCACTGGAGTGGGCGGAGGGATCTGTCAGACTCTCACTGACTAAAACCACCCCGGTGTTCCCTTGTACACCTGCGTCGGGGGCTGCCGGTGTAAATGTGACTTCCGCGGCCCCGGACTGGTGATGGCCCGCGCCATGCGCGCCACGTCCAAAAGGGGGGAGTGAGATGTTGAGCTTCCCCCGTTACTTCTTAGCGAGGCGCACGTGGAATACTACGCGCCTCCATCTCGGGTCCTGTGGAATGGAGGGCGATGGATGTCCCCAAGTCCATCGCCCTCTGGACCAATTTAGGGCGGCTGGAAGAGGGCATTATCCGCCCTCCACCGACGCCCAGTGCGCCTGGTGCGGGACGGGACAGCACTCATGATCTCCCTTACAGCATACACCCCTGCCCCAACCCAACCCTTTGAAACAATACAGGCGTGATGTTATGAAGAAATCTCATTCCCTCAACTTTTTCGCGCTACTGTCCTTTCGCGCAAGTGGATTCGCGCAACTGTCTTTCGCACAAGTGTCTTTCGCACAAAAGTCCATACGCGCAAGTGTTCCTTCGCGCAAAAGTCCGTTTGCGTAAGTGTCTTTCGCGGAAATGTCTTTCGCGCAAGTGTACCAGATCCATGCGGCTGTTATTATTTAGCCACGAGCCCCCAACTGAAAAGGCGACCCAAATGTAGAAACACCTTATAATTTTACAAGTTTTATAAGTCTTTATAAGTTTACATTTGTAAACAACATCTTTAATTTTGCATTACGATGCAATAGCATTTCGCTAAAAGCAATAACTGATGAGATGCGCATCACCCAGATACATAAAACATAACTTACACATAAATTGCTCTCCCATACATAAATGCATGTGATCAATCATTCTCATGATAACGAAGTTAGAGTTACGTACAGACATATTACAGCTTTATGTGTACCTATGTTGGGAAGTTTTTCGCAAACACAACTTTCCTCTTTCACCTTTCCCTGTTGATTTGACTGAGGAAATTGACCGGAATCTTGTTACTTCTACTCTTCAATATTTATTTATTTACTTAATATTATAAGCTATAGGGAAATCAAACACGTGTACCCCCCACCAGTGCTGCCTCTGGTGGATCTTTTTTAAATTTTCAGAGGAATTCCGACTAATACCGTCCTATGGGGTAAAAGATTATGATGTTAAGTTCTTTTTTTATCTTAACACCTTCTAGTCTGATGTGAATTGTCACATCATATTGTTTGCTCGTACGAGGCTGAGTCATGTCTTTTTCGCCAGTTTTGGCTAACAAAGGTCAAATAGGACAATGTTAGTTTGTGTTGGTGCATATTAGCACACATTAATGTTTGACTGACACTTGTCGTGGTGTCGATTCGTTCATCCTTTTTTTTTTTTGGTTGGGAAACCATCAAATGACTTCTCCCGCTCTGGGCGGAGCGGGAGGGCGTGTCAGACTTTTACTGACTAAAACCCACCCGTGTTCCTTAGTTGCCTGTGCCGGGGCCACGGTAAGATTCGTTCGTCCTGATTTAAGCTTTTTCTTGGAAGGGACAGACCTCATATTGTAAATTTTATTTCTGGCGTTAGGTAATTGTTCACATAGGTATTACGGAGAAGTCATTTGATGATTTCCCAACCAAAAAAAAGGTTATTTCAATGTTTGTCTTAAAAGGATAAAATCAATCACTACGTTAGGCCTATTTTATCCGGTAGGTTTTAACCGGGCGTGCTATAAGCATGCAACGTTCGCAGGTTTTAATGATGATTAGTTTAAAAAGACAAACATTGATTTGAATAAAGAGTATAGAAAAATCAGTCGTAGACAGTTGGCCTTCCCCCTCTGAGAAGCGGTGATCTATTGTGAAAAAATGTAGCAGAATCTTGGAAAAATTAATAGCAAATGTCGCCAATAGTCTTTCATTTGGCACAAAACAATCCCCCCCGTACCGTAACACACAGACACACACACCGCACACACACACACACCCACGACACACACACACACACCCACACACGCCACATGTGACAGGAGTGAGTGGTGTGGTTGTGACAGTATCTACCAACCCCACACCAATTTCGTATATCACTACTTGCTATGTAAACAACACTGACAGGAAGTTACTATAACATCATCAAGATACACAAAGTGGACTAAATACGTATTATCGAAGCTAACTCAAAAACTATCCAAGCTAAGTTAATAAAATTTATATGAGACCACCGCGCAAGCTTCCTCGACCAAATGAAAAAGTATTTTCAAAATCGGTCCACAATTGACGAAAATATCGATGAACATAAATAAAAAATACATACGGACGAACATAATATAACCCCCTCCTTTTTTGAAGTCGTTAAAAAATAGGCCAGCCTTCTGGTCACGTGAAGAGTCGACCAACCGCTTGGCGATGTCTTGAAAATAAAAGTGGGCACTCGGACCCCATGGCCCTAGTGAAAATCAGGTCTAGTTGAAAACCAGCGCCAGGCACTAGTTGTCTGGCGTTTTTGCTGAACTGGTCCCATTTGGCGCAGCCGTGAGGCACACTTTCCTGTTAATTTCTTACATCGCACTTATTAAGTACACTTTTTATTTACATAACATAACATCACGGCTTGTTTCCCCGAAGGGTTAGGCAGAGGTATACCTATAGTACACCCACATTTCGGCAGTTATGTTTAAGTTCCGTGTAATAGGGGGCGAGCCTATTGCCATCTACCGGGCACAAATCCAGACTCCGGGCTGCTACTGAGAAATTCCAGATAGTAAAACGCAATAACACTTTGCCTGACCTGGGAATCGAACCCAGGACCTCATGCTCAGCAGTAGCGCTTGCGACCACTACACCAACGAGGCTTGTTATTTGTTTCCTTTTTTTAATTTATTTTTTTACTTGTAGTTTATGCTGTGTTGTGTGCCTTTTAGTCTTTGCTAAATAAATGTATTTTCTTTCTTTTAGTGTTTAAGCGACTCGAACATTTATAAAACCCAGTAAGGTTGAAATATTTGCGCCGTCTGAGGTTTTCTGCACCCACAGCAGGCGCCCCAGCCGCCGCTCATCATTTGACTCTTATGAGAGAAAAATCTTGATTGAATAAGAGAACCTTTCGCTATAGTGAAAGGACACAACACAAGCTGTCTAGTGTCCAATGAATTTTGTAATCCCATTACCCAATATCCTTATATGTAGGCTTGCCATACGTCCGGACTTAGTCCGAATGGTCCGGATTTGGCAACCATGTCCGGACTTGTAACAACGTCCGGATTTTTAATATTTGCTCACACAAATTGATTACATTACCGCCCGCCTCTCCCCCGACGCCAGTCTTATAATAATAAGTGCATAACTTATCCAGCATAAGCATAATATTGTATGTTTTTTATTTTAATAAATACATATGTTGATTTTGAGTTTTTTAATTACTAATACTTACCCATCTTAATTTCTCTGAGACTGGAGACTCCTTCTCCTCTCCTCTCCCGTACACTCAACAGTCTCTACATCTACAGTAGTTTTATTTACTGCCAGTTTTTCCAATTTCTACAACCGACACTTGAATTAAAATACGAAAACAAAATTTACTCTGACTTCGCTGGCCCGTCCGGACTTCACTCTAAAATAAGCAAGCCTACTTATACAATGTGAATCTGGACGTACGACATTAAATTAAAACGAGCACAGTACTAGTCCATCGAAACATTTTAAAACACGAAGATTAGTAGTTAATGGAAAAATAAAAAATTGCAGTTTTCAAACAAAATAAATTTTAAAAAAATAAGAAAAATATAAAAATGTTTTATTCAATAACAAACAAAGTTCGTTCAACAGTATTGAGGTTGACCTCTCCTTTTAAGTGTGAAAACACTTGTGACAGGAAAGGCCGCTCTCCCTTGACTTGATTACATTTATACATATTTATAACTTAAATATTAAATCTATATGGTATGCAAAAGAAAACTAAGTAAATCTAACAAGTAAATCTATGTGAGCACGCATGCAATGTGCGCACATATGTGTGTAGAAGCGTGAGTTATGGTGCTTGTGCTTGTGTGTGCGACCGTGTCTGTGGGTGAGTTAGTCTGTGCGTGTGACTGTGTAGTGTGTGTGAGTGTGTAAAAAAATATGTGTAGGTAACGGGATATTTATTTATTGATGTATTGATGTTTCATACATATACATACATATATTCGTATTAAAAAAAAACGCAAATAATAGCAAATAGTAGTAGTAGTTTATTTCGTAAATAGCAGAATCAACTGCATAAAAAGTAAACACGCTTTATCTACGAAAAGTCACTGGCCAACAAGGGTGCGGTGCGGGGTGCGGGCCGCAGCGGTGGCAATGTTTACCTATTATTACGGACTCGGATCTATATCATGTTGAAAAATAAAAAAATTAAAAATAAATTCCTGTTGCTAAAGTTTTCATGGGATTTGATTGATTTTTTGTATACGGGTAAAGAACATGATTCTCTTTACGTGGTTTAAAGGAATGTCAACCGTCCTGTTCCACCTTGTATATAGCTAACTCGTAGCTCTCTAATTGAAAATAGTAAATGAACTCATCGACAACTTTCGAAATACATGAAAATAAACGCGCTACTCTCTCCTAATGCTTGTTATCTAATTAGCGGACACACTTCACTTTCCACATTGTTTGTACGTCTAGCCACTCCTGGTACTGAGGTACCTATGTATATACCTATGTGATAAGTCTCAGGAAAGAAGCCACCTTGTAAAGGTGCATATAATCGCGTTACTGCTATTGTACAGTTAGCCTCAAGAAGATGTATATGTCGCAGCCAACTAGCCAGCCTTTTAACTAAACTATACTTACTATTACTCAACTAGCGGCCTGAATAATATTCAATTATAAGTTAAGTTGGAACCTTCACCAACCACACGCGAATTGGTCGCAGTAACTAAGCCAGGACACCAAATGAGTTAGGTTAGGTTAGAACTGTGAACAAACGCGCGCGAGCCGAGCGAGCGAAGCGAGCGTTGCCGCGATAGCGGCCGGTGGGCACTACTTCCAAAGGCTAGGCTGTTAACTAAACGGCTAATTAAGCTAGTTGGCTGCGAGATAAAGGTACATCAACAAGAATTCATTTGATTGTCTACAATCTGTGTTATACAATATTGTATCAATGTGTAGCTAGAATGTTTTGTTGCTTACACATTGATACGGAACAAAAATTGTAGAGGTAGACAATTAAATAAATTCTTGTCGATGTATACATCGTATTGAGGTTGACTGTACTAGTCAGTACTGCTGTACCTTGTGTATTGCAAGCTTAAGAGGCTTTATGAGGCAAAGTATCACATGCAAACAACTTACTTGCTGATGATAAGACAAAGTACCTCCTTACCTATTTCGCAGACATACCTTCAGAACATATGAAGCAGCAGTGGAATGGACGTTTCGCAGAGAACTTCTCACAGAAACTGGAACCTGCTGTCATCCTCGGAAAGTTCATTAATTGCTGCCGGTCTGCTGGAGTTGTAAACTGTTGAGTTAAAACGTACATTTACAGCAAGACCCAGGTTTCGTCGCATTTAGTACAGGTGACTTCAGAAAAATCCTGACGCCCGTAACTGTTAGTTAATAATTAGTTTCTGCTTTTATAGGGTTCCGTACCGCGAAAGGAAAAAACGGAATCCTTATAAGATCACTTCGTTGTCCGTCTGCCTGTCAGTCTGTCAAGCCCATTTTTCTCAGGAACGCGTGGAGGTATTAAATTGAAATTAGAATTATAAAAAAATCAAGCTTTTAAGTCAACGCAATAAAAAATACGGATATGAATGCGACTTATTTTGATACTCGCAAATAAATCAACACCTATAGGGTACTTTCCGTTGACTTTAATTTTTTTGCGATTACAAATGGTCACATTTTCCAACTGCAAAATTAAGCATTTTGCAGTTGGAAAATTTAACCATGACGTATGTCGATGTTTAGGAGAAAATGTTTTTCAACTACAATGTTAAGTTAGTTTTTGGGATAAATTCATCCCGACTACGGATCCCTTCATTGTGCGTGGTCCGACACGCACTTGGCCAGTTTTAGGGTTCCGTACCAAAATGGTAAAAAGGAACCCTTATGGTGCGACTCAGTCTGTCTGTCTGTCTGTCTGTCCGTCTGTCACAGCTGGATATCTCAAGAACTACTAATGCTATCAACTTGAAATTTGCAACAGTTTTAGATAACGTTTGCCCAACTATTTTGCAAATAAAAAAGATTTTTTTTTTGTAACAGGCACTGAAGGGGGGTGTTAAAAATTCGAAGTGGGGTTACTAGGGCATGTGTGGTGTCATATGAAAGAGCGCTGTTTGCACATTCTCAAACATTTTTTTTCTTTTTTTTAGGCCGCATAGTTTTCGACTTTTGATGAAAAATGTAAAAAAAATACCATTCCCTCAGAGAAAAATCTGAAATTATTCTATGTGATAGAAGTTTATGTAAAGATTACAGGGAAATAAAATTATGTCTCTGATTAGCACACTTTTTCAGAAATAATCAACAAAAATTACATTAGTTCCACTATCGGTCAAGAGAAGGCGCTGACTTAAAACTACAATGCTGTCCGCCGCGTCTATCCTACTTTTGAAGGACTGTTAGTACGTAAAGTAACAAATCCAAAATATTTATATTATGATGGTACGGAACCCTCGATGCGCGAGTCCGACTCGCTCTTGACCGGTTTTTTTTATTTACCTAAGGTAGCTCTCAAATATCTAATTAAATACATAGTATGTCTACCTAAATCGGGAGGCTGCTACGGTAATTTTTCTTAGGGTCATCATCACATTTTCCTAGCACGGCCTCTACAGGAACTTTTGGAATGGCTAACCTTGGCCTGCTTTAGGCATTTAAAAATGGGCAATAAACTATGGGGCGGATATTCACCAACGGCCTTGCATAGCTTGCGTGTTCTGTGCTGAGCTCACGCAACGCATCGTACGTCCACCCAGTAATAGGACTCGCCCATCAAGGAGCGCTGTCCCAAATTAGATGCATTGTTAATTTATTATACATAAAACAAAAGGTATTATATTAAAAAACGTATACTAAAAGATAAATAAATAAATTATCTTTAAAATGGTGAAGGATTCATACAGATACAATTAATAGTTTTTGCGTGATTCTCAGTTTTTTATCCGCGTTAGACGTAACTATACAAATTAATTACACTATGTAATATAAACAAAATCTAATATTCATATATTATTAAGAAAATGCTCTAATTTAACATAAATATATTTTTTTCCAAATCATAAACACTACTGGCTTAGATTTAGACGTGATCTTCGGTTTTAAAGTCATTAAAAGTCGGTTACCGTCGCCTTACGGTTCGCAGACGGTAAACGAGACACAATAGACGTTTTATTGTTATGATGCAATGAGGTTATATTTATGACGTGTCTATAGACGTCAAGCGCCCGCGAAATCAGTAGCAGAGAAAGGTGTGGGACTGTGGTCTCTGTGGGCGATGTGGGTTACCGCCACCAGGCTGGCCACAGGACCCATAAGGGTTACGTAAGGACGCATGAAGCTATGAGTCACACGGAAACGCCTTGCCCAAACCTCACTTTTAATTTTGGTCTAGATCCCGATCACAGAATCATTTTTTACTAAGTATGTACAATCTGGTATTTACCCCTTATTCAGAGTTCAATCGACAGATAGATATACATATATCGCTGAAAAAAAATGTGTGTGTGTCAGCTCCGACGCACGACTGGAGTTTACTCTGTGAAAGGTGCGCAACGTACGTTGCGCAGAAAAACGTAACGCTTGTATTAATTTCACTCCTCATAAAATTTCCATACCGGGGGCCTAATATGAAAATCGATTTATAAGGAGTAAAATAACTCGGAATATTTAGATTTTTCGTAATCATTTCCACTGAACTCAGCATTGCATGCTTGTTTTGCTATTTCAGTTTTCGGCAGACTCTTCCTCACATTCCTCACTCTAATTTCAAATACAAACGTTTAGTTAGTGCCAGTAACTTCGTTGTTGGGAGCAGATCAACAAGTCACTGCACTCTAAACATTGTATTTGCAAATACATCGTTCGTGTTTACTTGCACCCGCCATCGCCATTCTGAATTTACGGCACGTACTTTTCATATTTCCATCTTTGTCGCCGATCAGATGGGACAGAAAATAAAAGGTTCCATAATTCATTAGTTTTGATCTCAAGATCTGCTTAGACCTTGCTTCAGAATTGATTATACTGGAAAGTACTTCAAGAACACCATTGTGATATTAATGATGAATATTTTTAATCTTATAAGAACGCATGTACGGAACTTATAATTGAATTGGTTCACAGTAGTAGGTAAGTGAAATGATGGGAATTAAGAAATACATATATCCCAATTATTATTAAAATATAAAAGTTTATCTCTAAAAAGATACTGGTACAAAGAGTAAGGACAAAAGCATAATGGACAAATGTTAGGCAAAAAAATTAATTCCTTTTTATTATTGTAACTCCCGGTATTGCAATGAATTTTAATCAACCCTAAAAGCTTTCCATGTCTCTGATGTATATTTCAATACTGTTACAACTTTGTTGCCCTTAGTGGCCCTTACATCAACATGAAGCACCTTTTTCCCTCCATCTAAAAACAATATAATTTTTTAACGCCATCGTAAATCGACGTCCACTCGACTTTTTGGGGACACATATCGTGAACAACGCATTAGGAGCTAACGCATGACATTTCGTAAAAGCTTCGTCGATTCAATTAATTCGTCGATGATAAAACACAACTTGATCGTAGACAACAAATTGCTTTTGTTTTGTTCCCGACAATAAAGTGCACTCAAACCGGTAAAGGTAAAGGTGTTTTTATCTGTCGAACACTAAATAAACATACGCAATTAACAGTAACTATAAAGCAGATTATGAAGACATCGAAATGTCTACTATAAAGCACGAACATCAATTACAGCTTTATACAGTGTAATGGGTGCTTTAATGGCTTCTACTAAGTCCTAAACAGCCATTATAAGTCGTTATCAGCGCTTTTACGTTATCATTCTTCGTCACAACTGATAATAAGTCCTCATTCAAACAGTAAAGGGCATTTAAGTGGGAAACGCTAAGGTAGCCCACGAAATTCAAATTTTCTAAGAATTTTGCAATTTGCAGCTCAGTATCTTAAGTTAGTATAATCCTCAAATGTCAAGATTTCAGGAAATAGTCATTCAATAGGATTACTTGGTCATAGAGTTGTATTGATGACTTTAATAATTATAATTCTGTAAATACATATTTGTTACGGCCGCGAATCATATTTTAATCAACATACAACCTAATACTGACCTGCAAATTGCAAAAAACTTAAGAAAATGTGAATTTCGCGGGCTACCCTGGCGATTTCACCTTAATGACTCTTATCTCGGCGGAGTACTTCAAACTTCGATGAACGTGTGTCTGCTTTGCAGAATATTGTAATGAACTATCGGGATTCCTTCCCTTATTGGACACATTCAAGAATGTTTTGTGTTACTTATCTATCAGGTATCGCTAACTCACAACTTGTAATTCAAAATAAAAGTTCCCGTCGTCGTTGACAACAAGATTCTTTGCTCAAAATGGTCTGCAAGGAAATCCGTATGGCTATCTCTGAAGAACGCAGGAACGCCTACACTGAAATGGCAATTCTTTTTCCGCTACGGGAGTTGTCTAAAAAGTTTAGTAGGAACACAAAATGCTTGTGTAGGGAGTCAGTAATTTCACATTCCGTGTCACAGGCAGCACGGTGTTTGTATTCCCTGCCAAATATGCGCATGCTTCGCTCCTCGCTCCTCGCTCCCACGATGCAAAAATGCAAATGTGATGGAGTGCAAATGAGCGTCCCGTGCGCGGCGTGCCAACGACGGGGATCTGCCCGGACGCATCACTTTGTGCTGTCTATTGTCAACACTTGCTTTATGAGGGGTTGTCATCGTATTGTTAACTCATTTTAGTAAGCTTTATGCTCCATCCGTCCTCGATCTGTTCATTCATTCACGCGGTGTCCAACCGTCGAAATAACTCAGTGCCGTATCTGTGACATGTTTCGAGATGACGATTAATTATAATGTTTGTTAAGTGGCGTCCGCGTTGCTAAGTCACAATATTGTGGTCGTTATGCCTTGCTTCCTGTTTGCTATTAACACATGGGTTTGTAATAGGTTCATATTTCATTCTGTCCATGTAGTTTGTTTTGTAATTGTGGGAATTTTTATTTTAAGTCTGATTCTACAAGGTCAGTCAGAATTGATTTCTTTTTGAAATTTTTAAGGTGTACCTTAGTACAATATCTCTTTGGCATCGCGTGTTTTTTAGCGTTTCTGATTATGGGCATGGCATGTATCGTCATGGCCATTTCATTTCGGACTTGATCAGAATTTTAAGCGACACAAGATGCATTGAACCCTCAATACGTTTTCGTCCATACACCAATTAGGAACTGTAGTTGCTTAACCAGCCAAACGCAGTTTTTTTTTTCAAAGAACGTCTGAAAAAGAAAAATAATTATTAATGAGACGTTATTATTTTTAAATATGCCCGTTTATAGACTTTATAGTTAAGGGGGAAGCGCCAAGGTAGCTCGCGAAATTCAAATTGTCTTACAATTTTTGCAATTTTCAGCTCAGTGTCTGGGTGTATGTTAATTAAAGTATGATTCGCGAGCATAACAAATATGTATTTACAGAATTATAATCATTAGAATCAGTAACACAATTCCTTAAGTTGTATAATCCTGAAATGTTAATATTTTATGAAATAGTCATTCAATAGAATTACTTGGTCTTAGAGAGTTGTATTGATGACTTTAATGATTATAATTGTGTAAATACATATTTGTTATGGTCGCGAATAATATTTTAATCAACATACAACCTAATACTGACCTGCAAATTACAAAAACGTAAGAAAATTTGAATTTCGCGGGCTACCCTGGAGCTTTCACCTTAAGGTACTGTGGTGTGCGGTCTCGTCTTCGAGGTGTGTTGGGGGAACTTTCTCGAAGATATTTATAAATTTATAGACCGTTACACTCAATAAACTGATTTATTAGCTTTGGCAGCTATATTTAAAATATTATTTCAACAGGTAAAGACTGGGGCTAAAACTATAATGGCTCGATACAGAACAAAATCACTATATGTCATTATTTTTCACCTATTCTAAATTCCAATTGAAATCAACGTTTGTCTAACCAGCCAATGTCATAATCCAAAGGGGATTCTTGCGGAAGGCAGGCTCAACTAAGGCCTCTACATCAGCTACGCCCCCACTGGATAAATTGGGCTACCAGGGTGCCCCATTTTATCCATAGAAAACAAGACAAACGTTGCTTTAATCCTACCTATGCCTATCTCGAAAAGGACCTACGTACTGGTATAAATATACACCATGGGATCACTCCCTTACAAGAGAAAGCTGGGCTCAGCAAAAACGATCCGCGAAGCTCCGGTACTCTGCCGAGCGTCCGTCACACTAATCTTTAGTACGTGCCATAAAGCACCCATATAAGCTAACGTTTTGCTGTCCCAACTTCGTTGGCCAAAAACCAGTACGACAAAAAGTATACCAACGCTGTCCCCTAATCGCTAATACATAGCTGTGACAAATTCACAATTGCTCAGATGGAGCTTAATGAAGAAAATTTAAACTAGTCAACCTAAACTTTCAACGCCGGTAGGGGATGACCCTGAGGGAGGTAAAAGTCCAAGAATCATTAGTTCATGTATAGTCCTAACTCATGGTTACACTCCAGAGGAAAAAGTTGCAAAATATCGCGGAAATACTAGGCTCCATTGAGTGTCAGACAATCCTGACCTAACTGTGGATCCACAAACGTCAGTTGAACCAGTTGTATCAACCTGACACACCTCGCAAGGACTATGCCCCGTCAGCAAGGTTGGTTTCAACTTGACTGCTTATCCCCCCCGTTCAAGGCTGGAACCACAGTTTTCATTAACTATTTCCCTCTTCTAATTCGTCTTTATAAATCTGGAGGATGACCGTCCTATTCTGGGCCGCGCGCATGTTTAAATATCGTAGATGGTGCACGTAGCTGGTGCACTGGATGGAGAGGCTCAGATGAGACTCTAGCGCGCTGATGTGGCCCGAAAACACTCCCTCAAGCTCTTATTAGAGCCGAGAGGCATGGCGCCTCAACAGCTCCCCCTGCCGCATCCAATGTGACTCGTACATATGAAACACACACAAACAATGCATTAGAATAACATTACATTCACCAAACTAAAATAATGTGCTAATAAAAATGATGTTTACATCTAAATCACATTGACATGACAATAACAGTTAACTGACATAACAAGTAAAAAAAAATTTACATGGTATTACAAGATAATCGAAAAGGTTAAATGATTCTTAAAAGAAAAAGTTTCCATTCATTATTACTAATAAAAGCATCTATAAATAATTTACAAGGTGGCTTATTTAATTTAAAAAAAATATATTTTATAATAGAAATTGTGTGTACGGGTCAACCACACCGTACAGTCCGTTTACCTGGGTCATCATTATTGCGTCACCCGCTCAGTGTGTTTCCATCATTTATATTATTGCACTTACACAGCAATAGTTCAGTACGTAATTCGGCAGCATACCGTGAGCGTGACTCATAATCCCATATCGTTCACCATAGTATAAATTAATCTTAATCTTGTATTTGTGGAAACAGACAATACAGTGAATTTATTAACCTTAAACTGACTTGCATCTTTTATCTCATCCTTTATCTCTATCTTATCCCAACCCCGAACATTGGTCCTTCGAGCACGTTAGCGGGACCGAAACGCGTGTGCAAAACTTTGAGCTTTGTTCTTTTGTGTGTGCGTTTTACCGGTTTCGTTATACGCAATTAGAAACCTTGGAAAATACAGTGCTTCATCTCGTTATCCCGGTGCCTAGGAAGGCGCCACTTTGCTTCATCTCATGATCCCGGTGCCTAGGAAGGCGCCACTTTGCTTCATCTCGTGATCCCGGTGCCTAGGAAGGCGCCACTTTGCCTCATCTCCAGGTTTTGTTTAATCCTATTGCCTAGGAGGGCGCCACTCATCTCAGCTCGCGATCCTGTTCGACCCCGAAGAAACCCTACAAGTAAGGTATCTTTCTTCTCACTTTTACTATGGCTACAATGGAAGACATTCTAGCTACTCAACAGCAAATCATTGAAGTCATAGATAGACTTTACTCCAACTTCAACAGACCTGCATTCATCAATTTAACGGCGGTAATTTCGCCGTCGCAGAGAAGTTTAAAGTTGCATTCTTTGCAACAAAAATAATAATATTTATTATCCGCTGTTAATTCTTTCCAAATGTTTTTACAAGGGGTTCTAATAGTTTCACAGGTTCTTGTGTGTGGGATCGTTTCACACAAGCTGTGGTCATCTTTTAAGATATTTATAGGGTTTTTTGTGTGACATAAAATCATCCCAGGATTTTGTCTTATACAAGATTGGAGATCAGCATCAGTAAGGGTTACGTATGCGTCTTTTCTGAGGCTAATGGCAGCAAAACTTGAGATAACTTTCACATGTATCATGTCGTGGTTCAATAATCGTGGGACTGGAATGAGGTTAAAGATTTCGTAAAGGTCTCTTTCGATGAGGGGTATTCTTATTTCAATGATCAAGTACTTACTATAGTACTTAGTCCGCACTTTTATCAAGTTGTAGAGATCTTTGAGATTCAAATGGTTGACAGGAAGTGCCATGTCTTTGGGGATATGTGCTGATATAGAACTTAATTCCGTTCTCAGCTGTTTAGGAGATATCAGATGGAAGTCCAATTTTCCATTGTAAATATTAGTTACCGTATCGAGAATGGAGTCTTGTATTTTCCTGAGGCTATACAGTAAGTTATTCGCCGTCATAGCAGATGCTAAGAAGTCGGTAACTAAAGTCATGTTCTGTACATGGCGTTGAAGATCTTGATAGGATTCTTTAAGGTAATTAAACTTTTGATTTATCGATTTATGATGTTTGGTCGCAGCCTTCTCCATTCTTTTCATGAGATTAAATTCGGCTTCCACTATTGAGGTTTGGTTTTTCCAGAGGTTATACAAATGTTTATCATTTTCTTTCAAAAGGTCGATGTCTTGTGCGTATTTCTCCGCGAAACGCTGATCTAGCACGCCAAACAAGCTGTTTGCGACGTAACCTACTCCGTCTATCAGACCACGACGCCGGCGCCGCCGCTCGTCTCCAGTTACAAATGATTCATTCATTGTCAACATACTATTATAATGTTTAATTTCTTCGAACTCGTGCCCGAGTTGTAAGATGATACCGTCGCAAGGCGTGTGTTCTTTAATAGTGGAGCATAATGTTTCAAGATAATTGATATACTTCTCAAGTGCCGACGTGCCTTCTTTGTAGGGATATGTGTCGTAATAAACAATTAAACGCCAATCGTCTCTAATAAGATGCATGTTGGAGATTTTATCGAAATAAACGCTGTTGTTGCTCAAAGGGGTAAAACTATAAGATGCTTGAGATAAGTTTATTAGGGACAGTAAGAATAGCGTTACTGACAGAGCTATAGTCGAGAAGGAGATACGCTTGGGATTTTTCTTCCTTGGTGCTTCATCCTTAACCTTCGTGTCACTAGGAGGATTATTGTCTCTGTCCGCTGGTAATAGAGATAGCTTAACAACAGGCCGTTTTAGGAAACCATTTTTGGTTTTAAGGGTAACGACTCTGACGTGTCCGTCAGAACCAGGATGCAGTTCTACTATACGCCCTAGAGCCCACTTCCCAGGCGGGAGGTTTTCATCTTTGATGATAACAATATCGTTGAGACTGAGATTCCTTTGAGATTGTCTCCATTTAGCTCTAATGGATAACTGTGAGAGATATTCATTTTTCCACTGGGCCCAAATATGTCTATAGATTTTTTGTACCAAGTGCCACCGAGTCCTAAGATCATTTTCTGTTTCAAAGATCGTTAAGGTAGGCCCACTTGCAAGAAAGTGTGCCGGGGTTAAAAAGTCTATGTCCTCGGGATCCTCCTTCAAAGGACAAAGTGGTCGAGAGTTTAAACAACCCTCGAGTTGAGACAGGAGGGTGCTATATTCTTCGTAGGTGAGTTTTTGCTCACCAACAACACGCCTAAGATGATGTTTTAAACTTTTCACCGCAGCTTCCCAAAGTCCGCCGGCAGAAGGCCATGACGGAGCGTTAAAATGCCACTCAATGTTCATTTCTGCGACGATAGATAATGTTTCTTGGCTTGATAAGATTTCTGAGATTGTAAGATTTCTTGTTTTAGGATCTTGTTAGCTCCAATGAAGTTAGTTCCTTGATCACTGTAGATGTGCCCGGGAACTCCTCTTCTGGCTGACATACGTCTGAGTGCTGCAATAAAAGCCGACGCAGTGAGATCAGATACGAGTTCTAAATGTATGGCCTTTGTAACCATACATATGAATACTGCAACGTATCCTTTATCTGTTTTGATGCCGCAACCTTTGTTCGCTTTCACCAAAACATGTCCAGTGTAGTCAATACCGGTATGATAAAAGGGTCGACTAGGATTTAATCTGGATGAAGGCAAGTCACCCATGAGTTGATGTTTTAGAATGGGATTGTGTCTCCTACACTTTATGCACGTTCTTAATCGTTTTTTTGTAGCGCGGTTTCCTCCAATTATCCAATATTTTTGCCGTATAAATCCACTCGTCATTTTCACTCCACCATGGAATACTAATTTATGGGATTCGTCTATTATAAGATCAGCTAATTTAGTTTGATTTGGGATGATAATGGGATGCTTCATTTCGGGGTCTAAACTCGAATGTTTTAGCCGTCCACCGACACGGAGTACTCCGTGACTGTCTAAGATAGGATTGAGATTCAAGATCCGGCTTTTTTTGCTTAAAGGTTCACTTTTTTCAAGTTGAGATATTTCCTTGAAAAGGTATTCTTGTTGCACATGTTTTATTAACATTTCTGTCGCTCGTTTGAGGTCATGCAGAGTGAGATAGTTTTCACACTTTTTTTTGTAAATCAAGATGTCGGTAAATTTGTTTACATAGGCTAAAACTCGAATAATTTTCTTATAACTGCTGTATTTCTCTAATAATTGTTTTATAACGGAATTGCTAGAGTCAGCAGTAATAGTGTTTACTAGCTTTTTCTTTCTGAGATCTTCAGTTGTTTTATATGAGATGAGTTCAGGATTCTTTTCAGGATTGTATTGAGGTAACCAATCGGGTCCGTGCCACCAAAGTGAATGATTTGCTAAATGGGATGCAGTCAGACTACGGCTAGCGCAATCTGCGGGATTTTCTTGGGATTTCACATACCGCCACCTATTTTTTGGGATAATTTCGCAAATCATTTTTACTCGATTGGCCACAAAGGGTTTCCATTTTTCTGGTTCCCCACATATCCATACTAGTACTGCCATGGAATCTACCCAGCCATAAGCTTGGATTTTGAGATCAGATAGGGATGAGATTATTTTGGCCATAAGTTTTGATAATAAAAGAGCTCCACTAAGTTCCAAGCGAGGCATAGATTGTGATTTTTTCAGAGGTACCACTTTTGATTTTCCAGCAACAAGAGTTACGTATGTCTTGTGGTTTCTTGTAATTTTACAATAAACAACGCAAGCGTAGGCCTTTGTGCTGGCATCACAAAATCCATGAAGCTCAATTATATCATTCTCCATGGTTTGTATCCATCGAGGTATTTTAAATTGGGATATATGATGTAAGTCGGCCTTTATTCTATTCCATTCCAGGGCAATATTATGAGGAATTTGTTGATCCCAACCTAATTCCGTTTTCCATGTCTCTTGGAATAGTATTTTGAGTTTTATTGTGACTGGTGACACCCAGCCCAAGGGATCAAAGATTTTTGATATTTCTGACAAGAATTGTCGTTTTGTTGGGATGCCTTCTGTGATAATTTCTATTGGATGAAAGATAAAATAGTCTTCTTTTGGACTCCAACGAAGACCTAAAGCCTTTGTAGATTCTGGCTGTTTAAAATGAAATTCTTCATCTTGAGGATTAATATGATCGTCTAAAAGTTCCGGCAAGTTCGAGCGCCATTTTCTAAGATTGAGGCCGCCTGACTTAAGAAGGTTTGTCATCTCTGCTTTGAGATGTTTAGCAGCTGTCGCGGTATGAGCTCCATGCATGAGATCATCCATGTAAAATGAGGTTTCTAAGATATCAGGAGAGCTGCTATTGGGATAATTTGGCCTTTCATCGACGGCAAGTTGTTTCAGTGTCATCATGGCCAGGAAAGGTGCGGCCTTTGTACCGTAGGTGACAGTCGCTAGCTGATATTCTTGCAGAGGTTGGGATTGATAATTTCTCCAAATAATTTTCTGGAATCTTTGATGATCAGGATGTAGCCAAATGTTACGGAACATCTTTTCAATATCAGCCGTGAATGCGTATTTAAACTGTCTCCATTTTAGGATGAGACTTAAGAGATCCTGCTGCAGGTTCGGCCCCCTGCACATAAGATCGTTGAGGCTGTGACCTGTTGAGGTTTTTGCAGAGGCATTAA
Source organism: Fissipunctia ypsillon (assembly GCA_947568875.1). Classification (NCBI taxonomy): domain Eukaryota; kingdom Metazoa; phylum Arthropoda; class Insecta; order Lepidoptera; family Noctuidae; genus Fissipunctia; species Fissipunctia ypsillon. The sequence goes on along the minus strand of OX387645.1, from coordinate 10,652,755 downwards.
AAACAACTCGTAATTTTGTAGTTAATGACTCAGCACGAAGTACGCCATGATGCGAAAGGTAGCAATCTGGGGTTACGTTGACATGTGTCGCAACGGGGATCATATGTCCGAGCTCTAAATACTCGGACATAAACAATTTATAATCACGTGCCAATTCTGGTTGTTTAGTTAATTTCCTTTCTATTTGAAAGAATTGCGCAATGGATTTATTTTTAGATTCACCCAACTGTTCTTCAAAATTTTCTTTAAAAGGTATTTTCACGACATAGCTGCCGTCTTCGCGCCTTGAGGTTGAGGATTGAAAGAAGTCAATGCAAGCTTGATCTTCTTGAGATATTGATAAGGGTTCGCGAATATCCTCCATTTCCCAGAACTGTTGGATATCGGTGAGATTGTTTAGGATCACATTGCACTGAAATGTTTTACAGTTACCGCTTAGGATCCATCCCAGCTGTGTCTGCTGGGCAATGGGTAACATTCCCTCGAAACGGCAGATACCATCCAATAGGATTTGGGAATAAACGTCAGCGCCGAATAAGATATCAACTGGCCTACTTTTGTTGAATTCAGGATCAGCTAGGGTTATTTGGTTAAGAGTTGGCCAGTTAGGTTTAGTGAAGGTATGGCTAGGCAAGTTCTTGACTAATCTTTTCATTATAAATACGTCGGAATCGAAAGTGAAGTCATTAATTAATGACATACACTTAATTGTGATCATGCCCTTACAGCTATTTTCATTGTTTCCAATTCCAGAGATAAGTCCAGTGCATTTTTGCCGACGCAGGTTCAGGAGCTGTGCAGCTCGTTCAGTAATGATTGAGGTCTGAGATCCCTGGTCTAGAAGAGCTCTCATTCTTTCGTAAGATCCGTCAGCTGCTTGAACCTTGATAATTGCTGTCGCGAGGAGTATTTCTGTAGGATCATTTTGCATAGATACTAAGGTGTTCATATCTTGGTGAGGTGGAGATTTCGTAATAGTGGCCGTGTTCGGCCCCGATCGCGACGCATCCGAATTAGCATTTCTTGACGTAAAACATTCATGTAGAATCGTATTGTGGTCTTTATTGCACTCTTTACACTTTACTTCCGAAAGGCATTTTCTACCTTCGTGATAGTGCAAACAGTTGACACAAAGGTTCATATTTGCGATTGCGTTTCTACGAGCCGATGGATGCATTTTTGCCAGCTTTTGGCAATTTTGTATGCGATGATCGCTTGTATTGCAAATACCACATTGTTTACGTCTTTCGTTATTTTTCCAATTGGACTTTGACGATTGCGAAATGACCTGGTTTGTCGAATAGGTATGGTTTGAGGTGTTATTATTTTGTTTGAAACGAGAATTAAATCCTTTTGAATGAGATTGTTGGCCTTTAGATGAAGAAGATGCGTGTTGGGATTGAGATGACTTTTGAATGAAGGGTTCTTGCTTCTTCCGAGAAGTTTCCAGCGACGTAAACTTATTCTCCAAAAACCGAAGAAATTCTTCCAATACTGGTAACTCCTTTGGAGATTTCAACGAATCTATATAGTCATCGTTGGTTTCAGAGTCTAATTTCTCCGCTAGGATACATACGATGAAGGGATCCCAAGTAGATACATCGATTCCGAGATTTTTTATAGCGTTCACGCTTTCGTACGTTGTATCGTGGATCCGTTTGAGGTGACTCGCTGATTTTTGCTGAGATGTCGGGATATTTAGGAGGTTTTTGAGATGAGACATAAAAATACGACGCTTATTGTCGTAGCGATGCGTAAGGATATTCCAACAGACGAGGTAGTTGTCTGAACTTATTTGAAGATGTTGGATTAATTTTTCCGGCTCGCCCTTGATCTTACTTTTCAGGAACTGCATTTTTTGGGCGTTCGATAAAGATGGATTATTGTGTACTGTTTCTGTAAAAAGATCTTTGAAGGATATCCAGGACGTATAACTTCCTTCAAAGGTAGCTATTTCCATTTTTGGAGTCGATTTCTCGATATGAGCCACCGACCACATCTTTCGGTTAATATCCCTTTTCAGAGTTTTATAATATTTCTCGTAGTTCGAGAATTGCTCGTCGTATTGGGCGTTGGAGCCGTTGAGCTCGTTGTCCAGTTCCCAGTGTAGGGTGTCAATAGCTGCCCAACGAGTTTTTAAAGTTTTTAGGATGTCTTCAAACTCCCACTTTTCAGAGATAAGATTGAGGTCAATGTCAGTAGCTTCTCTTGAAAATGCCCTAAAATTAGTAGCTTGTTTCTTCAAGAGGTCTTCTATATTTACGCTATCCTTAGGAGGATTATTTTGAGATGAGAGGTCCGAGGTTTGAGATATTGAAGATGGTTGAAAAGTAGGGGGTTTCAAAACAGGGGTTTGAGGTCTGTCTGTGGAAGGCTTATAATTCTGAATGGCTGTTTTAATATTGCTGTATTTCACCTTCATTTGATCATACTGATTGGTATTGAAATACGCATGAGATCGATCACCAAAGGATAATAAATTCATATGATTGTTATGAAACTCCGTAAAATATTGCTCTAGGCTTTCTAATCGTCGACGTAGGTAGTCGGGGGTCTTCCGCTCTGCTCCATCTTTCTTGATAGAAGATCTCTACAACTTGATAAAAGTGCGGACTAAGTACTATAGTAAGTACTTGATCATTGAAATAAGAATACCCCTCATCGAAAGAGACCTTTACGAAATCTTTAACCTCATTCCAGTCCCACGATTATTGAACCACGACATGATACATGTGAAAGTTATCTCAAGTTTTGCTGCCATTAGCCTCAGAAAAGACGCATACGTAACCCTTACTGATGCTGATCTCCAATCTTGTATAAGACAAAATCCTGGGATGATTTTATGTCACACAAAAAACCCTATAAATATCTTAAAAGATGACCACAGCTTGTGTGAAACGATCCCACACACAAGAACCTGTGAAACTATTAGAACCCCTTGTAAAAACATTTGGAAAGAATTAACAGCGGATAATAAATATTATTATTTTTGTTGCAAAGAATGCAACTTTAAACTTCTCTGCGACGGCGAAATTACCGCCGTTAAATTGATGAATGCAGGTCTGTTGAATGTGGAGGAAAGCTGTATGATAAAGACGGACAATTTCGTTGTCCATTCTAACAAAAGGCTGTCTAGCAAAATGAGTATTGGTGCAAGAATTATTGCGCCGCAAATATCACCTATTAATCATATATTCAACATATCTACCCCTGAATCTCCTGAAATTAATCCTAATAATTCAGAAATATTGCGGCAATTTGAAGATATACAGAAAAACATTGAGATCATGAAACAAACTGAACCATGGAGTGATAAAATATCCTATCACGACGTACATCTTTATAGCGTCTTGTATGCCCTAATCTTTGGAATCCTGATAACTGTGGCGGTATACTGTTGGCGGCGTCACAGGCGGTCAACACGTCGAGAACCCTCAGTGCCTGCTGGAGAGGCATCTACTGCTACTGCGATCTCTTCACATCCCAGAAATGAGAGTGTTATAAGTGAGTGTAGTGCGGTTAGGGAAAAAAGGCAATCTTTAATCAAAGTGAAAAGTGCAGTGAGTGAGTGTTGTGATCTTAGGGAAAAAAGTCAATTTAGTCAATCCGTGAAAAGTGATCCCAAAAATCTTATTAAATCTAGCGAGTGTTTACAAACAGAAGATAAGGCCTCGTCCCCTATTTTTCGCGTACTTTCCCTTCCCGATCTAAGATAAGTAGTTGCTAGACTACATGTAACTGTTCAAAATATTGTTAATCATTCATTACTAATCCTTATCCCTGTCATATAGTTGATAAGTTGAATATTGTTTATCATCTTGTAAATCTCATCTCCATCTTTATCCTACTAACCCCTATCTTTGCCCCCGGGAGCATGTACGGGTCAACCACACCGTACAGTCCGTTTACCTGGGTCATCATTATTGCGTCACCCGCTCAGTGTGTTTCCATCATTTATATTATTGCACTTACACAGCAATAGTTCAGTACGTAATTCGGCAGCATACCGTGAGCGTGACTCATAATCCCATATCGTTCACCATAGTATAAATTAATCTTAATCTTGTATTTGTGGAAACAGACAATACAGTGAATTTATTAACCTTAAACTGACTTGCATCTTTTATCTCATCCTTTATCTCTATCTTATCCCAACCCCGAACATTGTGTTTATAAACTTTTCATTTATATTTCTAGGCCATCTTTTAAAATTATTTTGTTTAAAAATAAAGCTTTTCTTTTTGGCATTTTTAATAAATAAATTCTTTTTCTTCGTCGATGTTTTGGATGAACTGCGCCTAGCACGCATGCGTCGTATGGGGACACTAAGGATAATACTATCTTTTCGTTGACTATGAGTAGAATTAACTTCTGTTTTACCCATATCTGGTACGCATGTCATGATGTCATCACCATCTATTTCATTATAAGTATTAAATGCATTAAGTCCATCCCCGGACAGTGACGAAGGCTCATCATTCATAATCTCTGAGGTTTTTTCCTCTGAACTAAGCTCAAAACATTGAATCTCGGCGTCGTTATTATTCATGGATTGAACGTCGCCGTCGTTATCATTTATGGATTGGACGTCGTGATCAATATACTCGCTTTGCTGTTCTAAAAAAAAGTCATTAGGCTTAACACAAGGACTGGGTTCACCAGATACTTCCCTTTCTATCTCGTGTTCTGTCTGGATCGCTTGAGCCGACTCCAGCTGCTCATCGTAGACAGGGCTGCTCTCAATGCAGCTTGGCTCGTAGTCATCGTCATCCTCATCGTAGATGACATCTAGTGGATCTTGTGTACTTCCGCTAGAAATTAGGGGTGCATCAACAACTGGTATAATAACATTTTCCGGTTCAGCCTCTTCCGCCGGCTTTTGTGTGATTAGTTCCTCTGGCACCCTACCATGGGCAATCCCCCTATGGCATTTGCACCCGAGTTCTTCTCTGAACACTTTAATTATATCAATAAAACTCACATCCTCGCGATAGAAACAATTATAGCATGCTTTAGCAGTGCCTACTAAAGGAGCTCCGAAGATTAGCGCCCAATCTTCATGTGGCCATCCGCTACGAACGGCTAGATTTATAAAATCCATAATAAACTTCTCAAGGCACATGTTATAGCCCGAGTAATATTGAATATCTAGCGACATCGCGCTCGATTATCACTCCTTAATAATAAATATAAATAAACCACTAAACTTCGCATGGGGGCACTTCTCCCTGTGCCTAGAAACTTCCTTACTTCATCTTCAAAAATAATACCGCTTGGCTTATAATCCAGGGACTTCGTGGACGACGCGCTCGTCCTTATTTTGCTTCTAAAAAAGATATCGTTTCGCTTCCCTGCGAGAGGTCTCGTTGTATCGTAGCGTACAGCGCACTTCGCAGCACTCACACACGGCGCTCGCCTTGTAGATAAACTCAAATAACTGATTTATTAGCTTTGGCAGCTATATTTAAAATACTATTTCAACAGGTAAAGACTGGGGCTAAAACTATAATGGCTCGATACAGAACAAAATCACTATATGTCATTATTTTTCACCTATTCTAAATTCCAATTGAAATCAACGTTTGTCTAACCAGCCAATGTCATAATCCAAAGAGGATTCTTGCGGAAGGCAGGCTCAACTAAGGCCTCTACAGTACCTATCGACGTTCATGATCCACGCCACGGTTCTAAAAGAGTTTGTGAACGTTGTTTGTCAAACTTATTTGAGTTGTACTTACTTTATGGTACGGTCAGCAACCAAAGTCTATTAACACTTCAGTTTTTTTTTAACACAATTATTTATGTCCAAAAGAATTTTAAAAAATCGACTAAACACTTCAGATGATAAAAACTCTTAGCTATTACATGAAATACTGAAAAGTAGTGTACTAATAATTTTGAGTCTATTGATTTCATATTATGTAAAAGTAACAGTGTTAATCTACTTCTGTTTCTGACTGTACATACTAGTTCCACGTTTGAATAGCAGCGTGTCTAAGTCAGTGAAGTGAAAATGTTTTTTTTTTATTTCTGTTCGGTTTTGAAACTATTTTTATCAAAATTCATTATTTTTATGAGGATACTATTTAATTATATCTCAAGCTTAAGATCCCGAAACTCCTCTGCGTACTAAATAATCAAAAAACCGGCCAAATGCGTGTGGACCAGTGGCGCAGCTACAATCATCATTAGAGGGAAGCCGAACAAAAATATGTTCATTTCTCATAAACTCAGACAAAAAAAAAATTTGGCATTTTTGTAATGATTTTAATCTTATGATGATTGTATTGGTACTGGTATTAAATATATATAAGCTGATGTGATACACAGTTACACACACAGGTGTACGTACATTATTTGGCAATAGTAGACATTAAGAAGAGTGGTGGATTCGAAGGAAGCCGATAGGAATCTGGTTATAAGAAGGCTTCGCCACTGGTGTTGACCACGCACAATGAAGGGTTCTGTAGTTGGGATGAAGAAAGAAGAGATAGAATTATCCCAATAACAAACTTGACACTGTAGTTGAAAAACATGTTCTCCTATACAGTCCAACGTGACCCCCATATTCAAAATTTATTTATTTACGTAATGCGTTCTAGTTTGAGTCACAGAAATTGATATGCGAAACAAATTTCAACTTTATCGGTCCATTAGTTTCAGAGCAAATTGGCTGTAACTGACAGACAGAGACACACGAGTGGTCCTCTATGGGTTACGTATTTTCCTTTTGAGGAACGGAACCCTAAAAATATGTGAGTTATCACAGCAACACAGGATATCTATTTCAGGAAAAAAGGCAATATTCAAACGTTAATATAATTATAAGCTTAATAACAGTCCTCAGTTCTACCCCTAAGGGCCAATTCGCCCGCGTTTCCCCATAACATAACAGAGGTCAGATGGAAATCACTTCGTATAAAATAGAAGCACGCCACACCAATCAGATATGGTCACGAACATCAGAATGTCAACAGTACACGAGCTTAATAACTCTATTCGCAAAATAAATAAAATTATACAGGAGGTCTTTTATATAAATAATCGCCTAATACCTAGTACCTAATAACTACGGCTTGGTCTCTATCACATCCTTCACACGAGATCCTATTGTTTAGTTCCAAAGAGAATTTCTATTTTTTATCGCGAGAATCCATAAATGAAGGTTTCTCTGTCTGTCTGTGTGTGTTTGTTTGTTACGTTATTACGGCTAAACTGCTGAACTGGTATTGATGAAATTTGGCATGGAGTTATCTTGATATCTGAGGACCGTCATAGGTATACATAAAAATAAACAACTCCAAAAGGTTCACCACTTTAGGGTTGGTTTATGGGGTGTTCAAAATAGAAAATGCTAAAATCCACGAGGATGAAATCGCGGGCAAATGCTAGCTCTTCATGTTGTTCAGAGTTCAGACGCATTCTTATTGTATTATACCTTACGCCAGGTAAGCGTGAAATAAAAGTCATTAACCCCACTTGTAAAAGTCTCGAAACAAAAAAAACATGCCACGTGCATGCGTCAAGGACGCCTCGTACCGTGATACGTTTGTTTTGATTGTGTTACGGTGTTAGCGACACTGCCTTAACATTTTTCGTATCGGTTTAAAATATTGGAATACATTGGTAGAAGACGTCAACGACTTTTATTTTTTTCTTATCTGGCGGGGACTATAGTACTATGTAGGTACGTGCCCGGCGGCGGGACATCCGCCAATCCTGGCATTTCTGCTCATTCCTTGAAGCGGTCTTGATAAACGTGAGAAATAATGTGGGGATAGGCAGCTAGGCGCACATGTGACAAGACATGTCATGATGTCGCTTGTCGCCATGTCACTTATTTTATTTCTGACGCTTAATATAACAACATAACATCACGTCTGTATTCCCCGAAGGGTTAGACAGAGATGTACGTTAGATTATACGTTATTATTATAACAAACAGTAGTTTTATATTGTTAAGTTATAATAAAACTTAACAATGTAACTCTACTGTTTGTAATAATAATAACGTATAATCTTGTGGAGAACAAAATAACGTACTTATTTTCTGCATTTCCATTCTAAAGTTAAAGAAATAACCAAACAAATGATGAGGGCGCCACTGCGCGCTCGATATCCTCTTAAGAGACAACAAACAACCACTCCCAATCTGAATGATTTTAAAGCATATTGCTGATCCATTGCTTCATATGTTTGAAAAATTTGTCTGCTCAACAATGTAAATAACGCAATGAATGTTGTTGAACTGTCAAATTGAAACCGACTCCTCATTTTAGTGTGTTACGCAATTTCCCCGCCGAATTTGAAGTTGAGAACTCGTCAAACTCTACTGGAGCCCGCGAAATTCATCTTTCAAAAAACGTAAGAAATTTTGAATATCCAATAGATTAGATGTATTTATTTTACACCAAAACAATCAGTTGTAGTTAGGTACTAGATAGTGATACTTCCTACCCTCCTAGGTAAATATGATATCTAAGCTTAAAGCGACTGCAGCACGGTCGCCAACCGCTCCTGACCGAGGTGACCTTGGTGGTTTACAACGAACCTATGTGGTTCGGTGACATTTCGAGCGCACATTGACATAAACCTATGCGGTATCATGCGACACTCAAGTTCAGAGTACAATTCCCGTATTTTTAATCGTTCAAAATCTAGTTGCAATCTCAAATCGGTGCCAATCAATGTCAAAAACTTGTCAAAATTGTATGGAAGTTAGGAGTTATTTTTGACAGATAGAGACTGAGATTGGATTAAGACTCAATCAATTTTGGAGTCGGCTTCCAGTCAAACCGGATGCAGCTGAATACCAGTATTTTACATGGAGCGACTGCCTATCTGACCTCCATAACCCAGTTACTTACTGGGTAATGCACGATACCTTTTTTTTGTGGATGGGAAATCATCAAATGATTTCTCCCGCTCTGGGCGGAGCGGGAGGGCGTGTCAGACTTTTACTGACTAAAACCCACTGTTCCTTCCTGTGTTCCTTCAGTTGCCTGTGCCGGGGCCATGGTAAATCTTTCAAACATCCCGCAACCCTAGCTGACATCGGCCCTAGCGGACCCCGTCAATAGTGCTGACATCTCTTTGAGGCGCGCGTGGAACACAACGCGCCGTCGACTCGGGCCTAGTCCTTACCGGACGGCGAGCTACCCATTGCTCGCCGTCCGCAAGCCCGCGCCTACGGTGGCCGGGAATCGGCTACCAATTCCCGACGCCCAGGGCGTCTCCTGCGGCGACTGTGTGAGGGCGCAGCTTGCCTCTCACGCGTTCCGCCTCCTCCTTCGCGAGCATTACTGCCTCACAGAAGGAGGTGATGGCTTTCCATTTACTCTCGCTCCGTACCGTGGCCTGGATCAGAGCCGAACGCGAGAGATCGCCGCCGCCGATCGCTTCCACGAAGACACGGCGATGTTCCGCACGATACCTATTGGTAAGACTGGTTGGTTGGTTCAGACTTTCGGGCTTCTGACGACCCGTAACGACTGTCAAAGATCCACGAATGACAGCCGGGAACAACGGCTTAACGTGCTCTCCGAGACTTATCCACGAACCGACCGCGGCAAGGGTACCTTCGACTATAAATCCGAATAATTATCACGAAGCTGAAGCGGGCTATAAAACTACGCTTTATGGTAAGTATGGACGCCAGCACATCAAGCTACCCGAAACTGTCAAATGTTCCCAATCAACCTTGAACCTAATGCTTTAGCAATAAAGGCGAAAATCTATTAAAGAAACTTGACAGATTGTAGTAGCTTGATGTGCTGGCGTCTGTACATTAACGTGCTTGCATGTGAAAGCGTTACGTAACAATATTGATTTTTAACGTCCTCAGCGAATCGCTAAGTCTTAATTAAAATAGAATCAAGCGCTAAGCGCTAATCTCCTTGTGATAGCATCTAATCTACTTACAGAGGTTTATGTAAAGGGTTTTAAGGAACGTGGATTAATTATTATATACCTAACCTGAAAATAAAGCCGTAATTTTGTTAAAACGTAACGCTTTTTTCGTAAAAATGACGTAAAGATTTATTCGTAAAAAAAAACCAGCACTAGAAACTCCCAAGTGGAATCGATCGAAATAAAACATGAATAAAATGTACGATAATGTTTATTTTACCTTAATTGAATGTAATCGTTATAAAATACAAATCACTTGAACACTCGACAGATAAAAATGTTAATTCCCATCACAAAAGCATAGAGCCGTACTTATCTACAACTCGTCCAATAACTATTAATATAAAGTGCTGAACTTTCCACTTTTATTTCCGCTTAGGAGCTGCACAGCCTGCACCTACTATCTTTGCTCATAAACACCTGCTTAAAATTTATTGTCCATATCGTGTGGAGCTTGTAATAAAAATAAATAAATATGAGCGCTACTACGGTGCGGTGCTACCTTCTACATTATCTTTTTGTTGTGTAACCCATCGAATGTTTTACAAACATATTATTATAGGTTTCTTTTTGACATATCTCGGGACCCTGGGATCCCGGACCTTTGGAAGGCGTACGAGGGGCCGGAGCCAACTCGCAGAGGCCCGTTAGATGCTTTCAATGAAAATGAGGCACCAACCGACGATTATCCCTGTACGCACTATGCAAGTGCACCCAAGGACAACCCCCGGTTGGTGTAGGACTATTGCAGGATATGGAAACAAAAATAATTATTGGGCTATGGATTTGGGTGGCTAAAGTAGACTGGTTATCTAAAACTATGGAAGGACTATGGCCCCTGCCTGACCAATGTTTTATTAATACAATACACGGATAAAATGGCAGGGGTGACTTGCACACTCAATAATGGGCCCCCGAAAACGGTCGCTAGCACATAGTGTCGTAGCGACAAGGGGGCAACATGTCCTGAGGTGCTTAAGAGGAGTGGAGAGGTATTACACGGCTATCAGCACAATCCCAGAAGTACGGTCAAGACCTCTACCAGCATCTTACTGGAATAGTTCCTTCCTCCGAGCACGTGTGCTCTTGCGAATCTCTACTCAAGGCGGCCAATAAAGCCAAGAATGAAGTGGGCGGTCAGTTCCTCGTCAGTGTTCACTCCAGCCGGCCAATAAAGGCAAGCCAGAGATGAGGAACATGACTTCTCCGTGGGGTCGCTACTGCCCAACAGCTCGCCACATGCTGCCTTGCGGGTTTATAGCTTTTATTGTCAGGGTTCCTTATCCAAAGGGTGCCAACGGGATCCTATTACTAAGGCTCCACTGTCCGTTCGTCCGTCCATCCGTCCATCCATTCGTCATAGGGCTGTATCTACTGATCCGTACCTAATAGTCAGACACTTGAAATTTTCACAGTGTGTACGCTATAATAAAAAATAATAAAAATAACACAAAGCAAATTAAAGGAGGTCCCCATACAAGAAACGTGTTTTTCTATTAAAGGAGGTCCCCATACAAGAAACGTGTTTTTCTATTAAAGGAGGTCCCCATACAAGAAACGTGTTTTTCTATTAAAGGAGGTCCCCATACAAGAAACGTGTTTTTCTATTAAAGGAGGTCCCCATACAAGAAACGTGTTTTTCTATTAAAGGAGGTCCCCATACAAGAAACGTGTTTTTCTATTAAAGGAGGTCCCCATACAAGAAACGTGTTTTTCTATTAAAGGAGGTCCCCATACAAGAAACGTGTTTTTCTATTAAAGGAGGTCCCCATACAAGAAACGTGTTTTTCTATTAAAGAGTCTATTTTAAAAAAGTATGTAGTGTTTAATATTGTACGGTGGTACCACCGTACAATATTAAACACTACTGACTTGTTCTTGGCCGCTTTTTATTGTTGCCAATGAGAACAGTGTCATTGATCGGAAATGAATACCTAACGTAGCTTTCGTTAGATGTTAAAGGTACTTAATAATGTTTGTAGATTCTGTCATAACGACCACTCATAAAAGGCTAAGCATTTTAATGCATCATTAGTTGCATTTTATAGCTGCTAGTTCAGTAAAATGTTGAATTATACGGAGAATATGGGTTTAAAATACTTAAAACATTGTAGCAAATGTTTGCAATGTGTGTGATATTCGCTTGTTTATCTAATGATAATGGGTTCGCTAATTAGGTTAATTTGACCAACAATAATTAGTAGAAGCACTAAGCAGTATTATTTAACAATCGATACGATTTTGCGTAAGTGTCCATGCCCATGCATAAAAGATATTCTTCCTACACATATTTTGGTAATTTTAACGGAATATCCCAACTTTTTGTCCACAAATCCCCATTGACGTCTCGTAGTGGTCATAATGAGAATTTGTGGACAAAAAGTTCATAAATCCCCATTGATGGGGATATTCAATGGGGATTTGTGGAATAAGCCATGTTAACGTGATCTAAATAAAAATGTGATGTAACTATGAATGACAGGCTGAGGAATGATGTGATAAGGCAACGGTGCGGTTTAAAAGATGTAGTGACAAAAATTTAAATTAGTATGCTTAGATGGTTTGGTCATGTTGAGAGGATGAATGAAAGTCGACTAACAAAAGGTATTTCAAGGCAGATGTGAGTGGAAACGTCGGGAGGGGACGCCCTAAGAGGACATAATATAGTGTCCTTATTGGTGATGTTCTTCAGAAAGGTCAGGAGCTAGACCACCACCTCTCTCCCTAGTAGTATTAATGTCATCTTACTTCAGTATGGGAAAGAGATGGAGCTAGACGTGCTGTATAGCTCCATCTCTTTCTCACACTGAAGTAACATTAAAATAATATTGCTTTAAGAGGTGGTGGCCCCCTGGTGCGTAGTATTCGCAACCGGCGTGTATGTATGAACCCCAGGGGAAGAAGGCGTGAGTTTATATGTGTATGTATGTATGTAAATAAAATGTAGGTATCTGCTTTCCACACGCCATACCTAATAATTAAGAACATTTAAGGTACTTTCGCCTCGATCACCGCAATGCAACCATTAAAAAAGTGGAAGTTTCTTGTCACAGTCATGACGTGCAGCTGTCGACTGTTTCTGTTTTGTGCTCGTGATTATACATGATATATTTATGATGATTATACATGATATTTCCATACAAATAAATAAAATTGAAGCGTCTGTTTGTAATGTCAAAATAACTTTTTACTAAATGCGTATGAAACTATATACGGTACTCATAACAAAAAAGCAATTTAAAAAAAAAATCTGTCTGTTTATTCTGTCTAATCTCAGAAACGGCTAGACCAATTTTGGCGGGACTTGGGATCTTCACTGGCAGATATCTGATATTAAAGGGAGTAACTTAGGCTACTTTTATTTTAGAAAAATAATTAGGGTTCCGCGCAAAAAAATTAAAACCCATGAAATTGTGAACAAGAAGTCGGATTTAAAAAAAATCTTTTTGCATTTGGTGCCCCAATTCTCGAGATAAGTTATAGGCTATTTAACATCACGCTACGACCCTTAGAAGACGAGCAAAAAGAAAAAAATCTGAAAGAACACTAAGCGAAAAAGAATAGCGCGGTCGGGCTGTGCAACACAGCGGGTCGGGGGGGATGAGGTAGTTTTATTAAAATGTGGCCGTTATTTTAGTATATTGTGTATCTTACGACTTCCACGCGAACGAAGTCGCGGGGCACAGCTATTATGTAGATATATTGTGCTTTATTTTTCTGTTTAAGTACTCTCATCTTCTTGGATGCACGTGTTTGTGTGACAAAAAATAAACCATTTTTTTTTTCTTTCTTTTTTCTTCTTTCAATATTGGTAGACACTGTAGACACGATTATGTAGCTGTACCTGGATTATATGTTTATCCGGATATTGTGAAACAAAGGATGGGGTGCGCGGGACACCCAATTAGATTGAACGCCCTGATTTTTAAGTAGGCCTAGATACGTCCGGTCAGTATCAAAAGTAGATTAACACTGTTACTTTTACATGTGACCACCATTTGAATCAAGATTAGAAATTTAAACAAACCTTTTTTACATTCCGTTCAATCGTTTTGACTTCTATTCCGTAGCTCTAAGGATGGCATTAAAAGCAAAAACGTGATTACAATACCAACTATTTACTCCAGTTGCCATTTGTTATGCCACCGGAATTAACGCACAACCTCTTAAGGGATGATTGTACTCATTTATGAACCACTTTTTATATGGGAACAAACCTCAAATCGCAAAAAAAAAATTAGCTGCTCCCTACATTTTGACGAGTTATGCGAACATAAATGTAGGGAGCAGCTGATTTTTTTCGCGTTTTGAAAAGGTTGTGAGTTCATTCCGGGACATGTTGTATATATGTATATTTATTTCGTATAAGCAACTACATTATTTTGTTGATGGATAGAGAGGGAGAGGAAGGCCAAAGAAAAAATGGATGGATTGTGTGAGGAATGATATGAAAGAGAAAAAAGTGAAAGTGAATGATAGCGTGACGGTTGACAGGGAGAATGGAAAGAGAAAACGTGTTGCGCCGACTCCACGTAACATGGGAGAGGGGGAGGAAGATGATGATGAGCTATGTTAAAGATTATACGAATTCGTAATTAAAGATCTTTATTCTATTTATTCATTTAAGTTTTAATTAGAACCAAATTAATTATTACAATTAAATATTTTTGAAACGTACAGAGATACTTATCAGCAACATAGTCAGGTTTATAAATTGTAATCAGAACTTCTTCATCCAAAGATAACGATCGCATACTTTGAAAGCTCGTCAGAAGAAATTTAGTAAGGAAATTAATTGCTGAGCAAATTGACACACTACGTCAATTTGTCGTGTTAAAGCCATCTCATACAACTGTCAAAGAATGACAGATGCGATTTGAATACGAACAACATAAGTTGGTAGTCAATTTGCTTAACAATTAATTTTCCTGACTTTACTAAACAATTCACGTACCTACCCTTTAAGGAACATTTAATAGGCCAGCATTATTCTTACTGAAGTACAAAAATATGTTTTTCACATCTTTATAAACGTTCGGAATTTTTAATTATCGAATTCTTTTTTCAAAACCATCCACGCTTCATCCTGCGTACCTCCGTGGGTGGGCTATCATATTGTAGGTACCTACTCCCGTCAAAGAATGTACCTAATTATGAATCACAGATCGTATCAACGACTTTGTACCCGTTGTAGGGAACAGTTCTAATCATTCCCTCGGGCAGTGCTTACTGTTTCATTTCACATCGTAATTGAAATGGCTGGCTTTCTTCGTTTGTTTATGCCCGTGGGTTGTATGATAGCTCTCGGAATGAAAGAATAACAGTGCATCCGTTGAAATGACTGGATAATGAAGAGTTGAATTGATTGGCTTCGATTTTATCTTGCTCCAGGCTCTGTGTAACAGAGATTGGGGCAGTTAGCAACAAAAGTAAGTAAGAATGCGAAGTTGTAGAAAAGAGCTTGTTTACATTGCATCATTAAATTATTACATAAAGTACGCAATTGGTCAGTCAGGGTAAATTTTCTTTATTGTTTTACATTTGTTACCTCGTTTGTCGTCAACTAAAGTCTAAGATTTTTGTGTCTAGAAACTGTGAAAAAAAAAAATCTGTGTTAAAACTTTTTTCAATCGGCTTGAATGATGTAAAGGACTTGAAGTTTTATTCAGCGTTTGTTCTGAGAGTAGTCGATTGGCAACACCGGCCTCATGCAGTTTTAAAATATTACTATTTCTTTTTGACATGTTTTATTAGTAGTTTATGAAACTGTTGCATAATGAGGGGTAATAAAACACGAGTATGTATTTAATAGTAGGTATTACACGAGTGTTTTAATACCTAGTTATGTGCAGTTTCAGACACTATTTTATCTACTCTCATACATTGGGATTGAACCATTAAATAAAAGATGTGTATTCCTGTCATTTTTTGCAATTGCCATGCCTAGTCGTGATAGCATTTATCATGCGGATAATTTTCTTGACTTTTCTGGTAATAGATTATGAGTTACTGTCACCGCATCTAAAATATTGGGCAGAGTCAAATTTTCTTCACAAATACTGTACAACAAAACGTATGAATGGTGCTAAAACCCAGCACATCACCGCGCATGCGCTAAAGCGGCGCTGTGACAGACAAGTAAAAATTAGAATCAAAACTTTTTTGTAATGCTATAAAAATGGTACGCCCCACATGCGTCCCATTAGAAAAAAAAAAATAGGGAATATTAGGCAAAGCTGAGACAGCAGATGGTGCCACATAAACACGAAGTAAACAAAGCAAAATGTCAAATGCGAGCGCCAACATTTTTCGGCATTTTTCAACATAATTTCAGCTTTATTACTATAATTGTAGGTTAAAATTTCAAATATATTTGTTTTTGTGATATTGAACTACCTTACAATAAACTTTTAATGTTACATTCAAGTTAATAGCACTAAAAGTATTGTGTTTTTAGATTAGGTTAATACTCTGACCTGTAAAATATCCTTCATTCTTATAGACTTCAGCTCTAAAATGCTCAAAACACAACCTTTAATGTTTTGTGACCGTAAAATACTTGCAACGTAGCAATTTACCACTGCTTGCGAAGTTATCCGTTTTTAGTGAATTTAATGAACACCTTCGTTCCTGCATATACTACTGACTGATGCATTGTTACTTTCTATTACAGAATATTCCTGATGAACGGATATCACTAAAATAATATATCAGTAGATTGTAAACATACCGGTTTTCTAAATAACCGTCATCAAACCATAGATATTTTTTTTTATAGATAACCATAGATGAAAAAGGAGGCCTAAACATGAAGTTTGTTTTACTGTTTACGTTATTTATTTAATTATTTATTCCCCTTATAACGATCATTACACGTTGCATTACCTAATGCAATTGTACGGTCTCATAAAATGAATTTATTATTAAAATTATGCACAATTTAAAATGATTAAAAACTAACTTTTTACTATAACCTTTTTGTTAGCTAGTCTTACCATAGACGGACGCCATGTTGTTCTGTTTATCAAGTAGGTTATCAAGCGTTTCAGATGCGCCCTTTAGCGGGATAAATTTTCAGTAAGGTTCCTATTGATGGAAACTCCTTGGTGATATTAACTTCTTGGATTTGTCCTGTATCATAATGGTAAAAAAAATATTTTAAAAATATCGTATAATTCGTAATATAAACTTCAAAACGGGTTTATATTGACATACTTTATAAACACAATACCGAAATTTAAAAATAGAATCTTATTATAACACTTTTTCTCTAACAAAATAATGTTATAAAATAACTTTTTACAATCTACTTTTACTATTAGTTAAGTAATGACGTATAGTTACGACCTATAAATCCAACTTTCTAAATTCACAGCCTACCTACATTACCATATTCTATTTTCAAAAAGTAACCCTTCCCGCGTCTGCATTTCCGTCGGGCTCCAAGTGCCCGCCGCGCTGCCATGGCAGGCTGCACTCACAGCCGCTAACTTTTCCCCTAATCTCTACGTGAGGGCACTCTGCCTGCTGTGACGTCACGTCGCCGAGCCACTTCGCCGTCTCAGAGGCTAATGACTCTACTTACCTCTGTTTAAAATTCTCAGTTGCAGTGTTGGAGGTACGAACGCAATGAGACTTTATCATTTTGGTGAAAGGTGCCTTTTCTATAATTCGTCATCTCTGATGACCACAACCTCTTGTGGATGTCCATTTAATAATCTGAACAAATGCCGGCTGACCTTTGGGAAATAAAATACTATCCATTTTTCATGCAACAACACTTTTCTATGTATTCGTGCTCTTCCATTTTTTAACCAAATTATAAAGCTTGGCGACATTTCGGCTTACCCACAGAATTGATAAATTAACGAAGTCCAAGATAAGTAAGCATATGAAGAAACCCTTGTAAGGAAATCAGTGCAGGTTTTTCAAACTTGTGACAACCTACACAAAGTTTTCTCCAGTATCGAGTAAGCACTGCAATCACCATCTTTTTATTCAAAATGCACCATTACTTCACCACAATCATGCATAAATTATATGCGCAGAAACCTGCAACTGGTCTTGAGCCCACTTCAATTGGACGGTGCGTGTACAAAAATACCTACAAATTACGTATAAAAGCATATAGCCACCCCTCTGGGGAGTGCGCAAGACTAAGTTTGCCCACCATGCAGCAAGCAAAGGGTTGCTGGGAAAATTATCAGCTGTTCGCGACCGACGCGCGACGCGACGGCTACCGCCAGACGGTATTGCAAAGAATACATGATTGTTCTATCTAGACCTTTGTTGTTTCATAATTGGCTTTTTCATAATTTTATTCGTCTCTCCGTTAGTGCATTTATAAATCGAAAACCACAAGACCTAAATTCAGGTCTACCGGTACATGAATTCTTTTGTCAATACGTCTTTTCTGGCTAGTTTTTATTAAAGATCCAAGTTCAAGCTAGCACAACCGGATGCACAGCTTGTAATTTATCAATATTTCCGATATTATTTTGGATAATTAAAAACTATAAAAACAGCAACTTCGACGAAATTCAGTTTAATGATACACTAATTTTGCCGTCAAGTTCGATCGCGTGGTCTTTAGAGCACCCCGTAACCATTAGTTTGTTCCATAATTTGTTTTAGAACTGCAAATTGTTACTTTGCCTGGTACACAACAATTCTTTATAAAATGCAGCGAGTATTCCATAAAATTCCACAAAGGTTGTCCAGAAGAAAATTGCTAATAGCGATAAAACCACAGTATAATAAAGTAAGCAGTATTACGTCTCGGTGGTGTCCTTGAAATAATTGCCTACGGCCGCTCGGTAGATAAACATAAACTAGCGTTGCCTACTATATCTCTTGAGTTGTAACTGCACTTTGTAAGTCTGGCAAATTTAATGATTGGAGAGCATTCTTTTTAGAACCTTGCGATTTGTTGTAGGTAGTATGTCCTTTACATTAAAATGTTTTTCACAAATGCGGTAAAATGTGGTGTTAGGTTTGTTTGCTAAGTCATCTTGGCACATCAGCCGAAGCCGAAAAATAGATATTAATATATATATATATATATTCATTTATTCGGGTTCAAAAACAAAACATTTTCTATAGAAAAGTTACATAAAAAGGCCTAGGTATATAAAAGTCCGCGATGACATATCTAAATGCTCAGGTTAACGTGTTGTATAAAAAAAATGTTGATTTGTCTAGAATAATTTAAATAGGCGTGACTGTGAATGACAAGCCGAGGAATGATGTGATAAGGCAACGGTGCGGTTTAAAAAAACATGTAGTGACAAAAATTTAAAAGAATATGCTTATATGGTTTGGTTATGATGATGAGAGGATGAATTAAAGGCGACTAACAAAAGGTAACAAGGCAAATGTGAGTTGAAACGCCCTAAGAGGACATACATATAGTGAACTTATTATGTTATTTATTTCTGGTTTCGATATTGATGAATTCAAACATCCATACACTGAACAATACAGTCGATAACTTCGTGCCATATTTTACGTAAATAAATGTGCGGGAGCGTCTCGCAGTGTCCGCGTTCGTACGTAACTGCGGCGCACTCGAGACTTGAGTAGGTACTCGTGTATGAAAACGTTTTGCATGAAGACGTAATACTGCTTACTTTATTATACTGTGACAAAACCGTCTGCTGAACAATTTCTTTCTTCGCTTTTACTTATCTGTATTTTCTTGTACATTTCATGGTAAGTTCATAAAGATGTTGGTATGATTTATGGCGTTTTTATGAGTTTTTATTTATGACTTTGATCCTACTTAATTGTTCCGACAATACTTTCCCATTAGCATTAACAGGTTAGCATTTTTGGGCATGGTTTCCAGAATCCATTCTAGCCAAATAATACCAGATTCTCACCTTTTTAGTATTGAAATCTTCTTTTACACGTCATGCTCCTACATGATGATGACATTGGCCCCAACATCTCCAGTGGAACATACTGTGGGTGGTGGAGTAGGTAAAGCAGCGCAGAGAGCAGGAACACAGGAACAAAATCGTTGCCAGCAACACTCGCGCAGGTATATCAGGTTATCTAGTATATGAATATGCTATATTTTGCCCTGCAAGACACAATACAGTAACAATATTGATAATAACACTTAAGCCTAACGTCCGAGGAGTAGTATCTGGTCTCAGCTGTACGCTTCCCATGAAAATGTCGGTGCTCCGTAGAATAAATTGAGCCTCGAATCACTACCGGCTCGCGATTACTTTTGGGAGCAGGGGACACAGAGGGACAATCATTTACTGACCAATATCGATGTGTGTTATTTAGATGTCCAAACTCACAAAGTGTCTTTTGTTTTATTGTGGTACAGTCAAACAAAATTAAAAAGCGATTTTCTCCTAAAGTATGAAGAGTATATTTATTAAGGATGTAAGGGACAGCCCTCCGCAGACTGATGTGGTGAATTCAGTATATCATACTAAGATGACCGGTACATGAAATTATTTCAGGAACGTTATGGGAATCCAATAAACCTGATTTGTTTTATTACCTCACACGCAATGTATCGTTACCGTGGCAAAACGCGCGTAGCGAACGACAGCGCAGTGATCCTTCGGCCGCCGAGTATTTCAACATCCATTGCTGATTTTTTGATTTTAGCTGTTTTATTTATATAAATGGAGTGCTGCGTACAGAGAATGTAATTTTACATTGAAATAAAGGAATAGTAACTGAAAAAACGATTAAAAAAATGAAAATTTTCCTGAGAATATTTCCGGTGGTATAATTCAAAATAAGGAGCTGACATGGGCGCCGGCAGAAGTAATTTCCAGGTGGTGCAGATTTTAGTTTTCTTACAATCTTTGCCGTATATGATTGTTAATAAAAAGATGAAATTTTAGTCTGAATGTTCGAGACATTTACAAATTTCTGACTATTCATTATGAATTTATTATATAGGTACCCAGTCGTCACGGCTCACACCTATTTGTTCACGACGATCGAAATTAATCGCTTTTTAAATGAGAATTGTGTAATTACTGCCTACTAATTATTGTGAATAAAAAAATGATTTCCAACAGACGGCTTTTTATTTCAATAATTCCTGTTGATCCCGAGATTCCCAAGGGGTGCAAGTGCACCCCCTGGCACCCCCCTGCCGGCGCCCATGGGAGCTGAATGCACCCTGTTAGTTTGCGGAGGGCTGTCCCTTACACCCTGTATAAACTATAAATTTGTCTTTTCGAGAAAATCCCTTTTGAATTTTGTCATCATCTATTATAATATTGCGTAAGTGTAAGGCGCCTTGTACAAACACGTATTTTTGCCGTCTAAAACTACGGTTAATTCGCCGTGGGTAAGCACGATCGTCAGTGTTGTGTGATCCCTATGCAATGGAAGCTTGTTGACGGACACGGCAGCACTACGGAACGGCGCCGTCGCGTCGCCGTATGCGTCGTCCGGTGGTTTGCCGTGTCATATACAAGCATCCACGATTATTCTGCGGTGCAGCTAGCGCGTCATACCGTAACGAAACCGTGCCGTGTACAACGGGCCTTACACTATTTATGCTTGTAACTGTACTTTAATATTAATGTATAGCGGCTGACTTTGTATTGATTAAATTGGCAATTTTTCAGGAGGAGAAAGTTACTACTTGGCAATATAAATATAACTTAAATAAGGAAACAATTCTGAAATTACGAAAAAAGCATGAGTTTCATTCATTTTGATTGGCCAAGCGCAAACATTTTTTGAATGAAACAGCATTTTTTTTTTTCAAGATTCCTGAGTAGGTAAGTACTTTCATCCACTGGAAGGATGCCAAAGATTTCAATTTCAAGCTGTATAAGAGGAGAAATAACGGTCTCATTATTTGTCTTGTCGAGAAAGCTACACAGATATCAGTATCTAGGTACTAACTTTACCTAGCCAAAGCCCCAAAGTGATCGATATCAAGACTGACTTGAAACTTGAATGGTGTCTGCCTACTCGGTCTATTATAAGATCGATTATTTTAATGTTGCATCGCTGTATTCAATATAGCATTTTGATTAAGATTGAACGCTTATTTTAATTTATTTTTGGGGATTCTAAAATTTCCTGACACGCTTCCTATTTTTACCTTCTATTTTTTTTTTAAATGAGATTTGATGATGATGATGATTACCTATATTCAGCGACAATTCTTTACCACGTTGACCGAGTTTGATGATTCTTTATATACAATATTATATAAAGAAACATCAAACTGATCTGTGGCTACCGACATCCGAAATTAAAGTTATTTTTCATTTTGTTGTGTTTTTTTGGTGTTTTTTTTTTTTTGCAAAAATGTTTTTGATTTTTTACTTTTTACTGGGTCGGTTTGTAATTTATCTATGTTATAATAGCTTAATGACAACTATTCACCCCTTAACAAAATATTGCTTTTCCCGATGCAGGGACGTTAATTGTTGAGGACTTCACCATCAGCTCCACTTCACCATATGCATTATGACGAGCTTATATTGCTTAGCAATCATTTTAAAGTAGGTAATCGAATCGCAACCCGTGAAATACTTATTATTGAGTTGTTCCGGTGGCCATCTGTGGTCTTCATCATCAGTTCCACTTCACCAAATGGTGCTTCCCGAGAGCAAATGCACAAGATACTATAAAAAATACTCAAATCGCTATAGATATGCCTATAATATTTGAAGAGTTCCCTCGATTTCTCCAGGATCCCATCATCAGATCCTGACCTGATGACAATGGGACCACCTGTGAAGTATACCCTTTCAAACAAAAAGAATTTTCCAAATCGGTCCAACCATCTTCGAGTAAACGGGGAACACACATAAAAAAAATTTAAAAAAGATTCCAACGAACTGAGAACCTCCTCCTTTTTCTAAAGTAGGTGGTAGTAGACAGTTACTTAGTACCTAGTAGGTAGGTAAGAACAAATTAAGGTAGACTAGGACTAAGGAATTTTCGGGATAGACCAATAAATAATTCAACACATGAAAAGGTACCCCTACTCAGTACTAGGTGCAGTACCTACTTACAGTATGAATTATGTATTTGATGAGAAAAAATATTTCTCAGGAACGTTCCTTACATTCAAATATTTATGTAATAACATTTACATATAAAATATGTTATCGGTTTTCATTCATCATTTTATTACATTAGACATAGGTACTTGCGACTTTGAAACATTACGTCGATACTTTATGGGCAACTTATGCCCATTGTATTCACCTTTAGAATTGCTTCTCAAAGTGATTGGGCAAAGAGAGAATGGAATAATTTAATTTATTATAACTACAAAAAGATGAAAACCTGAAACAGAACAGTTAAACATTGCTTCTCAGCACAAACCGCAGCAGCAAAATGAAATGCACAAACTACAAACCCGATAAAATGACGCCATTACAATTATCACTTATAATTTTTCAGTAGCGAGTTCACGACACTGTCTCTCCCCACACAAAACTGCGATGCGACGAATTCTAGCTACAATTCAATGCGCAGCTCGCAGATTTTTGAGATGCGATGCGAATTCGCACTTTTTTGTGGGAGTCCTTACTCAAACGCAAAGCATTTTTTTTTTTTTATTTACCATAATGACACTATTGAATTGTCGAAGAGTCGGTCAGTCAGAAATATGAAGAATCAATACATCATTGCTAAACAACGAATAGTTGTTACAACTAACAAAGGTGAGACAGCACTTTCACGCGCCATTGCATAGCCATAAGGAGCACTAAGTACTGAGACTGTTTTATTACCCACCGATGGCCCTTCCTCAAACAATATCCTTTTGTTCGCCTCACCTCTTGTCGGTTTAATGAGTCCCGTCACCACTCATAAATTATTGAAAGGCTAATTTTATTTACGGTATACGGTAGCCGGTAGCGCCCCCGTCGTTCCAAGAGCCTTTGAATGCGTTTACGATAAGGACACCTCTGAGAAAGCTTGTTACCCTGGTACTTACGGCCGTTGATACTTGATAGCGTGGGTGGAGCAAAGGTGTTGCGAAATAAATGTGCCGTCTATGAGATATAAACTTATCTCGATCTCATAGATTCGTTCACTATCCAGCATGGGCGTAGTGAATTCTGGTTCCGGCTAGTTGTCGAGTTTTGTTGCGAATTATGAGATTTTGCAAGTTTTGTTCTCATTTCGGGAGTCGTGCACGAGGTTGAAGAAAAAAAATTTATCCCGGACAGATGCGTCAAAAGATTCGTCAGTCTTCAAGGTTGGTAACGGGCTGTCTGTCCAGGGTCTGTGCTCTTGAAGGCTCATTTGATGTAGGTATGTATCCACAGTACCTACCTACCGGTTCCTCTCTTCCACAGTGGTTACGAGTACCCTGTATTTAGCTATTTTAGAAATTCTGCCTACCGCTGAGCCCAAGGCACCTGCCATGTTGTTGTAGTCCGACATTTAACACTTTTGTATGTTTACAACCGATGAGAAATTAAAATAAATTAAACGTTTCTAAACCAAACAGGTAACCGAAGAAAACCGTGTGCGTTTCTTCTCGCCGTGTCGACAAAGGTCAAATTGGAGAAACACTATATATTATTACAATGGGACTTTGAACTGTCACAATCCTCAAATAAGAGACTGGAAAAACTGGAAATAACAATATGGTTCTTCTTGCGTTAGAAAACACTTACCTACTGAGTCATCATTCATCAATATTATTTTAAAATTGCGGTGCTTCGCTAGCTTTTTTGTTATGAGGCCATTCTTGAGATTACTTTCTTAATCAGCATCGAAAGGTTCCAATGTTTTCTGAATAAAACATTTCGCTTTGTAAGGACCCAAGTGTTACCTACAACAACAAAGACATTTATTACGATATCAGAACAAACAAGTACGAACCTAATTTATAGTTTCGCACCCACAAACAAGATAAAACGTTCGACTCTATTAACGTCAATACGTTCGATTCGTGAGTCGACCTGCTTACCGCCCGATACCTTTAGCAGCCCTTTATCAGGCCAAACAAAGGCGGACCGTAATAACCGATGCCCTTAGGCCCGCCCGTATAATAACTATAAATTGGTGCCTAAACCCAGTAGATAACTGGTGGCCCGATAAAGACACAATGGCCGATCACAAGAAACAACGTGAAGACAAAGAGTGCGAAGACTCCTACTTATACAGAAAGCTTTTTAGACGTTTCCCTCCTTTGTAGAACTTCGCTTAAACATTAAAGTGTCTGTGGAAACAACATCGGTCATTCGCACAGAAATAAAATCCTCTTTATCTTAATGCATTTCGTTCAATTTACTCAAAACAATGGTTTTAACAAACCCGTATTGTATTGTCTCTAAACTTTCAGCTTTATTCAATTCTGCTTCTACTGTTGCATGTAGGTCTGGGGATTTTGCTAAAAGATTTGCTCTGAAACTTCAGACATTTTCTGAACTTTATAACACTGGGAAAACAGTTGTGATGGCGCTAGCATAAATGAAAACTGTTACATCTACAAACGACGATTTCTTGACAAAAGGTAGAAACAAATTGCTCCATCTCAAAGCAAAATACACTTAATATATAAGATAACAAACAAATACATCAACCGCCAAGCAAAATCATAAAAATTTTCAACGCGACAAAGATTTTCATCGAACTCGTTAAAAAAAACTGGAATTATAAATTCGGGCTCTATTTCTAGGTTTCCAAGAAGCGTTCCAAATTGTTTCCTTAGAAGCCCGTCGATGTAACCGGAGACTGTCGGGAAACGTCCCCGGTTGCATCTTAATGCACTGTTAGAGCCACCAAACACCACTTACTGGAAACGCGATCGTTTTATTATGCGTCTCGCGATCTTATCTGACGTATGGAGACGCATCGAGTTGATATCACATGCCATTGATATACCAAGTGCCCATTTGTCTGTCGATTCTTTTACTTACAATGAAATAGTTTATGACATTCTTGGCTCACTTGTCTTAATCTTTTAACGGTTAATTTAGAATTTGGGTTTCAATATTGGATTATGCACTGTTCCGGAACTATGACCTCTAATCCTCTTCCTTACTCGGTCCCTCACTGTTAAAGATCATGAATTCTTCACATTTCTTTTTGAATCGGGGATCTCCATTTGCCACGGCCTTGAATCAAGGTACTTCTAGTTGCTGCGACACCTGGCTGACATGATAGGAGCAAATAGGTTGCAGAAAAAAGTGCTGATAGGTCATATGTGGACAGTAGAAGCGTATAATGCATGTTCAACGTACACTATGTTACTCCATCACGTTTTGGTAGAGAAGAAAATACAACCAAAGCCCAGATATTTTATGAATATCAGCATACCTACCTATATTCTTCTTTTAACCACCTACAATTCTTCAACCCAATTAGTCTTCTTACAATGTTATGGATAGACAAGTATATTAGGGTCGTTTGAATGGTTGAACTGGCGAGATGGTGGGTCATCGTAATTTACGCGCTCTCCTCACCGCATGACCTACAAGGTTCCCCTAACATACATCCCTGCCTACTCTTCAGCGACTACGTACAGGTGTGACGAGGGCTCGGGAACTCGCGAATATTTTAATAAAATGTAACTCAAACACTCCTCTAGTCCACACTTGCCTGCATTATTTAAATTGATCGTAGCCTGCACGGTTGGTCGAGCACCCGCCTGACCTATATTCGCCAATAATTCTTTATTCCAGTGATCAGCTGTTTATGATGCGGGATCTCCAATATCAATTTATTGATGGTATAGCTATAATAAATTAGATATTATGAAGGAATCATAAATTATAAAGCCATTACTGTCATCGTCATTACTAATTATATCAATTTCATAGATAGATAAAATTTTACGCGAAAATGAAAGATTTCGAGAAATAATCAAAGATTAAACGCTCGTTGGTCTATTAGAATAGCAGAGTGAATGTGTTGCTGTAGACATTACAAACAACATTATTCCCCAGTGGGGTGTGCCGGTCGCCAGCGGGATCCCGCTCACTCGCGGTCGCTCCGGTCGCCGGCGACGGATGCAGCCTAATGACATAAATGCAAATTCGACCATTCGAACTTCCTGCACGTCGCAGCGCCGACTGGCTACACACACACCACTCTCTCCTTATACGGACATATTTAGAAAAATAAAGCGCACTCCAGATACAAGTTTTTGTACAAGCCTTAATTGGACTTTAGCGGCTCCAGCTATTTCATAAACATTTTTTCCGCGCGTTATTTAGTTAATTAAGAGCTTATCTGATATGACTGATGTAGTTCTCGTACATTCCACTCTTGCGGTTGCATTAGACGTGCCTATAAATCTGTTGCCGCAACCGTCGTTAAGTTGACTTGAGTGCTTAAAATAAAACCAAAGAATAGTTTCGCTTGTTTTTATTACTCGGTGATCGTTAACACAATATAAAGTACTATATTTTGGTTCAGTCGGGAACTTAAAAAAACAACTAAACGCTAAATTTTGGTACTAGACAACGCCAACTGTACCGGTGGTGTGCTATAGGTACCATCGAGGAAACTTACATCTGACCAATTTGAAAACAAAATCCCGTGTATTGCACACGATGACCACATCTGTTAGCAAGCGTTACTATAGCGGCCGAGCGCTGCAAGCAAGAATAGTCCTTACGGTGTATAGATGTTCGTTTCTCCGATAGTACATATGATACATAACTATAAAGTATCTAGTTTATTATCATGTCACCACAATAAGTTTACGTGCTATGGCTAACTTATCTTATGGCTTATGCACCCATCGTTTATAAGTTATCCACGTCAGATAGACCAATTATACTTACTATGAATTTACTATATACACTCGCCAAGCATAAAAATATCAAGGCAATTTCCAAAATCAAAATGCTTCTCATGAATTTCAAAAAAGGATATTACTGCAAAACACTGGGTGCAATCTTTTTTATATCACAGGGCTTAGCGTTACTTTACACACAGAAAAATATACATACATTTACCGATACTTACTACTAATTCGATAAACTAATTATGAGAATAACATCGATTCTGAGATAGCTCCCAAATGAATGAGATAAATAAAAATGTACAGTCGATGACAGCGCGCTCTGTCAAAATATTCGCTCTTTAATTTTTCACAGAACAATATTTTAAAAGATCCGATATCATTGAAAGTACCGCTAAATAAAGTAATTCGTAAAATGTCTTTTTATCTACGTATAAAGAAACAGCTCCATACACACTGGCTTGCAAACAATTCAGTACAAAGGACTAAATTGAAGTGACCTATAGACGTTATTGTCAAGAGACGATGTATCAATCGCTCATGTTAGAGCATCCACACACTCCTGCGCTTACAATACGGCCGATGAATCATGCCAGTCCAACTTTGCGCAGAAGGCTGCGCAATAACATTTTATAAGAACCAAATGGTGACATGAGGCGAGTGTGAGAGAATATGCGCGAAAGTTCGGAGAGCCTATGTTCAGACCGGTCGTGATTCATCGGCCGTATTGTAATTGGAACTTGACTTCAGAACATATTCTTATGTATTACAAATTATATACACGACTACAAACAATCTGCACCATTTTGTATTATAGGGATGAATAAAAATGGATACATTTTATACAATTTTATTTATATTGTAGCTGCAATTACTAATAAATTATGTTACATTTCAATAGCTTTTTGTTCAAACACAAAAAAAAAACTGAAACACAACACAGAATGAAATGTATCGATCATAAATAACACTTGGTGTAAAAATAAAATAAAAACTGTACCTACTATAAATGCAGCAAATATGGAATATTTAAAAAAAATGGCTCTGTAAAATACTTTTGTGAAAATAGACAAGTTACAACAAATGTTCGGCGAAAAAATGTTTGTTAAGTCTGTCGTGACTTCGTACCGATCGTTTCAAATAGTTTAAAAACAAAATTCGCTTTATACACAATTCCCTTATACTTTACAGAGATGAAAGAGCTGTCTTAACTTTAAACTTTGTTACAGTGGGATAACGTTCAAAATGGCGTGTAGAGGATGGAATACGAAATGCACTCGCACTAAGAATAAATGCAAACAGTCGGTATAGACTTGTTTGTTGCAGTTTACTTTCGCTATTGCTGTTTGAATGGTATATTTCGATTTCAATACATTAGGTACATTGCCTTCGTGTAAAATAATAGAAAGCTTTTTCTGTTGTTTTTCCGTCGCCAACTGAGTATTGAACATGGCATTGTGTTTGTGCTAACATTCTTTTCTGTTTTTCTTGGACACGAGCATTCTCAGTTACTGTATACATAATCGGGTATTTTCACAACGATTTACTAAAAAATTAAAATACAAAAAATATAAATCAAAACCATAGAGCAGGAGGTATCGGGTATATACAGTCTTTTCATGATTATTTTATCTGTGACAACAGCAAACCAACAGCAACCTTACTGTAACGAGAATAAAGATCATTATGATTTTGACAGTGATGCAAAATCAGAGGGAAAATAACTGAAAGGACTGTAGGTGACGTTTGAAGTTTATTTTAACAAAAAAAAAAAATACCAACCACGCGAAACGTGACCGAGGTACAAAATATATAGCTGACGAACTCGACAGTCAGACTTTTTTCTATTTAGATATAAAACAAAAAGAAACTAGAATAAATATAAAAAATAAAATAAAAAAGATTGTCGAACTTTTCACGTACAAGCTGTATATAAAAAGTTTGATATACATTATATAAATCTAACTAATAATAAACAACACAGAGAACACAATTGTTTTATTTACAGCTGTATGGTTACAGAGTAGTGTAGATGTACTTAATGAGTAAATAGCCTTCTAATGCGGCCTTAGTTTAATTAAAAAACAACAATATTCCAATTGTAACACAAACATTATTGCAACTAATTAATTATGCATAATTATATTTATATTTTTGATAAATTTTAGGTTATTTTCAATTTTTGTTGTTTTTAATTAAACTATCGCCAAATTATAGACTTCCTTATCTTAAAACTTAACCTCAAACTTAACTCATATGAGAACAAACATACATAGCACTCATTTTTGTTCTTTGGTCAAATTTTTAATGAGAATTTTTGTTCACCAATTCATATAAAAAATGAGTAGAAAAAAAGACCCGACTAATGATCCACTTAGCAACAAATGCGTTTTACATTTCATTAGGTACAGTAGCTCCACTATATATAGACGCACTACAAAATTGAGTGCACTTGAGATACCATCCACCCTCAAGAATGGCAAATGTATTGATATTGCGGTGCATACGTTTGCGTACCTTTGTCTTTTGAATTCGACTGTACGTACATTACGTATTAATAGTGGTATTCCCTTTGTTCGCTCACCGGGCGTCGGGACCGTTGGGGCTACACTAACGATATCGAATAGTGAACAGAAAGCAAAATTAAATATTACCCGCGTTGTTATCGAGAGCTCCCGAACCATTCATACTGGCGGCGAATGGGAATACCTATTACAATATTGTTCGATCAGTGGATAGCAGCGCAATTGTAGCAGAAAATAACTATTCGTATAAATTATTCCACACTTTTGAGGTATCCTGAGCAATTTTTTTCGATTATTATTATTTTGATACTAAGGTTTGGACTCCGGCGTAAACAGATAGTAGAGAAGCTGCCTGGTGTGCTCCCCGGCCTTAAACTGCTTAAAATTATCGCTGGTCAATTTGGGTTCTCTATAGGAACGGATTAAAGTTACTATTAGTAGCTATACTACCACTGGTAAATGGAACGCATCGTTTTTCTAATAAAGGAACAGCACCCTAATTACGTAAAACGCTTAAAGTAGGAATCGGTTTCATTTTGACAGTTCAACAACAAGCATTGCGTTATTTGCGTTGTTGAGCAGGCAAATTTTTCGAACATATGAAGCAATATGCTTCGATCAAATATGATAGTGTGTTACGCAATTAGGGTGCAGAACAATATTCAATTGATAAGTGTTCACAATAAGCTGCTCGTTCACGTTCGCAACAACGATCGGGGTCACTCCCATTCTCGAATCTCCGACAACGTCCACACGATCAATCACCCGTTTCGATTCAATCACAAACAATCGCAATTGACCGCATCCTGTTCTCTTTATAAATGAGGAATGCTGGTTGGGGAATAAATTCGTACGTCATAGTCCGCGTCCGACTATAACCGCTTACCTCGGAGCCCTTTCACAAGTTTCACTACGAAGGTTTCATTCAACATCCAAGATTGCGAATTCATTTTACTTCTCATACTGTTCTGAACCAGCGGGTAATTGCGTAACACACTAACAATTCCAATGCCTTTCATTTTGGCAATTCGACAACATCATTGCGTTATTTACGTTGTCGAGCAGACGAATTTTTCAAACATATGAAGCAATATGGAATATGCACGTAATTCAAAACTTATTCATTATTTAAATATACATTGAAGAAACTCCATTTTTTTTTTAATTTTTTTATAACATTACTTATTTTACAATTAATTATTTTATGTTCCATTTTTTTTGGTAGAACGGAACGCAAACTCAAAACGCGTCGCCTTCGACAATGCCGGAAGTGACGTAAAAACAATGTGAATAAAAATCTATAATGTGCAAAGTGCTTGAAATCTCACTAAGTAAGTAAGTGCGATTTCTACTTGAATAAAGCACAAAAAATAATTTAATTTATATGAATTGGGGCTAAAAAAAACCTTAAAAAACAATGCAGTAACGTGCCAAATGACGTCACATCATGACCGCGACAGAAACGGGCGTTTGGACTGTAGGAGGAAATTGTTATAGTTTCATAATTTTTTTGAGCAACAAGCACTAGTTGAATTTTGATTTAGTGAAAAAAAAAAATACAAGCATATTTCCTATTGGTTAGGAATTTCCTTAAAAATAAAGGCAGTGTACAGAGTGCCGCACGCGGCATTGTATCACTATCGGTTATAGTGCCGTCAGCTTGTAGCGGTATATCTACATCGCCACATTGGAACGCATCACGCCGGGGTCACCAGTATAGAGGCATGAGGAACAGGGTGTAAAGTTCACTCATCCTCTATGAAAAGGGAGGATCCTCCGACCAGACGAGTGTTGTGTCTGGTGGGCTACTGCCCGACGGTTGATGTCGGGATGTTGTATATATGCTAGTCGCGCGGTAAACTCTGATTGCGCGATGCGGGATTTTGCGTGACGTCAGTGTGATGATGCGTTGCAATGTGGCGATGTAGATATACAAGCTTGCGGCATAATAATGGTGCCATCTAGACCGCCATATAGAGTATGCGGCAAAATAACGCAACTGTGCCGTAAGCAGTTGTACAAACGTGACACACGTAACATGGAAACAATTGGGAAGCCTGTACTTTATGGACCGACGATTTTTTATAGTAGCATTTTTTTTGGTGGAATATAGGGAATGCATGCATGCATAATCAGCCTATAATGTTCCCACTGCTGGAGCACAGGCCTCCTCTCTACGAGAGGGAGTGGGCTATAATGTATCACGCGGGCCCAGTGTGGGTTGGTAGATGTCACATGTCTTCGAATTTTTGGTTCTAGGACATGCCGGTTTCCTCACGATGTTTTCCTTCACAGTTTTGAGAGCAGTGGTGATGAAATAATTTACACAAAGTAAAGCGCCTGCCTGGGTTCGAACCCACGACCTACAACTCGTAAACCGCGGCCGTTACCACTGGGCCACCACTGCTCCAACATTGCCTTTTGTACGCCTTCCAAAAATGAATCGGATTGTGAAAGAGTGTTACGCAATCGGGGTGCTATTTGAATAGCTCAAGGGTTAGTTTGAATCTTGGTATTAAAACCTTCGCAGTCGAACCTCTGACGCTATTCACTGGAAATTACTAATAACGATTACACTATAGCTACACTTCGTTGGGTTCAAACTAGATGCATTACCTACCCTGTATCTATCAAACGTCAACATTCATTCAACAATATAGAACAACGTTACATAGCCACTACAGATATATATAATATATTGTATGTAATTATGTATAGTTTTAACTATAAGGGATGGATTTAGAGCGCATTTTACAAATAAAAAATAAAATATACTTAATGTCGCCAAAGTAAATAATAAAAAAAAATGAATAAAGTTCTAGGATTTTAGAATATCTTTATAAATGCACGACGATTAATAAAATTAAATAAACTTATTTGTACAGTGCGATCGTAATCGATTTCGTTCCGCACTATCGCTCTGAGAAATGTACTTAATGCCATTCTAATAGTATTTACATTGTCTCGGGAGACCGATGAATAAAAAATAAATTCTTTATTCAATTTGTGTGGTTATCTATGACTAGTGTATGCACTAGGGCGGTGACGTCACTGGGGGGCGCGCGAGGCAGTTACTTGCCTTTGGCCTTCTCGGTGGTGGCGTCCTCAAGGTTGCTATCCCAGTCGAACTCGGTGACGCCGCTGCGTGCCACTTCCCCCAAGTGACGCCACCGATACTCGAAATCCGTATCTCGTTTCTTCAACGCTTCGAATCTGTAACAAGTAATTAGGTCAGACCTTTGTATGGCACAGGTGTTGATACTATGGAACACGTACAACGTTCCACTCACATATTCTATGAGCGAATATAATTGCTCCGGCAATCACAAAGCATTACACAGCTCAATTAACAACACAAACATACCCTAAATTCCTTAAATTGTACAAATATACGTAAACCGAGCACGGCTAAAATTCTACACGAGACAAAATTACTTTGACACAGTTAAGTATCCAACTTTTGCTCCGTCCGTAGTATCGGGGCACAGTGAAGAAATAAAAGAAATTCTATCGAATCAAGAGTGGGTACCACAAACGTGCGGTATAAAGGGCACAGTTGATATCCCTTTAGATTACAAACCCAAAGCGACGTTTCTCAACTTATATCCTCGGGGTCACGGCGAATTGTCGAGGTCAGCACATAAATATGTATCGTATGCGGACTAAATCTGGCCAAGCGTGAATTTGACGCCCAAATTGGACTGCAGAATAGTGTTTAGTATTTAAATTTTAAACACCATTTTACTGCTTGTGTACAAATACTTTAAATATACGGGCGTGGAGTTAAAACTAATTGTACTTTACGATGTGCGAACAGATGTACGCGTAGGCGTATCCCTAACAAAAGGGTTTTGATATCACCCCCGATATGGAACCCTAAAACCTTTCACGTCGTTAAACCACATTATTAGTGAGCCGTGCGAAACGTAAAACAGCCGATCTTTACTTGATAACATTTGGTTTGTGTAATGTGAATAGTTCGGTTACGCATTCGTCGAGACGTAGAGAGAGTCGGGTTTATAAGGAACTTCGTTTTTTTTTCCATCGCCGGGTGTCGAGCTACTAAAAACGTTAGCAAATAACGTTTTTTCTGCTATCAATGCGATACAAATATACTAGGAGGGCAAGCTTAGTGTTATGGCGCTATCCTCTTTGAAATTGGATTGCGACTACGATTGCTGAGCCGAGATTGGCGCCATGAAAATTTGGATTTTATGTAAAACTGGAGCCGCGATTGGAAATTGCAAAGAAATTACGGGTCGCACTCAGGGCGGGAGAAATAGAATAGATAGACTGGACGATTCACTTTAACATGAGCATAGAATAACAAAGTCGTAGAGTTGACAAGTAAATTGAGACACATTGTTTGTTTTGTCCTTTACAAAGTTTGTATGAAACCTTTGCTAATGAATGTAAACATACCTTTTGAACATGAGGTTCTTGGCAAACTCGTAGAGCTCTAGATCGAGGGAGTTGAGTCGCTTGATGTGTGAGATTTGAGCGGGCGACAGTGCGGCGAGCGTGGCGCCCGACACTGTGGCGTTGTGTTGCGTGAACGGCACCGCGAACAGCAGGTTGAACGTCTCCTCGAACACGTATTGAGATATCTGCACAGAATACAAACAGTTCAGTTTAAATAAAACCTATTACAATTACACATTCTGATCTGCACGCCAATTGCGTAACAGACTTTCTATGATTCGACGATTTTGAAAGATTTTATTCCATTGCTTCATATGTTTGAAAAATTCGTCTGCTCGACAACGTAAATAATGTAATGAATATTGTTGAAACTCAACAATATTGTCCCAATGGATTGTGAGTGTGTTGCTCAATTACCCCGCAGATCTGCATCCTTTGGGTAAAGTCATCGCTTCAACTGTATTGCATTGATCTGGCTGTCAGACGAATATTTACAGTAAAGCAATGAATTTTGCTGTGTTTAAAAATGAAAGTGATTGTAATTAAGACTGCGATTCGGATTAAGGGTGTAGGAGGTTTGACGCACCCCTTTTGTCAACTAAACAAAAATTCTAACCAACCCCTTAGCGTCTGTCACACAATATAATTCTCCACTTCGGGACCCCAAAGCAAAACCTCTTGGGGAGTTCAAATTCGAACATGACAGAAAATCGGGCCAAGCATGAAATTCTTTAGCTGTATAAGATTGTTCTTACGCAAGATCTTCTTTTAGTTCTTTGTCGCCTGTTACGACACTTGGGAAACGTAAATGTAGGTTTTATTAAGTAAACACGGCCATGAGCGGCGTCTATTTTGTCAAAATTAACCCACCTTATTAAGTCAGAAAATTACACTGAAACTTAGGATACAGCCGAGAGACATCCAATATATTTTATCGGCGTCAATTACCGTTTCAATCAGCTTCAGTTATTTCCAAAAGATAATATTTAAAATATTTTAAGCTTTTTACACGAGAGAATATAAAGGAAGAATAATAGTGGCAGCACGATTGGATCATTGTACAAATATTTGATGTCCAATCGTCTAGATGGTGCAAACTCTATGATCCACTGAGAGAATGTTATTGTTTCAAATAGGCATGTTAGTGTTACCAGTCGACATAATTGGTACCTATTCTACTTATCTAGTGTACCTTTGGTTTCCCTAAGGCTTGTGTGTTCGTTCATCAACAATCAAACCACTGGTTAGGTATTTAACACTTTGCAGGCCGCAAACAAGACACAATAGAAGTGTTATTGTTATCACTGCTATAGCCGTATAGTGCCCTTCAAAGCGTTAAGGCTCCTACAAAAACAGGCGCGACACGCGAAGCGACACAAAGGCACTGCGTGTCGCGCGACGAGCGGTGCCTTTGTGTCGCGCGCGATTCGCGTTACGACTCACGAGTCGCGCCTGTTTAAACAGTAGCAGGTTTATGTCAAATTTCCTAAGGACATTTTAAATATACCTGAACTGATTGACCTACTGACCTGACCTGACTTTTACCTACTTTCTATACAAATAAAGACCTATTCTATTCTATTCTATTCTAAATATGAAATGTTGGTGAACACAAGGCTAAGCTAGCTTGAGATGATAACTAGTACTTAACACGTTTGTCCTTAGATAAATACAAGATGGCGTCACACCTGTATTCCCGAAGAAGCGGTTATCAGAAGTGCGGAAAAAAGAAGCGGTTATACATATCGCCAGACATACTTAACATAACATCACGCCTGTAATCCCCGAAGGTTTAGGCAGAGGTGTACCTATAGTACACCCACATTTCGCCAGTTATGTTTAAGTCCCATGTAATACGGGGCGAGGCTATTGCCATCAACCGGGCACAAATCCAGACTCCAGGCTGCTACTGAGTAATTCCTGATAGAAAAACCTAATAACACTCTGCCCGACCTGGGAATCGAACCCAGGACCTCATGCTCAGCAGTAGCGCTTGCGACCACTAGACCAACGAAGCAGACTGCAGTCATACTTAAGTCTCTTGTAAAAGGCGGCGAGCCTGCAATAAACTGGGCTCAAGTCTAGATTCCGGGCTGCTACTGAAAAATTCCTGATGGAGAAACCCAAAGGTGGGTCCACACCTGCGCACGTGCACGAACAGTGCGGTTAGCGTGCAGGACACAGATATTAGGAACAGTATGGTTACCGTTGGACATGCTTGCGAGCCGTTAGCGAATGGTTCGCGTGCAAGAAACACACAATTGCGCAGGTGTGGATCCTTGCTCGCGAACCGTTCGCAACGCAACATGCGCGCGCGCGTAGAATGTGACTCGTCCATAGCCATTCGAGGCGCCTAGCGTGCACGGTTCGCGCACGGGCGCTGTTGTGGACCCACCTAAAACCTTTGCCAAACTTTGTCGAAGTCCAATCGAGTCGCCTTTGCTACCACCGTCTACTGTTTCCCTAAGCTAGCTATAGTCTGTTTCAAAAGTTAGTGTAAACAAACCCTGTTAGGTTAAATTCTTACGCGATCACTCACTAAAAGGAATTAGTTTTACATTCATCTGTATTTAGAAGGTTTCAACTTTATATCTCACCACTTTTTCCAACAATTATTGTTTCAATAACATTATTAAAGTGTAATTGAAAAATCAAAACACTCAATTTGTAAGTGGCACTAGAAATTGGTATCCACATGTTCGTTAACCGCACCCTAATTGCGTCACACTGTCAGTAGGAATCGGTGTCATTTTGACAGTTCAACAACATTCATTGCGTTATTTACGTTGTTGAGCAGACAAATTTTTCGGACATATGAAGCAATGGATTAGGAATTTGCTTCAAAACCATTCAGATTGTGATCGATAGTGTATTACGCAATTCAGGTGCTGGTCTATTTGTCAATATTTTCATCAGGTACTTTAGGCTCGAGATTTGAAATGATAACCAATAATAATACAGGGTTATTTTAAATTGAATAGCTAAACTCTGCAGACGCGATGGGTACTAGATATTTAAACATGATAAAACAAAAAATCTGTTTAGAAATTCTGTTTTTTTTTAACTTCACAGACGTGATGGGTATCGATATCTAAACACGATGAAAGATAAGAAAACAGTTTTTCTCGACTCATACTTCAAGTAACAACACTAACAGGGATCGTTGACCTCCCAAAAAAAAAATCATCAAATATTTTTATTTTATCGCTTCTGCAGAGTTTAGCTAGTCAATTTAAAATAACCCTGTATTTATTGCTCATCAGGCAAATAATTACAATGATAGCAACATTCTTGCATATACAAAGTGTTGATAAATTAGAGGTGAATTTATTAGTCATGCATATATGCATTACTACTTTTAAAGCATTAGAATTCAGCCTTCTTAGTGTTAGTTATATACAAGGTGGGCATTTAAAATTCAAGCTGGTCTTTCTCAAGATCCTTCACGTTACCAGATTACGAAATATTCATGAACAAGGAACCGCATCAAAGTATGCTATTTTACGTTTATTCATGACAGCGTTGGTTCTATTAGCAGTAGCAACGCTAGGTACTACGAGCTCCGAGTGATAAGTCTGGTAAAAATCAACTCTGAATAAAATTATCCTTATCATAAATGGCATAAAACCTTTATTGTTGTGTCATGTACAAGATGTTCCGGAATTAACACACAACCACTTAAGGGTTTATTGTACTCATCATTACGAACAACTTTTACTATGGGACCAAATCAGCTGTTCCCTACATTTGTATTTGCTTATCACGTCAAAATGTAGGAAACAGCTAATTTTTATCGCGATTTCAGATTTGGTCCCATAGTAAAAAGTTGTTCATAATGATGAGTACAATGACCCCTTAAGAGGTTGTGCGTCAATTCCGGGACATGTTGTATATACTACATATATGTCCGGCCCTCCTTTACTTTAATTTAATATTGAATAATTGTGTTCATTTGTATAGAGATTTGCTTATTGGAATTAGCTCCTTACTTTATACTTGCACACAAATTTATGGCGAAATGCGTCATTGCACTAATAATTTATATATCGTCTGCTCCCCCCTAAAGTCAGTTAAACTTTGTACTTTTAATTTATGACTCTTTTGAAAGCTCGTAGGTTTTATTCACGAAATGTCAACTATCAAGATCATAATCTATATAGAACATAAACTACAGTTTGAATTAGACAACTGAATATTTGGAACACCCTCTGAAGTAAATGTTCATTGTTTGAACGAAACCCCTACTACAATTGAGTAATAAACTTACCCCATGACAAGTACTAAAAGGAATCTATTAACACTCCATTTCCGACTACCACTCTTGCCACCTTGTTCTCAAATCTTAACCCTTTCCTTTACACCATCATTTAAAAATAAAGCTACTTTATTAAAAGCTTCGTTAGTGCCTTAAGACCAATTCTTGCAAGTTAATTATGGACAACTTCCTCTCGGTCTATAAAGTTGAAACATTGTATACTCATTAAGTTCAGATGACAATGCAACTATATGGTAGACATGACCTGATACTGCAGCCAGGATCGGCTCCGCAAGAGACAACTCTTAAGTAGTTACTGGTATTATCTTGAAATATTACGTGCACGTTGAGATTGAGTAGCAAAACGCCTAATTATGATTAGGCGTTGTCATTGTCATCACTATGGTGATGACAATGACCCACACTATTTTAAGAAGTTATTTTCAGTTGTTTAAAGGTTTATTTTAAGGGTTATTCTCGTAAGAGCCGCCATAATATCGTGTTTAATTGTTCCACGGGGAACGCATTTCCTTACGGCACATGACGTGTTTCAGTTTAACATGACATTTAAGATTGATTAGCTGCCAGCCATTAACTTTCAGTGCTGCCCACATAACAATACATAATGACGCAACTAATTAAATGTGGTTTAAAACATAATGTTGCTGTATTATTTTTCCATTTTCAGTAACCTTTTATACAGGGCATTTTTTAATCAGTATCCAAATTTTCGCAGGGTGTTCTACCCATGAATACGAACAACTTTCACTATGGGACCAACTCTGAAATCACGAAAAAAAAATCTGCTGATTCATACAAAAAGTTCAATACCTACTCGACCAAAATGTATGAAACAGCTGATTTTTTTTCGTGATTTCAGAGTTGGTCCAATAGTGAAAGTTGTTCGTATTCATGGGTAGAACACCCTGCGAAAATTTGGATAGTGATTAAAAAAATGCCCTGTACATTGAAGATTCTCAATCTCCAAAATTAACCAGTTGTGTATGAATATACTTAGTTTATCATCAAAGCTAGTTGGGAAATGCTGGCGATATGCAGTATGCTGTAATATACGTAACAGCAAAATAACTTCGAATAAAAACTTTTTAAACTCAGTTCAAAATGATAAACCGTTTACCATAAAAATTATCTCTGCCGCAATAATTTAAAGGACGTGTTTAAGCGCTGCATGCACGTACAGGTACTTAGTAACGCCGTCACTAGTTATTTACATTATGTACGGTTCACTACCGGTGCAACCTAGTTCCCTGAAACCCAGCGTTTAACTTAACTCCTTGCTAACATAAACCATAGTCACGCCTCGGGGGACGCTACGTAAGTCCGTTCTCACCTTCAGTGGAAGCCTGTGGAGGTTACATGCAACAAAATGTCAGCTAACAACCCATTTCAGTTTCATGAATATCGACGAAAATATTTATAGACTTGTAACCTTTATGGGGGAGGAAGGTGGAGTTTAAATCGAGTTTTAGTTGTGTTCGTATATGAATATCGTGCAGTAATAAATTCACTTATGGTATCCATTATATTTTATCATAAAAGCTAACCGAACTCAAGTTCTCTACTGGAAGTCCAGAAGAAATGGCACTGAAGGAATGTTGATTTAATCACTCTAGTTTGCAAATTCATAGATACGAGTACACAGCATGCTGTAAATAGTACAATAAAAAGCACAGTTTATTTTAGACTTCAATGGCATAGCACAGACGCCTACTTTGTGATGTCTACACTATGTTTTTTGTCATGCTCTTTGCAGCATCGTCTAAATGAGGCTAATGTTCGTGTTGTTACAAACGCATAGAAGAATGCTACTCCTTTAGGGACAGCAGACACGATCCTTTTAGATAGATAGAATACTCTTTATCAAGCGGCGATCAGCGATTTGCAACGTCATCAATGCTGCATCCCGTTTTGGCCACTCTGCGTTCTGTAGCCGATCGTCGATCCTAAAAGTAGGTACCATGCCTGCTATAGCCCATAAGGATACGACATAACGATTCCTTTTACGACCCATGGTTAAAAGAAAAAGGTTAGTATCTTCACAAAAAAAGTCCAGATAAACCACACTGTTTATAGATGAGCAATGAATATTCATTGAGACAAAGAACAGTACGGGCTGTGGCTGGGGGCGGTGCGGCGACAAATGGCGTTGCAGATACGACAGTGATTCAAGTGCAAATAATGGGCGAGCTTATCTCTGCGGGTCACTGGACATAGAATAAGTAATACCAGCGGCATAACACGTGGGATTTGTGTTATGCACACGTTGTACATTACAGCTTGCTTTTGTGAGACTGTCTTTCGCAGTCTGGAAAAATCTGACGATGAAAAAGATGCTTAGTACAAAGGATGCGGCACGGCGACATCGCAGCTTTTCTTTTATTTTTATCAAGACTGCCAGTTCTTTTGATTGTCATAAATGACGATAAGCTTAAAACCATATCATAAAATCTAACACAGATTTGCTTAAAATTAATTGCGTTGCAGATACGACAATGATTCAAGTGCAATTAATGGGCGAGCTTATCTCTGCGGTGTCACTGGACATAGAATAAGTAATACCAGCGGCATAACACGTGGGGTTTGTGTTATGCATAGGTACGTTGTGATTTCGCTTTTGTGAGACTGTTTTTCACAGTCTGTGGGAAAATCCAGCGATGAAAAATGCGACTACAAAAAAACAACTTGAAATTGCAGTTGTGTTTTGATTGTAAGCTCGCTTAGCAAAAGGTCAGGGGTTGGTTTGATAGATCAAGAAGTATTAGGTAATGGTTCCACCAGATGCCCGAAGCTTAGCAAAAAAGGTTAATATTATTTAAAGCAAAAATCAAATACGGTAGCGGTTGTCTTCAAGGACTACAAACGCTAATGCAACATCGACGAAGCGAATGTTACTTCGTCAGGGGTTGGTTTGATAGATCAAGAAGTATTAGGTAATGGTTCCACCAGATGCCCGAAGCTTAGCAAAAAAGGTTAATATTATTTAAAGCAAAAATCAAATACGGTAGCGGTTGTCTTCAAGGACTACAAACGCTAATGCAACATCGACGAAGCGAATGTTACTTCGCGGCAACATCACATTATGAAAATCTTACTTCCCAATTCCCAAGTATACTTTTCAGGCAAATCCCACATACTGCACTCCGGATAGGTACATTAGTGTGAAAGTTTAGCTTTTTACATACACATAGTACAGCGAAGCGTGGAACATTATGTCGTCGTACGGTACTATCAGAGGAACTTGTGACTATTCGCCAGAAGCAAGATTAAAGTGGATAAAAGACAAAATCACCATTTCAGAATTTCTATTCTGAAATGATAATCTCAACAGCAAAAAAGGATTAATACTCATTTATATTCAGGAAGGAATTATAAATTTTATATCTTAGATAGTATTTTTTGGCGAAGGAAAATGAGTGTTCGGAATAAATTCGTGTGGATTACTTTTAGCGATTGGGTTTTGGAAAAGGGATGTTTCGACTGGCCTTGGATTTGCAGAGCCGATAATCGGAGATCGATATCGGGAACTATATTTATTTATTATTTATTTATTTAATCTTTTCACACTTAAAAAAGTACAAAGCCGGACTTAATGCCTTAGGCATTCTCTACCAGTCAACCAAGGGTGGTGAAGAGATTAGATGGCAGGTGCTCTGTTAGGAATGGGACAATTTGTACATAAATAAGTTATAAACTAATATATATATTTATATATATATTAATGTTCTTTTGTCGATAAAGCGGACTATTTCGCAGATATTCTATTTGTTCAAATTTTTTTTAAAACGAATACAGAATGCTGTGGATTTTGGCTGACAAAAAATCGACGACCGATTGTCGTTTGTCTGCGACCAACCTAGTCTTCGAGTAACTAAATTATTTACCTAAGCATGAGTGGATTTCGTAGGGAATGTGGGAGATATAAGCGCTTAGAGCTGCTGTGAGGGCTTTGTAAAGGAAAGTTAAATAATCAATGAGTTAAGTGCGATATCTCGTAACATGAGATGGAAGCCTCAAGGAATACCAAATTGCAATTTAAGCCTACATCGGCTAAGCACCCTCTGCTTAGCTGATGTACGCTTAAATTGCAATTGAACTAAATTCAATGGTAGTAAAAACTGATAATTGTAAGATAGGTATTAAGGGATAAGTAGTAGGTACGCGGTACCCGGTACAGACACTCATCATAAAAGAGTACGGGAAATTGAAAAAAATAAACTTGTAGATTATTTTGTTGTGCTTAATGATAAACATGATGCTATCATTCGTAGATTTTTGACAGTAGTTACTGGTAGTCAGAAGCCCAAAAGTCTGACAACCAGTCTTACCCACGGGTAACGTGTTCGGGAGGTCAGATAGGCAGTCGCTCCATGTAAAATACTGATATTCAACTGCATCCAGCTAGACTGGAAGCTGACCCCAACATAGTTAGGAAAAGGTTGGACAGATTTAATACTTTTATAGATTACAGACTTCTAGTATTTCAATAACAACAATTATTCTCAAAATACTGAAATAACATTAACTTTTCCTGTTGACATAATTACATTTGAGATGTTACACAAATGTTTCCAATTATTGTAATTCTTGGGACGTTTCATTACAGAGTAACTAAAGCTTTAAACGCTTTCAGGAGTACAAAGCAAACATTGAACAAATCCTATTGGATTTATAGATTGTGATTACCGATACGCCGCCACCGGTATCTCGCTATGGCACCGAGCAGCACAAAATTTAGCAATTAGGTATCATTTGAACAGTCGCATTGGCAGTAAATGTGATCGTATTTACTGATAAGTTCAACTTCGTGCAGTGTAATAATTAGTTCAGTATGATTTGGTGGTTGTACTTTGTTTTAGTATATGCTTTATTAGGTATTACCAACGACCTAAAAAAGGTGGCTGGGACAGACTGGATGCTGGCGGAGGATAGGGTGTTGTGGCGGAGCCTGGGAGAGGCCTATGTCCAGCAGTGGACTGCGACAGGCTGAGTTGATTAGATATCAAGCCGACGTACGCACGGACGTAAAAATATCGCGGCGATTTTTTTTCTCGCATTGGATATTCAACGCTTTGCTTAGCGCCGAAATATGAAATACAACAGTGTGTTTTTTCGACGCGCTGCACTCTGTTGGATTCTTAATGCTCGGCTCAACACCGAGAGTTGAAAATCCAATGCGCGATAAAATCCCGCCGCGATATTTTTATGTCTATGCGAACGTCGGCTATAAAAGGTCTCTTACACATTATCCTGCAGAGAAAATACATGTCAGATAGGTTTGTCTGCGTGTATAATTGAGGTTCAATGTAAACTAGAGCAGACAATGCGAACAAAATGTTTGCGCAACATGTTGTCCGTGACAGCAGACGTCTCGGTCTACTACCTGAATACTCATACCCCTTTACACCCGACGGTTTTTTTCTTCGAAATCCATGTTTTTATAGCTTTCTATACAGCCTAAGGAGCTAAAAAAGCCCCGCGTTTAACGTTTTGAGCGAAACCCTCCCGATCTATCGGTGCCGGTTGCATAACAGTTTGGCACTAGAACTTTTTTAAAGTGAAAAACTCAAACTCGCGTTTCAGCGAGCGTTGTCACATTTGATATCCGCTGGACACATCTTAAGCTGATCTATACTCCATTTACAATAAGATTAGACATAAAAACAAACCTTTTTTACAGTCCGTTCAACCGATTTTGACTTCTATTGCGTTGGTGGCATGACGAATGGCGGCTGCAGTAAACAGTTGGTATTATAATCATGTCTTTGCTTTTATTGCCATCCTTATACCTACGGAATAGAAGTCAAAATCGTCTGAACGGACTGTAAAAAGTTTTGTTTAAATTTCTAATCTTATTGTAAATGGACTATAGTTTACATTGAACTTCAATGGTATGTTTCTACTAAACTTCATGCGATAGTGTTAAGTGTCGTTGTACATCCGCGGCAGTTGCTCCCATACCATCAGGCTGACTGGCTAACATTTTAACAACA
This sequence comes from Fissipunctia ypsillon, assembly GCA_947568875.1. Taxonomy (NCBI): domain Eukaryota; kingdom Metazoa; phylum Arthropoda; class Insecta; order Lepidoptera; family Noctuidae; genus Fissipunctia; species Fissipunctia ypsillon. The sequence continues at coordinate 10,607,914 of OX387645.1, read as the reverse complement.
ACATCAGCTATTCTCATCGTAACGATACGAAAGAGGAAGATCGTATCGCTACACCAAGCTATTACCATCATCATGTGCATCATGGTGGGTGTTTTCAATTCTCAGGCAGCTGTTACACATAAGTACTGACTTTACCATTCTTAAGCCACCAGTCACCACCAGGAGGGCCTGTGACTAAGTAATAACAGCCGCACGGGTCGATCGATCAGGTTAAGCTACGTTTGCCGCGGTTGGTCTGTGGATGGGTGACCATCTATACATACTAATACCCCTCCGTGCCTCGGCAAGCACGTTAAGCCGTTGTTCACGGCTGTCATTCATGGATCTTTGACAGTTGTTACGGATCGTCAGAGGCCCGAAAGTCTGAGTGCCAGTCATACCAAGGGGCGTATTACCCAGTAACTGGGTTGTGGAGGTCAGATAGGCAGTCACTCCATGTAAAATATTGGTATTCACCTGCATCCGGTTAGACTGGAAGTCGACCCTAACATTGTTGGGAAAAGGCCAGACAGATGTTGATGTCACCAGTCACCACCACCAACCAACAGTTTTAGAATAAAGCCCATAAGACACTGAGCTATACCAACCTTCTGATACTCCGTTAGTCCGAAGTACGCCATAGCAGCAAGATTCCTCTTAGCAGACGCGAGGAGTACCCTGTCTGTCTCAGCAGTCCGATGCTTCAGAGTTCCATTATAGCACCCCACCAGAGCTAAGTCGGCTAACATGCGAGTTTGCCGATTGTTAGCCAGGTTCCAGGGGCAGGTCATGAACTCTTCGAGGGTTACGCCGCGCCAGGAGTCGCCGGAGTAACATGCTGGTACCTCCGCACCTGTGGACAGAAAAATGAATGAGGTTTTCTCCAAATAGGCTTGACTTTTTTGTCATTAGGAAGCAGACAAGCTGGCAGGCACGAGTGCATTTGCGGAAATCCCTCGGGTCCCCAACTAATAGCAACGGAAGAACCATGAGGTTTCAGTCGGTAGGCATTCGACATAACCCTCCATTCTCAATAGACGAAAGATACATGCTGCTCGTTATATGCTGCACCGGTTGACGTCATCACGTCAACGCCGGCTGTCGCTGAAAACCAGCGCTGGTGCGAGACAGAAGTCTCGCATGGGGTCGCAGCATTATGCCGAACGATGGCCGTTTTGCATGAATGTGACGCATATTTTCCCCCAACTTGTTCTTTTCTTGTTTGTGTTCTTTCTTTGTCCCTTCTGTGGGGAAATCATGAGGATTTTCCCACAGAAGAATAAAGGGCCAGGCGGAGTCGTTTAGTCAGAAGTAGGATGATACAGACTAATCATATCCCAGTAACCAAATAGGCATTGACTTGGTGATGAAACAAATGTCTGTTATTGGCCAATCATTTTATGTGACTTATTCCTGATTGGCTAACAACGTCTTGGCGCCTGTCGGACGTTATCACTTCATTCCTTATTACATCGTGGTTACTTATTAGCCATTAGTGTCTCCCGGTTATAATTAAAACACGCATAGTAAAGGTGAGATGATCTATTCATAGACGGGCATCACACTATGAATATTATGACATCCGACTGTCTGGTTAATAATAAATGAAGTCTTCACTAACGAAATGTCCGTCTGAAGTGGAAATTATGTATCATCAAAGATTTAAATATAATTATGCTACTTACTGACTATAAGTTCGGGCGAATTTCACCAGGCAATGAAACTAAACGCGGTCATCACACCTAAACCGCGTTCAAGAGCTGTCAGTGACAATTGCATAACAATGTTGACACTGACAGCTCTTGAACGCGGTTTACCTACATGTGCTGATCCCGTTTAGTTACATTGATGAAATTCGCCCTTCATCAAATGCTACTCTAGCTTAGCTTGATTTTGATTTCTAATATATTTTGAAAAAGATACCAAATAAAAAAAACTTTCAAAGATAAAAGCTTCAAGAACAACAGGCATCAAAAATATAGTACCTACCTATCCTATAAAAACTTCAGACATAAAAACTTAGTTACAAGCGAAGAAACCTAAGATAACGAAAATATTTTAGAAAGGTCTCATTCACTAACTAAATATCAATATATTAAAGTTGGCGTTTAAACATATCCATATACAAAACGGGGAAACAAAATGGCGAACCGATGAATTCCCGCACGCAACAACATATATTTTTATTCTTTATCGCTGTTAATTAATGTTAATGTTTAGAGCTGATGATTTAATTCTAACGAGAATCGATTGTAGTCACGCATGTTTGCTTTCACTGCGTCCATTCACAGCACAGTACATTATTACTATACGTAGGGTGTTCTGAAAGTCTTGAGATTTAACTTTATTTTTCAGTTTTTCAAAATAATTGCCACCACAATTCTTAATAATTGCCTTCACTTCTGCATCCTTATAAACCAACCACTAAAAATGTCTTTCCATTTCTGTTCAGGAATTTCCGCACATATACAAGGTGTCATTTTAATCACTGTTGATGTCTTATGGGGTCATTGTACTCATAATTATGAACAACCTTTATTATGGGATCAAACCTGAAATCGCGAAAAAAAATCAGCTTTTCCCTACATTTATGTTCGCATAACTCGTCAAAATGTAGGGAACACCTAATTTTTTTTCGCGATTTCGGGTTTGGTCCCATAGTAAAAGTTGTTCATAATGATGAGTACAATGACCCCGTGGTTAGCGGTGATTAAAATTTCACCTTGTATTGTCCCAGCCAGAAAGTAAAGCTTCTTCGTCCCAAAATCTTTGCCCTTTCAATTTACTTTTCACGAAAGGAAACAGTCCATGGCGCCAAGTCTGGGCTATAAGGCGGATGTTCAAGAAGTTTCAAGCCAACATCTCGCAAAAATTGGCATGTAACGTCAAAATCGGTCCAGCCGTTTCGGAGATTAGCCGGAACAGACATACAAAAATCTTTTTTTTTTTGTTATAAGTACCGTTTATACTTTCATAATTATGCATTTAGTAAAAAGCTGTTATTTTGACATTACAAACAGACACTTTAATTTTATTTATTTGTATAGATAAGTTAAAGTTGCTAATAATTTCAAATTTTAAATAACTTTAATATATAAAGACATCATAATTTTATGAGACCGCACTATCGCATTAGGTAGAACCTTTAATGATAGTTAAAGGGAGGAATAAATAAATAAATAATTCTTCGCTTCCATGCTTATATTATCATACATTCATACCCCACAGCCCACAGACTAAGGTGATTTAGATTCTAGAAAATCGATCTTCATTGAGACTTGTTCGATTTATATTGCGATGGCCAAGTTCTAGATACTAACGCATCGATCTTAATATGAAGTATGACGTTAGTTACTTCAATAAAAAACTTGTCCGATTTTATTGACCAAATTTAGTTGATAAACGAAATCGAGAAAGATTGCTGGCAACTGTTGATTCAAATGAAAAATACAACAATGAGTCTAAACACAACAACGCTATCATATTTAGTTGAGGAGTTTCTATGGCCACCTTCTGGCTCCATCATCAGACTAGCTTCATGGCTCATATTATATTTTTGCGTCGTCACCGAAGTTATATAAGTATTAAGTAAGTATGCCAAGTTTCAGCTCAGTCGGATGCCAGGAAGTGTTTGAAAAATGGATGACCGGAAACACATATGAACCAAGGAAGTTAATAGAAAGCTTGTAATAACAATATTTTCATTATGATTAATTGATTACCAAGTCGGCAAGTTATTAAAAAAACCCTGTATCTTCATAACTAGCAAATGTAATTATCAGTATAAAATTCATTGCAAAGTCACATCACGTTATAAAACATTATAAATATTATGGCAATAACTATAAATATTTATAAGGAGATAAGAAATCCCTTTTATCGTTTTCTCAGTACACCTAGCTATTACGAGTTCGTCCTGAAATCTCATGAAATCGAGAACAAATTGCTGACACCTTCATAATCTCCACACATTTTTGTATCAGCATAAATATAACGTAATATCACGATTTCTATGTGGGTATGAATAAACCTATTTAAGGCAACGCTCCAGAAATGTTACATTAAATAAATTTGTAAATAAATGGCTTTTTCAGATTGCTTTTTCATTTATTCTCTCCGTACTTTTCAGTTCATGGAAAGAGTTATAAAGATTCTACTTTGGAACATTTTAAAACACGAGCCACTCTGTAACTTTATCCTTGGTCTCCTTGACCACTAATCCCACATTACTGGGGGGTCAACCTTTCTGATCTTTGCTTCCAATTTGCCCCGAACTTACACCCTCCTAAACTTAATACATTATCTACTACTTACTGAATACTGGCCACCCCGAAACGTATCAGTGTTGACACAGCATTAAATTCCATTTCAGAGTCACCAGAGTGTGAAGATACGGAAGAGGTAATTAAATAATGATCCCCTGTGTAACATGCTAGCCAAAAAGCAAAGGTAAGAAAATGTTTACTCAGAGATTTTTTAATAAACGTGTTCAAACGGGCCTCGGAGATCAAAAGGATAGCACGTATGGAGCCATATGGATCCCACTAATATAGGCAATATTTATAGAAAAATATAGCGTGCTTATTTATAAATTTGAACCATTTTATACAAACGCGGAAACGGGAATCATCCGAGGAGGAAAATACACACGCTCGTATTAAGAGGTATCTCCTTTTTGAGATTGGTTATTAAAGTATTTTCCAGTTGGTTCAACCTCTTCGAAACTGGAATACGAATTGAGTCATAGGCATAGGTACCGTAAATATTGATGTTGTGTGTTTCAGCTTTAAAAAACATTCCATCAGTCTCAAAACTAATCAAAGAGCACTATATTTTTTTTTAAATGAAGGCCTTAATGGTAATTCCGATATTAAGTTCAATTTTATCATAATGCCCCTGGACGGTAATTGCTTGTACTTTGACAGATCGCAGTAACGATAAAATAGATTATAAACGTTTAAAGTCTAACGATATGAACATGATCTATGTAATAAAGCCTTTAATTTAATACAGGACATGGCTGACCATAACATGGCGTAATTTATAGGTGACTACAATATTACATATGGCGCGAGGAACGAGCAATAAGCGGTTAAGGGGGATCCGTCAATGTAGCTCTTGGAATTACATTTTCTACAAATCTTCATATTTTCACGAAATAGTCATAATTGTAGCAAATATAATATCGAGAGCTATATTTAATATTTTAAATGATTATAATTTAGTAGTTATTTTAACATAATTGCCGCGTATTGAATAATGATCCACATACAACGTAAAACAGCGCTGCAATTAGCAAAAAACGTAAGAATATTGAATTTCGCTGGCTACAGTGAAGGAATCACCCTAAATGGACACATTCACGACTTGACGAATGATAAAGTATAAGATGTTAATTAAAACTAGAAGTAGTTCAGAATGAATAAATAATTAATTCAAATTCATTCAAGCGCCCCGAAGTAGTGTTTTAATAATTTGAACTATTAATTATTATGAATATCTTGCTTGTGGTTTTGTGCGATAAAACGGTTCTTGAATGAAAAACGGTTTTAGCCATAGAAATATAAATTTTTGCTAAAGTAGAACAATGCGTTTAGCTACTGAGGCGACAGGTACAAATTAAATATAATTAGTATTAGAATTTTGACTATATAAGGTAAGACGGAACATTAAATTTTTTTATTTTTTTATATCGATACCATTTATTTATGTACCAGCCGTTTGCCCGATGGGTTTTCCCATCAGCAAACATGACAAACTGCCATACAAACTTTCATCACCCGTATTTAACCCTATTAAGGGATGAATTTTCGAAAATCCTGTCTTAGTGCCCACTTTCGTTATACAAGATGTAACATAAATAACGCACAACCTTTTAAGGGATCATTGTACTCATCATTATGAACAACTTTTACTATGGGACCAAACCTGAAATCGGGAAAAAAAATCTGCTGTTCCCTACATTTATGATAACATCATAACATCATGCCTTGTTTCCCCGAAGGGTTACGCAGAGGTGTACCTATAGTACCTACACCCACATTTCGCCAGTTATGTTTAAGTCCCATGTCAAAATGTAGGGAACAGCTGATTTTATTTTGGCGATTTTAGGTTTGGTCCCATAGTAAAGTTGTACATAATGATGAGTACAATGACCCCTTAAGAGATTTCTTGTAGGAATAGATAGACCTTGTGTAAGGAACTCTTGTGCAAAGTTTCATGCTTCTAGACCATTGATTGATACACTAAAAACTTTTTCTATCACATCTATTCAAAAAGAGCTAGTTTATTCTTCGTAAACAGAGACTAAAATAGCTCTTTAATCCCTAGGGACTAAAAGCGATTTGAATTTGGAATGTGGATATTGTTAGTAAAAGTTCCAATCACCAAAGAGATCTATCACGAACATTGTAGGAACAAGTAACAGGCTATTTGATGAAGGAAACTGCGCGCGAGCCAAATTTAAAAAAAAAAATGTGAAAAAATAAAAAACGCGCGTAATGCATTCCGCCTTCGTTCGTAATTGTTTACTCAAATTTGGATTTTATTTAGTTTTATTTAAAAATATATTATTTCTATGATATGTCTTATTGTATGTAAATAAAAAAAAACTTACTATTTTATTCATAAGTTGCGCTTTCTTATTTTCTCATAGAGGGTGATAAAAAGTAGTGTCCACCTCGGAAGCAACACTATTTTCACGATTCTATACAAGAAACCTTCAAATTTCTCAAGAATCCTTCGCTCTGCTCTGGATTCAAAGAAACACCGCCTTTAAAATAGTTGTTTGCTCCCTTGACAAAAAAATCTACTATTAAAATATTGATATAAAAAACCGGGTTTTTTGTTTATCAATGTTCTAGACCCAGCGTAGACTGCGCGTTGTCTGTCAGTGAATGAATTTAAGTTTTTTATTAAGTAGATTCAGTATAGTAAATAGCCATAAGATCATATGATAAGTAATTTAGTCTTCTCACAAACCGCAAACATTCCAACAAGATCTATCGTACGTATTTCTTTCATCAGCAAGCAAGTGCAATCCAACCATAGAACTCAAAAGGGCGTAAAGTTATTAGTAGCTACTAATGATTTAATAAGGTAACGCCTTAGGCGTGTTACTCATCGTACCTTACTCATCTACACAACGTGGGTGCCACCACAAAAGTCAAGTAAGCGACTGAACTTCGTTCATTCATCCTGATCTCTTATTGAAATGACCTTTCTTTGTAGTTCTATATGGCAATAAAATAATAAAGGATATGTGTATGAATTATGTGGAAACCAATAATTTTTCAATTATTAACGCATTAATTCACTGTAAGCCTTTTGTGGCTCAATCAAGTCTCAGTATTTCAAAGACGTTCTCCGCTTTTGTCATCATCTAGTAAACGTCTCTGCCTCCATGGTCTGTCACGTACGTCTAGAGGTCGCAAGCGCTACTGCTGAGCATAAGGTCCTGGGTTCGATTCCCAAGTCGGGCAAAGTGTTATTGGGGTTTCCATCTGGAATTTCTCAGTAGCAGCCTGGAGTCTGGATTTGTGCCCAGTTGATGGCAATAGACTCGCCCCATATTACATGGGACTTAAACATAACTGGCGAAATGTGGATGTACTATACACCTCTACATATCCCTTCAGGGATTGGGTACAGGCGTGATGTTATGTTTAGTAAACGTCTTGGATATCCTTTGTCCAGAGAAGGCGCATTGTTCATAATTATATCAGACTTCCATCAACTAAAACCACACGATAATCGTCTTTGGCACTTTTGGTGACCCTGCTCCCTGTGTGCTGCATCCAGGGTTCAAAGTTAAAACAGCTGTTTCCACTTATTGTGGAATAGTCGACCTCGTAAATGATTAATCACTTTTGACAATAGGGATGATGGATGACTTAAATATATTTTTTGTCCGTCGGGTAGATTATTAATAAATATTGGACACGAATTTTTTTTCTTTTTTTACGTAATCAAAAGATTACGGCGTTACATTGAGCTAAAATGTGCTTGCTAGATTTTATACTAAGTTTTGACGTAGCGAGCCCCCACTCCCCAACCTTAATGCGTTTTATTTAAGTAATTTTTTTTATTTAAGTTATTTTTTTTATTACCTGACGGACGGACTAAATTGAGTTTCTTTTTTTTAGCCAGGCATCATCCCTATTCCCACTAAATCGAAACTTTACTAAGGTTGCAACTATATCTTATTTTCACATAGACAATATAGACCTCGTCGTTTTATGACGTGCAACTGACATACAACATTTGGCGATAAAGCGAGGTTCTACTATACAACATATTTTTTTTATTTGTTTTATGAAATGAAATTATTTACCTGTAGCGGTTCTTCCCTGACACCAGTGCCGGGATCCCTTCCACGTGGCGCCGCGTTTCACGTGTCTGTATTCCGACAAGTACCTGGACAAAACATCGTATTTTCAACGTTAGATAGACAGATAAATGATAGATAAATGTAGAAATGTTACATAAGGTGGCACAATGGACTGTCAAGCTCATACAATACACTAATTACAAAATTAGGGACTCCTGTAACTCCTAAATAGTTAAGCAAAGGTCAAGGATTAGGAAGCCATGAAGTAAAAGGACAGAAGTTTCGGTATTTCTCGGCTACCCGTATTGTTCTGCCAGTGCCACTAAGAATTTCGAAAGAAGAAACCTTATTGTAATAAAGGCAGCCAGAGCCAGCCCTTTAGACAAAGCGAGCGAATTAAAAGGAAGACAAACGAGTACTCCAACAATTAGTTTATAGATTCAATACAAAATAGCCCTTATTACCTTTATTGCTCCATTTATTAAATGAGTTATTCAAAAACGTCGACAATGATCTAACATAAGTCATTATGTATAGAAACTATCAAATTAAAACCCGCCTACAGATATTTGACCTGATCAAATATTAGGGAACAATTTTTGAAACTTAGAAGCTTTTGGTAGTGCCACAGTCTAAATTCGATCTTCGAAAAAGCAGTCATCGCGTTGTGAGATGCCCAGAATTAAAATACTCATTTAGTTACACTGTGGTAGAACATACGTCACCAGAAAAAGGACAAAATCAATCTACTAAGGCCCACTTGCGTGTTCATGGGTTATCCAATATAACTAACTCGTGAGTTAACAGCTAACTCAGGGTTAATCAAATAATTCATCTTGCGCCACCAAAAGTTAAAGGTAAACCTAGAGTTAAACTTTTAAATATTTAACCCACCGATTTGGGAGAGTTAGGTCGCTTAACTCTTGGTCTAGTGTAAGTAATGTCAAAACAAATTGACGTTATGAAGTACCGCTGATAACATATTTTGTATTTTATATTGTTCGACGTTATAGTAAGTGAAATTTCGGTACTATATCAGCAGGCAATATATTCATGAACTCATATAAAAATAAATACAAATTATAAAAAACTTAAAACATATTTTCCTTATCTGGCGTTTTCATCAATCAATAAACTAAATCTATATGTATAAAATACGATTAAAATTAAATCTCATGTTATAAAATTCAAAGACAAGAAAGTATTACGTATCATAATGTAGTGTAAATGAGATGGGTATACAATTTCCGTTCATTGTTCGTTCATTCATTTTAGGTCGGATTACATATCCGGGCACAGACATTGTAATTCTATTTTATGTTTCGTCGATTGAACTGCAATGTTCCCAACTCAAAAAATACTTATATCAGGTTATCTAACCCGGTGTTACTTTTTAGTGGCGCAACGCGTAATAAGAGTTAAAATGTTAATTACTTAACTCCGAGTTTACAAACTCTATATATATTTATTTAACCTGACTAAACATGCAAGTGGGCCTTAGGCTGAATTCGACCAAACTTTTATTCCTAGTATAAACCTTAATCTCCATATAAATTTTAAATTTTTGACAGTTAATCCATACAAAAACTGTCAATGTCATATTTATTGCACGGATAAAAGATATCTGAATTTAGTAAAAATCAGCTCTAAATCAACTCTATTACCCTTATTAGTTCAACATAGTCTAGTATAAATATAATTTATTTTTTTACGCGTAAGGAATAAAAATATTGTCCAATGGTGTAAGCACTTTCTGAACGAAAATATTGACGAGGGTCGGTGACAGCTTTCGAACACAGCTTATTACCAAGCCAAGCTCGCTAAATTACGACCCACCGGGAACTAGGATTTAATGGGCTGTGTCACTTCCTTTTAACTTGCCTATACATCTTTATTATGTAAGGGCTTTTAATCAATCAAATATTATCAAATTGCTCCTTTTTATTTTGTAAAAAAAATGGACCATTCCCTTTTAGGGCGAAATTGTCTTCGTGCAGACCACTTTGTAACAACATGACTCACTGGGATTTTCAATTCTATGTCTGTGCAAACGCAATGTAGGGTGCATATCGGAAACTCCATCTAATGCTTGCAAGTAATTTGTTTCGCCGATTCCGACACGATGAGTAAACAGGGTCAACAAACGCAAAAACAAATCACCAAAAAGTCGCACACGAATTGAATCATTGTCGTGTCGCCCACAAGTGCAAACATCACGAATTAATGCACTTATCATAAATACCCTGCTGTCTTCTTCCATTTAGGGACAGACCTTAAATTTTCGCAACCACCTTCGCGCAAAATATTCTAAAAATCAAGAACAAAATCGCAGGAGAGCGTTAACGCAAAATTTACGGGTATTGCATTAAACGCAATTACACCCTACAGCAGCTCTAAGTAAAATATATGCTATTAAAGGCTGCACATAAGCAAGTATACTGTAATTAAGTAAGCTGAACATTATTCGCAGGTTTAAGTTAGCACCGTGAACCGATCCAATTTAAGACTACGCGTTCAACAGTAATGTAATTATGAGAATAGGATCAAGCGCACTGCGCACTATTTACCGGTTGAGCAACTATGTAGAGGTATCAAATTGAGTCTTGAGCTTGCTCATATTTTCTAATAGCTAACCATGCACCTTAAATTGTTTCAGAATTACAATTTCGATACATATGTATATGCTATAGAGTTATGAGGAACAGGGTGTAAAGTTCACTCATCCTCCATAGAAAAGGGAGGATCCTTCGACCAGACGGATGTTGTGTCTGGTGGGCAACTGCCCGACGGTTGATGTCAGGATGTTGTATATACGCCATTAGCGCGGTAAAGTCTGCTTGCGCGATGCAGGATTTGTGTGACATCAGGTCTTTGATGCGTAGTTCGCATGTAGCGTTGTAGATGCATTTGGGTCGTCCAAAACTTTTCCTGGATAAGTTTGGGACACCGCCATCTATCACTTCTGTCCACGGTCAAAATAGACATGTGCAATATCAGAAGCACGCAGGCATGCCAATCCCAGAGACTAAGCTGAAAAGTCTCATATTCCCGTAACGAAACCGGGTCCTGCTTATATCCTTCAAATCGGACAACAGTAACGCTGATTCGCGGCAGATACACGGCAGATAAGGTGGTTGTACTTCCCCGAACGTTTTCCTTCCCAACTAATATAAGTAGCTGAAAGACCAATTCTTTCAGAATCGTCTAGTAATTTCTCGAAAATCTCACCTGGACACAGGTTCTCGTAACAGTGTGATGTAGAAGTACCGTCGATGCACGGCTGAACCCTCATGCCTGTCCAGCTCCCCTCCCACACACGCAGTCAGCTCCGTGAAGTCAGCGTGTAGACCACATCTGAGAACAAACAAGAAAACTTAGTTATGGGGTCTATAAAGAAACTGAGCAGCCTAGAGGCCACTGCTATATAATAGTAGGTAAAGTGAAAACTGGAGAAAAATTTTGTTGAAGGCTTGGCAAAGATCCAAGCTATATTATGTGATAGTTATCGTATTTAATCATTCGTGGATCTTTGACAGTCGCTACGAGTCGTCAGAAGCTCGAAAGTCTGAGTACCAGTCTTACCAAGGGGTATCGTATTACCCAGTAACTGGTTTGTGGAGGTCAGATAGGCAGTCGCTCCATGTAAAATACTGGTATTTAGCTGCATCCGGTTAGACTGGAAGCCGACCCCAACACAGTTGGGAAAGGCTAGGCAGATGATGATGATAGGATTCTAGGCACGATATTAGTGACTATCTACTTAATTAATCTTTTAATATCCATTTTGGTATAACATCGCCGTAGCAACTTATCCTCTTTCAGGAACTAGGTAGGTACCTACACAATTCCTTAAAATTATAAAGAGTACTTTGTTAAAAGTTGAAACGCGATCCTCAGAAGTCTGAGAACGCCCAAGTTTTTTTATTGAAGATGCAACATAGTTCAGTAACAACTTCATCGTCTCAATGTTACCTTAAAAGGGAACGTCAGAGTTTGAGTTGAGTCAGAGCATCTCAGTAAAATGGAGATCAAAAGGACGATTTTAAAAGCTAAGCTCATAACGTCGATGGAAAGTAAAATGACCGCAAATATTTCACGTTGGCTGAATATAAATCGTGAGGGAGACAGAACACAATGTTCGCTGAAGAGCTGCGTGAAGCGAAGCATGAAGTAACAGATAGATAGGTCGCGACGACCACGCTCACTAGTCACTGCTCCCGATAGCCGATAACCGTGGAATTGAATACCTAGCTTTCCAATAATTTCTCACACTCCAATCTTGTTAACCTTGCATAGTATTCAGAATCCCGTAGCGTTCATATTCTATTGAACCTGTTATGCATCGGAGCATAAATTACTTTGATTAACAGCAATACCGCAGCGATTTTGGCACGCCTAACGCTGGGGTTTCGCTTGATAATATTGGATAATCGGTATTAGGCCCGCCGCGTTCACGTGTAATTGACATCAAACGATCTCCGCGTGCATGCAGATCATGATACCGATAGCGCTGATACATTGTTATGTAACACCACGTAAATGTTGTTTGTCTGAGCCAGTTTAATGAAACTGCAAGGATAAAAATTCGATTTGCATGTGTTTACCGTAGTTACCCATAGAAGGAAGAGGTTTACCTTCAGACGGCTTGGCGGCGAAGCGAGGGTTTATACCAAACGTGCGTTTAATCAAGATACAGAGTCGTGGCTGGCAAGCGGCCACGCTACACCTTGTCGATACAACTCTGTTTATTACTCGCGGTTTATTATACTGTCATTCTATTTTGATAACCAACAAGAGCGAGATAACCCCAACACAAGTATTATTAATTACTTACTGGGGCTGTCTCTATCACATCTGCAAATGTAACTGTCTGAGACCCAATAAACAATTTTTTTTTTTTTTTTTTTTTTTTTTTTTTTTTTTTTTTTTTTTTTTTCACGGCTCTTTATGCGGTAATTCGTCGTAATTTACCTAGGAATTAATTGTCAATAACAACTTCCATAAAAGATGCAGTAATAGGAGCAAGATCTAGAAGTAATCATTACTTATTCATGATTAGAAGTGCAAATTGGCTTTTCATGAATATGTTCATTGCAACGTGACGATTTATGCAAACACGTAGGAAACGATTATGATGGTCTCAAGGCACTAATGTTTACCTACACATATCTGCCTCACAAATGTTTTTCTTCATTCTGGCATAAAGCCAAATTTTCCACGTTCAAAATTAAGGCTATTTTTACGGTCATTATCGTGGAGACTGTGAAACAAAAATATACAACCATTAACATATTAAGTAATCTTCATCAATATAAACGTTGTAAAGTGTGCATTTTTATTTGTATAGCGGTGAAGAGATCGGACGAAGTGATCGTTTATCGTAATAAATGAGTAACACATTAACTGCAAAACGTGATCTCTTTATTTTTATTAAAAAAGAAAAATAAAACAATAATTTCATTCAATCGTGTTACGGGAAACGGGAAATTGCTTAGCGTAGCAAAATCTCCGTGCTCTTACGTACAAATATGACGCGCTATCAGCGTTTGCTGAGCGCATCGCAGCGACACGCTGACAAATGTTATTGTCCATTAGCTAGTAGTACAGGCAAAATGTGACGATAACGGCTCCCGTAGGACATTCGAGCGCGGATTGGCAATACGCCACTTCCCTGTGAACATGTACGCGAGCGAACGATCTCACAGAGCGGTTCATTCACCGACTGAATGCCAGCAACACAGCACTTGCCCCGGCGCGGCACTCGGCTCTCGCCCCCAACGCCACGTGTGGAATTAGCTAACGCTTAACAACAATACTGCCAGCCTTCCCAATATATTACAGCCGTTACAAATTATCTGGTTGCCGATCTAAATTCCGGACACAAAAATGTTGCGTTAGAACGTAGGCATTTTGTTTCTAATACCAATACCGTGTGTGCTGCGGGCAGACTAAACAATGCTTTTTTTTATGAACATCCCAATCATCGTAAAATAGCTTAAATGTGCCCCGCATTACCGTAAATCAAAAAAGCACGATCATTAATTATTGAGCAAAAACATGATGGCAGTACTGATCGATTGATACGACCAACGTCAGCACGAGCACCTAAAGATAGCCTGCAGTAAATCATTCGTTTTTAAAAAGGTTTAGCGCATCGGGGTCGCAGTGTCATCTTTAAAATATTCACATCGAAGACTGGCATTCACTGTGACGACAGCAGGCTATTTAGGCTAGTGTCAGGCATGCATAATTTAAACATTAGATAGACAGCTATTTTTCATTTGATATTTTAGGACAGCATCGTTGAAAAAGTGTTAAGAACACAAAAATAACAATCGGTCACGCTGTGCGACAGGACGTATTCATTCTGAAAAGCGGATTCGGATGATTAGGTCCAAAACACACAAAACGAATGTAGAAACTTGAAATGAGTAGTTTTGCTCGGGTGCTTACTAAATTTTTAATAGGTACTTGCACGGCACGAGTCTTCGTGAAGTCTGGTCTATTTGTACATGTAGTGAAACGCTCGTCAAATCTTTTACAATTTCCTTTAATAGAAAATGCAGCGACTTACGACCATGATAAAAAACGAAGTATGCAAGTATTTACTTACTTAGACGAAGTCAAACATTTCTCATCTATCCCGGCTTCGTTGAAATCCTAAAATAATTAGTGTCGCAGTTATTTCATAATTACGGTTGGAATTGTAAGTATCAAAGCTCAAGTCGGCTCTTTCAGTCGCGACAAAGACTAATGAAATTTGCTTCCTATGAGAGACAAAGCTGGTAAAACCGGCACCGCGGTCTCGCTGTGCAAGCCAACAAAAGCTATATTGCTACTATGCTAGTTATACCATTTTTCCACGCGTGTTGGATTGCGAAACCAACAAACTTTGTATTCAATTTTCTACTATCGTATACAGAACCGAGCCAGTTAAACCGCTCCTATCTGAGCACAGTTGTTGGGTAAATAAAATGTTTTTGCTTTGTGTACGATTCTGCAAAGGATACCAACTATTATTATCAAAATAGGGAACTTGTTTAGACATAAGGAAATAAATATTCAAGTGGATTAAGTAGTTTGTCAACGTTTAGGAAACAAAGCGTGTTTCCTTGATGAAGAAAACTCACAAGCTGGTATGTCGACAGCTGCGCTAGGCAAACATTCAGAAAAAGAATAATGGAGGATCTTATATTAAAAGTGTGTTATATACATACGGAAGTGTCGTCCGACGTCTGTAACGATCTATTGTGTCGGAACAGGCGACGACGGCTGAATATGGCTGGATATGTTACACGCATCTCCATTATAATTTGCCAGAACTCATATTCTTATTATTGTATCTTATATCAAGCCTATTGTCATCTGAAGAGCGAAGACGTGGAACATAAATTACTGCAGGAACAGACTCCAAGCAACTACATGTTTCTGTTAAAGCTAAGCTCAACTCCTGAAAAGAGTCCTTTACATAGAAGAGATGGCTCACCAAATGTAAAATCTAAAACAGCAAAGACATATCTAACACAAGTCTACCTCTAACGCAAAGGTACCAGCTTTATATTTAAGGCAAGCATAATCTACTTATCCCTACAAGCGGATCCGACAGTAGCAAAACGTAACCACTACCAAAAATACTCGTATAGACTTCCAATGTTACAAATAAACTCATTTCTATCCTCGACGCGATGATTGATTTATTTACCCTCATTTACCCTCTTTTACTCACGAATGTTTTCCTACCATTCATGTTTGTAAATAACCTTCTGAATAATATGTACACTCGGATAAATCCAAATGTCACTAATGACGTATTTAATCGAGAGCTAGTAGTAAGAGTAAAGACTAATTTGATGGCCAGAAAGGATTTCGTCGACCCTCAGTCGTATTAACGCGGTTTCGACATGAGAAGGAAATTACATCTCTTTTTATTCCAGCCGTCGCTCCCTCTAATGAAAACCTTCATTGCGGTAATCCCCACATCTAGGGGATTACTCAGTGGAAGTCGCTAATTGCGTCTTTTGATATATTATAATAAAAGAGGGTAGTTTATGTTACGAGTGGGGTTTTTCTGGACGAAATTGTGAAACAAAAAATTTTTTGCAAAAAAAAAACAACCGACTTCCAAAAAAAACACAATAAAGTGAAAAATAACTTCAATTTCGGAAGTCGGTGGCAAAAACCTAAAATACAGATCCAAAGTCACCGACTTCCGAAATTGAAGTTATTTTTCACTTTATTGTGTTTTTTTTGAGTCGGTTGTATTTTTTTTGCAAAAAAGTTTTTTATTTTTCACTTTTTAGTGGGTCCGTTTTTAATTTATGTAAGTTACAATAGCCTAATGACAACTGCTCATCACGTAAAAAAAAAAAAAAAAAAAATTGCTTTTCCCGATGCAGGGACGTTAACTGTTGAGGAGTTCTCCTGGTACTTCACCATCAGCTCCACTACACCATATGCATTGTGACGAGCTTATATTTCTTTTTTTTGGGTGGGAAATCATCAAATGACCAGCTCTGAGCGGAGCAAGAGGGCGTCTCACACTTACTGACTAAAACCCACCCGTGTTCCTTCAGTTGCCTGTGCCACGGGTCACGGTAACTCTTTCGAACATCCCACAGCCCTGGCTGGAGCTTATATTGCTTAGCAATCATTTTAAAGTAATCGAATCGCAACCCGTGAAATACTTATTCATCATCAGTTCCGTTTCACCAAATGGTGCTTTCCGAGAGCCAATGCACAAGTTACTATAAAAAATACCCAAATCGCTATAGGTGTGCCTATAATATTTGAAGAGTTTTCTCGATTTCTCCAAGATCCCATCATCAGATCCTGACCTTATGACAATGGGACCACCTGGAAAGTGTACTCTTTCAAACAAAATAAGAATTTTCCAAATCGATCCAGCTGTCTTCGAGTAATCGAGGAACACACAAAAAAAAAAAAAAAGCAAAATAAAAAAAAATATCCTACGAATTAAGAAGCTCTTCTTTTTTTAAGTCGGTTAAAAAGAAAAGCCAAGACGAATCTAATAATAACTCGAGTTGTCGAGAACTTATTATTTTATAACATCGATGCAGTAAGCATTTTCTTAGAACTGGAATTTCTCATCTCGCATTAGAGCATTATGGAAAGACGTTATTTTGCACGTGACTGTACTAAATTAAGTAGTGATATATTAGGGGTGCTGCACTACACACGAGTGGCCCATAACTTATTTCCAGACATTAAATATATTAGGTGTTGTAATATTACCGTTCAGGCTAAACTAAGCGATGAAGTAGGAATCTGACGCTACTAATGCGCTATGTGCGTACTTTCAACCTAAGCTGCTAAACGAGGCGCTAAGTTAGATGCGTCATAAGTGAACAATAGTACACGCCTATGATAATTATCATAATAACTACTGAACTTAACACTCCTAACAATGAACTGATAAAAAAAAACATAAATGATAATGAAAATGAAGCAAACAGGAAAACGTCCGTAACTGTTGCAACATCCAAGGTCGATAGTACAATGATAGGTACTGAAGGGCAGTGGCGCAGCCTTCATACAACCCGATTCCTATCGGCTTCCCTTCGAAACAACCACTCTTCTTAATGTCTACTATTGCCAAATAAGATGGTACACCTATGTGTGTAACTATGTATCACATCACATTATATAATTATATTTAAATACCAGTTTAATACATAATAAGATTAAAAACCTAATCACTGTATTCGTTTTTATAATAAACTTCCAAGCCCCGTTCAAGATCTGAGCCTTAATAAATTCAAATCATTTATTAAACGTAAGTTGTGCCAGAAAGCCTTTTATACCTACCGTTAAAGATTACATTGATGACAAAAAGGCGTGGGATTGAACTGCTCCAATAATTTTTTTTTTTATATATACATACTGATATTTTTTGTTCTTATCTTTTTGCTATTTTTTTTTCTTATATACACATTGTCATTGATGAATTTTATATATACAATGACATGAATATTTACTTTGTAAAATGTTATATTATTTTAATTACTGTGAATGTGAAGACTATGTGGGTCCTTGTTTTTTTTTTTTCTCTCAGCTTTAATCATAGTTTGCCAGTTTGAGTAAATTATGCGGCCTACCCAAATGTCCTTTCTTTGGTATTGTTCGTCGAATCGTTGAGCTCCTTAACTTTTATGTTGAGCTGTACGATTACTGACAGATGCTTGCACTGACTGGACAGGTCCACTCAATCTGTGTGGTTCTTTCCTCAAAAGACCATTTCAGACACCAACCTACATGGTCTTCACATGATCTGACCAAGATTATGTCTGGACTTTAAAAGAGACTGTGACCTCTGAGTTTGTTTCAGCCTTTCTTCTCAGAGTAGTCAGATAGGAAACGCCTGGCCTCATCTAGTTTTAAAAAAAAAATGTTTGACGTATAAAAGTGTTTGTATAAACCTACTTACAGAAATAAAATCATTTATCATTATCATTTATGATTTATCTACAGTTTTTTGTCCGAGCGTATGAGAACTGAACAATTTTCCCTTCGGCTTCCCTCCAATGATAATTGTAGCTGTACCACTGCTGAAGGGATATTATTTACACAGAGGCACGGCTTTCTTCGAGCGATAAGAGGCATCAGTCGGAAACGTTGCGGCATTATCCGGATAATCCTCGCAAGTCGGCCGACAGGACCACGCTAACTCCTTTGTCGAATACAGCCGAACAAACAACCATCAAATAGAATTGCGACGTGACAAAAATAAAATAATACCCAGTTACTGGCGGTTCCCACCGACTACGAATCCACGACTCTACCGAAACAATTAAATTTTATTGTACCATCCAATGCCATAATTTGACCACAATGTCGTAAAAATTACAGGAAAAGTGTGCGTACATAAAATTTACATCAGCTAAACAGTTAGTACGGAGCCGATAACCGCTATAAAATTTACGACGCACAAAAATAGCTAACTTTAGTGCGTGGCGAATTAGTGTTTAGTGCTGTGCGTTCAAACATGTCTGCGGCTGCAGGCTTGCGTTAACGAGCTTGGTAAACATGTCTGGCGCTTAATACAAGCCAAAAATCTATTGTGTGAAGCGTTACGTCCGTTACGCGTAACGCATACCTGTCGATGGAGGACGACAAAAATAACCAGCCGAGCGTTCACAGAGTATTTCTGGACCACGCCTCCTAGTCTCGTCACCAGTTCAGTCGAATGATGAATTTCATTTTAAGCCACCACGGTCGAAATTCGGCCTTCACTTTAGCCCACAGCATTGGTATAATTACATTTTGAGCACGCAGACGCGTCATTCGGTTTTAATATGGCGCTACGACATAAGTTTAGAAATATTATTCAACAGTTACAATAAGCAAATGTTCACCAAGGGATGCATAATTATAAACTTTACTTTCAAGGCAATAAATGTTAAGTTGTTAAACCGAATATCCTGTTTGCAGTAATAAATTGCTGGTTTAGCCATAGTGTAGTCACACTCACTCTGTTATGTATAGTGCGACTAAAACGAAACGCATATTTCATCGCACGCTATATAAAGCTGACACCGTTCGAACAGCACGCTATTAACCAATCATTAGGTGCCACGATTAAATCTTTCATAGACAATACGTCGCGTATCATTGAAAGCGATGTTTCAGCTATGGTCGGCTCGTTACGTTAATTTTCACGACTCAATTACAGTCGTGTGATCAAGAGCTCGCGTTGATGCTCGTACGTTCAGAGTCGCCCAGAGATTGTTAATTAATACCTTCTAATCGGCAATGGAAGGCGCCGGAGAGGCCATTGATTCAAAATTGAACACGGGTGCTCTAAAATTATATTCAAATTCAGCTTTCACAGTACAGTAAATTTCCGTATCGTGCTATAATTTCAGCGGATTACAGTGCACTGTAAATACTATTATAAAGTCAGCAGTGCATGTAGGCAGTAACTGACTCGATAGCTTCGCGTGACAGCTGTTGTCTTCAACACAATGGTGATTTTAGTGATTTAACAACAAAGGTCTCGCTTCCATGTAATGATTTCATTTACACGTTAATGCATGCCATATAAAGGTACTAATATGAGCTATAATAGTAAAATTAAATGTAGGTATTTATTGTGATGACGGCCGCTCACGCAACGCGCTTATACCAAATCATTATTATGCCACTTAATATTTACTACTCGTCATAAACAATGTAATCATTGCCTACTAATTGCGTACAACGCAAAGGACGATATGTGTCAGGCATGTCAAAGATGTAGCATGGAGACGATAATTTGTGAAATGTGCTAAGTAAGCGTTTATATGCAGTCGAAGCGCGTAGTCGCCGCTACCGAGAACATCGTATCAGTTTTTTCGACATCCTCCAATCGACGTGTTAACTTGTCGAATGAAGGAGATGGGAAAAAAATGTAGAGTCGTGTTGCATGTGCGGGTTGAATTTTGATCGCATGGAACCGGGCGTGCGACAGCGGCTGGTGCCCAACATAAAGGGAACAGTACCACGACCTGCATTCGCAATGTGTTCCCAGAAAGCACACGACTAGACATCACAGCCTCGCATAATAGATAAACCGGCGAAATTATACTAATAGTCCCACCTAAGCCACCTTATACCATTAATTAACTTAATAGCTTCATTGATTAAAGCTATTTGTTCCATAAGTCTACATTAATTTATTCATAGTGTTTACTCCTACCCATTAACTTCGTTTAACTCCCGAAGTTAATCTTGAAGGAATAGAAAATTATTTCTCGAAACAGAATCCCCTGGGGTTGTTTGTAAATTTTTAATTTTCTGCTTGTTGGGCAAGCATCAAGAACATCAGGAACACTGTTTACAGTAAAAAAAAAATCTTATTAAAGAGCAAAATAAGGTTGTCACGATCAAGAACCTTTTTGTATTTTCGACCGCAGAGTGAAAAGTTAGGGTCGAAAGTCGAAATGTGTTGAACATTTTATGTTTTGGAGAGTGGTTATAAATAGGTTCGATTGAGAGGTTAACATCAAAGAGGGGAGATGTAACCCTGCGTGTGCCGTCAGTAGGGTGGGCTCGCCGCGGGCGTGGTTCATTATTGCGACTCGAACGATCGTCTCCGGAATCTCTTTGTCTGTCCGTCACGCGCCGACCAATCTAATGTTGTTCTAATAGCACCAACAACTCGTCCACTGACACACATAGGTATTTTCAAAGTATCTAATGGAGTTGGGAAATTATTTTAAGTATTGGATTTGATTTAGCTGCGTGTTTTGCTCAACATATCGAAGCCACAGAATTGAAGGATATGATTTTTTTTCGTGACTACCAAATGGTAAGAGGGCTCGCAACTGTATTCCTATACCAGAGACAAAGCGTCTCAACTGCCTGAAATTATAACGGCACCCATTCTTTCCAAACCAGAACACAGCAATGCAAGCTGCATTGCTGTTTTGCAGCATGGCGGCGGAAATAGGTATGGTTGTAATAGTAGATGCTTGATGAGGGGCTCGTGACTAAATGATAACAGCCGCAAGGGTCAATCGAAGGGTTAAGCTACGCTTGCCGTTGTCGATTCGTGGATGGGTAACCATCCATTACATAACGAGACCCCTCCGTGTCTCGGATAGCACATCAAGCCGTTGGTCCCGGCTGTCATTCGTAGATCTTTGACAGTCGTCACGGGTAGTCAGAAGCCCCAAAGTCTGACAATCAGTCTTACCCAGGGGTATCGTGTTACCCAGTAACTGGGGTGTGGAGGTCAGATAGACAGGCACACATACACATACATAAACTCACGCCTTTTTCCCATGGGGGTAGGCAAAAACTACAGAACACCACCTGCGACGATCCTTACATACTCCTTTTGCCTCGTCTACGTTCATACATCCGGTCATACACGCAGGCCGGTTGCGAGTACTACGCACCTGACCTTTCTGAAGAACATCACCAATAAGATCACTATATGTCTTCCTAGGGCGTCCCCTCCCGGCGTATAGGCAGGCACTCCATGTAACATACTGGTATTTAGCTGCATCCGGTTAGACTAAAGCCGACCTCAACATAGTTGGGAAAAGGCTAGGCAGATTGATTTTGTAGTAGTAGATACTTCTCCGGATTTTCCAACTATGTAGGTATGTCTCATCTAATATAACGCATAGTTACCATTTTGCTGTTAGCTCAACCATTTCCAGTTAACCAACTCACAGCCCATCGGCGTTCAAAAGCCTCATGAAACTATTAGTAGTCGCAACTATAAACTTAACTTCCGAATACTTCCGAATGCCTCCGATCGATGAAAGGTTCACATAGTCTTGGGGTATTGATAGACGAGTGACGGTAATTGCAGTCTAGCGTGCTTGTGATCACTAACTGTTTAATGTGAAGATATCTGACATGGGTGACAGACAATATGGATGAGGAGAGTAGGTACAACCCCAACACGGCCTTGCCAATAAGACGGGCGGGTTAAATATTCGAGTGATGGACATGAAAGGGATGGACTTTGGGTAGACTTCCAATATCTTGGCCGAAAGTTGTTGTATTTGTAGGACCATTAGTGGCGTCCAAGAAAAAACAGGGATTGTCAGGTAGGACAACAGCACGATGGTCTAAAGAGATTACAAGGAGACGATAGATTATACTGTTTAACAGAAGAAAGCGTTTAAATAACTCTTTGGCAGGAAAATGTTCAACAGATGGCATAAAGGCCTCTATGTAAATTACGTAACATCTCGCGGTGAGCCGTCAGATTAATTTAGGTTATACCCACATGTATATGAGGCAGGCAAATCTATTAAATTTGCATGGATCGATGTGGGCTTAGCATTCGCTCCAACCGCTCCGCTCGTTCCACCCCCAGCCGTGCTACCAGCACATGTATCATTACAGGCCGGTACTCGCCGGAAGCGGCACGCGTGATGTCTGGATGTACCTTAAGACGTGACGCGTACCTCTAATGTGGAATCGACAGCTTTCTACTATCCCACACAATACACGCAATCTGTCACCAATGGCCAGTAGGAGGGCAGCCATTTCAATATATTCAAACGACTTGTACATCCATATACATATGTATATCAAATATAGTTAGGATAAAATATTTATGACTGTATTGTACATCTATAAGGTTAATTATCCAATATTTATTCCGTGGTTAAAAAAGAACTTTTCCCACTACACAATGCAATTAATTAAAGGTGTTGCCATGTGATAGAGTGCGTTATGACTTTAAGAGCCCCAAGAACGTAACGTAATTAAGATATTATTATAAAAAGCCGTTAAGTTCAGCGGAAAGCATAAATCTCAGCGATGCATATGATTTTACGACAGCCAACAAGCTCCTATAATCACTGCACCCGAGTAACTAGCTGGGGACATAAATTTCAATATCATGAATATATTAACAACACAAGATTCATATTTAATACGCAACAGACTTATTGTGTATTATGAATAATTATTTATGTCTATTGATATTTCGATTAGCATCTACATTCTTTCCCACCGAAACTGTGGTTGACATACATCTCACCACTGCATTTAATCCAATTAATAACCTATCTAATTGAAACACGATATAATCTCATATAAATATGTCCTAAGATTGTGTAATCGGATGTCATCGGCTGCGGCGCGGCCCGACTAGACCAATTAGTTACTATTTACAAAAGCATAGTTTATTCGAGGCACATCGTTCAGTGGGCGTACAATCATCGATACTTCCTCGCTCACTGATTATAATAGTTAATAGTAAAGCACGGCCATATCTTTGGTATATCTGGTTTTTCAATAAGCCGTGGGAAAGCAATGTAGCCGCGCGCGCAAGTCCCAGATGCGTGCCGCGATTCCATCTGGTACACAGAAGAACTTCATTTTTAACTAGGGACCGGTCTGACCTGTCATTATTCCACGTTTATCAATGCTAATGGGAAACGTAACGAAACCGTGAGTTCGACTGTGATTGCCTTTATTGCATGTAAACACGACATGTTTATGGAAAACACTGGAGTTCCCTTGAACTTGGTGTTTGTGCTGCACTCGTAATTGAATTTTATGTGTTTCATTTAGTTAAGGCTTATTAAACGGCTGGTTTTTATTTTTAAAGTGTTGATTAACAGGTTCCAACTGTACATGGGTTGATTTAAGTGCACATTAATAATAATATCTTCTCAACTTTAGTACCCAGTGCAATTAAACCGGTTGCAAAGAACATTGTAGCTATTGATTGACTCTTGGAACTGCACAGTGCACAGCATATAAATTTGTTGCATAGTTTTTACTCGAACCGAGTACGATGTTCCCAAGTTTTGTACAGTGTAAAATAACTGATATCAGTACTTTCCCAAACGGTACACACCACCAGAAATACAAGCATTGTGTTGCCATATAAAGGCATCCAGATACCTGATAACTGTATATGTAATAGGAATCCATAAAGGAAGAAATGGTTATGTATAGAGCAATAAAGTGAATTGCCTTGCATCCTGTTTCCGAAATGTTCCCGGGTAAATTTGTATGCGAGTGATTGATCGCCGTCACAGTGCAGGCTAGAACAGTAACTTAACATACACCATGTAACACGCACACCGATGCCCGATGCGATAACTTGGTACGCCAATGTGCTATTTCCATACGCACCCAATGGCACATTACACATACATTTATTCATTGTTGAAATTACACTGACACCTGCACTGACAATTCATTTCAATCGCGAAATCATCATCATCATTAGCTTGCCTTTATCCCAATTTATTTGAGGTCGGCACAACATGTCTTTTTCTTCCATACTTCTCTATTAGTCGTCATCTCAGTAGTCACCCCCTTTCTATCTATCATTTCTTAGGTCTTCCCCTACTCTTGTAGCCATCCACATTCAAACTCAAAACTTTCCTGACGATATTTTTCTCACTACCCCGCATCACATACCATGACAACCAATCTCCACTCAACTTTTCAGTCATCGGTGCCAATTCGCCTATTGTAATATGTCTCTATTAGTTCAACATTATCGTCGGAATTAAATGGAACACAATGAACATACCAATAATTTCATTCAGTATAAGCTAGCACATTCAGTAATCGCTTATTGATAAGAGACTAATTAATCAACTGTTGACTGATTACTTCTTATCGCTTGTGTATAAACTATGTATATTGGCGAGTATGACACGTTTTGGCTGTATTTGCATTTTTATCATGTTGCTAGTCTTGTTAGAAGGGCGAGCCTGTCGTAAGTCGGTCATGTGCCTAGAATGAATAATGCCTCGATCAAAATACATAGTAAGCTAGTTTTAATCGGTTATGCTTACCTTATCTTTTAATAGAAAGTGTGTCATATGTGCACACAGGCTATGTTATGGTGGCAATTTAGGTTTTATCACTCTACCTACACAAATTCGAGTGATACAGAACTCCCAAATTAATGCAGTTTAGGACATCAAGCAGGATTGATGAACACTTGTGTTGGCAGTTAGCACAGATTCCATGTAATATCCTTCCTGTTCGAGCTGACAAATTGACTGAAATCCAAATTATCTACCTTCTAACACATTCAGTATTTGATGAACGTATTCAGAATCCCGAGAAGGCGGCTAGACTTGGAATCGGGCACTTATTCGGTTCATGCTATCGACGCTATCTCTGTGTAAATTAATCAAGTGGAATGTTTCAATCTATAGAGTGGTATATCTTGAGCTGAGAGGCCCTGAAGGCCCCCCGAGTGGCGCCTGACCCCGGGCTATATTTGTTGATGCCAGCCGATACGACAAAGAGACACCCTCCCCCAATACATGCACAAGATTCACGCCCGATATCTCGATACAAGACATGTTGAATTCGCTGCATTTCTCCGAATTTTATTTTACCTTTTGTCCTCACTTTGACATCAAATACGACGTTACACGTCGTATACACTCTGTTTTATGTTGTATGACTGCGTAAATAAACATATACAATGTGGATCTGGGCGTACGACATTAAATTAAAACGAGCACAGTACCTACTAGTCCATTGAAACATTTTAAAACACGAAGATCAGTAGTTAATGGAAAATTTAAAAATTGCAGTTTTCAAACAAAATAAATAGCAGAAGCAACTGCATATAAAGTAAACACGCTTTATCTACGAAAAGTCATTGACCAACGGTGCGGTGCGGGGTCCGGGACGCGGCGATGGCAATGTTTACCTATTATTACGGACTCAGATCTACATCATGTTGAAAAATAAGAAAATGAAAAATAATTTCCTGTGGCTAAAGTATTCATTGGATTTGATTGATTTTTTGTACACGGGTAAGGAACATGATTCTCTTTACATGGTTTAAAGGAATGTCAATCGTCCTGTTCCACCTTGTATGGTGCGCCGCACTCTCAGACCAAGTATATTTTCCTAAGAATCACAGCGGGCCGTCGAATTAGGCGGACCATTAAATAAACGCGTGTTGATGATGTTGATACATAACTGTAATAAAACAAAAAGCGTTTTATATATTGTAGCGGCGGCAGTATTGGCGACCTGTACAATAGCTGGCCCACTTAAGTACGGTCCAGCGCTTTCATGCCGGAACGAATTTTCCGGACGTGTCGTAATAAGCATCCGCGAGCAAACAAAGACATTTTCCGTTTGGAGCAGCCGGAAACATTACGCCCAAATTATGTATTTTAAGTCCACGAAATTGTTAAAAATACTTAGGTACAGAGAAAAAATGTACCTACTTTAAAACAGAAATTTCAAGATCTCTTGGTTAGTTCAAAAGTTACGTAACGAATCCACTTAAAGATTTCAGTCGTTAACTAACTTTTATTAAAAGCTAAATTAATAAAAGCATAAACGGATTCTGCTCGTTAGTTAAAGTTTAGCTGAAGCTTTTAAATCGATGAATCATTTTGCGGACAATTTCCCTTCTAGGAAGAAACGCTGACGCGTTAATAGATGCAATATGTGCACCCCAAGATACGGGTGGTCAGGGCGGTAACATTAATGATACGTGCAAAGTGGGGGCATTAGTCTGTGTGGCTGTCGGGCTGCCGGGAGCCAGGGTAGCTCGTTACCGGCCACCTCTCCGGGGACCTTGCGGGTGTCCCCTATTTGTCAGACGACCGCTTCACGGTGAATTTTTTATGGACATAACTTATGTCTTGTGGGATTTTCTGGACGTTTGCCGTGTCAGCATAAACGAGGTGACATTTTAATCATCGTCGACTGTATGACTATAGCTACGTAGGTATTTGTTACTAAGTTCTACTTAGGTGGTTATAAATAAGTCTTAACTAAACCACAATATAGAACAGAAGCTCAAGTGCTACATTAATGACGTGCTGCGGTAGGAAAATGCACAGCTGTCACTCTACGCAAGGCCTGCGCGTGCGCTCTTAAATTAAACACAATCCGACAAACTATTGCCCTAGAAAACAAACATGTCTGCGCCGATAGGAAAGCTCCACAGGGCCGTACTCTAAGCGAAATCCTGAAACAAAGCATTATTTAGATTTAGAACGTTAAAAAAAACTACCTATGTATTAGCCTCTCATACGTTAACATTACCAACCTTAACTGCCACGTCACTAGCAAAACGCACAAAAAATGTTACAATGCTACGAATTTCATAGACCGAATCTCTGGCTACACAAATTTGGACCGCCATCGCCATCGCCATTTTGCGAAGCATTTAACTAACGACTTCATATTCACTATCCGCAGACAGCCCTATTTGTTAGGGCCGCGTGTCAGCAGCATGTGCCGCCAGCCCGACTCCCGAACCAAAACAATTAGATCACTACCACCCGGTGTCTCTTAACACATCCCTCATATAAAACTTTCGTAGATAGAACTGGTTGGTCGGACAAAATAACGATACCATTGACGTATACGATCCTTCGGCCCCTATGGACACATAAAGATAGACAATGCCAATGAAATCAGATCGTAAACGACGCCATTAATGTTTCCAGAATGATTCGGTTTAAAAAAGGTTTTCGATTATAGTTCAATCACGACATGAGAAATAGGTTTATTGGAAACCAACAGCGTAACCGATTGATTAGGTACTTTGACTCACCCGAGCGTTATATTGAAATGGACAGATGGCAGATCCGGCACAGACGTCGGTGTAGGGAAGTGAGCAAATTAATTAACCGCAAACACGTCCCCAGCAAACATGCACGAAGCCAAAAATAACAACAACTCTAATACTATCTCAGGAGACGAACAGACTGACCGAGGAATGGATGCGGCTAACAATACTGTTGTCTCGACTGTTTGTTCCAACAAATCTAATTTTGCGGTATAATTTGACCATAAATTTAAGTCATGTTAACGTAAATCACTCATGGTACAGAAATAGACCACTAACTAAATTAAAATGTACACTTTGTGACTTGTAAGTGACCAGAAAGACTCGACTCCTCACGATGGAATTCACATAATTCAGCGTCCTTTAATTGTAACTGAATAGCGAAAAATAATGCAGAAGTGAGAGAGCCAGTAAATTAAGAGTTTCCAAGTTTGGAGGTGGCGGCTAACTTGATAGCAAACTTGTTCTACCTCTCGGAGAAACGACTTTGTCCTCGGCTATCCTTTACAACATAAAGTGCACTAACAACCGAAATTGTGAATTCAGTGCTTCAATATTAACGACGTCCCGTCCGTACGCTTTGGGACGATACCGTAGGACAGCGTCCACTTGTAGTTTCAATGCAAACATGCGCAAAATACACTATTGTTCAATACAATGTGAACATATATTTTGATATTCTAAATTATAATAAATTAATTTCATTAATTGCATTAATTTGTAATAATTTAGAATCAAATTTAATATTTTAGTTTTTTTTTATTAGTGGAACATTAATGTGCCTAAAACATATTTATGTGGTGTGGTAACACACTTTTTTCTGTTGTTCGCTTCCGTAATATGTTGAGTGTAACGGCATTATTTTTTTTTTCTATAAAAAATACTAAAATCAATATTTTACTTTTCTCTTTGTTTTATATCCAACAAGTATGGTTCATAATTTCAAAGAATATTATTCAGTGCACTATTTGTATGTAGGTAAGATAAAGATCGTCAAATGTTTTACACAACAACCGAGCGCTTTTACAAAACTTTATTCGCATTCAGTTCCAGTTTTCTTCAGCAGAATAGTTCCGAGTAGAGTTAATTCAGTTTCTTTACAAGTCGACAAGAATGCTGTCTCGATAGACAAGCTTTGTTCAAGTGACAAATACATTAAGAGAAATTAAAACAATAAAGAACATAATTGGACGTTTCATTCAATGATCTCCAGACGGAATGTTTACGAGCTGTTAAAGTGTTATATTGAAACAGGACGACATATTAAATATTTTATTTGAGAATAATGAAATCCTCGTCATTCAAAATTTTCCAAACATATCGGTGGCGACTTCAAGAATAATTTTTTTTTTTTTAATTTCCTCAAGCTTGTAATTATAATGTAGGTACCATAGAAAACTTTTAGGTTCGAGAAAAAGACTTTGATCTAAATTACAAACCTTAGCTGTCATCCTCAGTAATTTACTTTTTAACTTGCAAATGTCATTTATATTCCTGCAACAATAGATCTAATTTTTGCTTATAATGTCGTCTCCATTGTGCAATAAAGTGAAAGAAGACTTTAATGTCACCATAAAAGTAAAATTGCCCATTTTCATGAATCACATTATCGTCCACTCTACACCCACACGTTTGAAATTACATTTCACAAAGTTCACGTTATATTGTGCTCGAACGCTATTTAAATGTCCTTTCAACACAATAAAAAGTTCAGTAAAAACATTTAATTATCGAGTAACTTTATTTATGCGAAAATGTACACTGGATGTTTTGTTTGTTGACTTTAAATATAAAAGCTATCTACTTCATTTTCAATTTTCAAGATATTGTGAAACAACAGAAACATTCGTGCAACATAATACAAGAGATAAATATAGAACGAAACGTTTCGCAATTTATCGGGAAACAAATTAACTTATACGGAATTGCCGGAGGAGATGAATGTAAAACAAAAACGGTGAGGTTGGCATGACAAATCGTCGAAATCGCGTGGCTAGTCTCCCGATCGACGGCCGCACTAGTGGGAGGGCAAATTGCACGGATCCTTATAGTTTGCAATTTATTCGAAACTCGGCAGGCTTGTAGATTTATATTGGCCGCAGATTGGCGGCGCGCCTCACGCGAGCTCTATACAGAAAGCAATTTCAGTGTCGGCCACATGCGCTTTGCGACTCCCGATCCCAACAAATATAAACATCAGTTATTTCCACCCGGGAGGGGTGTGTGTATGACTTCAATATAACATTGATTTGATTTGTACAGTACGTTTCATATCGGTCCCGTAGAGAAACGTCCGTAGCTACACGTACAAAAAATCCTATCACGTAACCCAATAAAGAAAATATTGGGGAAATATTAGTCGGTGTATATCGAACAAGGGACAGTTAAAGTCTAGAGGGAGAGTAAATGCCATTCCCACGCGTCAAATATTTCCGGATAGCGTAGTAATTAATGTTCGGATAGCGAAGCTAGACAATGCATGAGTGAGCACTGCCATTAGCTGCACAATTAGTGCAATTGTCGTTAATTTATAGTTGTTCACGTCAACGGCAACGGAATGGCGTGGCGCGCGGCGTGGAGCAACGCGTGCCGAAATCAATCACTGAGCTAACAAGTGAACTGTTATTGACATTTGATAAAGTGCACGCTATGGATAAGATAGCTTTTATGTAATATTTCGGAAATATGCGATAACATAGATAAGGATTGTAAACCATTACCTATTGACCTAAATGAAGGTCCGAATTCCGACACGAAATACATCACAGAGCAATGTGAAATTCAAGTCCTATCTCAGTTTATACAAAGCGATACGATATTATGAATAATTTATTTGTTTAAACGCCGTTTCCCACGCGATATCAAACATATCGTGGCGCTTTGCGATATCATATTACAAACATTTAATTTTTTCAGCTATAGTTTTGTGCTTACTAATTGGAAAGACGATATACAGCCAACGCGGTAACCAAAAACCTACTAATTAAATTCCTTCACGGCAAGTTTGACTCTCACTTGATTACATTTAATTTCGTTCATACTGAGATTAGTCTAGACAGTCTTTGGTTTCGACAGGCGTAAGACAAAACATAATTCGCAGAATTTACGTCAAAAACGGAATATACACTTGGTCTTATAATGACCGAGAAAATCACACCGATCATATTTTATTTACACATATCACTTTACTGCAATGATTATGAATCATTCAACAAACACTGTAACTACCGTTGTTAGGACTAGGAAAACAATATAAATTTTAGATTTAGGTTGACGGAGATAAGATCGTGTTAATAGATTAGATGGTAAATTAAGTTTGCGACTGCCCGACCCTCGTTAGAGCCCGGGGAGACCGAATCACAAGCCACATGGCACCCACCAAGCTTTAAAGTAATAATTTATTATTACGACAGACTAAAACCATATGGACTATGAGAAAATTAATAGCAGATAATCCCCAAAGTAATTGCACTTTGAGATAAGTTTAGAATCCTCCGTTCTAATTTAGTTTGAGCATATAGATATAGTTATTAGTGCCGTAATAAATTGCTTTTCTATAGTTAGCGTTTAAATCTTTATGGCTATTTATGAATCGAATGAGGAATTGTCTTTTACGTCTGACTGGATGCGAATTTTTGTAATCGATTATTGATGGTTCGATTTCATTATCAGGATCCTCTTGCCCTCTTCCCAACTTTATGTAGAAACGGTGCAGCGTGTCTTCTTTCTCCATAATCTCCTTTCTTTCGCTTTTAGATCAATGGTTCCTTTCACTGTAGTTATAATCCAAGATCTGCAATGAAATTCTGGGGTGTTTCCAGCTACTTAGTAGTTGGTAGTGACTACATGGTCTCCAGTTCTCTACGAATAGATCACATCCCACGGGGGTCGTAACGGACGCGAGGTAATATAACAATATCCTTCCAGGATTGTTCCTTGTCTATAGGGGAAACCCGTGTTAAAAGTGGATATTTACGGGCTGTTTTAATGCGTTGGGGACGAACGTAACAACTACAGGACCGAGAAGATAACTCGATTACTCTAGCCAAGAAGCCGCGTGCCAAAGTTACGCAACTGCGTAGCTACGAAACTGTCACTATATCGAAAAGTTGGATAGTACATTTACGGTATCACAGTAAATGATCCCATAATGTACAGGTACTGAACATAACAGCCAATTTAGTAAATAGCGCGATTTCTCAAGAACTCGAAACAGAATAACATGTTTTTCATTAAAACTATACGGAAACATTGTAAGCTATTGAGCATTGAAGTAGCAAACAACAATATACATTGACAAAAGTTTTTAAATTGTGTTTGGAATTGTCAAGCGATAAAGGAAATGCCTATAACCAAGTTAGTATTGGTAGTTAGTTGGCAGGAAGTGATTCAGTGAGTTTGTTCCGCTACGGCCATTGGGCAGGCGGGCGGCGCAAACGCATTAATTAATTCACAATTACTATCCGACTTGTTGATTTACAATTAAGTTACGACGCCATGATTTTGTCGCGTCTTGATTGTCGTACGCACACATATGGTTAAATATTTAATTTATAATTAGTTTATAAATAGAAAGACGTTAGAAATGTTATATTTGAGATAGTGGAGTCAATTAGTTGAGGGCACAATCAATTTATTGGTTCACTGCCACACAAGGTATCAAAGTTAAACAGAAACAACAAAGTTAGTTGCACAGAATATAACACAACATATAATATACAGGGTGTAAGGGACAGCCCTCCGCAGACTGATGGGGTGAATTCAGTATATCATACTAAGATAACCGATACATGAAATTTTTTCAGGAACGTTATGGGAATCCAATAAACTTGATCTGTTTTATTACTTCACACGCAATGTATCGTTACTGTGGCAAAACGTGCGTAGCGAACGGCAGCACAGCGAGTCTTCGGCCGCCGAGTATTTCAACATCCATTGCTGATTTTTTGAATTTAGCTGTTTTATTTACATAAATGAAGTGCTGCGTACAGAGAATGTAATTTAACATTGAAATAAAGAAATGGTAACTGAAAATACGATTTTAAAAAAATCCTGAGAATATTTTTGGTGGAATATGATTCAAAATGAAGAGCTGAATGCAACCTGGCAGTTTGCGGAGCCGGAGGGCTGTCCCTTATCTCCTGTATACAGAATATTTGCCCTTAATATTCTTTTAATTTTTTTCCAAATCTTTGATTTCATAGTCGCCAGATTTAGAAAAAGCCCACAATTGTTTCGTCAGATTTGACTATTTAAGTCATTATGCGCCAGGACTCAGGCCGCACACGATCATAGGAAAATCAAAGGCTCTGAATATCACGTTATTTTTTGTCCATTTTGGAAATCTGAAAGTGGATCCCTGACCTGGCTCGTATCTGAAACTTTTCAATTATATTGTCGGTGTTCTCTCATCATGCCGCACCTACTCAGCTTATCAACCTTTCGTCCTGCATATGCTTGCTCAAAAACCCTCTGGGCTCCCCTACCATTTATGTTTATACGGTTGTTTTCAAATACATTTGTAGGATTTACGTGCAATGCGTGTTGCACGTCTACATGCTTACACAACACCCTCGTAGCGTCGTCGCCCCTTTTAAATCTTTCCATTTCAGCGAGTACACGCGTGCTGACGACAAGCCGGCTTCATATTGACGGTGCATCCATGCGTTTAAAGTAATTCCGTTGACGTATATTTTTGTACAAATCTGCGTGCTTGCAGCTACATTTTTCATTTCACACTTCTCTTCGTTTTGTCGAGTAATCAGACTTGTAATCAGAGCCGACATCATTACCAGTGTCGCGATGGGACTTTTCCGCAATTCGAGTCGAATGTCATCAACGATTTAACGGCATCACTTTAAGTAATGTAGGTAAAACGTGGGTCTAATGTGGCAGTGCGTCGAGGTCTGACACTGAACAGCAGTACCTATGTATAACAAAGGTGAACGACCGATTAATTCATGCGATAGTTCTAGTTCTGTTTATCAAAGTAAGTAATAAAGATATCTTGATGTCTCTTCTACTGCGCGTGCGTGATATATGTGGCGTTTTACTGTGCTGTTTGATATTTCCAAGTTATGGAACGAGCTGCCAGTGTTAGGCTTCGTCCGTGATAAAAATATGTAAGTATCAATTTGATCCGCGACGCATTCGCTGATTATCTTGTTGTTTGGTTACATTTACGTAATCTTTTTGATGTTTTGTTTTTTTTGCCTCTATGCGTAACAGACCGTTATTGATTTTATTACACAGTTTTTATCTCCGCTTACTCAGAAGCTTACCTATCTCATAGCTTTGCGTAGAAGGACTTTTCACCCTCAGGAAAAATGGTGATTGAGGATCATATAAAAATTAAGCACAGAAGCAGTTGTTAGGACAAAAGTAGCCAACTTTATTTTTATAACAAAAAATACGTTTTCTTTGATGTTACAACAAAGAATTCTACCCTTTATTTTAATTTCAATCCAACTACTTAAACATTCAGCGGTTCATTTCTCACTAATCTGAAAAGACACTGAAAACAAAACAAAACTTTTTCATTCTTTCTAAATTTAAATCTAAATTATATTTTAATAATTCCAGCAAAACTTTACAGAAACAATGGTCAGTTAGTAACAAAAACTCTGTAGGTACCTAACAATATAGGGGCGGCAGTAAATATATTTTTAAATGTCACGTAGGACAATGGTAGAGCATCAGCATAAAAATGCCTAGCGTAGCGTTCAAAAGTTTAATACCAACATTGTAAATTAACTTGGCAGACAGGAAAGTGGTGGTTTTCAAGGTACATTAAATCATGTGTAGGTACGTCGTAGTTAAGAGTCGGTGTATAGGAGAAGCGGCTGCAGCACACAGAGGGAAACGTGACGCAATTACCATATCGCGTTACAAGAAACTATATACGAGATCTGAATCTATTGTTGCAATGCAAAAACTTTGAGAAGTTGCTACAAAATTACTATTGTTACAATTCTCAGAAGACAGCCCTGCGTGTGTACACTCTGTACAGTGTGCATTTGAAATAGACGCTTCGACGGTTCGATGTGTCGAAATAGAGGGCATGCCCCGGTTGAGATACGAGTTGAAAGAATAATGGGAGAGATAACGATTTTACAAGGCGAAAATGTGGAGAACGGGGCTGTTTAAACTTTTTAAATTTGGAGGAAACCTTATTAAAAGCGACGTTAAAAAAAGTGCCAAATCCACCATGGGAACGATAGGAAACACACAGTGAATATTAAAAAAACCAGCCAAGTACGTGTTGGATCACGCACAATGAAGGGTTCTGTAGTTGGGAAGAGTTTATCCCAAGAACAAACATAACATTGTAGTTGAAAAACATGTTCCCTCATACATTCCAACTGCAAATGTAAGTTGGTCGACTATTGCTCGTTAACTTGTAAAGCCTACTTAGCTGTGATAGTTTTCCTTTTAAGTTCGTTGTATACTGGATGATTTTTTTTACCGTCTCGAAATTTTTACAGGGTATTCTACCCATGAACATGAACAACTTTTACTATGGGACCAACTATGAAATCACGAAAAAAAATCAGCTGTTTCATACATTTTGGTTAAGTAGGTTTGAACTTTTCTATTAAACAGTAAATTTTTTTTTCGTGATTTCAGAGTTGGTCCCGTAGTGAAAGTTGTTCATATTCATGGGTAAAACACCCTGTAAAAATTTCGAGACGGTAAAAAAAATCATTCAGTATATTACTACCGTGAATTTTTTCACATATTCAAAACTAACCGTTTAGTTGGCAGGGGGGTACACGACTCTAACAAAAATTAGCCCTTTAAAGCTTAATATTTCAGAAACGGATCCCTTAATCGAAAAAATTTCTTATCAAACCTGCAATATTTTTGAAAGACCTTTCCAACAACACCCCACACCATGGCGTAGACGAGAAAAAAAAACCTCCACTACGTGTATAGGAGGGTACCCTAAAAAAAAGATTTTTCATGATTTTATTTTACCACTTTGTCGGCGTGTTTAATATGTATATCCATGCCAAATTATAACTTTATAGTACTAAGAGTCTCTGAGCTAAGCTGCGGACGGACGGACGGACGAACATGGCGAAACTATAAGGGTTCCTTGTTGAAACACTTGACATTCTATTATTGTAACAATAATTTATGTTTCAGGTAGGTACATTGTTTATGCACGCACCTGCGGTGCCTGCGGAGTAATTCTTAGGTTATTTCATAATATTTATCCATACCTATATTTGGTTGTATCGTCGTTGATACTGCAAAATGTCATATGTCAAAAAATATTGAAATTCGGTTTTTGATGCAAAAGTATCCAAAATCGTAATTGGATACATTTGCGTCAATAATCGAATTTCAAATTTCAATATTGTTTGACATATGGATGGATGATCTATTTTGTTTTATTTTTCTGATTATTCTTATCGTTTTGTATGCACGTGTTTCTGTGACAAATAAACCTATTTTTTTCTTTCTTTTCTGTCTTTTTTTTTTGTTGACTACGGAACCCTAAAAAGCGCGCGATGAAGACAAAGTCTCTTAGTACCTACCTACCTACCTCGTCCTTAAAAGCACATACACGTGAAGCCTGATTTAAATGCGATACATGTATAAAGAAAAGAAATAAAATATATTCATCGTAGTTTAACGCTAGAGACACACTAGCCCTGTGACGAATACATATTCCCAAACGAGACACTTATGCGATGTCCGCCGAATATGTAGGCACACTCTCTGAGATTGCACGAAAATCGCCGAAGCCGTGTCAGTGTGACCCAGGGGTAAAGCGAATCACTCATTAAGAACCGAGGCTGCTTTACCGTTACTTTCGTGTTCGATATAAAAACGAACAACCGTACTTCGTGGCAGGTTCCCAGTTTGTCATGGTAATCCATTTCCCACACAGTTAATTCTCGAAACGTGCGCAACCTGGCAAGTGGCTGAGGTTTTTCTATAATTCCCACAGAAGGAAGTAAAAAATTAAATATTTATTTTAAACTTTGTCTCCGTGCATATTGATGATGAACTTAAGCGGCAACTTTGGGGGGAATAAAAAGCACGAATTATTCACCGTCAGAGCGATTTACGCTCAAGCGTAAAACAGTTTCTAAATTCAAAACACCGTGTCCAACTATGTATAGTAACAAATACCAACAAGTATTGCTAAAAGGATAATGGATTGACATATGGTCCAAATATATAAACATTACCACTTAAGAAAACATAACCTAGATGTGGTTTATTATATCGATAAAACGTTCCTCAAATATGAATGCACATCTCTTCGTATACTGCGAGTGTTTGTTCAGAAGGTTTATAACAGAAAGGATCCTTCGTAACATAACCCCTTCAGTGTTTTATGTTTGTTCAGGAAGCAATGTCAAATATTTACCGTTTGCTTCACTGCAAACATTCTATCATATTCATGATACACAAAAGTTTATTCCCAAAGCTGTAAAAACTTCTCCCGATAAACCCCATCGAACAATATCTGACGGCTGAACAAACAAATTGTTGTTTTCCTTACGAACCGTTTCTAATACCACCCGGAAATTATTTTTCATTCGTCTTCAATGACCCGGCACAACCTCTCCACAGATTTAATAGAGACTAAAATATACTTTAATAAACTCAAGGCGAAATCAATATCGAATTTAAATGACAGAAATTCTTGTAATCTCATCTAGGCACTTATGTCACGAACGCGTAATGTCTAGCTTGACAAATTAATATATGGTTCTGAAATTGTCGGCAGTTACGTTGATTTCAGCTCTTTCATACGTGCGGGCTTGTAATGGCTTCATAATTTTGTGTCATTATGAAAGCTTTTCAGAATGACATTTCATTTTATATTTTGAATGGGAGCCATTCATGACGAATGCGCTTGTTAACGTGGATTTTATTTTAACGTTCATATTCTAAAAGATCTGACCTCAGGCATCAACGACTCTCCAATTACGGTTTTATTAAAACTGCACGATTTTTCTGTCGGATGTAAAAAAGGATCTCATAATAGAAGAACTTCAACCAGCAATCATTATAATTATAACGACGAGCATAATGAAAACAATGAACATCGTACTTAATTCGCTTAGTTGTGGTAGAACT
Source organism: Fissipunctia ypsillon (assembly GCA_947568875.1). Classification (NCBI taxonomy): domain Eukaryota; kingdom Metazoa; phylum Arthropoda; class Insecta; order Lepidoptera; family Noctuidae; genus Fissipunctia; species Fissipunctia ypsillon. Next base: position 10,569,458 of record OX387645.1, on the reverse strand, counting down.
GGAATCTACAACAGCTAACTATTCAGATTGTAAACATGCAAAGTGATTAGGTAATGTAGAAACACAAGTATTATACGAAGCGGCAGCTTCCGACACACGAGTTAAAGTCGACAATGTTTGCGAGTGGAGACGGATAATTTGAGTTAATTTACGATGGAGCGATAACCGCGCACCGGCTATCGTGCGACGTGATCACGTGACTGATTGAGGCCTAGATATAACACCAAAGAGAGTAAGCAAATGGAGCGGTAAATATAGCACAGCGACAGATACCACGCCACTCAGAAATGTGCCTTATGACCCGAAGCCGGCGGTCCTGCGACGTCAACAATTCTTCTTCGCGCGCCTCAAGTATTTAGGAAGTGAATTCAATCAAAGGCGAAATGTGCGTGTGCCCTCCACGCTCTCCATTTACTGACTACTCCATAATAAGGAAAGTACAGACAATCCGCTAAAACGGTCAGCTATTTGAAACAGCAATTGTGATACCACTTTAATATTGACGTTACTAATAGCGGAATGCGTTCCGCGTAACTGCAGGCTACTGTTGTGTTTGATTAGATGACAGCCATGATAGCTGCTAACTGAGCCCTGAGCTATGTTTCGAAACCGCATGCTCGAATAACCGGCTAATGAAAGTTCTCTGAAATGGTTTCACTCCAAATAGTTCACATTGTGAGTCGAGTTATGTGACAGTTTTATCTGTCGACGATACAATAATACCGCGGTATCGCCGATCTCCTTTGTGTGAGCACAATACTTCTGAACCTGTTTATATGACACTGTCACAAAGAAATCAAACCATCTGGAGCAGCTACTGGCGCATAAATAACAACCCACACCGGATTATGATAAATATTATGAAGTACACCGTGTCTAACGATCAGGTCGGTGGTACAAGATGGCCTTCAATCATATTAGACCCAGATCTTATCTGACGTTAATCCCATACAGAGTAAAAATATATCTTACTTGAACCACCGGTTAATAGCGGACCGCCATTTAAGGGAGCGTGTTTACCCAAACCGTAATGTGCAGCGCATTAGTGGGGAGACAGTGGAGTACAATGAGCCTAATCTCTGAACGGTAACAACTTGTCAAATAAGGGAAGAGTGCGACCTCCCGCCGCCGCCGAACGACACTACTTGGGAGGTCCAACGGTGCTGTCGACGACAACCAAATTAATAGCTTAGTAGTCATCAGAGATAGCAGAGCCACCTATCACCCCGTGAGAAGATTCTTAACGACTCAGAAACGCATTATGTTTAAGATACCTTGTTTTATAATTCGGAGTCACCTTGGACGCTGGACATTCTTTGCCGGCTTATTAAATGCATAAAATCAATTACCAAACGATGACTTCTTGACGTTGAATGCGACATATTTCTTTCAATGTCAGAATGCGTCGAATGCCGAGTCTAATGAATAAAATATTCAATGTTGTCGAGTATTTGAATAGATCGCTACGTGGCCTCTAACCTAATCCAAGACCAGCACATTATCCATCTTGCGTGTAAATTTAAATGACCCTTTGTGACTCCTGTCAAAACACTTCGTAGAGGAACATGACGCACCCTATACGTAATCAAATTTAGAAAACATGTAAACATTTAACATACATTTATCTTTCAAATATGTTTAAAGATTTAAATTGAAATTGTTTGTTCGTAAATGACATAAAATTTATTATTTATAAATATATGTACTTACATAACAATTTAAATCTCGCGTGAGAAAACGTAGACACGTCGTTCAGGTAGATAATAAATAATTTAAAAAGTGTCAACTACACTGTCTTTTACTACCCTTTAGTAAATTAAGTACGCCGTATAGATAATATTTTTGGGTCCAATAAAAATTCTGTTCGAACGATAACACCCGCCCAAGTGCGGTCGATATTGGGAGGGTATGAGAAATAAGATTATTTTCGTTACAAATTGATCAAGCGAAATTTATTTTGCGCTCCCCTTCAGATAAGACAAACATTCTCAACGAAAATAAAGATACTTTTTATGACAAAAGCGAGGAAAAACAAAAATATTACCTAAGTTAACTGCCAACACATAATTATTTACACCACAAGGCAGTAGGGACAAAGACCAGAGAAATAGCTCGTTTGACAAGATCCAGATTGCTTTTAAAAATATTGTACAGAATGGCTTCAATAAATTAAGATGAAATACATTTGTGTGTCGCGGAGCGAATCAGTGGGCGTGAAGTCGAACGTTTATTGCAATTAACTCGTACCTTGGACTTTTCCAGTTACGTAACAATAAAACGGGTAGCTATTGAGTTTATGATCGAGTACGCGTGCCTAGTGCTGAGTGGACCACCGTGGCTAGTAGCTACCACCGGTAACTCTATTTAGTGAGCTCACCACGTGATAGACAGTTAATTTACGGCCTACTAACCGGCATAGCAATGAGACGTCGACGGTTTGGGACGCGGCAAAATTGATATAATCAACGTCTCACAATATAACAATTGTTTCACAAGCCGTTTTGAAGTCAGGTGTCGGCAACATTTCGATTTCATTTGAAATAACAATTTAGCCAGATTATAAAAAGTGGCAGTATGCTGGTATTCCTTGCGGAGTGGAGACTTATCGTGTAATTCGTGTATCAGTCATGGCGCTGTATTCTCGGCACGCGAGCTATGCACGTTGCGCTCGTAGTTCACTCGCAACGTGACACGTAGCGCCGCTCTCGAAACATTTTACGTCTTAGAAACGTCGACCATTCAACTTGCAACACCTGATCAACTTCGTCGTACTTCTGCCGCTTTCTTACCTAGAGTTTCGCAGTTAATATCGCTTATCGACAACGTATCGTTAAAAGGTTAAAGGATTGTGAGCAATACATCAGCGAGGTTATGGGCTACCAAAATCAAATAAGATGAAACGATAAATATTCACTCAAGCCATGCAAATAATAACTACACCATCCAAGATTTTGAACAAACGATAACGATCCCTAACATGGCGATATTATGAAAAAGAATTTCTCAAAGAACAATTTTATTTACTCCTATCTTGCTCGGTATCGTAGGAAAGGCACTTTTGGCTCTATGTCTCTTGGTAGATTTCACAAATAAAGTCGTTTCCATGATAATGTTCCGTCGAGGCGGACCCGACAAATAGATTGTATCCATTATCCCATACCATTTATTTCTATGACTATCTCCAAGCACCTAGTACCTTCGCCACAAACATTGTCTGCGTTAGATATTTACCTACTTACATATAAGTTGGGTCCACATATAAACGTTTACGACCCCTGTATACTGTGAGCGGTAATCAAATCGAAATTCGTTTTCAATCAGCGATGCTAACCACGTTCGGTCAGTCGTATAATCCCCAAGGGCGGTGGACAATAGTCGGGAGAGGTGATTTGCATGGTCCACTGTATCAAGTGCCTATTATTTATGTGCATTCGGCACATTTGCATGCCCAAAACAGGAAAGGCCAACGATGGGCCCAAGGACACGTCGTCGTCGCCGGCGCCGCTGATGTAATCGAATGTCCCTGTTCGCGCCCGCCACAATAATAATTCATATTCAAATTTCGAGCCCGAAATAATTACCACGACATGAATTTATCGCGCTACAATATGACTTCAACTCTTTGTCGCCATTGGGAGCAACACAGAATTCTAATGAGACACGTGTTGCAGTTTACACAGCTTGGAGCCACTGAGCTATTCGACCAACAAAAAATGTTCGTGAGCCGACAAAAAAGAGAATGGAGTGCTTTAAATATTTAGAATTTTGCCATGACAGCGATGAAACAGTTTTTTCTAGAGGTATGTACCATGGGAGAAACGAACATCTATACAGCGTAAGGACTATTCTTGCTTGCAGCTCTCGGCCGCTATAGTAACGCTTGCTAACAGATGTGGTCATCGTGTACACGGGATTTTGTTGTCAAATTGGTCAGATGTAAGTTTCCTCGATAGTACTTACTTCCAACCCGTGGAGTATCTCGAAAACAGCCATATTTCGTTGCTGTGCGGCCGAAAACAATGGCACCGTTTTCGCGCTCGTTGACAGTTGCATGGCCTCTGCGAATAAAAAATAGTCCAATTAATTTTTGTCCGTGTACTTTAAAAGTAATAAAATTACGAGCCGTAGGTACTCGAAGATGACGCGAACACATCACAATGGACCGATCATCAATTACTCAAAATCTTTTGTTATGCGCATTCATCTTAAGGCTCCTTCAAACAGACGCGATTCGCGTCACGCATCGCGGCTGTTTAATATTAGCTGAATACAACAATGAAATTATGAAACCAAAAGAATAAATCATACGCCAAAAGTACAAATTCGCATACTGTAGACATCCCAATAAATTATGACTTAAGTACATTTAAATACAAAAGTTAAATCGTTCCCTCGCGTACAATTTAAACGAAAGGGATTTTCATTTCCTCCATTGGGCGTGAGTTCTTTGAAGGGGGATCGGTTGTGTGCGGAAATTACCAGTGAAATCGGTATCGCTGCCGTGCCAGCGCGTGCCCAGCGGACGCACGAAGCGGACAATCGAGTCCCGCCCGATCCCGACACCCGAGACGAGACCTCACGAAAATCTGGGAAAATCCGGTGAAAAGCACACCCCTACGCTTTGTAACTTAATCTGAACATTTTTATCGGATTCACATATTTTTCCGATTTTGCGTAGGTATCTCCTTCGTAGGATTATTATATGAAAGTTTTTCCAAAGTGAACAGAAGCTGTTTGTCGCTGATCCCGGGAATTAAAGAAAAACAGGATATCCCACTTCTTATACCGAGTAAACTGATAACGGGAATTTTTTTTACGTTGCGAGCATGAGATGGTAAACATCAAATTATTATCCGTGTGTGTGGTATTGAGTAACCAATATTTACCAGAAATAATAAACACAAGATTTAAATACAAAACAAAGTGGTGATAAGACGAGAATTTACTTACATCGAACGAGAAAAGTATAACTAAGGTTATCAAGACACATTTATGAGGGTCACTCATCATAACCTCTCATGACTTGTCATCACGTTTTAAAGATTAAATAATCTTAGGAAAATCCGAAGGAATCATAACACGAATACAATACTCTATTACAATTATTGGCAGTGGGTGGACAAGGCCATTGTTAGCAATCAGGCTTCCCACATAAAACTGTAGGACCTTTTACATAACAAATCTGTAGGACGGCAAAGTATAGAATCCGTACATTTGGAACACTGCACGAGTAATGAAGCTGAATAGTGAATTCGTGGAGTAAATTAGAAGGACGGAAGCGAGCGGGCCGGATGTCCGTAGAGCAAGTGGCGCGAGATATACTCAAATACCAAATTACACGACGACTGTGCAAGAGTAAATACACGACGTAACACAAGCCAGTGGGGAATAGTGACCAGTATTTACTAACATATATGTTGGGAGGTTGGAACACTTGAAACTCTAGGAACGCTTGCTATTTAATACAATGATGGTACTAACACTAGGTAACATTAGCTTCAGAGAAAGCTAGATGGCGATTAGTTTCGAGAACCGACGCACCTTGTAACTGAAAGCTTTGAACATGTTTTACAGTTAAGGTACCTAAACTAGAAACACAATTCATATAGGGCTGCTCACATTACAGTGAAACGAAGAATTGTACACTCAGTAATCAGCTTCGAGAATAAGTAAAAAGTAATCCCTAAAATATCCAAACTCAGTAAAAATGGACACTCAAAACGTAATTTGTTTCTCAATTAGGAGCCTCGACGATATAAAAGATGGTAATGAAATTTTGCACAAGGGAATATTAGGTCAAGGAGACGGGCCGAATTCACTATTGATTAGACATTAAGAACGGGTGTAAAACCTTGCGTAAGTAAAAACAAATGATAAAACCAACGAGTGATACTACTAGAAGATAACTAGAGCTGTATTGGGGAGAATCCCAAATGAAAAATAGGAACAAAGGCAATTGATTGGCCGTCTCGTTCCAAAAGAGCACAGAAATATCTGAAACGGTATCAATGGTGAATACTGTCAGTAGCTACTATCTACGAGTAGTATACGACTGTTAGGCGAAGAGCTCGAACAATCGCTCCTCGCTCCAACGGCCGGATTAATCATTTTTATTTGTTTTCATGCGCTGAACACCGAACGTAACTTTGGATAGATATTGCTGAATTCGCTCAGATTTAATCAATGTTGATATTGTCTTTGTGTTTCTAATACAAACTTTATGTCGTTCCAAACTCTGATGTTCTAAATTCCAAGACATCAGGACTTAATTCTCTTTGGTATCTCAGAAATTCCGCTACTTTAAGTATTTATATTCATTGTTCTTTTCTCTTGTGTTCCGCTTATGATGAAGCTTAATAGTCTTCATTTAATATCTAAACCGTAACATACTCTTTTTATAATATTTAAAACATCCTTTGATTTCACATATTTTTTAGTCTACTCAATCAAACTAAAACAACGAAAAAAGACCTATGCTGTTTACACGCAATTTTTATGAAGCTTACTTACCTCGGTACTTCTGTATTCAAAATTATTCAAAGCGGAACAAATGCTATAGAATTAACAATGGCCCGAGAGCATGTAGTGGTACATTGTAATGCGTAGAAACAAAGCAGTTAGGAGGTAGCTAGAAACACATTATACGCATGCTATGCACATAGAATTAAAGTTGGGCCCGTAAGCACCGGAATATTCATCCTTTGTTGGGACCCTGTCACGAAACTATAAAAGAAGCAGCAATGAGGAACCAATCATTGAAACGGTTTTTTTATGTGTTGTTTGGTGCATATTAATATGAGACGATAAAAATAGAAACATGAGGCACTTGAAAAACGAACTTGTCTGAATATTTTGCATGAAAACACATTCGAATTTAGATGTCATACATTCATATATCTGCCAACAGTTTTAGAAGTGCGAAGTTGTAAAACGCGTTTCCGATGTTGTAAAAGTTGTGAATGTGCTGCAGTTATCTTTAAATTCATCCAACAGTTAGAAATTCTGCGAAAAAGCTTATATGAAAAGTTTGAGTGCCGTATCCAATAAAACGTTTTACTTTTAGAGTACTGTTCGAAACCACATCCCAATACAGTAGGTAGAGGAGGGCCGCTACAGCCAGAGTGTTAAAATATTTACAGTGCGGTTGAAAACACGCGCCCCGTCTGAACCGCCTCGCTCTCAGCGAACATATTATGAACGAACTACCGTTCACAACCACACAATGACTCTGAAAAACGTAGAAAATGAACATTCAGTACCCTTTCCACATAGGACGAGCTAAAAGGTTTTACCTACGCGAAAAGGAATAAGCCCGAGTTATGGCGCAAATAATAAGTCAATGTTGCTTGAAGTCGAGACGACATTACACAACAGAATTTCTAGATCTTCAAATATATTTCTAGCCTGAAGATATATATAAATACCTAGTGGCTACGTCTGCCATATAAATAAATTAGCTAGGTATCCGAAGATAAAGATACGATATGCGTCGGCATATGCAGACGGAATTTAATATTCTCTACACAATGGATTTGCCTCTATTGTCGAATTAATAAAACGTATACATTAATAACGCTGAATATCATTCATTGGCGGTGCAGCAAACCTCTTCGATTGTTCGCTTGAAGGGAACGAATGAAAGGCGTCCCATTGAAAGTGTTCGAAGTTTGCGTACGTGCCCAGTGCCGCGGCAGTTGCGTATAGAGCATCTTTTTCAATTTTATCTTTGACCCCTGCCCCGATCCGTTATAATATCGCCTGTTTTTATTCAATTAACCAAATAATGATTCGATTCAATTTCGGTGGTCAATTCGCGGAAATGGAATTATCTTGGTATAGTGGCAGAACACGTAAATTAAGATAAATAAAATTGTTCAGATAATGTAATTACAGCCTTGATGCGGGCCGATTGAATTATTATGTAACAAGGCAAAAAATGGAAATCCCTTTAAAATACTGGCAATGCGTACCTAGAGATAATCTAATCAACCACTATAAATAAATCCTGTTTCTAATTCTTAACACACGCCAACGCGAATTGCTCGGTTTCCGTCATGAATAGAAATCTATCTCACATGAGCAGAAATGATACACTTTATAGACGAAGGCTATCATGGAAGTAGCTACTTGTGTCAATTTACATTCAAATGGGCTTTATTAAGGGGGAATATCAATGAGATACGATGCGGAGGATCTCGATATTGCTTTTTAATATGGGTAACTCGGGATGCTTATAAAAATTCAACATCCACATGTATTCGAACAAATTATTGACGATTAAACCCAATCCAGCGTGTAAAACCTAATCTGCAAAGAGGAATCAAATAAAAAGCTCCGAGTACTAGGCTATAAAAGTTACGGCTGTAAAGAGGGTTCAGATTTCATCGAGAAAAGCTTAATTTTTATCACGTCAGACGCTGTGCCATCAATTTTCGTAACTAACATTAACCGCCAGCGTAAAAAAATAAAAAATAAAACCAATTACTCTTTTCGGATTATAGTGCGCGCACTTTGCCCATCATCGATACTGAAAATTCATTTTTAATTAAGTCTGAAAGTTCATTCACAAAAAGCTTTAACTGTTTGAAGAGTCAGCCGCAACGTTTCTAATTACAGTGCCATTATCATTTACGTCTATATTCCGACGTTTGACATAACCGCTTTTATGAACTCGAGGATTTTAGCTGCTTTGGTACTTCCAGACGTGTAATTTAATTTGTAACATTTGTAAGAAGTAGGCGGTGGTACAAAATGTCGGGAAGTCAGGTCGTGAGAGTGACGGTGCGTTTTCTTTTAACGTGTTCGCCATTTCCTTCAATTCTGCCGTGTCACCGTACCTCGCGCGCTTTAATAGCCCACTCCAGGTGTAACACCGTCGTTTCATATGTCTGTCACGTGCTTCAAAGATTTTTCATTCAAATTTGCTGATTCCAAATGGCTAGGGGTGGTTACAGTCTATAATTCACTAGGTACATTTTAAACGAGACACCCTATCTTGTACGTTTCTGACTATACTTACAGGTAGACTGTAACCAACTGTCACTCAATAATCACGAGCTCAACTTTGGCGCGTAGGCGACCAACTTTAATGCTTTCAATTGCAATTAAGTACATCTAGCTGAATCGAACCTTAAATCGCCCACGGGCATTCCAGCTCACCCACAAAGCTGCATATCTAGACACCTACGGGCAGAACGGGAGAAACAGGTGTATTGACGTGATGTGAGTAGGTAGTTTATTGGCGACATAGTACATTTTAGTAGTAGTTCTCTTCGTGAAAGAGTTAGTCCACGGAACTGCAGCCGCCAAGCAGAGTTGCTGTTCCGATTACAAGGGTAAAAGCGCCAGTGTAACAACAGATACATACGACATTACAGCTTTGGGACAGTTGCGCATCCACGACAACTCTGTTATTGCAGATGTCGGCTTGATTACCATTACAATTACGTTAAAAACAATACGAACCTTCAAATCTAAATCCATGACCAGATGCTTTCCAAAAGAGGTACCGCCAGTTTTCTGTATGTGCAAGAAGACCATAACGTCATGGGCGTTCAGGTCGAATCGGAAGTCATCGTGGAGGACTTCGTCGTAGGAGAGACCCGGCTGAGCGATGACGTCAGGGAGCGGCCGCCCGGGAGCTTCGGCGTACGAGAGAGCCAAGGATTCGGACACTCGCTCCCGCGGCGACAGGGCGCACACCTGGAGATAAGGAAAATAATTATAAACATACATAACGTGTGATTAGAGAGGAATATGTCCAGCCGTGAACTGCTATAGGCTGTTGATGATGTAGCACCACGCCTATATTCCCGAGACACCCTCATGTAAAAAGGGGTGACCCTATATCCAGACACAAATCCAGAATCTAGGTTGCTAGTGAGAGATTCCTGATATTGAACTATGGGGACTGACCCTATTTTCACCACTACCACAACGAGACGGTGATAAATTAAATGAATCCACAATTATATCATTTTAAATGGGACAGACATTTTGCCGAAATCATCATTAAAGCTTTGTCAGAAATGCTCATTGTTTGTAGCTTAATCCGATTAGTAGTCGCGATAACGCTTGTCAGCACTTACACAATGCCTCGAAACGAAAATGTTGTTCGAGATTCGAGGCTCGTGATATTTGACTGAAACGTATTTTGGACATGCACACGGCTTTATTGATTGTTGTTATTTGTGCAATAGTAGTTGGAGGTATTGTAGTTAATATGAGATTCTGATGTAGGTAATAAATGAAACTTTGCATTGTAAGTAAATACGCGACACGAGTGAATAAATTGTCGCGCGTCTCTATGCTGACTGTACCAACTTTTACTGGTCTCCTACTAGACTGTTTACAGAACTCCTAGTGAGTTTTATTAACTCGAAGAATAAGATTTTTCATACAAACAAAATCCCCCTTTTCTGCCCCTTAAAGGTCGAATTCCCAGAAACCCCTTCTTAGTGCTCCCCTACATTATAAAAGGAATCCGTGTGCAAAATTTCACGTTCCTAGTCCCAGTAGTTTCGGCTCTGCGTTGATGAATCAGTCAGGACAATTATATATATTGTATTTATATATAGTACACATAATACTTATTATTTAAGCTCTTTGGAAGACTTAGATACAGCTAAACAAAGCAGAATAAAAATAGTACGTGTAACTGTCAGTCAATTACAAGTTTTCACTTATAAACACAGAATAGTGAACAACACAACACACCCCACAAAAAAAGAAAAAAACGGAACATCTAAGCCAAAACTAAAAATACATATCGTAATATTACCAATGTAGAAACTAATAGCAATATTCAATTTCTTAAGCTTCATACGTCTTCATATTCCGTGTTTTGAAGTAAGTGATACTATGAATCCTTGTAGCTACGGAATTCGAAAAATCCGGATACACATTTTATAATAATTATAAATTATAATCTTTAACAAAAATATGTGCTTTTATTGTTCAGCTTCTAATGTGCTTCTGTCACTATTATAAATCACTAATACCGTATCAGTGTGTATTATTGTAATTTACGAGGCTATTTTGCATAGAAAATGGATCGTAAACTCTTAAAAAGAGTAAATTAACATAACATAATGAAAATTGTCTAAGACCTGTTTTATTCGAAGAATATTGCTTTGTGATTCATATTTGTCACAAAGGTTGATGAGAAACCCTTGAAAGTTCATTTATTCTGACCCCTACGGTATCAAAATCAAGTAGATATTGAGGTCGGATGGGTTCATGTAACGGGAATGAAGCCTAAGCACACATCGCGGGATATATGAGAAATATTACTCAAGTATTATGGGGGTATTTCTCATAAATAAGGGGTCAATAAGCTACTCTTTCAGGTCTGTATTTTAGCTTATGGATTTTTCCGTATCTTCATCCGCTATGTCCACACCCCAATGTTTCAGTTACACTAACCTTACTAAGGATTATAATTGCCTCAGTTTTATGCTACATTATTATTACATACCGCCTCATTGCCTCGACAACCCCCGGGGGTTGGGGGTTGGTTGCCCCCTATTACATGGGACTTAAACATAACTGGCGAAATATGGGTGTACTATAGGTACACCTCTGCCTAACCCTTCGGGGAAACAAGGCGTGATGTTATGTTATGAGGTTTGAGATCATTTATTCTCATAAGAATTACATTATTCACTTAGATGAGAATATTAAAAACTAGACATCACGAAAAAGAACAAAATGTTGGACGCATTACAAAAAGTAGACATCAATTACAAATATTTTGAGGGAAGGTTACTAATTAATATAGACAAGTGTTTGATACACGCATACAAGTTTCCGTATAACATAGATCAGCGATCAGCTTTACTCTATGGATCAGCGGTAACTGGATGTGGCTTGACACTATTGTAGGAAAAGTGAACTTTTTATTATAGTGTTTAAGTAGCTTTTTAAAAGTGGTTTTGGACTTAGATTCTTTGAGGTCTCTCGGTAATTTATTAAATATTTTAGATCCTTCGTACATAATAGTTTTTCTTCCGTAGTTTGTGTGGGTTGGGATGTAGTTGTAAAAAGTCTTGTTCACGTCTCAGTTTAATTTTATGTTTTTTTTATTTTATTTTTTGTGAAGGTTACGTTTGTGTGTATATTTTTATTTAGTATTTTTCAAATTAGTATGCATGTATTATATATGTATGTTTGTATTATATTGTATTGTATTGTGTATGTATTATTAGATAAGTACCTCCTTATTTTCCGTGTAAGCAATAAGTTTCGATTATTGTTTATAATCGGTTTTATTTGAGTAAACAAACAATCATTTTCCTTGCGGTAAATAGGTATTGCATATTTACAATATACCACGGAACACGTGCGTGTGAATCGTTATTTTAATTTAAGTATTTGCGGTTAGCACAGCGTGACTTCTTCCAAGTTCCAAACATCTTTATTAGCTGCCATTATAGTATTCACACTCTTTCAAGCCATATCATCATCTTTTTCGTCGAGCCGATGATTCCAGCATTGGTCTCGCAAAGATCTTTCATGGTAGGTGTTATTTCACAGAGAGCAGGACAAGACGTGTGGGCATCGTTTGTGATGTGACTCCTCAGCCACATTGTGGCTCTTCGGAGTACTCCCATATCATCGTAATCATATTCCAGCCTCACCATTCATCCATCTTGTTCTTCCCCTATTCTTACATAGTCCTCCAAATTTACACTCAAAACTTTTCTGTCATGTCTTTCATTCCTCGTGTATAAAACATGAAAAGGTCCATCTTGAATTTCTCCTTAACGAATGCAGTGATAGTAGGCTACGCAAGCGCCCTTTAAAAAAGAAAGGTAATGAGTTGGCTCACTCCAAATTAACCTCAGCTCTGAGGCGAGAGAAATCTGAATATCAAAAGAGGTCATCCGTTTAACGCGCAGAAAAAGCAGTGTAAATTACCTTTTTATTTAGGTGGCATTATGGTGTAGACGAGGAAGGACTAAATGAGGTTTCCTATGAAAGATACAGTTTAGATAAGTGTTGGAAATAGAAGATTCCTTATTATACAAATACAGAATAAGCAAATAACTTCATTCTTTAAAAATGCCTCCGATGCTGAACATTGAAAGAAATGGATCCCTATAAACTGCACGATTAATAAAGCAACATAAACATAACATCACGCCTTGTTTGCCTGAAGGGTTGGGCAGAGGTGTACCTATAGTACATTCTCATTACGAGAAGTTGCCCTAAATCACCACACTTTGCCATCGAATTGGCGATAACAGCATGTTTCGAACGAGTTGTTTAGTCTCTTTAAAACTCGCCATAGCTGCCTTTTATGACCACCACATACAGGGTTATAGGTAATAATTTCAGGGAGTTGAAAATTTTTCTGAAGTTTTCCGTACGGTAACAGCTTTCTTCAAAACTTCGGCACGATACACCTCAACTTGGCAACAAAAGCCATTTGTATTCAATATTTTATTCCATATCGTATTGTTCTCTCAGAAACGGGTTTATGATCACAGACAATTTATTAGTCCAACGTATTATAATAAACAGCAACCTCTTTTGTGAAAACCAACGAAATACTGGTTCTAGAAATCATAGTGGCGTTATGTTAGGTGTGCTCTTCAATAGAAATGGTAATTTTGGGCCAATTATATACATACGTAATAATGTCAACCCACCCGATCTTGTTTCCCGAAAATGTTCTTTTACAAACTCAAGTTGAAGAAACAGACTTAAAACGACCTCGTCGCCTCATGTACCTACGATCATGAAAGGAGCTCTTTAACCCCTCTTAAGAAACCCAATTCCTCGAGTTTATTTCTCATTTCTCTGCATATTTTCATGGTTTCCGTTACAATAAAATCTAGAAAGAAAAATTATTTTAATATCTTTTAGACTCGCGTTAAAGGTCGGTGGGGTTAGGAGGGTGACGGGATGAAGGGCGTCTATCCTCTCTCCTCTCCCCGCTTGTTTGTTCGCCTAATGAAGTGGGTAGAGCGCCGTGGCCCATTATTATACAGTTACAATCAGCACTGCCACCACCCCAACGATTCTACTCCACTTATTACGATTACTGAGATATCGTCGAGACAGCAAACAGTAAATATAAACTACAATTTACAACGTAGAATCGAAAACAAATGTACATACTTTACTTAAGTGGTATTAGTCAGGCAAATGGTAAAAGCAATTGCATTTATCGAGGCACTGTATCGATTATTAGGATTCTCAATAAGTCTCGCATCGATCAAAAGTTTTCGCGGCGGATTACTTATCACTGATGCACTGGCAGTGTGGTTTCTAATAAAGTATTACTTTACGAAATACGATACGGCGCCCGGCACGGAGGACGAGAACGCCTTCTGGCGCCTTATTATAATATAGGAATTTAATTATTAAACGTTATGAAGTTTATCGTCAACTGCATCTCCTCGGAGCTTCGCACTTGTTTACCTCCATTGTTTTGTTATCTTTTCCTACTTGTAACAGGGTTGCCTACGTCGCCGAAACTTTACACGACCAACTTGCTCCGTAAAGTAATAAAACTCCCATGAAAGTATATATTATATAACCGATGGAAGGGCGTCACTATGCTTATTAGAACTTGACCTCTACGTAATCAAGTCTCGAATTACTTATGTGTTGACGTTACCAAATTAACCAAAACCGCAACGCGCCCTGAATGTTCACCTCGAGCCGCATTAACTTTGCTACACTGGCACGCACAGCTCGCACGTATTTATCTCAGTTCAAGTTATTTCTTGCTGCGAGTAAAATTTCTCTGAAAGTAAGACCTACTTTCGATATGGGTCAAGTACATAACGGTTTATCAACATGTTGTAACAAGGCTTCAGTAATAAGAACCAACAAAATTAATGCGGCGATCGCGTGTGAAAGCAATTTAGTGCAGAAAAAAATGTTTCAATTCTAAATGATCGAATTAAGCATTATGTAATGCCTAAGCTTCCAAATACTAATTGCACGAAATGCACGAATGGAAAAACAGGGCCAATTGTCGATTGATTACACGCATTCACCCGAGATAACATCCTTCTCGTTAGATTAACCTAGATTGTAGTAGGTACATAGGTAATTCTGAGATAATCCCAACCACTGCTCGTTCTGGCGCCATCTAATTGAGTTAATTGTGCTAATGGGCAGCTAAGCACTTACAACATAACTACAAATCTTTAATACCAAGTACTTAACAGTAATTAACATTGCTTATTCGATGACTATGTAATGTGAATTGGACAGGCTTACCGAGAGCGACGTCCTTTTGAAGTTTCCATTTATCTAAACTTCAAATTACCAAATTCTAAGGACTCGCATAGCCTTTAGAATTCGGCCTATTAGGGCCTTAGCAGATATGCTATTTCTAGCATCGGCGATTTCGCGACTTCATCAATGCTGCATCGCGTTTTGCCGACGCTTTGCGTTCGGTCGCGATGCAAAGTCGCGCATCCAGCGACTGAATAGATGCTGCATCGCGTTCTAGCGACTTGCCGCGTTTGAGTGCAGTATCAGAATATTAATTGAGCATCGAGTTGTGTTTCGCAGATCAAGCCCAACAAAGTCTAACTAGGGTATCCGAATAAGTTGGAATTTAGCGTCCAGTCGCAGTATCGTGCTTCCGAAAACGACTAAAACCCTAGTCGCTGATGCTAAAAGTACTTATCGTGTTTTATATGGCCCATACCACATTCTGAACGAAAAATGCTTTTAATGCGCGCTAAGCTCTCTTCTTTTAAAATATGCCTCGTGTATTTGAACGCACGGCTAAAATTAGCATAAATAAAGTCCTTATATCTGAATACGTGGTCGTCAGTGATGTAGGTGTATCTGTCCAGGTGTTATCCTGTCCATTATCAATTCATGGCGGACAACTCGCTGCGCCATATGAGGCCGCGGGGACACAGTACGAAACGCAGCTCGCGTGCAAAGAGATGCAATTTTATCCTTTGTCTCGACTTTTGCAATTCGAATGTTAAACTCATGACCATAACGGGAACTGGAAAGTGATATTTTAAGGACCGAAGGCTACTATCTCACGCTTGATGGCCGGGAACTGACTTGGTTACTGCAAGTTTGTCGCGATTAGGCCAGCCTATGTAACTGCTCCAGTAAGAAATGAATGAACAAATAAAAGAATGTTATTGTTTAATGTTACGTCAAAAGCAATTTCTGCTTGTATTTGAATAGTTGGGAATGAACTATTGTATCGTGAACTTATGTTAGCATAGTTTGTCGCTTTGAGCCCATGTTCTTAAATAAATTAATCAGATCACATTTCATTTTAGGCTTTTAATTAATTCAAACAAAGCGTAAACACTTCCAAGTGGCTCGAAAACGTTTAGAGCCGAGGTCAGGCACCCGACAGTCTGTGACACCTACATAAACAGCATTATTGCAATCTGTTTGCAGTTATTCAAATTACAAACTATTTTCCGACTGCTAATACCCATCCGCCCACGAGTCCACGACAAGTCTATTAAGCTGCGTCCACGAGATTGCTCACATTGAGGACCAGTTTAACGAAACAAAAGTCTTCATTAGCAGTTCCAATTGATTTTTATTGAGATTTGAAATTATTATTACATAAAAACCGGTCAAATGCGATTCGTCGTGGCGTGGCACTGGCACGTTTGGACCAATTTTTATTAAAATATGATTGATCGCTACATCTTACAGCCTCATGCCAACATGTAGTCTCGGCTGGAGGATGCAAGTCCTGCTGAGTGTTTTTGCGGGCGGCTCGTCAGACCGGCCTGCTCGATTACTGACTACCTACTCATAAAAAACCGAACAGCATGGCCGCCACGGTCTTAATTAGTAGAGTTATGTAAGTACATGCTACATTACTCTATACCTAGAACTTCTATAGTGTGTTTTTCTAAGGGCATATCTTAACTATATCCATACAAATAAATAAAATTGAAGTGTCTGTTTGTAATATCAAAATAACAACGTTTTACTAAATGTATAAGAAAGTATATACTTATAACAAAAAAGCAACTTTTAAAATTTTTGTCTGTCTGTCTGTTTGTTTGTTCCGGCTAATCTCCGAAACGGCTGAACCGATTTTGACGGGACTTTCACTGGCAGATAGCTGATGTCACGGGGAGTAACTTAGGCTAATTTTATTTTAGAAAAATAATTAGGGTTACGCGTGAAGAAATTAAAATCCATGAAATTGTGAACAAAAAATCGGATTTGAAAAATTCCTTTTGCATTTGGTAGCCCATATCTCGAGGATAGTTATAGTTTATTTAACATCAAGCTACGACCCTTAGGAGCCGAACAAAAATAAAAAAGTCAGAAAGAACACTAAGCGAAAACGAAGTAATAGCGCGGGCGGGTGATGCAACGCGACGAGTCGGGGTACGAGGGAGTTTTATTAAAATGTGGCTGTTATTTTAGCATATTGTGTATCTTACGACTTCCACGCGAACGAAGTCGCAGGGCACACCTAGTTCGGTAATATTATGCTTTTCTTAAGGCATGTCTTATTCGGTAAATAAACAGGTATCAAGCGTAAAATCACGGATTTTCGCATCAATCACTAACTTTAAGCTGAGTAAGTATGAAGTTATGAAAAAAAACATACGTCCGACATGAAATAATATGAAACAATGCTTTGAACTAAGTAAATAATCACGGAAAAACATTTACTTTCTCCAAATTTAAAATGTATGCCCTGAGATGATTTAATAAGCTTATGCCATTATCTATACAAATAAATAAAATTGAAGTGTCTGTTTGTAATGTCAAAATCACAACTTTTACTAAATACATAAGAAAGTAGAAACGGTACTTAAAAAAGCACTTTTTAATATTTTTGTCTGTCTGTTTGTGCCGGCTAATCTATGAAACGACTGCACCGATTTTGACGGGACTTTCACTCGCAGATAGCTGATGTTACGGCGGGTAACTAAGGTTACTTTTATTTTAGAAAAATAATTAGGGTTCCGCGCAACAAAATTAAAACCCATGAAATTATGAACAAAAAGTCGGATTTGAAAAATTCTTTTTGCATTTGGTAGCCCAATTCTCGAGGATAGTTATAGGCTACTAAACATCACACTATGACCCTAGGAGCCGAGCAAACAGAGAAAAGTCAGAAAGAACACTAAGCGAAAACGAAGTAATAGCGCGGGCGGGTGATTCAACGCGACAGTTGGCGACGGGTCGGGAGACGAGGGAGTTTTATTAAAATATAGCTTTTATTTTAGTATATTGTGTATCTTACTAGGCTAGTTTATCAAATAAGACAAGAATATACACAGTGCATGGCTAAGTAGGTGTCAATAATAAGATACACACTGTCTGTACCTATGTCAATTGTCATGTATTTTTAGTACATAAAGCTATTTTAAAGTAATCAATTGATGATAATGCAAAATAATAATATCCTCTCTTGGTAATTGGCATAGCCTGATTAGATAAGAAAGATAAATACTTGTAAATCTGCATTAATTATCGATAAAGAAGTTTTAAATAGGTTGGGGTGCCAAACTGACAGTCAGATGGGTGATAGCTAGACAGACTAAATACTTTGATTTATTTTAAACTACCTATGCCATGGCTATTAGGAATTTTGCATGAAATCATTTTCAGTAAATAAAACTGGTATCAAAACACCTACATTACATTAAATATGATAATTTGTACAGTAAATGTATTTTGTTACTTTTTTCTTCTAAATCTTAATTATTTAAAATTTTAAATAATGTTTGATTGCTAAATTATGCCAAATATTGATATATTTCATACTGAAACTAGATTTATTACTATTCAGAGATTGACCTAACTTAATGAGTTGGTATGACCTGCAGTAAAAGCAGCACAAATTACAGTGTGGTATATTTGAGGAAGATCCACGGAAACCACAATATACCAATATTTGTGTAGGTTTAAGGTTGTTTGTGTTTTATTTATTTTATTATTTATGTACACACAGTATGATAGATATACAGCATAGGTATAATATTTGAGTACAAAGGGTTTTTAATATCTGTTAAATGTTAATAACAATTAAACCTTGAGTATTATAGAACTTGTAATAACAAAAATAACACATAATGAATGCCTACTCTAGCACTATCTGATTTAACCAAAACTTCATTTTCTGTTTTTTGATAGCCAATTGATTATTCTGATTTTATTTCTGATTTATTTGATGGATATAATAATATATATATGAATTTGTGGTTATTATAATAATGTTTTCAAATGTATTTTAAATAGCGTGACAATTGACAGGAGAGTATGGAAGAAAAAAACAAGTTGCGCCCAACAAGAACCAAAGAACAAGGGCACGAAGATGATATTAAAATAAAGTTTAAATAATTCATATTTTAGTCATTTAAAGCAGATTATTTAACAACTTTTGCAATACAAATTCATTAACAATTTATTTGATATACAGGGTGTGGCGTAAATAATGGATAATCCTGTATCTGGGAATGGAGGACCCCAAGCCCTATAATATAAAAAATTCTCAAACCCGAGAGTAATTTATTTTTCATTGCCACCTTTAGTCACTTCCTCGGCCACCGTATTCACAAATGAAGGAATTTTCACTATCTGATTTCTGCAAATAAATTACTCTCGGGTTTGAGAATTTTTTATATTATAGGGCTTGGGGTCCTCCATTCCCAGATACAGGATTATCCATTATTTACGCCACACCCTGTATATGACAGTGACACACCAATTCTATTAATATTTGAATTGTGTTTTCATACTTAAGTTATAACCGCATTATAATAATATCCTCGGCTGAGTCATACGTACATCCAATCAATGTAAAACATTCTCATTATTATTTAATAGTAGGTTTCCTCATTGTTTATCAATTAATTGCTGTGGTTTTCAAATAATATTATGTGCATGCAATTTTTTATGTGTTATCACATTAGATATCAATTTTAGTAACTGTAAATATATGATAAAATATTTATTCGTGATATGTTATATTAGAACTGCTTTATATTCTGTTTAAAAACCGTTAAAGGGTTTTAGGCAAAAACAATGGGTAGGTATTGTAGTTTATTTTGGGAATAACTATTATACAAGAGCAGTGGTGGCCCAGTGGTAACGGCCCCAACTTACCAGTTGTAGGTTGTGCGTGTATTCTCATAATACTTACAATTTTAACTACCACATAGATAGTTTTAACAAAATTACAGTGTCATTGTACAACACAATTATCTATATTGAATACTCATATTTTTATATTATTGAAACAACATAACTTTGTCAAAGAATATTTATTTAGCTACTGATAAAATGCAAGATTTGAATTCTTTTATAATTTAACTGTGTTTGTAGAATGATAAACCACTATGCATGATAATTTATTAATAATTTTAACCATACTCTTTTCAAAAATATTTGGATTTAAGTTTTACTTGAGTAATGTTATTCTAAAATATTTTGCTAAACTAAAATTATGATAAACAAACCATAACATCTGTCAACCAAAAAACGTAAACACCACAATATTCTATTTGAAAATGTGTACTAAATATTGAGTGGGCTTACCTGATCAGGGCAGAAGTATCCAAATGCAACCATTCCAAATAATGACAGTAGCAAGCAGAAGAGTATCACTTTTCGTAACTTCGATCTTGGCTCCATTTTTTTTATTTCGTAGACACCGCTCGGCAACAACAAAGCGAAATCACTATCTACTTGCACTGATACACTTTTTTGCATTTCGACTGAATGCATGTCTCATTTTTACAAAAATATCCCCAACCCAACACTCACTGATTCTGTCTACTGTCCTTCTTCTACTACGAAAGTTCATAAATTCATCGTAACATTGATTTCACATTGTTCTTATCGTTAGGTGATTATCTGACAGAGATACGGTTCGATAACATTGTATTGTTGATATCACTCGTAATATGTTATGCCATTAACAAAGCCGAAAATAATATGCGAGACGGGAACGATACTCAAGCTGAACCCGAGCCGACCGACTGCGACTGGCAGTGGCACTACGCGAAGACGACTGACGGGCCCGACGAGACGCGATTGAAGGCACTGAACACAAACAAACAATCCCAGGGCAGAGCACGTTAATAAAGCACTCTGACTCACGTAACATATTATAGTAACATTTGAACACAACTAACATATCACATTACTAAATTTACTAGAGAAGCCATCGTTTTTTAGCAAAATAATCCAGATTTTTTCACAGTAAATTGAATTTACTCAACACAAATCCGCGTGTTCCACATCTATGAAAATGACATATACCTCGGTGAGCATGAATATAAAAGTAGGACAACAACAATGAAGTGCAGAGAGAAAGTAAGAGATGTTATGATAGAAATGTCACAAATGTAACTACAGATATATTCTGGAACAAAATTTTCGTTCAGAAACATTCTGCTGTCACTTTATTTTTTGACATAAATGATTTAAAGTTTATTATTAACTCTTGATCATTACCTACCTTTGATTTATCGACAAGAGGTCTAATCAAAGACTACACATATAATTTTGCTGAGATTTTTATTGTACTCCCACATTTCGCCCGTTATATTTAAGTCCCAAGGGGTGAGCGTATTGCCATCAACCGGGCACAAATCTAGGCTACGGGCTGTTACTGAGAAATTCCTGAAAGCCCTATAATATCATACTTTGCCCGATGCGATCTTGGAATCGAACCTAGAACTTCATGCTCTGCAGTAACGCTTGCGACTACTAGATTAACTTGGCAGAAACGTGGGTTTACTATAGGCTGCCTAACCCTTTAGGGAAAACAGCAGCAACATATTTGTAATTTATGTTTCATACCACTTTCTCAGAAGCACAAAATGGGAAGAGCCAGTAATACAGCCAATCCAAGCCAACTGCTGCATCTTGTTCAATAGGTATGTACCAATCGGTAATCTATCTAATGCCTCTCAGTTTATGCATTCCTTTGGAATAATGGCAGGCGGTGCCTACAGTCAGCAACAAGTCGAAAACACTTCCAGTTTTTAAATCCAAATTATTGAGAAAACTCATCCAAAAATAAATCTTAAAAAGTAATAATTTCAACTTATAGCTACCTATTAGTAAAATGTTAAAAAGCAGATTATCGAATCATTTTGTGTCAAGTAGATGATGTTTAAAGCACCTGCAGTGTTTATCGAATTTTGTTGGTGACCGTACTTATTGTGAACTCTGTGATCACAAAAAACGGTTGGGTAAATGAGTGCACTACACATCGGCGCAAACGGTAAGCTACGTTTTATACGAAACCGAAGGTATTGATTGTTATTTAATTCGAAATCCGGCGCATCGCGGCCGTTATGTAAAGACCTGTATATGTTCACGTACCAAGCACACCACAGCGGCAAAACTGTGAACAGAGTTTGTTGTTTGAAAACGTGGAGGCATTGCCTCATAAGCTACAATTTTCATTCGCGTTGTTCAGGGCTTTCGCGAACGAGTGTGGTGTGGTCAGTAGGTACCTACCAAAGACATCATGGCCATAAACCGCAAAATGACTTAGGTACGGCATTCATATGCATGCGGTCTATTGCGGACGACCATCATTCGCCGCATACATGGGACTTCCCTCCATTACCTCAACGGAGCTTCACAAGCAGCTACAGCAACATCATTCGCACTATCCATAGCCTGACGACAATTTTTCGCAGTTACCGCTGGCTGTGGCAAATAGCTTGCTTATTTTGAAGCAAACCTAGGTTTTATTTTGTACAGGTTGCTACGCACTGGCTACAGCCGCGAAGCATTATTTCTATTGTACACACGGCTACATATCAAGCTCTACATTTCCAGTATAAGCTGACTTCTCATTGTACGGAAATCCTACACAATGCGAGATCAGCTTATACTGGAAATATAACATAACATCACGCCTGTATTCACCGAAGCGATAGGCAGAGCTGTACCTATTACACCTACATTTCGCCAGTTATGTTTAAGTTCCATTTAATAGGAGGCGAGCCTATTGCCATCAGCCGGGCACAAATCCAGACACTGGGCTGCCAGAGAAATTCTAGATGGAAAAACCCAATAACACTGCCTGACCCGGGAATCGTACTCAGGACCTCATGCTCATAGCGCTTGCGACCACTAGACAAACGAGACAGTCGAATACTGGAAATATACAATATGTAACATAAATAACGCATAACTTCTTAAGGGGTAATTGTACTCATCACTATGAACAACTTTTACTATGGGACCAAACCTGAAAACGCCAAAAAAAAATCTGCTTTTCCCTACATTTATGTTCGCATGACTCGCCAAAATGTAGGGAACGTCTGATATTTTTTTCACGATTTCACGTTTGGTCCCTTAATAAAACTTGTTCATAGTGATGAGTACAAGTTGTGCGTTATTTATGTTACACCTTGTATAGCTGAAAACGCGAAAAAAAAACAGCTTTTCCCTACATTTATATTCGCATGACTCGCCAAAATGTAGGAAACATCTGATATTTTTTTCACGATTTCACGTTTGGTCCCTTAATAAAAGTTGTGCATAGTGACGAGTACAATGACTCCTTAAGAGGTTGTGCGTTATTTATGTTACACCTTGTATAGCTTGATATGTAGCCGTGTGTACAATCGAGGAAACTTACATCTGACCAATTTGAAAATAAAATCTAGTGCACACGATGACCACAAGCGTTACTATAGAGACCGAGCGCTGCAAACAAGAATAGTCCTTACGATGTACAGATTGTTCGTTTCTCCCATGGTACTTAACGAAAACTTATGTTTTCGTCAAGGCTTCCAATTCCATTCCTGTTATCTCTTTCACAAATAGAGCTTTAATAGGAATGGATTTATTAGCGGAATATTCAAATTTGCAAAGCTGTGAGCGTAAGACACTCCTCCCCAAAAGATTGATAAATCACAGAATGGGAGTAGAAGCTCCGATGGCGGAAGGCAGAAGGGACAGGAATGCAAGCGCAGGCGATTTGAAACTGCGTAGTGGCCATTAGTGTGCAACTGTGCACCGTAGCGTACGTGAATCAGGATCAGGAGCTAGTCAGGCATATACGACATATATAAAAAATTGTATCGAGCCTTTAATAGTAAAATCCAGCAGTACTGGCAGGATCGAACTCACACAGGCGCATTACTTTGTATAATTTATTTCATCATCGCTGCTTTCAAAACGGTGAAGGAAAACATCGTGAGGAAACCGGCATGACCTAGAACCAAAAATTCGAAGACATGTAACACTGACATCTACCAACCCGCACTGGGCCCGCGTGGTGGATTACGGCCCACACCCCATAGATTATACACTTATATATACCACACCCTCACATAAATAAATAAGTGTATAATCTATGGAGGCCTGACCAAGAGGTGGAAAAGTTATAGGCTGATTATGATTATGCTAGTAAAACATGCCTGGAGATGCAGCATGTTTAGGGAGTAACCACACTTATCGGCACTGAGTCGGCTTGAGCCCTTCACGTATCACCACACTGCTTAGGTCACTTCGGGAATCGGAAATTCGGAGCGATGCAAATTCGTTTCCGATGGATATAGTCGCGGCGTCCGAACCGAAGCGAGGCGAATGATATCTTTTTCGCTTTTGTTGCGTGAACATCTCTTTATAATCGGCTCAAACCGATTCCGCCTCAATAAGTGGTGGAGTAGTGGAGTGTGGTCACTCCCTTCTTAGATGGCACTAGGGCTTTTGAAGCCACTGAATGAGTGTCAGTGCAGTGCAGTATTGTATAATGTGGTTTGCCGTGTATTTCAAGCCTCGTTATATGGCATGCGCCGCCGACCAGTTAAACCCAGACTCACTGGAAACTGTCGGTTAGGTTTTATTAATTACATGAATTAAGTGGAATAAAAATATCGTATGTTCATCTTTTGATTTAAATTCAATAACAATTACAAAGAAATAATTTCTTTGCTATGTAACATAAATAATATCATCTCCAATAATATCTGTTAGACACACAAACGATAATTTTAGGAATGGCTGGAAAAAATAATAATTAACAATTTCAATGACAGGCTTTAATCCAGTATCACTTCTAACTAAGAGAATTTCATATAGAAGGTACATAATTTTAAAATCAATTCATCATCATGTATGAAGGAAATCAGTTTCCTTACTAAAAACAGAATACAAACTAAAAAAATATGTAAAACAAATGACATATCTAGGATGCAAAATTAACTAGAAATTAGTTTTGGGTATTAATAAAATACCATTGTGGCACTACTACTAGACATCTACACAAATTAAGAACAGATTCCAAATATTTTATTTATTGTAAACGAAAAGGCACTTTAAAATCAAGGTGGGGGTAATGATACATGAATAAAAATATAATTAAGGTCAGAACAAGTTATAATGGAATACTCCTCTTGTTGGTCATCAATTTCTCTCGTCACACTGTAGTTTCACTTAAAAGTAGAAATTAAGAGTTCTTTTTATAATATATATGTACACATGTTAAAAAATTCAACAAGGAACAATCCATACATACCTACAACTTAGAAATAATTATGTGATCAGAATGTTCTCAAACTAATTCACAAAGTACCTCAAATAGATAATATAGATGTCATTTTACTCCATGATATTGCAATATCAAATACACTGTAAGCAAATATGTAATATTGCCATATCGAAAATAAGTAGAACAGCCAGCGCATGGAGTAAAACCAAACTCAATGCCACGAGAGAACTCATACATAACTGTCCATTATATTGATATAAAAAAATTTATACAAAAGGTCCACACCTTATTTGATTACAATTTCTGCAATATAAAAGTTATAAGTCACCACTGATAATATCAGCTCTCCATATATTTAATGAATATCATAGACACTTGATGCCGAGGTATCGTAACACTCAGTCAGCGCACTGTGTAGATACTTGTATCAACGTTTCTGTAACTTCACCAGTCCCTAAACCGTAGGATCAACTCCTCTCACCACAGAATTTTCTAGTTATAAAAATTACTATATTTTATCGATTCAGTCCACAAATTTGAAATAAAGTCCACGATTCCACTCGTCGTCACATAGTGCATAACTGGTACATGACAACTGTTGGTATTTACTTAATGTTCTGTTCACTAGGCGTTTGTTTAGTTAAACGTTCTTCCAGTACGAATATTATTTAGCACATTTTAATTTGTTGAAAGTTTTTTTAGCGATGCACTGTTTAAAACAATCAATAATATCTATGTTACATTAAAATTGTTCAAGTAGGAACGCAACAACCGCCGGTCGCGTCGTTGTAGGACATAATTCCTCATTCCTGTCTATGTATGTCCACTATACATACGTCTATGTAATGCGGTACCAATTAGTCGACTACTAGTTGTCTATGGGGAGAAGCCAGTCCTCAAATTGTGTTCACATTAACAAGCACATCTATCAGTTGCGAGGACGTCCGCGGCCGCGCGACCCGTCCCGGTCCTGAAACGAAACGTTAATGTTAGCACCACTTACATAATCATTGCTTGACAAATACTTCAAAAATAATTAAATGACATGGCTTTATTTATATTGATCAATAAAAGCAACATTTTTGGCATGGAACCAACCTTACGGGGCCTGTTGTAATCACGGTCGCGATACATATTAGACAGGGGACCGTCGCGGTACATGCCCGAATCATTGCGGTCATTGTGGTCGTTACAGTCCCGAGGTCCGTCATCGTCTATATCGAGAGCGTCGCGAGGGTCGCGGTAGTTGCGCGAGTCCCGGTGGTCGCGGGGGTCTCGAGCGTCCCGCGTGTCGCGGTGGTCCCGGTGGTCCCGCGGGTCACGCCCGTCCCGGCCATCTCGACCGTCACGGCTGTCGCGAGCATCACGCACGTCTCGGCCATCGCGGCCGTCGCGACCCTCCCGGCCATCGCGGCCGTCACGCTTGTCACGGTAATCACGATAGTTGTTGCGGTACCCGCGACCATTGTCTTGATCCTCACGATTATTTTCCTGAGGGTGATGAACAGGAACCTTGCGCGAATCTTCTTCCTCCTGACGCCTCTCATAGTGAATGAAGTCGTCAAAAATAGACGTCGAGTGGCAATAACAGTGCATGATGCGTAACACTTGCAGCCCTTTAGCGTGCGGCACTTCCTGCGTGTCGCGAGAATTAGTCACCGGCTTATTCTCGTTATTCTCTAATTTGATATGACGTAGTTGCACGTTCGGAACGTCCTTAACATAGATCCACCTTACACGAAACTGTCCCTTCCACTTGTCCTGAGACCACACACTAGAGTTGGAGTTGTAATCCACCGCGCTAGTCATGCGAGCCATTCCACAGAAATGGCCACTACCATTCACTGAAAAGAATAGGAAGATGGAGCCACCCTCTCTCTCGCGCTCGCGGAACGCCGCATCTAGTCGCTTGTTGCCGTGCTCAGTGCTGCACCAAATCTCATACTTGATGCTGCGATGGATGTCATCCTCTGAATACGACTTGATCACAAAGAACCGAGCTAGAGGCGCATTCAGATCAAACTCCTTAGGGTTGTAGTCATTCTTGACGCGCAGTTCGTCCAGCACGGGGTGCGGCACGGCGGGTGCGGCCGGCGGCGGCAGCGCGGCCACCACGGGCGCAGCCAGCTGCGGGCGCGGCGCGTGCTGCTGCGGCGCCGGGTGTGACGGGTGCGGGGCGGGCGCGCGTGGCGCGTGCGCCCACGCGGGTGGCGGCTGATGCTGCGGCGGGGGCCCGCGCTGCTGCATGGCGGCGGGCGCGGGGGCTGCTGCGGGCGCCTGCGCGGGCATGGGCAGCGGCGCGGGCACGGGCGGGGCTTGCAGGGCCGGCGGCGGCGGTGCGGTTACTACGGGTGCGCTCTTGCCGGCGTCCCATGTGCTGATATCCATGTTGTGCTTTCCAGGAATTATTGGTGGTGGCGGCATACCGGGGCCCTTCTTCTTTACGGCGCCTCCCTGCGAGGACGGCGCGGGCTTGGCCGGCTGGCTCGCGATGGACGCCCATGTCATCTTTTTGGGTTGAGAGCCACCAGACACGTCCTTGAGCTCCGGCGGACGATCCTTCTCCGATTTGTGTTCGCCGAGCGAGAGTGACTGCACCCCCGTCTCCACGGCTTTGATGCCATCGGGCACATACAGCCCGTCGGCCCTGTAATAGTCATCGTACTGCTTGGCGCGACCGAGTTGCCCCCACGTCGAATAGTCGCCATTACCGTGAAAATAATTAAAAGTCGACGCTGGTTGTCCGAATGCAGCTGTCGAAAATGGTGTTGTTGAGGGTCCAAAAACACCTGAAATTACAACAATAGAGAATTAAAAGTGGTCGAGTGTTTCAGATTGGGAAGATCAAAAATATATACTTGATAAGCATTATTTTTATGAAAATGTAACGTAAATGGTAATTAGATGATATATTAAAAATGTCTGACACAAAAGATGGATGCGGTTTAACAGAAGCAAGATATAGATCGAGGTATTGTCGTTTTTCTGGCATGAATATTTGATACAGAAATTGATGAAAATAGTGACATCTTTTCTCTTGTTACTGTATGAATACTAGCTACCATCCATTCCATAAGAATCGTGAGGATTGTATCCTCCGAAAGTCATCGGGTCTGTTCCATTGGTGGACCATGTCCCATCCCCGACTCCAAAAGCTTGATAAGGAAGTGCTGTTGTACCGTAATAACCTGAAATAAGGAAAAATATTTGCCTCTAAACAAATTTCCCACTTTCTAGTTATAATTAACTTAAAAAGCAACAAGATACAAAAGATGTTTGTTTAATTAATTGAAAAGACTGAATTTAACTTTGAATATACGACAATAAGCCTCAGTATCTCTTATTAGCACAATTTGATAAATGGAGTCCCGCATTTTAGGTTTATCATCTGAACTAAACTGCTTGTCATCCTCATCTCAAACTGATAAATAGTCCGAGGTTCATTTTAAAAACGTATAAGTTATCACTAAAACATCGTGCGTATTGTAACAGTTTTGAGCTTGGTGCAGTTTTCTATAGGTCAATGTTCAACTAAGTGGGTGACCTTTACACATTATTGACAAAAGGACTCGACTATAGATAAAACAAGGCTATAGGATTCTAGGAATGTACGAATACGAAACAAAGGAGCAATCTAAATTATTCTATGGAATATACAGGTGTTTATGTGAATAATTTTCAATGAAACACACTATACATTTCTCGGGACTGATAACTCAAAGTATTTGACTGTTATATATGGTTAGGGAGGGTTGGTAGTGTATCGAAACATATGTACCTACCTGCCACGCTGTAGGGGTCGGCCGCGGACGAGATGGGTGGCGCATAGGAAGGCTGTTGCTGATGGCGCCATGACACCTCGGCCAACTCGTCGCCGCCGCTCTCTAAATGTTGCTCTTTCGGTGCATTTGTCACTATAATCATAAAAATTGAGCTATGAGCATTTGTACTTAAAAGGTAGGGCAAAAGGGTGTCTTGTTAACGGTACTAACAATTTAATATGTTATCAAAAAGGACTGATCAAACAAAATTGTATTGGATAAATAAGCACATTCTATAATGTAAATATTACACAGTTCAATCAAATTATCATTTTCATTGAAAGGCTCAGAACTTGGTGTGACCTTATGGTCACACCAAGTAATCATTAGTCAATCACATTACACGTCACGTTCGTTAGTTAATCATTTATATGATTAACTTTTTATATTTACACAACTCAATTTGGTTGCTCAAGTACGAATGTGGATGGCTATACGAGTAGGAGAAGACCAAAGAAACGATGGATGGACTGGACTGTGTGAAAGATGATATGGCTAAAAAGGGAGTGATTACAGAGATTATGACTAATAGAGAAGTATGGAAGAAAAAGACCCCACCCGACCCCAAATAAATTGGTATAAGGGCAGGAGAATGCTGAATTTGGTTAATTAAAAACCATAATAATATATAAGCCATGATGTAAATCTCAGACAGTGACTAGTATAAGTTCCAAAGGTAAAACTCCACAATATAGAATCTTAGGCTAATTCTTTACTATTTTGATCACACATAAGTCCATCATAATACCCTTTTACCAGCAATATCCTTTGAGATCGCAACTTGACAAGACTATGATTATAACCAAGAACATTAATTGTCTATGAAGATATGGTCCATAGGAGATTGTAAATTATATTGAGTGTTCTTGATATACTGTGTGTGCATAACAAGGTAATTTGTTTCTACATAAGCAGTGCAGTAAACAGGTAGGTGTACAAAGAATGTTATACAATGCAATATTGCTACTGTCATTATTTAAATGTTCTTAGACCATTACAAATTGTATGTAAGTGCCTAGAAGCACAACACAGCTTTATTTGAATGAATCATCTAAAATGTTGATAAATGAAGACAAGCAGCTATGGTCTTTATTTATATACAGAAAGGGTTGAATATTGTATTGTCTAATATATAATATTTAGATTTTAACAACACATATATTAATCATTGTACAGTACATCAAATGCAAGTATTCATTATGCAGGAATCTAAACAGTGCAATTTATTGCAGAGAAAAATGCATCATACAAAATAAAATGTTTTTCTCTAAATCATCATCATCACTGGCAGCCTTGTTCCAAAATAATTCTACATTCTTGGCTTTCAGTAAATAATTCTACGTAATTAATTCAAATTTCTAACCATTTTCGGATCAAAAAGTACCAGTATAGAATTAAGAGTAAGAAGATTTTCAATAACCAGTGTAAATAGTGTGTGTTATAATAATTGGACCTAGGTATTAGTAGATACTCATGTCAACCAAATCTAGAAATAATATAGTACTGTCTACGCCTTTGGCATTCAGGATATCAAGAATCTTTATGCCCAAGAGTAGCAATAATCGTTCATACAAAGACCATTCAGTACAATTGAAGTAATCAATTGGCTACAATTATTATTCATAGTAGACTATGTATAGGTCAATTCTTTGCTGTAATAGTGAATTGCTCGCATGTTGGTTTTTGATGAAAAAAAGTGACAGATATTCTAGATGGGAGTTATTCAAATCCATCCATCCATTGAAAGATTACTTTGTATTAGAACATAAGAAGGCAGCAAAAATTTGCAATAAAACAAAGAATGTGTGAGTACAAATATTCATAAATGAAATTTCAGTTATGGCACTACTAACCTACTTTCATGTAGGTACAATAAATGAGTAATATTTACCCCTTACTAATGGAATCTAAACAAAGTTATGACATGATAATATGCCAAAGAATAGCATAGATGTTATTCATGTTAGAAAGGTAAGGCCTCCTTTTAAGCTAAACTTTGGAAGAAACTACTGTGCCCACAGATTTACGATTAATGGTAAAGATGGTAATGTATTAACAAGCCCGTAGTCTACTGTAATTTGACCTACAGCAGATGGCATAATTATGGAACACAGCTGTTACAATATACTAGTGATAATGTTTTTGATTATGAAAGTAGCACATAGTAATTATCAAAACCAGCACATTATAAAATCTCATAATAGAACTAATAGATGGTGCAGTGTTATTTTTTTATATTTCTCGGGACCCTAGGGTCCCGGACGTTTGGAAGGCATATGAGGGGCCGAAGCCAACTCGCAGAGGCCCGTTAGACGCTTTCAATGGAAATGAGGCATCAGTGTTATTATTATTAATAACATTTCCAATATTATTTTGTTCCACAATCAAGGTTAATAGTTTAATTGACCGGAGATAAAGAATGTACCTGCTGATTGTAGTACTGCAGTCAAAAATAACTGTGTTCATCTACTAACTTGTCTCACACAATGAATGGAGAATGACTTAATTACCAAAACAAAGTAAATACAACATTTATGAAGTATTTGCATGCAAGCATTTTATCAAAATTGCACATCTTGCAAAGTGATTGAATGAATGAAAGCATGTCATTGTAATATTTGTTTGTCTAAAATAAATACCAAACCACTGCATTAACACTGCAACTGTAATGGTCCTTAAATCATTTAAAATCAGATATACATCTAATAAATTTTGAAAAACTTACTGTGTTCTACAAAGTAATACATGTCTGCTCTGTAGTCACCCACATTATAAACAAGAGTGGTACAGACACAGCCATTGATTATGTGTGGGTGGTAAAGATTTTCAAGTTATTTTAGATAGACGTCTGTGGGTTGACTGGGTGCGCCACCCACCTACATCCTCTCAGGTGTACAATATAATCATTATATTCATTTCACCTATTATCACCATACATCTCACAACATTCTGATATTACAGTTACATTCCCACATTTCACACAGTAACATGGTTAATTACATTATTCTATATTTAAAATCACGCAAGAAATAATAAAAGTGAAAGCTAAAAAGATTACGACGCTAATCGCAGCATCGGAATAACGAGAACCGAATGCGAAGCCGACCGGTACGCTGTTCCACCTACGGAGAAAACACTTTGCAACGTCACAACGATACCATCTTTACCTTGGTTCCCTTGCCCTTTCATCCGCTACGATCGCCACAATCATGAAACAAGAAACAAAACACCAATATTAGCTACACAACAATACGTTTAAACACGTAATTATTGAACAGAGATAGTGTAAATGCGAAATACCTGATCTGACACGCCTGCTGACATTGGCCGCGATTTTGATACTAAAGAGCACTTATAGAAGTCTTTAGACACGACAATATCAAAATAAATCACATCAGTTTCACTACACAAGGTCCGAAGTGTCCGAGATTCACTTAATTATTTCTAATGTCCGTGTTGTATAAAAATCCACTGAAGTCCGAAACGGATGGACGTTTGTTAATGGCGACCAAAGCAGTGTTGCCAATATTTTTTTCGGAAATAACCGGTTAGTGTTAACCGTAAATGAATAAACGTAACTTAGCTTACTGAAGTTTTTTGGTCATTCCAGTTTATGCTAAAATCAACTTCGTCTTATTCATTTCATGTTCATTTTGGCGAACTTTATTCCAAATATGTATAATTATATTATTCTAGACTTCTCCGAACAATAACCTTTTTCTTCCTTTTCTAATAATTCATTAGCACAATTCATTCATCAGCCGACTTATAAATAAACGTAAACCCTGTTGCATGTAGTACTATACACTGTCAGCTTACATTTTTAGATCTAAATTACTTATTTATGTGAATAATTGTTGCTTGTGACCGCAGTATTACCATTCTCTGGAATGGTGCCCCATTTTTTATTGCTGATAAGGATGAAATCTTATCAAATGAATTAAACCAGTGCTACCAGATTTTTTACAATTTTGATATGTAGGTGTCCAAGCAAAAGGGGTCCAGTACCAGATTCGGTATCTAGAATAGTCAATTGATAATAAGGTGAAAGCGCCAGGGTAGCCCGCGAAATTCAAATTTTCTTACGTTTTTTGCAATTTGCAGATCAGTATTAGGTTGTATGTTCATTGAAATATGATTCGCGACAGAATTATAATCATTAAAGTCATCAATACAACTCGCTAAGACCAAGTAAGTCTATTGAATGACTATTTCATGAAATCTTAACATTTCAGGATTATACTAACTTAAGGAATTGTATTACTAATTCTAATATTATAATTCTGTAAATACATATTTGTTACGGTCGCGTATCATACTTTGATCAACATACACCCAGACACCGAGCTACAAATCGCAAAAATCGTAAGAAAATTTGAATTTCGCGGGCTACTTTAGCGCTTCCCCCATAAGGATAAAAAAATATATTCAAAAATTGGCAATTTTTTTTATCAGACATTTGAAGTTGAAACTCTGAAAAAACTTGATTTGAGAAAAAGCATTTTCAAAGTTTGATTTTTGGTACAACTTAGTACATTTTCTGATGTTTCTAAGTACATTTTTTGGTACTTATAAACATCATATAAAGTCATTTACTATATGAACTTGTAGATAATTGTTAATTAATTAATAATAATCAGTTAAAATCGAGAAATTCAATTTTGTCACCCAACTTTACAAAGCTGCGTCTATAATCTCAGAAACTAAATGCCGAGAACTGGACCCTTTTTGCTTGGATGCCCACAAATACGCTTTTCTAGGGATCTGTTTACATTGACGCATATCGAAGCGATGGTACCTATTCACTGCCGCTAAGTATTTTTTTTATGTTGCGTTTCAACTAATATTTTTGAATTGAGGAACTGGAGGTGTACTTCATTTACTTTTTTTAATGTTGCAGTTGTGAAATTATATAAACAGACTAGGTACCTGTGTCCCGCGAATTCGGTCGCGTGGAAGTCTTAGGAAAATACTAAAATTAAAACAACCACATTTTAATAAAACTCACTCGTCCCCCGACCCTCTGCGTTGCATCGCCCGACGGCGCTATTACTTCGTTTACGCTTATTGTTCTTTCAGACTTTTTTCATTTTACTTGGCTCCCAAAGTAATGTGATGTTAAATAGCCTATAACCATGGACCTATAAAAAAAGGCCGACCTTTTTTTATAGGTCCATGCCTATAACATCCTCGAGAATTGGGTGGGTTACCAAATGAAAAAAGAATTTTTCAGATCAGACTGTTCACAATTTCATGGGTTTTTTTTATTTACATAACATACATAACATCACGCCTTGTTTCCCCGAAGGGTTAGGCAGAGGAATACATATAGTACACCCACATTTCGTCAGTTATGTTTAAGTCCCATGTGTGTTATTTTTTTTCAATTTTATTTGTTTATTTAGGGAGCATACATACATACATACATAAACTCACGCCTTCTTCCCATGGGGGTAGGCAGAAACTACAGAACGCCACCTGCTACGATCCTTTCATCCTTCAAATTCAAATTCTTTAGGGAGCAATACTCTAAAAATATAATTTATTCATAATATAATATATTTAATTGTAAACATCACATATCAAGCATAAATTTCCAAAATTTTCATTAATTTTAATTATTATTTCTTGGTGAAAAATGATGAAATTGTTTTGGTTCCACTTGCTGCCTTTTGTCTCGCTTTTTCTTTTGCTGTTAGGGGCTTTTCCTTTTTTACTACACCAAAGTCTTTGTCAGGGAACACAAGAATATTACATTTAGATTCATCATCTGGAGTTTCATATTTAATTTTTTTCTTAGATTCATTATTCTCGACTTCAGACTTTCTTTTGTTTCCGATAGTTTCGATTGAGTCTGGCTCAAAATTAAATCTTTTTTCCAAAGATTGTCTCATTTCATCTTGAAGATACTCAGACAACATACCGCAGGCGTATTTCAAGTAGCGTTCTGGAAAAGGATGGATAAAATTAATTGAGTTTGAATTGTTAAGGCCAAAAATAAATCTTATTAATAAATAAATAAATCTTATTATATTCTATAAGTCAGTAAATATCTTCTGAAGACTATGAGACAACATAATGTCATGCTGCCGGGTGTTTGTACTGCTGCGGTGTGTGTGTCTGTAATGCTACTTTAATGAATACCAATTCATTAAAGTAGCATTCATTAGGTAAGACATAGTGTAGTCTACCCTTAATCCAGTAATCCTAGTCAGGGAAAGCCTCTGCTTGCAAAAAGAAAATATCTACCACAATTAAAAATATTCTTGGAATAATAAAATAATGGGGACCAACCTTCATGCATATCTTTCAATGAACTTGACACAAACGTAGCAGACACTGCTCCCGAAATAACATGAATATTTTTCTCTTTCAACACTTTAGCAAGTCTGCGGACTCGCACCTCCAGCCAGGTCATAGTCTTCTCTTCATTGTATTTATATGCTTTCAAATCAGCAGGACCCTAGAAAGTAAAAGGACAATGCTTAGTTTCATTACTTTCATTCAGTCACTGAATAAAACGTTTCTATTGTTTTTTTTTTTTTTTTTGTGTTGTCATATAAAAAACAAAATGTCACAACACTAAACGGACGTTCGTCAACACCCGCTTTAAATGACGACAACACTCGATATTCTTTGTTCTTTTAGAGGGAATCATTATTTCATTACATTACGCAGTTTAATGTAGTATAATTCGCAAATGAAAGAATGTTTTAAGAATTTAGCAGTATCACTTTATAACTGTGACTATAATGGACTTCTTAATTGCGACGTGCGTTGAGTACGCCTTTCGTCACCGATTTCTTTTATATTATTGTAACCACCTTATTGTAAATACCTACATTCTGAGCAAATAAATGAATATTCTATTCTATTCCACCGCGTCACAACTGCCCGGTGGGTAAAAATAAATGGCTGATCTACGATAACAATGTTACCATGAAAATAAAATAACTTGTTTTGCTAGTTTTGTACAGACGCCAGCAGGTCAAGCTATCCGAAACTGTCAATTTTCCCAATCAACCTTGAACCTAATGCTTTGCCGATAAAGTTGAAAATCTATTAAAGAAATTTGACAGATTGTAGTAGCTTGATGTGCTGCCGTCCATACTACTGAAAGCAAATAAAACAGTAGTGACTAAAGTGGAATATCCACATTGGTGCTAATTTGATTATCCTTTATTTCAAGAATTTGATTGTAATACAATATGATTAGTTAAAGTTAGCGACAGGAGGTGTGACACGCTAAAGTTACCTTTTTGCTCCTTATTTTTAATTTTTATTCAGTTAAATTAACAACAATTATCGCCGTTATACATTTTTTTTAAGCTGATGAACTATCACTGTACATAAAAAAATGCATTTAATAGAAACTAGGATGGTCTTGTAAATTGTTTGTATATTTTATGACAGTACTTTTTTTATATGTACAATTTTTCAAGGATTGGCCCAATTAAGTCTTTTAATTACGAGAGAATACTGGCTCATGCAACACCATTTTAACTAGTGTAGGAGTCAAAGAATTCCTTGATTTGTTGTACAACTAGTTTATTGTCAGTAAATAATTTTTATATTTAAGAATATTTTTTTTATATTAAATACATTTGGGGATAGACTTGATAGGTAAATCACTTCTTTGTACTCAATGAATACCTTTAAATCAGCAACATTGTCCAAACTAGGCATAAAGTCGAGGATCTTATCATATCCCTTCTCAGAGAGCAAGTCTTCTAATGGTATTGCTCTATCACTGCACTGTTTCTTTAACTTTGGTAACACTGGAAGAAAGTTGATAAAGAACATTTGGACCCATTTTTGCGAACAAGAACCAACCCACAGCAGGTTGGTTTCGAGAAAACGAGACTTTTGTAAACAGAGTGAGGTGGCCAAAGCAGGTTGGTTCCGCAAGTAACAGTGTTGTATCTCTGTTGTTCGTCGGTAAAAAGGAATCATTTTTTTTTTGGAAGATAGAATGCGTGATTTTAGCGCCAACTATGTACTAAACTCATTTTCACTCAAACTGTGGGTTGGTTCTTATTTGCAAAAATGGGTCCATTTGTTTCAACAATATTTTACACCATGCTTTGGGTTAGCAAGCCAGTTAATTGATAATGCCTATTCCTATAATAAATATAAAGATTTAATATTTATAATCAGTGTGAAAAAAAAAACAAATCAAATGTTTATGTCTCAAAAAAAACAATGTGTTACCTAGAAATATAGGGTTAACTGGAGTAAACATTTGAATACTTCCATCGGATTTAACAGTTTCTCCTACAAACCACGAACGGCATGGTTCGTCAAATGTTCGGATTTCATAGATTTTGTTGTTTTTGTCATCTAGGCTATATTTTGAAGGTTCTCCATGTGCCGGGTGTTGTAGAGTGACGATGGTAAAATTGCTGTTGTCCAGCAAAGAATCTGTAACTCAAGTATAAGTCACGATAATTGTGGAGAAAAAATACGTAATGCAATGATATCAGAGGAAAGAAAGAATCTTACGAAAGTTTCAAACCTTTTACAAGTAATAGCCATGACTTTTCAACACGTTTTGGCGGAGGGGCAGAAGCAACAACTGTGTTTGATTTTGTCTTGGATCTTGTCATTTTTATTTGTGATTTAAATAAATTTGTTAATTTAAGTCAGATTATTTAATTTAGCGTTTTGTTAAATGTTCGCGATATTCATATCACAATGTGCAATCATCAATCACATCAACACAAAGAATATACTACTCTCTGACAGCATCAACACAAACATCAACAATGTCATATTGTTCATATTGACATTGTTGACAACTGGTTTGAAAGTTACCATTTACGAAACAAACAGATAGGCATAGAAGTACTACATACATACTACTCACGCCTTTTTCCCATGAAAAATGCAGAAACTAGAGAACGCCACGTGCTACGCTACTATATACTCCTTTTGCGTCGTTGACGAATGACTTTTCATACATCAGAGGACATTTTTCTGGTAATTTTATGAACGTTCGCATTCTAATCTCAATCACGATCCGTTAAAAATCATAGAGCGTTTACCTAAATAATTGTTGACATTTGATTGTCGCTGCTGGTCTCAATCTGCGCGCACACAATCAGTTTCCCGTAATTCTGACATCAATCACGGATTGAACTGATGCCAAACTGAACGTGTAACCTCCGTCTAATACCTCCCGTCAATCCATCAGTCAGCCATCAGTCTAATCATGATCAAGGTCACGGATTGAACTGATGCCAAACTGAACGTGTAACCTACGTCATACGGTCATAAGTAGAGATGGGTTTCTACCCGGTAAAAACCCGAACTTCGGAAAACCCATTTATACCCATTTTACCTACCCAATTTTAATTTATACCGGGTAAAAATAAAAAAAAATTAACCAAATTACATTATAATTTTCACGTCTGTCTGCAGGGTTGCATTTACACAAATATTCTGAACTATCTCACAATCAAATACAGTTTTATCAAAAATATATTGCATAAACAAAACAAAATTATAATAGTAATAATTAGTAATAAATTAGTACCTATTATTCCTAAGTCAGAACGGATTTGGGACACGAACGCACTTGCGCGAACAGGCACTTCCGCGAACGGACTTTTGCGTGAAGCGACACTTGTGCGAAAAGACATTTCCGCGATTGGACTTTTGCGCGAACGGACTTTTCCGTGAATGGACATTTGCGCGAAAGACACTTGCGCGAAAGGAATTTTGCGCGAATGGACCTTTGCGCGAAAGACACTTGCGTGAAAGATACTTGCGCGAATCCACTTATGCTAAAGACACCTGCGCGAATCCAATTGCGCGGAAGGACAGTTGCGTGAAAAGTTACGGAAATGAGATTTCTTCATACATGAGAGTTGTTTTCATTGTTTTCGAAAGCGCTGACAACGATAATGATGTCAAAATCAAAATTCCAGATAGTGCGACCTAAAATTTGCAAATTTTTTGTCATGGGTGTCGTTTTCATGTCGAAAATAAATAAAAAACAAAAAAAAAAGTACAAAAAAAACCACGACAAATACTATTGACTACTAATTAGACTATATACTTCAAGTCTGTCTGTAACTGGAACTTAACTGGCGAATACAATTCTGCGTGTACTATTCACAGCATGAACGCCTGCCCCAAACTTTTGAAAGAATACAGGCGTGATGTTATGAAGAAATCTCATTTCCACAACTTTTTTGCACAACTGTCCTTTAGCGCAAGTGGAATCGCGCAAGTGTCTTTCACGTATGAGGAACAGGAATTAAAGGTCACTCATTCTCCATGGAAAAGGTAGGATCCTCCGACCAGACGGGTGTTGTGTCTGGTGGGCAACTGCCCGACGCTTGATGACGTTGACGTTGGGACGTTGTATACATAGTAGTCGCGCGATAAACTCTGATTGTGTGACGTCAGTGTGATGCGTTCACATGTGGCGATATAGATATGTCGCCACACGCGCAAGTGTCTTTTGCGAAAAAGTCCGTTCGCGGAAATGCCTTTTCGTGGAAATGCCTTTTCGCGGAAATGCCTTTTCACGCAAGTGTCTTTCGTGGAAATGTCTTTCGCGCAAGTGTCTTTCGTGGAAATGTCTTTCGTGGAAATGTCTTTCGCGCAAGTGTTCTGCTACCAGCCAGAACTATTAATCATATTGAACACGGCAAGTTCTAAATTAGAATATGGAAATAAAATACCCAGAACACGGTTTTCATCAGCCTACAGCAGTCCACTGCTAGACATAGGCCTCTCAAATTTCACGCCATTCAGCTCGATTCTCGGCAACTCTTATCCAGCTGCTACCAGCCACACTGCGAGGATCGTCGCTCCACCTAGCCTGAGGGCGTCCTACATTACGTTTGCCGATTCGCGGTCTCCACTCAAGAACACGTCTACCCTGACGATCATCGGTTCTACGGCTAATACTGCCGGCCCATTGCCACTTCAGCTTTCTTATTCTGTGAGCTATGTCAACAACATTGGTTCTCTGTTGGATCACCTCAAAAACACAAAAAAACAGTACTGTAGCTTTTTTCCTTTTATTTTGCTTATATCTCAAAAACGGTGTGTCCTATCGCAAAAATAATGAAAATTTCGATCCCTTTATGAAACTCATAAACCTCTAAAACTCAACATATACAGTGTGAGTCTTTATAATGTGCACATATCGAAATGAGGGAATCTATGCTTAATTTTATCGACGGAAAAAATGTTAAAAAAAATATAAATATTTATTTATATTTTTTATGGATTTTTAAAAAAAATTGTTTGCTTTTGTGACCCCAGTGTATACAAAACTGTGTAACTTTTAAACTAAACGATTTATCACGATGAAACAAACTCCATAATGTTTGGAAGTAATTAGGTGTCGTCATAAAATAAAAATTATGGAAAAAAAATAGCCATAATCAAATATAAACATTTTTTTTGGCAAAAATCTGATTTTTTTTCATTAATTTTTACAAAAATTGTAAAATTTCTCAATAACATGCCCCCATCACCTTCTTTTTTTATAACTTTAAGTTATTCTTCATTGTATTAGGAACCTAACGGTAAAAATTGCATGTTTTTAACTCAACCCCAACATTTTTTATCAAATGTCAAAGAAAGGCCCAACGCATAGCTACGCACATTGTTTAGCAGGTAGATAAACTTTTTTTTGTTAACTTTGTTGTGAATGCGCGCGGGTCGTTTCAAAGATGGCACTCCGAACGCGGAATCGTATTGTTCTCATAAGGGTGGTTTGTTTGGGATGATAATTAATGCAAAAGAGTTCAATTGAAACCCATTTATTATTAAATACAAAATTTAATGCATCAGGTTCTCAAAATGTCCACCTCGTTGTTGTAAACACAAAGCCGCGCGAATTAGAATTTGGTGTGTCGCTCTCCTTATCATTTCGGGATCATTGCGAATATCATTCGCACATTTTATTATGCGGTCACGCAAATCGGCCTCACTGTTGATGGGGGTACTGTAGACGCGTTGCTTCATGGTCCCCCATAGGAAATAATCAAGGGGCGTCAAATCGGGTGAACGCGCAGGCCACCCTACAGGTCCTTGCCGGCCGATCCATTTGTCATGATAATTTTCGTTTAAAAATCTTCTTACATTTGTAGCGTAATGGGCAGGACATCCGTCCATCTGAAGAAACATCCTTTGACGCACAGCCAGTGGGACATCTTCCAATAACTGAGGCATATCATCTCTCAATAGACTTAAAAATCTTTCACCAGTCAACGTTCTCGGCAATATGACTAGTCCAATCAACATGTTATCGATAAGACCAGCCCAAACATTTATCGAAAATCTTACTTGGAAAGAAGATGACCGTTTCAGTTTCGGGTTTTCACCTGCGCGGCACCATCTGTGTAAATTTCGACAGTTAGTAATACCGTCTCTAGTGAATGTCGCTTCGTCCATCCATAGTATTTTTCTTGGAAAGTTTGGGTTTGCTCTGGTTTTTCTTTAAATCCATGTGGACATCACACACCTTGGACGCCAGTCTACGTCTTCATGTAGATGTTGCACCCTTTGATAGTGATAAGGATGCAATCCTTCTTTCTTTAAAATACGCCACACTGATTCTTGGGATATTCCGTGACGAAGAGCCAGTCGTCTAGTACTTATGGATGGATCAGCAAACAAATCACTTAATACTGCTTGTTCAGTAGCCGCATCAATAATTACTTGAGGTGGCTCGCGACGATCTCTACTTGATCCAAGTCCAGTGATCGACAACCTTCTGTGAACTTCCTGGAAGTTTCGGGCAGATGGCACTGGTTGCCTGTTAGGATACGCAGCTATGTAAGCCGCGCGCGCAGCTCTGGCACTTCCTTGTCCCACTCCATAATAAAAATGTATGTCGGCGATGTGTGCCGGGGAAAATTCACTTAAACGCGGCATCATGTAGCAGCGAACGAAAGTTATGAAAGTCCAG
Organism: Fissipunctia ypsillon; assembly: GCA_947568875.1. Lineage (NCBI taxonomy): Eukaryota > Metazoa > Arthropoda > Insecta > Lepidoptera > Noctuidae > Fissipunctia > Fissipunctia ypsillon. Next base: position 10,527,256 of record OX387645.1, on the reverse strand, counting down.
CGAACGAAAGTACCGAAACACATGTAGCAGCGGCGAATAATTCGGAGCGACTGCCAGTCTGACATCTGTCATAATTCAAGTTCCTTTGGCTGGCCCTACCTCCCCGACCTGCGCACATTCAAAAGAAAGTTTATCTACCTGCTAAACAATAGCTATGCGTTGGGCCTTTCTTTGACAGTTGATAAAAAATGTTGGGGTTGAGTTAAAAACATGCAATTTTTACCGTTAGGTTCCTAATACAATGAAGAATAACTTAAAGTTATAAAAAAAGAAGGTGATGGGGGCATGTTATTGAGAAATTTTACAATTTTTGTAAAAATTAATGAAAAAAAATCAGATTTTTGCCAAACAAAAATGTTTATTTTTAAATGTGGCTATTTTTTTTCCATAATTTTTATTTTATGACGACACCTAATTACTTCCAAACATTATAGAGTTTGTTTCATCGTGATAAATCGTTTAGTTTAAAAGTTACACAGTTTTGTATACACTGGGGTCACAAAAGCAAACAATTTTTTTTAAAAATCCATAAAAAATATAAATAAATATTTAGATTTTTTTTAACATTTTTTCCGTCGATAAAATTAAGCATAGATTCCCTCATTTCGATATGTGCACATTATAAAGACTCACACTGTATAATAATAATGACACCGGCCATGGCAGTTGCGTCGAGCTCGAGCGACGAATATTTTTCCCCGCCGACGTCGCCACCACATGCTCGTCGACGCGGAGGACGCCGGCCGCCGGACGGCTTAGGACCTCGAGGCCCACCGGCCTCTGATAGGGTCCCAGCTCCCGGTGGAAGTGTGCAGCGCATGAGATGGACACGATCCATCAACGAAAATGTCATGCGCTCATATTATGGGGCTAGGAAACATGACTCGGTGCCACATACATGGCTCATGAGGGTGCTAGAGTTGTATAAAGTAGATGCAACTCTGCGCACCTTCCTGATGTCGTGTATGGGGCAATGGAGGACGGTTCTTCGCTATCCAGGATGTCGAAATATCCAGAGGAATAGCGAACCGATAAGGATTGAGCGAGGCATATTTCAGGGTGATAGTTTGAGTCCGCTTTGGTTCTGCTTAGCCCTGAATCCCCTAAGCACACTGCTGGAGGATTCAGGTCTAGGCTATCGGCTGAGGAGAGGTGGTCAGGTTATATCTCACCTCCTCTACATGGATGACCTAAAACTCTTTGCCCCCAACAATTTGCAACTGATGAAGCTACTGAAAGTAACTGAAACTTTCAGTAGCGCCATCAGGATGGAATTTGGTGTGGACAAATGTGCGGTCATGCATGTAAAGCGAGGGAAGATTGTGGATTCCGTGGGAACCCAACTCTCGGATTCCATAAACCTAAGAGCCCTCTCCGCAACCGAAACCTATAAGTATTTGGGTATGTCGGAAGCGTTGGGCATTAATGCTGCTGACATGAAGAAATTGTTGAAGGAGCGCTTCTTTGGCCGCCTGAAGAAAGTATTTAATAGTCTTCTATCAGGCGGAAACAAGGTGCGCGCCTTCAACGGTTGGGTCATGCCGGTTTCGATGTACTCTTTCGGCATACTCAAATGGACTCAGACTGAACTCGACGCCCTGGATAGGAGGGTCCGTACGCTGCTGACTGCATATCGAATGCATCACCCACGATCATCGGTAATGAGACTGTATATCCCGCGAAAGTGTGGAGGTCGAGGCTTTTTAAAAATACATAAAACAGATGGCGACAATGACAGCGACCATCGTATCCTGTTCGGATACGAAATGAAAAAAACGAACAACGAAACGTAAAAAATAACATTTTATGATGACAACTACATATGTAACTTTACGTTTTCCTTTGCGGGGTAGGCAGAGAGGATCGAGCGGCATATAAGCGCGTAGGGTATTGTCAATAGTTTTTGAGATATTTTCAGCTACAGTCGCAGAAATAACTCTATTTTTCATAGTGTTCTCGAAAATAAATACTATGAAATTCAAACTTATATTTATGGTCGATAAAATCAATACTGTGCATGCGTCGCTAAATATTCATTCCACCTACGGAACCCTTTTATGCTACGGCTACATTGTCACGATAACGCGAATTACACTTCGCGCGCTCCCCCTGTTGTATGTACAGCGAGACATCAAGCGGTGTGCGAGAGAGAGCGCGTGAAGTGTAGTTCGGGTTATCGCGATAATGTAGCCGTAGCATTACTGCGCGTGGTCCGACACGCACTAGGGCTTTTTTTTTCTCTTTCTAGCGTTAGTGTTTCGTGTTTTTTGAAGTGAAAACTTCTTTGGGCGCGTTGAGCGCTTTTTGATAGGGGAAAATCTTACGGGTTCGGGTTCGCGACATGCACACGTCACGACTCTAACGTAACGTCTTCGACTGGCGACGCGCAGCAGCCTGTGTATATGTTAATATCACAGATTAAGTAGGTTAATATTTTAAGTTTTCACTTCTGTCGGCAGTCCCCATGACTGTCAATTTTTTTTCTCTTTCCATTCATGCTAAATTATTTGACAGCACTTGGCAGCCTTTTTGACATCTGTATTAACGTGCTGTTTATAAAATGTGTTTTATGGTATCATCTTTATAAATATACCGATCATACATATATCCGTCCTATACTAAATCCCGTTTTAAATATAATATTTTCGTTTCCCTACCTTTGCTTCTTCAAACTATATAATAACTAAATGTGACTTTGGCTAAATGCACACACCGTGCCTGCGAAGCCAAAAAAAAAAAAATGTGTTTGACAATCTTGAGATTTTGACATTTGAAAGATAAACCGCGCTTTTGCGATAAGTTTTACTCAAAATTTTAACTAACAGAAAAGATGCAAGCTTTTCTTAAAAGTGGCAAATTATCCGCAACGGACAAACCGTCGTCTTCAGGTGTAAAAACTTCTAGCAAGAAAAAGCCTCCAGCACCATGGGTTGAGAAATAGTAAGTGCTAACATGAAACATCCCCATTTGTAACCATTATCATTCGTAATAACAATAATTACGTGTAATTTCCAGCCGGCCGAAGACTATAGACGATATTGTAGATCAAGGAGAAGTGGTACAAGTGTTGAGGGAGTGCTTGTCTGGTGGTGACCTACCACATTTATTGTTTTACGGCCCGCCTGGTACCGGCAAGACGAGCGCTATTCTTGCGGCGGCTCGGCAGTTATTTGGCGATATCACCCGGGACCGAGTGCTGGAGCTGAATGCTTCGGACGAGCGGGGCATACAAGTTGTTAGAGATAAAGTGAAGTCTTTTGCTCAACTCACTGTCAGCAATACAAGACCTGAGTAAGTTAATAGTTGTTTTACATGCATGTTACATTTTAGCCACATTAGCCATGCATAGAGCCGGAAGTCATGGAGGCCTTTGCCCAGCAGTGGCATGATGCAGGCTAACAGTAACTTGCTTAATAACTCTTTAATGAAATCAAAAATTGCATCTAAGTAAATGCAATTAAGTTGCATGTTGTAAAGCAAGTTGATAATTGAGAAACATACAGACTTCTGCTCATATCTCAGAATTTCAGTATTAATAAAACGATATGTCTGGTTCAAATAAAAGGCAGCATGGTGATAAGGCAGCGTGATTATAATTTATCTTTTATTTATTTAACTTCTAGCATTAATAACCTCATTATCTTTGTGTTTGTTTCCATTTCAGTGGTCGACCATGTCCTCCATACAAGCTGGTGATCCTGGACGAAGCAGACTCCATGACAAATGCAGCTCAAGCAGCATTGAGGAGAACCATGGAGAGGGAGACTAGAACCACTCGCTTCTGCCTCATCTGCAATTACGTCTCTAGGATAATACCTCCCATTACAAGCAGATGCTCCAAGTTCCGCTTCAAGCCTTTAGCTAGAGAGAATGTTATCAAAAGGTATCATTTAACATGCTTTAATTTAAATTATAAAATCTTAACTAAAATTATAAATGTGAAAGTGAGTTTGTTTGTTATGCTTTCACAATACAATGGCTGAATGGATTTTGATGAAATTTGGCACATGGGTAGACCATGACCTGGGTTAGGACATAGGATACTTTTTATCTCAGTAGTATGTTCCCGTGGGATAATTCCCAACCTCTATGTAGGCGAAGCCATGGGCAAAAGCTAGTATATAATAAATTCATTTATTTCAAGTAATTTATATGCATTGCCAGAACATAAATTAAGGGAAATCAAATTAAATATAAACTCAAAATAAATAAAATTAAATGGAATCAAAATCTAACACTACTACTAATTATCATTATCTTCCTGCCCTTGTCCCTTTGCATTATTTGGGCTCAGCACAAATAACATAATTTACTAAAACATTGGTGAAACTCAGGCATGTTAGTTTTGGTGATATAAACCTTGTTGCTGAAGAGGATCCTACTGGCTCCTTGATATGGTCTATTATTAATAATCAACTAATTTATAGGTTTCAAAACCCCCTCAGGATAACTCGAAATGAAACCTCAATATATTCATATAACTCAATATTGGTGTGAATGTAAGTCTCATCTTGAGGTAGAAATAAAACAACAAATAGGAAAACAAAATCTTCATTGAATTAACTAAAACATTATTATCAACGCAGACTGCGCGAGATATGTGAAGCGGAAGGCGTGGACGTCGGCGAGGGTGAGGTCTTGCACCAAGCAGTCGACACGTGCGAAGGAGACCTGCGCCGCGCGCTCACTGCCATGCAGTGCTGCCAGCGACTGCTGGGCAAGATCACTGCTGAAGGACTAGTGGAGGTACTATATATTAGGTGTTTCAAAATTAACTTTACAAATAAGGAGTGCTTTAGACCATTGAACTGAATAACTTTTACTATGGGACCAACTTTGAAATTGCGAAAAAAAACAGCTGTTCCATATAGTTTAGAATAGTAGATTAGAGTAGTAGTAAGGAACATCCTGTTTTTTTTTTTCACGATTTCAAAGTTGGTCTCATGGTAAAAGTTATCCAGTTCAATGGTCTAAAGCACTCGTAAAGTTTGTAAAGTTAATTTTGAAACACCTTTTTTATAATGACATTGATACAATAAAAAAAATGAAATTTTTCCTGAGAATATTTGTGTGTCGAGCTACAGGTCTGAGCTCAAATGGATGCCCATTCGCCAGAGAAGAAATTTGCGTGCTTTGACCACGCTTTTCTCCCTTCTTAACTCTCCCACTCCTCCTTCTTATCTAGTGTCTCACTTCCAATATCTATGTTCTTCACACGCTAAGAATCTTCGTTCTTCTAACAATCTTCTCCTACTCTGTCCTTCTCATACTTCTGACTTTGTTCATTCTTCCTTTCATATTCAGTCCATTCTTCTTTGGAATGCGCTACCTCTTGACATCAGGATGGCCACCAGTCGGTATTCATTTAAGCGGAGATTGCGGAGTTATTTTCAAAATAAATAGCGTAGAGTCATCTCAAAACCTCTCTCTCTTGAATTTGTATATAATATATATATATAATATAGGTATATATTATAGTAAATATGTATGTATGTGTATTATAAGTTTATGACTTATTTATGTACAAATTGTTCCATTTCTAACAGAGCACCTGCCATCTAATCTCTTCACCACCCTTGGTTGACTGGTAGAGAATGCCTAAGGCATTAAGTCCGCCTTTGTACTTTTTTAAGTGTGAAAAGTTTAAATAAATAAATAAATATTTCTGGTGGAATATGATTCAAAATAAGGAGCTGAATGCACCGTGTTAGTTTGCGGAGGGCTGTCCCTTACACCCTGTTTATTATTAACAAAATACCCTCAAATATTTTACTTTCACCGAGTCAGACCGCGTCTAAGACAGCACCGTAAAAAAAGCGTGCGTTTATTTGAAATCGTCATTTTGGGAATGTTCCCGGACATGATGATACATTCTCGAAATGACGATGACCATGCATGATGATGCATTTTGCTTCAAAAGAGTTTTGTATGATAAATATATTTTATTTTTTTTATTAAATATTAATTATAAATACCGACGCCATAATATACAGCAAATAAAAACACACGAGTAATTTTCGGGTATTTCATAAACTTTTCAAAAACATTCCCGGAATGACCAAAGGCTCTGTACAAAAGTAATAAAATTAAAAAAATGTATGCTTTGCCTATTAAAGTTTTGTGGCAATTATCTTAAAGTAACTTTCATAGTTATAGCTTTTAAAAATTTTCGTCATAAAACCAGTCTTGAAATTCGCCACCTTGGTGATTTGATTACTACATAATACATATTATGACAGATGAGATAAATATGATGATGAGTGAGTGTTGTATCGGGTAGCAGTGCAACAGATGTGGCGGCACATTTACATCACGCAAAATCCTGCATCGCGCAATCACAGTTTACCGCGCGACTAGCATATATATAACATCCCGACATCAACCGTCGGGCAGTTTAATCCGATCCAGCATATCCATTTGCTGTCCTCTCCCAGCGACGCCCTAAGCGACTGCACGCTAAGGGCACTCCCACAGGGGGTGCCCTTAGCGTGCAGTCGCTTAGTTTTTAGTTTTAAGCCTGGCTGAAGGCCTTAATTTATTGAGGCATCCACAGGAAAGCCCGGTTAAGCAGTCGACAACCTCCTATAGGTTGAACTGCGAGATGCCATTCCCCAAAAACAAACCGTCGGGCAGTTAAGTTTAAGTCGCATCCTAGGCACGCACTAACCGTCCCGGATGACGCCATAACTCTCCCCCAAGAGAGTAATCCTGCCACCAGCACGATCCGGAAACTCAAATCGAGACCGCCGTGCTTCCGCCCTCGCCGCCGAGGGCCACCGCGACGCCCCCGTCCATCCTCACCCCGACCCTTGTTCGAGCCAGCCCGCGCAGCTGAGCCCGTAATTTTAAGTTTGCCCCCAATTAATCCGATCCAGCATATCCATTTGCTGTCCTCTCCCAGCGACGCCCTAAGCCGAGGTCCGTACCCCACAGGGGGTGCCCTTAGCGTGTAGTCGCTTAGTTTTTAGTTTTATGCCTGGCTGGAGGCCTTAATTTATTGAGGCGTCCACAGGAAAGCCCGGTTAAGCAGTCGACAACCTCCTATAGGTTGAACTGCGAGATGCTATTCCCCAAAAACATAAACAACCGTCGGGCAGTAGCCCACCAGACACAACACCCGTCTGGTCGGAGGATCCTCCCTTTTCTATGGAGGGCGAGTGAACTTTACACCCTGTTCCTCATGCCTCTATACTGGTGACCCCGACGTGATATGCGTTCCAATGTGGCGATGTAGATGTGCCGCCACATCACTCCCCTCCGGCCACCACCACCTGACCACCGGTGACCTGACCATTGCAGTAGACGTTCTTGCGTAGAGACCGCGAATTGACGAAAGTAGGACTACCTAAGGCTAGGTGGAGCGACGATCTTCGCAGGGTGGCTGGTAGCAGCTGAATGAGAGTAGCGGAGGTTCGAGTTTAATGGCGTATGGTCGGAGAGGCCTATGTCCAGCAGTATAGGTTGATGATGAATGAGTGTGAATGTAAAGTATGTATTTGAGAAAGTGTGCGAACATGTCGTGAAACGAAGTGTCTATTCGCTCCATCCACCTTATGCTGTTATGCATGAGAAGTTAAAGGGTAAAATTAATTCTGTTCTAATGGCTATGTCTTGTGAACAGGTAACTGGATTTGTTCCTGAGAAGCTGGTCAACGAATACCTAAGCATCAAGAACTACAGTGAATTGGAGAAGTTTGTGGAAAGGTGAGTGTAGTGTATTAAAAAGAAAAGTTAATGTTTCAATCAATTTAATAGTTGAACATTTATTTGAATACTCTCTTTTGCCCGCGGCTTCGCTCGCGTGGATTTCGAAAATTATGTCTCGGGAAGGTACTACCGCGATAAAAAGTATCCTATCTCCAAACCCAGGTCATGGTCTACCCATGTGCTAAATGTCATCTGATGATTTCCCATCCAAAAAAAAAAGGATGTTTGAATTTGAAGTAGAAATGCAGCCACAGTGGTTCTATCTGGTATAGTTTGATCTCACGACTCTTTAACGGCGCACATTTACGCTAACAACAACTGTTCATCAAAATGGCTTAAGGCTATTGCTATTTTCTAACTCTAAACATGAGGAAATGTTTCCGAATAGAAAATCTCATTTATTTGCCCTTTCTGGAAATGGTCTCACAAGTTGTCTGGGTGCTCAACTAGCATTTCACATAAGAACTAACATAATTTTCTGAAACAGTTTTATTTGATTTTTCGGACAACGCAATATGATACAAGTTTGTATGTCAATGCACACGCGTTTCATATGCCGTTTTTCAACACACTTGCGAGGCAAAAATAAATAAAGTTTCATATACCAATTACCTATGTAAAAAATATATATATATATATATATATTGGATGTAGAACACGAAAGAATGTTATTTTTTTGTAAATAATTTGATGAAAGAATAAGTTAATTGATCATATTTTATTTATGTAAACAGTACCTAGGCATAAAAAGGCATAGTCTTTTTGATGAGATTAAAAAAGCGCACTAGTTGTCTGTGGCGCACATTACCGCACTAGTAATATAAAGCAAAAAGCACGCATGTTTAATATACTACATTATGAACCTAAAAGCGGTTCAGTAAGAGCCACTTTACGAACAAGTGTGTTGAAAAATTAGTAAATATACTTTCATTCTATGGCCGGATCGTCGCGATTATTTTTCACTCATTTGTTCAGCAAACCGGAAGGCGCCCTCTGTCGGCGAGACGACGCGTTTGCGTCAATTTGCCTAGCCTTTTCCCAACTATGTTGGGGTCGGCTTCCAGTCTAACGCGTTTGTGTTCGCCGAACAAAATTAACGCGATGATCGCGTATTCACGCGATGATCTCACGGGGTCTGGCAAGCTTTTCTTAGGGCGTTTTTGAATCATATAAAAAATATTCTAGTCCTCTCTCTTCTGTTAACGATAAAAAAAGGTCATTGAAGTCTCGCTTTTATTCGACATACAATACAGCCGACATGTCTTGGCGAGTCCGAACTTTTTTAGGAACCGAATGGTGACATGAGGCGAGTGTGAGTGAGGGAACATGCGCGAACGTTCGCAGAGCCTATGTTCAGACTCTCCAAGATACGTTGGCTTAACTGTACGGTACGTTAAGTAGGAACAAGGCAAAGCTTTAAACTACCTTTCCAACTGGGTAATAATTTTTGTCATAAGTCATAACCTATTCATCACCACTCGAGAGAAGTACCTGTCATAACACAATCACTTTCCACCAGTTTCCTAATGGACGCGTACTCCGCCTCCCAACTGCTGGAGCAGCTTTCGGCAACCGTCGTGACGGCGGGCCATCTCACCAACAAACAGAAGTGTGACATCAGCGAGAAGGTGGCTGTGTGCTCTCACCGACTACTCGACGGCGGTGCTGAACTCATGCAGCTTACAGATCTTGGATGTACTATCATCATGGCGAATAATAACCCATAGAGAGTTAGTGCAAGGTCTGTTAAATATCACAAGTACAATACGACCGAAGTATCTTGGTGAGTCCGAACTTCGCGCAGAAGTCTGTGCAGTAACATTTTTATGAACCAAATGGTGGCATGAGGTGAGTGTTTGGAGAGCCTATGTTCAGACTCGCCAAGACACGTCGGCCGTATTGTATTGTAGAGTTGTTGGTAGTTTCTTATAAAACTAAATAAAACCACATAGAAGCGAAACTTCTGACCCGAATGTGTTAAAAATAGCGCTGTTATATTGGGCATATGATACGCCCGGTTTCAACTCTATACGATGTTTTATTTGATTTTTGTGGATCGAGTAATGGAAAATGAAATAATACCTCGTAGCGGAATTCGCTCTCCGAACGCGTTCAAAATCGCACTAGTGGACGACTTCTAACTTCGGGCGTAAGATACGCCTGGTTTCACTTCTATACTCACTTCTATTCGTGTATCTTAAACAGTCGTTACGGGTCGTTAGAAGCCCGAAGGTCTGACAACCAGTCTTATCATGAGGTATCTCCATCCAAAGGTTGTCTTTAAAAAATCGCTCTTAGCGATAAAACCGCCCATTGTGTAACCCGTTGTAAAATTTCTACTTTTATATCTGTAATATTTATGGTGACATAATAAAGAGTATTCTGTCTATCTATCTTATTACCCAGTTACTGGGTTATGGAGGTCAGATAGGCAGTCGCTCCATGTAAAATACTGGTATTCAGTCCCATCCGGTTAGACTGGAAGGTGACCCCAATAGTATAGTTGGGAAAAGGCTAGGCAGATGATGACTATGTAAATAACCTTTTTCTGTAAGAGTGTAACTGCTGTCGTATGTGTCGCCATCTCTTGGGATGTAACTTTAACTAGATCGAAATACAGATATGTGATTGTATTATAAAAAATAATGACACATGGCCATTCGTGCATATCAAGTTACGCCTACATGTGACAAACGATAATTTATCCCAAATCCACAAAAATCATTACCAGTGCTGCGCGATGTTAAATTAACGTTTAGAAATACGAGTGAAAAAATGTGCGATTGGAAATGCTACATCATTTGTATGGTAATTAATTTTTTTTTTGTGTATTATTGTTATTGCATTTGTAATTGAATAATGTTTGAGTTTTGTTTGTTGTTGGTGTAAAAATCTTTTTTTTTTTGACGAATCTTTGTAACACGCGTTAGAAACTCAATTAAATGGAAGCATTTTGCTCGTTTTTCTACACAAACTGGTACCAAGTAGGGGTCCTACATATCGATTGCGCCCTTATACTTTTCATTAATTGTCTTCGACCAACTTAACTAATTTCGCCGCGATTCCAAAAACGGCCAATAATACGGCGTTCATTGCACTAAGGTACATACATGGTACGGTCGGGGCGGGCATATGTGGAGTGAAATATAGGGATTAACATTGAATAGCACTAAACTGTAGTGAATTTTATACCTTTTTAAACTGGCCTATGTTTGATGCAATGCCGCCAAAATGTCGAAATCAAATCTTTGGACCCCCTCTTGTAACACCAAAGTCCATCCAATCTCATATAACGAGGTCTTTGTGCGTGCTTTTTTAGGGTTCCGTTGCCAAATGGCAAAAACGGAACCCTTATAATTTCGTCATTTTTCCGTCTATCCGTATGTCCGTTTGAGCGTTTGCCCATCGGTTTATTCTGTGTACCGCTAAACAATGGTGTAGGTGCAGCAAAATTAAGAAAAAAAATTATTGAGCTGTCGCGTCGCGGGACGCCAGGCAGATGTGAAACATCGAAATTATTTTGTATACAAAATATACATGAAATTTATTATAGGAAATTAATATGGCATATTCAAAAACAAAAACTTATTTAAAATATACATATTAATTTAACACCAAAACTAATTTCGTAACTCTGCGAAAGAGTCGCAGAGTTACAAGCGCGTGGCGACGCTGTTGGCGTGGCGATGCGTCGCCACTCTTCGAGGGATGAAAATAAAAATTCAATATACATATAGTGTGTCTTGAATTTTTTTGTTAGATCCCATAATTAAAAAGATTATGATGTTTCTAAGTGACTGCTATTAAAGTCAATAGATGATTTTGAGTTGTGAAATATTTTCACTTACAACTGCAGAAATAACTTGTTTTTCATAGTTTTTCTTTTGAGAAATATTATGAAACAAACTTATTTTTGCATTCCATAATATCGATACGTATGGGTAAATCTTCATCCCAACTGCGGAACCCTTCATTCACTGTGGTCAGACTCACTTGGCCGGTTTTTAATTCGGTCATTTTAGCCAAAATCTTACAGAAATATTTAGCATGTAAAAGTTACACACACATTATTCCAAAGGAAAAATCGTGCATAAATTATCTTCGCAAAATACTATCGTATTGGCGATCGTTGCAAAGCGCCTCATCCTGTCTTAGCCCCGTTAATATCGTGTGCAGCGACCTCCTTGAACTTTGTTCGATAATCTTATTTGCATCTTTTGTGTTATATGCAAGCTGTACAAATACTACCTAACGAATGTTTCTAATTCTGATAATTGCATGCAGGGTTAATTTTTAAGATGGGACTTCAGGGCGAAAACCGATACTTTAAATTTTGGTCCATTAAAGACCAAAATTGACAATCACCACGAACACGATTTTGGAGGAAACTAAAACTGTATATGATTATTAGATTTCGTATAGCATAAACTTACATTACAAAAATAAAACCTGAAGTTACGCCCTTGTTGACTGATTTAAAGATAGTCAATCTAACTAAATGCTGTAGTGCTGATGCTGAATCTAAATTGATGCCAAGTACAGTCTCAATGACCGCATTCAATTCCATAGTGTAAAGTTTAGGACGGCATAACGTGGCCAAATGTAAGTACGTTATATTTAAATATCTGATAGTTAAATCTGTAATTGTATGCGTGTTGTTAATATTTACGGTTCCAATGAAAACTTAACAATACATTTTGAATTCAATTCCACTCAGTTTGTAAATGATACCTTTGTGTTTTATGCATGAGATATTCAAGAAATAGTTCATTGATTATAATGTGCGCATTTTAACCGTGTGATTATTGTCAACGCGGAACTGCACGGTTTGCGACCGTCACAGTACGTTACAATTACCGCTGCAGCCACAAACATGTTACTAATGCACTTTGTTATCTCAATGGCATTTAGATTGGATTGTGACGTCTATCGATACCGAGCAAATAAATCAGCTTATTGTATAACTGACTTTTAATGTACCAAACGACATGATTGACTGCTTCGTCCATAAGGCTGCAGTTCGACGACGCGAAAAAATTCTTGCGGCCGCCGCGCGGTGGCCGCGTACTAACTGTTCAGTTATAGCAAATTTATGTTTTATTAACTAGGACGTAAAGTTGAAATTTTTTGAGTAACTAACTGCGCGGTGACCGCGCGGCGTTCGCTCCTCGATCACACGGCGGCCGCGCGGCCGTCTCGCTCGAATGAAAAAAGTAATATGCAATCATAATTTTATTCTTCTTAGTCAAATAGCTCATAACGAACACGTGTGAATTTTAAGAAAGACCAAGATCAACTGGAAATGGTTCGGGTTCGCAGTGGCGTGGCCACCAGGCCTGACCGCGCGGCCGCCGCGCGGTCACCGTACTTTCGCCGCGCGGCCGACACGCTGTAACATTCCGTGTCATATAAACGCGCCCTAAAGTATGTTTTACTTTCATTCATAACGTCAGCCGTTTAAATCTGTTGTCAGGTGGATAGTAGCGCGACTGCGAGCACTACCACCGAGTGTGCAGTTTACGCGCGCGTTCATTTCACTTCCGCTGTCGGTTGAACGGACTGGCGAGTAGGAAAGAAGAAAATAACGTTCTTATAGAAAGATAATATCGGGCGGCGCGGTGGAGCGCCCCACCACGGCAGAGCGCGCGCGCGCTGCGCCGCGATTGGTCGCGCGACTCCCGCCCTCCCCCTCCGCCGCTCGCGCAGCGTCTAGCTTTCCAGATTTCAAATCTCGACCGTTTATTTCATAGTGAGCAGGCAGAGCGCGCGGGCCACGCTCCGCCGCAGGAGCGCGCGCCGCATACAATCTTGATTGTTTAAAAAAAAAAACACGGCAACGTGCTCGTGAACGGTTCGGTGCTACAACGTGACATCGCTAACGATCAGTGCGTGCAGTGCGTCGTGCTCGACGGTTCCACGAATCAGCGGCGGCGGAAAGGTCAATTTCTTTCGATGAGTGGAGGTTTAGTGCATGTTTTTATACACCATGACTAGATCCACACTCATCCATGGAAGTTGCGAGGTTCTACGAGAGGCAGCGGCGTAGTCGGCGTCGGCGGCCAGCTCAGAGCGTCAGACCGGTGATTACGGCGGGTATGATTACCGGCGCGTAATGATACGTTGAGCGGCAGGTACGCGCTCTAACGCCGAGATTACCTCCGCGCCTCTACCTGCGCGCGACCGCCCAAATAATGTCATTTAGATATACTCCGCGCCGGTTAGCTATTGGTTGTTCAATGTAAGTTTTTGTAGTTGTTTTTCATCAATTTCGAAGGTAAAGAATTGAAGTTTTTTTGGCGGTTAAGTCACGGTATGTTCTTGAGCGTCGGTTGAAGAATGCGAGGTACATTTTGTTAGATTGGACTTGTAAGGTTATCAGCGTCCATTCGAAAACCTCACGTGCGGCCGGGGTGAGCGTGTAGGGGTGCGGGGAGTGGGGCGGCAGATAGCGGCGCAGGCGCATCTGCTCCTTCTGAGAAAGGCCATTGTGGCGGTCCCGGAGTGGTCAGTGCGGTGACGTCACGGGCCGGGGCCGACAACCTTCCCCCCGCACCCCGCACGCGGACGCTGTACCTACACAACATTGAGGTACTGCATCCGCAGCGATTCTCAAAGAGATTAGTTTCCATGTTATTTGCTACTTAAAAATGTTTTTGTTGATTGTTAGTTCGTTATCTATCCTGTGAGACGGCTTCAACCGCTCTTGGGGACTGCCGATGAATGAATATTTATCTAACAGGATAATATTATGTATAAGATATCAGCATGCTGGTTTTTCCCATTTACTTCCGTTTGGATACACGACAGTTGTGATCTTCTTAGTGACTCGGTATATGATTATTCTCATCCGTATCCTCCTTCCAAAGTTGCTTTAGAAGTACCAATATTTGCCTTCTGCATTGTGATGCTATCTGCCCAAAACGTTTTTATAATTGCCAATATCTTAAGACCATGTCCCAAATTGTTCCTTACTAGTCCAAAGTTTCAAGACCTTTATCTGGTCCCTATCAGTCCCAAAACTACATCTAATCCTGAACTAGAAAAAAAAATATCTTTAGCTCCAATACCTGAAAAACCTGTCCAACAAGCCTGTTTGCAGTTCCAAATACCACAAGAAACTGACATCCTTAAATATAACATCTCTATTTTTTACATTACATACTTAAATAATAATTACAGTGGTAATAACAATAATTTTTCTGCCAGTTCTAGACACCGAGGTTGAAAACAAGCTATCATTCAAACCCTCTGGCTATTACCCCCTAATGAACAAATTGTTCGGCTTTCTCAGGAAACGCTCGCCTTCTCAAAACCCCATCGCGTCTAACAAAGCAATTTCACAAATTCTTTTCAGACTAAATTATACTGTGTCCATCAAGAGTGTCGGCTCTCTGTTATTTCTACATGTTTTTATGCCTCGTAGAGTTACTTAATAGTGTTCCGGGTAGTGGGTTTAGTGGGGCAGGTACCAAGTCCCAGGTAGAAGGTATAAAAGCGCGGGCCCGATAAAAAATAATTATGTAAGGCCCCGCTTGTAAACGTTTAGTTAAAAGTGAGAATTAGACGTACGGAACATTCATTCGGCTCGTAGTAGGTAGAACGCTCGCCTCTCGACGCTTTAACATTTTTCATAAAAAATTATCGCATTAACTTTATTACTTGTAATTTTTCCGCTACTCAGTTTTCCTAAGAACGTGTTTTATTATCTTCCAAATTAATTAGATGGCGTTTAATTTCAAGATTAACTATGTTTGAAATGTACGTTTATATTATTTTTTATGTTTATCCGCGTGCTTCGTGAGCGACTCTTGTGTAGATCATGTCAATCCAAGCATGTTTATAAAGCTGAAGCAATCAAATAGATAAAACTCAGGAGGCTCACCTCATTTCCCAACAGTCCAGAACTCGTGACATCATATCTAATGTAAACATGTCTGGGATACAGTTGACCTTTGATTTAGACTTTCAATATTGAGATTATCCTCAAAATATTATGTAGATTTATTGCCTACCCACTACACGTACAATCTTCATGAATACCCAAATGATATGTATCTAGTGCAAATATTACAACTTGAGTTTATTCCAGAACATGTTATAGGAAATAGAATACGAAGAATAACTATGCAGCCGGAGACGACAACTTGAATAGATCGTTTATTTCATTCGTTTCCAACTCAAAACTGGAACTAACCAGCGCAGGCAGGAGCGCATAAAGATGCTAAAATATAAGCGTCGATAAACAAGAGTGTAGGCCGTTGCGTTATTCCCATGAAGTCGGAGTTATGTGTATTGTATGCGCGTGCTCACGACGAACGCTATTTTTTTGTCGTGTAAACATTGCGCTTCCGCGTTAGCTGGGCCGTGCGAACCGCGAGGGTCGAGGGAACCGCCCGACCTAACGTAAGTTTCCTTTGTTTAACACTTTAACGCATTAGTGTAATGTTCGCACAGGTACTGCCACGCGAGTGCTGTACTTAGCTATCAAATGAAGATTTTTCCTGTGTCTCTGAAATGACAGTTGATGAGTCAAGCTTCACGAGACTAAACTAAAAATAAAAGAATTACACATGCTAATTGGAGTTTAGTTATGTATGCACACATTGCACACTGCTCGAAATAGACGGTGAGGGGGAAAATGCACCCTCCCCAGTTCCCATGGACGTTAACATAATTATTCAAGTACCTCGTAGCTTCATAGCATAGGTATTCAATAACACTAACGAGGGCGACAAAGTAACAGGAATTTAAATTAGCTTTTGATTGTTTACGAAGATTCCCCAACCCGATATGACACATGTCTATACAGCGGAATACACGATAGGTAGAGATATTGATGAACTCCATTTTGTAAATACAAGCCGAACTTGAAAATACTTAAGATTCTCAGGATGTATTTCGCTCAATAATAGACAAGTCGAACAAAACAACACGAAGTTAGAATTTAAATTGTCTGAAAACGAAGTGATGCGACGAGAAAATTCTGCGGCACAAAAGCAGTAGCCGGCTTGATTGTCGCCAATTAGTTGTAATAACGGCCCTCGGCCGGCCGCGCTCGGATAACGCGCTGTAATTTGTTAGCGAACACCGAACACGGCTCACGGGGACTGTGAACAAGATTTATGTGTGAAATGTTCGAGGTCGATGCCTCTACTGGCTACTGGATTTTGTTTCAACGCGCCGCACCGGTCGCTCTCGCTCATCTGGTTTATGAAGTGTTGGGTACATTTTATAGACTCCGCGACCGACGATGCATAACGTTATTGATTCAATAATCAACTCTGATTGCTATTTATTGAGAAGGACCCACTTGTAAGGTGACATTCTATCTTCGCCAGTCATTCAGTTCCAGGAATTAATATTCTAATGTAACTTCTCATCGTACGTGGATTCGTATTTGAAGTTGGCACTATAATTAGGTACACTTATTGTACCTCGGCTGTATCTTACGCAACCGAAGCATGAATCATACAGTCGTTAAGTTACAACATTTCGTTTGAATGGTACTACGTGGAGCTAGTTTCCCATCTTGTTTTAAATTAGCTAAGTCGGTATTGAGTATCAAAACATAACATAAAATTGGATTTCGTGTCGCGTTACTGACAACTCAGCATCGATTTGTCACTGTTTTTTTTTATTAAATTCAATAAGCCAAACGTGTCGTTTCATTTCTGCAAACTCATACATAGTTCAATGATGTAATGCTGCCTACTTTAAAGGTGTATACAGACGCGTGTAATGTGTAATGTAATTTATCGTGTAATGTATCGCGAATTTTTCATGTGGACGGGACTACGATCATTACATGTAACGCTCACGCTGATCCATTGGCTGTTTTTTAACGCGAAAACAAAGGCTTTCGCAGTCGAATACATACAGGATTCCTGTTGAGTTTGTATGCCGTCCACACTATTCGTAGTACATTACACGATAGATTACGTTACACATTACACGCGTCTGTACACGGCTTAAGAAATAGTTATTTTGTATAAGAATAATAACAATTCAAACGAGGCAAAAGGAGTATGTAAGGATCGTAGCAGGTGGCGTTCTGTAGTTTCTGCCTACCCCCATGGGAAGAAGGCGAGAGTTTATGTATGTAATAACAATTCTTTGTAATAGTTGTTTGTGGAACTCACAAATGTAAAATATAGAACATTGATGCAATTACAGCAAGCGATTACCTAGATACGTCCTCGGAGGATAATGTAGAGCACAGTAAGCTCACGGCGGCGGGCCGGCAGAGCGAGTGCAACGTCCACGGCTGCTCAAGGGCAGCGATGTGAACCGCCTAACCCTGGATCCTGTTTACGCGCATTCGAATCCAATTTTCTTTGAAGGCGGTCTGCAATCTACAATCATTATTTTTGCAAAGACAAATCCATTTCTGCCTGCGGTACGTGACTGTGGGGTAATGAGAGTTAATGGCGGCGGAGCTGTCATTACGCGGGCGCTCGGCTGCGCGCGCCGATTGCGGTGTCAGCTCGGTGCGCCGGCGCAGCCCGCGATGCGCCCGCCTCGCCGCCGCGGTCACGATTGCTGTCTGCTTGTGACACCACAATCATTATTGCACTTTTACGTTCAATTCGCCAGTTACAACAGGCACGCCTTGTTTTCTCATTTTTTTGCAATAAAGTCTCGGTGCATGCTAATCGAGTTTGCCAAAAACTTCATAGTACTCTGTTGCATAATTTAATTTGGTTTTTATTATCCTGTGGCAGTTAGTCAGAGGTCACTGATTGCAGTTGTTGCATTTCAATACTGAACGATTCTAAATGGCGTGGTTTGTTCAGGTCTGTTAATGAATTCGTCAAACAACTCTGAGACTACAAAGAAACGCTTTGCTTTAATGACACTGTATCCATTTTCATCTATTTTTAATTTAATTATAATTTTGTCTGTTAGTGGTAAAATTATCATAACTGTAGTGTGCTGTATTAGCTGTAAGTAATTATAAGTCACTCCCTGTATCCATTATAATAATTATGTAACTTATGTAAGATTGCATCAAATATTTTATTAATAAAAGTGAAATTCCTTAAGAAAACTTGTTTGATTTACTATTTTTATTTTTCACTCACCCATTATTTAGAGCTTGTTGTCTGGAGTCTCACGAGATACCTGAAGAGGATAAGGAAGCCCAGCTTTAAACCTATATCAAGCACTTCTTTTCCATATCAACAATGTATTCTTGATTCGTAAGCAGCCATTTTTTTCAGCAGGGCTTCCTTATCCGCTCCGTATGTTGCAGGCAACCAGTAAACGAATGAGGCAGCGCCTAAAATCAAGAATTCCACAGTGGCTTGTTAGTCAGCGGATTTTCTATATCAGAAATGTTGATGGATGAAGAGGAAAGACCAAAGAAAAGATGCGATGGATTATGTGTGAATGAAGAGGGAGTGAATGATAAGCGTGACAGGGGTGAATGGAAGAGAAAAACGTTTTGCGCTGACCCCAAATAAAATGGGACAAGGGCAAGAAGAAGCATTAGCAGAAGTCAAATCTAAATGAGACTATTCTGTACATTTACTTAATAAAAATCTTAAATTAATTCATTCACTGACTGATAACGCACAGCCCATACCGCTAGGCCTAGAAGCATGCAATTTTGCACAAGAATTCCTTTTATAACGAAGGTGAGCACTTAATACGGGATGAAAATTTGTACGGTTCCTTTTTCCCGATGGGAAATCCAACAAATAAAATCGTAGTCCGTATAATTATCCTGATTTTCTGAAAGAGCTTCCAACAGTACAAAATTGCTGTACTTATACATATGTACCCGAACTTGTAAATTAAGTGGCTATTCTGAATAACGTTCTCAAGAGCTCATAACTGTGGAATTATTGCCCACTGTTGAATGCTGCTCAATTAAATCATAAGCTAGAGTTAATGAAACGATAGCATTTAGCAATAACTACACATGAAGCTGTAATGTTCAATGAAATATATCTCCTTACTTAAACAGCCCATTCGACTGCGCGCGCGTCTTATGGTCTGGATGTAAAGTGTTTACATTCACCTTAAAAGCTCATTACAATAATAAATGTAACCTTTTATAGGAAATGTAATGTGATATTACCAACACCTGTCATAATCAGATTAAATATCCATATTTGAATATTCATGGAAGTATAAATTATGATGTCGGTGTCAACGGATATATATATATATTTATATTTAAATAACTGACATCAGTCCTTTCTGGACTATTATCAGTTTCGTTGAATAAAGTTGTCGTTTCCGGTACAGGGGCCATTGCCCACTGCTACCTCTTTAGATTACTTGATTTCTCTTAAGTCGATTGGCAGATTCGCTGCTGTCCAGCAAATTAACAGCCAGAGGATTTGGGTGAGTGGCTAGATAATCAGTATAACACTTTATATGTTTATTAATTTCCTCAAGAATGGTAGGAGTGTTGAGATAATCATGGATTTCTTTATTCCGTGTGAACCATGGAGCATTGACAATGTTCCTCAAGCTGGCGTTTTGAGCTTTTTGGAGGCACATTATATTACTTCTGCTGGCCACTCCCCATTGTTAGATGCCGTATGACCATGTAGGTTTTAGTAGAGAATTGTACATCAGTAGTTATTTAATTTTGGTGGCTACGCATTCACGCACCATGCGTGAGAAAATTGCTCCCGCGGTTTACTACATTTAGCCGCCAAAAGACAAAATAGGTGTATATTCATACAAATGTTCCTTATTGCTTTTAAATGAGATAGTTGGTTATATTTTACACCTTTGTACCATTGACTAAGACATAAAACGTGAGTAGCATCGTGTAATAGAACACCTTTACGAGCCGTGAGGTGCGTACGCGCAGCCTTTATTGGGTAATACGAATTGGCCATTTTAGCAAGTCATAAATAATTTCGAATATTAACATGTTCTCTCATACGTTCAGTTTAAAGTCCGCGAGCGCACGAGCACGCTATTTTTATGCTTGCTAAGATTTTTATTGATGGCCGTAATTTATGTCGACACAAAACAATTCAACGTAAGACTATAAGTAATTTTATTACGTGTCATTGTAGGTAGGTATCACCAAGTTGATCGTCAGATAATCGACGCGGCCTTAGAGCCAATATCCACGATTAAGAAGGACACTAGTTGGAATTAAATGTATCGTTAACTGGGACACAATGTCCGTTCTATTGGTCGTTTGTTTATGATCTCGACCGCTCGCTCCGATACTAACGTGGCCCAGTACTAGTCACTAGTGCCCCGTGTTCATTCACGCAGCTACCATTCACTAGCACCTTGAAGTTATTGTGTTGTACAACACCTGTCCACCGAGCACTTCACTGCAATGCTATGTGGAATGTTTTATCCGTGATTTCATTAACAATTCAAAGGAAATACTACCTATACCTGTGCAATCATAGCCACACTGTACGTTATGGGAATGTTATCAAAGTTTGGCGATCTATTGGATGCATAGGTGCCATGCGTGAATGATTTGCAATGCAAAGTAGCTTATCATTCGCTACAAACAAATTACATCAGTGCAAAAATATTTTCATTGGGAACAATGGTATATCGTCCGATATGGTGATTTAACGACAAAACCAATAATTGTAAATCAAACAAGCGTTTATTGGCGGTTCGACAGGCAGCTGACTAGGTAATGTACTAGTATGACATAGGTATTGCGCTAGATATTCAATTGGACGGATTAATTGGTGAACGGAGGGCCCGTGGACGGTTGTTGGCTACGACAATCACTCAGTGTTATGCAACACTTTGCTGGAGCTAATACGTAGGTAAATATGCGGAAAAACACATGTAACTACAGTATCAAGCATGATTTACAGGCAATTTGTAAAGCCTTTCGGATTGGTAATGGTAACGTTTGACGTGCACGAGCCGTGACGTGGCAAAGAACTGCATTCTGAATATGAAATTCATCTACATCGTTCGAATAATATTCAACCTAGGTATTAAAATTCCAATTCTTCCAAAATATGTCATCTCGTTGCTTCCAATTCCTCCAGTCTGGAAGTCCAAACTAGAGGACCTGTACCCAACTTAGGACCTCCAAAAAGCCAGATGCAATACATTATGAAAAATAAAAACAAAAATAAAATACATGGCTAATGCAAATATTGAAATACTGCTTGTTCTGCCGAGTTAGGCTCAGATAAAGGTTATCCTGCATATAAAGCCGTCACATTGTACTTTGTTACATGCATTTGATTTACGATTATACACCTTTTCACCCTTTACCTTTAGCGCAAGTGCGGTTAGATAAGTACAGTCGACATAATTTATGTTCCTACTATTCATAACATGGTCTGCATATGTATCACAATTTTCGTCTCTTTAAAAATCCATTGTCGCATTCACTATAATGCAACGTAAGAATTCTTTCACAATGCGACAGACAAGTCCCAGGAAACGGTGGCAGTTGGAGTAGTTATTTTATTCGCCACGTTGCACAGTGGTGGCATGCAAGCGACAATTTTATCGTTGCGTAACCGTAGGTAGGCAACAATTTGCGCACAGTGCGTGTCGCCGATGTTAGCTATCAAAGCGGTGTTTCATTGACTTCCCAGCGGCCCCAGCGTCACGCGGGGTGCCCACCGGGCTGGCTGCGTCATGTTTTGTGAAACTAGTGTTAATGATGGGGTACTATTGAAAGCGCGGCTACAGTTCCTGTGTGAACATTCCGAATAAAACTATTTTAATTGATTGCACGCTATGTACTCTGTGGAGGCAAGAGAGCTTTTACGACGTACCGTTTAAAGTAATGATGGTCGATAAAAAACAAAGTTGCATTGCCAAGTTTTATTTTACATGCGACACTTTACTGTTAGCTGCTGAAGTTTAAGAAATCACACCTAAACCCACCTTACTATGCACGACTAGTATCGAAAATGTACGCTTAGTAACAGCAAACATGCATTTATGACTAGCTCGACGGCCATTACCAACTGTTTAATTGTTTGCAAGTAAGATTTGTTTGTTTCCTTATGGAAGGAAAACAAACATACCTAAACCTGAGATATTGTGTTGTAGAATGATTAAGTAATATGCCAAGTGTTTGTTATTGCAAGAAACTCTTGAGAGTCGTAAAAGTTGTTTCAGGGAAACTATTGTGTCCTGTTGTGCTGGCAAATTGTTTCTCATCGAATTAGCTATGAAAAATTATTGATTTTCTTCTGTGGTATATGCTAAGCTTTAATATTCGATTGTTTGTAGGAACGAAACCTATGACTATGGGCTAATTTAACCAGTCAGATATCTTTTATCCGCGGAATAAAATTGACGTCTGACAGTTTTTGTATAGAAAATCTGTCAAAAATTTAAAATTTATTTGCTGGATTAGACTTATATAGGTATAAAAGTTTGGTCGAATTCGTCCTAAGAAACGCATTTATAATTTACAGGCAATTATCTGCCAGCCGGTACAATAAATATACCTACTGCAATTGACTAAATGACGCATTAAAAGCAATTTCAACTAGTATTAATAACACATTATTCATTTTAACGCTGTTTCGGTAGGCTTTTGTTGAACACTGAAACAAAAATCATGAAATGATTACTTCATTGAGTAAGATCGGTATCGTCACATTTTCACTTTATCTCTTACAGTTTAGACCTTTTAATTAATCGACTCGATCGCCGATAAAGTTGATGTATTCACGTTACGGCGATAATTCATGTCCAACGGTGCAGGTGACGCTACCTGTCGTCCTCGGGGCATTAGGTACACGCGTGAAGTTGAATTATTTATGTTTTGACACAGGTTTTGATTTACTCACCATGTTTGCTTTGCCCATATAGGAACAACAAGTTTGAAATGGATCTGAAATGTTGGTAGTTGATTATATTATCGATCACCTACAAGATTTTAGGACAGTCAGCAGGCTGGCTCTGTACGAATTAATCACTTGTGCATTTTTGAGAAGCACCATTATAAAGTTGGATTTTGCCATAATATGGGTGTATCGGGTTGGTAGGCACCTTGTCCAATCCAGTTTGTTCAATCTGAGATCGAAAGATCTACTTACCTACCAACTTACGGCAGATAGAATTGCGGCCACATAATTTCTTGCTCCTTGTTCTTCACCTTTCGCATCCAGTTATCTCCAGGCCATCACTTCGCAGCTCGGTAGCAACACCAATTTCGTCACCAAAAATATCTTTCATACCAACAATATTTATTAAAACCAACATTAGTGACATGCCGTGTGAACTCCCATCTCTCATTGTGGAGCACTAAACAATATTACTCATCATATTTAGTGTATTCAGTTCGTGGGAGCCCGATCTTCAAAAGCGTCGGTTAGAAAGGTTCTTCATGAAATGATTCTAGTTGCGTGACGGTAATTACGGCGGCGATGCTGATCGGTGTCTTGGACAGTTAATTGTAATGGCGTGTCCGACTCACAGGCACTCACAAGCCCGTTTCCTGTGCATTTATTTCTAGTACAATGTTATGGATGTCAACGCTTCGTAGTCTGTGCATGCGTTGTGTTCTGTCTTTGTGTACTTTTTCAGACTATGTGGCCGTAAACTAAAACTTCAAGGAGTAAAGAGTCGTCCTCTGGGCCCAGGAAGCGACTGAAAATCTAAAAGCTGAAGGTTAGCAACGTTTAGAAACCTGTCATTATATGTATTAAAATGCGAAACATTATCTTGCTTTACATGTAAGAGACACTAGGACATTGATTTTGTCCTAAACTGGACGGCTAGAACCGTGGTGCTCACTTTTGTAATATGCTCATTTACTCATCAGACTTCCCTACTAAAGTACCTATACCGGGTGTAAGGGACAGCCTTCCGCAAACTAACAGAGTGCATTCAGCTCCTTACTTTGAATCATATTCCACCGGAAATATTCTCAGGAAAAATTTCATTTTTTTATCGTATTTTCAGTTACTATTCCTTTATTTCAATGTAAAATTACATTCTCTGTACGCAGCACTCCATTTATGTAAATAAAACAGCTAAAATCAAAAAATCAGCAATGGATGTTGAAATACTCGGCGGCCGAAGGCTCACTGCGCTGCCGTTCGCTACGCGCGTTTTGCCACGGTAACGATACATTGCGTGTGAGGTAATAAAACAAATCAGGTTTATTGGATTCCCATAACGTTCCTGAAATAATTTCAAGTACCGGTCATCTTAGTATGATATACTGACTTTACCCCATCAGTCTGCGGAGGGCTGTCCCTTACACCCTGTATATGTTGTATCAGCTCCTGTATTCTTAAAGCTCTGTAATAAACTGCAAGGATTGCAATTAATATTTTATTGAAGTTATATGCGAAACTAAGAACGGATTAGGCACGATTATAAAATAGATGTTTGATTACCCTTATGTATAATTATTTTCCTAGTTAACATAGGAATGTTATGAACAGTTTTGCAATTACCTCCTCACACGAGGCTTTCAAATATTTAATTGATTTTCCGAAGATATTGCTACGATTGTGTGTATATTTTCTCATGTTATAAGTGTGTATGGTGATGTGCGAACATAAGCCATGGTGCGCAGGCGGTGTGGATGCCAGTGACTCCTAAACACAGGGCTGCGGTCAGCAGGAATGCGCGCGAGCAAGCGGGCGAGAGCGCCGGCGCGGCCGCCCGGCGCCGACGCACCACCCTCCTCTCATTTCACGCTTCTTGGAAGGGAATTTTCAATCATTTCTCTAGCATGCGAACTGTCATTGGATGCAATATCTGGAAAACATTAAGTGGAGTTAGTCGCCTCTGTAATCTTGTAACAAGAAGCGGTCGGACGAGCTCCGACTGGTGTTTACGCCAGCCTGTTTTATACACATTTCGATCGTGACTATTCGAGGGGATGCTGGGAGCTTTAATAGTTAGTGTGTCTGAAACACATTGTGCCTTTAAATCGGTGCAAACAAGAGTGCATGTAGTATATTATTATCACAATTGGCAAATCTATACAAATAAATATAATTGAAGTGTCTGTTTGTAATGTCAAAATAACAGGTTTTTATTAAATGCTTATGACAGTAGTTAGTAGTATACGGTAGGTACTTAGTTATAACCAAAAAAAAACAATTTTATTTTTTTAACTTTGTCTGTTTGTTTGTTCCGGCTAATGTACGAAACGGCTGGACCGATTTTGACGGGACAGATAGCTGATGTTATAAGGAGTAACTTAGGCTACTTTTATTTTAGAAGAATAGAATAGAATAACGTTTATTGTCTCCAGTATTACAGCTAGTAGTATTGGTAGGTATGTACATAGACAAAACTATAATACCGGAAGCAAAAGGTTCAAGCGTCAGCATTATGCTTAGGTCCCCTAGTGGGTTGCTAAGCGCTGGTTTTCAGCTTAAACCCTTGACTCCTGTTTACAAAAGAAAAGAAACAATACATTTAGCAACAACGGATAAAATGATAATTATATACTTAATGATCATACATTAACACTAACAAAAAAAATATTTTTAACAGTTTGTGGACACGAACTGGCTATTTAAAAGAAAAGAAAAAAAATACACCCAGATACAAACATCTACTGAAGGATGATGGGCATCTTTTATAGTAACTTAACTTGGTGCCATTTTTTTTTGGTAAACACTAATATTTTACATTTATTTTCGAAATTGGTTATGTTTTTAAGTGATCATTCGAAAGGGAGGTGGTATATTGTTCCAGATTTTTGATGCTGCATATTTGAAGCTGCCCTTTTACCCTTTTGTTTTGTGTCTCGGTATCATTAGCGTTACATTCACTTTTGATCT
Organism: Fissipunctia ypsillon; assembly: GCA_947568875.1. Lineage (NCBI taxonomy): Eukaryota > Metazoa > Arthropoda > Insecta > Lepidoptera > Noctuidae > Fissipunctia > Fissipunctia ypsillon. Next base: position 10,500,815 of record OX387645.1, on the reverse strand, counting down.
GGTATACAAGCTGTGGGCGTTCTTACACCAAGATAATTTATTTTACAGGTATGAGAGACTTTTACCTGCAATAATCGTGTGAGTGAAACAGAACAAATGGTGATTGCGTTGCGATTCCATGTTGTCTCTTCTCAGTTATAGTGCCATCTTCTTGGAACTTTATAACAGAAGCGTATGCATGCATTCTGGACTCTCTGTATGCAATTTTTGGTTTTATGCAAGAGTCTGGGTCCATACACCACATCACAATAATTTAATAGTGACAGTACAAGCAGATCCGAAAGTAGTTTCCTAATATCCTCGGAGAGGTACTCACGGATTCCATAGAAAACCTTCAACCTATAACAGGCGTTCCGGATCCGGCCATTATTGCGCTCTACAAATCTAAGCTCATCGTCCATAACCAGCCCCAAATTTTTTGCGACTTTTACCCTTTCTTATAGTTCTCCGTTAACAATCATTGACTCGTATAGACCGTCAACAGTTTTAATCTGGTATTTGGTGCCCATTGTGTTTTAGATGCGTTAAGCACTGGCGTATTTTTTTGAGACCAGGCGAGGATTTGCTCAGTGTCCTTCGATATATCATCCATGGCCTGACTGGTTTCAACTGGCTTAAACGATTTATAAATCTGCGTGTCGTCCGCATACAGGTGTACCTTACAGTGTCTGAGAATACCTAGTAGGTCAGCTGTAAAAATAATAAATATAACGGGACTCAAAATAGAGCCCTGTGGGACACCTCTTTCAACAAGCATCCATTTTGACTTAATGATATTTGCTTTGTCATCATCTGCAACAACTTGCTGGTGTCGATTCGAAAGGAAAGATCTGAACCATTTGCAGCTATTTATCGAAATTCCGTAATGGATAAGTTTTGCAAGTATAAGTTCTCGATTCAGACAATCAAACGCCCTCGAAAAATCTAATAAAACAAGCATTGAGCCATTACCAGCACCTGACTCGGACAGTATATCATCGGTGACATGAGCCAAAATCGTTGTTGTACCTGGACAGAAACCCGATTGGTGTGAATAGTTCGGGTCCCGCGCAAAAAAATTAAAACCCATAAAATTGCGATCAAAATCCGATTCAAATAGGGAAGTATTGAGATCCACGCGGACGAAGTCGCGAGCAACAGTTAGTAACAAATAAAAGTCAGTGTCTTATACCGCTTGGAGATTCTTGTGAAGCGTTCTTTAGATAAGAGTTAGCTAGATGTTTATTAACGCACATAAAAGTGAAAACCTTAGGTAGAAATAAAGTCGTTTAGCGAGCTCGTTAAGAACGACATCATATGGATGGGTTCATTAATCTATTTAAAAGTTCAGAAAGATTAAGTTAGAAAAAGTTAAGAAGTTTATTGAGATTTAAGTACCCGTCTGAAGTTGAAAAACCTGCGAAGAGAAACTTACGATTTTAAGATCACTCGTTGAAAGCTAAAAGCTGTAATAACTATTATACAGTACTCATAATACGAACATAATTAAGTTAATCACCTAAGCATAATATTGCGTTTGGTCGGGCATTTCCAAGTTCTCACGTAAGCCCATAAACTCGTTGATATATGGTGGCGTCAAAAGTCGCGGTTCGTGGAAAGAAGCTTGTAGCTCATGTCAGGACATGGAACGGCCGCCGTATGAAAATGAGATCAGATTAGACTATATTATATTATACATACCTACTAGCGAAGCGCTTGACTTGCTTTTCGACGAGATCGAGGATAAGGTTTTGAAAGAGACGTTCGTTTAGTTCGGTTTTGTGTGTGAACTTACACCAAATGGTTTTGATGTAGACTTTCGTTCTGTAGGTTTTAAATTTCATTATTATTCATTATTGTAAGTACCTACTACACTATTACATATTCTGTGCTACTACCTCAGTAAGCAATTCACCTTACATAAGCCAGGATCAGCATTTAGCTAAATAATTTTGGAGTAGGTCGCCATTCTCACTTTGAAAATTTACCAAAATGGCCGAATATCTTTTTTTTTCTAAGTTGGGGCCTGTTTGAAATGTTTCTTCGAGTGTATTTAACGCTGATAACATGTTCTACAGCTTTCGGCGTCGCTTCGCCGCACAAAAATATGTTTTCATCCTTGTACTCGACATTATGCCTGAATATTACGCATACTTGCATTATTACGTCATTTTTGCTTTCTGCGTGGCGTTTTCCGTAGTTACAGTGGCACAAAGTGTTCTTCGTTGTCTATGAAATAAGAGAATTCAATAACTATTTCTATTGAAGCCTAGGCTTCAGTCAACATATACTTACCACCAAACCGGTACCAAGAACGTAATTAATTACTGTTTCGGAGAAAAAGGAAAACTTTTACTGAAAGAGCTACGCTCCTAGCTACGCTTTGGAGTAAATTGTATAACTTTGTAGGTTACGTATAGACGCCAGCACATCAACCTACTACAATCTGTCAAATTTCTTTAATTGATTTTCAACTTTATCGCTAAAGCATTAGGTTCAAGGTTGATTGGGAAATTTTGACAGTTTCGGATAACTTGATGTGTTGGCGTCTGCACAACTTACAAGGTATGATGTCGTGATTTGCATGTTTAGAGCTGATTTATATTTTCAGTATTTACAGGTTCAAGGTTTTAGTTTATTGGCACTTAGTACTATTTTAGAAGGCTGAATGTAGCCTCGCTGTAGGCGCTTGTTGCTGTAACTTCGTTGACAAAGGCAGTCTCATTTAAATTATGTGCTTTTAACAGCTTGTTTTGTTTGAATGGAAATTAGCATGCTTATGTATCTAATATTTGTTAGATATTATTAACAAACACAATAACGTAGGATCTCTATCTTTTATTTTAAATTTCCGTCAAAACTAGGTACATATTATTATCGAACCCATGAGAAACGGATTATCCAAGTAACAACCTACTTAAAACATACCTACTCTATCAAATCTTGATGTAAAGTAAATAATAAAACTTTAAAAACAAGCAACACAATAGCTTTTTGTCTATTACAAATTGCTTCACGGGGCAACTAATGCGTACAGTCCGCCCAGTATATTCTGAGACCCCATAGTGGCGCTATTTGTACAGGTAAAAACGCAACAATGGAAAAATCAGTACATTTACATCTAGTTCCATGTTTCTCCGCTTGCCAAGGTATGCTGGGCATACTGTTTCCCATCTGTCAGCGATGGACGCAGTTCATGGAGGTAGATAGGTACTTCGTCAAGGGCAAGGCCGTCGGGTCGACGACCCACACGTTATGGCTATTTAGGGATTATGCCGCGTTACGAGTCTCTAATTCGTTATCGTATATAAACTTTATGTTTAGTAAAAATATTAAAATAAATTGTCGGAAATACAGTCATAGGTACCGATTTGTTTAAACTTTAGATAAGTTTAAACTAAGTACACACTTAAAATTTGTCTAGGGATTAAGCACGTTTTTGCTAGTTACTAAAAATCAGGTTTTTTATTATATTTTTGTAACTATTATGGATATTTTTTTTTATAAATTTCGTCATTTGAAAACAGAATAGTTTTTGAAAATCTTCTGTTAAGTCGTAATCCTATAAAATCCTGCAACGGGTTTGAGGCCAAATCAGTAAAAGTTCTGCCATACTTCTGAGTGGAATCAATACAAAAGAACGTATATGAAGAAGACGTCATTTGAGCCGAAAAGAAATGATTAGAGCCGTGGGAATGTTGGGAGCTGGTTCTCGGCAACGTGCTATGGCAATCGCTCTGAGCACTACGCAGAGTGTTATAAGTCGACTTTGGATAAGTTACCGCATCACTGGCCAGCGTGGCAGGTCGACATGGAGGACGAGCTCGCATCACCACACGCAGAGAAGATCGTTACATATAAAATTACTGCTAAACGAAATCGTACAATGACCGCGATGATGTTGGTTACGAGACTTCATAGCTCTTTAGGGATATTAATAATAAGCGACCAAACCATAAGAAATCGCTTACATGAGGTTAATCTCCGTTCCCGAAGGCCGCTACGTGTACCATCTATTGAGCCCCGCAATCACAGAGCCCGGTTACAATGGGCTCGTGAACACAGAAATTGGGCAGAAGAAGAGTGGCATTTTGTGTTTTTCTGACGAATCTCGCTTTGGTATGAGGCCAGATACTAGACGTACACGGTATTGGAGGATGCCAAGAACGTTTAAAATCATGTCAGGAAGTCCATGGTGTCCAGTGGTGGAACAATCATGATATGGGCAGGTATTTGGATCGGCGGAAGAACCGAACTGATTTGGATCAGAGGCAATCTCAATGCACAGATTTACGCTGAAACGATTGTATCAGATGTTGTCATTCCTTTGCGGACCCAATTTGGTACTTCATTTCTGCATAGACACGATAATGCACGTCCACACACTGCTAGAGTCGTTGCAAACACATTTTCCGCAGCTAATACCAACGTCCTGCCATGGCCTGCTCAATCGCTAGACTTGAATCCCATTAAGTACACATGGGATATGCTTCAAAGAAGAGCTCTGCCAAATATGGATGCCGTACACACACCAAAAAATCTTTTAAGCCTGTTACAACGGACGTGGGCGGCCATTCCGCAACGTGACTTGGATGAACTCATATTGAGTAGCCGAATCACTGCGATTGTGTTATACGCGTTAACGGCGGAAATACAGATTACTAATTGTTTATTATACGTGTTAACGGCGGAAATACAGACTACTAATTGTTTATTTTACGCAATAAAAATCTTATATTTTTATCACATTTTAATGTCAGGATTACCTAAGGTGAAAAATCCAACATAAGCAAAAATCGTGAAATGTCTTTATTAATGCAAAAGCAGAGAGTACTTTATCGATCTACACATACGAAATCATTTAAAACATTTTATTTAGTCATTCTAAAAAGACATTTTTATTTAATTTCAATAGGGCAATATAATATATTTTTTTTTAAATAAGTACCTTGATCCCTAGACACTTTTGATGTGTGTATGTATATCAGCCGAATAACCATAATATTGAACCCAATCAGATGAGTATGGTGACATTGGCGTACCTATATATACCAGAGATTAATACTGAAACCCAATTGCCGTAACTAAAAACGTTCAAAATCTAGTCGCAATCTCATGTCAGCGACAATCAAATGTCAAAAATGTAGGGAAATTATAGGTATTATTGACATATGGAGACAGATCAGACTGTGAATGTTCTTAAGATTACGAGAGATGCCACTTTGATGTCCATTACTTATATTCATTTAGTAGGTAAGTATATTTAAGACTACCCCGGACACATAGAGGGTATGAAGGTACCTATTCTAAGTTCAGCCCATGTCTTGCAAGAGACATCATCATCCATTACATTTTAATTTTAATTCCATTTTATGTCCAAAATTAATATAATCCCATTGTTTGTCTTATTTGTTTTAGTATATTCGTGTATTTATGTATATATTTATTTGCGCTTATTTATACATAATTAGGTATATATTATTATATTTATTGTTTTTAATAGGTATATTTAAATAAATATGTATTCCACGATTTCTCATAATTGCACCTACCACTGTTTGTCTCTGCATCACCCAAAGGTTGACTGGTAGAAAATGCCTATGGCATTAAGTCCGCCTCTGTACTTTTCTGTGCATGAAGTATTAAATAAATAAATATACAGTGGATTTCGGGTATAACGACAATGAAGGGACCACTCTATTTTCGTCGTTATATCCGGAAGTCGTTACAGGCAAAGGTAAAGAGATACAGACACGTACACATGTGTAGTTTATATTCATTTATTATTGAAAATATTTGCACACATAGTTATTCACCGGTACATTTAAAAAAATGTGTAATATTAGTTTGCTTCAATTTATTTTTTTGTGCTAGTGTACGCTGTAGGGTGTATTCTATTTTCATTACTTCTTCAATATCTATAATATCCTTTCCATCACCAAATAAACAGTATCTTTTAAGCTTTGTTACAACACCTAACACATCCTTAGTTGTAGGAATCTCACCTTCCTTGCAATCTTCTTCTTCCTCCTCATTTTCCTCATCTTGCGTCGTATGTGATGGAACAACAGTTTCAACAATTTCACTATCGGACAAATCGCTAGTAGTGATAAGTTGACTGTCAATATCAACATATGTTGCCCAGTCCGCAACATTTGTTCCGCTTGATGATACTGTAGTCAGTTGTGCCAATGGTATGTCCAATTCATCATCGGAGTCGTCGTCAATTGTTGTGATAGCCGAAGATTTACGGAACCCAGCGTGTAGAAAACACTTTTTGATCGTATCTGGAGTCACCCGAGCCCATGCCGTAGTTACCATTTCAATGGCATCTAAAATATTAACGGAAAACGGGCCTGCCGAGTTTTCAATGTCGTTCATCATTTTCTGTACTAAAATCTTCCTATAATGACTTTTGAGGGTTTTAATTATCCCTTGATCAATCGGTTGAATCACTAATGTAGTGTTTGGTGGTAAAAATGCCAGTTTTATGTTGGTCAAATTCTCTATTTTAGGATGAGCTGGGCAATTGTCAATAAATAAAATGATCTTCTTTTTGTTATTTCTTAACTGGGAGTCCCATTTGCGTAGAACTTTTTCGAAAATCTCTGAAGTCATCCAGGCCTTTTTGTTTGCTTCGTAATCAACTGGCAAAGATTTAACATTTTTGAAACATCTGGGTTTTTTTGCCTTGCCTATGACCAATAATTTTCTTTTTTCCCCTGCCATACTTGATGCAACAAGCACGGTGATTCTATCTTTTGATAATTTTCCACCAACGCACTTTTCCCCTTTAAATTTCAAGGTTTTGTCAGGAGTTAACTTAAAAAACAAACCTGTCTCGTCAGCGTTCCATATTTGGCTATCAGTATAACCTTCAGTCAATTTTGGGAAAACTGTTTTTAGCCAGTTGTCACAGTCACACACACGATACACGTTGCGATACACTAGCGGCTTCTCCACAAACTTTGCCTACTACAATATCGTGTCGTTGACGAAATCGGTATATCCAGCTTTCCGAACACTCAAAATCCATTTTTCCAAACAGTCTGCCAAATTGATTAGCCTTTTCTTGCCGCAGACGACCGCTCAAAGGTACGTTTTGGCTTCTTTGGGCTTTGAACCACATTAGAAGGGAATTTTCGATATCTTGATGCGTCGGTTTGCGGTTTTTCTTAATTTTTAAGGATTTGGATTCAAAGCATTCTAATATTTTATCACGGTTTTTCCACATCGTAGATACTGTTGAATGGGAAACTTTGTACTCTTTGCACAAATCAGCATTGTTTTCACCGTTTTTCAATTTTGAAATGATTCCCGCCTTTTCTTTAACAGTGAATGTGCGTCTAGCAGCCATACTTATTCAAAAGTTTACTAAACCCAGTTGCTACTCAGAATATCACTTTGTAACTGAACCATAAAAGCTCCGAAACGTACACGCTTCCCCTACCTACTTAGTTGATATCTATAAACAAAAGGTAAAGGTCTCCACACTTGCTGACCATCTGTGTGCAATGGATGTAAACAAAAGATAAGAAATATTTGTGAAAGAAAAAAATCTTTGTGTCTTTGGCGGCCGACTCCGGTCGCAATATCTGCATGGGATTTCTAGGAATTTGTTACAAATGATTCATTAAAAACAGTCGCTACACCCGAACTCGGCGTTACATCCAAAGTCGCTATAGCCACATGAATTTTGTACTAAAGTATGCTTTAAATTCAAGGGACTTAGATTTAACGTCGCTATAGGTAAATGGTCGCTACAACCAAGGTCGTAATAAATGAAATCCACTGTATAAGAAAAATAAATCAGTATATAAAATGAAGAGGAATTAAAATTGATGGTTTTTTATTCAACCTTCGAGCCACACGGGTTAAAAGGGATCAATCGACTAGTTACCTACCTAATACGCTAACAGGTAAAAAAAGTAAATTTAATACATCTAAAAACCTGACTGTGTAAAAAGTGAACTGTAAAAAAGATGGAAACAAGACGACCTATTTTGTCTCCAAACAATCTCATGCAGTCGGCGGCAATAGGTCTTAATAGTTAAATTTAAGAAGATGCCTCCGACTGCATGAGATTGTATGGAGACAAAATAGGTCATATTGTATATTCGCAAAAATTGCAATTTTTTTAACTTTTACAAAATATAGGGATAAGTTATTAACTTAAACATAGGAATTAAAGTAAGAAGCCAGTCTGGAAGTCTACATTTGGTAAATATTAATTGGATAATTTTTTATAGTTAAAAATGTACTTGATCCCTAGACACTTTTGATGTGTGTAAATACATACAAACAGGTCAAAAACATAACCCTCCTTTTTTGGCTTCACCGCAGTCGGGTAATAAACGATCGCTGGTTAGCTCCTGGGTTAACGTTTAGTTAAATAAATAAATACGAATATTTTACTGTCTGAAATTGACACCAGTGATTGAAAAGTTCTGTGGAAATCGGTTGTCATGGTATGGGCATGTGATGCGGAGGAATGAGGAACATGGATGGGTGTACGAGTAGGGGAAGACACGAAGAAACGATAGATGGACTTGACGCCTGCTGCTATATCGACGGACTGTATGAATGATGATATGGTTAGAAGGGGAGTGACTACTGAGATGACGACTAATAGAGAAGTATGGAAGACAAAGATATGTTGCCACGACTCCAAATGAATTGGGATAATAAGGCAGGAGAATGATGATTTCAATGTAAGCCCACGAACTCGATTCATGACTGGAGAAATGTTACTTGGTGTAACATGGTAATATTTTAAGACACAAATACTGCCTACGCAGCTGCGCACGTGCTGTCAGAATTATAGATCTGGAAAACTAGAAAATGAACACTGTACACATTTAAGCCTCGTTGGCCATGTCTCTAAGGAAGTGTGCTTCTTTCATTGGTACCAAAAGAAATTAGGACTTTTTCGTAACCATTTATTTCACTACTAGCCGCGCCCCGCGGTTCCACCCGCATAAGTCTCGATCCCGTAGGGATATCGGGATAAGAAGTATCCTATATGTTAATCTAGGCTATAAACTATCTGTGTGCCAAATTTCAGTGAAAGATCCATCCATCCATACATTCATCTGCATCCTCACAAACTTTCATTTATAATAATAGGTCTTCACCTATGTAATTGGAGATTCTTTAACCAGCGTTTTCAGATTTAATTATCTGTGGATTGGCGCGCAATTCGAAATTCAAATAAATTTTATTCGAAAGTCGTGTTAATTTAATTTCAAATTCAGTCATTTGTTTTTAGATTGTTTTTTTTTTGTTTTTGTGAAATTGTGGTAGTTTTTGGCGCCATGGATAAACTGAAAAATTCGTACAATCTTCGAATATGAGTTCCTACCTACGTAGAAATACCGCTGCGCAAACCACACGAAACATTAACGACGTGTACGGGCCTAACACTGCTTGCATAAACACGGTCCATTATTGGTTCAATCGTTTTAAATCTGGAAATTTTGAGTTAAAGAACGAGCCTCGCGGTCGGCCGTTGACTATTGTCGACAACGACGAATTGAAGGCGATAGTGAAAGCGGATCCAACTCAATCTACGGCTGAGCTTGCTGCAGGCCTTGGAGTTAGTGTCAAAACCACATTGTAGCACTTGCGTCCAATCGGAATGATTAAAAAGCTAGATAATTAGGTGCCACACGAACTAAGCGACCAACAGCGAGACTTACGCGTCGAAGCATACATAGCACTACTGAATCGGCATAGAAACGAGGGAATTGGACGTAGTTACACGAAAAGGATCCAATCCACACATGACTTTGTGTGGATTGGATCCTTTTCGTGTAACTACGTCCAATTCTAAATCGAATTGTTACCTGCGATGAAAAGACAATCCTGTACGACGATAACCGTAAGCGTTCGTCTCAGTGGGTGGACCCGGGTACAGCACCTAATCAGTGCGCTAAAAAAAGATTCCTCATAGAAAGATGATGGTGAATGTCTGGTGGAACAGACTTGTATCAGCTTCTTACCGAATGACACAATAGTAACGGCAGATATCAATTGCCAAGAATTGCAAACAATGACGGAGAAGCTCGCAATTCAACAACCAATACTGGTCAATCGCTCTTCCCCATTGCTTCTCCACGACAACGCGCGAGCTCACACTTCACGACAGACCATCGCAAAGCTACAAGAGTTACAGCTGGAAGCTCTCCGTCACCCACCGCACTCTCCGGACCTTGCCCCAACAGATTTTTACTTTTTTCAAAATTTAGACAATTTTTTAAGTAGGAAAAAAATCAACACCCGAGAGGCAGTACAAAACGCTTTCGCTGACTTCATCGCCTCCCGTCCGGCAGACTTCTACAGTAAAGGGATATTCAAACTGCCATCAAAATGGCAAAATTGTATAGATAATTTGCGCCAGTACTTTGATTAGCTGAAATAAAAAAAAAAACAAAATTTTTATATTTTAAAATTTTCATACAAATCTCTAATTTCATAGGTAGACCTAATATTAGTAGGATAGGTTATGATCACAGCATGTATGGATTAAATTTTTGGATAATTTTATGTTTATGACTATTTGACTAATGCTCTGACTGAAGGACAACGCAATTGGGTTTTTCCTCGATAGAATTTAATTCCGAAAATAACTCTACTTTTTTATATTTTTTTTCTGTCATTCTAAAATCCTAAGTAATTTAATTGCAAAATTGTATTCAAAATGTGCGTATTATTAGGTTATTGAAAACTAGCCGGACTGTAAATATTTTTGATAGATACCTAGCTTAATTTATTTTTAAACAATTTTTATTTATTTTGACGCTTCCTTTTTTATTTAAGTTCCACCGCATTGTTGCACTCTCTTTTTTTCGCATGTGGAAGTAATTGACTCTATCACTTTCTTATTCCCGGCCAGTTCGGTTTTCCCAGTTTTTACAAACATATATCACCTAAAGCCGACGTTCGCACGGACGCGAAAATAACGCGGCGGGATTTTCAACTCTCGGTGTTGAGCCGAGCATTGAGTATACAACAGAGTGTATTCCAACGCGTGGAATAAACACACTGTTGGATTTTCAACTCTCGGCGCTAAACAGAGCGTTGAAAATCCAGTGCGCGATAAAATCACGCCGCGTTATTTTCGCGTCCGTGCGTACGTCGGCTAAGACTCATTTTGCTTAGTTACTGCTGTTTGTTAGTTACCTAAGGACTCTTCTAATCCCGCTAATAAAGGTACAAATAACCTTTTCACGACACTTGCAAAGTGTTACACACTTTATTAAAAATAAAGATCGGGGGCATCTGAAAAAAATCTTCAGAAATCTTTGTGAAAACTTATTGCATTGTCAATTGTTGGAACTACATCATAAAGTACATTTTGAAGGTAGACTGTAAATTTCTCTGATTTTCAGAGTTTTTATAAAACACTGTTGGTCCATGGACTGCAAATCCAGAAATAAACTTACAGTCCAAAACAATTCGAAAATGTCGGACATTCTTGCTTGTAACAAGAGTAAATCACGTGTCCCTCTAATCTTAATTAGATCAACATTAACTTGATAATACTGGATACTTTGCCTATTTCGAAGTTAAAAAGCGTGAGAAATGCATATTATGAACACGTTAACATTTTATGTTAATTAGGTAAACCAACTTAATTTTCCAGCTTAAGTAAAAAGTACCTATTTAGCAATATTTCTGTTTTGTGGTGCTTTTTTAGGGTCCCGTACTGAAAGAGTACCAATTACTAAGGGTCCGCTGCCGTCCGTCCGTCTGTCTGTCACAGGGCTGTATCTTTTGAACCTTAATAGGCAGACACTTGACATCTTCACAGAGTACTATTATATAGCCACTATAACAAAAAATAAAAAATTAAAAGATTAAAAAATGTGTAGTGTTATATTCAAGGTGGTATAGAAAGAAGGTAGTACGAACGGAACCCTTCATGTGCGGGTCCGACTCGCACTTGGCAGCTTTTTTTAAAACACTTTCGTCATTAATTTCTCATCGGGATACTCGCAAGATCCTCTGACATTGTAAGCCAATGATTCATAAATATTTTCCAAGAAAAACGATTCGTGTCAAAATTATGCGCAAGGGAATTTATTGTGAGCCAAATTTTGGTGCCCTTGCGAAATATTATACAGAATTCTTACTAAGAATAATATCTAATGTTAATGTTGTTTACGGTGACATGACGACTGACCTCTTTTTATTCTATTTTTTCTTTACATAGATTATCAAAACACCACGGTGTATGTAATGTGATCAGATATATGCCAATGGCCTTGGGTGCATAGCTTGCGTGTTCTGTGCTGAGCTCACGCAACGCGTCGTACGTCCACCTAGTAATAGGACACGCCCATCAAGGAGCGCTGTCCCAAATTACACGCATTATTAATTTATTATACTTAGAACAAAAGGTATTATATTAAAACACGTATACTTGAAGATAAATAATTAAATTATCTTTAAAATGGTGAAGGTTTCATAAAAAATACGCTTGATAGTTTCTGCGTGATTCTCAGTTTTTTATCCGCGTTAGACATAACTTTACAAATTAATTACACTATGTATTATTAATTGTAATATAAACATAACCAAAAATATTCACATATCTTCGGTCTTATGAAAATTCTCTAATTTAAAATAAGTATATTTTTACCAAATCATTAACACTACTCGTTTAGACGTGATCTTCACTTTAAAATCATTAAAAGTCGGTTATCGTCGCCATAAGAAACTACCAGAGAAACTAATGATGTCTGGGTGCCATTTGATACTTGACTTTTATTAGCTTGGTTAAACATTTATGGTACTGTAGGCCCTCTTTTCGTATAGGTTTTTAAATATTTATTCATAATAATAATCATAACTCTTCTTAAATTGCGTGAAATTGGAAATTTAAACTTGAATAACTCTTAGAATTGTATCTTTCTTTTCCTATATAATAACGTGTATCTTCTCATTAAAAGTATGAATACAAGCCTTAATTAACCGTCCCCTTTTACCTACATTATGAATATTATGATGATTACCTACTTTATAATTTATATTAAAAATATGAATAATTAATGCGTAATCAGCTGTTCCGTACATTTATGTTCGCATATCTCGTCAAAATGTACGGAACACCTGATTTTTTACGCGATTTCAGGTTTGGTCCCATAGTAAAAGTTGTTCATAATGATGAGTACAATGACCCCTTAAGAGGTTGTGCGTTAATTATGTTACACCTTGTATAAATTATTGATACGCCTTATGTACAAGTCCCCAAAATGTGTGGTCTTACATGTCTTTTGGGTATATCTTCCATTGCTGGTACATACTACCCAAGCTATCAATATAAGAACAGGCATGGGTGGAAAAACCAGGAGTTACTGGGACCCAGACTGCATTCATTATTAAATTCCGCAAGTGATTAAACTTTAGTTAGTCAGAAAGCCAAAATTCCAATACGCCACAAAGGAGTCGGAAACGATTACATACAATCTTGGGCCTGAATGTAACCAGATGTAAATGATTGTGACTTAACAGATTCAAACTTATCAGTCCCTCGCTGAAAATTCTGTAAATTATGACAATCTGAGAGCCGAGTTATTAAAGGTTTAGTAAAAGTAAGATTATGTCACAATCTTTATCTAACAACTGATTCCTGAAGTTGCGAAAGATTTCTTCTTGAAACACAAATGTTTATTATATTTCGTCCAAGGGTCGTTGACCTAATGTATTGCAGTGACTAGTTGCTATGCCACAATTCACACAGCGATCCATAGTTTCAACAATATCCAATCTACAAGCTGCGGCGGTAAAATCCAAAATAACAATTCCAAGTCAAACGTGTGAGCGATCTTCGTTATCCAGGGTGACAACGAGGGTCGTACAAGGTAGGCAGGGTCAGAATCCGCAAAAAACAAAGCAGTGGTCGTTGAAAATGAAATAACCGGGAAAGCACTCAAAACGCATCGGAAAACACAAAACGAGTGAGCAAGCAAGAGCAGTCGGCAACTGTCTACTGTCAATATTAGTCAGCTCACAGCAGCTGTCATGCCAGTGACATGGACTAAAACTATAAGACGGATTTATTCGATATGAAATCGATTATCATTATATTGATTTTTCAGTAATTAATTGATATTTTATTTATTACTATGAGTGAGTATAATATATATAGTGCCTTTAATTATTCGAGTTAATTATCTAGTGCAAAGGTTTTCTTTTTGTAATTGTGTAATCGATTACTCAAATAATCGATAATCTCACAAAAACTATCTTTCTCATATTTCTCCGCTTCCAGATCAAGAATTGAGCTGATTTTTGATATTCTAAGATAAAAAAATATGACTAATTTTTTAGTTCATATCTCAACTTATTACATTTGGACCCACCGTTTTCCATCTCCTTTACAATGTAGGTTTGTTTTCCTTTTATTTTCCCCATCCCATGTCGTCATTTCCCGCACCTGATTGAGAATACCTGGTTTCTATTTCTATCAGGAAAACCTGAACATTATTTACGAGTAGATAAGTACCTACATTTTGCTCCATGTCCTGTCCTTGTCTTGTCAGTCAAGTTAGAAATACAGTTGATTAACAATCCAACAAAAAATGGAAAGTCAATATTATTTCTAACATATTCGCTGAACCTTTCTTGTGAACTGGCACGATCTGCGTGTGCGTTGAAATAAGGATCGACCACAAGCGTGCAGTTGGTGTAACCTTTATCACTATTGTCATAAGGGCTTTTGTTAAGTGGCAGGGTGTTGGTGAAGGTTGGTGGTAGACGCGGAAGCGTTGACGGTGTTCCCACACGTGTAATCATTAGCTGTTCCAGGGAACCAGTGCGCGCGGGCTGACGATGGGAACAGCACCATTATTGACACTACACACTTACTGTCGCACTTTATTGTAACTCTACCTACAATGATAGTTTTATTTATTCTTGTTCTATGATCGAGCGGATGATTGATCACCTGAAATTCGTCGTAGAATGATTGATAGTAATAATTAGTATTGAATGTTGTTGATTGCTTGAACCTTTCATCACTACCTCGTCTTAGTAAATTAGCAATTCTCGAAATCTGTCGAAGCTCTTCTTCAAATACTGTTTAGTAGTTTCCTTCGTACGAAAATAATCAAAAACAACAACAACACCAAAAAAAAAATCAAATGCTCAAATTTCGATAGTAAATTCTAAGGCCGCGTCGTAGTGCCACAATACTTAGCAGCATTCTGTAGCAGAAGTCAGTACAAATAAATCATTTCCAACCATGTCATTACATGGGCCGACACTTTCCTAAGAATTCGTGGTCTGGAATACAAACCTCAGATCTAAGCTATGATTACACTGAACGCTTCCCTCCACACCGCGCGACACGTCATCAACATTATGGTAGAAAAAAACCGGCCAAGTGCGTGTCGGATCACGCACAATGAAGGGTTCCGTAGTTGGGATGAATTTTTCCCAAGAACAAAGTTAACATTGTAGTTGAAAAACATGTTCCCCATACATTCCAACCACAAATGTAAGTTTGTACTTACAAAATTGTGTGATTTATGTAGACTTCTTATAGGTTTTCCTGTAATCTATAAGTATAGAATAGATAGAATATATTCTCTGTATTTTTTTCAAAAATTTTAGGCTCAGGAGTTTCGGAAATAAGGGTATGGTTAATTTTCACCAATTTTGTTTAATAACTTTAAAACTATTTATTTTAAAATTATAAAAACATATATTTGAAATCCTTATAATAGCACTTTCATTTGATATGCCACGGTAGAGTTTGCAAAACTTTTTTTTTATTTTATAATTTTCCTCTCAAAAGTGAACCCCATATTCAAAATTCATTTATTTACGTTACACGTTCGTGTTACAGAAATTCATATGTGTACCAAATAACTTAATCGGTCCAGTAGATTCGGAGCAAATCGGCTGTGACAGACGGACAGACAGACATACGAGTGATCCTATAAGGGTTCCGGGTATTCGGACGTACGGTACCCTATAAAGAAAAAAAAAATGTTATTGCGCAATTTGAAGCGTCGTTGGTGTTCATTCTTCGCCGTAATTGCTGCGGCTAATAGCACCAGCTGCCGAGATATCACTGTATTAAAGTTTTATATTATTTTATAACTATTATTCTGAGTATTTTTTGGTTAATCAAAGCGTTTGAAATCGTTTGGTTCCTATATTACTTGAGCTAGAATTCAAATGGTTTCAAAGACTATTTTCAACGGTCTTCACGGATCTTGTAGACCTGGAGGAAATCTTAAGTCAGGACGTGAGTAGCAGGTCATTTATCTTTTAAAACCTAACAAGGCCTACAATACTGTTAATTAAAATGTAAAGTCAATTTGCATACTTTATGATACAACAGTTAAATAGGTAGGTACCCTATTTATGTCCGCAAAGACAGTATGGCAGTTGAATCGTGCGCAGATAATGATTAATACAAATAGCAAATACAGTTGCAATTGACCATAAACATGGGAATTATCCGAGTAACTGTTAGTTGTGTATCTGTAATTATAAAATCTAGTGGCTCAAGGCTAAAATAATGAATATGAGACAATAATTCAGCGCTGCGGTGCAGTTAGCCCGTTTCACGTTGTCGGCCACCCGTTTGTTAGTTCTGCCGTAATCTTGGGATCAATGATTATGAGACATGCACGCGGTAAAACGGCTTCATTATCAATAAACATGTTGTTTTTAAGTCTTCAATTTAAATTTTGATAGACCGTAGCACCGAAGGCAAGGTCTGCGGAGATGTTCTTTTGTAGCTCTAACGAGTTACTTCGCAGACGTCATGATTTATGATTATGACATAAAACATCCCCTGAAGCGAGTTTTTTTTTATTCATGTGACCAAGACTGTGAACCTTTTGAATTTAGGGGTCAACCCCTGCGAATTTTTATTGCCAAATTGTTGAAAGGTGTCGGCGCGGTCACACTACAATGGCCGCTTGGACACCTTATAACAATCTGGAATGTGCACTCTAAAGCGAAGGGTCCACATTAATCGGAATAATACTTTGCGAATCGTAAAAAAAAAAAAACTTTTGGGTCTGTCATCACAATTTTAAAACTAACTTTTTGTGATAATGCGCGTGCATTTCATGTGAAAATCTAAAGCAGTTGTATCGACTGTGAGTACAGAATTTTCAATGCCAGAAACCGCAGGAGTTTCTTAGATTAAAGTTTTTAAAACAATAATTTTCGCAAACAATGAGATTCTGCATTTGTTCATCAACTTTTGAAGAAATAATATTCTAATCTCTGTTATTCTCTATACCTATTAACTTCACGTAATGTATTTATAAGACAGGTATAATCCTAATTAAGTAAAGTTTACTTTTATTCTGTTTAATTTGATGTCGTTCTTTCTAACAACTAGTAGATCTGTTTATGTGGATAACGTTGTGATTAGTGTATTAGTTAGGTACCTCTATTATTAAGTTCTAACCTATGTTTACTTATTACTACACTACTGTTTGTTGTCCTAAATAAATAAATCCTCCTAAATCGAGCCACCGTGCATTTTTATGTTTATAGGCAAAAAACATTAAAATAATGATAAGTAAAAGTTTTTATGAAGTTTTGAAGCCGACTTACTGGCCAGTAAGTCACACAGGCCAGTCACTGTTGATATCACTATTGTTCCAAGTTTGAATTGACGAATTTGAAAATGAGAAGAAACTAGGAGTTTGGTCGCTCTTAAAGAATCAACAAGCTTTGATTAGAGCATCAAGAAGTCAATAGTTACTTCGTTATTTGTTTTGTTCATAAAAAGAGTATCGCAATGTTTTTCATTCATTCTGATGTTCAAATTATGGATACTGCCAATACTGCTCCTGCAGTAGCAGCGAAAGCTGTGGTGACCCTTCTTCAGTCTGAGCTTAGTCAGCGAAACGTATGTGCACACCTTCATGCAAGTCGTTCTGCCGTTCAAAGAATTTACCATCGATACCTGGAGACTGGCGGCTTTGTGCGCCGTCCAGGAGGACCACGAAACCGGGTCACTACAGCACGACAAGATCGGTTTATCTTTACCACCAGCCTGCGTAATCGACACCTGACCTCAGTACAGGTCCACGAACAGCTTCGAGACTTTCATGGACTGACTGTTTGAGCTCGAACTGTTAGAAGGAGACACGAAGAACGTGGCCTGAAACCTCATAAGCCAGCCAATGGTCCCAAACTGACACGTGCTCACAAAATGGCGCACATACAGTTTGCACGCGAACATTTGCATTGGACTCAACGTCAATGGAGCCAGGTTCTTTTCATAGATGCAACCAAGCTTACTTAAGTATGGCTATGATGGACGTAGGAAAGTCTACCGAAGACAGGGAGAACGTTTTCAGCAATGTTGCGTTGAAGGGAAGGTGAGTTGTGCGGGTGGGTCCCGGACAGTCTGGGGCGGAATTTCCACCGAAGGATAACCTGGCCTTGAGGTGGTGACAGGACCACGGTTGCCACCACTAAATAGAGACCGATACATTTGACAATGCCTAGAGGCTCATGTGATGCCATATATGCTGAGTTTGTGGAAGATTTCATTTTTATGCATGATAATGCAAGGGCGCACACTGCAAGAATTGTTAGAGAATATCTGCATGACGTTAGTATCGCAGCAATGGAATGGCCAGCAAGAAGTCCTGATCCTGATCCAATGGGGAACTTATGGGCTGAGCTGAAGACATGTGTTCGAACACTACGAACTAACCAACCAGCTCCAGAAACTTTGCAGGAGCTGAAAACTGCCATTTTGGAAACATGAGAGAATATTCCACAGCACGTCATAGTGGCATTAATTAATTCCATGCCGAACCGCATGACAGCCGTCGTAAATGGTCTTGGAGGTAAAATAAGGTACTAAATAAATGTTTACTCTATATAAACCATTGTTTTCTTAAAAAATTTCACGCAAATTTTGCCCCCGAGAAAAGCGAAAAGACAACTTATTGCAATTCAACTGTTTTTTTAGTACTTATTCCGATTTTAAATTTGGAACGGTGACCAACGGAAATGATAGTGACTGACAACTTCAAAACCACTTTTTTTTTCTTTGTACTACCATAATTTAAAAAGATAGAGACCTTTA
This sequence comes from Fissipunctia ypsillon, assembly GCA_947568875.1. Classification (NCBI taxonomy): domain Eukaryota; kingdom Metazoa; phylum Arthropoda; class Insecta; order Lepidoptera; family Noctuidae; genus Fissipunctia; species Fissipunctia ypsillon. Next base: position 10,481,755 of record OX387645.1, on the reverse strand, counting down.
AACAAAAATATGCAGGGTGGCTCAATTCAGGTATCCGGGAGTGTAGTATATTCGTTTAGTTAGTTTACGGCCAATTAATTCCCCACATCCAGAAAAAAAAAGTTATAGAACTAATTTCTGGTTGTATCCCCTAAGCAAGTACTTTGTAATACAATTACACAAAGTTATTAATACTTTGTGAACGTTTTAAATGGCAAAGGTACGATGGACAGGTGTTTCTACACCACATGACATGTTACATGACATTTAATTGCTATAAATAATACTCCATGCAAGTACTTTGCAATTGCAAGGCTGTGTAACATGGAGGAGTAATGAATAAAGTGATCATTTTGCTGCACTCATCGAATTTTAGTGGGTAGTAAAGAATCCTATTGGCAGGCGTAGTTGTCGCGAAATTTTTATAATATGAGCCCTAAGGAGATTATTTATTGTGTCGTTTGACTAAAGGGCATAGGGGTCAAACGACATTATACAAAAATTGCGAAATAAAAAATCTGTTGTTCTCTACATTTTGACGAGTTATGCGCGAACATAAATGTAGGGATGACTGATTAGGTTTTCGCAATTTCACGATTGGTACCATAGTAAATGTTGTTCCTAACGATGAGTACAATGACCCTTTAAGAGGTTGTGCTTTATTTAAATTACACCTTGTATACTTATGATATCTGATTAGCAAGAAAGTTGAAGGGTTGAACCCCTTCAACCCTTCAACTTTCTTCAAGTTTGAAAGTGGCGCCAGTGACAGAAAAGTTGAAAGGAGGATGAGGGAGGAAACGCATGTGACTAAAAGAGTGATGAATATAAATGTTGTTGAAGAAGGCCACAGAAAAGATGGATGGGTCGTGTGAGGAATGATATGAAAGAGAAGGGAATGAATAGCGTGACGGTTGACAGGGGACGATGGGATGAAGAAAACGTGTTGCGCCGCCCCCACGTAACATGGTACAAGGACAGGAAGATGATGCTGATATCTGCATGCTGACACAACGATTATCTTCAACGTTCGTATGAATATGACGTACCTATGGCGTTCTGTCGTGCCGCGCCGCCGCGCCGTCCAGCCGCCCGCTATCCCTCCATTTATTTATCACTCCGTGCCACATGTAAGCTATGTTTAACAAGTTGATACATACATCACTATTAGTTATATACACGTTAGGCAGTTTGTACTTACCCGGATATAATACGTTAAACACCAGCCTTTCTCTTAGGTACAATAGATAGGCCCTAATAATGTACCAAACGGCCAATTATATCGAATAGACGCTATTTATCTGTAAAGCAGTGAAATATTCGCTAAATAGCTGTAATTTAAAATACATTGTTGAAATGTCTGGTGTGTAATTACTAGGAATAACGAACAAATTGATTTATCTTCAGTACGCAACTGATTATAGACTTAATTTGTAAGTAGTATCGGTAAAGGAATACTTATAAAGTAATATCTGTAGGACTATATTAAAAAGTTTCAGGAAAATAACAGTTACTTGAAGTAGCTGTTGGTTTCCTGAACCTTTTTTAGGGTTCAGTACGTACGAACGAAAAAACGGAACCCTTATAGAATCACTCGTGTGTTTGTCTGTCTATAAGTCGGTCTGTCACATTCCGTGTAGAATAAAGTATATATAAATGAATAAATAAACACGACAGACTACGGTTGCCTTGCCATACTACGGATAAAAATATCAAACAATAAGTAATTTAAAAGACAAACGTCCGTCAGCAGCACTGGTGCACAATCCACAATCCAATATCCATTCAGAAATCACAAAATGCATTACAATGTTTCCATATTATGTAACAGCAAAATTTGCAATTGTTCTTTTATAGCGACGGACTGACGCAACACAAAGCCCTGAAAGATGTTGAATCGTTCACCTGTTCTGTTTTACAATCATTGCGGCACTTTACGGCACTATAAAAATATAGTGTAACTGCAAAATGCTCGATATACAGGCTTATTTAAATTCATCGGTAATAATCTTTCAGGGCCCAGGGGGTAAAAGTTGGGACTCGTGTATAAAAATCAAAAATCAGTTATTCTTAGGCTGGGAAACAGCACTTTTTGAACGTCAAAATTAACTACGTAATTACCTACATCCCAGCAAAACGCCCGTCTTTCACTAATTCGCCGTCCTAGTGTTTTAGCTGGGCAGAAGAAGAGGCGCAACAAACTCCCCCAACACATCTGTTTGTTACTTACTTTGGCTAAAAAGTCTTTACTAGTGTGGGACCAACTCTGTGACATGTCTAAAATACGTTTTTATTGGGTTTCCGTATACAAAGGGTCTTTATGTACGGCCCTATGGGACTCTATTGCTAAGCCTACGCCGTCTTTCTGTCTGTCAGTCACAGGGCTGTAGGTATCATTATTATGATAGCAAGCCGGTTGAAAATTTTCAGAGAATATAACTTGTAACTTTGGTTGCTATATGAATATGACAAATAAGCTAGACTGTTTCGGAGTGTTATACCATGAAAGAAGTTTAAGAGAAATATACATAAAAATAAATTTTACCCCCTGATAGATTGCCATTGAATTCAAACAGCCTGTACCATAGATATAATAAAACTGTTTTTCATATTTCTATGGCCTGTACCTATGCATTGACCAAATGGTCTTTTGATTTTACTTCGTCACAACCAAACCAGCATTCTGTAATTTGATACGGAAACATTGAGATTATCAATCGATTTATAATTTTATTTCTCTATTCGATGCTGCGTTTATTTCTATTTTTATTGTGAAGAAAACCGCAGGAAGTTATAGTTAACACATTTAGTGTTCACCACCCGAAAGCTATTATTATTGACTCTGGAGGCTGTTGCGGTTTCTGAAAGCGAAGAAAGTTGGAATCGAAAAGTAAATTGTACTTTTTTTTTTTATGTGTAGGTACTTTTGTAGGTAAGTAAATCTGTGGAAGTACATTGGATCTATTCCAAAAAAAATCTCTCCGTGAAAACTTACGTGAAGTGTGCTGTCAATAGTGTCAATCCCTAGCGTCAGGTGGAGTGACAGCTCACTTCAAGCTCACTGTGTGATTTTTACAAAATAGACTGGCAGGTGGTAAGTGAACAATGAACTACACAAATATTGGTCCGCCGAATGCTTAATCAGTTAATGCTGAAACAAATCAAACAGAATCGCTGTCATAAGTCAGATAACTTTCCGGAAGTTAGTATGTACTTAAGTAATATTATTTTAATTTCATATCAAATTTAAAATTGTCACTTTGTGAAACTGAAAAGCTTTTTCCATCGCTAACTAGACATATTTAAACATCTCTTGGATGATTACATCCTTAGTATATTTAAAGATCAACATACATAGTATCGTCATTCTTAGCAGGGCAGGGGTGAATACAAGAAGGCTTGAGAGGGCTGCAGCGCGGGCGCAGATTCAAGATGGCGGACGCAAGGGTTCAATGATCTTAATGACTCACCATGACGGCTAGCTACAATGAACTTTTATTTAGATTTTTAAGCTGACATTTATTATCAGTTGCATTTTTATTATGATTTTTATGATGATGCGCATAATGCGTAATAAAACCCGATAAAATTAGTAACGATATTTTTAATCTTCTAATTATTATGCTTATAGGTATATTAATTATTTTATAAACGCGTGAATGGCATTCCATTTAGTTTCTTGAACTGCACTGTGCAGAAAACACTTTGGGTTTTTCCCATTGGCAAGCATATCTGGTTAAATAAATTTAAACTCTAAGGTCCACCTCGCGTGCCACGTTTCTTTCAAATAAAACTGGTGTTCAATATAATTTGGCATAATTAAACGAACAACCCGCACTGGGCCCGCGAGATGGATTAAGGCTCACTCCCTCTCACAGAGAGGATGAGGCCTGTGTCCCAGCCACTGCTGGAACATTCTAGGCTGATTATGCTACGACTTTAAAATTGCTTTTCCAATGTTTTTCCTCCTAAAATTGTTCAACTCAAACACCTAAACAGCAAGGAACTCAAATTCGTCGTAGCGAGGAGGCACACGGACACAGGTTACGGCCGATTTACTTTGACGGTACTCTCGATATTACGTCCAACAGCACGTAATAGAGCTGCGATCACTCAACCCCCTCCCGAGCCCCGCACAGCCCTCTCCCCGCCTCCCGCTGTCCAAGAGGCGCACTACTTCAGTTTTTAGAAGCAGGCGATGCGAAGCCTCGAAGAGCTTGACGAATCAGCCCCGTGCCGTGACCGTTTGGACATACCAATCGACGAATCGAACCAAATTTCGAGGAAGGCATTACGCTCCACTAAATAACTAATCCCGCGATTGTTTCAGTTTACCTGACGACGGATCATTGAAATTGGAATTTTGGTTACGAAATTGGAAAACACGTTGGTTCAATGGCAGAACTAGAAATATATAAGATGTAACATAAATAACGCACAACCTCTTAAGGGGTCATTATACTCATCATTATGAACAACTTTTAATATGGGACCAAACCTGAAATCGCTACATTTTGACGAGTTATGCGAACATAAATGTAGGGAGCATCTGATTTTTTTTTGCGATTTCAGGTTTGGTCCCATAGTTAAAGTTGTTCATAATGATGAGTACAATGACCCCTTAAGAGGTTGTGCGTTAATTATGTTACACCTTGTATAAATATCCAGTGAAAACCAAGACTGCAACTGGTTGTGATAAATCTTTACGACTTCCTAATTAGCTATATTTTCTCAAGCTTTTCCTATGTTTTATGGATTGCTTGTATAACCCATCCTTTCCTAACTTTAGTATGAAATTATGCAACATATTTTCATACCAAGTACCTAAAAATCTTTGGAACAGGCAAAATTAACTTTTGAACATGCTATCATAGCCAACAGCGAAATGGCTTTAACTTTCACGATTTAGAACCAATATTGTCATCTCTAAATAAACCACACCACTTATATACTACGATTGAACAGTAAAATATTAAGCTTTTCGACATCGGTAAAGCCGACTGCAAAAGCTCTCCTCCAATACACAGATAAGTGGCCTAGCGTCATATTGAGCTAACCGCATGCACGACTCATAATTTCACAGCTAACATCTCTCTCTCACACATCAGCTTATGAACGTGCATTGTTGAGCGAGCGCTGTGCCTAGTGTGGGATCGATTAACACGTCACTACATTATGCTAACCTTTCTTATTTGTGCTTGAAACTACTAAAGATATGGGCAGAAGGACCACGCGGAAAACGCACGCTTACATAGACGACAGACGAAGGTCTAGTCTGAACATTTAGCTGAATTTATTCAATTTATTGAATTTATTTATATTTATTCTGTATCGTCTGAGAAACTTTTTGCCCGCTAAGACGAAAACTATGCTTGTGCAGACTTTGATTTTCCCTATCATTGACTATGGTGACGTGTGCTACTTTGACTTGAATGCGGTGTTGCTGGATAAGCTTGACAGACTGCTTAACAATTGTATCCGGTTCATATTCAACCTCAGAAAATATGACCATGTGTCGAGCTACAGGTCTGAGCTCAAATGGATGCCCATTCGCCAGAGAAGAAATTTGCGTGCTTTGACCACGCTTTTCTCCCTTCTTAACTCTCCCACTCCTCCTTCTTATCTAGTGTCTCACTTCCAATATCTATGTTCTTCACACGCTAAGAATCTTCGTTCTTCTAACAATCTTCTCCTACTCTGTCCTTCTCATACTTCTGACTTTGTTCATTCTTCCTTTCATATTCAGTCCATTCTTCTTTGGAATGCGCTACCTCTTGACATCAGGATGGCCACCAGTCGGTATGCATTTAAGCGGAGATTGCGGAGTTATTTTCAAAATAAATAGCGTAGAGTCATCTCAAAACCTCTCTCTCTTGAATTTGTATATAATATATGTATATAATATAGGTATATATTATAGTAAATATGTATGTATGTGTATTATAAGTTTATGACTTATTTATGTACAAATTGTTCCATTTCTAACAGAGCACCTGCCATCTAATCTCTTCACCACCCTTGGTTGACTGGTAGAGAATGCCTAAGGCATTAAGTCCGCCTTTGTACTTTTTTAAGTGTGAAAAGTTTAAATAAATAAATAAATTTAGAATTGTGGTCTTCAACTGCCATCATCGTAAAAAGCGGCCAACTTCAACTTGCAAACTCGCACACGAAGAATTCCGTACCACCGCACCGTACAATATCGAGCAAAAAAAAAACGAAGAAAAAAACAAGTTTCTTGTAAGTTATAAATTAAACGGGGCGCGTTTAATTTTTACCTTTATTTTATTTTTATTATTTGTTCTTATAGCGGCGATACACACACACACACTGTGAACATTTCAAGTGTCTACCTATTACGGTTCAAAAGATACAACCCTGTGACAGATGGACGGACGACAGCTGAGCCTAGTAATAGGGTCCCGTTGACACCCTTTGAGTACGGGACCCTGAAAACGATCGTGGGGAAATTGAATATTACACCATCCACACACAACCGAGTTGACTGTCGGGCTGACTACGTAGAGGTATTCATTTTATTAAGCATTGGAATTTCTGTAAGTTCTTATTAAGTGACGAAAATGGACACGTATCGAAGGGGCTACTTAATTCATTAATTGAGACGTCATAATCATCGATGCTGCTCAAATCTTTCTTTGACGTTAGTACTTTATAAATTAATGCGCTAAGTATTATCTTTGGTTCTCAAGTTCTCAAGTTGCTTTATCTTCGGCTGTCAGTAGAAGTAATGAAGGAATGAGGTGTATATTTTTCTTTAATTTTATAACATTCCCTTGTTTATATTACATTGGAGAATAATGTTGGATCCTCTTTAATAAAAGAAATCAATATGCTACGAGGAGTCACCGATTTTGACTATTCAACATTTTTATCCACGTTTTAACAAGTCTAGCCAAAATTTCCATCCATTGAACAGCTTCAGTCATTAACTGTTACTTTGGCCAATTATCTACTCACAGTTATCGCAAAAATTCCTAAGTGTCTAATTAAAATCTTAGAATAGTGATCATGTTTAAATTCTAAAACACAAAAACGCCATCAACAAAAATCTTTATAACACACTAGCTTGGCAGTATTAAAATATACACAGAAATTTCTTCATATAAATGCGGCAAGATAGGACATTATATTCTATAACGTAATGTGAAATGATGACAGGAAATTGTTGCCAGCACCGGTGGTAAAAACCTGCCTCTGTGTGTATGTTGACTAGACTCCTATTTTGCATCCGGGCTCGAGCTGATTGATACCGAGCTCGAAGAAACGCAAGGAAATGTTAGGCAAGCTTCTTTTAAATTAATTCTTATGGTAATTAATCGACTTCTGAGAATATTTCTTACGCCAGTCGTAAGCGATCTCGTCCAGTTTGTCAGGAACTGCTGGATAGTTTTTACATTCTGCTAGGGTTTTTGCAATTTTGTTAGCGCAATTAGCTGCTTTAATGATTTTTTAAACGGAATTTGAGTACATTTTTGGTGCAGACAGATAAAGTTAACATTCCGTAATTTCCGATAACAGAACTCGACACTTTTTAGTACCTATATTAAATTTGTGTAGACTCAACAAGTATTTATGTGCACCGCGATTTATAGCTTTGACAAATGGTGTAGGTAGTGTTACGTCGTATAATAATACGGCTTGAGCGTATTATAAATTGCGTTTATTAAAACTAAACTCGAATAACTTCCCAAAACACGTGAGTCATGCATGTTAAAGCTGAATAGAGAATAGAGGTTTAGAATAAATTACAACTGATGATATTTAATAAAACAACCAGGAATGTTCAATGAGAAGTGTGAGGTGAAGTTGACATTGTAAGTGCGTCTTATAAAGCATAACTGAGTGACAGGACTTATGATAATTATGATCAATATTAGTTTAATGGAATAATAATTTTTCCCATCGTAAATAAATAATAAAGATTAATAAAAGCGTGGAGGGGTGCGGACTGCGGGCTGAGGGCTGCGGGCGCGGTCGATACCTGAGCCACAGCCGAGCCCGATGCTCGCAGGAATAACATTCACACGCATCTAAAACGAGTTAAACATCTACTACACTAGTCTATCTATATCTAATCGACTTGTTCACGCATTAAACTCCATCGACTACAATATTTCAAATGATCGGACCGCTCGCCTCGTGCGCCTTCAATGTCGGTTACAATTTGACTTACGAATAAATATACATAGGTATGATCCAAATTGAGCGCAAGACATTTCCAGTACAAATCACGGCAATCTGCAACTTAATTACGTGTTTTGGCAGATTGGACTGGTATGAGCACGTGAAAAAAATGCGGGAAAGATCCGGGTGACGTGGGCTGCGTACGAGTGTGGAGTGGCGTTCGAGAGCACTGTAACGGTTTTTTATCGTCGGCAATTCTAATGTATTTATGGATATCAATCGCGTCCGTTTAAACACCTGTCTCTAATGGTTCCATTGTTCCAATCGTTATGGTGTTTGAGTCCCCATGTCTCAGCGATTCAAGATTTCCCTCGAGTCGTTTCGATTGCTCGCCCCAAGCAAGGAATTCGATGCTATCCGCATTTTTTTATAATTAGAAAATGATTAGTTCCGGGTGTTTTCGATTAGTTTTCGGTTGTTATGCTGGCCGAGCAGCCGCAGAGCGGGGTTCGTCGGCGTGACTTGACAGATTCCTACCTAGCTGTTCCTTTGTTTGAGGACGAGCTACCCGTAGTGATGTGCATTCGTCATGTCGATAGACGCGTCAACCTAAGTTTTTGTGCGACAACCTTGTCGTGTCATTAAACTGTATATGACACTTAAACAATATTCAGCAGTGAGACAAGCATTTAAAACTAGCTCTGAAGTAATGTTTAAATTCGTTTGTCTAAGTAGTTATGAATTTATGTCTGCAATAAAGAACTGGTCTACAGGTCCAAATAAGGTTAAATTCGTCGAAATAAAATATGACCATTTTTGCAGAAACCTATTATACATCCACCCACACACACGGAAGCGGAAGCAGTAAATAACGCTTAACTGTATATATTTTTTCGACTAAAATAACAGAAATTCGCAAACACGAGGTACTCACTATTGAATAAAAAAAACATACTTCATGAACGCTGTCCTTGTGGCCTTAATTCGTAAATTAATCAATTTCTGAAAGAGAAACATTCACGGAACTCAGGACCAAATCGGATCCCACGTAGCGATCGAGCATGGGCATAAACATAATATTGTTCGATAAAACGGTTCACAGGCCTATGGTGAGCGTAAAAGCGGCTAGTGCCCTACGCCGGTTACTACAGAACCGGTTCCGACGGGCCCTCCGAGTACCACGCTCCACGTGCAGATACCATCGTTCGTCTTCGTCTATTTTACCTTGTTCCCCGCGCCGCGCCACGACCAGCCTACCTCGACCCCAACGAGCTCTAACAACTCCATTTAACGCAACTAAATCAGAGCAAACGTTCAGAAATCCAAAGCTCTTAGTAACATGGTCCGATCTCCGTACTTTGTGTTCATACAAATCTTTACTGTGCGTACAAAGGAGTACGTAAATCATTTTTTACGAGCTTTACAATCGTGTCCTTTTGTGGCGCGAGGGCTTTGTACTGCTCTAGGTTTAAGTCGTTATTGAATATCTATGACCTCAGGAGGTCGAATAGAAAGTAAACCTGCAATTTTATGGTTTAATGTGCCCTTGTAAATAACATAACAACAAGATATCTCGGTTTGTCCCAGTATTAGTAGATGCTGCGAGTGTTTCTACAGGTCATATAATGCCACTTGATTGCTTTGTACCTACATATAAAAGGTCAAGCACGTGTCTATTTTCCAGATTGTTTTCAAGTCAGTATTCTCAAGCGATGTTATTTTGTTTGGTTACTTCCTCTGCTATGAATCTTTTAAAGCAGCGTCAGCTATTATGTTTTCTGTGGCAGCGTCAAATATCTACATTCTGTTTTCGGGTGAACTCAATTTCAAGGTAGGTACCTTGAAATTGAGTACATTAACATTAGATGCGTCAGCACTGCACGTCACACAGAGCAACACATAAGTTATATATTAAACAACAAGAATACATACCGTAAGCTATATTTTTTCTTGGGCGACATTATAGTGTCATTTCGGAGATCATTAAGGAGACATGAAAGAATTTGATTGTTCGATAATGTGGCTTATTAAATAGGAAAAAAGACGCATTGAGCCATGAATATTAAAAAGCCAATGTAACCGTTAACAAGTGTGTATTCACGATACAAATGTTCATTTTAGAACCTCGGTACTAAGAGAGCGTTGAGGATAATGGAAAAACGATCATGTGGACTTCCCCGCTAGTTAACAATGGAATAAACTTATATTGTAACTATACATAAACAAATTCAATGGTCAAACAACTCATAGGCATACTGTTATTTTTGTAACTTGCAATGTGACGTGCAAAACTCAAGGGCAATCAATACGACAACAGACCATCAAGGACCAAAAAAATAAATCTGTAAAAATATTTGAATTCATAAAACATAATATCTTAAGTCATAGTGTAGCAGCATTTAAAAATACATTATTATAATCACGCCAGTGTTAGAAACCCATCGTCTTGTTGAAAGTAGCAATTAAATAATTTAACATTTTGTTCGCGGACTGGTCTTTGAATAGGTACACTGACGTTATCTAAATTTGTTTTGTATTTAGACGTTAGGTGTTAATATCGTGTAGGTATTTGTCGGCTAGCTGTTAGACCGCCATCTATCAAGCAAACGTGTTAATACGAATCTATATTAATTTTGTCTGTCTTTAACTTATTAAAATGAGGTTTTAATTATTCCGTCACATGATTTGAGCAAGCTGAAACTCGGATTTCAGTATGCATATGTAGTAAAGCAATCAAAGCGGATTGAACACAAATGGGAAAAATCTGAATACGTGTATTTCTGCTAAATAAAAGACATAAACGAAGATAGCGTAATTTAGGTCTAAGAAGAATCAATTCTCAGCAAATTATTTCACCTTTAAGCAAAGTCCTGTGTTGAAGTTATCGGTCGAAACAAAGTGCCTCTCCCATGGAATTAGTCAATATAGATAAGACTGGAAAGTGCCAGCTTAAGTATCACGCTGGCCACGACTCATTCTTAATTACAAAAGGTTTTCTAAAGGATCGCGTCGATAGGATCACTGAACGGTTCTTTGGGCTGAAATAAAATAATCGTGCTACAGTTTAAATTGCTGGAGGGACTTCGAGGGACCGTGTGTCCGTGTTGCTCGTTTATTGATTGTTCAGCGTTTTAATTGAAGAACTAAAGAATAAAGCTTTCCTTTTATTAATTTGATTGCGGCCCGCATCGTTGCGGCACGTGTCATTGGTGCGGGTTGGTTTTTCAACAGCAGCGTTATCACCCCTTACTAACTCATTACCCAAAGTACCCCCATCGTTCTAGATTTTCACACGAAACGCGATTGATGTTTTCGTTTACAGTTAATTGTAATATCGCCGGTAATAAGCACACCTAATTTCATTCGTTAATGTTTTGATAACGTTATCCTAATGGGTACTTCAGTACGTAGTATGTGAATGCTTAATTGCAGAATTAAATCGTTGTATGATGATGAGCAATCATTTATTATATGGTTCGGGACACAAAATGTTCGGGAAAATAGAAAATAATTTAGCAATACAACTTACGAACAACAAAAACCCAAGACTGTTAAAATGATGAAAAGAGTGCATCGAAAGAGGTTTTAAATTATTATTTACTTAACAAATTAAGTACCTAATGAAATACTGTGGTAATTCTTTTATTTTAAAGCTAGTTGATTAATGAGGAGCGACAGACTCTTTGCTGTAGTGAATCAATAGTCCGTGAAGTCCGTCGTCTCTGGGTAACAGAAATTGATATGTGTACCCAACTTAATCAGTCCATTAGATTCGGAGCATATTAGCTGTGACAGACGGACATACAGACGCACGAGTGATCTTAAGTGCCTATACTACCTCAAATGGCTTAGCACGATCCTCCGTTATGTCGAAAATACTGCAGCATTAATTTTGAAATAAATATATGGTAAAGTTGAGGATTAATGTTAAGTACTATGTTTGCCGAAAACACGATTCCATAAAATTTTCTCGATAGAAAAAAAATCCAAATTTACCTCCAAACCGAACAATAAACCGCTGGTATTCAAAAAATACTTGAAATTAGATCATGAAACTTTGCATACTAACTGAACTAACTATAAAGGAGGTCTTATGTTTTTTATTTTTTTTTAATTACTATTATTTTCACCGTAAAAAGCAATTACCTAAACTATCGGCGCTCCCTGCCGCCCAGCACCGCACTCAGTCCCGCTCTCACTCAGTCCGCGCGCAGTATCGTGCGAGCGAGATAAAGCGTGAATTTTAGCTGAGGTAGTATAGGCTCTTAAAGGATTCCGTTTTTTCCTTTTGAGGCACGGAACCCTAAAAACAAGATGGCGGCGTTAGTTCCGATGTAGGCCAAGCGCCAAAAGATCCTTTTACTCACGGATAGCAACTACGTACTACACACGGCTACATATCAAGCTATACATTTCCAGTATAAGCTGACCTCTCGTTGTACGGAAATCCTATATAATGCGAGATCAACTATACTGAAAATATACAGGGTGTATGGGACAGCCCACCGCAGACCGATGTGGTGAATTCAGTATATCATACTAAGATGACCGGTAGGTACATGAAATTATTTCAGGAACGTTATGGGAATCCAATAAACCTGATTTGTTTTATTACGTCACACGCAATGTATCGTTACCGTGGCAAAACGGGCTTAGGGAACGGCAGCGCAGCGAGCCTTCAGCTGTCAAGTATTTCAACATTCATTGCTGATTTTTTTATTTTAGCTGTTTTATTTACATAAATGGAGTGCTGCGTACAGAGAATGTAATTAAAAAGAAATGTAAAGGAATAATACCTAACTGAAAAAACGATTAAAAAAATGAAAATTTCCCTGAGAATATTTCCGGTGGAATATGATTCAAAACAAGGAGCTGAATGCACCCTGTTAAATAGTTTGCGGAGGGCTGTCCCTTACACCCGGTATAGCTTGATATGTAGTGATATGTAGTCGTGTGTACCTAGATAGCACACAAACATAGATGTTTATTCGTAACAGGTTGTCAATAATATTTGTGGCGAATGACAAATGATTGTAGAAATGTATTATGTCGTAAAATACGCACGAGCTCGAGGTAAAATATGACCTGCCTTCTAGATGTAGGTGATCGTTAGACATGATTGGATCTGCCTTGAGGTTTCTTGGCATAATATTGTATTGGGATCTAAAATGTCAAACTTGACAGTAAAGTTTAATGAAAGCTTAAAATGATAGGTATGAGAAAGAGTTTGCTGAAAGCGATGAACAGGCAAGCCACCACAAGTAAGCAGTAGACAAGCAATAGGGATGATGAGATTTTTTTTTTTTGTTCGTCAGGTAGATTATTATTAAAAAATATTGGACACGTATTTTTTCTTTTTTTACCTAATCCAAAGATTACGGCAATACATTGAGTTAAAATGTGGCATGACGTCACGCCTTGCTAGATTTTATACTGAATTGTGACGTAGCGAGCTCCCACTCCCCAAGTTTAATGCTTTATATCGAAGTCATTTATTACTAATATGATAAAGAAAAAATACCTAATATCTGAGTGACGGACTAAATATGTAGATGTTTTTTTTACCCAGGCATCATCCATTCATTCCTATTAGAGCAAGTAAGGGCTTGTACACAAAACTGCGATGCGACGTCGCATCGCAAGAATCTGCGAGCTGATTGACTGACTGACTGAGAAGATTCAATGCGCAGCTCGCAGATTCTTGCGATGCGACGTCGCATCGCAGTTTTGTGTTCAAGCCCTAAGCCAGCAGTTTGAGCACTTAGAGCAAGTAGTAGTCTTTCAAGCAGTTTTAGGATGAAGCACGGGAACAAAATCGAGTCAAAACAGTGACTTGTTCGGATTGTAGAGTTTATTCTCATAAAGATCGACCGAGGAGCTCGTGGCTAAGTAATAACAGCCGCACGGGTCGATCGATCAGGTTAAGCTACGCTTGCCGGGGTTAGTCCGTGGATGGGTGACCATCTTTATATACCGAGACTCCTCCTGGCCCGGAAAGCACGTTAAGCTGTTGGTCCCGGCTGAAATTCGTGGATTTTTGACAGTCGTTACGGGTCGTCAGAAGCCCGAAAGTCTGACAACCAGTCTTACCAAGGAGTAGGTATCGTATTACCCAGTAACTGGGTTGTGAAGGTCAGATAGGCAGCCGCTCCATGTAAAATACTGGTATTCAGCTGCATCCGGTTTGACTGGAAGCCGACCCCAACATAGTTGGCAAAAGGCTAGGCAGATTGATTGAAAGATCGCAAACATTTCGCTTCATACGAGATATATCTACACAAATAAATAAAATTGAAGTGTATGTTTGTAATGTCAAAATAACAACTTTTTACTAAATGCGTAAAAAAGTATATTACTTTCTTACGCATTTAGTAAAAAGTTGTTGTTATTTTTAAAATTTTTGTTTGTCTGTCTGTATGTTTATTCCGGCTAATCTCCGAAACGGCTGGACCGATTTTGACGGGACTTTCACAGGCAGATAGCTGATGTTACGGGGAGTAACTTAGGCTACTTTTATTTTAGAAAAATAATTAGGGTCCGCGCAAAAAACTTAAAATCCTGAAATTGTGAACAAAAAGTCGGATTGGAAAAATTCTTTTTGCATTTGGTAGCCCAATTCTCGAGGATAGTTGTTGGCTATTTAACATTATGCTACGACTTTTTTCTTTTTGCTCGGCTCCTAAGGGTCATCCGTTAGGAGCCGAGCAAAAAGAAAAAGTCAGTATGAACATAGTATAAAGAGAGGAAGTACGTTATCTTCATACAAACGCACCGCGCGCGGCTTGTTTGTGTGCGCCAAAGTATCTATGCGTCGCCGCACGCACACTTAAACAAATCTCGGCCCGTTTCGCAGTGCGCCAGTCGGGGCTAACATCGCACGAGGTTCGCGCGTCACGGCTTTTCGGCACCGCTAAATGAATGAAAAATGTGTGATAATCGCAGGAGAACGTATTGCTGTGTGTTTGGGTGTCTTAATAATTCATCGATTCCAGAATTGTCTCTGTTCAAATTACCTATTGAACAGGAAAGAAGTCACTTTTTCTAGCATATCATTTTTACTTGATGATGAGATACCTACTTACTTATTTTTTGTTATATTAGTTTTCTATCAGACAGACGAAGTAGGTAGACCTACATTCCCACTAGAATGTACTAGGTACTTTTGATCTGTCAATTGATTTGCCGCTATTGCTTTGTTTATGTTTAGTCATGCCGATTTCTCAGTACCTATTGTAGGTATAGTAACTAAGTACCTACTTACAGTTATAAAATCGTACTTAAAAAATAAGTAATTGACTAATTGTGTATCAGATAAATAGAGCAAAGTTCGAATCACCTACCGTTTACTCGTGCTCATCACCGCCGCGCGCCGCCCGTCGCTCTTTCTTTCATCGTGAAAGGTTTCATCATCGTTTAGGTACCCAGACAATACAAGTAATAAATACAACTTCCCGACCCTTGCCAATTTATTGGCACTGAATTAAAATTTAACTAAAAGTGACAACCCTGAGACAGTAGGCAATTATATCGCGGATTGTGCCGGAGATAGCCTACTTCCTCTCTTTATACTATGGTATGACCGCTAAGCGAAAACGAAGTAATAACGCGGGCGGGCGATGCAAAGCGACGGGTCGGGGGACGAGGGAGTTTTATTAAAATGTGGCTATTATTTTAGTATATTGTGTATCTTACGACTTCTACGCGAACGAAGTCGCAGGGCACAGCTAGTATATAATAATAGAGCTGAAGAGTTTGTTTGTTTGTATGTTTGAACGCGCTAATCTCTAGAACAACCAGTCGGATTTGAAAAATTATTTTTGGATTTCATAGCCCAATTCTTGAGGAAGGCTATAGGCTATTTGACATCACGCTGCGACCCTTAGGTCAGAAAGAACGCTAAGCGAAAACGAAGTTAGTAATAGCGCGAGCGGGCGATGCGATGCTACGGGGTGGGACGAAGTCGCGGGCAGAAGCTAGCATGAGTTATACAAATAAATCATGCAGTTAAAAGGTAACATAATGTCCTTTGTTTTGTTTGAGTACAAATTGCACCATAAGCTAACCTTAGTAAACGTAAGATAATCTGTGCTTATTATGTAGTAGGCACAGATAGATTCTCACTGTTCTTAGAAACGGAAATAGATAGTTACTATCAACTTGAATAACCGCGTACTTATAGATCATACGATATTATAATATCCAAAGGACCAAAAGCAGACAGGACCCTTCTTCAATTTCCCTTACGACTGCTTTAAAGAATCATCTCGTCGGGGCAGGAACAAGTTAATCACATGCATGATGTTGGTGACTCCAGGAAAGGGGTTGCTCTTCTCACAGTACCTATGTAAGACGATAAGACCGAGAGGCTGAAATGGGACTGGCAGGCCGCGGTCGTGGCCAGGGTCGTCACGCAGTCGGTGCGTCGTCACTGAGCGAGGCCTAAGAAACGCTGGCGCGGCGACCTAGACTGGTTTTTAACTGATTGGCCGAAAAAGGCAGTAGATAAAGATGGATGGAAAAGTATGGGGGAGACCTTTGCCTAGCAATGGGACAGAATAGAGTAAAAGTACCTACGTTGTACCTACCTATACAGGGTGGCAGGGACATCGACGGGAATCCGGTTACCATGGATTCAGTACATGAATCTGGACCCCCCTACATTGAAAATTTTCGTCGGTTATTTAAAAAAAAAATAGCTGTTCCATACATTTTGACCGCGTAGGTATTGCACCTTTGTAGGAAACAGCAGATTAAAAAAAAAATAACCGACGAAAAATTTCAACGCAGGGGGGTCCAGAATCATGTACTGAATCCATGGTAACTGGATTCGCGTCGATCTCCCTGCCACCCTTTTTTTTTTTTTTTTTTTGTGGATGGGAAATCATCAAATGACTTCTCCCGCTCTGGGCGGAGCGGGAGGGCGTGTCAGACTTTTACTGACTAAAACCCACCCGTGTTCCTTCTGTTGCCTGTGCTGGGGCCACGGTAACTCTTTCGAACATCCCGCAAGTCCCTGCCACCCTGTATACGTCTTCTCACGACGACGAGTCAGAAGGGGAAGGTCTTTGTTTCAAAAAGCCTGTAATATTAAAGATTGCAGTTGAAGGGTCGAAAACAAGCAAAGGAACTTACACATTCTATTACTTAGTGTGGGTAATTTGACTCTCTAAGTATATCAAAGTGAAACCTATCACTGTTTAGCTGAGAAGAAAGCGTTGAATCGAAAAACAAGTCTATTTCTGCCGTCAATTGTTAAACGTAACAATCAATTGATCTGTAAGTGTCGCCTGATTGTCGGCAGTAGCGGTCGGCGAACTCTGCTTTCCTTCGCGGTTAATTTCTTAATATTAACCGATTTGTTATACCGGCACACATTTAGTACTCCGATCCGTTTAGTTTTAACCCAAAAATATTTCAATAAATTTAGGTAGTTGGTTTAGGTTTTGGAGTTATTAATAAATTTAGTGGGGCTGGGGCTAAGGAATAATAGCCGCACGGGTCGATCGATCAGGTTAAGCTACGCTTGCCGGGGTTGGCTCGTGGATGGGTGACCATCTTTACTTACCGAGACCCCTCCGTGCCTGGTCTACAGAAGTAGTCGTCAGAAGCCCGAAAGTCTGATAACCCAGGGGTATCGTATTACATACAACCTTTTCACAACATAATTGTGAAAAGGTTAGGCAGATGTTGATGATGATTTCGGGGTTATAGGCAACAATCAGACGCTTATATAAGCAAGGACCACTAAGTTTGTACGTATTTAAGTTTTACTACCTCGGGACTAAATTATAATTTTATGGCTTGAATATTTTATTACACCTGGTGTCATAGACTCCAATTTAATGTCTTCGGCAAAAAGTAAATTGTTCTTAAAAACGAGTTTTGATCCGTGCACAGCCAACCTTCAAACATTTAAGGTAGGTTAGGCATCTTTTCTACATTTCTATTTAATAAATATTTTAAGGGACATTTTCCCGCGCTCTGTCGTGACTGCTGGCGGGAAATGTCAAATTATGGATGCGTTCAGAAACGACGCGGCCGACCAGAACATGACGAATTATGAGCGCTCTCGAAAGCCGGTCCCGTAATTATTGTGGACAAGGCACTTTTTGCCTCTGACAAATAGTAAGAGCATGGAATGACTGCGGAGCTTTGTGCCGCTGCTAATGACACTGGAGGAGCGGGCTCTAATATTAACTATTTCTTTTGTGCGAGGACCGGGCGTGGTTGTGATGCGTTCGCGTCTCGCCCGGGATGGGACAACGACCTCCCCTTTATTTGTTACATTAGGTACTTGAGAGTTAATATGAATCGAATGAACGCGACTGATGGGCTCAAATTTCCTTGGCCCGCCCGGCTTTCTGCTGTCACGCGAACCACTTTTTGATGGATATAAAATTATTTATGCTCAGTTTAAAGCTGTAGCTGAAAAATTTACAACTTACACAGATTTTTTCGGGTTTGATACGATTGTATCTTATTTTTGATACTGAGCTTAAGTGGTCTCACATTTTTATATGTACTTATATTTAGCAAATATGGTAGATATGTTATTCTCTAAAAGTAGGTTAAGTCAAAGTATAATCCATATTCGATTTTTCATTTTGTGTTACTCTATGTAGGAAAAAATCTTACAGCCGTAGGTAATAGAATAGGTTAACTACGTGCGTGGGTACTTCAATGCGTAAACAAATTACATGTTTTATACCATCATCTGTCTTGAGGAAAGAGTTTCTCAGAGTTTTGATTGATGCCATTCAAAGTGGTTCAGTTCGTGTGATTTGATGCGTAAAATGAGTAACAACAACCGGCCGGCTGTCCGCTTTTTACCGAAGAATAGAAACACTCCATTCCGAGCCGATACGTTTTATTCGACCGGACTTGAGAAAAAATAAAGATCTTTCGACACCCAACGTAATTTTATAATCAAGTTGGATTTTCCACGAATTTTGTCCACGGGTGCAATATGAGAAGCTGTGTTGGTGGCCGCACTCAATGGGGCAACGGCCAACCGAAGTCTCCGAAATGCATTTTGAAACAGTTATTTCGTAACATGATTAAAAAAAACATTGGTTTGCACCTGTTCATTAGAAAACCAGCGTCAAACAGCATCTGTCTGGCATTAATGCTGAAATTAACCTTTTTGGCGCAGTGTGAAACACAATTGTTGTTAAAACATTATTTTCACTTTTTTATTTTGTTATTTGTATTTTGTTTCACAAACTGTGTCAAAATAAACATTATTCCTTCTTTTTTTTCTGTTGACAACCATTTTAATTGTTATTACATTCAAAGAGAAACTGAAAAAAACCGGCCAAGTGCGTGTCGGACCACGCACAATGAAGGGTCCCGTAGTTGGCATGAATTTATCCTAAGAACAAACTTAACATTGCAGTTGAAAAACATGATCTCTCATGCATTCCAACTGCAAATGTAAGTTGGTCGGCTATTACTCGTAAACTTGTAAAGCTTACTCAGCTGTGATGGTTTTCCTTTTAACTTCGTTGTATACTTACATATATTACTACCGTGAATTTTTTCACATATTCAAAACTAATCGTTTAGCTGGCAGGGGACACTTGACTAACAAAAATTAGCACTTTAAAGCTTAATATTTCAGAAACGGATCCCTTAATCTAAAAATTGTTTGCACAGACCCGCAATACATATTTTTGAAACACCTATCCAACAACACGTTACCCCACTCCATGGTAGACGAGAAAAAACAACACCCCCACTCTACGTGTAGGTACAGGAGATACCTACCTAAAAATGTTTTTTTTTTCATGATATTATTTTACCACTTTATCGACGTGATTAATATGTATACCCATGCCAAATTATAGCTTTCTAGTACTAAAAGTCTCTGAGCTAAGCTGCGGACGGACAGACGGACATCGCGAAACTATAAGGGTTCCTTGTTGACTACGGAATCCTAAAAAGGATTACATTATGAAACAGCCAAGGAATTCGTCGTTAGCAAGGATTTTGGTCCTTTCGTTCTTACTTTTTGAAAAGGACCAAATTACGTCACCTCCTGCGAGAGATAGGTACAATACATTGTCCTTTTAATTTGCTGGACAACCAATAGACTTATTAATACAAGACAATACAATAGAATAAAATCCAAGTTTCAAACCGCCTTACAAAACTCTCCCGTAACAAAGCCACACAGATATCAAAATTCCATTGTTATTGCTGCTCAACGCTCATAATGAGTTTTCATATGATGTCCAATTGGACCTACCCACATCGACGGCGGCTTGCACCGCGAGATAAAGTTCCCTATCGACGGGCCATCACATGCGCCGCCAATTGATCTTACACTGTAAACACCGACAGTTAAGCTATAAAACAACTTGGATGAACACTAGCGCCGTGGGTCGAGACCATAAATCAGGTTTGTTGCTACCCGCCTATTTTTAGACCTCATTCTTTTAACAGGCTACTATACTAGCATAGCAACACGATGGGTACAATTTACGAATGCAACCTTATCTGCCTAGTTCGTTCTCGTTCCGTCCCTCTGGTTCCAGGTATTCATTCTAAAGGTTAATTTATTCATGTATTTTGGATTAGGCATTTAAATCGGAAGAGTTTTTGATAAGAATGAGTTTAATATGAATTAGATTGTTATAGAATTAGTCTTATTTCTAATTGCAAAGAGCCAAAAACCTGTGGCAGGGTTGAAAATATTAATATTAAAAAAGGCCTTATTTCTTGATCATGCTTACATTTGGAATAAAATAAAAAAAGATTCTCGAATCTCGATTCATCCGAAAACAAATTTTATAATCGATTTAACAAAGATCATTGCTAAAACGAGTTTTGATTTACTCATTGCCAATGCTGACTATAACATGCCTATATTTATAATGAATCAAATAATCACGATCTTCTGCAACCAGAAATCTACAAACGGCTTCTCAACATGAAATTTTTGAAACCAGTTTTGAAGCACGCATACAATAACGTTTTTGACGTAACGTATCCTATCATCAATGGCTGAGTGCCTAAAAAATATAACCGACAAAAATGATTAAAATTTATACCTCCTTGGACGTCTTCACAGAAGAAAAATCTACCGGTAGGTAACGTCCTACCGATGATTCAAGGACGATATTAGAATTAAAATGATGAAAAAGTTGGTCTTTTAAGAACGGGTCGTATTCTTCCTGTGCGGTTTGATTTTGAAACCTACGGCACGGAAGACCAGCGATTTAGATAGAGTATTAATATTTATTCAAACTGGTTTTAGTTTTAACATTACCTACCGTAAAGATCCAGTATGTTCTGTATATTCAACTTGCAATAATCGCAATCTCACCAACCATTTTGAATAATTTACATCTTTAACTTATAGTATGTGGGCCATTTTCTGAATTTCTTGACACGTAAAACTATACATTTTACAAGCGTAGATGAGAAAATCGAAAATTTTAGTCTTACTTTTGTTAATCAAGAATTTTTTGACATTGTGCTAACACTTGGCACCTAACAAAACATCTACATACATAACAGAAAACATTTAAATAGAAATCAGTCTGACCTACTAAGGGCACTCTATTACGTCCCCAGCATTTTCCGCACTCCAAAGCCATTTCCGGTGTAAATATTAATAAATATCTTAATTTAGATTTTAACTTTATTGTTTTTTTTTTTTAGATTTTGTTTTCTTGATTTAGATTTTTTTTTAATCTTATTTTTTCTAACAATAGGTATTTATACGGCAGATGTCAGTGGAAACGCTGGGAAGACATATAGTGATCTTATTGGTGATGTTCTTCAGAAAGGTCAGGTGCGTAGTACTCGCAACCGGCGTGCGTGTATGACCAGATGTATGAATGTAAACGAGGCAAAAGGAGTATGTAAGGATCGTAGCAGGTGACGTTCTGTAGTTTCTGCCTACCCCCATGGGAAGAAGGCGTGAGTTTATGTATGTGTATGTAGGTATGTAATATCTTAATTTTCAATCTCAATGACATCTCGTAGAATGAGAAGAAATATGTAAATGTATTCATTATTATAGTTAAATGATCAAATGATTGCTTGGCAACTAATAGGCGCCGCCGAACGACCTCGGACCGGATTGTCGATATTGTAAATCTTATTAATTGTAATATTAATATTTATGATATGGGGCATTAGTGAAATATGTCTATCAGTTTAGAATTATGAATGTATGACGATTTAGAAAACTGGGTTTCCATGTAAATGGAGAGATCATAAATTGCCCAGATATGAACTGCAAGATGTGGAGTTACTAATTAAGTGGCAGTTAGCGCGACTACAGCGTTTGCATTTGATTTAAAGCTCATGAATACAAATGTAATGCCAGTAAGTAGTAGCTAGTGGATATACCTACTTAAGCAAACATTCACTTTAATAGAACTATCAAACTGTACCTATTATGGTGAATGAAGATATGACCGGCACCCTAATTGCGTAACACACTATCAATCACAATATTAATGATTTTGAAGCAAATTGCTAATCCATTTTGCTTCATATGTTTGAAAAATTTGTCTGCTCAACAACGTAAATAACGCAATAAATGCTGTTGAACTGTCAAAATGAAACCGATTCCTACTGTGTGTTACGCCATTGCCCCGCTGTTCTGTTTGTCCTGTTGATCTGATCTGTTTTTCTATCTTGAATTTCTCAGTAGCAGCCCGGAGTCTGGATTTGTGACCGGTTGATGGCGATAGGCTCGCCCCTTGCTACGTGGTACTTCTGCCTAACCCTTCGGGGAATAAAGGTGTGATGTTAAGTTTCTGACTAAAATGGTGTTGATGCGTTAACTTATATCCAGCTTCAACCTATTCTACTACAAACTTATGTTTTTACGTGGTAGAACATATCTTCAACATACTTTACGTTTTAAATTAAGTAAATAATATTAGCAGGATGTAAGTTTCTGAACAGTGCTTCTGTGATTGGAATCCAGTCCTAGCCTTCAAATGAGTCCAACAAAGAGTATGCTTTATAGATAATTATGTCAGCATGAAAATTATTTCACGTAATTTGCATAACATTTTGTATTTGTTAACATTTTTCACAAACAACTTGTTTATTTGCAATTTTGTTAGTATTTTCTGAGTGACGTGGTGATCATATACTAAAGTTCCATTTTGATTGTATGTGTGACTGTTTCAGAATATTAATGCAAATTAACATAAAATTTAGGGAGCCTCCTCTTAAATGAGGGGAGCTCCTAGATGGTGGCGCCATTTTTTGACACTGATTAAAATTATTAAGATGATGTCAGTTAAAAAATTAGAAAAGGTTGTGCAATCGAAGGACGTTTGTAGAATAATGCCTTTTATTCCATAATTGTTAACCAGTTAAGTATGACACCACCCTTGGTAATAACATAAACATCACGCCAGCACCCTAATTGCGTAACAGACTTTCAGCCACAATCCGAGAGTTGTGAAGGATATTGCTAATCCATTGCTTCATAGGTTTGAAAAATTCGTCTGCTCAACAACGTAAATAACGCAATGAATCTGGGTGAACTGTCAAAATGAAACCCATTACGATCAATTGTCATTTTATGTGTGTTACGCAAATTACCCCGCTGAATTTCCCGAATTCTACCTAACCCGACAGAGGTGTGCCTATAGTAGGACCCTAGTAGATAATGTCGGATAAAATAATGACAGATGATATACGGTCTCACAACGAAGAGTAGTACATTTTTCTTCACAATCTCCTATACTTAAGTACCTATTATAGCACCGCATCATCATTTGGCAGTCCAACTTTATGGAACGTGATTTCGTAAACCTAGACAGGTCAATACTGCTACAGATTCAGTACACAGACACCAAAACGGCGTGCCCACAGTACCTATACAACTTAACCGATCACAATAGAAAAAAATAGAACTAATTTCCATAAACACTTATGTACATCCGCTGAAAGAATAAAATCTCCATGACTAACAGATTCAAGGTGGATTGTTTTCCATTACACGATGACGTCATGACCACCATAGGTAAGTACTTAACGCCACAAGTTGTAGGCACCTACGAGCTATACACAAACAACTTTTTGCCCTCCCACGCTTTTACCAAACTAGATATTGATATTGGAAATTGAACTGTATCGATTTGTGATAAAGGCCATGATTAAAATTGATCTTGTTCTTTTAAAGTACTAGTGCTCGTCCGATACCTATTTACGCCACACAATACAGTAAATGTAGACAAATAAGCTCTGAATCTGTAATTATATCTAATTATCCCTGGTTAGTACGAGTAGGGTTGCCAGGTCGTCTAACCTAATAGCCGGACAAACCAGCCAGTTTGGCCGGACATTTCGGTAAAAAAGCCGGACACCCTAAATTATTAAGGATTTTGTGTCTTAGTAATAACTCGACAAAATTGTTTTTACGTAAAACTAGGATTTTTTTATCATTTACCATAAAACTTCTTAAATTCTAATGAAATAAAATAAAATTTAATAACGTATCAGTCTTTATTACTACTAATAATTCATTAATATTATTATTTCCCAAGGGAAAACACAAAAATAAAATTAAGAAAACAAAACAAAACTTCTTCACTTATGAATAAAAAACGTTCATCTGGCCATTTCATTTAATTTTTCGATCATTCGGTAGGCGAGTGACAGATGCCGAATGCTGAAATCCAATATTTGATTGATTCACTAATGAATAAATTTTTAACTTTTCATTTATTTTGTGTTCAGACATTTCACTCAAATGAAAGATGCCGAATGAAAAAAAACCGGCAAAGTGCGTATCGGAAGAACAATGAAAGGTTCCATTGTTGGCATAAATTTATCCCAAGAACAAACTTAACATTGTTGTTGAAAAACCTGTTCTCTCATACATTCCAACTGCAAATGTAAGTTGGTCGACTATTACTCGTGAACTTATAAAGCCTACGTAGTTGTGATAGCTTTTCTTTTAACTTCATTGTATATACTACTACCGTGAATTTTTTCACATATCCAAAACTAACCGTTTAGCTGGCATGGGGGGACACTTGACTCTAACAAAAATTAGCACTTTAAAGCTTAATATTTTAGAAACGGATCCCGTAATCGAAAAATTGTTTTCACAAACCCGCAATATTTTTGAAATACCTATCCAACAACACCCCACACCATGGGGTAGACGAGAAAAAAAAGCTAGGAAGCTAGCTTAACAAAAGCCGGACAGGCCGGACACCGTTTAATTTGGCCGGACACACAGTCAAAATGCCTACCTATGTCCGGCTTTAGCCGGACGCCTGGCAACCCTAAGTACGAGTATACACCTCTGGTAAATCACATAAGATATGGCAATACAATTATTACTGCCAAGGCTTTCATATACCTCTTGTTGTGCTCGGATTAATATAGGCCTTCTATTATAAGTCTATCGCTGTCCCCTGAGGCCTGCGGGTCAGTTGCGTAACACACTTACAGTAGGAATCGGTTTCATTTTGACAGTTTAACAACATTCATTGCGTTAGTTACGTTGTTGAGCAGACAAATTTTTATAATCATAATCATAATCATAAATCTTTATTTATCTCAACATCATATTACAGGCACTAGTTAATAAAATGCACAATCTTAAATAGAGAAAGGTGTCTGAGGTAGGAGGGTCCTGAGTTACAGATCACCCGGCTCTCTTTTAAAGGACATGTTAATTTACAAAAAAGTTAAAGTTAAGATATACTTAATAGGTATTATAAAGTCTGATAATGCAATTGAGTGCAGAATGTAAACAAAAAATAATAATTAAAAACAAATCAAAGAAAAGCAAGTCAACATAAAGTTCAAAGAAATATACAAATTATGTATATTATTATTCTTTGATACATACTTAGGTATCTAACTAACAAAATAAAAAAAATAAGAGCATAACAAAAAATGAAGAATGGAAATGGGGAAATGAAGAATGTTGTGTGTATGAATGTATGTAAGTCTAGGTGTGTGATTGTAAATGTGTGGGTATTATTAAGACACTGGTTTTAATAAGCTTTCAGTGGCAACGTAGTCCAGATTTAATAGCCAAATGCGTAATTTTCTTTTACAAATAGCTTTTGTATGAGTGTAAATAGGTATTTTGTTATTAATTGAATTATAAAGAAAAGTGCCAAGAAAACAGAAAAACTTTTGGGAGAAACTAGTGTTATAACGGATGATTGAACAAACATTTGTTGATCGTCTATTTTGTGTTGGTAAATTGAGTTCTAAGGGAAGTTCAGTGTGTTTTTTTAGTACTGTCATGAGAATGAACAACTGCCGGACTGTTAGCACTTGGCAGTTTTGGTAAAGTTCGAAAGATGGATAGAGGATTGGCAAAAAGCAACTAACTTTTTCGAACATATGAAGCAATGGATTAGCAATATGCTTCAAAATCATTCAAACTATGATTGATATTGTGTTACGCAATTAGGGTGCTGTTCCAGTATGCCACTAGACGTGATTCAGCATTTCCCCTATCCTGTCTACATCCCAAGTCCTAAATGGCTTCTTTAGATTTTGGACAATCATGCCTTTCTAAAATTATTGTAATAGCTGAGAACAAACTTCAAAATTGTTTACTACGGAAAGGCATTAAAGTTACCGTTATTTTATAAAGAAATATTCTGACGCTATTATAACAGTATCTTGATAGTGATGTTAGCAATTCGCATATTAAGTAAATAGGTAGGTACCACTAAGATGGAGTCACGAGGATGCAAAAAATACGAAGTTAACTTTAAAATAAACTACAAAAAAAAAAAAAAAAAATTGCTAACAACACGACGATTGGTTTTTATCGATAATAAATAAATTATGAAGCTAATAGATACAATCCGTAAATCATCACAGACTGATCACCGAAGCATATAAAATTATTTATTTCTCAAATATCTGACACAAAGGTAGGTGCTACACGTTTTCGCACTTTACATTTATCATTAGAACTAGAACGGTGTAACACATATAGCTTATTGGAAAACCGGGCCCCGGCGCCGGAGCCACACAAAAGCCGGAAGGCAAGCCGCGTCATCGGCGGGCTGCGTCCAACGCACCGGTACTCGATCTTCGAAAAACTCGATTAAAGCACAACTGATAAAGAACGTGATTCAAAACGTAAGACATGTATCTGAGGCAAGTTCATAGTTGCTCCAGAAAAAGTTGTGCAACTACTTTAGATGGAATGCAACACTGACTCATTTTATGCTTACACTTTGCGTGAAATTGACTCCAAATTTGGACGTAAAAGCGTCTAAATGCGCATCACACATAGTAACTAAAAAGGTATGTATTAAAAAGAAATCAGTCAGTTGAAATTGTTGTTTTTATCTCAGATAAAATCAGGGGCACTAGATGGAAAGAACATACACGATGCATCTCATGAACACGAAGTGGTTAATTTTCACTCTTCCGTTCGAACTCTAGCACTATAATAACAAAGAGTCTCACTTAAAACAAAACCGTAATGACTTCTTGAACATTAAGCGGGCACAAAGGCTTTTACACTCTGTTTAACAAAATAGTCCATTCGACGTTTGCATACGCTCCGGTAATTATCCGCCGTATTGTTATACACAATGGTAGAGTTATTTATTATTTCAATTTCACAATATATTGTTGCGAGGAAAACAATGTAAGCACCTAACGTAGATACCGTTCTTGTTACAAACCTCGCTACACACTTTCTACGAAGTTAACTTATTGCTGTGGCTTGTAATTTGTGATATTAAATCATCATCATCAGCATGCGTGCTATTAAACATTTTTATAAAGTTAAGGTCGTTTCGGAGTTTGGTGTGTCCAAAAGCCAATAAATAGCCCACAGCCAGTAAAACCGAATTTATTTATTAGAAAATACTTCCTATTTATTCTTCAGCATTATTTGAGCAACAAAGAGCTTTTATACAAGCTCCAAAAAATGGTGGACACTTGAGTAAAAGCATCGATGTCGCGAGACAATTTGACTCTCAAACGTAACTTTTGCTAACTTTAGAGGAGATATTTTGGCGTACTTACAGCACCTTTGTGTCAACAGGGTTATTTTTAATTGGCTAGCTAAACTCCGCAGACGCGATGAGTATCGATATCTAAACACGGTAAAATAAAAAATAAAAAGATTTGTTTTTTTTTTGGGAGGTCAACGACCGCTGCTACTGTTGTTAGTACTTGAAGTATGAGGTAGAAAATCTGTTTTCTTGAGTTTTATCGTGTTTAGATATTGATACCCATCACGTCTGTGAAGTATACCCAAAAAAAAACTGATTTTGAAACTGATATTTCAAGCGACTACAATGGGGTCGATGACCCCACGAAAAATCATCAAATTAATTTATTTTTTTGTTTTATCATGTTTAGATATCGACACCCATCGCGTCTGCAGAGTTTAGCTAGCCAATTTAAAATAAACCTGTATAAGGAAGAAATCGAAGACCAACCGGACCCGCATCAATAAGTGAAGAAAAGTTTTTGGCAACCCTAAAATCTCCATAACGATATTTACGAGTACAATATAGTAACGAAGTCTATTTTACTCGATGTCTAGATTTAATTACATCAGGTAATATCTGCTTTTTAGGATACAATCAAACTAACGGAGAACCACAAAAGCTTCCATTGTAAGAAAGTGCGTGGGAAACAGGGCGCATCCTTACGAGCTAACGAGGCGGTTAATTAATCAGTCATGTCCCTCTCCTTCTAACTAGTGCTAATCAAACTGTACATTCATTGAAAACGAACACTGAAGCTAAAGAAACCAACCCCTGAATACAGGGAAAAAATTACCGGTGACTTGGTTCTTCTACCTTACGTCTATATACGAGGGCGAAAAATAGGTATGATGACAATTTTTTTTTGTCCGTCAGGTACATTATTAAAAAAGATTGGACGCGTATTTCTTCTTTTTTACGTAATCAAAAAATTACGGCAATACATTGATTTAAAACGTGGCATGACGTCACGCTTTGCTAGATTTTATACTTAGTTGTGCTTGAGACGTAGCGAGGGAGGCCCCACTCCTCAACTTTTAGTAGATAAAATTCATTATTACATACATATTAGATAAAAGTCATTTTTTAAATATGATAAAGCAAAAAATACGGGTCTAATATTTTTTTATTATCTGACTGACGGACTAGGCATCATCCCTATTACCGGTGACTTGGTAAAGTTGTTAGTACCATGCGCATGATTACATCGACTATAGTAAGTGTGATAATAATGTTTACGAGTATGTACCGCTACAGTTACGTTCATATTCCCATCAGTACGTACAACAATAATATTGGAGCATTGTGAGCATTCGGCGCGGGCGCAGAGAAAGCGTTGCCCGCAACAATGCGCGCTCGTGTAGATGCGCTAGATAGCGCCCGCGAACTTTGAACCGCGTTTTATAACTTCCATACAAGTCTCGAAGTCTCCCGGTAAGGAAAGTCAGGTACTGGTTTTCAAATCGCTACAGATTTTATGGTGTTACTTTATCAGCGTTAGTTTGCTTTACTTTCCAATGTATTGGGTGCAATCGAAATGCGGGCATCGTTTCACTCTTGCGCAGCACAAGAAACAATAGGATATTTTGAAACTCAAATGCGTTTGTGTAACTAGTTTTGTTTTTCAGATGCAGTCGTATCAAGATTTGGACTGCTGCTGTTGCCGAGTGAGATGAAGGTCAAACATGGTGCCCACGGAACTGGTCTGCTCATATATGTATATACAAATTAGGATAGCTGTTAAGAAACAAGCTTATCTAGGTATTATCCGTATTTAGAAATATATAAAACTATTGTCCAGGTACTTACATAAAATTTGTTCTCCCATAGGCAATTATGAGAACTAAAATCAATGCAATGAGTAAGTAATAATTGGAAGTCACAATTATGAATAGTTAAGTTATGACTAGATCAACTATTATCGTGAGTCCCGTTCTCATCCAGCTCTGCCAATTATATTAAGTAACACTAATTTCCTACCATAACAACTTATTTCCCCAGTTCAGAGCAATAATGAAATAAAATTGAAAATCATAAATAGTTTAAAACATAGGCGGTCCACAAGTAAGAAAGGATGTCCGTGGCGCAAGCGCACAAATCATAAGAGTCAGCAGAGGGAAAATGAAAGTTAATTGCATTGTAATCTTAGGGACGGACCTGTAGATCTACATGCACTGAGCTTATGTTATTGCCATGTGTGGTCCAACCATTCATATATATTTATAATAAATACGCGTAAGAATTATTATGGTAGAGCAACGCAAGCCTGTTATATCTTTGCCTCTTACTGGGATTCAGGCTAAATCGTGATTAGGCACTGCGTGAAATCTTGCATGGTGGCAATTCAATTGGACCTGAAATCCGCAACATAGGATAATATCTACCGGCATACTGATAGGTGCCGTTCCAGGGGATATTAGGACCACTAGGTTTAAATTTTCTATTTTGTTAAGACCATATAATTGTAAATGTTCACAATTTTCCCTGGCTCTTGTGATACAGGTACTCATAGTACAAGAGCTACACTGATATTTGTCTTGAAGTGAAAATAAATAAATAATATTATATTATTATTTCCAACTGCGTCTACATCGGTAGACACAGCTGGAAATAATAAAATCCGGAAATCCGGAGCCAGAACTCCAAGATAAATCTGACCAAACAATATCCAGAATGGAAACAAAAATTATTATTTTCTAATAAGTGGTTTTACATAATCGTTTCGTAGATTCGTCCCCAAACAGCCGAACTTCGAACAAAAGCCATCGCGAGTACAAGAGCTAGTGAGCCGATAGAGTGAGTACCGAGCAGTGAGGTGAACGACTGGCCCGCCATTACGGCAACCGCATCATTACGGCAGTGGCAGCCGGCAGCGAGGCCCCGCGAAGCCTTTCATAACGTTTTTTATCCCCCACTACCTCCACCACTGTTGACAAACCCGTTGAAAAACTCAGCCCCAGAAGCCAGCACAAATTACATCGCGTTCCATTTATATAATGAAAACTTTTTGGCTTGTACTTATGTAAAAAGTGTTTTTTAAAACATATAGAACCTCATTGTCATTTAAAAACAAGTAGGAGTATGTAACAATATACTCAACTAGATATATGACTCATTTTATCAGAGCGTCTACATTAAATTAATTGATTTAAAATCAAAAGGATACATTATTGGTCTCTCAGCTTATAAATAAACATACCCTATTACTAAGCCTCCGCTGTCCGTCCATCCGTCTGCCTGTCAGCGGGCTGTATCTCATGAACCCTAATAGGTAGACAGTTGAAAATTGCACAGATTGTATATTTTTATTACAACAAATACCTAAGTAATAAAAATAAAATAAAGTAAAACATTTAAGGGGGTCCCAACCAAAACAGAAACGTTTTTTTTTACTAAAGTAAAAAACGTAGTGTTAATATTGTACGGTGGTACGGAATCCTTCATGTGCGAGTCCGACTCGCACTTTGCCAATTTTTTTTTATAAATCAACGATGACTTCAACAGTTATATGAAATATTTCAACGATAATTTCTCAGTACTTTCAATACAAGCGAATACCGGCTGAACATCAAAGCTGTATCTAAATGAACGACCGGCTATAGAGGAGCACACGTTCCCCTTTATCGACCATCTCCCATTGTTGGCACGCCCGACACATTTACAACTACCCACCACTACGCACACACACATCAATATTTAATACCTTAAAGAATATTAATGTAAAATGCGCATTGATTTTTATTATTCAAAACGTTGATTAAATCTCATCCTCTCACGTAATAATACGTGTGTTGGTCTGTTTGTGTGTGTTCTGCGCGTGCGCATGCTAGATAAAAACGTATCATTTGAATGTCCAGCAGTCATCCTTGCGCGCATAATTATGTCTTACTTGGAAATTGTTGCTACTCTTTGTACTGTGCTATATTTAAGTATAGAATGGGACGTTACCATAAATAAGTGGATTCTCATTTGTAACAGACGCTAAACAGTTTTTGTTTATTCAATGTTATTTTCATAATGTAATATTGTAATGTAGCTCGGAAATTAATGAACCAATAAGGTTAAGACTTTTGAATCGAATAAAATCTTATTCAAGCCAATAAGGTTTGCAAAAACAGTAATCAAAAGCCTTTAGTTGCAGTGTAATATTTAATTGACTAACAAATAAATTCATATTATCTCAAATTGACATTAAATATTTTTTCATATAAGTACGTATATTACAATATAATATAAATTAAATCACATATTTATTTTTCAACGCGTAATGTGCTCCATTATTACATCATGGAAGCAATTGTCATTGGCTCTGAACAACTATTCTAGCGAGACTTGGCGTTAAATTGTGACGTAAATGATTACACTTGTCACTATAATAA
Organism: Fissipunctia ypsillon; assembly: GCA_947568875.1. Lineage (NCBI taxonomy): Eukaryota > Metazoa > Arthropoda > Insecta > Lepidoptera > Noctuidae > Fissipunctia > Fissipunctia ypsillon. The sequence goes on along the minus strand of OX387645.1, from coordinate 10,449,282 downwards.
TATTCTTGTTTATTTTATGATGATTGATATGACAAATCAGCGTTCCAAGCGAGATCGACGATATTTAAATACACTACGTATCAGAAAAGTGTGATCATCAGAGATCGGATATTCGGATGCATATTTACCTACAGTTGAAGTGTTGGCTAAGATGGAATGCACTTTGGTATCGATCGTAAAAATTTTGCGGTTCAGGAATTTATAAATTTAGTACTTTTTGAATATAGAATCGACACGCACTAACCTTCCTCTTACACCCTACATGCACATATATTTGCATCGGGGGTTAAAAATGTATTTAAAGCTTTAGAATAGTTATGTGATCCCCGTGTCGCGGTATTTTTTAAATAAATTATATCACATGTTTAAGAAGTCGTTTATATACAATAGAACCGTTTAATTGTGCATTCCCAGATTTTCTGGAATCCCGAGATTTATACGAAGAAAAAAAAATAAGAAGCCGCTTCCATAACTTAATAGCGAAAAAATAACTTTAGGGTAAATATGCATCCGATTATCCGATCTCTAGTGATCATATTTATGAGTGTGCTATACATATACCATCTAACTGAACAACTTCCTCCAACCAACTTCGTAATCACGGAAAAAAATTCCACTGTCCCATACAAAACTTCAGTACATACTCGATCCAAATGTATGGGACGGCTGATTATTTTTTCACGATCACGATGTCGGTCCCATAGAGAAAGTTTTCACACACATGAGCACACTTTTCTGATGCATGCTGTATATTTCCTAAGTTCTTTAAAATAACCTATATATTAACTAACTTTCTACTTGGATATATAAGTTAAAAAATAAGCATTTAGGTAGCATGTCTTGTGTGATACCAATCACCAAAAAATATCAAAGAATATGTCAAAAAAAAACCACTTGATTGTGTGATTTTTACTTTACAAATTAAATAAATAATTAAACACATTACGCGCTAATGTAATATTGTGGCAGTTTCATTAGGTACATGGTAAAAGATATTCATTATTTGCAATTAACTCTCATTTACTTTACCTATTATGACATACTTTATCACATTTTAACAATATTCAAAGCTATCATTATTTGTTATATTTACATAAGATTCATACTTTAGCGTATCGCAATACATAAGGGACGCACCCTTGTGTATGTGGTATAAAATGAAATGTGATTGTCTTATCATAATAAATAATAAAATAAATAAAAATACTAATAAGTATAGTGAAGTTTTACTATCACCACATTAACGCCTGTAATCAGTTTAAGCCCACTGCAATACAATTAGACACTAGAAATATATTCAGGTGGAGAAAAACATACATGTCGTTTATTACGTTTTACGTCTCTCATTTATTAGCTGTTGTAGTTTCATTAGCTTGGCAAATACTTGACATAAAGGCTGTTGATACTAGATTTATTAGTCAGCTAGCCAATGACAAACTGACAATTTTTGACCGACTTCAAAACAGGAGGAGGTTCTCAGTTCATGTGAATCTTTGTTTAACTTTTGTGTAATTTAAAACAAGACAAATTCAAAGTAATATTTTTATGCCAAAACGCACGAACGTATAGAAGTATCAAATACGGGTTATTTTGTTTCTAATTCATTTCTAGTAATTAATATATTGTAAGGAAGTAGAGGCGCCTCTAAATTGTAGCCTAATTTCAACGTTTAACTGCTAAGACGTAAACTCTAATACATTTTATAATTAAAATGACTGCAGTAACTTATTGTGGTGATCAAATTAAACCTAAGGTGCAATGGCCTGCACATTTACATAGATTACTATTTGCTAAGACTAAACGAATATTATAGGCCGTTACATTCACCTTATAAATAAACACGTCTTTTGACATAAGATTAACGATTCCAATACTTTAATTAAATAATTCATAATCAAAATGTTGCCAAGTAAAGAAAATCCTTATAAAATAATACAAATAATGCACATATCCGTTGGAATGTAAATTATGACACTTTTAGAATAGAAAAAGATGGCGACTTTGAGAGAGCTTTATTGTAGAAAAAAAAAAATATATTGTATTGTAGAAAAATATTGTAAGGTGTATAATAGTAGAAAAAGACGTAAAGGTAGTCTACCACAGAATCAGAGTTTCTTGCATATTATTTCCATTGCGTGATTTTTACAAACATTTATCCAAGAAAAAGTGCAAATAACGCAGTGGAAATCATTTTATATTTTCAGTTGTAGTTAGCGATCATAAGTTTCGTAGCCAAAAAGGATACATTACAGTCTTATTATTCATTACATTTACGAATTTATTATGTCATTGGTGTAAAAGCAGTGCTTTAACTTATAACTATCATAATGATTATTAACGTTAGGCCTAGCAAAGTATGAAGCTCAGACTGGTTTAAAAATGTATAAATTAAGTGTTTAGATTATTTATTTTAAACAGTAATACCCAACCTTATTACATTCGCGGGCGACTTAACAATCATTACTTTCTTTTACAATTTACCTTATACAGGGTGTAAGCGACAACCCTCCACACACTGATAGGTGAGTTCAGTATATCATACTAAGATGACCAGTACTTGAAATAATTTCAGGAACGTTATGGGAATCCAATAAACACGATTTGTTTTATTACCTCACACGCAATATATCGTTACCGTGGCAAAACGCGCGTAGTGAACGGCAGCGCTGCGAGCCTTCGGCCTCCGAGTATTTCAACATCCATTGCAATTTTTTTTTATTTTAGCTGTTTTATTTACATAAATGGAGTGCTGCGTACAGATAATGTAATTTTACATTGAAATAAAGGAATAGTAACTGAAAATACGATAAAAAAATGAAATTTTTCCTGAGAATATTTCCGGTGGAATATGATTCAAAGTAAGGAGCTGAATGCACCCTGTTAGTTTGCGGAGGGCTGTCCCTTACACTCTGTATTATTATGCCGCTATATAAAATCTCGGCGGGCCAAAGGTTGAGTACCTCTAATACGTAGAAAAGACAAGGATAGGCAACGTTTTAAGGGTTAATGTCATAAATCTTATAAAGTGTTTTAACTGTGCAATTGACAGTCACACATTGATTTCAGATCCAGTATTAAAATTAATAAATAATAATTAATTTAATTATAATATACATATTTATATTTGTAGACGATACAAGCAAAATTTTTCAAATAGCATTAAAGCTCCTATAAATTCATTCGTATTACATTATTAAATGGTTGCTCAATTGCTTTTTTTTTAAAATTGTAAGTAAAAAAAAAAAAAAATTTTTTTATATGGTAACGTTGTTTTATAAAACTCGGGACATTTGAGTAAGCATTTTTGGTTCCTTTTACATTTTAGGTACTCAGTGCTAGGGCGATCTTACGAAGTATATACCTACGTATATACAGGGTGTTAGGCAGACGGTTGAACATACGAAAATGGCGGATCCGTGGGGCCATCTGCTACGTGCTTAGGTCCAATAACAAGACCCAGGCCACACGGAGTTTTTTTAAATGCAGTTCAAAGTCGGGCTTTCGGTTTTTTTCAAATTGTAGTTTAAGGTCTCGTATTTAATTTTCTAGCAATCATCTGCGTCAAATACGATTTTTATAAGATTCTACAATTATTCTAGATGAAAATTAAAAAAAAAAAATGTTGCCAGTTTTGTTACTTTTAAATGAAATTATTGACGTTTGAAGTTTGAGCAACGACGAATTTCGAATAAAATTAAAAAACAAGTAATTAAAAAAATCCGTGTGGCCTGGGTCTTGTTATTGTGCCTAAAAACGTAGCAGACGGCCCCACGGATCCACCATTTTCGTATGTTCAACCGTCTGCCTAACAACCTGTATACTGTGTTTGGTGGTGAAGTTCGAATTGCAATAACTATAAAACTACGTGGTTATAGTACCTACCTCCTCACTACGTTATCGGTGCCTTCGCATCTGACGTTGGTTGACGTCACGTAGACGTCATTATATCGAAACTAACGTCGCATTCCAACACCGTATTAAACGCCTACGTACACTCTGCTAAGGCGCCCTTTCGTGCTAGCCGTAACTGAAGCTGATTAACAATTAATAGCATAATACTCTTATCATAATAATAACATACATGTTCCCGAATTTTGATGTTACATGTACATATTAAATGGTGTTTCAATTGGTCTCAATACTTTAGGCCATAGCGGTTTATATTAAGAGATCATTAAAACAGCCAAGCTCATCAAATGGCTTAGAGAATAATTAATTTATATTTATTATTAATTATAATTATTTTTAACGGTCTTAAATAACGTATAGACTCGTAAACATTCGTTCGATCCTTTTATTTTCTTTCGAATAACAAATGTATTTTAAATTTGCAATTTCGGCGGGGTTTATTTACCAAACTGCAGTACGTATGCCGCTTTGTGCCTTTAAAAGTAGTCTACTGCCAGGTTTAGCATCGCTTTAATTTTTTTACTAGGTGGTGGCTAATCATTTTCTGTGAAAGCTCTTTCATTCCGCCTTAGTTGAGGTAATTATTTAAAACATCTCATTTTCTCCTGAACAAGAACTTTTTGTAACAACAAAACAGCTGGGCTTAAGCTATTCTGTTAAAATTCTGAACACGAACAGTCCGTATCGACTTTCTTTGACCTGCCTATCACGCACTACCGTGACATGTGTCACAGTCTCTCAGTTCATGTAAATAACACTTGATTGTAAGCCCGCATTCGGGTACCCGAATGACTCTATTCGAATAAGGATACACGCACATAGGCAACCTTGACGAATTCCATTTTATATGCAAACGGGTCCACTGTCACAGTGCGCATGCACCACGCAAAGTTGGTCAAAAACGCCCATCTTCTGATAAATTCGTCCAGCTTTGTCTTGTGAGTCGAAACATTGGTCGCTAGACCGAGTTCCATATGTGTAAGTGCGCCATCTTAAAAAATCTGTGACATCGTGTCTAGCACACACTTGTGTGATGGGTGCCGCAGGTTGTATCTGACACAACGGACAATACGCCTCTTAGGCCTACTCCAACTATCAACATAACTCTACCTACACTAACTACAAAGACTAGCTAGAATTACTTATCATCCCGTTGCTTGTAGAACACGTGCGCGATATCGAACAACTCCCGTCGCAGCTGCTGCGCGTGCCCACGTAGTTGACATTCGCGCGCGCGGATCAGCCTGTACTGTTCCTCGCGCTCTTCTGTATGTTGTTCGACCAGCCAGCGAAGGAAGAGCTCTGAAATAGGACGTTCGGTTAAGAATTATTGGGGTTATTTATTTTCAGAAATCATTTAGTTATCCTGTACTTTGGGAAAATTAGTCTTCACATCGTGCGATTTGTTTTAGCCGTGTTAGGCGCGACGGAGGGCCACATAACGTTGGTACATATTACATACTATATGATAACTCACCTTCCCATATGACATAGCTCATGGGCGCGACGGAGGGCCATATAACGTTGGGCGTGGGGTCGTACAGCGGGTTGATGTACTGGGGCAGCTCGTCCGGTTGGTTGAGCCACGACCAGAGGCTGGTGGTCTGTGAGTGCACTCCGCGGGTCTCGCGTTCTTGTTCGTTGTCGCACATGAATGTTCCTAGAAGGGGGAAGGAGGTTAATGACATTATATTAAATAATAATAAATCTTTACATTTCTCTCGTTACAAAGGCTCACATAGGTATAAACATATATAAAGACAAGAATAAGCAATTTAACATAATATTACATCACACCTGTAGGCAGAGTATACAATACATATAGTACACTCTCATTTCGACAGTTATGTTTAAGACAAGTCCCACGTAATAGGGGGAGGGCTTATTGCCATTAACCGGGAACAACAAGAGACTCCGGCCTACTGCTGAGAATTTCCATATGAAAAAAAAAAAACCAATAACATTTTGCGCAAAGAAAAATACCACAACAGTAAACAGTTATCTCGCAGAAGAAAGCTGCAGAAAGGGAAACGGAGATCACGAGTGTTCTCCCGTCCTGCAGCAGACGCAGTGGGTGTCGGCGGAGGGCGGATAATGCCCTCTTCCAGCCCCCTACATGGGTCCAGGGGCGACGGACTTGGGGACATCCATCGCCCCCTACTTCACAGGACCCGAGATGGAGGCGCGTAGTGTTGCACGCGTGCCTCTCTAAGACGTAATGGGGAGAGTTCAACACCTCACTCCCCCCTATGGGACGTGGCGCGCATGGCGCGGACCATCAGCAGTCCGGGGCAGCGGAAGTCGCATTCGCACCCGCAGCACCTGAAGCAGGCGTACGAGGGAACACCGGGGTGGTTTTAGTCAGTAAGAGTCTGACAGACCCTTCTGCCCACCCCAGGGCGGAGGACATCCATGGGGATTTCCACCCCGACAACAAAAAAAGGAGGCGTCGCATACTAAATTAATAACACCCGGAAGTACGCCAATACACAATCCTAAATCTGAAATACTTGCAGCACAACTCACCAAACTGACTAGCATAAGAATGCTCAAAGAGCGTGATAAGAAACGACTGCCGGAACTCGAAGCTGCAGGGGAACTGCTCCAGGAACTGCCTGATGCAGTCCAGCAGCAGCAGGAACGTGGGGGCCGCGCGGGGCGTGGAGGGGGCGTAGGGACCCACGCGCTGACGCGAGTACCACGGGTGTCCCGCCTGGATCCACTCGCGCTCGATTAGGGCTTGGAGACTGGGGAACAGAAAAGCAAGATATGATTAAATATATAACGTAGGGCAAAATTCGAATTTAAGAAGGTTGTCACATTTTGCACATCTCTCGCTCACACGGGACCAAATTTTTAATAATGTTAAATGAAAAGATGCATTTTTGAAAAATGTTATCAATGGGCGGTCTACAAGATATTTATTAAAAACACATTTTTTGTGGCATTTATTTACATCATCTCAAAAACAGATCATAATACTTAATTACCTAAGTTTATTATTAGCTAACACAATAGAAATGTGTTTTTGATAACTACCTATTAAATTAATATTATTTTCTAGACCGCCCATTGATTATATTTTTCAAAAAAGCATTTTTTCATTTAACATTCTTAAAAATTTGGTCCTGTGAGAGCGAGAGAGGTGCAAAATGTGACAACGCTCTTAAGAGTAGAACGAAATGGTCAAAAAAGAGTTCGACTTTGTACAAAACTCAAGCTACTTTTTTTAAGTTCACGACAAAGCTTATTATAAAGTCAATAGTTTTTTCTGTCACACGATTTACCAATTCTTATTGTATTCTTAGCTGTTGCCCGTGGCTTCGCCCGCGTGGCTGTCAATACTTCCCTATTTGAATTGGATTTTGTTCCCAATTTCATGGGCGGAACCCTGATTCTTTTTCTAAAATAAAAGTAGCCTAAGTTACTCCTTATAACATGCTGATGTTATAAGGAGTAACTTGGGCTACTTTTATTTTTATCTGCAAGTGAAAGTCCCGCAGACATTTCAATTTTTTTTAATGTATAGATAACATAACATAATATCACGCCTGTAATCCCCGAAGGGTTCGGCAGAGGTGTACCTATAATACCCACATTTCGCCAGTTATGTTTTAATTCCCATGTAAATTGTAATAGGGGGTACCTATTGTATAATATTAATTAATAAGTTATTATATTAATAACAAGCTGTATAACCATAAATAGTGTATATGGTTATGACTGTAAGTAATTGTTGCACTTATAAATGTATAATGCAGTAATTTATTGTAAACTAGCTAATGCCCGACACGCGTTGCAATGCCTTATTATTATTATTATTTTGTTAGGAACCTTCTCCGGCGCGCACACAACAACTCATCGTCATCACAACAAAGCATCGTCACAATCGGTCGAGCGATTTTCGAGTTTTTGCGAGACTAACGCACGGCAATTGATTTTTATATATACATAGAAAGATGTATTTTGTAAACAATTTTATTGTTGGCTAACCTAAATAAATAAATAGCTCCAGGGTTAGTCGGAACTCGACCGGATTTAATGCAAATAAAATAACACCCTGTATTATTGAACTAAACGATAGTGTTGCACATAACGGCGAAAATATACATGCCTGTAGCTGGTACAAAACTATGCAAGTGGCTGGCATGCCATTGTGACATTGACCAATCAGAAGTTGTTATGGCACATGGCAAGCCAGCTACTTGAATGTGGGTGAAGACAGGGTGGCAACTTGGCCAGCGGGGCAGTCTTAGAGTATCAGAGCATTTGGAAACTTGCCAAATGCTTTTTTTAACTTAATATTTACATAGTGTTATAAAAATAACTATTGCAACTTTTAGTAAATATTTTAGTGCAATTTATAATTTCAGCGTAATATTTGACAGTTATTTGCGATGTTTAATTCTACAAGTTCGCAATGAGGCTTAATAGAGCGTCAAGTTAGCTGAGTGAAACCTATAGCTTGACCGATACCGCAGTACTGCGGGGGGCGAGACGCCATGAGCGGCCTGCACTGCCCCCCTCCCCCCCCCATCTCGTCGCTCACATACGTAAGGCGCGGTACAGCGGTATCGGTCAAACTATAGTACTGTCCCATAGCTTCTAAAAGTAAATAAAATACGCGGGAGAAGCATAGGAAAAGATTTAAGCCTTACCCTCTTATAGTTCTGCAGTCAGGGTTGAGTATTATCTGGACTAGAGAGCACACTAGTAACGTAGCATCTTCACCTCGCGTGCCGTGGACTAACACGGGTTCCGCTTTCTGTAACCAAAAATGAGACATAATTATCATTAAGGCGAAATGGGTCTTAGAGAAGATGTTTTGACGCATTTCGACTGCACGCAAAATCAATTTTTGTCCTCAAAAACTACAAAATTGCCTTATTCTTTTTCATGATTATGAAAATTGAAAATTTTCTTTAGCAAATTATAAGGGCCAAAACAAGATTGTCACAATTTGGCTCGATACAAAATAATCGTAGTTTCCTCAAAATTAGCATTTTTTATGAGGAAAAAACTGTTTTATTCAATTGTAATTTAAATCAATTTCAATAAAATTTCGTCTACACATTCACCATTAAAGACATAGGGGAATTATTTTAATGTAACTGAGCATACATAAATTTAAAAAGAAATATTTTTTAAATTTGGTAGAAGATTTTTTTTGACGTGATTTACAGCGGTATAAACCTTAGTTTTGGAGCACTCCATATGATCAGCAATCTTTTTACACGACCAATTATGTTCATACAGTGGCATAATCGTTTTCCGGATTGACGGATCACAAGTTTCCTTTTTACCCATGATTTTTAAATAATTATGCACTTTTGACTGAAAAAACGTAGGAGAAAGTAACTAAAGGATAGGTGGGAAACCAAGAAATGTGCTATTTTTTTGCGAAATTCAAAATATTGAGAACATATTTTTTGCGTTCTTAATTATTTGTCCAGCAGCCGGTAGTTTTGAAATACAGCCAATTTACGATAAGTGAAGAAGTGCAATTATTTTGATTATTGAGTATGGATCATTAAAACCTACAAATAAAGCTATTATTTTTATGTAATTCAAAGTTGATATGTGTAAGTTGACACAAAAGTAAAAGTAACTTGTTTACCCAAAAGTGATTTTGTTATCAGTCGTTCCTAATTATATGTCCATAACTGTAAATAATATAGTATCCGCTCAAGGACTTTGGATAAGAATGGTAAGACGGATATTGGGCGATATTCAAAAAAGGATGCTGGATTGCACTTTTTAGGTAATGGAATTATTTGAACATTTTTCCATGAACATGGAAAGACACCACTTGATGCAGAAAAATTGAGGATCTGACAAATGACGGACAGGATTATATCCAGCACAGGGACTAACATATTACATACAGTCGCTTTTCGTGTCTGTCTCGTTTCGTGACCAAAACTGCGCAAAGGATTTTGATGCAGTTTTCACCATAATTTAGAGAATTATTCCGGAAGGTTTATGCATATAATACATTAATATTAAACTTACATATAAAGAAGAAATCTCGATGTTTTGTAAAGTCGTAAACTTTGCGAAGCAGGGACGATTCGATATTAGATAATAAAATAATTAATATGTCACCTGGTGTATATGCTGTGCGACGATGCACGCTGTATGTAATGCGTTCCTTACACTCTCGGGCCACCCGCATGACTCCAGCCGCGAGATCCACTTGTCACTCGATATCTCGCGGTCGTTGCACGCTGGAACATTTTAATCATCATTATTAAGATAACAAGATCGTTGCATGCTGGGACATTTCCTTGATAGTAGTAATTTAGTTAGCTGCTTAACACTTTGGTAACTTTGTTCCCTTTTTAAGAGCATCTAATCTGTTCCAAAAGTAACTGGTGAAAATGTAAACAAATGGATCAGAATACCCCGAAAACCTCAATGGTCTAGTGATCGCAAGCGCTACTGCTGAGCATGAGGTCCTGGGTTCGATTCCCAGGTCGGGCAACGTGTTATTGGGTTTTTCTATCTGGAATTTCTCAATAGCAGCCCGGAGTCTGGATCTGTGCCCGGTTGGTGGCAGTAGACTCGCCCCCTATTACATGGGACTTAAACATAACTGGCGAAATGTGGGTGTACCATAATAGGCACACCTCTGCCTAAGCCTTCGGGGAAACAAGGCGTGATGATGATGTTATGTAAGCAACTTTTATGTATAAGGGGGTAAATTCTAATTTTAAATCACCTTAAATATATTATTCATTTGACAATCGAGGTTAACTTTACAACCTCAATTTTCGTCGATGATTTTTCCATTACGATTTAATAATGTTATTCAAACAATAGTTGTTAGAAAAACTGGTGAGATATAAGTCGCAACGCACTGACTCTCACAGATAAATACAGAAGAATGTGTTACTAATTCCCTTTAGTGACTGATTGCGTAAGAATTTAACTTGAACAGGGTTTGTTTAAACTTCCATCATATACTTTTGGAACCATAGTTGCGAGCAAAAACGAGGTCACAAAAAAAATTGTGACATATTAGGTATGTTTAGGGTTCCTAGAGAGAAAATTGTGACATATTAGGTATGTTGAGGGTTCCTAGAGAGAAAATTGTGACATATTAGGTTTGTTTAGGGTTCCTAGAGAGAAAATACAGATGTAGCATTTTATCGCTGCGTATAAGCTCAGTCCGATTGCAAGTATGAGTAGTAAAGTCCTTCAATACATTACCATCGATTAGTTTAGAATAGCTATCTAAGAGTGGTTGTTGGTTATCCACTTCATCCATTGATCTGTTGTATATTTTCCACTGGGAGTAGTTCGAATTACTCTCTGTTCCACCACCTGAAAGGAACATACCAAAATAAGGTTATCTGCAGAATTAAATGCAATTCGTAAAGAATGTTTTAGTTTATAACTAAATTCAAAAAGTATGGAGATAGGGTCTTGTGTCGCATTTAACGTATATTTGGGAGGGCCGCACTGCATGTAAAAATCTTTCTACATAACTTTCATACATTTTGTACGAACCATCGCGATCCGAAGGCGGTTCGCACCGCACTGTTTTCTATTGAAATATGATGCGCTGCGGCTGTATTGAGGCTGTATATACGCTTAGCTTTAGATTGGAGCGTAACTGTTTTTGCATAATATAGCTACCAGGACACATAATAATTTAATTATTAAATAATAACCAAAACCCAAAGCGCGAACAAAAGTTGGATGGGTATTAGACCACTGAAATAATTATTGGTAAAATAACCACGATAAATTCAAACATCAGAAATATTTCATCTACCAGTTAATACTATTAATATACCTTTATTCTGCTGCTGTGATATCAAGTTAGGGCTCCTGAGGTCGTATATGATGCCTTTGGTACCGACAGCGACCACCGCGTTTAGTATCCCTTCGTCCGGCCTACACCGCCGGTGCTTCGGACCGTACAGCGGCTGCCCGGCACGCATTAGAACTGCCTGTTTGAAGAAATAAAAGAAAATAAGTTCATCTAATAGTACTTACTATTGGCACATATACACTATGATGCCTGGGTAAAAAAAAGAAATTCTATTTAGTCCGTCAGTTAGATAATAAAAAAATATTAGACACGTATGTTTTGCTTTATCATATTAATACAAAATTACTAAGATAAATCGCATTAAAGTTGGGGAGTGGGGGCTGGCTACGTCACAACTCAGTATAGAATCTAGCAAGGCGTGACGTCATGCCACATTTAACTTAATGTATCGCCGTAATCATTTGATTACGTACAAAAATAAAAAATAAATGTGTCCAATATTTTTTAACCATCTACCTGACGGGCAAAATTTTTTTTTGTCATCATTCTTCTAGCTGGCTTCTCTCAGTAAGACTATTCACAATTAAACTGTGTAGAATTGACTGAGGGCTGATTACAAACTGGCTTACACAAGAGCGACCATAAGTCACGCGACATCTCGCGTTGTGCTCAATAACTCTGAGATTAACAAACAAGTCACTACAGGGTTTAAGATCATGGCCAAACTCATTTATACTGTACAAATATCGCAAGACTGCTTCGTTGGTCTAGTGGTCGCAAGCGCTACTGCTGAGCATGAGGTCCTGGGTTCGATTCCCGGGTCGGGTAATGTGTTATTGGGTTTTTACATCTGGAATTTCTCAGTAGCAATCCGAGTCTGGATTTGTGCCCGGTTGATGGCAATAGGCTCACCCCCTATTATATGGGACACAAACATAACACACCTCCAACACCTCTGCCCAACCAACAATTATATTTAAATATCGCAAGATTACATCGAGCATATTTTCAAGAGCCTACAATGAACATTACTGCTTACTCCATTATTATGCCTATATGACAGCACAGGGAACCGCCCACCCTGCCTGAACGTGGCTGCAGCGGCGAGGGTCTCGTCATCAACACACTTGGGCACCACCACCGCCTTCCCGTAACTGGAGCACACCGCATAGTTCTGATTGACGCGGGAAACACGCCACTCCTCGGTTGCTAATACTTTTGTAAATTCGCCCTCTATACTGTAATTCAAAACATAATGTGATGTAGAATAAAATCTTTTATATTTCATGTAATTTTAAATGGCTCCTTGTTTGGACTCTGACACATGAAGAGCTGCTGCCATAAAAACTAGTTTAGCGAGGTGTCTGCTGCGCGTATTAAACGGTAAGTAATTGCGGCGTTAGTTAATACATATGTATATAAGTACTTGTCCTGTCTGATTCATCAACGTAAAGCCTAAACCGGTGGGGCTACAAACTTGAAATTTTGGCAGTTGATGTCTTTTATGTTGTAAACATCCACTAAGAAAGGATTTTTGGAAATTCGACCTTTAAGAGAGAGATAAGGGGGGATTTTGTTTATATGAAAAATCTTATTTCTTGAGTATATACTTGAAACTTGGCACAAATTTCTAATGAAATTATGAAGTTTGCCATTTTTTGTTTTTCTAACCTAAACGGGGATTGGGGGTGTCAGTTTATATAAGAATGTTAACGCGCGGTCCGATTAACTCGAAACTCAGTATTTATATTTAAGAGCTAAAATAACGAATAACAAATATCAGGGTTATTTTAAAGTCAACCCCTAACAGGGTACCCTCACACGAAATCCAAGCGGGCGAAGTCGCGCGGGAAGTGCTAGTTAAGCATATTATGTGAGCGTCCAAGCAAAAAGGGTCCAGTAGTGGGGTATTGAGTTAGGACCAGATTCGGTATCTAGAATAGACAATTGATCATAAGGATTAAAAAAATATTCAAAAACTGGCCATTTATTTTTATCAGACTTTTCAAGTTGAATCTCTGAAAAAACTTGATTTGAGAAAAAGCATTTTCAAAGTTTGATTTTTGGTGCCACTTAGTACATTTTCTGATGTTAGAAACATCATATAAAGTAATTTACTATATGAACTTGTAGATAATTGAGCATTAATTAATAATCAATTAAAATCGAGAAATGCCATTTTTAACCCAACTTTACAAAACTGCATATATCTCGGAAACTAAATGCCGAGAACTGCTGGACCCTTTTTGCTTGGACGCCCACATATATTAACTAAGCACTATATTAGCTAAGCATATTATGCTTCAACTGATAAGGCAATAAAAATACGACGTTATGCGTATCGTCGTAAGAGTCTGATATTTTTTGTACTTGTTATTTACTGTTAGTATTTGTGTGTAGGTTTATATAGGTACAGAATCAGGCTGCTGATAAGAACCACTAATAAAGGATGTTATTGATAGTATCCTCAGTAATTTAAACTTTTTTTGCCTACAGTATGATATTTTTAAAATTATCTTTTTTATAATTATCACTGATGTGATTGAGAATAAACATTAGTAATGTTACAGTTTGACAATGTTCAAAGTTTCATCATTTATTTTCGGAAAAGCGAACTTTGCCGAATTAAATGTGACTGGTACTAATAAGGGAATGACGGAATTAGTGCATCAATTTATAATAATTTAGTTGGGGATATAAATCAATTTCTATTGGTCGATGGTCACATTTTATTAGCTATATTTCAGTTTTTCCAAAGATAAACGATGAAACTTAAACGAAGCAAGTTATTTTTGTTTAAGTATTATTTGGGTTGTCACTAATTAAAATGTCTAATACAACTAAAAATCATGACTTCAGCATTTATTACCAAAACAGTAGAGGCATTCGCACGAAATTGAATACTTTGTACATGAATATTCTCTCTAACTGTTTCGATGTTATTATTTTAACAGAAACATGGCTTATTCCTGCAATTAATAACAATGAATTTATTGATAATCAGTATGTGGTTTTTCGCTGTGACCGGAATAGGACTGCTACTAGGAAGTCTGAGGGCGGTGGTGTATTGATAGCGGTCGAAAATATGACCCTGTTTGTATTCCTTCTTCACAGCTTGGTACATTAGACGAATACCTTGAGCAAATCGCTATTATCATTCCTGGCAGCAACAATTCTTCACATACCCTTATCTGGGCAACCTATGTGCCTAACAATATACCTTTTGCTGTATTCATATAATACTCTTTTTGATAATATGTACAAGTTAATCGGCTCTGTAAAAACTGATACTATATTATTGCTAGGTGACTATAATATACCTGCAGCACAATGGGTTAAACTTGATCCTGCTCAAAACTATATGACTTGCCTGGGCACCTCACCAACTTGTAACCGTTTGAGGGACTTTTTGATTGTTCACGATGTCAAGCAATTCAATCATATATCCAACTCGAATGGACGCGTACTAGATCTCCTTATCTCTGATGCGAAATACGCTGTTTTGAGACCTAATCAAGATCTTTTACCGGCTGACAGCCACCATCCACCATTTTACACTCTGTTGTCCCTTAATATTAATGTCAGTTTATCCTACCTCCTAACCTCTACATACACCGAAATATAATTACCGTAAAGCCGACTATACAGTTATTAATGAGGACATCGATGAGATTAACTGGGAAGACGCTTTGGGGAGCAATTCGGCTGATGTGTGCATCGATACTTTTTATAACTGTTTATATGGTATAATAAAAAACCGCATACCACTATCGAAGCCACCAAACTCGCATTTCCCGGTCTGGTTCTCCAAACCGCTCATCCACATTTTTAAGTATAAAAAGAAAGCCTGGTCTAAATGGAAAAAGTACCGTAATATAAGTGACTACGAAGTATTTTCCTTGTATAGTGAGCGTTTCAAAGCTGAATGTCACAAATGTTTTCACAAATATATAAATAGTGTCGAAGATGGTATTTCCATAGATGTGAAGCACTTTTGGGTTTACGTTGCTAATCGGCAAGGTAGGTCGGGTATACCGACCTGCATGTTATATAATAATGTAACTTCTAGCGACCCGGTGGAAATTTGTAATTTGTTTTCGGCATTCTTTCAGTCAGTTTATGAGCCGTCTAGTCTCTTTTCCGGAAGGTGCCCAGCTTCTGATTTGAGTAATGGCAATAACAGCTCTCTCTGTACTTTGGATTTCACTGTCCATGAAGTTTGCAGACAACTAAAATCGTTAGATGTAAACAAGGGACCGGGAGCCGATGGCATACCGCCCTATTTTGTAAAGAGGACTGCTGAAACAATTTGTATGCCTCTTTCCATGTTATTTAACAAGTGTATCCAAAGTGGTACTTTTCCGTCTTCATGGAAGAAAGCAAATATAATACCAGTGCATAAAAGTGAGTCTAGACAAAACATAGAGAATTATAGACCTATATCGATTCCTTGTACTCTTGCAAAAATATTTGAAAAGCTCGTTCATCAAGCCATTTATCCATTTTTGAGACACAATATTATACCTGAACAGCACGGTTTCGTTAAAAATAAGTCTACAGTGACCAACTTAATGATCTTTACAGATCACTTGTTCGGTAACATGGACGCAGGTTATTAGACCGATGTTGTTTATACTGATTTTAAAAAGGCGTTCGATGTAGTGGACCACTCAATTCTATTAAACAAAATAGCCTTTAATGGCATCAGAGGTAACTTACTGCGTTGGTTCTGTTCATATATCAGCAATCGTAGTCAAACTGTGGTGAGCAATGGGTACAAATCAGACTCATTTCTGGCGACCTCAGGCGTTCCCCAGGGATTTATCCTGGGTCCATTGATGTTTATTATATATATATAAACGATATTTGTAACTGCTTTAAAGATAGTAATTTATTATTATACGCTGATGATCTTAAGGTATTTAGAACAATAAAAAACCCTGGCAGGAAGACTTGAATAGATTATCTGATTTTTGTGATGAAAATAAATTAAAACTAAGCATCCCTAAGTGTAAATACATACATTTTACTAAAAATAAAAAGCGCCTACGATTATTCACTTTGTAATAAGACTCTAGTTAAGGAAACCTATATCAGTGACTTGGGCGTTCTTCTTGATTGCAAACTTCACTTAAATCTACATATAAAGTTACTGCTAAAGCATTTCAAATGTATAACTTTGTTATGAGAACTACGTCAGACGTAAAACGGCCAGCCACATATCTGTGTTTATTTAATTCTTTAGTTCGCCCACAGGTTGAATATGCTTGCGTCGGGAATTGGCAGCCGATTCGCGGCCACCGTAGGCGCGGGCTTGCGGACGGCGAGCAATGGGTAGCTCGCCGTCCGGTAAGGACCAAGCCCGAGTCGACGGCGCGTTGTGTTCCACGCGCGCCTCAAAGAGATGTCAGCACTATTGACGGGGTCCGCTAGGGCCGATGCCAGCTAGGGTCGCGGGATGTTCGAAAGAGTTACCGTGGCCCTGGCACAGGCAACAGAAGGAACATGGGTGGGTTTTAGTCAGTAAAAGTCTGACACGCCCTCCCGCTCCGCCCAGAGCGGGAGAAGTCATTTGATGATTTCCCATCCACAAAAAAAAAAAAAAGGTTGAATATGCTTGTATGATCTGGGATCCATATTATGTTAAATATGAGACTGCAATTGAGCTAGTTCAGCGTAAGTTCCTCAGTACACTGCAGTACAAGTGTTGCATCATACGTTTATCTTATAAAAACGCTTTGTGTAAGTTTAAATTATTAACATTACGCTCTAGACACTTGTTGCTCCAAGGAATGATGCTCTATGGACTTTTACGTAATAGGTTTGATTGCTCTGAATTAATTAGTAAAATATGCTATATTGTACCTAGAATAGTAACGAGACGTGAGGCTCGCTTTTATCCACTGTTTGCTACAACTCCCTGTCGTACAAATGCAGGAGAGAGAGTGCCGCTTCAGAGATTGGTTCAGGCTTACAATAATAATTTTAATGATATCGATGTTTTTGCCCTATCTAAACATACATTTAAAATTTTAATTACTATAGTATTATTTAAGTATGTATTAACTATTTGGTTTTTAGATTTAGATTGCGAAATAATTGTATTGTTGTTGTTAATGTTTGACAGGCCTGTTGGTCTAGTGGTTAGTGACCCTGACTGCAAAGCCGGAGGTCGTGGGTTCGATTCCCACCCAGGACAAACTTTGTGTGATGAGCATATTGTTTGTTCTGTGTCTGGGTGTAATTTATCTATAATATGTATGTATTTATAAATTATATAAGTATGTATATCAGTTGTCTGGTTACCATAACACAAGCTCTGCTTAACTTGGGATCAGATGGCCGTGTGTGAGTTGTCCCAAGATATTTATTTATTTTTTATTTTATAATTGTATTGAGTTTACATAATTTTACCAAAACTGTATCTTTTATAAGCTAGTAACATGTGGAAACGTAGTGGATTGTACATTTACTTACAGCATACTGTGTATCTAGTTAAAATATAAAATGTATGTTTGTCTGTTTTCCCAAATAAATAAAAATAAAAAACTTTTGAATGTTGCTGAACTGTACTTGTATGTGAAATAAATTTTGCCTTATTTAGTTGTTAAAAATATGTTTACCTGTATAAAGTATACCCATTCTCCACAATTGGGTGCATATGTCTATAGAAGAATGGATAGAACAGTCCAGGATCTTGTAAGCCAGACAAGTTCTCAAGAGTCTGGGCCATTTGGTTCAACTCCGTAGTGCCGGCAATATCCAACTGGAATATCCGCAAGTCTTTGCATTTGAGGAACAGGGAACCGCCCTGAGTTACACCAGCTATAGGCTTGGTCTCTTTCTTTTCTATACTGTCTATGTTCTTGTGAAGAAGCTGAAAGTAATTTGTATTGCATGAGAAAATTATGATTTGGTTGACAAGAGTTCTTTGAGGCAGATGATCCATTTCTAAAAGATATTTTAAAGGATAGGTGGGTAGGAGTATACTATGAATGGGTAGCAATAATCTAATTGTGGACATGGACTAGCCAGTCTTCTCTGGTATTATATTATGAGCATGGTGATAGTTGAATTTGAGAAATACCTTGTCTTTATCAAACTATCAGAGTAATACAAGACTATTTGTAACTTAACTTTTATTAATAAGGCTTGGAATAAGGTTTACCCACACATGCAATAGAAAATTGGAAACAGTTGTCACTGTGGCCACAGATGTACAAGACTATCAGCTGATAGTAATACATTTTGTTAGTAGCCTTTATATGTTAAAGCGATTAAAGGCAAGGCCAGCATAGGACACAGCACGCAAGATAACACTGTTAACTAAAGCAAAGTATTTAAAATAAAGTCATTAAACATACCCATAGTTCGTGAACGCCTTCTTTTCGGGAGCTCAAAATAAGGTGATGCCCTGTGATACATACAGTTCCATCCACGTTTTCCTGGTGTGGGTACTTCAGAATAACGCCGTCCAATTTATTTATATGTATTAGCTCTATAAACTCCATTCTTAAAAACAGTAACACGCAGTAAATAAATAAGTGTAAAATAATAAATAACCATCTGAGCTTTGACGTTTACGTTTCATTCATTATGTTTTTTTTTATGTTGGCAATCAGCTGTATATAGATCCTTTTAGCAATAGCACTCGACCACACAGAAGAACTTTTAGACAATTTTCGAATTCATTTTATATAACTGAACTACCTAAATTCAAGGCATATTGTTATTTTTGTAAAATTATAATATGAAAATGTTTTCCTGGTGGCAATCTAATCTAAATAAAATAAACCAAAACTGAAACTATCTTCTTACAACTTTGACAACAGCCGTTACCAGCGTGTTAGAGCGAATAGCCCTATACGGTTTACCATGCTAGCGAAAGAGAAGTATATACTGTGTAAAAGAGATGCACTAAGAATTTCGTACGTTGGCTGTTGCTAACGCAGCTCCATCTGTCGGTTAACCAAAAAAACCAAACTGAACCAAACGTAGCTGTATGTGCGATGGCGATGTGTGGATTTTTTCGTTGGTTGGAGATATTTTTTGATCACAAAACAATTGCTAATTGAATCATAAATCGTATGAGCAATATAGCCGTTACTGCGTTTGGTGAATAGTGTGTGGAGTTTTCGTGAAGTGCAAAAAAATAACAACCGTGTGGTAAGCCTATGTATTTTGTATGATTGTATTGAAAGTAGGTATGTAAGTAGCTGGCAGGGTGGTTGGGCTTGGGTAATGACCGGTTCCTTAAATATTTAGATGTCTATTGTTCGGACATGACTCTGGACTGCTGTTCAAGTTATAAGAACCACGTTTTCTTACATCACAAAAGGTCAAACTAAAAATACCAAGTGCTTGTTTTGTCGCAGGTGATGGAGGAGAGCACGGAGTCCCACATGGAGACCGACGTGTCGTCCACCACTGATGATGTTCCTGAGACGCAGGAAGTCACTGGTTCCGACGGGAACGTCGAGATGATCATAGTTGTAGAGAAAATGGATGATGAGCCATCTGCTGATGAAGAAACTGAGAAGCAACCGTCGCCAGCTTATGAATACTTAAATAATCTAATGACACAAGAGGATAAATCGTCTGAGATAGAATCACAAGTTCCAAAGTCTCCAACAAAATCCCCAGTAAAGTCTCCAGCAAAGCCTGTGGTAAAGCTTCCAGTAAAGTCCCCAATTAAGTGTCTACCAAACTCTCCAGCTAATTCCCCTATAAAGTCTCCAACCAAGTCTTCAAATATAGAAGCTAAAGTTCCAGAAGCTCAAAGCAAGCCTGAGCAGGAGCAGAATATTGTGGCAGTTGTTACACTTCAGCAGCAGAATGAAGTTCCACCTTCTGTTGAAACACAGCATATAGAAGCTGCAGATTCCTCAATGGAACCTGTACCAATCCAATCTGAGGACAAACCAACCCAGATACAAAAAACTCCAAAGAAAGAAGCACAGAAACCTGTGCAGAAGTCTCCCATTAAAGAATTACCATCCTTGGACTCTACTCTAACAAAGGATTCTAAACAAGGACTAATTGACAAAACTCTTGTCAATGGCAAGGTCCAATGCAATGACACCAGCAAAATAGATGACACAAGCACTAAAACTGTAACCACTATAATTCCCATAGATATCACCAATGAAACATCAAATGACTCTCAAATTGAAACATTGTCTGATGTGTCAGAAAAAGAACCCAAGAGCATTAGTAGAGAATTAAAATCTTTAATAAAGTCTGCAAAAGAGTCTAAGATTATCAGTGAATGTACTCAACTGACGAGTAAAACAAGAAAGTCTAGAACAGCTTTAGACACTTCTAGTTCAAGCTTGAATTCTTCACTAGTAGAGCCCAATAAGATACAAGATGCTAGAAGAAATAGTGATATGTCCCAGAAGAGCAACTGCAGTGAAAAGTCTGATAGAGTTGTTCTCAAAAGGTCAATGAGGTCACAAAACCCTGAGTTTGTAAATAAGGTAAAACAATTTCTGAACTCAGTCACTGGTAAAGGTAACAAACACTCAGATGATGAGGAAGAGGAGGATACAACTGAGCTACTTGAACCTGTTACTAGGCCAACTCCTCCAAAACTCAAAAAGACAGAACCTGTAGTAAGTAAAACTTTTTATTGATTTAATTCCAAAATAATATGAATAGGGAGATTGACCCATTATTGTTAAAAGCATAATTCAAAAGTTAATTTAATTTACTTGAGTAGGTATTAAACATGGTTAGCATAAGAACTATTTTCTCTACATATTGTAAAGTTTTTGAGACAGATTGGTGAGTTGGTGACACAATATCATCTCATTAATGACATTGGTTTTTCTTTTTAATATTTTATTTTAGCAGTGCAAACTCTTTGCATATCATATTCAAGTTGCCAGTAAGTGTTTTCCAATAAGGAGGGGTATATTGACAGATTATATGTACAACAAAATGGCTGCCTATGCTTTTACTTGTCACAATAATTTACTAACAGAAACTTGTGTGTCAATAAAACAAGTTTTATAACTCACAATGGTCAGTTATTATTCATATTAAAAAAAATGTGCATACATTGCAACTTATTATGAATAATAAATATGCTGTCACATTGCTCATTTGGTCCAGAAGGCAAAAATATTATTTTACTTTCCACTATTATTCATTTTGATGTTAATAATATGGAAAAACTAAAATACATAATTTAATCTTGTCATCAGGTTACAGAGAAGAGCAATAAGCTTCGGTCAGATTCATACTGCTGGCGGTGTCACTGGGTCGTTGAGCAGGTTACCAACGAGAAGTTGCATCCTCCAATGCAATGTACGGTCTGCCCACGGTCCTTCCACTTCAAATGTCTGACTGGCACAGAGAGGAACAAGATTAATTTAGAGAAGAATTGGGTCTGTCCAGAATGCATGGTTGTACTGCAAGCGGAGAGCTCAGAAACCAGGTGAATGCACAGAGTAATCATACTGATAAATTAATGGTTACATGTTCAAAAACATTATTTCCTTTCATAATCAATACAGCCCAGCTAATGAGTTTTGGTCAATAAGTCGCCTGTTTGGTCCATATGAGTATCAATAAAGGTTTTTTTTTATTTTTTTTTTGTTCAAGGCCTATAGCCAACAGTTTACTTAGCAGTTTATATAATGTATTTCTTATTGCCAAGCAAAAATATTTTCAGCCTACTGTTATTCCGCTGCAAAGCAAAGGTGTCTTCATATACAAAGAAGAATTAACTTTTGATCTTTAATAATTGCTTCCCATCACAACCTAAAAATGTATCAAAAGAATAGTTTAATTTCCAATCAGAACATAATTTAAAAGATTTATTTGCAGAAACTGCTACCAAATACTAGAGCGAAAATATTTGTGAATAACTAAATTACATAATCACAATTATCTAGTTTGATTCATAAGAAACTAGGCGATCACAAATACCATCCAATTTTTTAAACAAACAACATTTCCTTGCTCTTTCAAACTCCTACATAATTTATTGAGATCTTATGACACATTTTTTGATCAGCACTATTACATAATACACATTATGCCCTTCATCAGTTCCTAATATTTTAGCAAGAAAGACGTAATAACAGCGCACAAAACTTCCGAGATCTTATCTATCTGCCTACCTGCTATTATTGCTTAGTATAGTACCATAATGTTTTATCATGCAATAGTTCGCGTGCGTGTAAAATGGACTAGGGAGGCATAACAAATGATGGCTGATTCATACCTAATTAACTGAAGAAAAAGACAAATTTCATCGACCCATAGTAAATTAGGATGAAGGCAGGAAGACGACGACTTGAGTCGATTACACTGGAACAGAATATAATTAAGATGATTGAAACTGTTTGCACTTATTTCCAGGTCGCAAGCCATGAAGAAGATATCCCTAGGAATGCTCTGTGATCTCCTGAAGCATGCACTGGAACGAATGATGGACCTCAATGGGGTAATTTATATGTTTATCCATTTTATTTTCGACTACCTACGTTTTTACTTATTGTTATTGAAACCTGGTAGTTATGTTACGCTTGCCCTAATTTATAGGTCATACGACGTGAATTTGTTAGTTCTAGTGAATTGTTTTTCGATGTTGGTATGGTTTCCATGTAGGCTTACGATGGGTATGCAAACAGTTGAAAATGTTGCCATAAAATATTATTGTTAATATCATAAAAAATATGCCATCTAAAAGTTTTTGAGACGAGAAAGAAAATCGATGATAGTTTTACCCACGTCATTGTTCTACATATATTTGCTAGAACAAAGACCTATTCTACTATAAGTATAACTGCTACAAAATAAGCTGTAAGCCATCATACTCCGCCGTTCGGTACTTTCACCGGATTAACGCATGAACCAACAGCTGGACAGATATTAAAATGTATGTAGCGAACGGCGCGCGGCGACGGCGGCTGGCGGGCGGGACTCTGTGAAATGACCTTGCCACTTATCTACGTAGCTGCGCGGACCCCGTGTAACGACACATTCCATCTCCCTCTAGAACAAATCAATACTGCGGCGTCAGTTTTGCCGTCCCGCTCTACCGCCGCTAATAATAAACGTATGGGAGTGCTGTACATAATGTACTGTCGCTGTAATGTGTGCTGCATTTTTCTTGATTCATCATTTTGACATGCATTGCATTTTCTATTAGCAGAAATGTTTTATCATACTGTACGTTGAATGAACAAACCGAATTTTCGAAACCTAAATCACAAATACGGTAGTTTTATGCACAAGAATTATAATCCCAAATTCTGATGCTCAATTTTCTTCTAATCACGGCCCGTATCTCGATCTTGAACACCCCTGTGTAATCAATCATTTGCATACGTATCGAAACAGTGCTGTATACCCACCTACATCGTATGGCACGCCTACCTGCATAATGTTTTGCATTGAATGAATGTAGGTGCAAATCGGAACAAGCTTACAATATATACATGCGCCCGTAGTTACGTCGAATCCTGTTATAATAATGAAACATTTCCACGTAAAACAACAGACGAAAAATTGCTTGAGGCGAAATAAATCATGTTAGAAAGTTTGCACAGCTATATCAATGTAAGTTCCGTTTACAAAACCAATTTATCAGATTTACTAGCTTCCGCCCGCGCCTTCGTCCGCGTGAAATTTCTTGTTCTCCCTGACCCATCCCGTCGCATCGCATCGCCTGCCCGCGCTGTTACTTCGTTTTCGCTTATCGCTCGATCTTACTTTTTTTCTTTTTGCTCGGCTTCTAAGGGTCCTAGCGTAAAGTTACATACTATAGCCTTCTTTAAGAATTGGACTTCATAATGCAAAAAGAATTTTACAAATCCGACTGGTAGTGACAGAGATTAGCGCGTTCAAACAGTCAATAAAAAATAAAATGTGTAGGTAACTAATAGACTAAGCGCATTTTTCATACTTTTAGCATTTTTATACCCGTCGTAATTTATAAACGAAAGGTCCGATTCGAATAATTTAAAAAGGAATTTACATGTACTTAATCAACCTTGATTATGAAAATATTTATTTGGATAAGGATTAATACCATGTTTATGAAAACACCTTCGCAAATAATGCATTATTTTATAACAAATTTGATTACCATTAAAAAAGTTACAGTGAGCCAACCTTAAAACATAGACATATGCTATCGCGGACTTTTTTTAGAACTTTTTAAGAGAAACAATTCCGTCATACATGATTTTTGCGTAACTTTAACCGTTTACGCAGCGCACGTAACGGAAGCTCTCAAAAGGAATAAATTTTCCCCGTTTTTGCAACATTTTTCATTGATGCTCCGCTCCTATTGGTCGTAGCGTGATGTTATATAGCCAATAGTCTTCCTCGATAAATGGGCTATCTAACATTAAAAGAGTTTTTCAATTCGAACCAGTAGTTCCTGAGATTAGCGCGTTCAACCAAACAAACAAACTCTTCAGCTTTATAATATCATATTAGTGTAGATTAACCTAAGTGGTTCATTACTATCGGCTCTAAAAGCATGTCTACTTTTAATATCAGAAAAGAAAAGTTAAGATACGACTGGTATTCAGGACAATGCTAATCAATAAAAAGAATTTTAAATAAAATACCGTTAGTTATTTCGCACTAAAACAAGGCCTATCTCACATACAAAATAATGAAAAAATCGACTTCAAAAGGAAATTAACTTAAAATTATGAAATTAATTTCGGAAGTCTGTCTTGGAATCTGTATTTTAGTTTTTTACCACCGACTTCCGAAATTAAAGTTATTTCATAATTTTAAGTAATTTTATTGCAAAATACACTATACAATTACTAACTAATGAACTAACTAACTATACAAATAAATATAAGTACAAAACAAAAGGAAACTTGGCGTCGAAGTACTCGTCCGCATCGCTGTCATCCGGAAACGTGCCCAGAAGACTGGCAGCATTGCCACGTTGTATGGCAATGCTAATTCTTTGGCCAGCCAGCCCTCTGGTCTCCTGAAGTGTCGACCAGTCGGCGATAAATTTCCTTTAAAAGGAGACGCGCACTCGGGCCCCATGACCCGAGCGTTTCGACCCCAAACGGCTCAAAACTGTAGTTACCGATAAGGTTACAGTATTTGCGCCGCTTTAGGGTCTCAGCAGCTGCAGTAGCGGCGTCAGCACAGCACGCCGTGCTTGGAACATGAGATGGCGCAAGGGTGTCGACACAGGTTGCGTCCCACACCAGAGGTCTACCCACCGTACAAGGCAACAACGTCATGCCGTCTGTTCTCTTCCCATCGTCACTGTTATTATTTTTTTATAAGCCTGGCCGTCACACTTACACGTATTAGTCCATCTCTTGAAAACTACTGAACCGATTTTGATGAAACTTGCACTGTTCCCTACCTAAGTGAAAGTAAATGTAAGACAGTATAAAAACACGATCACAATCCGATTAATAGTTTCGGAGAAATGTGTGGAGAAACATACATACACCTATAAAATTTTGTTTATTTGATTGAAAGCCCTAATAGATTATCATATGTCAATATATTACAGTTCCAATAATATTATAAACATACGTGTCGAATTGATAACCTCTTTCTTTTTTTGAAGTCGGTTAAAAACGTGAAGGAAACAGTGCAAGACTTCTCATTCAGGGTATTGAATTTTGTCATCATAAACTGCTGATTTCCGTAGTTTTAGCTGTACTTAGTTAATACGTTTACTTAGTTACGTAGTTTTAACTTGTAATTTATTAGCTTTCATAATAATATGTTCGGCTTAGCCAGGCCGTGTGAACCATTTGAACGCCGTAATTAATCATGCCATTAGTTGGTAAGGACTTGCGTTTCGTTCTACGTCGTTCTAGCCTACTAAACCATGCGGCACATTTCATCTTCGAAAGTAGACGTTGCTGAAGTTAGAGAGCCAAAACCCAGCCTATAGTCATCATGCTTGCCAGTTTGATTAGTGATGGCAGTAAATTGTAACTAGCACTAGCGGACAGCAGTCATAGGTCACGGTCTATCACCCTAATAAAGCTAGCGCATATTACTGCCGCATGAGGCCACAGCACATCGCATTGCAATACAAAAAAGCCCGGTGCCGTCTGTCTTTAGTGTGCGATGCTATAAACAATATCTACCTTTACGGGTAAAAACAAGTGCATGACTGATTCAATAAAATGACGTAAATGCACTAGCGATCCGCCCCTGCCTCGGGTTTTACGACTGTATAAAACTTCGAGATTTTGTAAGTTACCGAAAGAAATACGAGATTCTTCATCAGTGAACATTTTTAAGAATAGGTTAAAGTTGTATTTGACTAACCAACGATAATGCATCGTTACTCACTGTATGTACTCGACAGATCGAACTACAATTATGCTTATTACTTAAAATTTTTTTTTTTTTTTAGTTTCTCATATTTAAGTAAACTATGTAGGATGTTCTTTTTGAGAAATAAATTTCTTTAAACCGAAGTTCAATATTAATGAAGTTCAATACACATTTAAATAAACGAAAAAATCTCTAAATGACCATGATGGTTTTCACCAGAAAACCGCATCAAAATCTTCTGCGTAGGTTATAAGAACAACGCGGACACGAAAGGTGACTTAAATTGAAATTATGTATACAAGGTGTAATTTTAATCATTGTTAACCTCTTAAGGGTTCATTGTACTCATCATTATAAACAACTTTTATTAAGGTACTAAACCCGAAATCGCGAAAAAATGATCAGGTGTTCCCGACATTTTGACGAGATCAGCGGACATAAATGTAGGGAAAAGCTGATTTTTTTTTTCGCGATTTCAGGTTTGGTCCCATAGTAAAAGTTGTTCTTAATGATGAGTACAATGACCCCTTAAGAGATTAAAGCTGGTTAAAATTACACCTTGTAGATGTACGAAAGTGAAGTAGTAGGTAGTGATGCGCGATGGCGAGAGGTTTTATTCAATTGTTCGAACATCTCGATGGTTCTCGATTGTTTCGACTTGGACTCGAATCCGACTCGGTCTGTTTAAGCTGTATTGCGACTGGCGTATGGCGCGTTCATTCGAGAGTTGTTCATCGATGGTTTAGTTTCGCGAGTTCTTGACTTGCGTTATGATTGCGAATCCAAACTAATTCTTTCAACAAGATCAATCGAAAATAATCAATACCGCGACGGGAATAAAATGTAAGTAGTTAACTTACTTATGAATAATTAGATAGCCCGTCGTCTTTTGCCGCCATATTGCGCGTCATAGCGATAGCTGTTAGAAGTGTTTATTATTTGTTGAAGTGTTTATTACAGTATCGGCTAACATAATTAAACAAACAAAGCGGGCGGCGGGCGGCGCAAAAAACAGATGCGGGTAATTCCGCGGCACACCAAATTGGTTTGAGCAGCAGACAGAGGGATGAGGGATAGAAGGAATCGTGAAAATAAATAAAACATATCGAGGGTTCTTATATAATGTGTTTTTTTTATTCATTAAGTAGATATGTATGTAGCGTAAGTAAAGGTAAACATTCACAAATTACGCGCGGCTCGCTCGACTCGAGTCATCGAGTGTAGCACGCTCTCACCTCTAACTAACATGCACCTCGGGTTGATGCATGCAATCGACTGACTTCGGTAACCGAGCGAGACTCGGTGAGTGAGAGTGATGACTGATTCGAACAGTCGAAAACTAGCGGTCGATTCCATTGACTCGAGACAATCGAAAAACATCTCGATTGTTTTGTAGAACGGCGAGTCGATGGTTGACTCGATGGTTTATTTTAACGACTCCGATTCTTTCGATTGATAAAATATCTCGGAATCGCCCATCACTAGTAGTAGGTTTTTGCGTTGCGGTGCGGCCCTTTACGGGTAATAAAAACAAGTGACTGTTTCAATCTTATGAAGTATTGAAACTCCTTTCTTATGTTTCCAGGTGGAACCTTTCATGCAGCCCGTAGACCGCGCCGCCTTCCCCGACTACGACAAGTACGTGGTGCATCCCATGGACCTCTCGCTTATGAAGGACAACATCGGCGAGGGATTGTACGGAAGCACAGAGGCTTTCATTGCCGATGCGCAATGGATACTGCATAACAGTATTATCTTCAATACATGTTAGTATTGTGGTTGTTTGTAATGTTGATGCTACTATACAGCTCTGCCCTTCCCTTCGGGGAATACAGTATACTTATTATGTGTTAGTATTGTATGCTTTTTACGAGCTACGGCAAAAGCGGTGAGATAGGTAGACAATCTGTCAGGGGTGACGACAACAAATAAGCTATTTTGATACATTTGATGTATTCATAATTTATATGTAATGTGGCATTGAAAGTTTACGGGCACCATTAATTATTTTAGCTGTTTTAACATCTAAGCGTGGGATGAAAAGATAATTTATCATAAAGAATACGGAATAGAGACAAGTGCTTCTTATAAATAAATGCCATGAATTCTCCTTATCTTCTAAGTCAGAAGATTTCTGTGTACACACTGTTATATCGTACTGACCAACACAGATACCGTATTGAAAATATTTTATAGGGTTCGTTGAGAGTCGTACATAACAGAGTAAGTAATGTTTGCTAACTCAATATATCCAAATATGATGTAATTTTTAAGCTGCTTCCACAACATTTACAGGAAACTCTTAAAATACAGGGTGCAAAGGACAGCCCTCCGCAGACTGATGGGGTGAATTCAGTATATCATACTAAGATGACCGGTACATTAAATTATTTCAGGAACGTTATGGGAATCCAATAAACACGATTTGTTTTATTACGTCACACGCAATGTATCGTTACCGTGGCAAAACGCACGTAGCGAATGGCTGCTCAGCGAGCCTTCGGCCGCCGAGTATTTAACATCCATTGCTGATTTTTTTATTTTAGCTGTTTTATTTACATAAATGGAGTGCTGCGTACAGAGAATGTAATTTTACAAGTAACTGAAAAAACGATAAAAAAATTGAAAATTTTTCTGGTGGAAAATATGATTCATAATAAGGAGCTGAATGCACCCTATTAGTTTGCAGAGGGCTGTCCCTTACATTCTGTATATGTGAAAGTGGGATTGTTTGTTCTGCTTTTATCATTGCTTTATTTTGGAACTAGCTTCTGCCTGCAACTTCGTCCGCATGAAATTTCTTGTCCCCCCAACCCACCCCGTCACATCGTATCGCCCGCCCGCGCTACTACTTCGTTTTCGCTTAGCGTTCTTTCTGACTTTTGTTCATTTTTCGCGGCTACTAAGGGTGATACTAAGGGTGATAGCGTGATGTTAAATAGTCTACCCTTCTTCAAAAATTTGGCTATCAAATGCAATTTTTTTAAATCAGACTGTTAGTTCCAGAGATGTACGGGGGGTACCCTACATACATACAAACAAATCTTACCTCTTTATAATGTTAGTATAGATTTGGCACATACATAATGTGTGAGACAGTAGAGATATACGCACACTACCTTTTGACCCAGCTTAAAAATTGAAACTCATTAGCAATCCTGAATCCAATTCAGGTTATGATCAAATCAAGAACCAAATTCTTGTAACTTACAGACAGATGTGCTGTAGGGGAGTTTGTTGCGCCACTTCTTCCCAGCTAAAGCATTAGGAAGTGGTGAAGGGCGGGCGTTTTGGGTACTGATTCTCAGCCTTATTTGAATGAATAATTTGATTTTAATCACATTTCGACAGCTTATGTACGTCTATTTAGTTTAATAATACTCGTTTTAATCACTTAGTAAACCGTGTTGGTTCTTCAGTGCAGTCGAAGTTGACGGCGGGTGCGCGTGCGCTAGTTCGCTCTTGTCGCGCAGAGATGGGTGAGATCGAGGCCTGTCCCGAGTGCTATGCCGCCGCGCATGCGCGAAGACCCACCTGGTTTACTGATGTTTGTACCACGCCGCATATACTGTTTTGGGCGAAGCTGAAAGGTATGTCAATTACAAAAATAGTAAATAGTAATTTTAGTGTTCAAGAGTAAAATAACTGTAAACTTCGTAAGGGGTCACTGTCTCATCATTTTGAATATCTTTTAAAATCAACACAAAAATCGCGAAACAAAAATCTTATAATCGCATAACTCGACAAAATGTAGGGAACAGCCGATTTTTTTTTTATTTCAGTGTTGGTCCGATACTAAAAGTGGATGACCCCTTTAGAGGTTTTCAGTTACTTCAGTTACACTTTGGAGATGTAATGAAACTGACGCAGAAGTGTGAGGATAATAGACCAAACCAAAGAGAGGCCTATGCACCTATCACTACCACCTGTAGCAGTAAGTCGGACTGTGTTCATCATACACTGCCCGAATGATGATAAACGTCACAGTGAGTTTTTTTTACTTGATACTTCAAGCTTCAACAGCTGTTCTTGAATTATGGCACACAAACAATTTTTTGGCCTAATTGACACAGACTGCTGATGAACATTATTATGTATCTTACTACTTCTTATTTTAGCTAGGCTAGCGATCATTTTCCTGTTCCGTGAAATAAAAAAGGGAAGATAGAAAAATAGGTATATTTGTCACAGAAACACGTGCATACAATATGCAAAAAAAGAACAGAAGCGCTCAAGATTTAACACTGACTTAACGATATAATGTACTAGTGACCCGCCTCTTGCTTCACACAGGTGCAATCTACTAATGTGGCGACATGTCATAACATCGAGATTTCTGTGCTTTTGAATGTAGAGGAAAACTTAACAATTTATAGTACCTAAATTTAATATAGTAGAGCATTGTTTGAAGTACCAAGCTGTAGAGATATTTAATAAGTTGCCTTCTGAGCTAAAGACTCTGATTTCTAACACCCTCTTGCCTAAAGCAAAGTTAAAAGCCTTTTTATTAGAAAAATGTCCGTATCATATATCGGAATTCGGAACTAATGTCGCACAATAATAAATGGATTACAACTGTTAGACATTATATTTTTTATTTTTTTATTTTAGTTGAGATAGGTTCGCTCTTGACTCTAGTCTAGGTCAGAGATGACAGAGACAAAGTCGACGATGGAGCGAGCTTACCCAGAAGAAGCCTGTTCACTCTCACTTTGAAGAGATCGGGGTTGTATGCATTTGGAAACACAGACGCAGGCAGAGAGTTCCACTCCTTTGCTGTGCGCATCACAAAAGACATTTTGTGATGCGTACATCATATTTAAAACTGACATTACATTTAAAACTGTTTAACATTATATTTAAAACTATTTGACATTATATTTATATATATATATATTTTTTTTCATAATATTTTATTTTATATTATTATTTCTGTTTGGCACTTTATTTAAATTTCTTGGAATATTAACTAATAATTCATAGTTTCTTGTAGTTGTATGTTAATTGCATGTGTATATATCCAACACAATGTAAATTGTTTATGAATAAATGAAATGAAATGTTTTACACATAAACCTTTCCGAGTAAATTCTCTAAATGATGAGGAAAACCGCATCTAAATCCATTGTGTAGTTTGGAAGATCTAAGCGCTCAAGCTGACAGACATGAAAAGTGACTTTGTTAAAAGATGCTTTGTGAATAGATAATAGATGTGTGAGTACCTAAATTGCCGCCTTGCAAAACGCAGTCCTAAAATAAACATAATATTCCACCTTCCAGGCTTCCCATACTGGCCAGCGAAGGGTATGTCAGTGAACAGCTCTGGTTTAGTCGACGTGCGCTTCTTCGGAGCTCACGACCGCGCCTGGGTGCCGGCTAAAGACTGCTTTCTGTACTCCGAGAAGGATCCCAACAACTTCAGGACTAAGCGGCAGGATATTATTGACAGTATGCAGGTAAAGATGTGATCTTTGTTTTAATAGATTATTATGTGGCCTTTTTTTGTGAAAACAACTGAACTTGCATTCTTCTTGTTTGTTCTCTCTTAGAGAGACTACTTTTTATATCATATCGGCACAAACTACTTAAGAATTCTACATTTCATGCCACGGTAAAAGTATTATTCAACCAGCACACAAGGAGTCGGAAAAGTAGGGCTGTGAGCGGATTTTTTAGGTTTAATCAGCAAAGAGAGTTAAGCAGTTATGAGACTTTTTTAATGAAATCCTTATAGGATAAAATCAAATGATCACGAAACTATTGTCTTCTTTCAGGAAGCAGAACAGCACATCAGGAATATATCAAGAAAGTACGGTAGATTCGTTTACCCGCCTTTCAAGACTATATTTGACCCCAGCAAAATGTACGAGCAACTCAAAATGATGGTAAGTGCTACATTAGTTCATATACATAGTGGACGATGAAAGATTCAAGCGTACAATTGTTGCATTCGTTCATAGGACAAAGGTTATTCTTGGCTGTTATTATGTCCACTTTGTCATCCGGTCGATATCCACGGCTTTATTAGATTACAAAAGATCTATCGAGGTATTAATTCAACAACAAATTGCGTTGTGTAGAGGTGAACTGTTTGAACAAAGTTGTAAAAATGTTTGCAATATCCAATATTCGCTAGTTCTAATTACTTGAAATATTATTATGGTCACCGACTATTTCGTTATGGAAAAGAGCGTACGGCCTGATCGATTGATTTCGTATTTATTATTTTTATTTGGTAAGACACTAGCAGCTAATTTTTATTTAATACCTGAATATTTCAAAATTGGTCAGTTAGACGGATGGATCGACTTTTGCGCCGTATATGAGTGAGAAACTGCGTCACCGAGTGAGTTCGCTCTACGCAATGCACTTGCAAGGCCGTGCTTCTAACGTATTATTTTTGTTACAGATCCCAACGTTCGAGGGTGAAGTAAGATCTCTCGTAAAGGAGAAGGCATCACCAGCCACCGCTAAAGAGAAAAGCAGGTCCAACTCCAAAAGCTCCAAGGGTTCATTTAACGATGGGTTCGTACACATTATTACGATCTTGAAAGTAGAGACACATCGCACTAGCCTTTGTCTAATATCCACAAAAGAATAATTATACGTAAAAAACCGGCCAAGTGCGTGACGGACCACGCACAATGAAGGGTTCCGTAGTTGAAAAAAAGTTATCTTAAAAACAAACTTAACATTTTAGTTGAAGAACATGTTCTCCCATACATTGATATAGTACATGGTTGATTCTGCAACTGCAAATTTGAGTTTGTAATCGCAAAAAAAAATGTGATACAACTGCAAATTAACGATTTTCAATTTGTTTCCTTTATTTTTACTGTGAGACCTTGCTTCTGGCCATTTTCATGATTCTAGGTCAACAGGAAGTATTCTATAGGTTTTGATTAATTTGCGAGTATCAAAATATGTCGCATATATGGCCGTATTTTTTTATTGCGTTGACTTCGAAGCTTGATTTTTTTAGAACTCCAAGGAACCATAGACCTAAGTATTTGATATTAATTTCAACTTGATACCTCCACGCGTTCCTGAACAAAAGGTATTGACAGACTGACAGACAGACAACGAAGTGATCCTATAAGGGTTCCACTTTTTCCTTTTGAGGTAAGGAACCTTAAAAATAAATACTCTCTAAAGACTAGAAGTGAGCTATTCATGGTTCTGACTGAGTTTTGTTCTTGTATATTATTATGCAAAAGCACTTGAGCGCAGCTCAAACGCAACGTTTCAGTCTATCTTTCTTATCCTGGCCTATCTTAAACAAACGCTAGTGCGATGCAAACCTTATCTTAAACTCCTAACTAAAATAGATACTCCTCAATACCTATTTTTATTAAACTCCGACGTATAACATAAAAGTCACTTTTAAATAATCAATATGGAATCTTAAGGCCTGTTCAAATATAAGCTTTATACGCTCTATGTGAAAACAATGTTACACGATGATAATATAAAACCAGCACAATGCAGTAAGATAATATTATAAATATCAGGTTGCTCCTACACTCGGATAGTTCGGATAGTGACGAAGAGGAACTACAGCGACTGTATGCACTACTTGACAAAAACAGGTACGTAGACTTTCTAAATGTTAGTATTTACTTTTAGACATACCACGAGTGCTTATAAGGACTAGAACACATCACTATGCATCATTTAAAAAGTACGGCTTGTCAATAAATTATTGCAGGTGATTATAAATATTGCTTATATCTGAACAGGCCTTTGTGGTGACATTTTGTCATCTGTCTATCAAAGCTAACCTTATAACTAAATTCGGGAATACATTGTTGTAATTATGTGTGGCGCGCTAGACCGATATCAAGTTCAAAATGTAGCCGCAATCATATCTCAGCGACAAACACTGACAAATATGTAGAAAAATTAGAAGTATTTTTGACAGTTTGAGACTAAGGGCTATTTTTCACCGGGACACCATGGCGGCGCAACCAGTCGCGCAACCGTGGTATTGTAACTCCTCTCGGTTTGGTAGCTCCACACGAGCTACCAAACTGAGAGGAGTTACAATAGTCATGCGTAATATATCGTTGGACAGCTCTTTTTAAACTGAACAGAAGTAACTGTGGCGCCTAATTCCAAATCCTTGTCCGTTCAGTTATACTGTACCCAACATGTCAGTTTTGTAGCACTTATGCTGTATCTACGAAAGAAAAAAAGCGGGACTGGCGACCGAGTGAGTGAGATGCCATACAGCGCTATTTAATGGTGGCGCTGCCAGTAATACAGAGCGCGTTGCGCCGCCAAATTGGTTGCGCAACCAAGCTGACCCTGGGGTCAGATACTCTCTATAGAGCTGTATACATCTTGTTGGTTGCACCGCCACAGTGTCCCGGTGAAATATAGCCTTTAGATTAGAATGTGAATGTTCTTAAAAATACGGGAATTTCCCCTCAGTTTCATACATTTAGCATAATCCAACACGACTCACCGCAACACAGCAATATAAATCTGACCGTATCAAATAAATATAACTGGTATCGTTCTGGCACGTCACGACACATCCCGACATAATAATATGAACCCAGCTTGTTCTCTAGCCATTTTATTATATTTTGCACCCATCGCACTGTTTTTAAGTTTTTGGTTGACGTAAAATTGTAGTGACACCTAGACGACTACATGTTTATTACGTAGGCAGCTAGCGAAGTACAAGCTGTAGATGGTGCCACACACATACCTTTTCTGGAGCAATTTCAATGAAAGTACATGTCACCTGGTGACCCCGACCTGATGACCTAAATATAAGCAAAATCGTTTCAATATAGCATAATCGAGACGATATTTAGCTATATGGGCGCGTGTTCATGTTTTTGTTATGTTTCAGTGACACGAGTGACAATGAAGACACGAATACAATAGCGCGAAAAATGGCGGACGGCGCTGAAATAGTCAAAATGGACGACGATGATTCTTCACCTCTGGATAAGTGCGTATCAAATTCGGAAAAGTTCAATTTTTATGTTCTATTTTTTAATATGTTCAATTTTTTTTTTGTATTTTTTTTTTATTAAATAAATAAATGATTAACAACAATATAAAACATAATACACACAGTACACATAGTTATTAAACAACATTTTGTTGTTACAGAGAGATTGAAGCCGAAACTCTTGCTGCAATCAAAACAAAAGAAGATTCTCAGTCTTCTACGTCAACAAGTTCATCTAGAAAGCGTCGCCGATCCGAGCTCGAAGAAGCAGTCATAACTATCATTGAATCTAGTGGCAGCAGCTGCAGTAGCACCAGCGAAAAACGGAGAAAACTCGATGATTTCACAGAAGACAAGAAATCGGACGAAAATGTACCGAGCAGTAGCAAAGCCGATGACAAGTCAACCGACAAATCTAAGGAGGAAACAAATGAAGCCACTCAATCCAAAACAAATGAAGCCACTCAATCCAAAACAAATGAAGCGACTCAACCCAAAACAAATGAAACTCCGCCCAAAGTAAAAGACCTAGATCCAAGAAGCAGTGTTGAGAAAGACAAACAAAGAGTCACTCCAATAAGAATAGCGCTAGTCACAAAAGAAATACGTAAAACCAGAAATAGTTCCTCCAAAGACACAACCGCTAAAATTATTACTCCCAGTAAAGATAAAGAACAAGAAAACCCGCCGCAGACACGAAAATCTATAAGATCTGAAAAAGCAGATAAAATGCCATCTACGAAAACTGAGAAAGTCGTAAAACCTGCGCCCAAAGCTGAAAAAACACCATCCTCAAAATCGGAAAAAGTTGAGAAAACGCCAAGCTCGAAATCAGATAAAGTTGAAAAAACACCAAGTTCTAAACCTGAAAAAGTTGAAAAGACACCTAGCGATAAATCTTCGAAAGAGGACAGATCCAGGTATGAGAAACGAAGTAATTCTAGAAGTAGTAGGTCAACTAACAGTACCAGTTCCACTAGATCCTCAGACAGAACCGAAAAGAAATCTGAAAAGAATGCTGAAGGCTCCAAAGAAAAAAGAAGAGGTAGCAGCTCTTCATCTAAAGAGAAAGACAAAGATTCAGAGGGCGACAAATCTAGAATGCAAAAGCAGATGTCACCTAAATCAACCCCAGAGTTACCAAGTCCAAAATCTGTAAAAGATCGGTTGCAATTCGACGATGACACGACCTTAGCTGTCCTAGCGCGTGAAACTAGTAAATCTACAATAGTAAGAAGTAACAGTACCGGCCTCCCCACGATCAGCTGTGTGCGAAGCTTATCGACAACTGCTCAACACACCGGCTTGACTATAACTAAAACTACGACTAACGCCAACACTATAGATATCACCGAGGAAGCTACTTCCGACTCCAGTATCTTTACACCCACTAGTACCGAGAACGTCATAACTATGCAAGATGCGGTATCAAAGCTTCAGAGACTACGCAACGATATAGAACCGGTCGTAGGTCGCGTCGGCGTCCGCGCGTTCGCGAGGATGACGTCACCGGAGAGACACAGCACAAACGATGAAGTGCAAGTAGAAATCAAGGCTGAGCCTATCGACCTCGACGACGCTGATAGGCACATGGAGAAAATGGACCTCATGAATGCGTTTAGATTGCGGCCAGTCAACCCACAGAATGTGCCGAAATCGCCAATGAATTTGCGGGATGTTAGGATAAATAAGGTTGTGGTTACGCCGTTGAATGCTAGAAAAGCTGCAACAGCGACGGCGACGGTTACAAAGACGCCTGAAGTCCGTCCTAGGGCGAAGAAGACGTTCCCTCAGCCGAAGAAGCCGGAGGAAGGTCGTTCGGAGCTGAACAGTAAGAACTCGATGGTGTACATCCCGATACAGCCGCCCATGACGCAGGCGCCTGTGAGATTGCCGCGCCCACAGAACACTACCCCGCTTACTGTTACGTCCATACTCAGACCGCCTATCTCTTCTGTTGGTGAGTCCTATTAATTATTAAATCGATTCATACAGACTTTCACAATAAATAAATTATTATAAACGTGTAAGAAGAGTAGTATTTCTTATTACTAAAAAAAACTACATCTCCATCATCGACAACATAATGCACCTAATATGTTGCCATTAGGTGTATTATGTTTTCTATTTCTCAAACGTTATTTAGAAAGTTGAGCGTAAAATTCTTCTTACCAATCGTTTGTAACCATGACATTCAAATTTCTATTTCACCTCCATTTTAGTTATGTAATTCTCTACATAATTAAAATGGGGCAAAATAGAAATTTAAAAACACTTTTTGTTCCAGCAAACAACCTAGTAAACACAGTAACAACGCCTCTAATGCAGCCTTCAAGCTCCCCTCCAACCACAAGCACGACCGTGCCGACCAGTACGAGCGTGGCGTCCGTGCCGACCGTGCACACCGTGCCGCTCATGACGTCAGTCAACGGACAGTGGATGTTCAGCTTCCAGCCCGTCATGTCCGTTGGCGCCATCGATGTGAGTCAAGAAAGTAATAAAGATATACTAGGGGTAATAGTAGCACGTAATTTTGACGTGTAATTAACGCAAATGAATTTTGAATCGTACGTATTGATGAGAGGCTTGTAGCTAAAAAATAACAGCCGCACGGGTCGATCGATCAGGTTAAGCTACGCTTGCCGCGGTTGGTCCGTGGATGGCTGACCATCTTTAGATATCAAGACCCCTCCGTGCCTCGGAAAGCACGTTAAGCCTTTGGTCCCGGCTGTCATTCGTGTATCTTTGACAGTCGTTACGGGTCGTCAGAAGCCCGAAAGTCTGACAACCAGTCTTACCAAGGGGTATCGTATTACCCAGTAACTGGGTTGTGGAGGTCAGATAGGCAGTCACTCCATGTAAAATACTGGTATTCAGCTGCATCTGGTTTGACTGGAAGCCGACTCCAATGTAGTTGGGAAAAGGCTAGGCAGAAGATGACGTATTGATGAGTTCAGTTTTCTTTTGAAACCAAACCCAATCGGGTACACGGCTTGTAGGTTTAGTAAACGCTAATATCTTCTACAATTTGCATTGAACAGAGTGCCGTCTCTCCTCCGATGTTGAACGGTATCGCCGAGCGCGGCAACACGGCGGCTCCACTAGCAACGCTGACGCCGTCCGGGAACATAGTGGCGGGACTACCGGCCGTGACCGCGCCCGCTGCCGGTCCCGCGCCGCCTATCACCGTGTTGAGTAGGACACCTACTGAAAATACACCTGGAGAGGTATGTGTGTGTAATATAAGCATTTTTTTTTACCCAGCTCGCACTATCAAAATTTCAGTTTTCTCGGCCAACGCCGTTCTTTTTATGATGCACTGGCCCTGACAATTTGGCCTCATAAACCACAGACCAGCGATAATGACAACCAAAATAATAATAAAATGTACGTAAGTATGTGTTATAGACATGTTTAAATATTTAGTGTTGTGTTCTTACTGTGTGAGTCCCAATTAATTCTTTCCTTTCTTTCTTTAACCGCCGTTTTGCCAGTGGTACTTTGGTAGCGGATTTCACATACGGAGCTGCACAGCTATTCACAACCGTTCGACTCGCTATCAAATTCAATTGTTAAGGTTTGTTTAGGGGAAGGCTATAAAATGGTAACTTTTATGGTAAAAAAAAATTCTAGTGGTAAATAAATTACTATTATTAGGTATTTCGTAACATAGTGCTACTATAGTTTTTCTTTTCCAAAATTCTATTAAAAAACTAAATTAAACTATTTTAGCTTCATCTTTCTGACTGACCAACTCCTTGACAATTTAAGAGTACCTGTAAATGGTTTAATATATAAATTTGATATAAATGGTTTGTGTTTGAAAAATATTTTCTTGGATCCAGCACCGACTAGGCTTCAGAATAGAATACTCCTTATCATAATTTACTCTTTATTCAGACTTATCTACAAACCATATTTTATAAATCAATATACTATCTGTAACCATACCTACGTTTTACAAAATAAGTGATTGATTGATAAATATATGCAATCATTTCACCTTTTCACCGACTATTCGTGCTATCGCCAGCCGCCGCGACTACAGCAGCGGCCGACGCAGTTCCTGCTGAACCCGCTGGACGCCAGCACGCCCATCGGCAGCATGCCCGCGCCCTCCACCGCTGGCCCAGTCACCGCCAAGCTCAACCAGAACGCTGTCAAGGTAACCTGACGTACAACACACAGTGCTACAAGGACCTTTTGGCGCTCGAATGACGTTGACAGCCCAATGTAGATGTAAAACTAATAACATTTCACTTGTACCAAACTAGTAATAATACGTCACTTTTATACTTAGTTCAACACAATCATACATAGCATTTATTATTATCACTCGGCACAGTTTTCACATAATATATTATTATGAATGTCTGTACGACTTAACGGTTGGAACACGAATACTAAACTTGGGTGTTGGTAAACATTTGTGTGAAATTGTTTTGAAAAACCACCATAGCGGCTTTAGTTCCACGCAGTTTTTGCCGCGCCCCAAAAGATCCTTGTACAGCTGTACGTATGCGCATACGCCGCCATTACGTAATGTTACTAGGCATAGTCGGTCACCAACATTTCGCCTTATAATTCTCATGTAATAGAGCCTATTTCCATTTAAGGTATACTGGTGCCGATTCTCTTGTCACAAATGCATCTAAACATAAACATAACATCACGTCTTGTTTCCCCGAAGGGTTAGGCAGAGGTGTACCTATAGTACACTCACATTTCGCCAGTTATGTTTAAGTCTCATGGTAATAGGGGGCGAGCCTATTGCCATCTACCTGGCACAAATCCAGACTCCGGGCTGCTACTGAGAAATTCCAGATAGAAAAACCCAATAACACTTTGCCCGACCTGGAAATCGAACCCAGGAGCTCATGCTCAGCAGTAGCGCTTGCGACCACTAGACCAAAGAGGCAGTCAAAAAGATTCATACGTTTTATGTAAACACACAATTGGTCCACATACAATCTGATACTGATCTGAAACGCACACTGTGACACAACTTAATAGGTAATTATTAAAAACACATTTTTTTGTGGCATTTATTTAACT
Source organism: Fissipunctia ypsillon (assembly GCA_947568875.1). Lineage (NCBI taxonomy): Eukaryota > Metazoa > Arthropoda > Insecta > Lepidoptera > Noctuidae > Fissipunctia > Fissipunctia ypsillon. The sequence continues at coordinate 10,408,270 of OX387645.1, read as the reverse complement.
ATATTTTAGTTTGACAGCACTAAGATGGCACTGAGTTATTAGTTTAGTGAAAATGGTAATTTTGCTATTCTGAATTTGACGTTTTTCACCTAAAATTTAGATTTTCTAACTAAATCGGACTATTTTTAATCGCGATTAAAAAGGTGTGGAATAAAATTAGTTGGCATGAACTAAAATTCACACCAACACCTCAAGCATTACTTAAAACTAGATTCAACCAATCAAATGGCTTGAATCTAGTTTTAAGTAATGCTTGAGTATTGAGTGACGTTCTGAAATACGGGGCTTAGATTATTGAGCTCGTTATTTTTCAGTTCGAAAACAAACCTTACAATAATATAATAATACCAGCCTGTTACTGTCCCACTGCAGGAAAAAGGCATGAGCATTGATCATCACGCTTGCTCAAGACGGGTTGGCGATTTCAGACCTATAATAACTATAAGTCCAAGTTTCCTCACCATGTTTTCCTTCACAGACCTTAGTGAAACTAATACCAAATAAATCGATTAATTTAGTAAAAAGAACCTTGCAACCCTTCTATTCGTGCTAAAACTATAAAACATTTTTTCAGATGACAGATTTCTTCCGCACATTACTAGAGGATTCATTAGAGAAGCTAGACGAGCCGTGGTCACAGCTGACGACGCTCAGACTGCAACTGGAGCAAGAAAACTGGAGACACCAGCAGGAGCTCAAGGAGGTCAAACATAACCACGGTATGTACTGCACCAATCGCAAATCAACATTCAAGAGACATAAGATTACTATCTCGCGTCGAAACGAGATATTATTAAGTCAAGAACTCAAAACTCATTTGCGAAATAATCCGACGACATAAATTTGTCGCGCTGGGCATGTTAGCCCGGTTAACAAAGAAAGCACGCCGTAAATAAATCAATACCTATGACATTACAGATCTGATAATAGCGGAGATGCGCACGTCGTTCGACAAGGAGAAGATACGCTCCGTGAGCGAGGCGAGGCGGGCCGCGCAGGTTGAACTCGAGGCCGCCGTCAAACTCGCCAAGTCTAAGCAATGGTAAGGAGATCCAATTCCTATTGAACCTTATTTTTCTAGAAAACAAATTGTAACTCACATTCTTGGTTTATATTTATTTTACTACTAGCTGTGCCCCGTGACTTCGTTCGCGTGGAGGTCGTAGGATACACAATATACTAAAATAACACCACATTTTAATAAAACTCCCTCGACCTGGTGCCGCCGCCTTGCATCGCCCGCCCGCGCTATATGCTCATAATTTCATGGGTTTTTTTTGCGAGGAACCCTAATTCTTTTTCTAAAATAAAATAAGCTTAAGTTACTCCTTATAACAAGCTATCTGCCAGTGAAAATACGTCAAAATCGGTCCAGCCGTTTCGGAGATTAGTCGGAACAAACAGACATAACATTTTATAAAAATTTATATTTTGTTATGTATTTTTAAGTTTATACGGTACTTGTATAAATTTTCATATGCATTTAGTAAAAAAGTGTTATTTTGACATTACAAAGTTACAAACAGACACTTAAATTTTATTTATTCGTGTATAGTATATGTATGTATGTGTTTGTGTATATGTGTGTGTATGTTTATAAACTGTACCGTAAGCACTGGCCTTAATTTTTTTTCTTGGTACTTACATATTTTTTATTAATTAGTTTCTTTTTTTTAAATTTATAACTATGAATTATGTCTTACAGGTGTGCTAACTGCAGGCAGGAGGCGCAGTTCTACTGCTGCTGGAACACGTCATACTGCGACCTGCCGTGCCAGCGCGCGCACTGGTCGCAGCACTTCTCTACCTGTCAGCAACGCTCACAGGTAACACTATGGTCCAAAAACATCCTGGAACCACAAATTAATCATAATTTCACCAAGAAACAAACTAAAACAACGTAAAGGATTAAATGTTTGTATGGACAACAGATAGTTGTTTCGGGGCTGGTTATTTGCCTCAATCAGGCAGTAGTCGATAGAGGTCGACTGTCGACTTCAATACATGTCACGATATCTTCGATCGACCGCGGCCTGTTTGCCTTTTATGTGCGATTTCTTTCGGAAAAGTTACCCACAATGCGTAAGAAATATTTGAAAAAAGTTTTACGACTGCGACTCGAAATCTAGTCGCAGTTAAATATGTATGTAAACCGAGACATCTGCGCACGCGGCAGTTGTCACGCCCCTGTCGTAAGTCAATACTTACGATAGGGGCGTGACAACTGACTTAGTAGAATTCTTTGTTTTTACTTTATAATATATTAACGACCGAAACAAATAACCTATTTTCACTAAAAGACAGATCGCTATTGATGATAGACAGTATAATTCTATATGTCCTTATGTCAGGCCGGTAAGATTCCATAATCTCTTATAGATTATTGAGACATTAAAACCATAGATAAATAGGTTTTTCTATCCCTAGTATGCCAAAACTGCTGATAGTTAAGTTATTGGGTTCGGCTGTTAGACGGCGAAGATAACACGCGTGGCAGCTGCAATAAAGTAATTAACGAAATAATGATTATTCCAGAACGACAGCAACGGAGAACCGCCGAGTTCGCCGGAAAACAGGCTACAACCACAACCGGATTTGCCAGTGAGTTTATAATAATTTTATTATAGCCAATTTTCATCATTTAGTGCTGATAGCTATTTACATATAAACGAATCGTAGTTTCGCTATGTGAATTAGAACTGCTATGATAATATTATAATGGTTACTAAATTTTTAAGAAAAGTAATACCTCATTACTATGGGGTTCTAATTCCAACATTACTTGTATTTAGCATGATAATGTAATAAAATTGCTTGCTTTTTAGGGTTCCGTACGTCCGAATGAAAAAACGGAACCCATATAGGATCACTCGTGTGTCTGTCACAGTCGATTTGCTCCTAATCTACTGAACCGATTAAGTTAAATTTGGTACACATGAATTTCTGTAACCCAAACACGAACGTATAACGTAAATAAATGAATTTTGAATATGGGGATCACTTTTGGGGGGAAAATTAAAAAATCAAATTTGCAAACTGTACCGTGTGACATATCAAATGAAAGGGCTTGTTATTAGAATTCATAACTATATATATATTTTAAAATAAAAAGTTTTAAAGTTATTAAAGATATAGATGAAAATTGACCATTGCCTTATCTCCGAAACTGCTTAGCCTAAAATTTTGAAAAGAAAATATAGAGAATAGTTCTATATTTATAGATTACAGGAAAACCTACAAGAAGTCTATGGTCTAAAAATAACATACTAAATCACATTCAATATTGTGCGTACAAACTTGTATTTGCAGTTGGAATGTATGGGAGAACATGTTTTTCAACAACAATGTTAAGTTTGTTCTTAGGGATAAATTCATCCCAACTACGGAACCCTTCATTTTGCGTAGTTCGACACTCACTTGGCCAGTTTTTTACTGTCATCGTCCAATGACCACATATTCATTTTATCGCAAAAACTAAGTGAATGTAATTTTTTCTTTAGGTTATTTTTAAAATCTTTATTTTTACAACAAGGTTGCATGATTCAGATCAAATTATTTTTATAGAAAAGAACATGTTTTTCAATCCTGCACGCGAAGCATGACCACCACAGAAACGTGTTTTGTCGACGGAAGAATAGACAAAATGACAGTTTGTAGAAAGATTCCAAACGTCTAAGCATGGTGATGTGTCATTTTGTCTATTCTACCGTCGACAAAACTCGTGTCTATTGTGGTCATGCTACGCGTGCTTCTTATAAATGCTACAGCATTACACACAGACTACACTTGTATAAATTGTAGATAAATATAATCATCTAGTTTCGCTTTTAGTTTTTTATCTCAGTATAGTGAAGTTACACACGGTGTGGTTGGTGTTACAAAAGGCGCACATATTTATTACACAGCTGGGGTATATTGGTGTTACAGAAAAACACGTCCGCGCCGACCCTGACGGTCGGCGGCAAGGTCGCCCCCTTTCGCGCCTTCGCGCAAGACCCACATAGCACACAGAAGGCTTCCATTATTGGTTGGTATACTATTATTGATAAAAATTTTGCCTTTTAAAATTATTTGTGTTTTCGCACTGAGAGTATGCTCAATAAAGGCGTTTGCTGAACGTATACGCTGCGCAAACACAACGTTATTTTCAAAACAATAACGTCTTCGCGACGCTATGTAATTGTTTGTGGTATTTCTGTAAGTGTTCTCTAAGTGGCAATATTAAAGATAATTATTCGGTACTGAAAAAGGATCCGATCGTGCCATCATAACTGAAATTAGACTACACAGTATTTTCAGATGTGAGACAATAATAAGATCAATTCGCTTCCTCGAGCTGTGCAGGCTTTGTAACGCAATACCACTTAAATATACTTGATGATTGAGTCTTCTTCTTCTTTTGGCGCCTCTCCAATAGGGATGATGCCTGGGTAAAACAAAATAAATTCTATTTAGTCCATCAGTCAGATAATAAAAAAATATTGGACACGTATTTTTTGCTCTATCAATAAAGTTGAGGAGTGGAGACTCGCTACGTCACAACTCAGTATAAAATCTGGCAAGGCGTGACGTCATGCTACATTTAACCCGTCAAAAATGTTCGTCTACTAGAAGCCGTTTTGCGTGTGAGCGCTCAACGGTTTTCACGATTATTTTTATTGTCGTTTCGAGAGTATTTTGCTCATATACTTATGGGGCTCATTCGACGTTTGAGAGGGCAATGTATCGCCGTAATTTTTTGATTACGTAAAAAATACGTGTCTAATATTGTTTTAATAATCTACCTGACGGACAAAAAAAATATTTTTAGTCTAGTCATCATCCCTATTGGCCATAAACTACGAATATTATCTCATATGAATGTTTGTATGCATTTCAGTAAGTATGGTAGAAGACACGAGCGGCAACCAGACAATGAAATGCGTCGGCACTTACAAGCCGTCTACGCCCAACCAGGTGCAGCCCATTATCATCAACAAACAGGTACGTATCTATATGTAAACGTCCTCGTTACGTCAGACGTATCTTCTATGTGTTCTTCTAAACTACACAATGAATGTTGATGCAGTTTTTAACATTTTTAAGAAAAAAGTCTTCCAGAAGCTTTGTGTATAATACATTAATTTTTAACTTAGATATCAAAGCCCCCCCGCCGTGTCTGTCTGAACGCGATGAACACAAAATACTTAACGGATTTTCATACGGTTTTCGCCAATGGACGTAATGATTTAACGAGGAATGTTGAGGTGTATAATTCATTAAGGTTTTGTGTAAATTGACTGAAATATGATGATGATTGTTGAAGATGTCTGAAAAAATCATGCCGACTGGGAGCTTTAGTGGCGTGCGCCGTGTAAACCAATAGAATTATATGTAAACAATGTATTATTACTACATTGTATTACATTGTTTATCCGGTAGTACGTTCCCGTGATATATTTTCCGACATCCACGCGGGCGAAGCCGCAGGCAAAAGGTAGCATATAAATCTCGATATTTTGACATGTCGCTGCATTAGCAGATTGCACCCGTGGGAAGCAAGAACGGGTCAGGTTATTACACTAGTTAATTTATCTGTCATTGCTTCATTTTTAATTCTTTGTATGGACGCCAGCACATCAAGCTACTACAATCTGTCAAATTTCTTTAATAGATTTTCGACTTTATTGCTAAATCATTAGGTTCAAGGTTGATTAGGAAAATTTGACAGTTTCGGGCAGCTTGATGTGCTGGCGTCTGTACCTATTGTATTATATTAATTTTATTCCAGGTATCGTATCTATAAAAAATATTCTGAAACATTTTAAAAGAGTAAATGTGGAGTTTTCGTATAGACGAAACTACCTTTTGGAAGGGGCAACTAGAATTGATTCTATTTTCTTGTATTTTGTTGTTGACGTTCAAAAGTTCCTTTTATGTGCCTAATTAAAATACATTATTTGACTTTGAATTTATTATAAATATAATCAATTTAAAGTCAAATAATGTATTTTATCACCTTGCTAAATAGCAAGGTGATAAGTGGCAGAAATATGGGGCCATATCACGGCGAGTAATGTCCGAACTTTATATTTCAATTACTTATTATAGTTTATAAATATGTAGCAACTAGCTGTTTCCCGCGGCTTCGCCCGCGTGTATGTCAATACTTCCCTAATTACCTAAATAGGATTTTGTTCACAATTTCATGGGTTTAAATTTTTTTGCGCTGAACACTAATTATTTTTCTAAAATAAAAATAGCCTAAGTTACTCCTTATAACATCAGCTATCTGCCACTGAGTCTCGTCAAAATCGGTTTAGACGTTTCGGAGATTAGCCGGAACAAACAGATAGGCAAAAACTGTTTTTTTGTTATAAGTAGTATACTTTCATATGCATTTAATAAAACGCGGTTATTTTGACATTTCAAACATACACTTTAATTTTGTTTATTTGTATAGATGTTTAGATTTACAATACGCGGCCATTGCTTAGACACATGGGAAGTACAGTCAAGGTCCCTGCCAGCATTTTACTGAAATAACTCATCTCTCTTGATCTGGCTCCTCACCTTAGACTTGTTTCGGCAAAGTAAACTCTACCAGCACAGACCTAGAGTTCGGAGCGCACAAGCCCCACCACGACGTCATCGTAGAGATACGGCGGTGGGGTTGTTAATAACGGCCGGTTCCTGTAAAGGGCATTAATATCTAACTTTGACTGTACAAAAGTATATGTACTGCTTAAAACTTTTAATAATTGCCTATCTTCCAACAGTTAATGAATAACGAAGAAAACGCGAACAAGAAGGTGGTGTCATCTTCAGGCGGGTACCTCATAGTGGGCGCGCCGAACAATTCAGCCGTGATGACGCCCGCCCGAAGGACGCACACCATCCAGTACTTCACATGAGAGGAGACTTGAGTTCCTGCTACGGTCACTGTACACTACCACGCATCTAGACTACCGATGCCGACTGCCTTACGATTGAGTAAGTAGTGCCGATACAGCAGGAGAAATAGAGATACTTTCATGCAACCATACTCCATTTATCATAACATTAGACAGAAGTAGCCCATCAAGACACAAATATCTTTTGAACCATTCAAGAAGAATTTCGGGTTATCTTGAATCATTATACTGTGTTGAATCCCTGCTGGAAGCAAACTAGCAGTCTCCATGCTAAACGAAGTCTTATTATTTGTCTAGTGTTATAACTTTAAAAATATACTCAGTGATCGCGCGCGGTCAACATATTGATGTTACGTACAAAATTACGAACGACAGTTCTAAATTTCAGGGAAATGAATCGTTGTTTACGAATATGTAATGTGTTGTTTCAAGTATATTGCAGGTAGGTAATAAACAACAATAAGTACTGTTATTGCGGTTAAATTAATAGACAAAACGAATGATGTGTCGCTAGACAGTAGTTTGGTTATTTTGTCGTTTTACGACAAGTCATAGGAAAGTAAGCCTCTTTGATCGCTAGTAATAATTTTTCTGTGATCATCTATTAGTCGCTTTTGATACTGTTACAATTGGCGATTCCCATGATCGCGTCGTTCATAAGAAGTTGAGAGAAAACAATGGACGTCCATGAATATTGCAATGTTAATATTTTTGACAAACTTATAAATAAAACAATCAACTGCCTGTAGTTCTAATTAGCCTCTCGACTGCCGGAAACGCAGATCTACGCGAGACAATGGCGTTTTAATTGTTTCTGTAATAACAGCATTCAACCGGTACTATACCGTGATTCAATGTTACGTTTGGTAGTTGTTGATCGTGACTTTGATACTGAGGTAACTTTTAGCTGTTGCTCTTCTATGTATATTTAGCAATATAGTGTACATAGTTTACAGATTATTTCAGTGGTATAAGCTAAGCGCATACAACATACAAGATTTTACGTGCAATGTATTTAGTGTTGTATGTTTTATTTTGTGAAATAACGAATGTTTATGAAGCTAAATCTTATAGTGGGTGAAAATTCACGTTTTTGCTCCTTAAATCAAAGGTTAGTGTAATCAGACATTTTTATGTACAAGTGTGGGAAGCGATACATACGATGTAAAACTAAAGAGTATTTTCTTTAAAGCAGAATATATAAATTCAATGTATGCGCTCAGCTGCCGTTTTAAATTAGTCTTTGGCTAGATTTTTCATTTCAGTAAATGATAAAATGTTAAATAAAAATGTAAATAATTACGTGATTTTACGAAAATGTGGTAAAAATTTGTTTTTGCATACGTATTTTGTTATTTTTATTGAACTAGTCTCCTTTGAGTCCCATTTATTAAAATATTAATTGTATAGTCAGACACTAGGTACAATAGTTTGTCAACGAAAAAGCCATTGAAAGCAATACACACAGGTCAGTTGAAAACCAGCATCAGGCACTAGTTGTCTGGCATTTTTGCTGAACTGGGCCTTTTTGGCGCAACCGTGAGGCACACTTGTCTGTCTGTCTGTCTTGTCTTGTCTGTACTAAATTAAAATACTGCAACAGATGTCTACTGTCTTGTATTCTTTGAAAATGTTTGCAAAGCGCGCCCAATAATGAGAGAAGCTATTGTAATAGGCATGCTTTTATACTAAACATAAGATTACGTTTTATTCTTTATTAAAATGTTCCCTTTTAATTAAGCTCAAAAAGGATTTTAATGATTTTCAATCCTAAATCCTTTCAGCTAGTTTGTGTAAATATTGTAAATTGATCGATCGATATAATATTGTTGTTTCGAATAATAAGTTTGTTATGATATTATGTGTTATTATAGCAACAATACTATGGTCTATGTGGCTTCAGAATTCGTTTATCGTTGTCACAAGGCAGGTGAATCTGATGACTCGTGTTGTTTTATATAATTTACGAAGACGTAAAGACGTTTTTCAAAATCCGTGACACATAAAGGCGCCGATGGATATAGCGAGGCACTTGCCGTTTATGTATCTTGGTGAGAACGATGACGGGATCGAATTAAGCTGACGAGCTAATGTGATCGTAATGTAAGCGTAAGTAATTTCGAGTATTTGTCATACAAGTACACAGCGTGGCATCCTATAGAGTGCCACGCAATGTCTGTTCACACCTTAACTGTTTTTTTTTAATTCTTATTTGGATCACATTTCTTGGAAAATAGCATCTTCCTTTATTCATTTTTATAAGATACTAGCTGTACTCGGCATGCGTTGCAATGCCACAAAAATATTGGTTGTTTGGTTGTAATTTTTTGGACCAGAAACCCTCGTAGGCGTCCTCAGAAGACCCTACCAAAGTTTCGTCACAATCTGATCAATGATTTAGGAACGCAAAGAGGACAAACATACAAACATTATTTTTTAGTTATACAGATATCTTTGTGTCTATACTGTTCTCGCTAGTACAGTACCCGGCGATAAATATTGCACATCGACCTTTGGAAAGAGACAATCGGCTAATTTCGGCTTCGTAGAGCGTTGTCTCTGTCGCACGAAATACAAACAGTCCGGTATCTATTAAAGCTGTTAAAACAATTATGATTTGCTTCTTTTCATAATTCTTTTTATTCTTTGTATAAAATACACCAATTTTTCTATAAGTGATGGCTTTAGGTTGGGGTAAAGTAAAATAAAAAAAAAACATGTTCACATTATGTTTACGTATTTAATTATTTTGGAAAATTACAGCTGTAGTGTACATAATAAACACCATTATACCTATTGTTAAAATGAGACACTAATAAAAATAATAATAATTCTAATTCTCAATTACTTCCATTTCACTATCTGTGCTCTCAAAGAGGTCAATATCACTGTCACTGTCAGCCGTATTTATCACTAGTCTATCAGTGTAATTCTCTAAACCGTGTTGAATGCTTCTATATTCATTCTCACATTTGATTGCATGATCGCAAACCTTTTTCCACTCTTCAGCCCCGTTCATGTTTACTTTTTCAGTCAATAATGTTTTTACTGTAGTTAAATTCATACCCACATTTCTAGAGGCTACATAGCCTTTCAGTTGAGACCATATATTTTCAATTGGATTAAAATATAATTAAAATATGGTGGCAATCGCAACACAGTGTGCCCATGTTCGGCATGTACTTTGTCCAAGGAAAACTCTGTATACCTCTCCTTGTGCTGACATATAATAGCGTAAATCTGGGTTTTTGTTAATTTTGGATCAACTGGAATTTCGTGTCTGTTTAACCAGTTGATCATTTCCTGTTTAATGGTGTTTGAGTTGGGGGGTCTTTCAACATATTGGTTGAAACATATTGGTTGGTTGTGATAGGGTGCGTTGTCGATAACTAGAACACTGATTAATCCCAAATATACCCAGAATCACTGGGTATATTTGGGATTAATTGATTAACCAGCCATTTTTCGTAGTTATCGTTATTCATTTCATTGTGATAGTCACCTGTAGTGTCCGTGGATTTATACGTTAAAAAGGCACCGGGTACAAAGCCTTTTTCATTTCCCGCATGAACTATTATCAAACGTTGACCTTTTGAAATTGGCTTTTTTACTCCTTTTTTCTTATCATCACTCCAAGATTTCCCTTTAGATGTGATGTGTGTATGTAAGATTCATCCATGTAGACGATATTTTTTCCTGATTCGCGATTTGCGTATTTTATCGAGGTATTCCATTCGTTTGAGACTTACATCGTGCTTTTCCATTAGAACTTTTCGATTATCTTCCATTTTAGTGAACCGAAATCCCATCTCGTGAAGTATTTTTCTCAACGTCTTTTCAGACCCTTGTAATTAATAGCTTTAGATAATTTAGCTTTTAATGATTTTATTGTTGGCAGTTCATTAAATCGTAAGTGAAAATCATACACCATTCTTCGAACAACATCATAATCAAAATCGTCCATATCCAAACGAAATTGCTTTTTTGGTCTCCCTTTTTTTGGAGTGCTGAACTTAATTTCAATAGAATGTGTCTCACTTCCAATATCTATGTTCTTCACACGCTAAGAATCTTCGTTCTTCTAACAATCTTCTACTCTGTCCTTCTCATACTTCTGACTTTGTTCATTCTTCCTTTCATATTCAGTCCATTCTTCTTTGGAATGCGCTACCTCTTGACATCAGGATGGCCACCAGTCGGTATGCATTTAAGCGGAGATTGCGGAGTTATTTTCAAAATAAATAGCGTAGAGTCATCTCAAAACCTCTCTCTTGAATTTGTATATAATATACAAGGTGTCGTTTTGCATCCTCGTCAAATTTTAGGAGGCTGTTATAAAAGACATAAGTAATCAAATAAAATTACGATACCTGCTCAATAATTAATACAAACTTGTTTTTTTAGTTATTTAAGTTAGACAGTAGTTCAGAATAAACCACTTTCAAATAACAGAATCGCCCCGATGCATATGCGGTAGGCAACGTCGAACGACTATGTCGCTGTATGCGTGCGGTCGACGACGCCCACCATAAAAACGTGTAGGTACGAAATACGAACGCTTGGCGCGCGCTTCTTTTATGTTTTGTTTAACAACTGATTAATAAAATGTTGGTTTTGCATTACGTACCATTTATTTTATTTTTGATAAACGAACAGTAACGCCTTTAGCATACCGACGCTTACTACTGCGGTTTCGCTGCGAAACGCGATATTTTTCGTACAATTTGACAAGTTATCGCCAGGTTTTCGCTTACCGCAGCGTCGGTGTGTTATAGGCGTAAACAATGAAATTGTAAATCTTAGATCTTAGTAATAAAAACGTTTAGGTGTACAAATACGAACGCAATGCGCCGTCGGCGCGCGTTTTTTTGATACATAATAAAAGTTATTACTCCAGGTAAAAACCCGAGCCGGGCGGCACGCAGTTAGTCAATTGAAAGTCATTGTTTTCCGTAATGTTTTGTTGTTGTTAACTGTGTATGAAATTGGTTGATTTGAAATTTCCCTTCCTACTTAACGGGCTTAGGACCATCAAAAATACCTCAGTTGGTGTACCTATCTACTAAATCTAAAAAGGGTTTTTACTCTTTCATAAAAATGGAAAGCTTTGCTATAAGGTTTTTAAGTGATAATTTTGTTGAGGAACACTGGTTATCAGGTACTTATTCTAGGTATCTTTGGCGTAGTTAAAAATTTGAAATCAACTTATTTACACCAATTGATTTAACTAACTATGTATTTACAAATTATTGTCTATGTACTTACAAATAAATGAATTACGTAACTAAGCTAGCCGGAGGTATTGTTCGAAGTGTCCACCTTCACATTCTAGACACAGTCTCGCACGTCGTTGCTGGTTTTCCTTCAGCTTTCGCAACACAAACACATTCGTTTTTACAGTGTCGAAAGCACTAATCACTTTTTCCCTTAATTGTGTAACACTTGTTATTTCGTCTGTGTACACTAGTCTTTTAATGTCTCCCCACAAATAAAAGTCTAGGGGCGTTAAATCCGGAGAACGCGGAGGCCAGGCCACAGGCCCACCGCGGCCAATCCACTGGTTGCCGAACCTTTCGGTCAAGTACTCGCGTACTTGACGACCGTAGCGAGGAGGGGCACCGTCCTGCTGGTAGTACATGTTCCGATAGAGTGATAGGGGAACGTCATCGAGCATGTCCTCGACGTCTTGTCGTAGTAGCTCCAGGTAACTAGTGCTGTTAAGGTAACCCTCGATGAAATAGGGTCCAAGCACGCGGTCACCTAATATGCCAGCCCACACATTTAAATTAAACCGCACTTGGAACGAATCCCGTTTAGTCACGTGCGGGTTATGGTCCCGGTGAGTCCACCAGTGTTCATTATGAACATTGTAGATGCCAACTCGAGTAAATAAACACTCATCCGTCCACAGGATGTTGGCTTCTTGATGTTCCAGTAACCACCGACAAAACGAAATGCGTGCGGCGTTATCTCTCGGGTTAATATCTTGCACCTTGCGAAAATGGTATGGGTGTTGTTCTTCCCGCTTCAACAGACGCCATACTGTGGAGTGATGCACTCGAAACCGCCGACCAGCTTCCCGCGTGCTTGCCCGTGGTTGTCGCTGGAAGTACTCCAGAATATCTTCCTGCAAGGCGACAGGTAGACCATCGCTGCCGCGAGCTTGAGCAGCCCGGGGGACGTCAAACTGTCGATAATCCCGCAGTCTCTGGGTAGCAGCAAGCATAACGTTTTGCGACGGTGGTGGCCGATTGGGAAACATTTCCGCGAACATCTGCACAGCTCGACGTAGGCTGTTTCCACTTATCGCGTATAAGCGCACCATCTCCACCAACTCAACATTTGAATAGTTTTCCGTCATCGTACGAAATTTAAAGGAGCGCGGGCCGGAAAATTGCGAAAGACGTGCGCGGTTCGCACGACGGCGACATCAATGACACTAGTTCATTTGTGGGCGCAGCCGGGTGGGGTTTAGGGAGATAGTAGGGGCTGGCGGCGGTGAGGGTGCGCGCGCGCAGGGGTAGGTAAAATTATGGTATCGTATAAACGACCGCACTTTTATGTGTGTGTAAAAGGGCAGTTACAGTGCGGTATCACACGGGCCGCGTTTTAACATGCTTGTCCCACACATGCCGATTTCCGAAAATTAGAAAAAAGTAAAAAAAAAAACCTACTTATTTTATTATTGATTCGTGTCGAGAATAATGATTCTCGACACGAATCAATAATAAAATAAGTAACTATGCTAATGAGCATAGTTACCTCCTTGAATTTGACGAGGATGCAAAACGACACCTTGTATATATAATATAGGTATATATTATAGCAAATATGTATGTATGCGTATTATAAGTTTATGACTTATTTATGTACAAATTGTTCCATTTGTAACAGAGCACCTGCCACCTAATCTATTCACCACCCTTGGTTGACTGGTAGAGAATGCCTAAGGCATTAAGTCCGCCTTTGTACTTTTTTAAGTGTGAAAAGTTTAAATAAATAAATAAAATGTGTTTCAGTACTGACTTCGTTTAATATATTGTTCAAAGTTCTTCTTGAAATTCCAGTGGCATTTGCAACTCGCTCTTGAACCTTCTTAAAATAACAACTTACATTTTCATCTTAATTTTTTTTAAATCTGTCAGCTTCGGTTACAAAATATTTATAAACATTGTAGATAATTTCGCGTGACTGACCTCGTAAAGGTTTCCCTCTTTTTCCTAAAGATGCCATAGTACAACTTTAAATTATTTAAATTTGGGGGTGTTAACAACTCTAAATATATATTTTGAACTGGACGCGACTGCACTCTATCGCACTTGAACAACGACTGACAAAACGTCACTTAGGTAGTGTGGGACAGAGATAACGCTCTACGAAGCCGGATTTAGCCGATTGTCTCTTTCCAAAGGTCGATGTGCAATATTTATCGCCGGGTTACTGTACTATTTTTAAAGGAGTATTTTATTACTCAAGTTTTACTCAGAAATCTATCAGCATATGACAACAACGTATTGTTTACAATAATTTTAAGACTGTTAGTGTTAAGTTCACATTGTAATGTGCATTTTATTTGTTATTCAGTACCGATGTTAGTTGAAATAAGTCGGTTAGAGGCGATGGCTTCATTATTTAATCGTGTTTGTTTAGATACTGCCTATAATATATTATTATTAATATACCTGTGTCCCAGCAGTGGGAACTTTATAGGTTGTTTATGCTCATTATGTATATATTATGTTTCTGACTAAAATGAAGCTAGCCAGGCACACAATGATTAATACTAAGATTTTATTAATCATTGATCAATAATGAAAAGTAATGCCAAACATGTTGATGTGGCCACATTATAGTGAGAAGACAGGAAGGACATTTGCATTGCAATATTTATGTCGCATCTTGGATTACTTCTTTTAGCAAGCAAATTTGCAACTCAATACAATTTTAAAGATCATATTACATTAGCATAAACCTCTTTTCTGAGAACGGAAGTAGACAGTTGTCAAGTGTTGACTCTGTTTGTAAATAGTAAGGTTACGTTACTATTAAGAGCTTTTAGTACATAATATTGTACCTAGGAAACTGTTTCATTCAATAAATATATGATGAAACCGATTTCATTATTTTATTTGTATGAACATTTCCTCATTTTATTTTTCTGAGCATTTCCTTTATACAGGATGTATCAGAAAGGTATGGTCAAATTTAAGGGTGTGGTACATAACATACCATCAAACTGAACAACTTTCTCCATGGGACTAACATCGAAATCAGATGCGGCGTCCCTTTCACGTGTCTGCATTATTCTTCATACAAAATGTATTAACGCCAAATTAACGCTGTCTGGTACAAGACATACAGAAAGGACAAGACGCAGGCGCCTCGCATTTCATCCGCGTCCTATTGTTAAAATATACTATAGTGATGAGACGCGGACGCTGCGCAGACGCAAAGGGATGCGGATAGGGCGCGGTGTGATTGCCGATTCACCGCGATTTACTTATATTAGTGTATGATTATGACCACAATTCGTTCCTCATCAACTTGCGCTACACCGTGGTATAGAGGACAAATCTATACCTACTTGAAAAGGATCGTTAACTGTAAACAAAAAACGACACAGGTATTATTACAAATGCAGTTCTCACTCACAATGCTAGCTCATCAGAAATATAATACCAACAATACCGTAAGGCAAATCGGAGTCGTCTCGGCTCTCGACTGCTAAGATTGCGAAAGTTAATGATGACGTATGATTTTAACGCTCGACGTTTTAAAATAAATGAGACAAGGACAGACATCCTTCTTTATAATTAAACTGTTGGAGGGATAAATTTACTTAGGGTATTATGTAGTTCACCCAGGTGAACAAAGTCAGTCAAATCGTTTAGTATTTGATTTAAAATTGTTTATCAGCTAGCAATGAAATGGTTCATCCAAAGAATGATGATTTGACATAATACGCTCATTAGTCCTACAGGCAAAGTTGTGACAAACTTAAGTCGCATGGCACTTACCAATGTTGTGTGCCTTGAATGTATGTGGTTTTGTGTGGGACTATCAAAAATAAAACAAAAGAATTCATATAAAATAAAGTTTAATATCTTTGTTTATATTTTTTCAAACTTGCCGTACAATCACATCATCAGTAATTATTGTAAGACTACCATCCATAGAAATCAAGTAAGAACAAAACAACCTCTATGTATCTTCAAAACAATCGTTCTTCAATTCAATTATTCTTTATTGCTTTATTCTTATACATATTAAACTAATACTGGTTTAGATAAAGCCAGATTCCTAGTTAATATTAGAAAAAATAAATCTTATTTCTATTTAGTAACTAGGTACTTCTATTGATTAATCAATAGGAATGTAAAAAGGCACACATTTTATCTAATGAGTAGTTAGGTAAGTATTTGATATACAAAATGAAACACCTCATCCCTAACCTAATAATGAAAGTCGAAAAAAAATACTTGTACTTAACAACATAAAAAAAGCAGAAAAAAATTGAAAAGCTTTAGCCCACATGCTACACACCTCTCTTAGCTTCTATAATATGAATATTATATTGGGAGGTTGAATAACAGTATTAGACATGTCTTAATAACCCCTATACATCATGGCCCCCTCCCTGGCCAGTTGGTCTGCCATTTCATTACCATATATTCCCTGATGTGCCGGCACAAACTGCCACCTCACTTGAACAAAGCGCATGGCATAGTCAAGCTGTTTGAAGTCTCTCTCATTTTTCACTGGTTGTCCTGATGCTAGCCTCCAACCATTTTGTTTCCAACCTAAAATTCAAAGAAAATACATTTATTAGATTACTTCATAGGATACATACGAGATAATGGGGGGAAAAGGACCTTGCTCAGTCAGAGGATTGTCTCTGCATTAAACTTAATCAATTTATGTAAGTCTAACCTAAATAATGAATATAACGCGAAACTATTTCCAACCGCTCCCGCCACAATCCGCGCGGGCGCGCGCTTCTGGCTGCTCAAACGCCTCTCGAACCCGCTCGGCCAATAAGAGCGAGTCGAAGCTTGTATAATGTTCTAGAAGCTTCCTTAAAAACAGACGACGCACAACCTTACTAGTCGACATTAGCCGTATTCTGACATCACAGAACACTATTACCGGAGTCAGACATCCGACACTTGTCTGTGCATCAAGGCAATATTTGATACAATTTACGAAACTTGCAACTTCGCCTGAACCCTATTGTTTTAATAAAGCATTTAGATTTTTGACAAGAGGATTTTTTCTTAACAATATTAATTTTGCAGGGTAGTTTTAGGTAGGTGCCCACCAACATTTTTATCAGATATTCAGATTGAAAAAGCTTAGAATAATATATTAACAAGATTATTAGTTACCAGGCATCCATTTGGT
The DNA here is from genome assembly GCA_947568875.1 of Fissipunctia ypsillon. NCBI lineage: Eukaryota > Metazoa > Arthropoda > Insecta > Lepidoptera > Noctuidae > Fissipunctia > Fissipunctia ypsillon. Next base: position 10,390,976 of record OX387645.1, on the reverse strand, counting down.
AACAGCATCGATGAGGAAACGCGAGTCTGTGTTGATTTCTAGTTTGTGGATGCCGTTCTCGTGTGCTTGCTGCAAAGCGCACGTGGCGGCCTGGATCTCGCCACTATTGTTCGTGGCTCGGCCCCCAGTGATCGGCGCACCCAAGTTCCAGGGATGATCATCACCCCAGAATACGCCGAAACCAGCTTGAGCTCCAATCCTGCCGTTTGACGAACAGGCTCCATCCGTGAAAACTATCACATAACCGCCGTGGCTCGTCATTAACGACATCTTCAATAGTATCACTGCTGTTTTTTAAGTATTTTCTGGACTGACAACTACCGGGAGCGAGTACTAGTAGGTTGGAGTAGGTACTGGTAGGTAGGTCTGGGTAGCGACCCGTCTTACCTCGACGAAGTAAAATGTAAATTGTGAAACTGAAATGACGCCGGCAAAACAATACGAAACTTCGTTCATCGGTTCATCCGATTCCTAGTATTATGTGCCTGTGTTTGTCCGTTTGTATACCACTACCACTATTATTATATACAGTGTGTATCTATGTATACCACTAAAATGACCTTGGTTGACACTAGCCGCCAATCAGGAGTAAGTTTAAATCGTGTGATGGCACAATATCCAATGGCAAGTTTTATTTCTCTTATGATAAAAAATATTTAATTGTGAGTGAGTTTGATTGGAACATCATTTTTAACATAGAATAAACAGTGAATGTATGTATTGCCGTTACACCTTATTTTTTTATTAATTATTAATGGGCCACAGATTACTAAATGGACATGCATACGGAATGGAATGTAACACGAGAAACTATTAAGGCTCGTCAGGCACGTATACAGAGGGGGGGATAGTTGGGATTTATCCCCCCCCGAAATCTGACTGAAAAAAAAAAACGTTTTAAGCCATCTACACTTCTGGACACATCTATTGGCCCACCTTAGAGTTTAGGTTTCGATGGCCCCTACCGAAATATGATTGCTAGATTGAACAAAAACTGTTGATGCAGTTTTAAACCTGATACATTTTACCATCTTTTTCGATCGTATTGTTTTAAATTTGAATTCAGAATACCATACAACATGGAGCTACGCCTAACAAGTCGGATATGCGCCTTGTTAAAGGCAATTGATTTTTGAATAAAAAACATGTTTTATCAAATAAAGGTTTAATTTAATAACGCGTGTTGCCTCCATGGGCATCTACCACAGCTCTCATACGATTAGGCATAGAGTTTATCAACCGCTCTATGAAATTTTGAGGGATCATCTCCCATTCCTCTTCTATGGCAATTTTCAACTCCTGCATCGTCTGGGCAACTGGCTGACGAGCCCTAACACGTCTTTTTAGCTCGTCCCACATGTGCTCAATGGGGTTCATGTCTGGGCTTCTGGCTGGCCAGTCCATAACTGTGATGTTCACATCCCGAAGATATTCCCTGACGATGCCGGCCGCATGGGCTCTTGCATTATCATGCATAAAAAGGAAATTTGGGCCCACATAGTCCGCGTATGGTATCACGTGAGGTTCTAAGCACTCACGAATGTACCTTTCAGCATTTAATGTTGGCAGCCGTGGTCCTGTAACAACCTCAAGTTGAGTTTTGCCGCTCGCGGATATACCGCCCCAGACAGTCCATGAGCCACCGCCATAAGCAACCCTCTCTTCAAAGCAGCATTGTGCGAAACGCTCTCCCTTACGTCGGTAGACCTTCTTCCTTCCATCATTGCCATGTAACACAATTTTAGACTCATCAGAAAAGAGTACACGGCTCCAATCTTGCTGTGTCCAATTTAAATGACTGCGTGCGAAATGAAGGCGCGCTGTTCGGTGGGCTCGCGTTAGTTTGGGCCCATTAGCTGGCTTGTGTGGTACCATATCGCGTTCTTTTAACCTTCTCCAAACAGTTCGAGCGCTCACAGATACTCCGTGGAAGTCGCGAAGTTGGTTTTGTATCTCAATGGAGGTAAGGTGACGATTTCTCAAGCTGGTCGTTACGATGAATCGATCCTTCCTTTCAGTTGTGACCCGAGATCGTGGCCTTCCTTGGTGACGAACAAAGCCGCCAGTCTCTAGGTACCTCCGATAAACATTTCGGACCGCAGATCGACTTAAATTAAGTTGAGCACTCACGTTTCTTTGGCTGTGTCCGGCCTGAATAAGTGCCACAGCTTGGGCGGCGACTTCAGGTGAAGTATCCATAGATTATTGATAGAACCTCACCTTAATGTTAAGAATAAGTAATGTTTGTTGCAAAACCAAAGATATCAATCACTTTTTCAAGAATTAAATCCAAGTAAACCAATAAAACCAAGTTTTCTTAGTATTCGATTGTTTGATATCAACAAACAGGCTCCAAATTGTCTTTTGTTTCTTTAAATTCTGTGTTCGAAATTCAAAAAAAGACTATTGAATGAAATTGTGAATGTGCCAGGTTCAAAACTGCATAAAAACTTTTTGCTCGACCTAATATAAAATTTTAGCTAGGACCAAACGAAACTGAAAATACAAGGTGGGCCAATAGATGTGTCCAGAAGTGTATTTATTTATTCGCTTGCGTGTTCTTTAATTATAGTATAGTACAGTGAAAATTATAGTACAGTGATTACAGCGATTTTCACACAGTTCACATGGTTGTTTCAATGTTTGTCCCCCCCCGAACCAAAAGTCTGGATACGTGCCTGAGGCTCGTCCAGACAGTATTAAGTCGCACCTATACAAGAAAGTAGACAAATAAGAAGTTTAAATGAACAGGATGATTCGTATAATCTGAATGAATCTAACTACATACATGACAGATGACGACGATGATAATAACAAGATGGAGATGATAATAAAATAACTACAAGCTCTGGTAGAACTGTAAATCAACCTAAACACATGAATGATTATGAACTTTATAGTGCATAGGTACCTATGGTTCGATTACAACTGAAAATAAAGATCTAACTTCGCATAAAGAGCGGCGAAAGATAAAGAATGGTTAGAAGCTATAAGTAAAGAAATAAATTATTTAAAAAAATTGAATACATGGACAGAACCAATAGATTTACCAAGAGGAAAGAAAGCTATAGACACAAAGTGGATATTTAAGACAAAAGAAAATGGTCTTAAGAAAGCTAGACTAGTTGCTAGAGGATTTCAAGAACAAGAAGAAGACTATTTTAACACGAATTATTCACCTGTAGCTAGAATGAGCACAGTAAGAACATATTTAGCACAAGTGGTACAACAAGATTACAAAATTTACGAAATGGATGTACCAGTAGCATTTTTAAAAGGTTATTTAAAAGATGAAGTTTATATCAAAGTCCCACAAGGAGTTAACTGATTTTTTGGTTGTGTGGACTACAAAGATAGAAAAAATAATTTTTGTCTATTTTTTAATAAAAATGTTTGGATATTGATTTTTGTTGATGACATTTTGGTCATGGGAAAGAAAGAAGAAACTTGACAGCATAATTAAGTTATTACAGAAAGAATTTGGTACCAAAAACTTAGGAGAGATAAAGAAATTTCTTGGAATGGAGATAGAAAGAAAAGATGGAATTTTAAGAATAACACAGTCAAAACAGAGAAAATGTTAACAAAATTTAATATGATTGAATGTAAGGAAAAACACACCGATGCCGATGGAGAAGGGATTAAACATATACGTAACCGAAAAAACTATAGAAGTTCGTTACAGAGAGCTAATAGGAAGTTTAATGTTTGTGAGTACAGTCTCAAGACCAGATATTATTATATGCTATTCTGTATCTTACCTTAGTCAATTTTTGGACAAACCAAATGAAGAATGTTGGAAACATGGCAAGCGCATATTACGCTACCTTAGTTAAACTAAAGATTGTGCACTTCAATATAAAAAGAGTGAACAGATGAGCTTAAAAGTTTTTTCGGATGCAGATTGGGCAAATAGTAGGAGACAGAAAGAGTATAAGCGGTTGTAGGTATAGTTAAATACAATGAGAATGTTGTAGCATGGTTCTCTAGAAAACAAAAGTGTGTTGGATTGTCAACTGCAGAGGCGGAGTATATAGCAGCATCATTAGCATCATGCGAAGGAATTTAAACGGAATATTAAAAGATTTTGGAATAAACCTAACGCCAATGCTGTATCTCGATAACAAAGGAGCTATTTTTATTTCAAAAGATTATGAAAATAGTAAACGATCGAAACATATTGATATTCGATATCATCACATAAGATTTGATATTTATAAAAAAGATGTCAATATCGTACCTACATACATACTGAGAACAATTTGGCTGTGTACAAGAGAATCGGCACCACTGTGTTATTTACAAATTAAAGTAATTTATATTTTTTAAATCATTGTAGTTTAATTATATTTGACAAAAATAATATTTATACAGCATTTTTATTCCAACTGTGTAATTTTTTAGTAAATACCGTAACACGGTGTTTTTTAACTACCTATCAAATCATTTCAAACAACTCTCAATCAATGTCTAAATTTTACCCGGTATTTTTAAAATATAGGTACCCAGTAAAAATGAGTATTTTATAGTTTTTACCGATTCTACCCTTTCTTTCTCATTTCTACCCACCCGCCCATCTCTATTCACATCAGTAACAAATATTTTGAATTTTAATAATTAAAATTACTTTATTGAATTACTATTTCGTGAAATCATGACATTTGAGGCCAATTCTAACTAGAGTTGTATTGATGATCCAATTGAGTATAATTCCGTAAGTAGGTATTTGTTGCAGTTGCGGATCATAACCTGACATTCCTGCATATATCAAAAAACTTAAGAAAAAATCGCGGGCTACTATAAAATGCAAACTGAAGAAGTCGAGGGCAACAGCTAGTATGATTAGATAAACAAATACTTTGTTTTGTAGAAACAGCAGAAATCAATAATAATTAAGCTCAATGTATGTAGGTAATAAGTAATTGTATTTAAAATTTGACTTTTAACATTATACATTCCCAGGTGGTTCCCAGATACTTTTTCAGATGACGACATTAAAGAGTAAAAGGGTCATTCACACTGCCCGTCGTCACCACCTGGTTAGGACACTGGGCAGTGTGAACGAGGCCTAAAGATTAAAAAAAAGAAGTCTGGATTTTGTATTGTGCTTTTTCTATTACTCTCAGAATATTATAATACTATTTCAACAATTATTACATAAAATTACATTTTGATTTATAACAATAACAGTTTTAAGTTAAAATTGAATAGGAACGCCTCATTGCTCAACAGCAGCAGTAAGAATAGGATTAACAACCTCATTTTCCACACAAAATAAACCAGTCCTTTCATGTTTTTTTTTAAGAGTCTATGCTATTAGCAGTAGATCAGTTAATGGCAGGATATAATAGTACATGTTGTTTTCTTATTTATTATACATCATAGCTCCAGCCTTCGCCAGCTCATCTGCCATCTCATTGCCATGTATTCCCCTGTGTGCTTCCACGTAATTCCATTTGATCTGTAACTTATGCTGTACACTATCTAAGTCTTTGAAGTCTTTTTCGTTTTTTACTGGCTCCCCAGACGCCAGCTTCCAACCTTTTCGTTTCCAACCTGAAAATGAATTAGAACAAACATTTTAAAATACTTCTTGATAATTTGATGAAACTTTTATAATCTAATCTGTATTTTGGACATGAAATTGCATTTTTGAGCTACTTATACAATTTTCATGGCTTTAATAACCAATTGACTTTATAAAATTTTAAGTTATAGTATTACCAGGCATCCATTTGGTTACAGAATTGATAACAAACTTTGAGTCGGTGTTGATTGACAGTTTGTCAACACCATTCTGAAGTGCAACCTTTATAGCTCTGGTGGAGGCCTGGATCTCTCCACAATTGTTAGTGGCCCGCCCAGAGACCGGCTCACTGATGTTGAGCGGGTGGCCATCTCCCCAGTACACTCCAAGTCCAGCTCGCGCTCCACTTTTGCCATTTGCGGAACAGGCTCCATCAGTGTACACTTGCACATAACCATCATTATCCATATCAAAATCTGCTCCACCACTTGTTTTCCGTCTCTTATTCTGGGGAGGCTCTATAAGAATTGTTTTCTTGGTCCCCTTTTTAATTAGTTTATCTACTCCTTTCTCAAATGTTTTCAGTCTTTTCTCTATGTCATCCATTTGTTTTGATAGCATTGTGTTCAAGTCGTCGGAATAGTCAGAAAAATCCCCGTCAGAGTCATTTTTCTCCTTCGCGTAGCCGACACTAACTTCAGATTTCCTTTTGGGTTTTTCTGAAACACTTTTATTATTACTAGAAGTGGAAATAGTCCTTTTGAGGTTACTTGAGGAGTTCGCGACTGATTTTGGTTGGTTAATGGGTTTTTTAGACTTAGCACTAGTGCTTGGTCCACCTTCTGCACTGATGAAATCTTGAGCACTCACAACTGAATCGAATTTCTTATATCTGGCACCAGGAAAACCTTTCACTTGAGCTTCACAATCAGGCCACGTCATAAATATTCCTGTAGTCCGACCTTTTGCTACTGCGTAAAAGGGCATTTTTGAAATGAATAGAGGCACGCTGTAAATTATTTTAATACTTTTCAAAAGAACGTTACATGAAAACACCCTCAACAGTGACATTTGTAGAATGTTTACGTTTATGACATTATTAGTTTGACAGTGACAATTGACGGCTGGTTGTCAATTTTAGTGGCGGTCACATTACAAATACACTATACAATTCTTGTTTAGAAAGAGTACAAGAATAAATATAAATACTTACTATAAAACAAAGTCACTTTTCTCGTCTGTCTGTTTGTCCGCTTAGTTATTCTAAACTACACAATAGATTTTGATGCGGTTTTTTACCATCATTTAGAGCGTTTATTTATTCCGGAACATTTGTGTTTAAAATATTAATTAGAAAAACATAAATCTCAATGTTGAGACATGTCGTATTCTCGGTGGCAGCGGGCGGCGGGGCGGCGGCGGCAGTGGTGCGGAGAGCGATGCGTTCAAATGCAGTTTTTTATGGAACTGTTCTCGATGGCAACGGCGCGGGGAGCGAGGCACGAACGATACGCTCCAGTCGAGCGGTGCCCATATATATAGTAATATTAGGTTGGGGAAAAAGTCTTTTCGCATTATAGTATGTATGAACTTGTAATAAAATCTCTTTGGCTATACTATTTGTATCTGGCTGGTTTTGGTATCATTGAAAGTTTAAATTTTAAAGAACATAATTCCAAATTCAAATTAGGAAAATGTGTGATTTTCATTATTTTGTTTTTCGTATTGTCAAGATGAGTGAATCTAATGAAGAAATTTGATACATTTTAAAATTTTACTACAAAAAAGGTAAAAATGCAACGCAAGCCGCGAAAAAAATTTGCGATGTTTATGGACCTGGTGCAGTGTCTGTGAGAGTAGCACACATTTGGTTTAAACGTTTTCAATCCAATTTTGATGTCAAAGATGCACGTCGCTCTGGTCGCTCTATTACGGATAAAATGGATGCCATTTTTGAAAAAGTGGAGCAAGATCGGTATATCAGTAGTTACGACGTAGCTGAAGAACTGGGAATTGACCACAAAACAGCTTTGGCGCATTTGAAAAAAACTGGGTACACAAAAAAGCTCGATATTTGGGTACCTCACGAGCACACTGAAAGAAACCTAATGAACCGTGTACTCATTTGTGATTCTTTATTACGACGTAATGAAACCGAACCATTTTTAAAGAAGCTGATAACTGGTGATGAAAAGTGGATCACGTACGACAAGAACGTGCGAAAAAGGTCGTGGTCAGGCCGGTCAGGCTTCACAGACTGTGGCGAAACCCGGGTTAACTCGCAACAAGGTGATGCTGTGTGTGTGGTGGGATTGGAAGGGCATTATTCATTATCAGCTGTTACCACCAGGCAGGACCATCGATTTTGAACTCTACTGCGAACAACTGATGAGATTAAAGCAAGAAGTTGAGAGAAAGCGGCCGGAATTAATCAACTGAAGGGGTGTGGTTTTTCATCATGATAACGCTAGAGCTCACACATCTTTAGCTACTCAGCAAAAATTAAGAGAGTTTGGCTGGGAGGTGTTAATGCATCCGCCGTATAGTCCTGACCTTGCACCTTCAGATTTCCACCTGATTCGGTCTCTTCAGAATTCTTTGGGCAGTGTCAGGTTAACATCACGAGAGGACTGCCAAAACCACTTGTCGCGGTATTTTGATCAGAAGTCCCAAAATTTCTATAGCAATGGGATCATGTCCCTACCTACAAGATGGCAAAAAGTTATCGAACAAAATGGTACCTACATACTTTAGTTAAATGTGAATAAACTATATTAAAAAATGTTTTGAATTTTCTTAAAAAATGCGAAGAAACTTTTTCCCCTACCTATTAGATACGGTGCCTGTGCGCTGGGATTGACGTAGTGTTGAACAACTTTTCATTTTTATCGAAAAAGTGACAAAATGAACGTGGAGGAATTTATTTCAGCAATTTTCGATAGGTCACCAATATGGAGTAGTCTAAGGCCCGTGTTACAGAACGTCATTCAATTCTCAAGCATTACTTAAAACTAGATTCAAGTCGGTAGTGGTAGGTTGTTTGGTCAAGTGTTCGCAAGTGCTGCTTCTGAGCATGAGGTCCTGGGTTCGATTCCCAAGTCGGGCAAAGTGTTATTGGGTTTTTCTATCTGGAATTTCTCAGTAGCAGCCCGGAGTCTGGATTTGCGCCCGGTGATGGCAATAGGCTCACCCCCTATTACATGGGACTTAAACATAACTGGCGAAATGTGGGTGTTCTATAAGTATACCTCTGTCTAACCCTTCGGGAAAATGGGGCATGATGTTATGTTATGTAGATTCAAGTCACATGATTGGTCGAAACTAGTTTGAAGTAATGCTTGAGTACCTATTGAGTGAGGTTCTGTAATACAGGCCTAACACTCGATAAACAACGCTACACCTTTGCGACGCCACGCGAACTGCTCGCTGTCATCAAGAATGGGTCAGCGTCGCTACTCCACTCCCCGCGCTGCAATCGCCGCCACTTCGCCACGTCCGTCCTAACGCTACGTCCTACGTTAGCGATCTAGAAGCGGCGCGAAAACAACAAACAGTCGATTTAATGAAATGTCCTACGTAAGATCGCGTTCCGCTTCGCTTCGCGCCCCACCACACCGCACCTCACGTGCACTTGATTACGTAGGACACTTCAATATATATCGACTGTTTGTTGTTTTCGCGCCGCTTCGCGTTCGCTTCTAGATCGTTAACGTAGGATGCCGCGTATTAGAAAGTGATTGTCGCGCAAATACGCGATCGATGAGATCGTATGAATTATGACGTATATATGTTACGGCTAAAATCCGAAGTGCGGTTACCTACACCTAGTTTTAGCCGGATACAACTAGTTGTGGCCGGTAGCAGTTGGATAAACTTAGATGTAGGCTGAAAGGTTGGTTAGGTTAGAACTGTGACGACACAACGGCTGCCGTAGCACCGCTCGCTCCGCTCGTTCGGCTCGTACGTTGTGTAGTCAGGTCACAGTACTAACCTAACCTAACCTACTTTTCAGCCCACACCTAAGTTTAACCAACTGCTACCGGCCACACCTAGTGGAAGCCGGCTAAAACTAGTTGTAGCCGCACTTCGGGTTTTAGCCGTAACATATACAAACGCGACTTCGTCGAAGACGATCTCTTCGATCGCGTACCTAGTAGTAGTAGTAGTAGCAGTAAGTAGGTAGATTCCCTTTTTCGCACTTATGAATCTTATTCGCACCGTTGTGCGTGCTGATCGCGTACCTATTCGCATAACGACCACTTTCTATTAGGAGGACACGGGATCACGGTAACATACTTTATGGAGCTATTCTAAAATCGACTGCCGCGTACCTGGGATAAATTGACTTTAGTGTCTGTTTAGGTAATTCATCAGTCGTAACTTGTTCTACTTTCGCCATACCTCCTAACTGTTTATTTTATTTTAATATAGCATTCCTGGCAGGACTGATGCACCACTTCTTTTCTTTTCCAAGTCAATGATAGAGCCAAACAGTGAGCTATTTACAAACCATTAATCTAAAAAGTTCGGTTGCTGAAAAGCTATGTGATATTTGATGTAGTAGGTAGGTATTCTTGTAGGGTACAAGGAAATCAAAGAAAATCAATATTAAATACAGTTATGTACTTTATTAGAAGACTTAACAATAGGTCTGTCATCGTTTATTAAATGTTAACACACCATTTTCATTGTCGCCACTAATGTCTGTAAAAAATCTTATATTTAAACAATGATTCATTGTGATTAATCTCGCGGCACTAAGTTATTGAACTAATTTGTTAATGACAGTCTACAACTGTGCATTTTATTGACAATAGTGAAAATACAATTAATAATTTGCGTCAAAAAATTTTTAATACGCAAACTAAAATATTTTAGACCGGTACCGATAAATATAAAAACGAAATATCGTACCTACCTATTTTAAATTAAGTAAATCTTAACTTATTTATAGGGTTACAATTTTGTTGCTACTTAGTTCAATAAAAGATGAACCTATTTTTTTATTATTAGGCTTCTTAGGAACGTCTCCATTACATTCCACGCGAACCAAATGCGTCCATTACAAAGGTTCAAAGATACATTTTTCAAATGCAAGTAACTAGGTAATTATGATTTTAAGATGAATACGAAGGAGGTAAATTATTTCTTCAAAATATATTGCATGTGTTAATGATATTAGTCGCAATGCCTACTAATATTGCAAATTCGAAATTAATTTTCTGATACATTGAAAACAAAATGGCACTATTACGAAACATGGCTGAGAAGGTGTTCAGATACGAAGTATTCACGTCTTTGTAATGAGGTAAGTAGTTAAAACCTTAAAAACGTGTACCTGATTAATTATTAAAACATTTATAACAAGACTACTCAACTCATACAATATATAACAACTAGGTACAAAAGAACATTACGCCAGTCAATCTCTTACTGAAAAAATTACCTTAAAAAACCGGTAACTTAGGTATACAGACCTAATCTAAATTAATAAACTAAATTATTCCAACTTTAAAACAGCTAAGCTCAAAACTGGTAGGTATTTAAAACACACCTCAATAAAATTATTCTAATATAACAGTACACAACATATTGATAAAATTTGTTAAAAATGTGAACAATCGTTTTGGTTAAATACTTGGTAAAATTAGTTCAGTAAAGTTGAGGATTGTAAATAGAAATGATTTACATTTTATGGAAATGACTAGTCTTAACATTAAATGAAGCTATAGGATAGGTAGGTACGGATGAGTTCGGTGATCATATGTTGCGGTAATTATTCGTGATAAAATGTAATAAATGAGGCATAATTTTTTACATGTATGATAGGTCACACATAAAGTTTTTGAAACTACACACTTGAAAACAAATTGGATTTAAAATCGTAACTAACATTAGAATAATATTATGATATTCTCATATAACTTAGCAATTTATCCTACCGAGAATTATTAAATAATAACTGAAATATAAAATCCATGAATAATAAAACTCAGTACTTTAGGCGATTATAAAATCTAACAACCGATTCTTTGGCTGTGACAAACTTGTTGATTTGAAGATTTGAACAAATTACATGGAAGTGGTAGACCGTCAGTTGGCTTGTTCCAGCACCTGTAGACTAGAGCATAACATAATCTACCTAGCATTACCTAGAAGCTTATTATTTTTACAGCTGCCTTCGCTATTAATTTAATTTTTCACTACGTTCTTTATTATGTCGATACAAACTCCTCCTTTTTACGAACATCCATACACTCGCTTCAATTGGCATTGTCAAATACTCAAATTAACATTTAATATACAATTCGTAAAAGATAAATTTAATTTTAGTTTCGAATTTGATCGAATAAAACAATTCCTTAGTCCACACATGACTTCAACATAGAGTGGAGGGAAGCTACGTCTCTCCACTGTTACCAACAGTTCCATTATATAATTATTGTAATACATATATACAAGATGTAACATAAATAACGCACAACCTCCCATGGGACCAAACCTGAAATCGCGAAAAAAAATCTGCTGTTCCCTACATTTTGACGAGTTATGCGCGAACATAAATGTAGGGAGCAGCAGATTTTTTTTTCGCGATTTTAGATTTGGTCCCATAGTAAAAGTTGCTCATAATGATCAGTACAATTACCCCTTAAGAGGTTGTGCGTTAATTATGTTACACCTTGTATATTAATAGCGTCAATTATGCTCTTCGTCTATGGAGCCCACGAAAATACAATGTTCTGGCACACACCGTTCACATACACAACACACCACGTTATATGAAATATTTCGAAAAAAGAAGGTAGATGCAGGATAGGAGACAACCCCTTATCAAAAATATTTCTATCTACTATTCTAAATTAATCTGTGCGTGTTTATTATACTGACTTTTGTCATCATAAATAAATAAATAAAGCTATATGGACGACTGATTTCTAATGAGAGTGTGATTTTGTTATCAATTTGAATTTTATGATTAATACAAATAATTATTACGACCTGGATGGAGGAATGATATGATTTGGTAATTAATTGTAGGTGAAGAATACATTATAGATCACATGACAAGAATTTAGTTAAATATATAAATATCATTCAAAATCAAAGCACAAACTCCTGCGCAAACAAAAATACCATTGTTTGATATGGTTAATTTGAGACGTAGGTAAATTAAAATAATACATACATAAATACTACGCTATTAAAATGCTGAAACTAGTCTATGCAATACTAACACAAGTTTCCGTACAAAGAACAGTTTTCTTTTGTTCAAGGATAATGCACTTTTTGTTCTAAGTCCACTAATCGACTAACAACGCTCGAACGCGGAATCGTCTAAACTCGCTACACTGACACAAGGCACGTATCGACCACTAGGATACGTTGAAAAAATATTTCTCTGTTTCGATTAACGGCTGAGACAATATTACACACTATTCTAATTTGATATCAGGTAAGGTAGGTATCTAACGTTTTCACGAATTGCACGTTCATCGTGTAATCTTTGGTGTTCACTGAAATAAAACGTTTAATTAATTATTGCATATGGCAACATCACTGGGTTCGCGTTTCCTAAATGGAACATTCGTCGCTGTCGCGCGCGTAGTCCTCGTCCTCCTCGTCCTGTCGAGCGGATTTCTTTTTCACTTTGCTGGAGACCACTCCTGTGTTCACTTTACTGAACAGACCGGTTCGGTTCAGTCTGGAGATCTCCCTCTGCGGGCTGAGTCGTTCGGCCACCGCTCGCTCGTAGTTGTCTGAGATTTTATTGACTCCATTTACAGGACTCGTGACAGGCGAATTAGGTTTAACAGGTGACGTGGCAGTCTTTTTGGGCTCGCCTGATTTGTCGAACAGTGTGCCGCTGGTGGCCGCGGTGTAAGAGGGCGGGTCCTTAGCGCGCGCGCCACTTGAGCCCAACAGCTGCGAGTACAGGAAGCTGTTGTTGCCGAAGCCGGCGTACCTGTTGTCCATCTTGCCGTTGACCATCATGAGGCTGACGGGCTTCTCGGGGGGGACCGGCTTCTCCGGAAGCTTTTTGTCGGAGAGTCCGTTCTTGGCGGGAGGGTTGGATGTGTTGGCCCAGCGGTCGCCGCCGATGGAGTAGATGGAGCTGAGGTTGACGTAGCCAGCGCCGGGCGCGCCGGGCGGGCCGGCGGGGCCAGCGAGGCCCACAGGGCCAGGGGCCCCGGGCCGCACGCGCACCGCGGCGCCGCACTCGCTGAGCGTGGACTCCTCGACGCTCGAGTCTTCGATTACTTCCGTGTTGGTGATGTCGTCTAGGTTTGGCGATAAACAGTCCTCGTCTGTCTCATCGTACGAGCTGAAATATTGAACCACATTTTATTCATATGCGACGCCGCTCGATGCGACTGTCATCCGAACTCGTATGTACTGAATGCAAGTGAAAACGGTCATCTTTGTTAGTTTCGCTCCATGCGTTGCTGAGTCTCGGTATTATTAACAAACAAAAGCTCAAAATGTTCAGTTGTGTACGGAGTGGGAAGGTTTACATATTTACAGGAATATAATATGTATTTCATCAGTAAGGCAGACAAAGACTTTCAAGCAAAATCAACAGCAATGAATTCTGGGAGAGGAGATTTAGAAGTTTAATTTCGATAACTTTGGTTTAATGTGATTACATTTGAGTGCAATGTTCATTCTTATAAGCGACAAATCGTAAATGAGCAAAATGCAAATGGAGGGCACAAGTGCGGCCGCACAACGCCAAGCTCACTGTGAAGCGCGTCGTGTGGCTCTCTGGGCTCAGCGGTTCAACATGGCCGGTGCACAAAGTATCACAATACATACACTGCAAATCACCAACACAGTCTTACCCTAGCATAGCCAGATCTGTCTTCCTCCCTGATGAAAGAAATTACAATATATAATGAACGAAAGAAAAATATATACTGGAATACATACATACATACATAAAACATAGATAAATATAATAACAGAAATTAATGTAGGTACACACGGCTACATATCAAGCTATAAATTTCCAGTATAAGCTGACCTCTCATTGTACGGAAATCCTACACAATGCGAGATCAGCGTATACTGGAATTACAGCTTAATATGTAGCAAAGTGTATTGAATGAGTCTAATATCTTTGTGATGTGTGTTAAGATGGTGTAATAGGTAGGAATGATCCCTTGAATTAATTGACTAGGTGATATTATCGTTTGCATTCAGAACATATCGCAGAAGTGTCTAAGTTTGTCTATATTATTGTTACAAGGAGTCCAGGAGCTAGACCACCACCTCATAAAGCAGTATTATTGTAATCTTACTTCAGTGTGGGAAAGAGATGGAGCTAGACGTCCTGTATACCTCCATCTCTTTCTCACACTGAAGTAACATTAAAATAATACTGCTATAAGAGGTGGTGGTTGGCCCCCAGGAGTTAGATAACGAGGGTATGTGCAGGTCCTACACAGTACACAGTCGTGATCAAGTGCCGCCCAATGCTTCAAAAATGCTTGGTTTCTAATTTGTTCTAGTGCGAGGGGCCAAGACATGTCTATTCTATATTCTACTTTACCACCGAGTGACAAATTATTTATTTGTATAATCGGAATCCGTTCAGCCCATTAGCTCGGCAGAACTCTAAGAACCGATTCATACACTTCTTTTTCTCTGCCTCTTTCATTATCCTATATAACTGCCTGTTTATGGTAAGAAACAAACATTATTATTGCATGTGTTTATAATAATAATATAGTATAATATATAGCGATGATTGGTAATACGACAGTAAGCTTACATTTGGTCTTGTGCGTCGCTGCCTCCCTCCTCGGCGACCAGCAGCTCATACTCTTCGGCTGCGAATCTGTCCCATTCAGACATCTGGAACATATACAAAGGTAATGAAGGTGGTAAGCTAAATGGTCAAGTCTATCACGCCTCAGTTGTCGATCTTCAATGCGAGAAGTGTAAAAGTTGGCATCAGGTAACAGAATATGTGGAAGTAGCTACGCTGACAAGATCTCATCTCTTGTTTTTGATTGGATGCACATATGATGTCAAGACAACAATATTTAGACAAATCGTCGAATTGTCGATTTATGATAATATCGGGCCGTCCAATTAAATGAAAAACAGAAAACGAACATAGGTTCTCAGTCGGATAAATAAGACTGAGGCGGCACAGCCACGAAAACATTTGTCGTCCTTACATACTCCTTTTGCCTCGTTTACGTTCATACATTTGGTCATACACGCACGCCGGTTGCGAGTACTACGCACCTGACCTTTCTGAAGAACATCACCAATAAGATCACTAAATGTCTTACTAAGACGTCCTCTCCCGGCGTTTCCACTCACATCTGGCGTCTAAATACCTTTTGTTAGTCGCCTATCATTCATCTTCTCAACATGACCAAACCATCTAAGCATACTCTTTTCAATTTTAGTCACTACGTCAATCAGGAAACATCAATACGGGGATCTGGAATTTTTGTCAATTCCTCACCTCACAATCCGAGTCGCGCTGCGTGGCAAAAGGATCTCTCTGCTCGTGGTCGAGGTACTTCTCGAGGTTGAAGAACGTGTCAAAGAAGATGGGCGTGAGCTTGCAGCGCTTCAGGTCCGACAGCGTCACCTTGCCTTCTGTCGCCGGGTGCACCATGTCTAGCATCTGGGAGAAATGTGGGTGTCAGGATGTGTTTTTGTTTTATCGGTGCTACTGGGTAAAGTTGCTATGGTATTAGGTTACGGAAGGAAATTGTAGGCTTCATCCAACAAACTTATGCTGTTCATTGCTTTTTAAACCATCTTTATAGCAATTTTGCCATGTAGCACCATATTTTTTAAAACCTTCATTTCGGACAAGGCCTCATGTCCAGCCAGACCTTTCTTAGAGACAGTCTTTTGTGTAGACATCGAGGCTCATCTAGGTCAGCCAGCGTTTCTTAAGCAAGCGTGCTGATGAGGACCGGGTGCAAGCATTCACTGCCTGTTGATTTCTATAAAAAGCTTGTCTTGTCTAGAATAATAGATTTTGAGGGCGATGGCGTGGGCTTATGCGCGGCTATAGTTTTTCATGTGGACTTATTATCAATTTTTCTGCATGCGTTTGACTGTTAATCATGATTGTATTACTTTAACATCACGCCAGTATTCCTCGAAGGGTTAAGCAGATGTGTGTTAACTCACTTGACACAAGCAGTCGTTGAAGGGCAGTGTCTCGATGCCGATGGCCTCCATCCTCTGCATCTGCTCCTCGTAGAAGTACTCCAGCTCGTACATCGAGATGAAGCCGTCGCCGTCCACGTCCATACATCTGAGGAAGACCAGCGCTTGTAATGAGTCTATTGATTTGATTCATACATTTATTACAATAATTATTGGTCTGTACGAGTTGCAGAACATTACCTACATACTTGTTATCGAGTCGCTTTGAAGGATATTGATTTTTAACTCTTGGGATATGATAAGTTATTCTGAAGAATACTGACTGAAAAAACCTGAGTAAAAGGAAGTTAACGACGAGTCATCCTTGAATCGTATGAATACCATAACATACACACACAGCAATATCACTTCTGTTTTTAGCACAACATAGTGCCGCCGCTACCGTGTGCAGCAGGGTCCTGGTCGCCAGCATGGTTGCCATGTGCTATCACAGGTTTGGTAGTCAATTTCCTAAAAAAAATTTTGTAAGCTAGAGCGACCGAAGCGAGCTCGATTTAAACATCCTGCCACGGATAGATTAGATTTTCATTTGATCATTCATAGAGAAATAGCAGCTACTTGGTCGACTTATGCAGAGAATATTCAGAATGAATAGAACCAAGGCTGCAAGAGTGAGCGTCGAGAGCTCAATATTTTAGCGCCCTGCCACAGATAGCTTAAATTTCTTTAGACCATTTATAGATAATTAGGAATTACTACTGGAGTTACTTCATCGAAATATGCAGAAAATTTTTCAGAATGAAAAGAACCAAGGCAGCAGGAGCCAGCGAAGCGAGCTCGAAAATGTTAGCATGTCGTTTGGACTATGGTGCACTTTCTTCTTAAAGTAGCTTAATATACAGGGTGTAAGGGACAGCCCTCCGCAAACTAACAGGGTGCATTCAGCTCCTTATTTTGAATCATATTACACCGGAAATATTCTCAGGAAAATTTTAATTTCTTTTTAATCGTTTTTTCAGTTACTATTCCTTTATTTCAATGTAAAATTACATTCTCTGTACGCAGCACTCCATTTATGCAAATAAAACAGCTAAAATAAAAATAAAACCAGCAATGGATGTTGAAATCTCCGCGGCCGAAAGCTCGCTGCGCTGCCGCACTAAGCGCGTTTTGCCACGGTAACGATACATTGCGTGTGAGGTAATAAATCAGGTTTATGGGATTCCCTTAACATTCCTGAAATAATTTCATAAACCGGTCAGCTTAGTATGGTATACTGAATTCACCCCATGAGTCTGCGGAGGGTTGTCCCTTACACCCTGTATAATTCTAAAAACCTCTGAGGCCATATGCCTTGTTGGTTGGTGGTCGAGAACTCCACCTAAAGCTTCAAGAACCACAAGCTCTCCGCAGTTAAAGACGGCCGCACACGCCTAATAACAACATACCTGAACCAATACTCGATGGCTGTAGGATGCGTCTTATCCTCCTCGGCCAACAGGAACCACACGAACTCCGTGTAGGACATGCGAGGCTCTCCGTCTGGCGTGACACGGTTCTGGTTGCCGCGCGTCACGCAGCCGGACAGGACTCGCTCGATCATGCGGCTTGATAGAGCTGCAATAGAGGGTGGTTGGATATGAAGGGCTATTTTTAAAAATGGATTTTAGTGATGCCTGTTTTTTTCTATAAAAGAGGACAGGCCTTTGACTTTTAAAATATTGCCCACACAGGCATTGATCAGAGCTGCAGATGAATTCGGTAGCACTCCAGCAGATGAATTATGATGCAGATCTTGGTGGATGGGATGTACTATGTAGTAAATCTTGAGAAAAATAGGATACTTATGATTATAATTGATTATGGTTATGAAATGTCAAATAGAAATTAAGTACTGTCTGTCGCTGAAAACCAGCGCTGGGGCTCTGTCTCGCATAGGGTTGCAGCATTATGCTGAGCGATGGCCGTTTTGCGTGGATGTGACGCATAGGTATTTTCCCCCAACTTGTTTCTTTTTGTGTTTGTGTTCTTTTTTTGCGTCATGTTTACCGCAAATAAACGTATTTTCTTTCTTTTCTTTAAGTAGTTGCAGTTAAAAATATTAAAACTTTAGCTTTACTTATTAAATTGCTTTAGTTTTATTTAAAGAAGCAGAACAGTTCTTCCCACAAGAAAAGAATAAGTACATCTAGATACTAATAAAATAGCAGCTCTATCTATTTTTAAAACTAGTCGCGGAACCCCCGATATCTAATATACATTTGAATTTAGAAGTACTTACACCTAAAATAGCTTTAAATCAAATAAAACAACCGTAAAAAGTTTGACACATCGTTTATGTTCCTCAAAAGCATACGCTTAAAGAACTTTTTGTTTATCCAAAAATAAAACCACATTTCCGTCCGAAGTCTCCTCGAACAAATATAACTTTTTAATGTAACATGACAGGACAAGAAGTTTTTGTAACGTCTTCCGCGAAACAAAATTTGATAAGTTACTGCATGAGCGATGATTCGGGGTACCAACTTTGTAGCCATATTTTTCGTTTGTATCGAAAACAGCCAGTGGAATAATAGTATTATATTTTTTGATGTCGCGATAGTCCAGTGGTTAAGGCCTCGCCTGTCATGCACGAGGTTGTAGGTTCAAATCCGGGCAAGTACCAATGTGACTTTTTTAATTCATATGTACTTTCTAAGTTTATCTTGGACATTAATGACATCGGTAAAAAAAAAACGCGAGGAAACCTGGACTTATATTATTATAATATAAGTCTGAAATCGCCAACCGTGTCTTGAGCAAGTGTGGTGATCAATGCTCGCGCCTTCTCTGTATGAGAAGAGGCCTTTGGCCTGCAGTGGGACAGTAACAGGCTGGTATTATTATTATTTTCTGATTGACTATTTCACCAAATGGTGGTATACAACTGCGAAGCCTCCTAACATAATTATTCGTTGCTATAAACGGTAGGTGAATCGTCTATCACATACGTTTAAAAGACATTTATGAGGAGAAAGTTGTTGATGACTTTGGAAATTAATAGTATTAATTAAGAGGGCTGTCACATTTTCTCACACGGAACCAAATTTTTAAGGATGTTAAATGAAAAGATGCTTTTTTGAAAAATGTAATCAATTGGCGAACTAATAAATAATATTAATTTAATAGCAAATTATTAAAAAAACACATTTTTATTGTGGCGTTTATTTAACTCGGCACAAAAACAAATCATAATATATTCAGCTGAGTTTATTAGATAACACAATAGAAGTGTGTTTTTAATAATTACCTATTAAATTAATATTATTTATTAGTTCGCCAATTGAATACATTTTTCAAAAAAACATCTTTTTATTTAGCATTCTTAAAAAAATGGTCCCGTGTGAGCGAGAGAGGTGACAAAATGCGACAAGCCTCTTAAAAAACTAGGATTATCCCGGTCCGTTATGAAATATTGTAGACACAGATGTTTTTCTACATACATACAAACTCACGCCTTCTTCCTATGGGGGTAGGCAGAAACTACAGAACACCACCTGCTACGGTCCTTACATACTCCTTTTGCCTCGTTTACATTCATACATCTGGTCATACACGCACGCCGGTTGCGAGTACTACGCATCTGACCTTTTTGAAGAACATCACCAATAAGGTCACTATATGTCCTCCTGGGCGTTTCTGTACATTAATCCATATAAACACCCAAGATTTGGAAAACGGTATTCTTTTGAAAACGACATAGGTAACTTAAAGTGCTTACCATGGTCATTGTGCCTAGCGAGGTCATGTCTGTCTATGAAGAGGTCGTGGTCTCTGTCCAGCTCCCAGAATTTACAATAGATGACGTAGAAATGCTCATAACTGAAAAGAAAATGTAAATAAGTTAGAAACAAGAATACATGCCGGATATCATTTGCGTAATAACAAGTTCAGGAGGAAGCTTTAAATAAAAATTGGTCTTTCGGGAGTAAGGGACTAATTGCTATTAAGTAGATATACTAATTGTTCCAAATGACTTTTAAAGCGTTACGACTACAAACTTTCAGGTCTTTATTTTTCAAAATAAATGAACCGATGTTAATGAAACTTCCTACGCATAAGCAAGATAAAAAACAAAAAAAAAGTCTAAAAAGTTAAGGCTGTTACAAACAGGCGCGACACGCGACGTAACACAAAGGCACCGCGTGTCCTGCGACGAGCGGTGCCTTTGTGTCGCGCGTGATTCACGTCGCGCGTCGCGCTAGTTTGTAGGAGCCTTTAATTGAGAACATTTTCAAAAAATAGTGTCACAGCTAAATTCGACCAATTTTAAATTTTCCATAGAAACAGAGATTTCCAATTATCTTTTAATAAGACATTTCGAAAATGTTATAACTTTTCAGACCTATGTATGTATACCCATTTCGAAAAACAAGGACTTCAAAGTTTGTATGAAATGCCGTACGTCGTAAACGCTCTTAATTTTTCCATTTAAGAAGCTAAACAAAGAAAGACACCATTTTTAAGTGTTTTCTTTGGACTTCAGTTTTTTTCTTAAGTTAAGCTTACAAAGCAAAGCTCTAAACGAGCCGAAGTAAAGATATTTTCTGAACGAAATAATTACTTACCTAAAATACTGTGTAACTTGATTAATGTCTTCTTCGTCTTCTAACAATTGTATCACTTGCAGGAGGTTCGCTCTTCTTAGTTCGGGGATCGATATTCTGCCGGACCAAGTTCGGTTCACGCAATAAAATATCCTAGCAATCACCTGGAAAATAAAAGACCCATTGTTAGTTTATGCAGTTTGCTTTATATTTTAGCTGTGATGGTGGTTTATATACCCGAGTTGCCAACCGAAAATAGTACTTACTGCTTATATCTGACTAGTTAGCCCAAGAATTTGGAAACAAATGCTAAAGATTGGACTAGCACTGGCAATGATTCAATCAATCTGCCTAGCCTTTTCCCAACTATGTTGGGGTCGGCTTCCAGTCTAACCGGATGCAGCTGAATACCAGTATTTTACATGGAGCGACTGCCTATCTGACCTCCACAACCCAGTGACTGCAAGCTGACCCACTGGCAATGATTAAATAGTTAAAAAGATAATATCGAGCGTCATGCTTAGGAAAAACCTTTAATTGTACCTACACGGTACAACTATGAACTATTTGAATTTGAACCCTTTATGTGGTAAACAGAGGGAGAGGGGAGGGGAGAGGGGCTTGGGGCTAAATAATAACAGCCGCACGGGTCGATCGATCAAGTTAAGCCACACTTGCTGCGGTTGGTCTGTGGATGGGTGACCATCTTTACATACCAAGACCTTTCTGTGCCTCGAAAAGCACGTTAAGCCGTTGGTTCCGGCTGTCATTCGTGGATCTTCAGTAACTGGGTTGTGGAGGTCAGATAGGCAGTCGCTCCATATAAAATACTGGTATTCAGCTGCATCCGGTTAGACTGGAAGCCGACCCCAGTATAATTGGGAAAAGGCTAGGCAGATGATGATGTGGTAAATATTTCCTATCGTGACATCTAGAATGTACCTATCATAAGTTGCTAGTTCACGCGCGACTAATTGACATTGTTGACATGAATGATTTTATTAATTGTATTTTTGAATTATGTTATTTTTATTTTATTTTTATGAATGTTTGAAATACTAACACAGATTTAAGACTATGTAACTAACAATTATGGACAAATTAATTTAGTCTGAAATAAAAAGAATTTAATTTAATTGAATTACCCTTCTACGTACACAAATAGCCAAAAACTAGTGAAAGTGATTGATTAGAACGACTGCCCAAGTGTCCAGTAATTGTCGTAAGAGGTAAACTGGGCAGAACAAATATTTTCACGTATAAGTGGGCAGGTATAAAATAAATGCTATATACTGCGGTCCGCTTCCTGTAATGTATGTATCTTTTAGTAAGTATGCACTGCGAAATTTCCCAAAGGGCTGAGTTACCGATGTGGGCCACTTCAATATGTTAGTCGCTTCAGCAACTTGTGAAATAAAAACGCATTTAAATAAAACAAATATCGTCGATTTTTTTTTTGAAATCCAAGCACAATTTGACTGCTTGATATTTCATTTATCACAGCTCATGGAGCTCGTGGCTAAGTAAAAACAGCCGCACGGGTCGATCCATCAGGTTAAGCTACGCGTGCCGGGGTTGTCCGTGGATGGGTGACCATCTTTACATACCGAGACTCCTCCGTGCCTCGGAAAGCACGTTAAGCCGTTGGTCCCGGCTGTCATTCGTAGATCTTTGACAGTCGTTACGGGTCGTCAGAAGCCCGAAAGTCTGACAACGAGTATTACCAAGGGGTATCGTATTACCCAGTTACTGGGTTGTGGAGGTCAGATAGGCAGTCGCTCCATGTAATATACTGGTATTCAGCTACATCCGGTTAGACTGGAAGCCGACCCCAACATAGTTGGGAAAAGGCTAGGCAGAATGATTTATCACAGCTCGTGTTACCTACAAATTGTTGCGAACCACAAACTGAATGTCTGAAAACCTTAGTATTATGGTTTATGGTTTAAGACATTTATTCCTCAAAACAGAATACAATTAATCACTTAGAATGAGACACACTGGTTGCATAAAAATCCACCTTAATCACCCTTTAGACCTTAATCACCTTAAAAAATCCTTGGTCACCCCTTTATTCGTAAAAATGGGCAGCAGGTATGTTAGTTTAAGCTGCAATTTGTCTAGGCTGCGCTGGTCTCGGTTTACAGTGTGATAGACTAGCCAGATAAATCTATAGCCATTTGCTGACCACACTCCAATCCACACAGATAAATTCGAGAGTTTCCTTTCAACGATGTCGTCGTATCTTTCAACTAAACATATAGGTAAAAGGATCACAAAACATAAGTTCTTCGTCTTTTATTCTACATGAAATATGTTTTTCTCGACCATTTTCTTATTGTATAGGTTTTCTGCAAGGCCTGGTTAGAGGTGACACAGGAAAAGAGTACTTACCTAGAAAAACTTCGCCGCCAATAATAAATAAAAAAAAAAAATTGTAATTTTTAGTAACTTTTGCCCGCGGCTTTACCCCCATTGAGCTCAGAAAATATCCCACCGGAACGTACTACCATACCGGTATAAAAAATATCGTATGTCCTAACCCAGGACACGGTCTATCCGTGTGTCTCATCCAAATCCGTTCAGCCGTTTAGGCATGAAAAGGGACATACCTATAGACATACAACGTTACTGATGAAATATGCTTTTCTCCCACACATAACATAACATTACGCTTTGTTTTCACCGAGGTGTTGGGCAGAAGTGCATCTATAGTACACTCACATTTCGTCAGTTATGTAGTTTTCTCGACCATTTTCATATTTTTAATAGGTTTTCTACAAGAGAGAGTTCGAGGACTTCGAGGTGGTGCAGGAAAATAGTACCTATCTAGAAAAACTTAGTCCTTGGACCAGCCATTACATAGGTATGGGTTAAAAAATGTGTTTTGTTTTTTATGTACTCACAGTATGCACATATCGTGAGTGGAACTCGGTGGCCTCCTTTAAGAAGGACAGGCCGGGGTGTGTGTCGACCACGTCCTGCACGAGAGGCACGAAGTCTTCCGGCGCCAATGTGTTGCTCTTCCCTCGCGTCAGGATGTATACGAAGCGGGACGCCATGTCGTGGCACTGTGAGGTCATTCTGGAAACGAGAATAAAAGGCAATTAGTTTTGAATAGTTTAGTTTTCTTGTGTAAATATCGCACTACCGAGTCCCGGCTCATGGTAACAGGAAAAACACTGGTATTTTAGTTTTTAGAACTCGTATACATATGAGTCTCATTTCTCCGCAGATGGATTAACGAGAAAAAAGATTGAACCATGCGACCCAGCTGCATCCTGTAAGACTAGAAGCCGATCCCAAGATAGTTGGGAAAAGGCTAGGCAGATGCTGATGATGAGGGTAACCCAGGAAAGGAGCATCATGACCTAAAGACAACCACGGTTTGGTCACTATGCCATACTACTCAGTCTTACCCAAACAGAAGGTATCTAGCTTTTCACACTAAGTAGAATGTTCCTGTATTGTGTAAAGTTACTGTTACAGAACTTTCTCTCGGCGATTTATATTCGTCTATTTTAGTAAAAGACAACTGTGTCTCATCACAAATCGAGGCCATTCATCTAAATTAAACTCTACATTTGGACATTCATCTTCCTGTCGAGCACAACTCTTGTCTGTTTCAGATGGGTGCATCCATCAACAATGCTTGCTTGGAGTTGTATGTCACTGAGCATTTAGGGCAACAGAAACGACAGTGTCCATATTGCGAAACTATAATGGAGTCGGGAAACTATTGATGATTGTCAACTGTCTTGAGCGTCAGTTTAAAGTTGAAGAAAGAAAACAAAAGATAGTGTGACTAAAGATTGGTTCTTCATCAAGATGGATGGATTCGATGTCAAGCGCACATGCCGCAACGGGCCGCAGCGCAACGCATTTTCATAAAAAAAAAGTGCGGTGGGGCCCGCCTGTAATGTGGGTTGGTTCATAGAAAATTTACGAAAGTGATAAAGGAGGACTTTTCCAATACGTTGCGTTGCGGCGCGGCCCGCCCGAATCTGCTTTAGCCTTTACGGATCTAGTTTTGAAACGTAAACTCCAAGACGCTTTATTTTAATTCTGAAAGAAAATTATCTACCATCTGTATACATAAGTAAGTTAAAGCTATTACTTTCAAGGGAAAACTTCTTTATTTCTTTAATTATTTTTCACAGCTTTATTTTCTTAAGATTTTCCAAGGGAAACGTAATTAATACTAGTAAAAGTAACAATTCCTGGCGGGGTCGTTGGATGCCCGTTAAGTTTTTCAGCCTGAAGAATTTGTGAGAGTTATTCTTTTTCTTTATGATATCGCTGAACTTATATTAAGTATTTAACCTTGATGTTATCGCCCTTTCAAAATGCTTCTTGATTACGGTGACAGGCGGAGTTTTCGTGTTGTTTTAATAGGCGGTAAGTAGGCAAAGTAGGCTAGGAAAGAATCTAAAATATGCTTCAATATTTTTAAATTGTTACCGCTTTTCGCTTGGGTATCTGAAAGAATGATGTGATGAAGTCTCTGATCAATAATCGTCTGTTAGCTCAACAATCGACAGATTTTACAGGCTTTGAGAAACTAAAGATTAGCCTGCGAAACTTCTTTTCTATTTTTTCGCAATCTTTATCGACAGATTCATCTTTAACACAATACATTGTTGTATTCATAGGGTTTAGTATAGTTTTTAGACTATATTCTTAAGAAGCAAGAACGGTCGGTTTAAAAAAAAAACTGGCCAAGTGCGTGTCGGACCACGCACAATGAAGGGTTCCGCAGTTGGGATGGTGTGGCGGCATCGCCACAATGGAACGCGTCACACTGACGTCACGCAAAATCCTGCATCGCGCAAACAGAGTTTACCGCGCGACTAGCATATATACAACATCCCGACATCAACCGTCGGGCAGTAGCCCACCAGACACAACACCCGTCTGGTCGGAGGATCCTCCCTTTTCATAGAGGATGAGTGAACTTTACTCCCTGTTCCTCATGCCTCTATACTGGTGACCCCGAACATGAACGTCAGCGCAGCCTTCGTGCAACTACTACAGCGTGACGTCATCAGCATCACTTCCTCGAGCTTTCGAGCAGCGAGTCACACAGCCAGCCAGCACCCAAGGCTTCAACGGGTATCCTGACCACCAACATGCAGCGACCGCGCATACCTGGTCATCACCCTCAGCCTCATCAGCAACCTTGGCACAGCACACTGCACTCTCGGCCGGTCAAACAAGCAGAGCCCTTCAAACCTCTCCTGGTCGACGCCAGCAGTCAGCCTCAACCCGGCGCTGTACCACATCCGACGCACTGGAGCATAACGCAGCGCCACCCCGACTCACTGGGGGCATCTCCATAGACAGTTCCGACTCACCGCGAACTATGCGGCATCCGGATCCGACTCACTGGAACCTCAACTGGCCCTGGCAAGCATCGCAAGATACACGACTCTGCCCACTATCGACCTCCGGTCTCCGGAGGGGAGTGATGTGGCGGCATCGCCACAATGGAACGCGTCACACTGACGTCACGCAAAATCCTGCATCGCGCAAACAGAGTTTACCGCGCGACTAGCATATATACAACATCCCGACATCAACCGTCGGTCATTCCCTCGCTCGACTCCGCTGTGGACGGTCGTGCCGCTGACGCATCCCGCTCGCTGCACCGCTGACTCACCGCTGACTCACCGCCATCGAAGCTCGCTCGTGACGCCACGTCACGCTCCGACTCCAGTAGTCTCTGACTGCACCCTTTATCAATTATTGCCTTTTTCAAGGCGATCGTTGACAAATTATTTCTTTAACGTCGTCCGTCTCATAAACGTTCGGCGTGTCTCCTTGACCCCCTCAGGGAAAAAACCACAGTTTCGTGGTCCTTGACGGATACCTCACGGTGACAACCAAGTCAAGGGGGTGTTGACCCAACACACCCGCTGAGCCCCTTCAGGGTAAGGCAGTTAATTGGACGGGTCCCAGAGTTAACCGGCCTTGGGGGGTCTCCTAGTCGGCTCTGGTGACAGTTTTGCTTCCACAGCTACACACCTAGTGTCTTTAGGGTGTGTCTACACCCTTCGCGCTAGACCGGTCAGGGCCCTGTCGCACATTAAGATTGGCGACAGGTTTCAGCTCTAGGGCTCACCAGTAGGTACACACCTCCCTGTCTGCACCCGACAGGGAGGGCCACACATCCCCGGGCCCATCCACCCGGGGAGTAGGAGTAGGATCATTAGGTCCCCTTATTTTTTCCTAATTTTCTTTTTAAATTCCCTTTTGCTACGATGTCTGACGCAGACATCGTAGCTTTTGCAAGAGAGGTCCTTTTTAAGGACCCCGATTTCTTGCTGAAATACGGGAAGGCTTGGCGTAGTCGCCACGTCGACCCAAGCGAGGCTCTCGAGAGCCCGCTTTCCCCCCCTGTAGCAGACAGGGGCACCCCTCCTACGGCGGTTTCGATGCCGTCCGTAGTCTCCCCCCAGCCCGAGGTGATGGACACCTCCACCCCTCCTTCGGACTCAGAGTCCGAAGACGCCATCTCTCTCACTTCCTCCTCCTCCTCCTCAGACGACTATCAAGTCGTCGGAAAGGGAGGGAAGAGGAAGAAGAGCGCCTCCTCAAAGGCCGGTAAGGCCAAAAAGCCTCTGGCGGCAGCCATCCCCGCCGCCCCTGCCCCCACCTCCTCCTCTGCCTCTGTCCCCACGGCACCCATCCCAGCCAGTCCGTCCCAGGCCGGTAAGCCTGTATCTGCTACCCCTGCCTCCGCGGCAAATAGCGCCCCCTCATCCTCCTCCCAGGATGCCCCCCCCGCCCTGACTCCAGCTTCTTCTGCCCCCAAGAAGCTGGCACCCCCCCCGCCTGTGTTCATTCAGGACAAGGCTAAGTGGACAGATGTGTCCCAATGGTGCACCGAGCAAAAGATCGGTTTCACCAACGCCCGATCCACCCAGCAGGGTATCAAAGTGAGCGTCCCTACGTCCAAGGACTATAGGGAGCTCACTAGGCTCCTCCGGGCGAGAGGTGTGTCCTTTCACACCTACACTCTTCCCGAAGAGCGCCAGACCCGAGTGGTAATTCGTAGGATTCCTAAGGAAATCCCTACTGACGCCATCAAGGCCGACTTAGAGGCCCAAAATATCCCTGTTTCGGAGGTCCACCGAATGCACCGCGCCAGAGGTGGTCAAGCATTCGACATGGTCCTTGTCGTCTGTCCCCCAACTGAAGGGCACCACCCTATCTTTGGTGTAAAAACCATATGCCACCTCGTGGGCTTTGAGATCCAGAAGCCCAATAAATATGGCTTCATCGGTCAGTGTCACCGATGCCAGCTATACGGCCACGCGCAGAAGAACTGCCACGCCAAACCCAGGTGCGTCAAGTGCCTGGGCGAGCACGGCACTTCTGACTGCCCCCGCCCTAAAGACCGTACCCTCTGCACCGAGCCACCTAGCTGTGTGCTATGTGGTGAGTCAGGTCACCCGGCAAATTACCGGGGCTGCCCTAAAGCCCCGAAATTATCCCCCAAACTGGCCAAGCGCGCAGTCGCCCGCCAGCAAAGGGAAGCCCCCGCCCCTTCGACCCAAATGCCAGAACGGCTAAGCCCTCAAAGGCCTAGCCCCTGGACGGCCCTTAACCATCAAAGGGCTTTCCCGGCCCTGGCCAAAACCAGCCCCCCACTTCCATCCATCCCAGCGCTGATGGACCCCCTCAACCGCGCCGCTGCGCCCGCCCCCGCCCTCCCCCCGAGACCGGTGCAAGCGCCTAAAACCGCCCCTGCAGCCAGAACTGCACCCCCCCACTCACCGACTACGGTTGGCCCTAATCCCCTTGACCCCTTTAACATCATTTCGGGCACCTTCACGGCCTTCCTCACCCCACGCGCCAGGAAAATGGCAAGCGAATTAGTCGCTGCCAGAAATGCCGGCAACCTTCTCCAGATTCTGGAGATATATAACTCTTATCCCGAAATCACCCAAGCCTTATCCTCCTTCGCCAACCTTCCCAACCCCCACTATGGATAAAGAAGCCAAAGGGAGAACTAAGCCCCGATCCCTTAAATTAGGCTACTTCAATGCCAATGGCATTCGCGATCAACGCGATGAGATCGCCGAGTTCCTCCGTGATCATCAAATCGATATTCTCCTTATACAGGAATCCTTCCTCAAGCCCAACGTCCGTAACCCGTCAATCGCTAACTACTGCGTAGTTCGCAACGACAGGTCTCGGTGTCACAAGGGTGGCACCCTCATATACTATAGAAAGGTTCTTCACTGCATCCCTATGGACCCTCCCCCCCTATCCAAATTAGAAGTGTCTGTATGCCGGTTAGGCATGTCAGGACACCAACCGATCACCCTAGTATCGGCCTATGTTCCCCCCCAAACCTCGTCAGAAAATCCCCAGTCGATTTCTGATGACCTCTCTGCCCTCTTCGGCCTGAGCGATTCCGTTATCATAGCGGGCGACCTCAACGCCAAACACCCTGCCTGGAACAGCAACACCACCTCAGCCAGAGGGAGACAGCTGTTCGGTCTCTGCCCCATACTAAATTTCGATGTCATCGCCCCGATGACTCCAACCCACTTTCCCCACGACCCCAACCATACCGCCGACGTCCTCGACATAGCGCTTCTGAAGAATATCAACCTACGGTTGGATTCTATAGAGGCGGTACAAGAGCTCTCCTCTGACCACCGACCAGTGGTCATGAAACTGGCCCCCCGTGTCGGTCTCCATGACCCCACTCAACCCCCTCTCACCAAAATAGTCACAGATTGGAGGAAAGTAAGCAATAGCCTGAAATCCACTTCTTCCCAACACCTGGACTCCATCCCTGATCAGTTCGACTCTGTCGCAGACACGACGGCCGCGATCGACTCGCTCACTGAGCACGTACAATCAGTCCTGAACGACTGTTCAAAGGTAACTCCAGCGGACGATGACCGTCGCTGGAGATTGCCGGACGATGTGCGTGAACTGTTGCGCGAGAAGAACGCGGCTGTCCGTGCATACAGCAACTTCCCCTGCCTTGCGAACAAAGCCCATATGCGCCATTTACAGCGAGCTGTAAAGACACGCCTAGCGGAGCTGCGTACCGCTGGCTGGGACAGGATGCTAAGCGACCTAGAGCCCACTCATCAGGCCTTCTGGGAACTTCAAAGGAAACTAAAGTCCAATGAAGTAGTCTCCATGCCCCCCCTACTCCGCCCTGACAAGACCATCGCCTTCGACGATGCTGACAAGGCTGAATGCCTAGCCAACAGCCTCGAGGCTCAATGCTCTCCCAGCTCTCAACCAGTAGACCAAGCTCACTTGTCAAAAGTCGACGCTGAAGTCGAACGTAGAGCCTCCCTTCCCCCCGTCGAAAACCCTGACTATCCTCTGCCTCCCGTCACTCCAGACGAAGTGCATGATATCATCAAGGGTTTAAAGCCCCGTAAAGCTCCCGGCTCAGACGGCATCACAAACAGGGTAATACAACTATTCCCTGCCCACCTCATAATGCTACTGACCACCATCTTCAATGGTGCCATGAGCAATAACATCTTCCCAGATGCATGGAAAAAGGCCACTGTCATCGGCATCCCCAAGCCTGGAAAGCCCAAATCTGAGCCCTCGAGCTACCGCCCCATCAGTCTGCTCAATGTCCTCGGCAAAGTCTATGAGAAACTTATTTATAAGCGTCTCAGAGACTATGCCGAAACAAAAGGCCTCATCCCAAACGAACAGTTTGGTTTTCGAACCCAGCACTCTTGTGTGCATCAGGCCCACCGCATCATCGAACACATAAGCGCTGGCTTCCAGCGTGGCTTGATGACGGGTGTTATATACTTCGACATAGCGAAAGCGTTCGACAGAGTCTGGCACAACGGCTTATTATATAAGCTCTACCAACTCGGTGTGCCGGACCGTCTCGTACTCATCTTACGAGACTTCTTGTCGAACCGCACCTTCCGCTATCGCATCGAAGGAGCACTATCCTCCCCCCACCCTATCCGCGCAGGCGTCCCCCAGGGCTCTGTGCTTGCCCCCCTCATCTTCACGCTGTTCACTAGCGACATACCCAGGAGCAAAAAGGCACAGTTGGCTCTGTTCGCAGACGACACGGTTATTTACTGCTCGGGCACCAAACAAGCCTCGATCTCTCTCACTCTCCAAAGAGCGGTCACCAAACTTGGCGACTGGTTCAGGAAGTGGAGAATTGAAGTGAATCCCGACAAAAGTCAAGCGGTTCTTTATTCAAAACCGCGCCATAGGCCCACCCCCCCCCGACCAATCTCCATGTTCGGTAAGCCTATCCCTTGGGAGAAGCGAGCCAAATATCTAGGTGTGATTCTCGATGAGCACCTCACCTTCGCAGAGCACATAAAGAAGGTTCGTTCGCGCGCCGCTTTCGCTCTCGGTAGACTCCACTCGATAATGAATGCAAAAAGCAAGTTGTCACTAAAGTGCAAGTTGCGCATTTACACGGCGTGCATACGTCCTATTATGACGTACGCCTGTGCAGTCTTTGCTCACGCGAAACCCCACCACATCCATAGGATGCAGACCCTACAGAACCGTGCCCTCCGAATGATCACGGGATCCCCCTTTTATGTCCGGAACGAGATCCTCCATCTCGATCTCAAAATCCCCACCATCCTCCAGTTCATGAAACGCAACTCCAAGCGTTTCTTTGATACCGCCGCCAAACATCGCAACCCCCTAGTTGTCGCGGCCGCTAAATATACCCCCTCCAATATTAGTAAAGTCCGCCGTCCGAGGCACACACTATTAGACCCAGACGACCCTATTACTCTCCTCCAGGAAAGCAATAGGGCTACTAGTACAGTACACAAACATAAAAAACCGACATTCCGACCCCGCCGCCGAGGTCCATCGCGAAAACCCCGAGTTAATAAATCCCCCCGACCCTTGCTCGAAGAAGCGCCAGCCCGCGCCGAAGCTGAGCCTGTAGTTTTAAATTCCCCAGTTAATAATAATTATCCAAGTTTTGATCCAGCCTGTCCCAACTTGCTGTCCCCCCAGTGACGCCCTAAGCCGAGGTTCGTACCCCACAGGGGGTGCCCTTAGCGCGCAGTCACTTAGTATTGTAAGTAACACGCCCCTGGCTGGAGGCTTTGAGTTAGCTTAAGGCAGCCACAGGATTGACCGGTTAAGTAGTCACGGCCACTCTTGGCCAACTACGAGATGCCATAGTTAGGAAAAAAAAAAAAAAAAAAAATCAACCGTCGGGCAGTAGCCCACCAGACACAACACCCGTCTGGTCGGAGGATCCTCCCTTTTCATAGAGGATGAGTGAACTTTACTCCCTGTTCCTCATGCCTCTATAATGGGTTTATTCCAAAAATAAACTTAACATTGTAGTTGAAAAATATGTTCTCATCGATATACGTCACGGTCTATTCTCCAACTGCAAATGTAAGTTTGTAATCGCCACAAAATGTATTTTTATAAGATAAAACTACAAATAATTGATTTTCGGACTTTTTCCTTTACTGTTGCTGTGAGACCTTGCTTCTTGCCAAATTTCATTTCAATTTGATACTAGGTCAACGGGAAGTACCCGATAAAGTTTTGATTTATTTGCGAGAATCAAAATATGTCGCATAAGTAAATGGCCGTATTTTTTTTGTGGCGTTAACTATAAAGCTTGATTTTTTTAGACCTTCAAGGGACCGTAAACCTACGTATTTGATATTAATTTCAACTTGATACCTCCACGCGTTCTTGAGAAAAAGGGTCTTGACAGACTGACAGACAGACTGACGGACAACGAAGTGATCCTATAAGGGTTTCGTTTTTTCCTTTTGAGGTACGGTCGCCTAAAAATGGACAACTTTCCCCAAGGAACATAGGTCGTAATATAAAAAGTAAAATTCAACTTCTCATACAAACATTAAGTCACGTGACCAGTCACTTTGTATGAAAAGTCGATTTTCAATTTTAAGATTTCGACCTATGTTCCTTGGGGAAAGTTGTCCAGTTTTATGCACCTGATTACCTCCTGAAATATTCGCACTTCTTTTAAAATTATCCTGTATCTAAGGTGTATCTATTCATACACGAAATCTCTTAAGGGGTCATTGTACTCATCAACATGAACAACTTTTACTATGGGACCAACCCTGAAATCGCGAAATAAAAATCTGCTGGTTCCTACATCTTGACGAGTTATGCGAACATAAATGTACGGAACAGATGTTTTTTTCGCGATCTCAGGTTTGGTCCCATAGTAAAAGTTGTTCATATTGATGAGTACAATGACCCCTTAAGAGATTTCGTGTATGAATAGATACACCTTATATACTAGATACTTCGTAGTACTTACTCTCTCCAGAAGTCTATAAACTTGTGTCCGTCGACCGGCACATGCAGGTTCTGTTGTGTGGCGAGGAACAGCGGCATCTTCCAGTAAAGGGGACACTCGCATGCCTTCACTATGTGCTTGAAACTCTCGCGGGGGACCTGCAAACAAAGATACACGTGTATTGAGGTGCTCTTCTCTACAGTAGTTGGAATTATGACGGTTAAGGAATAATGTCTGGACTGTTGTAAATGTAAAAGTTTTACGTCGAATTGCCAGTGCTGCATTGGGAGTGTATAATGTGTATAGTGCTGAAAACATACTTATTTTCAAGTACTTTAGCTTAAAAAATCCCCGTTTATTTTTGAATTTGATGATATTAAATGAAAGTATAATATAAGCTTCTTGTGAACATTATAAAGGTCTAATTTCGGATTAAAAAGGAATCGTTTTAATTAATGAAAAATCTCTTCAATATTATTTATGAAAGTCTAATGAAACTTTAAGTAGGTAGACCTGAAAAGATTTTGTAAGTTCTCATAAATCCATCTACGTAAAGCCTTAGACATAAGGATGAGTTTATCTTAGAAATTGAATTTATATAAGGATCTCTAGAAATGGCGACCACTGTTTCTGCGCTCAAAATGGTCCCAGTTTTGGTACAAAAAGTGTTACTAATGGTCCATTGTTGTCCTGAAACGTACGTGTCCGACGACAGTTATGTGGGCCAAACCTTCGGACTGTGTAATGTCAATGGTCATGACAGGTGGAAAGAACCGCCTGTATACAAGGTGTAATTTAAATCACTGTTAATCTCTTCAGGGGTAATTGTACTCATTATTATGAACAACTTTTACTATAGGACCAAACCTGAAATCGCGAAAAGAAAATCAACTATTCTCTACATTTATGTTTGCATAACTCGTCAAAATGTAGGGAACAGCAGATTTTTTTTTCGCGATTTCGGGTTTGATCCCATAGTAAAAGTTGTTCAGAATGATGAGTACAATTACCCCTTAAGAGATTAACAGCGATTAAAATTATACCTTGTATATTGTCATGAGTATTTCCGCTGTTGAGGAATATGGGCCAAGAACCTGACACGTGCTCTTTCTCTGTCGTCTGTATGAGCTACATGTATATAACTAATGCTATCGTAAAATAAAGGCAGTACACGTGCTGCTATCAGGAAATTATGAGTGTTAATTTTGAAGTAATTATTATAAATACATAAACAGGGTTGTAAAAAGTTCGAGTTTTATTATTCTATGTGTTTGATGAAAAAGTCAGTATTTTTATTAAATGAAGCTTATTGAAATATATAGGTACCTAAACTACCTAGTGTACCCACCTATCTTATGACACATAGAAAAATACATAACGTCTGTTTTTCAACCTCCACGTAAGGTTAATAATAAGAACGAACGATCTCTCCAATATTCCGCGGGAATAAACAGAATGAATAGGAAGAATCAATACATCCACATAAGTAATATATTGAAACCCACATACAAGGTGTAACATAAATAACGCACAACCTCTTAAGGGGTCATTGTACTCATCATTATGAACAACTTTTACTATGGGACCAAACCTGAAATCGCGAAAAAAATCTGCTGTCATCAGAACATTTTGACGAGTTATGCGAACATAATTGTAGGGAGCAGCAGATTTTTTTTTGCGATTTCAGGTTTGGTCCCATAGTATAAGTTGTTCATAATGATGACTACAATGACCCCTTAAGAGGTTGTGCGTTAATTATGTTACACCTTGTATAATCGCATTCTGCTTCTATTCGGCCTTCTTCGATTCCAATACTCTCTCACAGAAATAATTTTTATTGAACGTGCTATACACTTTAAAAAAATAATAATAACTTTAATTTACCTACCGTAAATTAAAGTGTTTGTTGTTGTTCTTCTATAAAATAATTTAAACAAAAACATGTAAACAATGCTATCCTGCAATGTTAATTTTCTTAATCCCATTTCACAAATGAAAATACATTTTCTCTAAAGCAATGATTACTGGTTGTGTCGTTATAAAAGATCCTATCAAATTCCGTGTGGTGGTCACTTCAGTCCAGTGCACTGGTCAACCATTGTGCCAGACAGTCAGACGCCTGACTTTGAAATAAAAATTAGTGGAATTTAGTATCGCAACACGATAACTACGCGTCTGTTTATAATTCCACGATTGGGTTGATTTTCGCGTATTATAAACTTTTAATTACAAAGACCGAAATGTTCGCTGTTTATTTTGAGGGTTTTGAAAGCTGTGTAATATTTTTTAACAATAAATAGAATTGGTTGCTTTTGTAAGTCTGTACTTAATGCTGTAACTAGCACTGTAGGTCTATTGACTTAGTTTAAAGAGGTATCTGTGTAAACATAGCTTTAGAGATCATAAGACAACTTAGGGTGGATTTAACCCAGGTAATCAAAGCTAACACGAGCCCACAGTACCAACACTCCTATGTGCCTACTCAAGTTCTCATTTTAAATTCACATAGGAAGGGCGGCGAGGCACAAGCCGCGGGCTGCGGGGCATCAAGTCGTGTTGTCAAACCTAGCCGTCCATCGGCTATAAATAGTCACGTCAAGTCGGCTTGACCCACTTACGACCGGTCGGTGACCCCGCACCGAGCTCACTGTCGTTTAAATTAGGAATTTTGCCCCATTAATGCCATAACGTCTTTTCCGTCAACTGTTTGACAAAAAACGTGCCGGAAAAATGTTGATGTTTGTGAAAATTTGATTAGCATCGTGTTGTTTTAAGGGACAGAGCTACGCATGCACGTGTTTGGTAATTAATAGAGTAGGTTTATATAATGGTGGAGGATAGGTAGGATATCTGTCAATAGACAATTTACATTTATTGGTGTGTAATTAAAAATATAACGTCAAAGTATGACAGATTGCGCCAACTGTCAGGCGGAGGTGTGAACTTTCGCGCAACACTGTTTTTGATGCCAAACATTCGACAACACAGTCACAGATACTTGCATCCTACGCCACCTGTGTTGAGAATAACTTGTACTTTTTCTGTTAGCACTTCGGCATCTGCCAAACATGGTCTTCCTAAATTGATTTGAATAAAGAATCATTGTTCGTTAATACCTATTCATTTCATACCGCATTTGTTTTATTCATAAAATAGATAGGCATTGTATTGATTTTAGATATTTACTGTTTACAGACTTAAGGGAACTTAGAGGACATTTTCCAAGATCTAGGTACTTACCTATTTCATTGCATGCATTTTCTCAAACTTTAATTAAATATGAGACTAGCAGAATAATCCAATCCAGCAAAAATATTAATACCAATATTAATTTACCTATGTGCAGAATGCGGATTTGGTTCATGAACGGACTTGGCTGAGTGTCATTATCGCCTCTGCATAAGTTGAATGAAACTGATACGCAGTATTTCTCAAAGGACGTCCACTCCACAGTTATGAATTATTTATATAATTATGATAACTGGAATAATTATTAACATTTTCACAGCTATAAAGTTGAAGCCCACTTAATGTTATGCAGATTTGGCGACTTTACGACTATTACTTTAAGAGCACAATAAAAATCGACTTTTAGTTAAGTACGTAAGTCATGTAGAATTTATAACTTTTGTTTACGTATTTGAGAATTTTATGAAGGTGCTTAACCAAAATATGTAAACTTAAGTTTAAATATTTACTAATCCTGCCATATTTTGTACTATCCTTCTCTCACCTATTTATTACCTAGTATTTATAGCTTGAAGTTTAAAATAAATTCAAACTTACCTATTTAGAAATAAAACTGTATCGCCCGGAAAATTCGAACATATTTTATTTTTGTCTTTGGATTTTAACAATCCTAAGCCGTTGGCATCGATTAAATAACACAAAAAGGCAACTGAGAACTATTGTTTCTCATAACATGCCTAAAATATCAGTGTATTATTTTATAGTGTATAAAAAAATTGTATGCTTACCTACGTATAAAACCCAGGGAATCATTGCCAGTCATAAGCTCTGTACGTGCTAACATAAAACGTATAAGTCATGTAGGTACCTTTTTAAGTAATAAAACCTTAGGGCACATCACACCGCATATGGATAGGTGATAACAAGCACATAAACTAAAATAGAACACACCATTTAAGTTTGGAACTAGTTAAAAAGAGGCCGTAACTTGAAAGTAGTTTTATTTTCAAACTTCTAAAGGATTTAGATTTAAAAGAAGAATGCTTTTTGTGCCAAGATCGAATTTCCTTTGAGACGTTGACTTTGAAGTTATTAAAAAAAATCAATTAAGTTTTGTTTTTGATCTTTGCTGAAAGGAAGGCTTTACAGAAAATTCGCTAGCTCAAAAAACTCTTAGTGTGCTTTTCTTGAAAATATCCACGAAATGGCTATATCTAATAAATTGGAATGAGGTCTGCCAAAAGTAGGACAGCACTGGCTGAAAATAAATGCAGTTTTATATTCGAATATTTTTGAATTCAAATCAGTATGTATCCATAGATGTGAGCTGCTCTATTCACGTGAAAGTTGTTGGAATCGATTAGGGTTTACGGGTCAGTCCGATACTTACTCATTAGGGTTGGGCAAGCTACCCGACAATTTTAAACATGTTTCACAGTGCCCCAGGTGCCACTCTATTTATTACTAAGTTTGCTTTAGTTTTACCGAACGAATATTTTGCTACAAACTTGATTTATTATTCATATCAACTTTTCAACACACTACAGAATATGGGCTTCAAAATGACCGCTACTATTAACGATAAAAGGGGATTTTGGGATTATTGCCACGTCTGGTAAATGGATTAGTCATCCATAATAGATTTTTGTTAGAAAAATCTTCTGTTAAATCTCTTGACTTAATCGAACCCTAAGTTGATTTCTCGCCGCCCACAAGCGTGCATTGTATGGCGGCATTTTCTTAGCCGGAAAATCACACGCATGCTTGCTCTTAAAACAAGAAAACATTTAAAACTAGCATGAGCATGAACAATTACTCCATGCAATCTTGATATCTCTTTCTATATACATACTGACGTATATTCACAGCATTTAGTTACCGCCTCGCTTCACTGAAGCGCAGCCATCACGGCAATAAGTCTAGATGACAATGTATTGATATAGATCGCGCTTTATGTGAGAAGCTGTAGTGAACAATACCGTATGTAGCCATCAATGAACGTCGAACATTGCTATGTATTGTGTCGCTTCGTTGACAGATATGAGCTGTATCGATGCTAAACTTTGTAAACCTAGTGCTGCGTGATGATTTCTGTAATTACGGCTAATGATTAATTTATGATGGGCGTATACAAGATTAAGGTAATAATAGAAACTTGTAAGAGTCAGAGTAATTATATGTTTTCTCCTTTTAACGTATCGATAGCGCCTGTTACTTACATTTTTAT
Source organism: Fissipunctia ypsillon (assembly GCA_947568875.1). NCBI lineage: Eukaryota > Metazoa > Arthropoda > Insecta > Lepidoptera > Noctuidae > Fissipunctia > Fissipunctia ypsillon. The sequence continues at coordinate 10,352,019 of OX387645.1, read as the reverse complement.
CGGCTCATGCACAGAACAGATACAAAGGGTCATGATTCTCCCGAATGCAGGTGACTGTAAGAGCACGCCGCGGTACGACTTACGAGATGGAATACTGTCGGGTTTGTAGAACATTACCTGAGAAAATGGTCTATATTTCTACCGAGTTAAGATCAGAGATTGGCCTCGACAGACTGTTGACTAGATAAAGTCGATTGCTGCTAAAAAGGACAGGAAACGTAAGAATTAAATTATGGAGTCCGGGAGATGATTAATCAGAACTTTAAATGATAAAAAAGCAAAAATTAAATCACCATTTTAATCCAACGTGTAGGTAACAAATTAATCGCTTTATACAAGTAATCAACCGCAGTAAAATATCGCGCTCATTTTCACTTTCCCGAGCTATTTTCCGCTCAGCTAAATAACACGGATTAAGTTATTCTATTTATTTAGTCTGGGTTGATACTGGAGCTCAAGCTGGTATTAAATTAGAGCAATTTGGTTTAAATCGTGGAGCGCTTCCAGTAGAGAGGTGCTCGGTGGTCTGTAGGCGTTCGTCGTTGGGGTAGCGCAGTGCGGTACTACGGGGATGACTGGTTCTTGAAATGGGCCGTACACACGTTGATTAAGGTGAACGTCCACTGGTCCGCAACGGATGCACGGCACGCGACGGATTATGGTTTGCTTTGTATGAATTCATACAGCACTGCGTCCTCTATCGGTACCACCCGCACAGAGCGCTCGGTTCATTTCTTCATACAAACAAATCAAAATCCGGTGCGTACCGTGCGTCCGTTGCGGCCGGTGCGAACTACTTACTGGACGTTCACTTTAGTTTGAGTGGTTTATTTAGCGTTTAGGATAGCACAATAATAGAACATAATGATCTGATCGGTGTTCTCTCATCATGCTGAAGTACACAGCTATCATCTTTTCGCCCTACATTTGCTTGCTCACAAAAGCTCTGCGCACCCATACCATGAAGTTCAGGATGACCGAGATTGACATCTTATCTATGGTATATATATGATCTAAGACGTGATGTAGCTACAGATAGGAGACAGTAAAACTGCGGGGCAATTGCGAAACACACTTACAGTAGGACTCGGTTCCATCTTGACAGTTCAACATCATTCATTGTGCTATTTACGTTATTGAGCAGACAAATTTTTCGAATATATGAAGCAATGGATTAGCAATATGCTTCAAAATCATTTAAATTGTGATTGATAGTGTGATAATCAATTAGGGCGCTGGTCGTATACGAGGTTTAATAAAAAAATATTCTGCCTGTACCTACATCTCGCCCACGTCTCGCCACCTGTCTAGATGCCTAAGTTCAAAGGTAAAATGTATCAAGAAATTCTGTGATATTTACCTCTCTTTTCACCCAAAGCCTTCGAGCCTTTAGGTGTACATGCTTTGTTAAGGCGACGATAACCGACTTTTAATGATTTTAAACTGAAAATCACGTCGATACGAGTAGTGTTAATGATTTGGAAAAAATGTGTGTTAAATTAAAGCATTTTCTTAATAACTCGATATGTGAATATTTTAGATTATGTTTAAATTACATAGTGTAATTAATTTGTAAAGTTATGTCCAACGCGGATAAAAAACTGAGAATCACGCAAAAACTATCAATTATAATTTTATGAAACCTTCACCATTTTAAAGATAATTTCATTATTTAAATTTTAGTAGGTATACGTGTTTTAATATGTATAATAAATAAATGTATAATAAATTAATAATGCGTCTAATTTGGGACAGCGCTCCTTGAAGGGCGAGTCATATTAGATACTGGGTATGGCGTACGACGCGTTGCTTGAGCTCAGCACAGAACACGCAAGCTATGCACTCAGGGCCGTTAGCATAGGTCTGCGTCTTAGGACGACCCCAATCTTACGACTTCCTGTTACAAAATGACCCAATTTGACCATACGACGATATTGCTATGATATGATAGGCTCCATCATCGTTGTTTTGTCTGAGCCGTCAACCTGGATCATAGTTAGAAACATAAGATAAGATGATGCATCATGCCTGTCAAACAATGTCAGACGGTCATAATCCTTTATTACAAGGATCGTGATGACAAAGGTTCCTTAAGTTTACGAAGTTTACGTTATGAAGTAGCTTTACTGTTATTACGCTATACAGCTATTTTACTGCACTATTCTTCATTGTGGTTACGCTAGACTTTTATATGAAGTGTAAACTTCGCCTTAATAAGTGCATGTCGATGCCTAACAGCCAAAAAGGGATAAGCGACATTTTTTGCGATATACATACGTATATCGATGCCTAACAGCCAAAAGTCGATTCTAACCATATAAGTCGTTTTCACAAAAAAATGTCGCTTATCCCTTTTTGGCTGTTAGGCACCGATGTGTTCTTCTGATTTTCGTGTATCGGTACGAGCTATAAGTACCTACAATCTAATATCTACTATATCTCATCTAATATCTACTATCTAATATATTGATTTTTTATCTTATTGTTAGTATACTATTTACATATAATTTTAAACACTCATTACATCACCTACACACACCTATATACACCCATAACACTACATATCGCAAAGGAAGAGCTTATCTTAATCCCAACCCTTTATTTCTGATCTTGATTGCTTTCGAGTTTCGACTGTTTAGCTGTCTAATGCAATCCACTGCATCACTAAAATTGTTCCCCGAAATAATAATGTTTTTGTTACAAATGTTAATTTTTGAAATCATCCATGAATGATACGGCACGAATTATCGATGATATTGAGGAGATTTCAGTGTCAGCGTCTTATCAATGTTCCCCTGAACAGGTCGGCTTATATCTCCATGATATGACCCACAGCCTGAAAATATTTCACGTTAATATTAGAAGCATCGGCAGCATCACAAACTTTAACAATCTTCTCATATTACTTCATCGAATAGGGACTCAATTTGACATCATTGTCTTGTCTGAATGCTGGTTACATAAATGTCCCCATCTTCCTACAATACCTGGCTATGCGTCCACTTCTTCTGATTACTCTAATCAAAACGATGGCGTTGTTGTTTATACGAAAGTAGACATAAAAATTACAATTGAAAAGCCAACTCTGAATGATGCTAACTGTCTTGTCATTAAATTCTCAACAGATGTAGCTGTCGTCGCTATTTATAGATCTCCATCAAATAGGAATATACAAAATTTTATAACTAGTCTAGATTCTATCCTTTACTCCTTGAATACTTTTAAATCTATTATTTTAGTTGGAGACATTAATATAAACATTGCTCCGTGCTGTTTGGATGTAAACACAGACACTTACTTAAATGCTGTTGCATCTCATGCTATGTTACCAGCTCATGTTTTCCCTACACGAAATAGTAGTTGCCTTGACCACGTGATTATCAAGTCAAATAAACCTTCCAAAACCTTAGTTCTTGATTCCTTATTCACCGACCATGCTCCGGTTATAGTTTTTGCTAATCTAAGATTAAATATCCCAAAATCACCCTCAAGATCTCGTCGTGTGGATATATCTGCCTGTGTTGAGATGCTGAAACATACCGACTTCTCCTCAGTCATGTACTGTCGTGATGCTGATATTGCAGCTTCGACTATGGTTAATCTTATTTCTTCTGCAGTTGATCAAAATACTCTCGTTTCAGTTATCCCTAGCAAACAACGAATTATGAAGCCGTGGATTACACCTGGGCTTCTCAGGTGTATACGTAACCGGGACAGCTTGTTTCGTAAAACTAAAAGAGATTCTGCTAACGTTACCTTAAAAATGACTTACCTTCGGTACAGGAACTTTTGCAACAATTTATTGAAGAAACTAAAAAGGCAATACGAACAAAATGAATTCGAAAGACATCGTAAAAACCCTAGGGCTACTTGGAATCTAATTCGGTCTATCTCGAATCTCCAAAAAAATAAAAATACTGCCAGTGAGCTGCTGTCGATTACTTCACATCCAGCCCAATCGGTTGACTCCATAAATGGTTACTTTGCTGGCGTAGGACCTAATCTAGCATCTAAAATATTAAATTCCCCAAACTATGTGCTTCCCTCCGTAACCGACCCTTCCTTACTCAATGCCAGCGGCAACTCGATGGTTGTTCTGGACACCGATGACGAGGAAATTGAATGTCTCATCCTTGGACTGAAACTTAACTGTGCCGTGGGTTGGGATGGCATCCCTGCCAAACTGATTTATAGTGCAAGGCACATCCTTATCCCTGTTATTTGCCATGTTTTTAGCCTTGTTTTATCAACAGGTATTTTCCCTGCAGTTTTTAAAAAAGCTGTCGTCCATCCTATCTACAAGAGCGGGGACAGAGGCAGTGTCAATAACTACAGACCCATTTCTGTATTATCTGCTCTTTCTAAGCTCCTAGAAAAAATTATAAATAAACGTCTGCTGGACTACCTCAAGTCGAATAACATACTTTCTGACAACCAGTATGGTTTTAGATCGGGTAGAGATACTGAAGATGCGGTTTTGGAATTACTAGGTCAAGTAGCTAATAACCTAAACAATAAAGACAAGACTATAGGTATCTTTCTGGATCTCTCTAAAGCGTTTGACACCGTCTCTGTTCCCCTTTTGCTAGACAAGCTCGAAAGGATTGGTGTTAGAGGCCTACCACTTGACCTATTCAAAAGTTACCTGACAGAACGTTCCCAGGTCGTCTTACTGGATGGTTACACCAGCAGGGAGGTGTCTCTAACTTACGGTGTTCCTCAGGGAAGCGTTCTTGGACCATCGTTATTCCTTGTTTACATTAACGAGCTCTGTAAACTCAGCGCAGCTAACTCTAAGGTGATCACCTATGCTGATGACACAGTCATCCTGGTTCACGGTAGGAATTGGAAGGAGGCCCGTCTCCTTGCAGAATCAGCGTTGCAGAAAATTATGAAATGGTTAACTCAAAATTTGCTCACCCTCAATCTTGATAAAACAAGGTTTATCGCATTTGGTCCAAAGCAAGCATCACAACCGTCCCCAAACTACTGCTTGATAGCTCATGTGTGCGATTCTGGTCCGAATGTGGCATGTACCTGTGCCAGAGTCGTGCGCACGGACTCTATTAGATATCTCGGAGTAGTAGTTGATAGCAAACTTTCATGGAGCGAGGAAGTCAATTATCTGGTTTCTAGAGTGAGAAGATTGATTTTTGTTTTTAAAAACCTTAGAAGTTCCGCAAACGTTTCTACCCTCAAAACAGTTTACTTTGCACTTGCTCACTCCGTTCTTACATATTGTATAACGGCTTGGGGTGGGGCTGGGAAGTGTCTTCTCCTTCGGCTTGAGAGGGCACAGAGAGCGGTCCTTAAGGTTATGGCACACAAACCCATTCATTTTCCGACTCACGATTTGTACTCGTTATGGAAGATACCTACTGTAAGGCAGTCTTTCATCCTATGCACAATGTTACGGAAACACTCGGAGTTGCCTTACGCCCCTAACGCCACTATTGAGCGTAGACGTGGGTGTAGACCGGACAGAGTTTGTGGCATAGTGCCGGCGAAACTTGAAGTGGTCCGGCGGCAATACAATTTCTTTAGTTCGAGGCTGTACAATGGGGTAAACAGTGTACTCCATATTCATTCTCGTTCTTATAGGGATTTTAAAAAACTCACTGATGACTGGCTTCAAACCCTCACCTATGAAGACCTGGAGAGATTGGTCAAACCCTGATTTGTTCCCAATATCGACCTCTTCCTTCCGAAATAGACTCATTACACATAAATTAAGACACATTCATGCACACACACACATACGCACACATACTCACACACCTATGCAAACACCCACACGCATATAATGCATTTGCTCGTACCTACATATATTCACATTATTTTTTAACGTATTATTCTTTTTGTAATCTATCTCCTGTGTTTAGTATAAATTCTAGAACGCTATCGTCCTTTTCCTGAGGTGGGCGTTAATTCCTACGACACAGTATTTTACTAATGTAGGTATTATCGCACTAAATGTTATTGTCATACTGTGTTTTTGTTCAATAAAGAATTTATTTATTTATTTATTTATTTATAATATCGCTTATAAGTTTATTACGAACTATAGGTAACCTACTTCCAAAAATGCAATGAGAATAAAATTGGGTGATGCTGATCTTTCTACAGAAACTTTTTTAATAGAGTCTAGGTAACGGAGGATCTAGGAAGTTTAAAAATCGATTATTTAAATTATTAGTTGTTTGATCGCCAAAATAGGTACTTTCAGTTTAAAAACAGCGATCAACCAGCTTTCGCACAGCCTTTGTTTACTGAATGGTCAATTGTTTCAGTCTGGTTTTCATAAATTAATTTTTATTGTGCAATCAGCTAACAATACTATTATCCAATCATCTGGCATAGTGTTTGAGAGATATATATATTTCAACAAGTAGAGGCCATGATACCCACTTACCTTCAAGCAGGAAGTGACCCAGAATTTAAATAGATTACATACTTACAGGCGCGACGAGTGTTTTTTACAGTTATTTAATGAAGGTATTTTTATGATTTCTTCGTCTTATTAAACGTTCTTCTTTTTCTCTTGATCGACTCGTATGCCGTCCGCCATGTTTCACAACTGCCGAGCGTCCCGTAACGGGCACATTTTTTTATTTGAGGGGTTTTGCGCTTATAGCCGAAATACAGGCTTTTGTGTCTAGTTCGGCTACAGATATAAAAGTCTAATTCATTTGTAAAAAAATATACAATATATGTCCCGGAATTAACGCACAGCCTCTTATAGGGCCATTGTACTCATAATTATGAACAACTTTTACTATGACACTGAAATCGCAAAAAAAAAATTAGCTGTTACCTACATTTATGTTCGCATACCTCGTCAAAATGTAGGGAACAGCTGATTTATTTTTTGCGATTTTAGTTTTGGTCCCACAGTAAAAGTTGTTCATAATGATGAGTATAATGACTGACCCCATAAGAGGTTGTTCGTTAATTCCGGGACATGTTGTATAGATATTTGAGAATAGCTCATATGTGGTCGAAATATAAGCTAGTTTGCATGGTGCGCCGGACAAGCATTACCTAAGGTCTCCTCTTGGGAATATCGGGGCTATTTTATCAAAATGGTCTCTTCATGAAAATGGTCTTAAAATATTAAGTATTTAGATAGTTAGGCGGCGCTTTTTTTTTCTACGATTTTATTTGTGTGCCAAAACTGATGTTGCAGATTATGTTTTTTAACGAATCGATTTAAACTTGACCGATTTAAATTTTATGAGCCCGCCTTCGTAATATGCACCATATTATAGTACAGTATGGGTCTAGAGTGGGTGTCTTATATACTTAGATGTGATTTTAATCAATATTTTTATACAAGGTGTAATTTTAATCACCGTTAACCTCTTAAAAAAAAATTCCGCGATTTCAGGTTTGGTCCCATAGTAAAAGTTGTTCTTAATGATGAGTACAGTGACCCCTTAAGAGGTTGTGCGTTATTTATGTAACATCTTGTAGATGTGATTTTAATCAATATTTTTATATAGCGTACATAGTTTTTGTTGTTCAACGCTTGCCAAAACTTTATCTTAAATCTTAATATATAGGATAAAGTGGTTTAGGATTCCTAAACCAATTTGTTTCCTAGACATTACTGATTTGATTATGCTGATTAACATGCTTGATAAACCCGCTTTACAATACGACGCTATTACGCAATGCTCACATCTTCTATTGACCATTGTTATAATTGACTCTTAGTTACTCAACGGAGGCATAAAAATAGATAATTTCCTACTCATTTAAGTGGAAAAATAATATTAGCATCCAGCAAAATTAAAAAAAGAATTGATTGCTGTTTTCCTCTGTGTGCCTAATCAAGCAGAGACGCACATCTACAATGGAGTTCTTCTGCATTCTTGCTTTGAATTTATTAAATCCAGAACAGCATCATTGCTGCTCAATAAATTGTTAATACTGCTCGCTGGAAGTTCTTCCTTACTACTACAATAAGTTCATTCATACTTTACGTCGCGTTTCATAAATCACAAAAGGCCACAACCTGTAACGTTATAAATATCGCATTGTACTTGAGCTGCAGCGTGCTCCGATTGACCCAAATGTGTTGAATAGGGAAAGAGGTCGCGAAACGGCCGCCAAGTGGGCTCGGCTTGTCGAACAACCGACCCTTTGATGGACTTGCCCGTGATGGCGTTTCCGATACCGAATCGGGCCACAATGACATAATTCTTAAGAATGCGTTCTGGAAATAAATTGCAGAACGATTTCCTACATTAATTTAGTATTTGAACGCGCTGATAAATGATTCGTAATTTGAAATTGGAACGCATTCATCAATAAAAAAATATTCTGAAGAAATGGGTTTTTTTTGACAGTTTTAACGAGGTTGGAAAAACTTTATTTTATTCACTTCGAATTGGAATGTTGCAATTGATATTAAAAATCTACCTTTTTAGGAGCATAACTGTTCGTTTTTTATCCAACGATATTAATCGAAGTATTTATCAAAGTCGACGATGAATTATTGTCTTGCTGGCACCTTATAAAAAGTAAATTAGCATAGAAAACATAAACAAAAAATTGGCGCTAAAAATAACAGGTTGCAATGAAAACGATACCTACCCCAAATTAATGTTTTGTGCCAAATCTCGTCGCGCATCAGGCACATGTTAATTTATATAGAAATCGTATTAAATACTTGAATAATAACCACAATTACTTGTAATTACTTCCCGGCGTCGTCGCCGTCGTCGTCGTAAATACGGAACAATGGGTATGTGAGGACGTCATTTGCATTATGTTACGTGTCGTAATATCCGTGAGAAGAGTCCCACGTCCTCCGACAGCGCAGACACACTGACAAATTGTTCAAAGTTAAGATTTTGATTTGTAGTAGGTAACACAGTTTTTAGGATTCCGTATCAAGTACAAGGAACCCTTAAAGTTTCGCAATGTCCGCCTGTCTGTCTGTCTGTCTACGGCTTAACTCAGAGACTTTTAGTACTAGAAAGCTGTAATTTGGCACGGGTGTATTAATCATGCCGACAAAATGCTAATAAAATAAAATCTTGAAAAAAAAACATTTTTAGGGTGCCTCGTCTAGCGTAAAGTGCGGATGAGTTTTTTTTTTCTCGTCTATCCTATGGTGTGGGGTGTCGTTGGATAGGTCGTTCAAAAATATTGAGGCTGTGTGAAAATCATTTTCGATTCAGGGGTCTGTTTTTGAAATATTAAGCTTTAAAATGCAAATTTTTGTTAGAGTCAAGTGTCCCCCCTCCCCAAGCCAATGGTTGTCTTTGGATATGTGAAAAAAAAAATTCACGGCAGTAGTACCTATGTATATATAACGAAGTTACAGGGAAAACTATAGTAGTAGTATAGTAGTATAGGAGTAGGCTTTACAAGTTAACGAATAATAGTCGGCCAACTTACATTTGCAATTGGATGAGAGAACATGTTTTGCAACTACAATGTTAAGTATGTTTTTGGGATAAATTCATCCCAACTATGGAACCCTTCATTGTGCGTGGTTCGTCATGCACTTGGCCGGTTTTTTTGGTACTAGTTTTCGGCAAGCCAGTTTTTGTTTGTGTGTAATTAATATTGGCCTGACATTTTTGCGACAGGTTTTTTGTTCATGACCAAGACTTGAAATATTTTTATTATTTTTAAGATATTATTATCGATGATATTAGTGATCTTAAGTTTTTTGTGAATTGGAAAATTACTCACTTAAAACTAATGTTCGAAAACTGCATGAAAATTATTGGTTCAAAAATGAAAATTCATAGTGTGGGATATAAGCTTTGAATGAAGTGAATAAATTAAATGGGCTCTTTTAATATTACATTACAATAGGAATCACTTATCAGAATGTATTATTACTATTACTGAGTACAAATTACAGTCCCTGTTACTTAAAAAGGAAAACTAAGAGTTATTATCACAAAACGTGAAGAATAAACTTGTTTACAGGCGTAGACGCTCCAGTAACATCGGGGATAATAATCGTAAAATATAAAAGATCGTCATCGCTCGTCGATCATCGGCCACTGTCGGGTTTCAGCGAAGTGTTGCTAACTTTTAGGAGACTGGACAAACTCTATAGCATAGATAGGGTGACGCCGAACAACATAAATGTAGGTAGGTACCTGTTATAGCGCACGGAGAGACTCGTGGCTAAATAATTACAGCCGCACGGGTCGATCGAAGGTTAAGCTACGCTTGCCGAGGTCGGTCCGATGATGGGTGACCATCACACACATATCGAGACCCTTCCGAGCCTTGGAAAGCACGTAAAGCCGTTGGTCCCGGCTGTTATTCGTGATCTTTGACAGTCGTTAGATAGTGGCAGTCAGTCTTACCAAGTGGTAGCGTTAAGTGGGTTGTGGAGGTCAGATAGGCAGTCGCTCCATGTAAAATACTGGTATTCAGCTGCATCCGGTTAGATTGGAAGGCGACGCCAACATGGTAGGGAAAAGGTTAGGGAGATGATGATGACTTATTATAGCACTATACTACGATCGAGTATATGTGCATGATTATATTATACAAGGTCAAATTAAATTAGCTAGCGAAACTCCGCAGACGTGATGGGTGTGTTCAGCTCGGGGGGCCGACTGTCTAAACTTTTCTTCTATTATCTGCCATTTACTTATACTTAAGTATAATAAATTCGCGGTGGTTTTATTCTAAAACCATATTAAGAGCGTTGTCACATTTTATCACCCCTCTCGCTCACACAGGATCAATTTTTTAAGAATGTTAAATGAAAAGATGATTTTTTGAAAAATGTGATCAATGGGCTCCCTACTAAATAATATTAATTTAATAGGTAATTATTAAAAACACATTTCTATTGTGTTATCTAATAAACTTAGCTCAATAAGTATTATGATCTGTTTTTGAGATGATTTAAATAAATGCCACAATAAAAATGTGTTTTTAATAATTACCTATTAAATTAATATTATTTAGTAGGGAGCCCATTGATCACATTTTTCAAAAAAGTATATTTTCATTTAACATTCTTAAAAATTTGGTCCCGTGTGAGCGAGAGAGGTGACAAAATGTGATAGCCCTCTTAAGTTAAAGCCTCTACATCACTTACATAATTAAGTCTCGGAATTGTTTGATTATTTTTGGACTCACAGGAAACTCCTATGGACTGTAAACTGATCATAAAACAGTAAAAGATTCCTAACTGACCCAAAACAATATTTTTGACAGTTTCCAACGCATCGTTTCTGCGTGTTTTGTTTACAAAGCTTTTCAACGTAGACACATTGGATATATTGACTTAGTAATAGGACATTCTAAGACCAGAATACTAATTCTATTCCACTGAGCCAGCAAACGATAGCATCTTTGTTTTCTCCGCTTTCTCCAGACGACAGCTGCGCTTGTTTGCTACAGTGTAACTGCACATAATTATACAACGAGGACTCGCAATAGCAGAATTTTAATACATTCGTCCATCAACCGTAATAGGTCTTAAATAGGATTGTCTATGGCAATTGGCAGGGGTGGCGAACATTTTTCAATCTGCGTGATATGTTGAATTTACCGTTCCACTTGTGCGTGCTATTGATTCTGAGAAAAGTGAAAACAAGAATTAGGTTCCTACTTACTTTAAAATCCTTTAGCAAAGTTGGTCTCAATACAATTAATAAGATAAAGAATTAAATGTTAAAGAGTGATTGCTATAATTAAAGGTGGCGCCAGAATTTTCTTACGCTCTGTTTTCACGCACACAATAGGTTTGCCATCCCTGGCTGGTCTATGGTAATCACCACTGGACCTAGTGCATGCGTGTGGGATGGACTTGCGCGGCCATAGATAAGTAGATAGATACATACAATGTCCTTGTTGGCCTTGAAAGGTGTGAATGTGTTATTTGCATATAAGAATACATTTAAATAACTAATTGCTTAGTAGCGACTCATTCATAAGTAGGTAATTCTATTAAAACAATCATTATTGCATCAGTGTTTGTTATTCTTTGCTATATAGGGCAAACAAATGTATATTATTTCTTCTTCTTTCACCAGGTGCGTATGCGGCGCCTCTCCACAGACAATGGCCCACCTTCCACCTTGCGCCGCATGGCCCTGTCGCCTGTGCACTTGACCTTATGACTGCGTTAGTGAGCGGAGTTCGCGTAGCTGATTTTTGGACCAAACATTTTGATTTTTTTAGAATTGATACATTACTAAGAAGATAGTCATTAGCACGACATCATCATACTGTAGGAATAGACCTTTCTTCAAAAGCAAGAAACCGTGAACTGTCGATTTTAAGGAGAATAAAGCCAAAGTAACACTGTGTCAAAGAATTTATTTCGCTAGCTCCGCAACTGCGCAGACGTGATGGGTACCGATACCGATCTAAACATGATAAAACAAAAATAAGAAAAAAAAATATTTCTCCTTTCGCAGGTCTGCTGGAAGAAATTTCTTAAGAAATAAGGAGTACCTTTGTACTCAATGCTCATAATGTCCTAACTGTATAATGTTTTATTGTGTGTACATAAATAGTAAAATAAATAAATAAAATAAAATTAATTTGATGTTTTTTTTTTGGGTCATCAACCAGTAGTGTTGTCACTTAAAATATCAGTTTAAAAATCAGTTTTCTTTTTGTGTAAATTTCACAGACGTGATGGGTAGGTATCGATAAAACAGATTTTATCAACTCACACTTCAAGTTTTAATTTTTTATCTTGTCGTCTTTAAATATCGATACCAATCATGTCTGCGGAGTTTCGCTAGCTAATTTAATCTGACCCTGTACACTTGGTTATTCCTATTTACTAGGTACTGTGTATAAACAGCGGTCTGTGGTTTACTTATCGTGCAGTTAGTGGTTTACTTAGAACATAATGTTTAAGTGAGTGGAACTACTTACTCTGTTTGTAATAAAGACGGTGGAAAGCAAAGGGACGGCGCACCGATACAGTTTTACTGCCGGGAGTGGTAAACCAAATTATATGGTTTTGTGAAGTTATTATGATTATTATATGGGTAAGCCTTTTTTTTTTGATTGGAAATCATCAAATGACTTCTCCCGCTCTGAGCGGAGCGGGAGAAGTCATTTGATGATTTCCCATCCACAAAAAAAAAGGGGTATCGTATTGCCCAGTTACTGGGTTGTGGAGGTCAGATAGGCAGTCGCTCCATGTAAAATACTGGTATTCAGCTGCATCCGGTTAGACTGGAAGCCGACCCCAACATAGTTGGGAAAAGGCTAGGGAGATGATGATGATTTCAAATCAAATAACTCCTGAAAAACATTATCTTCTTTTTTACTTTCTTTACTTTAAAGCTGCTCCAGCATAACAGTCTGCAATAGGTAACTAGATATTTGCTGGATTTGCAAACTGTCTCAACTTGGGCACTATACTAGCCATTAAGCTGAGCGACCTACCCTTGTGAGAGCGCTCGAGTTGAGCCAAATTTGCTCCCGCTGCAGGGTGAATACAGATAAGTTATATTTATGGTCAAGTGCCCCGACAAGACCACTGGTGCTACATAATCAATTCTACTCTTGACCAGTCATAAATCATTAGAACGAAGTTACTTACACTATTGCTAGAGGCTGGTGTTATTTTAATAATCTTAAATCTGAGACAGCTTTGCTTAACTTAAAACTCTTATTAACACATACTATGTAGGTACTTTACACTTACAGTGTAACCTGTTAAGTGGGGCCTGGCTATGTGAGAAACCTCTACTATTGATAATTATAATGAGGTCCCGACAATTTTTCATTGAAATACCTCTGGGAATATTTAAATTTTTATAACTAGAAATCGTTGCTCGTTCCTTCTGTGTATGAGAAGAGGCCTTTCTGGTATATCTTTATATAAGTATGTAATTCTTCTGTACGTGTGTATGTCACTGATGAACATTCGATTTTTTAAATGAACGTTTTCACCTATATAAATAAAAAACGGTACAATTCGACTTGTCTTAGCGGGGGCTTCTGTAAATAAGACAGTGTCATTTTAAACCTGACTATTTGGGAAACTGGATAAATGAAAAGCGTCTTCAAGTGATAAATAATGCCAGGTCCCTTGAGATCCCACTTATTCCAGTTACACTATATTTTGCACTCCAAGTCAAAGTTCGCTTGCGTTAGTGAGGTATTACTAACGAAACATTCTATAATCATGTGCTAACGCTTTCTAAATTGATGCTGTAATATGCCTATTAAAGAAAATGTTTAGTAGTTTCCGAGCGATACTGACATGTACATAATCCATTGTCCATGTCTGTTTTCCTCTTACATCGGCAAACAGCTGATAATCATCAATGTATTGAAGGAAAGGAGGATTGTCTAAGGAAAAGAACATATTAAAGGAAAGTTGTCACGGCAGATCTCGGTCTTTATTACTCCAGTGTAATTAGTTTTCATAACGCGATTGTACACTTAACTAGCGATACTATCACAATTAAAACGTAAGTGCTTTCTTTCATAGTACAAGAGATTTAATCATTTAATATTTTAGTTGATCCAGTGAAAGTGAATTGCTGTGAAGTAATAAGAAAATGCTTAAATACCTATTACTAAGTGGTCGTTAAATGTTTATGTTTGTTTTGTTACTAAATAATTGTACAGGTAGTGTTTACCAATATGGGAACTTCAAGCAGTTCCGCTATTAGTGGAAGCTTTTCCATGCAAGATGTAAACATGGATGAAGCAAATATGGTACCTTCCTGCTAGTTATACAATGTGGCGATTAAGTTATCACATTAATTAAACCACGTATTCAGTAAAAAAAGAAATTGCTGTTCCTTACATTATGACCGCGTAGGTATTGCACTTTTGTAGGAAACAGCAGATTTTTTTTTTAATGACCGACGAAATATGTATTTCAACGCAGGGGGTCCAGAATCTGCCAGGATCGCGGGTATGTTTGAAAACCCCGTAGCCCCTGGCACGGGCAACTGAAGGAACACAGGTGGGTTTAGTCAGTAAAAGTCTGACACGCCCTCCCGCTCCGCCCAGAGCGGGAGAAGTAATTTGATGATTTCCCATTGAAAAAAAGGGGAGTCCAGAATAATGTACCTACTGATGAATATGTGGTTTCAATTAATGTGATAACCTAATCGTCACTCTGTAGAACGTATGAATTAAGTAAGTACAGAAGAAAATGTAATCAAAACTATTAATGACTGTAATGATGTAGCGGAAATACGTCCAATACATACAATAAATACTAGATAGTAAGATACTATTGTTTAGCACAGGCACTGCTAACTCTTGATATTCAGGTGCGATTTTGGAAAGATTGGAATACCTTGATATTCAAGCGCACTTCGGATTTTCGGGTGTCTGAATCAAATGTGGAGTGGCTGACCGAAGGATGCATGTTAGGATTTGAGTTAGGGAAGGCGACGTTTTGGCTCCCAACCAATGATATTGCTAGGTATCTCGTAAATAATAAATGCAGGTCACTTACCATGCCCAGGGAGTCTTTAAGACGCAGATACACGCCAACGGCCTTGAGTGCATAGTTTGTGTGTTCTGTGTCGAGCTCACGCAACGCGTCGTACCTACGCTATGTCCACCCAGTAATATGACTCGCCCATCAATGTGCGCTGTCCCAAATTAGACGCATTATTAATGTATTGTACATAAAACAAAAGGTATTTATTACATTAAAACACTCGTACTAAAAGATAAATAATTAAATTCTCTTTAAAATGGTGAAGGTTTCATAAAAATACACTTGATAGTTTTTTCGTAATTCTCAGTTTTTGATCCGCATTTGACATAACGAATTAATTACGCTATGTAATATAAACATAAGTAATCTAAAATATTGAGTTATTCACATATTAAGTTAATTTATTTTTTCCAAATCATTAACACTACTCGTTTGGACGTCAGTTTAAAATCATTAAAAGTCGGTTGCCGTCGCCTTAATGGCTGTATTTTATAGATTATAATTAGAACGAAGCAGTTTACGATATAACTTTTATAGAACTTTAAAATCAACAACTATGCAAGTTTATACCATTTTCTTTAGACAAAGCGGCAAGTAATCCAGTTTATAAGTTAGTGTAAAGCGTCTATTATGAATAGCCGATGAATAGGTATTGGTAGGAAATTAAGCTAGTAAAGCAAATCGCCGGTTATCCGTGCCAGTATAGGCGCCAAACAACGTTTTATGAACTGCGAACTAACGCCGTCCTGAACAAAAGCCAACTGCATGTTCTCTTTTCAAATTGTCTGAATTTTTAACGGCTTTTTCGAAAATCTGCACAGCCAGGTCAAAGACTGTGTAGGATTGGTAGAATGTTGAATGGAACACGGAAAAAAGATAAGGGGCATCGGGTAATCGATGGGTTCGACACCTTTCTGGGTGTTTTACTTTTTATCTTGGTTTTTTTATAGGGTCTTTTTATTTTTTGACTGCCTCGTTGGTCTTGTGGTTGCAAGCGCTACTGCTGAGCATGAGGTGGTAGGTTCGATTCCCAGGTCGGTCAAAGTGTTATTGGGATTTTCTGTCTGGAATTTCTCAGTAGCAGCCCGGAGTCTGGATTTGTGCCCGGTAAATGGCAATAGGCTCGCCCCATATTACATGGGACTTAAACATAACTGGCGAAATGTGGGTGTACTATAGGTACATCTCTGCCTAACCCTTCGGGGAAACAAGGCGTGATGTTATGTTATGCTACTTTTTATCAAGGCATATAATTTTTAAATTACGAAAATTTTATGAAAAATATAGGTCCCTTCTTGGCAACGACTCTGTAATTACATTTTTTAAAGAACCAAAAAAAAAAAACTAATTAACTAAGTTCAAAAAACTAATTTAAACATAATCTAGTTTGGTCTTTCTTTCCGCGAAAAATATAATTTCAATATTTCAACCAACAAACTAATTTCAAGTTGTTATAAACTGCCTCATTTGTTGATAACTAGAGTACGGCGGCTGCAAGAATAACATAAGGTCAAACCTGGCACGTTGCCAAGTGCACTAGCATCGTCCGGCCGATGTCCCGATGTACAGTCGAACAAGCTATTCGGTATACAAGCAGCTAACTTGCAACAAATTTGAAATATGTTGTAAGTGTGTTGAGTAGTCAATTCTTTTACAATCATAAGTATGCCAAAACAGTGAAGGAAAACATCGTGAGAAAACCGGCATGTCCTAGAACCAATAATTCGAAGATAAGACTGTGTTATCCACCAACTCGAACTGGGCCGGCGTGGTGGATTACAGCCCACTCACCTTACAGAGATGAGGCCTGTGTCCCAGCAATGGGAACATTATACATTGATTATGCTTTGCTCAGTATGCCATAAGCTTTCAAAGTTATTTATTACACAAACAATAAAAATAAATATTGGTAGTACAGTTTTTCCTTTTCCTAATGATAATAGCCGCACGGGTCGATCAAATCTACGCTTGCTGCCGTCGGTTCGTGGATGGGTTACCATCCATTACATATCGAGACCCATCCGAGCTCCGGAAAGCACGTTGAACCGTTGTTCCCGGCAGTCATTCGTAGATCTTTGACAGTTTTTACGGGTAGCAGAAACCCGAAAGTCTGACAACCAGTCTTACCAAGGGGTATCCGTATTACCCAGTTACTGGGTTGTGAAGTTCAGATAGGCAGTCGGTCCATGTAAAATAATGGTATTTAGCTGCATCCGGTTAGACTGGAAGCCGACTTCAACGTAGTTGGGAAAAGGCTAGCCAGATTGATTTTAGTTTGCTGTATATCAAATAGCTTGTTCGACTGTACCTCGGTGTGCACCGGGTGACCGAATCTGTTGTTCCGTGCACGGCTGACTGAAACCGAGCGAAAACGTTAGGAGCGGCTTTATACGGGTAATAGTCCATCGAGCACTGATGTATTGCTGTTTTCTGTGACAGGGATTCGAGGAATTGTGAGATATTTATCACTTTGTGAACAAGCCACTTACATGACCAAGCCAACACCTGCTTTACATGACAACGGGTTTTAGGGATAGGGGTATATCTCTTTTCGAACCAAAATCTCTTTATTGGGTAGCTGTTCTATCTCTGCCCAACTCTTCGTGGAATACAGGCGTGATGTTTTTATTGTTAAGTATCTTGTTGTTTTGTATTTTTTTGTATTGACGTCTCTAAGGGCGAATGTCACCAATGAAACTGAACGCGTTCAGCACATCTAAACCGCGTTCAAAAACTGTCACTGTCAAAATTGTTATGGAATAATGACACTGACAGCTGTTGAACGCGGTTTAGAAGTGCTGACCGCGTTCAGTTTCACTGGTGAAATCCGCACAAAGTCTTCTTTTGAATATAGAAACAGTTTTCTATCTTTGGCTCTTTATTATTTTTCGCACAAGTCTTCAATATAAAGTTCACTGCATCATCAAGAAGTCTTTCACGAAATACATTGTAGTATTAAGTCTCCTGCCATTTTCTTAACAAAACATGAAATGGCAATATAATGTCTTTATTTAGTTATAAGATGTTTATCTTCCAATAAGGAGGTGAATTTATGGAGCAAACCTGTTTGAAGAACCAGCATGAGCGTAAGCACTTGAAGCAGTATAAGAGGTATCGTTAAATCATTGAAATAGTGCATACTGCGATTACAGACGACCATTCATGAACACTACAGCGACCTAATTCCATATCCTCAGCTTGGTAGTAAACCTTCTCTTCACGTTGGAATGTGTGCACTAAGAACCTATGTATATGAGCCATGCATGAAATAGGGCTTTTAACACTCGCTATTTAATTTAATGCACCCACTATTTCAGCTTCTAGCGTCGATGTAAGAAAAGAAATCACATATTTTCGGGGCTTTTCAAATCGAGTTCTTTATTAAACAACATAATTGTTTTACAAAAGCATTTCGGCATGTTAGTGCAGACTGGTGCCAACTCGTAGTGGCCAGACTTCTACATATTGATGGGTTTTAAACTTTGATGGATTCCTCTCACGACTCAACGCGACGGATGTTATAGTGTCGTCAGAAAGACATCCAATCTTCATTACTAGGAACTCAGGTAGGTCCTCTAATTGTCTATGAAGTAACTACTTATTGAATTCTAAATTCGATAGTTCATTACTGTCTATCCTATCGATCGATGAATATAGCTCATTTTGCCATGAACAGTCATAAGAGTTTGGAGATGGAATCTTGGCAAAAGGATCGCTGGTGATCGCAGTACTGGAGAAAAAAGTTGTCTATTAATTTTATAATTCCTTCGTCATCTACCCATTCATTGTATTTCAGGCAGCTGTTCTCTTTTTTTCAAAATGGAGATAATACAGTGAACATTATAATAATTGTAGTAATATCAGTGTCAGGCTGTCACCGCGACGTTAATTTGTAATTAGCACCGCTTTATTTGGCTCAAGTCCAGCTGTTTTGGACACACGTCAACATAAACGCCATTAAAATTTAATTTCAACTTTGACGCTAACAACGAAACTAATAATGAACTTTGTTTTGTCATTTCGTACAGATATAGACGTCTTTCTGGACCAGTAGACAATTTTATTACTGCCTTATTCTTTGTCTGCGAAGAATGTAGGCTCCCGCAAACAGGTGCGACGCGACGGTGCGACGCGGTTCTGGTAGAATAAATTCCGTGAAGTTTTCATAGAAATTGTTCTATTAGAGTCGCGTCACGCCTGTCTGCGAGAGCCTTGACGATGTAACATCCCCATCAACGAAAACCCCTCGGTGGTGCTCCTGGTACACTAGGCTAGGCGTGCTCAGAGCCTAACATTCAGTTCCGCTGCCACGGTAATGTAACTAACAAGCGTCATCTTATTTCGAACCCTTCGCTAATGCCTAGGGTTCGAAATCCAGGCAAAACTATTTCCCTAGAAAAACCATCTCAGGAGATAATCTAAATGTGATCCTTTGTTGATTTACATTATATACCATTATTCTTTTATCCGCTTTACGAAAAACTGGAAGGAAGCAATTTGTTCAGAATTTCCAATATTAGAAAAATTTCGAGGAATTTTGGCATTGACCTCAGAAAAAAATTAGGCCACATTTAAATTGATCAGGGATGCGAACCAAAGTTATTATTGGGATTTGAAACGTGTTTCATTAACTCAGTCTGAAAAGCTTGCCTGTTTGCCTAGATCATTTGAGTCAATGTATCATGATTGTAGACCTAGAAGATGTCGTAAAATGCAAACAATGTTGTATTCGCATCCATTTTGATTATTTACTGTGATTTTTCATTTTCTGTCACATTATTATTGTTATTTAGTAGTCGGCACGACATTTTCTCAAAAACAAAATGAACGAATGTTGCTGCAATTTAACATACGAGTACATTCTTGAATGATTTTATGAATAACATTTTTGTCAACGAATGGGATGTTGGAAGTTTAATTTACTCAACATTTTTTTTATTATTAGCTTTTTTTAATAAAGCGTACCGTATTTGGTCAGTAAGTTGTAATAGTCATAAAAAGAGACAGGATCCTCCAGTGTGATAGTTTCAACAAACAGCTTGGCTCATCGCCGCAAGGTTGCCTGCTTGTCGGTCTTCTACAGATTGTACTTCGGTGAGTGTGCTCAAGAACTCCACGACCTCATTCCGCCGGCCCCCTTATACCATCGGACATCTAGACGCACTGCAGGTTACCATCCCTACCTAGTTGCTATTCCACCAATTCGCACTAAGCGTTTCCAAATGTCTTTTGTGATGCGCACAGCAAAGGAGTGGAACTCTCTGCCTGCGTTTGTGTTTCCGAACGCATACAACCCCGGTCTCTTCAAAGTGAGAATGAATAAGCTTCTTCTGGGTAAGCTCGCTCCATCGTCGACTTTGTTTCTGTCACCTCTGACCTAGACTAGAGTCAAGAGCAAAACCTATCTTAACAAAAAAAATCCTACTCTCACGATCGATCGCTAGGATCGAAAACGAGATGGCATTTGAGCTTTACAATAAAAGCACATGAAAGCGTATACTTGCAGTACATAAACAAAACAAATTCATGCCAAGTACCGTTCCTCCAATTACATTCTACACACTTCTTTTCCCATTATATCTCAATGCTCTTTCAACAAGCCGACATTGCGAACACTGAGCATCGCCGATCTTTCTCCAGACCTCCACTTATTAGGTTATCTAAACATTTGACTATTGGCATGCCTTTTGCGGCAGACAGTCATGCCGATACCCTTGTAAGGAAACTTAGCTTCAGCAGATAAGCATTTCTCGCCGTATTTGCATTTCGAAGTATTGAAGCTGTTTCTAGAGAGTTCATCCTATACTTTCATATGTGTATGATTCTAAGCTGTAATTTAAATAACTCTCGGTTTCTTTTAGGTGTATTTATGTTCGCATAACTCGTCAAAATGTAGGGAACAGCAGATTTTTTTTCACGATTTCTGGTTTGCTCCCATAGTAAAAGTTGTTCATAATGATGAGTACAATGACCCCTCAAGAGATTGGCAGTTATTTAAATTACACCTTATATTTTTAGTTGCTGTGCAAATCCTACTAATATTATAAATGCGAAAGTTCGTGAAGATGGATGGAAGGGTGTTTGTTTCTATTTCACGTATAAACTACTGAACGGATTTAGATGAAATTTGGCACACAGCTAGTTTATAACCTGGATTACCATATAGGATATTTTTATCCCGACATTATTACGGGATCGAGACTTATGCGGGTGAAACCGCGGGGCGCTGCTAGTTGAGTTATAAATAGGTACGTAACTAGATGCATCTGGTGGCATGCTTTCCTGTTTGGAAAGTATTTTATTTCTAAATCTGTATAAAATAACTTCCAATTCTATTCTGCCTTTACTACGTTTTTGAGTTACAAAGATGTTACTTTTGCATTTTTAATTATGCATCAGCAAGATTACATAAGTGCCTATTTTTACATAATAGTCGGTGATCTTAGAGAAACACTCTAAATTGTTTTTCCATGAAAGATGAATAAAAGAGGAAGATTCTTCCCCACTTCAGCACTGTTTACCAAGCGAATTTCCTTAGCGTTCTTATGTCCGAAAACATCCCTAATGTGTCCAATCTGGCCATATATCAGATATCTATGAACAGAATCGGTTTGAGGTTGGGCCATCCAATAACGTGGCTAACCAGGTTCAGCCTTCTTCGTCCAATTACATAAACTATCCGCTAGTGCTACGCTCGGCGGTAAAATGACCGTATTTGGAAGTCGCCCAACGCTGTTTTTTTCGGCAAACTTATTGAAAATACGAAGGATTTGTCGTCTGTCGATGATAAATGTCGCATATATTTGTCACGGCCCCGTATTATTGATCGATATGGCCCTTTGTCCGATGTTCCTGAGCGATGGGAAGGCAGTTTTTGCGGTCGTTTAGCAAGGGTTTATGTTATGCTGGTTATTTTTTATAGTTCAGATATCAAATTGTATTTATTCAATCCGTCACGATATTGCATCACTTCGTAAAAAAAAAAAAACTATGACACATGTACACGATAGATAAAAAAAATTACGTAGTGCCTGCATGAATTAAAATAACCAAACAATGTCATGGTAGAAATGCCATGCCATGCTACCGTAGAAGAACATTATAGCCAAACAAAACGCCCTATAAGATGTAACATTTGACGAAGTAAACAGTTGTGTTTACGCATATTATTATTTCGACGTGTAACGTAATTTGCGTCAGATTTTGCGTTAACATCGTAAATTCAGCAAATGCAAATCCGAAGCTTAAATGGAATTTGTACTAGATTGGATTTATCGATTCGGTTTGGGGCTATTTGGTAGGGAAATTGTTTTTTTACGAGCCCGTTGAGATTTCATCGATACTCTCGCGCCATCAAGCGTGTAGATAACATTTGTATACTTAATCCGACATTACCATTTACGGCTTAATTTCGAATTGTGAAGCGATAAAACTCCGACACCTTTATATTTAAACCGAACAAAAGGTCAGATTGTTGCGAAATCGAAATTGACTGGCATGGCGTCTAAATTGAAGTAAGTACTTACCTACATAAATGTCGCGATCGTGCCAATGATATTAATGGATTGTTCTCCTAAGTAGATTTATGATTCGTTTGACTGCATCAATTACGAATATACGCTCATCGGGGTAATTACGTCACTGTCATGAAATATATAGTAGTTTCGGGAGTATCTACAGCATGTTTGCACCTATGTACACGATCAAATAAAACGGCGGTCATCTGATCCAGCGGTGAAAATGGCAAAATCGATTAATGGGGTGGACTCACATGAGTTATACGTAGGTATTAGGAGGGCAGCCCGAGCTAGACACTCAATTGAAAATTTAGTAGCTGCATCGCTTTCAAATATAGGCAAAAAAGTAGTGAAGATTCACATATATATATTAATATGATAAAGCTTTTACATTTCAGTAAACATTTTTCCATATTCCGTAAATACAGCAAACGATTTTGGATTTCTTCTACAAACAAAGCTATAAATTTTGCGTTTATGGACGATACACTTCTCAGATGGGTCCACTCACGTAACTTATTTACATGTATTGCTTTGAATAGAGAAATTTCTTGAATGACTCGAACTTCGCACATCGTCGTTTATGTTGAAAGTAGCATTTTCGGGAAAGATGAAAACTACTTTGATTTTGGACTTAATACGAGTAATTTCAGACAACAAGGTTATACAAGGTGCAACAGGAAGATTGACATTCCTTTAAACCACGTAAAGAGAATCGTGTTCTTTATCCGTGTAAAAATAATCAATCAAATCCAATGAAGACTTTAGCCACAGGAAATTATTTTTCATTTTATTATTTTTCAACATGATGTAGATCTGAGTCCGTAATAATAGGTAAACATTACCGCCACCGCGCCCCGCACCCCGCACCGCAACGTTGATCAGTGACTTTTCTTAGATAAAGCGTGTAATTACTTTTATGCAGTTGATTCTGCTATTTATTTTGTTTGAAAACTGAATTTTTAAAATTTTCCATTAACTTTTTTATCTTTTATTAATCAATAAAACAGTATAAATACGAATTTGTTGAACCCTTAAATATACCGCACAAACCATCGTGGGTTTAACAGCGGTATGGTAACTACTAATCTTCGTGTTTTAAAATGTTTCGATGGATTAGTACTGTGCTCGTTTTCATACATATAATGTCGTACGTCATACACGTTGTATATCAATAAGAGAAAGGGTCTTGGCGCTACACTGTTGTGTTAACTAGGTATTAAAAAAGTTTGTTCAAAACTTTGTTTATGGTAATGAATGAACGTAATTAATGGTTAAATGTAATAATTCCAGCCTGTTACTGTCCCACTGCAGGCCAAAGGCCTCAACTCATACAGCGAGGGCACGAGCATTGATCACCACGCTTACTCAAGACGGGTTGGCGATTTCAGACATATATTAACTACTAGCTATGCCCCGAGGCTTTATTTACGTGGAAGTCGCAAGATACACAATATACTAAAATAAGAGATACATTTTAATGAAACTCACTTGTCTCCGACCCGCCGTATTGCATCGCCCGCCCGCGCTATTACTTCGTTTTCGCTTAGCGTTCTTTCTAACTTTTTTTCTTTTGATCGGCTCCTAAACGTCATAACGTGATGTTAAATATCCTATAACTATCCTCGAGAATTTGGCTCCCAATTGCAAAAAGAATTTTTCAAATCCGACTGGTAGTTCCAGAGTTATAATTTTTGTTCACAATTTCATGGGTTTCATTTTTTTGCGCGGAACCCTTATTATTTTTGTAAGTAGCCTAAAATATTCCTTATAACATCAGCTATGTGCCAGTGAAAGTCCCGTCAAAATCGGTCCAGCCGTTTCGGAGATTAGCCGGAACAAATAGACAGACAGGCAAAAATAAAAAAATAATGTTTTTTTGTTACAAGTACCGTAACTGTTACAAGTAACTTTCAGCATTTAGTAAAAAGCTGTTATTTTGACATTAGAAACAGATACTTCAATTTTATTTATTTGTATAGCTAGAGATAAGTCCTGGATTCATCACGATGTTTTCCTTTACCGAGGTTAGTAATGTACAAGATAAACTCAGAAAGTAGGTACATATGAATTGAAAAAGTCACATTGGTACTTGCCCGGATTTGAACCTAACCTCGTGCATCAGAGGCGAGGCCTTAACCACTGAACGATCACAACATTAATAAATTAAATGTTACATGTAATTTAGGTTAATTCGAAATGAAAAACACAAGAAGAGTTAAATACTTACTCAAGTACTGTTATCTAGCAGGCTCAGTCGCTACATTCAGATTAATGAGGCAATTCAGCAAGCATATAGGTCAAAATGTACGAAGAGATTGAATAAGATTTCTACATATGAAATGAAATGTTTACGTCCAAAAGTTCTCGTCTCTGGAAGTTTTAGAGAGAAACTTCGAAGCCTTCTTAAGCCGAGAAAGTAATTTAATGATTCAGAATCCTCAACGCGTCTTGTCATGATACAAACACATTGGTTTCTCAGAATTCTTTTACGAATTGGCAAAGCTCTTTTTATTGAAAGGGCATAATTAAATATTGACGTGAATCCGTATGTCGCCGTCGGTCGCGACTAAATTAATCGTTGAACGCTCTATAGAAAAGTTGTGCGTAGAATTGGGCAGTTCGGGGCTTAACTTGGCGTTATTGACAATTTGATTTACTGTGTTCGTAAGCAGACGTAGCTAGTGAATGAATTGGATGATGTAATTTTGCAATCACTTTTGATCTCAATTCTAATTTAAATGTCCTTCATTTTTAAATGGAGGGATGTAAATCGAAATAGGACTACAGTAAGAAATTTTGACCGTAATCTAAAATGATTCCTATCGCTTTATGCCACGCTATAGTCATAAAAAGACTTAAAATATATAGCTTATGCCCGTCACCTGCAATGTGCTAACCGTGACCAGGTTTAAAGTCGATGTTTGTTTCAACATTAGCGCTAAAGCGCAAGCCAGGAAGCAAGCCGAAGAGCTCGACATTGTGTACGGCTATTCCCAGGTAGCTGTTTGGCACTAGACCTGTACTTTGCAAACGCGCATAAACACTATACACTGAAGATATTGCGTTAACATCTTGATATGTTATTAACAGCAATGGATGCCACATTATTTTTTATTGTGAAACTTAAAATAGACATTAAACTCATTGTTGGGTCTCAGATTATCTAGACGACATAATAACACAATCAACTTACCTGACTATTTGGGAAGGTGGCAAACGCAGATTGTACTTTATGAAGCGCGTGGTCCTGCTGATGACCTGGCGGTGGTCTGCCTTTGGGGAAGTGGAAGCGAGGGATGACCCGTGCGGGCGCACCGCTGCTGGCTGCACCGCGTACACTGCGCTGTAGCGTTGTGTGTGGCGGCGCTGATGATGGCTTTGGAGGTGCTGAGGCGGCATAACTCTGTGGAAGATAATGGTGACAATTAGTATTGTTATATTATTAAAACATATTAGAAGGTTTGTTGCATATAGTTGCAGTAAAGTTGCTTTAATGTTCAAATTCAGTATAAGCCCCAAATTACTTATTTAAATTACTGATTAACTTATGTCACTCTTCAATTTCAGACAGATTTGGAACATAAACCGTCCTAAAACACTCTGCAGGTAGGTGTACAACCAAAAGCGTATCTCCAACATTTTTCTCTTGTATGAATCTGTAACATACGTTATCTCCAAAGCTGCTTTCATGCGCAAACGTAATAGAAATATAATATATCGTTGGTGAGGTGAGTGAGTCGCAATTCTTTTGATTTATTGCGTAGTGGATTGTTGATATTTTCGCAGTACGCTTGTCGAGCCAGCGATGTAATAGAAATATTCTGATAAATGTCTACCGTCGTTCCGTTTGCAGTACATCCGTCGGGATGAGCGACAGTGAGGGTTTTTCTATTTGTAATGTTACGAAAATAAATTGATTTAGATCAACTGGTTTGGCTTTAGTGCTGAGTCTGCAGACTTTGTGTTATTTAGTTTTAATATTGGTGAATTAATAAAATATCAATGTTATGTTATCATGAATAGACATAACAACTTAAGAAAACACTAGCATATTACTTTTCATTTTAGACGCTTTCGTACACTCGCTCAAAAAGATTCTCTTGTCTTTTCTTTCATGAATATAGTGTTCATGATAAAAACGTTTACCTAGTATCACAGTCTTTATATCTTCCAGTTTATATATATGTACGCCCCCACGTAGGTACATAAGTGTATAATAATATACCAATGTTTTCATTTACTCGCGGCGCAGCCGTAATATTTGCAAATGCTTGATATTACCAAGTATACGAGGCCAAAAGTACTTTGTCTACTGCTTAATAACTTTCTTCCATCTTTGTAGCTTTTATAGTGGGTAAAGACTGTAGCGGTTATAACTTTTTTGAAATAATTGGTTTGGGGGAGACCGAAGACGTGATCGTCACGTCTTTCTTATGATTTGAGTAAAGTTCACTTATTCGTAACCATTGGAGGGAAACTGAAATAAAACTACCTCGAGAGATTGATTTAATTATTAATCTGTCTTGAGTCCTAGAAACTATAGAGGAGACTGTAAGCAAAAAGATGTCACCTTAAAAATTCTATGTATATTTATTAATCTCTCGTATCTTAGGTAAAGCTGCTTAAATTGCATCAAAATCCTTTCATATTGGTTGACTTATTTCTGAGGTTGACGCCTCATGCCTTGTTACCCGTAGGGTTGGGCAGAGGTGTACTTAAAGTACCCCCAGTGTTTTGAGGTTGAGCCTATAAATAATGTTGTTTGTTTTTGTTTTGTGTGTTATGTATGTAATTTTTAATTATTTTGTGTAAATTCAGATACAATTAATGAATAAATGGCTAAATGACTGATAAGCTTATTAGCTCAGGTCTATTTAGCATTAAAGTCGAATGAGCATCGACTAAAACATCAGCTAGTTAGTGATAGATAGATACTAATTCAAACTCTCCTTTGGATTGTAATGGCATTCCAATGTGACCGCGCGCCTATCCCACCACATTGGCATGGATACCATTTAACTACTGAATCCTTTAACTATATAGTAGAATAGTGACTGGCCGTAAGTTATCCTTAATTATAAAGCAACCCACTATCGTATGCGCGGGTTCCATAAGGCATGTAATCGAACCTCAAATAATTCCCATTTTGTTTTCTCAAAAATATCAATGAACGCTCTAATATAATGAATGCGCCTCTTTTCTTCAACCTCAAATAATTCCTAGTTTGGTCTCCGAAAAGTATCTACTAACTAACTACTACTACTAACTTCGATCAACTGGGCTCGTGCGTGGTTGGTCACAGTTCTAACCTAACCTAACCCGTTTGGTCGGAGTACCCAAGCTTAGTTACTGCGACCAACTGTGAGAAAAAGCAAGAAAGTTAAAAAAGGATCTTTTTTTAAAAAAAACGTGCAACATTAGAAGCTCAAAAAGTTATTAGAGGTTCGTTAATTTTAAAAAGGGTACACCATTAGAAAGTCAATAAGGCAAATAAGATTTTAGAGGATCAATTTTAAATATTTCCCGTTCCGTAATGGTACCTACACTTCTGCAGAGGTGGTTACAGTCAATGAACGATTTGAACTTCCCAAGGGATTGACGTTTGTTGATATCCGTATGAATTTGTGAGTAAACAAGTGAACATCGCTGGCCTTAAACATTAAAATTGCGACACGAGAAGTGATGGGGTCGTCTATTTACAGCCGAGGCCAACAGCGAGCAATATTAGCACAATTATGATAGAAATAATCTCGTAAACTAGCTGTCTACATAATTTTCCCGGACAAAAGTATAAAGCAGATGATATAGTGTTCATAGGAAACGAAGGAAAGGCGTGAAAAATGTAGAAGGCACAAAAGGCCCGGCGCCGGTGATTGAGCCGTCTTTGTCGCCCACATGCTGCTTCCGAACACAAAAAAAATAAGTTTTCGGCCGCTTTTTGTACGTCCAACATCGTAATTAACGTTCAAATTAATTCTCGGTGACCTACGCTCATTCTGCAAAGTTTTGCAATGACACTGATGAATGTGTTTTAGTTCGTGCGAAATCCTAGAGAATAGCCCTACGAAGTTAATAATACAGCAAAACGACTGTTGTACTGTTATTCTCAACATTTTGCCAGGAGAAATTCTTGTTGGAATAATTCATGTTTTACAAAAGTAATTGAAATTACTTTTGTAAATGTCGAGGGCTGAAGCCCTCGACATTTTCTGTAATTGCTACATAATTTTCCGTTCTGTGGTCTCTTTAGTGATTATGTTCTCGAAACAAAAACTATTGTTTAGGGTTTCTTTTACAAACAATGAAACCTGACGATTACGAACTGATTCCACTGTAAAAATGAAACTTTCAAAATGGGATGAAACATGCTTACCTACTCATCCCATGTCAGTATCCAGTATCAGTTTAAAAGAACATGAATTAAATATAGAATTACTTTATGGTCATTTCATCGGACTGAAATAGACTCCGGACCCAAGTAGGCCGAAACAAGGAAAACCTGCTCAGGTGGAATTCACAGATGACTCCGCCCTGGAGTGTAAATGTAGTGCTGTCCCACAAATAATGGGGCACTTGTAATCGTGTCCAGCGTGTTCTGTTGCCTCCACGTTACTGGAACTGATGGACGCTATTGAAGGTGCCCAACTCGTAGCCAAATTCTGAGCTGACTCTATTTCGATTGCCATCGACACGCTAAGGAGATGATTGGGCTGCAATACGAGCAATGTGCATAAAAGTCTCTCTATCACTTATATAACAACGCAAAGGCCTCTGATAACATTGCTTATACAAACAGGAAACTAGTTTAATAAAGAAATAAAAACAGAATCTTCACTTCTTCAATAGCTTCGCACTTGACCCGTTTCTTATAAAGACGGATCGTAATAATGAGATCCATTATACGGACGACCTTAGGAATATTTTTTGCGACGAATATTTTATTTATTCTGTCTCATTCTTGGTAACTGGCATTACCAACTACGACCTTTGTCTCGCTATTGTTTAAAATTTCATCGCCGACGTTTCTGGCAAAGGCGCCATCTTAGTATGCCAAATTTCACACGTATTAGGTTTTTTTTTTTATTAATTTTGTAAAGTCAATGAACTGGTTGATTAGGATAATGAAGAGCACGTGTTGATGTTTGTTATCGACGTCATAAAGTAGCTACTGGCAATTTTTTTTCTAGCTTCTCTTTCCCTCTCATGGGCAAAGGCCTCCCTTCAGTCCTGCCTTCTGCGCTTCATCATCATCTGCCTAGCCATTTCCCAAATATGTTGGGGTCGGCTTCCAGTCTAACCGTATGCAGCAGAATACCAGTATTTTACATGGAGCGACTGCCTATCTGACTTCCACAACCCAGTTACTTGGTAATACGATACCCGTTGGTAAGACTGGTAGTCAGACTTTCGGACATCTTTCTGCCATCTGTACTCAAATAGAAGAAAACACATGTCATTCTGGCGATACTTGGGGGAAGCCATGTGTCCAGAAGGGAACGTCTTTCGGCTGTACGACGATGATGACGAAACAGACAGCTATCTCACTACTTGAATAAATGTTTTGCGAGCGCTAAACAAATCAACTGCTATCTGACCTTCCGAAATCAATAAACTCAAAATTTTAATAGGTAATTACTTAAAACAGGTTATAAATATAATATCCTAAACTAACTAAAACTATTAAAAAACTAAAATATGGCGTCGAAAAAATCCTCCGCATCGCTGTCGACTGGTAATGTACCCAAGACATTGGCGGCATTGCCACGTTGTATGGCAATGCTTAGCCTCTGGTCAAGGTAAAAGCCAGCCCTTGGGTCACGAGAAGTGTCAACCAGCCGTTTGGAGATTTCGTTAAACAAACTATGAGCGTTCGGACCCCACGGCCCGAGGGTTTCTACCCCAAACGGCTCGAAAATATAATTACCGATAAGGTTATTATACTTTCGCCGCTTGAGGTTTTCCGCAGCCGTAACAGCAGCGCCAGCATAGCACGCCGAGCCAGGAAGATGGGATGGCGCAGGAGTTCAATTATATTGAATGAAGCCGATATCCATATCATTTTATTTACCAACTTAACGAAAACAGTCGGTATATTGCTGTTCCATAGAGATTATTCGGGTCAGACTATTAGCATTGAAGCCCCACAAATCCTCTTTTATCCAGCTGTAGGTAGACACAACCTGGCAAAACACATAAATCTTTTTTAAGTAAGTAAGTATTTTTTTGTCGAAATACTCAAATGATATTATCATTACATAGGTACTTGTATGTCTTCAGCCTTCTTAAACTATTATTGGTTTATTTTCAAAAACAAGAATCTCTTTACCTTAAGTATATCAACTGAAAGGCTCTATTGACTAATTATGGGACCTTACACATCCTTATTTACAAGTAAATGCGGTTTAGTCATTTGAAATAGTGGCTAAAATAATCAAATTCGTGATTAGTTACTCCAAAACTAGACACAAGACGACGTGGCTAATCAAACAGAACGTGTAAAACAAAAAATAATCATATTTACGCCACCAGAATCGTAAAGCTGCAAACAAAGTATTGTAACCGCAGCACATAATTCTGGCTAACGAACTCATTAATCTTCTAAGCTCCTGGTAACCACAAAAGGTAACTCGACAACCTCAGATATTGTTTTCCAATATAATGAATAAAATGCCGTAACATATTATATTATATGTCTTAACAATAACCCAAACGACCACTACGCCTACGTTGGCAGTGCTATAACGAAAAAGACCAGTTCACACGACTCTGCTAGATTTAGCTACTGTAAAGTCTCACGTAACTATTAAAAATTCTAAATAATGCGGAAGTTTTTCTAAACGTACAACTAAAGTGTCGTTAAAGACGGACATTATTAAAAAGACAACGGGATATTTAGCATGTTTTTATTTGTTTTGAGCTTCCGATATTTCGGCACATATGCAAGCGCCATTTTATATATACACATACACAACATCACGCCTATATTCTCTGAAGGATGAGGCAGAGGTGTGGTGTCTCAAATTATGTTCATGAATAAAATTGAAAAGCTAGGCCCTAAATAGATTTTTGGGCAATTTGTGCCACAATAGTGACAATGATTTAGAACGTTATTTTACTTGAAGCATTCTACTCCTACCATATATATAAGTATATAAATAATTTATTTATTTTTATCTTTATTTCAGTAAATACATATAAATTATATTTTTAAATATTAGAATATGAAAAGTATAAAAACATTTAAAAAAATATAAAATCGTAGCCCACCGGTATCAGGAACAGGGTCCAAGCTACCGGCGGTCAGGGCTTCAGAGAGAGGAACCTCCTAACAATGCGAGCCGTGTCCAGAAGTACCGCTTTCTGAATCAAGTCCTTAATTCAGCTGCCCAACGAGAGCCTCCTTTCTCGAAGTCCTTGGTCGAGGCTCTTGGCAGTTAAGCCATTGGCTGATACGGCTATCGGCACAATGATCGCTGAGTCCACATCCCACATGTCGACAACCTCGCGAGCCAAGTCAAGATACTTGATTTGTTTATCTTTTTCGGCTTTCACGAGGTTCCCGTCATGCGGGACCGTTATGTCAATTATCATTGTGTACCGCTCTATTCGATCTACCACCACTATATCAGGCTTATTGGCAACAATAGTCGCATGTCCGACAGATGTCAACCGTGCCATCCTTCACAATAAATCTCCGGTAATTGTTCGTCATGATAACTTCATCCATAATTGCACAGCACACTGGCCAAAGGGGTCACCAAAACGCAGCCAGGCTACGGACGCTAGAAAATCTACATTGGGTCCATGTAGGGCCCGGAAAAAGCGTCCGTGTAGCTCCATACTCTGCTATACCTCCATGAGATCGTTAGTGTCAAGCACCACAGGCTTGCGCCAGTTCTCTTTAGCCAAGGAGAGCGGGGTGAGGCCCTTGTCCACTGCGACCACATCTCGATGCATCCCTCATTTATTTTATTATTATTATTTTCTCGTTTATTTTTTTTTCTTATCTACTTAAGTACATTTTTAAATATTTCTTAAAATAAAAATATATATAAAAAAGAAATATAAACAAATAGAGTTCCACCGGTGTCGGGAGCAGGGTCCAAGCTACCGATGGTTAGGGCTGCAGAGACAGGAACCTCCTCACAATACGAGCCGTATCAAGGAGTACTGCCTTCTAAATCAGGCCCTTGATCCAACCGCCTAACGAGAGCCTCGAGAGATGTTGGTCGAGGCTTTCGGCCATGAGACTATTGGCCGTTACGACAATCGGCACAATGACAGCCGAGCTCACATACCACATGTCAACAACCTCGTGTGCTAAGTCGAGATATTTTATTTGTTTCTCTTTCTCAGCTTTCACGAGGTTCTCGTCATGTGGAATGGTAACATCGATAATCATTGCGCAGCGCGCTAATCGATCTATCAAGGCTTATTAGCGACAATAGTCCTGTCAGTAATGATAGACTGATCCCAGTACAACGTGACATGGTCATTTTCGAGAACTGGGTCGGGCACATAATTGTAATACGGTACTTCAGAGTCCACAAGTTTGTATTTCGTTAATTTTATTATTATATTATAAACGCGAAAGTTTGTGAGGATTGATGGTTGGATGTTTGTTACTCTTTCACGTGAAAACTATTGAACGGATTTATATGAAATTTGGCACACAGTTTATAACCTGGATTAACATATAGGATACTTTTTATCCCGATATCCTGACGGGATCGAGACTTATGCGGGTGAAACCGCGGGGCGCTGCTAGTGATTGATAATCCATTGTCAAAACGGATTACAATAACAATTAACTAAAATACAGTGTAGAAGATGATGTTGACGATAATGATGCATTTGCTAACAAGAACTGAACCGTGAGAAGCGACCTTAAACCACATTGTCATCCCACATATCATAAATCAATAACACCTGTTTCTCGCCTAAACAACAATTCAATTAAACCCAATATGATTTGACAATATAAATGGGCTCATTTATAAAAGGCATATGTTAATGAAATAGTCGATCCATCATGCTGTAGATATTTATTAACACAAGTTTTGTTTTATACATACTTTATATGTGTTAGTTTGTGAGGAATATATCTACGGGCCATTGTAGCCTGAAATAAATGTACGTAATTATTATATATTTTTAATGTGTCTTTGATATATCTCGGAACCCTCGGGTCCCGGACCTTTGGAAGGCGTACGAGGGGCCGAAGCCAACTCGCAGAGGCCCGTTAGACACTGTCATTGAAATGAGGCACCAACCGACGATTATCCCTGAGCGCACTATGCAAGTGCACCCAAA
The DNA here is from genome assembly GCA_947568875.1 of Fissipunctia ypsillon. NCBI lineage: Eukaryota > Metazoa > Arthropoda > Insecta > Lepidoptera > Noctuidae > Fissipunctia > Fissipunctia ypsillon. Next base: position 10,317,759 of record OX387645.1, on the reverse strand, counting down.
GACAACCTCCGGTTGGTCGGTGACGTTGCATCTGGTATACTCGGCTCCAGTCGGTCGGTGACGTTGTATCTGGTATACTCGGCTCCAGTCGGTCGGTGACGTTGCATCGGGTATACTCGGCTCCAGTCGGTCGGTGACGTTGCATCGGGTATACTCGGCTCCAGTCGGTCGGTGACGTTGCGTCGGGTATACTCGGTTCCAGTCGTAATTTTTCACTACTATCGTGTAGTATAAAAGCACACCGTTTTTTTTTCCATCCATCTTAGTACAATTTATTCAGTCCTTGTTTAAATCTGTAATTCAATCAATTCGCCAAACATCCTTCGTTTAAATATTATAATTACATATATGCTAACTTTCTGTTCTTTATTAAGTTTAGTTAGATTTAATATTATTCCAGAATGTTACGATTTACTCTTAGTTATTTATGACTGGTCAAGATTGTTTTATTACTGGGTTTACATGTATTAATTATAATTTACTTTTATGAGTCTAGTTTCCTGCGAGTTTCATCGACTGCAGTAAAATCGGTGCGTTAGCTTATATCTCTCGGAATTCATGTGAACTTTCTCTTACAACCTAATATAATATCTTAATGAACAAACTCAATCAATCTGCCTAGCCTTTCCCCAACTATGTTGGGTTCGGCTTCCAGTCTAACCAGATGTAGCTGAATACCAGTATTTTACACGGAGCGACTGCCTGTCTGACCTCCACAACCCAGTTACTGGGTAACACGATACCTACCCCTTAGTAAGACTGGTTGTCAGACTTTCGGGCTTCTGACGACCCGGAACGACTGTCAAAATCCAAGAATGACAACTGGGACTAACGGCTTAAAGTGCTTTCCGAGGCACGAAGGGGTTTCGATATGCAATGGATGGTCACCCATCCACGAACCGACCGCAGCAAGCGTAGCTTAACCTTCACTCGACCCACGCGGCTGTTATTATTTAGCAACGAGTAGTTCCTAAACATAACTTCTAATATCTAGAGTAGAACCAGCACTTACACACCCCCATATTACTATTTCTCTAAAACTTCCCTTCTTTAAGTAAAGTAGAATATTTACACTTGCATTCAAATCTAACTACCTACTCATTTTATACGTACAGTCAACCGCACATTAGTGGTAACACTTGCACTACGAAAACCGTCCCTACCATATCGACACAAAGGTGCTGTCACTGTCAAATTGTTACCAGTGTTGTGCGGTTGAATGTACCATTCATGTATCACAGTTTTAAAAAACTGTGCATGTGTGTAGGAGTATCCTGGCGTGCTTAGTGAATAATTTATTTCATTATGCGACTTTTTCCACATGGATGACGCCGCGGGCACAAACTAGTTCACAATGCGACAGATTCATCCATGCAAGAGACGGTAATTTATTTAATGAGCAACACAGAAAGAATATTACGTTATAATAAATGACTGTAATGTGTGGCCCTATGGGTTCTGGCGTAGAATAGACTGAGAGTTTCTTTATTCGTGGGGGGACTAAGGATTATCTCGAAAGGTGGGAAAAAGTGTAGGTAGATACCTCCTCTCTGCTTAGAACACTGGGATTCCCAATCCGTCCTCCATACTGTCGTGAAAAATGCTTCAGCCTTACAATATCGTCTGAAAAACGCGCTTCTTGACTGTCATTGACTGTCAGTTTGTGAAACAAATTGTGGGTTAAGAGGGTACGACGCGTCGGCGTACCCTCTTAACCCACAATTTTTAAGAAGATTCAAGTATACATACGAGACCAAAATAACATAAATTCATTTTAAAGTAAAATAAATTAGCTCTAAGATGTCTGTAAACTTCTTGTGGGTAGTCGTAAAATAAATACAATTATTTAGGTATGCAGAAATATTTATAAGTCACGAGATTACCGAGGAAAAAGGTTTAATTAGCGTCCTAATTTTATTTCTACAAACATTGGCTGAAAATGACTCGTTTCGGCGAATTCTTGAAATAATCTCTTTAAAGAAGTTACTTTGTGTGCCATAAAGGATGACACGACGGAAAAGTCAGGATTCCGGGACCCAACATTTTCGGTAGCTGAGAGAGGCACATGCCAGAGACACCGTGCCTCAGAAAACACGTTAAGCCGTTGGTCCCGGCTGTCATTCATAGTTCTTTGACAGTCGTTACGGATGTAACGACTGTCAAAGAATTATGAGCGACAGTCGGGACCGGGGAGGGGGTAGTCAGAAACCCAAAAGTCTGCCAACCAGTCTTACCAAGGGATATTGTGTTACCCAGTAACTGGGTTGTGGAGGTCAGATAGGCAGTCGCTTCGTGTAAAATACTGGAATTCAGCTACATCCTGTTAGACTGGAAGCCGACGCCAAAGGGGAAAAGGGAAAGGCTATGCAGATTGACTCAGAGAGGCATATGATGTATTATTTCAGGGCCACCTTTTCAAAAACCCTTTTATTTTATTTTCTAAACCTCAGACGAGTTTCCTAACCATTTTACTCATTTCATAATATGGTATTTTCTTTTCAGGTTGCTTTAAAATCTAACTACTTATCTATATCATTATACATTATATGATATATATAATTACTTGTCCTTTCTGACTGTCTGATTGGAATTTTTGGAAATTCGACCTCAATGGGGGTGAAAAGGTTGGATTTTGTTTGTATGAAAAATCTAATTCCTTAAACTTGAAACTCGGCACGAAAAGTTATCTTAGTAACTAGGTTATCCCCAGTTTAGAGAAATAAAAATTACACCTTTATAATTAAAAGGGGATGGGTGGGTGTCAAAGTTTGTATGGAAGAATTTTAACGCTCGGTCCGATTAACTCGAAACTCAGTATTTATATGACCGAAAATAAAGGATAACGTGTAAGTATCAGGGTTTTTGAAAATCTAGCCCTAACGGGGTAGTACGAAATCCACACAGACGAAGTCGCGCGGGAAGTGCTAGTACTGGATATAATGAAGAGCCACGGTAGACAGTGTTTAAATTAAATTTTATAGAAAAGGTAACTCACTTAGAAAGAGTCTTGCGAAACTTGTAACTTCATAGCCAACTGCGGAGAAAAAACTAGAGCTTCTTGAAATTAGGGCTTTGGAAACTAAGGAAAAGATTATTTGTAGAAGATTTTAAGGGTCTTCTTACAAATTGATGTACCCGACCTAGTTCTCTCGTTTTCAAATCTAATCAAACAATTTATTTGTGGTACACAGGTACACCTATATATACAACATAGGTCTTACAATATACAATGAGTTCATGCTGTGATCAGCCCCATGGGCATAAAATTCATTAAACAATAAACAAGTATATATTCATTTAAATAATTATCAACAAAGTTAACAGTTGCACTCAATCAGATATTAACACTTTAGTCGAAGTCATTTTAAGTCTAAGAATTCCTTTACTGAATAAAATGAGTGTTCATTGAAATTCATTTTTATGAACACACCATAGGAATATAAAAAAATTGTTCATTATATCTATGGAACACACTTTTAAGTCATAGACTATAATACTTTCGTATTTTTGTGATTTATATTATATCTGTGTATCCTGTGTTGCTAATCAAAAAAAAAAAGACGTAAAAAGTCACTTTTTGTTTTAGTTGCCAACTGAATATGTATTTTATTATTATTAAAAGCTGGCAGTCTTAAAAAAATAATATGTACTTTATAAAAAGTGGGCAAGGAATCATAGGTCATCGTAGTGAAGTGATTATAGTAAAGTTATGTTTGATTAATTTATCAGAGCCAAAAATAAAGGAGTAAGCTAACTATATACAGGTATACAACTATGTATAGGTAATTTTAGGTATGCCTGTTATTTTATAGATTTGAAAGTGCTGCAGAGAACCTACAACTTTCCTAAGTTTGGTTAAGGATAATAATAATACACAAGCTCTCATCTTCATAACACAGCATCAAAATTAGGTAAATGTAGCATAAACAGTGGTATAGAGAAGAGCTCTTAGTCATAAACTTTACATTGTTATCTTAAGTTAACTGAAATTATGAAACAAGGAGAAATGCGGTCAAAGATGTATTAAATTTCGTAATCTTTAGATATTCCTCGGATTACGGAATCTGATTTAGGGCTGATTTTTCAATCAATATGGCGGTTTGACACATTTTCTATACAAAAGCTGTCAAAACGTCAAACATATTCCTCAGATAAAAGTTATCTGACGATTGAAAAATCAGCCCTTAGAAGAAGAAACTGTTGGCTTACTTCCGATGTCTTCGTGATTTGAATTGAATCGGATATGATTCGAATTAAAGTCTATTTGACACTTAATTTAATCGAGTTAATGTCAATTTGACGATGATTCTAATCGAATTCGAATCGATTCATAAATGCTTATTTCTAATGTACGCTTTAATAATTTTTAACGTGACGATATTATCGTGGATGTCCACGACCACGTTACGATGACATAGGGAAGTGAAATGTATGGAAATATAATATAAAGACGCTTTTAATTTTCCGTTCACGATAATGTTAAAACATTTGCATGTTTGCAAATCATCATGTTTGTATGCTTACGCATATCTATACATTTTATGGACGTGAACGGAGAAGTCCACGATAATATCGCGTGACGTTAGAAATTATACAAGCGCACATTTGGTAACAACAGTTTTTAAAGGATTCTTAACATCATAAAGAGAAGAAGTTTAGTTTTATCTTCGTCAATGGTTACAAGGAAGTTTTCAAGGCATAAAATATCTACAGAATTTACGATGTATGTATACGTGTGTATATTGAATAGATAAAACAGATTTCATGGAATCGATTTATGAGTTTTGTAGGCATAGATATCGTAATATTGTGCAGATATAAACGCAAGACACAAATTCGTGTTAAATGTCAATGATAATGATGTAAAAAAACAATACCTTATGTTGGAAAACCATGTTCTGTTATCGAAAAATTCGTGCGAATACTTTAAAAATCATCCGGAAAATTGATTTTTGAATCAGGTTAATAGGATAACGATCAACTTTTTTAATTGAATAACAATGACAAGGCAGGTACTTGCTTGCACAGCTTTTTATTTATTTATTTATTTGGGACAAACAAACAGTAACACATTATATCTGCGCAAATAATATAAACAAAGATATTATATGTATAAATGTGAAACACACCGTTATCCACAGCATATAGCATTTTTCATTATCATACCAATAGTATTGACAAATTAAAAATGGGAAACAACTGAAAGTCAGAAAATTATCTCGAACTACCAATAGTACAGCCCGATGCATACTTTATGGCGGCTCAGAACACGAGGCGAGTCGCTGCGCAGTAACAAATTCATGGGTCATCGGGGGTGAGGGGTGTGGTACTGCGCAGCAAGTACCTCACTTCAGAGCCACCATAGTTTGACGCGTTCTGTTCTTCGCGTTAGTTTTCTGACTTTCAGTTGTGGTTTTCATGAAAACAGCTATAAGAGGATCTAGATTTTTTGTAAGACTCATAATCTCCAGAAGATCTAAACCTAAGATTTTTCGTCTAAATTCAGTGTTCATTTAGTAATTGGCAGTTCGTTGAAACCATAACTTCATCCTACTTCCCGGCCATTCCTTCTGTTCAACCTCACATTTTTTAAACACGATACTTTCAAACCATAAATTTATACTACTTACGTTTACATACGAGAGGTCGGATTCGCCTTCTATTTACAATTTTATAGTCTGACTCACGCGTTTGAGAGCAGTCGGAGTATCGATAATGTCCAACATCGTGGTGTACGTAAATTCGCAATGGATTCCCTCGGTCTATATTTATAAAGAACGGAGATAGACGAGGGGAAGCGCGGGAAGGGGGGAGGGGTTCGACGCGCCCGAGCACGTGGTATTAATAGTCGTACGCGCATGTCAGCGCGCACCCGCGCACTCGCTCCACACCAAATTGGGAAACGGGAATAGCCGAGCGATGTTTGGGTTCAATGATAGATAGAATATAAATCTACTAGCTCTGTCTAATGCATTTTATGTATGTTTGTGAAGCGTGCTCGTCTCATTAACTGGACTGGAAACTTTGTAGACAGACTGCAAATAGCGCTAGACGACGAGATATGCTTAATTGATTGTTTTTAGTCGTGTCTTGTCTGCACGAGTTAATCCTGGATGTCTCTTACTGTTCACCTTCAGCTGTACTTTGACTAGTCTACAACATCTTCGGTCTCCAGTTTTCGGCTTAAGCATTTCACTAATATATTCTAATGTTAATATTGCTCCGGTTGTCCACTATTAATTGCAAAACTGAATGATATATTCGCCATTAGATAGGTAACTGTGATTTCGCTATTTTTGGAAACCCTTTTCACGTCTTTTATAAATTTATGAATACCTACTTTAAAAAGCCCAAAAGATATGCCCCTTTTGAATAAAATTCCATCGATGCCAATATAAATTGTTTTGGACTAGAGAGAGAACTATTAACGTGGTTAAAGATATTTTTTTATTTGAAAAGAAATTGAAATCTGGGCTTATCTCTACGCCTATAAATCTGATGCTCTTTACAGTCCAACTGACACCTCAACAACAGTCTGATTAAAACCAAAGCGTGGGTAAATAATTTAATAGTATTAGATAATAATGGGACAGATGCTTATGAACGAATCCAGCAATAAGTGGAAAATAAATAAAGAAGCAGCTCGACAGATGATGAAAATACAGCCTCAGCAAACAAGCATAAACAAAAAACAAGCTTGAGAATGTTAATGGCCTCTCCACATTCCTGAAAGCACAACACTGAAAACTGATGTGAAATGATTGGATTGCCTGTCGCGAACCAATCACAACATAGAGATTTGACAGCAGAGAGTTTCAGAAACAAGGCGCAAGTCACAATCACGTTCGTACCACGTGCATGAAAGACTTTTTGCATAAAACTCTATATTGATATTCCGTAATGGGGTCATGCCGTGGTAGGAATTAGGTCGTGATGTGACTATATTCTCGGGTTTAGTTTAGAAAATTGGTTTAGAGGTCACGGCCACGGGAAACATATATCTTATCAATATACGATAGCCATTATAGTTATACGGGCTTTCTTCTGTCTCAAATATAACTTTAATTATGGCTACTTTTTGTGATAGGTTTGTTTTGCTCATTAGTTAGAAGTGCTCCTTGTAAACTCCAGTAAGATAGACCGCCGACTTCGAAAATATTAGTGAGGAAGACTTAATGAGGAAGACTGAAAATTAGGAGCTATGGCAACTACGCATTGTCGTAGTGAAATAAATGTGATTGATTGAAATTGTTTTAAGGTTTTCTACAGATTTTCCAGTAAGAATTGCAGTAGGTAGTTTTATACCTGGATCGTAAATAGCTGGTAATAAACAAATGGGCTATTATAAATTCTTAAATGGTCGAGCAACTTGCACAGGCGTAAAAAAGAAATAGTCGTGATTTTAATCATCCGATCAAGATTTCCAAAAAAAAAACAAAAACAAATGCGTACAGACAGAAACAATTTCCACTCATTTCAATTATTACCTCATTACAAAAAAATATCAAGACGAATTCCATTTAAACGCCTCCATCTCACCGCTTTCCGGTACGCAAGCTAAACCTTTCACAGGCTTCGGCGAGCATTAATATGTACGGGCAACTTGAAAATGTACTTGTAACGTGTGGTTGCAAGGTCTGCCACCCTCTTTTCAACTGTGGGGTAGTCAGAGAGCGATGTGAGGAAAACGGACAGCAGTGTCACCCTATCTATTAACTGTGATCTATCTACCAAGCGTGGTGATTATAAAAATATCATGTCCATGTGCTCCGATTATCATTGTTAAACATGTCATTTTTTCATTAAACTTTTATTACAATTAATTTTTGTAATCCCAATAACAGTGCAATACTAGGGTGGACACTCCTACTTGTTCCCCTCCCAGAAATAAATCCTGGATCCGCACTTGGATATGGGTGCAGGTTGGACATGGTGCATTTAGTAACAGGCACAAGATGTATTCCAGTTTCGAGATGGCAAGGCAGCTGCGATGTCTATGATCTTGCAGAAGTTAGCATTAACCATACGGCAGCAGCAACAGCAGCAGCAGGCGGCAGTGACCATTATTTGGGACGCCACACTTATTTATACGTATAAGCCACACAAAAACAAATGTAAAACTCTAGCGGACATTAGACGGCCCTTATTCTGTAGAGGACGTGGTAACTTGAGAATAATTCCCGTCTTCGAGTGAACCGTAAAACTGAGCAGTAATTCTGGATTTGTGACGTACACAAAGACAGTTTGGCCACTCGTAAAAACGTTTAGTATACCTTTCTTCAGACGGCAATTACTGAATTTAATTTCGTCATTATTGGACTTTTGCGACGGGAATTTAACGCCCCACCTTTGGCAATGTCAAGAGAATTGCGACCATTGCTCCACTAACATAAAAGACGTTTATTAAAGTAGTAAGTGAGAGTTACTCTCAGAGAGCAATGGACGTTACTCAGACTTGTAAGCGAAGGCTTATTGCGACAATTAAAAAGTCCGTGTTCTTTACAAGTTTTACATAGTTATTACTTTTCATAAAGTGCGTAATGTTTAATGTTCTTCTGTATTTGGTGGTCGAATGTATATTTCGATTATTTGTGACATATCTGGCCTCGATTATGACAGGAGCATTCGCACAAGCTTGCCTTTTTTGGGCGCCATTTTTTCAAGGCTTCCTCGTCAGTATAATATTTTACTGTAGTATAATAAAGGGACTGTCGTCGACACTTAGTGGCGTTGATTCTTCATCTGTTTTGGTACGAACATATTATAATGTAGTTTCCCATATTTTTGTTATTTTTAGCATTATCTCGTTAATACTAGGCCGAGATTACTACTCTTGTAGAGTAGTAATTACATCAAATCAAATCTCTGTTTGATCTGTGACCAAAGGGTATATTTATGTAACCCCAATTAGTAATTGAATAAAAAAAACACAAAAGAGTTCGCGGTCGGTAAGCCCTCATAATAGGTTGATTTTCTATAAGTAGGGACTCGTTATTTTCATACATATTTTTACAAAAATATAGATAACACAATAAAGTCTCGTATCATTTTTTTAATCGAATGAGATGCTCCTTTACGTTTGAGGCAACAGTTTTATTACCATGGCATGGAAATAAACCTCTGGAAATGTAAATTGTTATACCTTATTAGCATTTAGAAAAGCTTACGTACATAGAATATATTTGGCACGTTAACTCTCCTACTTGGGGATGTAAATTTATCAATAAAGAGTGTCGCAAAAGGGTTCCGTGGAGCTTCTTTAAAATATTTTGGGCCAGGTTGACCGGCATCACCGTCCACGTTTTAGTTATTATGTATGTTCACTGAAGACTGTTTCTGATGAATGTATGGGAATGAGGGTTTTCCGAAATGACGCTCACTACGTGGCAGCACTGAGACGTCAGTTCCTAGCACCTGTCAAAAGTGACAAAGCGCCTAAATTTCCTTTATTCGCGACTGAATGATGAACGAATGAATGAAACGAATGATGAACGTAATCTTATATTTTAAATTCTTTGTCGTAATGGAAGACCTCTTGTCAAAATGGCGCCAACTGGTGGTGTGAATTTTCATGAAAACCCTCATAACATGCAGTTAAGTGCTTATGTCGCAGTATTATCAGTAGAGAACTCCTGTGAGCTGATAGCACTGCGATCTGCTGATACATTTCTGTAATAAACTCACCGTGATAATGTAGGTGAAGTGAACTGTCAATAGTGTGTCATCAGGTGAAATGACAGCTCACTTCAATTTCACAAAGCCTAAGTTTTTACAGGGAGATTATTCCAGAAGAGACCGGCTGTTGTCCCCCAAGCGTGGTGATTTTATCTTTATCATTTCGTCCCCTTTCTCCACTACGGAAATTCGAAGTTATATGTCAAATTCTTAACACATTAAGCACTTACCAACAAGAAAAATAGTTGTAAATAACTCTAGTTAAAATATTTAGTGACACTTCCATTATTGATCAGCTTCTGCTCGCGAATTCGTCCGCGTGAAATTTCTGGTGAATATACCCTATAGCATTCGGCAATACTGTGGCTTCCCATTAGTGAAAGAACTTTCAGAATCGGATCAGTAGTTCCGAAGGTTAACCTGTACATACAAACTCACTAATGTTACCTCTTTATAATATTACGAAGTACAGATTATTACGTCGCCCTACGGTTCACAGTTATTAACACGTGTAAACCACATTTAATGTAAACGTGATTTATTGTGTATCGATCACGTTTCCCTCGGACACGGTCCTGAATGACGTCAATTTAAAATAGATTTATCTATTGATCTGGCACTGATAGAATTACGGAGTTTGACAGCTATCTATCAAACAGCTGTTCAGTGAACTATCAGACACTATTATGGAAACAGAAATCTGGCTGATTCTGGATCACTGTGGATAGCTTAGAAATAAACTTAGCACCTTAGAAAGACCACAGCCCGAGCTTCATTAATTTCAAGCAACTTAGTTTTGAGCTTGAGCCTCTCCACTTTTTACTGATTATGCAACAATCAGAGACAATCATGATGTTTTCTTTCACTGCTCTAAAAACGCTGAAAGAAAACATCGTGAGGAAACCGGCATGTCCTAGAGTCAAAAATTCGAGGATATGTGACATCCACCAACCCGCACTGGGCCCGCGTGGTGTATTACAGACCACTCCCTCTCGAAGAGAGGAGCTTTATGTCCCAGCAGTGGGAACATTATAGGTTGATTATGCTGTATGTAAGAGACATCGCCAAGCGCTTGGTTCATTATTCACGTGACCAAAGGGCTGGCCTATTTTAAGGTCGAAGAATCAGCATTGCCATACAACGTTGCAATGCTTCCAGCCTTTTGGGCACTTTTTCTGTTGATAACCTAGCGGACGAATTTTTGATGCCCGATGATTCTTTCCCCTCCTTTTTTATATACATGTATATTATTATTTTAAGACTGTTGTTAGCTTATATATTATATAGAAGTTCTTTCTAAAAATTAGCTAACCATGTGGCATAATACATCTGCTAGGTACAGCACTATCTTACTTGTGCATTAGGGCCGGCGTACATATGGTGAGGCGCAGTACAGCGCATTCGTCACTGCCAAACAAGTATCGACCTTGCAATAGTTGAAATAAAGTTGAAAACAAACTTCCATTAGCTCGAGAGCGCGTCTAAGCGGAAAGAGGCGCGCGTATTATTTATTCTTTTTTATTATTTATTCTCAACTTTATTTTTAGAAATGCAACGTTGATATTTGTTTGGCAGTGACAACCGCGCCGTGCTGCTAAATGTGCGCCGGCCGTTAGAAACAGCTTTCTGCGAATACAAATCCGGATTGCGTGATGATGATTTACAGCCGCTTTCTATAATATATCCCAAACCCAATCGTGATCCCGATCCTTGTCGAAAGACACACATTGACAAACTCGGCCGTTGATTGGATATCAACGGCCGAGTTTGTCAATCGGAGTCAAAGACTGCGGATCAAGATTGGGATTGAGATACATTATAGAATTCTGGCTTTAACAATATCCTTGCTTTGGAAAAGTTAAATATGAAACATAACACATAACTGCTCGCCTGCGATCCCCGAAGGGGCAGAGGTGTACATGAAAATACCTTCTCATTTTGAAAAGAACCCCAAAAAACGTTACAATAAAGTTTATGAAAGGTAATACTATTATGATAACGACACATATGGCGTGTATCGAAGAATATTTTGATACTTTTGTCGCAAATATGACTCCCACCTGTTATTCGCTTTGATACCCAGTGAACGTGCCCCTCGTTATGATAAAATGGCCGGGTGTCCCCCAGAGTAATGTAAACTGTTTTTGTAGCACCACTGAAATAGAGATTTATGGCCTTAATTTCTGCGTGTGAAGACATTTGTATAAATGTTATTTTTTTATTTATTATAAAGTTAGCTGTCACTTTTGGTACCTTACACGTTATACAAGGTGTAATTTAAATAACTCACAACCTCTTAAGGGGTCGTTGTACTCATCATTATGAACAACTTTTATTATGGGACCAAAACCTGAAATCACGAAAAAAAATAATCAGCTGCTCCCTACATTAATGTTCGCATTTAACTTGTCAAAATGTAGGGAACAGCTGATTTTTTTTCGCGATTTCAGTTTTGTTCCCATAGTAAAAGTTATTCATAATGATGAGTACAATGACCCCTTAAGAGGTTGTGAGTTATTTAAATTACACCTTGTATACCTTTTTTGTTTTCTGCCTGGCGGATTAGAAGGAATTGGCATTTGAACCTGAGACTACGCGCGTCTATTGTTTTAATGATTATGAAGGCACGTGACTATTTGCGCCAGTTTGAATCGGCGCGACCGTATTTCGTCCCGCATCCCGCGCTGAAAATGCTTTAAGGCTCCTGCAAATGCGACGCGACAAGAAGGCACCGCGTGTCGCGCGACGAACGGTGCCTTTGTGTCGCATCGCGCGTTTAGTTTGGCCAGAGGTTTAGGCTTCTTCTGGGTACAGAAGAAGTCCAAATACAAATCCCTTTTCATAAACCCCATGGACCCCATTCCCGCGCGGTCTGGCGAAAGCAACCCATAGACAAGAAGAACATAGTTTGTCAGAAGAACTGTTGTGAACTCTCGTAGCAGTTAGTAGCAGCGTAGCACTCAACTCCTGGATTCGGAAAGTCTGATCAATTTAGACTGCTGCTATCAATTATTAACATTTTTATTTCGGTCATACGGCAGAGAAACGCGAAAGGACTATTCTTGCTTGCAGCACTCGGCCGCTACAGTAACGCTTGCTAACAGATGTGGTCATCGTGTTCACGGGATTTTTTTTTCTCTGTGTTCAGTTTCACGATTCTCTGATGGAACCTACGTACCTACTGATCTTAGCATAACTAGACCACCATAGGAAACTAAAACATTGAACGTTGTATTTGCATCCATTTATATGCCAAATGCGTTTATTTCTCAGTAGCAGCCCGGAGTCTGGATTTGTGCCCGATAGATGGCAATAGGCTCGCCCCCTATTACATGGGACTTAAACATAACTGGCAAAATGTGGATGTACTATAGGTACACGGGGGAACAAGGCGTGATGTTATGTTATGTTATATAACAAATGCGAAAGTAACTCTGTCTGTCTGTTACCTGTTCATTTTATTATGAAAATCTATATCTATACATATAAATAAAATTGATGTGTCAGTTTGTTATGTCAAAATAACAACTTTTTACTACATGCGTACATACGGTACTTATAACAAAAAAGCTATTTTTAAAATTTTTGTCTGTCTTTTTGTCTGCCTGTCTGTTTGTTCCGGCTAATCTCCGAAACGGCTGGACCGATTTGGATGTGACTTCCACTAGCAGATAGCTGATGTTACGGGGAGTAACTAAGGCTACTTTTATTTTAATACATAATTAGGGTTCCGCGCAAAGTAATTAAAACTATAATAGATATGTTTTGTGACTACACATGGATCACATAGATACATCTTTCTGATGCTGGCTATACCTATATATCTTTTTGAGGCTGGCTGTATTTTGAATACCACCTTTAAGTTTCTAGTCTCTTAGTACCCCTTGCTTAAACAAAATGTTGACTATTAACCTAATACTAAGTTAATATTTTTCTAGCGTAAACTATAATACAGGTAAATACTAAATACAGAGCTTATCATTGTTGGATTTCGTCATCCATTGCTTCCTTTTTGTGGGATAAATCGGTCAATTTGTCCGTAATCCATCGATGGCCGTCAGAATCAGTTGGATGTGAGGCGTTGGACAAAAGAGTAATTAAATCTATAAACAAATGTAAACGATGGTGTAAGAGCCGTTGGTACTTGGTAGTAGTTTATTGAGGCGGATACAAATTAATAGATTAGTCCTAAATGAAGATAAACATCCGTAAAATGAGTGTAATATCACTGTCCTTTGTTGAGTGCAAAGTCATTAATTATTATGCTAGGGTTTAATATACCTACTTCTTTATGTTATACAGGCTACAAAAATGAGGCACCATTCTTAAATAGTGCCTCATTTTTGTAGTCTGTGAAAAATAATCGGATACACGGTATTTTTATACCGTCTATTCGATTATTTTTGGCTAGGCATTTGCTTTAAGTACAGTTTTCTATCTACCATTGAGGTGTTGTACAATCCAGCTAGGGTCGCGGGATGTTCGAAAGAGTTACCGTGGCCCCGGCACAGGCAACAGAAGGAACACGGGTTTCACGGGGTTTTAGTCAGTAAAAGTCTGACACGCCCAGCTCCGCCCAGAGCGGGAGAAGTCATTTGATAATTTCCCATCCACGAAAAAAAAAAAAAGTTGTTGTACAATAATAATAATATGACAATTTTCTTTCACATAGCTCAATCAATGAAAATGTAGTCGTTTCTAGATGAAATATTGAGAATTTTTAGTGCGAAAATACTTATAAAGTACTGTCAACATCGGGGGGATGTTTACAGTACCGGGAATAATTCAAATAGCATTAGATTTACAACTTGGATTATATTTTCGATCTTTAAGGTAAGCATTCACGATAGCGCCATTTGGCGTGGCTCCAAACGACTAAAGTCGACTAACAAATGAAGCGATTGGACATTCAGAATTTTACATCACGCCAACGGATTTTAACATTCCTTATTAAGATCAGCATTCACGGTCAGTCCATCGCACCAAATGGCGTGATGTACAACCAATTTTTTTTACTATTACATGTATATTTTATCTCATGACACCCGCTTATCAGCTGAACTGTTCTTTTCTATTCTTAATACAAATCAATGTTTGTCTCGTAATCTAGCCATCAACTTAAAATCGCGAAGGTTGCATGCTAATAGCACGTCATGTTTACAGCATCTACAGAACTTGCACACAAACGATATTCATACATTATATTGGTTGTTATACCTAATATTGATTTCTATCACACCTGAGATCGAACCTATCTATTAGGTACTTGTTCAGCTGTCTGTACAAAAACAAATAAATATTGATGATATTTTTATCGCGTGTTATTGTAATTGGGTTATTTCTTGTGTGAAAGGGAATCGACAATAAAAGAAGCAATAGGTGTACTCCAGCGGGAATTATGAGCCCCGAGCCACGCAAGTGATAACAGCAGGGGCTTATAGGGATTATATTCAGTTGGGTGGCTCCTGTAATACAGCTATGGATAATAGTGGCGAGTGTTGGATATTATCATATATTAATTTGTTGTTGACAGCTTTTATTTCAACTCCATGTTTTCGACTTGACTGCATAATAAAAAACTTTTACAAAAAAAAAAAAAAGGTTAAGAATTCCACAAATCCCCATTGAAATCCCATTATGATCTTTAAGAAACGTCAGTGGGGATTTGTGGAATAAGCCAAAAAAAAACCAACCAACTTCCAAAAAAAAAAAAACAATACAAAGTGAAAAATAATTTTAAAGTCGGAAGTCGGTGTCTTTGGATCTGTATTTTAGATTTTTACCAACGACTTCCGAAAAATCCTGGGAACTTCGGGAAAACCTGAACGTCTTTTTCTATGGGATTTGGACAGGGAAACATCTGTCGATTCAGCTAGTTTGAAATAAAATTGTCTAACAGCAAGACCTGCCTTCTCGAACGGTTGAATATTTGAAAATTTTTTTACTTCCTTTAACTTTCCCAATTGTTGAACTTTTAACTACCCCAACTTACTTAATTTGAGGTTGGCTTAACTTAACCAGACTAGAGTACAATCAACAAACACAATGTAATTTTACATAAAATATTGGGTAAGAAAATATAACAATATTCTTAATTATACAAAGCCACGACATTATAAGAGCGGTTCTGCACTGTATCCGATCCGAATCCGAATTCAACATCCGAGTTCAATCTGAATTGGGAATGTTCTAAATTCGGACACACAGAGTTCGGATCTAGTGCGCAACCCCTCATACAAATAGTACTACGGCTACTTCGGACCGACACCCGGATATCGGTTGCGGTGCAGAATCGCTCTAAATCACATTATCATTACGTCAATCGTCCAGATACCTAAAGTACGCACGGTGAGGTACGGTCGGTGAGGCATATGCTACACTTATCCTGTCCTCTGTGCCCCAAAAAATGCAGCCAAAGTGACCTCTGCGCTGCCACCCTCAACGCCGTGGAAATGGGGAAGTTTTGGGCCAACACAATTGAATAAACTGTCGTGCCATCAACACGACGAAGAAGAAGACGCCTTTCGGTTGACCTGTAAGTCTAGTTTAATAGTCCCGCAAACGACCATCACTAGACCGCAAGAAACATTCTTAGAAGTCATCAACACTATCATAAAAACAGTCATCACATCATACAAATGAATGCAGCATACAAAACATACATAAGTAAGTGCAGTATAAGACACACATTATGATGCACGGAATATTTTTGACGACACGATATTTATAATCTGTGCGATAAAAAAGTGCCTACAGAATCATTAATTTATTCGTGCAAGATGTGTAGGGCTGCCTAGATTGGAAATCATTATTTTTAAAGGCCTAGACATATATTTTACACAGCTTTAAGATCAGGAAATCGAATCATTAGTTCCATCTTAAAGTTACGCTCGTGGCGAAGGCTCTCTACGCACAGAAGATTTTGAATGAAATCGTATTTCGACAAATACATGGGAGATGTAGGTACACATCACTGTCTAGCAGAGGTTGGAGTGAGAAGGACTTCAAAAAGATGGACTGTAGACAGCAGCTGAAGATGTAGTTTTTAACCCTGGCAAGCACAAGAACAGGAAATAGTATTGCAGTATTATAAAAGAGGGAGCACTATAACTGGTTCAGCAGAGGTCTATGATAATTAGTAGTAGCGATTAATAGACAATGAAACCAGGACAAACATGTGCGAGCGAGCGCAGCCCTGTTGCGTTTACGTGCGCGTGCGCCGAATCTATTGCGCCCACGCGGACGCCGCACATGCACGGCAACCTTGCGAGTATCGGGGACACTCGCCACTTCCATCAATCAAACAATTATGTATATTGTAGGTACTAGCAACCCGCCCCACGGCTTTTAGGACTTGACAAAACGTTTATAATACATTGTATTATTAGCTGATCCGACAGACTTTGCCTGCATCGTCTTGAGTTCATACTAAATTCCCATACAAAATGCACTTTGTTTTCCCGGCAACTTTTCAAACTTTTCTTTCCGTAAAAAAACATTCGGACTATTACGAACATTTTAACAAAAAATTGCCAAATCGGTCCAGCCGATCTGAAATGATACGCCTACCAATGAATTCATTTTTATTTTATAGAAGATACACATAAACCTTCCGGAATGAATCCTCCAAATTCTAAATGATGGTGAAAAACGTATCCAAATCCGTTGCGTAGTTTAGAAGAACAACGCGGTCACACAAACAGACACCAAAACTGACTTTGATTTATAGATAATATGTACAGATAGATAAATAGATTTACTGTGAATTACATAAAACAATGTTAGATGCTGTTGCATTATTCACCGACGACGCCATTCAATGAGATATAAAAAGAAAATGAGGAAACCAAGGTCAGGCTAATTTTGTCATTGTTACTCATCACAACCTAATTATACGATAGGTAGGTTTTTCTAATGATTCGATTGTATGTTTTTTCATAGATACATTATTTAAAAAAAATGCCAGTACCTACCTACCTACCTTTTTTTTTGGGTGGGAAATCACCAAATGACTTCTCCCGCTCTGGGAGGAGCGGGAGGGCGTGTCAGACTTTTACTAACTAAAACCTACCCGTGGTCCTTCAGTTGCCTGTGTTGGGGCCACGGTAATTCATTCGAACATCCCGCGACCCTAGCTGGCATCGGCCCTAGCGGACCCCGTCAATTAGTACTGACATCTCTTAGAGGCGCGCGTGGAGCACAACGCGCCGTCGACTCGGGCCTGGTCTTTACCGGACGGCGAGCTACCCATTGCTCGCCGTCCGCAAGCCCGCGCCTACGGTCGCCGGGAATCGGCTATCATTTCCCGACGCCCAGGGCGTCTCCTGCGGCGACTAGGGGCGTGAGGGCGCAAAGATTGCCACCTACCTACCAACCTAACTTCATGTTTATTGAAAAATAAAATATAGGTACTGAAGATTTTTCGTTAACCGTATAGAGGTATGAGGAACAGGGTCTAAAGTTCACTCATCCTCCATAGAAAAGGGAGGATCCTCCGACCAGACGGGTGTTGTGTCTGGTGGGCTACTGCCCGACGGTTGATGTCGGGATGTTGTATACATGCTAGTCGCGCGGTAAACTCTGATTGCGTGATGCAGGATTTTTGCGTGACGTCAGTGTGATGCGTTCCATTGTGGCGAAGTAGACGCCACAACCGTTTACAGATTTAGAATTCATTAATTAATTGTTCGGGAATTGAGTTTAGGTTAATTGAGGAATTTAAACTTTTTTGTATATAATTGGGTAAGTATATAAGATAAGAACTTAACCTTATTAGTTAGTAAAAAGTTACGCTTGCCTGTAAAGTTTTTTTTTTTAATTTTTCAGGGAGACCGCTTTTCGTCTCCTGCTAAAAATCAATAAAACAGGGAGTATAGTTTTACCACAAAAACGTTACAATCAGATAAACTCACTCTCGCATTTTAAAGTATTTTAGGTACCTACCTTACTTTAAAAAGCGAGAGTGAGTTTACAATAGTAAGTACCTACCTACTACTGTGAATGAAATGCCAATTAAGAAACCAATAACATGTTTTCTTGAATGATTCTGTTTCACACCGTCGTTTTAACAAGTTCTCGTGCCACATAATTAACTTGTAATTCGTCACAGAGGCTGCATGACATTTAGCCTTTGCTTCGTTCGTGAACTGAATTACTGAAATAATTACCTCCTATATCATTACGCGTTTATGGTCATAAGCCTTGTTACATCACAATTATTATGTGTTACCTTTGAATGTTAAAGGTAATGGATTTTTTTTTGTGTTGACAGAACTTGAAATAAATAAAGATGTAAGTATCTCGATTAACAACAGAGACGCATGAAAAAGACCTCACATAGATTGGTAGGTGTATAGGCAGAAAGGTGATGAAAAGTTTAAACAATAAACTGGCGGTACTCTTATTTAACCTACAGAGGACCTATGCTTTTTACATTTTTATATGAAGTTAATGCTTTGAAGGACTTACGGCTATAGCAGTAATAACAGTAAAACGTCTATTGTGTCTCGTTTGCGTCCCACAAAGTGCTAGGGACCTAACCATAAGCTAGAATTTTTTATTTTTTTATTTGAGATGGATTTGCTCTTGACTCTAATCTAGGTCAGAGGTGACAAAGTCGACAATGGAGCGAGCTTACCCAGAAGAAGTCTGTTCACTCTCACTTTAAAGAGATCAGCCGATCTATTCTGTAAGCATCACGCCGTGAGCACTTAGGTGAAGTGAGTTTGAAGTGAGCTCAATCCCAAGTAGAGTAAGGTGGAATGACAGTTCACATCACGCTCACTTACCCTAAATTTTCACGGTGCAGCGGTGGGATCTTTACAGAATAGCACCACAGGGTTGTATGCGTTCGGAAACACAGACGCAGGCAGAGAGTTCCACTCCTTTGCTGTGCGCATCACATAATACATTTGGAAATGCTTAGTGCGAATTGGTGGAATAGCAACTGGGTAGCAATGGTAACTTGCAATGCGTCTAGATGTCCGATGGTAGAAGGGGGCCGGTGGAATGAGGTCGTGGAGTTCTTGAGCACACTCACCGAAGTACAATCTGTAGCAGACCGACAAGCAGGCAACCTTACGGCGATGAGCCAAGCTGTGAAGCTTGGCATCCACCAGTTTTATGTCGCGAATTTTTTCAGTATAATATCTATTTCGCAGCAGATTTTAATGAAAATGGCACATAATTGGGTAGTAGTTAAAGTAGAATTGTAAAGCTATTAATATCCCCGATAGCACTTAATAATATAAAAGTAAGTACTCCGAACTTCCGAAGTCTGTTACACAGCAATACACCACTGCAATTATTACACAATTTAGTTCCCACCGATATCCAAGCCACACTTAATCTGACACAAATATTGCCTAAAGAAATCTGCATTATCAGTATACATAGAACACAAACGATGCATATATCGAGCGAAGGTAAACTTTGCCAATTACGAGGCGTAATTCGATTAGTACCACCACAAAAAGACTGATTAGCGCCTTCACACACAGGTTCATGAACTCATGTGCGCCAATTTGTAACAAATATTCTGTTACCGAAGTCTGAGGGAATATTATGAAGTTGTGAAGAAGTTTGTTATTACTTTATAGACTTAATAAGTAAGGGAATTAAGTGGTACGATGTTCTTTGGTAGATACGTATACATGGTATGGTTGAGTAATTTGATTTTCTTCAGCAAAGAATCTCTTACGAAATCTTATTTCAAGTGTGAACTCTAGTCACAGAAAGTACCTAATATTTGAGATCGGAAATTCAATCAACACAAGAAATAGTCAGGATTGCTGTCTAGAGAATAACGAA
Source organism: Fissipunctia ypsillon (assembly GCA_947568875.1). NCBI lineage: Eukaryota > Metazoa > Arthropoda > Insecta > Lepidoptera > Noctuidae > Fissipunctia > Fissipunctia ypsillon. Next base: position 10,297,275 of record OX387645.1, on the reverse strand, counting down.
GCCTTAATTAAGAGAGATAGGATGTGAGGCTGTTTGAGAGTGTTAACTCTCAAACAGCCGCTTGAGAACACAGCAAACAGCTATTTGAGAGGTAACACTCTCAAACACCCTTACAATTGCATCCAATTTTCGATAGATATAATAATTTTGAGTGTACGACTAAACGCCGATAGACTGATAGCTGACAAGACTGTACTTCGACGGGACTCTTCGCCGACAGGACACTTCGCCGACAGACTGACAACATGTCGATGGAGCCCCGCTACGCGGGGCTCCTATTTCTGTCTGCAGGGTTAAAAGGAACCTAACCAAACCGAACCTCGAGGTGCCCCTGACGTCGACCATTTAGGGTTAGGATTTTCGGGTCAGGTTCGGAAAAATCAGAAGTAAGGATGCCCTGTCAGCGAAGTGTCCTGTCGGCGAAGAGTCCCGTCGAAGTAAAGTCTTGTCGGTGTTCAGCCTGTCGGCGACTGTCTGTCGGCGCTTAGTCATGTAGTGAATAATTTTTGTTATCATTTTGTTGTGTGTTTACATTTTCTGAAAAATATTATCAAACCAGCACCGTTTTAGGGATGAATAGCGTCTTTTCAAAAGCAGTCCCTAAAATCGTCCAAAGTTGTAGAGTTTAGCAATTAACGTGCAATTTCCAACGGATAGCTAAACAGGGCACGACTTAATTGAGCCGACTGTCGAACGAGAGCTGGCGTGGGAATAGGTCATGAATAGGTATCTAGGCAGTGTCGACAATAATAGTCGGCACGCTTCGCAAGTTTGCACGACAATCGCAGCTCGATAGGGTTGTGAGTTATGGGGACTAATGTTGATAACTTTAATAGGTAGTACTTGCTAGTTGGTTGGGAGAAATGGTAGAGATATCCTAATTTGCTGGCGAGTTTGTTGCGTTAATTCTTCTTCTCAGCTCAGCGGGGCAATTGCGTAACTCAATATTTACACTATCAATATTATCGCGCGATCGATGAGTATCGCGATACGTATTGAAACAATATTATTGATCCGTATCGCAGTATCGTGATAATATTGCAATATTTCTAGATATTTTGAAATCCACGATACTAAGGGGCGTGGCTCAGTGGCGAGGCTTGACATTTCGTAGGAGGGAAGCCGAAGAAGAAATAGTTTAGTTATATATAGTCATACAAATACGATTATCACGTTGTGGCGCCGGCTTATTTAGAACAATTTGTGTTGTTGTTGGAATATATATTACTTGGCAATCGTAGATACTACTAAATGTGCTATTTTTCAATGGTGGTAGGTAAAGTTACTCTTCCGATCCTCCAAAGAGAAGCCGGTAGGAATGGAGTTGTTAGCGCGCTTCGCCTCTGGCGTGGGTTCAATAATAATGACAGAGCAAACGCATCGTGATATTATTATCCGTCAGTACGCGCTAGTACAGTACAAAAGCTATAGCTGCCTTTCTTTTATTATCCATTATTCTTTATTCTATTTTCTTAAACGAAACACGACTATACCTACACTAAACTCATCAGCATACTATTGACAGTTTGAAAGCTCGCTTCAAATTGCGATCTTGTGATAATATTGACAATACTTGGATCACGATAAATATTGATAGTGTAATAGGGCCATTATCAATCGGAATCTGTTTCATTTTTACAGTTCAACAACATTCATTGCGTTATTTATGTGTTGAGCAGATAAATTTTTCGAACTTATGAAGCAATGAATTAGCAATTGGCTTCAAAATGATTCAGATTCCGATTGATAGTGTATTACGCAATTATGGTGCAGAACGAAATTAGGAAGCAGAGGTTTTTTAATTTTGACGATCAAAATATGTTTCGTCTCAGGCTAATTAATGCCTAAATAGTTTTTAAAGCCTTTGCATTCGGTCATGTTGTTTATTTGTTAAGTTCTTGATGAGATGAAAATATAAATGTGTTAGTTTATATTGAATACAAAATAAGCACCAAAAACTAGTGGTTTAAAACCCTATCATGAATGTCTTGCATTTACATCTTCTTGTAAAATGCTGGACAAATACTTAAGGCAATTAATTAGACCAACTTTTAGGACCATCTTCTTAATTAGAGTACCACAGAACTCTAAGCGTATTCTATCTATCTATTAAAAAAAAAAAAAAAAACTCAGACGCTTAATAAACCTAAAGAAGTAAAAGTGTTTTGTCAACTTCTTTCGAATTAGGTATGATTTGAATTTGAAAGAAGATGACAAAACACTCTATAACTAAAATAGGTTTATAATACATTTTAGTTTTTTTATGAATCATACGGAATAGAGTACCACAGAAGTCTAAGTATCTGCCTAAATAATTGTATGCCCTGGCCCCATAGCTTGTAATTCAGTACGACACTATCAGTTCAATTCAAATAATTTATTTCAATCCATTGCAGATCATATTGTTATCGTTACATTAATTGTAATAAAATTACAAATTATATAATAATAAATATCTACATATATATATAAATAATAATAATCAATCAAATAATATAAATAAAAATTAAAAAGTCAAAAATTAAATTAAATATTACATTAACGGCCGATTTTTCAATTGTCAGATAAATTTTGTCTGGGGAATATGTTTGACGTTTTGACAGCTTTTGTATAGAAAATATGTCAAACCGGCATATTTACTCTTTAGATAAAAGTTATCTGAGGATTGAAAAATCGGCCCTAAAAATCATAAAACCTACCATACTACCATACCATACTATGACCTAACCTTGTGGGAACCACGAATGGGCTTTTATAAATAAATTTACAGCAAAATTAAGTCACATCCAATTAACTTTTAACAGTTCTTGTTAGGTGTAATATAACTTGATATTTATTACCTCTTCAAATGAATGCCATCTCATGGATCACTGGCTCTTTCCTAAGGGAATCTAACTTCGTGTGTAGGTGAACACCGAATTGTATTAAGTTGGATATCGAAAGGTAGTTAGGTACTAGTTACTGCTAGTTAGTTTTGTAAGCTATTGGTGTTAAGTGTGTTAAGTAAATAGGATTTGTTGACTTTATTAATCTCCAGGGGATTTTGGGGTGTATTCATTTATTTATGAATTATAGAACACCAACAGCATATACATTCAACATTAGTTTACAAAAGTATTTAGGAAACGTATTACTGCTAACGTATACACAAATTATAGGTTGAAATTAACGCCCAATTTCAATGACTTACGTCTCGATAATGACTTACGTTTCGATTGGTTAACTTCTTCACACTTTTGAGAAAATTAAATAATTTTCTATTCTTTTGACTGTCTAATAAATATGTACGTACTTAACAGTGGCGAGGCTTGACATTTCGTAGGAGGGAAGCCGAAGAAGAAATTGTTCAGTTATAAATAGTCATACAAATACGATTATCACGTTGTGGCGCCGGCTTATTTAGAACAATTTGTGTTGTTTTTGGAATATATATTATTTGGCAATCGTAGATATTACTGAACGTGCTATTTTACAATGGTGGTATGGTGGTAGGTGAAGTTACTCTTTCGATCCTCCAAAGGGAAGCCGGTAGGAATGGAGTTGTTAGCGCGCTTCGCCTCTGGTAATTAAGATGCAAGCGAACGTAAACGAAGCAAAAGGAGTATATAAGGATAAGAAGGCATGAGTTTATGTATGTGTATATAATTGCAAGCAGAGCAAAGATAAAACTGCTCATTGGATTTGATACAGAATGAAAACAACTGAAAGAACGGTTAACTTAGGATTAATTATTCCTTTGTGGACCTAACGACTTGCATGATATAATTAATTTTTAATATAATTCAATTAACCGATTCTTATTTGGCCACTTGTGCTAAAACAATTATCAAAACGTAGCAGCAAATACGGGGGATCAAAGTGCTCATTTCGATATTTAGAAACATTCATTCAACATATTCATAGCAACAAATATATAACAAGTACATACATAATAGATACACACGTGCCCGTTATATATTACCGTCTGGTGCTCTCATTATCCCGGCTACGTTTAGACATAAAAATTTTGACATAATTATTTAACATAGATCTAAAGGTTTGCGTCTTCTCGGCCTTGTTCTCTCATTTATCTAATGATTGGTCATTAGGTTGATAAAAAAGGTTTTTATGTAAAAAGGCTAGCTATCATCTATAAGGCTGGTCATCATTTTTCATGTTGTAACTTTATTTAAGAAGTTGTTTTTACTGACAACCTCATTTATGTTATAACTTATGGTGGTCTTTACCGACATAATAATTTTCCTTACGAGTTTTCATGCCTCAAAACCAAGCTGTTTATTAAGAAAACTCACAAACTTAATTATCCGCATCGTATCCTTTTCACACGGTTCCCCATAATTTTCCCTTCGATGCCCCCTCTCTTTCATACATATCGCGTATATTCATAAGTGTATCTCTGTCGTATTTTGGTTTCAGCGTGTTTCAGCAGCCAGCTGAGCGGGCGCGACGCGTTGCCATGGTAACCATTGATCGGCGGCCATCTTGAATGCAGCCGTCTGCAAACCCGTACTCTAGCTAGACAATAATGGGATTTGGCGCTCGAGTTAAAAATAGGTGTGGTGGTTATTATGGAAATACGGATGGATGCGGAAATATATGTATGTTAGGAAATTATTTGTGCGTCAATTTGATTTATTTATTGGGATGGAAACAGTGATTTTTTATGCTTGATTGTAAGTAAATACTTAAAAGTGTTTCGAGAATTAAAATGTTTGAAAATTAAAAAAAATAAATAAATTGAAGCATTACTTTTTCATATTTACCTCTTGGAAGTAAGTAGGTACCTACTGTAGTTATATTTCATAGTTTTGTCGTTTATCGAGAGTTTTAATTAACCTAAAATAAAGTAAATTTAGGTTTTAGTGTTTGACCAATAGGACTCTCTGTTAAACAACAGTTTTAATCCTATTTATCGAGACAAAGTTTCCACCTAGAGCAGCTGATGTAAACGGTTCCCAGACACAATAGTGTAGGATAGTTAGCGGGTCGCTTTCCATGCCCATTCTGCGGGCCGCCCGGCTGACTTGAGAGATGTCGCATCCTCCTTATCGACCGATCCCGGCTGCTATATCAATAATACGTGACCCGACAAATCGGAATCGTGGAAAGCTATTTTTTTAATATATTTTAAAGGCTGGTGACAATGTATCTTATATAGGGTAAACGTCTGTTCACTGTCTATTTGCTGCGTATTTTTAATTTAATGAAAAACTCTACATGACTATGAATTTGATACGATTTAAATGCTAAGGATGATTTTTGGTAGAAAGATAGGTAATTGGCATTTCGGAGGAAAGGAAGGATACGTTCTTTTATTCACTCAGGAAGACTGAATATTTTACAAGTGACTGAAGTTACGAGGTCAGATAGTAAACAATTTGTAGAATAAAAGAGATACTTGGCTACTTAGCTTGCAGCTGTTTCTGAATTAGTGACAATGTACTCTCTGGAGTACGGTAGGTGGCCAAACCACTGTCCTTTTCTTTTATTCACATAAAGGCTTCTGCAAACAGGCGCGACACGCGACAAGAATCGCACGCGACACAAAGGCACAGCGTGTCGCGCAACGAGTGGATCCTGTGTGTCGCGCGCGATTCGCGTCGCGTGTTGCGCCTGTTTGAAGGAGCCGTTAATCTTTGCCGGGTGTAATTTTAGTAAAGAATCGTTAAATAATCTGCTAAAGTGAGTAAAATTTATTTGCATAGATTTTAGGTAGGACTCGGTACATAAAATAAGATGTAGGTAGATAACAGTAAAATGGGTGATTCTTGAACAATCTAGCTTATATTAGGCAAGCTGGATGGATATTCATCTAGGGATTGTTCTTTGTTGTATTAAATCAAGCAATATTCTAAAATTCAGTTATGTGCTTACAAGTACATAATTAAACTAAACCCCATTCTGTCTCGCAGAGAGGAGGCCTGTGTCCCAGAAGTGGGAACATTATAGGCTCATTATGTAGGTACATAGTTAAAATGTTACGCAAGAATCGTTTCTCATCAGAATCTTTTTTCTGATCTTTTTTCTAGATGTTTATTCCACACTCATCTTCAACAATTTTGGTCCATTTATGTAATTTAAAAACTATTTATAACCATCCCATTAGCTTCTCGCTCCCATGGGAACTCCTTAATAATGTGGGGTATGTATCGATCGGTCCAGAGCCAATCAATAACTACGGGCCGTAACCGGGAGCCCGGTGACCGGACGGCACCCGGACGGCGGCCGTTCTAAATTTTATTGCAACACTACGCTCAACTGGATTTTGTCTCGTTCGACATTTTTTTAAAGGACAGTGAACAAAATGGCCCTGATTGGAAACAGATGTTTGAGAAAACGTGGTGAAATTGGATATTGTAATATTATTGAAAATATAAGATGGTCCATTAACGGATTACTGAGTTAAGTACCTAAATGAAAGGCAATGAATGTTAAGTTTTGCATAAATGAGGCTTTATTAATGGGTACTTTTTATTTCGCGTTTCATGACCTTTTGCCTAACTTTCATTATTTCTTTCTTTCTTTAAATTCTGCCAATAGGTAGATACTAAGTTTATGGTATTGCAGTGTTGTAAATTAAGAAAATATGGTTTTTTAAAGTAGGCACCTAATAGCAAAATAATAACTCTGTTAAGAAAGTTCACTTCATTTTATTAAAACTTAAATTCTCTCATAAAGTCCTTAACAAACAACAGCTACAAGAATTTATCCAACAACATTATAAGAGATAAACTTAGCGCTTTCATTTCTGTCAGCTTGGACGTTTAATTTTGTTTTTGTTTACAATAAAATAAGAGTTTCTCCTCCGACTTCACTCTGGACAGACATTTCATTAGCTGTAATTAGTCAAGATACCGTCTAGACTGTTTACCACGTAGAAAATACAACACAGCATAAAATCAACTGCACAGACCAGTATTTTTTATAGCAAAATGGCATCGTAATGTCAAATAATTGCAGAATGACTTCTATTAAAACTGCGATCCATTGAACGAGTTAATGATCCATGTTTTTAGTTTACCAAATTTCTATAAAAGTGCAAATATTTTTTATTCAGGCAACACGTCTGAAATGCCAACCTGCCGTTCTGATACACATTTCGGCTTTATAACGTAGCATTTTCGGGGAAAAATTACCTGTGAAAGCCGCACGTACACCTACAGGGTTTATAATCCAATTTGTCACCGAAAGTGGCCAGATTCGAGCTTGAACGGTTTAATTAAAGCGTGTCTCATAAAACGGTCCGAGTACTCTCAGGACGGAAATAAGTTAAGCATAAACTATCATAAACACATTTGGAACGCATTTGAATACAATGGATTGGCTTTAAATACCAATTATGAAAAAAGTTTTTCATTCTGTTATGTCATGTCTATGGTTGAATAACCTTTTGTAAGATGGCAACATTGGAGAGATGAATGCTAAATAGCTGTCACTTTAAACACAATTTAATCATTAAAATTAATTCCAAAGTAAACGTAAGTTTGCACCTTTCTCATTACACAGTAATTCAGCGCATTCACATTCTAGTGGGCGCGTAATAAAGTTTAATATTTAATTTGAAGGCTTTAGTAAACGCGCCCGGGCTCTCCACACCGGTCAAGGGCGTTGCACCAGTGCAGTATTACACCATCCCACGCAAGTTTCAACCTTACTAAAACTATTTAAAAGTTGCTTCTCCAATGGCGAGTGATCGGAATCCCTAGGAAAATTGCTTTGCATTTCCCTGCAAAAGCCACTCGGGAAACTTTTGACTGAAACTTTAGGAGTTAAAATTGCGGATGAAAACTTTTACGGAAATAACTAGCTTCAAGGTAGCCCGTCCTTAAATGATCACACGTTTAATGTTCTTGGTGCTTCATAAAACGTTTTCCCATTTCAATTTGTGGAGGTTTCCCTTTCATGTTAGTTTTTTCTATCTCATGCCACTGAAATACGATGTATGTACCTGTATGGTATTATTGTACACGTCAATTATTAAAAACTAACAAAACTCGTAAAGTAGTAGATTTTGACTATTAAAGTAAAATGACATACGTGACAATAATATGGATATATCATATCCATTTTACTGTCGAGTAATTTTCACACTAATTTTTACTATATATTTTCATTCTGTGCAAGTGTATATTTCTAGGCTTACTTCTTATTAACCATGTTCCGAAAATTACAATGAAAACATCTGAAAACAAAAAGTGAAATGTTCCGAAACTCCTGCTTCCTTGACGAGGTCGAAAGCCAACTTCGTTATTTTTGTATTTTTTCATTGGTAACTCATGCAACAATGTTAATCAAAATTTTCCCAACCCTATATTTGCAAAGTTAGGCTAGGTTCATACAAGCGGTGATGGCTATACAGGGTCAAATTAAATTAGGCAACGAAACTCCGCAGAGGTGATATCTGACGATATCTATGTAAACACGATGAAATAAAAAAAAAACAAAAAGATTTAATGTTTTTTTTTGTGTCAATGTCCGCTGGTAGTGCTGTTACTTGAAGTGTGAGTTGATTATTTTTTTCTATCATTTTAGATATCGATTCCCATTACGTCTGCGGAGCTTTGCTAGCTAATTTAATTTGACCCTGTTTACTTAGTTCATACGGGATGAATAACTCGCCTTTTGTAACTTACGACTAGAATGTGTTATATTACAGTTCTAAGTCCACGAAAGAAAACTGAGTTGTCTAAGGCGTAATTATGTACATAACTTTGATGCAATTACTTATAATTCAGTGAAACTTTAGATACCTTTTAAAAATCGAGAACCTTCTCATTTACAGTTGGTTCAAAATTTAATGCTATCAACCGTTCTATCAACTGATGACCGGATTCCTCTTACATTATAAATAACAAAGACAAAAGTATCCGTAATTAAAATAATAAAAAAACCCTTTCATTTGATATGTCACACAATTCAGAGTGATTTTTTTTTCTTATTTGTGTCCCAAAAGTGACTCCCATATTTAAAATTCGTTTATTTACGTAACATGTTCGTGTTTGGGTCACAGAAATTGATATGTGTACCAAAAACCTAAATCAGTCTATTAGATTCGGAGCAAATTGGCTGTAACAATCGGACAGACAAACAGACACACGAGTGATCCTATAATGGTTCTGTTTTTTTATTCGGACATACGGGATCCCAAAAATAAAACACATCGTAAGAACATAAGTTAAGATGTCAAAAATGTGCTCATTCAATCCATTTTAGTATGTACAAGGTGGATTTTATTTTTGTAACAAAATTAAATTAAATCACGCAGACTGAACTCACTAACTTATTTGTGGGCTTAACGGAATGCCAACACAAAAGTTTATTCACATAGGTATAAATGTAATTTGAAATTAGAATCTCTATTTGTGTTACAGTGCGCACAAAAAAGGAAAAAGAAAGTAATGTTGCCACTTTGGAAATCTAGCCCCTTTTGTTGAAAACCTAATCGAGATAATGGAATTCGTTAGTTTAAATAATAAAAACTCTTACTAGATTCAGAAACCCAATTTGATCTTATCTTATAGCTTTTGCAAATGCCTGTTTGCTTTACATACTTACTAACCCAAGAAGACTTGAGTCTCATTTGTTTTTTATTTATGGCAACGTTCTCTTTCTTTGTGTCGGTTCCTTAAATATCTTCTATCCATCGGAAGGGAGACAGCTCCTTCTGTAGCATCAAGTTGAAGGTACCTCGCGATAAACTAGAATTAAAATACAATGTGTATCTGAATTAATGCACATTATGAAAGTAGTTTGTTCAGAATCGTTTACTAAATCGATTTCTGTCATTTTAACTAATTAAAAGCTTGAGGCACTGATATTGTTTATTAAACCTGTATAACGGATAGCATACATCAGTGCCTCAAGCTTTTAAAATTGATATATTTTTTACATTTTGAAAATAAATACGTCCCCAGAACTTACTCAACGTACGCCTAAATTATCATGATGAGTTAACAAGAGAGGGGTTATTCTGAACCTAGAATATACCTATATATATGACAAATGTCAATTAAACTTATTTTTTTCTTTTGAGTTCACTTTAAAAAAAATAAAAGCTGGTATTAAAAAAAATATTTTAATTTTTAATGCGTTTTTTTTTATCCCAAAAATAATTAAAATTACGTAAATTACAGTGACACTTCCGCTGTACAGTCAAAATAAACCAAAATGGACGAAGTACCTTACGTGTGCGTCTGTGCGCGTGCGTAGATATTTGTAATGTGACCCAATTTTCTCCTACAATCAGTAGTAGTAGTAAATTATTTTACCATTTTATTATGTAAGTACCTATATTCTGGCAAATAAATTAATTTCATTTCGTTTCATATCTACCTATTACTAATTTAATAAATAAACAACGTTTTACACATAATAATAAAAATTCTGTGTTGTATTATGATTATAACATAATATTGTAATTGGGGTGTTTGGTGGTGTGCTTTAATTCCGGGACATATTGTATACTTAAGTTTTTAATTACCATTTTTAGGATGAGCCTTATTAGGGCTGATAGAAGCCTCAATGTGCCAATTTTTTCGTCACCAAAGTGTCTATAAAGCCCTTTTAAAACTTCCTAGGCACGGACCAGAAGCCGACCAGTCGACCACACACCTGGGCCAGGCACAGTTAGCCGATGCATACAAATTGCAGCGCTTTGTTCAAGACATTATGCACCGCGGTCACGTGACCTCTCTCTCACCCACCACGTACGGCTTAGTTCAATGGAATCTACAGGTGACACCATTATTAGTAAATACTTACTGTTACTGTGATTTAGAATGAGGATTTGGTTTTATCAGCTACTGTCTAGGTGAAACTGTTTTCGAGAAGATCCCATCTTAGACAGTATGATGATCACTATGCTGTGGCTCTCCTTTCGATGCCAAATAATGATATCCCCCTTTGTCCTAAAAACCTCGGCGCCCTCGCCCCCTTAGGTTAGTTATTAAAACAACGTACCAGAACTCTGTGTTGTAAGGTCCCTAGGTTATCAGTATTAATCTGACACACGGGTCCTTCATTGTTTGTCCATCCGTCAAGCCAATACAAGGGCAAACAAAACAATGTTATATTATTACAAACTTCGAGGAGGTATGTTATTGCCAACGAGGTTAGATACTAATTAAAAACAAATATCTAGCCTGAAACCTGTTGACCATACCGTTGGTAACTCCAATACTCCTGAGGCGGGAATAGTAGACGGTCCAATTTATATCGTTGAGTATCAAATATTCTTGACTTTTCGTCGGTTACCATAGCGGCTAAAATATATAACAGCCGATCAATTCAATGAAAACTTAGGTGGAGACAGCTTGATAAAGTTTTGTACGAATACAAGCAGTACAGTTAATAAATTACATCTATGAGCAGTACATGTACTGCTCATACTGAGCTATAGAGCTGACATATTGTTTCTCTTCTAAAAACATTGTTTGACCAGATTCAGGGTTTTACATTTAGGTGCCTATTATTCACGATGTATATGGAAAGTTTGACACTTTTGCCTCCATAATATTGTTATTTCGGTTTACCAATTCGCTCAACTGATTACGAGGTCGAAATCTCATCAATTTGCGACCACTTTGGATGAAATTTCACACCTGATACTTTTACGGCAACAAGGTCAGGTCGATTGAAAATTGGAAGAGGGCGTTATCAGGGGTGGTAGCAAAAATTGAGGAATTTGATCCAGTTAGGAAGCCATTATTAGAATTGCTAGTGCACCTAATTACTTATCTATATTCTGTCAAAGTATTGAAATGGTTTCATAAATACATTTTGAATAAAAATTAACTTGGTAGGTACCTACTCTATCTAGCCGATAAAACATAATTAAGATTGTAATTAGTATAGATAAATATTTTTTTTCGCGGCCTCCTGTTTTGGTTCAGCCTACCACCATGGAAAGAGTTTATGAATGTTTAACAATAAATGCAATACAAACCATAATTTTAACACAACACCGAAATCACGTGTTTTAATTCTACATAACACAATAAACGTCCTTGTTCATGAACGTTTCCCAACGAGAGATAAGGCGCGTACACCGATAGCGTCGCACGCGCAGGTACGCGGCAACGCCACTCGCGCGCAGGCCAACGTCCTATCGCGTTGCTTATCTGCAGTTGGGCAACTAGACGAGATTGTGCGCTTCGCGGTAATCATACTTCCGTGTTGTCTTTTTAATTAATTAAATGAGGCTGAATAAGTTTATCTTGGTGGTGGTGCATTGTTAGAAAGGTGATTAGAGGTGTTATTTTAATTTTGTATGCTGTTGCTGTAGATAGCTGTACTGAAAACTTCTTACGTTATTCATTTATAGGTGCATAAACTCTTGCCATACCTAATACATCATCATCCATCATACAGCCTGGCTTCACCCATTGCTGAGCATAGGCCTCTCTTTTCTTGTGCCAATCCCCACGCTCCTGTGCCAGCCTGCCCAGGGCGACTCATGACATGGCTAGGGAATGTAATCTCGTTCTCGCGAGATCCCGGCCATATTTACCGAGATTCATCTCGGCCGAAAATCAAACGAGATCTCGCGAGATGAGATTGCACAGGAGCATAAATAGACGTGTTCTTGGAGCGGAGGATGTGTATTTCAGGGGGTGTTAGGGAGAACTCCTACAGTTTGCAGACAATTACTTACGCTCTCTAGTCCCTAGCAGTGTAGATTCTGAAAGAATATTTTCTGCAGCCTGCAAAATTAGAAGTCTTCTTCTGTCGACTTCCAATATTTTGAGGACTAATTTGTATCATCTTAAATTACTTCATTGTTTAATTTTCATACAAAAAAAGAAGACTGATTAATATTTGATTAATAATTAAATGATTAAAAAATACACATCAACTTTCTTATTATTATTGTGACAGTTAACAAACAGATCCACCTATCTCAACGAGATCTCGCGAGCTTGCATTCTCTAGACATGGCACATAACATGACATGGGAGGACGACATTGATACCTAATACATATGTATATTCTAATATACATATATACGTATGGTAAAAACTTTATCGAACTTTTACATGGAGTCAAATGAGTTGCAAACATTTCCGACTTTTCACGGATGATAATTTCAATTGACAATCATTATTGTCAAGGTCTACAATCACAATTTATAACAGTGAAAACAATACAATCAAACTTAAATAAGTAGAAGAAAAGAAAAGAAAGAAAATACGTTTATACGTTAGTTATCGTTGATTTCTTCAATTTAGAAACTTCGATTGTTATTTAATAAGAACTTGCTAATCTTAAATTAATAGTTTTCATAGCAATGAATGTAAACTCAATCGTCTTATCTTGCATCTAATGACCTACGTCCGCCACACTGAGCCGTCCATTGCTGCATTCCTTTACGATGCGTCCAATGGAATAGCTAGTCATCAATCAGTGTACCTCGAAGTCCACACATTAGGTTGTAAATCTCAATATGTCCAAGCAGTAAGCACTTACATTGCCAGACAGGAAAATAAATGGTTAAATTTTAAGTCTGATCACAAACAGCAGCTAACTTGTAAGGAGATATTTTAAAGCAGAAGATTATACAAAACAGTAAATTCATAAATGCAACAAGGTATTTTCTTCGTGATAATTTATAAGCAATTATTTATCAAGTAACCAGAAGTCAACTTGGTAAAATCTTAGAGTAATATTTACATTTTTAAGAATACTATTATGTTTATATTCTAGCTTTTATGGCCGTTTTAACTAACACTAGGCGACACATAAATGAATGCTTAAATAAAAGCGGGCTGTTGGATTTTCAACGTTCCGTGCTGAGCCGAGCGTTGAAAATCCAACAACCCCATTTTATTTTGATTTAGGTGTTGCCTATTGTTAGTGAAAATGGGCTTTAACATCCCACTGCTGGGTAAAGTCCCCTTCACAAGCAATGAATGAATGAAATGCACCGACCCCAGCGTGGTTTAACCAGACTCGATTACTCGAATGATCCCAAAGATTCACACTAGCCCCTGTAGCCTCATGTTTCATGGGGCTACATAGGCCATTGCATATCAAGGAGTAAACCGGGGGGCGCGGTAATGGTAGGGAAGACGTTCCCTTAGGATATGGAAAGATTATTATAGTCTACCGAGTATGCACCCTAGAGTAAACATTTGAATATTGGAGAGACGGGTAATATTTATCTATGGATGGGCATCTTTTAACGACGTCGCCGCCAAGTTGTTTCAAGTTTGGGTAAAGTCCCCTTCACAAGCAAGATATTAAATTGAGAAAGCTCTATTACTAATATCTTAAACATCTTACCGATAAACTTCAGCCAATATCATCTCATTGCTATTTCTCAAGTTCGCATTCGACTGTGATTGATAGTGTATTACGCAACACACTGCTGTTGTTGGTGCTGATCAGCGTAATATTATATAAAGTTTTCATTTTGAATGCAGGAACATTAACTAAGTATCCGTTAATTTATGTCATCTTTGAATGCTAATTACAATCACGATTGACAGATCGACCATAATCTACATTTGTATTGGCGGCTAATCTTGTAGAAACTTTTAAAACACGCCAGATTTCTTAAATCTCGTACTTTTCTAGTAGAAACGGGAAGCGTATACTAAGTCCCCTTTGAGAAATCATGCTTCAAAACATACGCTGCACTGGCTGGCTCCGCTGCTAAATGGCACCCGAGTTTTCATGTCAATTACCTCTCACTGTAACCTCAAAACGGCTATAAAGAGACACAGCCCTTTCATACAAAATCATCAATCAGCACGCACTAATTACTGACACTCGTGTCGCGGAAAAAAGACAAATCTGCATAAAAGGCGGCTTTTATAAAAGGCCTCTCGTTCACGTGACGTCATTTTATGCGTTCACACCAAATTGCGACACTCGACTTTTTTGCGGCACAGCGGTTCACAGACTCAGTGTTCTCTGATTAAATAATGATTAAGGGCTGCGTATGCGCAAGTGTCAGGAAAATGCGATAGTAGTCTAGGTTAGGTGCTACATTTCTGCAGCCGACTGGTTGATTTCATTACATCACGAAAGTGATTGCTAAAAGATATAAGGTTGAAATTATGGTTAAATATGTATAAAAAATTGTATAGTAATGGGTATTCAAGGTGCCCAACTATTTAAACTGTTCAATTTTGTGCTTGGAGGCTTTAACTGAACTGTTTGTGCTGCGGAAACATGCTATGCGTGTCGTCGGCATATTGTATGACTAGCTGTGCCCGCGACTTCGTTCGCAAGGATGTCGGAAAATAACTTCCTTATTTGAATCGGATTTTGTTCACAATTTCATGGCTTTTTTTTTGCGCGGAACCCTAATTATTTTTCTAAAGTAAAAATAGCCTAAGTTGCTCCTAATAGCATCAGCTGATCGATTCTGTAAACATCACACTGTGAGCACTTAGGTGAAGTGAGTTTGAAGTGAGCTCAATCCCTAGTAGAGTAAGGTGGGATGACAGTTCACATCTCGATCACTTCACCTAAATTTTCACGGTGGGATCTTTACAGAATAGCACCACAGATCAGCTATCTGTCAGTGAAGTGAGCTTGAAGTGAGTGTCAATCCCTTAGTGTCAGGTGGAATTACAGCTCACTTCACATACGTTTTCACGTACAGTTTTTTACATAATAGGTTGGCTGACGCTAACGTGTCAGTCAACTATACGTTAATGTAGTGCCATCTACATTTAATACCTACATTTGTAAAATATAAACTGAGTAACTAATGAATATTCTCATAAACTCCCGTATAAATTATTGAGCAAGCGAGAACATATCGAGAACGGTGCGGTATCGAAATTATAGTGTCGATTGACACCTACTATCTCGTAGTCCGTAGGCCAGTCCAGACTGGCAAGTTGCCACACCACTATATGTACTGAATTCGAACTATAAGTACCTAAGTAGGTATATAAAGTCTGACAAGCTTCAACGATCGTTATCAGTTTTGTAACTCGCTTCTTTTGGCTAGGTGAGTTCAAATGTCAATAGTTCTGAATTTAATGAGCACTGAGTTCGAAAAAGCAGCCGAATTCAACTTAAGGCGAAGATAACCGACTTTTAATGATTTTTAACTGAAGATCACGTCTAAACGAGTAGTGTTAATGATTTGGAAAAAATATACGTTAAATAAAAGCACTTTCCTAATAACTCAATATGTGAATATTTAAGATTATGTTTATATTACATAGTGTAATTAATTTGTAAAGTTATGTCTAATGCGGATAAAAAAACTGAGAATCACGCAAAAACTATCAAGCGTATTTTTATAAAACCTTTACCATTTTAAAGATAATTTAATCATTTATTTATTTATTAATGCGTCTAATTTGGGACAGCGTTTTTTGTTGGGCGAGTCCTATTACTAGGTGGACGTACGACGCGTTGCGTGAGCTCAGCACAGAACACGCAAGCTATGCACGCAAGGCCGTTGGCGTATATTTGCGTCTTAAGTTCGTTGTCGTCGGTACCTATGTATAGTAACTAATATTTACTAAAATAAAAACTTTGACAAACGCGTCACGATGATGACCTGACGACAAAAGAAAATCTGAACACTATTTTTAAGTTGTATGGCATGTAAGACGATGTACAAAAGAATAGAGAAACACACTATCTTTACACTTGGTGAAAAATATAGAGTTATCTATCTATAGGTATACTTGGCCAAACCAAAGTTGGTCTGCTGCACTTTTCCTGTCATACAGTGGACAGTGGAGGTGGTACCAAACAGCCGCTTCGGGTGCCCTCTGATCTTGCCGCCGACGCCGAAGCCGAAGTCCTCTCTTATTAAAAGCTTTACAAGATTCTGTACGACTGTTCGTACAGAACAGCCTGTGCTGTTCAATTGTTTAAGATACTCCATATTGTTTTATTTTCAAGATACCTTGTTAAAATAATTCGGGAGTCTAGATATTATTTTGGTGAATTTGTTAGAAACTTTAATAATAACTTGTTTGTATTTTTAAGATATGGTGATTTTTCTATTCATAAGGTTAGGCGAAGGTAAGTAAAGCTTGTATTTTTCTACTAATAAATAACATTCCGTAAAGAATGGCGGCCGATGGAGGACCTACACTCAACATTGTGTGTAAGCAGGAAGAAGAAGCGAACCCATTGTTATTTCAAATACCTATCACCAACTTAAATATCAAGCTAAAAGTTAAATAAAGTTCCCGATAGCGTTTATTTAAAACTACCTCATTTAACTGTAGTTCCAAAAGTTTCCCGGTAGATTTCGGAGCAGTTTTCAGCTTGAATTTCGAACGTTTGTCGCGAAGACTTTGAAGTATTTATTAACTAGGAACGAAGCCACGACTCCAACGACTTACGCTAGAGTATTACCTAAGTATAGTGTGTTTTACTTGTATGCCATATTTAGTAAACAAACACGGTAAGAAAATCACGAGTGGTTGAATTAACCACACACTTTACGTTAAGTTTATTTATAATATTAGTATGGATTAGGTACTAGGTGACCAAATTTCAATAATTCATACAAAAATCCCATACAAAGAAGCACTTTCAGTTTTTCCCGAATTTACAATTTTCCCGGCAACTTTTCCTTTTTTTCCCTAAAAACCTTATTCAGACACTTTAAAACAAAGCCAACACGGTCCAGCTTTCCTTGAGTAATGAACTCGCTTACTAAGAAACAGCATTTCATTTTTATTTATATATAGACACATATGTAGATTTGTTTTGGCAAACAATGAAAAATAGACACTAATGTAATATAAATAGTTTTCTATCTGTTACTGGCTGATTTCCCTACTAACATAACAATGGCCGCACATCACACGACCAACTCACCTCATTACTGGAATGAAGGCATAATTTCTACGCTAACTGCTACCCTACTACCCACCTAAAGAACAAAAACTGACATCAATCACACCGCGACCGATAACCGACGGACGTCGTTAAAGACTCGTATCTCTACGACTAACAAACTTCCTTACATCGACTTCCTTTCTAACAAATGGTTATTTACGGATAGTTGTCGAATTTGAGCGGTATCGCTGATGATGACTAGGCAAAATGGTGAAGTTTTAGCATCAAAAAGCAAAGGACTTTAAAACGGGTGGTCAATTTAGATGTTATCAACGATCAGTCAACAGTGGGGGTGTCAGTCAAGTGGTGGCCCAGTGGTATCGGCCCCGAATTACGGAGTTGTAGGTCGTGAGTTCGAACCCAGGCAGGGACTTTACTTTGTGTAATTTTTTTCATAACCACTGCTCTCAAAACGGTGAAGGAAAATGTCGTGAAGAAACCGGAATATCCTAGAACCAAAAATTCGAAGACATGTGACCTCCACCAACCCGCACTGGGCCCGAATGATTATGACCCACTCCCTCTCACAGAGAGAAGACCTGTGTCCCAGCAGTGGGAACGTTGTAGGCTGATTATGCAACGATCAGTCAAAGTTGCGTTACGTTGGGTAGTTATATACATAGTTTTATTTTGCTTTACATTTATGACCACAAAATTGCTATACATAATAGATGGAAGACTAAATAGAGGGCGGTTTTTAATCAGCAGTAGGACACTATAGACTGATAAAATGATAACAACGAACACTAAAGCAAATAGTAGAAGCAAAAAGATTTTTAATTTAAGGCCGAAAAATACGCGTCGAATTACAAAGCCAAAATTCGATAGCCCCCAGACAAACACAGTTGACGACGGAAAACTGGCAAAGTGCTACAAAGGAATAAGGAATAAAGACATCAAGTGCCCAGCCCTACTAACGTGTAACAGAGCTATCAGAAGCAGTAGGAACGAGCAGTGTTGTCAATCCTACTGTTTAAACAGTGGATTCGATCTATTGTTATTTCAATGGCATCCCTGTTTTCTGTTTTAGTCCATATTTTTACTGTTTTGTGTACTTTAGGCGCCATCTGAAGCAAAAATCCAAAATGCTTGTTTCTTGCTTTTTCTGTGGGTACAAACAAGGTCTACCAAGGTCCAAGGTGTAGGTCTACTGATTCTGGTAACTAACCCAAAATTAAAAAAAATCTCAAACTTCAAAATGATTATCAGTAATAATTCTTTAGATAGAATAATTATTTTTCATTTATTCAACTATTTATAATTTTTTATGATTAAAAAAAACACAACACAAAGAAATGTAAGTGCTGGTTATGAATTTTCGGATTTTCCAAATTTTTTATTCTATCTTACCCTAAACAGTAGAACCACAGTTCTGAAATGACTATTTACTGTTTTCTACTGTTTTTATGGCTGATTTGCTGTTTATTAGGGTTGGCAACACTGGACATGAGTGTCTGCGACAAAGTCCATATTTCAAACGAGCTGTTTCCTCGCCGTACATGGCTCGCTGGGGACTATAAAAACTACAAATTCCGGATGTGCATTTCCGCTACAAATAGACGATGACGTACAAAATAGACCCCGATGATGATCAAAGAAAATGTGGATAGACAACTTGCTAGTTTAGGAAAATTTACTTAAAAAAGTTAAAGAGGTATTTGTCTTTATAAAGGCGATTGATTACCTAAATGTGCCAATAAGTTTAAAGTTATAAATGTTTTCACAAACTAAACTGTTATATTAATGTTAGATATGAATGATGTGTATAATCGAAACCAGATTTTTTCCAGAAAACACGCGCAACTGATAACAGAGTTTAGATTGAAAAATATTGTATTACATAAGCCGAAAACAAGCGCTTAGTCTGAGGTGGAACACAAGCCAGACGATGAATAAATCTCTCCTCATCATTCCGATTTCTTCGGCACAAATTCTACTGTAAACAATGACGTAGTTCGATCGTAAAAGATGTATTTATATAAAAAATGCTTATTGTATGTAAAATTATAAAAGGAACATTCGTCATTCGGTACGTCTCGCGAACGATTCCTTCAGATGAACGTAAATTGGACAAAATGACCAATTTTAAAGGGTAATTGAATCGATATTTACGATTATGCGATATGTCCCTTTACAGATTTCGTTAACCACCCACGGAGAATGTTTTTTGGCAATAAACAACTGTTTTTGGCAAAACCTCATTGTCAGGTCTACCGAAGGTTGCTGTTTTCGGAAAAATTGGGCGTAGCCATCCAATAAATCTCCCATTATATATGCGGTCGTCCTAAAACGCCCAATAATCAGCGATTTCTAAAAGATTTGCGGTGTTATATTGTCACGATGATTGCTTGAACACCTACGTTTGAAATAGTTTCAATCATTATGATAACAAGACTGTTATGAACGGTGGACATACCAACTACGTGTCAAATCGCGCTGTGCGCTCGGCTCACCTGTAACAAGAGATAAAATCATGTTATATACAAAATGCGCAACATAACACAGGATTGCAATAGTTATCAGACGAAAACATTGCAGAATTGCAAAAAATTGCTACAATTTCAATGTCTAGTGCGAGGGGCCTGTGGCTAAATAATAACAGCCCACACGGGTCGATCGATCAGGTTAAACTACGCTTGCCGCGATTGGTCCGTAGATGGGTGACCATCTTTACATATCAAGACCCCTCCGTGCCTCGGAAAGCACGTTAAGCCGTTGGTCCCGGCTGTCATTCGTGGATTTTTGACAGTCATTACATCTGACAACCAGTCTTACCAAGGGGTACCCGTATTACCCAGTAACTGGGTTGTGGAGGTTAGATAGGCAGTCACTCCATGTAAAAATACTGGTATTTTTTTTCTGGAAAAGGCTGGACAAATGGTGCAAAGTCTAGTGCAATTGTAGCAATTTTGAAATGGCCGCAAGATCTTAACAAGCAGAGTTAAAAGATTAATTGACTTGATTAACGACATTTGCGACCACAATATTTTCGTAGATAAAATAAAATACTGTAATTTTGCATTATACGATACGAACTTTAAAAAAAATCTTAATCACTAGTGGACTAGTTTTGCAGCAATTCCTAAGTTACAAAATAAAAGTTAGTACGAAAAACACAATGACTGCAATCATTTTGTTTATCAGATAGCTAAGTTAAGTTATAGTGTGTAATATTACAGTGAAAACTCGGTATATTAAGTAAACTTATTCTCTAAACATAATTATTCGAAATGTCTCCGCGCAGACGGACACTCTGCTTTGTTTTCACATTATTATTGCTCAATGTAAGTTCATTAAAATTATTCAAAAGTCTTACTTTCAAGATAACGTCCCCAAGATTATCAATATAATTTATTTGTCTTTTTACAGAATAACTTTGATTTCGTTGCCGGATTATCAGTGGGACCAGTTTTAACAGAGAACTGTCCACGTCCTGGATCGCCTCCTCAGCTAGTTAATTCTTTATTAACGGCCACATCAGGTCCGGGTAATAGAGGGTTACTAGAAGTCCCACAAAAGGCATTTCCTACCCAACATTGCAATGAAGTATTTTCATGTGGGTCCTATCCTCCAGGTTTATCTATCAATACTGGTGCCCCTAGGCCGAATTGTTGTATGACTACTTCATTGCCGATAGTCGATCCAATAACAGAACCTTTGCCACCATCAAACGTTAAATCTCTACCTATAATAAAAAATTATCCCCCCGTAACGCAAACTATTCAAGTCGAAGGCTTAGCTCCACCCGCAAATGTAGCAGATATCTATCAGACACCAATTACTGTACAAAATCCTTCGATGCCTCAGTTGTCGCCGATTTGTGTTGCCTCTCCCGTTCCCGAGATATTGCCATCACAGAATATAATACAAGGGATTATTACTCCAAACGTTGTGACCGAAATATATCCAGCGACAATTGAAACTGTCATTTCAGTGCCTGTCGAAATCACAACTTTAAATACTCCATCTAGCGCCATACGATGTAGTGGTCAGATGCCTGTTACTTTTCTAATTAATATGGCTTCCCCGTGGATCCCTGAGCCTGTACAAGCTGCGCGTAGCCCTTCTCCATCTTTTGACCCTTCATTTTCGTTGCCTCCAGCTCCAATAATTGTAATGAAAAAATCTAAATCTAAGTGGAAAAGTATCCTCCCAATTCTTATGTTGGCCCTCTTTGATGGTGGGTGTGGGAACAACGGTGGTGGTGGCTGTTCCTGCTCCCAATGCAGTGCTAGTACACCTATCCCTTTTCCCATAGTAATTCCTACTAACAATCCTGTCATTACTCGGGGTCGTAGTAAAGGGAAGGGTAAAGCGTGTACTGACGCACAAAGTTGAGACGGACTATCAAAGTAAGAGACTAAATTTTAAGAAGAAAATAATACTGAAATGTGACTAAAGTTTGTGGAATTGAAAGAAACAGCAAAAATATTAATAAGGCAATGTACTGGAACTACGGCAACATTATTGGATCTGTTATAATTTTTTTTTAACAACCAAATCAGTAACTTGGCATGAACAGAGAATATCAATGCGGTGAGCATTTAAATTTCTGTATTTTTAAGCGAATAAACTGTTACATCGTAGCCCAATGATTAACTTTAAGGTAACAACTGTCAACTTTTGTGTTTTTAAAGTTTTCGAAAATATACAATGCTGTGAAAATTACATGTTATTTATTTCGTAAACTCCTGTGCATCACAATGTTCTTTTAAATTTCCCTGTTCTTGAAAATGAGACACGTGTTGGTTTATGTCGATCTACAGTTCTTCCGACCTAGTTGGTTATACGCGGAGCACTTCCGACTAGAATAGACTTATGCCCGTTTCCACTCACACTAGGCAACGCCTAAATTAATGCCTAAATAAAAGTGCGCCGTTGGATTTTCAACGCTCGGCGCAGCGCTGAAAGTTGAAAATCCAAAAGTGCAATAATATATGCGTTAGTTTAGGTGTATCTTAGTGTTAGTGAAAACGGGCATTAAACAACAACAGAACGATAGCAGTATAACATAGTATAACATATAACATAGTTTAACAGATCGATATCTAACCATTGCCCTGTGTTGAAATATAGATAGGTACTGCAATCACTGATCCTTTGGAAAGCGTTCACGATAACAGCTAGTGTCTATGGGGGGTGACATGACAAGGAAGCTTGGTTTAAGTTATAAAATTAGAGAAAACGAAAAGATCATTGAATAACCCGAACAAATAGATGATAACGAACAATTGGTATATTCCACATAAAAAGATCGCCAGTTACCTACGTCGTAAATAAAATTACACATTTCTTCTTTAAAATACTCTTTGATATATCGCCACATCTTCTTTCTATATCTATGGCCACATCAGTACATTTCACCCGTGCGAGCTTGCGAGGAGAGGCGGGTCGCTAGTATAATATAAAATACAATGTTAAAGTAAGTTATAGTAAACGATGTAAAAGAAGGTATTCTATCAGACGTAAACACGACGTTTTGCATAAAACCAGCGACGACGATTCGCATCGTGTAGAGATAAACAGTCAACAATCTACAATTCAAACAATATTCTAGATTCTTTTGATACATTCCAACATAATGAAGATTGATAAAGAATTGTTCTTAGTTTTCAATAGAAAATAATTCCTAGCCAATATTACTTTCAACATCTCGAAAATTGGAACAAAGGTATTAAGTAAAGTTATCAAATTATCCATTTATCTCGAAACGGTAGTGTTTAATTAGTCTTTGTTAGAAATCTCTGCTCATCTAAAATTGGAAGCTATACCTTTAAATTCGGTTTAATGTTCGCCATTGCCAACATATTTGCAAAGCCTAATATTGTACATTTTGTTACTTCTTCGCCTAACTGAATATTAGTATAATGGGTGGTGCTATAAAACTCTATAAAACGCTCTTACGTCGGAGGAAGAGGCGCCCTGGTGTATGCTGTTCGCTGATGACATTGTGCTGGTTGCCGAGAGCCGCTTAGAGGTCCAGAGCAGATTGGAGGTGTGGTGGGCAAAACTGGAGACCGCTGGCCTGAGGTTAAGTCGGACCAAAACAGAGTATTTGTTTTGTGATTTTGCGGTCACTCCAGTCCTGTGCCCATATCTCTCGCCGGAACGCCCTTACCGATCTGCTCCGATTTTAGGTACCTCGGGTCATTTGTCCAAGGGATGGCGAAGTAGACCGATACGTAACGCACCGGATCAACTCAGGATTAATGAAATAGCGACAGGTCACAGGAACAACTTGCGACCCACGGATGCCCCTCAAGTTAAAGGCGAAAATTTACAAGTCCGTGATAAGGCCTGTCGTACTCCATGGATCGGAATGCTGGGCCGTGAAGAAGACGGATGAAAAAAAGATTGCATGCAACGGAGATGAGAATGTTGAGATGGATGTGTCGAGTGACGAAAATGGATAAAGTAAAAAATGAGTATATAAGGGGAAGTTTGAAAGTGGCGCCAGTGTCAGAAAAGTGGAAAGGAAATTGTTTGACTTGGTATGGGCATGTGAAGAGGAGGGAGGAAACGCATGTGCTACAAGAGTGATGAATATAAATGTTGATGGATGGAGAGGGAGAGGAAGGCCAAAGAAAAGATGGATGGATTGTGTGAGGAACGATATGAAAGAGAAGGGAGTGAATGATAGCGTGACTTTTCACAGGGGAAAATGGAAAGAGAAAACGTGTTGCGCCGACCCCAAGTAACATAGGGAGGAAGATGATGATGGATGGCGCTTTAACGTGGCATGTTCGAACTTCGAAGAAGCTGTGGTCTCGATATGCTGATAATGTATTCCTTACATTATGTACACGTTCATTAGAGACCACTAGACTTTGACGAATAAAAGTGTCTGTGGCGACGTATTGTTGGGAAACATTTTGAATTTGAATCTAAAGGAACAAAGTGGACAACGGTTTTGACATTCCTGAAGTACAAGGTGTCTCAAAAGTAAGTTCACATTTGCTTATCTTATTACGCGAAAGCAACTATTCTGAGGGGCGCGGGGGGTATGTCAGTCGGTAGTCTGGCTCTTGGGAATTTAGTCGCTATGGAGCGTTTCTCTGGTGCGGACCGTGCGTTGTGCGTACGTGAGTTTTACAAAAACGGTAATTCGGCGACTGTAGCGCGTAGAAAATTCTGCAGTATTCGACATATTCGTCACTTAAATGATGCGCCTAGCACTCGTCTCATTGCAAAATGGGTTGAGAAGTTTGAAGAGACTGGGTCAACTCTGGAGAAACCAAAATCTGGGCGACCAAGAACATCAAGAACAGCCGAAAACGTGGACAGTGTTACTCAGTCTATTCGAGATGATCCAAACCTCTCGATTCGGAAGCGTGCTGTTGCTTTAAATGTGCACAGATCTTCATTATGCCGCATTTTACACAAAGATTTAAAGCTGCACCCGTACAAAATTCAGTTAGTGCAAGAACTGAAGCCTCAAGATGCTGGTCAGAGGCTTGCCTTTGTAAATCAGATGATTGAGCGCTTTCCAACGTTCACCAACATCTTGTTTTCCGATGAAGCCCATTTTCACCTGAATGGGCATGTAAACAAGCAAAATTGTCGTTACTGGAGTGCAACCAACCCAAAACAAAAACATCAGAAACCGCTACATTCACCCAAAGTCACCGTATGGGCAGCGATGTCGGCGCGAGGAATTATCGGCCCTTACTTTTTTGAAGATGGAAGGGGACGCACACTCACAGTGAATTCAGAGCGTTATGTGGAGATGTTAGACGAGTTTTTCGTACCCCAACTGCAAAACTTTCCTGGTTACAACCAAAGAACATGGTTCCAGCAGGATGGAGCAACTTCACACACGTCCAACAGATCTCTGCCTCGAGTTCGAGAAATTTTTCCGAACAAATTAATCTCCAGGCGAGGTGACATAAATTAGCCTCCACGGAGTCCCGATTTAACGCCTATGGATTTTTTCCTGTGGGGTTATGTCAAATCAAAAGTTTACGCTAATAAACCGACTTCCCTGGCACAATTAAAAGAAAATATCCGTCATGAAATGGCAGCCATCACGGAGACTACCTGCCGAGCTGTCATAGGCAATTTTAGTGCCCGACTAAATGAATGCCGAGAGCGCAACGGTTTACATTTGGACGATGTTATTTTTAAAAAATAAATTCCCAAACAGTGTACTTCAATATAAAATAAACATTTTTTCAATAAAGCTAAGACTTTTCTTTTAAAAAAAGATTTAAATGTGAACTTTCTTTTGAGACACCTTGTATATATTATCGAGGAATTTATTGTACGGACGCCTGCCTACATAATCTTTGTTCTGGTTATTGTAGTTGTTTTTACTTCTCTTGACATTTTTCGAGACCCTGATGATCTCGGACCTTTGGAAGGCGAACGAGGGGCCGAAGTTAACTCGCAGAGCCCCGTTAGACGTGTTTAATGAAATAAGGTACCAACCGACCATTCTCCCTGTTCGCACTATGGAACTGCACCCAAGACCACCCCGGTTGGTGTAGGACTATTGCAGGATATGGAAACAAAGATATTGGAGTATGGGTTTGGGTGGATAAAGTGGACTAGTTATCTAGAACTTGTAGTTGTTATTGTTAGGGATACCTAATTGATAAAGGCTCTAATCATCAATTTGTGATGAGATGAAATAAGGATAAGTTTTTGGCGGGTTTAATTTTTCAGAAATCTATTCGGCTGAGGAATTTCACGTCCACCTTCAATCACTAATAAAGAAGAAGTTCTTTATCGAAGATCGAAGCGAGGCATCTTTTATTCGGAAACCCTTGGGAAGCTCTTGAGCTTCATACTTGGATATCTTTAATATTAAAGATATGCGTATATTGTCAGTATGTTTTACTTTCTATATAAAAGCTAGCGAGGAGATCTTTATATGTACTCGTATTTACTTTGACTGCAATTACACTGGATGGACGAGTCGAGGCATACCGTTAGCAGAAATTATTGTCAGATAACAACGATTTGCACGCAAGAACGTTACCCTCGTGCAAGAACAGAGAAATCTTACTGTATGTGTGTATGTTTATTCCTCTATGTGTATTTTTTGCTTTCTACGATTCCTACTTTAGACGAAAGCCTGTGAAATTCAAATATTCTTACATAAACATGATCCCCGAAGAGGGCAGAGGTGTACCTATAGTATACCCACATTTTGCCAGTTATGTCAAAGTCCCATGTAATAGGGGGTGAGCCAATTGCCATCAATCGGGCACAAATCTAGACTCCGGGCTGCTACTGAAAAAATTCAGATGGAAACACTTTGCCCGACCTAGGAATCGAACCTAGGACCTCATGCTCAGCAGTAGCGCTTGCGACCACTAGACTAAAGAAGCAGTCAAAAAGATTCTTACGTTTTATGTAGATATACAATTGGTCCACATACAACCTGATACTGATCTGAAAATTGCCTACAAAAAAACGTAAGAAAATTTGATTTTCGCGGGCTACCTTAGCGCATTCCCTTAACTTCGTTGGTTTAAAATTGCTGACTTTTTCTTGGTAGGAAACCCAACTTGCTGAGACCCCGAGCCTAGGGTTCAATCCAGCCCTAGGTCGGGAAATGTGTTGTTAAGCTTTTTCATTAGGACTTTCCCAAAGGGAGTCTGGATTTGTTGCCCGGTAAATGGCAATAGGTTTGGCTCTATTACATAGGCAAATTCCCGTAATAAAAAACGTTCAAAATCTATTCGCAATCTCATGTCAGCGACAATCGATGTCAAGTCAAAAGTGTATGAAAATTAGAGTTATTTTTGACTGACATTAGAATGGGGACGTTCTCATAATTACGGAAATTGCCCCTTGGAAATACTGGAAATGTTGGTATTTCTTAAAAATCTATGTTAACATGTAGAATAGGCTACGAAGCAATATTACGGGATAACTACATCCTTACAATCGTAATACGGGTACACTTTGTCTCACACGTTAGAATCTGTCCCAAAGGATGCTGTTCTCAGTAAAATTCCATAGTAAATCGCCTCGCATGAGAAATAGGCACCGCAATCTATTACGATAAAACCTTTCTTTTTCTTACCAAAAGATAAAAGAAAAAGATGGCATGTCATGCTCGCTTGTCTTTCGGGCATTTGATGTGATATCTTTTTCTGTTAGTATCTTTTGTTGCTTAGCTGATTATGTTTGCAGCATACACATAGTTACTTGAACATAATGCTACTGCTACCTATCATAGAAAAACACTGACAAGCAACATTAAATTCATTATTTCCCAATTTCCAATTTAGATTGAAATAAAAACAGTTTTAACAGTTAAAATCAGACAGTCTCAATTTAATTGACACTCAAATACGTTCCTTCTTACTCTCATTACCATCCGCACCATCTCGGCATCGGTACCATCCGCACTTGGTTGATACGCCGACTAGTCGTTGGTACTCAGCGCTTCTCCTCCATGTTTAGTACTACAGATGTAGAACACTCTGTCAGCGTCTGAGTTCCCTTCCACATACTTATTACCCGTCTGCCTTCAAAGTAAGAGTGAATAGGCATCTTCTGGGCACGCTCATTCCATCATTGCCCTCATGCATCGCTTTCCATCAGACGAGATCGTGGTCAAGAGCAGGCCAATTCCGCAATAAAAAAGAATGATAACAAGTACGGGAAAACGCCTCAATAGCAGAATATTCCATTCAGTAGTTAAGTAAAGTTCGCAAAACGGTGATTGTCAAAGCCATTTCAACTATTATTCTTGCACTACATTTTGTAATAGAACTTAGTTAATTAAATCCCAGTTCGATTCCATTCCATTTCCTGAATATTGAAACAGACTGAAGAATTAACAGATATTCCATTCCAATTTTCAATCAAACATTCGGTATCTAATATAAATGAAACTAAATTAATCGATTCTCACCTTGCGTTACAGTGGCAACAACTTCGCAGACCAGAGAAAAATATGCTTTTTGTGTGGTATGAAAAACGTAGAAGGATTTTTACGGTTTTCATTTTGATTCGCTCTAAAATTCACGAAACAAACAACCTGAGATGTTTTATGGACCAACATTTAAAAAAATATTCCTACTGCATTCGATTAAAATTACTGACATCGGTGAGGGAAAACATCGTGAGAAAACCTGGACTATTGCCAACCAATCTTGAGCAAGCGCGGTTACCTTCTCTGTATAAGAAGAGGCCTTTGCCCTGCAGTGGGACAAGATATTAGGTAATAGGCTGGTATTATATTTATTACCATTCTATTAAAATACAATCGATTTCCAAACGCATATTGCCAACGTTTTTTTTTTTGGAATAATAGAAGATCGATTTCCAATAGTAATAAAAAACAAAGAAAGCGCGATAAAATGCTAATACTATCTTCCACAGCACGTGAGATAAATTACGTTCACGATTTTTATAATCTTTCGATAAGATAAGAGAACAAATTCATTGATGTAATCTTTATAAATATAAGATTGTTTTCATTGAGAAAGTTTATTAAAAGTCTTATCGGTTAGCCACTGTAGACGCATCAATGAGTCACTATTTGTTATTATAATTAAATATGAAATTAATAATATATTTAAGTGCCATTTTTTCAGTAATTTTCTTTAGTTATAAGGTGAGTCAGATATATTAGCTACAAAATAATCTTTAATCAGATTAAAAGATTGTTTTGTAACTTAGTTAATTTAAATTTAATTGCAACACTTTTAAGCGACAAACTGTGAATCTTTAAATCAACTTAGTGTTTTTGATGTTCTAATAAATTATGATCTGTCACTGAAAAGCAAATCAGCATTTGTTGTACTTACGTTTCTTTAAAACTACGGGATATACGTGTGTTTTCCAAAGAAACAAATATCTGCGCACGGAATCTAAGTTGGCAAGCAAACACAGTTCTCGAACCTCTTTAACTTTCCTGATAGGAAAACACAATTTCTTTAAAGTTTATTGACATGTTGTACGACTATCACTTGAAGAGCTTACGAGGTTGCTTCCTTAGGGTGCACCAAAACATTTGGACCATTTCAGTATTGTGATCTACCAAAATATCCCAACATGCTCTCAAAATTATTTGATTAGGTACTAACGTAAGTATATTTATATTTACAGGAATCCGAAGTATCAGCACAAGGACTTCAACAATTTTATGGCGGTGGCCCAATAGCATACTCAGATAGCCGGAATGACGATGACATCGGCCTCCTCCTCACCGTTCTATTACTAGCAACCAGAAACAGTGGCAACGGCGGTTGCTGTGGCTGCTGCAACTGCGGCAGCAACAACATACCGATACCCTACCCGATACCGATACCAACCAACAATCCTATCATCGCAATGCCTAGGTACAATGATGATGAAGGCAGTAGTGGAGGTGCCAGAGAAATAAAAGAAGAAATCAATATTGTGTCAGAAAATTTCTCAAACGTTGAAGCTGACGCTACATCATCAGCTAAAACCAATAACAACAACAAGAATGAAGCAGCATCCAACGTAGATGCTGAATTCAAACAATGAAGTGAAAGATAGTTACAAGAAATATTTATTTTTAAGTTATTGTATGACATGACATCACTCTAAAAACGATTAATAAAACATGATGAGAAAGCTGTATCATCAATTTTTATTGACAGGCAATTTCCCCTAATATGCGTACTTGGCTTGCACACACCCAGTTTTCAACATCCAAGGGAAAACTAGATGGATGCAAAAACAATTCAGGATATTAGCTTTGATCATATTATTTTGGAGGAGGGTATCACAAAAATAGGATATATATCACAAGTACAATTTTACTGGGGTAATGTTCTACGTGGTTATTTGCGTTTAGTTAGCTTACCAATCTCATACCCGGTTTAGCAGCATACCAATTTATTTATTATGGAAGCAATTCTGTATAATTTTGAATCTGTTAGACTGACTGTGTTATGTTGTAGAAAATAGTATTTGCAGCAATCTCAGCATTCCTATTGAGCCATTAGAAGATTTGAAATTGTTTACTGCTATAAGAAACGGTCTTAGTGAATTTAATACTTTATCCTAACCGTCGTAAACTTGTAGTATTCATAACAACTGGGAGCCTGGGACCTGGATTATTTTTAGAACTCTAAAACATTCTCCCATCATAATTGTGTGTACCGAATTGTTATCTCTCCCTCGTCATGGAAGAAGACTTGGCCGCAGGGCGTGGTGTTCTATCGCTTCCGCGGACAAGTTTCACAGCACATCCTATAGTGCAAAGTGAAGTGCTACTAAAGCCTTATTCTTTCTTAAGCCTTATTTATTAACACAAGTTTTGTTTAAATTAAAATATGTATGTTTAGGTTATTGTATTTATCTATGGGACTGTGTCGCCTGAAATAAATGGCTTATTATTATTATTATTTTTACGTCTCTTGACATTTCTCTGTACCCTGGGATCCCGGACCTTTGGTAGGCGTACGAGGGGCCAAAGCCAACTCGCAGAAGCCCGTTAGACGTTTTTAATGAAATGAGGCACCAATCGATGCTAATCCCTGAATGCGCTATGCAAGTGCACCCAAAGACATCCCTCGGTTGGTGTAGGACTATTGCAGGGTAAAGAAACAAAGATATTGGATTATAGGTTTGGGTGGCTAAAGTGAACTGGTTATCTAGAACTATGGAAAGACTTCGGCTCCTGTCTGACCAATGTTTTAGGTATATACAATGTACAGATAAAATGGCAGGGGGTGACTTGCACACTCAATATTGGGCCCCCGAAAATGGTCGCTAGTAGCGGCAATGGGGCAACATGTCCTGAGGTGCTTATGAGGAGTGGAGAGGTATTTCACGGCTATCAGGACAATCCCGGAAGTGCGGTCAAGTTCCCTACCAGCGTCTTACTGGAATACTTCCTTCCTCCGAGCACGTTTGCTCTTGCGAATCTCCACTTAAGCCAGCCACTAAAGGCAAGAAAGAGGTGGGAGCTCTGTTCCTCATCAGTGTTCACTCCAGACGGTCAATAAAAGCAAGCCAGAAGTGAGGAACAAGACGTCCCCCGGGAAATAGGGTCCGTGGGGTCTCTACTGCCCAACAGCTCGCCACAAGCTGCTTTGCGGGTTTCTGTGTCTCTCTTGCTCAGCACCCTAGACCTCTTTCGGTAAAGTAAACTCTATCGACACAGACCTAGAGTACATAAGAGAGCGCAAGCCTTACCATGACGTGAACGTAGGAATACGGTGGAGTGTTAATAGATGAACCCACAATCACGACCTGTCAGTAATTATTACGCGTATTGAATACACTGCTATTTAAGACTTCAGACACTTAGGAAACTAAAAAGTTACCAAAAACTAGTTTAAAAAAAATTCTATTATGTAGCCAGATGCTTGTTCCTGACCATAGATCCTTCATCAAAATGCACATGAATCGAAATGCATAAACCAGTGAAATATTTTTGGGTTTAAATACCAAGGATTTCAGACAAAATTGCAATTTACTTAGTTGCAATCAAATTGAAATCCTGATAAAATTCTTGATAATCAGATATGCTTATGAAACAGAATTTATTTTTTTGCAATTCTTGAAGGCAGATGTCACCATACTTTTGAGAGTTCTACCGGAAAAGTGAAAAAAAAACCCTATATGACGCCTGGGGGCTCTAGTAATATCAATAAGGATTAGCACTATGACTTTAGCGGTTCATTATTAGTTCATCTAGTAACTTGATGTTCTGTCTTTCATGTAACATTTGACTTTTCTTCTTTATCTTACAACAATCTGGATTTTGTCCTAACAGGCGACATTGCAGCGTTCTGAAAAGAGAAACACGGCTCGGATTGTTTTCTCTCGTTTTATACTCCGCTATTTTTTTTTAATAGTAATCCAGCTGCGACGGTTTGCAGTGGATTCTTCATGGAATAAATATTTATGGTGGCACTGATCATCTAAAGAACAAAATTGGACCAGCATTCTAAATATCTCAGTGCAGCGGTTTGCGGCATTTATGTACATAGGTACTTACAAGCGTATGTTATCTTATGCTATTTATGTACTTACAACAGCATGAAAGAGATAAAATCACCGTCAACAACAACCGTAACTTGAAGAAATGTATGTACTAAAATGAGAGCAGCGTAATTTCACAATGTTTTCACAGGATTGGGTGGGATAAATAATGCCTTTCGTCGGAAACTCAAAGCATTTGATCGTTGTGCCCTCTCCCCTGGAGAGCATATTATTAACATCGCATCGCGTTTTGTATCTTAGAAAAATGACTGCATATTGCTTCGGCGAAAATGTTTTGACAGATAATAATTCACTGGATTAGACTAGAATTAATTTTAAATTATTTCTAGAAGACTTATCTTTTAGTTTCTATATAGGATTTCGTAAATGTTTATGTCTAATAGAAGCAGTAGTCTCGTCCGAATTAAAGCAAAAAGTATCATACGACTTGACCGTGGAAACGCCGGGAGAGGACGCCCTAGGAAGACATATAGTGATCTTATTGGTGATGTTCTTCAGAAAAGTCAGGTGCGTAGTACTCGCAACCGGCGTGCGTGTATGACCAGATGTATGAACGTAAACGAGGCAAAAGGAGTATGTAAGGATCGTAGCAGGTCGCGTTCTGTAGTTTCTGCCTACCCCTATGGGAAGAAGGCGTGAGTTTATGTATGTATGTAACTTGACTGTCTCGTTGGTAGCAAGCGTGACCGCTGAGCGTGTAGTTTTGGGTTAGAATCCCAGGTCAGTCAAAATGTGATTGTGTTTTTCGTTTAAAATTTCTCAGTAGCAGCCCGGAGACTGGATTTGTGCCCGGTTCGTGGCAATAGGCTCGCCTCTATGACATGGGGTTTAAACATAACCGGCGAAATGTGGGTGTACTTGACAGATACACATAATTAACCTTTCGATGCATATGTAACATAATATCATACAACACAATAATTATTTCACGGCTTTATTCCGGGGTTGTTACGGGAGGATAAAATAAGACCTCTGTAAACTCCGTGTAAAAAACACGTGCTTAAAACCGTAAACAATAACAAAGATGACTCACGAAAGCCGTAGGTATCATAAAAATGTCACACTAAACAACTGTTTCTATTAATTGCTAATATTGTGCCAGTTGTCATGCAACATCACACATTAGATGACAATCGATCACAATGACAGTGCATGTTGACACTACATTTGTCTAGCGCAATATAATCTGTCTCATGGTCATTAATTAGACCATAATGTTTTTGACGCGTTGTGAATTATTAACACTTTCCTTTGCGAATGAATGCGAGCGTCGTATCTTGATTGAACATTGAATCTTTTTTTAACTACGAAAAAAAGATGGAGGTTCTCAAGTCCACGCGTATATTTTTTTTAATATGTAGGGCAAAACTTGGCTAATTCGTGATATGCAGCTATTCGGTGATAGATAATTGTGTTTTATTACCAAGTTACTACTGACTTGATAAATGTACATTTTTCAATCATTATAGTATTTGCCACATTTTTAGATATAAGTTAGCAAAACTTATTTTGTCTACTATATCACAGTAAATTTAAAAAATAGTCTGATCAATGAATCGAATTTTACAAGTAAAAAACAAAACTATCACCGATTACCCAAGTTTTGCCCTATATGACCACGCATAACTTTTTACAGAATAGTCCGATTTTGACGATTCTTTTTTTATTGAAAATCTGGATGAAACTATCAGTGCACGCCGCGATGCTTGCATTTAATTTATTTAACCATCTGTATTTTTTACAATTGTATGTTTAAGTTTCACTTCAAAACTACTACACAGAATACGGAATAGAACAATAAATAAATTCTCACAATAATATTAAACATTTCGACAAATCAGCCTTCCTGCCTTCCTTGTAAATTAATTCAATGATGAGTTCAATCCTGGGAAAATGTTTAACGTAGTGAGTTTCCGGGATAAATGTGATTTATAGCGGAGAAATAGACGGAATTTAGAAATTGTCAGTTTATGCCACTTTCAGCGAATAATTGTTTCAATAGTGACTGATATACCTCGAAGTATTGTTACTCTAATCTCTCGCAACAGTTTTTAGTACAGACTGATGGTTGCATATATACCTATAACATTAGCTATCGCAACTATCGACGTAAAACCATTAGTAAGTTATTGCAATGTAACTCTTATCTCATTGTTATGAAGTATAAATTAGAATGACTTCCGTGAGTTTGATAAAACTTTCGGAAATCATTCTAAATAATACCTTATCCTACCGAGATAACATTTACATTGCAATGACTTACTAATGGTTTTACGTCATTCAAATTTGATCGTGAATGCACTGCTTAGCTGCCCACTAATTGGGATCGATTAACAGAATTTATACGTCAAGAGAAAGAAAAGTATCTATCAACTGTACAATAAAAAGTAGTAAAGGTATTAGTGTCTACTGCAGCAAAACAGAACAAATTAATAACTTAGCGATGGATCGAACACGAGCTATCTTATATTGTATCAGTTATGTATCGTTCAATTATCTGTTAATGCTCGACTGCGTTTCATATCTGCGCACTTTTTTATCTTTAAAGCCTTACTTGAAGTAAAGTATTCTGCTGACTTAATTATTCTCAAATTCCGAAATGAGAACTTGAGAAGAAAATTAATTTAAATGTAATCTTTACACTTTAATTCAATAATCGTCACGAACAGAATACTCTTTAGACTAGAGAGGGACCAGAGATTTTTTTCCTTTCTTTTCTCTCTCTCTCGAATATATAGGTCAAGGTTAAGAGCCATCTTAAAAAAAACTCTTGAAAACTTCCGTGAGCATGTGTACTAGACGTTCAAATACTATTGTTTTAACCTCAAGCATAAGTGCCAAGTTCTTGGTTCCAGAGCCTCAACATTCTTGCTGCTTACTCAAGATGTCGATCAAACTCAGGAGGCGTGAACAAAACACTCGCTTTCATATCGTTGTCGGTTCGAAATCAATACCTACGACCTTATGTTCACCGAATCATAATATTATAGATCTCAACATGTTATTGTACACCACAAAAGCATCTTAGCTCATCAAAATTAAAGGCACATTATCTTAGCGTTATCTTTCATCGGACATTTCGTTTGATTTCCATTGAAGAGACGTGCCGAGATAATACAAAACTACCCACATCTCATGCACAGATAAAAGACACAGAGATAATTGACTCTCGATTACGTCACATCTTCAAGAGAGATATAATTAATCGTATATAAGAAGAAATAAAAGAATATTGTACAGTTTTTCAATATGGCTTCAGCCATACTCTGTTGTACGTTCGTCCTGCTATTATATCTACAGGTGATTGTTTATCTTTTTTGTTGAAGTTATTTACTGTTTTAATGATATTAATATTGTTATTTGTATTTCTAGGGAAATTACGCACAACAAGGTTTACACAACAATCAAAATGTAGGCGTAAATAACGCTATCAGGTTTCAACAACAAGCGCTACAGCGGACGAGCACACCAAATAACATGAACCAAGTGCCAAACGGAGGATTTAACATGAATTTGCCGCAGCAGTCTAATTTCCCGCAGCAAGGCAATTTGCAACAACCTATCAGTGAGAATTTTCAGGGGAATTTGCAGCCATCATTGAGTTTGCAAGCCAATTTGCAGCCACAAGGATCAGGGTCACTTGGTAACATACAGTTCACTAAACAAGGATCAGCTCAGTTGCCGCCTGGATTAGTCATCAGTCCATCTATTTCACAAAGTTGCCCCACTCAGACGAGTAACGGTTGTAGACAAAATGCTCAAATGAATCAGCAGCAATACAATATGGGACCGTCTTCAAATGTGTTTCCGTCACAAACACAGAACGCGCCCTACTCATCTAATTCACTTGCGGAATCAGCGGCTCTAAAGGGCGATCCTTCGTTGTTATCCCTTTTTGCACCTCAAAATAATATCGCCCAACCCCAACATAACCAACAGATGGCAAATTTTATTCCCTCGCAGAATCAATTACCGGACGTGCAAAAACAGTTTTTGGTTGGAGATCTCCAGTCCCAGTCTTCTGGACAAAACCAACCTAGCGTAAACTATGCACAGACTCAATTTAGAGGAAATGGTGCAGATATCCGGCCAACTATCACTATCCAAGCTTCACCAGTGTCACCACAGCAGTACCAAGCCATAGTGACTTCTGTAGCCAGCCAACAGCCTTATATAACAGTGCAAGCTCAACCTTTCACCAATTACCTGCAGAATCACCAACCACAACAAATGGTAGAGGAACCATCAATACTCAACCTAGTTCTATCTGAACTTCAGGCCTCTGATCCTCAGTATAACATGTATCCTCCTTACTCGATACAAAAGAAGGAGTCAAAATCAAACCTGAAATCTTTGATCCCGTTAATAATCAACTTGTTAAAAGAGAAGAATAATTGTGGTTGCCACAATTGTGGGTGTCCTAATAACGGAGGCGGCTCCGACAATGTCCCTGAACCTAAAATATTCAGTGGGTATTCCAGTCTGATGAATTATGGTCAAGGAACAGTAGAAACTACTACGAAAGCAAGTAATGTCGAGGAAACCAAGAGTAAAAGTTATAAAAAAGAAAAGAAGAATGTGCGAAAAAAAGTAGTTAACGTTTACAGTTCAGAAGAGTCAAACGAATCTGATTCAGAAGATGTGACCTCGAGTGAAGAAGACTAAATATTATTAGACCCTGACAAAAACCAGAGGATCTAGACAAAGTCACATTCTATCAGCGATGAAGATGATGGAATAATACAAAATGTATTGGATTTACATAATTATGCTACCGAAAAACATGTCAATCCTGTTAAAAGACGTTGTAAAAATACAAAAACGCTTTAAAGCGATTGGTGATCAAGATGTTTTGTACGTGATAATTATTAATAAACTTTATAAAATAATCGTAAAATTAAGTATTTATTTTACTTTCGGTAAACACTTTGGTATAAATAAAAAAAGAAAATAGAAACTTTAGTATTTATTGGAACTTAATAAGATATTGTACTTAAATTGTAATTGATGTTTAATTTAATCTTGTTTTATGACCAAATCATTTAGCAATGGTTTGGTCTTAATAAGATTAAACTTCCGTTTGGCTTTCATTAATCTCCCTTCATTTACCCAATCAATCCAGTCTTCAATACATCATCTACTTCGGCTAAATGTTGAATTCCGTCGTTCAATTTCTATTTAAACCTCTATCAAACGAAGTGCTTGGTATTTAATTTTGGGCACTTCAATAAGCACTAGCATAAGCCATAATAATGGAGCCATATGAAGTGGCTATACACATGTGGCCAGTTTCAAGCACAATGTTCGAATTATGAATGTCATCCATAACCTGTTTGCTAGCCGTTAATCAGGCATTTGTGGTAGAACTTAAAGTAAGCACTAATGGTTAATACTGGATTAGAGTTATTTGATTCCAGCTGGGTTTCTAATACATGCATATTTTATTAGGCGTCACTAAATACCTATAACAATAAAGTACAATATCTTAAATGATTATTCATTTTGGTAAAGATTGAACTTTGAGACAAAAGCTGCAAAGGAACTTGCTATAAAATCTCACATGCACATCAGCTTAGAGGCTGGTAATATTTTCTGATAACTTACATTACCTATATCAATAATTTGAAGATTGACTGTTCAGGTACGGGCACAAAACTACACGAAAATAAATTGAGCCTAAACTAGCATTAACTACCGAAATCAAAAGGCGCTGGTTCTTGGTAGTAAAACAAAAGTATATATCAGTCAATCAAAAGTAATAAACAATATGTGGCGAAAGCATAGACAAATGCTATAAAAAGGTAAAATATCATAAAATGCTTAATGTAGACTTGTGTAAGACGAACGACCAGATAAGAGCGAACTATCTAACTAAAACTATTAAGTAGTACTAGCCACTTGGGCAGAAGATTAACAATTTACTCATCACACAGGTGACTCATTTTCTGACACATCCACCTGTTCTCTATCTCTGACGACTGTTCAAATACCAGCTGAACAAAGACCTTTTAAAACACAAAGAAATGTTCGTCTTAATCATTCTGTATAAAATCTGTGTGTGTCTGTACTTGTCTTACATTCGTAATCACTACAATGTCGTCCACAAGTCTCATTATTCTTCTCACAGTCGTCGTGGCTTTTAACGTGAGTTTCTAACTTTATTATACTAATATTCTTGCTTAGTTTATGACGGTAAGGCTGGTAATAATATTGTTTTATGGACAGTGATAATTAACAGAAATGAGTTAAGTTTCAGTGGGGGCTGGTGGGTTTACGCCAGTAAGATAGTGATTTCAATAATTGTTAATAATGTTTGGATGCTCTACCTTATATCTAAACCATAATAAAAAAATATAGTTTACTAGCCAAGTTATACGGACATCCTAACTTTAATATTATATGTAAATGCGAAAGAGAGTTTGCTACGCTTTCACGCTAAAACGGCTGAACGGATTTGGATGAAATTTGGCACAAAGGTATACATATGTGCTATGTGCCAAATTTCCTACCGGGACAAAAAGTATCCTATGTCCTAACAAAGGATACTTTTTATCCCGATAGTACGTTCCTGTGGCATAATATCCGAACTCAACGCGGGTGCAGGCTAAAGCTAACGCTTCATAAATATCATTTTATTCTACAGAAGATAAAATTAGAAATGTTGACAAACACACGAAATTAGTCAACTTGTTAGCACTCATTTATTTAGCATGTAATCGGTATTGTAGGTGAATAATTAAAGATTTTCATGTCAAATTATATGATAATTACAAGCGGCGAGGTGTGAAGTTTTGTAAGAGAGAAGCAGAAGCGAAGCCAGTTTTAACTTACATATTAATAAAGTAAAAATTAATTTATTAACTTAAAAAGAGGCGTTTTTGTTATTAGAATGTTATAGTGAATTAAATACCCGTAGTGTAACCATATTCTTTAGCATTAGTAGACACTACTGACTGTGCCATTTTTCAATAGCGGTAGAGTTGCTGATGCGAACCTCCAAAGGGAAGCCGGTAGGAATCGTGTTATGTATATGGTGCTTTCGCCTCTGATAATTACTCAGTTTACTGTAATAGACGCGAAACAACTATGTTCTGACCATCTTAGAGGACATCTTTTGTGAGGACGAATGTATCCGTAAGGTTTTTTATAGAGCCGTGAAGCCGTCCAGTTGACAAGGCAAAAACAACCTGACTAAGAAATATTACTACTTCATGATGTCATGCCTATTCACACTTCTACATTTACTAAATTCATTACGAGTTATATACTTAAAATGATAAAGCACAAGACGTGTATATTTGGAACCGCGAATCCCAGAAAAAGTGTATTAATTAAAAACGTGACTTTATCAATTGCTTCCTGAGTTGAAATTGTAGCTTTTACAATTATTTTCCTTACAGGCAAGGGGAATGTTTTGTGGGACAAGACTGTGTCATTATTATTCTACACGTGTACCGAGCCTTTGTTCAATCGATTCTAGGTAATGATTTACATTACCTAGAATCCATTGAACTCCTTAAATATATTGGGAGACCGCTCGACATGTTCTCAGAAAGTCAGACTAATATTTAACTGTCGTCTCTATTTCGTAATGAAATCTACTGTAAATTGTTATTAAGTTAACTAGACTAAACTATCTAATTTCCTTATTTTCATTGCTGCTATTTTGGCCCAAGTAAGTACTAGATGATTATATTTTGCTTAGCTCGATCTCACGCTGACGTGACGGCAATAGATATTCTAACTTTTTATCTTATTTTAATTTTAATTGATTTTACTTTAGTTAAATTTTAGTTTTTGTTTTCCTGTTTTGCAATAATCACTTTGAAAATGTCACAACTCTGACTCGCAAGATACAGGCAAATGGCTAGTTTGGGGGTCACCGTGTATTCTATTCTTGTACAAATTGTGATTAATAAATACATTTGAAATTTGAATTTGAGATTCCAAGGCTTTGAGCTGTTTTGGACAGTTTTGACCAACGCTGCAACGGTATCAGAAGGTTCACTCAATATATGCTTCTGCAACTTGCCTTTGTATGTCTGCAATTCTTTCAGACGTAAAGGTAAAGCCATGCTTCTCAGTAGGTCATTCTCAAGCTCCTTAGCACTGTAAGGCTTTGAATATGTCGTACAAGCATCATCTAATAACATTAGTCGAAATCGGCTTAGATCGGCTTAGCGGGCGCAGTGACCGAAGTGTCCCCTGGGCCTCTGACCTCAGTCCTCATTGTTTTAGAGGCAGACAGAGCGTTAAGGATACATATGAACATTATATTATATTGTCACGGTCGTCACGCGGAGGATCAGCTGAATTCTAAGCTCGTCTCGTTTTGGTAACTTGAGTGTCACTGGGTTGGGTTCATGAAGATTTGCCGTTAGGTCTGCGGTTAACGATCTGTGGTTATTAAAACCTTTTTTAGACACAACGCAATGGATGGCATTATCATGTATACAGATTAGGTTACCTACTTCCTATACTAAAGTACAAAGAAGTGCTTGCACATCGTTAATTTCTAAAAAATATATTTTGGGTTTTTTGGTTGTTTTGTAAGAGTTACAACCTTCCAGTTTTGATACACGTAGATTCATCTCCATTGTTTGAGAGGTGTTTAAATTTGCTATCTCTTGCTCATCAATATGATGTCTTGACTATTGTGATAGTCAAATTCTTTTTGTATATACGCCCAGGTCACGAAGGTCACCGACATTTACTTAAACGATCTCTCCTTACAGATGGCCGACGCGAACCCCTGTGGCTATCCACAGTCGGTTCACCATGGAGGTTGCAAAGGTGGCTGCAACGGGCCAGTACCTTATAGTCAACCACCACCGGGCTATGGCATACCTATCGTGATAAAAGAGGATAACAGCACTATAGAGAAGATTCTGCCATTGTTGCTCATTCTGCTAACACAGTGATGCTTTAGCTGAATATCTGGTCCAAGGAAGGATCTGACTATTGTGTGTTTGAGTGAATGGTCGAATCGAAAAATTGTTTGAATGTCTACCTGTGTTATATATTGGTAAAGTTTTCTAATAAATATTTTTTGTTTATTGTTAAAATAAACAGTGATAAATAAACGTTGTATTCAAGAGTCTATATGTTAGCATGGTCTTTGTTGTCAGCGGTGCAAAATGCCTAGCAAATGTACCACCAGTTTTTCTCAGTGGTGTTCACATAGACAGAGTGGACCATTTAAAATATTTAGGGCGTATAGTTCAAAATTCAAAATATTTTATTTCACATAAGCCTACATGGGCACTGAACCGGAAAGAACTTCCACAATACACATACATAGTCACGGCTGACCTCAAGGATCATGCTGACATCGAACGAGAGCGGAGGGCTTGGTCAAAAAGAGCGAATATGCTAGCCCGCAGGTTTGCACGTTGTTCCAATCAAGTTAAGATCACACTTTTTAAGGCATATTGCACCTCACTGTACACATACAGCCTGTGGGCGCGCAACACACCGGCGGGCTACAGCGCCCTCCACGTCCAGTATCAAAATGCCTTCAGGGCGGTGTTGAGGCTGCTTCGCTTCTGCAGCGTGTCTCGGGTTTGTTTGCGGAAGAGCGCACCGAAAGTTTTCACGCCACCATGCGCAAGCGGTACGCGTCCTTAGTGCGCAGGGT
Organism: Fissipunctia ypsillon; assembly: GCA_947568875.1. Classification (NCBI taxonomy): domain Eukaryota; kingdom Metazoa; phylum Arthropoda; class Insecta; order Lepidoptera; family Noctuidae; genus Fissipunctia; species Fissipunctia ypsillon. The sequence goes on along the minus strand of OX387645.1, from coordinate 10,254,866 downwards.
GCGGGCCAGCTCCAATACTGTCATGAGGGGCAATTCCCGTAATTTTAGGAACGTTCACAGTCTGATCTCTTTTTCAATATGTCAAAAATACCTTTATTTTTCCCATATTTTTGACAAGTTTTTGACATTCGATTGCCGCTGAGATGTGATTGCGATTAGATTTTGAACGTTTTTAGTTACGAGAATTGGGCTTCTGGTGATGATCGCGGAGCGCCCCTACATTAGACATTGCTGTAACAGACGTTTATAGACAGGGCACTTCATTTTGATCAACATTAACCTTGACATATAGGTACATATTTATAATGGCTGGTTTGTATTTTGTATTGTTCTTCTAAGATTTTTTTTTTAAATTTTATATTTTGGATTCTGTGACAATTTGTATCTTTTAATCTTCGTTTATTTTATTTTTTTAATTGCATTGACATTTTATTTAAATTTTAAATTTTGTGGCAGTATTGTGAAATTTTATGTTATGGTCCTACCTGAATTAAATGATTTTTTTTGATCTATTTTTTTTCTCTTACTATCCATTTTTAATAAGCTAAAAGCAAGTCTACAATTTCCGACTGATGGATGTAAAATAATGTTCTTAGAGTATGATATAAAATTATCACTTTACAAAAGGGACTTCAAGGCTAAATTGAAGCATTACCTACTGGAAGGCTGCTATTATTCTATTATTGATATTTAAATTGTAAACATACATGTTATACTGGAAATTTGTCATGATTGTTATTTTTGTTAGGTACATTTAGTCTAAAAATCTGCTATTGTTCTTTTACATTTATATGACATATAAGTAATTGACATTGGAAATCTGACATTTAATTATTTGTAGCATTATTATTCTAATTATTTAAATGACATTTATTTATTATTATTATTACTTTTCCTCATAGTAATTAAGTGGCATGTATTTTATTGTTGTTTTTTTTTTTGTATTTTTAAGTTATAAAATCATTTTTAATATTCGACACAATGTAGAAGTTGTTATGAATAAATAAATAAATAAATATGATATAAAAGAAACATTATCGAGATAGAATGCTATGAAATTCCTAGACATTTACAAATAGAGTTAGGTAACATATCGGCATTACATACTTTACATAACTTTACGTGACAATGTACTCGATGTTAAGTAATTTTGGTGACCTCTGATAAGGAAATAGTATCGTACGAAGAATATTACTAAAATCTGTGATATTATGACAAGATTTAATGGTATAAAAGTTGTAGATTAGTATCGCAAAATATTATAACGTCAACAATGGCTTCCCTAGCGTGGCTTGCTTGCTTAGTTGTTCTCTCCAACGCCGTAAGTAACAATTACTATTTTATTTTCATCTGAGTATACCATATTTTCATATTTCTTTTTAGTTTTTCATGGAAGACTAGAGTTCCAAAAGTATAAAATCAATTCCTCTTGTTCGTTCGGAATCTTTGAAATATCTAATTCCTTGCAAGCAGACTAAATATTGGGTTGGCAACTAAATACTGACTCACTTTCGAATGAAACAAATATTAATATTTACATAACATAACATCACGCCTTGTTTCCCCGAAGGGTTAGGCAGAGGTGTACTTAAAGTACACCCACATTTCGCCAGTATTAATATTTGTATTCATTATTAAAAACTAAAATTCGACGATATAATCGCCATGTAAATCTATAATTTGTTTCCATCTATCTGACAAAGATTGAATGCCTTGCTCCCAGCAATCAACGGTCTGCTGTTTAAAAAAGTTATCTAGTGTATACTCCACTGCGCTAAAATCATTAAAGCGCTGTCCACGCAGAAAGTTTTTAAGAGAGCGAAACAGATGATAATTGGAGGGCGCTAAGCCTGGAGAATACGGTGGATGCGGAACTGTAGTCCAGCCTAACTCCTGCAATTGCTGATGTGTGGCGGAAGCAACGTGAGGTCGCGCATTGTCGTGTAGCAAGTGGATGTTGATTTTTCTTCGCCTTTTTTTTTCACAGCAGCCGCGAACTTACGAAGCTGATTACCATAGACGTTGGCGTTGACAGTTTGTCCTTCGGGGAGTACTTCATAATAAATGCCGCCTGCATCCCACCAACAACAAAGCAAAACCTTCCGTTTATGAGTTTGTTCTTTGACTTGGATTGGCGATTCTTCTCCTCGTGGTAACCCGTAGGCTTTACGCTTGTCATTCTTATACAGTATCCAACTCTCATCTCCTGTTACTAAATCACTTAGAAACTCCTTTTGTTTGGGCTGGAGGAGCAACGATTGACAAATCGATATTCGGGCAGCTCGGTTTGCCATACTCAACTGATGCGGAATCCATTTTGCCAGCATTCGCCGATATCCCACTGCATGCAGTCGCTTTTCGATAGCCGTGTGACTGCAGCCAAGTGCCTGCGCTAACTCGCGAGTAGTAGCATCCGGGTTTTGATTTAATTCTGCTAGCAGCATGTCGACATCCAATATGACTCGTCGACCTGAATGGGCTCGATCCTCTAGTGTTGTATCGCTGGATCGAAAGCGATGAAACCATCGACTTACAGTTGACTGTGTGACTATGCCTTCTCCAAATGCGTTGTTAATATTCGCATTTGTCTGCCTCGTACTGGAGCCACGTTTAAACTCGTAAAATATTACAGCTCGAATAGCGTGCTGGTCCATGTCATGGATTAAACTGCCATAGACGCGCTCTAGCCGCCTTTTATTTATTCAATAATAAAGCTTCGGAATGTTCTAGATTTATCTAAAAAAAGAACTTTCTAGTTCAATGCGATAAGAAGAAAGAAATTTTTTTTCAAAGTGAGTCAATACTTTGTTGCCAACCCAATAATTAAAAAACTTATAGAGTTGAGCTAGGATGGACAATCTTACAGATCTATCTCTGTTCTGGCCAAACAGTTTTAAAATCTATTCCCAGCTTATATATTACATAACATAACATCACGCACACCTTGTTTCTCCGAAGGTTTAGGTAGAGCCACACCCACATTTCACCAGTTATGTTTAAGTCCCATGTAATAGGGGGCGAGCCTATTGCCATCTACCGGGTACAAACCCAGACTCCGGGCTGCTACTGAGAAATTCCAGATAGAAAAACCCAATAACACTTTGCCCGACCTGGGAATCGAACCCAGGACCTCATGCTCAGCAGTAGCACATGCGACCACTACACCAACGAGGCAGTATACAGGGTGTAAGAGACAGCCCTCCGCAAACTAACAGGGTGCATTCAGCTCCTTATTTTGAATCATATTCCACCGGAAATATTCACAGGAAATTTTTTATTTTTTTACTCGTATTTTCAGTTACTATTCCTTTATTTTAATGTAAAATTACATTCTCTGTACGCAGCACTCCATTTATGTAAATAAAACAGCTAAAATCAAAAAATCAGCAATGGATGTTGAAATACTTGGCAGCTGAAGGCTCGCTGCGCTGCCGTTCGCTAAGCGCGTTTTGCCACGGTAACGATACATTGCGTGTGAGGTAATAAAACAAATCATGTTTATTGGGTTCCCATAACGTTCCTGAAATAATTTAATGTACCGGTCATCTTAGTATGATATACTGAATTTACCCCATCAGTCTGCGGAGGGCTTTTTTTTTTTGTGGTTGGAAATCATCAAATGCCTTCTCCCGCTCTGGGCGTAGCGGGAGGGCGTGTCAGACTTTTACTGACTAAAACCCACCCGTGTTCCTTCTATTGCCTGTGCCGGGGCCACGGTAACTCTTTCGAATATCCCGCAACCCTGGCTGCTGGCATTGGCCCTAACGGACCCCTTCAATGTTGCTGACATCTCTTTGAGGCGCGCGTGCAACACAACGCGCCATCGACTCGGGCCTTGTCCTTATCGGACGGCGAGCTACCCATTGCTCGCCGTCCGCAAGCCCGCGCCTATGGTGGCCAGGAATCGGCTGCCAATTCCCGACGCCAAGGGCGTCTCCTACGGCGACTAGGGGCGTAAGGGCGCAAAGCTTGCCTCTCCCTCACGCGTCCCGCCTCCTCCTTCGCGAGCATTACTGCTTCGCAGAAGGAGGTAATAGCTTCGCATGTACTCTCGCTCCGTACCATGGCCTGGACCAGGGCCGGACGCGAGACATCGCCGCCGCCGATCGCTTCCGCGAGGACACGGCGGTGCTCCGCCCAAGCCGGGCAGACCTCCACCGTATGCTCCACCGTGTCGTCCGGGCGATCCACACAGTGGTGACACCCGGGCGTTTCCTCCCGCCTTATCTGGAACAGGTACCTCCCGAAGCACCAGTGTCCGGTGAGAACCTGCGTCAGGAAGGTGGAAGGTGAGGACGCCGTGGCGCCTCTCCAGCCACTCCTCAAAGAGGGGACTTATCGCCGCAATTGTGGAGGGCTGTCCCTTACACCCTGTATTTATATTAATTTTCCTTTATTTTTCCAGGTATTACTGATCCAGGCCCAATATGCACCGCCCTGCTTTGGATCGCAAGGATTTCCCGGCTACGGGCCCCCACCTCCTTGCCCCGTCATAGTGAAGACGTGCCACGATGACGATGGCATTAAGAGCATTCTGCCTATCCTACTCCTCATGCTGTGTGACAATGGGGGCTTTGGAGGAAATTGCGGTGGATGCTGCGGTGGATGCTGCTGTGGATGCTGCTGCTGTTGCTGTGGGTGTGGAAGCGGCGGCAAGTGCGGTGGCCAGACCATCCCCATTCCTTACCCCATTCCATTCCCGATCAACAGCCCTGTTGTGTATAACTAAATAGTGCAACTATGTAAAGTGTATTTTTCTGTAATCACCTTATTTGATTAACAAACATGGTAATACTAGCAGCGCCCCGCATTTTCACCCGCATAAGTCTCGATCCCATAGGGATATCAGGATGAAAAGTACCCTATGCGTTAATCCAGGTTATAAACCATCTGTGTGCCTTTCATCCAAATCCGTTCAGTACTTTTTGCGTGAAAGAGTAACAAAAATCCATCCAACCTCACAAACTTTACCATTTATAATATTAGAAGGATAGTATAATACGATTAGTTGTTCTTCTTCTACATGTCGCTGGCACGATAGTATTTCTTATTGGGCCAAAACTTCGCAAATATTTAAGGGTTAACCACTTATACAAGATGTAACATAAATTACGCACAACCTATTAAGGGATCATTGTAATCATCATTATGAACAACTTTTACTATGGGACCAAACCTGAAATCGCGAAAAAAATCAGCTGTTCCCTACAGCTACAGCAGCAGTTTTTTTTGCGATTTCAGGTTTGGTCCCTTGTATAGACGAGTACAGAAAAATACACTTTAAAGAAATTTCTGATATTTATAATTCATACTGTATGTGTCACTTAGAATATTCAAGAATATCCTGCCTAAAACTGATGGATGCTTTAAAAGGGAACAGGGCCTGCGATTCTCAATACAAGTGTATTCCCCTTTATTCTTCGTGAATAATGCCTCTAGAGCAATCATTTATTTTTCATAAAATCAAGGTCTGCTGTAGATACGTCCCTGTCATTTCCTTTTTTTCAGCAATTAATTAGTAAAGAAAATATGACCCTCCAAAAATTACAAAAAATGTCCTATTTTTACCGCCGTAATCAGAGGACTACCAGACCAATTCCAAAACGTTTTTAACATAACAGAAAATAATAGAGACCTAGACATACTCTTTCTTAAAATTTTAATGTAAAACATAATGAGGAAGGTCGGGCAAAGCTAATTGTAGATGGCATGATCATAGCTAGGTCCCCATGGCCTACAATAAGTTTGACATTTCGTTCAGTCATGAGTTTACTTTTATTTCACTATTTCGTTATTTTCGGTGATTTCAATATTTTAAATCAAGTAAATGATATGGAAAGTGTCAGAATTTAAAACCATAAATATATCCGCAAAGTCACTTTCTTCAAAATATTTCTACTCTGTTTAATTTATAAAACATCTCTACGAATAGCTTTAAGCCACCATCTTTTATTTTAGGGTCTCTCGGGAAATGGTGGACTCCAATTTTGAAGTATTTAGTAACACAGCAACGCATAATTTTCGCAAAAATAAAATAAAACCACCTCACGCCTTGTATACGATGAGCACGATGGAGCATACGGTGGCTTGTGTTGGGAACTAGCTACGACAGCGCCATTTTGACAGTTGCCTTCCCCATTGAATCGGCTCAGTTTTCGAAGAGAAAAACGGGGAATCCGAAACGTCGACCTCGTCAAAATTTTTGTGACATAATCGGTCTGAGCTACAGCTGTCCCTATTGTACTCTGAACTTGGTTGTTCGGGCGCAGCGCGACGGCAATAGTTTCTTCAAATAACTATTTTTCAAATTCCTCGCAGGGCCCATTCCCTTGGGCACGCCACAATTAAGGCGATAAGTCCCCTCTTTGAGGAGTGGCTGGAGGCTTCTCCAGCCAGTCCTCAAAGAGGGGACTTATTGAATACGCCGTGGCGCCTGCCACGGCGTATTCACCTTCCGCCTTTCTGACGCAGGTCCTCACCGGACACTGGTGCTTCGGGAGGTACCTGTTCCGGACAAGGCGGGAGGAAACGCCCGGGTGTCACTACTGTGTGGATCGCCCGGAGGACACTGTGGAGCATACGGTGGAGGTATGCCCGGCTTGGGCGGAGCACCGCCGTGTCCTCGCGGAAGCGACCGGTGGCGGCGATCTCTCGCGTCCGGCCCTGATCCAGCCCATGGTACGGAGCGAGAGTAGATCGGAAGCCATCACCTCCTTCTGTGAGGAAGTAATGCTTGCGAAGGAGGAGGCGGGACGCGTGAGAGAGAGGCAAACTTTGCGCCCTCACGCCCCTAGTCGCCCAGGAGACGCCATGGGCGTCGGGAATTGGCAGCTGATTCCCGGCCACCGTAGGTGCGGGCTTGCGAACGGTGAGCAATGGGTAGTTCGCCGTCCGGTAAGGACTAGGCCCGGGTCGACGGCTCGTTGTGTTCCACACGCACCTCAATGAGATGTCAGCACTATTGACGGGGTCCGCTAGGGCTGATGCCAGCTAGGGTTACGGGATGTTCGAAAGAGTCACCGTGGCCCCGGCACAGGCAACTGAAGGAACACGGGTGGGTTTTAGTCAGTAAAAGTCTGACACGCGCTCCTGCTCCGCCCAGAGCGGGAGAAGTCATTTGATGATTTCCCATACAAAAAAAAAGGCCCCGTTCCCTCTTAATGCTTTCGCGGACGCGGAAAACGGGACATAATAGAAATTTTATTGTTATGACGTCCATAGACGTTTAGCGCCCGCGAAAAGCTCATAAGACTTTTAAGGAAAAATGCACTATTATGTTTGACCAAACTTTTTACTGCGACAGTAATTAAATCGACTGTTTGATTCGTGATCGAGAAATGGCGAATACAAATCATTCAGTTGATGTTGTGGTGAATCCAATTTGAATATGAGTTTACGTAGTCTCCTTTCATGATTATAGTATATTAGTTTATGTTTGTTTTGTTAAATAAATATATATTTACTTACATAATTTTATTGCTGTTTTATTCTTCAATTTTTAATAAAATCAAATCATTTATTCGCATAGAATGTAGGTATTGTACAATAAAGTTGTTACTTATAAAAATATAGTGAGCCGGGTACATTCTGCCTGAGTTTTGGCATGCAAAATTTAACAAATGTCATTTAAGTCATTATCAATAAGCTTATGACTAAAATTATGAAGTCAATAAATGATTTTAACAAGTCTAACAAGTTAAAGCCTAATTCTTGGAATTTTCAACAACATTTTAATGTTTTAAAACATACGTAATCAGTCGTATTATCAGTCTATAATGTTCCCACTGCTGGGACACAGGACTCCTCTCTTCGAGAGGGTGGCGCGGGCCCAGTGCGGGTTTATAGATGTCACATGTCTCGAATTTTCGGTTCTAGGACATGCCGGTTTCCTCACGATGTTTTCCTCCACCGTTTTGAGAACAGTGGTGATGAAATAATTTACACAAAGTAAAGCGCCTGTCTAGGTTCGAACCTACGACTTAAAACTCGTAAGTCACGGCCGTTACCACTGGCCCACTACTGCTCTATGTCTTAAAAGTGAAGCCCAAAAAACATGCTCTCTTCGTATTGAAATGAAATTATTTAGGCCTAAGATTAATGAAGATAGTGCTAATGCAATATCTTCATTAATCTTTTTACTTACATAATGGTGCACTAATGTGCACTATGAAATTATAAGGTGACTGCGAAACAGTAATTACCAATATAATGTCATATTTTGAATACGTGTCAAAGATTGCAAAGGACACTCGGTTACATCAGTAACCGAGTTAGGTTTGGAAACACACAGTATATATATAGAGTACACGATATGTGTTATTTTGTTCACATGTCAGCCTTCAAAATGGGTTCTAAGAACCTTTTCGTGTTTACCGCTCTCTTGCTGGCTTGGAAGGTAAGTTAAACAATGCAACTGCTTTAGAATAATAGAAAAAATCCCAGTAACACAACTATGCATTTTGGAAAGAATTAAGTATAAAAAGGAAGATCTAAGACTTGTCATATCATATTTATCATATTTTTTTTTTATCATATTTGTCCAGGTGTACGGCCAAACAGCCCGCGTTGAGTACATCAGCCAGCCCTGCACCACAACAGTCCCCACCACCGTCCAGCCCAATTCTCAGCTCGTCGTGCCAGCCTTGTGTACGCCAGTCATTTCACCGTGCGACTCCTGCATCCAAGAGTGCGTCCCTATCATGCCCTGCTACAACGGTTACAATGGTTACTCCAACTACGCGCCCAGCTACCCACAACCTATGCCTCCGATCATCATGCTGGATGACGCTGATGACAACTGGCACCAGATTCTCTATTTCCTCCTTTTCGCAATGAGAAACAAGAGAAACTGTGGCTCTGGCAACTTCGGAGGTAACAGCGGCGGCTATAAGGGAGGCTGTGGCTGCGGAGGAGGATACAAGTGTGGTTGCGGAGGCTGCGGAAACAATGGTGGGTGCAACGGCGGTGGCAACCGCGGAGGAGGATACGACCACAACAACCTCGGATCCAATTACTACTATATTCCCTACCCTATCCCTTACCCAATGTACGGTCCTTACCCTTACAGCTTCCCCGGAGGTTACCCTGATAACTCTTGCTGCTGCACAGAGGAGACCTACCAACCAGGACAGGGCCCCACAGATATCAACCTTTATATCAGAACAGATTCATCCTGTTGTTGTTAACTCAATTTGCATTCAGTTTGAAACAAAATGGTGTTTGAAACAAAATGGTGTCTGAAATAAAACGGTGTTTGAAATAGAACAGAGTTCGAAATAAAATGGTGTTTTCAATATTTGCATTGTTTGATTGTATTGTCATGTGATGTCATGATCTAAGGGTACGGCGGCATCCTACTGACTAATGCCCGGTTCCCGAAGTTTTTAAACGGAGTTTATTCATTCGATAGTGATTATTGGTTCGATATCATGTTTCTGAACACGTCGTTAAGGAAGAATTTAGCTTAAGAGTCGAGTGAATTACTATCGAGAGTTTATCTGACAGCCTCAAAAACAGAGCATAAGGAAGGAAATCGCTTATAAATAGATAATTGTGTCGAATCAACCTATTAAGAGTTTAAACTCCGTTTAAGAATTCTTCAGAAACTGGACATAAGCCAGCGTTTATACCAGTGCCCCTCCCCGATAGATGAAGAGTCTAGGACCCCAAAAAAGTCTTACGTCTTGGATTTTCAAAACGGGCGAGTCTAAGAAAAATCGGAGGCCTATGTCAAAAGACGTCTTTCAGCTGAAATGGTGATGACAATAATGATGACTAACGAAAGAAATAAACGTTTAGGTTAAAAATAATTTTTTGACGTACACTTCAGTCACCATAAGGGGACTTAGCGAGTTTAGTATTACGAAATATGGGAACGCATAAGATTTTACAAAGCAACAATTATTTAAAACTAGCTACTGCCCGCGGCTTCACCCGCGTGGGTCCTAATTCTTTTTCTAAAATAAAAGTACCCAGAGCTGATGTTATAAGGATAACATCAGCTATCTGCCAGTGTAAGTCCCGTCACAATCGGCCCAATAGCCGGAACAAACAGACAGACCGACAAAAAATGTTTTGTGTACCGTATATTATACTTTCCATCATCTTCATTTTGACATTACAAACAGACACTTCAATGTTATTTATATGTGTATAGATAATTCTACTTTTGGATTGAGCAACTCGACCACGTCCTTGATGAAATTTCTAGTAATTATTGTTTTGTGTAATTATTACGAAATATCGTATGACCTATATTATATCAGTACTACGAAAAGTAATATAAACGGGAATCCTATGAGTCCACCGGCATATGGTAGGTATGTGTGAACGGCGAGATGACTCGACTAAAGAGAATATTAAATATATTACTGTTAATAATACAGGTTAGTGAGCTCATATTATATTATTACTAGAAATAGTTAATAAAATAAATAGATAGTTTAAAATAAAAAGAATGGATGCACTAGAGGCTCATAGGCTCACCTGTGAACGTCATGGCATCACATAAAATGACTAGGTATTTCTCTATACATTTTATGTGGTGATATGAGAATTTCTCCTTATAAAACTCTGCCACATCAGTCTTTCAACATTGTGACTAAGGGAATTAACAAGATTCTAGTTAGTTTGTATTTATCATCACCATAATAGGGCAAAACTTGGGTAATCGGTGATAGTTTTGTTTTTTACTTGTAAAATTCGATTCATTGATCAGACTATTTTTTAAATTTACTGTGATATAGTAGACAAAATAAGTTTTGCTAACTTATATCTAAAAATGTGGCAAATACTATAATGATTGAAAAATGTACATTTATCAAGTCAGTAGTAACTTGGTAATAAAACACAATTATCTATCACCGAATAGCAGCATATCACGAATTAGCCAAGTTTTGCCCTATATTAATGTTGTTATGGCAATATGTAGAGAGTATATTCAACCGAGTCCTGGAAAATTCAAGACACGTAGCAATTTCTTCTAGAAAATATCGCAAGTTTGTTGAAGTTTTTATTGCGATAAGTGTCAGATGAAATAGGAGCCACCGGTAACTGGAAAAGTCTTGTTTTCTTTTTGAATTAAACTTTCACGATAAAAAACGAATGTTTATGATAGTTTCGTGGCACCTAGTTTTTTTTTCATGGTAGCCTGTCTTGGCCCACAGTTCAACTTTCACTGAAGCGTTACGTTTTTCGATTAAGCAACCTATTTTGCAGAGGGTCTCATGTAGAGCAATAAACTGTAATCTATGTTAATCTATGTTGTAATTTTTATGTTTTAGCTTAACTTAGCTTTGAGCCTATGGTTGCCCCAAGATCCAGACGGCTATGGATTGTATGGCAACCAAAATGGCGAACTATGTGGCAACCACTACAACTCATACGCCAACTTATATGGCCATCTGTACGGAAGCGCATGTGATAACCCGACCTGCAACACATGTGGCAACCTGAATAGTATCGTTTACGGCGAGGTTTGTGGCATTCCGACCTGTAACGCTTGCAGCAATGCACTAGGTGGCAACCCAAACATCAATATATACGGCAACGCATGTGGTGTTCCAAACTATAACGCGTGTGGGATCCCGAGCTGCAGCAACAAGTGCAACAACGTATGTGATGACCCGATTTGCAACCTGTACGGCAACGGATGTGGCAACCCATCCTGTAACCTATACGGCGAGCCATGTAGCAACCCGGGCTGCAGCGCATACAGCAACCCGTACGGCATATACGGCTACGATGCTTTTGCTCAACCAAACATCGCTCCTTACAACCAACCTTACTGGCAACCTGAAGCTGTCTGTCCCCAACCACCAGTCATCATAATAAATGACGATGATGACGGAGGTTCTAGAGATCTCCGATGTGAGGAGCTTTTTACTTTATTATTATCATCGGCTTTTAATTACAATAATAATATCCCTACCCCGTTTCCTCCTTTCGGCGGTTACAACGGTTGCTCTAAATGTAACAATAACAATAATTTCAACTGTAACAATAATTGCAACTGTAACAATAATTTCAATTGTAACAATAATTGCAACTGTAACAATAATTTCAATTGTAACAATAATTGCAACTGTAACAATAATTTCAATTGTAACAATAATTGCAACTGTAACAACAATTGCAACTGCGGTTGCTCTTGTAGCAACAGACGTAATCATTGGAATGATAATAATAACTGCAACAATTGTAATAAATGCAATAATAATGGCAACTCAGGTCCTACGTTGCATGTTACGATAGTTTTACCGATGGCTGATAAGAATACTGCAAAACCGTGTTTAACAGTCTCTTGAAAAAAAAAACTGACAGCTGTTATTTCATCATTTTCAGTACTTTACAGCTCTGTCGTGCAATGTTATTTCCTAATAGGTGTGTTAGACATTGTCCTTATCACACGTGTATTGGTTTTATTTCCCTCTGTGGTATCTAAGCGTATTATGTACAGGCCTTCATAATTACATGGTCTGTTCTTTGGAGATTCTTTTGAGAATCTGTTAAAAATGTAAACAAATGGATCAGAAAACGTACCTGGTGTGGAAGCTAATTTGTAATGCCACTTAAAAAGAGAACGCTTTGATTCGATTATTTGAATACTTAAACCTGAAATTCTAATTTCGAATCACCATAAAGTTGTTTTTCATTTTAAAATGAGGTTAATTTACTCAACAATTTAATAAAGGAATCCAAACAATAATTTTATTGTTGGAAGGATTGCATTTTATGTCAGCTATGATCCAGCTTGCTTAGCAACTAGTAAGCTGATCAAAATGAAATCTTCCGTTTTTCTAAAATACTTTTAATCAAAAGAATTTAAGAATCGCAACACAGCCTTGCAAGATCATTGACACCATATTCTATAATAGAATTAAAATGTGTTGCGATTATCTCGCTCCGTGGCTTGTTTCAACAAACAAATATAAACCAAAGCTCAACAAATGTGTAACGTTTCTGATATAATCGCTGTAACACGGTAGATTCGTGTCAATAGTTATTAATAGAACACGTTTATCCAGCAAGTAATCGAATAAGCCTAAAATCTCGCGATCATACGTAATATTTACATTGAAACAGACCTACATTTGGAACCATGATAAATAATGTGGGTAAGCAAGTATTTTAGTGTGAAACTAGAATATACTGGAAATAGACTTCGTAATTATATGTCTTGTGAAATAATTTTCAAGCTAAATATCAAATTGGTTAAAACTAAAGTCTATAAACGTTTTTTTTAGGAAAGGAGGGAGTATTTATTTAAGAAATAAAGATCTGAAAGTGAGTCCATTGTTTTATTTGTGAAATAACACGTTTACGAAAGCATATTAAATTAGAAAGACTAGACTAAGAATTTATGCCAAATACTTAGTGGAAATTGATTTATTGTCTTTAAAGGCCTTTATTAACAGAAAGGTGAACAAAAGATCTTATTCTAAACTAGCTGTTGCCCGCCGCTTCGCCCGCGTGGATGTCAATACATATTATTTGGCAATAGTAGACACTAAGAAGAGTGGTTGTTCCGAAGGGAAACCGATTGGATTCGGGTTGTATGAAGGCTACGCTCCTGCTACCCATTTATCTATACTAATAATGAAGCTGAAGAGTATGTTTTTTGTTTGTTTGCTTGTTTGAACGCGCTAATCTCTAGAACTATCAGTCGGATTTGAAAAATTCTTTTTGCATTTGATAGCCAAATTCTTGCGGAAGGCTATACGCTATTTTAACATCAAGCTAGGACCCTTAGGAGCCGAGGAAAAAGAAAAAAAGTCAGAAAGAACGCTAAGCGAAAACGAAGTAACAGCGCGGGCAGGCGATACAATTCGACGGGGTGGGTCGGGGTACCAAAAATTCCACGCGGAAGTCGCGGGCAGAAGCTGGTCATTTTATAAAGGGAAGTATTTAACAGATCCTTTAAAAACTTGTTGACCTTCTAATGATGAACGCTTTTTTAAATAAATGAGCCTCTTTTTAACAGTAACTAAGCTAGGGCACACCGATCAAATGAGTTAGGTTAGGTTAGAACTGTGACGCAGTTAATTGTCTATTTAGTATTTTAATGACTCCAAAAAGAGGTGCAATAATTATTATATTAGACTCTAATACTCAAAACTCAATCATTATTGTGTTAGACTTTATTAGAGTGTCATTAATATTATTAGGAAAGCAAAATGGGAATTATTTGAGGTTCGATTAAATAAATGCCTTTTGTAAATAACACAATGACAAAGAGTATAGAACTAAATAGCTTTTTATTTAAGGACCCCACCCACAGGCATTCTCGACAACAGACAACAAACTGAGACGAGGGACAACAGTCCGATTAATAAAGTCTGTGATTAATAAGAAAATAACAGACCGCAAAAAACAGAAAGGACCAGAGACAATTTAAAAAAAGGTCGGCAAGGTCGTTACTTTGTCCCAACATCAGAAACAAAAAAAAACAGTGGTCTACCGAATTCTTTTAGTAATATCTAAATTTTTTGTAATTAATATTATTTATTCATTAAAACTTTGAAATAACTTGACTTTTTTTATTTTCCATAAATATTAACTTTATTATACAATCTCTAATTAACTAATTATACAAATACATAATATACCAAAACAAAAGGAGGCGTCGAAATACTCGTCCGCATCGCTGTCATCCGGAAACGTGCCCAGAAGACTGGCAACATTACCACGTTGAATGGCAATGCTAATTCTTTGGCCAAAGAACAAGCCAGCCCTCTGGTCACGTGAAGTGTCGACCAGTCCGTGAGAAATTTCCATAAAAAGAAGGCGCGCACTCGGGCCCCATGACCCAAGGCGTTTCGACTCCAACGGCTCAAAACTGTAGTTACCGATAAGGTATTAAGCGCCGCTGTAGAGTCTCAGCAGCCGCAGCAGCGGCGCCAGCACAGCACGCTGTGCTTGGTACATGAGATGGCGGAAGGGTGTGGACACAGGTTGCGTCCCACACCAGAGGCCTACCCACCTTCCAAGGCAACAACGTCATGCCGTCTGGTCTCTTCCCATCGTGGAATAGTTTTTAATCAGTTGCCTACGTGCTTGGTATGGCACACATACCTATATTTACGAAATCCTAGAAGGCAGTTGCCTAATTTCCACTTTGATATTGGACTATGAAAATGTATAAAAGTAGGTTTATTTTGTTTACGTGTGAAGTGTCAACATGGCTTCCGTAAAGTTTGTCGTATTCGCAGCTCTACTGCTCGTCCTGAACGTAAGTGTATTATTTTAATAATAATTAATTATAATTATTGTATTCAATTTTAGTCATTATAAATTATATTATGTAGGTATAGACCACAACGAGAAACTTTAGCCTATTGGAAAAAAAACCCGCATAAAATCTCACTAGAGGAAATATTTTTGAAAATAAAAGCCTGTAAGTAAATGTACGTATATCAATGTGTCTCCCGTCTGTCATCCATCATTTCTATCTGTAGGCTATCTGTCATTTGCTAAAAACCACATGTCAAAATTATAACATTTATAACCTTTAATTTTGTGGAACTTTTGCTGTCGATTCCTCAGCCGGGAGCTAAAATTACGTTTCCTTAGAAACACCGAATTCTAAGCTCAGCTGACGTAAATAGAACATGAAAGGCAACCTACATATTTATGAACATGTGCCGCTGTGGGTGACAGCACAAGTTTAAAGATTACGATAATTAAGAAGAAATTGTAGTTCGACAAAGTTTGTTGGAGTACCTACAATCATAATTTTATCTTAAGGACTTTATGGAGAAAATACAGCTGTAAACTTATTAGCAGTGTAGCTTAATTTAAAACAGCATCGGTCTTCGAGTATTGCCACAGTTAATAATACACAACCCAATCGATTCAGAGTATACTTCAAAACACACAATATCCTCGTTTACTCGTGGCTAAATTTAACAAGCTTCTGTTAAATTCACAGCAGATCAAACAAAACATGATTAGTGTTAGCTTGTTCCACTCAGCTCCTGGCCTATTGTCAACATATTGTAATAATAAATCAGTCAGATATGAGTAATAACGTCCCGTCTCGTTCTGTTACAGATGCACTGGGCCCAGTGCCAGTGCCCTGGGTACCCAGGCTACTACCCACAGATATACGAGAAGAAAAGCAAAAATGACCTGGACACTCTTCTCCCAATCCTGATCTTGGCCATGTTAGGAAAGAATGGTAATGGGTTCGGCGGGTGCGGTGGTGGTGGTGGTGGTGGTTGTGGTTGTTGCTGCGGATGCGGATGTGGACGGTGTTAACAATACTGATCAAAGAATATTAGACGGTATTGAAAAAATAAATGAGAGCTGGAAATATTTGAATTTAAAGAAAAAGAACAGCTTATTTGATTTTGGAATGTACGAGTATTAACGACAGAGTGCCTGCAGTTTTGTTTTATTTTCAAAAAAATAATTATTGTGAAAAAAAGTGAATTTGATGTCTGTTGTTTTATTTCAATCCAGTGTTGTATTATGTTATGCGACGTGAGCCAAAATAAAACAAATGAAATTAAACATACTCTGATAACTCGAGTAATCAACGAATTATGTAATAATAAAAACAAAGTTATTGATACCAATGATGTTACACTGCAGTAGAGATACTATTGTTATGATAGGATTTTTATACGATAAAGCACGTCCCAAAAGTGTGTAACTTCATGATTCCATTTTTGCACAACACTTGTTCAGAACTTGCAAACATAATAAAACCAGGAATTTGTATATAAAAGTAACCACTTCTTCATAATCTTTTGTAAAGAATGAAGGATTAATCGTGCTCATAGTACTTATATTTTGCTCGAAAAATAATAGTCAACAGCTTGTTAAATATATACGACGCATCACAATGAATTTAAGATATCTGCTTTTAACTATCACGCTTAACGTAAGTAAATGGTTCTCTTCGATAATATTTTTTATTATATTCGATAAAATACGAACAAATCATGAATTCCTTGTAACAAATTTTTTTCAGAACATCAACTGCTACAACATCAATACACAAACTACCTCAACGAGTAATTTCAATAACTTGAAATCAAAAACCACAAACCCAGTGATTCCTGCCAGATATAAAATTACAAGTACGATGAACTATGGAGATCCAACTGTCACTCAAAGTTTTCCAGTAGAATACTTCCCGGAGGTTGAATACCCAGAAAGTGTAGTAGCTTCATCGAAGCCTTACTATCTTAGCTCAAGCCCTTTTCCTAATGATGTCCAATCAACATTCAATTCCCTTGTCGCTAAAGGTAACAGTAAAACAAAGACTGCTACTGATTATTCTTGGACCCAAAATGAAAAAAATAAAGAAAAGGTGCCAGCTACTTCGCAAAAAGGAGGTAAAAATGAAATAACAGACACAAAAGGAAATGAAATCAATGTTATTGATAAGGGAACAGTCGAAACGCTTCATCAAGATATTACGATGATTAAAAACTCTGATAATGATATAGACAAGCCGTTCACATCCTGGACATCGACAGAGCAATCTGTTAGTACAGACATGGATTACGTCGTAGGTTTTATTAGTGACTTAAGTGAAGTTATGAAAAATTTTATCAGTACAGAGACACCAGAATATAATGAACCTGACAATAACACAGTGCATACATTTGAAAGTAAATGTTCAAACGAATTTAAATTAAGTTCGGACATAACGCCAAATAACAATGATTCCATTATCGAATTGAATGGAAATTCATTTATTGGAGAAGAATTTCCTGAACGTACAAGAAACCCATTATGTGAAGATTCAGATACAAATGATTCAGTAACGATGTTAACTTCATTATTAAATGAATGTATCACAAATGTTACTTCTGTTGAGGACATGCAAAGTGATTTTTGCAGCATTGGGCTTGTTGCGAACGAAAATAATACTTCTTGTGAACGCTCAAACGAATTTAAATTAAGTTCGGACATGACGCCAAATAACAATGATTCCATTATCGAATTGAATGGAAATTCATTTATTGGAGAAGAATTTCCTGAACGTACAAGAAACCCATTATGTGAAGATTCAGATACAAATGATTCAGTAACGATGTTAACTTCATTATTAAATGAATATATCATAAATGTTACTTCTGTTGAGGACATGCAAAGTGATTTTTGCAGCATTGGGCTTGTTGCGAACGAAAATAATACTTCTTGTGAACGCTCAAATGAATTTAAATTAAGTTCGGACATGACGCCAAATAGCAATGATTCCATTATCGAATTGAATGGAAATTCATTCGTTGAAGAAAAATTTCCTGAACGTACAACGAACCCATTATGTGAAGATTCAGATACAAATGATTCAGTAACGATGTTAACTTCATTATTAAATGAATGTATCACAAATGTTACTTCTGTTGAGGACATGCAAAGTGATTTTTGCAGCATTGGGCTTGTTGCGAACGAAAATAATACTTCTTGTGAACGCTCAAACGAATTTAAATTAAGTTCGGACATGACGCCAAATAGCAATGATTCCATTATCGAATTGAATGGAAATTCATTTGTTGAAGAAGAATTTCCTGAACGTACAAGGAACCCATTATGTGAAGATTCAGATACAAATGATTCAGTAACGATGTTAACATCATTATTAAATGAATATATCACAAATGTTACTTCTGTTGAGGACATGCAAAGTGATTTTTGCAGCATTGGGCTTGTTTCCAACGAAACTAATACTTCTTGTACTGCTAGTTAAACTGTAAATTATTATTTCTCTTCTACATAGCTTCATGTTATGACGGAGACGTAGTTGAATTGTTTAAGTATTGTTATATTTACCAAGGTCTGTAGTGTAACTACACCTTTTTATAAATTATAATCTGTTAATTAATGTTAAAATTAGTGCTTTATTAATATTCTTAAATAATTCTATTATAAATTCTCTGTGATAAATAAATAGGTAATACGGGCTGTTGTCCGCAACTCCACGTCAATGCGCGTACTCGTATTTTGCGTAATGGGTGGGACAATCGATTATTCGATCCACCCCAGCTCCTCAAGGAAGGCCAGCAACCCTTGGTGTTACTGACGATCTCATGTAGCTTATCTTTGGGGTACCGAAATACTTTGCCCTGTATGTTACGAGCACCGGGCAGTTTAGTGACACATGAGCTGCTGTCTCGTCGTCCTCCATGCAGGCCCTGCACCACGGACTGTCTGTGAATTCTCTGTGATAATATGGACTCTATATTATAATGTGTAACATCGTCTGAAATAAAGATTTATTTGATTTGATTTTGATTATATTCTTGGGTAAACATGAAATTAACATTCCGTGGGTAACCTGTAACACTGAAATTAAAAAAATTACCTGTAAAATTACTTATTAAGTAGAGTAAATAAATAACTTGACTATATATCTATTTAATCCAATTTTGTACAAAACAGCTATATTGTCAAGTTATTTATTTACTATACTTAATAAGTAGAGTAACTTTACAGGTTTTTTTTTTTAATTTCAATGTTACAGATAGGTACCCTTCCAAATTATTAAACAAGAGCAGTAGGATGCCAACAAGGTGACCCTCTTGGGCCAGACATTTTCAGCTTGGCTATTCATCCAATTATACAGAAACTAAATTCAAAATTTAACATAAGTGATGGAACGCTAGGAGGTGATGTAGGCACCGTTCTGAAAGACCTACAACTTCTCAAACAGCAATTTAAATCTATTTGGCTTGGACCTTAACCCCTCAAAATGTGAAATTTACCTTTCTGACATTACCGACAGACAACTGACCCTAGAGAAATTGAATCCAATAGCCCAATGATATTATATCGGGTGTTTGGTAGATGGATGCAAAGCCTGAAGGGGGTGATATCTTAGACCATTTAGAACTTATTAAGCTAAACTTGTCTTAGACGAAGTCTGTTGCTTGTATTTTATTTTTAAACTCTAAGGTTTTTAACAATAATACCCATTTTTTTTCGATTAATTGTTAATAGTGTCCAGTAAAAGCTGTTATGTTATTATTTTTTATATATGTAATGTGTGATTACTCAAACAAAATAATTCCCAAGCATCTGTGTCATCAGAAAAACATTCTACGCCATCTTTTAAAAATCAAGAAAATGTTTTGTTTACGGCATAATAATTTTTTTTTTAAATACCCTCAGTTGTTCAAACCTTTTTAAAAACATGCTTGGTTATTGCCCTTTCTTTTGAAGTACTATTTACGCAGATGTCTAATCAACTCTTGGAATTAGGATGTACAAAGCAAATTGAGGTCGAATATTTAATTTATAAACAGACCAAAATAATGCAATATTTTTGCTAATGCACTATTGTTTTTTGTTAGGAATCAGTTATCAGTAACTGATTTCTTCTTAGAATTATGGTGCACGCGCACCAATCAATTTTGGGAACTCGCATAACAAAAGCCGCCGCGCGACGATAGCAAACTTGCCCTTTTTTCGACTCTCAGGTAGCGTCTAGTGAATTGCTATTCAATAGAAAAATCTGCTTAATTGCTGAGGATATAAAGTCGTTATTTATTTACACTAGTACTAGTACCCGAGTAGTCGGGTGGACTCGTCACATCTTCGGACCCTCAGTCAAGTAACGACTGCCCTTGTGACAAGACGTTTTAATTGCAAATTCGTGTTTACACAATTCACCGCATGAGGTTGTGCGCTCCTTCACGTATTGATTTTTGAGGTGTTTAAGGTATTGAGCCTAGCCCTAGCTGTGAGCTCCTTCACTGATTTTGGACTTTTATTTGTGTGATCAATCGACTATGGCTACTTTTTCGAATGAAGAATATGCGGATATCGTCTTCATGTATGGCAAAGTTGACGATAATGAATCTTTGGCGCGACAGATGTACCAAGAGAGATATCCGAATCGCAGATTACCTAATGTCAGATTACTTCGTTTGCACTGTTGATCGGTGGCAGTTGCATTCATTTCCTATACGATACATCTTTGTCGATTGCGTTTGCACAGTTTTATCGTAGCGTGTGGATGCGGCGTCAATCTATCACTCAGTTCACAAAGGGACTTGCTATGGGCGGACGCGACTTGCGCAGGCCATATCAAATCGAAAGAAATCCAAGTGGACCCCGTGCAGAATTGGAGCAGTTCATCCAAAGCTACAAAAGCAAAACTTGCCTTATGAAGTCAAAATCCAAAGACCATGATCGTAATTAAAAAAATACGCTTACAATAGACTGGTTGTAAAATATAAATCTATTGATCCAAATGCCAGCAGGGAGATATTGGTTAAGAAGATTAATTAATAATCTAGTTTCCGGAATGATTTGACTGAGGGCATCTGGTGATATTATCGTAGAGAACTTCATACATTCGCAGGAGCAACCTGTAGCTAAAAATTTCAGTGTTGCCGACAATCTCGTGAGGATTTATTGCGTCTCTCATTATATGTGTTCTTTTTCTGCATTAGCGGAGGAACTAAAGCCAGGAGATTTAAGCACGTCTCTTTGTTCATCTTTAAATAGTTATGGAAATTATTATTATTTTATCATTATTTTCCTCAAATTTATTCAATGTTATTTCTCAATTTTTATTTTTATTCTGCCTAATTTTATAACTTTTTTCCTTCTAATTTTTATAATTTGTATTCATCATCCATAATTTATTTTCTCTATTTTTATCGTGTTTACACCTAGTTATATGTGCATGCTGTGGTCTCCTGTAATTGAAGGAGCACACGTAAAAGAACCTTTTCTATTATTGTAAATTTATATTGTTTATGTGTATCCTTTGTTGGAGATCCTCAATAAATAAATAAATCTTTTAGCGCATTTTAACTCATTAAATAAAATATGAGAATACCGTACCCCCGTTTTAGAAGGCAGTCCTTACACCACATTTTCCGTGCCTTTTTTCTTTCGTTATTCCCGAAGACATGTTTCACGCGCGAACTTTTGTGGAGAACTGACGATCGACGCAGTTATAGGTGGCTTGTGGAGAACACAGGGCCGTAAGATATAACTGTTCAAACTCAAATCGCTACGATATATCGTTGCCGTGTGATCAGCATGACTTTTTCCGACATCTTCAACAATCATAGTCATATTTCAGCCAATTTACACAAAACCATAATGAATTATACTCCTAAACCTTCCTCATGAATCATTTCGTCCATTGGTGAAAACCAGATGAAAATCCCTTCGGTAGTTTTGATTATATTGCGTTCAGACAGACAGACAGACAGACGCGGCGAAGTGACTTTGTTTAGTTAAAATTATGCCGGTCACGTTCTAACAACAAATAACTTTTGGCCGAGTGGAGAGATTTTACAGAAATAAAGACTAAATGTTACCTCAAAATACGAACTATGACTACTTTTCCAATCCCTTAAATCTCTTAAAAAGAGGTAAAAAAAACAATATTATTTGTGAATTTTAAAATCAACCCCTATTTTACAACCTTAGGGGATGATTGATCAAAAACGCTGAACCACATAATTCTTTATTTCCTACCAAAAGCATAAATTTGAATTTTTATATCCCTAACTCAAGAAATGCTGGGTTTCCCATACAAACTTTCATCACCTATCTATATCACCCCCTGTAAAATTAATTTTGAGACAAAAAGTAGGTAAGCCTATGTCCTTCCCCAGGATGCCATCTATCGCCTTACCAAATTTTATCGAAATCCGTTCAGTGGTTTAGGCGTGAAAAGGTAACAGACAGACAGATAGAGTTACTTTCGAATTTATAGTATTAGTATGGATGAATGTGATGATGAATATTATATTCCGAAATAAAATGTTAACTTATTCAGTAACTATTTTAGAAATAATTGCTGGATCTCCGTTCTCAAGTTTTATCGAAGAATATTGTTTAAGTCAAACGTGTTAACAATATTTAAGTAAAATAACTACTATTGACAATACAGTTTTTAAACAATATACTTACCCATTACTTATAGCCCACATCCCTTATTCCACTTCATGAAATTACCTGAAAAATAAATAAAATAAATATTAGGAAATCACAGAAATTCTAAGTAAGTACATGCTATTATGAGGTAATCCATGATATTGTGATATCATTGATGTCTGACATGATAAAACATTTACTTATAAGAGCAATGAATAGATCACGTTCCCATTCATAACAAAGATGAATAAATGGAAGCATTATAAATAAAAAACGCGTCGGCTTCGTAACATTTAAATGAAATGGGACTTCGGGAAAAGGTGACTATAACCTTAGTGATAATCGCTCTAATCCAGGTAAGAACTTTCTTAATTTATTTATCTAAAATTATGGACCGTTGTTAGTTAAAATGACCAACATTATTGCCTAAATTTATGCAAAATCATAAATAAATAGCTCTAGGATATAGCAAAGGAATACACACATTATTCTGTTAGGGTCACTTCGCACCTCTCGACTCACACACGATTTGATAGAGAATTCATTTGGTTTTAAGTAAATTACAGAATTTACGGATTTCTCGACAATGTGTGAATTTGGAAGTGATGTTTATAATATTAAGCCAGCCATCGTAGACACAAAAATCGCGTTAATTCGCAAAAAAATGATGTTGTTAGGATAGATACGAACAGTGTAAAACCAAGTTTCTGCTCAGAAGACAACTAAAACTGAGATTTTGAACTTTTTGTGAAAAATCGCCAATGTTTGAAGTTCTGTATTTCGGGTTTGTTGGACCTGCGGTTGCGCTAAAATTGTAGAAAATTTTATATGAAAGGGCTTATACATAGGATGCACCTTTTAGAAGTTATAAGCCAAAAACTGAGAGAGAAGTCCGAAAATTTCTTTTACACTTTTGTTTGCAAACTTGGTTTTACACTTTTGGTAACTATCCTAACAACATCTTAAAAAATCAATACAATGCAATTTTTTGCGACCTACGATGTTTTAAATCACGCGGCTATTGTCGAATGACACACTACAGACAAGATATCTACAAAAATGAAAAATATAAAATTCCAC
Organism: Fissipunctia ypsillon; assembly: GCA_947568875.1. NCBI lineage: Eukaryota > Metazoa > Arthropoda > Insecta > Lepidoptera > Noctuidae > Fissipunctia > Fissipunctia ypsillon. Next base: position 10,230,932 of record OX387645.1, on the reverse strand, counting down.
ATGTAGTGTAGAATTTATGGAGCCGGGCATAATTAATGTAATGTACATAAACGAGTATAGCTAGTTCTGTTTTTGTCTGTTTCTTTAGTTAGTCTTAAACATTTTGCCCTTACAAAAACAACGTGTATTTCAGATAGCGTGTATACATTGCATGCCAAGAACGCCAAGAAAGGCTTCTTTGAAACGTTACCAAGACGTCTTGAAGCCCGTCCTGACATCATACTCCCCAGCAAGATTAAACAAGCCACCGAAACAAACATTTGGAAAAACAGCTCAAAATGGTAGAATTAGCCAGAACTCTTTTTCAAAGAAATCTTTATACGAGACATATAACTTTCCAGAAAATGAGTATCCACTGGACAATTCTCCGAGGGACCCTTTTCGTATTGGAATGAACTTTAATGAGAACACTTTGCAGAAAGCCCGCAACTTACAAAGCTCAGCAATAAACGATTTGAAAAAGGAAATGAAAATGAAACGTAAGCTGCTAAGTAATAAACAAGTGAATAACGAAAACACTCGGTTGAAAATAGACATGTCTTCAATAAAGTCCGTATTGAACTCGGATCCCATACGCTTGCTCGATTCAGAAACATTTCCAGAAGTTCAATATCCTCTTAATTCAATGGATACGTGGGGGCCAAACTACTGGAATTATTTACCATTTACGCCGGAAAAATCACTCCATAGATTTGAACAGCAAACATTCAACCCTAAAGCCAAAGAAGATGTTATCAAACCTTTCACAAGACTGACGAAAGCAAAAGCAAGTAAATATCTTCAATCATACGATAAATTAAAGGAACAGAGAAGTACTACAACAGAAAACTCCAAGCGTAGTAACGTAGGTCAGAAAGGATTGAACTTCACAAAAACTGTGACATGCGAAAGAGTCTCTGAGAATTTCATTACTGCTGGTTTAGTATCGAATATTCCCAGCAACTCAACAGAAATGAAAAAGGCATTAACATTATCTACCAAAATAACAACAAGTTCAGAAAATACCTGTCCAGTCACAGAAAATCCATATGATCCAATGCCAATCCCATACAAAGTTATTGAGGCGAATACTGAAAACATTTGCCCAGCACATGATCCGGAAAATAAAACAAAAGAGTTGCAGGATGTAGATAATAGTGTCATTGATCAAACATTACAACTTATCCAAGAAATACTATTTAATGATGACACCAGTTCCACAGTTATACCAGGCAACTATAGCAAAGAAATAGATAAAAATATGAATACATTTAACTATACAGTCGTCTCAGCATATGAAGATATATCCACAACTCTGATGGACAGTGCTAAAAGCTGTACTGTATCTCCGACTGAAGAATTATCACAAGAAGTTTCTGATGATGCCCCAGTCGGTAATTTACGAAACAACATGACATCTCTTCCAGCAGAATTAATACCAGAGAATACAACAACAGCATCAGGTCCCTTAAATGTCAAAATGCCACTACCATTCAGTGAACCAATAACATATGAAGAGCTCACGAATGCCCTAAGCCCAGGCCCTACGCCCTTACCAAGTGGAAATGCAGTTCCAGGTTCCACATCTATAATTATTATTCCTTTCAACAACAATGCTGTTGGTAAGTCACAATCACACATGCTTGGGACATCACCAGACACACCAATTATTGTTTACTTACCGTCCACTCAATCGAGCGACAACCCCTCTCAACCCTCGCCTTTCAATCAAATTGTATTTTCGGCAGTCGATAGACCCATACCAAACAATGAACTATACAATGTTCTTTCTAATATGGTGCCACTGCAGAATGATAATCCTTTTTCCACCACTCTCGTTAGTGAATTACTAAACAGTAATTCAGACATTGTGTCATCTTTGCCAATACACGAAACGTTGCCAACAAATTCAATATGTTGCAATGAGAGCAGTCCGTCATCAATGAGAGAGAAACCAGTCTCAGACATTTTAATTGATAAATCATTGACAGACGATGCAACCTTTATCACTAAAACATGCGAGGAAAATTGTTCTGAAAAGCTTACAGAAGCTGGTGACTTATTAGTCGTGAATACTTTGCCACCAATTTCAGATTTTGAACATCCACTCTTTGACTTTTCTGGCAGTGATTTTACTTCGTTGACCCATGGACCATACAATAACATCCTGCATAATGAATTGCCAATAATAGCACGTGAAACCGATTCAGACCAGCAAATTTTAAGTGTTTCTTCTAAAGATTTGTTTATACCAGCACAAAATGTAACGTCACAGATTTTGCATAAAACTACTTCTATAGATAGTGTTTCAAAAGACTCTTTGCCTAAGATTCAAAATGACGTTCCGCCAATGCAAAATAAGAACTTTTCATCTGTAACTCCTACAGACAGTATAGAAATACTAAAGACAAGCACGCTCCTTTCTGAGTCCATTCCAAACTTGCAAGAGCCCGTGGATACACTTACCGAAAGTCTTCCACAACCAATAGATAAAATCCTTCTTTCCACTCCTCTTATTGAGACATCTACTGCCGAACTACCACAATCCAAGGAGTCTTCACGTTCACCTACTCTATTCTTTGAGACTCTTACTGACAAATTACCGATATTAATGGATAACACTACGGATAGTGTGCCACAACATCTAGGTAATACGCCTTCACCTCCAATCTTGAATAGTTCTCCGATGATGACAGATATGACGCTAAAAACCGAACTTTATAAGATCAGAGAAATCCTTGACAAGATGCTTTCCACTGAGACCACTACTTATAGTCAACCACCACCTATAGAAAATACACTGTTGCCAATTTCGGACTCTGACAGTCTATTACTCCTAATTAGTGAGGCGCCTACAGATAGTTTACCTGTGCCTGCAGTAGATAAAACGCACCTACCCCTTCCAGCATCCGACAATCCATTTGATAGTTTACGACAAATGCATGAGACGCTTCCACTTACCTCAGTCTATCGAACCCCTACGGAAATTCTTCTTTTACCAGGGAATAAATTGGTTATTCCAAATAAACTTTTAGTAACAGACACTCTATCACTGCTTATAGATGACACAGTCCTACCAGTATCTGAGACTTCTGCTAACAATAAACCATATCTCTTAGACCAGTTAGTTACACCGCTGTCTGACGCTGTCACTTCGCGTACCAAGAATACTCCTGACAATGGTTTGTCACATAAGATGGATGATTTGCTATTAAAAATGGATTTAAAGTTTCCGGATATCTATGAAGTTTGTAGTGGTGATCTACCACTTTCAGTTGATGATTTACCAACAAAAGTACATCCAGAACATACAAGAGATCCTGGAGTTTCGACGAATGATTTACCAATGCAAGCGGTTGAAACCCTAACTCCCGTTTCTGAAGTAAATGTTAGTAATTTGCCAAAACCGACTGATAAGTTGTTACTGCCAGTGGATGTAGTATTAGAAGGTGTCTCACCTGACGATCCGACAGTTATTGTTAAGACATTAATGAGCGGGTCTACTGACAAATTACTACAAGATTTCCCGTCCTCTAAAGTTCCTTCTGATAACTTGATGATGCCAAGGCAAACGATGAATGTATTCAAATTGCCAATCCATGAAACATTCCCAGATGGTCAATTTAAAGAAATTTCATTTAAAGGCCCACCTCCAAAATATCATTTATCGATATCAGTGCAAAAACTCATCCCGGATTTGTCCCTTTCTGATGTTCTCACTAATGAACCCTCTTTAAAAGATGATTCACTTTCACTTGTTATTGATAAAAACATGGAATATCCATACTCCATCGCGGACACTAAAGACCTACCACTAGTGGTGGAGTATTCACTATCGCCAGAAAATGATGTAACCTTGCATAGTTTAGTTACAGGCATTCCAAGCGCCGTTTCACTGTCTACTAATCCACACGAGCTACAATCTACTAACCTAGACAAGATTATTGACGAGTTCCTTTCAGAGTCTACATTTTATGAGTTACCACATGACAATTTACCACTACCTAAAGATAAGATGTTATCCCTCACTGACAACACACCGAATCATCTCTCATTACCAATTAATAAAACGCTTTCAATTTCGAAGTTGCCAATAACTAAGGCACTTTTGAAAAACGTACTCTCTGATATTAAGAAAATAGGTTTGTTATCAATTGTAGCTAAAGATCTTCCAGTTACACCACATTCGCTATTAGATAAAACGCTCGACTATGTTGATGTAAAATCTCCACTTTCTGAGACAAAAGAAATTCCTCTAAGGTCGGTACAAAAGATCTTTCCTAATTCAGAACATACTGAAAATCTGATTGGATGTGTACCATATTCTCAAATACCGGAAGATACTTCAATCAAATACCTTCCTTCTGAGTTGCTATTATCAATGGATGAAATGCAAAAAGACCAACCTTATGTTCCGACCGATGACGTAGAAGACCATGACAAGAATAAAACTCAATCTTTACACAATTATACTCATGATCTACCAGTACCCATAGATAAGGTTTTTTCTCCTAAGGATACCACCAAAAGACCGCCCTCTTCGAAATTACCAATAACTAAGGCACTTCTAGAAAATTTTCTGACGTATATAAATACAAGAGGTTTCTCGGTACCAGAAGCTCAATCTCTCCCAGTTAAATCACCCTTAGTGCTAGACAAGACACTTTACTACATAGAATCTCCTATTTCTCACATCACTGAAAATAGTCAGTCACAACCAGTAGTTAAAATCCTACCCAACACATCACTTTCTGACCATCCGACCGAAAATGAACTGTTTTCAACCAAAGCTACTTTGCCATTACCAAAAGATAAAACATTTTCAGTATTACAAAGCTTAGATATCCCTACAGAATTGTCACCACCAAAAGATAACATACGACCAAATAAACCGATAATTTCAATGTATGACAAAGAACAAGATGAGATTGACAATCCATCATTCGATAACCTTACCGATGATCTTTCATCAGCATCGCCGACGGAAGGGATTTTTTCTCTTTCCAAAGATACGCCTTATGACCTTCCAAATTTTAAAACACAGTCATCTTCAAAACTACCAATAACTAAGGCACTTCTAGAAAATGTGTTGTCAGATATTAATACAACAGGTTCCACATTGCCAGCAGCTGAAGCTATTCCAGTAGCACCACGGTCACAGTTAGATAAAACACTTAACTTTCTGAAGTCCCCAGTTTCTGATATGACTGAAAAGAATTCTGCTATCGAAACACCGGTCATTTCAATGTATGGAAAAGAACCAGATGAGATTGAAAATCCATCTTCCGAAAACCTTACTGATGATCTTTCATCAGCATCGCCAATGGAAGGGATTCTTTCTCTTACTAAAGATACGCCAAATGACCTTCCAAATTTTAAAACACAGTCATCTTCAAAACTACCAATAACTAAGGCACTTCTAGAAAATGTGTGGTCAGATATTAATACAAAGGGTTCCACATTTCCAGTAGCTGAAGCTCTTCCAGTAGCACCACAGTCACAGTTAGATAAAACGCTTTACTTTCTGGAGTCCCCAGTTTCTCATATGACTAAAAAGAGTTCTGCTATCGATAAACCGGTTATTTCAATTTATGACAAAGAACAAGATGAGATTGAAAATCCATCTTCCGAACACCTTACTGATGTTCTTTCATCAGCATCGCCAATGGAAGGGATTCTTTCTTTTTCTAAAGATACGCCAAATGACCTTCCAAATTTTAAACCACAGTCATCTTCAAAACTACCAATAACTAAGGCACTTCTAGAAAATGTGTTGTCAGATATTAGTACAAAGGGTTCCTCATTTTCAGTAGCTGATGCACTTCCAGTAGCACCACCGTCAGAGTTAAAAAAAACGCTTCACTTTCTGGAGTCCCCAGTTTCTGATATGACTGAAAAGAGTTCTGTTACCGAAACACCGATAGTATCAATGTATGACAGAGAACCATATGAGATTGAAAATCCATCTTCCGAAAAACATACTGATTATATTTCATCAGCATCGCCAATGGAAGGGATTCTTTCTCTTTCTAAAGATACGCCAAATGACCTTCCAAATTTAAAAACACAGTCATCTTCAAAACTACCAATAACTAAGGCACTTCTAGAAAATGTGTTGTCAGATATTAATACAAGAGGTTCCTCATTTCCAGTAGCTGAAGCTCTTCCAATGGCACCACGGTCACAGTTAGATAAAACGCTTCACTTTCTGGAGTCCCCAGTTTCTGATATGACTGAAAAGAGTTCTGTTATCGAAACACCGGTCATTTCAATGTATGGCAAAGAACCAGATGAGATTGAAAATCCATCTTCCGAAAACCTTACTGATGATCTTTCATCAGCATCGCCAATGGAAGGGATTCTTTCTCTTTCTAAAGATACACCAAATGATCCTCCAAATTTTAAAACACAATCATCTTCAAAACTACCAATAACTAAGGCACTTCTAGAAAATGTGTTGTCAGATATTAATACAAAGGGTTTCAAATTTCCAGTGGCTGAAGCTCTTCCAGTAGCACCACAGTCACAGTTAGATAAAACGCTTCACTTTCTGGAGTCCCCAGTTTCTGATATGACTGAAAAGAGTTCTGTTATCGAAACACCGGTCATTTCAATGTATGGCAAAGAACCAAATGAGATTGAAAATCCATCTTCCGAAAACCTTACTGATGATCTTTCATCAGTATCGCCGATGGAAGGGATTTTTTCTATTTCTAAAGATACGTCAAGTGACCTATCAAATATTAAAACACCGTCTTCTTCAAAACTACCAATAACTAAGGCACTTCTAGAAAATGTGTTGTCAGATATTAGTACAAAGGGTTCCTCATTTCCAGTAGCTGAAGCACTTCCAGTAGCAACACGGTCACAGTTACATAAATCGCTTCACTTTCTGGAGTCTCCAGTTTCTGATATGACTGAAAAGAGTTCTGTTATCGAAACACCGGTCATTTCATTGTATGACAGAGAACCATATGAGATTGAAAATCCATCTTCCGAAAACCATACTGATGATATTTCATCAGCATCGCCAATGGAAGGGATTCTTTCTCTTTCTAAAGATACGCCAAATGACCTTCCAAATTTAAAAACACAGTCATCTTCAAAACTACCAATAACTAAGGCACTTCTAGAAAATGTGTTGTCAGATATTAATACAAAGGGTTTCTCATTGCCAGTAGCTAAAGCTCTTCCAGTAGCACCACGGTCACAGTTAGATAAAACGCTTAACTTTCTAGAGTTCCCAGTTTCTGGAATGACTGAAAAGAGTTCTGTTATCAAAACACCGGTCATTTCAATGTATGACAGACACCCATATGAGATTGAAAATCCATCTTCCGAACACCTTACTGATGATCTTTCATCAGTATCGCCGATGGAAGGGATTTTTTCTCTTTCTAAAGATACGCCAAATGACCTATCAAATATTAAAACACCGTCTTCTTCAAAACTACCAATAACTAAGACACTTCTAGAAAATGTGTTGTCAGATATTAATACAAAGGGTTTCTCATTGCCAGTAGCTAAAGCTATTCCAATGGCACCACGGTCACAGTTAGATAAAACGCTTCACTTTCTGGAGTCCCCAGTTTCTGATATGACTGAAAAGAGTTCTGTTATCGAAACACCGGTCATTTCAATGTATGGCAAAGAAACAAATGAGATTGAAAATCCATCTTCCGAAAACCTTACTGATGATCTTTCATCAGCATCGCCAATGGAAGTGATTCTTTCTTTTTCTAAAGATACGCCAAATGACCTTCCAAATTTTAAACCACAGTCATCTTCAAAACTACCAATAACTAAGGCGCTTCTAGAAAATGTGTTGTCAGATATTAATACAAGAGGTTCCTCATTTCCAGTAGCTGAAGCTCTTCCAATGGCACCACGGTCACAGTTAGATAAAACGCTTCACTTTCTGGAGTCCCCAGTTTCTGATATGACTGAAAAGAGTTCTGTTATCGAAACACCGGTCATTTCAATGTATGGCAAAGAAACAAATGAGATTGAAAATCCATCTTCCGAAAACCTTACTGATGATCTTTCATCAGCATCGCCAATGGAAGTGATTCTTTCTTTTTCTAAAGATACGCCAAATGACCTTCCAAATTTTAAACCACAGTCATCTTCAAAACTACCAATAACTAAGGCGCTTCTAGAAAATGTGTTGTCAGATATTAGTACAAAGGGTTCCTCATTTTCAGTAGCTGATGCACTTCCAGTAGCACCACCGTCACAGTTAAAAAAAACGCTTCACTTTCTGGAGTCCCCAGTTTCTGATATGACTGAAAAGAGTTCTGTTACCGAAACACCGATAGTATCAATGTATGACAGAGAACCATATGAGATTGAAAATCCATCTTCCGAAAACCATACTGATTATATTTCATCAGCATCGCCAATGGAAGGGATTCTTTCTCTTTCTAAAGATACGCCAAATGACCTTCCAAATTTAAAAACACAGTCATCTTCAAAACTACCAATAACTAAGGCACTTCTAGAAAATGTGTTGTCAGATATTAATACAAGAGGTTCCTCATTTCCAGTAGCTGAAGCTCTTCCAATGGCACCACGGTCACAGTTAGATAAAACGCTTCACTTTCTGGAGTCCCCAGTTTCTGATATGACTGAAAAGAGTTCTGTTATCGAAACACCGGTCATTTCAATGTATGGCAAAGAACCAGATGAGATTGAAAATCCATCTTCCGAAAACCTTACTGATGATCTTTCATCAGTATCGCCGATGGAAGGGATTTTTTCTATTTCTAAAGATACGTCAAGTGACCTATCAAATATTAAAACACCGTCTTCTTCAAAACTACCAATAACTAAGGCACTTCTAGAAAATGTGTTGTCAGATATTAGTACAAAGGGTTCCTCATTTCCAGTAGCTGAAGCACTTCCAGTAGCAACACGGTCACAGTTACATAAATCGCTTCACTTTCTGGAGTCTCCAGTTTCTGATATGACTGAAAAGAGTTCTGTTATCGAAACACCGGTCATTTCATTGTATGACAGAGAACCATATGAGATTGAAAATCCATCTTCCGACAACCATACTGATGATATTTCATCAGCATCGCCAATGGAAGGGATTCTTTCTCTTTCTAAAGATACGCCAAATGACCTTCCAAATTTAAAAACACAGTCATCTTCAAAACTACCAATAACTAAGGCACTTCTAGAAAATGTGTTGTCAGATATTAATACAAAGGGTTCCAAATTTCCAGTAGCTGAAGCTCTTCCAATGGCACCACGGTCACAGTTAGATAAAACGCTTAACTTTCTGGAGTTCCCAGTTTCTGATATGACTGAAAAGAGTTCTGTTATCGAAACACCGGTCATTTCAATGTATGGCAAAGAACCAAATGAGATTGAAAATCCATCTTCCGAACACCTTACTGATGATCTTTCATCAGCATCGCCAATGGAAGGGATTCTTTCTCTTTCTAAAGATACGCCAAATGATCTTCCAAATTTTAAAACACAATCATCTTCAAAACTACCAATAACTAAGGCACTTCTAGAAAATGTGTTGTCAGATATTAATACAAAGGGTTTCAAATTTCCAGTGGCTGAAGCTCTTCCAGTAGCACCACAGTCACAGTTAGATAAAACGCTTCACTTTCTGGAGTCCCCAGTTTCTGATATGACTGAAAAGAGTTCTGTTATCGAAACACCGGTCATTTCAATGTATGGCAAAGAACCAAATGAGATTGAAAATCCATCTTCCGAAAACCTTACTGATGATCTTTCATCAGTATCGCCGATGGAAGGGATTTTTTCTATTTCTAAAGATACGTCAAGTGACCTATCAAATATTAAAACACCGTCTTCTTCAAAACTACCAATAACTAAGGCACTTCTAGAAAATGTGTTGTCAGATATTAGTACAAAGGGTTCCTCATTTCCAGTAGCTGAAGCACTTCCAGTAGCAACACGGTCACAGTTACATAAATCGCTTCACTTTCTGGAGTCTCCAGTTTCTGATATGACTGAAAAGAGTTCTGTTATCGAAACACCGGTCATTTCATTGTATGACAGAGAACCATATGAGATTGAAAATCCATCTTCCGAAAACCATACTGATGATATTTCATCAGCATCGCCAATGGAAGGGATTCTTTCTCTTTCTAAAGATACGCCAAATGACCTTCCAAATTTAAAAACACAGTCATCTTCAAAACTACCAATAACTAAGGCACTTCTAGAAAATGTGTTGTCAGATATTAATACAAAGGGTTCCAAATTTCCAGTAGCTGAAGCTCTTCCAATGGCACCACGGTCACAGTTAGATAAAACGCTTAACTTTCTGGAGTTCCCAGTTTCTGATATGACTGAAAAGAGTTCTGTTATCGAAACACCGGTCATTTCAATGTATGGCAAAGAACCAAATGAGATTGAAAATCCATCTTCCGAACACCTTACTGATGATCTTTCATCAGCATCGCCGATGGAAGGGATTCTATCTTTTTCTAAAGATATGCCAAATGACCTACAAAATTTTAAAACACAGTCATCTTCAAAACTACCAATAACTAAGGCACTTCTAGAAAATGTGTTGTCAGATATTAGTACAAAGGGTTCCTCATTTCCAGTAGCTGAAGCACTTCCAGTAGCAACACGGTCACAGTTACATAAATCGCTTCACTTTCTGGAGTCTCCAGTTTCTGATATGACTGAAAAGAGTTCTGTTATCGAAACACCGGTCATTTCAATGTATGGCAAAGAACCAAATGAGATTGAAAATCCATCTTCCGAACACCTTACTGATGATCTTTCATCAGTATCGCCGATGGAAGGGATTTTTTCTCTTTCTAAAGATACGCCAAATGACCTATCAAATATTAAAACACAGTCTTCTTCAAAACTACCAATAACTAAGACACTTCTAGAAAATGTGTTGTCAGATATTAGTACAAAGGGTTTCTCATTGCCAGTAGCTAAAGCTCTTCCAGTAGCACCACGGTCACAGTTAGATAAAACGCTTAACTTTCTGGAGTTCCCAGTTTCTGGAATGACTGAAAAGAGTTCTGTTATCGAAACACCGGTCATTTCAATGTATGGCAAAGAACTAAATGAGATTGAAAATCCATCTTCCGAACACCTTACTGATGATCTTTCATCAGCATCGCCGATGGAAGGGATTTTTTCTCTTTCTAAAGATACGCCAAATGACCTATCAAATATTAAAACACCGTCTTCTTCAAAACTACCAATAACTAAGACACTTCTAGAAAATGTGTTGTCAGATATTAGTACAAAGGGTTTCTCATTGCCAGTAGCTAAAGCTCTTCCAGTAGCACCACGGTCACAGTTAGATAAAACGCTTAACTTTCTGGAGTTCCCAGTTTCTGATATGACTGAAAAGAGTTCTGTTACCGAAACACCGATAGTATCAATGTATGACAGAGAACCATATGAGATTGAAAATCCATCTTCCGAAAACCATACTGATGATATTTCATCAGCATCGCCAATGGAAGGGATTCTTTCTTTTTCTAAAGATACGCCAAATGACCTTCCAAATTTAAAAACACAGTCATCTTCAAAACTACCAATAACTAAGGCACTTCTAGAAAATGTGTTGTCAGATATTAATACGAAGGGTTCCTCATTTCCAGTAGCTGAAGCTCTTCCAATGGCACCACGGTCACAGTTAGATAAAACGCTTAACTTTCTGGAGTTCCCAGTTTCTGATATGACTGAAAAGAGTTCTGTTATCGAAACACCGGTCATTTCAATGTATGGCAAAGAACTAAATGAGATTGAAAATCCATCTTCCGAACACCTTACTGATGATCTTTCATCAGCATCGCCGATGGAAGGGATTTTTTCTCTTTCTAAAGATACGCCAAATGACCTATCAAATATTAAAACACCGTCTTCTTCAAAACTACCAATAACTAAGACACTTCTAGAAAATGTGTTGTCAGATATTAGTACAAAGGGTTTCTCATTGCCAGTAGCTAAAGCTCTTCCAGTAGCACCACGGTCACAGTTAGATAAAACGCTTAACTTTCTGGAGTTCCCAGTTTCTGGAATGACTGAAAAGAGTTCTGTTATCGAAACACCGGTCATTTCAATGTATGGCAAAGAACCAGATGAGATTGAAAATCCATCTTTCGAAAACCTTACTGATGATCTTTCATCAGCATCGCCAATGGAAGGGATTCTTTCTTTTTCTAAAGATACGCCAAATGACCTTCCAAATTTTAAACCACAGTCATCTTCAAAACTACCAATAACTAAGGCACTTCTAGAAAATGTGTTGTCAGATATTAGTACAAAGGGTTCCTCATTTTCAGTAGCTGATGCACTTCCAGTAGCACCACCGTCACAGTTAAAAAAAACGCTTAACTTTCTGGAGTTCCCAGTTTCTGATATGACTGAAAAGAGTTCTGTTATCGAAACACCGGTCATTTCAATGTATGGCAAAGAACCAAATGAGATTGAAAATCCATCTTCCGAACACCTTACTGATGATCTTTCATCAGCATCGCCGATGGAAGGGATTCTATCTTTTTCTAAAGATATGCCAAATGACCTACAAAATTTTAAAACACAGTCATCTTCAAAACTACCAATAACTAAGGCACTTCTAGAAAATGTGTTGTCAGATATTAGTACAAAGGGTTCCTCATTTCCAGTAGCTGAAGCACTTCCAGTAGCAACACGGTCACAGTTACATAAATCGCTTCACTTTCTGGAGTCTCCAGTTTCTGATATGACTGAAAAGAGTTCTGTTATCGAAACACCGGTCATTTCAATGTATGGCAAAGAACCAAATGAGATTGAAAATCCATCTTCCGAACACCTTACTGATGATCTTTCATCAGTATCGCCGATGGAAGGGATTTTTTCTCTTTCTAAAGATACGCCAAATGACCTATCAAATATTAAAACACAGTCTTCTTCAAAACTACCAATAACTAAGACACTTCTAGAAAATGTGTTGTCAGATATTAGTACAAAGGGTTTCTCATTGCCAGTAGCTAAAGCTCTTCCAGTAGCACCACGGTCACAGTTAGATAAAACGCTTAACTTTCTGGAGTTCCCAGTTTCTGGAATGACTGAAAAGAGTTCTGTTATCGAAACACCGGTCATTTCAATGTATGACAGAGACCCATATGAGATTGAAAATCCATCATCCGAACACCTTACTGATGATCTTTCATCAGCATCGCCAATGGAAGGGATTCTATCTTTTTCTAAAGATATGCCAAATGACCTATCAAATATTAAAACACCGTCTTCTTCAAAACTACCAATAACTAAGGCGCTTCTAGAAAATGTGTTGTTAGATATTACTACAAAGGGTTCCTCATTTCCAGTAGCTGATGCACTTCCAGTAGCACCGCCGTCAGAGTTAAAAAAAACGCTTCACTTTCTGGAGTCCCCAGTTTCTGATATGACTGAAAAGAGTTCTGTTACCGAAACACCGATAGTATCAATGTATGACAGAGAACCATATGAGATTGAAAATCCATCTTCCGAAAACCATACTGATGATATTTCATCAGCATCGCCAATGGAAGGGATTCTTTCTTTTTCTAAAGATACGCCAAATGACCTTCCAAATTTTAAACCACAGTCATCTTCAAAACTACCAATAACTAAGGCACTTCTAGAAAATGTGTTGTCAGATATTAGTACAAAGGGTTTCTCATTGCCAGTAGCTAAAGCTCTTCCAGTAGCACCACGGTCACAGTTAGATAAAACGCTTAACTTTCTGGAGTTCCCAGTTTCTGGAATGACTGAAAAGAGTTCTGTTATCAAAACACCGGTCATTTCAATGTATGACACACACCCATATGAGATTGAAAATCCATCTTCCGAACACCTTACTGATGATCTTTCATCAGTATCGCCGATGGAAGGGATTTTTTCTCTTTCTAAAGATACGCCAAATGACCTATCAAATATTAAAACACCGTCTTCTTCAAAACTACCAAAAACTAAGACACTTCTAGAAAATGTGTTGTCAGATATTAATACAAAGGGTTTCTCATTGCCAGTAGCTAAAGCTCTTCCAGTAGCACCACGGTCACAGTTAGATAAAACGCTTCACTTTCTGGAGTCCCCAGTTTCTGATATGACTGAAAAGAGTTCTGTGTTCGAAACACCGGTCATTTCAATGTATGACAGAGAACCATATGAGATTGAAAATCCATCTTCCGAAAACCATACTGATGATATTTCATCAGCATCGCCAATGGAAGGGATTCTTTCTCTTTCTAAAGATACGCCAAATGACCTTCCAAATTTAAAAACACAGTCATCTTCAAAACTACCAATAACTAAGGCACTTCTAGAAAATGTGTTAGCAGATATTAGTAAAAGGGGTTCCTCATTTCCAGTAGCTGAAGCACTTCCAGTAGCAACACGGTCACAGTTACATAAATCGCTTCACTTTCTGGAGTCTCCAGTTTCTGATATGACTGAAAAGAGTTCTGTTATCGAAACACCGGTCATTTCAATGTATGGCAAAGAACCAAATGAGATTGAAAATCCATCTTCCGAACACCTTACTGATGATCTTTCATCAGTATCGCCGATGGAAGGGATTTTTTCTATTTCTAAAGATACGTCAAGTGACCTATCAAATATTAAAACACCGTCTTCTTCAAAACTACCAATAACTAAGGCACTTCTAGAAAATGTGTTGTCAGATATTAATACAAGAGGTTCCTCATTTCCAGTAGCTGAAGCTCTTCCAATGGCACAACGGTCACAGTTAGATAAAACGCTTCACTTTCTGGAGTCCCCAGTTTCTGATATGACTGAAAAGAGTTCTGTTATCGAAACACCGGTCATTTCAATGTATGGCAAAGAACCAGATGAGATTGAAAATCCATCTTCCGAAAACCTTACTGATGATCTTTCATCAGCATCGCCAATGGAAGGGATTCTTTCTCTTTCTAAAGATACACCAAATGATCCTCCAAATTTTAAAACACAATCATCTTCAAAACTACCAATAACTAAGGCACTTCTAGAAAATGTGTTGTCAGATATTAATACAAAGGGTTTCAAATTTCCAGTGGCTGAAGCTCTTCCAGTAGCACCACAGTCACAGTTAGATAAAACGCTTCACTTTCTGGAGTCCCCAGTTTCTGATATGACTGAAAAGAGTTCTGTTATCGAATCACCGGTCATTTCAATGTATGGCAAAGAACCAAATGAGATTGAAAATCCATCTTCCGAAAACCTTACTGATGATCTTTCATCAGTATCGCCGATGGAAGGGATTTTTTCTATTTCTAAAGATACGTCAAGTAACCTATCAAATATTAAAACACCGTCTTCTTCAAAACTACCAATAACTAAGGCACTTCTAGAAAATGTGTTGTCAGATATTAATACAAGAGGTTCCTCATTCTCAGTAGCTGAAGCTCTTCCAATGGCACCACGGTCACAGTTAGATAAAACGCTTCACTTTCTGGAGTCCCCAGTTTCTGATATGACTGAAAAGAGTTCTGTTATCGAAACACCGGTCATTTCAATGTATGGCAAAGAACCAGATGAGATTGAAAATCCATCTTCCGAAAACCTTACTGATGATCTTTCATCAGCATCGCCAATGGAAGGGATTCTGTCTTTTTCTAAAGATACGCCAAATGACCTTCCAAATTTTAAACCACAGTCATCTTCAAAACTACCAATAACTAAGGCACTTCTAGAAAATGTGTTGTCAGATATTAGTACAAAGGGTTTCTCATTGCCAGTAGCTAAAGCTCTTCCAGTAGCACCACGGTCACAGTTAGATAAAACGCTTAACTTTCTGGAGTTCCCAGTTTCTGGAATGACTGAAAAGAGTTCTGTTATCAAAACACCGGTCATTTCAATGTATGACACACACCCATATGAGATTGAAAATCCATCTTCCGAACACCTTACTGATGATCTTTCATCAGTATCGCCGATGGAAGGGATTTTTTCTCTTTCTAAAGATACGCCAAATGACCTATCAAATATTAAAACACCGTCTTCTTCAAAACTACCAATAACTAAGACACTTCTAGAAAATGTGTTGTCAGATATTAATACAAAGGGTTTCTCATTGCCAGTAGCTAAAGCTCTTCCAGTAGCACCACGGTCACAGTTAGATAAAACGCTTAACTTTCTAGAGTTCCCAGTTTCTGGAATGACTGAAAAGAGTTCTGTTATCAAAACACCGGTCATTTCAATGTATGACAGACACCCATATGAGATTGAAAATCCATCTTCCGAACACCTTACTGATGATCTTTCATCAGTATCGCCGATGGAAGGGATTTTTTCTCTTTCTAAAGATACGCCAAATGACCTATCAAATATTAAAACACCGTCTTCTTCAAAACTACCAATAACTAAGACACTTCTAGAAAATGTGTTGTCAGATATTAATACAAAGGGTTTCTCATTGCCAGTAGCTAAAGCTATTCCAATGGCACCACGGTCACAGTTAGATAAAACGCTTCACTTTCTGGAGTCCCCAGTTTCTGATATGACTGAAAAGAGTTCTGTGTTCGAAACACCGGTCATTTCAATGTATGACAGAGAACCATATGAGATTGAAAATCCATCTTCCGAAAACCATACTGATGATATTTCATCAGCATCGCCAATGGAAGGGATTCTTTCTCTTTCTAAAGATACGCCAAATGACCTTCCAAATTTAAAAACACAGTCATCTTCAAAACTACCAATAACTAAGGCACTTCTAGAAAATGTGTTAGCAGATATTAGTAAAAGGGGTTCCTCATTTCCAGTAGCTGAAGCACTTCCAGTAGCAACACGGTCACAGTTACATAAATCGCTTCACTTTCTGGAGTCTCCAGTTTCTGATATGACTGAAAAGAGTTCTGTTATCGAAACACCGGTCATTTCAATGTATGGCAAAGAACCAAATGAGATTGAAAATCCATCTTCCGAACACCTTACTGATGATCTTTCATCAGTATCGCCGATGGAAGGGATTTTTTCTATTTCTAAAGATACGTCAAGTGACCTATCAAATATTAAAACACCGTCTTCTTCAAAACTACCAATAACTAAGGCACTTCTAGAAAATGTGTTGTCAGATATTAATACAAGAGGTTCCTCATTTCCAGTAGCTGAAGCTCTTCCAATGGCACAACGGTCACAGTTAGATAAAACGCTTCACTTTCTGGAGTCCCCAGTTTCTGATATGACTGAAAAGAGTTCTGTTATCGAAACACCGGTCATTTCAATGTATGGCAAAGAACCAGATGAGATTGAAAATCCATCTTCCGAAAACCTTACTGATGATCTTTCATCAGCATCGCCAATGGAAGGGATTCTTTCTCTTTCTAAAGATACACCAAATGATCCTCCAAATTTTAAAACACAATCATCTTCAAAACTACCAATAACTAAGGCACTTCTAGAAAATGTGTTGTCAGATATTAATACAAAGGGTTTCAAATTTCCAGTGGCTGAAGCTCTTCCAGTAGCACTACAGTCACAGTTAGATAAAACGCTTCACTTTCTGGAGTCCCCAGTTTCTGATATGACTGAAAAGAGTTCTGTTATCGAATCACCGGTCATTTCAATGTATGGCAAAGAACCAAATGAGATTGAAAATCCATCTTCCGAAAACCTTACTGATGATCTTTCATCAGTATCGCCGATGGAAGGGATTTTTTCTATTTCTAAAGATACGTCAAGTAACCTATCAAATATTAAAACACCGTCTTCTTCAAAACTACCAATAACTAAGGCACTTCTAGAAAATGTGTTGTCAGATATTAATACAAGAGGTTCCTCATTCTCAGTAGCTGAAGCTCTTCCAATGGCACCACGGTCACAGTTAGATAAAACGCTTCACTTTCTGGAGTCCCCAGTTTCTGATATGACTGAAAAGAGTTCTGTTATCGAAACACCGGTCATTTCAATGTATGGCAAAGAACCAGATGAGATTGAAAATCCATCTTCCGAAAACCTTACTGATGATCTTTCATCAGCATCGCCAATGGAAGGGATTCTTTCTTTTTCTAAAGATACGCCAAATGACCTTCCAAATTTTAAACCACAGTCATCTTCAAAACTACCAATAACTAAGGCACTTCTAGAAAATGTGTTGTCAGATATTAGTACAAAGGGTTCCTCATTTTCAGTAGCTGATGCACTTCCAGTAGCACCACCGTCACAGTTAAAAAAAACGCTTCACTTTCTGGAGTCCCCAGTTTCTGATATGACTGAAAAGAGTTCTGTTACCGAAACACCGATAGTATCAATGTATGACAGAGAACCATATGAGATTGAAAATCCATCTTCCGAAAACCATACTGATGATATTTCATCAGCATCGCCAATGGAAGGGATTCTTTCTCTTTCTAAAGATACGCCAAATGACCTTCCAAATTTAAAAACACAGTCATCTTCAAAACTACCAATAACTAAGGCACTTCTAGAAAATGTGTTGTCAGATATTAATACGAAGGGTTCCAAATTTCCAGTAGCTGAAGCTCTTCCAATGGCACCACGGTCACAGTTAGATAAAACGCTTAACTTTCTGGAGTTCCCAGTTTCTGATATGACTGAAAAGAGTTCTGTTATCGAAACACCGGTCATTTCAATGTATGGCAAAGAACCAAATGAGATTGAAAATCCATCTTCCGAACACCTTACTGATGATCTTTCATCAGCATCGCCGATTGAAGGGATTTTTTCTCTTTCTAAAGATACGCCAAATGACCTATCAAATATTAAAACACCGTCTTCTTCAAAACTACCAATAACTAAGACACTTCTAGAAAATGTGTTGTCAGATATTAGTACAAAGGGTTTCTCATTGCCAGTAGCTAAAGCTCTTCCAGTAGCACCACGGTCACAGTTAGATAAAACGCTTAACTTTCTGGAGTTCCCAGTTTCTGGAATGACTGAAAAGAGTTCTGTTATCGAAACACCGGTCATTTCAATGTATGGCAAAGAACCAGATGAGATTGAAAATCCATCTTTCGAAAACCTTACTGATGATCTTTCATCAGCATCGCCAATGGAAGGGATTCTTTCTTTTTCTAAAGATACGCCAAATGACCTTCCAAATTTTAAACCACAGTCATCTTCAAAACTACCAATAACTAAGGCACTTCTAGAAAATGTGTTGTCAGATATTAGTACAAAGGGTTCCTCATTTTCAGTAGCTGATGCACTTCCAGTAGCACCACCGTCACAGTTAAAAAAAACGCTTCACTTTCTGGAGTCCCCAGTTTCTGATATGACTGAAAAGAGTTCTGTTACCGAAACACCGATAGTATCAATGTATGACAGAGAACCATATGAGATTGAAAATCCATCTTCCGAAAACCATACTGATGATATTTCATCAGCATCGCCAATGGAAGGGATTCTTTCTCTTTCTAAAGATACGCCAAATGACCTTCCAAATTTAAAAACACAGTCATCTTCAAAACTACCAATAACTAAGGCACTTCTAGAAAATGTGTTGTCAGATATTAGTACAAAGGGTTCCTCATTTCCAGTAGCTGAAGCACTTCCAGTAGCAACACGGTCACAGTTACATAAATCGCTTCACTTTCTGGAGTCTCCAGTTTCTGATATGACTGAAAAGAGTTCTGTTATCGAAACACCGGTCATTTCAATGTATGGCAAAGAACCAAATGAGATTGAAAATCCATCTTCCGAACACCTTACTGATGATCTTTCATCAGTATCGCCGATGGAAGGGATTTTTTCTCTTTCTAAAGATACGCCAAATGACCTATCAAATATTAAAATACCGTCTTCTTCAAAACTACCAATAACTAAGACACTTCTAGAAAATGTGTTGTCAGATATTAGTACAAAGGGTTTCTCATTGCCAGTAGCTAAAGCTCTTCCAGTAGCACCACGGTCACAGTTAGATAAAACGCTTAACTTTCTGGAGTTCCCAGTTTCTGGAATGACTGAAAAGAGTTCTGTTATCGAAACACCGGTCATTTCAATGTATGACAGAGACCCATATGAGATTGAAAATCCATCTTCCGAACACCTTACTGATGATCTTTCATCAGCATCGCCAATGGAAGGGATTCTATCTTTTTCTAAAGATATGCCAAATGACCTATCAAATATTAAAACACCGTCTTCTTCAAAACTACCAATAACTAAGGCACTTCTAGAAAATGTGTTGTTAGATATTACTACAAAGGGTTCCTCATTTCCAGTAGCTGAAGCACTTCCAGTAGCACCACACTCACAGTTAGATAAAACGCTTAACTTTCTGGAGTCCCCAGTTTCTGATATGACTGAAAAGAGTTCTGTGTTCGAAACACCGGTCATTTCAATGTATGACAGAGACCCATATGAGATTGAAAATCCATCTTCCGAACACCTTACTGATGATCTTTCATCAGTATCGCCGATGGAAGGGATTTTTTCTCTTTCTAAAGATACGTCAAGTGATCTATCAAATATTAAAACACCGTCTTCTTCAAAACTACCAATAACTAAGGCACTTCTAGAAAATGTGTTGTCAGAGATTAGTACAAAGGGTTTCTCATTGCCAGTAGCTAAAGCTCTTCCAGTAGCACCACGGTCACAGTTAGATAAAACGCTTAACTTTCTGGAGTTCCCAGTTTCTGGAATGACTGAAAAGAGTTCTGTTATCAAAACACCGGTCATTTCAATGTATGACACACACCCATATGAGATTGAAAATCCATCTTCCGAACACCTTACTGATGATCTTTCATCAGTATCGCCGATGGAAGGGATTTTTTCTCTTTCTAAAGATACGCCAAATGACCTATCAAATATTAAAACACCGTCTTCTTCAAAACTACCAATAACTAAGACACTCCTAGAAAATGTGTTGTCAGATATTAATACAAAGGGTTTCTCATTGCCAGTAGCTAAAGCTCTTCCAATGGCACCACGGTCACAGTTAGATAAAACGCTTCACTTTCTGGAGTCCCCAGTTTCTGATATGACTGAAAAGAGTTCTGTTATCGAAACACCGGTCATTTCAATGTATGGCAAAGAACCATATGAGATTGAAAATCCATCTTCCGAAAACCTTACTGATGATCTTTCATCAGCATCGCCAATGGAAGGGATTCTATATTTTTCTAAAGATATGCCAAATGACCTATCAAATATTAAAACACCGTCTTCTTCAAAACTACCAATAACTAAGGCACTTCCAGAAAATGTGTTGTTAGATATTAGTACAAAGAGTTTCTCATTGCCAGTAGCTAAAGCTCTTCCAGTAGCACCACGGTCACAGTTAGATAAAACGCTTAACTTTCTGGAGTTCCCAGTTTCTGGAATGACTGAAAAGAGTTCTGTTATCAAAACACCGGTCATTTCAATGTATGACAGAGACACATATGAGATTGAAAATCCATCTTCCGAACACCTTACTGATGATCTTTCATCAGTATCGCCGATGGAAGGGATTTTTTCTCTTTCTAAAGATAAGTCAAGTGACCTATCAAATATTAAAACACCGTCTTCTTCAAAACTACCAATAACTAAGGCACTTCTAGAAAATGTGTTGTCAGATATTAGTACAAAGGGTTTCTCATTGCCAATAGCTAAAGCTCTTCCAGTAGCACCACGGTCACAGTTAGATAAAACGCTTAACTTTCTGGAGTTCCCAGTTTCTGGAATGACTGAAAAGAGTTCTGTTATCAAAACACCGGTCATTTCAATGTATGACAGACACCCATATGAGATTGAAAATCCATCTTCCGAACACCTTACTGATGATCTTTCATCAGTATCGCCGATGGAAGGGATTTTTTCTCTTTCTAAAGATACGCCAAATGACCTATCAAATATTAAAACACCGTCTTCTTCAAAACTACCAATAACTAAGGCACTTCTAGAAAATGTGTTGTCAGATATTAATACAAAGGGTTCCTCATTGCCAGTAGCTAAAGCACTGCCAGTAGCGCCACGGTCACAGTTACATAAATCGCTTCACTTTCTGGAGTCCGCAGTTTCTGATATGACTGAAAAGAGTTCTGTGTTCGAAACACCGGTCATTTCAATGTATGGCAAAGAACCAGATGAGCTTGAAAACACATCTTCCGAACACCTTACTGATGTTCTTTCATCAGTATCGCCGATGGAAGGGTTTTTTTCTATTTCTAAAGATACGTCAAGTGACCTATCAAATATTAAAACACCGTCTTCTTCAAAACTACCAATAACTAAGGCACTTCTAGAAAATGTGTTGTCAGATATTAATATAAAGGGTTTCTCATTGCCAGTAGCTAAAGCTCTTCCAGTAGCACCACGGTCACAGTTAGATAAAACGCTTAACTTTCTAGAGTCCCCAGTTTCTGATATGACTGAAAAGAGTTCTGTTATCGAAACACCGGTCATTTCAATGTATGACAGAGAACAAGATGAGATTGAAAATCTATCTTCCGAAAACCTTACTGATGATCTTTCATCAGTATCGCCGATGGAAGGGATTTTTTCTATTTCTAAAGATACGTCAAGTGACCTATCAAATATTAAAACACCGTCTTCTTCAAAACTACCAATAACTAAGGCACTTCTAGAAAATGTGTTGTCAGATATTAATACAAAGGGTTTCTCATTGCCAGTAGCTAAAGCTCTTCCAGTAGCACCACGGTCACAGTTAGATAAAACGCTTAACTTTCTAGAGTCCCCAGTTTCTGATATGACTGAAAAGAGTTCTGTTATCGAAACACCGGTCATTTCAATGTATGACAAAGAACAAGATGAGATTGAAAATCTATCTTCCGAAAACCTTACTGATTTTATTTCATCAGTATCGCCGATGGAAGGGATTCTTTCTCTTTCTAAAGATACGCCAAATGACCTTCCAAATTTTAAAACACAGTCATCTTCAAAACTACCAATAACTAAGGCACTTCTAGAAAATGTGTTGTCAGATATTAGTACAAAGGGTTTCTCATTGCCAGTAGCTAAAGCTCTTCCAGTAGCACCACGGTCACAGTTAGATAAAACGCTTAACTTTCTGGAGTTCCCAGTTACTGAAATGACTGAAAAGAGTTCTGTTATCGAAAAACCGGTCATTTCAATGTATGACAAAGAACAAGTTGAGATTGAAAATCCATCTTCCGAAAACCTTACTGATTTTATTTCATCAGTATCGCCGATGGAAGGGATTCTTTCTCTTCCTAAAGATACGCCAAATGACCTTCCAAATTTTAAAACACAGTCATCTTCAAAACTACCAATAACTAAGGTACTTCTAGAAAATGTGTTGTCAGATATTAATACAAAGGGTTCCTTATCACCGGTAGCTAAAGCTCTTCCAGTAGCAACACGCTTACAGTTATCTTATAACGCATTACTTTCTGGAGTTCCCAGTTTCTGATATGACTGAAATGACTTCTGTTATCCCGACTGATACCTTTCCATCCTCTGGAATTAATGAAGATGTTCCAGACAAATCCAATATTAGATATTCCTACAGATAAGTTACTTATTGACAAAATACATAATTCTGAGATTTCGACGAATAACGTAAATGGTAGAGACATATCTGACCTTTTGACCGATTTCATAGAAGATGAAGACAAATCTGACAGTTTGTTCGATGACGTAGAAGATAGAGATAAATCTAACAATTTGACTGATGATATAGTAATTGAAGACTCGAATGAACCTCTTTTTTCAGACGATGCGACTGATGATATGCCAAGTGAACTCCCATTACCAAGAACAAAACCATAATTAGCTTCAAGGATACCAATAACTAAGGCACTCTTAGAAAATGTACTATTTGACATTACTGGTGGGGGTATCCATCCCTAAATTACAAAGGACATGTCAAAATCTTGCCGACCAAATGTTTCTTCAAAATGTTTCTGTTTCTAAATGGACGTTGTTAATGTAGTGCTATGTTATTTATTTATTTAATTTAATTTATTTTTATCTGTAAGATAATATTAATAGATTTAATGACGAAAGTAGTACTTATTTTAAATAAATTATTTTTGTGTTAATAAATGTGCTGTTTATTCCCTTTATTTTCATAATTTCGTCGTACAATTTTATTTATTACTAAGGTTTGCAAAATGTACATCTAAACATATGAATTTAAAAGATTGTGTAAATAAATTCCAGGGGCGTAGCCTTCATACAACCCGATTCCTATTGGCTTTCCTTCGAAACAACCACTCTTCTTAATGTCTACTATTGCCAACTAATGTGGTATACCTGTGTGTGTAACTATCACATTACATTACATATTTATACCACCACATTAATACCAGTTTAATACATCATAAGATTAAAAACCATAAGAAAAGATCAATAAAAAAAAGATCAAAGATCATAAGATTAAGGTTTTTTGTTTGAGTTTATGAGAACTGAACAATTTTTTCTTCGGCTTCCCTCTAATGATAATTGTAGCTGCACTACTGATAAATTCATAATGCAAACACAGTACCACGCAGCCTAATACATTCTGGGGGGGTCCAGTATCATGTACTGAATCCATGGTAACAGGTCGTGCGTCGATGTCCCTGCCACCCTGTATATGCCAGTGCAAACATAACATTATATTATCATAATATTAAAAGATAACATCTAACATCAGTGCACCTAATGTAATATGTATTTTGTCTTCTCAGCGCTTATAGCGCTTAGTCGAGCGTATAAGTAAACTAGCTTAACTCTGCTTTTTAAAGATTATGCATCGCTTTTATGTTAGCTTAGAACCTATGAGGTTTCACTTCCACTCATCCAGCTTAGCAGCGCTAATGCATTTAAATAGCGTCATTAACTCTGCAGTTGAGCAAATAAGTCCGCTACAACTTTCTATGTTCTAGACTTAGATTTTAAAACAAATAAGTAGAAACACGCAGAACATAATAATAGTAAAAAAGTGTGTCGAAAAAGAAAACTAGATGGACGTAGATCCTTTAGTGATTGAAATAAGAGATGAAAAGGAATTTGTTATGGACGGAAATATAATATTTATGGTGAAAAAGTTACAGATTTAAAGTAAACATGGTCTTTTTATCACACACTAAAGAGTAAAATACCGCAATAACCACTCTTAAATTCAACAGTATACAGTATTCAACCTTATTGACAATAGTTGTAAAATAAGGGAATCAAATCTCAGACGATGGATTTAAATTACACACGTTGAAACATACGAATATACTATATCGAAGACGAATGCGGATCCAAATAATATGATAGGAAACATGATTGAATGATAAGAAAAAACTTGGTTGTATACAAATGAACCGGTTCCAGTGACAGCGCGAGAGTGCAAGCCACTAAATAGAGAAGTGCAGAAGTCCCAGTCCTAACGATAGATAATATTCAGTTTGCTGGTGCATTTACATACACACTGTGAGTGCGTGCGTGAAGACGAGTAGCGTCAGCACATTACTCACACACTTCGCCAATGTCTCAGACGGCATCGAGAGCTCCTGTGCTTTACATATACATTGACAGCGTATTTGAACACTTGGTTACCACAAGTAAAGCGTGCGTCGCTTCGTGAGATGAAAAGACTGTACCATTTATGCATCTAGAACTTAAAAATGTTGAATTCAATGTCAGCGTATCAGCAGACACTTTTCTTTGGCCTTTGTTTTCTTAGCAAGAACATATTGTAGATGGTGACGTGAAGATATTGTAATGTATTTCTCACAAGTCATTCCCATATTTTTTTCTTTCTTAATAATTATTTATAGTAACACTTGTTCCGTACCAAAATCCAAATGATAAATTTCTATACGGTAATGCTGATGTTGCAGGAAGTTCTTGTTACCCTGCAGCACAAGTAATTGGCCTACACAATACACAAATCCCATTTCTTTCCGACCGGAAGATGTGCGCCCTTCATTAGTTCTGTTGGTCACGCGCACGTAACTGTCTTCTTGCATTGTGTGGCTCTTCTGTAGCGAAGCATATCGTGGTAGAAGGCGACCTTGTGTGATTACATCATATTGACAGGCGCGCTCGGCGGCGCCGGTCGCGCTCCGCCGGGCTGCTCAGGCGCAGGCGCGGCTCTACTGCGCAGCCTGCGCGTGCGTGCGTGACACGCTCCACTGCGCGGTGATATGAGCCCCTGGATCTGGCTGGAGATGATGTTGTATTTTTATTTTCATCTTTGATATACTGACACTTGATACATTTTTTTTTTCAATATTGTTGTTTCTGGAACATGTCTAATTTCCTTAATAATTGTGTCTGGATTTTTCTTAAAAAAACTATTATATGGCGTTAATTATTGTTTGATATTATATTTTTTAGGCGAGTTTATCTAACCGGTTTACATTCATTCAAGTTGATCATAATTATGTCAATCGGTGGCCTTCACAGCTTCCCTATTTGTTGATTGATTATCTGCTAATAACAGCAAATGCGTCGTAGACCTCGTAGATCACCTGGCTTGACATTTGAGTCTACACAATATTTGCTTCTAATAGCACTACTAAATACGGACCATTGGAGACCGCTCTCCCAAAACAATTGAGAATAGAGTCATAATCACTATGTTTGAAAGGCAAATTAAAAAAATAAAAACCTTTTTTACAAACAAACAAAAAAAAACAAAAAACAACCGACTACCAAAAAAAAAAAACACTACGTAGTGAAAAATAACTTTAATTTCGGAAGTCGGTGTCTTTGGTTTTGTATTTTCGTTTCTTGACTTCCGAAATTAAAGTTATTTTTCACTTTGTAATGGTTTTTTTGGAAGTCGGATGTTTTTTTTTTTTTTTTGTAAAAAAGTTTTTATTTTTCACTTTTTTGTTGTATGTACCTATCCTATCCCACACAAATTCGATTACCACTACTTGCTATGTACATTACAGTGACAGGAAGTTATTATAACATTATCCACATTGACAAAGTGGGAAAAATACGTATTATTGAAGCTAATTTTAATGAACAGCCGCCTACAACGACAGACACAGGAAATGAAGTTGCAACGCTATTTATATCCCAAAACATACGTCAATCGTTGTTTACTACTCTCACTTTCCGCACACAAATGAAGACGCGAAAGTGAATCGTTATCTCCAATCCAGGATTAATAATATTCACCGTACTTCAAAGTAGCTCTCGAGTCATAAATCTTAATGCTTCTAAATATAAACTTAAATTGATCGAGTCGTTTATCTTACGTAGTTCTCGGTGTACTCGGTAGACGCAGCATCCCTGCTCGCTTCAATGGAGCCGTCCTTTGTTCCATCACGGATTGTCATCCGATTGTGCTTTGTTTCTATAAATGACTGGATTAACGGGCGACGTTAAATTAATTTTGAATTGTGAACAAGGTAAACGGTGTGGTGTATCTTTCATTTTAGTATCGTGACTGAAATGTTGTGATTGAACGTATTGTGGTTCCGTTCATAATGTTAGAAACATGTATAGAGGAAACAACAGAAGGAAAATAACACTTATTTCATCGTAGGTATATGCAAAGCATGGTGACCTTTCCGAAGCTAATACAACTACAAGATACCATACCGAACCCTAGTATAAACGAATTATTTACTATTCAATTTATATATTTAAAAATATAGTCTCACAGAGCTGTATCAAAACAATATACTTATCTTACTTACGAGTACTAAGAAAATTCTAAGAATGAACCTAATCATCTGTGTCAACTGTCAACGGTCGTCATTCAAACGTATGTCTTTAGAAATAGCCACGTTCGTTACAAAGCAATAATTGCTATTAAAATTATTTATATAGAAATTAACTACAACATCGTTTGAAGTTTTCGAGAAAAATCTTGTGTGCTAAACGTATTTTATGGTAGGTAGATATCATTGATGATTTGTGGTGCAACCATAGTGCAATAAAAGAGCCTTCTCGAATGATAGTCAGGTGTGAAGCACCTGGACAGCCACGGTACTTCCTGCAGACTGGCTAATCTTCTGACCACGGCATAAACTGATATTCTCGTAAAGCAAGAGCCGATACGAGGAGAAGATAATGAAAGTAGGAGGCTACAAGAATGTTTATCAGAATATGATATATGGTACTAAATAGATTATGCGGCTTGGCATAAAGCCCGCAGCTCTGATCTCCCTCTGTTTGTTCAATACTCTGTATTAGGGCAGGCATTGAAGCAAACAGTCTCAGATAAATTGTTTTCGCTTGTATGTAAACAATACTTAATTATTGTAACCTCAAAATCTTTACAAGGAGAATTTACTGTCGGTGTTTCCTCGTATGTTACGCCTTTATAGGAGTCCAATTTATGATCTAACCACAGTCTGTTGTGTGTAGTGTCGCGCTTTGAGTTATTTGTTGTATAAACAATCATTTATCATTATTTTGTATCTTGTGTACGTTACTATTGGCCAATTAAATCATTAACTTGCAAGTGGTTAACGAAACACTGACGATTTTCAATTGTTTAATTGGGCCTTCGGATAATGTAGAAGCTCCAAATTGCTTGCTTTTTGTCAGAATCTAGGTAACAACCTGAAGGCCGATCAAAGATTAATCGAATTTCTTGGAAACTATCCTCTCACAATGGTGATATAACCCTCCCATTCTATCGTTATTTCTCGAGAATAGAAGACGAGGGATATAACTCGATATAAAAGAGATATATCTCTATTTTCTCCACTGTCATCGGTATCTGTGAGTGAAGCTTTATTTCTCGAGGGATCCCCTTCGCGGGTTTTTGCGTGACTTTACATAAATCTTTTAAAATACTTTCCACAGCATATTGAACGAATGTGTGATGCTAATCGATTTTTAAATCTAATATTAGTTTTGTTGTTTTGGTTGTAACCTTTTTATTCTGAGCTCTGCCGTCTTATATTTGCGCGAATGTCTTTTCAATGGTTGTTACGGAGTAGGTATTACTAATACTTACAAATATTCACAATCCAATAACGTAAATGTCAAAAGAAAGGAAAAGATTTGTTTTCGTAACACACTGGGGCGTTGAGGAAGTATTACAAAAATGTTGCCCGAATATACTGGGATATATGTTGCGACCTCCGATATATATATTTAGTAAAGTATATTTAGGTATATCTATTTACAACCGAACCCAATAACCCATCTATCACCAGTTTAGGCACACTGGAGATAGAAAAACCTATCTATCTATGGTTTTAACGTCCCAATAATCTATAAGAGATTATCGAATCTTACCGGCCTGACATAAGGACAGATAGAATTATACTGTCTACCAGGGGCGAAGCCTTCATACAACCCGATTCCTATCGGCTTCCTTTCGGAACAACTACTCTTCTTAATGTCTACTATTGCCAAATAATATGGTACACATGTGTGTGTAACTGTGTATCACATCACATTACATAGTTATATTTAATACCAGTTTAATACATCATAAGATTAAAATCTACAGTTTTTTTGTCGAGTTTATGGGAACTGAACAATTTTTTCTTCGACTTTCCTCTAATGATGATCGTATCTGCGCCACTGCTGTCTACCATCAATAGCGTTCTGTCTTTTACTGAAAATAGGTTCGGTAAGTTAGGTAGGTAGGTAAGTTAGGTAAGTTAGGTAAGGTAGGAGGTTCGGCCGTTAGAGATAAAGTTTCTACTGTGTTCTCACGTTAGGGAGTTTAAAGTTCGTAAAAAATATTAGCAATTTAAGGAACCTTCAACAGCGAGTAGATTCTGATGACGCAGCTTTGTACTAGACGTTTCCAGCCTGGAGTGCTCATGTGGTGCTGTTCCACAAACGATGGGACACCTGATATGGTGTCATGCGTACTCTAATGCCCGCAGGCAACCGGAATTGATGGACGCTATTAATGGCCCCAAACTCGTAGCTAGGTTCTGGGCCGACTCAACAAGATCTATAAGTTGTCATCAACACACAAATTAAAATATACTTAGTTGTAATAAATCATGTTTATTGTGTTCATAAAATTTTAAATCATGAAACTCACAAAGCAGGAACAGCAATGAAACAAATGACGTCCCTGAAACGGGGCCCGGCGTGTGTTTATACGGTATAGGACGGCTCCTACCATTTAGTTGACTGACAGTTATAAGGACAGAAGTTTCAATAAGCACAAAAGATTCTAAAACCAGAGAGATTCGTTATTTTGGTCTGTTAATCTGGTAGGTGATAGAAGTTCAAACATCAGACGAAGACCCAAGTACGAGTTTGTCTTCCAGAATCACCTCGTACAGCAACTGATTTTGCCTTTTTTTTTGTTTGTTACAATTTGCCCTTTATCATTAAGTATTTCAGTCATGAAGTGAGAACAGATGCAGGGACGCCGTAGATGCATGGCATGTTTCTAAACGCTGAACGTTTTCGAGTGTAGAAAGAACGAGTTTCTGTCTAAATTAGTTTGTAAGGCAAGGTACTCTAGCCTTGTCTTCTACTAAAGTCATATTAGCCATTACCGCTCAAGTTTTAACTTTATGAGTAGTAAACTGAATAATATGGAACATTGTAGAACTAAGTTATAAGTAAATAACTTCTTCACCAAGTAGATGTAACTCTAGCGAATGTGATAGTTGAAAAAGTTTAGTCTTTGCCAAAGACATGTATTAATAAAATTGGTCCGCTGTAAAAGAGGGTAACACTGATTGCAGTTCCAATCCTGAACTGTAATGGAACCTTTCATTACAGAACTGCAGTTCAGGATTAGAATTTGCAACCAGTGTTACCCTATTTTACAAAGAAACCATTAACAAAGGAATTTTTGAAAGAAATCTCTTGCTGGGGAAAAACTATGTGGATTGTCAGTGCCATTCAACGTGGCAATGCTGCAAGCACGTAAAATGCTGGACAAAGATGAGGAAGAGTAAGTCTACAATTTGGTCTACCTTTTTAAAATGTTGTTGAAAGCACATATGAGACGAAAATTCCAATACGCTCAGTCTGGGGTCAAAAGTCAGGACCTTCAAACCGCAATCTAGCTTGTCAGATGTTTACCAATATTTCCTCTTATGTCTATTGTCCCATATCTCAAATCGCAATTTTGTGCAAATCACCAAATTAAGGAGCGGGTGTCCTTACTGCACCCCTCGCCGTTCTGCATTGTTTGTCCTACTGTATACTGTGCATTGTCTCTGTAATAGCCGGCAGATAAGCGCCCAATTATTCCCTCGCCCACATGGTCCATACAATAGATTCGTTTACAATGGCACTGTGTAGTTATCCGCATAGTTCTTCTGAGCCGCCTTGTAGATTGTAAAGATAGCATTTTTATAGTAAATTAAGGTGATACACGTTGTTTTTATTCTCGGTTCTCACGCTGTTTAGTTAATTATTTTGGCCCCGTTTATCATGAGTGTTATTTTACTATGCTGTAACCAAATTCTTTGATTGCACAGCTCGTTGTAAGTCACACAAGGACTAAACAATTTAAAACCATAGAATAATTAGTATTCATTTGTGTTATTCTACGCTACTCCATGACGTACCTATCACATTGATGAACGCACAAAAAATCTTGACAAAAAAAAACAATTGACGAGCATTATTTTTCGTCTCGCTGCGGTCTACGTCCTACGGCTGAGGCACATTCAGCCATATAAATCTTCATTAGCGCCCGTATCGGGCACGGTGCTGACCGGCCCTTTTACTCTCAGCCCTACCAATTTATCGGCCGTTCCGTTCATTGGCTATAACTAGACCACTCGAGTATTATTCGGGCTTAGGTATGCCACGCAGTACATAAAATGTGATACCGCGCGGTCGTAAACTGGCGTGATGTGTGAATGCCTGATGCCTGTGCACGATACGATCCGTGGCAGTCCGTGGCACTGCATTTAGTAAATTAAAAAATATATATATAGACCGTGTGTTCAAAATTCGAATGTCGTTATTCGATGTGTTTTGATTTCTCCCAAATAAAATTGAGCTCCATAAATAATAAAACCGCTTTACAAGTTTGCATAACATTTAACAGATACAGAATACAGCATTTTATTTTATTCTTATTTCCTAACCAACTTAATGACAATGGAAGGTCGATTCACAGACTGTAAATAACTGCGAAGTAAATTAAATATTTTATGTAAGTAGGTATCCACATAAACTAGGCACATTTTGCAAGATGCATTTGCTAAAGGAACCAATAATATGATATAAATATATACACACATCTCACACATATCACTTATAACCTATTCATTGAGACCATTCCAATGAGCCCAAACACGATACCTCTGCTGTAAGATGGTGAGGGAGTTGGGTATCCTGTAAATTCCAGGTAATGCTGCAGCATCAGTTCAAGGTTACTATGTTATTCTAATATCATTGAAGGAACAGAATACCAAATTTCGACTCGACCAGAACTGTGAAAGATGCTGACATGCATTCATCAATTAGAAAAGAGCTGATAATCTTCAAACGGCTTAATAGATTTTCTTGAATTAAGAACACTCTCGATCAAGTCACCTTTTAAATAAAAAAGAAAAACTAAATCGGTTCAGTCGTTTGGGAGTTACGATGCCACAGACAGATACACAGATACACACGTTAAACTTATAACACCCCTCTGTTTCCGTCGGGATTAAAAATGAAAATAGAATGCAATTTCTTTAGTTAAGGAAACTTCACTAACCAATGATATAGGTACGTCATTCACTTTAACATTCTAAATACATCGTTCAAGCAGATGATAGACAGAGCACAATCAATTTGGTTGCTTTATTTATAAACTAGACAAGAAGGTAGGCATAAAGAATTCGTTAAGGTCTCTAATTAGGTATGTTGTAGACATGTGACGTCTTAAATGTAATTATCTGAATGCAACAGCTATTTAGCTCAAACGTGAATCATCCTTGCAACTACTTATAAATAAACATGACTATTTGAGGACTAAACATGTATCTTATGTGCCAGTGACAAGAACCATTTCGATTGTTGTCTATGAATTTTATTTTTATCCCTTCCCTGCACTGCAAAACTGAATAGGGCTAGGGACAAATCTGGGTAAAAAAACACGAGACCATCACGCGGCAAATGTTCGCGCAAGAATTCAGCTGATTCATGGCAGCGCGCTTTTTTCGCCAAGTTATGGCATTTTCGGGATACTTACTTACCTATTTTAACTTGCTGCAATGCAGCACAAAAACGCGCGTTTTATTGCTATTCTGTGCTCAGATTTGCCCCTAGCTAGAAGGGCTAGCCCATACTACTGCCGTGATTTTTTTCACATAGGTAAAAATAACTATTTAGCTGGAAGGCGGGGGGGGACACTTGACTCTAACAAAGATTAGCACTTTAAAGCTTAATATTTCACAAACGGATCCCTGAATCGAAAAATGGTTTTCACGCACTCGTAATATTCTTAAACGGCCTATCCAACGATACCCGACACCATGGGATAGACGAGAAAAAAAAGTCATCCCCACTTTACGTGTAGGTAGGGGAATTTTTTTTTCCTAGGTTATATTTTAATACTTTTTCGGCGTGATTAATATGTAAACCCTTGCCAAATCACAGCTTTCTAGTACTAAGAGTCTCTGAGCTGAGCCACGGACAGACAAACGGACATGGCGAAATTATAAGTTCCTTGGTGACTACAGAAACCTAATAACGAGGAAAGCTATCTACATATTAAAGATCAAGGATAGTTACAATTAAGGAAATTAGCCCTAAATTTTCTGAACCTTATAGGTACAAGTTTGAAGCCAGCTAGACGCTCCCGGTTCAAAGTCCAAAGTTTAAATAACACTTACTCCGACAGTACCTCATAAAACAGACCAATTTCGTTGAATTATTTGCTACTTACAAACAACCTTTGGGTAATAAATAAATGTTACAGGTTAAATAAATAAATGTAAAACATAATGGTCTGTCAAATGTCTGTCTTGTCAAGTGAAATACTGAAGTAGTCACTATTTCAAGATAACTTAAAATGTTGATGTTTGTTTTTTGTCGACTTCGTGCCCACTTATTTCGCTTTTGGCAGTTTCATAAGACCCTTGACATTTTGAAGTGATCGCCTCCGATCAGCTGACTGTCAAGTCGTGCGATGCTTGTCTGAGCTCGTGGGCATGCTTACTCAACCGAAAAGCGAACCATGAAGTTAATTTCACTTTTAAAATCTCGCTGACCAGTGTTCTAGAACTCGTTTTAAAAGTATAATTATCTGTCTCCAAAAAGTATGTAATCGCTTAAATCTTTTTGGACGTCACTTATCTTTGAATTTAGTACTCGCTTTGATGTGGGGCTCATTTTGTTATAATTTGAATTAAGTACTAAGAATTATAATAATTGGATGATATCCTAAAGGCCTTTTTGTGTTGGGCAACTGAACCCGTAACAGTAGCCAGACAGTCGACTAATGAGTAACAAATAATCCGCATTTGTAGGTTTTCTCTTTCAATACGTCAATACTGATTCTCTAACTCGACGATATTATTGTTTCTTTTAATTACTGTAAAAAAATAACATTTTCTCGCCTTCGCTCAATATTATGCTACGAATCTCGAATCTGGATCATAAAACTAGACAATCTTTTTATACACAATATTTTCGTAATGTGAAGAATATAAAATAATAATCTCTAGAATACCGGCTGATAGCTAACACTAAGTCAACACTTTGTTTCAGCCTTTTTTTAGAATACAGACCTACAAGAAACAAACCCATAAAATGAAACGACGAAGACACAACCACTCTTCAAAGATTCCCACTGACCCCAATTGGGCACTAGCTTATGAAACTTGTGTCTAAAATACGGGCTTAAAGTTCCCTCACCTGGAACGTTCACTTGTAATCTAACATTTCAGATTCGATTTTGAGCATTACATTACAGTACTACCTCCGTGACTTGACGAGCATTCGCCTGTAATGTTACAAGTTGTATCAAAATATTACACATTGTATCATCAAGTTGCGCACTGTAATGCACCGAGCATTACAGTGCGCAACTCTTCCCTCACCAATGTAATACTTACTCGAATTTGTAACATTACAGGTTGCGCACTGTAATGCTCGGTTCTCCTCCCTCACCGATGTAATGCTCGACTCTGTAACGTTACATTACAGGCGAATGCTACAAGTGAGGGAACACCTTAAAAGGAACCCAGAAAATTACTTTTACAAAGTATCTAGAATTTATTGTGATTATTGTGAAACTATTCTTGTATCAAAGATTCCCACTGACCCCTATACTTAACTCTTTAAACTTTGCACAACGAAATAGGCCAATTTTC
Source organism: Fissipunctia ypsillon (assembly GCA_947568875.1). Lineage (NCBI taxonomy): Eukaryota > Metazoa > Arthropoda > Insecta > Lepidoptera > Noctuidae > Fissipunctia > Fissipunctia ypsillon. The sequence goes on along the minus strand of OX387645.1, from coordinate 10,195,842 downwards.
CCACAACTTCCTCATTCCTGTCCCCAATTGGGCACAGCTGACCTTTGCTCCGAGCGACTGGCTGCAGGTATCCAGCACGTGATGCAAGCGAGAGGACGGGGGCGGCGTGGGTGCGAGGCCGCTTGCACAACTGCACTGACGCTAAGTCCTTCGTACTTAGTAGTTCAGCTTTGGTAACTGGAATGTCGATAAATATACTAATTTTGATGTTCAGTAGGTCTACGGACAAGTGAAGGGTTGGTCGCCTCTAGCATGAGAGGACAGTCTGAACATTTTGGTAAATCCGTGACGTAGAATAGAATAGAATACTCTTTATTGTACACCATAAAAATTAGAGATATAAATGTAGAAATTTTACACAAAGGGTGACACAATGGGCGGTCTTATCGCTAAAAGCGATCTTTTACAGACAACCTTTTTTGACGTATGTGACCCTAGTGATGCGTGTTAGACAAGGTCAGGTCTAGATCTGACTAGATATCTACCTGAAATTGCTATGACGGGAGGTATATCGATAGTCTTTAGTTTACAGCACTGTGTAACTTGGAATTACATTATCGTAGAAGACGTTGAAAGCACGGACGCCACGCATTCATCGAATTTGTATCCTAACGAAACATCCAAAGATTGGATGTGGCTTTCACATCGATCGTAGAGATTAATCATTGAATAACAACTGATACACTAACAACTTTTACTTTCCTTTCCATATTAATTTACGTAAAATATTTTAAACGAAAAGAAATGAGGTAGCGTTGATTAAATTATTATAACGTCATCAGCTACTAGTGGAAAAAATAACTATTACCGAAGCTAAATCAAAAACAACCCAAGCAAAGTTAATAAAATTGATACGGGACCACCGCGCAAGTTTTCTTCTCTAACAAATGAAAAATAATTTTCAAAATCATTCCACAATATTGACAATGAACATAAATAAAAAATATATAAAGACGAATAGAGAACCTCCTCCTTTTTTAAGAAGTCGGTGTGGCCATAAGACGAATGACGAACAAAGTCAAGCAAGAATTATGATTAAAAATAAGCAGACTTAGGATTCAAAATTATAAAACTACGGGAGTGTTTTTTTTTTTTTGTTTACCTCTTATAAGCACAGAGCGTCATGAAAATGAACTCTATTTACCCGTATTCCTTTCATTTCATTCATCAAACGACGATCACTTTATTTGAATCTGTTCGAAATTCGAATCTAAACTTCTGCTTTACTTTCGATGCGGATAAAGCACAGGTACTGCATTCTATTCAGCCAACCTGACTGGCCCTGGGACTCATTTCGCAACTCTTTAGGTCAAAACAGGTGAACATTGTTGATCTAACTGGTTTCTGTGTTAGATGCAGATCCTTTGTCCCATATGAGGATATGCGACGAAGCTTAACGTGGGAGGTGTGTGTAGGCAGCTAGGTATTCTTTAGATAGGACATCGATCATTGCAACACTTCCTAGATAGGTGTAGATACTCGTAGCAGCATAATTATATTTTTGTTTTGAACTCATTTTACATAGCGGAAGGTTATTCTGGGGACTGGGGTTGCAACTGCAATCTGTCCAGTAATTAACTTTGTGTTTTAACTTTTACAGATTAGTTTATGAAGTAAGTATGTACCTAGGTATTTTGTCTCGCCTAAAGAAAAATTACAGTATTTTTAACGGTGTAGGAATAACATTCCCAAACATTTATAGGCTTTTTAACGGCTCTGGATATTAAAAATAAATAAAGAACAATTTCATTGTTAGTCCTTGTAGGCCAGTACATAGGTATTTTGACCATATAAAGCCATATGTGCCTCAACCATAAAAACAAAGTAATTAACATTACCTACATTACATTACAACGTACTCAACAACGTACATTAATATGGAAATCCATTTTATTTTTAAGCCAAACAACAGTCCAGCAATATTATTAAGACATTAACATGTGCTTAGAGGGCGTTGTGTTAATACTTCAATAAAAAGTGTAATTAGCTACAAAATACTTTATGGTTTTAAATCCATTGGCGCACTTCTATGGTTAATCGTTACAGTAACTCTACGTTGATTATAGCCGATGTAATACCTACCTACCAAGTAATTAAAATAAATAAAAATAAAATAAATAAATATCTTGGGACAACTCACACATGGCCATCTGATCCCAAGTTAAGCAGAGCTTGTGTTATGGTAACCAGACAACTGATATACATACTTATATAATTTATAAATACATACATATAATAGATAAATTACACCCAGACACAGAACAAACAATATGCTCATCACACAAAGTTTGTCCTGGGTGGGAATCGAACCCACGACCTCCGGCTTTGCAGTCAGGGTCACTAACCACTAGACCAACAGGCCTGTCAAAACGAAAAAAAACGATGAAAATAACGATGTTCATCAATTTACTTACACGATCCTCAGTATGAATAGAGTAGGTATCTCACTGGAATTTTTATTCGTAAAATTAGGAAATTCGTATCTTTATACAACCAAAAGGAAAATAGTACCTATAACAGTATTTTTATATCACGAAGTGACGCGCGCTTTACTTTGGTAACCAAGTGTATAAACACGCTGTGAATGTGTGCGTGAAGACGTGTAGAGTCAGCACATAACACACACACTTCTGACTTCACCGTTGTCTCGGACGGTACCGAGAGCTCCTACGCTTAGGCTCCTACACACATTCACTGCGTGTTTGTACACTTGGTAACAAAAAGTAAAGCCCGCGTCGCTTCGTGAGATACAAATACTACACCTAAAAATAATATGACAGTATATTTGAATAAATCCCTTTATTAAGCCCACAGCCAAAATACATATACTAAGCACTATTAATCACCATTCCTGAAACTCCTGGAAGTTACAAAGCAAGGCACCTAAAACCACTGACAGTTCAGTAACAGCTGACAGCTGCGTTCAAATTTAAAACAATAACCAAGTCCTCACCATAGTGAGTCCTTTGAATAATTTCTGAACGAGTCTGTCACCCTCGAACTTTAACAGTCAAGTGGCCTTCCCTACTATTGACCTTGTAAGATTTCTGCGTCTTCCATTTTGAGTATCACTTTAGTCACGTTTGATAATATAAGTTTAGTGTAGGTTTTCACTTTGTTGTGTAGAGTGAGTTTCGACTGATTCAAATAAATTAGAATTTAGATGCATTGAATATTATCTGTTAAATGTTAGATGATTTTATTTCTGTAAGTAGGTTTGTACAAACATTTTTAAACGTTAATCATATTTTTTTTTTTTAAACTAGATGAGTCCGGCGTTTCCTATTTGACTAGTCTGAGAAGAAAAGCCGAAACAAACTCAGAAGTCACAGTCTCTTTAAAGTCCAGACATAATCTTGGTCAGATCATGTGAAGACCATGTAGATTGGTGTCTAAAATGATCTTTTGCAGAAAGAACCACACAGATTAAGTGGGCATGTCCAATCAGTGCACACATTTGTCAATAATCATACTGCTCAACTCTAACTTAAGGAGCTCAACGATTCGACCAACAATACCATAGAAAGCATTTGGAAAGGCCGCATAAATTACTCATATCAAAATAAAAGGCGTTAAAATAATCGACTACCATTTGCGTAGTAAATGCCTACGAGACATTATGAACATCCATTGGTCGGACCGTGTTCGTAACACGGAAGTACTACGGCGAGCTAATGTCGGTGGAATAGAGGCTTATGTAATGCGGCGGCAGTTGCGGTGGGCTGGCCATGTCTCCCGAATGCCTGACGACAGAGTGGCGAAGCGCATCTTCTACTCAGAACTGCGGGATGGCAAGCGAAGACAAGGCGGCCAACTCCTTCGGTACAAAGATGTGCTTAGGCGCCACATGAAGCAATGTGATCTAGAGACGTCACAATGGGAGGCAATGGCAGCAGACCGGTCACTGTGAGGCATACCGTGAGCACTAAGGTGTTTGCGTTTGAAAGGCGACGTAAAGAGGAGCTCGATGCTAAACGAGATGAGCTCAAGGCTCGACCACCCGCGGCCATCCAATATAATTACATCGGAGGGGTGCTGACTTGCCGTGAATGTGGACGCACTTTCACGGCAAAAATTGGTTATATCAGTCACCTGAGGGCACACCAGCGATGTCATCAATAGGCAGATCCAAGTCGCTGTGGCCGAAATCGGTCAGGATCTATCTATATTGTATAGTGGAATATTTGGGCTAAAAATTATGACGCTATTTGTGCGCATTTTTCATCTCCTACAAATAAAACCTGGTTCTATATTTCATAGTTTCAAGTTAAGGTGCTGACTCTCAAAGATTCTAACATAGGTACCTAAAAGGCTGAGCAATCGATTAATTCATGACGTTCGTTCCATAATGTATGGCTAATCATGTCCTGCATTATATTCCTATGATTAATGTTATACCTAGCTATAAATACGGAATAATATTGAAAACCAAGTAATTACCTGTATACCTTCCTCATGTTAATAAGTTCCTGAATTCAACTCATTTAATACGCAATTTAATAAATACAATATAATTACTTACAGAATTAAATAAAAGTTAAAAATAAACGGAGGTCGATCTACCTACCTGTTCGTTTCTTGAATCATAGGTACACCTTTTTATATAGAGAACAACCTAGTTACAACGTAAATTTTCTTGAAATTTCATTTACTTGTTTGATTTCTGTCCCCTCATACATCAATATTGCCTAAACTTTTACCTTTCACAAGCTATTACGTAAGTTTCGTGATTATATTCCAGCCTAGGCAAACAAAGGAAGGTCGACTTCAGACTAATTTCACAGAGGTATACTTTAGACAGCTTATGTATTCAAAATGTTTACATTTTACATAACACGATACTGCTATTAATTATAACGCATCGCATGACGTGTAGTTGTATTTTAGCTACTGACGCATCATTGGAATCAGGCCACTAAAATACGAATTGCGGTCTGCTCTTATTTTGCTGTGGATCGGCCTTTTGTACCAAAAAAAAAATTAAAAATAGTCTTACTTCTTCATCAATAGGCTGCCTGGTAATAAATACGTATTTTCACGGTTCTTGAACACAATAATAGCATATGTTGGTCACGCCCATTCAATAGCGATTGTCTTGAGTCATAATAAACATTAATAACAAATGATACCTTAAATGAAATCAAAAGCCAGGATGCCATTTATAAGAAACATCCACAGATCGTTCTTCTTTTAAAACAAAAAAAAATCGAGATGCCAAACCCTAATAAGAAAATCAACTGGGTCTTATAAAACGATTAAAAAGTTCCATCGATGATTCAAATAAAGAATGTCAGTCATAGACTTCCTTAAAAAAAAAAAATGACGGCGTACTTAATCTAAACGCCAGCTCCATATAAAGACGATTGTACGGTAAGAGGAAAATAATGTAGATCGCATGAATGAATGCTTATGTCCTCTGCTAGCGTGGGCTCACGGTCTGAGTAACATTTGATTACGTGCGGGACAAAGGCGATGTTACATCTGTATAGTATTGTGTTGCTAGCCAAAATTACGTAGAGACGAAATAAGTTAAGGCAAAATAAAGTAACATTATGTCTTTTATTGATTAATTAATTTCATTGTCCACTTTCCCGTTTCTGAGAGGTACCTTTTTCAGAAACGGGGAAGTGTGGTGAAGAGGCACACCATAGAAATATAAAAAAAAACACTTTTTTCTTAAATCTATGAGTCACACAAAGATATAGGGAAGACAAAACCTTTAGAGGATGAAATAAAAGGCCCACTTTGAAGAACTATTGTAAAAAGGTCCCATAATTAGACAGCCTAAGAACCAATTAATAAAACCATAAACACTTTATCTCCTCCACTGTTACTCGCAACACGTCGTTCTCACATCTTCAAACACCGGATAATTCGCCTAAGCATAGTTAACAATTTCACCTAAATTCGCCATCAAAAGTCAAGTCCACACATGGTTGGGCGCCATGATATCGTGTCGTCCACGTCACGTGACCGCCACGGTCAATTTAAGCTCCGATCTACACTGCCGACAGTGCCCACTCTCGACGCTTTGATATTCTCTATGGTTGTATCTGTGCTGTAGAACCTATCCGTTTATGGCTATGTAAGAATTCGAATGTGAAGGAAATTGCGTAGAGAATATTAGATTAGTTATAGCAAAAGTTAATGATGTGAGTAATTGCTAATTTTATAACTTCAGTCAGGGCGGTTTCCAAATGTGAGTTACGACGAATTAGAATAAAAAGAAGTAATTTAAAAAAAGTTAAATCGGTTTCAAAAAGAAATTAACTCAAAATTATGAAATAACTTTAATATCGAAAGTCGGTGTCTTGAGATCTGTATTTTGTGTTATTTGCCATCGAAAAGTTATTTCATAATTTTCAGTTAATTTATTTTTGAAGTGGATTTAATTATTTTAAATTATTTTTTTATGTCGTAATTTTTAGTTTTAAGTCAAAACTGGAATATTTGTTTGTAATAAGTAGTTAATAGTTTTGTTGTAAACATTGCACTAGCATTTGACCAAGATTTGAGATGTTTTCCATTTGACACCACACCCGTAGCTCGTATCATTGTCAGGCCGTCACACTTTCACGTATTAGTCCATATCTTGAAAACTGCTGAACCGATATTGATGAAACTTGCACTGTTGTTCCCTAAGTTGAAGTAAATGTAAGCCAATAAAAAATAATGGTTACAATCCGATTAATAGTTTCGGATAAATGCGTGGACAAACAAACATACATACACCTATAAAATTTTGTACATTTGATTGAAAGCCCTAATAGATGACCATATGTCAATATATTACAGTTCCAATAATATTATAAACATACGTTTCGAATTGATAACCTCTTTCTTTTTTTGAAGTCGGTTAATAAAATAGAGATAATTTTATTAGAAAAGGGCAGGTGCGTACTGCGTAGACTCGCAATCGGCGTGCGTGTATGACCAACGAAGCAAAAGGAGTATGTAAGAATCGTAACAAGTGGCGTTCTATAGATTCTGCCTACACCCATGGGAAGGTGTGAATTTATATGTAACGTGTATCTGGATGTACGATATTAAATGAAAACGACCATAGTACTAATCCATCGAAACATTTTGAAACACAAAGATTAGTAGTTAATGGAAAATTTAAAAAAATCAGTTTTCAAACAAAATAAATAGCAGAATCAACTGCATAAAAAGTAAACACGCTTTATCTACGAAAAGTCACTGACCAACGGTGCGGTGCGGGGTGCGGGGCGCGGTGGCGGCAATGTTTACCTATTATTACGGACTCAGATCTACATCATGTTGAAAAATAAGAAAATGAAAAATAATTTCCTGTGGCTAAAGTATTCATTGGATTTGATTGATTTTTTATATACGGGTAAAGAACACGATTCTCTTTACGTGGTTTAAAGGAATGTCAATCCTCCTGTTACACCTTGTATACGGGGTGTAAAAAGACACATCACATACCCGTCAAACTAAGTAACATAGGGCAAAAATTATTGCTGGGAAACGACTTTCTGTTTTGGTGTGAAAAATCACTTTTTATGGTAACACGCAAAACATAGTGCTTAAGGTTGCATACAACAGTATAGGGGTCATGCCGGTATTTAAACAGGATTGTAATCTTACTTGAGTGTGGGAAAAAGATGGAGCTCGACGTCCTGTATAGCTTCATCTCTTTCTCACACTGAGGTAACATTAAAATAATACTGCTTTAAGAGGTGGTGGTTGGCCCCAGTAAGTAATAAAAATTTGGAACTCTGACCATCAATATTTCGGTAACCAGAAGGTTCCAAGGTATGGTCCAGAACAAAAAAATATCGCAATGATGGGAAGAACATATAATTTTCGGCTTCGTTAAGTGTCTTTTTACACCCGATATATGTATATATAATTCTACCAATATATTTCTAAGCTAAAAGCAAAAAAGCGGGAACTTGCAGAGCTTTAGTTCTACGAAGGACATATTAGAAGTCCTTCGTAGAACTTGTCTTGCTTTATGAGTAAAGAGTAATTTAAAAAATCTACTAGGAACTACTTTCTTAAGGATTACTTCTGTATGGTGTCGGACGTAAAGAATAGCACCATCCCATATCTTCCCGTGGGTGTCGTAAGAGGCGACAAAGGGATATTTTAGAGACTGTGCATACTAAAGCACCTTAGGTCACTCCGTGGTGGCGGGTAAACCACCAACAAAAGCATGCCCAAGGAGGGTTGGTGTCAGGCTGGCGGCCGACTTTAAAAAAACTAGCCAAATCCCCTAGTAACATGTTCGGTCTAAATGGAATGCGCGATAGGGTTAGGGCGTACCCCACAGGCGACGCGCAGGGGCAGCACCCGGCTCCTGTGGGAAGTGGACTAGGGTTGTTGCACCATCTCGGGCGGGTGCAACGTAAGAAGTTAGCTCGGGAAATGAGATTGAGGTATGCAAGTTGGAATGTTGGGACTATGACTGGAAGGGCCAGAGAGTTAGCGGATGTATTGAAAAGAAGACGCATAAATATAGCATGCTTGCAGGAAACCAAATGGAGAGGAACAAAAGCGAGAGAAATTGGTGAGGGATATAAGTTCTACTACTGTGGAAGTGATGGAAAAAGAAATGGTGTAGGAATAGTGTTAGACAGTAAATTGAAAGAAAGCGTGATGGAAGTACAAAGGATTAGTGATAGATTGATAGTTGTGAAAGTTATGTTAGAGAATGTGATGATGAATGTAGTTAGTGTGTATGCACCACAAGTAGGATGTGATGAAACGGTGAAAGAGAAGTTTTGGGAGGATTTTGACACAGCCTTAATGAACATCCCCGTTCATGAAGAATTGGTAGTGGGAGGAGATTTTAATGGGCATGTGGGAAGAATGAAAGGTGTTTATGAAAGAGTACATGGGGGGTGGGGTTTCGGTAGTCCAAACAGTGAAGGAGAGACGTTGCTGCAATCCGCTACTGCATTTGACCTGGCAGTAGCCAATACGTGGTTTCAGAAAAGAGACGAACACATGATCACATACAAAAGTGGTAATCATAAGACCCAAATTGATTACTTTTTGGTTCGGCGCAACCACTTAAAGCACGTCAAAGACTGCAAAGTACTGCCAGGAGAAGACCTAGTCTCACAACATAGACTCCTAGTTATGACATCAGTAATTAAAATACTGTCTAACAAAAACAAAGAACGTCCTCCCCCTAAAATAAAATGGAATATGTTAGAGAGGAATGATTGTGCGAAGATGTTCAGGGAGCGAGTGGTGGACAGAATGATAGAGATGGGAGACATGAATGATCGAAGTATAAATGAAAGCTGGAATGAAATAGCTGAGTGTATCAGGCAAGCAGCGAAAGATATTTTGGGAGAGACGAGAGGAAAGGGCGTAATAGATAGGGATACATGGTGGTGGTCGACAGAAGTTCAGAATGTATTGAAAGAAAAGAAGAGAAAATTCAAAGAATGGCAGCATGTAGAGGCAGGAAACGCTAGTTTAAGAGCTGAAAAAAAGAGTGAGTATGACGCTTTGAATAAGAAAGCCAAGAAAGCCGTGGCAATAGCAAAATCAAAAGCCCAGGACAAACTATATGACGCACTGGATAGTCCTGCAGGCCATAAAGAGCTATACCGGCTTACCAGAATAAGAGAGAGAAAGGCGAGGGATGTTTGCCAGGTAAGATGTATAAGAGATGAAAATGGAATGGTTCTATCGGATGATGAAAAAAATCAAAAAGAGGTGGAAGGAATATTTTGAAAGATTGATGAATGAGGAAAATAATTGGAGTGGGGTTTTAGAGAATAAACCAGTGAATGTGGGGTTAGTGAGAATGGTTAGTATGGATGAAGTTAGAATAGCCGTAAATGGAATGAAGAATGGTAAAGCCATTGGTCCAGATGGAATACCAGTTGAAGTGTGGAAGCTATTGCGAGTGGATGGATGGACGTGGTTAGCTTTGTTCTTCAATAAGTTGTTGCAGGAAGAAGCCATACCTGATGAGTGGTGCAATAGCTCTTTGGTGCCCATTTTTAAAAACAAAGGTGATGTGCTGGAGTGCAACAATTATAGAGGGATAAAGCTAATGTCACATACGATGAAAGCCTGGGAGAAAGTTATTGAAAGGCGACTGAGAGAAGAGAGTGAAATTTCACAGAACCAATTCGGTTTTATGCCGGGTCGGGGTACAACGGATGCCATTTTCGCTATACGTCAGCTGTGCGAAAAATATAGAGGTGCGCATAAAAACTTGCACATGGTATTCGTTGACCTCGAAAAAGCATACGACCGGGTACCTCGTGAGGTTCTGTGGTGGGCCCTTAAGAAGAAAGGTATACCTGGGAAGTATGTGCAGTTGATCCGAGCGATGTACAGTCGATGCAGTACCCAAGTCCGGTCTACAGTGGGCACCACTGGCAGCTTCAATGTGGCGGTCGGCTTACATCAAGGGTCGGCTCTCAGCCCTTACCTCTTCCTGATGATAATGGACGCTCTGACGTCGGACATTCAGCAAGAGGCTCCCTGGTGTATGCTGTTTGCCGATGACATTGTGCTGGTTTCTGAAAGTGGCCTAGAGGTCCAGAACAGATTGGAGGTGTGGTGGCACAGACTGGAGAGTGTTGGCCTGAAATTGAGTAGAACCAAAACGGAATACTTGTTCTGCGATTTCGGCGATCTCTCCAATCCAGTGCCTTTAGCTCTCGCCGGAACGCCTATACCAATCTGTCCCGACTTTCGGTACCTCGGGTCGCTCGTTCAAGGGGATGGTGAGGTGGACCGGGATGTAACGCATCGGATCAACGCAGGATGGATGAAATGGCGACAGGTCACGGGAACAACTTGTGACCCACGGATGCCTCTCAAGTTGAAGGGTAAAATCTACAAGTCCGTGATAAGGCCTGTCATACTGTATGGATCAGAATGTTGGGCTGTGAAAAAGACGGATGAAAAAAGATTGCACGTAGCGGAGATGAGAATGTTAAGATGGATGTGTGGTGTGACGAGAATGGATAAAGTGAGAAATGAATATATTAGGGGAAGTTTGAAAGTGGCGCCAGTGACTGAAAAATTGAAAGGGAATCGTTTGTCTTGGTATGGTCATGTGAAGAGGAGGGATGAAACGCATGTTGCTAAAAGAGTTATGAGTTTACATGTGGATGGATGGAGAGGGAGAGGGAGGCCAAAGAAAAGATGGATGGATTGTGTGAGAAGTGATATGAAAGAAAAGGGAGTCAGTGATAGTTTGACGAGTGACAGGACAGAATGGAAGAAAAAAACGTGTTGCGCCGACCCCAAATAATACGGGATAAGGGCAGGAAGATGATGATATATATATAGTAGTTTAGGGCTGGATAAGCTTCGTGTTATCTTTCTAAATCGATATCTACCTCGGATATCTAAATTGCAAGAGAAACCCACTTGGCATAAAAATAAACGTACTTATAAATATTTATTTCGTTTCTCATCTCAATAAATAACAAGCAACATCGCTTCTACTTTCAAATGTTTCTAAGTTGGCAACCCCGCGCCGAAATACCAAATGTTGCCGATCTATTTCTTAAGTAATAAGTTCGGATCACGGAGCTTTCGGCACCAAATCAATCTGAACTAGTGATATCAAACAGCTTATAAGATTGAAGATTAAATCCTGGAGTTTCACAACATTGAGACATTTGTTTTTTTTTTTATCTTTCTGCCACCTTGACTCCGTTATTGCGTGGTTAGAGCCGCATTCGCAGTGCGTGGGTTCAAGATCGCATGATAACATTGCAACAGCTTTCATTATTGGCCAAATATATCTAAGTAATAACGTCTTTAGTTCTTTACAAAACGAGGTTTATTGTGCTAAAGATCTTTGCTCTTTCGGTATAAAACTGGTGTAATCTCTTTTAAACGGTTGTTTCGTATTTTACGGAGCGTACACTGGCATTTTCTTGCTTATTAAGATAAAAGAGTTCACAATAATAAAACTGAAGAAATATTATGCAGAATCAACTTTCATCTGATAACCTTTCTGCATGAACTTCTGAGAATAATTTACGTAAATGTGAAATAATAAATTAAGTTAGTAAATTATATAAATTATTCGCGACGCGTAGTCGTACACCTTGTGATGTAGTTCGAGCTAAATGCACATCTGACTTAAAAAATAAATAAAAAGGAAGTTGTTAACGTTTAGACGACTATAAAGCCAACTGAAAGTCATACCACAATTTACTCCTAAGTTCACAGAAACGGTCAAAACGGTCCCGAAAACCGACCGACAAATCCCGACCCATCCTAATCTACCAAATTATAAACAAATGACAATCCAAAATTCCTATCGCTCACCATTTGTACAATAGCCTGCACTTAACATACTGACTTTGACACACTTATATAAATAACGCACGTAATAACGCCTCATAGTGTTGCATCTGAACAAATACCACGAAAGAAAAGGCAGCCATCGCGAAAGCGTCCGTAATTACATATTGATGGCAAATATCTATTAATTGCTATGCACTTGCATAATGCTGTAATAGAGCAGAAAATAGTAAGAGCTTGTAATTGTTGATTGTAGTGTGTTTATTTTGATTGGTGACCATTAATTTATTATGGCTTAGGTAGGATACATGGAGCTAAGCACTGTTTTTGCGAAGCAAACCACGGTAGAATAGAATATTGTATGTCTGCACAAGATAAATGAATAAAATAAATACAATTTTTATTCAAGTATAAAGTAAGATAATGACATAGATTAATTAGAATCGAGGAAAATTTTATTCTAGCTGTAATGTAGACTTGCCTGATATAGGCTTATGAAAACCTGTGTTTCAGGCCTTTACAACAAACATTTGAAAAGAAGATATAATATTGTCAATGACTAAAAGAGTAATTATTTGGGTATATTATTTTAAAACTAGATTATGTTAGATTATATTTAAATAAATAAACAAGTAGATAAGGTAGAGACTAAAATATTAAGTTGATTTTTAAAAAATCTAGTAGTTTTTCCGTGTCTGTGTGTAATTGAGTTTTGCCAAGTAGGTATTCTTGTACTTACCAGTAAATTACAAAGGTTGGACACTAGCAAAGGTTTTCCCATTTACAAAGGCTCTTTACTCTATCAATTCAATCATAATAATTATGGAGTAGCTATTATTATTGGAGGAATATATAATACTAAATTGACAGACAGTACCAATTAGGAGGCTGAAGATCCTACTATTTCTTACATGCATTTAACTCTTTTATGAGTAGATAATTATTTCCAAAGAACAATTATCTAGAAAGGCAATGAGAAAACATCTCTTTAATACATTACTCTAACAAGCCGAAACAAGCCAACTATGGACCTCTCAATTATAGACTTACGTAAATTATGTTGGCGTACGCTCACGGGGCATTTCCCGTCGTCCTGCATTGTTCTCTACCGGCACAGTTTCACACGTGCTACATATCTACTTACATGGAAAGCGATGTACACACAATATATACCAGTATATAGCCACTATATACATGAGTATTCATAATTTTGTTGCATGAATGGACGCAGCAGAGAGGAATGTCCATTGTCGACACGCGGCGTATTTAGCTTTCAATACATTTATATTCAATCGGTTTTTACAATACGATATGATTGAAATGAATCGTGATAAACATACGAATGGATCTAGGTGAGTGTATTTTCGTCGAAGCCATTTTATTCGAAACAATTACCTACACCTCATGGGATTCCAATTAAATAAATCTAAAATAGAGTACCCATTTCGGGCAAGTCAATATTATATTACGAGAATAAACTAGTTATTCAAAGTGATTAACACTTATTCAACAAACTAATAAAAAAAGACATACAATAAAATGAATACACACTGTTTCTGAATTTATTATATCATCATACCGATAACCTCTCGACCTTTCACGAGAATAGCTTTACTATCTTCAAAAATGAAATGTTTTACCATCCCGAGCTTTGAATTTATAACCATAAATAAAAATATTAAATTACTTAGAGAACCTTTTTGCTTAATGGATAAGAAAATTAAATGGACGAAGAAATACATATATGGAGTATTCTTCGTCAAAACAGAGCAATTTCTCAGGGGATTAAAGGAATAATATGTTATTGTAGGTCTAGACGAGAAAGTTATTAAAGTAAAATAAAAATATGGACTGCGGTAGCAAAGTTCGAAAATTACATAAAGTGGAGGTTTCAATGCAAGTTAGTTTGGATGAAGTCGTAGGATTATCCGAACCTGAAGATACAGTAAGCAACAATTTATGTAAAAGACCCGAAGACCTCATTTTCGAGCGACGAAACCATAGACAATTTCGAGTATTTGGAGGATCTACGCCGTAGGCACTGTCATGTATTTGGTAATGGTATGACAACCGGGATCAAAAGGCTCAATATTGTCTAAAGGTTCAATATTGTGAAAAACATTCATTTCAACTGTGTAATATTTTTTCATATTTAAAAAAAGGTCCAAACAGGACGGTTTCATTCGTTCATTGCAAAAGCAATTTGGACCGCAATCGTCTTGCGACACTTTTTTGCTGATAAAGAAGCTCAATGCGATTATTGAAGCGACCTTCGTCTCTTCCATTGGTTAGACAGCTGTATTTATCAGATACCTACGTATTTAGGTACTACATAATTTTAATATTTATTTTGTAGACTAGCTGTGCCCGCGACTTTGTTCGCGTGGATGTCGGAAAACAATTTCCCTATTTGAATTACATTTTGTTCACAATTTCATGAGTTTTAATTTTTTTGCGCGGAACCCCAATTCTTTTTATAAGATAAAATAAAGTTACTCCTTATAACATCAGCTATCTGCCAGCGAAATTCCCGTCATAATCGGTCCAGCCGTTTCAGAGATTAGCCGAAACAGACAGACAGACAGACAAAAATTAAAAAAAATATTTTCGTTATAAGTACCTACCGTACACTACTAACTACTTTCATGTGTATTTAGTAAAAAGCTGTTATTTTGGTATTACAAACAGGCACATAAAATTTATTTATTTGTATACATGAATAGATGTAATAAAACTGTTCTGTATTCGCAAGTTTATAAAATACTAGCTGTGCCCCGTAACTTCGTTCGCGTGGAAGTCGTAAGATACACAATATACTAAAATAACAGCCACATTTTAATAAAACTCCCGTCGCCGTCGCCCCTCTACCCACCGCGTTACATCGCCCGCCGCGCTATTAGGTACCTTCTGCGTTTTCGCTTAGCCTTCTTTCGAACGAAAGAAAGAAGAAAGAAAGCAAATTTTATTTGACCCAGGTTAAATAAGCTCACAATATTCAAACAAAAACAAAAAAAAGGAAAAAAAACTTAAAATAGTATTGTGTGCTGCGCCAAATAGGCCCCGTCCAGCATAAATGCCAGACAACTAGCGGCCTGCCGCTGGTTTCTGACTTATTTCTTTATGCTCAGCTCCTGAGGGTCGTAACGTGATGTTAATAATAACCATCCATAATAATCATCGTAATATCTATTTCCGGGGGCCCATTATTGAGTGTGCAAGTCACCCGCTGCCATTTTATCCGTGTATTGTATAATATCAAACATTGGTCAGGCAGGGGCCGTAGTCCTTCCATAGTTTTAGATAACCAGTCCACTTTAGCCATCCAAACCCATAGCCCAATATATTTTTTGTTTCCATATCCTGCAATAGTCCTACACCAACCGGGGGTTGTCCTTGGGTGCACTTGCATAGTACGTACAGGGATAATCGTCGATTGGCGCCTCATTTCCATTGAAAGCGTCCAACGGGCTTCTGCGAGTTGGCTTCGACCCCTCATATGCCTTCCAAAGGTCCGGGACCCTAGGGTCCCGAGAAACATCAAATCGTAATATAACCTTCCTCGAGAATTTGGCTACCAAATGCAAAAAGATTTTTTCAAATCCGACTGGTAGTTCCAGTGTCATTATTTTTGTTCACAATTTCATGGGTTTTAATTTCTTTGAACTTTCTATGTACAATTTTTGTTTATCATTTTCAAGTAAAACATGACTGTTTTCTTGCTGCAAGCTGCTTGTTTTTTTTTCTGCAAGTGAATAGAAGCATTCTTGCATTTTATAAGTGTACACTTAACTCAGTTTGTCTTTTGTTATCCGCTATATTTCGTGTTTCCAGCACACAGAATTCTTGTTCATTGTTTACCGCTAAAAGGAATCGGATGTCAAATGTTTTTAAAACCTTATTTTTCAACATTCTGAATGTTTTCAATATTTTTCCAATTTCTGAATGTGTTAATTTCCAATATCTCAAGTATTTGCTGACCCTAGAAGCTCTATCAATTTCGCTCAGTCGCAATATTCGAATGACGTGCAAACACACAAAACACCTACTTTATATTTAAAATTATTCCCGACTCGATTCCGAATTATTTTTATTTATCAAGATCAAGATCAACAAATACTAGAAGACAAGTTATTAAAATGAGATTCCACACTGACAGGCAAAACTTTTCGCTCGTTAATTTACAATTTAAATACATTCTCCGGATCTTTTCTAGTAAACAGATGCTTAATTAATGTTTAATTAAATCGCGCTTTTCCATTTTATTAACAAACTATTGCTTAATCTTTTACATAAGCCACAAAGTTTTCTAATATATATTTTTTTTTAGACAAAATTGGGTTGAGTTTAGCATTGCCGCAAACCACAGACTAAAAACGAAACTGTTACAATATGAGCACTATATAGTTCATCTCTTACTAATATTAATGGCTTGTATTGTGTGCCTTCCGCTTATCTCGGCCTTGCTTACTTTTTTAATGTAGTTTGCGGGTTATTTATGATAAGTGGCTCCCGAATGGTGACATACGTATACAAAGGCCCCATTAATGGATTAATGCTCCTGTACACAATGGGGGATGATGGCGCACTGGTATTAATAATTTATGAACCGTTAAATTGTCTCTAATATATTCATAAAATTACAAACCAAAGCATCATTTTTTTTTTCAGCATAAGGGATTTTAATATATTCTATTATTGACATAATTTAAAACCTAACAATCTTAAAATAATAATAATAATATGTACAAGTATATAAAAAAGGGAGGGGGTAAATAATCAGAGGGCATCAAAAAATTCATCCGCATCGCTGTCAACAGGAAAAGTGCCCAGAAGGCTGGCAGCATTGCCACGTTGTATAGCAATGCTGATTCTTTGGCCAAAAAATAGGCCAGCCCTCTGGTCACGTGTGGAGTCGACCAACCGCCTGGCGATGTCTCGAAAAACTAAGTGGGCACTCGGACCCCATGGCCCAAGTGTTTCAACCCCAAACGGCTCGAACATATAAGTCCCAATAAGACTGGAGTATTTGCGCCGTTTGAGGTTTTCCGCACCCGCAGCAGCCGCTCCAGCACAGCCTGCCGTGCTAGGAAGATGGGATGGCGCAAGGGTGTCGACACACGTTGCATCCCACACCAAAGGCCTACCTACCTTCCAAGGCATTATGGTCATTCCGTCTGGTCTCTTTCCATCGTCGCGTGCTAAGCCATTGGGTTCTAAAACAGCTGGCACCCCGGCGGTGACAAGAGCACGACGGATGATGTCATTGATGCTGGCGTGCCGTGCTATCCGGCCTGCGCTCTTACTGCAGGATAGGCCATGTTGTCCGAGGCAGTCGACACTGACACCGCATTGGCAGCGATGCGGAGCCACGCAAGGAGCGCCCAGACGCAGACAAGTAGCGAGCCGGAAGGTGGTGTCACCCAGCATAGTGCCTATGTTGGGTGACGGTAACGCCTGAAGCCAGAGGCCCGACTCCCACTCCCCCACAGCCAGCAGGCGGGCACGCTCAGCAGTATTGGTGGTCGTATTAATTAGATTATTCCGTACCAACCTGCAGAGCGGTTCATCCCACTGCCTCTGGGAAGATGGGTTCAAGGGCCGATCTGTATCCGGGCAAGCCACTTTCCAGGCGTTCACTGCGTCAGTCAAACACGGCACTTCTGAGTCAACCAAGGAGGGGGCAAAAATTTTCTCGATCAACTTTTCCGTGCTGTGGACAGAGGACAGGAACGCCGGTAAGCTAATACTGGTAATTTTGCGGACGCCGAGGCCACCAAAACGGATGGGTAGTGTGGCTTGCAGCCACGCTCGGTCGTCCAGGGCCACATTTAAAATGGATGTTAGTGTGCTGCGAATAATTTGGTCAATTTTGTCCAAGAGGTTTGGCTGCTTCCATAAAGGGGAAGAACGTAGAAAGTAAATAAAATTTGGGCCAAAACAACAGTATCTAATCAGGGTGAATGCCGAATGTAAATTAATTTTTTTTCCGCCTTTGTACTTTTTTTAAGTGTGAAAAGTTTAAATAAATAAATAAATAAATAAATTTTGAAGTCTGTCCGAAATGTCGTTGAAGTTTTTGATTTTTTCGTTGATAAATGGAGAAAAGCTGTCTTCTAAAATTGGGGAACCTAGGAGGTGCAGTGAACTTTTTTCTAAAATTTTGATTTGTGGGGCTATTGCATTAAATTTTTCTAGAGTCAGTTGTCTGTCGGTAATGTCAGAAAGGTAAATTTCACACTTTGATGGGTTAAGGTCCAAGCCAATAGAATTAAATTCCTCTTTGAGAAGCTGTAGGTCTTTCAAAACGGTGTCTACATCACCTCCTAGCGTTCCATCATCTAAATACCACACGTTAAATTTTGAATTTAGTTTCTGGATAACTGGATGAATAGCCAAGCTGAAAATAACTGGCCCGAGAGGGTCACCTTGTTGGCATCCTACTGCAGATTCCAAAACATTGTCCTTGTATAATAATTTAGAAGGGTACCTGTAACATTGCCACATAAAACCATAAATTTCGGGTATTTCCTTTTTGACTTCAGCCAACAAAGTGTCCCTGTTGACAGAGTTAAAGGCGTTCTTAACGTCAACCTTGAGGACGACCTCACCTTTGTTGGAGTTTAAAAAGGTGGAAAGGGCATGCACGGCAGCCTCACAGCCCCCTTTTGAGCCAAAACCAAGCTGTAGGGGCTGAAACTTAGCTGTAAGCGATTCGCTATATATGTAGCTTACAGCATATTTTGGCTGCCGTACGCCTGTACGTGCACCCAACGGCGATGGGACGAATGTATGTCCAATTGTATGAAAGCATCAATTGTATGTCCCTATATTTACAAAATAGAAACACCAAAATGTTTCTACTCGGAGATTTACGTTTGAATAATATTTGTTATTTTCATCGCGGGTTGTATGAGTCAATGACACACAGCACATCACAACGGAGCCATTTTGATGTTAATGAACCTAAAACATGAAACATTCAGCTACAGTAGGATATCAGATTAAGGGATACAATCATCGTAACGAGCAAACATACTTAGTAGTAAATAATAAAACAGTTTTCCGTATAATATGACGTCACTAATTTTACTTTCCACTAGTGTTTGCAGCGTGAGTGCGCTTTTGTCGCCACTGGGCTTTATAAACGAGGTGGTACGCAACCGGAAATAAGGCTATATCTATAATAAACTATACCTAAATTGAGCGATTTAATAATGAATTAACCAGCTACGCTTTAACCAACTACTAACAGTCTCAACTAGCCCCGAGTGACCACAGTAGGCAGACTGACGGTCAAGGAAGAGATCAGTCAACGCGTCTAACAATTTTATTCCATTATTCCACTGTCTTTTAGGCATCATTTGACCATTCAGCAGTGTTTAGAAGTCCAGTCCGCCTAGAACTAGAAGTAGGTAAGTACTGCTGCAGCATATTAGCCTATAATGTTCCCACTGCTGGGACACAGGCCTCTTCTTTTCGAGAGGAAACGGGCCGTAATCCACCACGTGGGCTCAGTGCGGGTTGGTAGACGTCACATGTCTTCGAATTTTTGGTTCTAGTTCATACCGGTTTTCCCGCGATATTTTCCTTCGCCGTTTTGAGAGCAGTCGTGATGAAATAATTTATACAAAGTAAAGCACCTGTCTGGGTTCGAACCTACGCCCTACAACTCGTAAGTCGCGGTCGTTACCACTGCGCCACCACTGCTCTCATTAACAATATACAGGGTGTAAGGGACAGCTTTCCGCAAACTAACAGGGTGCATTCAGCTCCTTATTTTGAATCAAATTCCACCGAAAATATTCTCAGAAAAATTTTATTTTTTTTTCGTATTTTCAGTTACTATTCCTTTATTTCAATGTAAAATTACATTCTCTGTACGCAGCACTCCATTATATGTAAATAAAACAGCTAAAATAAAAATAAAAACAGCAATGGATGTTGAAATACTCGGCGGCCGAAGGCTCGCTGCGCTACCGTTCGTCACGCGTGTTTTGCCACGGTAACGATACATTGCGTGTGAGGTAATAAAACAAATCAGGTTTATTGGATTCCCATAACGTTCCTGAAATAATTTCTTGTACCGGTCATCTTAGTATGATATACTGAATTCGCCCCATCAGTCTGTGGAGGGCTGTACACTCTGTATTTTTACAAATCATTTTGAAGAGTCTGCTTGTCCCGATATTAGTTATGTTCTATCTGCTGTGCCACTACCCAAATGAGCTTTGCCTAGATTTACAGTTAAAATCAGCGTCATTGTCCTAGTCAGCAATGTGCATGTTAAAAGAACGACCGGATTGTTGACCGTCACCAGCCAGGACAATTTTGGGCAAACTAGTTGATGGCTTTACTCATTGATCAGGTGTTCGGGCCATGGTCACGTAGTCAGCCAGGGCAACGCTTACAGATGATCTTGTCTTCTAGGGAATTATCCTCAAAGCTTAAAAAACTCGTCAACAATTTACTGTTTAAGGGGGAAGCGCCAAGGCAGCCCGCGAAATTCAAATTTTCTTACGATTTTTGTAATTTGCAGCTCAGTGTCTGGGTGTATGTTAATTAAAGTATGATTCGTGAGCATAACAAATATGTATTTACAGAATTATAATCATTAGAATCAGTAATACAATTCCTTAAGTTGTATAATCCTGAAATTTTAATATTTCATGAAATAGTCATTCAATAGAATCACGTGGTCTTAAAGAGTTGTATTGATGACTTTAATGATTATAATTCTGTAAATAGATATTTGTTACGGTCGCGAATAATATTTTAATCAACATAGGTACAATCTAATACTGACCTGCAAATTGCAAAAAACGTACGAAAATTTGAATTTCGCGGGCTACCCTGGCGCTTTCACCTTAACCAATTATTATACCAAAACCAAATTATTTATTAAATAGGTAGTATATAATGTAACCGGAACGTTAATCTGTCGCGCATTGACAAACTGACGAATGATGTAAATAAACTGCATCCAATACATACTCTGAACTAATAAAATTGTAATTTTAAATGATTAGGTTATGGAAAGCGAGTTAGAAAGGGTTTAGGACCCCAGCGGAAATTATAGGCGTGTAAATTCCATGTTTATGGATATTAGTTCGTGCGATGTATGGCGGTAAGCTGCCAGTGTTGCAAGAGTTTAATGTACTCTGAATATATTTTATGAGTTATGGCAATACCGGTAATTGAATGGTGCACTTATTTGATTGCAGTGCTGCGAGTTGCTGATTTATTTCTCTATTTAATTTTCACTCTTTTTGTTTATCGCTCAACTGTTTGTGTCTCATGGTTTTTTAAATGAACATGGAACTTTTTCATGACCTCTTTTCGCGACCTTGCGTTTTCAAACGATCATTCACGAACTCATGCCAATAAAGAAAGGTTAAAAGCATAATATGATTGGCCAAAGTGCCAACCCTTATACATATATACATAAACTCACACCTTCTTCCCATGGGCGTAGGCAGAATCTACAGAACGCCACCTGCTGCGATCCTTACATACTTCTTTAGCTTCGTTTACGTTCAATACATCTGGTCATACAAGTACACCGGTTGTGAGTAGGTACCACGCATCTGACCTTTCTGAAGAACATCACCAATAAGGTCACTATATGCCTTCCTTGCTCTCAAAACGGTGAAGGTAAACATCGTGAGGAAACCGGCATGTCCTGGAACCAAACATTTGAAGACATGTGGCACCTACCAACCCGCACTGGGCCCGAGAAGTCGATTACACCCTGGTTTTGTGCTCCGTGATTATGGCCTACTCCCTCTCACCGAGAGGAGGCCTGTGTACCAGCAGCTGTGGGAACATTATAAGCTGATTATGCTATTTCCTCCTTGAACGTCCTCCTCTCGCGGTGTTTCCACTCACATCTGCATTGTAAATACCTTTGTTAGTTGCCTTTCATTTATCCACTCAACAACACTTATAAGCTCATGGAAACCATATTATCAAACAGTACCTACAATATTTTGTTCTCAAGATATTTCCCTACTATATTTTATTTTTCTTCTTATGATGTTTCATTGCTCCGTATTTTTATGACGTCTTCATTCAAACTGACGTTTTTGAACAACTGACATTTGAGTGACACGACTCACAATAAAAGTGTTAATTTATTCGATATTTTGTGTTAAATACACATTCCATGTTGATTTATTTTTGTAGCCTTGGAATCAAGTCGGGAAACTCAACGTATATTTACCGACTTGTAAGTAAATCTAATACTACGCCACGAGTAAAGGCTCCCGCAGACAGGCGCGACGCGACTCCAGTAGAAAAATTTCCATGAAGTTTTCATAGAAATAAAACTGTTCCACCAGAGTCGCGTCGCGCCTGTTTGCGGGTGCCTTTAGCTTATTACGATACGCAATTAACACTACCTAATGACATCAAATCACTTGTTCAAATAAAGAGGCTCCTCGCAGTAAGATAAAAACAATTCCACGTAAACCTGTGTTTTACCATCTCGTTACGTCGCGGTCGTCTAAATATAATTTGCTGGTAATGATTAGGATGTAATATCTGTTTGGGAATGATGATCTGCAATTTCCTATCGTACAGCATGCGTAGCATGATCACCATAGAAACGGGTTTTGTCTACGGAAGAATAGACAAAATGGCAGATTGTAGAAAGATTTCTAACGTCTAAGCATGGCGATGAGTCATTTTTTCTATTCTTCCGTCGACAAAACCCGTTTCTATGGTGGTCATGCTACGCGTGCTGCAAACGTTTGTTTCAGGAATCGAATGCGAGGACGGTTAATGACGTTGTTTTACCTACAAACACCGTAATTGCCCGGTTCAGCCGACGGTAATGAGGCTGTAGGCAACAGGCTAGTTTACTACTCTGCACACTTGGCGTATGAGAGCTAGACCGAAAAAAGTGTAACATTTTGACCGTCACGACACTTTTTTTTTTCATTTAGTTACTCTCAAACGTTTTTTACTGTTTTTAATTTAGTGGATTTTGACGTAGCATCACCAACATCTGCCATCGTGTGCATGATTCACGTACCATCACATACCATGCCGGATCCGAGGATAGAGCACAACCTTACGAAAAGTCGTTTCAAAGGCATTGATTTATCCACGATTCGGGTAATGTGTGATTACGGAAATGATAATTCAAATATTTTGGAAGCAAGACAGTAGGTAATTAACGTCATAAAAACGCTATTTACAGTGTCTAGTATTTTTTTAGTTTCCTAATTTAAAATTTGCATCAAGGCTGTTTGCTTAATGAATCAACTAGTAATTAAAGACCCGGAGATTCTCAGCAATTCTTGTTTTCTGTGGTGCTAATTAAAATTGAAATCGGTAGAAAACAAGCTTACAAAGGTTACAATCTTATTATACCTAGTGGTTTTATTGATGCCATTTTGCATTCACACAAAAATGAGTAACACCACTCAACGAAATAATTCATAAAAATAATAATTGCGCAGTACCTAATATCAGAGATGAAAGGGGATGATGTCAAAACATTATGTCAATAATTTTGCAATCCCAGTAGCACTAAAACAACAGTACACAAGTTTTAACATCGTATACTGTCCACAAGTATGCATATTCATGTCAAGCCGTACTCAAGAGACACATTAACATGTTGTACATGTTTACAAAGACGACAGAAAATGTAGCCACTAATAAAATATTGATCGATTGAGATTGAAGGAGGCACTCGCTTGCTTACCTGTGCCTTAGCAAATAATGTTCGGAACTCTTTGCTTACGAGGGATGTGGCTGGAATTTTTAGAACCAATAAAATATTTGTTACTGGCAACTTAGGAAACGGTAGGATTTGATTTTGGAACGTGACAATGCCCCAACGGAGCTTTAACAGATTACCTAGATATTGTTTTCGAAATTCAAAACAAATGAAGATCAATATGGCAGCCGAAGTATTGCAGTGTAAAAAACTAAAAAGTCCTATAAAGCCGATTCGGCGTCTAGCCTCTAGGGAAGAACGCCAAATTTTGGTCACGTACTGATTGTGAACACTACAAGTACATAGTTGGGGGCGCTGACTTGTGATGTTGAATTACCCCTTGGGAGTTGCTAAGGCACTGTACAGATGAGATAGTGCCTTCAGCTGTAGAAGAGGTGTCCTTCATAAATATCCCCAATATTTTTTTGTTCTTTAAGATGATAGCAGCGGCAGTAAAAATCTTGTTTCATTCACATAAATAAAAAAAACAATCGTAGGTACGAATGTTTACTATACAAACAGTTTCAATGCTCATTGTAATTTATGGTAACCACAGCACACAATGCAACCTTCACGCTGCCCACACAGTTATTAAAATTAAATAAGAACCATTAAATGTTACCAGAATCCCATAATCCAAGTATGACGAGTTGCTAATAAAATAATAACTTACGCAAGAGCCCACTACGGACGTGTGAAAGTGAAAGCATGATAAAACCGTCAGTATTTTAATCTTCTCGGCGGCTCGAATTGGAACTTACGGACTCACTTCCTCTTAAACACGGCTTTGGTTGAATTGTATATTTGAAACTATTGCATCGATGTTACCTTTTCAATAACTTCTGAAGTGTATTATGCTCTACTATGACGATAGCTCACTACGTTTGATTTCAGGCGAGTGTTTAAGACAGTAAATAAAAACTATTAAGTAAAGAAGAATGACGTAACATTATGCAATTTTACAAGTTCATAATTATTTAAAAGAATTTACGCTGACCTTAATTTTCTCTAGCTAGAGTAGCCTTGTTGATACACCACGTAGAGTGCTCGTGAATGCTGAAGTGCTGCGGCTGACGAGTGGGTTACAGAAAAATACCATGAGGAAAACTGTACTTGATGACGGAAAGGTATTGATGATCAAGAGGCCTTTTTTAATTGAAACAATTGCAGACCATAAAATACTTACATTTACTGTTAAAAAATAAACGTTGAGCTATAGACTACAAAGCAGAAATAGATGTGATTAGGTGTAGCTACCCTCGTAAACACAATCAATCAAACATCGCAAGCTGTGATACATGATTGATGGCCACTGCAGTACACAGAGCCTTCCCAAAAAGGAAGAAGTTTATTCATCACATAGATAAGCAGGTTGGTGACCATTACATAAATATTGAAGCTGCACTATGTACGTAATAGATCGTCTTAGATAGTGTTTACCGATCGCAATTTTCAAAGTGCTAATCTGTATAAATCTCACTTTGAAAACTAACGTGAAGCTAGCTTGAAGTGAGCTGTCAATTATGTCTAACCTAGCATCAGGTGGAATGATTCACTTCACTTTTTACAGAATAGATCGGCTGGTCCTTTGAAAACATTTTGAATGCGATCTTACTTGCAAAATAAAGAAGTAAGTGTATATTAGAACCGCATAACGTCGTCGTCGTGTTCTGTTGTTCCTCCATGTTAAAAAAGCGTGAGTGTATGCATGTGTGTATGTTTAGTTGCAAACCCTCCAAACTATGAAAAGCAATTTTTTTATAGCTGCAGCAATGAAAACTTTTAGATACTGACCTAAGATGTAAGAGCGTAGTTTTAACCAAGTCAAGAAGTAGGTAGGTATAATCAACAATGAGGGATTTCATGACAATTCACGCCATCAGTTGGCGCCACTTTGACAAGAGGTCTTCCATTTCGACAATGAATCTTAATATATGATGAAGTTCATCATTCCTGTAATTAAATTGTTCATTACTGAGACACGACAAAAAAATTATAGGCGCTTTGACACTTTTGACAGGTGTCTGGACCTGACGTTTCAGTGCTGCCACCTAGTGAACGTCATAGCAGAAAACCCTCATTGGACAGTAATCTCATACCAAGCTACCTGCCAACCAATAAGGATATAGGTGAAAGTCACATACATCGCTCAATTTATTTTGACAAGCCATAAATCGTATCTAATCATTCTTAATAAGATGGACAATCGTTGAGATTACCGTTACGTAATCAGAACATGTGTTCGTTTATGATATTGACTAGATAGATGAAAGTTTTCACATTGATCTCTCTTCCATGCTAATCGGATATTAAGAATTAACTACTTGTCGGTACAGCTCGTACGGTAGTGCGGTTCGACTGTTTTGAATGATTGAATGAAAGTTTTTCGGTCTAATAATGAAATAATGTGTACTTATTTCGTACTAGCACTTCCCCGCGACTTCATCACCGTTGATTTAGTACTTTAGTACCCCGTTAGAGGTAGATTATCAAAAACCTTGAAAAGATGTTATTCTTCATTTTCGGTCTTATATAAATACTGAGTTTCGAGTTAATCGGACCGCGCGTTTAAATTATTCTACACAAACTTTGACACTAATTCAAATTTCCAAAAATCCTTCCTTACTGGGTGCTTACAACATAAAAGGCATCAACTGCCAAAATTTCAAGTTTGTAGCCCCAGCTGTTCAGGCTCTGCGTTGATGAATCAGTCAGTCAGGACAAGTAATTATATATGTATGTATCAGTATAGATAATAATTATATATGTATACCTATATAGCGTGAACGTTCTTCTCCAAATATCTATCTTTTTTTATTTTTTTTTTATTTGAGATAGGTTTGCTCTTGACTCTAGTCTAGGTCAGGGCAAAGTTTTATTAAAAAAAAAAAAAGAAAAAAAAAGAGATGACAGAGACAAAGTCGACGATGGATCGAGCTTACCCAGAAGAAGCCTGTGTGTCTCTACGTTAAATCTCGCTATTAAGTACTACCTTAGAAAAGGTAGTTTTTTTTTCGGCTGTTTGTTTGTCGGTATCTATTGTCTCTGCTAGTAGCAATCTTATGCAGTTTTGACACTATGCTGTTGATGATTAATGTAGTTTCGAATTTAGCGCGTTTGTACCAGAGCATATTTCGTGATTTGATTGTGTACGAGTTAATTAGAATGCAGACAGTCTGCCTCTACTTCACATAAACATTATAAGTATTATTTGGAACAGGAAAATGTTTTGCAAACAAAATCATATGACTATTGTTTGTGTCTTTCCAATTTACACAGTCTGTCGTTTCATTTGTTTTCAGATTTTTCATATAACACGTTTCAGGTTTAAGTGGACAACCTATCAGTGGCGAAAGCACCATATAACACGATTCCTACCGGCTTCCTTTCGGAGGCTCGCATCAGCTACTGTACCGCTATTGGAAAATGGCACAGTCGATAGTGTCTACTATTGCCAAAAAAGTTAAAACCGGCTTCGCTTAGGCTTCTCGCTTACAAAAATTGATACCTCGCCGCTGCAACCTATACAATAATGAATCGGTTCTAAAAATATATAGATAATTAGAAGTATGCACATAGATGTGTTAGGTATTAACGTAGACGATTCTCTACAAAGTATAAGGATAAATTCAAATAAAATATAGACATATTGCTATGCAGTAACGCATACATACATCGATGACATAATTCCTGACACGTCATGCAATGCACATTGAAATTATAATAACACGAAAAGGTTGTCATAAAAAAAACAAACTTTATGCATAGATACATACATAACCTCTCGCTTTCTTCTACAGAACGCCATCTGCTACAATCCTTTTCAATAATTTTTCTTCGTTTATGTTCATACACTGGTCATACAAGCACGCCAGTTGCAAGCACTACCCACCTGACCTTTCTGATGAACATCACCAATATTATGTCCTTCTAGAACGTCCCCTCCCGGCGTTTCCACTCACATCTGCCTTGTACCTTTTGTTATTCGCCTTTCGTTCATCCTCTCATCGTGACCAAACCATCTCTTTTAAACTGTTGTCACTACATCTTCTTTTAAACAGCCACGTATCAAACACTTTAATTTATTAATAACACTTTGAAGGCCTTGTACTCAAGTGAGAACATCAAGAGAAACCGCCAAGCCTCAATTACGTAGTACGGTAGTAGTCAGACTATATCGGTCATTGACGTATGTTAGTAAAACATATATCTTGTAATATGCTATCGAAATATAGGTTACTGATAACACTATCTAACCTCTAATAGGCTGAATTATTATCAAAGAAAATTCATGCTGGCAATGGATTTATTACATTCAGCACAAGTGCTTTTGCCTTTTCTACCTAGTACTTACTTCAGCGGACCTATAAGTACTATTAAAATGCCATCGAGAAAACTTTAGGTGAAGTGAGCTGTCAATTGTGTCAATTCCTAGCATCAGATGGAATAATGACAGCTCACTTCGCCAAGTTCTCACGCTGAGATGTTTACAGAATAGGTCGGCTGGTGGCTAAATACAGTCTAAATTATTATTCATATAAAATAATAATTGTTTACTGTTTTCATTAATTATTATTCCACCTTCCAACAGTACGAGTATAACGGCCTATAAATTATATGAAAGCTTCAGTTATTATAAGTCGGAATTGCGTGACATAACTCTATCATAATTCTGCTGAAACAAAATATTTTTTTCCTTCATAATGACTAGTTGTATTAAATAAATAATAATATTTGCCCTTGTGAACTCAAATGAACGCAGCTTGCGGAAAAAAAGCGTCTTGGCATTGAATATGTTGTAAATATTATTTTAATCATACTTTATTAATCAGCCTTTTTTGTTAATTTTGATGAACATTTTTGTATTTCCCATCGTATATTTGTGAACATAGCTCGTTTTCTGCTTATTTTATTTATTAACTTTAAATAATTTAACTAACGGTATCTTACACGTTCTATAACCATTAAGTTCTCTGCTAGTGCTGTGCATTTCTGTAAGTGACGAATTCACAATAAGTACATACCTAAAACTGTATGTGATTTTTGTTTGTGTATTTTTTAGTGAGTAATTCGTTGAAGTACCATATCAATTAATTAATTTATTTATTTATACCTAATTTTCGTAAATTTCTACACACAGTCTGGTAAAAACATCGTCCCTTTTGGCATTTTTGTTAAAGTAGTACCAGAAGTAGAATATCTAATGTTAATAAAGTTACGGTCGTTAGTTTCATCTCACCTTCACGCACTAAAGAACATTTATCACTTTAGCACTTTAATATCACCATTATAGGATTAAATTGCTGTACTAGGTGTAGTTACGTGACCAACTAGTTGAACTAGAGATTTGACCACTGTAGTAATTATATCCGTTCCTTTTACATAATTTTGACTAGCCTAAGTACCAGTGGTGCAGCTACAATTATCATTAGAGGACAGCCGAAGAAAAAATAGTTCAGTTCTCATAAACTCAAACAAAAAACTGTACGTTTTTAATCTTATGGTGTATTAAACTGGTATTAAATATAATTATGTAATGTGATGTGATACACAGTTACACACACAGGTGTACCATATTATTTGGCAATAGTAGACACTAAGAAGAGTGGTTGTTTCGAAGGGAAGCTGATAGAAATCGGGTTGTATGAAGGCTACACCCCTACTAAGTACCATGATTTGGTAATCCATAAATAAGGGATGTTTTTGTAATGGCGACAAAAACAGAAGCGGGCGGTAAACGAGACCAGGGATGGTGAAGAGTAAAAGTTGTATTAACCTAATATAAACATGAGGAATAGTAAAAAAAAAAATCAAACCAGCCAGAGTTTATTGAAAGAGGATAGTTTCTACACGAAACTTTCGTTTGTATACAAGTGTCGGACTGTCGGCCCACCAGAGACAATGTTAACAAAATGTTACGTGACGCCGAGTTGTAAACCCGCCACACAATCGTGAATAGTGAAACTTGTGTACTTACACAGCTTAGCTTGATTTCATGGCACGGCAATGAAAGGTCCCTGAGAACTTCCCAAGTGATGGAACAGCTATGTAAGTTTTAAAGGCCGTATGTCTGTACCCTGCAGTGGCGACGGCTTCATACAACTCCATTCGGACGTTACGGAACAACGATTGTACTCGATTTTATTATTACTAAATAATATAGTACATACATAGTCATATTACAGGTATTTAATACAATATCATAAAATAAATAGCATAACAAAACGCGTATCTTTAGTTATACAGACGTTAAATTAAGAAAAGTAAAGGAATTACTTAAATTTTTGAGGTAATATTAAAATGATGTTATACTGAGTTTATGAGAACTGAGACTAGACCACCACCTGTTAAAGCAGTATTATTTTAATATTACTTGAGTGTGGGAAAGAGATGGAGTTAGACGTCCTGTATAGCTCCATCTCTTTCTCACACTGAAGTAACATTAAAATAATACTGCTTTAATAGGTGGTGGTTGACCCCCTGAACAATTTTTTTTCGGCTTCCCTCTAATAGAAGTTGTAGCTTCGCTACTGGTACCCTGACTAAAAACTAAAGCTAACGAACAAGACAGTTACCTACCAGTTTCTACAGAAAAGTATGTGCTTATTAATGGAGATAAAATATAATAGATAGCAATATTTCTCTAAAACAAAACACAACGCTTCCATGCAGAACATAGGTACATTATTTTATTCTATACAAATGAATGAAATTGAAGTGTCTGTTTGTAATGTCAAAATAACAGCTTTTTACTAAATGAATATGACAGTATAAACGATACTTATAACGAAAAAGCAATTTTAAAAAATGTTGTCTGTCTGTCTGTTTGTTCCGGCTAATCTCCGAAACAGCTGGACCGATTTTGACAGGACTTTCACTGACAAACATCCGATGTTACAAGGAGTAACTATGATTACTTTTATTTTAGAAAAACAATTATGGTTCTGCGCAAAAAAATGAAAACCCATGAACTTATAAACAAAAAACCGGATTTGAAAAATTATTTTTGCGTTTGGTAGCCCAACTCTCGAAGATGCTTATAGGCTACTTAACATCATGCTACGATTCTTAGGAGCCGAGCAAAAGGAAAGAATTCAATAAGAACGCTAAGCGAAAACGGAGTAAGTAAGCGCGAGCGGGCGATGCAACGCGGCGGGTGGGGGAACGAGGGAGTTTTATTAAAATGTGGCTGTTATTTTAGTATATTGTGTATTTTACCACTTCCACGCGAACGAAGTCGCAGGGCATAGCTAGTAAGCGATAAAGTAGCAACTTCGCCAGAACGTTTTTGAGCCGACAAGACCATGAGATTCATAACATAGCGTAGCTAAGCAGAACGTTACCTTCAACGTTACCGTCCAAGATAACGATTAAAATACTTATGGTAATGTCGGTAACGTTATACGTAATATTAATTAACATAATATTATCACTACATAATCGCTGCTATAAGATCATTAGCGCTACATAAAACACTTTCTCTTCAAATTCGTATAGTGGCTTTTTAACGATACCCGTTTAGAAACGCCATCAAGCACTAAGTAGTAGTAATCTTTGACAATGTTGGCTTTTGGGGAAGAAAATATTTTGAGGAAACCAGGACGTAGGGGTCTGGAACCGCTATCACGCTGAATAAAGCCCTTACCTGCGGTAGATCAGTTTTGGCCAGGTTATGAACCAAAACATATATGCCAAAATGAATATGTCAACCTGTCCTCATACCGACTCTCTGATTGCTGAACTCGACACGTGCGTCAGAATGCAATAAATAAAGAAAGTTAACGACACAAACTATAGTTGTCCGAACATATCGCACTATTACTGTTTCCGCTGGCCCAGCATCGCGTGAGAACATGCGACCACCGGCCACCGGCCTTGAGTCCTTCGCTGCCTTGCCTAACTACTTCAAATCAACTTTTATTACTATACTATCGCTCCGGACAAGTTTCTGCTCCATACCCACTCTATAGGGAGCTACTCGCTTTATGTTTATTTATAACCCTCTCGCTAGACAGTTGTCAACTGGTGGAAAGACGAAATGTATGCGCAAGGACCTAGTTTTTTTTTTGTTAAAGGCATTGACTTCTCACAATGGATGTAACGTACGGAGTTGGCAGAGCCACAATTTTGCGGTAATTATTTACATGAATGGTAATGAGGAGAGATAGTATCGAATAATTGTGTCCGTGTAGTACAACAGCTGTTGATAAATATGCTTATGTTTTTAAAATTGTAGACTTGATTCAGAAATTATCTCTTCTATATTTTATCGACCAATATTCTCAGTAAAATCTTCAAAGAAAACGTCAGTGGGAAGCAATTTATTTATTGACGAGCTCGACACGACACGTGCGAGATAAAACGCAATTGTTCTGGATTCATGGCATTTGGAACTGCTCTCATTCTCGCAACATGTTGCATAACACGACGTCCCAATTACCGACGATTGCACGAACGGTCTCGCACGACACCTATGTCATACGCAACTGCTATGATTGTGAACAATCACTTCCGCCCAATTTGTCAGCCACTTCCGACCGATTATATGTAGGTGATACTGCAGTTTTGATTTCCTGTGTTTTTATTCACGCAATTCTCATAACCTACATACAATAGACAACCGTTTACAAACCGAATGCGATGGAGCAGTAGAGATTTATACTGATGAATCTATATTCCTACTAGCCCGGCATCATTCGGATGCATTCGGATCTCGGTCGGCTCTAATCGGCTAACGCTGCTGGGCGTCAGCCAAGCCATTCCCGCCGTTTCGACGGATTTAAATTTGGAACACATTTTTTTTCCAGTAGCTATAGTAGTTTGACGAGGTGAACAATCTCTTTCTGTTTAGAAATATATATTATACAAATCACATGTGTTATGGACATTTGCTAAAGATGGTTGTAGGAAAGAGATGTCCCAATTTCTGTACATAGTAGGTAACACAAATGTAGATACTGGGTGCTGCACCTTACTCTGTGACACGAATACTTCGAATTCGTATCCTGCTTGTCGTTGTTTATGATTCCACGTGCGTAAATGTAACGGTTATACGAAAACGCGTGTTAAGACACCTCACGAATTATATATAAACTTTCGGCGTACTGTTTCATGCATTTCTTTATTGGCCTGCTTATATATGAGGATAACTGAACTATTCGATCCGTGCTTTTGCTCGATTTTCCTATAACATCAATATTTGCAAATTATTTCTGATTGAGGAAAATAGAATATCCCACCTATGAGTAAAGATACCTATTGTTTTGTTCACCATTCACAGTGATTTTGTTTACATACCCACCGACGACATACATATTTTTTTTTCAGTTCTATGGTGAAATATCATAGGGGTGGTGGACAGCCTACTACTGCACTAGTTTCTATAAAAGTAAGTATTATAACATAAAATAGGTACATTAAATTGCTGTTATTATAATGAAATCCCTAGAAAAGACACACGTTTAGCCTCGATGACACAAACTAAAGGATAATAAACAACTGTGAGGAATCTCAATTACACAGAAGATGACTGGACACTGTTTTCATTTGACAAATACACAACCTATCTAAGGAGCACGTTGTACGGCGTCGTGCAAGCGGGACCCTGTTCAACGAGGAACAAATTGGCAATTTGACAAAAATGCAACGAACCGACTCGTACAATGTACACACTCACATATGTACAGCTAGTAAAGAGCGCACGCTGCGCTCGATGATTGAATAACATCGAACTGGACTGGTTCATTGGACTCATTCTATTCGACAAGCTCTTCAGATTTGTCATTACATCAATCGATAGAGCCCTGTCTATGCAACTGACACACGGCATTCAATGATCAACTCTCAGTTTTGTCATCTCATAACATAAAACAGAAACTACTGAAACTGCGAAGGCGTATCGCGTATGAAGCAACCGTTTGATCTGCACAAATAAAACTTAGAACGAATATTAGAAGTGGGCAAATATGAGCGGTATTTGCTTGTGACCTTCTGGTGATGCTCATTATGGACGAAGTCGAACATTTACAATCTTAGAGTACCTCGTAATACATTCTACCTCATTTACACTTAACAACACACACGTTATTGTGCAAACCATGTCAAACATTTTGCTTAGATGTTTGCACTAAACAATACATCGTCAACATAACAATTTTACAAGTGTCTTCATGGAGCAGAGCAGCTGATGTCACTGTGTACTTGAATCACAAAATAATCGCGTTATGTACACAAATAACATCGGCTAACCTGAGCAGGTATATCTAGCTAACCTCGCGCTCACAGCCCGCGTCTGCTGCGTCTGTGACGCGACAACAAACGTCAAGCAGCGCACAAATAATTACTGTTTGCTTTGCTCCTGCCCCTGGTTTTAGTTCTCACTTGGCTGGTCTTTACCCTCTCGACGTTTTATTATATTTACCAAGGAGAGTCGACAGCGTGCTAGATAAAAACATACAACAGTATCATTTGGTTATAGAACATTGGCTTTAACTCACCTGTGCTCTATTGATGACATCGTGTGGTCCCCGCCAAGTGGTGGCTGCTGGAGATTTCCTTTTGGCTAACTCAAGTGTAGCTTCACTTGGACATCGTTCAAACATAAGCACACGTTCTGCGACTGAGCCCCTTGTGAGGAACGGGCGCACGGGCGTCACTCCTCCCGCTGCGTTGGCGGGCTCACCGGCGCCGGCGCTGGACGCGCGCCGTGCTCGTGCCTCGAACTTAGAGCGCGCCTCCGTGACATGAGAGCCCAAGGATGCCCGGCGCTCGCCGCTGGCGCCAGCGGCCGGCTTCCTCGCTCCTGTCTCCAGCCTGTCTTGGTATCTACTTTTGGCGTAGTCAACCAGTGACAGCGGTGGAACCACATCCGGCCGCTCTGCAGTGCGCTCGGCCACCACACCACCCGTGCGCAGCGCCCGCAGCAGGCGCTCCTCCTCGCGGGCGACCTCGAGCCGCATAGCAGCGGGGTCGGCCCGCCTTGCGCCTGCGCCTGCGCCACCTGTACCATTCCGCTCCGGTACCAAGTCCGGAGGGAGCATAACCTCTATAGTCTCTCCTTCGGGCTCGAAACTTTCGCGGCGTGTGTCGGGTCTCTGTTCTCTTCGGACGTCTACTCTTTGTTCCCTAGCTGCGTCCGGACGATGAACCTGTCTAATATCGGGTCTCTGTTTTATTTCGGGTTTAGGTTCTGGCCTAGGTTTAGTCCTCAGACTCTCTGCTAATTTGAGGCCAGGCGTGGGCCTGCATGATAATATTTCCGTGGGCGCAAGGCCACGCGCCTTCCAAGTCTGATATATGGCTTCGGCATGGTCTGAAATCTGTTTAGCGATGGCGGCTATGTCCTCTTCGCCCGTATCTATCTCGCGGCGGGCCGTGGCCGCCATGACCGCGCCGCTCACAGCCTGCGAGCTAGGCAGAGGTGTTGGTACGCACCACACCGGCAGCTCTAGGGCCGCTCCGTTAGCCCCATCTACACTCACAGCTCACAGAAACACAACAGGAAGTGCACTTATTAAACGAAATCACTGAAAATAATAGCACTGCGGCAAGTCGCGGTGCAGCACTGGGAACAGCTGTAAGAGCGCGCGTCCAACAATAAACAAAGGCGACGATCGCGTGCGTCGGGTGTGCGGCGGCGGCACACGACGAGCCGGCGGAGGGACGGCGCGCGGACTGCGGCGCGGCGCCGGTACCCCGCGCCCGCCGCCCGCTCGCCTCCCCGCCTCCTGGTTCGGTAGTTCCCATTCCTGTCCCACGGCCTCCTTGGTCATTCACTGACACTAATTATTAGGTATGCCGTTTTCAGCTTACAATGCAAAGCTTTTCTGAAACCGGAAGTACGTAGATACTCATTCATCTTTAATTTTAACTTGGATAAGTACTCGGGATAACTCTGGATAGGTAGAATTCGTTCTCAAAATGTCATCGCGATGATAGATTTAGTATTTGAGCCTGTTACAAATTCCGCCTTGGGCTCAGTTGTGTTGGGCGGAATCATTATGCATTTGGGTGTTTAGCTGCAGGGCGATGACAAGGACAATACCACAGGTCCGCAAAGATTATAAAATTCCAGATAGGACGGTATGATCATAAATCTAAGGTGGATCATAAACCTATCACACAGGCACGTATCCAGACTTTTGGTTCGGGGGGGGACAAACATTGAAACAACCATGTGAACTGTGTGAAAATCGCTGTAATCACTGTACTATAATTTTCACTGTACTATACTATAATTATATAAGTATTTTTCTGTTTCTGCTGGCAGCCATTACGTCTAGTACCATATCAGGATCTGGCGCC
Source organism: Fissipunctia ypsillon (assembly GCA_947568875.1). Taxonomy (NCBI): domain Eukaryota; kingdom Metazoa; phylum Arthropoda; class Insecta; order Lepidoptera; family Noctuidae; genus Fissipunctia; species Fissipunctia ypsillon. The sequence goes on along the minus strand of OX387645.1, from coordinate 10,159,550 downwards.
AAAGTGGAATGAATAGACAATAGAGCGAGACCAGTAAGCCTCTCACCCGCCATTCTATTCCTTAGGAAGGATTTTATTCTCTTTAGGCATGAAAATGACCGCTCCACAGATGCCGTTGAAACCGGAAGGGTGGCCAGAATATGTATTAGCCTGTTAATGGTAGGAAAGAAAACTTTGTCACACGTGTCTAAAATTTCTATAATTTCGACTGGTTTCTTATCCGTGTTTTTCCACTTGGCACACCACATACTGTACTCTGCTTTTATTAGTGATTCTCCAACACTTTCTTCCCAATAAATTTTCATATTTTCTAATTCACTTATCTTCCTCTCGTCCACATTTTTCGGAAGAATAATTTCTAAAGAAGAAAGCAGCTCTCTTTGATTCGCAAATCTATCATTCATGCCAGATATCAAATCGTCCAAGCACGGTATAAAAATAGTTCTTCTGAAGTATTCTTCAGCAGTATCGCTGGGAGGGTTGCTTCGTGCAGTTTGGTGGGCAGTAACTCGAGGACGCTGAATTTCTATTTGCAAGACATCTTCCGCTATTTTGCAGCATGCGTTATATATTTCTGAGAATACCGGGTTAACATAGTCACGTATCCCTTTTAGTTTTCCGATAATGTCATCGGAAAATTTCATAGCAGAGGCCAGGTCGTGTGTAGGGTTCTGCAAATATGCTGACAATGGGAGAGTGTAACTGAAAAATCTTTCACAGGTTTTTAGAGAAATGAAGAAACTACTCTTTTCCATCGCAGCTATAAGTGTAGACGCAGTTTGGGCGACAGTTCTGTTTGTGTAGGATAGTTCTCTTAATGTAATGACAATAGGTTCGAGAAACTCACCAAATACATTTATAGAGTCGTGACGTTCTATAAATCTAGTGTCACACATGCCGACCAGTCTTTTTTTCTTACTCTCTGGTGTGAGCTTTTCCACATTTTCCTTGAACTGTTTCCCGGCCATTGCATTGTTGCGAAGTAAATTGCAGACTTCCTTCACAACGCCTATTGAATTTCTCACCTCGGGAACTGAAAGAGCTTTTGAAAGAACTAGGTTCAGACGATGTGCCGAGCAATGTACGTATGTGGCCTTAGGAAATTCTTTTCTGATTCTCGTCTGCACACCACTGATGTGTCCTCCCATGGTAGCAGCTCCGTCATACCCCTGACCAACTAGTTTGACGCATCTGGGACAAACGGCTGTGTATTAATATTTTTTTTCTGTTCATCTGTGAGTACAAGAGGAGGATACTGTGTGTTATATATGGCATTAGAAACCACGCCGATATCAGGAAAAGTTTCACTTATTATAATCATTGTATCTAAACTGCACGTTTTTGAAGTTGAACATTCTCCTTCATCTCTACATCTTCCAGCCGGTTCGGCTGAAATCACATTTTTTTCTGTAAATTTTGATGTTGTTTCTAGTTGTCTACTATCAACAGCAGAAGCCATGCTTGGAGTAGTTTTTTCCTCGCTAGTGCTAGTAATAACAATTTTTTTGCCACTGGCTTGAAAAAGTTGTCAATTCTCTTAATTTTAGCAGCAGCAATTTATATATACGTTCAAACAAGCACAAATCAAGAAGCACTCACATTTCACACATTACTTTACTTTATTTAAGTAATCTGTGATGGATAGGGCGAACGGTCCAACAAATTATGACGTCTGCAGGTCCAAAATTGTCCAACACTATCTCACGTCACGGACTGGCGATTTGGCGAATCCAATGAAATGAAAACAGTGGTTTTGAAGTTTTTTTCCTTTATTTCACGGCACGGGCAAAGTATCAGGTGAACCAAGTCGGAAGGAATTTACTCTACCTACACTCTATGTAACTGAAACCAATATCAAAATAAACTGGTCTATTGCACTATACTGTCACTATTGCAGAGGTATTTCACTTTTCTTCTCGCTTGTCGCTCTCGATTCTCACTTGAATCGCTCTCGAAATGAACTGACATGCAGGTTCCCGGACTCCCGCCGTATTTATACTACATTTTCGTATTCTGGAACACTGTGGAATATTGCGCCATCTACTACCTGGTAGCAGAAAGTTATGGAGGCTTCTCGATATTTCGCTACTCGACGCGACGACCTTTCTACTATTAGTTTTTCTACTCGACGATAGATGTCGTTCATTACTGTTTTCGTTCTCGGTTTCTCTCTAAACAGGTTAGATGGCGCTACTAGTAACGTCGCTTACATAATCAGATCAAGATCTATATTTTTATTTTACCTACTTATTGAAAGAACACGCAAGCGAATAAATAAACAGATGGCTTAAAACGTTTTTTTTTTTTCAGTCAGATTTCGGGGGGGATAAATCCCAACTATCCCCCCCTCTGTATACGTGCCTGCTATCACAATTTTTTTCGACTTGCCGACACTCGAATCATGGTAGTGCTACGACTTTTATAGAACTTTTACGTGACAAAGAAGAGCTTTTACAGCATGAAGCTTTTTATACAGCTAATAAGAATTTACAAAGTCTATATCGGTCAAATCTATAGGACGCTTTATTAAATCATGTTTTTTTAGAACGAGATCGTAGTGTGCGGTATGCGTCACAATTCCAGTGATGTCTTATCTGTGACGAGCGAATCTATGGCGTCGTCGGGCGATGCGTCGCGCACGCGCGTCGCTGCTACAAATAGCACGCGCCTTGTATTTATTTACACACTCCCTACTTTTTTATTTTTTGTATCATTCTACGAAGCAACGACACTGCACCCGGCCTGCGCCTACCTAAGAACAGCCGAAGATATACGAATCGGATATTCAACACGAAACTAGTTTTATTAATTTTAAATATAAACAATGAAATCATTGTTTCTGAAAATGCGAACGGCTGCAACTATTTACAATTGTAAATAGAAATGGTTGATATCTTAATCGAAGCAGTAAATGCTTTCGCTCGCGTTTTGTGATAAGTATCAATAGATAGAATCATTTACATTTTATAGTAGGCTATGGAATACTAAAAGAAACATCATATTCAGACTCTATTGAATTCTAAGATTGGATGAAACTTATAACACGAATTAGTCATTTCGCTTAGACTCCAGTCCAGACTAACAGCAAAAAGTCACCAGTACAATCTCCGGAAACATGATTAAAATCCAGGCAGTCTAATGGGTACGAATTTAGGCATAAAATGTTCATCTAAAAAAACAACCGACTTCCAAAAAAACACTACAAAATGAAAAATTACTTTAATTTTGGAAGTCGGTGTCTTTCATCATCAGATCCTGCCCTGATGACAATGTGAAGTATAACCCTTTAAAAAAAAAGAATTTTCCAAATTGGTACAGCCGTCTTTGAGTAATCGGGGAACACATAAAAAACAAAAAAAAAAAACATTCTGACGTACTGAAAACCTCCTCCTTTTTTGAAGTCGGTTAAAAAGAACATAAAGATATAAAGACTTCGTCTGCGTCAAGTTTTTCTGTTGGCGACTGAAATCCTTTGATAATATTATCTTGATAATAAGTCACTGGACGAACATAAAAGAGACAATGTTCCAGCGCAGCCTCGGTTATTTTGTATCATCTCTCGTTTAGAAGACTCTCAAGTCGTATTTACTTGAACTTGGATAATTAGAAGCTTCGCATACTTTAGCTAAGCTTTTGTTAGCATTTTCTCAAGTCCTTCGTATTAAAATTTTGCGAATTGAGCTGGTAGCAAGTTTTCTGTTTGCGGCCTTGGTATTAATTTATTCAGTCTTAGTCCGTACGCAAAATACGTGCTTTGACGTGAAGTTGCGGACACCACGTTGGTATTACCTATTCAGTCTTACCTAGTCACAAAGGTGATTATAACGTAGGAAAACGAGTGTACGACTAAACGCCGACAGACACTACGCCGACAGACTGAACACCGACACTACTTCAACGGGACTCTTCGCCGACAGTACACTTCGTCGATAGACTGGACTTAAAAGGAACCTAACCAAACCGAACCTCGAGGTGCCCCTGACGTCGACCGTTTAGGGTTAGGATTTTCGGATCAGGTTCGGAATAATCAGAAGTAAGGATGCCCTGTCGGCGAAGTGTCCTGTCGGCGAAGAGTCCCGTCGAAGTAAAGTCTTGTCGGTGTTCAGTCTGTCGGCGATTAGTCGTATAGGGATGAAAACCGTAGCAATAGGGATGATGCCTGGGCAAAAAAAAAAATCTATTTAGTCCGTCAGTCAGATGATAAAAAAAAATATTAGACACGTATTTTTTGCCTTATCATATTAACAAAAAATTACTTAGATAAAACGCATTAAAGTTGGGGAGTGGGAGCTCGCTACACGCCACAAGTCAGTATAAAATCTAGCAAGGCATGACGGCATGCCACATTTTAACTCAATGTATTGCCGTAAGCTTTTATTACGTACAAAAGAATTAAAATACGTGTCCAATATTGTTTAATACTTAATCTACCTGACGGACAAAAAAAATCATCCCTACTAACAACTCAAAGAAGCTACTGTTATCCTTACTTTTTGCAAACTTTGGTGATTACAGTTTATTGTTGATAGCGTTCAAGATGCGCTCCTCAGGCAGCAAAAGGAGATCATCAGCATTCTCCTGCCCTTATCCCAATTTATTTATATTATTTATATATACACTAACATGTATTATTATTATATATTGCACTAGCATGTATTTCGTAATCAACAGGTTCTAACAAATACATTTTCGAGGCCTTCTTTTAAGTATGGAGATATACCTGTAACAGAAGACCTCCCTCTTCCATGTTTGTGTGTACACAAATAAAGCCTGTTAGTGACAGAATCAATAACAAAACGGGTACAATTAGAAAACTAAAACTAGAGAATTTACAAATAATATATTTTTTTAACTTTAAAATTTTAATATTTTAAAATTATAAAAAAAATCTATTCAAGACATTCTTTCGTGTTCTACATCCAAATAACATACGAATTAAATAAATGTACAAAACAAAAGGAAACAGGCGTCGAAGTAATAAAAAAAAAAAAAAAACAAAAAAAAAACAAATAATTAGTTAGGTAAGTACTTAAATTCGTAATCTCAGACAATTTACATTTCTTTCCCACTTACGAACGATACTGAGAGAAGCAGAAAAAAAATTTGACTGAGTTTTGATAATTGAAAACCATTTGATTATTACACGTAACATTTGAACTATTTTATAGCTTTATTACCAGTGATAGGAATAGGTAGTGCTAATTTCCCTAAACTTCGAGGAAGGAAGTAACATAGAGTGGATAATACCTCCTCTAAAATCCCGGAATAATTTTAATGACGTTTAATGGATTTAAAAACCATGAATTTTTATCGGACTTTATTTGTAGTTACAAATTATTGATTTGAAAAGTCATAACATTTTTTAGGGTTACACACACACACACATTTATATATGCAATTTTTATGGTGTACATAGTAAAGAGTATTCTATCTATCTATAAATAAAGTCCAATAAATAATTCGTGGTTTTAAATCCCGGGATTTAAACGTCATTAAAATTATTCCGGGATTTTAGAGGAGGTATTATCTACTCCATGTTACTTCCTTCCTCGAAGTTTAGGCAAATTAGCACTACCTATTCCTATCACTGTTTATTACAAATCGGTTCGCAAACAATTTAAATTGAAACGCGAATTTACCGAAACATCACGGTTCTGGGTACAGTGGCCATTTGATACGGCTCTTAATAAGATTAACTCAATGTAACTACTGCTTGTATTACGAGTATGTAAGCATGTGTAACGAGTCCGTGTTATACTGGGCTGCTCTCGGCAGCTAAATATAGTTAAAAAAATACGCTAAAACGCTATTATTAACGCAAATGTTCACGCCCGTGAGATGAGCTAGATAATGAAAATTAATTACGGGTTGTTTCACCTATATTCCGTTTCCGGAGTAGGGCCTCGTTTTTTGAAATTAATAAATAATATAATAATAAATTTATTTCGCTCTCAAAGTAGGTATGTACAACAAAAACTTAATCTAGGTATATAAGGTGTATCTATTCATACACGAAATGTCTTAAGGCTGAAACCGCGAAAAAAATCATCTGTTCCGTACATTTATGTTCGCATAACTCGTCAAAATGTAGAGACCAGCAGATTTTTATTTCGCGATTTCAGGGTTGGACCCATAGTAAAAGTTGTTCATATTGATGAGTACAATGACCCCTTAAGAGATTTCGTGTATGAATAGATACACCTTATATAAAGTACAATTTAATAATGTGTTTCATGGTTGTACACTGTACAGTAGCTCACATTAGATGATCTACCAACTACCTAATAACTTCATATGAAAAGTTTTAATTTCCGGAATCAGCCTGTGATACGTTGTCAACCGTAAAACGTAGTTCGCAATTCTCATGTTCCTGTAATTTCGTCAGCACACACTTATTATCTGGAGCTTAACTAAAGCAACTTGGAGGTGCAATCGATATGGTGGTAGTAGATCCCTGGATGACTCTGTCACAAGAAGCTTTACTATTAATAATGGTGCAAACATTAATTAACTTATTTATTTATTGGATCGCCAACAGAGGCTACACAATTATGCTTGTTAACATAAACAGGGACAAATACAAGTGTGCGCTTCCAATAAAATTATAGGCGACCACATCATTCACTTATTATCTAGGTATGTACAACAAGTTTGACAGGGACGAAAACATTAAAATTAATCCAAATACTATACACGAAAAACGTAGAAAGGAAAACAAAATGATAAGCAAAACAGTGGTACAAAATAATACAAACTAACAAATAAACAAATTCAAATAAAGTAATAACCATAGAAGTCAACAGAAAAAGAAAACTTTTTATGACTTGGATAAACAACTATGCCCACCAGACACAACACCCGTCTGGTCGGAGGATCCTCCCTTTTCATAGAGGATGAGTGAACTTTACTCCCTGTTCCTCATACCTCTAGACTGGTGACCCCGAACATGAACGTCAGCGCAGCCTTCGTGCAACTACTACAGCGTGACGTCATCAGCATCACTTCCTCGAGCTTTCGAGCAGCGAGTCACACAGCCAGCCAGCACCCACGGCTTCAACGGGTATCCTGACCACCAGCATGCAGCGACCGCGCATACCTGGTCGTCACCCTCAGCCTCATCAGCAACCTTGGCACAGCACACTGCACTCTCGGCCGGTCAACAAGCAGAGCCCTTCAGACCTCTCCTGGTCGACACCAGTAGCCAGCCTCAACCCGGCGCTGTACCACATCCGACGCACTGGAGCATAACGCAGCGCCACCCCGACTCACTGGGGGCATCTCCGCAGACAGTTCCGACTCACCGTGAACTATGCGGCACCCGGTTCCGACCCCCTGGAACCTCAACCAACTGGCCCTGGCAAGCATCGCAAGATACACGACTCTGCCCACTATCGACCTCCGGTCTCCGGAGGGGAGTGATGTGGCGGCATCGCCACAATGGAACGCGTCACACTGACGTCACGCAAAATCCTGCATCGCGCAAACAGAGTTTACCGCGCGACTAGCATATATACAACATCCCGACATCAACCGTCGGGCAGTAGCCCACCAGACACAACACCCGTCTGGTCGGAGGATCCTCCCTTTTCTATGGAGGATGAGTGAACTTTACACCATGTTCCTCATGCCTCTATACCTTTTAACCGACCTCAAAATAAGGAGGAGGTTATCAATATGGTTGTTTTTTTTTTGTTACCTCAGTACCCGTCATTTATTAACCGATTTGGATTTTTATTTTTTATTTGAAAGGACATACCTCCAGATTGGTCTAATTTTTATCAAAATCCAGTTCTGATGATAGGATCCATGAAGAATTGAGGGCTCCTCAAATATTATAGGTAAACACATAGCGATTTTGGTATTTTCATCAAAAAGTCAAGCATTTGCATTCAGAAAGTATTTTTTGGTGAAGTAGAACTAACGAAGAAGACCACAGAAGGCCACGGGAACTCCTCAATGATAAATATTTTACGGGTGGCGATAAGATATCTTGATTAAGATAGTTAAGCGACTATGACGAAGCAAAATTAAATAAATGGTTCTGGTGAAAATAGAGGAGATTCTCAGATCATCGGAATCTTTTTTATGTGTGTTCCCCGATTACTTGATGACGGCTGGACCGATTTAGAAAATTCTTGTTTTGTTTTAAAGGGTATACTTTCCAGGTGGTCCCATTGTCATCAGGTCAGGATCTGATGATGGAATCCTGGAGAAATCGAGGGAACTCTTCAAATTTTGTAGGCACACCTAAAGTGATTTGGGTATAATAGTAACTTCTGCATTTGCTCTCGGAAAGCACCATTTGTTGAAACGGAACTGATGACGAAGACCACAGATGGTGAGATGGCCACCGGAACATCTCAATAATAAGCACTTCACGGGTTGCTCTCCGATTACTTTAAAATGATTGCTAAGCAATATAAGCTCGTCACAATGCATGTGGTAAAGTGGCGCTGATGGTGAAGTACCAGGCGAACTCCTCAACAATTAACGTCCCTGCATTGGGAAAAGAAATGTTTTGTAAAAGGCCATGAGCAGTTGCCATTAGGTTATTGTAACTTAGATAAATTACAAACGGACCCACTAAAAAGTGAAAAATAAAAAACATTTTTGCCAAAAAATAAAAAAAAAACAACCGACTTCCAAAAAAAAAACACTACAAAGTGAAAAATAACTTTAATTTCGGAAGTCGGTGGCATAAACCTAAAATCCAAAGACACCGACTTCCGAAATGAAAGTTATTTTTCACTTTGTAGTGCTTTTTAAACGTTGATAATTTGCATGTAATATCCAATTCGTTATGTTTCGATACTTCGTTCCTATAGATAACACTTGAAGATGGAGGCAAAACTGTTCTAGTATAAACATAATAATTATGGTAACGTAATATAACTTAACATCAATGAACAACAACAACAAGACCAGCCTACAGAGAAGGCACGAGCATTGACTACACGCTTGCTCAAAATGCTCAAGACGGGTTGGCGATTTTAGATTTACAACACATAACACAACATCACGCCTGTATTACCCGGAGGGTTAGGCAGAGTTGTACCCACATTTACGTATTGTATGTGTAAACACAAATTATTAAGGCATGGCCGTTTTGGTTGCGACGTATGTTTTCTCCCAATTTGTTCTGTTTGTATTTGTGTTCTTTTTTTGCGTCCTGTTTACCGCAAATAAACGTATTTCCTTTCTTTCTTCTTTCATTCTAAGACTGATAATAGGTACCACATTTTACTTGATTTTTCTATAAACCACAACAATGTAGAGATGACACTATTTCTATACACATTATGTACCACCGAGGGGCTTGTGGCTAAGTAATAATAGCCGTACGGGTCGATCGATGAGGTTAAGCTACGCTTGCCGCGGTTGGTCCGTGGATGGGTGACCATCTTTACATACCAAGACCCCTCCGTGCCTCGGAAAGCACGTTATGCCGTTGGTCCCGGCTGTCATTCGTAGATCTTTGACAGTCGTTACGGGTCGTCAGAAGCCCGAAAGTCTAACAACCAGTCTTACTAAGGGGTATCGTATTACCCAGTAACTAGGTTATGGAGGTCAGATAGGCAATCGCTTCATGTAAAATATTTGTATTCAGCTGCATCCGGTTAGACTGGAAGCCGACCCCAATATAGGTGGGAAAAGGCTAGGCAGATGATGATTAGATACCACCGAATAAGGTAGCGAAGGTGAGTCGAGGAGGCTTTAAATAACACTCGATTATACCGACACAAGCATATAGCCAGAGTGGGTGAAGTAATGTGGGCCGAGGGCCATTTGACGAAGACAAAACATTTCTATACGTTCTCCTAACGTTAAGCCTTTCAACAACAATAACGCACCCGTTACAAGAGTCTTTAACGTGCTGGCTCCTGATTATTTCAGGTAAATCTAGGTGAGCTGAATATAAGCGGAATATACATAACTCAATAATAATAATAAATTATTAAACCCGAAAGTCTGACAACCAGTCTTACCAAGGGGTATCGTGTTACCCAGTAACTGGATTGTGGAGGTCTGATAGGCAGTCGCTCCATGTAAAATACTGGTATTCAGCTGCATCCGGTTAGACTGGAAGCCGATCCCAATATAGTTGGGAAAAGGCTAGGCAGATGGCAGATGGTCATAAATTAATGGCTATAAAGTTCATAAAATAAAAGCAATTTTGATTGCGTGTGTATTTCGTAATAGGTTGCTGCTAACACCCACGGTTGCTACTAGCTAGGAGATAGGTATATTATTCGATTCGGTATCCAATTCGAGATTTTTGGTAACCAATAGCCTGACTTTCAATCAAAAGTGTCTTTAAGCAACAAAGAAGCCTCTTTAAGTGGGAAGCGCTAAGGTAGCTCGCGAAATTCAAATTTCCTTACGATTTTTGCAATTTGCAGCTCAGTGTCTGGGTGTAAGTTGATTAAAGTATGATTCGCGACCGTAACAAATTATATGTATTTACATAATTATAATCATTAGAATCAGTAATACAACTCCATAAGTTAGTATAATCCTCAAATGTCAAGATGTCATGAAATAGTCATTCTTAGAATTACTTGGTCTTAGAGAGTTGTATTGATGACTTCAATTATTATAATTCTGTAATCAATCTGTGTGTTCTGTAATAGATATTTGTTACGATCGCGAATCATATTTTAATCAACATACAATCCAATACTGACCTGCAAATTGCAAAAACGTATGAAAATTTGAAATTCGCGAGCTATCCTGGTGCTTTTGCCTTAAACCTTCAGTGTAGAAAAATAACATTTATTCCAATAGGAATTTTATTATAATAATAATAAAATCTAAAACTGCGACTTTTACAAAATGTCATGTGTGTATATGGTTCTATTTTTCTTCACAACATGTCGTCGAGGTGAACGAACAGATTTCTAAAAACATTTACCTACTCTAATATTGTTACGGATGACTCTGCCATAACTAATATGGCGAGAGAAAAGTGAAACCGAATGCAAATGAGCGGCGCAAGTGACACGCGCAGTCGCGCAGGCGCAACTATATGTAGACACACATTTTTATTAGGATATTGTAGGTACCAACAAAATTTTACCTAACAATCAATGACCAAAGAAAATATGGATAGTTGTTTTTTGAAAGATGATTTATGGCTTATCATATCACTAATAGTTTCAAGAAAAATACGCAGTCATCGAGACTCTGACAGAAGTGAAAACTTAAAACTAACAGTTGCATGCGAATATGACATCTATTTCAAAGGTTTTAGCGTGTTAAATACAGTAATTTGTTTACAGCGCCCTCTAGCGTTGAGTCGTTGAACTCGTTGGAGCATTTCGCATGTCGTTAAACCGTAAGTTTTTCCCCTACCATAAAGTGCTCAACGCGCATAAAGAAGTTTTCACTTCAAAAAGCTACGTCGAGAGAAAGAAAGAAAGAAAATGCGTCGACCCCAAATAACTTGGAATAAGTGCAGGAAGTTGCTTAAATTGCCTGATAAATCACTGCTTTCAGAAATATTACCTGTGCTCCAAATCATACAGCCTAGTTTTGAAAGGTTTCATTTTCAAAACCGCAGCCTTTAGCCTGTAAACTAGTAGACGGTGAATAACGTTGTTGATTACATAAATTATTAATTCAAAGTTTCTTTATTTGTGGGTATTCTCTTAATTAGTTATGTAAATAATAAAATTGTTTGTTGTTCCAAATAAAGAAAAAAACTAACCAAAAATGTATTATATTAACAAGTCCTTGCATGGAGACCAAGCCATGCCCATTTCTCAGGAACATCTTAATTTTTTGTTAATATTGAAACTATGAATCATTATAAGACGGTCAAAATTGCTTGACAAGCACACTTGACGAGGCTTGATGCAACGTCAAGCATGCCTGCCAAATCCAAATTTATTTTCATTTTAGTTTCCGTAGCACACTGCATGTGTTGCTCGGCAAGCAATCATCTAAACGGCCAACCATGCTTGACAAGCATTGCAAAAATATAACTTTTCATCAAGCATTAGCTAGCACGTAGTTTGTTTGTCAAGCACGTCAAGCTTCGTTCTTGACGGCCAAAACTGCTTGACAAGCACGGAAAATTCACGTGCTTGTCAAGAAATTTTGACCGTCTAGTGACCGCATTGGAAATACAATGTCGTGATAACCCATCGAGATATGTATAAGTACTACGTTAGTACTTATTATCTCGATGTGGTAACCTATTGCTATAATGTCAACCGCACGATTTGCCCTATAGATATGATGACATCGACGAAAAAGTCACGGTGACAAAAATCACCAGTGCGCGCCAGCTCTTAAGGCGAAAGCGCCAGGGTAGCCCGTCGTTTTTTGCAATTTGTAGGTCAGTATTAGATTGTAATTATGTTGATTAAAATATGATTCGCGTCTGTAAAAAATATGTATTCACATAATTATAATCATTAAAGTCATCAACTCTGTAAGACCAAGTAATCCTATTTGAATGACTATTTCATGAGATCTTGACATTTTAGGATTATACTAACTTAGGGAGTTATTTTACTTATTCTAATGATTATAATTCTGTAAATACATGTTTGTTACGGTCGCGAATCATACTTTAATCAACTTACACCCAGACACTGAGCTGCAAATTGCAAAAATCGTAAGGAAATTTGAATTTCGCGGGCTGCCTTAGCGCTTCCACCTTAAAGGCATCGCTAATTATAAGGGCGATGACATTAATGACCCCCGCCTCATTACAGAACACTTCAAAAGACATTGTTTTCATTATGATTAGTAAAGGTTACCCCACAGCTGTGAAAAGATTTCCACACAAATCTCCACCTCTTAATAAAAATATTACTATTTCCGGACATCGTAACGTCCCAAATCCTCTAAAAACAAACTTGGTCACTAACTTTTAGTCACACAACCAATCCGCAAAGTTCCTCCCAATAATTACCTACCTGTGTAAAGACGAAGCAACTTTTATCTACAGAAAACGGAGGGAAACGTAAAATAATACTACTACCACGTTAATGAAATGTCAAGTGACGCGACCACCAACCAGCAACCACCCCTTGCGGGTGCGGCGACCGTTGACCCTCAAGTTGAACGTAGTAAAGTAACTTTAACTAAATCAGGCGGGGTTGGATTGGTGTGGTTGTGGTTGTAAAAATTAGGTTTTTGTTGATGGTATTTTATGTTCAGTAAGTCTACGGACCACGGTATGATGACGTACTTAATTTTTCTTCTTCTTCTCTTGTTTGGAAACATGGAAAAATACACGAGAATAACATCTTAAGGTGTACCTACCTCACCGGACACGGGTGCTTCGGGAGGTACCTGTTCCGGATAAGGCGGGAGGAAACGCCCGGGTGTCACCACTGTGTGGATCGCCCGGAGGACACGGTGGAGCATACGGTGGAGGTCTGCCCGGCTTGGGCGGCGCACCGCCGTGTCCTCGCGGAAGCGATCGGCGGCGGCGATCTCTCGCGTCCGGCCCTGGTCCAGGCCATGGTACGGAGCGAGAGTGCATGGGAAGCCATTACCTCCTTCTGCGAAGCAGTAATACTCGTGAAGGAGGAGGCGGGACGCGTGAGGGAGAGGCAAGCTTTGCGCCCTCACGCCCCTAGTCGCCGCAGGAGACGCCCTGGGCGTCCGGAATTGGCAGCCGATTCCCGGCCACCGTAGGCGCGGGCTTGCGGATGGCGAGCAATGGGTAGCTCGCCGTCCGGTAAGGACCAAGCCCGAGTCGACGGCGCGTCGTGTTCCATGCGCGCCTCAAAGAGATGTCAGCACTATTGACGGGGTCCGCTAGGGCCGATGCCAGCTAGGGTTGCGGGATGTTCGAAAGAGTTACCGTGGCCCCGGCACAGGCAACAGAAGGAACACGGGTGGGTTTTAGTCAGTAAAAGTCTGACACGCCCTCCCGCTCCGCCCAGAGCGGGAGAAGTCATTTGATGATTTCCCATCCACAAAAAAAAAAAAAAAGGTGTACCTACCTACCAGCTACAATTAGCATTAGAGGGAAGCCGAAGAAAAATTGTTCAGTCCTCATAAACTCAGACAAAAATCTGCAGGTTTTTAATTTTCTGAGTATTAAACTGGTATTAAATAGAATTATTTAGGTAATGTAATGTGATGTGACACACAGTTACACACACAGGTGTACTATATATTTGGTAATATATTAAGAAGAGTGGTTATTCCGAAGGGAAGCCGATTGGAATCGGGTTGTATGAAGACTACGCCACTGCTACCTAAAGATTATAGTTTGAGTTCAGCATAGTTGGTAGAAGAACTGACTTAGGGCCTCCGTACACCGAAAATCTGGCTTAAGGCTGCTACAAGCAGGCGCGACACAGGCACCGCGTGTCGCGCGACGAGCGGTGCCTTTATGTCGCGCGATTCGATTGGCGTCGCGAGTCGCGACTGTTTGCAGGAGCCTTTAAGAACGGGAACTAAGTACCTACTTTGGACATTTTTTTTCGTAACCTTTACAAGTATATTTTCTTTCTAATTTACGTAATTATGCTCATTAACTACTTAAAATATCTAGTGTAACCTGCACAACGAATCGTTGTTCCAAAATTTCAGTGCATGATTAGAATTTAATTGTTCTTTTGTATCACGATCGATTTTAGCAAGATGTTCTAATCACATACCTGACGTAGATCCCCAGTCCCCGGAGACAGAGAAGGACAGTCCCCACCGGGTTAGCGGGGACCTGCATTCTGTGATGAGGTCCTGAACTGTTACAAACTGTTATTACGATAAAATAAGTTTCAAGTTTTTAATGAATTCTGAGAATGAACTGTGTTGAAAGCAGCTGAAAGACCAGTATCCAAGTTTATTTAAAAACAAAGTGAATATTGCCAGTCTTTGACATCTTCGCAATTTAAATGGAATCACTATCGTTTATTGTTACCGATTGTTACTAAACTAATGGCAAATGGGGATAACAAATGCCACTCGCTCACGCCAGATGTCGCTACTGTAACTTGTCCATGAATTCGACTGCTACCTGTCGCTATCCATACATTTTTGTAAACAAGCTACTTCTTTTACGAACAATTTTTATTTAATACGACCTTTTGCGTAGTTGTCAGTTGCATAAATACGAGGATCCATTTATTTCACAAATATTTTACCAGAAGAAAACTTTGGGAGAAAAGAAACTGTGCAAGAAGGAAATTTAAAAAACCAGTAACTTTCTACTAAATCTGCTCTTTTGCCAATAAGTAATCGGTCGCTTTACAATGATAACGTACATAGGTATATTTTTAGATAACGTAACATTGTTAACTTAATTACTGTTTAGGTCAACCTACTCTTGACTCGTGGCCAACCTACCCCGGACATACCATGTAGGTTGACTAAGAGTACGCGTTTTTAAACGCAAATCCAGGAAATATCCATCACTTACTACATAAATTTATAACAATTAAGTATTGTTAAAGTCAATTATTTTTACTCGACTGCGGCGAAGCTCAAAAAGGAGGGTTATTGAAAAAAACAACCGTGGAGTTTCTTGCCGGTTTTTCCACAGGAAGCAACGAACTGGAACTATGCACCTAGTTTCTGACGTTTAATAAGTACCCATATACGTATTTGATTTTGATTTATTGATAACGCTTTTTTGACAAAAATAACCAAGAAGCCAGCTTTTTCTATAACATCTCCTAGTGTATCAGCTACATGTATAAGTCAACCTGCCCCGCAAAAAGTTAATGAATATTATCCTAGGGACAGAAAGATATCCGTGGGACAGAACAATATTAATATTTGTATACATATATTTAAAAACAGCGGGTGGCGTTCTGTAGTTTCGCCTACCCCCATGGGAAGAAGGCGGGAGTTTATGTATGTATACAGGTTGTAAGGGACAGCGCTCCCCAGACTGATGAGGAGAATTCAGTATATCATACTAAGATGACCAGTATATGAAATTATTTCAGGAACGTTATGTGAATCCAATAATCCTGATTTGTTTTATTACCTCACACGCGTTGTATCGTTACCGTGGCAAAACGCGCGTAGCGAACGGCAGCGCAGCGAGCCTTCGACCGCCGAGTATTTCAACATCCATTGCTGATTTTTTATTTTAGCTGTTTTATTTACATAAATGGAGTGTGGCGTATATAATGTAATTTTACATTGAAATAAAGGAATAGTAACTGAAAATACGAGAAAAAAAAATGAAAATTTTCCTGAGAATATTTCCGGTGGAATATGATTCAAAATAAGGAGCTGACTGCACCTTGTTAGTTTGCGGAGGGCTGTCCCTTACACCCGGTATATTTAAAAAAAAAATATTCAGAAGTATTTCATAGTACAGTTAAAAGTTTCTTCAAAAGTATTCTTATAATTTACATGGGAAATATTAAAATAAATCATGGCAATTCTCAGTTGTAGTGTCAGATCTGAAATACGTGAAATGTCGCGGAGTTTTCAAAAATATTAACAAAATAAATTAAAATTTGAATGTAGCAAACTAAGGAAGCCGTTTTAATATTAAATGATTACCTAGTCTACTTCGATATCTTTATAAATCATTTTAATAAATTTATCTACCTATTCACAGGAATTGATAATAATAAAATTGTTTACAAAATCATCAGTTTGTTTACAAGAACCAGTGCAACAAATAACCATATTTATATGGCTCCTGATATTTTAGGAAGATTCAGAGAATCAAATTACTCGTGGAACGAAACGAAGCATGAATACAGAAGAAGCTAAAGTCCCTGATGTCGAAGGTGACTGGCAATCCATCGAGATATTTTTGTTTTCAAACGGTCAGCAAAACTCCCCGCCAAGAAAGTACCACCTACGAGCTGAGGAACTTAATTTGTGGGACGACACACTAAGCCTATTGGCACAATTACATTATGGACTCCAGTGAGTAATACAATTATCCGTTGATTTTTAGACAGTCTTAAAAAACGGTTTTTTATCAGCAATTTCCATAAATAATTAAAATGCGGCCCACAGGAAGGGTTGCTTACCACCGCTGCACCGTACAATATTTAACACTATATATTTCTTTAGCACGTTTCTTGTACGGGACCCCCTTATTATTATTTTTTTTTTGTTATATTGGCCATAGTAGCAAACACTGTATGAAAATTTCAAGTATCTACCTGTTACGGTTCAAAAGTTACAGCTCTGGGGGTCTACCCTCAAAGTCCGTCAACGAAGATACGGGCCCGTCCGAAAGCAGTTAATCCGTCGAAACCAGTGTAAAATTAAATTTTTCGGACGGGCAAAAACACATCGGGCGTAGGGACAACTAGAACTGTTAAATCGTGTTGTCATTTATTCAGCTCAGAAACCGTCAAAAATAATGTCAGAAAAATGTCAGTTTGGGAACCGAACTAATCTTATGTCCGTAAGTGATACGGAGTAGGAAACTCCCGTAACTTCGGCCGAAACTATGGACTTCGTGCTTGAGTAGACCCCCTGTGACAAACGGACGGACGGGCAACGGAGCTTTAGTAATAGGGTCCTGTTGGCAGCCTTTGGGTACGGAACATTAAAAAGGATTACTTCATTCTAAATGATATCTTTCAGGAGTCCTATAATAAATCTGTACACTACCGATGGCCAGCGGGTGGAAGGGCCGCTGGAACTTAAAGATGGTCTGGCATATGTGGCCGTTATACCACCAGACACATTCATTGATACTGGCTATCAGAAGTATCTCATAAGAGCTTGTAGGTAAGCAGAGCTAGATAAACAATTATTTATTATCGAAATCATGTACAGGGGGCAATGATCGGAAGTTTACTATTACACTTTTTTCTATTTCGTTCTGTCGCTTCGGATCCGACCAAACGTAAAAATGAAGTTCAGTCGGATCCGAACCGTCCGAACGAAATTGAATGAAGTCTAGAAGAAAACTTCCGAACATTCGGCCGATACTTCGGATTTACGCTTCAGAGTAGACCCCCTGGGTCAAATTAAATTAGCTAGCCAAACTTCGCAGACGTGATGGGTATCGATATCTAAACACAAAAAAGATGGCTTTTTTTAGGGTCAACGACCGCTGTTCATTGGTCTGATTACTTAAAGTATGAGTTGAGAAAATCAGTTTTTTTTTGTTTTATCGTGTTTAGATATCGATACCCATCACATCTGTGAAGTTTACACAAAGAAAACTGATTTTTTAAACTGATATTTCAAGTGGCTGCACTGCCTGCGGTTGATGGCCCCAAAAAGAAACTCATCAAATTAATTAATTTTTTGTTTGATCATGTTTAGATATCGATACCCATCACGTCTGCGGAGTTTCGCTAGCTAATTCAATTTAACCCCGTTGGTGTATTATTTATACATAAGTATTTTATATTAAATTCGCTTTTCCCGCGTTGTTCTTCTAAACTGCGCAACCGCTGCTGTTTTCACCATCATTTAGAGAATTCATTCTGGAGAGTTTATGGGTGTAATACATATACATTTATAGCAATCTCGATGTTTGGTCAAGTTGTAAAAACCATTTGAAGCAGGGGCGGGTTGCTAGTCAGTTAGAGGTAATCAAAAACAAATCAATCTAAACCTTATTTCGAGTTTTTTAAATCAAAAACGTACGGAACATTTAACCAAAAAATAAAATGTTTGAAGGTCCTGGGAAAAGCGACAAGCAAGAAAGAAAATTACACGTTAGTATTGACATGGTGTTATTTTAGAGTAGAGCATAGTTTTATAAATGGCGTGGTTCGCGTCTAGGTTTATTTTACATTCAAATATTGGGTCATTAATTCAGACGGGTCAGTATGAAAAATCTGGAACTATACTACCGACCGCGACAGCAGAAATTACGGACTTCGTGCTTAGGGAGTAGACCCCTGAAGTGCGCTACTCGTTGCGCAGTACGCCACCCCTTATCCCCGCTGACACATGAATTTGTTACTGCGCAGCGACTCGCCTCGTATTCAGAGCCGCCATAAAGTTTGCATCGGGCTGTACCTTTGACGACACGGAGGCGCTGCTAGACTAATATATAACCCTTCACCGAATGCCTGCGCTATTCTTAACCTCTTGCATACACCCTGATGCATTTACATTCACACACCCTCACTCGCACTCACACAAGCATGCCTGTATGCGTACTGCTTGTTTAGTATTAATTCTCTTTTTTATTATGTTCTTTATACCTTACGCCAGATATGGGTGGAATAAAAGTCATTAACCCCACTTGTACTAAAAAGTCTCGAAACTTTTTAAATGCAAACAAAAAAAAACATGCCACGTGCACGCGTCAAGGACGCCTCGTACCGCGACACGTTTGTTTTGATCGTGTTAGCGACACAGCCTTAACATTTTTTCGTATTGTTTTGAAATATTGGAATACATTGGTAGAAGGCGTCAACGATTTTTATTCCACGGATATCTGGCGGAAGGTATAGTACCTACAGATAGTGCAATTCACGAAGACGCGCCCCACCAATTTTTGGTTGAGGGGATCGCGGGGTGCGGGGAGTTTGCTCCGAGCGGCAGTCGCGAACCGTCAGCGGTTCGATGTACACGAATACTACACTCTATGCTGCGAAACTCCAGACTCGTCACGAAAGTTGCTCTACTTTATATATTTTTAAAATGTCGAAAAAAACTCAGCGTGTTGTTCTTAAAAGCCAGGTATGTAAAGAAGTTTGTAGTTACTAAAATACATGAAATTAGCTAACGAAAGTAATTTAATTTTAATAAATAGCAAATTTTAGTAATAGTGGAATTCATTTCATCTTTACAAATAAGTAAAACTATGTAATGTTTTTTTTTAATTTTAGGCAAGAGAAATTATTTCTAAAGTTTACGATTTTATGAAAAAAGAAGCAAGTAAAAATTATACAGAAAAACTCACTGATGCGCGATGGAGAACCGCACAGGCTGTTGGAGTATCTGAAAGCACAGTGACTAGAATTCTACGCGAAAGAAAGGAATATACTAATATAATGAAGCAAACTACAGTACCTGCTATGGAATCGAATATAACTATGGAGACGGATGCGATAGTTCCTATAGCCCCAAGTGCGGAGAGTACAACAGAGCCGACTACGGAAGCGGATATTGAGTCTGAAAATGAAGCGAGTACGTCGCATTCGAATTTAGTATACAGAAGTGCTTCTATTTTTACATCACCTATGAAGAAGAGAAGGGTAAGACCACGAAAAATTAATTTAGACGAATTTGATATTGGTGTAGTCCGAAGAACTATCCAAAACTATCATATAGAACATCGTCAATTTCCAACATTATCACGACTTAATATTGTTTTGAAAGACCGTATACAATTTGATGGATGTATAACAACCCTAAGAACATTGTTACTTAAACTTGGTTATAAATGGAGAAAAATTGAGAATAACAGGAAGGTGCTAACCGAAAAACATGATATTCAAATGCTAAGATTGAAATATTTAAAACAGGTAAAGTCTTTTCGCAATGCAGGTAGACCTATAGTCTACACAGATGAATCATATATTCATACCAACCACGTGCAAAAAAAGTCTTGGGCCGAAAAAAGTTGTAAAACAGCAATAAAACAAAACTTAACAAAAGGAGTGCGCATAATTATAGTACATGGCGGAAGTGCAGAGGGTTTCGTACCAAATGCGTTGTTGACATACAGAGCAGAGATCAAATCCGGAGACTACCACGATAACATGAACACAGAAAATTACTTAAAGTGGCTAAAGGAGAAACTTATACCAAATCTCCCAAATGATGCCGTGATAGTCTTGGATAATGCAGCCTATCACAATACTAGTTCGGAAAAAATACCAACATCCAACTCCAACAAATTAGACATGCAGACTTGGCTGAATGCAAAAAATATCTATTTTGAACCAAGCTACAAAAAACCTGAACTTTATGACCATATTAAAAAACAAAGAAAACTTCCGCAAGTACAAAGTTGACGAATTATTGAAAGAACATGGATTCACAGTGCTTCGGCTGCCACCTTATCATCCAGATTTAAACCCAATCGAAAACATTTGGGGTATTGTAAAAAACGATGTTGCTAGTCGCAATATCAATCAAAATTACACTTCGATTATGCCCATTTTAAATGAAGCATTTGATCGAGTAAATAAAGATGTCTGGTTCAATACTTGTCAGCACGTGGAAAAAATAGAAGACGAATACATGAGACATTGTGATCTTGATTTTAGTTTTATTGTAATGTCGGTGATACATCAGACTCTGAATCAGATATTTCTGAAACGAGTGATTGACGATTTTCATTTCTCAATAAAGTTCAATAAAACTATTTCCGTATTTCATTAATATCTATAATTACCTCCCATTATAAAAATAGTAATATTATCGATATTAACTAATAAACACATAAAATATCCACACCTAAAAATAAAATAAACATAACCCTTTCCTTGCGGTCGGGTAAAAAATATAAAATTGAAGTAGAGCATCTTTCACTTTGACCATGACGCTCTGTCCTGATTAATCTATTCATTGTAGTGTGCGTGTACACTCATAGGTAATTAGTGTGTACCGACAACACTCAAACATTGACGGAAGCTTGCACACATATACTATAAACGGTTAGGAGGAATAGTGGGGCGCGTCTTCGTGGATTGCACTATCTATACGATAGTATATAATTTAAAAAAAAAACAGTAAATAATACTTATTCACGGCGAAAGGAAGATATTTTGACACATTTCGGATGCACGCAAAATAATTTTTTGTCCTCAAAAACTATAAATGTGCATTTTTTTCATGATTATGAAACTGAACATTTTCTTTAGTGAATTATGAGGGCCAAAACACGATTCACACAATTTGGTTCGATACAAAAAAAAAAGCAGTTTCCTCAAAATTAACATTTCTTATGACAAAAAACTGTTTTATTCGATTGTAATTAAAGCAATTTCGATAAAATTTCGTCTACACGTTCAACATTAAAGACATGGGGATTTATTTTAATGTAATAATTTAAAGCATAGAATTTTAAAACGAAATATTTCTAACATTCTTTATATGCTACGTTTGGCCATACCAATACTCCAAACCATATCTCCTAACACAGGCTTATTTGCTTAAAAGGAGGCTCTAGTCACTAGTTTTTTAAGAATATAATAGAATAGTTGTATAATTGCACAGAAAGTAGGTACAAGTTACAGATGTTCAGTTTAAAATGATCTCTATACTAACTGCCTTAACTAAGGCATGCAAACAGTTTTAGCTGTAATAATAAAGACTCATTATTAACACATTCAATCAAATCAATATAAGTTTGATGTCAAGATGAAAAATGCTAAGGTACTGATTCACTTGTTAAAATAATATACCATTTTTCATTTTTCATAATTTGTATACCTAATCTACATTTAAATGTTTTTACTTTGTAGAATGTGTACCCGAAGAGACATGTTGCGTATGCTTTGAAAAAATGTGTAAGTTATTTATTGAAATAGCTTTAATTTTACTGTTCTCTTTCGTCAAGAGAAGTCCACATCTCCAAAAGGTCTACCTAGTTAAAGGACTCATTCCTTAACTTATGCGACACACGCTTTACATGTGGTTACCAAGTGTACAAATACGCTGTTAATGATTGTGTGTGTAAGCGCAGGAGCTCTCGGTACCGTCCGGAACAATGGCGAAGTCGGAAGTGTGTGTGTGCGTGTGAGTGTTATGTGCTGACGCTACTCGTCTTCACGCACACATTCACAACGTGTTTGTACACTTGATTAACACAAATAAAGCGCGTGTCGTTCGTGAGATAAAAATACTATAGGTTGATGAGTAACTAAGGGCGCTACTGAAAGTAGTTTTTGGTCTCCGCACCAAATAAGTTAAGCAGGAACCTTATGATGCGACTTCGTCTGTGTCTATCTATCTGTCACAGGTGCTTATTTTAGTAACTACTAATGCTATCGACTTGTTTGGAAAGGCCTTTAATAATGCTTTACTACCTGTATTGCTTGTCAATGGTACTGACCCCATGTGGGGCCCGGGAATAGGCATGGGAAATAACTGTAGACAATAATAAAGTTTGTGATTGTTCTTTTCAAAGTTTAATGAAATCTCAAGCATGGGCTGGCATCCCATTTACCTATACAATGGTAGGTACTTACTGTTTTTGTGGGAATACTAATTTAGTAATATACACATAACATCACGCCTTGTTATCCCGAAGGGTTGGGCAGAGGTGTACCAACCCACAAGTAATATACTTAATATTATACCTACTTTTTAGGGTGTCGGGACCTTCAAACGTGTTGCTTATGCCCCGAAAAAGAAGGTCAGTGAACCAAGAACAAGATTATTGTTAATTAATACAATGATGTGTAGATACATACTGTACATAGGCACCTTTAGTTCGTATTTAGTTACCAAACCAGTCAGTTCAAAGTGCATGCTTACAAATCGACGGCGAAGTGGCAATACCTCCTAACTGACTCCAAACAAACATGCAAATAACGCCTTTAAATTCAAAACGATAAGGCGTTATTCGCATGTTTGTTAGGAGTCAGTTAGGAGGTATTGGCACATCGCCGTCGAAATATGCTTTGCCGCGCCATGCCGTGCCGTCCCGTTGCTGAGCGCGTTAAAAGTGTCCTTCCATTGTTTCAGAAGCAGATTCTCTGGAGTCATTATTATGTACTACTGGACACCCGGAGTTGAGGCCGGCAGGTGGACACTTCATGTGCTCTGTATGTGTTATTACAATACACCTTATTATAACAACACAACATAACATCACGCCCGTATGCCCCGAAGGGTTAGGCAGAGCTGTACCGTGTACATAGTTCACCCACATTTCGCCAGTTGTGTTTTGTTGTTATCTTTACCTTATTATATTTCTTAGCAAAAAGAAATATTCGAAGTCAACATTTTCGTAAAAAAGTATAACGTTACTTCTTTTAGTGACATCAGTTAAATGCCCATGCAGCGAGCGCATTATCATCACCCGCCCTCACACTCCTCCCCTCGCACTCAGCCGAAATACGTCTCCAGCTGAACATAGGCCGCCCTCAAGCATCGGCCGGTCCTACCGGATACCAATCAATAAATGAGACCTTGTAGAGAGAAGGTTGAACATGTTAATACAAGGTCAAATTAAATAAGCTAGCGAAAATCTGCAGACGTGATGGCCGCTGTGCTGACTGTGTGTGTGGGCTGTGGAGTTTCGCTAGCTAATTTAATTTGACCCTGCATATTACACGAATTTAACTCACAAGAAAGGTCTTCATAGCGCATTTAACCAAACAAAAAAAAAACATAACCATTTTAAATTTCTCTCATTTTGAAAACTGACTTACTGACTATTAAGTTTATTTCAGATTAAGATTTGTCTTTTACAGGTACCTTCAAATCCAGCCGCAGCAGATGATTGCAGACCCAGATCCGACAAAATTGCATCTACGGCGGTTCAACATGCAGTTAGGCCGGGTGAATATGGAGCTAGCCCAGGTGAATTTGGACATTCACCTGTTGAATCTCAAGTTAAACCGGACGAATATGGAGCAAATCGGAGTGAACATGCACTTAGATTGAGTGAAAATGGATCTAGACTGGGTGAATTTAGGACAAGACCGGATGATTATGGAGCTAAACTGAATGAAAATGCAATGAGACCAGGTGGATATGAAGCTTACCCCGCCGAACATGCCGCTAGATTGAGTAAAAATGGAGCTAGTCCAGATGAATTTGGACCTAGACCAGATGAAAATGTACCTATAGCGAGTAAAAATGGAGCTAGTCCAGACGAATTTGAAACTAAACCAGATGAAAATGTACCTATAGCGAGTAAAAATGGAGGTAGACCGGTCGAATATGGAGCTAGATTGAATGAAAATGAAGCAAGACCTGGTGAATATGTAGCTAGCTTGAGTGAAAACGGACCACGATTCAATAAAAATGAAGCTAGGCTGAAAGAATTTGGAACTAGACCAGGTGAAAATGCGGCTATATCGGGTGAATATGAAACTAGACCCAGTGTAAATAGAGCTAAGCCAGGTGAATATAGAGCTAGACTGGGTGAATATAAAACGATACCGAGTATTAATGGAGCTAAGCCTAGTGTAAATACGGCTAGACCAGGTGAATATGACGCTAGATCGGTTGAAAATGAAACCAGACCAAGTAGTAATGGAGCTAAGGCAAATGAATTTGGTGCTAAACCGGCTGAATATGAAACTAAACCGGGTATTAATGGAGCTAAACCAAACGGATATGGAGTTAGACCGGGTGAATATGAAACTATACTGGGTAATAATGGGGCTAAGCCTAGCGTAAATACGGCTAGACCAGGTGAATATGACGCTAGATCGGTTGAAAATGAAACCAGACCAAGTAATAATGGAGCTAAGGCAAATGAATTTGGTGCTAAACCGGCTGAATATGAAACTAAACCGGGTATTAATGGAGCTAAACCAAACGGATATGGAGTTAGACCGGGTGAATATGAAACTGTACTGAGTAATAATGGGGCTAAGCCTAGTGTAAATACGGCTAAACCAGGTGAATATGAAGCTAGATCGGTTGAAAATGAAACCAGACCAAGTATTAATGGAGCTAAGGCAAATGAATATGATGCTAAACTGGCTGAATATGAACCTAAACCAGATATTAATGGAGCTAATCCAAGCGGATATAGAGTTAGACCGGGTGAATATGAAACTATACCGAGTATTAATGGCGCTAAGCTCAGTGTAAATACGGCTAGAACAGGTGAATATGAAGCTAGATCAAGTAAACAAGGAGTTCAACCGAGTGAATATAAAACTAGATGTAGTATTAATGGAGATAAACCGAGTGAGTATGGAGTTAGACCAGGTGAATATGAAACTAAACCGAATGTAAATGGAGCTAAACCAAGTGAATATAAAGCTAGATCGGGTCAGAATGAAACCAGACCGAGTGTAAATGTAGATAAGCCAAGTGAGTTTGCAGCTAAGCCGGGTGAATATGAAACCAAACCGAGTGTAAATGGAGCTACGCATAGTGTTAATGAAGCTTACCAGAGTTTAAATGTCGCTAAGCCAAATGAATATGGCGCTAGACCGGATGAATATGAAACCAGACCGAGTGTAAATGGAGCTATGCCAAGTGAATATAGAGTTAGACCGGGTGAATATGAAACTAGACCAACTGTAAATGGAACTAAGCTACATGAATATAAAGCTAGACCGGGTGAAAATGAAACCAGACCGAGTGTGTATGGAGCTATGCCGGGTGAATATAGAGCTAGACCAGGTGAAAATGAAACGAGACCGAGTGTAAATGCAGATAAGCCAAGTGAGTATGAAGCTGGACCGGAGGAAAATGAAACCAGACCGAGTGTAAATGGTACTCAGACAGGTGATTATGGACCTAGATCGAGCATTAGTGGAGCTAAGCCAGATGAATATGGAGCTAAACCAATACTAATAGAATATGAAATCAAACCGAGTGTAAATGGAGCTAGGCATAGTGTTAATGAAGCTAGGCAGAGTTTAAATGTGGCTAAGCCAAATGAATATGGAGCTAGAACGGATGAATATGAAACCAGACCGAGTGTAAATGGAGCTATGCCAGGTGAATATAGAGTTAGACCGGATGAATATGAAACTAGACCAACTGTAAATGGAACTAGGCCACATGAATATAAAGCTAGACCGGGTGAAAATGAAACGAGACCGAGTGTAAATGCAGATAAGCCAAGTGAGTATGAAGCTGGACTGGAGGAAAATGAAACCAGACCGAGTGTAAATGGTACTCAGACAGGTGATTATGGACCTAGATCTAGCATTAATGGAGCTAAGCCAGATGAATATGGAGCTAGAGCAATACTAATAGAATATGAAATCAAACCGAGTGTAAATGGAGCTAGGCATAGTTTTAATGAAGCTAGGAAGAGTTTAAATGTAGCTAAACCAAGTGAATATGGAGCTAGACCGGGTGATTATGAAACCAAACCGAGTGTAAATGGAACTAGGTCACGTGAATATGGAGTTAGACCGGATGAATATGAAACCAGACCGAGTGTAAATGGAACTAGGTCACGTGAATATGGAGTTAGACCGGATGAATATGAAACCAAACCGAGTGTAAATGGAACTAGGTCACGTGAATATGGAGTTAGACCAGATGAATATGAAACCAGACCGAGTGTAAATGGAGCTATGCCAGGTGAATATAGAGCTAGACCGGGTGAATATAAAGCTAGACCGGGTGAAAATGGAGCTAAACCAAGTGAATGTAAAGCTAGACCGGGTGAAAATGGAGCTAAGCCAACTGAATATAAAGCTAGACCGGGTGAAAATGAAACTAGACCGAGTGTGTATGGAGCTATGCAAGGTGAATATGGAGCTAAACCGGGTGAAAATGAAACGAGACCAAGTGTAAATGCAGATAAGTCAAGTGAAACCGAAACCAGACTGAGTGTAAATGGTGCTCAGTCAGGTGATTATGGAGCTAGACCGAGCATTAATGGAGCTAAACCATATGAATATGGAGCTAGACCGGGTAAATATGAAACCAAACCGAGTGTAAATGGAACTAGGCATAGTGTTACTGAAACTAGACAGAGTTTAAATGTAGCTAAACTAAGTGAATATGGAGCTAAACCGGGTCAATATGAAACCAGACCGAGTGTAAATGGAGCTAGACCACGTGAATATGGAGCTAAACCAGGTGAATATGAATCTAGACCGACTGTAAATGGAACTATGCCAGGTGAACACAGGGCTAGACCAGGTGAATATGAAAGTAGACCGAGTGTAAATGGAGCCAAGCCAGGTGAATATACAGCTAGATCGGGTGAATATGCAGATCGATCTGCGGATCAAAGATATCGATCAAATGAATATGAACCCAGACCGGCCAAAAGTGGAGCTTGGTCATATGAAGATGAAGTCAGAGCGACTGTGCAT
The DNA here is from genome assembly GCA_947568875.1 of Fissipunctia ypsillon. Taxonomy (NCBI): domain Eukaryota; kingdom Metazoa; phylum Arthropoda; class Insecta; order Lepidoptera; family Noctuidae; genus Fissipunctia; species Fissipunctia ypsillon. Next base: position 10,131,708 of record OX387645.1, on the reverse strand, counting down.
GAAGCTAGGCCGGGGAATGATGGACCATGGTCGAATGAAAATGAGTCCAAAAAAGAAGCATATGGGATTGGATTGCGTGAAAATGAAAGAAGTTTAGATGACAATGTAGACAGACCAGATAAAGATACTGTAGATAAAGAAGCAAGAGACGAATGTAAATATCGAAAACAAAGCAGCACATTAAGCCCAATTGGCGAAAGCGAACTTGAAAAGAAGGGTGAATATGGAGTTACAGAAGGTGATCATAGGGACAAACAAATTGATCCCGAAGGCAGAGCGAGTGGAAATGGAGGAAGAGGTGGTGAACGTAGAGTCAGTGGCGGTGAACAAAGTGGCAGAGAAAACGACATGGTAAACGGAATGAGTGAACCAAGAGCAAAGAAAATTGAAAATGTGCGCAGACCGAGTGAACTGAGATACTCAGGAATTGAAAATAAGAGCAGACTAAGCCAACAGAGAGGAGAAATTGAACAAATGAGCCGAATAAATGGGCAAACAGGTGCAAAAATTGAGAAGGGCGGCAGAACGGGTGAACTAACCAGAGAATTTGAACAGGGTGGTAGAATGAGCGAGCAAAAAGGCAAAGAAACTAATCCTGTAGACAGAGCCGGAGTGAACGCAGCTAGACAGAGTGAACAAAGAAACAAACAGAGCAACCATTTAGCTAGATTGAGTGGCCGTGAAAGCAGAGTGGGTGATCATGAAGCCAGAGCTGGTGATCTAGGACTCAGAAGTAGTGATCATGATGCCGGATTAGTAAATCCTGGCTCTAGAGTACCCAACCCTGATGCTAGAGCAGCTGTATCTGGACCTAGAGCAAGTCTTAGAGATAGGATGGGTTCTATAGCAAGAACTAGCAATTTGGGTCAGTCAAAATCGGGAACACCTGGTATCAGAGTAGACGAAACTGTAGCCAAGTTAGATGAGTCAGAAATTAAAAACAAAATGGGTTACCCTGGGGCTAGACAAAGTAGCATTGGAGGAACTGGAGCAGCAGGTGCTTCCCACATATCAGAAGCCCAGCAACATGCACGAAGAAGTAGTTCATCTGCGAGAAGAGCATCAACTGAAAAAAAACGTTTGTCAATCGGGCTAAACTCGTCATTGCTAAAGAAACCTACTCCGATTAATTCCGTACTTCGTAAATCAGAAGATAAACAACGTATAAAAACCAACAAAGAGATTCTCCCAAAGAGAATGACTGGTAAAGCCAGTGCTATACCTGACCCAGCTTCCAATGACGCTGGACAATCAAAAACACTGCCCAAGGATCCGTACAAACATCACATCACTCCACATGTGCTCCAATCACCGATTATTTCGATAACAGACCTAGTGAATTTAGCAACAAATAAAGCTCCACTTGAAAATGTTATCGATGAAAAACAAATAATTGTTACATCAACACAATCATTCAGGGACCCGGAAAGCACGATGAAGTTAGAATCTGTCAAAGAAATTGTTGATATCTTTAAGAATTCTCCGAAAGAAACACAAACAGAACAGATATATGTCGAAAAGAGCAAGGCGTCTGAAGCTGTTAGCGAAGGAGTCCAAACTAATACAAAAGAACAACACGGTCAAGAAGTGTCCGCAAGTAGTAAAGCAAAAGTCAACTCGTGCATGTGCACGTGCACGTGCGCTCTCTGTTGTAAACGAGACCATAGAGTCGCTACCGTAGATCCTGACGAAAATATTATATCAATTCAAAATAAAGGTGACGTAATCTACCTAAAACTGAATATTGAGGTTCGGAACATTGTGAGATCAGTCTATTCTTGTCAGAAAAATTGTCTGAGGTCGCGGTCGTTAACAAAAATTACGAAAACATCAGAAAAAGAATCTCACATATCTATTGAGGATGGTATGTTTGTGCGGCGCAAAAGTTCGTTGCAGCCTATGTTAAACGACCAGTATTTTCGAAGTTACGAGTCGGAGGGTTCTCTAAAAGTGATGGCTGTCCAGTGTGCTGGTTGTGGAAGGCTAAACCCGCCGCGGTATGATCTACCGCCGTGCTGTGATAATAACAAAAAGTATTTTGTATGGTTGGCAAACTCAGTAAATGAAGATAAGGATGATTGGTAAGTCATTATTCTACACTAACATTTCTTGTTTTTTGGTATCGTAAGAGTTTATAAAAATTATCTTTTATTTGACAACGTTGTATAAATTAATATTTTATTAAAATTAATGCGAATAATTTTAACCAACAAACTGATAACTGAAGAACTAAAACTGGCTCATGTGTCAACTGCCTGTGATATATTATAATGGCATGGCTTGCGTGTCAAAACTATGTCAAAAATAATAAGCAGTCTTGCCCACCGCAAAGCAGCTCCAGACTGACCTAGCGCGTGCTTCAGGCAGCCTTGCTACATTTTTGTCTGGTCAGGATACTCAATACTCAATCATTTATTGCATTCCACAATGTATATGCTTAGGTGGTAAGTAAATATTTGTTGAAACAATCGTGGACCCAGTCAGGCACAGCAAAAGAAAAATTTGAAGGAAGACGACTTATTTAGAATATTGATAATAGTATTGACTGATCAGGATCACATATCTGAATTGACACAAATATGTAGATTAGAAGACTAAAGTGCTTATATAGTACTCATATCTTTCATGATCCAATCATTTTCAGTTGTAAATTCAATCCACCATGTCGGCCATACGACCTACAGCAGTCACAGTTAAAAAACACAAGCAGCGACGTTCCAATAAAACGGACTTTGTCAGAGATGACTTTAGAGACTGTTGCTAATGTTATGGTACCAAAAGTGCCATTAAAGAGGCGGGAAATGGGGATGAAAACAGACACGGCATGTCAAATTCAAGAGTCACGAGACGAATTTGTGATGACCAAACGTAAAGTGAGCATTTCAGAAGATTTGGGTATGAGGTGCGACTTTCAAAAAGAGAGTAGCTCTTCGATATCTGTAACGAAGCAGGTTGATAATCTTAAGACAGAGCACAGCTGCAGAAAATTATGCCTACAAAAATGTGAACATGAAGATTCACTAGTGTGCTCAGAGTTTTGCCTGCCAGTAACGTCATGTCAAAAGGTACACTCAGTTTGCTCGCAAATAAGTTCACAGGCAAATCCACAAGTACAGTCAAAAGGGTGCCAACAGACAAATCCACAAATTCAGTCACAAGAATGCATGCCAGTATCACCGACATCCTCACCATGTTGTCCTAAACCACTACCGTGTACACAAGTACAGATACCACAAGTTTCTGATGCACAGACGCAAACTCAGTGGAACAGTATCGTAGTAAGTAAAACGCGTTTGATTCATCGTCATATTTTATTAATGCCTTCACCAGCTTGATATTTTTTAATATATTTTTTTTTAGTTACAGGCACGGCTTCACCCTGACGGTCGATACTCGTTCCATCTGCCGCCGTTAAATGTGTTGAATAATTATTGAATTTATTGCTCATTAGCCATTTTGACAATTTATACAACATACCAAGTAAAGGGTTTTTTTTTACTTTGTTTTTCTCCTGTTTAACAACGTCTTCCTTAAAAACTACATCTAAGATTATCTCTTACTACAGTACACATTCTGTTTACTTTTAATTAGCATTTTCTCAACACGTCTTGGTAAACTATCAACCGTTTGGAAACCAAGCAATTTACATCCCAAAAAGTACAAAATAAACGTCCAATTGTGCTAAAAACTATTATTTATTTTGTTTCTAATATAAATACAAACGAAATATACAATAAAACTACTGGGAATCCTATTAGTGGTCTGGCTGCAGGATTAGAAGCCGCAAGCTGTTGGGTTTCGTAAGCAATCAGCTTACGTGCCAGGATATTGAGCGGCTTCGGGTCCAGGTAGCGGAGCTGCATCTCTGTGATCGACTTTAGACTGTGTATCGGCATTTCTAGCATCACCTGTAATAGTTTCAGGTTCTGTTAACCTATGTTAAGTTATTTGACCGTAGTGCCTTTGGTGGGTAATATTTAACGGTGTGATCGATGTCAGTGATGGTTTACCGTCTGATCCCCATCAATAACTTCATTCGAATGGCTCACTGGAACATCACACTTTGCCTACGTTTGATCCAGTTAGAAAGAAACAAAAGAAACTCATTAGTTTTAACCTCGACCCAAACATACGCCAAAAAGTTTTTTATTTGAAAGTCATAACGGCACCAACTCCGCGAGTTATCTACTTATCTTACATATACGTGCAACAGCTTGCTTATGTTATTTATAAAGTAATAATAAGGTCTTACTTGGGCTGTAATGCCAGACATTGCTTCAGGGTTGATGGCACTCAGGTCGGGGCCACTGACCTCAGCTAGAAGTAAACCTAGCCGGGAGACTTCGCGCGCGCTCCAACTGTATGACTTGCCTAGCGCCTGGAGAAAATGTCACAGCAACAGTAAGTTTAACAGATGAAGAATTCAAGAGCAATCAACTGGTATTTTAATTAGGACTTAATATAGTAACAGTAGCAATACTAAGGTCTCGTTAGTTAAATTCTACCCCTAGATAACGAAGTTTTATCTTACATACATTTGCATAGACTTTGAACTAACCTGGGTTCTCATCATCATAGCTAAATAAAACCTGCGCTGTAGTGGATCACATGCTTTTATGTGGTAAAATATCTGAAAATAATATGTTTTTAAAGGTAGAGTACACTTTTTAATCCACCAGTGACGTTACTAAAATGTAAATGTGTGGCTAATATTTTTGTAACGGCATTGTGCGCTTTTATGACGATAATATATTTACATAAATTTTATGGACGTGGACGTCCACGGTAATATCGTCACGTTAGCAATGACTTATAGTTCATGCCGAAACAAAAGAAGAGGCAATGTACCTGTAACAATCGTTTAACGTAGCTTTTTTTGTAGGCGCTCTTGTCTAACAGTGATGCCAATTTTCTTGTCACAAATGCCTCTAAACTAGACTAAAAATCACCAAAATTTAGTTTATTCCTGTCAAACGACAATTTCCCATTCTGAAATTGACTAAAGTGATACAACTTAACTATATTTTAATTTGACAGCACTAAGACGGCACTGAGTTATTAGCAGAAGTCGGAATTAGGTAGTTATTTATGTACTTGCATCGAAATGTTGATATTAATATGGATCTTCCCGGGATTTCTAATGGACAAACCCGTGTGGCCAACAGTATTACAAATAAATAATAATAAAAAGCTCAGAGATATACAGACAAATAAAACAAAGATAATTAACAAACAATTTTTATTAGTATTTATATTAATTCACAATACAAATTATTAATAGTCTTAAGCAAATTCTCATACTTATACCTCGCCTTTTTCCTAAATAAGAAAATACTTTTGCTTCTAGCCTAGACTCGTGAGGGTTTGCTTATTCAAACGGCCCATCAGAATCATTTTCCTTGTCCGATTCATTCAAAGTACCACCAAAATTTGAAGTATCCACTTTATTCTTTCTCTGTATGAAATCAGTGTAAGTACATGTATGTCATGCTGAGTGGAAGCCTTCTTGTCACAGTCATGACGTGCAGCTTCCGACTATTTCTGTTTTGAGCTCGTGATTATAATGTGGTTCTATTTTGTTTTATTTTTCTGATTATTCTTATCGTTTTGTATGCACGTGTTTCTGTGACAAATAAACCTATTTTTCTTTCTTTCTTTCTTACATAAATAACTCTACCTAATTCCGACCTCTGGTTATTAGTTTAGTGAAAATGGTAATTTTGCTATTCTGAATTTGACGTTTTTCACCTTAAAGAGATTAGATTTTCTAACTAAATCTGACTATTTTTAATCACGATTAAAAAGGTGTGGAATAAGATTAGTTGGCATGAACTAAAATTCACACCAACACCTCGAATTCAGGTGCAAAAACAGTAGGTACTGTAGCGTTTTTTCTTTTTTTTTTGCTTGAAAATGGTGTGTCCTATCGCAAAAATAATGAAAATTTCGACACGCTTTATCACCATAAACCTCTAAAACTCAACATGTAAGTAATATTGTTTCATATTTTCCATACAAAAATTGAAAAATTTCATATAAAACACGTCGAGGCTGCCCCCTGCGCGCCTCCGGCTCAAAAAAAAAAATTCACGGCAAACAAGTACCATGTGATTGCGCGATTGTCAAGTTCAATTTTAATTCTGTCAAAATTATTTTTAAAAGTGTTATGTTTTTGCAGAATAGCTTTAAGATTCTCATAGCCGAAAGTAAGGAATTTTAGTGATAGTTAGTTAGTTTAGTTCGATGTACAACAGAATCGGCATCAATGTTCACGTTCATGTTACAACTAACCTGGTGCGTCAGCTGAAGGTACGTGTTCTCCGGTATCCTCCTCATGAAGATCATGGGTACCCCGCACAGCAAGTTGTTCATAATATTCAGGTACTTCGCGTCCGTCCAGCGCGGGTTCACTTGTATGTACCTGTTTGCCACCACTCCTACCTACACAGTTCAATTTTAGACAGTGTGGTATCCTTTTGGTGATTTTAAAGGTACGCGTCCACGAAGCGTCGGCATTTACAAAATCTCGGGCGCAGATTTGCCGATCCAGTGCACGCAGTACCTACCATAGAAATCAATACAAAGCAACAAATCTGTACGCTACCTACGCTCCGAGTCCGACCCAGTGGACGCGTACCTTTACACGACTCTCCATGAGCATAAGACAAAAGTGACAAAATGGACACATCACAAAAAGTAGGTGTAACAATATTAATATCAAAGGGTAGTTAAATATCTAACTTCTTTAGCGATGTTGGTAAACATTTGTGAAATTGTCACTGAAACATAACATAACATAACATCACGCCTTGTTTCCCCGAAGGGTTAGGCAGACACTGAAATTATTTTGTAAAAACAAGATGGCGGTATTAGTTCCAATTTTGGTCATGCGGCAAAACATTATTGTAGCGCTTGTAGGTGCGAAAGACTCTGCCGGCCACATACAGTCGGAATCCCGTTTCGAAATATCGATTCGGAATGTCCGAACGCAGCAAATTCATCAAAATCGAGGATTCCCAAACGGAATTCCGACTGTATGTGGCCGGCCTTAAACGAGCGTTTTCAAAAAAAAGTGTTCCCTTACTTTTGGGCTGTCCCCTGTTTGAAGTATTTTGATGATTGAAAAGCATTAAAACCACTCTAAAGTTCTAAACTAGTTAAATTCAAACAATAAATTTACTAATACTACTATAAATTATTATTATAAATTTACTTAGCGTAATGAACAAAAATTACAAAAATTGTTAGTTTTTGGCGTGTCCACGCTCACGTTCCTCGATGTTAGAACTCTAGAAGCAACTACGAAAACTTTTCGTACTAGGGTAGCATTCGTTTTTGGTCATCGTTTAAAATACTCTTAGAGTCGCCGATCATCGCCGGTTTGTAATTCAAGTCTTAAAGCTCATTTCAATACAATTCCATTTCCAAAAAACCGTAAAAAGTGCTACCAACCGGACATGTACTTTGTTGTCACGGCTAAAACTGCAATTTGAAAATTTACGAAGACTATTTTAGTTTTTGAAATGACAACAGCATCCTTTACATTCACCGAACGCCATTTTAAAAAAGCTAGTTGTCAAATACATCTCGAGTAAACAGACGTGGAAAAGCGGAGATGTTAGTAAAATGACAAACCGACAAAATTACCTGATGCCTATTAAGATCGGGATGTGTGCCGATAAACGACAGTATCTTGTTATCTGTCAGGTTCAGTCTGGCCATCTCCCTGCCGTGGATATACTTGAACAGGGGGCGGTACTTCTCCAGCGTCTCAAATGTCACCTTGTTCGTGGGCGTGGAACCCTTCACGACAACCCACGTCGCTGCAAGCTTTTCGCGCGCTACACGCATCATGGCTATTGTTCTTGCCTGGAAGAATGAGATTTCTTACCAGGCCGAATCTCCGAATCTGAATCAGCCGTCAATTTCAACTCTCAATCTCACATCCTTACAAATAAACGTTGTCTTCTTCTTTCGAAAGTCAAATTACTGACGACTGAAAGAGAGAAATCGGTGTGTAACTATTGACCTGATATAATACGTTTATTAGTAAGGGGGTCAGACTATAGTCAACTATGCAGGAAATAATACTCGTAAGGTACAGTCACGAGCATTAATATGTATACACTGACTCACTGAGCAGCTTGTAAAAGTGATTTGGTCCTACTGTTGTTACGAACATAGTATTTTAGAACCCATACTATTAGATATGAGATTGGTTTTATGTTACAAGTTGCAACCGCTTTTCCAGGAGAAAATCGCTTTTGAATTTGGCTAAGTTTTAGGTATACACATATATTAGTGATTGTGACTGTATGAGTGTGTCGCACCGCTTACTTCCTAACTCCGGGCTGCTACTGAGAAATCCCTAACGGAAAACCCCGAAAACACTTTGCTCGGCCTGGAAATCGAACTCAGGAACTGCTCAGCGGCGATCACAAGACCAATGACCGTACCTGGCTACCTTGATGATAGTAAAATCATTTATTGTGTAAGATATCACAAATCCCAGGTCGGGCAAAGTGTTATTGGGTTTTTCTATCTGGAATTACAGCAGTAGATGGCAATAGGCTCGCCCCCTATTACATGGGACTTGAACGTAACTGGCGAAATGTGGGTGTACTATAGGTACACCTCTGCCTTACCCTTCGGGGAAACGATGTTATGTGCGATGGGGGATGGGGGTGTTGTGTGTGATGGGGGTGCGATGTTATGTGTGTGTCACAAATGGCGACAAGCTCACATTAGCGGTGCTAGTAGAGATCTTGATGAACAGCGAAATATAAAAAGTAACTAACAGACTGCAGAACATAGGACCCTGGTAATCGCTGCACATCTGAGAGGTCCCCAGAGATGAATATGGCGAAAGCGTCAACGGCTGTCTGCATGTAGTCCTTCGTGATCTTCAGTCTACAGTGGCCACGGTGCATGTACTCCAAGAACGGCAGGTGGACGCTACTCTTATCTTGAAACGTCTCCGCTCTGAGGAATAAGAGTGCGTTTCCATTGAAGCGGAGACGAGTGGAAACGTGCGGGAATCGACCAATCACAATGGTTGAAATCCTCATCGCGTCTCGTCTTGTCTGTGATTGTGACGATTCCTGCATGTCTCCGCACAGCATCGCTCGCCTCTGTTTCAGTGGAAACGCACCTTAAAGCCCCGGCTTCCAGCGATGCGACTTGCATCAAGCGGCACTCCGCAAGTCGCATGGCGGTGACTCGTGGCATACTCTAAACAATTTCTTTCATTTGTTTAGTAGGCATACAGAGGACGGAGAAGCCTCGCGGTGATTCCGTTCTCTGAAGGTAGGCAGAAACTACTGATCGCCACATGCTATGATTCTTCCTCACATGCTCCTTTTGCTTCATGCACGTTCATACATAAATAGTTGTACGTAAGCGTAAAATCTAAACTAAATAAACAGTATAAGACAAATACCGCTTAGATCTTCTACTTAAACTTCACAATGGATGATGATGTGGTTTCACCAGAATTTAGAAACTCAATTCCGGATGTGTAACTTAGATATGGCACAGAAATCTCAATATTTTGACATGTCGCTATGGCACCCGTGCGAAGCAATGATGGTCACTAGTTATTGTAATAAATTAAGCTCACAATGGGCTTGCTTCATTAATTTTTATTGAAGTATTATAAGACATTTCCACGTTATTTTCAAAAGATTAGCGGTTACCTCAGACATAACTTACCGCATCACTTGTCCCGTGGGCCAGTGCGCCAAGTAATCTTCACCGTCTGCAATATCTTTCAACCTTACTTTTCTAGCTTCTACCTAGAACAAATTGAGACGGTTTGTAGCTCTTGGATGATTTTTATTTGGGAAACCATGCACAACATTTCATACATCAAACCAAGTTATTGCATCTATCTATATGTATATAAAAATGGATGTGTATATGTTACCATAGACTCCAAAATGGCTAGAGCGATTTTTATTAATTTTTTAGGAAATCTTCAGATTAGCCCAGCGGGTCATCCTGTGCAGTTTGGTAGCGATCGATTCTGAGCAATAACCGACCAAAAATACTAGGCTTGCATGAATTATTCAAGATATTACATATTTCAATCATTAGTGAACAATTTCTAACCTAACAAAAAGTACTAGGCTTGCATGAATTCACCATAGGTCTAGTAGCGATCTGGCTTAACTGTGCGAAACCGGGGCGTGTCGCTAGTAGTTAATAAAAAAACTTTTTTATAAAAAAATGCCGACTTTCAAAAAAAACACTACAAAGTGAAAAATAACTTTAATTTCGGAAGTCGGTGTCTTTGGATCTGTATTTTAGGGGTTTTTGCCACCGACTTCCGAACTTAAAGATATTTTTCACTTTGTAGTGTTTTTTTGGAAGTTGGTTGTATTTTTTTTTTTAAGTTTTTTATTTTTCACTTTTTAGTGGGTCGGTTTGTAATTTATCTAAGTTACAATAGCCTAATGACAACTACTCATCACCTTTTACAAAACATTGCTTTTCCCGATGCAGGGACGTTCATTGTTGAGGCATTCTCCTGGTACTTGTGAATCTGGTGTTTTGACCTCAGCTTAGCTATCATCGATACCGGTCAGTTGCCCTAAATAAAAGTTACATATCTACCTTCACTGGGTCACCGAAAGCTTTCGGCAACAACTTCCATAGCGTTCGTTCTTACATAACGTTGTGTCATTCACATTACTTTGACGATTTTTTATAACTTTGCTCAGCTTTTTTTTCCGAATTGTCACTACAAACGTTGTGTATTGCAATTTATTTTTGTCTACCAACAATCCTACCAGATATCTTGACTGACGCACTTTCGTGTATGTAGTTTTAATACCGACAGATTAGGAGTAGGTAATCTAATACTAACATGTACTCGTATATAACATGTCCCGGAAATAACGCACAACCTCTTAGGGGGTCATTGTACTCATCATTATGGACGACTTTTACTATGGGACCACACTTGAAATTGCAAAAAAAAAAATCAGTTTCCCTCTACATTTTGACAAGTTACGCGAATATAAATGTAGGCTGATTTTTTTTCGCGATTTCAGGTTTGGTTCCCGTAGTAAAAGTTGTTCATAATGATGAGTACAATGACCTCTTAAGAGGTTGTTAGTGTTTTAAATTACACCTTATACATATACTTCTATGGTGTTGCATGTAATAATCGATGCTAAAAAGAGTGGGGATTCATTTGTGCGTCCATGTAACGTTCTACGTTCAAAAGTATGGACATAAGACGTAAGAGATTTTTTCAACCGCAGTTAGTGTAGTCATTTGAAATGTCATTTAAAAAATTGTTTTTTTTTTTGTATACTTCACAGACGTGTGTACACATCACAGACGTGATGGGTATCGATATACAACATTGTTTTTAGTATATGCGAAACCTAGATATAGTTTGTTCAGAATAAGTACCTAACTGAATCGATTCCAATAATTTTTACATCATGTTATATTTTGTCCCATAAATATTTTAAAAAGGTTACAAGTTGGCCACCGAGCGACATTAAGTACCTACTCTAAGATAGGTATGTACCTACTGTCAAATTATTATCAATGAGCGCAAGACGACGCTGGAGGCGCGGGGGCGCGGGGTTGCCGCGTGGTGAGCATGTTTTTGTACGGACAACCCGATAACATAACAAGCTTATAACTTGGTGATTTTTCATGATACAGTTTTGAAGATTCTTTACATAATACCAGACACGTGTTTCGGGTTTCGCATAAATTAAAACTATTGTTGTATATATATTTATAATTAAATAATAGAAAACAGATTTTCTCAACTCACACTTCAAGTAACAACCAGCGGTCGTTGACCCCACAAAAAACCCTTAAAATCCTTTAATTTTTATTTTGTCGTGTTTACACATCACGTCTGCGGAATTTCGGTAGCTAATTTAATTTGAGCCTGTATAGTCCTCCAGACCGAATTTCGGCCATGGCAGCCAATCTCAGCGGAGACCAGCCATCTACGCGGGAGATATTATAATGCACAAGTATGTGCGCAGACCAGGGACCGAAAACCTTTATAAATTACGGTACAGGTATCGAAGAATGTTGGTTACCTCTACTACTAAGGTTACTGCTATCTCGGTAACCAAGAAGAAAAAACATGTTACCTCTATTTAGGTTACCGTTTTAATACCGATTACCGAAAATGACCTTCATTAAGGCTCCTGCAAACAACAGCGACACGCGACGCGTCACAAAGGCAACGCGTATCGCGCGTCGCGTGTCACGCCTGTTTGCAGGAGCTTTTACGAGAAAGAAACGAAATATCGCCAGCCAGCCAGGGCCGTGATTGGTCGGCGTTCGTTGGCGCGCGGGTCGACTCGACGCTTTGACACACAGCGATGCGCGCCTGTTGACAATGCCTGCACGTGTAAAGGTTCCTGCAAACAGACGCGACGCGAATCGCGCGCAACTCAAAGGCTCGCTCGTCGCACGATACGCGATTCCTTTGTGTCGCATCGTGTGTCGCGCCTGTTTGCAGGAGACTTAAGATAGAGGTTATCATAAAGGTAACATGGAAAACGTACCGGCTTTTTTTCCATATAAAACTTCATGAAAAATCTTTTCAAATCCGATCAAAGGATCTGAGGAAGAGATTAAAGAAATAAAATTAGTCCAAAGTTATAAAATACATAATTTATAATCTTCTTCTTAACAAAGATTGATAATTAACTGATTTATCACAACAGCCGATCTATTCTGTAAACCGTGAGCACTTAGGTGAAGTGAGTTTGAAGTGAGCTCAATCCCTAAGGTGGGATGACAGTTCACATCACGCTCACTTCACCTAAATTTTCACGGTGGGATCTTTACAGAATAGCACCACAGAGAAGTCATTTGATTTCCAACCAAAAAAAAAGGATCTTAGCGTTCCAACATGATAAGCTTTGAGAAACTTTACGTCTACATATTGCTTGATTATGTACACGCTACAAGATAGTTTGGGACCTTCTTGTCCATAGTAGTTATCTTCTCAGTTACTATGCAAAAAGAGGCTAGAGAGAAGCAGAGGGTGAAGTCAGGCTGTGGATGATGATGATATATATGCGACATATATCTCTAGAGATAAGTGAACGAAATAACGATCTTCTCCCGCTCTGCGCGGAGCAGGAGGGCGTGTCAGACTTTTACTGACTAAAACCCACCCGTGTTATTTCAGTTGCGTGTGCCGGGGCCACGGTAACTCTTTCGAACATCCCGCGACGCTGGCTGAACGCTAAGATCCTGAGGTAAGGAAACAGGGTCATAAGTAGCCCTAACAAGGTTCTGGAGCTAGACTACCACCTCTTAAAGCAGTATTATTTTAATCTTACTTTAGTGTGGGTAAGAGATGGAGCTAGACGTCCTGTGTAGCTCCATCTCTTTCTCACACTTAAGTAACATTAAAATAATACTGCTTTAAGAGGTGGTGGTTGGCCCCCTGAACATGATAGCTGACAGAGTGGTCTGTCCATGTTATACTTCACTGCTAGTGCTAGTCAGTCACACATATCGCCGTTTCATGTTGTTTACTAATACTTAATTTTAAGGACAATGTCACTAACCCTTTGTGAGTTCGCTCGAAATAAAGATTTTATAATTATTATTTACTTTATTTCGTTTTTATATTACGAGTACATATTCTTAAATATTTTTGTTAAAAATAAAACTAAATCTAAAAAATAGTAGCCCACCGGTTTTGGGAAAAGGGCCCAAGGTTAGGGCTCCAGAGAGAAGAAGCACCAAACAATACGAGCCGTGTCCAGAAGTAATCGCTTGCTAATTATTAGTATTACACTCCCGGACTCCTAAATCGAGCCACAGTGCATTTTTATGTTTATAGGCAAGCTGCACTTATTCAGTCTACGCTTAGTCAGCGAAACGTAAGTGCACAACTTCATGTAGGTAAGTCGTTCTGCCGTTCAGAGAATTTACCATCGGTACCTGGAGACTGGCGGCTTCGTGCGCCGTTCAGGAGGACCACGAAACCAACACTGCAGCACGACAAGATCGGTTAATCTTTACCACCAGCCTGCGTAATCGTCACCTGACCTCAGTACAGGTCGAAGAACAGCTTTGAGACTTTCATGGACTGACTGTTTGCGCTCGAACTGTTAGAAGGAGACACGAAGAACGTGGCCTGAAACCTCACAAGTCGGCCAATGGTCCCAAATTGAAACGAGCTCACAGAATGGCGCGCCTACAGTTTGCACGCGAACATTTGCATTTGACTCAACGTCAATGGAGCCAGGTCCTTTTCACGGATGCAACCAAGCTTATGTTGTAAGTATGGCTATGATAGACGTAGGAAAGTCTACCGAAGTCAAAGAGAACGTTTTCAGCAATGTTGCATTGAAGAGAAGGTGAGTTATGCCGGTGGGTCCCGGACAGTCTGGGGCGGAATTTCCACCGAAGGATAAACTGGCCTTGAGGTTGTGACGGGACCACGGTTGCCGCCACTAAATAGCGACCGATACATTCATCAATACATTTTTCATACTATGTGAATAAATTGTGCTGCTTTGTCATGTTATTAATTACATTTTAAAAGATTTAATATGGAGTTTCTTGCCCATTTTTCTCCATACGAAAATACCTACTAATTGACTGTGAATTACATTTGGACCAACATATAGAAAACACCAGACTAGATCACTAAAACACTAGATCATTTAAAATGTGCGGCTTTGTTATCAGAACAGCAACCGACTTTAGGCGCCCTTGCACATTTCTACATCTGTATCGTTCACTTATTCGTTTTCAGCTTGAATATGCCTGTCTGATATGGGAGCCGTTATATAAGAAATATAAAATAGCCATTGAAAAAGTACAACGAAAATTCTTACGAACTATGTAATCCAGATGCCAACTACCACGCTTACCTTACGAAGACCTTGTAGCAATGTATAATTTACTCTCACTCGAGAAGAGGCGAATGCTTCTGCAAGTAATAACACTGCATGACCTCTATCGTAATAAGCTAAATTGTATAGACCTTAGTCATCATCTTCCTGCCCTTGTCCCATGTTATTTGGGGTCGGCGCAACACGTTTTCTCTTTCCATTTTCCCCTGTCAAAAGTCACGCTATCATTCACTCCCTTCTCTTTCATATCATTCCTCACACAATCCATCCATCTTTTCTTTGGCCTTCCTCTCCCTCTCCATCCATCAACATTTATATTCATCACTCTTTTAGTCACATGCGTTTCCTCCCTCCTCTTCACATGTCCATACCAAGCCAAACGATTTCCTATCAACTTTTCTGTCACTGGCGCCACTTTCGAACTTCCCCTTATATACTCATTTTTTACTTTATCCATTTTCGTCACTCCATACATCCATCTCAACATTCTCATCTCCGCTGCATGCAATCTTTTTTCATCCGTCTTCTTCACGGCCCAGCATTCCGATCTATACAGTACGACAGGCCTTATCATGGACTTGTAAATTTTTCCCTTTAATTTGAGGGGCATCCGTGGGTCGCAAGTTGTTCCTGTGACCTGTCGCCATTTCATTCATCCTGAGTTGATCCGGTGCGTTACGTCTCGGTCTACTTTGCTATCCCCTTGGACAAACGACCCGAGGTACCGGAAGTCGGAGCAGCTGGGTACGGGCATTCCGGCGAGAGATATGGGCACAGGGCTGGAGAGGCAGCAACAGAGCAGCGAACAGCATACACCAGGGCGCCTCTTCGTGGATATCCGACGTAAGAGCGTCCATTACCATCACGAAGAGATAAAGACCTTAGTAATGATATTAAACTTGTAGTTCCTAGATCAGTTCTTCGTCGTGGAGTGCGCGATTACCGATTATTTGATCAGGCATCAAGCCGGACAAACGCAGCTAAACGTGCACCACTTCAGCGTCTCACGATGTACAATAAACAATTCATAAATATTGATATATTTATGCTGAATAAAAATGCTTTTCGAAGTGAAGTTAACAACTTAGATGTATCTAGTGGTTAATACTTGTTTATTAGTTAGTAACGATTTAACATGTTTCGTAGAACGTGAATAATAACTAGCTTACCGATAAGTCCTCTTTGTTAATATGTGGAAAATGTTGTGGTTATTACATTGATTTGTTTATATATGAACCTTACTGATAAGTGTTATATTTAATGTAATATCGTTTTATTTTTCCAAATAAAATAAAATACGAAACTACTTTTTGGAAGCGGCAGCTAGAATCAATTCTATTCTCTTTTAATTTTTGACGTTAGGGGGCCAACCACCATCTCTTGAAGCAGTATTATTTTAATGTTACTTCAGTGTGAGAAATAGATGGAGCTAAACAGGATGTCTAGCTCCATCTCTTTCCCACACTGAAGTAAGATGTACAGTTAAGTAGTGCCTTTTATGCATAGATGCATGTACTATAGCGTATTTTATGTGCCTATTTGAAAGAAACGATTTACTTTGACTTTGACAAGAAGCCCTGATATGCTCTATTGGATTCATCCAATAGAACATATCCATGTTTTCTTCTAAAATTCTACGCAAATTTTGGCCCTGAGAAACGCGAAAAGACGACTTATTGCAATTAAACTGTTTTTCAGTATTCCGATTTCAAAGAACAGTGACCAACGGAAATGATAGTGACTGGCTTCAAAACAACATTATTTTTGCTTTGTGCTACCATTATTTAAAAAGATAGAGACAGGAAAACAAAAATATGCAGAGTGACTCGATTCAGGTGTCCGGGAGTGTATTATAAATGGCGCAATATTCTGAAACCTGCAAACCTGTTGCTTTAGTGGTGGCGATGCTGATGAAGCTGAACCCCGCTATCCCAGGTGCGAGAGAGGCACTACTGCCGCCACTCTTGTCCTTCACGACCTTCATTTTGACCACGTCTTGAACAGGAACGTTTTGTATGTTTATGCCGCACTGTGACTCTTTAGAGCATAAAGCAGAAACTTATTCTTTACAGTCTTTTCACAGTTAATATACCTCTGACAGAAACAACCCAATAGCAACCTTATTGTAACGGCAATAAAGATCACTGTGATTTTGACAGTGATGCACTATCAGAGGTAAAATAATTGTAAAAGGACGGAACGTGGTAGTTATTAGGTACTCATCAATAAATAATCATATAAGGCTCTTTACACACACGCGTTTCTACAACGTGGGCATCCGATAAACGTTTTCGCAGCGTTTAAGCTAGAGAAACGTTAGTGAGTGTGCAGGGCTCGACTGAGTACTGTAGAGGTTTGATGCCGGTGGCAACCTCATGTATGACAGGCCTTTAAGCATTTGCCTATGAACATGTTCGAACACCAGCAAGTGTCGAACGCATTCGAATTTGATAGGATAGGTAATTTGTTTTAAATATATTGGTCGGTGCTAATCTTACGGTTGTGATGTAACGTGCTTTCAATAAGCTATTAAATAATAACATAGTGCACCCATGTGTCTGTGATTGTAGTGTTGCCGCCCTTCCCACACAGCAATATACACATCTCACACTACATATCAGACACGAATACACGTAGTGATCTGCTCGGCCCCATAGTACCGCGGCAGATCATTACAGTACCTTCAGATTAACTTACCACTGATGTTCTCATAGCTGAGCAACGTGAACATTCTGTTGTTATAACTAAACACAACATTTACGCAAATGGAAAATAGTGATAAAAAGCATAACAACATGTTTCCTTCCTTTTATTTCATCTGACATTGGCTAACAAACTGAATTCAGGGTGGCTCTGAAATAGAATTCATTAAAATAGGTAAGTAGGTGCAACAGGAACACTTAGGAACAAAGACATTTAATCTTAAATCTCTTTGCGTAGCAGGTTCTGTAAAAATCAATCGTTTGGGCCGTAAACTGCTCCATCATGGATAAGAAAAACATCACCTAGCAGGCAAGGATGGTATAGCGGACCACCAACCCAACCCTTTTTTTTTTTGCTCCGGGGTGGAAAATCCTCATGGATGTTTTCCACCCTGGGGCGGGCGGAGGGGTCTGTCAGACTTTTACTTTGACTAAAAACCACCCCGGTGTTCCCTTCCCACACTTGGACCGCAGATCATGGGAACTTGTCTGCCTTCCACAATCCACGGCTGCTGCGGGCCACCTCAGGCCCGCGGGGGGAGTGAGGTGTAAAACTCTCCTCGCGACGTCCAATAGGGGCGTGCGTGGAACACGACGCGTCGCCGCCTCGGGTCCTGCTGGATGGGGGGCCGCGGACGTCCCGAGTCCACCGTCGCTACGGACCTGTTTACGGGGGCTGGATGAGGGCGTTGTCCGCCCTCCACCGACGCTCGGTCCGCGTGCTGCGAGAGTGGTCGAGATCTCCTTCTCCCTCTCCGCAGCCTCCTTCTGTGAAATGACGGTTTCACAGAAGGAGATCACCGCATCCCACGACTGGGCGCTCCCTACCATCGAACGAGCGACGGCCGGCAGTGCCAGGTCGGTTCTGACCTCTACGAAGGTACGGCGCGGCCCCTTCTATGCGGCACACTGCCACTCGGTGTTTGGCACTGTACTCGCCTAAACCAACCCAACCCAACCAAAACCCAACCAACCAACCAAACCCCCAATCCACGTGCGCGCGTGTTCCCCGCGGACCCAACTTGGTCTACCCAAGGTGTGGCATACGCACTGTGACCTTACCACTGGTGGAGAATATGCCCCAGCTACAATCTATCAATCGACGTCTCAACAAAACCAACCATAAACAAATACTCTTTGCACCTATACTCCTGCATGATAGAGCAGCCGTGGAAAAAACTAGTGACAGCAAAATTGACAGGAACCAAGCAAGTCATGTTATTACTCTTTGACATATCCACACAATAAATACAAACATTTTTTTTAAATCAAATGAGTTTTATAACACTTTCTTATGTCTTCAACAACCTCCAGTGATTGTGAAAGTTGCGATTGCTCGCAGTGCAACTATTCATTTGAAAATAATCATAATGACTACGGAAAGCTTTTGATAGACAATCGTCATGTCCCGATGTATGCTACGATGGCACACCCTCTCATATACTACGCTGAAATTGTAAGTTCAGGTGTTTGGTTCGTGTAGGTAAAGGCCAAAGACGGGTTCCTAAATATTAATTATTGACGGTCACTTAATTAAAACTTAGTTCAGGAGCTTGTGGCTATGTTATAACAGCCGCACGGGTCGATCGATCAGGTTAGTCCGTGGATGAGTGACCATCTTGACATACCAAGACCCCTCCGTGCCTCAGAAAGCACGTTAAGCCGTCGGTCCCGGCTGTCATTCGTGGATCTTTGACAGTCGTTACGGGTCGTCAGAAGCCCGAAAGTCTGACAACCAATCTAAGCGAGGGGTAGACTGGAAGTCGACCCAACATGGTTAGGGAAAGGCTAGGCAGATGACTTAATTAAAACTTAGTGTTCCACATACAGCCCAAGAAAACACAGTGGTCGGTCCTCCCGAGGGTAACTTATAAGATGAACTACCGTCACAGCCGTATCCACAACCCTTGTCAGGCTATGAGCGTTGACATTTCCTCAATGGGGAAGATTCAGGACTGTCCTCTAGACTGTGGTTTAGTGCCTCATTCTGTTGACACCCTTGCAAATTGGATTAGACATTCTCTTTTCTCCCATCGAGTACAACTTTTGCTGGAATTTTTCTCAAACGTTCGTAAGTTGCAAGTCGGTTAATTGATAAATGACATATAATTGTTGTAATTTTTAGCAGCAGCCTCTAAACAGCAGGCAAACTAACGACCAGCCCAGGAAAGATAATCCATTTAAGAAAGCTTTCAAATGGTACACACAGGTAAAGTTTTTAGTGTCTACCTGAAATGAGAAACTAAACGTGACGCACTTTTAAGGCGAAAGCGCCAGGGTACTCCGCGAAATTCAAATTTTCTTACGTTTTTTGCAGTTTGCAGTTCAGTATTAGGTTGTATGTTGATTGAAATATGATACGCGACCGTAACAAATATGTATTTACAGAATTATAATCATTACAGTCACCAATACAGCTCTCTAAGACCAAGTAATTCTGTTGAATGACTATTTCATTAAATCTTAACATTTCAGGATTATACTAACTTAAGGAATTGTATTACTGATTCTAATGATTATAATTCTACTACTACGATTATAATTCAAATAGGCACTTAATAGGCATTTTTGAACGTGAAAATTTACAAGAAAAATTGAATTAATTTATTTGTAGTCGCCCCTTCCAAAAGGTAATTTCGTATGGAGAAGAATGGGCAAGAAACTCCACTCTTTTAACATGTTTAATAATATTTTGTATACATTAATAAATACAGGACCATTGTATTATCACTACCCAAATTTCACAGGGTTCTACCCATGAATATGAACAACTTTCACAATGGGACCAACTCTGAAATCATGAAAAAAAAAAACTGGCTGTTTCATACATTTTGGTCGAGTAGGTACCTACCTTCGTAAGAAACTGCAGTTTTTTTTTTCGAGATTTAAGAGTTGGTCCCACTGTCTTTTGCCATTGATTTCCTAGCTCGTTCTCTTCGACGACTTTGTAAATATCCCAAAAATCACTCAGTATTTTCATATAGGAGCGTACGTTGAGCAATAAAAATGACGTTGTCCCTGAAAGAAGCGGATTCGCGAATTGGCTGGACAACAAATATGTCGAGTATTTGCGCGAGAGTGGGCAGCAAAGTAAGCCTCCAACGTCACACGAGCCCCGGGCGCCGAAGACCTCTACCGCCGACTCATATCCTCCACGGTATATTGAACTCTGTATACAGGCCGAAACTGAATTCATGGGCATTCTCTTAAGAGGTCATTGTACTCATCATAATGAACGACTTTTGCTATGGGACCAAACCTGAAATTGCGAAAAAAAATCTGCTGTTCCCTACATTTTGACGAGTTATGCGAACATATAATTATGTAGGGAACAGCTGATTTTAAGACGATACCCATGAATTTAATTTCACTCTGTATATTATCCCTATGAACCTAGAGGACCAATTTTATTGCACGGTATCACGAATTGCACAATGTTGGAGATCGTTAAGGGTTGATATTGAAGATCTTTTGGGTGGTAACAATATTACACAGTAAAATTATTACATAGGTCTAGGGCCCGCCCAAGTTGCAACCAGGGGGAATTTGCAGTAAGTACCATCGCCGCGGGCATTTACGGTGAACCAAGTTTCGACCTTATTGCTAAGGTAATAAGGTGCCCTTGCACACTAATTGGCCCCGATCACACAACATACGATGGAACCTATTCATTATCGTTGCGACGTCAATTGCCCCTACTGCAAAGAGAACTACTTACATAACATAACTACACTCCCCGAAGAGGTAGGTAGAGGCTTCTGCAGTACACCCACATTTCGCCAGTTATTTGTTAGCCCCCTTTAACCACCTTGAAAAAACGTCATTATTCTGTGGATTCTTACCGCTTGTCTACTGAATAAACTAACTACATAGCTGTACTACTTAATATACATTTGTTGTGCATTGCAGCCCAGGAACGACTAAAAAATTTGGACGGTTCAAAAGGTAAGTGGTCCTATAGATTTTTGCCCGTAAAAAGCGTTCGGTTTGTATGACCGCAGTCTGTCTGTTCCTACTGTCACTCTAGGCCGCTGAACCGGAAATTACGTCGTCCCCAAAACCTTGTTTAGAACAGCCTATCTAAGTATCTACATATTCTGTAAATATTTCACCGTGAAATGCATCAACTCAGCCTATCGCAGTCCACTGCTGGACATAGGCCTCTCCCAGTGTTCGCCACAATACCCTGTCCTCCGCCTTCCGCTCCCAGGTGGGGGGGCGTCCCAAACTACGCTTGCCGATACGTGGTCTCCACTCCAGGAGTCGCCTGCTCCACCGGCCCTCGGTCCTTCGACAAACATGGCCAGCCCACTGCCACTTCAGTTTGCTTACTCTGCAGGCTATGTCGGTTACTCCGGTTCTTTTCCGGATAACTCTATTCCTGATTTTAGCCATCAAAAAAACTCCAAGCATAACCCGCTCCATAGCGCGCTGAGCGACCTTGAATTTGTGGACCAGCCCAACTATCAGTGTCCACGTTTCGGCACCGTATGTCATAATGGGCAGGACGCACTGGTTGAAGACCTTAGTCTTCAAACATTGCGGCATAGGTGACAAGAAGACTTGACGAAGTTTTCCAAACGCTGCCCAACCCAACTGGATCCTGGACCGTGAAGTGCGCTCACTGTCAATCCCTAGCATCAAGTGGATTGACAGCTAGCTCACTTCACCTAAGTTTTCACGGTGAGGTATTTACAGAACAGACCGGCAGGACTCATCTCATGAGCCAATTGGAAGACCCACACCCTAATTGCGTAGCGCACTATCAGTCACAATCTGAATGATTTCAAAGCTGGGTACAATGAATATTATTTGATCATTAATTCGTTGGTATTTTAATCATAATCATATCATATGTTTCAGTCCATGGAGAAAACGAAGACGTTCAGGCAATGATTCGGGGGATGTGCCTGAAAAGTCAGTATACTTACTCTTTAATCTTTTGACACGTATGTCCATCAATTAACATCTATTTGTGAACAGGTGTCCTGATGGAAGCTGTAAATTTCTTCTAAAGCCTAAGGAATTGACGCGAGCTGCATCTGAAACTTGCTATCAGTTAGTATCTATGGCACTATATTTAACCAAAGTTTACCTATTCTATGTCAAAAAACTAATTTGACTGAAATCCTTTTTAAATTATATTTCAGTACTCCAACATCCGGGGGCAAATCCAATTCTACCGTGGCATCGTCGAACATGCACCCAAAATGCTCCGGGAGATCCCACAGCCTCAGTGATGTGGCTCGCGAGAAGAGTCTGCTCACACATGGTGACACAGTACCTCATGCCATACAAGAAAATCCAAATTGCCAAGAACAAGCACCAGCGAAGCTGGCGACAACGAGTTGTTGTCATCAGAAACAAGGACGAACGAAATTGCCGAAATCGATGTGTGTTTACCCCGAGGAACAAGGTCCATCAAAAGATCAAGGGGCAACGAACCGGCTGAAACCGCTTTATAAACGCCTTCAGGAAAAAGTACTGATTTGTAATTTTTGTAAGTGCCCTCAGGAACAAGTAGTACAAGTACCGTCAAAAGAACAAAATGCATCGAATCAGCCAGGACCGCTTTGCAAGTGCTTAGAGGAAAAAGTAGCGAAAGTAGAGCAATTCCCACCTAAAAAACAAAATGCAACGAATCAGGCGGGTTTGCTTTGTAAATGCCCACAGGAAAATGTACCAGAAGTAGTGAAATTACCGTCAAAAGAACAAGATGCAACGAATCAGGCAGGACTGCTTTGTAAATGCCAACAGGAAAATGTACCGGAAGTAGTGAAAGTACCTTCAAAAGAACAAGATGCAACAAATCAAACGGAACCGTCTTATAAGTGCTTTCAGGAAAAAGTACCGAAATTAGAGCAAGTACCAACAAAAGGACAAGATCCAACGAATCAGCCGAAATCGCTTCAGAAAGAAGTACCGAAAGTTGTGAAAGTCCTGTCAAAAGAACAAGATCCAACGAATCAGCCGAAACCGCTTCAGGAAGAAGTACCGAAAGTTGTGAAAGTCCTGTCAAAAGAACAAGATCCAACGAATCAGCCGAAACCGCTTCAGGAAGAAGTACCGAAAGTTGTGAAAGTCCTGTCAAAAGAACAAGATCTAACGAATCAGCCGAAACCACTTCAGGAAAAAGTACCAAAAGTACCATCAAAAGCACACGATCCAACAAATCAGCTGGAACTGTGTTGTAAGGGCCATCTGGAAAAAGTACAGAAAGTTGTGCAAGTACCATCACAATCACGAGCGGTAGAGGAGTCAACCCAGTATCCAGAAGAAAAAGTAGTTCCAGTACATGAAGAAACTCAATATGAGTCTGCACCTGAACCACCGCGCAGTACACAGAACCTCAGACCGTGCTGTTGCAAAACTTTCAACAAGGCGATCCCGCCGCCGCCGCAGATGCTCTGCATACCAGTTCAGGTCATTATTTAAACATAGAAATAATAATATCCGCGATCATTAAAGCAGAAGCTTATTATGTGTTAAATGCTTTTTTAGGTACAATGCAACAAAATACCGGGCACTGAGCTGTGTCTTACAATTGCGCCTGCGCAAAACGATCCACCCAAGAAACAAAAAGCGAAACTATTTAGCGTATCATGTCAAAGTGGTGAAGGCAATAAATCAGAAGTTGACATTCAGAATCAGCATCAGCATGAACCATCTGCATGTTGCAAAGATACCGCTCCCAGCCAGGTAAGATTTATAGTCATTTTGACGTACGTGCAAGAGTGACGTTATTATGTTATCTACACTATTTATCATTAACAAGCGTGTGCCCAATGGAATTTCCCATCGGTAAAAATGACAAACTTCTGTAAAACTTTCGTTCCCCTTTAGGGTGAATTCAACCAAACTTTTATTCCTAGTATATAGTCCGATCAACGGGGCTTATGTAACCCGAAAAATTCCCCCGCCTCGCGGCGCCTATGAAATTTGGCATGTGATGAAGTTAGGTGATATTAGGTGATTACAGATGTACAATAATCCAACTGTTACGAGAAGTTAGGAATTTTTACCTAAATATGAAAATCGCTTATAACTCTCTGTGAATATTTCCTCAAATACCTTATGTATACGTACGTATGTACCTACTAGTTAGAATAAGTATGTAAAGGAATCCAACATTTTTTCGATTACAGAGATACCTCAAATTTAACTTTTAACATGTTGCACTATAAGTTCTACTGAAAAATTGGTCTAAACATTTTTTTTTGCTTAACTACTTATTGTGAAAAATAACTTCGTCCATTTTTATACCTTTATTAGTCATATGATTTTATATTAAAACAGATTTATCAAATATCCAACATATTTTCGAACGTTCATATATTTTTTACTATAAGTTCGCTGATTTATTCTAGAGCGTAAGGGTTGACCTTCACTTGATCGCTCAGAGCTGCCACGCACTTTTGGAGTAGTGTAGGCGAGTTTGCTGGCCACCGTTATTACAAATAATTTTGTCTTAATATGCACAACGTACAACGGCGTTTAGAAATTTGCTTTATATTTAAAAGGAATATTTATTATACAGGGATTTTAATTCTTATGTATTGTAATATACACAAATCTTAAATATAATATACAATCTAACACTAAAATATATACGGCTTGAATATTGACGGCCAAAAAAAATTTTTGTCCCTCGTATCGTGGGGTATCCGAATCACCCCCATGTATGTACCGCGACTTTTCATAGTTTTCGAGTCATAAATTTTTTTCAGAATTTTTGAGAATTTTCGACCTGCCTAGCTTAAAAAAAAAATCTAAAAAAAAGTAGAACACTGTCGAGATTCTCTTTTTGCAACTGAATCTTCATGAGCAGTACTTTTATACATAAAATAATCAGCGTCGTAACCGCGATGAAAGTTATGAAAATGTTGGTCTAAAGTGAAAAATTCACGTTTGGTGAATTAGTACCTAAATTTTCAAATTTGAATTAAAACTCCAAACATGTGACTTCACGGTTCCTAAAAAGGCCTAAAGAATGTGCCAGACTCGGCTTTCATAATCATTTTTAAAAAAACTAGTACTCAATGGGCTACTTTGTCTAAAATCGGTTTTCAAAGACAGCGAGGTGGAAAATTCTTAAAATTAGACATCTGATTTAAATAAAATGTTTTGGCCATTTTCTCAGTTAATTAATGATAAGAATACTGGAAACTAACCAACAAATAGCTTCAGAGGTTGGGTAAGAAAAGTTTTAAGTAAGAAGTGTTTTTTTTTAAATAAATTAGAGACGATAATGTGAAAAAAAAAATACATTTACAAAAAGTTTTCAGAGTGGCCACCTCCAGCAGCAGTACACATTCTACACCCACGTAAGAAATTGTCTATTAATCGTCTAAAAGCTTCTCTGTTCTCTCTCACAACACGTTCGGCTTCTGCAATCTTCTGCCTCAGCTCTTGTTTACTTGAGCAGTCTCGGGCGTATGCTATTTCCTTGTAATAGCCCCAAATGAATAAATCGATGGGGTTGAGATCAGGTGAGCGTGGAGGCCACCTAATTGGACCGCTGCGTCCGATCCATCTGTTGGGGTATGTTTCATTTAAGTAATTTCGGACTTGCGTTACGTAGTGACACGGGGCGCCATCATTTTGTAACACCATGGTTTGTCCAAGTTCGAGACTCACATCTCTCAGCAATAATGGAAGTTCATTTTCCAAGAAGTTTCTGTAAGTTTCTCCGTTAAGTCTGGACGGCAGTTCAAATGGACCAATTAGTTCGCCATTGAAGATACTAGACCACAAGTTAACGCTGAAATGATGGTGAAACGTTTGAAGGTCTCACTTCGTGTGGATTTTCAATCATTCACGTGTGGTAATTATGAATATTGAATATTCCAGATCGCTTAAATCCTGACTGGTTTGACCATAAAACTTTATTGAAAAACCCTGGATCTTCTTACTCTCTTCGTAACACGGTTTGGCAAAAATCAACGCGCAATTGGTGATCTGTCGGCAGTAAAGCTTGGGCTCGTCGGATGTGGAACGCGTGGTACCCTTCATCGTTTACTTTAAGTATAGTTGTTACTTTTTGACGAATATTATTTCCCATTCATTTCAAAATGATATTTACCATCTACCTCCAAAGCTGCTCCAAAATAAAACTTTACTATTGTTGTTATCTATTATGTATTTAAACACTGAAGCATCTGGGTGAGACAGCAAATTGTCCTGGCAAACGTCCGCCCCACTACGCTTACGCAGTTTGCAAAAAATTTGTGCGCCATTTCCAATTGGAATGTTATTATCTAGTAAACTACTAACAAGATTACAATAGTAAAAATGCGAGTATATAGCTGAAACTATACAGAATCAACTTATCTGAAACGTGAATTACAGCAACTAGTCCTAAGTACTCAAAAAAAAGTTAAACGACAATATGCGTTGAATTTGAGTAAAATATTTGCTATACCTAAGATTTTACGAAACATTTTGTAATTTGTGTCAATAAAATCTATTTCATGATATAAACTAGACTATATAAGCTATTTTTTGATGCCCATATGTAAGGACTTGGTATGTTCTAACTTTCTACGTAGCACAATAAATTCAAACAACCCGTTCCCCATCAATTTACGTTAAACATCCCAGGCTACCCAGGTTCCGCGTAATTAATAACGTATAATGCTAACTATTTTCGTTGTATTTATTTTAATGTTATATGTGTGTTTAAATACTAACAATGACCTATTTTCCATATTACGAGAAATATTTTGATAGATTAGTTAACAAAAATATTACGAAAAATAACAAACAAAATAAAAATATTGCGCAATATGGCGCCATGGCCGTGTTTTTTCAAACAACCTTGGAACCTATGATAGATGTAGATTTTCGTAAAGCTTGAATCCTGAAGATGTTTTTAATATATTACACTAATACATTGTGTTATTAAATAAATTGTACTTACATTATAAACACGACACACGTAACCACTTGACAAAAATTTACAGTGACATTTGAATTATGACTTTTAACTTTTTGTTTTCAATATTTCTCTATGCCCATAATGCATGAAACTAGGCTTATAATGCATAAAAGTAGGCTCATAATGCATGGAATTAGTACTGACTCATTTAGTTTTTTTTTTTTAGAAGCTTTAATAGAGATTCCATCTTAAAAAAAATCGTTTTAAAGGAAATAATTCGGCTGGGCCAACGTAGTAGCCGGGACGTTTGATCGGAAAAGTTATTGGGCCACTGTAGTAGCCTGGACGTTTCAGTAGCTAGTATTTTGATGTTGAAGGACAATTTTTCGCTAGAAAAATATATAATAATAATAGAATATTTTAGACATTGAAATTGTTACAATTTATGAAGTAAATAAACAAGTAATAACCTTGTGTACATGCTGGTACACACCATTCAAATCTATACATTTCGCATTTTTTAACACGTCTCAAAATGGTTTCTGGCAGAACACAGTTTTTGAAAAAGTCTAATAGCTTCGGTATCATATTACTGATGAATTCATCTCGACAAACTTCTATCACAGTCAAAGGTTCAGTGACTGAAATAAAACATATGAAGTAGCACTTATCCATTTTGCTAACATGCATTTGTCCTTGAACCTGAAATAGTAGATTTTAATAATTAAGTAAATAAGAGAAAACAAGATACTGAAATAAATTATAAAGTGGACATGCAATAGAATTATCAAATTACTTGATATAATAATCGTGCTTATTATTCTTAACTAAAACATAATTATGAAATTTTAGAGCAAAGTTTTTCTTTTCTAGTGCAGCTGCGTCTAGGCTTTAAATTTTCCTCGCCAATGATGGAAAGCACTTGATCTCAACAACAGCTCTCTGATTTTTAATTATACCTGTAACAACACAAAATATAAAATAACTATAATTATAATTTTGCACATTTGCCAAATACATAAATAAAGTTGAAGCCTGAAGCAAAACTTACCATCTGGACTGCCAGCTAAACATCAAATTCTTCATCAATATACCTGAAGGCCTGACAATTTTATTATATTGTTGCAAGAACATACTTTTTGCAACATTCTCAATTTGCTGCCCATATTACATGTCTTTGTACAAATATTCTTTTGTTGTCTGCTGTTTCCATGCAATTTCATGCCATTTGTGTCAAGTAGCAAGCGATAATCCTGAAAATAGAATATTTTTTACTAGAAAATATCAATAAAATATAAATATATGCTTATATATAATGAAACATACAAAGAAACAATACTGTGTTGGTGTATATACATAAAAAAGAGTATTATATCTATCTATCTGTTGGAGTAGGTATATTCTGTATCTGTAGTCCACTGTCTGGCCTGTTGGGGAATGAGTGCACTATATTATATTCCATAGAATTAGTCACAATATTTCTAAAGCCATGATAACTAAAGCATTTGTAAGTGAAAATCCTTGCAGTTTTCATGTACTCCGGAAGACATGAAGCGGACCATTTCTCAAATCTGCTGCCATATCAGCATTTTACTGCTACACATTACAATTTTCCGTGCCACTAGTGTAAGCTTCGTCACCTAAGGCTTCAAAATATTTCGCCAATAAAGTGGAAGCTTAGTGTTGGCTTAGATCTAAAAAATTACAAATATAAATACAGAATGAATGAATGAATTTTTCTTAAGAAAATAGTTAATCAAGCAGCTGTTGTAGCTGCGTATTATGGCTATGTAGATTCCATATTACGTTACGGAGTAATTTTTTGGGCAAATTCCTGCGAAAAAGAGAACATTTTTAAAGCACAGAAGAGGTGCATTAGATCAATATGCAGTCTCAAATCAACGGAAAGTTGCAAACCGCATTTCAAACAACTTAAAATACTAACATTACCGTGTATTTACATTTACGAGACAGCATTGTTTGTCAAGAAAAATAGCGAACTGTTTAAGAAAGCTTCAGAGCAACGATATAGATCGACAAGACAAGAATATCGTCATGAATTACGTCTAAGACCCTCAAAGACCGCCCTTATGCACAAAGGCATCCTCTGTATGGCCCCGAAGATATTCAACAAAATACCAAATGATATTAAAGATCTTAACTTGACACAATTTAAACGGAGATTAAATAACTTATTGACTGAAAAATGCTATTATACCATTGACGAATTCCTTTTTGACGAAATGTAATAAGTAAACTAAATGATAATTATGTATTTATGCTTGACAATTCAAAAACCTGACTTATTAATTGTATTCAAAATGGTTATTATAAAAATAGACTGTATTCGAAGTACCTATTGAAATTTATGTTAATTTGTATGTAATATTGATTTTATATTCTTAAATTGCTAAATAGTGTATGCCCTAATGGGTAGTTTTTTGAGTTACCATATCCTAATTATAAGATCTATTGTATCACCAAAAAACACACTAATAAATACTTTGACTTAGACTTTGACTTAATGCTCGCCCCCTATTACATGGGACTTAAACATAACTGGCGAAATGTGGGTGTACTATAGGTGTGCTTTTAACCCTTCGGGGAAACAAGGCGTGATGATGTTTATAAATACAGAATATGCTTCACTGATATTGAGATGTCTATATGATTTATTTATTTAGCTTGTAGAGTGTACTGGTATAGTTTTTGATTATATACTTGTACATAATGTATATAAATATATAGATTGTATATTATATTTAAAATTTGTGTATATTACAATAAATAAGAATAAAAATCCCTTTTAAATATAAAGCAAATTTCTAAACGCCGTTCTACGTTGTGCATATTAAGACAAAAAATTTTTTGTAATAACGGTGGCCAGCAAACTCGCCTACACTACTCCCAAAGGTGCGTGGCAGCTCTGAGCGGTCAAGCAAAGGTCAACCCTTACGCTCTAGCATAAATCAGCGAACATATCCTAAAAAATAAATGAACGTTCGAAAATATGTTGGATATTTGATAAATCTGTTTTAATATAAAATCATATGACTAATAAACATATAAAAATGGACGGAGTTATTTTTCACATTACATAGTTAAGCAAAAATCTAAAAAATATGTTTAATAAGGAAAATCTTTTGGATAACTAAACAAACCCATATACTGGATGATTTTTTTACCGTCTCGAAATTTTTACAGGGTGTTCTAACCATGAATATGAACAACTTTCACTATGGGACCAACTCTGAAATCACGAAAAAAACATCAGCTGATTCATACAAACGTTCAATACTTACTCGACCAAAATGTATGAATCAGCAGATTTTTTTTTTCGTGATTTCAGAGTTGATCCCATAGTGAAAGTTGTTCATATTCATGGTTAGAACACCCTGTAAAAATTTCGAGACGGTAAAAAAAATCATCCAGTATTTAAGGATATAAAAACATATTAAAAAATAAAAACTAGCAGACCAATTTTTCAGCAGAAGTTATAGTGGAAAATGTTAAAAATCTCGAAAACCGAAAAAATGTTGGCTTCCTTTACATAATTATTCTAACTAGTACATACGTACGTATACTGAAAGTATTTCAGTCTGAGGAAATATTCACAGAGAGTTATAAGCGATTGGTAATGGGCTCGCCCCCTATTACATGGGACTTAAACATAACTGGCGAAATTTGGGTGTACTATAGATACACCTCTGCCCAACCCTTCGAGGAAACAGGGCGTGATGTTATAAGCGATTTTCACATTTAGGTAAAAATTCCTTCTCGTAACAAACTTAGTCTTCTTGTCGTTGTCGTTTGTTGTGTTATTGTACATCTGTAATCTGTATCACCTAACTTTCATCACATGCCAAATTTCATAGGCGGGGGAATTTTTCGGAAGTCTATAGACAACAATATCCTCGTTGATTGGACTATAAGCCTTAACCTCCGTATAAGTTTTGAATTTTTATCAGTTACTCCATACAAAAACTGTCAGATGTCAATTTTATTCCACGGATAAAAGATATCTGAAGCTGGTAAAATCAGCCCTTGTGGGGTAAATTCAAATATCCTTCCCTAGGGCTCACTTTAAAAAAGGAACTCTTGTGCAAAATTGCATGCTTCTATACCCAGCGGTTTTGGCTGAATTTAAGATTTTTATGAAGTAGGTTAGGTAACATAACATAACATCACGCCTTGTTTCCCCGAAGGGTTAGGTAGAGGTGTACCTATACACCCACATTTCACCAGTAGTAGAATCATGTAGTAAATATAATAAAAGTGTGTGATATAATTTAAATGAAAATTAATGTTTTAGAATAATAATTGTCACGAAGTAAAGCAAGTGTTTGGCCCAATACCCATACGACGTCAATCCTACTCTTCTGTTGCTATAAATGAAGAAACAGGTGAATACACTATAGTGAAGGAAGTAGCAGTTGTGAACAAGTACACTCGCTCCGTGACCTGTGCCTCGCATGACGCCGCGCAAACATCGGACCATTCCATACACTTCGTAAGTTTTTTATCACCTCTTACGTACCCCCGGCACGTGTGTCACCATATCCAAGCATGTTACATAATTATTACAAACTTAATAAATTACTTTGTAGGAAAAAGATGCCTGTTGTCAATATCCGCTCTTTTTCAAAATAATCTGTGCTGACATACCGAAGAATGAATGATGTACTTAAATAAGAAATATATCAGACCAACAATTTCTAAGACATACATTATTACTGTTAGATTCATAATTAATAAATAAAACAAACAATAAAATACAATATAACGTTTACTGCGTATTTTATTTACAAAAGTCTAAAAAAACTTCTATTTACAATGCACTTTGTACAATAACAAAACCTAGACTTAACCTAAATTAGTTTGGTGGACCGTAAGATATGGCAGGCTTGTCCTGTGGCAAGAAATTGAAACTGGACGCTGAATCAGCTGATATGGAGCTGGCTGGAGCTGGCGCAGACGGCAAACCATAGTCCGTTGAAGGAACTGACGCTTGAGAAGACGCTACCAATGTTGATGATGCCGAACTAGATGCAGAGCTTGTAACTAAAGGTGACGTGTGGACAAAGGACGTAATCTCTACACTGGGCTTGGCTTGCTCGAGGGCCACTCCTGACACTAAAGACTGGTAGCCTGCATTACGTGCTACGCTGTGCTCATCGTCCTTGATGATATTCTGCACACGACCGACAACGAGTGAGTCCAGAGCGTCTCTGTGTGTCTGCTCCTCAGCAGTACTGTAATGATTGGAGTCAGCCTGGTAGCTGGACAGCACGGACGCAGCGGACTGCTGGAACTGCGGCTGAGCTTGTGGCTGGTATTGCACTTGGGGTTGTTGGTACTGCACTTGAGGTTGTTGGTACTGCACTTGGGGCTGTTGGTAATGCACCTGGGGCTGTTGGTAATGCACCTGGGGCTGCTGGTATTGCACCTGGGGCTGCTGGTACTGAGCCTGAGGCTGCTGGTAGTTGTATCCTCCTTGCTGTGAGTTTTGTTGTTGCGAAAATTGTTGTTGTTGGTGCTGATGCTGGTATGCAATAGGTTGGAAGTTCACTTGAGGTTGAGGTTGAGGCTGCGCTTGTATCAGTTGTGGGGCCGGTTGGGGAGCAAACACGGGTGCGCGGGCGATTGGCTGCGGTATGCCATACGACGTACTGGGTTGTTGGTAACTAGGTTGTGGCTGCGGCTGGAACACTGGCAGTGGTTGGGGACGAAGCAATAGTTGAGGAGCTGGTGGCGATGGGATGTACACCGGCGCAGGCGCGGAATGGTGGTGGTGATGGTGGTGGTGAGCAGGGGGAGATGGGGGAGGGTGGGGGTGGTGCTGGGGTGCGGGTTGAATATTCTGCGGGGCTGGTTGCGGCGCCTGGTAGTTGTAGCCGGAGTTAGGGCTGAACTGCTGCTGTGGCGGGAACTGCGGCGCAGGCGCTAGAGGCGCCAAAGGTGCGGGCGCGGAGGGGTAGTGGAACACAGGCGCGTGCGCCCCCGGCCGCGGCAGGTTGTAGGGCGCCTCGCCCGCTATGGCCGCCACCACCGACAATATCACTAACTGGAACAACAAATATTTATTTAAGTAGAAATCCACGGTGTCCGCATTAATGAATTGAGTTAAATATGCAAAGTGTAGGTACACAGTTTCACTGGGTGTGTTGTGCGACTGGTGTCGTGTGTGTCAACTCACCGCTGTCCTCATGGCTGCAGGTGCGTGCGGCTGTGTAGTGCTCCGTGTGGGTCGCTTATGGTTTTATACTCGCCACCACTTCGCCGAAAATTGGGGAGCGTCTCTGATCTTTACACATAAATAAAACAGTACCTATTGTCCGTTTATGATTTCGAAATGCACGCGTTTATTCTCTTGGCGGTTTTGCCGTTACTTATGACTGTTTCTTGACAGTGAAAAAGTTTATTAAAAATTTAAAAATTAATACCTAAATTAAACGTAAAAACAATTAAATAACTTTTACTTCGGTACAAAATTAATCGAACTTAGATAGTTTTATTTCTGCAATTAGATCACATTTTTTATTTATTTGTGTTCAATGATTAATTTGCAAAATAACAGGAAAAAACAATGTTATTAGTTCAGCATGTAAGATAGGCAAGCAAAGTAGGGTAAAGTTCATAGTATCATCATCGCAACTTCTATTATACAAATGCGTACATTTGCTTGCAGATATAATTTCTGGAATAACAATTAACAAAGTTAACGGTAAGTTATCGCATTTACTTAGGCCTTACGGTGTTAGCTATGCTAAGCAAAATAATCTGTTAATTACCTTGTTATTGTTGTTACCTTGTAAGTAATCTTAAAAACGATATTTAACATATTTTTTTTTTTTATAAGTTGGATACTCGTTTGAATGCAGTTTTTCACAGCAGATGTTCTATTAATTCCATTTCCATAACATTTACACAGGTAAATGTGCATTTCGCCGGCTAGTATACGTCTCATGTGATTGGAGAATAGCCTACAATGACCGAATTAAAGCATGCAAAATATAACTACAGGTGAATGTAGATAATGCATGTTTTCAGTACTTAAGTGAATGAAATAAGACTGAAAATGTTTCAGCTGCAAGCTATATTCTCGTATATCCTCGTCTTTCGCCTTTCTTCTGAAAAGTCCCGCAGGCTATGCCCGTAGATATTCTAGATTCGAGTTGAGATTGGTATTAAATGCATCGGTTTAAAATCGATTTTCATGACAGCATCGTTCTGTTAAATGGGGGCTTGTCGCTCAGTAATAACTAAGTTAGCTAAGCTTCGCTTGCCGCGGTTGGTCCGTGGATGGGTGACCATCTTTACACATCAAGACCCCTCCGTGCCTCGGAAAGCACGTTAAGCCGTTGGTCCCGGCTGTCATTCGGGTATCTTTGACAGTCGTTACGGGTCGTCAGAAGCCCGAAAGTCTGACAACCAGTCTTACCAAGGGGTATCGTATTACCCAGTAACTGGGTTGTGGAGGTCAGATAGGCAGTCGCTCCATGTAAAATACTGGTAATCAGCTGCATCCGGTTTGACTGGAAGCTAACCCCAATATACCTAGTTGGAAAAAGGCTAGGCAGATGATGATCGTTCTGTTAGATGGGCAAATATTTTCCCTAAACATTTCGTAAGCGGCATCAATCAACATTAAGGTAATATTTTTCCTTCTTCACATGACTGTCACCTTTGACAGAATAGTTTGTCAGCACCAGTGCCACTTAATTAATTTCATAACCGTATAATTGAAAAGTATGTCAATTAATCACTTATTTTTAGCATGATATCGACAATAATAAGTTCATCAGGTCGCTATTCAACACTTTGTTCCGTCATAGCTCAAGAGAAATTCTGCAATCAAATGTGATGAATATGTAGGCCTAACTGTAATAGGATTAGCTAATAGGTAGGCCAAATAAGTGTTGCAAATCAATAACTTTAGCAACTTGAGGAGGTTACGTTAAAAAAATTCCAGAATGTACCTCTTAGAGTTTCATCCTGGGCTCTATTTGATATAACTGACAATGCGACATATTTTTAACGGACTTCAAAAAAGGAGGACGTTCTCAATTCGGTTGATTTTTTTTTACTTTTTATATTTAAGATAGGTTTGTTCTTGACTCTAGTCTAGGTCAGAACTCCGTCATTTATAAATCGATTTGAATTTTTTTTTTTTTTATTTGAAAGGATTTTTATACTTTCAGATTGGTCATATAAATTTGGTAAAGTATTGATGAGTGGTTTTTGAGTTAGCTTCAGTAATACGTATTTTTGCTACTTAGTGTATGCTGATGATGTAATAATAATTTCCTGTCACTGGTTATTTATATTGCAAGTAG
Source organism: Fissipunctia ypsillon (assembly GCA_947568875.1). NCBI lineage: Eukaryota > Metazoa > Arthropoda > Insecta > Lepidoptera > Noctuidae > Fissipunctia > Fissipunctia ypsillon. The sequence goes on along the minus strand of OX387645.1, from coordinate 10,095,929 downwards.
TAGTATAAGACTTGTGGGGTAGGCATCACAACTTAAAAGTGAAAAATAAAAACTCAACCGACTTCCAAAAAAAGTGAACAAAGTGAAAAATAACTTTAACTTCGGAAGTCGGTGGCAAAAAACGAAAAACCAAAGACACTGACATCCGAAATTAAAGTTATCAAGTTCACTTTGTAGTGATTTTTTTGGAAGTCAGTTGTTTTTTTTTTTTTTTTTTTTTTGGAAAAAAGTTTTTATTCAAAAACTAAACAAAATGGACAGATTTTACTACAGATGAAAACCGAAAACTATGAAAGAAACTTAAAATTAAACTTAAAATTTTCGGATAGTCGGATTGTCGTCTGTCACCACCTGTCTCCTGTCGGTTTTATTAAATAGGACCCTGGACGTTTTCAGAAGAAATTACTAAGGTATGGCTCAACTAGCTTGTTCGTTGGTTGAATAATACCACTAAAGGTAACTATGTAGTTTGGTAATAATTTAAATTCCTTCCTGTGTCGTATTATACAGGGTGGATTTTTGAGATGGGGCAGTAAGGGAGAAACGGTCTTAGGAGAAAGACTGAAGACCGTTTGTCCCTTATTTTTTTGAGAAATTGTGATCCCGATTTACAGATTTAAAAAAAAAAAATTATAAGGACAGTAAGCAAGAAAAATTCACAATTTTCATAAAAACTTTTTTTGATGCCAATCGATCCTGTTTCATATAAGGATGAAAAAACTATCGGATCAACTGAGGTCAGAGGAGCGGCCAGTCTATCCATCATAAAAAAGTAAGTTGGGAGTCTCATTTCCTACGACATGTATGGGAAAAGTTTTTTGCGATTTCTGACTTTTCTAGTACTCGAACCTCTTCCGATAGTTTTTTGATCCTTACATGAAACAGGATCGATTGGCATCAAAAAATTTTTTCGAGAAAATTGCCAATTTTGTTGCTGATTGTACAGTTTTTTCCAAATCTATGAATGGGGATCTACATTTCTCAAAAAAATAAGGACAGTCTCCTAAGATCGTTTTTTCTGTAACTACAACGGTTATAGGGTACCTAATTGAGCTGCTGCCCCGTCTCGAAAATCCACCTGTATATGGCTCCATCAGTTTATCTAGAACTGGACCTTCGCCAAAGGGCGCATACAATGAAGAAGTCGTAATTCTCCAACTAGTATATTTACATATCTATATCTATACAAATAAATAAAATTGAAGTGTCTGTTTGTAATATCAAAATAACAACTTTTTACTAAATGCATAAGAAAATATATACGGTAATTATAACAAAAAAGCAATTTTTAATTTTTTTTTGTCTGTCTGTCTGTTTGCTCCGACTAATCTCCGAAACGGCTGAACCGATTTTGACGGGACTTACACTGGCAGATAGCTGATATTACGGACGTAACTTAAGCTACTTTTAATTTAGGAAAATAATTAGAATTCCGCGCAAAAAAAACATAAAACCAATTAAATTGTGAACAAAAATTCGGATTTGAATTTTTTTTTTCCATTTGGTAGCCCAATTCTCGAGGATAGTTATAGGCAATTTAACATCACGCTACGGCCCTTAGGAGCCGAGCAAAAAATAAAAGTCAGAAAGAACACTAACAATAAGCGAAAACGAATTAATAGCGCGGGCGGGCGATGCAACGCGACGGGTCGCCGGACGAGGGAGTTTTATTAAAATGTGGCTGCTTTTTTTTGTATATTGTGTATCTTACGACTGCCACGCGAACGAAGTCGCTGGGCACAGCTAGTGTATGATGAATTCTCATGTCAAAGGTCTGCCTTCGACTACTTTGCATAGAAACGTAGGCAAGGAAAATATAAATAAAATAAATAAATATGTTTTAAACAGTGATGTGCTTATAGGACATGTTGAGACACCAATAGTTGCCTAAGTACCGAATATACGTAATGTCCAATTGTACAATGGTTTAGCTCAGCAAATGGATGGCAGCAGCTCAATTAGTAATCGCCACAATATCACTAATTAGTTACCTATAGCTATTGAATTATTCTGAACAATCGTTGCGTTAGCTAACTCTGCCATATTGCACTGCTTTAATTTTAACCATTCTGCTCTCGCGAAAGGTGACGGCTTTTAAAACGATTAATTAAACTCACGCCTTCTTCCCATGGGGGTAGGCAGAAAGTACAGAACGCCACCTTCCACGATTATTCAATTGATCTCAAATAAGTACTGTCGCAATAATTTAGTTTGATGTCATCAATGAAGATGCGGTGTTTCTTGAAATACATCTCCAATTAGTCTATTAAAGCTTAATTGTGGCCCAATTTAATGTTGTTTAATTAATCATCTGGTCTTTGGGCTCGAACAAAGGGGTCAACAAAAAACAAACAAGCCTGAAATGACTTAATACTGTAACCTCCTCCCTTACTGTGCCGTGTTCAGGTGAAGATAGTTTCAAGTGCTAAACCAATGTTATTATAATAACGCAAAAATTATAAGAAAGAAGAAGGCAAGGACGTTCAAGACAAAATTAGGCTTAGCACCGCGTGAAAAATTCTGGGGTCTTTCCAGCAAAAACACTTAACACGCTGGTGGAACAGGTTTTCCTCAAACTTTCCAAATGATAGTAGTATTCAGTAGTAGTAAGTTTTATCGTATTTATCAATGGAAAGAGACGCACCCAGATGAAATGTCGGAATAATTATCGTAGATATTCCAATTACGCGGATAAACAAGTATAGTAAGTAATGACCTTCATTTCTGACCTCGGCTCTTTACTTAGCGTTTGTCAATGGACAGTAGTCCGCGCAGTGAGGAAAGAAATCAAACATGCTATTTGCACACACTTGTGTATCTACAATAATGCAACTTATGTCAAAGATAAACAGTCAGAATGTCGAAGATTAGTTCAAGGCTTTTTATTAAACGGTGGATGATGGCCATGACCAGGACTAACGAGACCTCGCTACACCGTATACTCTGATATGTTTATATTCATCATCATCTGCCTAGCGTTTTCCCAACTATATTGGGGTCGGCTTCCAGTCTAACCGGATTTAGCTGTATTTTACATGGAGCGACTGCCTATCTGACTCCATAACCCAGTTACTGGGTAATACGATACCCCTTGACTGTCGGGCTTCTGACGACCCGTAACGACTGTCAAAGATCCACGAATGACAGCTGGGACCAACGGCTTAACGTGCTTTCCGAGGCACGGAGGGGTATTGATATGTAAAGATCTTCACCCATATTATATTATATTACGTTATATTCCCTGTTTCAAATATAACCACAAATAAACAACAAAAAGAGAAGACAGCTTTCTAATGTAATTGTCGTTAGAATGCATTTATTTGACAGTGATCTATCATGTCAATGCATATGTCAAATGTCATTATTGTCACTCAAAAACACATTTGTCATGCAAAGTAATTGTACTATGGTCAATGTCTTCACATATGACACAATGAACGTGGCGGAAAAAGTTTTTGGGTTATTGTAAAATCGCCACAGTCTTATCTGTCTCACGAAAACTTGCCACAGCTTTAAAAGTGGGTCCATATCCATAATATTCTCACTCATACTCAGAAAGAAACATTTACCAATAGAATGATTAAAGGTCGTTTCACTGATTTTTGTCTTAAATGAATGAAATTCAGGTCAGTGTCGTCTTGGGGGCACTATGAAAAAATTCGACCAATTTCGAGGTAGCGCTCGCCTGCCGCTGCCGCGGCACCGCTCGCTTCGCTCGCTCGGCTCGCGCGTAGTTGTTCACAGTTCGAACCTAACCTAACCTATCGCATAATTAATGTATATAATACTGGTTATTATGAATAAAAAGAAATCTCGTTTTGCTGTCGGTACATTCAAAACAAGTTTGACGTACCTGTGACGAGTTTACTATACCTGTTGTGAATTATTTTGTCAGTCTGGCAAGTTAACCAATATTTTTAAATGTGGCGAATTTTCGTTGTGGTGAGTTTACAATAACCGAAGTTTTTCGCCCTACATCCATGAGTCACAAATATGAGTCATAAAATAAACCCAACCAAAATAGGATAAATCTAGGTACATGTAATAATTTATGAAAATTATATTTTATGGCATATAAGAATGTTATATAACTCATCAGAAGAAAAAAACAGTGGGCGTGAGGTATTCATAAAATGCGTTGTATGGGGACAGGAAGTTGTTAAAACTTTTTATTCACAAAATTGTCGTAATTTTATTTTTTTCAATGTAAAATCAGAAAACGACCTCACCAGTACCTACAAACGTCAAAACGTCACCCAACCCTGTAGTAGGTATTTGGGATCGCAACCATGCATAATATATTCATGTTTAAATCTGCTAACCAAATAGTCGCAGGTAATGCTTGAAATGGTCTCGCAACAATCGACAGTTGAACACATAGCCTGACTACCCAAATTAATTCAGGTGCCTGCAGATTTGCTCGACTTTTGACGATCGACACGTGTGATTAAACAAAATCGAGTAAATGTGTGAGCAATAATCGGCATCGTATTTTTGGCAGCAAATTGTAAGAAGCTCACAGATCTTATTGATCGTCAAAACACAGCATATCGAGCGACCATAACGATCCTTAAAAATTGAGCAAATCAATAGGCTCCTGAGTTTTGGCATTCTGGAGATAGAAAAACCTATATCTATCTATGGTTTTAACGTCCCAATAATCTATATGAGATTATGGAATCTCATCGGCCTGACATAAGGTCAGATAGAATTATACTGTCCACCATCAATAGCGATCTGTCTTTTACTGAAAATAGGTTATTGGGTTCGGCCGTAAATGAGCTGTACTTCTCAGGAATTATGTTGCCGCGTAAAAAAAATTGCTTTAAAACCCTCCCTATTATAGTCTTCACTTAAAATACTTAGGCTAATTTAATTCCATTCTATTCTAAGAGTAGTGTTCCCATTTCAAGTTAACGGCTTGTAACAAAATACATTGTTAGCTATGCAATATTTACCTAAATAGTTTACAGTTACATTTCATCAGCTACATTTCTGAAAACAATGTCTTGAAATATTTTATTACATAAGTGAGCGCATGCTTTACCTAGCTATTGCTGATAAATAAACATCCATGTCTGGCATTAGGTATTAAATATCTCTGAATTTTTCATAATTTGAGTAACTAAACCGGCGCCCAAATTGTGTAACACACTATCAATCACAATCTGAATAACTTTGAGCCAAATTGCTAATCCATTGCTTCATATGTTCGAAAAATTTGTCTGCTCAACAACGTAAATAACGCAATGAATGTTTTTGAACTGTCAAAATGAAACCGCTTCCAACTGTAAGTGTGTTACACAATTTTTTAGGGTGCTGATTTCATATCGGATTGTAAGTAATCATAAAAACTTTTTTACAAAAAAAAAAAAACAACCGACCTCCAAAAAAAAACACTACAAAGTGAAAAATAACTTTAATTTCGGAAGTCGGTGTCTTTGGATCTGTATTTTAGGTTTTTGCCACCGACTTCCAAAATTAAAGTTATTTTTCACTTTGTAGTGTTTTTTTGGAAGTTGGTTGTTTTTTTTTTTGTAAAAAGTTTTTTATTTTTCACTTTTTAGTGGGTCGATTTTTAATTTATCTAACTTACAATAGCCTTGTGACAACTGCTCATCACCTTTTACAAATCATTGCTTTTCCCGATGCAGGGACGTCAATTGTTAAGGAGTTCTCCTGGTACTTCACCATCAGCTCCACTTCACCATATAAACTGTGACGAGCTTATATAGCTTAGCAATAATGTTAAAGTAATCGAATCGCAACCCTTGAAATACTTATTATCGAGTTGTTCCGGTGGCCATCTTACCATCTGTGGTGTTCGTCATCAGTTCCACTTCACCAAATGGTGCTTTCTGAGGGCAAATGCACAAGTTACTTTAAAAAATACCCAAATCGCTATAGGTGTGCCTATAATATTTGCAGAGTTCCCTCGATTTCTCCAGGATCCCATCATCAGATCCTGACCTGATGATTATGGGGCCACTTGGAGAGTATAACCCTTTCAAACAAAAAAGAATTTTTCAAATCGGTCCAGCCGTCTTCGAGTAATCAGGGAACACACTTAAAAAAAAAGATTCCGACGAACTGAGTGAAAACCTCCTCCTTTTTTGAAGTCGGTTAAAAATTATTTATAGCCATAGTGCATCTCATGACAATTCCAATAAACCCAAACACGGCTAGGATACATTGTTTTATTACGGACTTCTGGTGCCTACCTTCCGGATTCATCATCAGATCAGTTCGATGGTACCATTTGCATCAGCACTATTTATTTAAATTGGCTTCGTCATTGTCGCTTAACTATCTTAATCGAGATATCTTATCGCCACCCATGAAATACTTATCATTGAGGAGTTCCCGTGGCCTTCTGTGGTCTTCTTCGTTAGTTCTACTTCACCAAAAAATACTTTCTGAATGCAAATGCTTGACTTATTGTTGAAAATATCAACATCACTATGTGTTTGTCTATAATATTTGAGGAGTTCCCTCAATTCCTCATGAATCCTGTCATCAGAACTGGATTTTGATTAAAATGGGACCAATCTGGAAATACAAATAAAAAAAGAATTTTCCAAATCGGTTCATAAATGACGGAGTATTGGGGTAACAAACATTAAAAAAAAACACAACCGAATTGATAACCTCCTCCTTTTTTGAAGTCGGTTAAAAATTAAGGTAAGATGGCATCATATTTGGCTAATACTGCCGTCGTCGGTCGTGCGGTAGGTTCCGTGCGCAAACAATGAGGTAAGAGAGAAAAGTGGTCAACTCCGTCACTTCGCACCTCTGTTTTATCTAACAATTTGGTACATCAGTACATCTCCACAATACATCTCGTTCTTATATAATATCATGCATAAGATGGCATTTAAAACGCACGAAAGCATTTTTTCATTTTCTCAATGAACATAAAAATGTTACCTTTCTGTCTGTCCATTTGTGTTCGCCCCCGCATTATTAGCATTTTTATAAGAATACAAATCGTTAATAATTTAAGGTTATCACTAGTTATCTGCGAATTTTCATAATAGAGGTACAACATAAAGGGGTGGAAGTGGCTTTCCTGGGCTGTCAGCTGACCTACCAGAAATCTTAACGAGCTAAAAGCTAATATTTGCTTTGCGGTTAAACGGTTAGAAACGGAGATCTACTAAAAGCTGCAATATCTCTTTGACTAGTAGATTTCCAATGAGTTAAGCTGTGTCAAGATTCGCAACGTTCGCACGGACGTAAAAATATCGCGGCAATTTTTTTTATCGCGCACTGGATTGTCAACGCTCTGCTTAGCGCGAGAGTTGAAATCCCAAAAGTGCGTTTTTTCGACGCGCTGGAATGCCTCTGTTGGATTCTCAATGCTCGGCTCGACACCGAAAGTTGAAAGTCCAGTGCGCGATAAAATCCTGTCGCGATATATTTACGTCCATGCCTACATCAGCTTATCATAAGAAATCGGTTCATCAGTTTTTCTTCGAATTATGGATGACACTTTATCGGTAACAAAGGTCAATTTAATTTGAATACAAACATCTATAGTTCATATCAATTTACGCAATCTTACGCACATTTTAACGACCTCTTGAACAGTGTGTTGCAGAAAGGCATGACATTCCGATAACTTTTTCCACTCTAGGTTGTCATCTTATGTGAGAAAAATGCCTGAGGCTTAGACAGAGTAATTTGATATCAACGTAATCCTTAAGCCATATGGCATTTAATCAATTATTAACCATTTATCATTATTATGTAAGTTATCGATTCATTAAAGAAGCGGGATAAAACTAGGCCTCGGGTTATTTGAATTAATAACACTTCAACTTTTGTAATGGGCGTCTTAAATAATGGATCATTCGGATACAAGTGGCCCGACCTGAGACCTGACCTTATAGAAAATGACATACTTACCTCTTTCAATTTAGTCGAAACTTGTAGCATTTGTATCACAATGTGTTTTATACTTACCTCTTTCAATTTAGTCGAAACTCTTGTAGCATTTGTATCACAATGTGTTTTTGCCATTACATGGTTGTTAGGCCTTGTTTGCCCTCTGGCTATACCTACGTTGCTATGTATCGTTCTAAGATCATCAGCAAAGCTTCTTGCAAAATAATGCAAACGCGCCATTAGTTTTTCTGTTTTAATAATATTGTGGTTTTCCCTCTGCGGTTTGCTCCCGCAGAATTTTCGCTTTACAAGTCACAACCGCGTAGGTATGTATTCACGGGAAAATATCGCATGAATTCGGGTCCCAACATTGCTTCGCAGATTCTGTCATATCATATTCATCATTTTTCGGTAACGAATGTGTTTCAACGCAGAGACCGAGTGAGTAGGTAGTAGTACCATTTAGTTTTTGTTGGAAGTGCAATCTGAATTAATGTTTTATTAACATTTAATTGTACATTTAATAATAAGTCACACGATACCATTCAGCCTCATTCAAAGAGACTACACATAATCTTATCATACACTAGCTGACCGGACAGACGTTGTCCTGTTTCCTAGAACTCGATCGCAGCGCCACCTACCGGGTCCAATTGTGAATTTAAACCATTCAGGGACTCACTCAAATACACACAAAAAAATTAATCAAAATCGGTCCAGCCGTTTAGGAGGAGTTCAGTGACATACACACATACAGAAGAATTACATATATGAAGATTACCTACCCGTATATTAAAATCATCGGTATTGAAAAATAAGTAGGTACTTAACTAAAGTGTTAAAAGGAATTAGCCTTTTTATTTAAAATCTTTATTTGGAAAAAGTAATTTAATCGCGAAGCAATTATGCCAGCCTCGTAGTTTTACAAAATAAATAAAAAGTAGGTAATAACTAAGATTTCAACTTAATTAATAATTTAACAATCAAGTAATATAACTTAGGTAATAGTTAATTTGGATGTATACATATTTAGACAAGATTAAATTACATATTATGCCAAGATCCCTAAATCTAAGTCCCGCTTCCGATTCCATAACCCGAGCCGACCGACCCGAGCACACTCCACCAAAGCGTGGTAGGTGTCCTCCCACATGTTGCAAATCAAACAGTTTGGTGTGTCAACCACCTTCATAAGATGCCCGAACGCATTCAATGGAAAGCCTTGATTATGTTCTTTACTGCCAGTACGTACATATATGTCTACTTTAAAATGACTGTACTTAGTGATTCCTGTCGTTTACTTCCTAATAGGGTAGTCCCTAGGCGGCGTCGGCGGCAGGATGTGTCCCTTGCCGGCCGCCAGCTGAGCCTCGCGTTGTTTGCGCTTCGCCACGATGCGCTCATGTGTGCGCTTCATTTCCAAGATCTCCTTCATCTCTTCCTTGTCTTCATCCTTTAGAAAAATATACAAAAAGTGAATTTAGATTTTTTTGTTCACCGGTTTCTAATTGACTATTTTTAAGTAAGCCGCGGTTAGAAAATGTTCGTTATTTCTCAGATGCAATATACAGGGTTACTGGTAGCTCGACGTATTCCTTGCAGGTCGTCATAGTAGACTTAAAATGTAACAAATTAAGGGTACCAAATGTTCTACTGAAATTCATATTTTTTTGGTTTTTTTATGAAAAATCCCAAATTAAATCATTTGAAGCCAATTTAAAAATGATTTACGGCGCGACTGTATTGAAATTTAAGTTATTGTCATAGTTGATGCCGTAGTAGACATTTTTCAATAATTAAAAGTTCAAGAATGATTAAAACTTAGGCGAAGATCACTAATAGAACATTTATTTTTTTTTTTGTAATTTTTGCCATTATTTCACAAAAAAATATTGTCTAGTGCCAAAGAAATATTACGCCTGATGTACAAATTACTAGGAAAATAGCCTTGTCTTATCAGCTATTCAGAAAGGTATGATCGTCAATACTTTTGCATGTGTGACAGGGAAGAGAAGAGTTTTATGGGGAGCAGGTAAAATTGCGAGACGGTCAACCTATTGTTTCGTATTCGTATTATTCGTAGTTGTTACCTGCGCTTGAACTCAAACACTCGACAAGCTCTGTTTGATTGGTCACTATTATTCCCTTGGCATGACACGGGGTGCGACTTCGCAAAATCTGGTCGTCAGCGTTAGTTAGTTTCAACTCTACCTCGCGTAAGCTCGTGGTTTGTTATCTGGTTATTTCCCTAACTGTTGCCGCCTATCTTGCTCTTGTGCTGTGCTGTGCCTTCGTTAATGCTGACTATAGCTGCATATTCTAATCCTGAATACGCTGACATAATGTACTGTTACGGACTTAATGACGGTAACGCAGCTGAGGCGCGGAGAGAATATCAACTTCGCTTTCCCAACCGCTGACTCCCACACGTTGCTGTCGTCAGATCGACTTATCATCGATTATCTGAAACTGGCAGCGTCCAAAGAAGCAGGCAAATTGACACTGGTCGTTCCCGGAGATACACGGCTGAGGACGAGGAGCTGATTCTTCAACGTTTTATTGACGACCCCAACATATCGACAAACATCGTAGTGCGTGAGCTTGGTATGTCACAGTGGAAAGTCTGATCTATAGTTCACTTGTCAGGCTGACATCCATACCACTACCAACCCATCCAATCATTAGAAGAGGGAGATCCGCAGAGACCGCTTGAATTTTGTTGTTTTATGCTAAATGCCGACGCCGAAGGCGAAAACTTTTTAAAAAACATTCTGTGGACCGATGAGTCATGTTTTAACCGTGATGGTATCACAAATTACCACAACTTACATCACTGGACACCGAAGGCAGAAGCAAACCCTAAGAAACTGAAACCAACCGCATCCCAGCGCAGGTTCTCGCTTAATGTTTGGATGGGTATTATCGACGACAATTGGCCCAAATTTTTTACCCCGAACACTAAATGGGGAACTCTTTAAAGATTTCCTAAGAAATCATTTAACAGCACTGCTCACGGATGTACCGGAAGAAAGAAGAGCAAACATGATTTATCAACATGACGGATGTCCAGCCCACTTCCGAATCACAATTCGACAATTGCTGAATGAAAACTATCCAACGCGTTGGATAGGGCGCGGTGGGCCGATTCCGTGGCCTGCACGAAGCCCTGATCTGACGCCGCTAGACTTTTGCGTCTGGGGTCATATGAAAGACCTAGTTTATGTGACCCCAGTAAATTCAATTGAAGAACTAAGTGAGAGAATAACAGATGCGGTGGACCAGACGAGGGCAACAATAACATCAAGAATCACAAAAACCGAAGTGAGGAAGCGAATAAGAACATGTATTCAAAACCGAAGGCAGCGCATCGAACAAGACGTGTGAAATGTGTGTAATTAAAGTTTTTGAATTGATATTGATTAAAAATAATAATAATAACCAAGATACGGGCTTGGTGTCCGTATCCTGGTTGCGATTCGGTGATCTCTTTGGGGAAACCGAAGGTTTTGTCTTTGCAATTATAGACGAAGTTATGATGACGAACAACTACCGGAAATATATTGTGAAGGACGGCACGGTTGACATTTGTCGGGCATGCCACCGTTCCGGGGAATCAATCCGACTTTATCCGACACATTATTTCTGGCTGTTCTCGTCTGGCTAACGAAGACTACTTGCACAGGCACAACCTTGTAGCCAGGATTATCCACCAGCAACTTGCTCTGAAATTCAGCCTGGTGGAATCGGAAGTACCGTACTATAGGTATGTGCCCGACCCAGTTCTCGAAAATGGCAATATCACGTTGTATTGGGATCAATCTATCGTCACTAACAGGACTATTGTTGCCAGTAAGCCAGACATAGTGGTGATAGATCGAATAGAGCGTCGCACAATGATTATTGATATAGCGGTTCCGCATGACGAGAACCTCGTGAAAGCTGAAAAAGATAAGCAGATTAAGTATCTAGACCTGGCTCGCGAGGTTGTCGACATGTGGGATGTGGATACAGCAGTCATTGTACCGATAGTCGTGACGGCAAATGGCATATTAGCCAAGAGTCTCGACCAACATCTGAGGAGGCTCTCGTTAGACAGCTGGATCAAGGGGTTGATCCAGAAAGCGGTAGTTCTCGATACGGCGCGTATCGTTAGGAGGTTCCTCTCTCAGGAGCCCTGACCACCGGTAGCTTGGACCTTATTCCCGATACCGGTGGGCTACTATTTTTTATATTTTTAAATGTTTTTTTTTTAATGTGTTTATAAAAATATTTAAAAATGTAAATGATATGGTTGTAAATGAAATAAAGGAAATAATAATAATGTTCACGAAATTGTTTAATTTGATGTTCCGAATAATCACCTTTTTGTGAGTCGTACGCTCCTGTACTAAGTCAAAAACGATTTTCACAATGTAGTCCATGACTTTGTAAGTTTATTAACTTTCATACCTTTTTGGATAGCTGATAAGACAAGGATATTTTACTATTAATGTGTACATCAGGCGTAGTATTTTTTTTTATACTAGACAACATTTTGTAGGAAGCAATAGCTAAAATTACAAAAAATTTAATGTTTGTTAGTGATATTTGCCAAGATTTTAGGCAGTTTTGAACTTGTATTTATTGATAAAGATCTGCTACGGCATCAACTATGATAATAACTTAAATTTCAGTACAGTCGCGCCGTAAATCATTTTTAAATTGCCTTCAAATGATTTAATCTGGGATTTTTAATAAAAGAAATAAAAATCTAACAACTCCAAAACTACTGAATTTCGGTACAACATTTGATGGCTTAATTTGCTGCATTTTAAGCCTACTATGACGTCCTGCAAGGAATACGTCGAGTTACCAGTAACCCTGTATGTACGGCGGTGTACAAAGAATATTTTAGATAATAGGTTTATTACGACTCACTACCTAAAATAATATGTGAATGTAAATAGACAGTGAGAGTGAAGGTGTGAACTAGCACATTTTTCGATACAATACAATGTGTTAAACAGCTTTTTGAACCGCAAGGTAAATAATAAAAGGCAGAATGAATTAATGGAACCGATTTCCTGTTCAACTGACATCCATTATTTTTTTCTTTTATTGTGTAAAAATTAAGCTAAATCGGCCCTCCAGAAACGGCACTCGGGTCCAAGGCCACTTGTACCTTTTGTTTGGAATATCTGAAAACACACACTTACCTACCCGTCGCTCTTCAGGACTGGTTATCAAACAAAATTAAGTACCTTTTGATTAATCCTCAGCACCAATGCCCTCTTCCCATTGGCCATCGGCTGGCTATAAGCCAACAGGTTCTTGAGCCTCTGCGCCGGCGGCACCCCTCGCTCCACCACCAGTACTATCCTGGCCCACTGGCGCTGCCACTCGTTCCTGGTCTCCGCTATCTTCTGGTATGTGTTCCCCATCATAGCGATCAACATGTTTACCAACAATATGGCCACTATGATCATGTATACCACGAAGAGGAGCTGCAATCGTGTTGCAACCGTTACAAACATTATATAAATAACTGGTATTTGTTTAAGTTATAATATTATGTTTTAGGTAATATGAAACCTCGAAAATTGCAGTATCCGATTAGTTAATACATAATTTATAAGTGGATAGCCGAAACTGGTTCTGTTAAAATTATAGCAGTATAAGCTACTAAGCGGAGTTGTCGATTTGATCTTGAATATCTAATTAGACCTTTGACTATATAATGAAACGCATGCGGCAAGAACTAGGTAATTTAATTTCATTGGAGATAAAGTCTTTCATGTCTATTTTTAGTTCAAATTATTATAGTATTAAGAAAATGATTATTATATCATAATAAGAAAATTAACTAAGATTTCATTTCAAACCGTAATATTATGTACTAATGACTTTACTGTCTAGACTCTAGAGAATCTTTGTGTGATGAATAGATTACCTAACACCTAATGTGACAAATAGTCTAGTCGGTTTGACTCATTAATATTCTTCCAAATCTCTAATACTAACTAAATACACCTGACTCATAGCTATGGTCGCTATGGGAGCAGAAATTAGCACAGTGTCATAACCAGTGTTGGTGATAACCAAACACGATGGGGCGTCGAACGTCGCATATAGGAGTAACCTTTGGTTGACAACGCTACGGGAGAAATGTCTGTTTGTGAGTAGTGTAACCTCGATAACTGAACCGGATGACGCAGATTAGCAGTTGACGACAGTATATTACGGATTTATGGATGTGATTTCGCGCGACATATCCATATGTGAGCGTCCAAGCAAAAAGGGTCCAGTTCTCGGCATTTAGTTTCCGAGATATCCTCAGTTTTGTAAACTTGGGTGAAAAAATTGCATTTCTCGATTTTAATTGATTATTAAATGAATGCTCCTCAATTATCACAAGCTCATATAGTAAATGACTTTATTTGATGTTTCTAAGTACCAGAAAAAGTATTAAGTTGTACCAAAAATCAAACTTTGAAAATGTTTTTTTCTAATATCAAGTTTTATCAGAGTTTCAACTTCAAATGTCTGATAAAAAAATGTGCCAGTTTTTGAACATTTTTTTAATCCTTATTATCAATTGATTATTCTAGATACCGAATCTGGTCTTAACTCAATACTCCACTACTGGACCCTTTTTGCTTGGACGCTCACATTATGACAGATGTGAGTTGACCTCCGAGGGGGAAAGCTAAAGATTTCTGTGTGCTAAACACATTACAATTTGACAGCGATTGGTCTCAGTCACCTCATCCTGAGTTAGGTAGTCTAACAAGACATTAAATTTGTTGCGCTGCTCATGGATCCATTAGTGAAAACAAACAGCATTTTTAAACACGTAAGTTCCGAATATTGGCTTTCTGTTTGTGTTCGACCGCTAGAAGACCAAATATGATGGTAGAAAACAAATGACAATCTAATATAGATTATGAAATGTCACCTCGAATGCTAATAATTAACATTTACGGAATATCAATTTTTTTTTTATGGAAAACTACTTTGAGTTAAATACAATCTTGGAACAAAACTCGGTCATAATGTCGAAGTTGGTAGTAACAGGACGTCATTACGTCCTGTGGTGCTATTCTGGAAAGATCCCACCGTGAAAATTTAGGTGAAGTGAGCGTGATGTGAACTGTCATCCCACCTTACTTTACTAGGGACTGAGCTCACTTCAAACTCACTTCATCTATGTGCTCACGGTGTGATGTTTACAGAATAGATCGGCTGTTGTGTATTTACCATGTCTTAGGGTCCACGTCGGCGTGTCTGTTACGACATGTGTGAAAATCATATATTGCGTAGAAATAAATTTTCTACCGAATATATGGAAAGGGATCAAGGATGATTACAGTTTCTGTTTGGAACGTGTCACATTACGACACAACATTCAATGTTATGAAAACATGGTAAATGCCTCTTGACTATAGACTCTAGTCTATAGGCTTTAGAGCCTCTTGATTATTTTCTTTGGAATATTGACACTGACAGCTCTTGAACATAGTTTAGATGTGCTGATCGCGTTCAGTTTCATTGGTGAAATCGGCCCTTTGTTATTTATAGAACAAGATGCGTGACATACGTTTGTAGTTCAAAAAGCAATCTCTTTGTCTTCCTAAAGCTTATAAATAATGTAAAGTTTTCTTTTTTTATTCGTCTTGGTCGTTATGGACTGTTTTGTCTACGGTTATTTTTGATGGATAATATTAGTGGAGTTTGGCTAGCGAGTTACGACTCGCTAGCCATTTCCTTGTGCTACGGCACAAGGAAATGGCGGCAAATTTCAAATATTAACATAAAAAATATAGACTGAAAAAAACGATTTGATACTTTTGTAATTTTATGTTAATTAGCTTTTTGATATGAGTAGGAATGTAGGATTCAATCAAAGGCACAATCAATTTCTTTACACTTTTTATTTAAATTTATATGTACTCTGGGTGGGTTCATAGTGAGAGCTCTCTTTGAGATATGTTACGGTCCAGCCGTTACATAATAATTGTATTAGCAATAAGTACCAAGACGGAGAGTTGTTAGTTTTAAATTGTTTAGTTTTAATAAAAATTGTTGACTACATTATCGCATTAGGTGGTAAAACCTGTAAAGATAATTGTATGGTGGAAAATAAATAAATAAATAAAAAAATATTGTAAACCTGTCATCAGTGAAAAGTTTCGTTAAATATTCGGATTCGGAGTTGATGACATTTATTTAATTGTTTTTGAACATTTTTTACTAAGTTTTTAATTGTACATTTCATATTTTCATTATCCGAGCCATCTAGAAACAAGTAAAGACAGAATAACAATAATTCAACTAACTATGTAGGTCGGTACGTAAGTATAGTGTTTTTGGAAGATATTATTACGTAGGTATTAATAAAATTTAGAGGTACGTATTTACGATGTCTAGACGATGAAACTATCGTCTATTATGTGTAGTGAAATAAAAATATACTTTACTAGCTTCCGCCCGCGACTTCACCCGCCTGAAATTTCTTGTTCCCCCAACCCCGTCGCATCGCATCGCCTGCCCACACTGTTACTTTTTTTTTTTGCTCGGCTACCAAGGGTCCTAGCGTAATGTTACATACCCTATAGCCTTCCTCAAGAATTGCGCTATAAAATGCAAAAAGACTTTTTCAAATCCGACTGGTAGTGACAGAGATTAGCGCGTCCAAACAGTCAATAAAAAATAAAATGTGTCGGTAACTAATAGACTACACGCATATTTCTTACTATAAGCATTTTTATACTTCGGCTTTTGACGAATAAAAGTCTTGTCCTATGAGGAATTTGAATAAATAACTTGTGACACGACTCGCTGGCCAAACTACCTTAACATTGTTTTCACAAAGAAGAGGTATCGTAACAAAACCACAAATTATTTCAGGGCCCCGTATGCTACCCTGCGCAGCTCCATGGAAGTAGGTCAGACCTTTTATACTTGACATGCTTCTGATAACAAACAAGGTTATAAATGTTAGCCTTTCCATCCATAGATAGCCAAAGGAGATTAAACTTGGTACTTTTGCTGCCATAATCCGAATAGACACATACGTACCTTAGCCTCAATCTCATGATCAGTGCGGTCAAACGCTCCGTAGTAGTCGGAGAACGAGGTAAGTGACATGAGGAACATAGCCATGATGCTCTCCATGGGCGAGGGCATGGGGTTCGACACCGAGTCATCCACGCCTTCGGGGGTGTTCGGGTTGTCGAATGATAGGAATATTATATAGTATGCTGTGGAAATAAAATTTAAAATTCCGGTGATCTTAATAAAACTTTGAATAACAGTCTTTGTTGTCATTTGCCGTTAGTTTATTTTTCTTTTGATCAAAGATTCACTCACGAGTCATAATTTGATCATAAGTTACAACAAAAAGTCGTCAACTGCTGAACAAAGGGATTTTCTTAAGGATTAGTTAACGGCCGCTTACATCCAATCTCCAGTTCACCCAGAAATCATACCTTGTGAGAAGCCCATCACAAACACCAAATAAATGCAGACGAATCGAAGTAAATCACCCATCACCATTCTGTAGATCATCACTACGAAAGGACCCACGGTCTTGAAGCCTCTGTCAAAAAGGTAATGTAAATGCACATTAGTTCTGCACGGCAACGATGAAAAGTACAATAAGCCAATGAATAAAGCTATCTTTGTTTAAAATTCAAAGAGAACTTTGTATCTTTCGGTAGTACAAAAATATCAAAAACAGAACACAATTCACTTAGAATGAGAAATACTGGTTGCATACAAATAAAACGTTCCTTAGAACGAGTATCGGAACTGTACGTTTGCTGATGATGACAAAAGTAGGTACAATATTGCTAATCAATGACTATGATTATGTATAATATTATTTATTATTTTTAGTTGATGCACATACATAGGGTGAATTCGACCAAACTTTTATTCCTAGTCTATGCCTTAACATCCGTATAAGTTTTGAATTTTTGACAGTTACTCCATACAAAAACTGTCAGATGTCAATTTTATTTCACAGATAAACACTGACCTCTATAATAGAGGTCAGTGCAGATAAAAGATATCTGAATTTGGTAAAATCAGTCCTTATGTAATCTGAAAAATATATTGAGACATTATGAATCCATATTACGTATCGAAACACAGTTTTCTATCATAGTTGCTGTTGAAAACATACTTACTCTTTATTTTTTTATTTAAACTTAGTTTTAATTTTGCATTATTCGTTTCATTTTATTTAATGTGAATATGTATGTAATTTGTATTATTAATATTAAAGTTTATGTAAATATTCCGAGTTATAAAATACAGAGATAGTTGAAAACGTTTCATTACATATGAAATTTTTATTTTATTAGGGGCAAATATTATATTTCTGTAATATCTTTCGCCAATTCGTTATAAATTTTGTATATACAAACACAAGCACAAGCTATATGATGATTACCAATTATATAGATAAATAAAACACATGGCAAAATAAGGTACCACACGACCAAATAAAACAAGCGGAAGTGAAAAAGGTAAGGGGGATAAGATTTTCTCTTGTACTGTTTCCGCCTCCGCCAAGGGGTTCTCCGAGGGACGGATATGTTTTTTTATTACTTTTGTCTGAAACGCCCTATAATATTGGACAATTACCAGACGTGACAAGCAGTGAAAAACGCTTTTAAAATTTTTATTTTCTAAATTGAAACTAGAAGCGTAGGGTTACGAAAGTTTAGCTAGGGTCGCGGGATGTTCGAAAAAGTGGCCCTTGGCACAGGCAACTGAAGTAACACGGGTGGGTTTTCGTCAGTCCTGCTCCACCCAGAGCGGGAGAAGTCATTTAATGATTTCTCACCCAAACAAAAAGGTTAAGAATGTTGGTTGACCCAAAAGCGAGGCAGAACAAGCAAGCAAAAAAAAGCCAATCAAAGCTAGGTATTCAAATAGAAAATAGTACCTGCAAAAGAACAAGAAGTACGGCGCAGTAGTGAGCATGATAATGACAGCTAGATGATCTTCCTCTTCGTCGGCGCACCAAAGACGTAGCGTTGGAAGCACTAGCATCAGGATACAAGATAGCAGGAACATTACTCTGAGGAAACAGTAACCAAGAATAGTGGGATTTTGTCAGATCACCAAGGGCCCAACCAGGTGTGAACAAATTCATACAAAATGTACGCAAGCACTTTTGTTCGTTCTTTATGGAAGAACTAGCTTTTGCCCGCGGCTTCGCCCGCGTGGATGTCGGAAAATATCCGTAATACTCTATTGGTTTTCGCGGTGGACGCCAGAAAGCTCCCAGTCGGCATGGTTTTTTTGGACGTCTTCAACAATCATCCTATCATCATATTTCAGCCAATTTATATAAAACCTTAATGAATTATACACCTAAACCTTCCTCATGAATCACTCCGTCTATTGGTGAAAACCGGATAAAAATCCATTCGGTAGTTTTAGAGTTTATCGCGTTTAGACAGACAGACGCGGCGGGAGGACTTTGCAAAAAGAATTTGCAAAACTATTACGCCGCTCAATAACAAACATGAAATAACTTTTGACCGAGTGACCTGATTTTAACAAAAACTTGTTTATAAAAAAATAAAAAAAAAACAACCGACCTCCAAAAAGAAACACCACAAAGTGAAAAATAACTTTAATTTCGGAAGTCGGTGTTTATGGTTTAGTATTTTCGTTTTTCGCCACCGACTTCCGAAATTAAAGTTATTTTTCACTCTGTAGTGTTTTTCTTGGAAGTCGGTTGTTTTTTTTTATAAATAAGTTTTTATTTTCCACTTTTTAGTTGTGGTACCATACCCACCCAAATTCGTATACCAAAATAATCATAAATATGATCATGTCTCTGCGCATCGGTCGCTTCTTAAGTGGTTGCCTATACGCCAGCACAGAGAGCAAAGGGCGCTGACCACTTTGTTTTCATTTCTTGACTCTCCCACTTCCCCTAGTTATCTTGCCCCCACTTTCAGTACATTTGTGCCAACCACAATAAAAATCTACGTTCATCAAATAATCGCCTTCTTCAATGTCCCTCTCATCGCACAGACTTTATTCACTCTTCCTTCTTCGTTCAGTCTATCTCTCTGTGGAATGCGCTCCCCCTAGAAATCAGGATGGCAACCAACCGATTATCCTTTAAAATAAAAGTTCGCGAGCACATTCGTAAGAAGCTGGCAGTATCATCACAACGTTAACGTTTTCCCATTGTTTGTCTTATTTGTTTTAGTATATTCGTGTATTTATGTATATATTTATTTGCGCTTATTTATATATAATTAGGTATATATTATTATATTTATAGTTGTAATAGGTATATGTGTATCTTTATATTTAAATAAATATGTATTCCACAATTTCTCATAATTGCACCTACCACTGTTTGTCTCTGCATCACCCAAAGGTTGACTGGTAGAAAATGCCTATGGCATTAAGTCCGCCTCTGTACATTTCTGTGCATGAAGTAAAATAAATAAATATACCACTACTTGCTAACTAAATAACAGTGACAGGAAGTTATTATCACATCATCAACATACACTAAATGGAAAAAAAACGTATTATTGAAGCTAACTCAAAAACCACTCAACAGAATTTGACCAAATTTATATGCAACCACCTCAGGACTATACCCTTTCAAATAAAAACTTTACAAAAAGGCAAATATATGTCGCGTTAAGTCGTGTCAGAAGTTTGTAAGGCGTAGTTTCATCAGGTTTGGACGCCGTCGCCAACAAATTATTAACACTCTCACCGCCATGTGGTACGCCGGCCGCCCACGTAAATTCTAGTGCAGCAAGCAACTGTATATATGCGTGGCGGTGATAGTGTTAAGTCAACCACACGACGACAGATCGTTGACCAAATCTGTCTTCTGACAATCAAGGCCACACATAACATACGACTCAAGTAGCGCAATTTGAAGCATATTCCCATTAAAATAATTTATAGTCAGAGTACATCTCATGACAATTCCAATAAGTCCAAACACGGCTAGGATACATTATTTTATTACGGAGTTCCGGTGCCTACCTTCCGGCTATATCATCAGTTCAGTTCAATGCTGCCATTTTCATCAGAACCATTTATTTAAATTTACTTCGTCTTAGTCGCTTAACTATCTTAATCGAGATATCGTCACCCGTGAAATACTTATCATTGAGGAGTTCCCGTGGCATATGTGGTCTTCTGCATCAGTTCCACTTCACCAAATGATACTTTCTGAATGCAAATGCTTGACTAGTTGATGAAAATACGTAATTAATATTATTTAAATGACTATAATATTTGAGGAGTTCCCTCAATTCCTCATGGAATCTATCATCAGAACTGGATTTTGATAAAAATGGGACCAATCTGGAAGTATCTCCTTTCAATATAAAAAAAGAATTTTCCAATTCGGTTTAAAAAAAATACATACAACCGAATTGAGAACCTCCTCCTTTTCTTTGAAGTCGGTTAAAAATAAAGACTAAAATGTTACCTCAAGAAGTCAAGATACGAACTAAGACTACATTTTCAATCCCTTAAATCTCTTAAAAAGAGGTACACAAAATTTTTAATATTATTTGTGATTTTTAAAATCAACCCCTATTTTAACCCCTTAGGGGATGATTTTTCAAAAACGCTGAACCACATAATTCTGTAGTTCCTACCAAATGCATAAATTTTAATTTTCATATCCCTAACTTAAAAAATGCAGGGTTTCCCATACAAACTTTCATCCCCTATATCACCTCCTGTAGGGTCATTTTTGAGACAAAAAGTAGCCTATGTCCTTCCCCAGGATGCCATCTATCTCCTTGCCAAATTTTATCGAAATCCTTTCAGTAGTTTAGGCGTGAAAAGGTAACATACAGACAGACAGACAGACAGACATACAGACAGACAGACAGAGTTACTTTCGAATTTATAATATTAGTATGGATCACAGCGTTGAGGGTTCTGACTGTGATTTGTGCAGATACACCTAGTTTTCGAAAGTTATAATAATTTCTTACCGTGATGGGACGGTGCTTAGGTTCTCTATAAACATTTTAATTCCCAGAAACCGAGCTTCCCTTAGCGCGGCTCCCACATACGCTAACGCACCTACCCACAGTAGGAGCTCAGCTGATATTCTAACCTGAAACAAAAACCTAAGTTTTAATACTTACTTCATAAAGAAAGAAATAAGAAAACATCTTATTCGGAATCTATGCAAATAAATCAAATTGAAGTATCTGTATGTAATTTCAAAATAACAGGTTTTTACTAAATGCATTTATTATGAAAGTATATACCATATTTCGAACAAAAAAACAATTTAAAAAATTTTCGTCTGTCTCTGTTGGTTCCAGCTAATCTCCGAAACGATTTTGACAGGATGATCACTAGCAGATAGCTGATGTTATTAGAAGTACCCTAAGCTACTTTTATTTTAGAAAAAGAATTAGGGTTCCGCACAAAAAAAATTAAGACCCATGAAATTGTGATTCAAACAGGGAAGTTGTTTGCCGACATCCTCGCGAAAGAAGTCACGGGCACAGCTATTTGACAATATATAACGCGCATGGAGCTTTTCATATCAAAACGAAACAAAATTGAACAACTTCTATTGTTGAAGTGATATCGTAAGGACTTACTTTAGCTTGCCAAGACTCAAAATTCATCAGCCTACAGTCTTCAGTGAGATCTTCCCACCAACCTTCCATATCGGATTCTCTGGGCCCTGGAAATAAGTAGCATGAAATCAAGAACACCAACATCATATACATTCAACATTGGTTTACAATGGTATTTAAGAAAGGTATTACTGCCAATGATTTAATAACGAAATACTATAATATACTTGAATAGTACAAAAACCAATCGATAGTCTAGTTGCAATTCATCTATAGGTATACAAATAAATAAAATTGAAGTGTCTGTTTGTAATGTCAAAATAACAGCTTTTTACTAAAAGCATAATAATATGACAGTATATACGATACATATAACAAAAAAGCAATTTTTAAAATTTTTGTCTGTTCCGGCTGATCACCGAAACGGCTCGACCGATTTTGACGCGACTTTCACTGGCAGATAGCTGATGTTACAAAGAGTAACTTAGGGCATTTTTATTTTAGAAAAAGAATTAGGGTACTGCGCAAAAAATTAAAACCCATGAAATTGTTAACAAAATCCGATTCAAATAGGGAAGTATTGACATCTACGCGGGCGAAGCCGCGGACAACAGCTAGTATCTAAATATAAAACTAAACGTCCAGACATGATCATCGATGGTATTAATCTAAAGAGCATTTTGCTTCTGAAGAGAAATAATAAAGAAACGCTTACGTTTATCCTTCTCTTTGTCTTTATCCTTAGAGTGACTCTTGAAGCGTCCACACTGCGGTCCATCGGGTTTGCTCCCGTTCATAATCTCCACAGCCCCAGGATCGAACTCCGAGCCATTTAGCGGTATTGTACAATTATTCTCTACAATAGAAAATAGCTTCTGTGAACCAGTGCAGTTGTCCTCGTATCGGCGGGCGATTTTTTATTACGCACTGAATTTTCAACGCACTGCTTAGCGCCGAAAGTTGAAAATCCAATAGAGTATTTTTTTGACGTGCTAGGATGCACTCTGTTGGATTGTCAATGCTCGGCTCAACACCGAGTCGATAAAAAATCGCCGGTGTGTACCTGGCCTTAAGGAAGGAAAATGATACAAAACATCATGTTGGAGATTTCGCAACAACGCATTTTATAATCGATGATGAAATAGGAGGACGTTCATATGATTACGAGAAACAAGATCGATTTCCGGCGTCTATTTCCCATGATTCAACTTGATCTTTTGACATTCTGTTAAGGTGAAAGCGCCAGGGTAGCCCGCGAAATTCAAATTTTCTTAAGTTTTTTGCAATTTGCAGGTCAGTATTAGGTTGTATGTTGATTAAAATATAATTCGCGACCGTAACAAATATGTATTTACAGAATTATAATCATTAAAGTCATCAATACAACTCTCTAAGACCAAGTAACCCTATTGAATGACTATTTCATGAAATTTTGACATTTCAGGATTATACTAATTGAAGGATTGTATTACTGATTCTAATGATTATAATCCTGTAAACATATATTTGTTACGGTCGCGAATCATACTTTAATCAACATTCGCCCAGACACTGAGCTGGAAATTGCAAAAATAGTAAGAAAATTTGAATTTCGCGGGCTACCTTAGCGCTTCCGCCTTAAATTAATTCAGTAAGGGCGTTATATACCTAAATACAGCTAAGCTCAAAGCCTACCTCAAGTGATAAAGCATCGAAAGGTGAAAGTGACAACAAAGTGATTGTGTTTTGTGGTTTTCGAAAATGAAAGTTCAGAGGAGGTCCGACCATTTACTACAGCAATAAACCTAAACCTTCGTCAAATGATGTGGTATTTCTGAAAACATAGTGGTATTATGTATTACATGGGATACGGAATAAGTGGTATATTTTGACCGATACCGCTGTACCGCGGGGGGCGAGGAGTCGTGAGCGTTGAAGAATGAGCCGCGTCGTGAGCTTTGACGGCCTGCACTGCTTCCCCGTTTCGCCGCGCACATACCTAAGCCACGGTACAGCGGGATTGGTCAAACTATAACATGAAGGGCTTACTATGAATCAAGCTGTGTTAAAAAAATGTCTAAGGTTATTTTTTATGAAAAGAATATTGCAATAAGCAAATAATCGATGAACAAAAATACAATATTTTCGTTCAAATCAGCAGATCATCTTAGTAGTATTTGGTTCACCAAGATACAGGCTGTGCCTAGTTTGGCATCTGTCAAATCTATCTGTTAGAATTTCATACAAGGTTACTTGAATGTTTAAGAACTACAAGGTATACCTAACATAATTAACGCACAACCTCTTAAGGGGTCATTGTACTCATCATTATGAACAACTTTTACTATGGGACAAAACCTGAAATCGCAAAAAAAATCAGCTGCTCCATACATTTATGTTCGCATAATTCGTCAAAATGTAGGGAACAGCTGATTTTCTTTTCGCGATTTCTGGTTTGGTCCCATAGTAAAAGTTGTACATAATTATGAGTACAATGATCCCTTAAGAGGTTGTGCGTTATTTATGTTACATCTTGTTTAAGTAAGTAAAATAATAATAATGAATTTGAATTTAAAAATCGATAAGGAAAGAATCAAAAATGATGATGAATAGTGACTTACCAACTTCCATAACCAGATCCGTATCATTGACAGGTCCAACTGTAGCGTTCAATGCAGTGGTATTCAGTGCCCTATCGGGTGGTCCCGGTCTCAACGTGAAACACACCAGAGATATCAAAAAGTAACAAGAGAACAGTATGAACTGCCGGTAGAAGCGGAACTTCACGAATGTGTTCCATTTGGTCTTCAGGAGGTCGATCAACATTCCTTCTAGGAGACCTAAATGTTCGTCCTTCTCCTGCAAAAGTTTCGATGAAAGTTTTCGTTAAAAATGTTTAAATACGGAAGTCATTAAAATCGTGATAATGATTTTAACACTCATGGCTATTTCACCACCTCTGCAAAAGCTCAGAATGAATCAGGCAGATCATTTTGTACAAATTCTGTTACTTACATTTCGTAATTTATCTAGTAAAAATGGCATATCAGGAGACTGAAATAGGCTTAGGTATACAATAGAATTCTACATAATACTATAAAAATCCTTCCACACTTACCCCAAACGTCACCAAATTCAACGCAGAATCTTTGCAAATGCACCCAGTCTCCGTGTCAATGGTATCCACCTGCCCCAGCGGGTATGCAGCACAAGTGGTAGCGCCAATCTGCCAGTAGATCTCGCGTTCGATGTTCAGGATGTGGAAGAACATGTCTGTGCGAGCCAGCTTCGCAGCCAAGGTCAGGGGTGTTAAGTTCAGCACGTTTTTGATGTTCAGAGAGGCTCCCACTTCAAACGCCATGTCGAATGTTTCCTGTTAAGATGTTTACTCTAAAGATCATAATAAAAATTGCACTAATAGCGATGATGCCTAAATTTTTTTTTGTCCGTCAGGTAGATTATTAAAAAATATTGGACACATATTTATTATTTTTTTACGTAATCAAAAGATTACGGCTATGACACTGTGTTAAAATGTGGCATGACGTCACGCCTTGCTGGATTTTATACTGAGCTGTGACGTAGCGAGCCCCCCAGCTTTAATGCGTTTTATTTAAGTCATTTTTATTAATATGTTAAAGCAAAAAATACGTGTCTAATATTTTTTTTATTATCTGACTGACGGACTAAAAATAGAATTTCTTTCTTTTACCCAGGCATCATCCCTATTACATACTTGCCAAATAAATGTTATTTTTTGTTCCTTTATTTACCATTGATACTATCTCAGATTGAGGATGCTTTATATTTTTCAACTCATTGTCCTCATGACAAATTTTTCTATGATTTTCCAGTTTTCCTATTTCGATTTTTACTTTGTTGAACTTTTGCCGTCACTTTGCATGTAACATCTAGATTTCTTTTTTCAAAGTTAGGTCGTTGCATGATCTACTAACGATTTAGTTTATTAAGAATATAAATAAGAAGAAATTCAAACTTGCCATCTTCTCATAAATGACGAGCATGTGCAGCACGGTGTTGCCATTAGTGTCTTGTTTGTCGGGATCGGCGCCGCGAGCTAGGATCAGTCGGTAGCACTCCTCTTGGCCCAGACAAGCCGCGAAGCTTAGTGGGTACTCGCCCCAGTATACGTAGCTGAAACGATATCATAGATTTGGCAAATGAGTCTCTTATTTCCATTACCCAGTGTAATGTGTTTTCAGTCAGTTAGAGTTCGAGATACCAAAATTGCTAGTTGAAATTAGATATTTTAATTATGAAACTTATAAATAGTGGTCCTAAAACACTGACCCTTAATTAATAAAAACAAAACCAATTTAAATCCAATCTAAATTTACATTTTATCGAACTCAATCTATTCAGTCGAAATTAGTTCGAGCCAGCATAATATATACAGGGTGTAAGGGACAGCCCTCCGCAAACTAATAGGGTGCATTCAGCTCCGTATTTGGAATCATATTCCACGGTTAAATTTCTCAGGAAAATTTTCATTTTTTAATCGTTTTTTCAGTTACTATTCCTTTATTTCAATATAACATAATATAATTACATTATCTGTACGCAGCACTCCATTTATGTAAATAAAACAGCTGAAATAAAAAAATCAGCAATGGATGTTGAAATACTCGGCGGCCGAAGGCTCGCTGCGCCGTTCGCTACGCGCGTTTTGCCACTGTAACGATACATTGCGTGTGAGGTAATAAAACAAATCAGGTTTATTGGATTCCCATAACGTTCCTGAAATAATTTAATGTACCGGTAATCTTAGTATGATATACTGAATTCACTACATCAGTCTGCGGAGGGCTGTCCCTTACACCCTGTATTGTACACTGATGAGAGTCTCGATCCCGTAGGGACATCAGGATAAAAAGTATCATAATATGTGTTAATCCAGGTTAAAAACCATCTGTGTGCCAAATTTCATCCAAATCCGTTCAGTAGTTTTTGCGTGAAAGAGTAACAAACATCCATCCATCCATCCTCACAAACTTTCGCATTTATAATATTAGTAGGATAGGATAGTTGGATTATGAGCAATTCCCACTACGTTAGCGAACATCAAATCATCATTATCCTGCACTATGTACTGAGGGCATTTCAAGCACTTCTTTCATCAGCCGTCATCTGTGTTCATTTTCTTCTTATATCTTACATCTGTCACACGCATAACGCATAATCATGTTCCCACTGCTGGGACACAGGGGGCCAACCACTACCTCTTAAAGCAGTATTATTTTAATGTTACTTTAGTGTGAGAAAGAGATGGAGCTATACAGGACGTTTAGCTCCGCTTTAAGAGGTGGTGGTCTAGGCTCACTCCCTCTCTTCGAATCCACGACCACTCGTAGGTCGGGGCATTACCACTGGGCCACCACTGCTCCACTATCACAATCCTTCCATATTTTTTTGGTTTGTTAGATAATTCTACTTGTAGACCTTACCCGCTATAGTTAGTCTCCGGCTGAACATTGACCCACTCATGGTCGAAGGAGTCATTCCGCGAAGCCTTCTGGTCTTCAGGGCACATAAAGTTGCCATAACAACGTTCATGGTAGTTGGCTCCGGCGTCTAGGAGGAACTTCACCATTGTTGGATCTTCGTTGACTATTGTGATGTGGAGTACACTCTCTCCTATAGGAACAGAAAGATAAAATCATGTCAATGCATTTATTAATAGAACCACTAACCACCGACCACCAACTATGACCAACCATCAATTTTGATACAGGGTAAATTCAGTGTATGAAAAACTAAACCTAAAAATCACCCATCATTTTCATTAATATATGGAAAATGCTTTCATTTTAATATGGGTTTAGATAGGAACCTTCTATAGTAATTAATTAACGGGATGGAAGCACTAAATCACTGTCAGATTAATTTTGGGCTTTGATAGACATTATCAGGCGCTCTATCAGATTGACTGCACGAAATTGAGTTAAAATAAGCGTTTCAGTAAGTACTTATAATGTTCCTAAAATAATAGTTTCATCTAAAAATAAGCAAGATCACTTCTTGATGGCTGAGATCATTGCGACTACGGAAACAACTTATGAACGAAATAAACAAAGCTTTTATTCTTAGACTATATATACTTTTGTTAAAGAAAACTCATGAAATAACAAGTCCAGTCGTTATTACGAACAGAGAAGCACAAACGAGCACGATATATCTCGTGTAGGCACTGTTTGAGTACAAATCGATTTTGTACGTGACTTCTTGCCTGATCCAAAAGTAATGAATCCTATATTGTTGGATTTGTATTGAAATTATGCGGATCCTGCACAGACGCCTCGGCGCCAATCTCGACAATATTTTGGTAGATCCTAGTCTACGTATTTTATTAATCAAATTCGATTTCCTGTCCTTGCTATACAAGATACTTTCCTCACCGGACACGGGTGCTTCGGGAGGTACCTGTTTCGGATAACGCGGGAGGAAACGCCCGGGTGTCACCACTGTGTGGATCGCCCGGAGGACACGGTGGAGCATACGGTAGAGGTCTGCCCGGCTTGGGCGGAGCACCACCGTGTCCTCGCGGAAGCGATCGGCGGCTGCGATCTCTCGCGTCCGGCTCTGGTCTAGGCCACGGTACGGAGCGAGAGTACATGGGAAGCCATTACCTCCTTCTGCGAAGCAGTAATGCTCGCGAAGGATGAGGCGGGACGCGTGAGGGAGAGGCAAGCTTTGCGCCCTCACGCCCCTAGTCGCCGTAGGAGACGCCCTGGGCGTCGGGAATTGGCAACCGATTCCCGGCCACCGTAGGCGCGGGCTTGCGGACGGCGAGCAATGGGTAGCTCGCCGTCCAGTAAGGACAAGGCCCGAGTCGACGGCGCGTTGTGTTCCACGCGCGCCTCAAAGAGATGTCAGCACTATTTAATTGACGGGGTCCGCTAGGGCCGATGCCAGCCAGGGTTGCGGGATGTTCAAAAGAGTTACCGTGGCCCCGGCACAGGCAACAGAAGGAACACGGGTGGGTTTTAGTCAGTAAAAGCCTGACACGCCCTCCCGCTACGCCCAGAGCGGGAGAAGTCATTTGATGATTTCCCATCCAGAAAATAAAATACAAGATACTTACAGCCGAACCCAATAACCTAGCTACCACCAATGTTGGCATGCTGGAGATAGAAAAGTCTATCTATCCATGGTTTTAACGTCCCAATAATCAGATTATGAAATCAGAGATTATGAATTATGGAATCTTACCGGCCTGACATAAGGACAGATAGCATTATAGCGATCTGTCTTTTACCGAAAATAGGCTATTGGGTTCGGCCGTAAAATTGAATAGCCCTACTCTCAAATATCTTTGAATAAACGTGGTTTAAAATCCATTGAAGAAGTAAACTATCTTCTCCATGTTTACTGAATCAAGATTTTCATCTAAAACATCAATAGGAGCCAGCAGGGCTGAAAAATATCACAAGATTATTGAACCACTGATCCACATCATAGTTATGCTACAACTAGCTGTGTCCCGCGACTTTGTTCGCGTGGAAGTCGTAAGATACACAATATAGTAAAATAACAGCCACATTTTAATAACACACATTTTAATTCAATCATGATTCGAAAGACACGTGGCGCCGTCTATTACCACAAGAACGTTATTGTTGTTTTCCTCGGGAACAGTACTTTTTATCGGGATGAAAGGTACCCTAGGTCCGCTTCTGTACACCTGACAAAGTACGAGTACTCGTATATGCAAAATTTCAGAATGATCGGTTCAGTGGTTTAGGCGTGAAAAGGAAACAAACAAACTTCCTTTCGCATTTATAATATTAGTTAGGATTAGGAGTACCAGATTACAGATTGTTTTACTTACCATAATACTCGTCACCCATGTAAACGTCGTTGATCAGCTTAGGATAGAACCGCAGCAGTCTTTTAGCCAGGTTAGCCAACAGTGAAGAGGCGTTCAGTAGGCAAAGATGGAGGATGGTTTCTCCCACAGCTCCCCGCTCCTACATACAAAGGTTAACACGAATAAGCTGCTATTTTAGGCTTTCTATGAACTTTTTATGTATAGATAATATTTTACTATTGACATAATTTAAAACCTAACAATCTTAAAATAATAATAATAATATGTACAAGTATATAAAAAAGGAGGGGGGAAATAATCAGAGGGCATCAAAGAATTCATCCGCATCGCTGTCAACAGGAAAAGTGCCCAGAAGGCTGGCAGCATTGCCACGTTGTATGGCAATGCTGATTCTTTGGCCAAAAAATAGGCCAGCCCTCTGGTCACGTGTGGAGTTGACCAACCGCCTGGCGATGTCTCGAAAAACTAAGTGGGCACTCGGACCCCATGGCCCAAGTGTTTCAACCCCAAACGGCTCGAACATATAAGTCCCATACTTTCTATGAATGAGAATAAACTTTCAAAGTTATACAGGCTTTTTTATTAATTGGCTAGCGAAACTCCGCAGACGCGATGGGTATCGATATCTAAACACGATAAAATAAAAAGATTTGATGGTTTTTTTTTTGGGAGGTCAACGACAGTATGAGTTGAGAAAAACTGTTTTCTTATGTTTTATCGTGTTTAGATATCGATACCCATCAAATCTGTGAAGTTTCCAAAAAGAAAAACACATTTTTAAACTGATATTTCAAATGACTACAATAACTGCAGTCGATGTCCCCACAAAAAAATCATCATATTTATTTATTTTGTGTACCCATTGCGTCTGCGGAGTTTAGCTAGCCAATTTAAAATAGCCCTGTATCTGATTTGCTAACTTTTAATCGACGTTGGTCCATAAGATATTACTTTCTTTCTTTAACTCTCCTAACAGTTAAAAGGAACATGCCACAGCATTACCATCCATTTAATAATACCCTTCAGATATTAAAAGACTGACAAAAAGTAATTTCTCAAGCGGAGTTTATACACACGGCTACATATAAAGCTACACATTTCCAGTATAAGCTGATCTCGCATTGTATAGGATTTCTGTACAGTGAGAGGTCAGCTTATACTGAAAAAATATAGCCTGATATGTTGCCGTGTGTGCTAAAACATTTGATACATTTTCCTTGTTACCATTTTCACTTTTGTTTGTTACCTTGAGATCCCAACAGAGTTCTCTGAATCCAGACGGGTTGGCATCATACTCCTCCTGAGTGACGAAGGGCCAGTCCTTTTCCACGTCAAACTCATCATCAGGGTTCTCCATACTCCGCAAAGGAGGCAACTGAAAAGGGTAAGTCATCTCCTATTATATAAAAAAGTCCTATTGTGAAAGTTGCTCAACTTTCAAATTGAAATTAAAAGAATTTTTACTAAACCATCAAAAAGATTTGAAAATGTTCGAGCCGACATATCTATACGTATAATTACTTGTACGGATTCATCAACGCAGAGCCTAAACCGCTGGGGCTAGAAACTTGAAATTTTGGCATTGGATACCTTTTATGTTATAAACATCCACTAAGGAAGGATTTTTGGAAATTCGACCTTTAAGGGGTGAAAAGGGGGGATTTTGATTGTATGAAAAATGTTATTTTTTGAGTCAATAAACTTGACTCGGCAAGAATATCACTTTTTTGTTTTTCTAAACTACCCCCTAAAGGGGGTTTGGGGGTGGCAAAGTTTGTGTGGAAGAATTTTAACGAGTATTTAAGTATAGTTAACCCGAAAATAAAGAATGACGTGTATCAGAGTTTTTTTTTAAATCTATCCATAACGGCATTACTAAAGTATGAAATCCATGCGGACGAAGTCGCGCGGGAAGTGCTAGTCTGCCATATAAAACAATTTATTCTTTTATAATATAATTTTATCAATTTTATAAATGTTTTCAGTTAAAACATAACATCACGTCTTGTTTCCGAGAAGGGTTAAGCAGAGGTGTACCTATAGTAGTACACCCACATTTCGCCAGTTATGTTTAAGTCCCATGTAATAGGGGGCGAGCCTATTGCCATCAACCGGGCACAAATCCAGACTCCGGGCTGCTACTGAGAAATTCCAGTTAGAAAAACCCAATAACACTTTGCCTGACCTGGGAATCGAACCCAGGACCTCATGCTCAGCAGTAGCGCTTGCGACCACTAGACCAACGAGGCAGCAGCAGCAGTTATTTTTTATTGGAACATAACTACACTAATTCCCAGCAAACCATGCATGATGATCAAGATTGATCTACACTGCGGTCACCATACACCTGACAAATGTGTTAATTACAGGATTACACCCCAATGATCACTTTATGTAGTGATTTATTTGGATATCTAATGCTCCTCATTGGACTATTAAAAAGCTTTATGGGACTATTTTCTGTAACCATTCGATACCGATTGACCGTAAACCTCAAAGTTAGATTATCCCTCTCCTTTCGCAGCGGTAATTTCATGTCCAAGATATTTGATAAACAGCAGCGTCACAATTTCAAAGCAGACGACAGTGCAAAGTACAGTCATCAACGCTTGTGCTTATGAGCTGGTCTATCAAAAGTGATCTAAGATAATAAATGTAAATGGTTATAATTTTGTTTAAGTACCAGGTAGATACAAATGAGTGTGTCTTACCAACTTATGTCGGGACCTCTCCTTGTTCCTGAGCAGCACTAGATGCGAGACGGGTATGTACCGGCCTTTGCCCTTGTTGTACAGAAAGGGCTCCACCTTCGTTTTTATCGCGTGGTCTATCTCTGCATACTGCTTGTTCTGCAGAGCTCGCTTCATCATGTCTACTAAGAGACCACCACCTGGTGATTTAGAATGTTAGAATGTCATCAAGCTCATCAATTCTTAGCATTGGATATTCTTCTCTTTTTTTTTATTTGAGATAGGTTTGCTCTTGACTCTAGTCTAGGTCAGAGATGACAGAGACAAAGTCGACGATGGAGCGAGCTTACCCAGAAGAAGCCTGTTCACTCTCACTTTGAAGAGATCGGGGTTGTATCCGTTCGGAAACACAGACGCAGGCAGAGAGTTCCACTCCTTACTCCTTCTCTTTTATTATTATCACATACATCATTTTAACCGCTCTTTACCTCACTTCCTCCATCTACCACTCTCTTTGTACTTATTTAGATCAAAATCCTTGCCATAAGTTTACATTTACTCCACATACAGATCAAATAAATGCTGTCTTACCTTTGATGTCAACGAGTTTGTATAGCTTCTGTAGCGATGTTCCTGCTTGCTTCTTAACACCACTAGTAACATTACTTTCAGTATTACCCATGGCTTCTAAATGCTTATATGAAAGCTCTTTTTATTCATTTATTCTCTTTGTTTTTTCACTTTAGTAAACTAATAGGAAGTAATCGCTAACAGCGCTTTGCTTATCGACAAAACATTAGCCGTTGTTATAACGATAGAGTCTCGGATATGCTAGTAACTAGTGTGTTATGGTGTGTATGATATGATAATTATGTATTTGGTAGGGTCAAATAAAACATAATTGTTTCTATTGTGGATATGTTTTATTTTATAGATTTCTTGGTGGTCGCATAATAAGATAAAAGACTTCCAGCAAGCTCAAGATAGAAGCACTGAAGAACAATCCAACGATACCTCCCACGGCCACTGGAATAACAAGAAATATGTTCAGAGAACGTAGTAAAAGAACGCGATAAGTTGAAAGTTATCTACCAATGGTTATGTTGGGATAGAATTTTAACTTTCACATGCGCTAAAAACGATAGCAAAGGAACAACAGTTCAAACTAACCAACTAAATCCAAATTGTCTCGTATCAAATTCCTCTGGTACCGTAGTGTAGGCAGTGAGACCATTTTTACTTCCACAAGAGTACCTATACCGGGTTGATCCTTTACCCATCTCCTGTAACAATTAAAAGTTTTAAGCTCATGATTATCTTTTCGGAATTCTCTGCCAAGGAAACATTGGAAATTCTATCCTAAAGTATATAAAATACTTTGGGAGAGCGTTCCGTTCCATAATACAGTTAACAATTCTAAAACAATAATATGAACAAAAATTATCTAGGAATGAATTAATGAATATGTATGAAAAATTCTCAAATAAATATGTATGAAATGACTGCCTCGTTGTTCTAGTGGTCGCAAGCGCTACTGCTGAGCATGAGGTCTTGGGTTCGATCCCCAGGTCGGGCAAAGTGTTATTGGGTTTTTCTATCTGAAATTTCTCAGTAGCAGCCCGGAGTCTGGATTTGTGCCCGGTAGATGGCAATAGGCTTATCCCTTATTACATGGGACTTAAACATAACTGGCGAAATGTGGGCGTACTATAGGTACACCTCTGCCTAACCCTTCGGGGAAACAAGACGTGATGTTATGTTACGTTATGTATGAAAAATATGTACGTACTTAGCAAAATGTATAGTTTTAAGTTCACTCTCGGCGCATGAAGGAACGCAGTCTTCTTTAGCATTCTTATTTACACCTACTTTAATATTGTGAGCTGAAAATTAAACATCCAGTTTAGTAATGAAGTACCTATTTAGGTACATTAAATATGCTTAATTTTTTATGTGTTAAACGTCTACCTTCATATGCATTCAAACAGTTAATTCCAGTGTAATTGCAGAAAATCTTCTCGTCTGTAATAAAAT
The DNA here is from genome assembly GCA_947568875.1 of Fissipunctia ypsillon. NCBI lineage: Eukaryota > Metazoa > Arthropoda > Insecta > Lepidoptera > Noctuidae > Fissipunctia > Fissipunctia ypsillon. The sequence goes on along the minus strand of OX387645.1, from coordinate 10,060,899 downwards.
GAAATGGTTCAGAAATCAGTAAGTATTTGTTATGTTTACAAAGTTCTTCTGCTGGTCTCACCAACTTTATATTATCTTACTTCAACGCCTAAGCCGTAGCGCTATCAATACTTCGCTATAAATGGTTAGATGCTCTCATCTTATTCACAGGCGCTGCCATACTTACAGGTAAGATCTCGTGCAGGGTGTACGCATCCACATTGTTGATAAAACTCCTTAGTAGTTTGAGCTAAACGACAGGCTCCATAAGAATATACCTGAGAAGATCATAGTTGAACATAGAAAATACATGTCTGATGGTCTGAGAGATAGAAATCAACAAAATAAAAGGATTTGATAGAATTAAATTAATTATCTAAAGATTGAAGTTGTTTGAAAATTTCGCAGTGTATATGAGTATTATCATGGTTTAGTTTAGTCGATAGAATGCTGCAAAATTCATGGTTCCCTGAGTAATGAGGGACCATAACCATGGATAGATTGCTCAAAATTGCTGGTTCCATTATTAACTGCGTTGCATGAATTTTATGCACAACTTAAGTGACGAAAAGTACTTCTACCAATTCGTGCCGCATTACCGGGTAAGTGTGAAACGAATCATCAGGCACTTCATGCAGGTGCCGACACCCTCTATCCTCGATACTCTCTCGCTGCAGCTGGACATCGTTCACGATCTCCACCACAGAGAACAGTACCTCCACTCGGTTCTCACTATACGTGTGGATGATGTGCTTTAGCTTCACGTCCAAGCTGTTTGTGGATAACTCTTCAGGACTGTGGATGGATAGCTAGAATGGAAATTAGATGATCAACAAACTATGGCCTTGTTCCCACTTTTAAGATACTTTTTAGGGTCCCGTAGTCAACAAGGAACCCTTATACTTTCGCCATGTCCGTCCATCCGCAGCTTAGCTCAGAGACTTAGTACTAGAATGCCATAATTTGGCAAGGATATGCATATTAATCACGCCGACAAAGTGGTAAAATAAAAATATGAAAAAAAGAATTTTAGGGTACCTCCTGTACACGTAAAGTGGGGATGTTTTTTTTTCTCATCTGCCCCATAGCCCATAGTGTTAGGTGTTGTTGGATAGGTATTTCGAAAATATCGCGAGTATGTGGAAACAATTTTACGATTAAGAGATCCGTTTCTGAAATATTAAGCTTTGAACAGCTAATTTTGGTTAGAGTCAGTGTCGTCGTCCCCCCCCCCCCCCCCCCGCCAGTTAAATGGTTAGTTTTGGGTATGTTAAAAAATTCACAACGAAGTTAAAAGGAAAACTATCACAACTTAGTAATAGTCGGCCAACATATATTTGCAGTTGGAATGATGAGAGAACATGTTTTTCAACTACAATGTTAAGTTTATTCTTGGGATAAATTCATCCCAACTACGGAACCCTTCATTGTGCGTGGTCCGACATGCATTTGGCCGGTTTTTTTATACTAATGCCAAAAAGCCAACAAACATTAGGTTTTAGACAAGGTAGGTTTCGATGTAGCAACTTTTAAGCGGTGAGCTTAGTGGCTTACAACCGTGTAGATGGTGGTTTACGATCAAACATTGAAACAGCTCTGCCGGTCGCCCACCAAGGTCACCTCTGTCGGGGACGCGGTTGGTGACTGTGTAGCAGGTGCTTTAAGATTGAACCAGTAAGAAACTTGGTTGATAAAATACTCTTTTTGGAATTAAACAAGCCTAGACGACGGACTATACATATTTGAATAGAGTCCGAGAAAAGTTATCAGGCGAGACCAAAAATATCTACCCGCTCAATTCACTTACTTCAGCATTAGACAGCAAACGGAACATCAGAACCCCCGGTCCAGTAGTCATGTTCACGACAAACAAACTGTTTTCTCCCCTGAAATAGTTAACAAACAATATTCCATAATTAGGCGTCCGTATCAGCTGCACGATGATCTTATCATTGTACACAATGTACACAGATTAGATTGCTCACTTGTGCTGTAATGTGTTGAAGGAGAAGCAAGGCCCGTACTCGGAGTCCACTAGACGAAAATATTCGCAACATGGAAATACAGCATCGTTGTAACTGCAGTCGGATACCATTTCCGAACAGCTTTTGTGTATCTGGTGGGGTGATGAAAAACTTCTTAGAGAACGTGAAGGTGCGTGATACTGATAGTTTTATTATTTTTATTAATGTTTTCTAAACCATGTTTGATTGTTGCGACATTTTTAGCTAGTGGATAAACAAAAAGATTTAACTTTATGATTACGCGTGTTATAAAAGTAATGTGCAGTATTTTACAGAACTAAACGATAATTACATTATAGTTAAAGATGCCCCTTTTCCATTTACTTCCCCAAAAAACAAATTAGAATCGCTAATGTCAGGTAAACTAAATAAATTCCCAAGTATAGAATTTCCATACAAAGAAACTTTATTTCCTGTTCAATGACTCATAAATTTTAAAGAGCAATGGTGGTCCAGTGGTAGGTCGTAGGTTCGAACCCAAGCAGGCGCTTTATTTTGTGTAAATAATTTCATCACCACGCACTGCTTTCAAAACGGTGAAGGAAAACATCGTGAGGAAACCCATTATATTTTTAATTATACGTTAGCATAATAGACATAGTATACTTGACTGATGCGTTCTATAATCTACCAGTCAATGAAAGCTCTAATTTCATGTAGTTACCTCTCTATGTATTTATAATGTTACCATAAGTTAATTTCTATTATTCCCGATGTCCATTGAGAGATAAATTTAATTATTGCAACCTAACATCAAAACGCTTTAAATTTGCTTCTGCATCGTCTCCGGTTTTTATATACACTCTAGGGATAGCAGCCAAAAGACTACGTGAAGTCGGGGATGCCCCGATTCGGTTTTGGAACAGATTCGACCTTTTTATTCAAACCATATGATGTGTGCCCCCCCTTCCATGGCATAGAATCAAAAATTCGAAGATATGTGATATCTACCAACCCATACTGGGCCCGAGGCTGATTATGCAACTTGGGTTAGTTTTTTACTTTACACGGAACCTTTACTGCGGTAAAGTAATTGCAAGCTGCATTAGGTAAGGTATCGTTTTAGTCAGAACTGGCCAAGAAAGACGTCCTTTTCGTGCCTAGTCGAATAAAAGGTTCATGAACCAGCTACAACCAAGTAGTACCAAGCTATACTGAAAACCTTCTTGCCGAAGTGGTATTCGTGCAGGGTCAGGGACCCTATTTTATAAGATCATTGCATCACTTAATCACTTACATGTTCAATAATACTCCTCCATGGTACATCGCAAGCTACAGTCGTACCGCAGGGCGCACACTGGGTGCTGCTGCACTCTCCGCGTGCAAACAGTACGTCCGTCAGATACCGTCGGTGATCGTAGTTCAGGGGATCAAGTAGGTCTGCTAAAGTATGAAAAAGAACTCAAAAGTCAATTACCACTAATACGTATTAAACACATGATTCTAGACCTCTAGGGTAGAAATTTTTGTCGGTACCAATAACCTCTGCGATCAAAAATGGAACGGCATTTTTGTTTTTTAATTACCGGCGAAAATTTTCAACGCAGGGGTGTTCAAAATCCTCTACTGAATCCATGGTAATAGGTTACACGTCGATGCCCCTGCCACTCTGTATTATAAGGTACACGTATTATATTTATACCTAAACTTGTTTAAAGTTAAGAGCAAGCATAGTGTGGGACGACCCCCAGCTAGAGGGACCGACGCGCGACGCCCTTAAGAACATGCATCATTCTCACTAGTTCCACCATCAATTAGCAACTAGTGAGAATGATCCAAGAAGATGGCTGGGATGGACTGGATGCGGAAGTCAGAGGACAGGGTGTTGTGGAGCAGCCTGAAAGAGTCCAGCAGTGGACTGCGATAGGCCGAGTTGATTGTTGATTGAAGGTTAAGAGACGTTTAAACGTTAAAACATGTACGTTTAAGCAGCCTCCTTACTAATAAACGTTGTATAGCGTCTGTATAGTTACTCAACGCTTTGTCTTCTTCTTTTGAAAGTCAAATTACTGACGACTGAAAGAGAGAAATCGATGTGTAACTAATGTAGCTATTCACCTGATATAATACGTTTATTAGTAAGGAGGTAAGTAGGGAACTTTAAGCAACGTTTCTCAATAAAGGGTAGCACAGCAGCACAGAGTTAGGCGTTTGGTAGAGACAATTAATTCATAGTGATCCTTTTATTTATTTATTTGTGCACAATTTATAACCTTAAGTGTGTACTTAAAATTAAATTAAGGCCGCCAGTACCAGTCACAATACCCCCGTACTAGTAGATCATTTAATTTTAATTTCTAACATGGACAAAGTTGACCGAAAATAATAAAAGTAGCGGGACATTTTCATATAAAGGCTCCTGCAAACAGGCGCGGCACGCGACACAAAGGCACTGCGTGTCGTACGACGAGCGGTGCCTTTGATTCGCGTCGCGTGTCGCGCCCCTGTTTGCAGGAGCCTTTACCCCGTAAAGTCTGTTTACATTTAAATTTCTGTCGAGTTCGAAATTCATTAATCACGCGCACAACATAGGTAGGTACCGTACCTACGTGAAAATGTCCACTGAATATTGAAGCCGTTGAACCCTGTGCCATGTTGAAAAAGAATTAATATTAGGTATTTGATAAAATCCAATAAATTATGCTTTATTGAGTTTTATTTACGTGCTTCGCTAACATAAAAGCGTTGCAGTGGTGTATGGTTAAAGTTAGTAAGTCACTTTGGTAGTCATAAGGATGAGAATGCAAAATGTCACTGTTCAAATCAAAACAAATCTATGTTACGGGCAGTTTGCATAGTAATTATCTCATTAAGATACTTTAGTAACAATTACCTACCTATGAATCAACAGTTCGCTCTGTTTGAACAGTAGGTACCTAAGTAGAATCGCAGCAATGCGAATAATTAACACAGAAACCGCAAAATCTAATTAATGACGAATTTGTGTCAAGATTAAGAATAAGTACCTATCAATGCGAAGGTCCCCTAATGGTTTTGCTTTTAAGGACTTGCATTAACTGCAATCAGTGACGAGTAGGAAAATACATAAATAAACACAGATTACCTACCCTTGACCGATAAAGTCTTTGTTTGACTGAATTATAAACACATTTGGCGTCCTGTTGGTAATGAACGGTTAGTTCAAAGTTACATCCCTTCCAAAACTAGGGCCCAATTCACACATGCATTCCAATTTATGCGTCAAATTTTTTGTTGCACTGCTACTTCTAGAACTTACTACAAAATATATCATAGATCTACAATCTAGAGTGTAAATACATATCAGTCATCTGCTAGATATTTTATCTTATCAAATTCCTCTTATATATGGTCAATAGAACCACTTAACAGGGACGCAATGTTTAAACATAAATGTTATTGTTCTTTATAATTTCCACTCGCTGCAATCCTACACCTACTTTAGGGTTAGTAAATACACTTCATAGGTACTTACGATACAGTGCACCAAATCTCCGTAACGCAAACTTAGTGACATGCTCTTCACACAGCGTCACACCTGGGAAAGTAGTGGTCCAGTTCAGGTAGCGGGTGTCAGGAGTAAAGTTCACTTCCACTCCGAGATCCCCTGCATGTTGCATCATCAGGTAGAGGCAACCCAGACACGCTATCAGAGTCAACAGCCAGAAAATCCTGGATCCAAGAAAGAGATGTGGAGCCATACTGAATCAACTACTGGCACTTTTGAATTGTCAAGGAGTTGGTCAGTCAAAATTAACATAAAATCTTAGAAATAATTTACAAAGGTATTATTATGTTATATGCCTGTACTAGGATATGAGGAGCTCGTGGCTAAGTAGGTAATAACAGCCGCATGGGTCGATCCATCAGGTTAAGCTACGCTTGCCGGGGTTGGTCCGTGGATGGGTGACCATCTTTACATACCGAGACTCCTCCGTGCCTCGGAAAGCACGTTAAACCGTTGGTCCCGGCTGTCATTCGTGGATCTTTGACAGTCGTTACGGGTCGTCAGAAGCCCGAAAGTCTGACAACCAGTCTTACCAAGGGGTATCGTGTTACCCAGTAACTGGGTTGTGGAGGTCAGATAGGCAGTCGCTCCATTTAAAATACTGGTATTCAGCTGCATCCGGTTAGACTGGAAGCCGACCCCAACATAGTTGGGAAAAGGCTAGGCAGATGATGATGCCTGTACTAGGATAAACCTGTATCACAGGCGGTACACTAGATGAAACTAGTTGTCTATTTATTCCAAAGCGTTGTAGGTATAGAGAAGATACCTATGGAGAAGACTCTTTTAAATTAAAAATTGTTACAAAATATTGATTACACCATGCAAGGTAAAATTTGTACATGTAAGAAGGATGTAGAAAGACGTGCACGTTAAAATCGTCCACAGTAAATAATAAAAAAGTAAGTTCTGGCAGCTAAGAGATGACCAGTCCCAACTGACAGCGCCCGCTCACGAACATGACGCATGGATCTGCAATTCAGCACCATTTAGCTCAACCATTTTGAAGGGAAACCAATGATCTAACACATGCACCGCCATCAGCGAGACATTTGAGTGAGCATGAGATACTCTCAGCTGCCAGGGCATATTCAAGTCAATGAAAGACGTATCCGGTAAATGGTTGCTTTATAGTGCATAGTACTCACACATACATGTGTTCTGCAATAATATGTAATACTAAAAGAATCTATACAATATAAAGATAGTCTTACAATCTTCAGCTCCAACAGTATTTTCAAATGCCAATCAACTAGTTTATGCACCCTTGTGACTGTGGAGCAAGATCAAAATTGAGCCAAGCATTTTTGTCAGCGATGTAATCTCCCAACTTAAAATATGCTTGGCTGCATAATGTGCGTTTAATACAATATCTTTTCATTCAGTTGAAGTATAAGGGGTATTTTATTGTAACATTTTAAACAGTATCCCATGAAAGATGAATTTTTGAATTGGTCTCTATTTCTAGTGATATAATTGTGACTTTCACCTGTTTTACTAAAAAGATGTAGATTTTTCCTAACGTACATGGTGTTTCATAGATATATAGACAAGGTACCGTCATGATGTTAATATCTTTAAATAGTTCCCTTAGACTCTTAGAGAATCGCGCCTGTGGAGGTTATACAGGATGTAAGGGACAGCCCTCCGCAAACTATCAGGGTGCATTCAGTTCCTTATTTTGAATTATATTCCACCGGAAATATTGTCAGGAAAATTTTCATTTTTTTATCGTATTTTCAGTTACTAATCCTTTATTTCAATTTAAAATTACATTATCTGTACGCAGCACTCCATTTATGTAAATAAAACAGCTAAAATCAAAAAATCAGCCGTGGATGTTGAAATACTTGGCAGCTGAAGGCTCGCTGCGCTGCCGTTCGCTTCGCGCGTTTTGCGTGTGAGGTAATAAAACAAATCAGGTTTATTGGATTCCCATACCGTTCCTGAAATAATTTTTTGTACCGGTCATCTTAGTATGATATATTGAATTCACCCCATAAGTTTGTGGAGGGCTGTACCTTACACCCTGTTTACGGCTCTAATAGAAGAGCTATCAGTGCTGCAATCGCTCTACAGAATAAAAACAGACTCGATGTCTGCAGCCCGTCCCCATAGTGAAATACCGTAAGACATTGTAATGATAATACACCGGCGTCAGTCGTACAACGTTCTTTGGTGAAATCGTACTGCTTGATCGTGCAAGATTTTGTTGGTGTTAAAATGATTGGACCCTTTCAAACACTGCTAAAAATTGGCAACGTGGATACTAACCTGACTCCTAGATCTATACACAAATTAAATACTAAAGTTAAATATGAAACTATGCGGGAAAACACCGATGATAAATTTATGAAACTCAATATCCGATTTATTCGTGATAAGAAGCCAAAAAGTGATGTTACACCATTGAGCTCGCTTCTATCTTATCTTATCTTCATTATCTGGTACCGGACACCCATAGTCTGGTATCAATTACAAAAGATAGCATGTAATATGCTAAGCCTGTCTAAGATAAGTATTAGGAAACCAATGCTATGTAAAGTTATACCTGGAAAGCAGACTTCTGTCGGCCTCAAACACGTAATGCAGACCATGTATGCCACTGTTGCGTCCGAAAAATATAAATCTCTTTCTGAGACGTTGAACAACTTCAGCGCCCCGCATTTTCGTGACAAGGCGTTACTTCAAACAGCTTACTACACGACTTTAGAAACACTAAACTTGCTAACTTAGTGATTTATTGCTATAACTTGTAGTAAACTATTGCGTGCTCACACGGGTATGATTAAAAAGCTCTGCAATAACTTTAAAAGCTGTAATAGGTAACGATTATGTGGCGTGTAAATAAATAATGATGTTGTACTTGTAGGTAATTAAAAGTAGGTATTAAATTGATTGAAGTACTTAAATAACCCAGTAATACTGGCTAGATAAATGCTTTTTCATGACATGAGAATAAATGTGATAGGTACTGTAGAGGCTTTAACCAAGCCTGCCTTTAGCATGAAACCTTCGCGACTTGTTTGGTTGGTTCAAAAGACACACGTTGATTTTTATAGATAGAATAGTTTGAAATTTGACAGGATAGGCGATTTGTTTAATATTGAGTCAGTGGTAAAATACCGTTTGTCATGTAATGTGCTTTCTATAAATTATTAAATAGTCATGTGGTACTCCGGTGTGCGTGTATCATTGTAGCATCGATCTCCCAGCTCACACCAAAGAGACATTACACACTACACGCGTATTTATTTGCCTGGCCCAGTGTTGGCATTAATCAATTAATTTTTTAATCAATTAATTAATTTGATTAATTTTAATCAGATTAAATTAATCATGATTAGAATAATCATGATTAAAAAAATAATCTTAATCATGATTATTGACGTTAATCATTAATCATTAATTGATTAACTTGATTGTAAACTAATACATCCATCAATGTTATTAATTCTATATAAAAGAAATGATGGAAAATAATCACACATTTATTAAAATATTTTTATTAATTATTCAAAGAACAAAAAAATAATTTATAACTTTCAAATACACTGAATTCTAATTTTGAAGAATATTTTCAATCAACTAATCTCCGATCTTTACATTTCTGATTTCTTGATGTTCAAGTTACATTTCATAACTACTTTTTTTTCAAATAAGTCGTCAGATAATTTGTGTGACCTAGGTTTATTTAGCATAGTTGCAAAAGAAAACATTCTTTCTACCGAGCCAGAGGACGGCATTGGTGTATTGTTCTTAATAAACACTTTGCCTATAACAGGATAACTTCGTAGAAGCTCTCGTTCTTGGCTTCCCTCGGCAAAAAAATTGAAATTATCATATCCGCTCTCTTTTTATCATCAACTGATTCCGCTTCACTGCCAGAGTCGGAATTGAAATCAAAAAACTCGTCTTCTTGGTGGCGTGTGTTATTGGCTGCATTGTTGACTGTTAAAAGCTCTGGGATTTCTGATATTTCCTTCCTTACGACTGATTTAAAAATGTTTATACACTTCTTTTGATCAGCTGCAGTTAGACATACTAGCCACTTTTTTTTAAATCTGGGGTAACACAGAGCTGCAACGGCTGCATATTTACTAGTTTCACTCGAAAGAGTGTAAAACTCTTCAAATCTTTTCTCTACGCTTTGTAGATATTTTTCAGCAAGTGGTTCACAGAATTTTAGATTTGGAGTAGTCGTGATCTTCTGTAATTTCTTTTTTAGTGCATGCAGGCAAGGTAATAATATTCCATAAAATGAGTCATCGCCCTGCAATATGTCCAAAGCAGTTGCAACTGGAGCAGCGCATTGGCAGTATTCCTCAATATATTGAAATTCAGAGTCTCGTAATGGATTTCTTATACTAAGTGCTCTAGCTAGTTGAGAGTAACTAGTTCTGATATTCAATATATTTCTCAAAGCGTCATAGTAACTATTCCATCTAGTTATGCCAGGTCGTGTTAACGTATGTCCAAGAATGTTATGTATCACCTCAGCTGATTTTGGGCGAGCAGCAGCACTCCATAAATCGTTACATTTTTCCATTATTGTGGTATGCAATTTTCCAAGACATGTCGATTTATCAGTCAACAAGGCTTGGACGTCCTTACTAGCAATCAAATTTAAAGTGTGCGCATTAAACCTAAAGTGAAATAGTAAGAAATTGTTTTGTGAATGGTCGTCTACTATATTTGCTTCTAACAGAAGATCATCATGATCATCACCCTCACCTATGAAGACCTGGAGAGATTGGTCAAACCCTGATTTGTTCCCAATATCGACCTCTTCCTTCCGAAATAGACTCATTACACATAAATTAAGACACATTCATGCACACACACACATACGCACACATACTCACACACCTATGCAAACACCCACACGCATATAATGCATTTGCTCGTACCTACATATATTCACATTATTTTTTAACGTATTATTCTTTTTGTAATCTATCTCCTGTGTTTAGTATAAATTCTAGAACGCTATCGTCCTTTTCCTGAGGTGGGCGTTAATTCCTACGACACAGTATTTTACTAATGTAGGTATTATCGCACTAAATGTTATTGTCATACTGTGTTTTTGTTCAATAAAGAATTTATTTATTTTTTTTTTTTTTTTTTTATGTTCGTGTTCCTGTCTTGTGCCGAACTCTCCTTCAGTCACTTCGAGTTCTTCTCCACTTAACTCGTTCTCGCTACTACTTGGACTTGAAGATTCATTATCTTCATCATATTCGATTAAGGATGTCGTATTTATTCCGAATATCTTGAAGGCTTTCACAAAATTTGACCCATTGTCAGTAACAGAGCATACTATTTTAGTGGGGTCAATATCAAAATCTGAGTATATTTCCAGAAGCAAATCTTTTATGCGGTCAAATGTATGTGCCCCTTTAAATCGGCGACAAGCTAAAGCTGCAGAACGCCTCTTATAGTTATTATCAATCCAGTGCACTGTAACACCTAAAAAACTTCTTTTCTTCCCTGACCATATATCAGCGGTGGTGCACAAATATTTCACAGCAGCTAGGTTTTGTTTTATTTCGCAAATCAGATCGAATGATTGTTTAGCTACTTTTTTTCTGAGAGAACGTCGCCCGGGTATCTTGATTCCACTATTTGTCACATTTAAATCCTCCATCATCTTAATGAAGTAGGGGTCTTCCACGGCTCGAAAAGCAATCATTGAGTTAACGAAATAATTTACTAAGTTACGGTCAAAAGTTTCTTGAGTTACAGGTGTTTTCGGAGTTTGCCTTGAAGTCAGAACTGTATTATTTTTATTTTTCTTTCGCTTATTGTCTTTCATATATTTTTACATTCCTTTTCTGTGTCAGCGCCATGCTTCCGTTTTAAGTGTCCCAAAAAGTTAGATGTCGTTTTGCCATAGCCCTTAACTTTTTTACTTTGATGGTCCGAACACTTCATACAAACTGCTACTGTGTTCTTGTCTGTGCATTTGTCTAGTAGAAGCTTATAATAGGTACCGTCAAATAAAGCAGAAGCAGAAAGATCTGATTCCGATTGCACTGTTAAATTCTCGGAATTGTTTCCCGACACCGACGGATCATTTGAAACACCACTACTATTAGTCATGATCACAATTCATGTTTGTTTTTAAGTTACTCACTGAGTGAAACAATATCACAAAATGTTGCAAAATCTGGAAAAATTATCCCCAACCGAGTGCAAGCGAGCGTGTGTCAGCCAGATAGTGTTAAAACGTGACTGTTAGTTCCAAAGTTAAGAAAATTAATGAAAAAAATAATACCGAATTCCTATTTATATAGACTAGACAGGTAAATCCCGGAGCGGGAAGCCCCCTTGTAGTACACAAGGGTATTCCCCAAAATATATGGAAGATTCTGCACTAGGTCCATACATACTATTGAGGGCTTCCCCGTAAAATTAAGCATACATGAAAAGGTTTGCCAACTTAAAATCGGCAGAAAAATCGGGAGAACAATTAAATAAATAAATGAGTAGTTAATAGTTAATCAAATAATCAAATTAACGATTAAAATTAATGATTAAAAGTCATAATCAAAAAATTTGATTACGATTAATTAATCATAATCAAATTTTTTGATTATGATTTTTAATCATTAATTTTTAATCGTTAATCAGATTAACTTTGGGCCTACACTGGCCTGGCCCCAAAACAACAGGATACTCACACAGGTCAGACCCAAAAAAATCAGACCTCTTCAAGCTACACTAAGCTACAGCATATTTTGCGGAGAATATAGAGAAGGATAACGTAGTTCCTTACACACAGTTTCCTAAATCCTCTACCAAGTTTCCCTAGGGACCAATGATCTGATGACGGTCCACGTGGAGGTCAGTACTTCCCTATTTGAATCGGAATAATTTTTTTTTTTTGCGCGGAACCGTAATTCTTTTTCTGAAATAAAAATAGCCTAAGTTACTACTCATTATACCATCAGCTATCAACCAGTAAAAGTCCCGTCAAAATTGGTCCGGCCGTTTCGGAGATTGGCCGGAACAAACAGACAGACAAAAATTTTAAAAATTGTTTTTTTGTTATAGGTACCCTCCTGTTATCTGTTGCGTCACCCGAAACAGTTCAATAATTACAAACAGACACTTAAATTTTATTTATTTGCATAGTTATAGGTAGATTTATATAAAATAATTTAGTATTCATAAAAACATTTGGCTTTCCTAGAACATTATTATCGTAAGTAATAACTTAAAAATACGTATACATAAATAAATTCATAAACAACTAGTTTTTAGTCAGTCCCAAAGGTATATCCAGTCTTGTCTTTAAAAATATTTCTATAATATTTGTCCTGTTTATCCGAACCACCTCTGGTACCAGCTCCTCTGTGTGGTGGTGGTGGTGAACGCGGCCACTACGAGGCTCTTCCCCATAGGGTCCGCGTAAAACGAAGAGTCCGTGGTAGGAGCCTTCGATGTAATACTCTTCGTCAGCCCGTCGATAAGGAACCCCTTTTGAAGGTCTATCAGTAAATCACGTCGCGGGTGACGTCGCTCCCATTCCGTTGCTTGAAAGACAAGATTTAAAAGTTATGTTATTATTTCCTTTATTTCATTTTGTATAGGTACATATTATTTACATTTCTAAATATTTTTATAAAAACATTTAAAAATATAAAGATAGTAGCCCATCGGCATCAGGAAAAGGGTCCAAGGTGCCGGTGGTCAGGGCTCTAGAGAGAGGAACTTCTCTCACTATGCGTGCCGTGTCCAGGAGTACGGCTTTCTGGATCAAGCCCTTGACCCAGCCGCGCAATGAGAGCCTCCTGAGGTGTTGGTCGAGGCCATTAACCGTAACGATTATCGGTACAGTGATTGCAGAGTCCACGTCCCACATGTCGACAACCTCGTGTGCTAAGTCTAAGTCCAGATACTTGATTTTTTTATCTTTCTCAGCTTTCACGAGATTCTCGTCATGAGAGACAATCAATCAATCAATCTTTATTCGTGAACACAGGTATTACAATAAAGGTCTTATGTTACATACATTTTAGTCGAGCTGTATGTCCTACCAATGAAATTGGTGTACAAATAAATTAGTTTTTTTTAGTAAAGTGTGAATAAATAGTTAGTGCATGTCAATGGTAAATTATATAAAAGGGGTAGCAATGTCATATTTTATCATATTGTAAATAATGTCAATTAATTGTAGTACTAATAAATAATTAATCAATTATAATTTATTTTTACATGCATGTCAATGGTAAATTATATAGGGCTGGTACATAATGTCATATTTTATCATTTAAAAATTCTTCGATGGAGTAATACGTCTTATCTAGTAGAAATAAATACAACTTACTTTTGAATTTGCGGACATTGCTTTAGTGTATACCCTTGGAGCCATTACAAAAATACTGTTTCTGTATAGTGCAGTATCATAGTGTACGAGTAGTATCCGACTGTTTGTTACCGCTCACAGACTAGTTACTTTAGACCTCATGCTGACTAGTTACTCGAGCAAATTTATGTAAATGTTATTTTTGACGAACATAGACGTTTCATAGATGTACAGCGACGGCATAGTTAATATTTTCGTATTTTAAAAAAAAACGGTTTGCAGCCGTCTGTTATCTGCAAGCGACAGCAATATCAACAATCATTGCACGGCGCTCTCGTCGATCTATCACCACAATATCAGGCTGATTGGCTACAAATAGTCCTGTCAGTGGTGATAGATCGATCCCAATCCCAATACAATGTGGCATGACCATTCTCGAGAACTGGGTCGGGCACATACCTGTAGTATGGTACTTCGGATTCCACAAGGTTGTACTGCAAGGCAAGTTGCTGGTGGATAATCCTAGCCACTAAATTGTGTCAGTGCAAGTACTCGCGTTAGGAAGACGAGAACAACCGGAAACAATATGTCGGATTGATGTACCGCGACGGTGGCATGCCTGACAGATGTCAACCGTACCGTCCTTGACAATGTATTTCCGATTATTATTCGTCATGTTAAAAGTTATGTTTATTATTAAACTGTTTGGTACTGAGTTCCACAATCTCTACTACATTGTGGACCTCCCTGCCGGGGTGTTCCCTAGTACCCATACCCACTAACTTTCAAAGCAAGAGTGAACAGGCATCTCCTGGGTTCGTTTGTTCTATCGTAGACCTCATCCATTGCTTTCTACCAGGCGAGATCGAAGTAAGGCCAATTTACTATCACAGATAGATAGACAGATAGACAGATCGTATAGGTGACAACAGGTGATTTAGGGAGCCATTATTTCTCATATCAATCCGATGGCTCTATACCCATCATACAGCTTAATCAACCTTAATGTTCTACTGCTGGGACACAGGCCGCCTATCTTCAAGAGAGAGTGGGCTGTAATCTAACACGCAGGTCTAGTGCGGGTTACCACTGGGCCACCACTGCTCTTCACCGGCGGAATTGATAAGATTTATATGATGGCCCCACCCATCATATAAATCTCATCAATTCCGCCTCTCAGAAAAATGCAAAAGCAATTGTTATTGACCGAGTACTTGCATGAACTTAGCGGAAATCATTACATGCCCTTGATGAATATAACAGAGATAAGTAATAAACGAGTAACTACAATTAATTAAAAATATCTCACTTGTAATTACTGCTGCTTTTTGTATGGATCATTAATAATATTTATGTGGTTTTATAATGAACTTATATGGATTTATTTTTAAGTGTAAAAGATGTCTGATAATGATAATGATGAAAATCAACACTGTTAATAGTGTTAATTTTCATCAACCCACCAACACTGTAGGTACCTCTCAAATGTCGAATGAACCCCGTGTTATGCAAAATGCACTCGAAACGACTAAAATTATAGTCGTGAAAACCGTTGAGTGCTCACATGCAAGCGGCGTCTAGTAGGCGAACATTTGACGGATTGAGTGTTGATTTTCATCATCATCACCAACACTATTAATAGTATTGATTTTCATCATCATCAGTTGAACTTTGGCGTCCACTGGACATAGGCCTCCTCCAAGATCAGCCACAACCAGCCATAACCAGTGTGTTTCCCACATCCAGCGGATTCTTGCGACCTTCACCAAGTCTAACGTCCATTCTGTGGGGGCCTACCCTGCTATATTGGCTTTAAAATAATGGTAATGTCTATCATAGTAATATCTATCATATTAAAATCTATCAGTAATATATATCATGGTAATATCTAGTATAGTAATATCGATTATAGTGGCTTACGACAATAAGGCTCCTTATCAGTGGTCAGCACGAAGTAGGGTCCATTTGCGCGCGGCATTCCGTTCATCCCGATAGCCTTGATGCCCATCTCTGAACATGAATCGACTCTGTCACAAGCTGCTTCGAGACTGGCATTAACCCTGGAAGGAAAAACAGAATCAAGATCTCAAAGAGAAATGGCAAGAGATGATTATTTGGGAACGTTAATGACATCAAAAATATTTTTAAAAAGACATTTGTAAACTAACCCTTCGTAGGTCAAGTCCCATTTGTGTCCTCTGAAACTACAGTTGCGGTTGATCAAGGACTCAGTGAATAGCAGATACGCGCGTCCATGACTGCATATGGCTTGCTGCAGTTCTGAAATAAATCGAATTTGGTCAAGTCCCTACTAACGATATTAGATATATACTTTTTAACTATATTGTCCCATTGCTGGGCAAAGGTCCATAGTAGTGCATACCGTATGAAAATCTCTATGATGCTACATATTATAAGAAATCTAACGCTACGAGCTCCTTAGCTTTTGGGATGGGTCATAAAGAGCAAAACTGTTATGGGGAAACTGCGACTTACTGGCTGGCGAAAATGGCAAAAGTCGTGACCACAAGGACTTGGTTTCATTGTAGCAGCCCGGCTGCTTCATGCCGCCATTTGGATAGAAATCAGCATGACCTGAAACATATACAAATAAAACTGATCATTATGTAGTTCAAAATCGTGAACTATTTTCTAAATGACTTAAAAAACTCGAAATTGCTGACTTGAGTGGCCCTTGATTCCTTTAGGAAAAGCACTGGCTAATAAAACTACCGTAAGTACGTAATAATGGAGAAATCGGTACCGTTACGGTCGGGAAAACCGAAGCCGATCCTTGATAACAATCGTCCGTTCGTGTGGATGACGTCCACGTAGTCTGCATCAGTGACATCTAAGCGCTCTGTAGGGTCGGTGGTCCTGAAGCAGGGCTGAGCGGGATCTAAACCTGGAACAATAAATACATGGAAGAATAAATACTCGGTAACAAAACAACCTCGACGTGTTTCTGGAAATATAAAAATCTCGTGGAAGTTATACTAGTTCCTTAACTAAACAATTTTCCAGCAAGGTGACTCAGTGGAATGTGTTTTATAATACTGAATCTAATTTTATCGCAGTCCACTGCTGGACATAGGTCTCTGCCAGGCTGCGCCACAAAACCCTGTCCTCCGCCTTCCGCATCCAGTCTGTCCCAGCCACCTTCTTAAGGTCGTCGGTCCATCTAGCTGGGGGGCGCCCCACACTACGCTTGCCGATACGTGGTCTCCACTCCAGGACTCGTCTGCTCCACCGTCCATCGGTCCTTCGAGAAACTTGGCCAGCCCACTGCCACTTCAGTTTGCTTGCTCTGCAAGCTATATCGGTTACCCCGGTTCTTTTCCGGATAACTTCATTCCAGATTTTATCCATCAAAGAAACTCCAAGCATAGCCCGCTCCATAGCCTGCTGAGCGACCTTGAATGTTAATGCTAGGGGTAATTAAGAGTCACATAAGGAGACATGCTAACCTGTTATTCTTGCAATTTTTCCCAGATGATACGACACATACGATGCGATATGGGCTCCTAGGCTGTGCCCGACGAAGTGCATGTCCTTAGTCCTTACCCCAGTCACCGCTATCAGCTGGCGCATGAACCTGGAAATGACAAAATGATGAATGAAACGAAAAAATCTTATGCATTGTAGGCTGACTTGCATGTTGAATTCCTTACCCAACAATATCGGATCCAACTCTTCGCGTGTTCGCCACCGCTCGCCAATACTTCCACGTGTTCCCACCTCCACTCCAATCTACTGCAATTACATTAACATCCGCCTGAAAAGAAACATATCATTCACAAGAATGGTGAACCTATTCAAAATGTACAATATTCGATGTCAAGATGATCTGTCTTTATAGTAGATGAAAAATATGCATAAGAATGATGGAAGTCAACGTACCCATGCCAAAAATGCCCGAGCCATATCATTGACCCAAGAAGCGTTGCTGTGACTCATAAACCCATGGACTATCATCACCGTCTTCCTGTACGGCTTGAAGTCAACCCATTCGAGGCCGAACTGTGGACCCGGGAAAACCTGCAAACAATTAATCTTATAGCGTACGTTGTTCATGTCTCAAAATATAAGACACAAGTTGTAGTCAATCCAGCTAGGGTTGCGGGATGTTCGAAAGAGTTACCGTGGCCCCGGCACAGGCAACAGAAGGAACACAGGTGGGTTTTAGTCAGTAAAAGTCTGACACGCCCTCCCGCTCCACCCAGAGCGGGAGAAGTCATTTGATGATTTCCCATCCACAAAAAAAAAAAAAAAAAATTGTAGTCAATATCAAGTTTTATCTAGGTACTTATATTTTTGTTCGGCACTTCTCGTGGACTAAGTTCGTTATTAACTAGCTCGACGTGCACTGAGACTGGGAACTTCTTACAATATTCATTAAAGAAATCACAACGACTACTCCCACCTCTTGGTAGAGGCGTGCTCACCTTCTTACCTAAACATCTACAGTGCCACAGGGAAATGACGATAATCACCATACTTGGAAGACTTTGACTTAAGTATCAGCAGACTAAATGAAGCTTCGACCATATCTTTTGACAGCCTATGTCACCTTTTAAAAAAAAATTTTCGGTGGGAGGAGGACGGGCTTGTGGCTAAGTAATAACAGCCACATGGGGCGATCAATCAAGTTAAGCTACGCTTGCTGTGGTTGGTCCGTGGATGGGTGACCATCTTTACATACCAAGGCCCCGCCGTGCCTCGGAAAGCACGTTAAGCCGTTGGTTCTGGCTGTAATTCGTGGATCTTTGACAGTCGTTACGGGTCGTCAGAAGCCCGAAAGTCTGACAACCAGTCTTACCAAGGGGTATGATACGCATTAGGCAGTCGCTCCATGTAAAATACTGGTATTCAGCTGCGTCTGGTTAGACTGGAAGCCGACCCCAACATAGTTGGGAAAAGGCTAGGCAGGTGATGATGATCCATAAAAAATGGTGTCGACAAGGAGCCGTATACAGGTGATCCAAATAGTGAAGTTCAAAAGAATAATCTAAATTCCTCATACCTAGGGTTTTCGAAAATACCCAATGTAGGTACATTTATATTCCGCGATTTTTGGTAGTATTCGAGTTATTATTTTTTTAGTAAGTTTTCTGCCGGCGGATCTTCAAAAATTCATATATTTTTTATAGTGGGTATTTTTAAGTATTTTTTTTTGTGACATAATTGTCTTGAATGTTACTTTCATACTTAAAGTAATAAACTTCGTATCATTCCTGCTAGTTACTCAAAAAAGTATCGATAGCAGGGATTTAAGTTTTTAGTGAGATAGACTCAAATTTTAAAAAACTGGAAAACTACAAAAAATCGCGGAAATATAAGAAACAAAGCGCCAATGAGAAAACATTTTATCCTTACCTGCACCCTGGTCGTCATATTGCGCGACGAGAAGTAGAAGTGCGTGTTAACAGAGTTGGATGAGTCGGGCTTCATGTTGAAGATGCTCATAACGTGCCGCGACAGTGAGCCTAGGCCAAAACAGTCCACGATGTCGGGCACGGGAAGGCTGGTCGTGGTATCCTGAATAATTTGACGTCATCAATCATGGTACCATCGCGGACATTTGCGGTGAACCACTTTTCAACCTAATTTGCGGACAGACGCCAGCACATCAACCTACCCGAAACTGTCAAATTTTCCCAATCAACCTTGAACCTAATGCTTTAGCAATAAAATCGAAAATCTATTAAAGAAATTTGACAGATTGTAGTAGCTTGATGTGCTGGCGTCCATACATCGTTAACGAACTTAGATTTATAAATGCGAGAATGTAAAATATTGTTTTCTAAATAATCAATCAAAGTAACTGTATTTTCTTACTAATGGAGTCGAAAGACTACAATCAACATTTTTAAACAGTACATCTAGCAGATATTCTTTCTTTAAAATAAAAGGCAAAACATCATACCACGGAGTCAGCATGCAATAAAGGATCGTTGAGGCCTTCTCTAGTGGTGCTGGTGTTCGGCTGCATGTTCATAAACTCAAGCAAGTCTTCTGGGTTTATGTGATTCTCCACTGCGTAAACAATTTTTAAGGTTAAAGGTGCTTTGAAAGTATGTATAGATCTCCTAATTTTAAATTGCGCACTCCGATAGAATATTTTCCACAGAACAACGATAATAATTTCATTCAAATATTTCAAATGTTTACGTACGTAAAGTACTTAACAAACAGTGGTGACGCATAATTTTAAATTATATTATGTAAAAATTATCTATCATCAGCGTTCCATCGTCGTCGGAAAGAGAGGTAAATGTAATATATGTACCTATATGTAGGTAAGTATTCCTGGGAAAATGAAAACTAAGTAGCCATATTGGTTTTGATTTTGATCCCGTTTCCCCCACCAAAGAGGATTAGGCATTTCCAGTCGTTTTTATTTCAGTAAAGGCAAGAAAAATTAAAAAAAAAAAAAGGTGGTTTCGTCTAACTACGCGGAGCCAACCCGCACTATTACTTCGTTTTCAGATTCTTATCTTTTTGCTCGGCTCCTAAGTGTTATAGCATAATGTTAAATAGCCTTTATCCATCCTCGAGAATTGGGCTACCAAAATGCGATAAGAATTTTTCAAATCCGACTGGTTGTTCTAGAGCTAAGTATTATTTTTGTTCACAATTTCAATGGTTAAATTGTTTTGCTCGCAACCCTAATTATTTTTCTAAAATAAAAGTAGCCTAAGTGACTCCTTATAACATCAGCTATCTACCAGTGAATCCCGTCAAAATCCGTCCAGCCGTTTCGGAGATTAGCCGGAACAAACAGACAGACAGACAGACAGACCGACAGACAAGCAGACAATAAAATTAAAAATAGTTTTTTTTTTGTTATAAGTACTGTAAGTATATACTTTCATATGCATTTAGTAAAAAGCTGTTATTATCACATTACAAACATACACTTAAATTTTATTTATTTGTAATGTATAGATTTATAGTTTTTAGCAACCTATTAAATTAATATTATTTAGAAGGTCGCCCATTGATTACATTTTTCAAAAAAGTTTCTTTTCATTTAACATTCTTAAAAATTTGGCTCCGTGTGAACGAGAGAGGTGACAAAATCTGACAGCCCTCTTAAAGAACTTCGTTCCAAAAAAAATTCTTACGTTTATAAATGTTTCTCTTTTTATTTGAGCTACATATTCGTAAACCACTACTTGGTAATGAAACAGCAGTGGCAGGAAGTTTTATAACATCATTAACATACAACAAGTTGATTTAATACGTAAATACCTACTACAAATTAATGAAGCTAACCCAAGCAATGTATAAAAAAAAAATTATTATCCATATGAAAATGTCGATGAACATACATAAAAAAATACAAACAGACGAACATAGAACCTCCTCCTTTTTGAAATCGGTTAAAAATGGGTCATCTGTCCACGCTGTTTGTTCAAGCGGGGTGTCAGGTGACGCGTAGCCATCGTACGAGGAAGTCACTGGACTGCCACCCTGCATCATGGTTGCGTGGTCGTTCCGTGCGTCCTTGGATCAAAACGAGCCCAGTTGCCAAGACAACGACGGCTCGACATTTTCCTGACCTCGACCAAGTAATGCCGAGAAGACATATTGAATAAGGACAGTTTCTCGCGAAGTATCTTGCTGCACGCCAGCCTTCGCACGCGATGCGCTCGTAGGTACAAGTTGGTCTACAGACTGTTTGCGTCGCCGCGACCCTCGCAAAATCGAGTCAGCACCATTGCAAATAGTTTTGCCAGTTTATTTTAAACCCCCAGTACCTATTTATTTTTTAATTCAGTTAGCAAACGAGACAATTTCTAATCCCGGTGTTTTTGTGCAAATTCAAGATGTGAACACCCTGTGTAAATGTTTACCTTTACAACTTCAGTCGTTTATATCGGCTGTTTGTAAGTAGATATTAATATTTATGTGTTCTCACACAATAACTATCGTACTGCATCATGAGTCCGTGACATGCCATGAATAAAATTAGTGTCTTACAATACCCTGACTATAGGCACTACGTCACTACGACATGGCTTATTACCCGACACTTTTTAGGGTTCAGTACTCAACAAGAAACCCTTATACTTTCGCCACGTCTGTCTGTCTGTTTGAGGCTTAGCTCAGAGATTCTTAGTACTAGAAAGCTGTAATTTGGCACGGGTATACATATTAATCACGCCGACAAAGTGGTAAAATAAAATCTTTAAAAAAAATTGTTAAGTTTGTTCTTGGGATAAATTTATCCCAACTACGGAACCCTTTGTTGTGCGTAGTTTTTATGAGCACTGAAAACGGTATTGTGAGTTTGTAACTCATGTTTAGCGGCAGATAAAATTAAGATTGTCTGATTTGTCTCTTTGTACTTACCTTGATTGTTTGTTAAATAGTAGATACGTAAGAACCTACTTTTACACTAACCAACCCTAAATAGGTTAGGAAAGTACTCGACCATAATGCACAGAACAACCAGAGGGGCAATTGCGTAACATACTTACAGTAGTAATCGGTTTCATTTTGACAGTTTAACAACATTCATTGCGTTAGTTATATTGAGAGCAGACAAATTTTTCGAACCTAAGAAGCAGTGGATTAGCAATTTGCTTCAAAATCATACAGATTGTGACTATTGTGAGTGATAGTGTGACGCAATTAGGGTGCTATTTAGTATTTCCGGTATCGCATCGACTAAAATCGTTATTTAATTTCAGACCCTGATTAGTGTAGGTACTCAAACGAATAGAATAAGGGAAGTCGTGACATAGGTAATATGAAACACTCGCGGTATTTTCTCGGAAAATCCCCAGGAACACTAAGAAATTATAAATATTGGGTAGGTACTTAGTTTAACCTAAAAAGTGAAAAGCCAACAAAACTGCTTACCCTGTCGAAAACACAGGACAAAGCAATATGATTGCAGTCGCATCTTGAATTATCATCATTTCACATAATTAGGTACCTACGGTTAATTAACACTAAGTTCCAATTGACATTTCGTAAATCTTCACATAATTCCTCACTTAAAAATAAAAAGGTCTCTATTTATTCATACACGAAATCTCTTAAGGGGTCATTGTACTGAACAACCTTTACTATCGGACAAAACCTAAAATCGCGAAAAAAAAATCTGCTGTTTCCTACATTTAAACGAGTTAGGCGAACATAAATGTACGGAACAGCTATTTTTTTTCGCGATTTCAGGTTGGTCCCATAGTAAAAGTTGTTCATAATGATGAGTACAATGACCCCTTAAGAGATTTCGTGTATGAATAAATAGACCTTATATTTACTAAAACTACACAGGCACGACTTTAAACTCTTATGATTAATCCTACACTGCCTATAATTACGTGAAACTAAATTAATTCGATTGTTGTACCTGCATGTTCTTCTTAGCACTTAACTAAGAAGTTAAAAATTATCTGCACGAAACGAAACACATGCATAATTCAGACGTTCCCTCCAAATTACGGTAGATTAACATTCATATCGTGTTCGAGTGTTAAAATTGTTCAATAGTAAGTAGGTAAAACAAATAATATCTAATAATCAGTCGCCCAACCAATGTTCATGTCAAGGGCGACTAATGAGGTATTGTGGACAATAATATAATATTAAATATTCAATTAAGTAGGTAAAATAACTTACATTCATCGGTAGTCACCCACGCACGTTGAAAACTTTCTTCGATATTTAACAAAAACAAAACACTAATCAACAAAACGTAACGACAAGAATGCTCCATTTTTGAAAAACTACTGATTTTTGTTTTTAATTAGGTACTAAAGGCAGCCCACCAGTACTGACGTGACTGTTCGTGCAAAACTGTATTTATTTTTTTAATTTATTAACTATAATTATTGCACAAACTCGGGCACGAGTGCGGCGCTGCCTGCCTTGACATTGACAACGGCAAACAAATGCTTTTATACAGTGATTCGCATGAGACGCCTAGGTATTTAAAGCTCTCAATATCAGCGTCCTTCAGGACATCGAGGTATTGGCATGATATTATAATTACTCAGCAAGTACTTATTGTCTGATTAATAACAACGTCAGCCGAGACCTCAAGGGAAACCCCTAGGCCGCATAAATTATTAAATTTCGAACGATTTGCGAAAAGTTCCAGAGTAGTTCTGACAGGAAGTTAACGCGAGATAAAACGGTTTATGAATCACTAATGTGAATGACTGATATCGACCCCCATTTCTTATTGTTAAATAAGAGAGTGGTTATTAGTCAGAATATTCTTAGAAATCTAGACTTTACTTTTATTGGAACGAAGTTCTTTTACGCGGCTTGCGGTAGGAGTAAACTGGCAGAAATCGTCACGTAACGAAAAAGCGTTATGTTATGCCCGTAAAAAATGTGAGTTTCAAGGTCTCAAGTTTCAAGTGTCATAACCATAAGTTATTGTTTTTTTAATACAGAGCCATCCAGAACTCATAAAAACTTATACTAGACTAGGTGCGCCGTATGATACACAATAGGTATGCTATTTGAAAAATTATTTTTGCATTTGATAGCCTAATTCTCGAGGATGGTTTAGGCTATTTAACATCACGCTATGAGCCTTAGGAGCCGAGCAAAAGGAAAAAATTCGGAAAGAAGTAATAGCGCAGGCGGGCGATGCAACGCGGCGATTCTTTGGAGTTTTATTAAAATGTGGCTGTTATTTTAGTATATATTGTATACCTTACGACTTCCACGCGAAGAAATCGCGGGGCACAGCTAGTTACAAAATAATGTATAGATGGTTCTGTATTAATATAACGTGTAACTGAATTAATATAACGGTCTAGTGGTCGCAAGCGCTACTGCTGAGCACGAGGTCCTGGGTTCGATTCCCAGGTCGGGCAAAGTGTTTATTGGGTTTTTCTATCTGGAATTTCTCAGTAGCAGCCCAAAGTCTGAATTTGTGCCCGGTAGATGGCAATAGGCTCGCCCCTTAATACATGGGACCTCTTATAAACTGACGAAATGTGGGTGTACTATAGGTACACCTCTGCCTAACCCTTCCGGGAAACAAGGCGTGATGTTATGTATTAATACAAGCTTAATATACAGCGAAAGAAACTTCGTTCCACCCCACGACACCTCCCGACTTTTTTTTGTTTATGTTCGGGTTAACGTAATAAACAGAGTGTCTTGCGGCCGAAGAAGGATTTTAAAATAGAATATAAAAAGAAAACTATTTGAATTGAACGCTAAAGGACGAGGGTAATAGAGCCCACAGTTAGAATTTCTCAAACACTGGTTAAATCTGCACAAGGTAGAAGAATCGTATGTGTCCGAAACTTCAGGTGTTTTGTTGCCACTACAATTTTAAAAGCTATAACTTAATTTTCTTGTGGCTATGGACTGAGAAGATTTAATTCAAGTTATTGATTCCGACATAAAACGGGATTAGCAGAAATTCATAAACGAAAAAAACGGTGAGCGTGCAGAGCGTGCATCCTCGTAAAGACCGATTCAGGGCCTTTCCAAGTGCCATAAATCGTGACTTGAATTTACAATCCCTAGCACGAGTTCCAAGAGGATAAAGCTATTATTGGCCCACACTTCAAGAGTCACTAGTGAAAAGTTTCCTCAAAAACTGACATCCCCTTTGGCAACATCGCATGGCCTCCGCGATCACTAGGTTTGATCCCCATAGATTTTTGTCTATGACAAGATAATAAACATAGGAGCAAAGCGTTCTATGATTGACATCATAGGGCAATAAATAGATAGGGCCTATCTTTCCGAGGGTGTATATTAGGCTATTAGAATATTTGTCTTGCCAGGGGTATCTTGTTTTGCGGGATGTTCGAAAGAGTTACCGTGGCCCCAGCACAGGCAACTAAAGGAACACGGGTGGGTTTTAGTCAGTAAAAGTCTGACACGCCCTCCTGCTCCGCCCAGAGCGGGTGAAGTCATTTGATGATTTCCCATCCAAAAAAAGGGGTATCGTGTTACCGAGTATTTAATTGGTTAGGTCAGATATGCAGTCGCTCCATGTAAAATACTGGTACAGCTGGATCTGATCAGACTGGAAGCCGACCCCAACAAGGTTGGTAAAAGGAGAGGCAGACGATGATGGCGGTGACGTTTCTATCACCAGAATTCAGCAGGAACTAGCAATGTCTTCTATTTTGTAAATGTACCGGGAGGTAGCTAATGCCGTATCAAATATATGTATGGGGCGCCCAAGCTACAGGGGCCCCGACGCGGCGACGTGTGTAAGCAATAATTCAGAAATATTATCCAAAACCTCAAATTCTTGATACAGGGCCCCTTTAGGACTAGCTCCGCCACTGAAGGTAATGAAGAAATGAACGATGAATGATGATTGATGAGGGGGTTTTAGTCTAGGTAATGATGAGTATGACGTTTAAAATATTATCTGAATACGTAGGTACCTCTCAGCTCACAATCCGTTTGCCAAACTTTTTCAGCGTGGTAATTGCTTGTCCACTGGGTCGGTATCGGAGCGTACGCAGCATACGAAGCGTCGGCATTTACAAAATCTCAGGCGCAGATGTGGCGATCCAGTGCACGCACTACCATAGAAATCAATACAAAGCAACAAATCGCGTACGCTACGTAAGTACGCTTCGATTCCGACCCAGTGGACGCGTACCTTTATAGTAGGAATCGGTTTCATTTGACAGTTCCACAACATTCAATGCGTTATTTATGTTGTTGAGCAGACAAATTTTTCGAACATATGAAGCAATGGATTAGCAATATGCTTCAAAATCATTCAGATTCTGATTGATAGTGTGTTAGGTACGCAACGGCGCAGTACCTACGGTGCTGAGCATTCATTATTTCCAAAGCGTTTGTAAAATAAGGACGTGTTTACCAGTGGAAGTTTACCAGCAGATATAGGATTAGGTAGCTACTTCGGGATTGGAAAGAATCAGCTTTGCCATCCAACGTGGCAATGCTGCTAGCCTTTTGGGCATTTTTCCCATTGACAGCGATGCGGACGAATTTTTTGATGCCCAATGAGCTCTTCCTCTTTTTTATTATATACTTGTACATAATATACATATTTTAGTCTTAGTTTTTTAATTACAATATACAAATATTGTAATTAAAAAAACTGCCTAGCCTTTTCCCAACATGTTGGGGTCGGCTTCCAGTCTAACCAGATGCGGCTGAATACCAGTATTTTACATGGAGCGACTGCCTATCTGACCTTTCCAACCCAGGAACTGGGTAAGTAATACGATACCCCTTGGTAAGACTGGTTGTCAGACTTTCGGGTTTCTGATGGTCCGTAACGACTGTCAAAGATTTACGAATGACAGCCGGGACCAACGGCTTAACGTGATTTCCGAGACACGGAGGAGTCTCGGTATGTAAAGATGGTCACCGGTCACCCATCCACGGACAACCCCGGCAAGCGTAGCTTAACCTGATGGATCGACCCGTGCGGCTGTTATTACTTAGCCACGAGCTCCTCGATATTGTAATTAATATTATACTTAAATCGGGATTAGTTAAATCTAGTTACTGATATTTATGTATCTAGTTATAGGAAGTACGCCCACACCCACAGCGGATATGGCCAGATAAACGATATAAAAGTACTAGACTAACTTATCCAGCACATTACAAATGAAAAATGTCAACAATGGTGACGCACGATTATTTATGAACAATCTACCTACATTGCTAATTAAGTTCGGTGGCAGCAGAGGATGCAAAAAAAACCGATTTTATTTATAAGAATTTAATTAAGACAAAAAGTTACAATTATAACATTAATCTAACTAATTACTAAAAGTATTGTTCAGTCGATGATTGACCAAATAATAATTGTATGAATCGCGGAAATCCAGTGGCTCGCGTCCGGTGTCAGCTTCGCGACGACACGAGGCGGCACGTGTGCAGCGTCAGCGTTCCAGATATTGCGCGGTGTTGTTACCGGGTGAATTCAGGGCGATGTATACTATAGCAATTTGCCTCGGCTATGCTTGCGTAACACCTCCCCCCGAAGAACAGCGACTATTGAAGACCTTGGTCGTAAATTGCGCTGGGAGATGATCTGTTCTATCTCTTTGTGTCTCTGGTATAGCGTAGATGATCTGCGGTCGAACTTCCTTGTCATCGGAGGATTCTTTGTTAAGATCAATCTGTTTCGGGTAACATCTTCGATAAATGAAGTATCCAGTTAGTGCACATGCACTGAATAGTAACACATAGAGCGGTATAGTTGTATGATAGATGCTGCTATTTGAGTGTGTATTGAACTGTATCGGTGACTGCAGTGAAATCTCCTTATTGGTAGCGTGCAGATCATCCAAATTAATAGAGTTGAGATTGAATAGTGGGCGGGCCATTGCGCTGGGAGTATCTTCTTTAGGAACATCTATTATCTTCAAAGCTTGACCTTTCAGTCGATCATTGGAGTTTGAGATGGTGAACTCTGCTGTCTGGATAAAACAGTTGTGAGGAAGTATGGCGAGGTAACTTCCTTGTAGCAACTTGTGGAGATCTTGTTCGCAGGATAGCCGTACTTTCGTCGGAGTCGGGAAGCTGATGGTGTAGTGGCGGTCATCGAGTTTCTCGTAGGCTGGGTTTTGAAGAGATATGGTGACTGGTTTGCATTCAGGAAGTCTCTGCTGCGTGGTGATGAGGGCTCCAATACAGTCCGGCGACGTTCGGCTTTGTATATTGTGTATCTCTTCACATAGATACCCTTTAGTGGACTTCGGGCATTCAGCCTCTATGTACTTGAAATCTTTCGGATGGATTGCAAGGAATTGGAAGTGAGGGACGAGAATTTCGTGGTTTTTGTTAGGAACTATGGATATCTTGTATAGATCATATGTCTGGGGTAGAATAATCGGGAACTTGTAGACTATAACTATTTCATTACCTATATAATAAGAACCTAGCTGTATAACGTCATAATATTCTCTAGCTCCTATATCTAATACCTTATTACTACCATATAACCTAGTTAATTTGCTTATTATAGATCTAATAGTATCTAAACTAATAACGTCATGGTGTGCCGTTGACGTTCTTATAAATGCTAGTACGTTCTGCAACTTCGATATCTCTCGCGATAGCCTATCAACGTTATCGCTAACTATTAAAATGGTCTGTCCTAGATGAGCATATTGAATTAACTCTTGATTTCCTTTATCCAAGCTCTGACTAATATTTCTGACCAAGGCTGTTAGTCTGTTCTGATTGTCTACCATGCTATCTACTAATTTAGAGTGTTGAGTTACCCATGTTTTGGTCAAACTCACGTGATTGTTGAATTCTGTTAATAACTGGTTTTCGTTATCTTGAAGAGATTTTATGGCATTATTGAAATGTACTGCATCTGTATAATCAAGGTTACCGGTTATACTTTTAACAACAGAGCCGAGTCCGTCTACGAGGCCTCTTTTAGAACGAGTAGTTTCAAATGACTGCAATTGGTTAAGTACAGATTGAATCTGATCTTCTAAGTATTCAATATGGGGCTGGAATAAGGAAAGGCTTCTATTATTAAGGTCGGGGCTTATTTCTCTTAATTGGTTATGAACGGTATTGACCTTATCCTGCAATTCGTGAAGATTTATATGTTGTAAAAATGAATGGTAATGAGATACTATACTACAGGGGCCTAATTTAAAAGGTAATACACCGGGGCCATCGTCGAGATTTTCAAGTTTTATCTCCTGTGTCAGGGCCGAATACAGGAGCAGATGAAGTACTAGGAGGGTCCTGTAACAATTGGGCACTTTTAGGTACTCTTTTTAACCTTGATTTAGCAATAGGTCCACGCTTCTTGCGCGTGTATATATGTATTGGTAGGTTAGCCATGACAGTATCGTGCGTGTAGCGGGGTACTATCTTTTGGCGAGAGGCAAAGGGATTTTTCACAAATATTTGTTGTTCAGGCGAGTACTGGTTTTCTGTCTCTCTAGATTTATTACGAGAATCTATTAAATCTTTGCGTTGGGTCATGCTAGTTTCGTGAATTAAGTTGTAAGCATTAGTCATTTTGTTTTTATGTTCAACTGTATACTGCTGTAGCAGGTGGGTAGTTAGATCTATGTCCAATGGGTCTCGTGGGTCGAAATGTCCAGTAATAACGTCGATTGGTCTGCATCTCGTCAAGCTATGTATAGAGCTATTGTAAGCCAAAAGGGCGTAATTTATTAAATTTAAAACGGATTCATTCTTTTGTTGCACTTTCAAAATACGTAAGTGTTCCAAGATTGTTGAGTGGAATCGCTCGACAATTCCATTTTCGTTAGGAGCATGAGGTGCTATTTTGTGGTGTTGGATTTTATGTAGTCTTGTGAACTCGGCGAACAGTTGGTTGGTGAACTCCGGTCCATTGTCCGTCACCGCAGTGTAAGGTACTCCGTGATGGGTACAGAATTTTAATAAACCTTGAACTACGCTTACTGCTGTCCCGTCCCTTAAGAAATAGGCTTGAGCGTATTTTGAGAAAGCATCAACAATAGTTAGAAATTTTTCACTCTGAATAGTTAGTAGATCTAGATGGACGGTTTCGAAAGGCTTACTAGGTGGAGGGACAAGACGAAACTGTTGTTTTATGGGATTGCGGTCATACTTGGCCTGGCCGCATACTGTGCACTCGTTAATAAATTTAGTGATATGCTCTCTCATTCTAGGCCAAAAGTATTTGTTGGACAGTGCCAAATAGCACTCATTTATGCCTCTATGATTTGTTTTACCGTCGTGATATTTATTAATTATTTCTTGTTGTCTTAAATACTCTCTTACGTTTTCCAATTCCGTTTTTGCTATTGCGAGGTTCATGGCCGAGTTCTTAAAAGTCTTCTGTATTACGGGAATAACTTTATATATTGCTAACGGTGGATTTATTAGTAAGCCTGTTTTGATTTTGGGGTGAACATACTCTTTAATAGCATTAATGACGTCTTCCTCCAGATTGGATTCCGACAGTTGAACAGCGGTACGCGTGTGCGTTTCGAAGGGTTTTGTGACTGCTGGTCTTCCTTTGATGTCGCCTACGATAGTAAGTACTAGCTGTTTAGTGAATTTGTTGAGTGGTTGCTCAGTAATGGGGGTTTCTAAGATGGGATTTTCAGCGTCGGTATGGACTGTTAAGGTGTTAGAGTCGTTTGCTGCCTCTGAGGCTGTAATTGTTCTGGACCCGTCAGCTGATTGATTCCTTTCAGACAGGTTTACAACTATTGAACTTGCTTCTTCATTATGGAGCTCTAAGCGAGACAGGGCATCGGCATTGGTGTTTAGTTTGCCTTGCTTATAAACTACTGAAAAATCGTATTCCGATAACTTTAAACGCCATCTTGTAAGTCTAGAATTGGGTTCTTTAAGGCTCACAACCCATTGTAGAGGCTTATGATCGGTGATAATTTTAAATTTTCTGCCAAATAGATAGGGTCGAAAGTACTTGCAAGCCCATACAATAGCTAGTAACTCCTTTTCAATGGTGCTGTAATTAAGTTCGCTTGAATTTAAAGTTCTGGAGGCGTACGCGATGGGTTTATCCGAACCCATTGGACCCTGCGATAACACGGCCCCTAATGCGACATTGGAGGCATCAGTGGTCAATAAGAACTCTTTAGTAAAATCCGGGTATTGTAAAATTGGGTCATTTGTCAACAAGGTCTTACAGTGCTCGAAACAGCTGACGTAATTTTGGTCACAAACTATTTTAGATCCCTTCTTTAAGCATTGGGTCATGGGTTTTGTGATACGCGCAAAATCCGGTATGAATTTCCTATAATATCCGAGGAGACCAAGGAAACGTTTGATCTCTGTAGTAGTTTTAGGTAATGGGTAATTATTTATAACACTAATTTTGTCTGGATTTGGTTTAACTCCATCTCTACTAACGACATGTCCTAAAAATTGGGTTTCTAGCTTCAAGAACTCGGACTTATCCATTTGTATCTTGAAGTTGGATTCCCTTAATTTTTTGAAGACCTTTTCTAAATTAATAATATGCTCCTGCAGGGATGTACTGAACAGGATAACGTCATCTAAATACACTAAGCAGATGTCCTGAAGGTCTCTTAGGATGTTATCCATTACACGCTGAAACGTTGCCGGAGAGTTTTTCAAACCCATCGGCATTCTTAGGAATTCATAATGTCCATTTTCTACGTTAAAGGCAGTTTTGTGTATGTCAGAAGGGTCTAACTCAACTTGATAAAATCCACTGGCAAGGTCGAGGGTGCTAAAATATTGACATTTGCCCAACTTATCTAATATGTCTGAAATGTTCGGTATGGGGTACTTGTCATCAATAGTTTTTTCGTTGACTTTACGAAAGTCTATCACAAGGCGCCACTTGGTCTTACCCGAAGCGTCTGCCTTTTTGGGGACCACCCAAATGGGAGAGCTCCATGCAGAATCCGAAGGTCTGATTATATTTTGCTCGAGCATTTTACTAATCTGGTCTTTAACTTCTTGTTTATGGATGTATGGGTATCGATAATTTTTAGCATGGACAGGGATTTCGTCAGTCGTCTTAATTTTATGCTTGATTTTGTTCGTAAATGTTAGAGGTTCTCCTTCCAGATAAAATACATCTGAATACCGTGCGCATAAAGCTCTTAGGTTTGCCAATTCTTCCGGATTTAAGTGGTCGGTGCGGAGGCGCGTTAAAACTTCCTGTGTGCGGTCAGATAATTGCTGTACATGTTCACTCTGTACGTTAAATAGTTCGGCGGTAACGGGACGGTCCATAGAAAAGATTACGTCATTAGGCGACTTATTGGAGATTTGTACCCAACCTCTATTGTTTTTTACTGTGGTCAAGCAATCAGATATTAAGCAGTTACTAATTTCCTGGTCAGGAACGAACACCTCACCATCGTGGGAGTTTATGGGCAATCTGACTAACTTAGATGTCTGAGCTGGTATGATTTCTTCGTAGAGATTAGCATTGCGAGAGTCATACATGGTAATGGGTATCTCAGTATTTCTGGTGATTAGTTTCTTGTTTCTTAAGTCAATGTTAGTACCCCATGAGTCCAATAAATCGAAGCCAATAAGGCCATCAAAATACTTATGGAAATCTAGAATGAATAGAGTTACATCGCCTTCTTCTTTGAATTCGGGGAAACTAGGTAAGGTTATTGAATAGTTATTTTTATAAACGTTGCGCACGTTGGTTACTTCAAATGGGTTATAGTTAAGAGGCACATTGGAAAAGTATTTTTCGACAGCTTGAGGTGATATGAACGACTGGTTGGCTCCAGTGTCTATAAGAAACTTTAAAGGTGGATTATGTATTCGAATGTACCCGAGTTGTCTCTGTATGTTAAAATTTACATCTATTTTGGCTTTTCTGATTTCGGGACCTCGGGAAAATTTCCATCCGGTTTCCGATTTTCGTTTCCGGATTCGTCTGCGTTTGACTTAAGTTCCTCTACCACTGGAACTTCATATTGCCCATAGTTATTGTAAAAATCCAGGTACTCTTGGTAAGCATCATAGTCCTGGCTATACGCGGCATAAGCTAAGTCGTAATAGGGATCAAATACGCAGTCATAGTTATTAAGTTCGCGTGTTCTGAAATAGTTGCTGCATAAAATTATTTAATGGTGAATTAGTATTGGGCTTGGAAGGCTGCTGATTATTATCTTTCTTACTAGACCCGCCTTCGGTGCGTTGTTGCATATAGAGGGTATTAAGCTCTTCCTGAACGAACTCGAGCGCTTTTTCCATCGTTTCGGGACGCATACAACGGACCCTAGAACCTAAGGGATCTTTTAAGCCACGCAAGTAACATTGTAGGGTTAGTTTCTTATAAGGATCGCGTTTCGCTGTGACTGTAGTAGCCACGTTTTCATGCAATGTGACGTATGTCATGATTGTACTGAACAGATTCTGGCAGCGCTCGTAGAATTCTTGTGGGGTAGAAGACCCCTGAGTTTGCAATGACAAATCATTATACAAAGCGGTCTCGTCGCGATGGTCAGCAAAGTTGTTAATTAGTGCATTTCGAATGCCAATCCAATTTTCGGGAATACCGTTGGTATTTATCAGTCGAGCTGCGGAACCCGTAACCTTGTTTAATATGCCATTTATAAGAGCCAAGTTGGTTAACTCATTACCCGGTTCTGTCTTGAAATATGCAAGTACCAGTTGGTCACAGAGATTTACGAAACGGGTTAACACGTGAGGGTTACCATCAAAATCAGGCAAAACCTTAAGCGAATTAAAAATCTCTCCTATTTTGTCGTGTGACATATCTGCGTCCAGTAATGCTGGTTCACCTAACCGCCTAGACTCGTCTATAGTGTTTAGCCTATTCGATCTACTACTACCTAAACTAGGGTTACGCGACTCTCTTGGATGGAAAATCTTGAAACTATTATATAAAACACTAAAATAAATCGTACACACACAATATCTATATATAAGATGCGTTATTGCAAAAAGAGATACTGTAAATGACAGGTAAGGGTCTGGGTTAGAATAAAAATAGGATAATAAGGATTTGAAAGATTCAAAGTACTTACAACATAGTTTTCTTGCCGAATCGATGTCTGGATTCACCTCTGCTGGCGCCTCACAGTGTATATAGATTCAGGATTCTCGAGAATCGGTAAGTCACGCGGGACTTCGGTCCGATTTTAGGGGAAATCTTGACGCGTCACGTACCTACTATACCTCGAAAATCCTACCGGCTGCGCCAATTAAGTTCGGTGGCAGCAGAGGATGCAAAAAAAACCGATTTTATTTA
Source organism: Fissipunctia ypsillon (assembly GCA_947568875.1). Taxonomy (NCBI): domain Eukaryota; kingdom Metazoa; phylum Arthropoda; class Insecta; order Lepidoptera; family Noctuidae; genus Fissipunctia; species Fissipunctia ypsillon. The sequence continues at coordinate 10,026,400 of OX387645.1, read as the reverse complement.
TAAGAATTTAATTAAGACAAAAAGTTACAATTATAACATTAATCTAACTAATTACTAAAAGTATTGTTCAGTCGATGATTGACCAAATAATAATTGTATGAATCGCGGAAATCCAGTGGCTCGCGTCCGGTGTCAGCTTCGCGACGACACGAGGCGGCACGTGTGCAGCGTCAGCGTTCCAGATATTGCGCGGTGTTGTTACCGGGTGAATTCAGGGCGATGTATACTATAGCAATTTGCCTCGGCTATGCTTGCGTAACATGCTTTACAATAAAGGCGGTAATCTAGATCATAATAATACTTAGGTACTACCGACAAACGCCAGGCCTTTACAAAGTGAAAAATAACTTTGATTTCAGAAGTCGGTGTCTTTGGTTTCGTATTTTCGTTTTTTGCCACCGACTTCCGAAATCTTCCGAAATTCTTTTTCACTTTTTATCATAGTTGTGGTCCGTAGGTACCCCACACAAATTCGAATACCACTAGGACTGCTATGTAAATTACAGTGACAGGAAGTTTAATAACTTAGAACATCATCCACATAAACTAAGTGGGAAAAATACATCGAGTAGTCAACCTTCTTTGAGTTGTCAACCTCCTTTTATTTTCATCGGTTATAAAGCTTCAACTTTAAACTTCAACTTTAAGGTGTAAAGGCGTCTGTTTTGTCGATAGTACCATGACCTACTTCCCGAAGACAATTCAATAGGATAACGACAATTAATATAATATTAAGTTTTCAGTTAAATAAAAAACCGGCCAAGTGCGTGTCGGACCACGCACAATAGTGGGTTCCGTAGTTGGGGAACAAACAACTTTGGAGTTAAAATAATGTTCTCCCATACATGTCACGGTCAAGACTCCAACTGCAAATGTGATAAAACTACAAATAAACGATTTTCGGACTTTTCTTTTTAATATGGCTGTGAGATCTTGCTTCTTGCCTTTCAAGATTCTTGGTAGCGGAAAGTACCCTATAGTAATTAATAATTTATTAAATAATAATTAATTAAGTTAATTTGCGAGTATTTTTAATTTATTTGCGAGTATTAAAATATGTCGCATCAATGGCCGTATTATTTTATTGCGTTGACTTAAAAGCTTTTAGAACTCCAAGGGACCGTAGACCTACCTACGTATTTGATAATTAATTTCAACTTGATACCTCCACGCGTTCCTAAGAAAAAGGGTTTTCACAGACAGACACACGGACTGGCGGACAACGAAGTGATCCTATAAGGGTTCCGTTTTTTCCTTTTGAGATACGGAACCCTAAAAAAAAAATCTAATAAGGTGTTATTATGTGACGATGAACGATGATAAACCGTGACTCTGCACTTCTGCAGCTCTGCTCCTTGGTGATAATTAGCTTCTGCCCGCGACGTCGTCCGCATGTCTTGTTGTAACATAAAATGTATATCCTATGACACTCTAGAATACTGCAGCTTCCCATTAGTGAAAGAATTTTCGGAATGGGATCAGTGTTCCGAAGATTACCCCCTGCATAGGTACAAACTCACAAATTTTACCTCTTTATAAATAAATAAACATCTTTATTGCAGAACACAAAACACATTTTTTTTTAATACAAACAAAACTATAAAATGGCATACATACACACAAACTCACGCTACATAGCCTTAGTCAGAGGAGCATGGCCCATTGTGTACTAGGGCATGGTCAATCTTTTTTTCAAGTTTACGGATTTACAAAAACAAAACAAGAAAGGAGACCCCATTCAGATTTCAATAACAGTCTGATATTTAGATAAACCAATACTACAGATTAAGTATTGAATACATTTTCATCCTAGAATATAAAACTTGTATTACCACAAAAAAATAACGGAATTTTCAAATGCAACATGTTTGCCGCTCCATAAAATGTTGAATATCCATCACAGACTACATAGAGATACTACGTAATTATATCCTTATTCAATAAGAAAATGAGAGAAGCAGTTGAAAAAGTGTTACAAGGTGTAAATTGCTATATCTACTAATTTGGCAATTATTTCCCTAAATAATGCTAGGAACACACGCAGCGACATTAGTCTTTATTTTATTAGTATCTGCGTGTGGACGCGAGATTTTGAAATCTATAGCTAGTCTCCGGCGAATAAAGTCGCTGCATGTCTACCTACCCACATGCAGCGACACTAAGCAACCAGCATCGGTAATCGGTATAGACAATTTTAAAGCTGAGCGCGCAGATGGCGCCACCTAAACATAACATAAAGCAAAATGTCAAAACACGACTTTTTTTATTTTTCGGCTTACTTTCATCCCTATTAATTTTTATGCGTGGTTAAAATAGTGCTAAAAGGTTAAAAACAAGCTCATTGGTTTTTCAAACAGATTTATTTAACTGATATTGAACTACTTTACATTATGCTGTTAAAAGTAAATACCACTTAAAATATTTTGTTTATACCTTAGCTTTATACACTGACTTGTAAAAAATCCTTCATCCTTCTTCCTTGTCTTCAATCATCAACCTTGAATGTTTTGTGATTTTATACAATATAAGTAGATCTACTTTGTTTTATTTTTCTAATTACTCTTCTCTTTTTGTATGCACGTGTTTCTGTGACAAATACCCCTATACCGTATTTTTCTTTCTTTCTTTCTTGCGACTGTAAAGTGCTCGTGACAGTACCCACTGGACTAAGAGGGGACAGTTGTGGTGCGCCATGGGTCCTGTTGCTTGCGAAGTTTTTTAGTATTTTTTTTTTCCGTGCATTCATTTTCGTTATATTATTCGGAAACAAAAATATAATGAGAAAATTAAATGCAATTTTTAAATTGATTTATTTCACATAAGTAATTATTATTTCTTTCTTCGTTTTAATCACACGAAATAATAACCTCCTTCTTTTTTTGAAGTTGGTTAAAAAGTGAAACATTTTTGGTAGACATCACGAAATTACCAGTAGCAATTTCGGTAGAAAATGCTATTCTGTTATTGGACGAAAATCGCAAACCGTTCAAACAGCCTTCAAAGTTGCTTCAAAGTTCAAACGTATGGCCGTTTGAAATCTCCTTTGTGAATTTGTCAACAATCATCAATAGTTTATTGTTAATCTTAACTTTATTTGACTTGTAATTTTATATTTTAAGCTAGTTTAAAATGGCGTCCTTAAAAGAAGACGAAAAGAAGGAAATTCCGGAAATTATACATGATCCCCAAACGAGCTGCACCTATCAGAGGTTACGATTTTTTGGGAAGGTAAGTTTTCCTCTAATTCTTATAATATTATCATTGGCATTTGTTTTTTGTGAGTACGTTCGAAGTAAAACAGTATAAATGAGCAATTTGTGTGATTTGAATACTCAAAAGCTAATAAACTTGAAACGGTGTTCGCACCTGTTAAGTTAGAAAAACCTAAATGTATGTAACCGTTAAAATGTAATAAATTGATTACTCATTAGCGCTATGGTCAACTGTATGTATAAAAGGTGATTATAATTATGTTCTTATTTGCTGATTGTGAGAAAAACCGTAATAAAATTGTCGGTTACATTTCAAATTCAGCACAAGTTGGGCAACAGGTGCACCCTGTTAACTTTGCTAACAACACGATTGTATAATAATTACACGCTTTGGGGCTTCATCACAAGCTTATCATATCTTGTGTGTTTACTGTAAGTTTTAGTATGTGACAAACTGCAAACTACACCTCTTTTTTGAAACCCAAACTTACTTTTATAGTCTTAGGTAAACCTAACCGTTCTTGTAACTTAAGGCTCAATAAATTGCCTTAATTGAAACTTCTATCAAACATAAATAAGGAGAAAATAATTACAAACCATGTGTCCTTTAGACAGGAGTATAATTATTATGTTTGATTCACTATCATACCATGTAGGAAGATTAAAATCTATAACAATCAGCTGTGATATGTTAATCAAATTAGAACTACACATCTGTCATACTATTTTGGGTTGCATTCATCAATATCACAAAACTCAATAGATATGCAGCACCCATTATCAAACTACACACTATCTCATACTCCTAATTCATGCATTTTTAGGGTGGCTTTGCAAAATGCTATGAGATCCAAGACATCCAGACCAATCAAATATGGGCGGGGAAGATAGTTTCCAAGAAACTGATGGTGAAGTCAAGCCAGAAGGAGAAGATGGCTCAGGAGATCTCTATCCACCGCTCTCTGCAGCACAAGCATGTGGTCGGCTTCCACAGCTTCTTTGAAGACTCACTCAATATCTACATCATACTTGAGCTGTGTAAGAGACGGGTAAGTCATTGAACTTGAATCTGTCAATATTTTATATTTTGTCTGTTAAGTGCTCTGTCTTTGCATCGTTTGGTTGGAGAGATGAAGTGATTAGATTGATTCCCAGTTTTATCTTTTCATAGATTTATTTCTTATGTTTATTTCTCTTGCAGTCAATGATGGAATTGCACAAAAGAAGAAAAGCAATCACCGAGCCAGAGACACGGTTCTACATGCACCAGATACTCATGGGGGTGCAGTACCTGCACAGCAAGCGCATTATCCACAGAGACCTGAAGCTCGGCAACCTGTTCCTCGATGATGACCTCCATGTCAAGATAGGAGACTTTGGACTTGCTGCTAGAATTGAATATGAAGGTTTGTGTTCATTGACCAGGTAATACAGTAAACAGGTTCACAGACTAACATCAAAACATGAGTAGCTTAAAATATTACCTACAGCTACGTTACAACAGTGTATAACAAAACTCAAGGGACTGATATTTTTTTTTTTTTCGTTTTGTGGAGTGAAGAAAGAGTCACATGTTTTAGGCAATTAACAATAACAAGCAAGGTGGTTGTGTGACCTCAGGCGCTATAAAGAGTGTATCAGTGTATGAGTTTTAAGGTAAACCAACCAAATTGAACTTATTCTATGGTATAGGAAGTTTTACATTATATCAAATGACATTATAAAGAGTTTACACTGTATTATTTGCCAGTGATACCCAAACTAGACAGTTAGTCTGTTTTTTGTTCATTCTTGGGGCTTGAATTAATAATTTACATACTGTTTTATTCTAATCAACTTTGCCTTCATGGTTCGTTGACCTGAACATGAATTACCATATATGTTGTGTTTAGGTTGTAGTGTTTAATTATAATATGACCATATTTATTGTGCTACCTCATTTTGGGAAACAAACATGACTGTAAACTTAAACTTATATATAAATTATAAGGCTTGGTTTGTGCAGCAAACTATTTCTCTCAAAACTATATGTGACATCATTACAGTTAACAGAGAAAAATACTATCATATTAATACTCATTTACCTTCCAGGAGAGAGAAAACAGACACTTTGCGGCACACCTAACTACATAGCGCCGGAGATACTGACAAAGAAGGGGCATTCCTTCGAAGTGGACATCTGGAGCCTGGGGTGCATCATGTACACGCTGCTCGTCGGCAAGCCGCCGTTTGAGACGTCCACGCTCAAGGATACCTACAAGAGGATCAAGCAGTGCGAATATAGGTACTTATAAGAAGACAGCTACTTAAACCAAAGTTTTTAAAATTCTAACAAAGCTTTTTACTGTAGCATTCTACAAGGAGGTCAATGATCAGTAAAGGATGAAATGAGGCAGTTTAGGAAAACTTGGTTGTCTTGTCTTAAATATTTGTTGATGTTTCTTTAAAATTATGTATTTTTGAAAATGGCCATAGTTTGTGCATTACTTTATTTGAAACTCTCAGTGTTGCGACTGTGAGAGTTGTTGATCATGTTAAAGAAAAGAAAGAAAATATGATCACTTGATATAATTATGCCATAAGTTCACACAATATTATGTTGAGCTCATTCTATCTTGTAGGTGAATCCAATTATACCTGGCAACGCACATAATTATGATAAAATGAAATTTCAAATAATAATTAATCAGCTATTAGGTCCAATATAATCAAAAATTCTTATTAGGCGTTACCATATTACTTTTATTGGCGCCAATTCGAACAGGGTACCACAAAGTAACGGTGAATGCTGTGGCGGCGTTTACGCTGTTATTGATAATATTGTGGTTTGGTAGAACCAATAACACACTACATGAGTTCTAATGTGAAATTAGTAACATTAATCATAATTTGTACAACTAAGTAAAGATCATAATGTATTCTTTGAAAATAGTTATCCTTTTCTACTAATGTTGAGGAAGTGGAGATTGCACTTGGTGAAGTGCTATCTAGTTAATTTTGTTAAAGACTTTCCTCTTGAGTCTGATCCCAACATCTTCGTAAGAAACACCGCTACTAAATATTTACAAACAAATTAGTTTATCAGCCCATTAAACCTGCCATACGAAATTATTGTAAAATAATAAAGGAATACTTTGTATTGTCAAATAGCGAGGGAGTGCACCTAGCGATGAGCGTATGTTGCACGGGGCCCTGGCATTCGTTGGGTAGTCGGTATGCGCGTGCGTTAGTCAACGATAATACCGTCAATCAACGCTACAGGTTACTGTACCAATACCTAATACGGTGATGGTGACTCGCCTCGTATGCAACGTGTAACAACCATGGACACATATTGTTGCTAATTGGCGAGAAAGGCAATTAGTATTGTTGCTTATTGATGTTGTGCATCTAGAAGTATGTGACTTCATTTCATCACTGTTGTGCTAATAAGCTTTTGTGTATTTCGTGTCTAATTTTAAATGTTTATCATTATGTCAACTTAAAATCTTTTACTGTACTTTCTCTCTTAAATGGTTAATCAAATGACTAATACATAATACACAGAATTAAAGTTGCACCCACCACAAAAATTCGCCTGCACTCTCCCAAAAAGACACACAAATATCAATAGAAACTAACTCGTCACAGGATCCCGTCATCGCTGCGCAAGCCGGCGGCATCCATGATCGTGCTGCAACTGCAGTCGAACCCCGCGCGACGGCCGTCCGTAGACAAACTCCTGCAGCACGAATTCTTTGCGGCCGGGATCATGCCTGCCGCGTTGCCGCTCTCGTGCCTCACCACCGCGCCCAGGACCGACCAGCTCGAGGGAATCGCGCTGCACCGCAGACCTCTCAACGAGGTTAATACTAACGGTAAGGATACTGATACGAAAATTGATGAGCGTATAATGGTCAAGTTCTTCATAGTGTTAGTAATAAACTACGCTTTATGTCCATAAAAAGGTCGTCTGGTGACTATTAGCGAAAAGACCATCGTATAGTTATAATATTTCATTCTACAATCACAGCCTCTTGCAGTTCACTGCTGGACTTAAGCCTCTCCCATCATCATTCATTAGTATAAACAAAAGTTCATCAACTTTTATATTTCCCATTGAAGAAAACACATACAAAACATTTAAAGGTTTAGATCACGTGGCGATGGCAGTGGACTCGCCAGTGAAGAGCAATGTGAACGCCGCCGAGCCTCGCGCCGTCGAGCCAACCTCGCACCGACAGAACCTTATCGCACTGCGCGATCAACTCAACTCGCTGCTTGTTAGCAAGGTAAGAACTTGAGACCAACCTGGCTGGCTGGCTGTTAGCATTATGTCTGTATTCCTCAAAGGGCTAGGCAGTGGTCTATACTGCCTGCCACAGTTGGCTAGTTATGTTATAAGTGTCATGTCGCTCATGACTGAAATTTGGACTCATTTATTTGCATAAGTTATCGTAATTGTAATTGGAAACAATCATCTCACTTATCATGTTTGACCCAAAAACTTAAATCAATGGAAATATTTCTAATTTTCATTGAAGATCAATCAAAACGGTAACTGCTATGCAGTATTGAATAGCAATTACCGGAATTTGGCAAAAAATACTGGTATAGTGTATACTATACCAGTATTTTTTGCCAACAAAAGCTACTTTAAAACTCAAAATTCTTTCCACAGCTGAAATGCCGTCCAGAATGCCTGACAGATGAGCTGGGCGACCCCGCTGCGCAACCACTGGTTTGGGTGGGCAAGTGGGTAGACTACAGCGATAAATATGGCTTCGGATATCAGCTGTGCGACGAGAGCGTCGGCGTCATGTTTAATGATACCACCAAGCTTATCATGCTGGCTAATGGACTGTGAGTTATGTGTATACATATGAAGGCAAGGCATTCCGTTATGGCAAGTCGCGGTACTTTGCAATTGATATTGGTTACAAGACTACAGTTTTCTGTTACTTGTTGACAGATTTGCCAAGAATACTGGTTTGAGGTTTCAACTAAAATTGCCAATTCCTACCTCTTGTTTAGTACAGTACAAACTTACTGGCTAAAGGGTACATAAATTTATGAGGCATTTGCATGTTTAAATATGCAAGAAAAATAATCTGTATGCCCATTACTAACAGACTTCTATTTCAAACAGGAACGTGCACTACATCAACCGGCAGGGCCAGGAACAGTACATGACGATGCGCGAATACCCGCAAGAGCTCGACAAGAAGATGAAACTCCTCACTTACTTCAGGAGATATATGACTGAGCACCTCATGAAAGCTGGTAAACTATCACTATGCATACACAACGGTACAAGGATATCGCGTGGCCACATTACATTACTTTACAATACAAAACAAAAACCACAGCTCTATCAACACTTACATTAGTGACCGACGAATGTAGATGACGTGCATTGCAGTGTCTAATGTATGGACAGTCGAGCCTGTTCGCTATCTTTATCAGCATGCTGTCGGGGCTGCCCCCCACCCTTTTTTTTTGGTTGGGAAATCATCGAATGACTTCTCCCGCTCTGGCCGGAGCGGGTGTGTCAGACTTTTACTGACTAAAACCCACCCGTGTTCCTTCAGTTGCCTGTTCCGGGGTCACGGTAACTCTTTCGAACATCCCGCGACCCTGGCTGGCATCGGCTCTAGCGGACCCCTTCAATGGGCCTGACATCTCTTTGAGGCGTGCGTGGAACACAACGCGCCGTCGACTCGGGCTTGGTCCTTACCGGACGGCGAGCTTGTCCCGCACCCTGAGCACCAGAGATGCGCTCCGCTTACGCAACGTTGCATAGAAGCAGTCGACGCTAGCTTCGGCAAACTTGCCCGAGGCACTACAGTGTCGCGGCAGCCCCATCAGCGCTCTAAAGGCGTTGTTGTATTGAACGCGGAGGGCTTCGTATGCTTTTTGGGTGTAATTTACCCACAGGCTGCATGTGTACAATGAGGTACAATAAGCTCTGAAAACAAAATATAATATCTGTGACAATGTAACAAATGTGTACCAACAATGCCCCCACCCCACCCGTCAACGTCATTAAAGCGCCAAACGATCCTAGTAGTACTACATTATACAACTCCTCGAGTAAAATAGACATTTAGCAAGCTTACTTTATCCTAGGACTTCTTATTACCTAATTATCCTGAATGAGTTGGTAATGTTTTGTTTGTTAATCTCAGGTGCATCGGTACCAGTGAGAGAGAGTGATGGACTGTCTCGATTGCCGCATCTGCACCAGTGGTTCAGAACCACACTGGCAGTCATCATGTACCTGACCAATGGAACACTACAGGTAAATTTATACTGCATATTTGTACTGCCATTCAAATTATTTTTATTCATTTCATAGTCTCTTTCACAACAATACTTTACCCTGCAATATTCCAATAATCCATTTTCCCCAACAGATAAACTTCCAAGACCACACAAAGATAATCCTGTGTCCGCTCATGCAAGCTGTCACATACATAGACGTCGAGAAGAACTTCCGAACGTTCCGCTTCAGCACGATCGAAGAGCATGGCTGTGATAAGAAGCTTTACACAAACCTCACATACGCACTAGAGAAACTCAACAGTGTATTAGCCAACAAGCTCTGCTAGTCGCCACTCGACTGCCCAACTGGTATAATAATTACTTAAATGAATTTAATATTACCTATGCTTAATTAGTCTCGCGAGAGATTCATGTTCTACGTATAGGGTATTACACTAGAGGTGATTCTACGCCCATTGTTTCAATTGTTAGTTTATTAGCAACATACATGATTTTGTTAAAGTTTATTTCATCTCTAAAATCAATTTCAGGTTTTATTTTTTTTTTTTTCTGAAGAAATACTTTTATGTCCACCCATTTTTCTCTTATTATTTATTCTTCCATATCATAAACTTAGCAATGTTAGTCACAGAGTGCCTAGTGTGAGTTTTTCTACGTAATAACTAACAACTAACTTGTATAGAATTATTGTGATTCCCATTATTGTCGCAAAACGGCACTATTTCGATTCTATACAAATTGTATCGAATAAGTAGAAAAACTCTCACTAGTTACTGAGGACAACATTAATGCTACTTTATTTTATTTTCACTACTAGAGCACTGCTGCTCAAACTTTGGACAATATAGCAAATATAGTCCAGTGTCTCCATCATACATACAAATTGTATGTAATATCTAAGTAGATCTAAAAATAGTGAATATGTATTCAACTTCGCTATTTCCGTGTCCTGTTACCTTAGGAGCTCCACACCATGCGCGGTGCAGTGCGGTGCGTCGCCGTTTGTGTACTTATTTTTTTAATTTTTCATGACCGTACCTCCCATTTTGTAGGAAACGCTCTATACAAACCGCGCCGCGCCGCGCCGCACCGCGCTTGATAATCTGTGGCTTAGCACCATAGGAATTGATTCATAACATGATATTTTTATGGACACCTCGTTGCATTCGTGATTGCGTTAGATAAGTTAAATTTTAGTAGAACCTCTTGACGTGTGGTAGATTGAGAGCACCATGACTGAGGGCTGCGGTGCGAGCGGGTTGCGTTTGGAGTTTTTTTTATTTAGTTTTATAGCTATATTTTTATAACTTGTTTCTGTGCTTCAGTAACATCGGATAAAACATGGTACAGTGCGGCCAAACCAACAGTTGCGAAGGCGTGCAAAGATGTGTTCATTGAATTACGTTGTGATCGCGGCGATCACAGGACGCGCCGGTATGAACCAATCCAGTACCTGTAAGTTCATAATAAACAATTGAGCGCCACCGTGCACGCCATCGCGGACGTCGCGGACGCATGTTGCACGCGTAGGTATGGCCGCACTGTTAGTTGATTTACATAGAAACATGCACCGTCAAGAAGACGTTGACACTACACCGTTTATTTCCAAATTACGCCAAACCTTACAAGCTGGAGATGTGAAGCGTCAGTATTATTACAAATTCGATGGTGTTGAAGCACTAATTCTAATTTGTAAACGAGTTCTCAGGGGTCTGTTACCCCACTGATTGTATAATATAATTACAAACTATTTGACAATAAAGTTATTAGGAAAATTAAACTTGTTTTTATTTTTCATTAATATTTTATTTCATTCCAGCCTTACTGATGTTATCATAATGCCAAATACTCATGTTGCTAATTTGTTCAAAGGCAGCAATGAGTTGATAAAATACAGTGTTTGTATCATACAGTCTTGGCAAAAGTTGGAATGTGTTGATGTTGAATTGTTTTAGGAACTTTGTTGCTGTACTAAGAAATGAGGAAAAACAATAGCAAGAGATACATCAAACAAATGACTTCGCAGAATATCCTTGTGCCTCTTACAGCTACATTATTTATCACTGAGTGTTTGTTTATTAAAATATTAAAGATCATTCTTCATGTTTTGACCAGCAAAAATCTTAACTAATGTTGTAAATAAAACTGAAATTAGTGACTCTTGAGATAAGTACAATCATGTAGACAAATAGTGATTAAACAAACCCCAAATACAAGCTAATAAAATTACAAAACATTTATTTTACAATAAATAATAAGTTACAATTATAATTCGGTGTGTATTGCATGCTGGTGAGGTAGCAGTTCTCCAGGGTGGATGAAGAGCCCCTCTTTGGCTTGCCAGTCGGTGTATGCGCCGTACTGCGAGTTGATCCCGACGATTTCGCCCTGCCCACTGATTGGTCGCCCGAATGTACGCCCAGAGCCTGCAAGGAACCTGTAAGAAAAGAAAAAAGTATTTTGGTAAGGTCTCCAGAATTATCTGTCTCTTAAAAGGCGACTGATTCTTTATCCTAGATTGAAGACAAACATCATTCCCAGGGAGAGAACATTTAATTATTTTTGACCTAAGAAGAAAACCTCAAAAAAGGTGTTCCAATGTAAGTTTAACCACACACCAGTGAACATTCTCAACATGCACACTGACGTGACTCAAGGAGTTCACCAACAAAGTTTGGAAGTGGAGTAAATAGTTCTATTGTATGGCAAAACCTTATAATAATCTATGAGAGTTAGGAATGGATAGTTGGGTGATGTCACATATTGCTACTTGTATTTCATGTGCTGAAAGTTTTGTTGGCGAACATGTTAGCTTTAGATATTTGCACTTTATAAGTCTGCAATCTGCAGTCTTTTAAAATGCAACAATATCAATAAAACTTGATTTGATCTCATTAAAGTTAGAAGGTAAGATACTTACGCCCCAGTATCAACATGTCTAAACTTGACAGGAGTGTCTCTCCTCCAGAAATCATTATTGCACACCACAGTCCAGTGGTCACCGCTGTCTCCTTCACCACCCTCATCACCGTAACATGAAACCTCCTGGTTGCCTGACAGCGGGGATGAGAAGTAGTGGGAGTGAAGATTCTTCTTAGTTGATACATGCTGCAAACGGATGTTGCTGTTGCATTTTATGGGAACCCTGGAATATTGAAATTGTGATAAATCTATCAATTATTACTCAAGTCTTGTCGAATTGGGATGTATGAAGGGATTTATAAGAAGCATGTAGATAACACTGAGAAAGAACTTGTGCCTTAGTAAATGAGGAGCAGCCAAATTATTTAACCGAAACCAGCTGTATTTTCCCACCAACACGAATTATCATGGTAGCATCTTACCCGCGTTTGCACGACTCGGCCATGGGCGCCCGCACCAACCAGTGGCTGTTGTAGTCATCAGCCACATCCACTGCCGTCACTGACTGCTGACCGGAGCCCGAGCCATACTTCACGTCGTGTGAGTGAAGTCGTAATCTCAGGTCCGTGTTTATCATTTTCAAGATAGAGCCGCATGTTACAAATTCTGCTTTTGATCCTGAAAAACATAATTTAGCCACGTTAGAACTCCTAATTATGCATGTTTTAATTCATAACACCTTGGTATTTAATCTAAATCTCGTATCCTCCCATAACAAAAGGCCACGTAATTTTTTACTGGTGACCGCTGTATGTTAGAAATAGGTAACAAAATGATTGGTTACCAACTATACCTTGTGAGTTTTGCACCGACAAAAGGGTGAACAATAGAATAGATAAAACACTGTGAAATACGTGGGAATTTATTGAAAAAGCCATAATTTCGCTTTACAGTTCTCACATCCACACACCGTAGTTTGACTTTTCGTCGGTGATAATGATACTGTCAAAATTGACAAATGACCCCAATGTTGCCAGATCAAAGCATGTTCAAGCCGCTTCACATGAGGCCAGTTAGCGAATCAGTTCTGTTGGTTGGTAATTCAGTAATTTTCAGACCTTTCACAGGCTTCGTGTTTGAATGACAAGTCTGAAGTCCCACTGACGACTGACTGACCGATGACTGTGTGGTTTACTGAACTATCCCAAACAAACTAACTAGCCTTTTGTCTGGCCAGCGTGCAAACCTCGAACATTTTCATTCCCCAACACTTGTTAAGTTGTAATGAGTAGGAAAATTATTGCGTACACGCTTGTTTTTATATGTATCGACGGATCTAATGTGCAAATTGAAAAAAAAAATGCTGTACATATCTATTACAGTCTCGCTTTATTCATGCAGAAACCAATCTGAAACGTAAACAGAGAATACAGGTAGAAAAGTCCTCAGCGTATGCAGTATGAGATAGCGATAGTTCGACATAAGTACATTACTACAGCTACGTGCAATTAATATTGCCGTACTTAAACTTTACCCCTATCGTGTGGGTAATCTGGTACTAATTGAGTCTTTTGATTGTACTACGTCTACAAAGAGTTATTCAATTCATTGTCACCTTTCAGGGGGTGACGTATTTATAAATTTACTTTTCTCTCTTTTTTTTTGAAATAGCAAACTAAAACATCAATTTCATGCGTTTTTGCTTGAAACAGCAGACATTTATTTTGATATTAAAGGGTTAATCTCATAGTAAAACTTTATAATCAAGAGTGCTTTACATAACAGTAGTGTAGCAAATAAAAACAGGACGCGCGCGAACTAAATGCTTCCGGGGTGAAGGTGAAGCGCGAAAACAAATGAATTGTAATTATTATTCTATTACAATTTAAACTAAGATATAAATTTATTTTCACCTCAAAATATAAACAGTATAGTTAGATAAACTCGGCCCGTACCAGTTCACATATTTCTTAAAAATGGTTCAATCGGTAAACTAAAAAAAAGGAAAAGATTAAATACGTTTAGTGGAAAAAATAATCAAGTGCTGGTATCCCTGTCAAGCTATTATCCGACTATTGACAAATGACACGAAGCAACATAGATAATAACCTAGCTTAATATGCCTCACACATAAGTCGGTTAATACAAAAAACAAGTTAGGATTGTATCATCTGTTTTGATGAAATTATCAATCAATTTTGCTTATTATTGACAGAAAATAGTTTTGAGTACAATAATTCTTTGCTTTACTTGCAGTAATAGATACGAAATGCTACTTACCGGTGAAAGGTTATGTTTGGTTGATTTCGTTCACTACGACTTTTACAGCCATATACCTATATAGCAATTCACCATCACTACACAATAAACCTACCTACCTTTTGGAATATCAATAAAGTCACAAATTACACAAAATAAGCGTTTCACAGTTTTTATCAACGAAAATCTTTTAACACCATAATTTGTTTGCCATCTATGACTAGTGATGGCAAACAACAAAAAACTGATACGCAAATAGAGATAGAAAAATATAAAATTAATAATTGACATAATATATAATATATAATTGACATACATGTCATCTCACTTTCCCAATTATTATTATTTTAAGAGCATGTCTACCTCTATTCTCTGTCTACGATCTGAAAGGTTCATTATCTCTGAATTATACTGACAGCTGTCATTTTTGTCACTTTGTTTGCTTGGCAATCAATTCAATTGTCAAAAACTTGCAAAGCTTACTGAAAATTGAACCTGTGTGTAACATTTTGCATTATTACTATCTTTCTAGCATATTGTGAGGATAAAATTGATAAAAATTAAAGTTCATAGATTGTATTTGTGATTTAATCGTTGCTACCTAAAAATGAATAGCAGTGGTTATACTCCTAATACAGGTGTTACAGGTGCGTAACGTAACCAAAACAATACGCTATTGGTCATAAAAAACAACCTCCTGTTCGAACAGCGAAAATTAATTTGAAGGTCATCTTACTTACAAACTGTAATTTTTATTTTCCAGCGCCAATCGACCCCGGCTGGAACGACCCCCCGAAATTTTCTTACAATCCGCAGACTACACCAAATAAGCCGCGAAATATTTTGAATAAAAGAGTGGCTTTTCCCTTATCAAGCGCCACGTCTAGTCCTGTTGCCATGCCCCCTGCTGTGAACATACCACCAATGCCTGCGGCGTTCCCTCCTGCACCACCTGTTCAGATTCCAAGCATACAACCACAAGAAATAGATGTGGACAGTGAGAATACTCTAAAGGAAGTGAAGGGAATACTTCTAGAGCTCTTGGACAACAGCAGTGAGCTTGGTGCCAAAGCAAATGATATCGGAAGAAGAATAGGGGTGATGGAGGAAATGTGGTCTTCTGGGAAACTAGATAGTAGAATATTTGTGCAAATGAAAAACCTGGCATATGGTGAGCTCATAATCTTTTATCTTTCTCTTTTTTTAAATAAGCAAATCTTTGGAATTTCTTGTGAATTCTTTAGCTACCTTTTATTTTTGTTTGTAAGTAATTTAAATTGATCTCTGTAAATCATGTAATATTGTTTTTGTGAGATTACTCACTGACCAGTTGAGTCATACTGTTATTGATACAGCTAAGACCTACATTCATGCACACTGAACATCTAGAGCATTAAGCAGTGAACATTTATGTAATGTTCCATTACTTTCACTTTCAATATTAGTTATGTAACCACATTGTTAACCAACTCTGTGTAAACAATGCCTTGTCTTGTTATTTAAATAAAATACAAATTAGTTTAGCCTTTTCACAGTTTCTTACTTGAATTGTAAGCCCTTAAAAAAAAAAAAAACAATAATACTGGTATAGGTACTTACATACTATATTGCTGCCAAAACTTCCGTATTATTAAGTTTCCTTTGGTCTTTGCCAGCAGAGCACAAAAAGGCATTATAATGATGATGTTGATAAATCTATAATTTATTTGTTTCAGCGCTCCGGGATGACACTCCCAGGAAAGCAGATGACATACACAGAGAACTGATGATTGACCATGTGAGTGCTGTTGGCACATGGATGCCGGGTATCAAGCAGTTAATACACAACTGTATAGCTCGCTCAGAACTGCTCTCTATCGACAAGGAATAGAATAGAATAGACATAAGAACTCATTTCCAGCTGCTATTTTCCATTTCGCATTTTGAATAACTATAGTTGCTTCCATTCTTGCTTTACCCATTGTATGCCAAAACGTGGATCCACAGGATGCACAATGGAAATTTTATTGTGTCTATGATAGTGGCATACAAGAGCTTTTTAATAATTTTTATAAAAAGCAGTGCAATGAAGGATGCTTTTTTAGAATGTTTTTTTAGTATAGAGTAAACTTAGTTTCTCTCATAATAGCCAAAATACCTAATTATTTTGTAGAAAAAAAAATATTTAAAAAATACATATTAATATTTTAATTAACCCTGCAATAAAAATTAATACTTATCATATTTTTAAGGAAACTATTGTGATGTTTTTATTAAGTTAAACTTCTAAGTATGCCATGTGAAATATGAGGTACAATATAAGCTGTGTTGTGTTGTGTTGTAAAAGTTGTAAATAAAATAAAAATACTATAATTATATATACCAATACTTTATTTGTTCTTATTTCTAAGTAGTACATAACGTAATATTCCTGATTCTGCACATTTTTTACGGTCACTTATCAAAATTTAATAATTATATGAGATGTACTTGATTATTCTTTGTACTTCACTGAATTATAGTTTCCGCGAGTTTATTTGCAAATAACCTCTTTTTTTAAGGTGAAAGCGCCAGGGTAGTCCGCGAAATTCAAATTTTCTTACGTTTTTTGCAATTTGCAGGTCAGTATTAGGTTGTATATTCGCGACCGTAGCAAATACGTATTTACGGAATTATAATCATTAAAGTCACCAATACAACTCTCTCAAGACCAAGTAATTCTATTGAATGACTATTTCATGAAATCTTAACATTTCAGGATTATACTAACGTAAGGAATTGTATTACTGATTCTAAAATTATAATCCTGTAAAATTACATATTTGTTACGGTCGCGTATCATACTTTAATCAACATACATCCAGACATTGAGCTGCAAATTACAAAAATCGCAAGAAAATTTGAATTTCGCGGGCTACCTTAGCGCTTCCCCCTTAAGTTTGTTAAAAAACCTTATTTTCCACATTTCTCCCTATGAAACTCATCAATAGGACATTCCTAATATTCTTTAATTAACCTGACGAGATCCATTACCAATACTTCTCAAATTCCTGATTTCCCCCTATATGCCTCGTTTGATAGGCTTGGGCGCGACAGTGACTCGCACGGGCCGACACAACTCGATGAGCTGTGCTGGCTCGCGGCCGCCGCCCTCCTCCACCGCGAGGCACACGGAGATATCCACGCCGCAGGGCTCCGTCCACACGCCGTGCGATATCAACACCTTGGTTAGAAGACGCACGTTCTGGGTGCCGTCGTCATCTGCGTGAACATAAAATGTGATTTAATTTGATACACAGCATTAGTCATGACATGCGTACTACGCGGAAATAAAATGAAGCGGTTTTTTTTTTTGATACGCTTAGCATACTACTCAATATCACTACTATTATAAAAAGTGAACTTTAAAAAGATGGAAACACTGATGACCTATTTTGTCTCCAATCTCATGCAGTCGGAAGCATCTATTGCCTCCTATGAGATTGTTTGGAGACAAAATAGGTCATCTTGTTTCTATCTTTTTATTTACTTTTTACTTTTTTATTTTATACGTTTTAGTTAGGATTATTTTTCTCTCACTATATTAAGTAACGCTTTAGGTAACGGTCGTAAATGTAATACCTGGATACGGCCTCTTACTCACTCACTCCAAAAGTTCGGGATTGTTTTTTTTTTATCATTTCTCATTCCAAATTACATTTAAACATATAATTTGTATATATTTTTGTAATCACCGTTTAAAACCCTTCATTTTGATACCCCACTCGACAGGTTTGGGAGATTTTTTTTTTGTTAACATCTTTTAGCGCCATTTTGATTTTTAATAATTTTAATATACCCAGTGACACTCGCGCAATAAAGACGAATCTAACGACACATCAGTCATCAATATCGGTTCAGCCGTTTAGTAGTTTCGAGGGATCATAGGGACGGACATACATACATATGTACAGGTCAAACAAATAACCCTCCTGTTTTAGCTTCGCCGCAGTCTGTCTGTCTGTCTGAACGCGATAAACGCAAAAACTACCGAACGGATTTTCAAACGGTTTTCACCAATGGACGGAGTGATTCATGAGGAAGGTTTAGGCGTATAATTCATTAAGGTTTTGTGTCAATTGAAATATGACGATTATTGTTGAAGATGTCGCAAAAAATCATGCCGACTGGGAGCTTTACTGGCGTGCACCGCATAAATCAATAGAGTTATATGAAAACAATGTATTACGGAATTAATACATTGTTTACTTGAAGTAACACACATGGTACTTTTAATCCCGATAATACGTTCCCGTGGGATATTTTCCGACATCCACGAGGGCAAAAGCTAGTTTATAATGTATCAAACTCCAGAGTGGAGGACCTAAGATGTATTCCCAATTTAATGTCCCCATGGCAATTAAAAAAAAGGGAAAGAACTGTAATTTTTTTATTACCCCTTCCTAAGCATCGGTGAGACAACGGGAATTATTTTATTTTGTTTATCATTGACCCTTCTAATAACTAATGATAATCCAAGAGAATATTCTATATTCCCTTTGCTTTGCCTTTGTGAGACAGATCTCCCACTTTATGTATTAACTTTTGTTTAAAAAAAAAACGGTTAAAAACCAATTATAAAAATAATTAAAAAGTACACCCACAACAATAAAGACAATAATTACACTAGTAGACAATTATTAAAACATCCAAAAAAACTTAACATCATTTTCATTAATCCTCTCACGGAACTTCTCACTTACTAGTATTCTGATGGTCGAGCGGCCTCAGATGGTCCTTGTGCGGCACGAGCGCGTGCACTCTGGTGTCAGGGTACGCCACACGCACTCGCAGCTGTGCTGGGTTCCGCACGCGCAGTACTTCGGCCTCCAGTGCCACGCCTGCAACCAAGCCGGCACTGAACCGCACTACTGTGTCGTTATCTGCGGCTGGTTCTAGAATGCTGGCAGTGCACATGCGGATCTGTACATAAGAAATGCATATTTTAAAGTAGCCGTGTGCTACAAAAAAAAAATGGAATAGGGAATAGAATTGATCATTCTAATGACTATACATATACAGGGTTACAGGGAAAGTCGTACTGAATATTAAAGGAGGTTATTATTCAGGTCATTTCTGATGATTTTGATTCTGAAATAAAATGTCCGAAACTTAACCGTTATGGAGATATTAAATTTTAAAGATTATTTTTAAAAATCCTTTATTTTTTGGCTTTTAGTCGTTTTCTTTGGGATTAGAGCTCCTAGAGTCGGTTTTTTTGATGTATCTAGTTAGAGGACATGTCCATTAATAAAAATGATCAACAGAAACTGAACCTACTACTAACAGCTTAAAAAACTGCTCGACAATGGTTAGCATTATGAATTTTTTAATAGAGTGTTCTTAACTTTGATGGGCTTTAAAAAAAAAATGTATGGAACTTATTCTGCGAATAACTTTACAAAGTTCTACGTCTCTTTAGCTATTCAAAAAGGTATATCATCTACTAGGTTTGTTCATAAAATCTTAAAATAATGTTATTAGAATAGGCCCATCTGGTAGTACAACATAACAGAATTTCGATACAAAAGAATCCGGCTTACTACCTGGCACTTTTAAACAATGAAAAAAGGTTTGGGTAGACATTGTTTGTGCCCGGGAGACGTGCGGTGACAGGTATTTATGTCATTTTAAATGTCTGAATTGTCAAATCGTGGATCGTGGTGTTTGTTTAGTCTGCTCATGCGATTCTTCCATGGTAGATGTGTTATCCGTGCCCTCCGATTTTTTTTTGTAAAAACGCGACTTGGCTTGGATTTTTGGACTGTTTCATCTTCTAACTGTGTGACGTGGCTTGTAACTGGACTTTGATTTGTGTTGTGAACATGGCAACATTTACCAACGAGGAATATGCTGACATCCTAATGTGTTATGGATTTTGCGAAGGAGTGTCGTTGCGTGCACGCAATGAATACATGCTAAGGTATCCTACTCGCCGAGTACCTGATATTGGCGTATTTGACAGAGTTTATTGAAGACTACGAGAAACTGGTTCTGTGCTAGTACGTCGGACTGACATGGGACGACCTCGTGTTCTTGATGACGACGACGAAGATAATGAAATACGACGTCTCTTTGAAGCCGACCCAACCACGTCAACAAACGTTGTCGCTCGACGGCTTGGTATTTCCCAGTGGAAAGTCTGGTTCGTAATGCACAGTTCTGGGCAATACCCTTACCATTACACGCCAGTGCAAGTAATTGAAGAAGGGGATCCATTGAAACGACTGGACTTCTGCAGATTTATGCTCAATGCCGATAATGAAGATCCGGATTGTTTAAAGAAAATCATGTGGACAGATGAGTCGAAATTTGACAAAGACGGCATCACAAACTATCATAACACCCATTATTGGGCTCCCAAAGCGCAAGGTAACCCCAAGAAAAAAAGACCAAAAGGGTCACAAAGGAGATTCAGTCTTAATGTGTGGATGGGTATAATATCAAATAGCTTGATAGGGCCATACTTCCTGCCCGATAACTTGAATGGCGAGACATATGAAAACTTTTTGAGGGAGGAGTTACCCTCTTTAATGCAAGACTTGCCTATTTCATTGAGACGAGACATGTTCTTTCAACATGATGGCTGCCCAGCGCACTACAGAAGAAGTGTTCGAGCATGGTTGGACGAGAATTACCCAAACCAATGGATTGGAAGAGGCGGACCCATAGCATGGCCGGCGAGGAGCCCCGATTTAACGCCGATGGATTTTTATGTGTGGGGTCATATGAAAACCCTAGTATACGACCAAATGACACCGATCGCAAATGTCGATATTCTAAGACAAAAAAATATTAATGCGGCTGAGGAAATGAGGCGGAACCTACGAACTTCTGTCGTGAAAAGTAATTTAAGAAAAAGAATGAGACTTTGTGTAAGAAATAGCGGCGGCCATGTAGAACATGAATTATAAAAATATTGCTAAAATTTTTGTCTTTTTTTTACGTATTTTAGCTACTTTTACCTCAAACTAAAAATGTACCCTCTCCTAACTTAACTGTTATTTGGGCAATGTTTTGCCTATTTAATAGCAAGTGTTATACCTTTTTGAATAGCTAAAGAGACGTAGAACTTTATAAAATTATTTGCAGAATAAGTTCCATACAATATTTTTTATTAAAAGCCTGTTAAAGTTAAGAACACTCTATTAGAAAATTCATAATGCTAACCGTTGTCGAGCAGTTTTTTAAGCTGTTAGTAGTAGGTTCAGTTTCTGTTGATCATTTTTATTAATGGACATGTCCTCTAACTAGATACATCAAAAAAACCGACTCTAGGAGCTCTAATCCCAAAGAAAACGACTAAAAGCCAAAAAATAAAGGATTTTTAAAAATAATCTTTAAAATTTAATATCTCCATAACGGTTAAGTTTCGGACATTTTATTTCAGAATGAAATTCATCGGAAATGACCTGAATAATAACATCCTTTAATATTCAGTACGACTTTCCCTGTAACCCTGTATAATATTTGTTACGGTCGCGAATATTTATTTTTATCAACATTATGTGACCAGAAAATTGCCAAAAAACGTAATAAAAATAAATATTTCGCGGTTATCTTGGCAAAATGCAATCATTTCAGCTTGGTAATTTTAAAATCCAGCACCATCGTACTTTTTTTAAAAGCGAGCTTGATAGTGGAAGAATAAAGGAGAGTGGGAAACAAATGTATCGGGGTCTGGGCCCACTCTTCAATAGTAACATTTGATACACCGTTGGACCGTTGGCCTTTTTAAGCGGAACATTAGTTACTAATAAGACTATGGTCAAATGCTAGTACTTTCGGAAATATGACGTCTTAAAGTCGTCTCAGTCTAACATATTTTTTATGGATATTTATAAGGTAGAATAGTAATAAGATTTACATATAGGTATTTCACTGAAAAAAAAAAAGGTTTATTATTCGTCCTCAATGACAATCAATCATCAATGCATCAACAATGACAATTACATCATTTAAAAGCCCGCGGGGGCCACGAATGGTTGATATCTTCCAACTCCTAGGTACTAAATCAAATATATGGTGTGAACGCAAGTTCCTACAGTTCGCCGTTCGGTCAAACAAGAGCAATAATATGTGGTCGGTCGTCGCGCCATTTGCAAAAATGCGCCCACGCCGGCGGCGCGGCGGGCAGATAGGGCGAGCAGGTAGGGAGTTATGCAGTGACTATGTACGGTTTTTTTTAAGCGTTACCCTACACTAGGAATTGCTCCTGTATTGTGGGTGCGTTTACAAACATTTGAACTCACATACACAAACATCCAGACCCGGAACAACTACTTGTAGGTCATACAAATATTTGTTCCGTGCGGGAATCGAACCCGTGAAACGCAGCGCAGCAGTCAATCGCTTAACCACTGCGCCAACCATGACGTCCGGTTTGAGTCTGGGTAATGTTTATCTTATAATGAAGTAAACTACGATCATTAATTGCTTAGACTGGGATCACTTTTACGGCAGTATAATAGGTAGTATATCTCCGAAAGTACTGACTTTTAACCTTAGTCGTAGTACTAAGTTTTATTCTGCATAAAAATACCTAATCATTCATGAGTATCTTATTTATATTGAGAGGTGGGCCCACCATTACTACATTAAATCCTTTGTATTCAAAATTATAATTATGTCGTATCCCTATGTATTCTACTGTGTGTGCATAAATAATAAAATAAAATAAATAAATAAATTTTACTTCTTGGAAGGAGAAGTACACCTAAAAGTATATTTAAATTTTGATTTTAACGCGAACGATTGTAAAATCCAAGTAATGTAGCCATGCATGTGGTTTAAACGCAAAGCGGCTGTTGGACCTGACCATTCCACTATAGTATTTTTAGAACATACCTTGATGTTAGGTTTAGGTATGATGGGCAGCGGCGCGGACTGTAACAGAGGCATGACGGCGCGAGCGAGCGCGGCCGGCTTGTGGTCCGCGTTCATCGACAGCTGGCGGAACACGGCGATCGTGAACGGGTCGGGTTCCACTCCTGTACGAATCAAATATCAATAAGACACGTTATCAGTGAACAACTCGTAAAAGACAACAACTTTGGAGTGACAAGTGTTAATAACGTGCTAACTCCTGTCGTCACTGAAACTAACCCACGCCATTTTATAAGTCTCACGATAGGAGGAAAGGTATCTACACTATAATATTATAAAGCTGATGAGTTTGTTCGTTTGTTTGGTTGAATGCGCTAATCTCAGGAACTACTGGTTCGAATAGAAAAATTATTTTAGTGTTGAATAGCCCATTTATCGAGGCAGGCTATATAACATCACGCTATGTTACTAAAAACGGAGAAAATTTATTCTATTTGAAAGCTTCCGTTGCGTGCGCTGCGTAAACGGTTAAAGTTACGCAACAATCATGTATGACGGGATTGTTCCTCTAAAAAGTTCTAACAAAAAGTCCGCGATAGCTTATGACTATCTTTTAAAGTTGGCTCTTTTAATGGTAATCAAATCTATACTAATAATAATACAGCTGAAGAGTTTGTTTGTTTGAACGCGCTAATCTCTGGAACTTCCAGTCAGATTTGAAAAAATATTTTTGAATTTGATAGCTCAATTATTGAGGAAGGTTATAGGATATATAAGATCACGCTACGACCTTTAGGAGCCGAGCAAAAATAAAAAAAGGACAAAGAAAAAAAGGACGCTAAATAGCGCGGACGGGCGATGGGATGCGACGCGGTGGGTCGAGGGCCAACATTTCAGGCGGACGAAGTCGCGGGCAGAGGCTAGTTGTAATATATTGGGTAGCCCTTGAATGGCGCTAAGGAAAGAAGATATTAAAGTAATCTAAAAAGTCATAAAATATCATAACATCACACCAGAGCAATGGGAAAATGTCCTTTGGAGTGACGAATCAAAGTTTCAGATTTTCGGATCCAATAGGTGTGTTTGTATGCCGGTCAAAAGAAGAGAGGGCTTCAGAGGCATGTACTATGCCTACTATCAAACATGGTGGAGGTAATGTCATAGTTTGGGGGTGTTTTGGCAACAATAAACCCGGAAATCTTGTGAGGATAACGGGAAAACTAAACAAGGTAGGTTACTTGAAAATTCTCCAAAATTTCGCCGTACCCAGTGGACTAAATCTAATTGGTTCTGGATTCATTTTCCAACAGGATAATGATCCTAAGCATTCTAAGCTGTGCCAGACCTTTTTGAAGAAGAAAAAGTTGAAAAACTCTTAAACATCATGCAATGGCCATCTGAATCACTTGATCTTTCTCCTATTGAGCTTGTTTGGGATAAACTCGATAGAAGGGTGAAAAGTCGTTCTCCTACGAGCTCAGAACATTTGTGGAAGCTATTAGAGAGCGAATGGAACAATTTAGATGAAGATTATTTTCATAAATAAATTAATAGAATGCCTATAATATGCGAGAAGCTAGTAAAGAAAAATGGAGGACACTTTGATGAAGCTCAACTTTAATTTAATTTTATAAATTGAAATGACTTTGTTTTGTTTTATTTGATTTTACCTTGCTGCTTCCAAACTTTTGGACGGTAGTGTACTTCCCCTCCTATGGTTACCATATCTCTACGTCATACAGCGAACAATACATAGCAGGGAAATCAAAGTTCAAACATTTTTACCTGCAGAAGCCAGCAGTCGATCCAGCAGTTCGGCATGATGCGTGAGCGCTGCAGCGGCTGAGAGCGCAGCAGCCTGGCCGGCCAGCGCGGGCGCCGCGCCCACCGCCACGTGTGTGGGCGGCACGGACGGCGAGGGCGACGCCGCGGCACACAAGCGGGCTGCACTCACTCGGAGCGCTAGTTGCCACACGCAGGCGCTTTCTTGTTCGGATACACCGCTGAATTGGTGTTGTAGCCTGGTGATACAGGAAAAGAGGAATTTATCACGTGTTCTTACAACATTCGCAAAGTACACGAGGACGGGAGCAAAATGACTCTTTAACGTTATCATATTTTTTTATTACTGTCCTAAAACCAGATATGAGAATTCGAATTTTTCAGCAAGTCGGATTTTATCTGTTACTTATTTATTTATTAGAACAGCGGACTTACTGCCTTAGAAATTTTCTACCAGACTACCTAAGGGGGAGGAAGCGACAATTTTCTATCATGATGCACCTACTATAGGTGCATCATTATAGAAAATTAACTTGAGAAAAAAACAAGAATAAATTATGCTTGAAGATCAGTTACAAACCTAAGACAGTCAGTAGTTAAATGCGCAAGCGCATGTGAAGGCGGTCCATTGGTACTGTGTAGCGCAGAGTTCAGTGCAAGCACGCAGCGAGCGAACACCGAAGTGAACTGAGCCGCGCCTGATACGGCCGGTTCCATCTCCGCTAGTCTGGGGAAATGAAAGAATTAATTCGCTTTAATAATTTAATATTTTTTTCTTAAACGTTTATAAAAAGTGTCGGCGACTTCGTCCGCGTGAAATCTCTTGTTTCCCCGACCCACCCCCTCGCATCGCATCGCCTGCCCGCGCTGTTACTTGAGGTCAATAGTCGACATGAAACTATCCTATCTTTTAAGTTGGACGAAATTACACATAGTGACCTTTCATCAAGATCGGTTCAGTAGTTTCGAAGTTCATTCAGGACATACATCGTGCATCATTTTTATATATATAAGATATACAAAAATGATGATACCCGTTCCGTCTGAAATTTCACCAATCAATTTAATTTGATCCTGTTTACTGCTTCTAGAGAGAGACTTACGTGACAAGTAAAGGCTCGAGTTGTAAGAATATTCTGATTAACTGACTTGTTAAGTTGTTCCTCAGCCGACTGCAGCATGTTGAGTCTCACGTTGGTGGACAAGGTCACGTTGTCGATGTGTTGCAGCACCGAGTCGAAGAAGCGCCGCACTGCGCTGTCGTCCATCGCCGACTCGATCTTCTCCGCACTCGATTGTTGGGCGTCACCTGAGGCAGTTTGCGAATTTAGAACTAACAAACCAGTAGTTTTTGTTTTAGTTGTAGTACTGACACTACTGTATGGATTCTCTGTGGTATGAATTAAAGGTTTATTACTATGATTCTCCATTATTCATTCATATAAATTACATTTTTAAATATTAGAATACGAAAAATATAAAAACATTCATACTATTATTATTTTAAAGATATAACAGTAATTGTCGGATATTTAGTTAGTAACCAACCTTGTGCTCTAAACTATAGAACAGTTTTTATGGCAATCAAAACAAGAGTCCAGTCTGGTACCACAGAAGCAAAATTTAGATATTTATTTACTATAACTTTAATTAAAACGGCCTTTTGACAGCCTTGTTGGTCTAGTGGTCGCAAGCGCTACTGCTGAGCATGAGGTCCTGGGTTCGATTCCCAGATCGGCCAAATTGTTAATGTGTTTTTCCATTTTGAATTTCTCAGTAGCAGCCTGGAGTCTGGATTTGTGCCCGGTTGATGATGGCAATTGGTTCGCTCCCTATTACATGGGACTTAAACATGAACTGGCGAAATGTGGGTGTACTATAGGTACACCTCTGCCTAACCCTTTGGGGATTACTGGCGTGAAGTTATGATGTTACATTACTTCTATTTCATAATTAAAATGGTTATTGTAATTAGGTTTTATGTTTTTAACTGTTTGGTTTTGTTTTTTTTTTTTAGATGATTCTCTCTTATAGGAGAAAAAAAGTAGCTAGGATTGTGAATGAAATGTTGCGTTGCGTTGCGTTGCGTTGGAAGGAAGGAAGGAAGGATGGACGGATGTTACAATTTCACGCTGAACAGTTATGCATGAAATTTGGCACACAGATAGTTTATAACTTGGATACAGGATACTTTTTATCCCCATACCCTAACGGGATCGAGATTTATGCGGGTGAAACCGCGGGGCGTTGCTAGTTAATGTTAATGTTGTTGTTTTGTTGATTATGTTTGTGCTTTAGTGCTTTTGTGCCTTTTAGTGCTTTAATTAATCTTACCGATGGGTAGATAGGGCACGAGGTGCGGCATGGTGTCTCGGAGATAGGTGTAGTGTTTGATTGTGTGTTCTTCAAACAGAGGCAACATGGTGGTGCAGTGCTGCGCCGCGTTCAGTACAAGGATCAGTACGCACATGTCTGGTGTTGTTAGTCAAGGTATTATGCGTTTAAAAGTAACTTTGACCTGGAATAAACACTATTTTATAGGATGCATCCTGTTTTGGAACGTAGTTCCTTCAACGCGGTTTACGGTAGGAGTTGACTGGTAAAAATCGTCACGTAAGGGTAAAGCGTTATGCCCCCTGCATGCAAGTTTCTCTCTGTCTCTTTCTATTATACAACGTGATTCTGGACATCCAGTACTGTGGTCTGTAGTACTGTGGTCGTTTTAATTTAATGTCGTAGGTACATACCTACGACATTAAATTAAAACGACCACAGTACTAGTCCACTGAAACATTTTAAAACACGAAGATTCGTAGGTAGTGGAAAATTTTAAAATGGCAGTTTTCAAACAAAATAAATAGCAGGATCAACGGCATAAAAAGTAAACACGCTTTATCTACGAAAAGTCACTGACCAACACGGGTGCGGTGCGAGGCGCGGCGGTGGCGGTGCGGGGCGCAGGGTACTTTAGTCGGAGAACAACACACAAATTCACTAAGTTGCGCGTTGTTAATTAAAAGATAGAATGATTAATCAGTTAATCACTCAATATCAAATCACAATCAGAATTTACATCATAAATAGAGTCATATTTTTAAATTTTCAAAGTGTCCACCGTTGTTCATTATGCACAAGCGAAATCGTCTTAATAAATTTTCACGGACTCGTCGTAACAAGTCCCCCATCTGCCATTCTTATTAGTTTGTCGAAGGCATTAATTATTTTAACCTTTAAATCGTCCACAGTTCACTTCTCGCAAACGAGGTGTATGCCACCTCGTTTTTTACGGACCCCCACAAAAAGAAATCCAGTGGTGTCAGGTCAATAACAATTAACAACTAAAACTTTTCATAAAATTATGACAATGCGCGCGCGGCTCGTCTCGTGGTAAAAAATAGGTGTGTGCTTCCTCCAAGGGCGCCGCTGTGACTGACTGACAGAGTCCGAGACTTTTTGCCGAAAAAATTCCGCTCACACACACACTCGCAATTGTCTATGCACCACTAATGCATAATTTGCATAAGTAATGTTTCTTTTTCTTTCCAATTGTAGGATTTTGTGGGACTGAGCGGGGCGCGTCAGAGTGGAATCTAATGACACCTTTATCTGTCTTTCAAGCGTATTGAGACGCAGATAATAGAATCATACGTTTGCACAGGTTCTTGATCTTACAATGTTTACCTATTATTTTACGGTCTCAGTCTACATCATGTTAAAAATGAGAAAATGAAAAATAATTTCCTGTGTGTAAAGTATTCATTGGATTTAATTGATTTTTTGTATACGGGTAAAGAACATGATTCTCTTTGCATGGTTTAAAGGAATGTCAATTGTCCTGTTCCGCACGCACACACACTCGTCTACAAGGGTATACGAGTGTGTGTGCGTGCGGAACTTCGTTCCTGACAGGGGTCCACCGACCGCACAAGTTTTTTTTCAAGTGAAAACTTCTTTAGACGCGTTGAGCACTCTTTGATAGGGGAAAATCTTACGGGTTCGCGACATGCTCCAACAAATTCAACGACTCAATGCTATTTAATACGCTAATTTCTTTGAAATAGATGTCATATTCACATGCAACTGTTAGTTTTAAGTTTCTTTTTTTAAATTGAATATAAATAACGAGGAAATCGAACCACCGTCGGACTGCCAAGTCTTAGGTCTCGATTTCGAACCCAAGGCACGCACCTCTGACTTTTCGGATTCATGTTCGTATTGTATAATTATCGCTTGCTTAAAAAACGGTGAAAGAAAGCATCGTGAGAGAACCGGCATGCCTGAGAGACATTTCTCGACGGCATTTGAAGCCAAGTCAGAGGCCCATAGGCGGCATAAAAACTCTGACACCAGGTTAGTCACTAACCACACGAAAAAAAAAGAAAGAACGAGGAAATCTCAAATATTCAAATGCAGATATTCCGCTTAGCTACATCAAAATAATCACGCTATATTGTTGTTTGATTATTTTGATATTACACAGTGATTTACATAACAATTCTAAAGCGCAGGCCACACTGGAAACGAAGCTAAGTTCGTTTGGCTTAACTCATGTAGCTACCGCGTGTTTCATACTTCGGTTCATAGTTTGCGGTGTGGACCGAAGTATACAAACACGCGGTAGTTACATGAGCGAAGCTATACGAACTTAGCTCCGTTCCCAGTGTGGCCTGCGCTTAAGCCACACTAGATAGACCATGATGAGTTTTCATGGAGACTTGTACGTACAGTCAACCGCACGTGCGTGGTTACAATTTGATGTTGACAGTTCCTTTATGTCATGGCAGTAAGTGCTGTTTTGGTTGACCGTACTATTCTGGCCAAAGAATGTTGCAAAACCGATGCAGCTCTGACCCAGTACACAGAGTCACAAGATCCGCAAAATTTTGTTAATAATAAAGGATACAAGCTGGGTCTTCCACATCAGGCTCGGGCATGTCGAAGAAGGGATGCACGGCGAGCAGGCGCGTCGTGAGCGGAAGTACTAGCGACGCGTGGGAGCTGCCCAGGCGCTGCACGCAACGGAATGTTGAGCGCTTGTCCTATGCAATCATATTATAAAAGTAAATAGTCAGCATTGTTTCACAAAGGTACAATGGTGGAAGCGAAAGCATAAACTGGTAGATTTAGATCCATGACAAGACAATCACCAAAAAACTTGGAAATTTACGTCTTAGTTGTTGCTTGGTTTATGTTTGATTCGATTGCGAGTCACGCTTCGTCATTCCGCAATTTGCAATAACACAACGCGCACACGATTACATATTTCAGTAGTAGGTTCTACACACCTTTCATAAATCATCTCAAAATGAGGCTAGATGCAAAACGAAGAAATTCGGGAAAATCCCTCCAATTTCTTGAAATTCCTCAGCAGCATTGTAAAAGTAACCAAATATTTTGTAGCACTTACTTGTGGGTACCTCTTGAGGTTCTCCAATATCTTGTCGATGCACATTTCGAGGCAGGTCTTAGACGCGACCGTGCACGAGCTCAGCATCCGGTGGAGGCCTTCTCTCACGTCCATTGAGTAGTCCTGAAAACGATGTTACCGGATTAGCTCATAGATTTTGACTATAGTTGCTAACCGCTATCGCCACTTTATACTACAACAACTTTAGTGCCTCAATGGGACTAGTGAAGTGTAAATAATATACTTGTTGAAACCGCTCCTCTCAACATCGCCGCGTGCTAGCGGCAGCGAACGAACGAGGGGTGCGGGGACAGCAGCGAGTCTGCCGGCCGAACGGCCGAGCGAGTCCCCGCGCCACACGAGTCAGCTGATGCACGCCTTCACGCACAGCTGCGCTTGCGCATTTTATTAATCATATTTTCTTGTTTGCTTTAATAATCGACAGTATTGTAATTTCACCTATTTTCTTCAATATACATGTTATACAGTCCACTCACCTTTAGGGTCCGTTCACACAGACCGGCTCGGAGAGGAGAGCAGATTCTTATCACGTTGAAAACAGAGTTTTTAGTATTTGTAGTAAGGTTTATTTTTGCATGTGCACTGCTTTTGTCATTAAGAATGCTTGAACGCGCTTGGTGTGAAATAATAAGAGGAGCTGACCGGCTCCGATCGCGTACTTTTTCTCGTTCGCGCAGCCGTTCGGCTCCGATTGAATGCTCTTTCTCGCTCGCGCAGCCGATCGGCTCCGATTGCGTGCTCTTTCTCGCTCGCCAGCCAATCGGTTTTGTTCAGCTTCAAAAAATCTTGCTAACAAATATATTTCTTCATTGGAGCTATCTAAATCCATGTTCCGAAAAGCACACGTTAACACCGAAAACAAAACTTGGACTGCGTGGAATACTGGTACTGCCTTTGTAGTGTATCCACCCGGCTCCGAGCGCATCCGACCGGCTGCGAGTGCATCCGACCGGCTCCGATCGCATCCGCTTTCAGATAGCTTCCAGCCGGTCTATGCGAAATAGTTGGCGGCTCCGCTCCGACCAACTCCAAGCGTATACGATCCGGTCTGTGTAAAAAGAAAAATGCGCGCCGATGCTCTCCGAGCCGGTCTGTGTGAACGGACCCTTAATTTTGCTCCACTACGACCTATCGTCGCGATCAATACTGTACAACTCTGCCTGTCCCTTCGGGTAGTAGGTACAGGCGTGAATAGAATAGAATGTTCTTTATTATGTACACCAGAAAAATCCATCCATACTAATATTATAAATTCGAAAGTAACTTTGTCTATCTGTCTGTATGTTACCTTTTCACGCCTAAACCACTGAACGGATTTCGATAAAATTTGGCAAGGAGATACATGGCATCCTGGGGAAGGACATAGGCTACTTTATGTCTCAAAAATAATCCTGCAGGGGGTGATTATAGGGGATGGAAGTTTGTATAGGAAACCCAGCATTTCTGGGGTTAGGGATATGAAAATTCAAATTTATGCTTTTGGTAGAAAATAAAGAATTATATGGTTCAGCGTTTTTAAAAAAAACATCCCCTAAGGGGGTAAAATAGGGGTGAATTTTAAAATCACAAATATTATTCAAAATTTTGTGTACCTCTTTTTTAAGAGATTTAAGGGATTGGAAATGTAGTCATAAACGAACTATCTTAACTTCTTGAGTTAACATTTTGGTCTTTATTTTTAAACGACTTAAAAAAGGAGGAGGTTCTCAATACGGTTGTATGTTTTTTTTTTTAATGTTTGTTACCTAAGTACTCCGTCATTTAAAAACCGATTTGGAAAATTCTTTTTTTATTTGAATGGACATACTTCCAGAACTTAGAGCATTAAACCAACCGGAGACGCCACGAGCACTAATATCTATGCGAATAAGTCTGTCACTTTCATCGCGGGGGACGAGGCAATGCACACAAATAGTGACAATACACTAATGCAATTTCGATCGCGTCGTTACGCACGCACACGGAAAAATAATCAAATACAAACAAAAAATATAAGCACACAAGTACAAACACACACAGAGACGCCTTGTCAGTGTACGGGATGACGTCATTTTTATGTAAGCGATGAGAGTGCTTGACACTATCGATATTTTGCTATCGATGAATTCAGCCAATAGATATGATAAAAAAGCTGGGAGCTTTTTCTATATCTGGACTTTATTTTATTTTTTTCATAATCTCGACAATCAAGATATGATTTCTTAGGTTGCAGAAAAAATTGAATAAGTATAAATCATCATCATCATCATCTGCCTAGCCTTTTCCCAACTATGTTGGGGTCGGCTTCCAGTCTAACCGGATGCAGCTGAATACCAGTATTTTACATGGAGCGACTGCCTATCTGACCTCCACAACCCAGTTACTGGGTAATACGATACCCCTTGGTAAGACTGGTTGTCAGACTTTCGGGCTTTCGGACCCGTAACGACTGTCAAAGATACACGAATGACAGCCGGGACCAACGGCTTAACGTGCTTTCCGAGGCACGGAGGGGTCTTGAATAAGTATAAATGATGAATGAATAAATAAACTGAATAAATGATTTGTAAATTTTTATTTGAAAGAAATTTTGATTAGCACATACTTTTATTCACAAGAAGACCAGCAGGTCTAGCCAAGTTTAGTGTCGAATCTCTTTCTACAATCGGTAACGCCGAGGTGCGTAAATGATTTTAGAAAACGATTAGTTGGTAGTCATGTTGACGCGCCTGAGTCAATCGCTTGTTTTACAAATATTGTAACTTGGTTCCTATTTATACCATAAAACTACAGGATGTAGCGATGGACATTGTCTATCATTTTGAACGATGTTAACTTGGCTACGAATTTTCTATTTGTTTATTCTGACCACGCGACTTAACGTTGAGATGATGTCACTTCCATACATTTGATTAGTTTCCTACTAGCGTTAACGATTATAGATTATCAACTCGGCTGAGTCTGCAGATGCGATGACACAGAGCGTTGTCATTTATCGCAGCCTTATCGCTCGAACTAGCAACAAAAAGAATAAGTTTACTTTTGAGACAAGAAATTTAAAAATTATCTTTAAAATAAGATTATACACGAGAATAGATTACTTTTGTCATATTTTAGAAAATATAGCATGTGCGAGAAAGCTGCGAAGTATGAGTGGCCTCATAAGTTTGTCAAAGAACTTAAAAGTTTAAAACAAAAAATTTATGTATGAAAACCTATTGATTTTTAAAGTGTATAAGTTTGGTGTAAATATGCCTAATGCATTTCTTGGGGTCAGTCTTCTTAGACAAATAGTTTATTCTAATATTGGTATATTTTTGTGTTACCGTTTTCGCAAGTTCAATATTGTGCACAGTAAAATCATTATCAAAATAATGACTCTCGATGTTTGAGAACAATTGTCTGCCAACATAATGTTTTAAAACTTTGTTTGTAACACTTTGCGGCGAGCAAGAGGGGCTAACTTTTTTGTCATCAGTTAAGTGTTTCCGTATCTGCACTTCACAAAGGCGACATAAATCAATAACCTCTTTCGATGCGTACTTAAGCCCACCTCTACTTTTTTGATAGGTTAAACTTTTTTCATTTGGCTCTCCACATAAACCTTTTACGCATGTACTACATTTAATTTTTTTAATAGTAGAAAATACTACGTATCCCGCTATATATTCCACAACCTTTTCTCCAAAAGGGGACAAGTATGTTTCGATTTCTATTTCTGAAATAATATTATTTTCTTCCATGGGGTTATCATTTAAAAATATTTCTGTTTCTTGTTGTCGGGAGGTAGAATTGATTTTTTCAATTGCTGATGTACAGTTGAGTATAGAAATTTTTTCTAATGGGATACAGTTCGTACCCCTTTCATTTCGTATTAACTCTGTGTGGACCAATAACTTTTTATATATAGATTCAAACTGACGAGCAGTTGGATTGTCAGAATAGCCACCGTGGCTTCTGACAACTGAAAAAAAAATCTCAACGTGGTCCTGGCTTATTTTGTGTAACGGTAAATAAGTTAATTGTGAATTTGAAGCCAAAACTAAGTTTTCGAATAGACGTTTTGCACTTTCGATACATACAAGAAATCCGAGAAACCCTGTGTAACGAGGGGATTTTAAAAGATTGATTCTATTGAAGTTATTCTTGCGATTTTTCATATCAGTCTCCAAATTCAGCAGTACTGCTTTTGCTTCATCTAATTTCGCAAAAGCAGTTTCATAGTTTTTTAAATTCAAGGCTTGTTTAAAACCTTTGCCCCAAGTTTTTGAATCGAGGATGTCGAATAAATCATTGATTAATTTTAGAAAATCTGCTGTCGCGTCAACATTTTCAAACATGGGCAACGTCATTATATTGTTACAAAAAATTAATGCATCAGCTACACTTGTACTGAAGAGCTGAGCTGCAAGGCGAACATTCATTATTTTTGTTTTGAAAAAAATATGATTTGCCTTTAATTTATTTGCCATATAAAATAGTTCCTTTTCCTGTAATTCATGTAATTTCTGTATATATGTCCATTGAATTTTATTTCCAGAGTTTGGTTGGGTAAAGAAGCTAAAATGCTCGAATGCATTACGAACTAATTTGTGCATATGGCAGGGGTCTAAAAAGAAAAAGCATTGTTGCCCCGTCTGAGGGTCTAGACTTGTGGTTTGTAAACTGTTTACATCTAAACAGCAGCCCAACTCTTCAGCCATGGCAAGATTCGCTTTAGTACCGTCACACGTCAATGCTTTTATTTCGACACCAGTTTCGTAAACTAAATGAAAAGCTTGTGTCACAAGTCGAGCTTTTAGTTCAGCTTTTACGCCTTTTACTAAAAAGTACGCAATAGGTAATTTCCAAGTAGTATTTATACCTACTAATAAAAATACTAAAGCGTCAGTTGCTTCTTCAGAATTATCAGATGTAAAATCAAATCCATAGTCCACGTAACCATAATGTCTTTGAGTGCTTGCTATACTTTCCGTCAATTGTTTTATTTTGATTTCATCCATTACCAAAGTACAATAAATTTTCTTGTCCGGGTTACTTTCAGCTCGTAATTTTAATGCAACTAAAGCTTCTTTTGTAAACCCTGGTTTCCCTTCGATGGAACTGTACCATTTTGTTAGAGTCCTTGGAGCAGGTAAACATGTTCCAAAAGTCTTTCGCACATATCTGTATGCTTTCGGAGAATAAAAATTTAGAGTTAATGCAAAACATCGAAGTTCAGGGGAATATTTGTTTCTAGGAATTTTTCCAGTTTTGCTTTTAAGTAGCTGTCTAGTAAGAAGCTCTTTTTCCTCCACACTAATTTTGTTTAACACTAAACGATCTTCTTTATTAATTAAGGACTTTTCTGTCAGGTCATTTAATAGTTCTTGCAGCCCTGCAACCTTCTTCTTTAAGTATCTTTTTTGAGTTTGAAGTCTTTTTATTTGTTTATTTTTCATCTGTAGACGCTGCTTTAGTTTTCTTTTCCTTGGTGTATCTTGTATTGGTGGATTGTAAGTCAATGTAGGTGACTTACAAATATTAATTCTTGATGGCGATGTACAGGGCTGATCTTCAGTGGTTTTGCATTCTCCAGTTTGGGTAGGTTGAGGATCTTCATGTATTTCAACCTTTCTTATTTTAGATGAAGAAGTTTCTGGTTCACTCTTCTCTCTCTGGGTCAACCTGAAAAAAATATCAATATTTACCTATCCTTTCTCCTACTAGTTACTGTAACTCTCGATGAACACACCTGGATTTTAAAAAACCGAGAATACAAAAGTAAAGTAGATAATAACTTTCCAAAAATCCATTAACTAGCACACGTCTACATTTTTCGTTGTTCTCGGCCTGCGCGAGTATACGCGCTTTTGCATTGTATATTGAGTGCAAATGTTCATAAGTGGTTACTTCGCGTAAACAATTAAAGCGTCTGCGCAACAGAAAAAAACAAAACTACGTAAAAATGCGGAAGCGCGTAGGTAAGTAGGGGTTTAACCCTAAATAATTTTTTTGACTTCTTGTATCTTATAAAAGTTCTGGTAGTGCGCCATCTCAATTTTCCACTTTAAACAGTTGAGACGTCAAACATGGACAGTCACAACCAAAACCTAGTGCTTAAATTAAAAAAAATCACCTTTGCTAATTTCAAAGTTGGCAAAGCGCATTGTTTTAGTCTCCTCTTGTTATTAGATAGTAATATAAAACATGAAGCTTCAAAATGCTGTGAGCAAATTGTACTAGTACGTTTAGGAGTCCACGAATCATGATTTGCACAAGCCCGAATCCAGACATCCCGAGTCATTGCATCTTTTGGAAATCTGAAAAATTAATAGTCAGAATAACATACTCATAAAGTCGATATCGATATTTGTTTCTTTGCTGTCACAACTCTCATTTTGCTCCAGTGTGGCCTATTTTTAAATTAAAATTGCGTATTTTCGGGATAACTAGACCCGCAAATATTTTAAAGTAATGAAGAATAACGATACGAGAAAATAATAAGAGATTTGTGGAACATAAAGTTTGAATTTATTAATCAATTATTTGATCATAAATAGCAATTTTAAAGGGTTTAGTAAAAAAAAAACTATAAAATAAAAAAAAATAGATTTTAAACAGTAATAACAATAACAAATGCTAAATAGAAGTTTGAAATAATTGTCAAGCTCTATAAATTACAACTTTAAAAATTACTCAAAATTAGATCTTGTACGATTTAGTGGCAACACTTATTGACCGACAATATTTCTTGGTTTTTTGCTAATTTATTGCATTATTTGTTAATATTAAGACAAAATAATACTTACAGATGGAAAGTAACGTTATCCTTTTGTTTACTAGATGTTTCCGATCTCTTTTTACACGAAAAAACACTGCAATTCGGCATTTTTCACTTACGGTTGTTCCGCACTACTGTGATTTGCTGAATGACATGGAACGCGCGGCAACTAGTTTTATATAACGTCTATGACCGGCGGTCTCGTACCTTTGGCAGGGGGGAACGCCTGACAATGGCGTCTCCGGTTGGTTTAATGCTCTAAGTTCCAGAATGGTCCCATTTTTATCAAAATCCAGTTCTGATGATAGGATCCATGAGTAACTGAGCGAACTCTTCAAATATTATAGGCATATACATAGCGATTTTGGTGTTTCATCAACAAGTCAAACATTTGAATGCAAATGCTTGACTTGAAAAAAAAAAACAGAGATGGCCACGGGAACTACTTAATGATAAGTATTTCACGGGTGGCGATAAGATATCTCGATTAAGATAGTTAAGCGACTATGACGAAGTAAATTTAAATAAATAATACTAAACCAAAAACCAAAAATACTAAACCAAAGACACTTTCCGAAATTATAGTTATTTTTCATTTTGTACTGTTTTTTTTGGAAGTCGGTTGTTTTTTTTTATAAATAAGTTTTTATTATTTCTTATTTGTTGTCCTCCCGCCGCATCTGGCTGTCTGAACGCGATAAATTCAAAAACTACCGAACGTATTTTCATTCGGTTTTCACCAATGGATGGAATGATTCATGAGGAGCGTTTAGGTGTATAATTCATTAAGGTTTAGTATAAATTGGCTGAAATATGCTGATATGATCATTTTTGAAGATGTTGGAAAAAATCATGCCGACTGGGAGCTTTCTGGCGTGCGCCGCGTAAACCAAGAGAGTATTACGGAACATAGGGTACTTTTAGCCCCAGTAGTACGTTCCCGTGGCATATTTACTGACATCCACTCGGGCGAAGCCGCGGGCAAAAGCTAGTACTGATATAAATGTAGAAAATTTACGTAGGGTG
The DNA here is from genome assembly GCA_947568875.1 of Fissipunctia ypsillon. NCBI lineage: Eukaryota > Metazoa > Arthropoda > Insecta > Lepidoptera > Noctuidae > Fissipunctia > Fissipunctia ypsillon. Next base: position 9,987,981 of record OX387645.1, on the reverse strand, counting down.
ACGCAATGGGCGATGGGCAATGTTTAAACTTTCATTTTTACACTTTACCATAATCTACCAAGCTATAGGTACTAACCTCCAAAGCTCCCAGTATAGTCTCGAGCTGATCTTCCCTCAGCACGATGTGATGCGCGATGCGCGTGAGACTGTCGATGGCGCGCAGGCGCACATCTTCGATCTCGTCGTTGAACATGTCCACTAAGAAGTCCAGTGAAGTGGTCGCGAACACTGAGTTCTCCATCGAGAGCTGGCAGACTGCGTCTACTGCTGCCGTGCGGACCTCTGAATAAGACAGGAAAATATTACTTTCGAAATATTTAGTTTACTGACACAAAAACAATAGGGATGATGCCTGGGTAAAAAAATAGAAATTATATTTAGTCCGTCATTCAGATAATAAAAAAAATATTAGACGCGTATTTTTTGTTTTAGGCTCAATTCACACTGAAATGGCAGCGGCCGGCAGCGACGCGGCGAGCAGTTTTAATGACAAGACATTATTAACTTTTTAAGCACTATCAAAAAATATAGATACGCTTGGTAGAATAGAAAGCGCCGCGCGAGGCCTCGCGGCGGCGCGAGCCGACCCGCTGCCACGGGCGGCTTGCCGCCGATCGCCGAAGTGCCGCGTACCCTCTCTGCCGACCGCTGTTGGCGACCGCCTGCCTGCTCGCAGCGTCGCTGCCAGTCGTTGCCATTTCAGTGTGAATTGAGCCTTATCATATTAGAAAATTACTTAGATAAAACTTATTAAAGCTGGGGAGTGAGCGCTACGTCACAACTCAGTATAAAATCTAGCAAGGCGTGACGTCATGCCACATTTTAACTCAATGTATGGAATTTCTCAGTAGCATCCCGGAGTCTGGGATTTGTGCCCGGTTGATGGTAATAGGCTTGCCCCCTATTACATGGGACTTAAATGTAACTGGTGAAATGTGGGTGTATTTCCAGATGCTATAAATAAATATTATATAGCCAATGTCACTCCCACAATTAAGACGAATCTAACGACACCTCATATGTTAAAATCCATCAAGCCGTGTGTTTAGGCTACAGAGTGTGCCATAAAAAAAAAAGACATACATATACAGTATGTTAGTTTAAACGAGGGACGTATTCAAACCCACAATAGTTCATGCTTACAAGATACTAATAAAAATATGAAAAAAAAAAGATTCACTAATAGGTAACAGATAGAACCATACCAAAAATTTCGCAAAAAGTCTCGCAACATGTATGCACCCTTGCGCTAGACAAAAACCAGCGGCAAAAATTCACGCGTGGTTCGTGGTCGTTGACCCCGAGTTCTTGAACGGGTATGGGTGCATTCCTTCTTCATGCAGCAGCTTCCACACAGTCCAATGCGATACACCGAACCGTCATGCAGCATTTCGAGTACTCCCTTGTACGGTGAATTGACCGAATGTTCGCAATCGTTGGTTGACACCTAACATAAGATTGTACGACGGAATCTGGCAGTTGGGAATCTTCTCTCGGTTCAAATTAATGGTTCCTCGCACATTATCATTAGATAAAGCGTAGACACGAATCATATCCCAATATTCTTCATTGGAATATTGATAAGACGTCATTTTTGTTTATTCAACAACACGTTTACAGGACACCATTATCGCGAAGTAAGCGGAGTTGTTCAAGCGATACGCAGAAGCGCAATTAGACATGCGGAAATAGCGGCGCACTCGCATAGACTGCGGTGCGGTCAGCGCGGGGCAGTGTCCTGTCGGTGCATCGGAGACAACACAAAGGAAAGGGGCGGGGTTTGCGCACGGGATTCTCTTTCGGCAGGATCTGCACGTGTTTTGCCGCGTGATTACTTTACCGTTTACAAATTCACTTCTTGCGCACTCAGTGTTCATGAATAATGTATTTTATTGGACAATTAAGTCACAAATTAAAGTTAAGTATAGGTTTTTTACATATTTGGGACGAGAATCGAATACTGAATATCCTCCTTCAATAAGTCCCTCGTTTAATCTAACATACTGTATACATACATGCTCTCGAAAAACTTTACCCTCTTTCTGGGGCAGTCGGGTAATTAAAAAGGGGATGAAATTTTGTATGCAAGTTCATCATTTTTGCCGATATATGGCATAGCTTGTAAAAAAAATTGTCTCGATGTTTTGTCAAGTCGTAAAGACTGTGCGAAGCAGGGGTGGGTCGCTAGTTATGTATTCTTCAAGGTGTTGAAACAGTCAACCGCACGTCCATTTTAACAAATTTACATCGACGGTGTCTTCATGTCAAATAGTTTGACCGATACCGCTGTACCGCGCCTTAGGTACGTGCGCGGGTGAGACGGGGGGCAGTGCAAGCCGCTCATTCGTCAACGCTCACGGCATCACGCCCCCCTCGGTACAGCGGTATCGGTCAAACTATAGCAGTAAATGCGGTTTTCGTAGTTCAAATGTTACTACCGATGTGCTGAGTTATTCGTACGATAGAGAAGTGCATTCTGCTAATAGCTTAGAATCTTTTGAATGGTGCTTAGTTTTTTGCAGTCTGTGTTGCAGAGGAGTGCCATTTGCTTCGTCTTGGCACGAGTTTTAAGGCTGTAGCTTATACTGTGGACGTGATATCCTGTTACATACCCATGAGCTCGTCCTCTAGGCCGTGCACGAAGGCCCCGGCGGCTCCGCCTGGCAGTAGCTGTACTGTAGCACTGTGTAGTAACTGTCCCGGCGCGTCGTCTGCCCAGCGACGGCCGGACGCCCACGCCCCGCTGCGGACTAACTCCGCGCCGCGCTCATGGGCTGTGCGCTTTTTCTGTAATTACAAGGTTACTATTATCAAAATAAAATAATATTTTATTATTTTCGGAGAACTTACGGTTGTAAAAATACAAAAATCCATTCACAAGTTTTTGCGGATAAACACTAAACTTTAAAAAAACTTTTACAAAAAAACAACAGACTTCCAAAAAACCACTACTTGATAACCTCCTCCTTTTTTGAAGTCGGTTGAAAACCAAAAAGGTTAGTCAAACAAGAATCCAAGACAATGAATTTTTGAAATCAATAAAGGTAGATAGACAAGTTTGTAAATTCCAGAAGTCAACAATATGTTTCCTTTATATTAACCAGACGACAATTGTTTAACATAGAGAATCGATCGAAACTTTACTTTTGAAAACTTTTAATTATGAGAATTGACCCTCCATCCATATTCAACTTTTGCAATTACGCGAGTCATCAAAGCCACTTGTCACAAATTTGAGTTATCAACGAAAAACGTTTTTGGTTCATAATATATTGAAAAATATTGTTTAATTGATGAGTTCTAGTTTAGCAAACGTTTATAAATAACGTTTATCGATTAAATGTAGCACTTATTTAACATTTTACTAATAAATTTATTTAAAAATAAAATGGAGATTGCCGGATTTGAAGTGTATTTGTGGAGACTGCCCACTTTGATACGGACAGTGGTGGAAATTGCCGTATTTGTTTTGAATTTTCTTAATTTTTCCCATCCAAATTCCCAATCTAAATTCCAATCCCAATTTTCTTCATTTCTTTTTCGTTTTCTTGATTGTCTTAGCCCATGTCGGACGCGTAAAAATCGCGGCGTAGAAAAATCGCCTATATAGTGCGATTTTTTCGCGCCTTCAACAGAATGTTCGAACCATGGACTCCGTAAAATTAATAGCGATAGCTATTTGTGTGGCCAGGAGGAGACAAAAGCAGAAAAATTTTTGGGTGCATGCCTTGAACAATTTGTAACGCTCTATGATGATTTATGACAATATCCTGAATTTTTTTAAATTTATTTTAGAATGTCGATAAATTTAATAGAGCCATCAATAACATGACAAGATACCAACATGCGGTTTTGTCCGCCTGGGCCTGCACTTGCGGCACGTCTACACGCTACAAGTCGGCGCGCCGGCGCCGTACTGACCAACACGCGCGATTTTTTCGCGTCCGTGGGAACTCAAGTACGTGTAGTAGTAAGTAGTCTTCGTATGTTGTATTCATTCAACGCTCAACGCCGAGCGTTGAAAATCGAATACCGCGCGATTTAAAATCGCGGCGTGGAGAAATCGCGGCCGTGTGAACAAATTATACCGTTTTCTATTTGTTCCATTCCTAGCGCGGCACGGGATTTTTCCGCGCGCGATTTTTACGCGCCCGTGCGTACGTGGGCTTAATGGACAGGGCTGAACTAGATTATCCATGGTTTCTGTTTATCACTAGTTACAACAGTTTTCAGTTTTTCGACAAACGCCATACTAAAAGCTGGGCTCTGATTGGTCGAAGCGGAGACGGCCATATTTGAAAGAAACATTAATGGAGGTGGCCGATTTTGTTACCAACACTTTTATTCCGATCGCGTTTTTTAACAGAAAATGCCGCTTTTGAAGTGAACTTTGTTTTACAATATGGAGAATTGGCCATATACAAAATATTTACATTATTAACTTTTTTTTACCAATACTGGAGATTGCCGACTTTGATACTATATGATAATATGACTCACATGTAAAGGCACATAAGATAAAAATGCAATTTGTTTTAGACAACCTACCTTCATGTTACTCATAAGTTGCTTATCCAATGTCTGCAGCAAGAAACGATCAGACACACCGCGCGTAGTACCAAGCAGAGTACAAGCGAGCGCGCGGACTTGCATGCACAGGTCGTTCACAGCCGAACATATGCGCACAAACGCATCGTCCACCAGGCGCATTGTGGTCTCGCCGTCGCAGAGCGTTATTGTGCTGAAAGGATAAATTGGCATGAAGGTGATGATGGGTGCTGTAGTAGGCATTTGCTATCAAAGATAAATGAATAGCTTGTTCGGTTACATAGTTTATCCAGTAATGAAAAATTAGAAGCCTGAAGTAGTAAGTAATCCAGTTGCACTTTAGCCTAAACAACATGGTTACACAGAAAATAACATAACTTATTTTGTTAAATTTGTTATCAGCAGTTCCTACAAGCAGTTCCTTTTTACAAGAGCTAAATAAAGTACTGAGACTACCAAGCCATTTTGTTATACAAGGTGTAATTTAATTTATGTTCGCTTATCTCGTCAAAATGTAGGGAACACCTGATTTTTTTTTCACGATTTCGGGTTTGGTCCCATAGTGAAAGTAGGTCATAATGATGAGTACAATGACCCCTTAAGAGGTTAACAGTGATTAAATTACATCTTGTATATGCTTCTCTTATGTCTAGCAAACTCATTTGTATTTAAAATTATATTAAACAAGTAATTTTAAAAAAAGTGACATATATTGAAATATGTGTTTTATTTGTTTAATGAATATGATGATGAAATGAAAGAACCAGTTAAGACACTTACTTCTCAGGATATTTGTTGCCCAACACCCACACAAGCTTGAGGGCGACCTCCCTCACAATCTCATAGTCATCAGAAAGAGCGATGCACACCAAGTCATACAGGGCTGCACTCAGTGTCTGTCCCCTCTCATGCATTGTAAGCAGAGACTGGAATGCTCCAGAACGCACTCTGGCATCCTGGAATGTTACAATTTGAATAAAGAAAAGTTTTTTTTGTTATACTTGTTATAGATTTCAGATAGTGGATTTGGATGGATTTCAGATTCAAATCTTAATAAAACTGTAAGTGTAAACTATGCAATATTTTGTTCCTCATAATAATTTAATCTACCAACACTGATATAGTAAGAACTAAAGGCTTGGCTCTGCACCCAATCCAGTAGTCAGGTACTAAGGCCTGTATTACAGAGCCTCAGTCAAGGCTCAAGTATTACTTAAAACTAATTTCAACCAATCTAATTACTAATTTAAACTAGCTAGAGTGAGGTCCTGTAATTTAAACTTTGTAATAAAAACTTTCAAAGATTAATATTTATTTCATACTTCAGCATGTGAATAGTCCCCAAGCAGTTTCACAATGGCATCCGCTTCAGTGGCCATTTCCGTAGTCCTCTCAGATTCAGGGTGTATGGGGTACAATTCACTGATGAGCTGGAGGCACCGGCACTTCACCTGATGGCTCGTGTCCTTCAGGTTGTCCTTGGCTACAGCTACCAGGCGCATCATCAGTATCTTGTCATCACTTAGCTTATTGCCAAGTTTTAGTAGAGTTGCTATGCCTTGCGCTATAACCTGTTCATAGACAGAAGAAATTCCTACATGTATACCTGTAATTTTTATGGTGTCTATAATAAACAATGACCGGAATATGTAGTGCTAATTTGCCTAAAGTTTGAGGAACATAGACGAAAGTCGGAGACTTCCTTATGACTATATTTTTTTACGAAACGGTCCTGGAATTCGGGAGATTGCCTAAGAAAATTAAAAGATAATGTTATTAATATAGTTATTAATTGTATTACTTATTTTGTATCCCAGAAAAGTTAGTAGACATGTTTTTTTTATGATTTTGAAAAATGAAAGACAATCTTGCTATCTTAGATTGAATGTAAGTATTCTTTTTATTATCTTAGTTTGTAAGAAAACTCGAAAGCTAATATAACCTGTTTTATAAAGTTAAAATACCAGTATTAATAAAATAATTCATATATTTATTATAACAACGCAAAAGTTAAGAAAAACAAGTTCATCGTGTATATGCCTTAAAATACCATTTATTCCTTTCGTACAATTATTTTAAAAGTAAACCACAACGTGAACAGAAATTAAGCTCAATAAGAAACAAACTCGTCACTCGTACTTAAGGCGAAAGCGCCAGGGTAGCCCGCGAAATTCAAATTTTCTTACGTTTTCTGAGATTTGCAGGTCAGTATTAGGTTGTATATTGATTAAAATATGATTCGCGACCGTAACAAATATGTATTTACAGAATTATAATCATTAAAGTCATCAATACAATTCTCTAAGACCAAGTAATTCTGTTGAATGACTATTTAATGAAATCTTAAAATTTCAGGATTATACTAACATAAGGAATTGTATTACTGATTCTAAAACTATAATCCTGTAAATACATATTTGTTACGGTCGCGTATCATACTTTAATCAACATACACCCAGACACTGAGCTGCAAATTGCAAAAATCGCAAGAAAATTTGAATTTCGCGGGCTACCTTAGCGCATCCCCCTTAAATTCATTCAGAACAAATGCATCGATATTGAAAAGTTGAATCTTACTCTGAATTTTCACATGCTTTATCTTCATCCGCAGAATCAAAATAAAGTACGATGATTTTTTCTATATTTTTAATTTTTAATCGATTTCTTTTTACGCTTAAAATCCATTTATATGTAGAGAAAGACCTTTCGACATCAATAGAAGTTATAGGTACATACATATTTGTAGTATGCTAATTAATTTTCATTTAACCCTTTTTCAATATCTTCGAAAATGTCTCTTAATACATTCAAATCGGGGTTTCTGGCTATCACGTTTTCTTATTTTGTTTTGACTGACTCAGACGAACACCAGCTTAGAACAGTTCTCGCTTCATCAAATATAATGGAAAGATTCAAAGTTAAATTAGATTTCTGTAAAGCCTTTAATGAAATTTGAATTATTTTACAGTATTCATCAATATAATCTAAATCAGTTTTTAAATTGTCTTTGTTCAATACCGATTTAGCATGCCTGATAGATAAAGCATTAGAGCTTTGAAAAAGTCTAATAATTGTCTTAATTTCTTGATAATATTTGGCATAATAAGAAGCTGCTTTTAGCCATGTACCCCACCTTGTGATGACTGGTTCCGGTGGCATTGGGATGTTGGGAAACTTTTCCCTTGACGGTTCTACTCTGTTAGGAGCTTTAAGAAATATTTGTTTTACATTTGATATCAACATCCGAATACTCTGCACGTATTTGTTCTGCTACGCGGTTAAGAGCGTGTGCTAAACATGTGACATGTTTCATATTTGGTAAATAATTCTTTAAAATACGTCCTGCTTTTAACATATATGCTACGCTATCAGAACACAAGACTAAAACATCTCCTACTTTGGATTCATAAGAATCTCCTCACATATTTTCTAAGCAACCAATCACAAATTGAGCTATTGTATCACCATTTACAAGATGTAACATTTTGCACGCTATCAAAAATGGTTTATTTGTTACCTCCTTTAAAGGTTTGACAAGAAAATGCACAACATATCGACCTAAATAATCAGTTGTTTCATCTAAAAATATCCACAGTTTTTGATTTTGAATATTGCCATGGATTGAAGCATTTTTTTTTTAAAAACAATGTCCAAATAAACTTTCCTCAGTAATGATTCGTCCGGAATTGTTTTAAGATTTGTAGGACAATTACAACAGATATATTTCTGTAAAAACTTTTTAAAAGCTGGTTGGTTCCCATGGCCGCCATGTTAGCGCGCGCCGCGTGGCATGTTAGTCAGCCATCATACGTCTGATCGAGTGCACGCGTAGTAGGCAAAAGTACACTTAGTGGCAACAAAAGTGTTTTCTTTTTTATGATTTAAAATGAGTTCTTTAAAAAGGGGGCAACCACTTAAAAGTCAAGCTCGGGAAATAATTTTCAATGTGCACGAGTTTATGAAGAAAGAAGCTCAGGAGTCTAAGAACTCAACATTTATAAAAGATAGATTTTTGAAAATTATTGACCGAACGGCCGAAGCTACACAAATTTCAAAACGAACAATAACGAGAATTCGTAAAGAGAAGGATCAACATATGAGTGAAAACACTGCGGGGCCTTCTTTTAGAACGCCGAAAAAGGCTAAATTGAAAAAAAACTTATCGTAAGGAATTGGACGATTTTTCATACCAAGCCATACGCAGGAAAATTTATGACTTTAACCGCGAAGAAAAACAGGTAGTCACAATGAGAGCGCTATTGGAGAAATTAAAAAGAGATATCGACTTCGAAGGAGGCAGAGAAACTCAGCGCCGAATCGTAAAAGAGATAGGATTTAAGTTTAGGAAACCGCAAACGAACCGTAAGTTGCTGGCGGAAAAAGACCAAGTAAGGCTATTAAGAATACGATTTGTAAGAAAAAAAAAAATATCGGCATGAAGGGAGACCTATTGTGTATGGCGACGAGACTTATGTTCATTCGACTCACACCAAGGAACAAGCCTGGTCTGATGGCCAAGGCAAAGCCATAACAAAACCGATTTCGAAGGGACCGAGGATGATTATAGTGCATGTTGGTGGTGCTAATGGATTCATACCAAATGCTTTGCTGCTCATGTACAAATCGGCTCAGACCACAGGAGACTATCACAGTGAGATGAACAAAGGAAATTACGAGAAATGGTTGCAAGAGAAATTAATTCCCAACCTCCAACCGAATTCTGTGTTTATCATTGACAATGCGTCATACCACAGCACATTAGAGGACAGGGCACCAAACAGTAACTTTGCAAAAAAGATTATGCAGGATTGGTTAAAAGATAAAAACATACCTTTCAATATCAAAGCGTATAAACCGGAATTGTACGATATAATTAAACGCCATAAGCATCTCAATGTATAGTACTCGCTTGACACCATAATGGAAGCTCACGGCCACACAGTGTTAAGGCTCCCTCCATATCATCCGGACTTCAATCCGATAGAAAACATTTGGTCGCAGGTGAAAGGTCACATAAGCAAATTCAATGTTGCCATGAATTTGATCGAAGTGCAGCGTCTTTTGTCTGAAAAATTCGCATCCATCGGGCCAGACGAGTGGCAAAAAGTTGTAGATCATGCCATCAAATGCGAAGACGAATTATTGGGATAGCAGGAGTGCGACCTTTAGATTAAGTTTTTTCTATTGTTTACTAAATAAATACCTATGTATTTGTTTATTAAATAAATCGTACATTTTAAATAACCTGTATTTTTAATTAAATATATATTTGATGAAAATTGGGGGCCCGATAAAATTAGCATGAAGTGTAATTGTGCAGAGGGGCGTTACTTGCGAGTGAGACGGAACTAACAGCTGCAGTGTATTATGAACCATATAGTATTGATCTAAGGTTGATTGTAAGTTTTAAGCATTCTTTCGTTAATCTTCGGGGCCATACTTTCTTTTCTGTGCGAACGAAGATTCACGACGCGCCTTATCAGTTGGATACCACTATAACGTTGCAATTATGTTTGACCAACGCTAGCGTCACGGAAGCACGTGTTAGTTTTTCGCGAAATCTGCATGCGCGTACGGCAACATCGGAGGGTATTTACGTAAAGTTACTAATTTGCTAGAAATGCCAGAAACTAAAAAAATCAACTATCTAAATAAATAGTTCGCAAAAATGAAATCTAATAATTTATATCCATATATTTTTTTACAATAAAAATAAGTTGGGGTGTAAAAAAATATAGTCATAAGGAGTCTCCGACTTTCGTCTATGTTCCTCGAACTTTAGGCAAATTAGCACTACCTATTCCAATCACTGATAATAAAGATTCTATCTACCTAAAATCACAATACAATCATCAACAACACAACACAATCTACAATCTTCAACAATCAACAATACAATCTTATGTATAGTCTTCTGTGTGAGATAGATTCTTGAAGATAGCTCTCAATGTTTACATTACTTTTATTAACTTAAATAATATATATATATTTTTTTACTTTTATAAGTACATTGGAAAAATATGGGGGATACCTTTGCCCAGCAGTGGGATAACATAATAGGTTAACTAAAAAAAAGTTCTACAAATGAAAACTTAATATTTACATAAAAACTTAAACTCTGATCATAGTAACAGAACTGAGATGTACATACTTAGAAAAAGTATTTTATTCTAAATAAGATTGCAAAGATTTTGACCTAATGTAGAAAAAATCTGAAATTCATACCTTGTGGGAAGTTTCGTTTTTAATCAAGTGAGCTGTCTCATCAATCAGATTACTCAGGTTGGCTCCAGGACACTCCAGACCAATGTCACAAAACAGCCACAGTATTTTCACTCTCACTACAGCTTCTTCTTCCGACTGGAAATGTTCCGACAGCTTCTTTATAGCTTCTTCACCATCAGACTCTTGGAACTGAAGGCAATCTGAGATACGCAGTAGTAGTTGCAGTGCCTCGTCACTAGACTTGCATTTTTCTAACAGGCCAACAAAAGCAGCGGCCGAACTACCTATAAGGGGCTTTTTAACGAGGTGCAACTTCTTCGTAGGAGGACCATCCTGAAAACAAGTTGTTAATTAAATAATCACAAGTAACCAAATAGGTTGGTATGTTAGTAACTACACCGCCACAAGCTAAGGTTAGGTGCTTACTTGAAAGGATTTGTTGTACTCAGCCAATGCTCTCTTTTTTAGTACTGCTGCCATTTTATGCTTTCAAATCTTTCTTAAGTTGTTTATTTCGTAAATACAATAGGAAAACTGACCAGTTTAACTCATGTTTTTATTTGAGTTTTGACCACAGAACACTAATACTCCTAGCGGAGGTTTTGACGGATGTCAGCAGTCAGACTCCGACACAGAACACTAATACTCCTAGCGGAGAATCATAGTAATAGTACTCTGTGGTAGCAATGCAAACGAAGTTCATTTCATTCATGAGGTTCATGAGCGTCCGCGCAATGAAATTATTTATAATGCTTGCACTCTCCACTCTCGTCCACGTTTAAAACGCGTTCAATCACAACAAAGTATACATTTGAAGCATGAAATTAAAAAACTTTGCAGAATGCGAAATGTCAACCTTTGTCAATTGTCATTCATGTCACTGTCACTCACCTAGGGAGCTGTCACTTGTCAAGTTGCATATGGTTGGGGCATTTTCGCTTTGATTCAGTGAAAAACATTTTTTTATTATTACATTTAAAATAAGCAATAATATCACTTTCACTCAAAATTAACGTAATAGTGTTTTGATAAACAACAAGTGTAGATGCCGTGTATTAAGAAATAAGGATGAAGCCATTAGCTCTTCATCTCACACGTAACAATTTATATAATTTATTTATTAATTGTAGTTCGTGAAAGGTAAGGTATTCAATCCTTATGTAACTAAATTGCCTAAATTAGTTTCTGTAGCTCTTATACTTGGAGGTAGGTGCACTGAAGTTGTTTAGGATGCACTATTTGTATACTCAATCTTTATCACCGGAATTCATCTATTAGTACTGATAATGGCTTTATTGATACACGTTGTATTTGACGAAAAAAAAAATTATACTGAAATAACAGTGTTGTTATTTTCAGATCATGGAAGACAAAAAATAATGTCATGTGAAGGCAAAGAGCAGGAAATGTCTGATCGGCATCTCCTGGAGCGCGCGTGTCTCGGGGATGCCAGCGTCGCTGTGCCCGCCGTGCACGCGCGCCTCTCACATCACTGGAAGGAGTTTGTGTGCGGTGGAGGATCTGCATTCTGCAATATACTCTTCAGCTATCCTCTGAATAAACTCATATTTAGACAGGTAACTTTAAAGCTAATTTACCTAATGTTTATACCTACTTATAAAAAAAAACTAAACAATCACAACATCAATCATATTATGGAAAAACTTATTGTGATGATCAGTGATCGGAATAGGTAGTGCTAATTTACCTAAACTTCGAGGAAGGACGTAACATAGAGTAGATAATACCTCCTCTAAAATCCCAGAATAATTTTAATGATGTTTAATTCTGGGGATTTAAAAACCATGAATTATTTATTGGAATTTATTTGTAGTTACAAGTTATTCATTTGAAAAATCATAACATTTTTTAGGGTCACACACACACACACACACACACACACACACACATTCATATCAGTAATTTTTATGGTGTACATAGTAAAGAGTATTCTATCTATCTATAAATAAAGTCCAATAAATAATTTGTGGTTTTTAAATCCCGGGATTTAAATGTCATTAAATTTATTCTGGGATTTTACAGAAGGTATTATCCACTCTATGTTACTTCCTTCCTCGAAGTTTAGGCAAATTAGCACTACCTATTCCGATACTGGTGATGATGATCAATTTCACAATACTAATGGTTTTGTTTGCTCCAGTCATTAATATTTTGCATGTTAAAATATTTTCTCAAAATGCTCCCCTATCTTTTAAAAATATAAGACACATAACAGGTATTCATCAAAACCTCTGGGGGCATGTCTTATCATTATAGTGATAAGGTTATCTTATCAAAATTTACATATACATGCTAAAAATTTTAGTAATTAAAGAGCACTTTGATCTTCATTTATTATAATTATAAAGTGTTTTAATTAGATAATAAATAAATAGAAAATATTCCATCAGGGCGGAAGCATTTACGTTTAGGTATAAATCAAAGATACAAACATGGCTACAATAGTGCTTGTGATATATGTTTCAGATGATACATGGAGTTGAAACAACTTTTGCATTACACCAGTTGCAGAAGGAAGGCCTGCCTTTCCTATACCGTGGCATGCTGCCTCCATTAATGCAGAGATCACTGTCAATGTCCTTAATGTTTGGAGTGTACGATGAATGCCTACAACCAATGTTAGAAAGACAAGTCAATCCCTACATAGCAAAAACGTGTGCAGGAATGGTTGCCGGGACCGTTGAAGCAACACTCATGCCTTTTGAGAGGTTACAAACATTACTCATACATCCAAAGTACCACAATGAGTTCAAGAACACTGCAGATGCAGCTACTCATGTCGCCAAGCACTATGGTATCAAAGAATTCTACAGAGGATTAATACCAATACTATTTAGGAATGGCCCATCTAATGCAATGTTTTTCATAATTCGTGATGAAGTGCAGGTGAGGCTACCAGTGCAGGAGAAAGTACTCTATCAAGGCCTACAAAACTTCTTGGCTGGAGCTTCAATCGGTGCATTTCTCAGCACACTATTTTATCCTTTGAACGTGATTAAAATTGCAATGCAGTGTGAACTTGGTGGTCCTCACAGGACAATAATATATGAATTTAAATATATTTTACGCAAGCGAGGCTCAAAGTTCACCAACTTCTACCACGGCGCGTTACTGAACATCTCCCGTGCATTTCTAAGTTGGGGTATAATAAATGCTTCTTACGAAGTATTAAGAAAAATTTTATATGCCTAGTCAAGTTGTTTTATCTTGTACAGATATTTATTTCTTTGTTTCAAATAATGTTGAATCAAAATGTTTTTATTTTGTTTCGAAATATTTATATTTCTTGGGAATACATGTGTAAATATTTAGTATGCAATCCGAGCACATAAATGACAAACTGAAGAATCTGTTTTCTGCTAGGTACATGATGTCAGCATGCACCTTGTCTGGTTCCTATAAGTAAACAAAACATAGAAGGAAAATGACGAAAGAAAACACTGGAATAAATGTTTTGAACTTATGACTCCACTGGCATGCAGTTTACTAAATATTTCACTACTAAGCCATGTAAATGCTCTAATGAGTTCAGTCCCAATCAGATAAACTGTGTACATTCAATTATGAAATTCTGAAACAAAACTCAATACCTATTGGAGTTGTATATTATTCCACTTCTATGTATAAGTTATTTATTTATGGGCTTATTTGGGAAAACCAAGGGGTAAATCTCTTAAGTGCTGTTATAGTTTATGTACTGTATATGTTATTTTTAAGTAGACAATGATTATTTATACATTTGGAAGCATTTACATGAATGTTATTAATATTCATCTGATTAGCTTTTGATCATGGTTATTTGTGATTGCTCATGTATGATATTGTGTTAGTGTGGCTCTGCGACTAAATACCGGTTGTTTTGACAATAGTTCCGTCGATGCTTGTAGTGCAATATAGCCTATTTATTACATTTTGCAGTATTTTACGTGTCTATAGCAAAACCCAAATACATAACAGTATATTGATCTGTGTTATATAATAGATGAATTAATTATTGTAGGTACCTATCTGCGCAAGTTATTCTAAAAGAAATAAATGCAATGAAACAATGTGGTATTTGTTATTCCGAGAAGCGCACTCATTAATATAGTATAGCGCACACATTTTTAATGTGATCTACTTCTGGAACTAATGTATGATGATGAATGTGACAAAAGGTATGTATACCTACATATGACTGTGTGAATAATAACAGAAACAAGCCCATGAAGTCATCGAAACTAGTAGTAGGTATCCAGGTCCAGGCGCGGGCGCAGGGAGGAAAATGTGTCCCAAACAAATTGCCTAACGTAACCAATATTCTTATTAGATACAATTTTCCTAACATACGAGGAGGGATCAAAAATTAGTGAGAACGACATACTCCTTGGTAAGAAAAAAAATAAATACTGGCAGGCACAGCTCAGATACATTTTGTAATATCAATAAAGAAAAAAATCTTCGATTCTCTTTTGTTTTTTCTGAATGTAGTCATTTGTTTGCTTCGTGTCGGAACGTGTTCTCGAAAATGGTGAAAAACTAAGTGTGAGCCGTTATTAAATACCTCTGTTTAAAAAAGTTAACGACGCAAGACATTAATTGCGATTTAGAGGCAACATTAGGACAGTGCTCCGCCGTATTCCACTGTCGCAAGGTGACAAGGTGACTTCTCAATTTCGAGTAGGGAGAACGAGCACGGAAGACGAACATCGTTGCGGCCGTCCATCGACCTCAGTCACCCAAGAAAATGTTGCGAAAGTCGAGAAAATTGTATTGAGCGATCGAAGAGTTACCATCCGATACTTAATTCAAGAAACGGGCATTTCATATGGAAGTATTCAATCCATATTGAAACAATATTTGCAAGATGGGTGCCGAGAATGTTAACCGACAGTCAGAAACAAAATCGACTTGACATTTCGAAGATATTGTTGGACAAGTTTCAAGAAGATTCTGAAAACTTTTTGTCTCGTTTCGTAACAATGGACGAAACATGGGTCCATCATTTTGATCTCGAGACAAAACAGCAATCTTCGCAATGGAAACGGCCATCATCACCGACCCCGAAGAAGTTTCGTGCCGTGGCATCGGCTGGCAAGGTTATGGCCTCAATATTTTGGGACTCAGAAGGGATATTGTTGATTGATTACCTGGAGCGTGGAACCACTATTACAGGCCAATATTATGCAGCTTTAATTCCCAAGTTGAGGAATACCATCAAAGAGAAAAGGAGAGGTTCGGTTTAAACTTCGAAGGGGCGTGCTGTTTCATCACGACAATGCACCCGCGCACAGGTCGGTAGTTGCGATGGCTGCCATTCAGCAAGCTGGCTTCGAATTGGTTGACCACCCTCCTTATTCACCAGACCTGGCGCCTAGCGATTTTTATTTGTTCCCCAAATTGAAAGAATACTTAAGGGGAAATAGGTACGAAAACGGTAACGAGGTGATGGATGCCGTGGAGAGCTTTTTGCAGGACCAAGACAAAAATTTTTTTTTTGAAAGGGTTTGAAGCCTTGGAAAAGCGCTGGACTCGGTGTGTAAAGAGACTCGGAGACTATGTAGAAAAATAAATTATTATGTTATCAATAGTCATTATATTCTATCTCATTCTCACTACTTTTTGATCCCTCCTCGTAATAATATTCGTTTTGAATATACTAACCTATCAAGTTATTTTTCACAATTTGTATTAGCATAATTTAATCATATGATCAAATACGATCATGGCCTTGTTCGATATTATTCAGCGAGTGAGCAGTTATCTTAACTATTTTAAACAAAACTCGTTCGTCACGCAATTGAAATTTAAATGTGTGAATAAATAAGACGTAGGTACAGATTACACAAACCAACTCCATCTCAAGTTAATGCACAAAATCTTGACATGCCAGAACTGTTGTTTCTGCCAATGAGGTTTCCTGAGACTGGCGTTATGTTATGTCCCTAGGTTTCTAAGGTAATATTAAAATTTGTTCTAGACACGGGTCCTGGTTATAGTAGTGCAAGGTCAAATTAAATTAGCTAGCGAAATTCCACTGACGTAATGGGTATCGATATCTGAAGATGATTAGACAAAAAAAAAATATTTGATGATTTTTTTGGAGTCAACGACCTCAGCGTAGTGTAGTTTTATCATTTATATGGAGTTTCGCTAGCTAATTTAATTTGACCTTGTATATTATGGGTCATGCACCTGGTATGTAGGTAACAATATAAAATGTTCATCTTAAATCCAATTGCGATAAGCCTGGCTACTTAACAGCTAATAAAGCCGAAACCAGACAAGTGGAATCCAATCAGAATCAGTAACGCAACGCTAACAATGTATATCTCACGTCAGATTCTTTTGATCTACTTTTCCTTCAGTTTGTATAAACTCACTCAAAATCAAAAGTTATTTATTCAAACTAGGCTGAGATTCGGCACTATTCGAACGTCAAAAATTACATAAGACAATCACCCAAAACGCCCGCCCTTCACCACTTCCTATAGTGCACTGCTTTCATAGTTTTATCGCTGTCTCAGCCATCCTTCTATGTTTAACTTCTAACGAAGATATCGTGGATTGTATTTACAAATATAATCTCTTATACCTATTAAAACTAACTATCTAGAGGTTAAACTAATTTGATGGTTTTTGAGCGGGAATCGAACCCGCGACACCTAGGCACAAAAAAACCGGCCAAGTGCGGCATGTCGGACCATGCACAATGAAGGGTTCCGTACTTGGGATGAAGAAAGAATTATCCCAAGAACAAACTTAACATTGTAATTGTAAAACATGTTCTCCCATACATTCCAACTGTAAATGTAAGTTTGTACGGACAATATGGAGAGATTTACAATGTTATTTTATGACTATAGACTTCTTAGGTTTTCCTGTAATCTATAAGAATAGAACTACTTATTTTCAGAAAATTTTAGGCTCAGTAGTTTTGGAGATTACGGGGAAAGGGTAGGTATGGTCAATTTTCGTCCATTTTCTTAAATAGGCAATTTGAAAACAATCTATTTTAAAATTATAAAAAAAAATCTATTTGAGAGTCGTCAGCATTTGATATGTCACACAAAAAACTTTTTATTTTATTTTCTTATTTGCCCCCCAAAAGTGACCCCCAAATTCAAAATTAATTTATATACACGTCCGTGTTTGGGTCACAGAAATTCATATGTACCTTTCAACTTAATCGGTCCATTAGATTCGGAGCCTTCGATCATTATTGATCGAAGTTCGGAGCAAATTGGCTATGACAGCCAGACAGACATACAAGTGATCCTTTCGGGTTTCGTTTTTTCCTTTAGAGATACGGAACCCTAAAAAACCAACTTCATCCCAATTATTTTGCTGTTGCACTATACCTAGGTAATTAAAATGACCATGGAACTAACTTGGAACTCTCGAGCTTCAGAAATATTTAAAGGAAATATTCGAATAAAACATTAATTAAAAGCATGTATGGACGACAGCGCGTCAAGCTACCCGAAACTGTAAAATTTTCCCAATCAACCTTGAACCTAATGCTTCAGCAATAAAGTCGAAAATCTATTAAAGAAATTTGACAGATTGTAGTAGATGTGCTGGCATCTGTACATTATTTTATTAAAATATTTTATGCAGTCATATACATATCATAAAATATTTAGTTTAGATATTTTATTTAGCAATTATTTGTAAGTGCTATCTTCTAGCACTACCCAAGTACTCAATGCAATTTTTTAAAATTTACAGTCATAAAAACCTATAAAAATGCATCATCAGCAGGGTTTTGGTCACCAAAAGGATTATATTTTTCTAGGTTTAGTTTCAACGCCTGTACTGTGAGGTCCCACAGCTTGGCAGCTTGGGCACCATCTTGGCATTGTTTAGATGGATTGGTCACCGCACAGTCACTGAAACAGACAGAAATACAATAAGTAAGTAGGTAAGTACCTCTGGGTATTGTGCCATAACAGTAGGGTTCACGACACTTCATTTATAAATGACCATTTCCTTTGACCGTCGTTTTTACTTTCCTTTGGGTCTGATACAGGAGTAGTTCGCTTGAATATATAGTTTATTTGAACTTCAGGGCGAAAACCGAAACTATAAAACTGCTATGCAGTCATGAATGAGCTCGATTTCAGAGACAACCAAGAATGTTTTTGTGGGTAGGTATTAAGTAAAAAACATGATTTGGCCAGCCAGACGAATGATTCGTCGGCTGGCCAAATCATGTGCAGTTTTATAGTTTCAGTTTTCGCTCTGAAGTCCAATTTTTTTTTAATCTCTAGAATCCAAGTTTTAAATATTCTGTTTCTCTTTTATCGACTCGGGGAGTCATTATGTTACCTTATAACTGCATTAACTATTTGTACACTGCATTACCCAAGAGGTGGATAACAAAAATAATGAGTAGGTATTCATTCATGGACAACCGAGACAAAATTGCAAAATGAACCTTAGGTAACTTACCTGTAATAGAGGCCGCTCTCCTCAGCACAGGCCTCGTCAACCGTGCAGTAGATGGAAGTCTGCGCGCCACACTGCGGCGACTTGAGGAAGCACCCCAGCACGTTGTTGAACATAAACGACGTGCCATAGACAATGGTCTCGTCGAAGTGACGGCTGATCTCCGTGCGAATGACGCCCGGGTGCAAGCTATATGTCGTTACGTTTGTTATGTTGTGTTCCTGTAATGAAAGAAGAAGTAAGTACCAGTCCTTAAAAAAATTGTCGATTGGTATAATATTATACACTTCTGGACACATCTATTGGCCCACCTTAGAGTTTAGGTTTCGATGGCCCCTACCGAAATATGATTGCTAGATTGAACAAAAACTGTTGATGCAGTTTTAAACCTGATACATTTTACCATCTTTTTCGATCGTATTGTTTTAAATTTGAATTCAGAATACCATACGACATGGAGCTACGCCTAACAAGTCGGATATGCGCCTTGTTAAAGGCAATTGATTTTTGAATAAAAAACATGTTTTATCAAATAAAGGTTTAATTTAATAACGCGTGTTGCCTCCATGGGCATCTACCACAGCTCTCATACGATTAGGCATAGAGTTTATCAACCGCTCTATGAAATTTTGAGGGATCATCTCCCATTCCTCTTCTATGGCAGTTTTCAACTCCTGCATCGTCTGGGCAACTGGCTGACGAGCCCTAACACGTCTTTTTAGCTCGTCCCACATGTGCTCAATGGGGTTCATGTCTGGGCTTCTGGCTGGCCAGTCCATAACTGTGATGTTCACATCCCGAAGATATTCCCTGACGATGCCGGCCGCATGGGCTCTTGCATTATCATGCATAAAAAGGAAATTTGGGCCCACATAGTCCGCGTATGGTATCACGTGAGGTTCTAAGCACTCACGAATGTACCTTTCAGCATTTAATGTTGGCAGCCGTAGTCCTGTAACAACCTCAAGTTGAGTTTTGCCGCTCGCGGATATACCGCCCCAGACAGTCCATGAGCCACCGCCATAAGCAACCCTCTCTTCAAAGCAGCATTGTGCGAAACGCTCTCCCTTACGTCGCCTTACCTTCTTCCTTCCATCATTGCCATGTAACACAATTTTAGACTCATCAGAAAAGAGTACACGGCTCCAATCTTGCTGTGTCCAATTTAAATGACTGCGTGCGAAATGAAGGCGCGCTGTTCGGTGGGCTCGCGTTAGTTTGGGCCCATTAGCTGGCTTGTGTGGTACCATATCGCGTTCTTTTAACCTTCTCCGAACAGTTCGAGCGCTCACAGATACTCCGTGGAAGTCGCGAAGTTGGTTTTGTATCTCAATGGAGGTAAGGTGACGATTTCTCAAGCTGGTCGTCACGATGAATCGATCCTGCCTTTCAGTTGTGACCCGAGATCGTGGCCTTCCTTGGCGACGAACAAAGCCACCAGTCTCTAGGTACCTCCGATAAACATTTCGGACCGCAGATCGACTTAAATTAAGTTGAGCACTCACGTTTCTTTGGCTGTGTCCGGCCTGAATAAGTGCCACAGCTTGGGCGGCGACTTCAGGTGAAGTATCCATAGATTATTGATAGAACCTCACCTTAATGTTAAGAATAAGTAATGTTTGTTGCAAAACCAAAGATATCAATGACTTTTTCAAGAATTAAATCCAAGTAAACCAATAAAACCAAGTTTTCTTAGTATTCGATTGTTTGATATCAACAAACAGGCTCCAAATTGTCTTTTGTTTCTTTAAATTCTGTGTTCGAAATTCAAAAAAAGACTATTGAATGAAATTGTGAATGTGCCAGGTTCAAAACTGCATAAAAACTTTTTGCTCGACCTAATATAAAATTTTAGCTAGGACCAAACGAAACTGAAAATACAAGGTGGGCCAATAGATGTGTCCAGAAGTGTAGTTATGCTGTAGGTACAGACGCCAGCACATCAAGCTACTACAATCTGTCAAATTTCTTTAATAGATTTTCGACTTTATTACTAAAGCATTAAGTTCAAGGTTGATTGGGAAAATTTGACAGTTTCGGGTAGCTTGATGTGCTGGCGTCCATGGCGGTGAGGTCTAAGCTAGTTGGCTTTCGTAACCCGTAGGTATGTTATTTAACTGTCATTACAGCCTTCGCTATGAAAGAAGCAAATTCAAGGGCACCTGAGAAATCCTAAGGTTGATGATCTCTGTGTGTACATCTATACAAATAAATAAAATTGAAGTGTCTGTTTGTAGTGCCAAAATAACAGCTTTTTACTAAATGCTTAGGAAAGTTTATACGAAAAAAAAAAAAAAACAATTTTTAAAATTTTTGTCTGTCTGTCTGTTTGTTCCGGCTAATCTCCGAAACGGCTGGACCGATTTTGACGGAACATTCACTGGCAGATAGCTGATGTTACAGGGAGTAACTTGGCTTACTTTTATTTTAGAAAAAATAATTAGGGTTCGCGCTAAAAATTAGAATTCATGCAAAAATAATAACCTACTTTTGCATTTGGTAGCACAATTCTCGAGGATGGTTATTGGCTATTTAACACCACGCTACGACCCTTAGGAGCCGAGCAAAAAAAAAAAAGTCAGAAGAAAACGAAGTAATAACGCGCCCCGCGCGTGCGATGCTACGCGGCGGGTCGGGGGACGAGAGTTTTATTAAAATGTGGCTGTTATTTTAGTACATTGTGTATCTTACGACTTCCACGCGAACGAAGTCTCGGGGCACAGGAGCTAGACCACCACCTCTTAACGCAGTATTATTTTAATCTTACTTGAGTGTGGGAAAGAGATGGAGCTAGACATCCTGTATAGCTCCATCTCTTTCTCACACTGAAGTAACCTTAAAATAATACTGCTTTAAGAGGTGGTGGTTGGCCCCCAGCTAGTAAATAATAAAATAAATACGCACGAAACGTCCGAATATTTGAATTTCGCGGGCTACCTGATAGCTCTCAAGGTCATTGCTCTCAATCATTTCAAAGGGGTAGTGTTTGTGTGATAAATTGTCTGTCTAAACAATAAAGATAGACAAACAACACAAATAAATAAAACTAGTTAAGATTAACGTTATATTTGATACTTTCTGTGTAATCAAACCTTCAGTTTATCAGCAAGAGCTCTGGCGAAAAGTATATTGGCAGCCTTAGTCCTGCAATACGCTTCAAAGGCGTTGTATGGTTTCCGCTCAAAATTCAGGTCATCCAAGTCTAGTTCATGTTCTGAAAACATTTAAATTTTATAGATAGTACCTAACAGTGGCGAGGTGTGATTTTTTGTAAGAGAGCAGCCGAAGTGAAGCCGGTTTTTATTTACATATTAATAAAGTACAAAATAATTTATTAACTTAAAAAGAGGCGTTTTTGTTGTTTGATGTTTTTGATGTTATGGAGAATTAAATACCCGTAGTGTAACTATATTTTTTGGCAATAGTAGACACTATTGACTATGCCATTTTTCAATAGCGGTAGAGTTGCTGATGCGAACCTCCGAAGGGAATTCGGTAGGAATCGTGTTATATGGTGCTTTCGCCACTGGTACTAACTACAACGGCACAAGGATCTTTTGGCCCGTGGCCAAAATTGGAACTAATGCCGCCATCTTGTTTTTTAATACAATTTCTGTGACAATTTCACAAATTACAACAACGTCCCCCTGTCAATTTCATTCAGGCGCCAAAAGTTCCTTGTACCACTATGTAGGTAATGTAGTTGGTAAAATGAGACTTGCAGGCAAAGGGCAAATAGTCGAAGACATTTCCATCTTGTAGGTAATGTTTGAAAAAAGTGCAGATAAAAATAGGGGCGCCACTATGTCGCTAACAGCCGACAGCCGACAGTCGGTCTTTTCAAACTAACTTGCATGAACGTATGATGAAACGAACACAATCCTCGAAGGGCCACTTTGAATGAGAAGCGGCAGCAGCAGTAGCGTGAGCAGCGCATGTCCGAGGTGGTTGGAGGCGAGGTGCGTCTCGAAGCCATCGCGCGAGCGGCCTGCGGGACACATCATGACGCCGGCGTTGCACACCACGCCGCGCAGGCGCCACGCGCGTGACGTCACGCGCGCACAGAACGCACGCACGCTCTCCAAGCTGCATAGGTCCAACTCCTCCAACAGTAACTCTCCCGTGCCCTGCTCAGTCTTTGTAAGTTTTTCTATATTTTCTTTAGCTGCTTTAGCTCTGTCCATGTTTCGGCAAGCCATAATTACGCGGCCTCCTGAAAAATTGTATTTTCAATTGTCTAAGAAAACAAGAAGCTCATCGTTACAATTGGTGTGGCTGTTTTTAAAATATTATTCAACGTTGGGAATCGCTGCATAGTCATACGGGGATTCCCAGCACAGAATAATATGTTTGAATTGAATGGAACAGTTATGAAGGCATTATAATCGCCCCGAAGCCCGTTCTACGTTGTCCAGAAATAGATAGGGTACCTATACCTATGCCATTACATAGGTACTGTAAAGGTTTGATGCCGAAGGCGACTTTATGTTGCACAGGCTGTTGAACAATTGCCTATGGTTACATTCGAACGTTCACACAGGTGTGACACAAAGGTCACAAAGGTGTGTATGCCAATTGTTTGCAAAGAAGCAATGAATATACTACTCTCTGACGAGAGCAAAGAAGTCATATAAAAAATAGCGCTGTCTTGCGAATATACCTTTATTAAGCAAAATTAATATAATAATATAATGCTTTATTGAGTTTAAACTCTAGTAGTGTTAATTTCCCCGCATACTATACAATCAACATTACACAAACACGTAAAAATCCGCCTGACTCTAAACGTTCGAGCGGGTATTACATAGTGATGGAGGCGGAACATAAATAAAAAACGTAATATTATGTACATAGTTGCTGAGTGTGCCACCCGCGGTCCAGTATACCGGATATAGCGTGACCTCTCGCACGCCAAGCTGGAGGCAAAGAAGAGTGGCCCCTACAAAGTTAAATGGTTTTTATTAATTATTTTATAAAAAGAGCGAGATGGCTCAAGAACTGTATTATTACTCGGGCTTCAACCTCGAGAAATTCATAGAGGATTTCAGGCCTCTAGTCACCTACTACGGATGTCGAGAAAGCGATTGAGCGCTAATACTAGGCGCATGTATTGAGGGTCTTGCAAAATCATCTTTTATAGCTATACATACCACGACGGTATGAGTTTGGTTGAGATATGTGACGCGTTGAGAGTGGAGTTCTCTTGTAAGTGTCACAGGGGGATATTCCTGGAAGTGTGCAAGAAGAATTGATTGCACAGGAACCGACGGAAGAAGATGATCAAGATAGTGTCATAAATGTCGATGCACATGTATTTTCTAGCAGAAGACAAGGTAACCCGCTAAGTGATGATGATGATGAGCAAAGCTGCCTAGAGAACAGCCCCGTCCATGATGAGTTGGAGCCGATTGAAGTGTTCAAGAGCGAATACGAGGAAGAAAGGGATGAACCGGCGGGGCATTTGCGTAACACATTACCAATCGGAATCGGTTTCATTTTGACAGTTCAACAACATTCATTGCGTTATTTACGTGTTGAGCAGACAAATTTTTCGAACTTGTGAAGCAATGGATTAGCAATTTGCTTCAAAATGATTCAGATTCCGATTGATAGTGTGTTCCGCAATTAGGGTGCGGGTCAGTCCAGTTCATTTATTAAATCTCTTGGCTATGTTTCAGAGCAGCAGAATTAATATTTTGATCACTATGTCCAAATTAATAAAAATAATATTGCTGATGATCAATTTATTGAAAATAATGGAGATTGGCCATTTCGGGTTCGCAACTAAAATAATGGATGATGGGCCTTCATCACTATCAACATATAATTTTACGTGGATGACGTCGAGTCATGCGCAGTGGAGGCTAGTAATATAAAAATTAATTTTAATCATAGCGAAGGAAAGTATGATAGTTTTTCTTAGTGTCCCTTTACAACGCATGCGTGCTAGAAACAATTTAAGAAAAATACCAGTAAAGAAAAAGGATCTATTGGTTAGAAATACTAAGATTAAAAACTTTGTTCCAAAAACAAATAAATTTAAAAGAAGGCATAGAAAATCTAATAAACATTATTTGTATAAAGAAGTTTTCCATTTTAAAGTACAATTTTTTTTAAAATTGAATAAACCTCCTTTTAATTTATTTAGAGATATTTATACTAACAGTGGATGGAAACATTTTCTTTTGAGAATTATCTAACTATTTCAGTTATTTTTGTCTTTTAATACCATGTAATTTTATTTTCTATTTTATCTAATTTTTATTATCATGTCAACGTCATTAAGATATAAACATCATTTAAATTAGCTCATTACTTTAATTTTGTAGATTAGATATATTATTCTATGCATTACTATTTGTTTTCGTTTCATATTGTACGAGACACATCGGATGCGGCAGGGAGCGAGTGAGGTGCCATACCTCACAAGCCCTCAACGAGTCCGACGGAGAATTTCGTCTTCTATAATTGATTTGATTTAACATCCTCCAGAATTCAATAAGGCGAGTTAGAAGAAGGAATAAGTTTGAAAAACTGTGGTTCAATCCTAGAAAAGGGGGGTTAGCAGTCTAAATTGAAACCAACTTTGCTGACGGGACATAGTCCTTGCAAGGTGTGTCAGGTTAACACAACTGGTCCAGTATATGATTGTGGACTCACAGTTTAGTCAGGAGTGACTGACATTCAATGGAGTTTGAATTTAGTAAGATCGGGATATCTTTGAGATCTTTCCTCTGGAGTGTAAGCATGAGTTAGGTTTTTTTTATATGAATTTTTACCTTTTGCTCCCTCTGACTCAATAGCGTCCGATGAGGCAAAAGATTATGATGTAAGTTCTTCTTTTTTCTTAACCTCCTCTGGGTTGATGTGAATTGTCACATCATATTGTTCACGTATTACCTATATAGGAGGCTGTGTTGAGTCTTTTACATCGGTTTTGGCCAACGAGGTTAAAACAGGAGAACGTTTGTTTGTGTGAATGTGCGGTATTGACTGACACTTAATTTAGTGGCAGACCTTCGCGATTCGTTCTTCCTGAGTTTGCCTTTCTCTTGCAAGGGACAGACCTCATATTGTAAATTTTGATTCCGATGTTAGGTAACTCTTCTTTAGACTTAGGTAGGATGCGCCTGAATGTTCGAATATTGTGAATAAAAGTCTCATCGGGAAAAGCGACTGTGCCGATCCTTTTATTCAAGGGTGGGCGTAGCTCATGTAAAGGTTTGATGCCAAAGGCAACCTTATGTTGCATAGGCTGTTGAAAAATTGCCTATGGTTACATTCGAACGTTCAGACAGATGTGGAACTATATTTCTCTATATTTGACAGGTGTGGCTCTATAACGTCCGTGCGGGTTATTACCGTACCTATGTAATGGTCTACCAACCCGCACTGGGTCCGCGTGGTGTATTATTAATAGCCCACCCTCTTACAGAAAGGAGGGCTGTGTCCTAGAAGTGAGAACGATATACCTAGGCTGAGTATGCTAAAGGTTTACAAGACTATGTACGTTACTCCAGCAGGAAAGTGACTCCTAGAGTGATATGAGTGGAACGTATAATTAGTGCGTAATCTGCTGTAAATGTGCGCCACATAAAAAAATTGGTGCGCTTTGTCGTTTTGAAAAAAAAAAACGGAAAAAACGAGTCCTGTTGGAGTAACGTTGTTCCAGCAGGAAAATTCTAAACGAATGATGAACGAATGATCGAGAGAAATATTGTGTATCGGCAGAGAGTTTATATTTGTGCAAAAATGTGCGCCGAAAATAATTATAATTTGTGCGTCTTCAGGTTTTCGAGATATTCCATTTCCTGTTGGAGTAACGTTTTGCAGAATCGTGTATCTCTAAAACCATAGTATGTGCGCCTATAGAATAAACATACACGAGTAGCTCTTTATTTGTGCGTATTTGTGACAGAATTAGATTTAAGAAAATATTTATAATTTTCAAGTAGGTACTTAATCGCGCTTTTTTGAAAACCCGAAAAAATATCGCAGCGCCTAAATGAGAAAACGTATAAGCTCGCTGAAAACTGTATTCGGTCCTTCTTGACGCTTTTAATAACCGTAAAAAGTTTCAAAAGTGTAAGTGCATGCGTCATTGAATAACATTGCTAAAAATCAAAACGAGGGTGTCATAACTTTGACGGCAAAATACAAGATACCGGCTCAACCCAAGAGGGAGTAGGTGTAAACCAAAAAATAGTGCGTTTTGAAAAAAATATAAGTATAGTGAAAAAATAAAAAACGAAACATGTAAACAACGGCTGGCTATCCGAACAAATTCGATTGACTACAAAAAAGCGGCGGATTCGTACATATCGCTATAAATGTGCACCACATGCGCACATTTACAGCAGATTAGGTACGCACTAATTATACGTTCCACTCATATCACTCTAGGAGTCACTTTCCTGCTGGAGTAACGTACACTACAAGACTTACCTCTCTTGTACAGATCCAAAGCAGTTTCTTTGCCGATGCCCGTGTTACTGCCCGTCACGATGACCGTGCATCCGTCCAGGCGCTGCTGACTCTTACACCAGCCACTTAGATAATCCATGATTCAATGTTATAGAATTGTAGGTATCTAAAGCAATGATAAATAACGAAATGTAAACAAAGTACGGAATACAAATTCAGGATAATTATGTCATAATATTTGATGTCTGTTGCACAAAACACCGATTTTAATTAGGTACGTGCAATAAAAATGATAACTAAACACAAACACAGTTCACTGCGCAGGCCATGCCCTACTGGACTGAAGCGCTTAGCGCATATTACACGATAGAATAAAGGTAGGTATTAGTAGGTAGTAGGTACCAATTATTAATCGTAGGGCTAGCGAAGCGCGGCTTTAAAAGATATATATAAAACTGAGATAAAAACATAGCAGAATACCACGACTGTGTAGATTAAATCTGCGTGTTTAGTAGAATAGGTGTTAATAGTCTACGTAAAGTATTGCGAAATTGTTCCCCTCCAAATAGTTTGATCAAACGGCGAGGTCGCGGCACGGCGACCTGTCGGTAAACTAGTGTCGTGTTCGTGTCGCGGGCTGATGGACATGTCGACCATCAATGTATACCTACGTAAGGTAGGTCAATGTCACATTGGTAGAACAACAAAGTACATACCTTACTTCTAATTAAATTAGTAACAAAGCTACGTAAACGAATATAATGAAATACGTTGATAAATTACAACTAATTTTAAGTTAAGTATGTACATACTTACTTTTAAAACTACTCGGTAGAATTTTACTTTTTTAATTTTACTTTTTAATTTTATTTTATAGAATTTTAATTACGCAGCACGTATTGTAATGAAGCGGAGACACTATTATGCAGAGTACCTACACAAAATAAGACAAGTATGATCTGAAGAATGCGAGATTGAGGAAACGGATTCAAGGATATAGAGTAAAGGTCTTGCTTTTTCAGACATGTGAATGCACTTTGGACATAAGTGAACATCCTTTCACCTTGTTTACCTTGCAAATAAAATATGTGGTGTGAGCATGTAGGTACTATGATGATGAGCCATGAAGCAGGAATAATAAAACTAGTCATCGCGGAATGAAATAAATGAAATAAGTCTGTTTGTTTTTGTTTTACCTATGTGGTGTATAAAAAATATTCTCATCAAATGACCTGTACTTTAGTTCCTACTACTGTGGTTCAAAGGTTCTCCTCATATGATCCACCGACACACTTCTCCGCTCATAGTTCCTCCCACAGAACAGATAAAAGATGTTTGAGGTGTTCTATGGTTCCTCCCCTCGTTGTGATACATTGATGCCGATTCTCTTGTCACAAATGCGTCTAAACTAGACTAAAAATCACCAAAATTTACAATTTAGTTCAATCCTGTCAAACGACGATTTCCCATTCTGAAATGGGGAAGGCAACTGTCAAAATGGCGCTGTCGTAGATATTTCCCAACACAAGCCAATAATACAAGGCGTGAGGTGGTTTTATTTTATTTTTGCGAAAATGATGCGTTGTTGTGTTACTAAATACTCCGAAATTGGAGTCCACCATTTCCCGAGAGACCTTCCCTGAACTGACCCTGAACTTCTGATGCAATACTTTTTGTGTGCTTGTCATGTAGCGTTTTTGCTTGTGTACTTTCAATCTTGACATATACTCTTTCTTTCCTGCTCCCATTGTGCTGTTTAAGTCGTCAAGATAAAAGTTACGCACTTTTCTTACCAACTGTCGAATTCGGTTATCTTCTTTACCCTTTTCTTTATTTATCACTCTTTTAACTTTTTCAGCCGACTCTAATTAATGTTTTTCTTTATTCTTCTTTTCTCTCATACACATATTAAGCTTTACTTTTAACTGATTGTTCTCTTCTTTAAGCTTCTTAATTATTCTCATAAGGTACTTTCTTTTCTTCTGTTCTATGTATCGAATTCTTCGAAGTATTACATCAGCTTGAGGAGATTGATTTAATTTTAAGGGATCTTCATACTTTGCCTCTATTTCATTGCTGTCTTTTGTCGTTGCATCAATAAGTACACTTACCTCAGGGACCTCTGGTTTTTTTTAGACTCTTCTTTCTTATTTTCTCTGTATTTTTTTGAAGCTTCGCGCCATTTCTTCCATTTTTCCCGTTGATCGCGAGGAGATAATTCATTCACTCTTTTAATTTTCTTTTGATCTTTTCTGTTCTGATATCTTGTTTTTTCTTTTTCCTTTTCTAACTCGTAGAGAACTAGTTCTGCCTTGATTTCAGAGTATTTGATTCTTCTAGCAATCTTTTGCTTCTCTAACCGCTTATATTCCTTGGATTTTTTTTCTGTCCATGATTTATCTAAAAGAATAAACAAAATTTACATGTAAAAATGTAAACTAGAAATAAATATACTTTCGTTCGAGTTTTTAGCAGGTTAATGGCTGTCTAGCTTATAGACTTGTTTAATAAATTAACTATTCGATTTTTTGAAACCAAACACATTAAATAGGACTTATTAACACACAGTATGTCATTGCCATTCACATATTATCATTACCATTAATACAGAAAAAATGGTAATGATGATGATGGTTATGACGTATATGCCTTCTTACGATTTTTGTACCTAAATACCAAGCTGCAAAGAGCACAACCAGCCATTTTTATGATTAAGCACCTAAAACACACAAATGTGCATATTTAATAAAGATCTTGTATTGGTACTTACCTGATTTTCTGTGGAAATGGTGATGACTTAAATAATTGACAAACTGTTCACAAACTACTGTTAGTCGAAAAATTTGCGTGGTCAAATTGACGTGCGCTCCGCTTCACTTCGTAAGAGAGACTGAGGGGACCGAGGAAAGGAGGCGCGACTTCTCGATCGCGGTAGGTAGTAAGAACATTCGAGAAATACAATTTTGACGGTGCCGGAACGGTGTTGACGAATTTCTGTGACAAAATTTATTTTATTTTTTATTTTATGTTATTTGTTGTCAAAACACTTCATGATTTATTATATTATTTTAGATAATGTGTACTTTCGAAATATGAAAAAAAAACGGAAACTGCATTGTCATTTTTTGGAAAATAAATATGGAAGTTTAATACTCGGCTTTTTTTCGTAAATGGTTATGACGTTTGGTGCGTGTTAACTGAAATAATAAATTAAATAAAGGTGGTTAACTATTTTAGTGAGCGGAGCCTTACGTAAAAATATGTAAGAAATGTTATGTAAAGTAAAAAAAAATGCAGCTATGATATTTAATTTATTATTATCATCTACTCGCCATTAATGGATTTCCGCGGATTGACCCTATTCGGCCCTTACGCAGCTAGGTCTTCTGATGTAACAATATTGTCCGGTATTTGCAATCAGGAATATGCACCATTGCATTCTCTTCTGCATGAAGGAGATGTTTTCATTTTGGACCGTGGGTTCAGAGATGCAATACCGGTTCTTGAAAGCTACGGTTATGAATCTCATATGCCACACTCGAAAGACCGTAATGCTACTCAACTGAGCACCGAACAGGCTAATGAATCACGGCTTGTAACCATAGTACGTTAGGTAGTTGAGGTGATTAATGGACGCATTAAACGCGACTTTAAGTTATTTCGACAGGAATATTTTAATAAAGCCATGACCCATATGTTTACCGACTTACGAATTGCAGCTGCTTTACTTAACGCATTTAGAGAACCTTTAGAAGATATAGCTCAAGCAAGGGAGATTATCAATATTATTAGAGAAAAAATAAATATGCCAAATCGTCTAGGTGACTTTATTATAGAAAACAATATAAACATGCGAAGAGCACAGTTCATAGAAATAAATAGTGAAGCGTTAAATATTTCTTTTCCCATTTTAACTGAAGAAGCTTTAATGTTGATTGCGCTAGGCACATAACAAATCAAACTAGCAAGATCGTATGTCGGTGAACATTTACGTGGCGGCATATATTCTATAGAAGTTTGCCAGGAGATAAGTCCAAGTCTAACGGCTTATGGAATCGACGCAAGTAACTGTCTATTATTACGTGGGCAGATTCACTCACGACACACGTCAAGAAAAACATATTATTAATATATTATATTAGTAAAAAGCAACTTGACAGGTAGAAACGCTTTGCCAGAACTTTACTGGCCGTGTTTAACAGGCAACCGTTCCATAGGAACTTGTGCACACATTATGAGCATTATTTGTTCCTGGGATTTGTGAGGCACCAGACTAATGATTTTCAATGCCCGGCAAGATTTTTGGATGATGTGATTCTAATTGATCATGATGAATAAAATGATCCATTTTTAACGTCAATCGATAACTGTGAAAACTGTGTTATCATGCCAAATAAAAAAATAATGGTTAATAAAAATGGTTTTCTCATTTCATATACCTTCTTCATTCCTTTACCGTTACCTCATCATAATACAGATAAAGCACTAGCATAGAAATAAAGAGCTAGGCCAAATATCATGTCCGTTTCGACTGCTCGGCCACAATGTCGTAGAAGAAAAACGACTATGTCAACATTACGAAGGAATTTGTAAAGCACTAACAATGAAAGTCGCAAATTCGTAGATCCAGTATTCAGAAAGTTATAAAGGTTTAACCATGGCCGCGCGGTCAACACATGGAGAACCGCGCGGCCACGCAGTTCTCTTAAACGGATCTTAGTAGAGGTCCCATTCTTTTTGCTAACCACTGATACGATTTCGAAGAAAATGTAGACAGTATGAATAAAGCCCTAATGTGGATTTCACGACCTACAGCACTTAAATGCTATGGCCGCGCAGTCGGCACATGGAGAACTGCGCGGCCACGCAGTTTTCTTAAACGGAGCTTAGTACATTACTTAGAGTAAAAAAAAATATATGTATGTAATTTTATTTATTTTATTTTGGCATCAAACAGTCATATATATACAAACAATGTAATTATTCAGACAATTGGTTCCTTACAATAAACCTATAGTACCGACAATGTGATATAATGTATAAATATAAGTACTTACAATCTATAGGTATACTTTTTTTTTTGTGGATGGGAAATCATCAAATGACTTCTCTCGCTCTGGGTGGAGCGGGAGGGCGTGTCAGACTTTTACTGACTAAAACCCACCTGTGTTCCTTCTGTTGCCTGTGCCGGGGCCACGGTAACTCTTTCGAACATCCCGCAACCCTAGCTGGCATCGGCCCTAGCGGACCCCGTCAATAGTGCTGACATCTCTTTGAGGCGCGCGTGGAACACAACGCGCCGTCGACTCGGGTTTGGTCCTTACCGGACGGCGAGCTACCCATTGCTCGCCGTCCGCAAGCCCGCGCCTACAGTGGCCGGGAATCGGCTGTCAATTCCCGACGCCCAGGGCGTCTCCTGCGGCGACTAGGGGCGTGAGGGCGCAAAGCTTGCCTCTCTCTCACGCGTATCGCCTCCTCCTTCGCGAGCATTACTGCTTCGCAGAAGGAGGTAATGGCTTCCCATGTACTCTCGCCCCGTACCATGGCGTGGACCAGGGCCGGACGCGAGAGATCGCCGCCGCCGGATCTATATGTATACTAATATTATAAAGAGGAAGAGTTTGTTTGTTTGTTTGGTTGAACGCGCAAATCTCAGGAACTGGTTCGAATTGAAAAATTCTTTTAATGTTGGATAGAGATAATTTATCGAGGAAGGCTATAGGCTATATAAAATGACGCTATGACCAATAGGAGCGGAGCATCAATGAAAAATGTTGCAAAAACGGGGAAAATTTATTCCTTTTGCGAGCTTCCATTGCGTGCGCTGTGTAAACGGTTAAAAAAACGCAAAAAAAATGTAAAGTTAAAAAGTAAAGGGTAAAGTTACGCAAAAATCATGTTATGACGGGATTGTTCCTCTTAAAAAGTTAAAAAAAAAGTCCGATAGCATATGTCTATCTTATAAGGTTGGCTCACTATAACATTTTTAATGGTAATCGTTATAAAATAATGCATTACATTCGAAGGTGTTTTCATAAACATGGTATTAATCCTTATCCAAATAAATAGGTTCATCATCAAGGTTGATTAAGTATTACCTTTTTGAATTATTCAATTCGAACTTTTCGTTTAGAAATTACGACGGGTATAAAAATGCTTAAAGTAAGAAAAATGCGCTTAGTCTATTAGTTACCGACACATTTGGTTTTTTATTGACTGTTTGAACGCGCTAATCTCTATCTCTACCAGTCGGATTTGAAAAATTATTTTTGCATTATAAAGTCCAATTCTTGAGGAAGACTATAGGGTACAACATTACGCTAGGACCCTCAGAAGCCGAGCAAAAACAAAAAAAAAAAGAAGAACGAGCGCTAAACGAAAACGAAGTAACAGCGCGGGCAGGCGATGCGATGCGATGGGGTGGGTCAGGGGAACAAGAAATATATACTTATAATATTATAAAGGTGAAGAGTTTGTTTGTTTGGTTGTTTGATTGTTTGTTTGGTTGAACGCGCTAATCTCAGGAACTACTGGTTCGAATTGAAAAATTCTTTTTTGTGTTGGATAGTCCATTTATCGAGGAAGGCTATAGGCTATATAACATCATGCTACGACTAACAGGAGCGGAGGATTAATGAAAAATGTTGCAAAAACGGGGAAAATTTATTGCTTTTGATGCTAGTTTGATTTGATATGTGCCTAGCGCAATCAATATTAAAGCTTCTTCAGTTAAAATGGGAAAAGAAATATTTAACACTTCACTATTTATTTCTATTGTTTTCTATAATAAAGTCACCTAGACGATTTGGCATATTTATTCTTTCTCTAATAAAATTAATAATCATTTTTTATATCTTTTATTTTAAGAAATATTTAAAAATGTAAATAATAAGAAAGAAAAATAAATAAACAACTTAATAATCACTCTTGCTTGAGCTATATCTCCTAAATGCGTTAAGTAAAGCAGCCGCAATTCGTAAGTCGGTAAACATATGGGTCATGGCTTTATTAAAATATTCCTGTCGAAATAACTTAAAGTCGCGTTTAATGCGTCCATTAATCACCTCAACTACCTAACGTACTATGGTTACAAGCCGTGATTCATTAGCCTGTTCGGTGCTCAGTTGAGTAGCATTACGGTCTTTCGAGTGTGGCATATGAGATTCATAACCGTAGCTTTCAAGAACCGGTGTTGCATCTCTGAACCCACGGAACAGAAAAGTTTCTGTTCCGTGTCTGAACCCACGGTCCAAAATGAAAACATCTCCTTCATGCAGAAGAGAATGCAATGGTGCATATTCCTGATTGCAAATACCGGACAATATTGTTGCATCAGAAATCCTAGCTGCGTAAGGGCCGAATACTTCTAATCTAGAGCCATATCTGGACAAACTATTAGAACTGGTTTTAACACATTCAGTGCGTTACGGGAAGTATTTGGTTGTAATTGAGCTTCGCTCTGTGCGGCAGCTAGTTGTCCTTGTTTTGCACTCCGTGCGGGGGTGATTACTTCAAGTATTCGTACAACTTTTAAGATATTGCTTAAAACCCCGTGCGACTGCAGCTATATATACACAAGGATGTAACCTATTGATTAGTACAACAAAAAAAAAAATATCTGTAGACTTTCCATGTCTCTGTGATGGTTTAAAGTCAAGATTACGTACGGGAAAATAGACGTCGTAACGCATATCAGGCATTCTTGATACGGGAAGTATGTGACTTGTACAGCACTGGAAGTAAGTATTAATCTAGCGTAGCCGCAGGGAAGGTGTTAACAGGTTGCGAAACTTGTGCAAACTATGTTTTTTTTTTAGAATAAAAGGTTACTACTTCTTTGAATGTACACGTAAGTGCCATCCAAGACTAATATTGCTTTTGGCGGTTCATTTTTGCAGTTGTGAATGGCATTTGGGATTTGCAGGCTGTGAGCTATAATTTCGTCCCGGTTTAAATGATCTATACCAGCCAAGGTGTCGCGGAACAAACTGGAATGAAAGGCATTCTCGGGCAAGTTTCATCTGACGCTCAAGTGTTCGCCGGCTCATTGACAAGCGACTCGCGAACCTTTCGTTAGGTTCACCTGTGCGTAGTTTCATAAAAAAGTGTTAAACCGGTACAAAAGTATAATTCATTCGCATTTATATTTTCAACAGAGTCAAAGTCTAATTCTCTCTTTTCCAAATACGCTGTACGTTGAGTTTCAAGCATAACATTTATTTGGTCCACAGAAAAGGACTCTACAGTTCTTAACAAATCATTATCATCTAGTGATAAATCAGGCCAAATGTTGGATTCTAAATGATGTTGACATACCCGTGCACTTTTTGGAGTCAAATGTATCAGTAAGTTGATAATTATATACTTTGGAATTCTCAATAGGTCGACATTAGTGCACCCTCTAAACATACACCGGTTAGATGTACATATTTGATAACCTTATGTAGCCTGGTACAATTACAGGCTGATCTTGTACTTCTATATTTATAGCACCAGCTTCGTCTTGAGGTCGATCTGTAACGTTTGCGTATTCGTTCTCCTGATTCACTATGTCTTCATTACTCCTAGCAGACACCAAGCAGCGTTAACCTATCATATGTTGGTCATTTGCGACCTATAACAAAAAAATAAACACTATATAGTTTTTGTGTCCGATTTGTTAGGTCTCTCGCTATACATAGTTTACCTAGTGTGGGTATTGTCTTTTGTAAATAAGAATACTTGATTTGTTTATCTTTTTCGGCTTTCACGAGGTTCCTGTCATGCGGGACCGTAAAGTCAATAATCATTGTACGCCGCTCTATTCGATCCACCACCACTATATCAGGCTTATTGGCAACAATAGTCCTGTCAGTGATGATGAATCGATCCTAGTACAATGTGATATTTCCATTTTTGAGAACTGGGCCGGGCACATACCTGTGGTACGGCACTTCCGATTCCACAAGACTGTATTTCAGAGCAAGTTGCTGATGGATAATCCTAGCTACAAGATTGTGTCTATGCAAGTACTCTTCGTTAGCTAGACGAGAATACCCGGAGATAATGTGTCGGATTGATTCTCCCGGACGGTGGCATGCCCGACAGATGTCAACCGTGCCGTCCTTCACAATAAATCTCCGATAATTGTTCGTCATGATAACTTCGTCCATAATTACACAGACAAAACCTTCGGTTTCCCCAAAGAGATCACCAAAACGCAGCCAGGCTACGGACGCTAGAAAATCTATATCGAGATCATGTAGGGTCCGGAAAAAGCGTCCGTGAAACTCCTTACTCTGCCATACCTCCATGCGATCGTTAGTGTCAAGCGCTACAGGCTTGCGCCAGTTCTCTTTAGCCAAGGAGAGCGGGGTGTGGCCCTTGTCCACTGCGACCACATCTCGATGCATCCCCATTTCGGTCGACTTCAAGGAAATATTTCCTGAGACTGCATATCTCGCGATTGTGGAGGGTCTTAACGTTTAAAAAGCCTCGACCCCCACACTTTCGCGGGATATAGTCTCACTAGCTTTTGCCCGCGGCTTCGCCCGCGTGTATGTCGGAATATATCAAATTAGTACCTAACCTACGTGTTAATCCAGGTTCTAAAACGTATGTATGCCAAATTTCCTCTAAATTCAATAAGCCGTTTTTGCGCCAATCCGGAACATACATCCCGACAAACAACAAACGGACAAAAATTCTAAAAACTATAGTGTGCGCAACAGACTCGTTCAATCACTCCTTTTCAAATATATGCGATGCACAGTTCTGACTTCGTTACTATTTTTAACGGACTTCAAAAAAAGGAGGAGGTTATCAATTCGGTTGTATGGTTTTTTTTTATGTTTGTTACCGTTACTCTGTCATTTATAAACCGATTTGAAAAATTATTTTTTTGTTTGAAAGGATTGGACTTCCAGATTGGTCCCATTTTTATCCAAATCCAGTTCTGACGAAAGGATCCATGAGAAATTGAGGGAACTCCTCAAATATTATTGGCAAACACATAGTGATTTTGATATTTTCGTCAACAAATCAAGCATTTGCATTCAGAAAGTATGATCTGGTGAAGTGGAACTGAAGAAGAAGACCATAGATGGCCACAGGAACTCATCAATGATAAGTATTTCACGGGTGGCGATAAGATATCTCGATTATAGTTAAACGACTATGACGAAGCAAATTTAACAACTTCCCTGTCCCATACAACGCATTTTTCACAGTTTTTTCTTCTGATGAGTTATATATAACATTCTTATATACCATAAAATATAATTTTCATAATTACATGTAGATTTATCCTATTTTGGTTATTTTATGACTCATTGTGACTCATGGACGTAGGGCGAAAACTTCTCTCGTGAGTCATATATGACTCATTGGACAGGGAAGTTGTTAAATAAATGCTTCTGATGAAAATGGTACCATTGAACTCAGATCAGTAATAAAACAATTTATCCTAGCCGTGTTGGGGCTTATTGGAAATGTCATGAGATGCACTCTGGCTATAAATAATTTTTAACCGACTTCAAAAAAGGAGGAGGTTCTCAGTTCTTCGGAATCTTTTTTTTATGGTTCCCCGATTACTCGAAGACGGCTAGACCGATTTGGAAAATTCTTTTTTTGTTTAAAAGAGTATACTTTCCAGGTGGTCCCATTGTCATTAGGTCAGGATCTGATGATGGGGTCCTGGAGAAATCGAGGAAACTCTTCACTATAGGCACACCTATAGCGATTTTGGTATTTTTTTATATTAACTTGTGCATTTGTTCTCGAAAAACAACATTTGGTGAAGTGGAACTGATGACGAAGACCACAGATGGTAAGATGGCCACTGGAACAACTCAATAATAAGTATTTCACGGGTTGCGATTCCATTATTTTAAAATTATTGCTAAGCAATAGAAGCTCGTCACAATGCATATGGTGAAGTGGAGCTGATGGTGAAGTACCAAGAGAACTCCTCAACAATTAACGTCCCTGCATCGGGAAAATCAATGTTTTGTAAAGGTGATGAGCAGTTGTCATTAGGCTATTGTAACTCAGATAAATTACAAACAGACCCAGTAAAAATTGAAAAATAAAAACAACCGACTTCCAAAACAAACACTATAAAGCGAAAAATTACTTCAATTTCGGAAGTCAGTGGCAAAAACCTAAAATACAGATCCAAAGACACCGACTTCCAAAAAAGTATTAGTACCGAGTTTCGAGTTAATATGACAGCGCGTTAAAATTTTTCCTTACTGTTCCTTACTGTTCTTACGGTCCTAGTGGTCCTTACTTGTTTTAAAAAACTAAGAGTGACAATTTTTATTATATCCTGAGGCAAATATTGCCAAGTTTCAAGTGTATTAACCAAAGGAATAAGATTTTTCATATAATCTGTATCCCCTCTTTTCACCCCCACAGGGGTGGAATTTCGAAAAATCGTTTCGGATTTTTCCATAACTGAAATCAAAGATTTCTTATACCAATTTTTGAGTTAATCAAGCCACACAGTAAAATCCTCCTCTTAAAAATCTAATTACACCTTCTCACCCTGTCAGGGGTAGTTTTAAAAAACCAATAATAAGAAACTGTATTGCTTATTTAGGCAAATATTCGTGCCAAGTTTCAAGTTTATTAACCAAATGAATAAGATTTTTCGTCTAAACTATATCCCCGCTTTTCACCCCCACAGGGGTGGAATTAAAAAAAAACCTTTAACGTATTTCCATAACTTGAATCAAAGATTTCTTATATCAATTTATGAGTTAATCAAGTCAAACAGTAAAATCTTCCTCTTAAAAATCTAATTACCCCTTTTCATCCCCTCAGGGGTAGTTTTGAAAAACCAATAGTAATAAACTTTATGGCTTATTTAGGCAAATATTTGTGCCAAGTTTCAAGTTTATTAACCAAAAAATGAATAAGATTTTTCATCTAAACTATATCCCCGGTTTTCACCCCCTCAGAGGTGGAATTTAAAAAAATAATTGTTTAGGATATTTCCAAAACTTGACTCAAATATTGTTCATACCGATTTTCGAGTTAATCAAGCTAAAAATTACGCAGAAAAATTCTCCCCTGTAAAATTGAAAACCCTTTTTCACCCCGTCCGGGGTAGATTTTCGAAAAACCTTGATACAGGTTATTCTTTATTTTTGGACTTTAGTATAAATACTGGGTTTCAAGTTAATCGGACTGCGTGTTAAAATTCTTCCAAACAAATTTTGACACCCCCCAATCCCCCTCGTGGGGGTAGTTTAGAAAAACCAAAAATGACAAAGTTCATGATTTACTTAGATAAGTATTTGGGCCAAGTTTCAAGTTTAGTAACTCAAGGAATAAGATTTTTCATACAAACGAAATCCCCCCTTTTCACCCTCTTAAAGGTCGAATTTCCAAAAACCCCTTCTTAGTGCTCCCCTACGTTATAAAAGAAAGCCGTGTGCAAAGTTTCACGTTCCTAGTCCCAGTAGTTTCGGCTGTGCGTTGATATGTCAGTCAGTCAGTCAGTCAGTCAGTCAGTTTCTCCTTTTATGTATATAGATTACCGATGATCGTGGGTGATGCATTCGATATGCAGCCAGCAGCGTACGGACCCTCCTATCCAGGGCGTCGAATTCAGTCTGAGTCCATTTGAGTATGCCGAAAGAGTACATCAAATCCGGCATGACCCAACCGTTGAAGGCGCGCAACTTGTTTCCGCCTGATAGATGACTATTAAATACTTTCTTCAGGCGGCCAAAGAAGCGCTCCTTCAACGATTGGTTCATGGCAGCAGCATTAATGCCCAACGCTTCCGATATACCTAAATACTTATAGGTTTCGGGTGCGGAGAGGGCTCTAAGGCTTATGGAATCCGAGAGTTGGGTTCCCACGGATTCTACAATCTCCCCTCGCTTTACATGCATGACCGCACATTTGTCCACACCAAATTCCATCCTGGAGCTAGACCACCACCTCTTAAAGCAGTATTATTGTAATCTTACTTCAGTGTGGGAAAGAGATGGAGCTAGACGTCCTGTATAGCTTCATCTCTTTCTCACACTGAAGTAACATTAAAATAATACTGCTGTAAGAGGTGGTGGTTGGCCCCCTGATGGCGCTACTGAATGTTTCAGTTACATTCAGTAGCTCCAACAGTTGCGAATTGTTGGGGGCAAAGAGTTTTAGGTCAGGTTATTATTATTATTATTTTTTTATATTTCTCGGGACCCTAGGGTCCCGGACCTTTGAAAGGCATATGAGGGGCCGAAGCCAACTCGCAGAGGCCCGTTAGACGCTTTCAATGGAAATGAGGCACCAACCGACGATTATCCTTGTGCGTACTATGCAAGTGCACCCAAGGACAACCCCCGGTTGATGTAGGACTGTTGCAGGATATGGAGACAAAAAAAATAGTGGGCTATGGGTTTGGATGGCTAAAGTGGACTGGTTATCTAAAACTATAGAAGGACTATGGCCCCTGCCTGACCAATGTTTGATAAATACAATACACGGATAAAATGGCAGGGGGTGACTTGCACACTCAACAATGGGCCCCCGGAAACGGTCGCTAGCACATAGTGTCGTAGCGACAAGGGGGCAACATGTCTTGAGGTGCTTAAGAGGAGTGGAGAGGTATTCCACGGCTATCAGGACAATCCCGGAAGTACGGTCAAGATTCCTACCAGCATCTTACTGGACTACTTCCTTCATCCGAGCACGTTTGCTCTTGCGAATCTCTACTCAAGCCAGCCAATAAAGGCAAGAATGAGGTGGGACGTCAGTTCTCGTCAGTGTTCACTCCAGCCGGCCAATAAAGGCAAGCCAGAGATGAGGAACATGACTTCTCCCGGGAGATAGGGTACGTGGGGTCGCTACTGCCCAGCAGCTCGCCACATGCTGCCCTGCGGGTTCCTGTATATCTCTTGGTCTGGCTCCTCACCCTAGACCTGTTCCGGCAAAGTAACCTCTACCGGCACAGACCTAGAGTTCGGAGCGCGCAAGCCCCATCACGACGTCGAGATACGGCGATGGGGTTATTATTATTATTATATTGAGTTTTTTATTTTTTCTTCTCTATTAAGAGAGTTTACGACCTTACACACGGGCCGGAACCAAGTGTATAAGGGGAAATTTAAATTGAGAACGTGGATGATAGTGTAGAAGAAGTCAGGAACTTTCGGGTGATACGACAGGTGTTGAGAATGGTGGCTTTTTGGAGCATGTAAAGTGTGTGAGAAGGTATGTGTAGAGTATTAAAACTTTGTGTGAGAGCCTTTGGTACTACACCGGTAGATGAGAGTACTATAGGGACAATATGGACGGTTTGTGCTTCCCATTGGGTTTTTATTTCGATAGCGAGATCTTGGTACTAACTAAGTTTTTCGGATATTGTAGTTTAAATGTTGAGTGAGTTAGGTATAGCTATATCTATTAAGTAAACTGTTTTATTATCTTGTGGTGAACGGTGATATCAGGAGCTAAACCACCACCTCTTAAAGCAGTATTATTTTAATCTTACTTGAGTGTGAGAAAGAGATGGAGCTAGAGGTCCTGTATAGCTTCATCTCTTTCTCTCCCTGAGGTAACATTAAAATAATACAGCTTTAAGAGGTGGTGGTTGGCCCCCTGGTCTATTGTAATGTATAGTTTTGTCTGTAATTCTTGTTCGGTCCCAACAGATTTTCTGATTTCTGTTTTCTAAAATGATTTCAGGTTTGTATTTATAATATGGAATTATTTCACCTATAATAAGTTTATATTTGTGTGCTAAGTGCTGGTGTATGATTGCAGCAACCTGGTCATGTCGATGTTTATAATCTGTCTGTGCGAGTGATTACAGGCCCCCGTTATATGTTGAATGGTTTCAGAGGCACTGTTGCAATGTCTGCATGTGTCTGTCGGTTGATTGGGCTCTTTTATTATGTACTTTCTGTAGTTACGAGTTATTATTATTATTTGATCCTGGATCGCAAGCATGAAACCTTCAGTTTCGGGAAACAATCGCCTCGTTTGAGCCATTCGTTCGACTTGATTTTATCGACGTGTGGCTGCCCTCAGATAGGCTCGGTGTCTTCCATGTAGCGCTTTTCCAGACCATGCTGCAATTTTTTGTTATGTGCTTATGAAATTTTCATTAATCTGAGTGTTTCTATTTTGTAAGTTGAGTGGTGTAAGTTTTTTATCTGCTTGTGTTACAT
Organism: Fissipunctia ypsillon; assembly: GCA_947568875.1. Taxonomy (NCBI): domain Eukaryota; kingdom Metazoa; phylum Arthropoda; class Insecta; order Lepidoptera; family Noctuidae; genus Fissipunctia; species Fissipunctia ypsillon. Next base: position 9,945,175 of record OX387645.1, on the reverse strand, counting down.
GTTGGTGTAGTGACGAATGTTCTGATTTATTATGGAAGTAAGATCTGAGTGCAAATATCTGTTTGTTATGCAAATTGTGTATATCTATTAATCCTCTTCCTTCTTCTTGGCGTGGTAGCATAAGTCGCTGTATGCATGATTTAGGGTGGTGTTTCCTCTGTTTGGTAAGTAGTGCGCTGTAGTTTTCTGATATCAGTTTTTGACCATCGTACAATTCCGAAAGAATATGTTAGAATGGGTATTGCGAATGTGTTGACAGCTTTTATTGTGTTTCTGGAGTTAAGGTTGGTTTTAAATATTAGGTTAAGGCGATGTGTAAATTTTTTGAGCAGTTCCTGTTTCGACATTTTTTGTTCTATCTGTCGGGATTGTTGGACACCTAGGTATTTGTAAGTACTGTGTTCATCCATTGGCTCAATAGATTTACTAAGTCCATAGCTGTGTGACCAAGACTTCATTTGTAAAGATATCTAAGCAATACTTCTAAATGCGAGGTCTGACCTATATTCTAAAAAGGAACTATGTATATTATTTCGACAAATAAAAACAAATCTTAAGGCTGTGTGATAAGAATGAAGAGATGATAATAAAGAAGAGATGGCGCTGCCGTCACATAAACATTGAGCTCCGTATTTATTTCTAATAAAAATTTAAAAAGTCAGTTTATCCATGATATTTCTATATAATAATAAACAGTAAAGTGTAAAGATTAAGTGGAAGTGTTAGCAAAACGTAATTTTCGCATTTAAGAAAGTTAAAGTGTGTTCTAATCAAACTGTGCCAAAACTGTGTTTAAGAAGTGAAAAACTCTCTAAAAATTTAAAGCAGCAAACAATAACACTGCATTATTATTATAGTGTTCATATATAAGTAATAGCAAAGTGGTAATCACAAATAATAACAATAAAACAGAACTAACAAATTACAAGTGCGCGCGCATTAAAAATTTTGAATTTGAAAATAAATGCATCATAACGAACTTTTTTATTTGTATATCAAACAGAAGACGTATTTCGAGTACTATACAAATAACCAAATGGCTCATATGTATAATGAGTGACATGCAGTGCAAGAGTCGCGAGTTCGCGCCCCAATATCTGTGCACATCAATTTATGGATTTCCAAGATTTGTTTACGAAGAATTTATTGCTTAATTGATAAATTGCGGTTTTTTTTTTTTTTTTTTTTTTTTATACTTTTCATATTTTCTGATAAAATTGGAAGGGATGAAGCTTGAAGTGAACACTTGTCACAATTTTATCACAAAAGTGTTGAATGTGTCAAGACGACACAATTAAAAGTATAAATTACCTATTGGTCTTGAGTTCTAGCTCAATTCTTAATTTTGAACTAATTAACGTACCTACATTGGCTAAGAACTATGAATTTCTTCGAAAATATGACGCTGCGAACTCGCAAAACCCGTTCACAGGCAAAAGCAGAAGCCGTAATCGATGTATGCAACTCTAATGAATCAACATTAAATGGCACCACTAATAGCCTACCAACAATATCGGATGACGAGAACGACGAGATCCTAGAACTTAAAAAACAAATCGATAAACTTAACTCAGATTTATTAGAGGCCCGTGAGGTGATAAGCCAGTTATCGTCCGAGAACATGGACTTAAAAAATACCATCACTTCTTTGAATACGAGTAAACACGAACAGGTCCCAAAATTGTTGAGCGACATTGAGATTCCTCACCGAAATACTAAGCAGTCTACCCCTAACAGAAAATCGCATTCATCTAAGAAGAAACTGTATTTAGCCAACACTACAGCAAATAAACCTGCAATGTTGAATACATCCACCCAAATAGGACCGAATGACATCTCTTCACAGACTACCGAACATAGTTTAAACAAGGTAACTCATGAACAAAGAAAGAAAATATGCATTTTAAGCAGCGATAAGATGAATAAAATATTGTCTGTAGCCGAAGAAACGTTCCCGAACTATCAACTATGTCACTACCTTACACCATATGGCGGAGTAAATGAACTCATTAATAACATCAACGTAAAACTTACTGACTTCACGATGAATGATTACTGTATTATTCTCATAGGCGAGGAAGACTTTCGTAGAACCGATAATTATTTCGATTTGATTATTAATATACGGGAGACACTAATGCCTCTGCAAAACACTAATATAATACTATGTTTACCTACTTTTAAATTCTGTTACCATTCTAGTATGATGTACAATGCAAGATTAGAAATGTTTAATAATTTACTGTGTCTGGACTTACAAACTTACAACTATGCATTACTGTTTGACTCCAATCTTGACCTGAAATACGATTATACCATGTTTTCAAAGCACACTGGTACGATAAATAATAATGGGATGAAAAATATGTTTAGAAACCTGCAATGTATTGTTCATACAAATTCTCTTGATATTCCTTTATATGCTGACATCGTGTCTAACCCCGATATCAGTAATTTGTCAGATATCCATAATATGTCTCCTAATAATGTTAATATTGTTACCCCTAATCTTCTAAATAATAGTAATTTTTTTCTTGTATAATCACATAAATGTATTACATCAAAACACTAATGGCTTAATAAGTAAATCGGATCTATTGAGCTTACATCTACACGAACTCGCTTGTAACAATAAGTTGGTGGATGTGCTCTGTGTAACAGAACACAATATGAAAGAAGGCGATGACATACATTTACATATTCCAAATTACACACTTGCGACCCATTACGTTAGAAACAATCGAAGAGGGGGCTCATGTATTCTGGTGAACAATAAACATAAGTACAAAATACTTAATTTAAAAGAATACTGCTGTCCTAATGTTTCAGAATGTTGTGCTATCGAATTGATTGATCATCATATAACTATTGTATGTATTTATAGATCACCCAAATTCAAAATTGATACCTTAAACTCCTTTTTCTACCAATTTGAAGGTATACTAAATAAAATGTGTTACAATAACAAAAAGAAAGTGTTGATTTGTGGAGACTTTAATATTGATATTTTAAAAAAAACTAAATTCTCTACGCAGCTTGAAAATCTTCTTCATAACTACCGTATGAAATTAAGTGTTTGTCAACCGACCCGAATAGATAGTGGTACCTGTATTGACAATATAATACACAATATTAGAGGCAGCACTAGTGAGGTGATGGAATTAGCTATATCCGACCACACAGCTCAAATCATAAGATGCCCTGTTAAAAAAACTTGTACCATTACACATTGGCATACTTTCAGTCGAGATTTTTGTCAAGAAAATATGCTTAAATTTAGGAATGCTCTTCAAAGCCTTAGTTTCAATAATGTTTACAACTGTACAGACCCAAATAATGCATTCCGTGAATTTAATAGCTTGTTTAAATTATTCTACGATCTTTGCTTCCCCATAGTGAGAATTAAAAATCTATGCTCCAAAACTCCGAAATGGATAACTAAAGGTATAAAACTATGTTGTAAGCGTAAGCGTGAAATGCTATGGCAATTAAGACGCGAACCAAATAAAACGAATAAAAAAATATTTAACTCATACACTAAGCGTCTAAAACTAATTATCAAACTGACTCAAAAAACGCAAAACAGCTACTTCATTAATAATTCTGACAACAAGGTTAAAGCAACTTGGAGAATTATAAACTCAACTAAATCTAATTACCCAATAGAAAACCCATCTAAAATACTTACAGATAATAAATGTACTACAGAACCAAATGAGATTGCCGAATTATTCAATAACTATTTCATTGATCAGGTCCACCCAATAAACAACCACAAAGCCGACTATAAATCGACCTTAATAGATTCAAACCCTAATTCAATGTTCTTAGCACCCACTATTCCACATGACATACATAAAATTATTATTGCTCTAAAAAATACAAATAGTTCCGGCTATGACGACATTGTTACACATGCAATCAAAAACGTAGTTACTGAAATTTCACCAGTTCTTAGTTATATAGTAAACCTCTGTATAGATAAGGGCAAGTTCCCTGAAGACTTGAAACTATCTGTTATAAAACCTCTTCATAAAAAGGATGATCCACAAAATATGAAAAACTATAGGCCTATTGCACTCATCCCAGTGTTTTCCAAAATAATCGAAAAAGTTATTTATAACAGCCTTTATTCATTCTTAGAAAAAAACAATATTCTAACTAAAGAACAGTACGGTTTTAGGAAACATAAAAATATTAATATGGCCATCTACGAATTAATAAATGAAATTATTTCAAATATGGACAAAAAAATCCCAGTTACAGCATTATTCATGGACATGACGAAGGCGTTCGATTTTGTAGATCACAGACTCCTTCTCATAAAATTATATAAATTTGGAATTAGGGGCAATGTCCTAGAAATAATTGAGTCGTACCTAGTCAACAGAAAACAAATTACTAAAATAGCAAAAATATGTCATAGAACTAACACAGAAAAAATCTACTTATCAAAACAAAGATTTATAAATTACGGCGTACCCCAGGGAAGTGTACTTGGTCCGTTGTTATTCCTATGTTACATAAATGATATTCCCAGAACCATAGAACACCCCATGACTCTATTTGCTGATGACTGTACTACAATATTTATAGGGAAAAACTTAAAAAGATATGAAAATGAAATAAATAATAGTTTAGGCTTAATTATTCAATGGCTAATCGATAACAACTTAAAAATTAATTTAGGGAAAACCCATGTCATGAATTTTAACCAGCGAACAAACTCCATTAATACAAATATTAAATATAAAGATAATACAATTACTAAAATTGACAACACAAAATTTCTAGGGCTTTGGTTAGATCAGCACATGTCATGGAAAACACACATTGATCATGTAGTAAAAAAACTAAATCAATATTGCTATGCTTTACACAATTTAAGCAAGGTCGCCAATCGTAGCACCGTTCTTACCGCATACCACGCATATGTCTCCACCACTCTGCGATATGGCGTAATATTCTGGGGTAATTCTACGGATAGAGAATTGGCCTTTAAAGCCCAAAAAAAGTGTCTTCGTGCAGTATGCATGATCCAAAACACTGATAGTTGCAAACCATTTTTTATTAATTTAAAATTACTAACACTTCCGTCCCTATATATTTATGAAGTTGTCATGTTTATCAAAAATAACCTTAACCAATTTGAAACCCTTTCCACTAAACGCCATCAAGGTGCAATTAAATCAAAAACCCACCAAACCGCCCTATTCTCAAAAAGCTTTCTAGGAATGGCTCCAAAAATATATAACAAATTACCTACACCTATAAGAGCTTCAAAAGACTTAAATACCCTTAAAAAAACGCTTCATAAGTTCCTAATACAGAAAGCATATTACAGCGTACATGAATATTTAGAAGAAAAATAAAAACCGTTATGCCTTATTCTCAGATATGTATATTTGTTACCTACTCACTTTAGTTAGCTATTAATATTGTTACCTTAATTTGTATTGTTTTGTTTATGTTTGTTTTATTGCTAAAGATTTAAGAAGGTTACTTAGCAATCTTTTTTTATATTTTATAGGCTATAAGTACCACCTGTACAACTATTACTGTGTACGCAAACAATATTTGTACGCCTTGCAAGGCAGCGCATAGTGATACAATACATTTATTTTATAACATCATGTACCACAACATTATACCTATGTGTCACAAATAAATAAATTTGAATTTGAATTTGAATTTGAATACTTGAATACTTGAATAAAGAAGTGGAAAATAAAAGAACTAAAACCAAGGTCATTAACTAATATATTCCAACATATTAACAATTATAATTTCCAAACCACAAGTTACTGCTGTACATTATTTCTATTTTAGGACTTCGGGCAAACCGCTGAAGAAAGCAACGAGGGTCGTGGGACACGGCCTATGCAGGATGGTCGAGTGTTAACAAGTACCAAATAGATACTCGACGGTTATGACGTAGTAGTTGCTCAATTATTCCTAAATTACTTACAAATATTCTCATTAATATTTAAATAATATTCTTTGTATTTATTCTCCCATAATAAGTCATTGATTTGATTTTTATAACAATAATTTAGTATTTATAACATATTGGGTAATAAACTGACGGTTGATTTGAAACTGGCGGTTATGTGTCAAAAAGGGAGGAAAATCATTTTAAACATTCAATAATGTGAACTAGAGATAAGGACGTTGCTCTACCCAAATACATACTTAATGTGAATTATAGTACGTGTTTAATTGTGCAAACACTGCTACTGAGTATCACTACATTTCTTTTTCATTTCTCTTTCGCAGGTCTGCTGGAAGAAATAAGCAGTACCTTTGTACTCAATACTCTTAATTTCGTATCTGTTTATGTTTTATTCTGTGTACATAAATAGTAAAATAAATAAATATATATAAATACATTATAGCTATACCCAAGGGATACAACTAAATCAATTTTTCTTTCTCTTTTCTTTATATACTTGTACATAATATATATATTTCAGTATAGTGTTAGACTGTATGTTGTATTTAAGATTTGTTTATATTAAAATATAAATAAATTCACCATCTCAATATTAAAATACAATTACTAAATGAAGGCTTTAACCATCTTATTGATCTTATTGCGACACGAATATAGATAGGTATCCCAATCTTACAAATAACCCTACCCAATTAATATCTTAAGAGTGCCGATGCAGGCGTCAATTTTAATTTTTTTTCTATGCATCCTGTCTGAAAGGGTCGTAGTCCTGCAGGTTCAACAGTTTAATAGTTACGTTCCACAGTTTTTCCGCTTCGCTCTCACTCTGGCATTGTCTTGAAGGCGTACTCTTTGCACAGTCGCTGTGAAAAGAGAAAATAAACAATGTACAGAAGCAAAGTAAAACAACTGCAAGCATTGTGGCCCCTTTAAATCATTTGGAAATTAATGGCATAGAACCGAAGCGGCATACTCCTACATCGCCATTTTTTATTTTTTCAAAGTTACGACGCATGATCAAACTGGTACAATTACATATACTTAGGTAGAGGACACTTCAACGAATTAAAAAAGTGATGTGTGGGGATACCTACAGTGTCCAGTTGCCGAGATATTTGGAGGTAAATTTCTTATATGTATCTTTACATCCAATGTCTCGACAATGCGACACTTTTTGAGCACTATATCCCTGAAAATTTTCTGTTTGTTTAACGGCCGAACCCAATAAACTATTTTCAGTAAACGGCAGATCGCTATTGATGGTAGACAGTGGTGCCGATTCTCTTGTACACCGAACTAAACTATCACTAAAATTCCTTACTTTTGGCTATGAGAATCTTAAAGCTAGGTATTCTGCGAAAAAATATCACTAAATTTAAAAATAATATTGAAACAACTATATCGAATTTGACAATCGCGACTCCACGTATACCTAAAGGGTATCTACCTATATTTACAACAGTTCCGCAAGTACGCGTCTATATCGTTGTCTATTAGTTACCGAAGGAATACGACGTTCGGTTGTGTGTTTGCGATACAGCGGGCAATTCAAACATTTGTCTCGATTTGGGCCAAAGTTTTGCCCTAGAGTCAAAGTAACCCGCCATGACGGTACAGGACCTACTTACTTTGTAACAATATTTTGATTTAAAATAATGTCCATGAAGTTTCTTGCCCGTTCTTCTACATAGGTACCAACTGCGCTTTGGATTGGCAACTAGCGTCATCTTTCTGACTGGCCGACTCCTTGACAATTCAAAAGAGCTTGATAATGGTTTAATTGAAATAAATGCTTGAGTTTGAGTTTTGACAGCGCCAGTTAACTAGGCAGTAGTTAACTCGCACGGGTTGTAATATACTTAGTCTGGCCATAATACTGTTACAATTAAAAATAAACAAAATAGTACATTTAAATTTGGAATCTGTCATTTTTATATGATTGTTCATTGAGTTTTCTCATTTTGGCGCCAATACATTTATTATTTAGTATTTTGCGATATTAAAATGGAGTGGGGTGATAAAGAGAACCGAATCGCTGTGATTGCATTACACAAAGTAGGTATGGAGCCAAATACAATTTTTAAAACTCTCCATACGCTTGGTATTGTAAAATGTTTGTGTACCGGGCTATTAATAGGTACAATGAGACCTCCTCTGTTTGTGACAGAAACAGATCTGGCCGTCCACGTAGTGTTCGTACGAAAAAGGTGGTCATAGCAGTAAGGGAAAGAATTCGAAGAAATCCTGTCCGAAAGCAAAAGATTTTATCTCGGGAGATGAAGATAGCACCTAGAACCATGTCGCGTATTTTAAAAGATGACTTAGAACTTGCAGCCTATAAGAGACGTACTGGTCATTTCTTAACTGATAATTTAAAAAAGAATAGGGTGGTAAAATCGAAACAACTACTGAAGCGGTACGCAAAGGGAGGTCACAGAAAAATTTTGTTTACGGACGAGAAATTTTTTACAACTGAGCAACAGTTTAACAAACAAAATGACCGTACTTATGCTCAAAGCTCTAAGGAAGCTTCCCAATTAGTCGACAGAGTGCAACGTGGGCACAGTGATGGTTTGGTGGGGTATTAGCTATGAAGGACTGACTGAGCCATACTTTTGTGAAAAAGGTATCAAAACATCGGCACAAGTGTATCAAGATACCATTCTTGAGAAGGTAGTGAAGCCCCTTAACAACACCGTGTTCTATAATAACCAAGAATGGTCCTTCCAGCAAGACTCGGCGCCGGGTCATAAAGCTCGGTCTACGCAGTCTTGGTTGGAAACGAACGTTTCGGACTTCATCAGAGCTGAAGAGTAGCCGTTGTCTAGTCCCGATCTTAATCCGCTGGATTATGATTTATGGTCAGTTTTAGAGAGTAAGGCTTGCTCTAAACGCCATGATAATTTGGAGTCCCTAAAACAATCCGTACGATTGGCAGTGAAGAATTTTCCCATGGAAAGAGTGCGTGCTTCAGTGCTTCTATTGATAACTGGCCTCAACGTTTAAAGGACTACATTGCAGCCAATGGAGACCACTACGAATAAGCTTTTTATATTTTATTTTTTTTTTTATTTATGTATTAAACTAACACACTGTAAAAGTAATAAATGTTATTTGCAATAGAATTTTTTTTCTTCTTTTTTCAGTATTTATGGCAAGACAGGTATTTTAATAGTTCAGTTGATCCACATCATGGAAAAGTAAATGTGTAAGTGCTGTTTAGTGCGTTTTTATCAGTGACGCACAGATATCGCGTTCAATTCCCATGCAAGCCCAATGTTAATGCTTCTGGAGCGGCATCAAACCTCGTCTATAGTAAGGTACACAAACCTGTAATAGAACCCGCTCTCATTCTCACACTTCTCGTCAACAGCACAATAGATGCTAGTCTGTGCGCCGCACCGGGGCGTCTTCCAGCACCAATTGAGCAGAAAGTTCTGGAACCCGTACGTGATGATGCCCCATGCCGTCTGCGGGAAGTGGCGCCCGATACTGGTCTTCACGATACCCGGGTGCAGGCTATATGTAGAGACACCTTGTATGTTGTGTTCCTGAAAATGGATAAACACCATATTTGAATTCATAATCTCAGATAGTTTACATTCCATCGCCATTGTCTTAGCAGCCATGGTCCGAGGTTTTGTATCAACGATGATGGCACTTAAGTGTTAGTTAATAGAACACTTGCGACTTTTTCCTAAGCCATCAATATAAATATACAATTTAATTCCACGAACCTGAAATATCAACTTTGATCCAGTGTTAGTAAGGCTGAATTCAGAATGACAATGAATACCTACAACCAAACATTAAAACTGGTTCCTCTGTCAATAGACTTAAATTTAGCTACACGTGAAAATACTATCTAAGTATCTACTTGTATTTTACACGTGTTAACTTATTTTAAAAACATATCAGAAGAAGAACTTGAATCCGCTAAATATGTAGTGTAAAAATTATTGATTATTGTATAATAAAACAAAAACGAAAATAAAAATCTATTTAAAGTCCTAAATAGCTTTTAATTTTTCTTCACGTGCTGTGAAGAAAAATTTAAAAAGCTTTACAAAGGAAGAGTGTAGAGTGCGCGCAAGATAAGTCTGCGCGCGGCTGAAATCTGAACTAAGCGTATGCCGGCCGTCTTTGTCGTTTATGTCAGGACTGTCAGGTCAATATGGTTTAATAAATCACGTCTTACATTTCTGTGTATCTAAAACCACGTTTTCACGAGCTAGAAATCTTGACAAACATTTAATACTGTAAGATACAGGTTACAGGTTTGTAAAGCACACCACCAGTCGCGCTCAGATTTATCTTGCGCGCACTCTAGTGTGTAAATTATTGTTCAGTAAAACACAAACGAAAGTAAAAACTACATAGGGACTTCGATTATCCAGCACGTGGTCTCTCACATGAAAAAGTTTACAAATGAAGGATCATTCTCATTATTACGAGCTCATTACAAGAAGTCGTACACGAGAATATAGGTCCTGCCCTGCTCCACAGCTAAGCTATGCTTTGCACAGCCCACAGCTAAGCTATCTCTCGTCAGAGAGTAGTATATTCTTTGTAAGCTATGCACATGTGCTTCGCTTTGCTTTGTATGAAAGTGTAGGCGGGATTGTCCACTGCGATCCACGGCCAAGCTACGCACAAATTTGCAAACAAATGAACTGCGCATGACAGCTAATGTGTTCCAAAAGTATATGATGAATATGTAAACAAATAGATCAGAAAACGTACTTGTGGCCAATTTATTGGCGAATGTATCTATCCCAGTTTCACGATTATTTGAAATTCGAATTTTAATCGCCCTAAAGATGTTTTTCATTTGACAATCGAGGTTAATTTTATAGCCTTCATTTTCGTCAATGGTTTTTCAATACTTATCAATTAATGTTATTCAAACAATAGGTAATTATTATTGGCAAAAGTGGTTTCAAATTATAAAAAGCTTAAAACATATTTTTCCACTAACTAACGAACTAACTAACTATACAAATAAATATACAAAACAAAAGGAAACTTAGGCGTCGAAGTAGGCACTCGTCCGCATCGCTGTCATCCGGAAACGTGCCCAGAAGACTGGCAGCATTGCCACGTTGTATGGCAATGCTAATTCTTTGGCCAAAGAAAGAGCCAGCCCTCTGGTCACGTGAAGTGTCGACCAGTCGGCGAGAAATTTCCTTAAAAAGGAGACGCGCACTCGGGCCCCATGACCCGAGCGTTTCGACCCCAGACGGCATAAAACTGTAGTTACCGATAAGGTTACAGTATTTGCGCCGCTTTAGGGTCTCAGCAGCTGCAGCAGCGGCGCCAGCACAGCACGCCGTGCTTGGAACATGAGATGGCGCAAGGGTGTCGACATAGGTTGCGTCGCACACCAGAGGTCTACCCACCTTCCAAGGCAACAACGTCATGCCGTCTGGTCTCTTCCCATCGTCACGTACCAAGCCGTTTGGTTCTAATACCGCTGGTACGCCGGCGGTGACAAGAGCTCGACGAATAATATCGTTAATGCTGGCGTGCCGTGCTATGCGGCCTGCACTCCTGCAGCAGGAGAGGCCATGGTATCCGAGGTTGTTGACAGCTTCACCGCAGTGACACCGATGCGGAGCAACACAAGGTGCGCCCAAGCGGAGACACGTAGCGAGCCGAAACGAAGAGTCATCCATCATAGTGCCTAATGTGCCTATGGTGGATGACGGAAGCGTCTGAAGCCACAAGCCTGACTCCCATTCTCGCACAGCCAGCAGACGGGCACGCTCAGCAGTATTAAATGACATATAACTGTAAGCGTACACGCAGCGCACGCAACGGAAGCTCGCAAAAGGAATAAACTTTCCCCGTTTTTTCAACATTTTTCATTGATGTTCCGCTCTTAGTTATATAGCCTAGGTATAGCCTTCCTCAATAAATGGGCTATCCAACACCAAATTAATTTTTCAATTAGAACCAGTAGTTCCTGAGATTAGCGCGTTCAACCAAACAAACAAACTCTTCAGCTTTATAGTATAGAAAAGTATAGATTCTAGGTATTGGACACGCATAAGTATGTAGCTCGTTTTAGATAACAATAGAATACAAATGAGTGCGCCTGCGTAACGTTAGGCCGTAGCGCAAGGTCACCACGACTGTCCTACTAGTGACTATACGGAGTTCGGTCACGTAGTTTCGCATCACGCACCCTGTGCCTTGACATAAACACATAATTATTATGTAGCGACAATTACCCTAACCTACTTCACATTGGAATAAACACTATTTGGTAAATGCCCATTTCGGTATTAAGTACCCCCAGACTCACACTGTATTACTGTAAAAGTACCGCCCTTGTCTTCTTGGTACTTTTTCACCGATAAACAGCTTCAGAACCATATACTTAGGTAGTGTTGCGAATTTTCATTTATACCTTTGTATGTTGTTAGAACTGGAACTGAAGGATAGGTTCAAAATAATCATTAACCGGAAAAAATGTCAAAAGAGAAAGGAAGGATTCGAGGCCTTTGCACTGCGGTGACTTTTACCATCACAATTTTGCTTAAATATACTCGTAGCTACACAATTATTACATACCTTAAGTTTGAGATCCAGAGCCTTGGCAAACAGAATGTTGGCAATTTTGCTGTTTGTATACGCTTGCAGTGGGGTGTACTGTGCTTTCGTAAAGTTGATGTCATCTAGGTCCACTTTGTAAACTGAAATGCATTCACAAGTCAAATTACGGTATATACCATAAGGGTCTTATAGAACCGGGTAGTAATGCCCGTTTTCACTAAAACTACCTTTAGTGTTCGCTTAGCGTTAGTGAAAACAGGCAGAGGACGCCTACAGAACCAGCCGCCTACGGAAGCACTAAGATAGCTCGCGAAATTCAAATTTTCTTACCATTTTTGCAATTTGCAGCTCATTGTCTGAGTGTATGTTGATTAAAGTATTATTCGCGACTGTAACAAATATGTATTTACAGAAAAAACATACAACGTAATAATGACTTGCAAATTGCAAATAAACGTAAGAAAATTTGAATTTCGCGGGCTACCCTAGGGGCCGCTACACACTATACGGCATTGCCACCGGGAGAAATGATGCTCCGCGGCGTCTAGACAGTATGACGACGATCTATTAATGCCGGCGGTATAAGCACTGGCACCTCGTAGAGTAAGTGGTGCCTAAAGGAACCACTCACTCAATAATATTCACTTACACTGGTTAAGCCGAGACGACACGAACACAATCCTCGAAGGGCCACTTTGAATGAGAAGCGGCAGCAGCAGTAGCGTGAGCAGTGCATGTCCGAGGTGGTTGGAGGCGAGGTGCGTCTCGAAGCCATCGCGCGAGCGGCCTGCAGGACACATCATGACGCCGGCGTTGCACACCACGCCGCGCAGGCGCCACGCGCGTGACGTCACGCGCGCACAGAACGCACGCACGCTCTCCAAGCTGCACAGGTCCAACTCCTCCACCACTAACTCCCCTGTGCCCGGCTGCCCTCGTGTGGATTGCTCTATGTCTTCTTTGGCTTCTTTTGCTGTTACGATGTTACGACACGCCATGATCACGCGAGCGCCTGCAGGACAAAATTACTTTTGGAAATAGGGGCTCCGATCGAGTCCGAAACTAGTCGGGTGCCACTGATTACAACTTAATCATCTTCAATCATTTTAAGCTGCATCCTGCGAGAGTGCGAGTTATGCATCACATTAAAATTTACATACCTATACTATTGTTAAAATTTAAAGGAGAATGGCAAAAATGTATGGGACGCGTCCCCAGCCATCAATATTAACCAGACTTAAATTGTTGCTCTTTTCATAAATGTCACTTATTACTATGGCGGTCAGTCACAATTTATTGTGGAAAAAAGTTACAGCTGAAAGAAAAACCTGTGTCCTTGTATTAAAAAAATCGTTTATTACAGTAAAACGAAAACAAAAAGTGAATTAACAAGCAGTGGAAGGGAACCCACAAGGGAAGTCAAGGTGCTGCTGAAGGTCTAAAAGGTTCATACCTTGCGAAATCGATGTACCATTGTAGATCTGAGTGCAGCCTTCCGCTGTCCAAGGCGTTGTGCCAGACTAAGTCGAATGCTTTCGCTATGTCGAAGAACAGCACGCCCGTCATTGCATTAGGCTGGAAACCAGCGCTTAAGGGCTCTACGAAGCGATAGATTTGTTGGATATTAGTAGACGAGGCTCTTTCCTTCGGCATAGTCTTTGAGACGCTTATAAATAAGCCTCTCCAAGATTTTGTCGAGAATATTGAGGAGACTGATGGGGTAGTAACTCGTGGGATCAGACTTGGGCTTGCCTGGTTTAGTGATACCGATTACGGTGGCCTCTTTCCACGCTTTTGGAAAGCCACCGTCCCGGAGAATCAATCTGACACATTATTTCTGGCTGTTCTAGTCTGGCTAACGGAGACTACTTGCACAACTGTTACCAAAAGAATGACTTTGTTGCTGCGGCTAGAAAACATAAGATATTGAACGCGGTCGACTTGGGACTCCAGGGTGACTATAAAATTTACGTCAATGACCACCTGACGCTGGATAACAAAGCCTTACTAAACAAAACCAAGTTAATGGCAAAGGAAAAAGGATATGAGTATGTTTGGGTAACAGGCTGCAAAATCTTTATTCGCAAGAATCATTCGTCACCGAAGCACCATATCCGGACTGATCAAGACTTGAGAAGGTTTTTTTAAGCAACATCACTGGTCGTTCTGCTGACACACTATTGTTGATCGACGAGTCGGTATCTTTAAGTTTGAGAAACGCTGGTAATCATTTTCTGCGCGCATTCCATTCTCGCCTGCTTTTTGTTCGCTTATCGCTTGGTGTCACCTATTCATATGACTCATTAAGCCTTGGTTTTTGCTATTTTAAGCTTTACGCATGCGCTCATGAGAGCGAGATCTGCTTGCACCTGAATCATTTTTTTAATATTTACAATACCTACAAAGTCAACTATTTCTTGACGTGGAACACAAGTTGTTACACTTGTTACTCGTTTTGATATATCGGTTTTAGTTAATACAACTACCGCCTTATTTTGCTCACGACATCTACACTTGTTATTTGCGCCGACTTTTATTTGCTATATTTTTTACTTGGGACATAATATTATGAACGTGCCTTATATTTTTACGATTATTATTCTAGTGTTATATTTGACTTATTATGGCTCCTATTAGTTTGTTTTACCAAAACGTTCGGGGGCTACGGACAAAAACATCTGTTTTCTATAGGAATGTTTGTATTAATTCGTTTGATGTCATTTGTCTTACAGAGACCTGGCTTATAGATGGTATATCTGATAGTGAATTGTTTGATGACAGATATTTTGTATGGAGACGGGATCGTAATTACTCTCTCACTAACCAAACTATGGGAGGAGGGGTCTTATTGGCCATACGTCGGGAACTTATTGCCGACGTCCGCAACGAATGGTGCTCGTCCGCAGAGGATCTGTGGGCCACCATAACCTTACACCAATCGAAACCCAAAGTTACTTATAAAATGCATGTTTGTGTTGTTTATATATGTAATCAGCAGTCTGGCAACTCTTTGACGGTACAACTACACAACTTCGCTAGTAATTTGGCTGACATTGTTTTAAAAAATCCAGCAGATAGGTTCTTGATTCTTGGTGATTTTAATCAGCCAAATATTGACTGGCACGCGGCGATGGATGGATGGATGGATGGAGGAGCTCGTGGCTAAGTAACAACAGCCGCATGGGTCGATCCATCAGGTTAAGCTACGCTTGCCGGGGTTGGTCCGTGGATGGGTGACCATCTTTACATACCGAGACTCCTCCGTGCCTCGGAAAGCACGTTAAGCCGTTGGTCCCGGCTGTCATTCGTGGATCTTTGACAGTCGTTACGGGTCGTCAGAAGCCCGAAAGTCTGACAACCAGTCTTACCAAGGGGTATCGTATTACCCAGTAACTGGGTTGTGGAGGTCAGATAGGCAGTCGCTCCATGTAAAATACTGGTATTCAGCTGCATCCGGTTAGACTGGAAGCCGACCCCAATATAGTTGGGAAAAGGCTAGGCAGATGATGATGACGCGGCGATGGATGGTGATTATCTGTGCCCTAGTAACTTGCACGGGCCCGTCCAGACCTCCTTTTGTGATACTCTTACCGCTTGCAATTTGTTACAGTACAATTCTCACCGTAATGTCAATGACAGGATTCTTGACCTCGTATTATCAAATAATGAAGTTACTGTCACTTGCTGTCTGGATCCTTTAGTGGAGGAGGACTTACACCATAAGGCACTCTGTATCACTGCTGATTTTTTTCAACTGCATCAGCTGCATTCTCGGCCAAGAGTCAAGTTCCTGTATGCTCTTGCGAATTATGATGCCATAAATGAAGAAATGGTGGCTAGGGACTGGTCATTAGAGCTAAACTGTAGGACTTTCGAAGAAGCTGTCAATTTCTTTTACGACACTATTTACTTGCTTCAAAATAAGTATATACCTACTAAAATTATTGTTCCGCGGGGCAAGTATCCTCCTTGGTACAAAGATCCTCTTATTAAAATAATTAGGGAAAAGGCTAAATTTCACTCAAGGTTTAAAAGGTATGGAAATCTTTCAGACAAAGCTTTCAGATCATCAATCTTTTGTAACTTTACGTCAGCGGGTTAAAGATTTGGAGAGGGAAATGTTTGATAATTACATAGCAAATATTGAATCAGCCATTTCTAAAAATCCAAGGGCTTTCTGGCGATATGTAAAATCCAAACAACAAACTAACTGTTACCCGTCTGTTTTTAACTATGGTCAAATTTCATCTAGCAGTGGGGAGGAAATTTGTAATATGTTCGGTGACTATTTCTTTTCTAATTTCCAAGAACGGAGCGACGGCGATTTGAACACTGTAGTAATGGAGGATCCTGATATTCAGACTGCTGGCTGTGTATCAGATATAAGCTCTATCGATGTACGGGAGGAGGAAGTATTTCGGTTGCTCAAACAAGTGGACCTAAATAAAACAGCGGGCCCTGATGACATCTCGCCAATTTTTATATCTAAATGTGCCAGGTGCCTATCTCGTCCGTTGACAATATTATTTAAACGGTCATTTGAATTAGGAGTAGTGCCTATCATCTGGAAGTCGGCGTATATAACGCCGATTCATAAGAAAGGAGCTAAGGACAATATAGGCAACTACAGACCGATTTCCAAACTTTGTGTGTTTGCTAAAATTATGGAGAAAATTGTGCATAGACAACTTTCTTCTGCACTTAATTTAAGTTTCTGTGAAGATCAACATGGGTTTTTAAAAGGTCGCTCGACCACATCCAATCTCGTGGTCTGCAGTGACTATCTTACAGAGCATATGTCCAGACGGTCTCAGGTCGACGTTATATACACCGACTACAGCAAGTGTTTTGACCGAATTGATCATGCGCTACTTATGCGCAAACTCTTGTTGGTTGGTGTGAGGGGTGATTTGTTTAGATGGTTCTCGTCATACGTGGAGAATAGGTGCCAGACGGTGGTTCTCAATGGGTATACGTCGAGAGTGATGTACATTCCGTCGGGAGTTCCCCAAGGATCCTTGTTAGGACCTCTTTTATTTAATATTTTTATAAATGATATTGCCTCTTGTTTCCTTAATTCTAAAGTCTTATTGTATGCGGATGATATGAAGATTTTGGGTCAAGTGTCAACTGTTGAGGACGCGCGCCTAGTACAGGATGATCTGGATCGGTTCCATGAATACTGCGCTAGAAATAGGTTGGATTTAAATGTATCGAAATGCTATGTATGCACATTTACACGCAAGTCAAACCCTATTAAATTCAGTTATAGGCTTTCGAATGCCTTGGTGGCTAGAGTGAGTGTCATAAGGGATCTTGGAGTTACTTTTGACTCTAAGCTTTTGTTTGATGTACATATCAATAACATAGTCAACCGGGCTTCTAAAGCCATGGGCTTTATTTTTAGGGTCACCTCAGATTTTAAGAATGTTAAAACAATGAAAATTCTCTATTGTGCGTTTGTCCGTAGCCACCTTGAATATGCTTCTCAGGTTTGGAATCCAAATTATAATGTATACATTAATCGGCTTGAAGGTATACAAAGGCGATTTTTGAGATACACTCAATATCGTTCAAATACCTATCTCCCGAACTATGAAGGTCGGTGTAAAAAATTCCATATTTTGCCTCTATACGAGCGAAGGAAAATTGCAGATCTTGCTTTCTTATTTAGTGTTATGAACGGAATTACTGACGTCCCTGATTTGGTGGGCAGGATTGGACTTCGTGTACCAAGTGTATTTCTTCGGAGACCACGTCTTCTTCATGAGCCTCAGGGCAGAACTACCTACAGACTGAACTCGTACGTGATAAGAGCTTGTCGTACTTTCAATATGGTGTGTCGGGATGTCGAGCTAGATTTATTTACTAGTAGCATTAAGGAAGTTAAGAAGGGTTTGAATAATTGGTTTTTCGATGCATAACCATTTTTTTTTCTCTCAATTTTATTTTTTGAGCGTGGGATACTCCATTTGCGTAATTCTTACATCGCTGTTTTCGCGTATTTGTTAATATTACTCAATTTTACCATTAGTGGAAGCTTGTAATTGGCCATCTTTTACACATTGTATTTGATATTGATATGTATTAGCTGTAAGTTTTCCTAAAATTAATAAAATAAAATAAAATAGGCACAACCTTGTAGCCAGGATTATCCACCAGCAACTTGCTCTGAAATACCTACAGCCTTGTGGAGTCGGAAGTACCGTACTATAGGTATGTGCCCGACCCAGTTCTCGAAAATGGCAATATCACGTTGTATTGGGATCGATATATCATCATTCATCACTGACAGGACTATTGTTGCCAATAAGCCAGACATAGTGATGATAGATCGAATAGAGCGTCGCACAATGATTATTGATATAGCGGTTCCGCATGACGAGAACCTCGTGAAAGCTGAAAAAGATAAGCAGATTAAGTATCTTGACCTGGCTCGCGAGGTTGTCGACATGTGGGATGTGGATACAGCAGTCATTGTATCGATAGTCGTGACGGCAAATGGCATAATAGCCAAGAGTCTCGACCAACATCTGAGGAGGCTCTCGTTAGGCAGCTGGATCAAGGGCTTGATCCAGAAAGCGGTAGTTCTCGATACGGCACGTATCGTTAGGAGGTTCCTCTCTCAGGAGCCCTGACCACCGGTAGCTTGGACCCTATTCCCGATATCGGTGGGCTACTATTTTTTATATTTTTAAAGGTTTTCTTTTTTAATGTGTTTATAAAAATTTAGTTTTGTAAGTTTGTAAATGAAATAAAGGAATAATAATAATAACTTTATTTATTTATTGGATTTAACTTTATTACTTTATAACTTTATTAATTGATCAATAATCAATTTAAAGAAAAATACTTTAGATACACGTAGATCGGTTCCTCTCGGATATTATTTTGATGGTGTTGTAGTGGTATATAATCCACACATATACAAAACTTGCGAGCTCAAGTACCTGTGACGTCGCACGTCAGGGGTTGATATACCCAGCCAGGGTCGCGGGATGTTAGAAAGAGTTACCATGGTCCCGGCACAGGCAACTAAAGGAACACGGGTGGGTTTTAATCAGTAAAAGTCTGACACGCCCTCCCGCTCCGCCCAGAGCGGGAGAAGTCATTTGATGGTTTCCCATCCAAAAAAAAAAGGGGTTGATATACAGCAATCGACGACGACACGCACAGTCGGTTACTAGCCGGTACCCACGCCATTCGTGTCAATTTATAATCTGCCTAATTTTAGTTATTGTTTATAAACCGTGCTTAATTTTGTAACTTTATCATTAAATTCACTGTGTAACACTAAATGAACATTTAATTTCATGACACTATAGAACCTATACCACGTCCCAACAAAAGTTCTATAGTGTCTTAATAAAAAAGATTCAGTATCGTTTGCTCTTTTAAGTAATTCACACTTAGTGGCTGGTGGTACCTACTGGGACCATTACCGCCACCCATCCTTTGACAAACGAAGTACTTGGTCAAATGAATACTTTTGGAATGATATTTTAACATCTGAAATATTTGCAAAGTAAAACATTTGCGAAAACTGTATTTTGTCAAATGATTACTTATAAAGTAATATGTTTGCGAAATGAGACGTTTGTCAAATGAATAGTTTTTAATTGCTGTGTCGCCCGGACGCTCAATGTTATTTTTAAAATGATCATTTTTCATTCATTTCTTTGTCAAACATTAGTGAACATTAGTCGTTATCCTATAACACCCAACAATTTTTTTTGGAAATATTTTCAATGTAGGTACAGAAACGCCTCGTCTACAGACTTTATTATATGTAGTATGAGACATGGCTTCTCAGTATATCTATACGGACACGAACATGCTCTATAATTTTTTAAATCTTTTGACTGCCACAGTCATGTATAGACGACAAACCAAAATGTGCGCAGCACGCCACGGTCACGGCGACTGGGTGAAGGGTGATAGATTTTTAAACGTAAATAAATGTCATAATTAATTAGTACACATATTAGCAAATAAATGATTTTGAATTTGAATTTGTCATGAACTAAAATTTACACCAACACCTCGACTTCAGGTGCAAAAACAGTACTGTACTTACTTATCTTTTTTTTTCTTTTTTTTTTTTTGCTTATATCTCGAAAATCGTGTGTCCTATCGCAAAAATAATGAAAATTTCGACCCCTTTTCTAAGACCCAAAAACCCGTAAAACTCAACATGTAGGTAATAATTTTTCATAAAAAATGTGAAAAATTCCATATAAAACACGTCGAGGCTGCCCCCCCCTGCGCAACTCCGGCTCTAAAAACAATCACGGGTAGGGCAAACAAGTACCTACCACGTGGAATCGCGATTGCCAAATTCGATTTTAGTTGTGTCAAAATTAATTATAAAGGAGAATGGCGAGATTGCATGTAATTCGAGACTCATTGATAAGGGTAGCGTACATAATGAAAACTTATAAAAAGTTTAAGAACGATATAAAACTAACAAAACATCACATGGAAAGAAAGTTATAGAAATTGGGAGAAAAAAGATATGCAGGGTAGAAGATTAACCTAAAGTTAACCCAATTTATTAATTATTTTGTACTTAAGCACATTATTTTAATAGTAGATTTTTTTTATTTATTTATGATGTATCAAACATTAGAATACAAATCTCTATAAATAGTATACCTAAATAGTACATGTTTCTAGCCACCTAGGTGTAGGTATAATTATGATGATGCACAGTGTAGTAGGAGAGCTGAATTGCTGTGGTATTTTCTGTAAACAGGAGTCTGCAAGGTCAAAGTCGTTTATTTTTTTTGCAAGTAGGCTTTTACAAAAACTTTTTGTTGCGGCAAAAAAAACGCACCGCAAGTCACACCGATGGGGTGCTTGGACAGGAAACCTTCCCGTGTGCCTGTGGGCTGGAATTCCCTTATGGATGCGTCCGGGGGGAAGGCCAGTCACCGGGACGGTGCACCCTGGGGTACGGGCAATGACTCCCCATTAGGTACTGTGTGCCTAAGGGGTCTTGTTGCCCGTATGCCAATATCCTGTCAGAAGTACGCTCCAACGTGTGTCTCTCTGCGCTCTAAGCAGAGACGCACAGCGGCGGAGTGAGAGCGGGCTCGGTGTGCACTAACTCTGCCGCCGGGCAGGCAGGAAGAGGCCTTCTCTTTCTGCCACCGTTATTCTCGTAGCCCCGAAGATTGTCAAGGTCATGTCTCTGACTTTTGACGGGGGTCGAGGGTCTTGGCTTAACCGCCCGGGCCGCGAGGAAGAAAACCTCTATAAAAAATCACCCCAAACCTCCAAGCGGCGGCGCACCGTGAGGGAGGTTGATAGCTTGACTAATGGGTAGCTAAATTAGTCGCTAGTGCGAACCACTAGATTTTGAGACAATATAAAGTTATTACTCGTGGGAACAAACATGGATCCAATAACTAAAAACAAAAACCGTAGAGAAGAGGAGGGAAGTGATGCGGGGTCGGAGTCCGACGCCGTATCTGGTGCGAAGGGCTCATATAAGAGCCAAGAGCGCGAAGTGGTTGGGGCGGCTAAGAGGAACCTAGAGTTCTTGAAAAAGCGCCCCAAACCGGGGGATGGCCAGGAGTCTTCCTCGGACGGATGGGTGAGCTCGGCCCGTAAAAAGATCAGCCGGCGGGGTGGGGCCCATGAAAGTGGTGTGGGCAGAGGGCTCGCCACGAAGGAGGCCAGCAAGCCGAGCCGAGCCGGCCCGGCCGAGCCAGAGTCGCAGTTAGGGCCGGTCTCGGCCGGGTCGGAGTCGTCAGGTGGTGAGCCGGACGCCGCTGGCGGCTCCAATTCGGAGCAAACGGTCAGGTTCGCAGAGGTCGTGGCAGCCGCGATCAAGAGTGTGGCCTTGAAGAGGACTCAGTCCTCTAAAGACAAGGCCATATCGGCAGCCAGGGCCTCCATTATGGCGGCAGCGGAGGCCAGTCACCTCAGGCCCCCGTCGGACGGAATGAAAGAGATGCGGGCGGAGGTGGCTCGCTTGACAGCCGCCATGGAGCTTCTCCGAAAGGAGAATGAGGAGCTCCGAGCGGACCTGGCCAGGCTCCGAGGAGCTGGCCCCCGGGAGGTGCCACAGGGGGAGGCGCGGCATGGGCAGGTCGGGCCCGTGCCTGCTGAGGACCGGGTTCTGGCCCTGGTCCGGCAAGAACTGGCTGCCTTCCGAGGCCGATTTTCCGCCCTGGAGGCCATAGTCCTGCGGCCCCCGCTAGCGGCGAGCCAGCCGGCCTCGGGCCAGCGGAAGGCGGCATCGTATGCCGCCGCCGCGGCTGCCACGGTCAAGCCTGCATCAACGGGGCAGGCGAAAGGCGGGGCCGTGCAGGAACCCGCGAGGGCCCCAGCCCCGGCGGCGAAACGGCCGCCCCCGCCTCCTAAATCTCCTCCGGCTGACGCCGAATGGCAAGTAGCCGGGGAGAAGAGGAAGGCGGGTAAGGCAGCAAGGGCGGCCAAAAAGAAGGAGAGGCGGCAGCGGCGCAAGGAGCGAATCGTCGCGGCTAGGCTCCGTGCCCCGAGGTCCGCAGCTGTAGTGATCACACTACAGCCGGAAGCGGAGAAGAAGGGCGTGTCCTACCGCGACGTGCTTGCCAAGGCGAGGGAGGCGGTGAACCTCGAGGAGCTCGGCGTTGCCGATGGCATCCGGATAAGGGTCACTGCGACTGGGGCCCGGATGCTGGAGGTTCCCGGTGCGGCCAGCGGCCCGACTGCTGACGCTCTGGCCGAGAGGCTTAGGGCGTCCCTAAATGCGGACGAGGCCCGAGTGTCCAGACCCACCAAGTGCGCGAACATGCGCATACTGGGTTTGGACGACTCAGTGACGGAGGGAGAGGTGGTGGCCGCCGTTGTTAGGACTGGAGGGTGCTCAGCCGAGCAGGTTAGGGTAGGCACCATCCGTCCTGACTTCACGGGGATGCGAACTGTTACAGTGAGCTGCCCCGTAGCGGTGGCCCGAAATATAACCGGGGAGGGCCAAAGGCTCAAGGTGGGCTGGGTTTCTACGCAGGTGAAACTGCTGGAACCCAGACCTCTGAGGTGCTTCCGCTGTCACGTGGGCAACCACGTGGGAGCTAAATGCACCTCGGAGGTGGACCGTAGCGGCCATTGCTTCTGCTGTGGTCAGCCCGGTCACAAGGCCGGCTCGTGTAAAGCCGCGCCGCACTGCTTCGCGTGTGCGGCAGCTGGCAAACCGGCCAATCACCGGGCTGGGAGCAAGGCCTGCGCTCCACCCGCCAAACCCAGGGGCAGCAAGCCCTCTGCCACCATCGTCACCGCTGCAGCCGCCACCATCGTCACCGCCGCAGCCGCCACCACTGCCGCCGCCGCCGCTGCCGCCTCCACTGTCGCCGCCGCCGCAACCACCGCGGCAGGGCCCTCACAGGGGGTTCGGGAGGGGGCTGATATGGAGTGCCAATAATGGCCCCATTACGCCTCCTCCAGGCGAACATCAACCACTGCGCCTCCGCTCAGGATCTGTTGCTCCAGAGCATGGCGCAGTGGTCGATTAACATCGCCGTGGTCGCTGAGCCGTACTTTGTCCCGCCTAGGGATGACTGGGTGGAGGACCTGAGCGGCTCAGTGACCCTAATTTCGTCGGCCGCCGCCGGTACCCTGTCCCTCGAGGCTGTCAATAGGGGACGGGGTTGCGTGGCAGCACGGTTCGGGGAGATTGTCGTGGTAGGGGTATACTTCTCCCCGAACCGAACTCTCGCCGAGTTCCACAACTCCCTTGCGGAGTTGAGAGTCGTCGTCGTCGGATTCCGTTCCCTCCCTGTGCTCGTCCTCGGGGACTTCAATGCCAAGAATGTGGCTTGGGGTTCCCGGCATACGGACACACGGGGCAGGATGGTGGAGGACTGGGCTCTGGAGACGGGCCTGGTCGTCCTAAACCGGGGTTCTGTCCCCACGTGTGTGCGGATGCGGGGTGAGTCAGTGGTGGACATTTCGTTCGCCAGCCCCGCTCTGTCGCCGCGTGTCCTCGACTGGCGCGTCATGGAGGGGGTGGAGACCTACTCCGATCACCGGTACATCCGGTTTGACGTCTCCGCCCAGACCTCGAGCGCGCCGGTCCGACAGGCCCCGAGTGGTCCGCGGTGGGCGTTGAAGCAGCTGGACCGGGAGCTCCTCCTGGAAGCCTCGATCGTGCAGGCCTGGGTGTCACCACCGGACAGGCCTGCTGACATCAATGACGAGGCGGGGTGGTTCCGGGAGGCCATGTCCGAAGTATGCGACGTGGCAATGCCCCGGGTCCGGCCCGGACGCGCCCGGCGCCAGGTGTGCTGGTGGTCGCCGGAGTTGACGTCTCTGCGCGACGCGTGCGTTGCTGCGCGACGCCGGTACACCAGGCACCGCAGGCTTCGTATCCGCCCTCCGGATACGGAAGCCATTCAGGCGGAGCTGTACGAGGGGTACAGAGTGGCGAAGATCGCCCTCCGAGCGGAGATCCTGCGGGCCAAGGGACTGGCCCGTGAGGAGTCGCTGGAGGCTCTGAACAGGGACCCGTGGGGACGCCCCTATAAAATGGTGCGGAACAAGCTCCGCCCATGGGCTCCCCCGCTGACGCAGAGTCTCCGGCCCCAGCTCGTGGAGGATGTGGTGAGCGCTCTGTTCCCTTCGCGAGGGGAACATACTCCCCCGCCCATGGCTCCGCCTCCTGCGGTGTCGGATGCGGTCCACGCAGCCGATAATGACAACGATGCTCCGGAGGTGACCGAGGTAGAGCTGAGAGTGGCGGTGCGCAGGCTGAATGCCAGGAATACCGCCCCAGGACCCGATGGCTTACCTGGAAAAGCCTGGGTCCTGGCCTTGGAGGCTCTCGGGCCTCGACTAAGGGGGCACCTAAGCGCATGCTTGGAGAGGGGCCGGTTCCCGCTTCAATGGAAGACAGGGAAACTGGTCCTTATTAAGAAGCCGGGGCGCCCTGCGGACTCTCCGTCCGCTTACCGGCCCATCGTGCTGCTCGACGAGGTGGGCAAGATCTTTGAAAGAGTCATTGCAGACCGCCTCGTCGGGCGGCTGGTGAGGGTGGGGCCGGATTTGGCGGACAGCCAGTTTGGTTTCCGCAAGGGGCGCTCTACGGTGGACGCCATCATGCGCGTTCGAGCCCTCACGACGGGGGATGCTGTGGCCCGGGGTGGGGTCGTCTTGGCGGTGTCTCTAGACATCGCCAATGCCTTCAACACCCTGCCCTGGAGTTGCATCAGGGAGGCACTCCGGTATCACCGAGTGCCGACCTACCTCTGTCGCGTGGTCGAGGCCTATCTGACGGACAGGGCCGTCATCTACCCCGGTCACCGGGGAGAGTGGAACCGGCGAGAGATGTCGTGCGGTGTCCCGCAGGGATCGGTTCTGGGACCGCATCTGTGGGACATCGGGTACGACTGGGTGCTGCGCGCTGACCTCCCTGGTGGTGTCAGCGTAGTTTGCTACGCTGACGACACGCTGGTCCTGGCGCAGGGGAGGTCGCACCAGGCGGCGGCCGAATTAGCGGCACGCGGGGTTGCGACTATCGTAGAGAGGATCCGGCAATTGGGACTCGAGGTGGCCTTGCACAAGTCCGAGGCCATGTGTTTTCATGGTCCTCGGAACGCGCCACCATCGGGTTCCCAAATAACGGTAGGAGGGGTTCCCATCGGTGTCGAGTCGACGATGAAGTACCTGGGACTCGTCCTCGACAGCCGGTGGAATTTCGTGGAGCATTTCCGACGTTTGGCTCCCAGACTGGAGCGGGCCGGGGCTGCCTTGGGGCGGCTCCTGCCCAATCTGGGGGGTCCAAACGCCTCCTGCCGGAGGCTCTACGCGGGGGTCGTGCGGTCCATGGCCCTTTACGGAGCTCCGGTGTGGGCGCGTTCCGTGAGGCGGCGACCGGTCCGTCGGTTGAACGCGTCCCAGAGGGTCATGGCCATCCGGTTAGCCCGGGGATACCGCACGGTCTCCGGGGAGGCGGCGAACCTCCTTGCCGGATTACCGCCATGGGATCTGGAGGCAAAAGTCCTCGCGCACATGTGGGAGTGGCGCGAGGAGGCAGGACGCCGGGGAGTAACTCAGTTGCCGCGAGAAATCGCGGCACGGCGGACAGAGCTCCGGCAGGATCTCATGGCGGCATGGAGAGTGCGATTGTCGCAACCCAGCGCTGGGCACGCCACAATTGCGGCGATAAGTCCCCTCTTTGAGGAGTGGCTGGAGAGGCGCCACGGCGTCCTCACCTTCCGCCTGACGCAGGTCCTCACCGGACACGGGTGCTTCGGGAGGTACCTGTTCCGGATAAGGCGGGAGGAAACGCCCGGGTGTCACCACTGTGTGGATCGCCCGGAGGACACGGTGGAGCATACGGTGGAGGTCTGCCCGGCTTGGGCGGAGCACCGCCGTGTCCTCGCGGTAGCGATCGGCGGCGGCGATCTCTTATATCCGGCCCTGGTCCAGGCCATGGTACGGAGCGAGAGTGCATGGGAAGCCATTACCTCCTTCTGCGAAGCAGTAATGCTCGTGAAGGAGGAGGCGGGACGCGTGAGGGAGAGGCAAGCTTTCGCCCTCACGCCCCTAGTCGCCGCAGGAGACGCCCTGGGCGTCGGGAATTGGCAGCCGATTCCCGGCCACCGTAGGCGCGGGCTTGCGGATGGCGAGCAATGGGTAGCTCGCCGTCCGGTAAGGACCAAGCCCGAGTCGACGGCGCGTCGTGTTCCACGCGCGCCTCAAAGAGATGTCAGCACCATTGACGGGGTCCGCTAGGGCCGATGCCAGCTAGGGTTGCGGGATGTTCGAAAGAGTTACCGTGGCCCCGGCACAGGCAACAGAAGGAACACGGGTGGGTTTTAGTCAGTAAAAGTCTGACACGCCCTCCCGCTCCGCCCAGAGCGGGAGAAGTCATTTGATGATTTCCCATCCACAAAAAAAAAAAAAAAAAAAAAGTCACACCGATACATACAGTCAATGACACTGACCGTCTATATTGATAGCAAAAAGTTCCGTTTTGAGTCACCTCACAAAATAATCGTAATTACCTATATATTTGTTCACGGGTTGCTTACATTTTATTATAATATTTGGTTTTATATATTTTTGTGTTATATTTAACAAGATTTAAGGATGAAAAGCGTGTTATAAAGGAAAACCCTCAAGTAAATACGTACAAAGTGTAAAATGGTGAATCTGTTGTAATCACTACTGTACATTGAAATGTAATCTGAAACACTTTTCGTTTCGTAAATGCACGGTAACTTATTTTTTAATAAATGACAATCATTTCTAACTTTTAATTCCCAACCCCTAGTGACTCAATATTTTTTTTGTAAAACTCTCATATACTTACAAGTTGGAACAGACGATTGACATTTCTTTAAACCACGTAAAGAGAATTTTTCTTCTTTACCCGTATACAAAAAACCAATCAAATCCAATGCATACTTTAGCCACAGGAAATTAGTTTTCAACTTCTTATTTTTCAATATGATTTAGATCCGAGTCCTTAATAATACGAGTAGGTAAACATTGTCGCCGCCGCGTCCCGCACCCCGCACCACACCATTAGTCAGTGACTTTTCGTAGATAAAGCGTGTTTACTTTTTGTGCAGTTGATTCAGATTCTGCTATTTATTTCATTTGAAAACTACAATTTTTGAATTTTCCATTAACTATTGATCTTCGTGTTTTAAAATGTTTCGATGGACTAGCACTGTGCTCGTTTTAATTTAATGTCGTACGTCCAGATCCATATTGTATTTGTTATTATAATCAATATAAACTTGCACGTGAACGGCGTTTCCATAATTTTATAATTATGTGGGTCCAACAATAGCTTCTTTCAGCTTCAAAATAGATTCTCATAGCCAAGGAATTTTAGTGATGTTTAGTTCGGTGTATCGATAACTCTATCGATATAATTTCGACCTCACTACTATTTTGTACTTTTGTAGGTATGAAAGTATAAATTCGGAGCTTGGCGCCGAAGGCACGCTTATTCATTTTTGACGTGGCGGTCAAATAGCTATTATTAACCTCGTTGGCATTGGAGAGAAGATATTCTTGAAAAACTGGTTTTTGGTACCTTTTTTCCAATATGGCGGCGCAAGCGGCAGTCGCTCAAAGTCGCAAATTCGTAATATTAATTAGGATACCAAACTGTACCTAACACTGCCAAATTAGAGCTCCCCTTTAACTTTTGTAGCGAAACCTTTTATGAGTTGTTACTTTGGCGGTCCCTCTAGAAAAAAACAGTCATTGTGATGCATCTTGCATTATATGAAATAAATTTGTGATAATTAGTTTGGTGTGTTATTTGTAGAGTAAAACGTAATGTTTTATGTATGTTTTACTGTAACGAACGAATGATTTTTTTAGCCACAATAACAGGGTTTTGTTTTAGCTGTAACTTTTTCCCACAATGATTTGAGACTGACCGCTATAGTAACAAATGACAGTCATGAAAAGAGCTTTTCAACGACATACGTCCGGTCGTTATTGTCAGTGGAAGCATCCTGTTGCATCGTTCTTTACACATATAAAGATTCACCTTCATAATTGCTTCACAACTGCACTTACCTCTTCTGTATAAATCGGCAGCAGTCTCTCTGCCTATCCCGGTGTTGCTACCGGTCACTATGATAGTGAACCCCTCTAGCCTTCTCTCACTTTTACACCAGCCGCTCAAGTAATCCATTATTGATCCTTAAACTAATCACTTTCTATAATTATTTCGTCACGCGGTGCCAATTAAGTAGTTGTTGATTACTTTACATTGTTTTCTATACTGATTAAATGACTAGCTTGTATAATGTATTTATATGAGGTAGCTAGAGCTAGACGGCTCATTAATGATAGAGCGCCTGGAGTCCTGCCAGCCGGACTTTGAGTGCTTCCGGAAAGAAGCAACTTTTTTCGGTCCCAGTAACATAGCACAAAGCACGGTATATAAATCACAAAGCACGGTATATAAATCACAAAGCACGGTATATATAGCACAAAGTTCAAGTAAGAAAAAATATAATATTTTTGTCTCTTTCACATTGTATGTACAAGAAACGGTTGCTAAACACAACTGACCTTCAATCAGTTGTATCAGCACGCGATGGCGCATAAGGGTGCGTTTCCACTGAAGCGGAGACGAGCGGTGCTGAGCGGAGACGTGCGTGAATCAACCTATCACAATAGTTGAAATCCTCATTGCGTCTCGTCTCGTTTGTGATTGGACGATTCCGGCACGTCTCCGCTCGTCTCTGCTTCAGTGGAAACGCACCCTAACCCCGCATGAGTATACACAGGGGCAGCACGTTCACGCGACTTATTTTGATGCCCGGCACTCTGCACGTCACCACAGTGTAAATATGGACAGTACGGAAACTAAGCCTAGTTGAGGACATCATTACCTACGCTCCATTGAAGCAATAGGGTTGTAACTTTTAATGTTTTCAATATTCTTTTTTTTTCATTTTTGTTCTGAAGTGATCAATCAATCGAATTTAAATAACTAGCTTACATACAATTTAAATAGGTAATCTCATGGCGCGGCGTCGGTTAATCTCAGCAAAAGACGATAAGTAGTTTAAACACGGAAAACATTTTAATATTAACACACAACCACTCGTAGAACTATAGATCTTTAACTTTGTCATTACAGCGTAACCTTTTACAAGTTTTGGCGGGAGTCGGGAGCGTATGCGAGCCGCGGTTGGACGAAAACGTTTCGAGCGCTCGTCGGAGCGGGCGCGCGGTTGACGCCGCAACGCAGGTGGCGCGCGGGCAAGGCTCACTGCGAACTGTACCGCGTTTCAATCCGAAAATGCGTGTGATACGTAGTAATTAAAAACCCATTACGTAAAAAAATACATTTACTCTTCATTATTACAAATTATTTACAGACCCCCCCCCCCTCCCCCACTCCTCTGCCTAACCCTTCGGGGAAACAAGGCGTGATGTTATGTGTTATTTACAGAAAATAATATTCGTCTGCTACGAGACGTGCGGAATTCTTTATTATTGAATTTAATTGTGTAAAAAATTCTCAATCTAATGAACAGTTTTTTTAAATAAACTGTTGGGAAACAAGGACAGGAAAAACTTAACAACTACAACTGAACAACTTAACTTAAAACAGACGCGCGAATTCCGAAGAATGCGCGCGTTTTTTTTAAATCTCTGAAGTGTGCGTTACGCTGTGGAGTTAAGGTTGAAATTGTTATGTTCAGTATTGGCTAGACGCTTCGATGCGCTTCGACTCTGCGCTAGTATAAATTGACCCTTAGGAATCTTGTCGTAGCGCATGTTTATGTGAGTGTGCCGTTTCGAGCGTTTGTAGGTAGTTTCCGTACTGTCCATATTTATATTGTGACGTCACCACGCACCCCTTAATGCGTATGTATGGGTACAAAGGACCTCGATGAGAGACGGGTAGCGAAGAGGTGGTGAAATAAACTTTTCTCTTCTTCTTGATTTACACTGTAGATTTATTACTTATCATCATTTATCGCTAAGCTGCGAACTGAATTGACTTAAATAATGTTTTTGTTTTTGGGGAATGGCATCTCGCAGTTCAACCTATAGGAGGTTGTCGACTGCTTAACCGGGCTTTCCTGTGGATGCCTCAATAAATTAAGGCCTCCAGCCAGGCTTAAAACTAAGACTAAAAACTAAGCGACTACACGCTAAGGGCACCCCCTGTGGGGTACGGACCTCGGCTTAGGGCGTCGCTGGGAGAGGACAGCAATGGGACATGCTGGATCGGATTATGACTTAAATAATTCTAAACTCCTTTCTTTTATACAATTTGTAGGGTTTTTCCCCAGCGTGAACTAACATTTTGTTTATATGAGAACTGCCGCCGGGTAAAATCCAGGAGCTAGACCGCAACCTCTTAAAGCAGTATTATTGTAATGTTACTTCAGTGTGGGAAAGAGATGGAGCTAGACGTCCTGTATAGCTCCATCTCTTTCTGACACTGAAGTAACATTAAAATAATACTGCTTTATGAAGTGGTGGTTGGCCCCCTAGTATATTTTCAATACGTGTGGCTGGGCGTGTGAAAAAACCCTCATGCTGTTTTAATACTAAACAAACCTACGATGCACGTCGTCGCCAACAGTTTTCGAGGGCGCTAAAGCCGCTAGTGAGGTCAAAATGTAAATCAAAGATGGCGGCTGTGAAGATTTCCAAATTTTTCATCGTGGGTGTCGTTTTCATAGTTTCCAAGGGTGCTAAAGCCGATCATCAATGTGAAGCTTTACAGCCGCGGGTGGGCCTTAGGCCGCTTGTAGGTACCTAGGGTACCCATAACTAGGTACGCTACCAGCAATACAGAGAATTGTAGGAAAGGAACTGAGTATCGTGGCATCGGCCAATCACAGCATTTGCTGCGTTGCGTCTACACACACAGATGCACTTTTTTTATTACTAAAAACATTAGCTAAAGGCCTATTCTACCTCTGTTGGATTCTCAATGCTCGGCTCACCACCGAGAGTTAAAAATCCAGTGCGCGATAAAATCCCGCCGCGATATTTTACGTCCATGCGAACGTCGGCTAACAATAGATAATGATTAATTATTTTGTCTAATTATTTAACGCTTGAAAAAACTTTTTTGCAAAAAAAAAATTGACTTCCAAAAAAAAAACTACAAAGTGAAAAATAACTTTAATTTCGGAAGTCGGTGTGTTTGCCGCCGACTCGGAGAGTTTGGCTGTTTTGCTTAACATTTATTTACCTTATTAAGTAGCAACTTTCGCAAGTCACTGTTTATTGTTTAAGAGCGTTGTCACATTTTGCACCTCTCTCGCTCACACAGAACCAAATTTTTAAGAATGTTAAATGAAAAAATGCTTTTTTGAAAAATGTAATCAATGGGCGGTCTACAAAATAATATTAATTTAATAGGTAGTTATCAAAAACACATTTCTATTGTGTTATCTAATAAACTTAGGCAATTAAGTGTTATGATCTGTTTTTGAGATGATGTAAATAAATGCCACAATAAAAATGTGTTTTTAATAATTACCTATTAAATTAATAGTATTTTGTAGACCGCCCATTGATTACATTTTTCAAAAATGCATCTTTTCATTTAACATTATTAAAAATTTGGTCCCGTGTGAGCGAGAGAGGTGCAAAATGTGAAAACCCTCTTAAATAATTTTTACACATAACATAACATCACGCCTTGTTTCCCCGAAGGGTTAGACAGAGGTGTACCTATAGTACACCCACATTTCGCCAGTTATGTTTAAGTCCCATGTAATAGGGGGCGAGCCTATTAAATAATTTTTAATGTTAAAAATAAATGTAAACAAATACAATGCGCAATGGCCTGACATTTTATAGGTAGTGACATTCATCTGATATTTTTAGAATGTGGCCATAAAAAACTTTTCGACTAAACCTCATCAAAAGTCATGTACAAGATTCTTAAGCAAAACTCAAAATAACAAGTGGGGCGAATCATTTCAGCATAAACGAGGTCTACGTCTAAATAATACAAAATAATAAAGCTTTACAAACATCCAAATATATTTCAAAGTGTAAAATTGTAAAAATACACATTTTATAAATGCGAAAAATCCATACCTTCATCATTGAGGTTCAATGTAAACTAGAGCAGCTATTACAAACTAAGATGTGTCCCGCGCATGTCAAATGTGACAACCGCGGTATAAGCGTATTCAGGCAGTAGACAGAAACGTTTGCTGTCCCGGACAACATGTTGCGCAAAAATGATGATCGCGGTGTCTGCTCTAGTTTACACAATTGCACTTAAAAAATAATAGAGTAAATTTTTGAGCCTTAGTTTAAAAAGTAGGTTATATAGGTAATGAGTGAAAGTCAATAAATACTGTCCAAAAACTTCACCACAGAATACATACATAAACTCACGCCTTCTTCCCATGGGGGTAAGCAGAAACTACAGAACGCCACCTGCTACGATCCTTACATACTCCTTTTGCCTCGTTTACGTTCATACATCTGATCATACACGCACTCTGGTTGCGAGTACTACATCATCACAGAATATAAAGTCAATTATAGAAATTATTTTGCTTATATCCTAGAAACCATTCTATACCCAACCACCGATCATTTTAACAACGACATGATTATAATATAACCATAATATATAAAAACTTTACAGTTCAGAAAATCGTATGCGTACTTAGAAATTAAAGTCCTTATTAAAAGACTAATGACAATAGCTCGTGGTTGCCCGTGAACACAATTCCACTGCATAAGTAACTTTATACATCATATAAAAATTGCACTAGATTACCCTCAGCCAGATTGGACGGATTCGTTTTGGTGACTAACGGCCGGCCGCTTTCTTTAATATAATGTCAATCCCAATCTTGATCCCGATCCTTGTCTGTAACCAATCAACGGCCGAGTTTATCAATCCGAGTCTTTGAGAGGGCGAATCACAAGCAACCGTTAAAGACTGCGGATCAAGATTGGGATTGAGATACACTATAGAATTCTGGTTTTACTTTGGTTGGCTGCTTTAAAATTGGTAAAAACTGTAGGACTTTCACAGTTATTTTACCTCTGACAGCAGCAAGCCTTATTGTAACGACAATAAAGATCATTGTGATTTTGACAGACTTGTCAGTGGCAACCCAACAGTAACCTTAATGCTACGACAGTAAAGATCACTGTGATTTTGACATTGATGCATAATTAAAGGGAAAATAACTGTAAAAGGAATGTAATATTGAATACACCACCACTAGGCCATTTTATGTCAATATTGGTACAACCAATCACAGTGAAGGGATTTAAGAACAAGGAAAAACAGCGCGTATCCTTATGGCCATAAGCCATACTATGGGTTGAAAAGTTCGTGAATGAAGTTGAGAGCGGCCTCTAGACATTGAACTGTAGTTTGAACTTTGCCAAAAACACTAAAAACATGCCTATTATTGCCGACTTGAGCCAAATTAAGGCACCAGTTTTCTATTTGGAC
The DNA here is from genome assembly GCA_947568875.1 of Fissipunctia ypsillon. Classification (NCBI taxonomy): domain Eukaryota; kingdom Metazoa; phylum Arthropoda; class Insecta; order Lepidoptera; family Noctuidae; genus Fissipunctia; species Fissipunctia ypsillon. Next base: position 9,910,739 of record OX387645.1, on the reverse strand, counting down.
GGGAACCAAAAGATTTCAAACCCACATAGTGTGTCGAAGGTGGATAAGTGGCTTAAATAGACATTATTACATTGCTTTCTGAAGCAAGGCAGAGTTCAACAAGTAAAAGTATCTAATATAAAACGTAAAGAACTTAATGTTTAAAGAGGGTTAAGCTTAAGTTAAACAGTTTTGACTCCCGGATCATTGGCTGTAAAAGGGTCGTAGTCTCCTAGCTTCACCAGCTCAACCGACATATCCCATAGCTTCTTCGCATCTTCGTCGTTTGCGCCCTTCGAGGCAGGAGCGGTTACTGCACAATCACTAGAAAAAAGAATTTCGGTTTAATATGTGTCTGTTAAGGAAGCTCTACTTGCATGATCTTTCTGATGTATAGAAAATAAATTATTTTACATGTGGTTGCTAATGATTTTATTTACATGTACTTTGTTCCCACTTATCTATACAAATAAATAAAATTGAAGTGTCTGTTTGTAATTTCAAAATAATTTAACAGCTTTATCCTACATACATATGAAAGTATATACGGTACTTATAACAAAACAAACAATTTTTAATTTTTTTGTCTATTTGTCTGTCGGTCTGTCTGTTTGTTTCGGCTAATCTCCGAAACAACTGGACCGATTTTGACGGGACTTTCACTCGCAGATAGCTGATATTATAAGGAATAACTTAGGCTACTTTTATTCTAGAAAAATAATTGGGGCTATGCGGGCGAAGCCGCGGGCGGCAGCTAGTCTATACAAATAAATAAATATTTGAATAAAATTAATTAAGCTAGACGGAGTCGACATTTTCTATCTGACTATCTGAGTAAGTACCAGAAAGAGTTTGAGCGAACCTGTCCCAACAAACGGCACTAGATGTTCCAAAGAAGAAAACACGAAAGTGGAACATTCGCGCATGACTAAAAAGAAACACAAGCATATCGGATGTGATTCACGTGTCATAAGTATACTAACAGGCACACAGACAGAGACTTTTGGATCTATAATTATGAAACTTAAGATGATTTTTAATTGGACATGTGTTGGCGTATGCATAAGTGTTCCGTTTGAGTCTAAAACTACTCAGACCAATTGTGTAACATAAACGAAACGTAAACGTGAGTTACTAAAACTGAGTATCCCTATATTATTTAGAAACACAGGTGAAGTTCTGCTTTTCACGAGTGCGCGTCTATCATTGTAATTTAAACCTTATTATAAAGTCGCAACTACCGACTACCTACGTAATAAAAGTTTTAAATTCATTCACTGACAGACATTGCACAGCCTAAACCGCTTCGTCTAGAAAATATATGAAATTTTGCAACAAGGATTCCATAAACCGCGTGTATCAGAAAGGTGTGGTCAAATTTAAGGGTGTGGTACAGACCATCAAACCGAACAACTTTCTCTATGGGACAAACATCGGAATCGTAAAAAAATAATCAGCCGTCTCATACATTTGGGTCGAGTAGGTATTGACGTGTGGCGGCATCTACTACGCATGACACTGACGTCACGCAAAATCCAGCATCGCTTAAGCAGCAAAAATTAAATAAAAACAAAAATAAATTATAAAAAAAATATATGAATTAAATTATGCAACAACCCAATATATGTATACCTATAATAGGTAGGGGAAAAAGTTTCTTCGCATTTTTTAAGAAAATTCAAAACATTTTTTAATATAGTTTATTCACATTTAACTAAAGTATGTAGGTACCATTTTGTTCGATAACTTTTTGCCATCTTGTAGGTAGGGAGGGACATGATCCCATTGCTATAGAAATTTTGGGACTTCTGATCAAAATACCGCGACAAGTGGTTTTGGCAGTCCTCTCGTGATGTTAACCTGACACTGCCTAAAGAATTCTGAAGAGACCGAAACAGGTGGAAATCTGAAGGTGCAAGGTCAGGACTATACGGCGGATGCGTTAACACCTCCCAGCCAAACTCTCTTCATTTTTGCTGAGTGGCTAAAGATGTGTGAGGTCTAGCGTTATCATGATGAAAAACCACACCCCTTCTGTTGATTAATTCCGGCCGCTTTCTCTCAACTTCTTGCTTTAATCTCATCCGTTGTTCGCAGTAGAGTTCAGAATCGATGGTCCTGCCTGGTGGTAACAGCTCATAATGAATAATGCCCTTCCAATCCCACCACACACACAGCATCACCTTGTTGCTTATAACCCGGGTTTGGCCACAGTCTGTGAAGCCTGACCGGCCTTTGACCACGACCTTTTTCGCACGTTCTTGTCGTACGTGATCCACTTTTCATCACCAGTTATCAGCTTCTTTAAAAATGGTTCGGTTTCATTACGTCGTAATAAAGAATCACAAATGAGTACACGGTTCATTAGGTTTCTTTCAGTGAGCTCGTGAGATACCCAAATATCGAGCTTTTTTGTGTACCCAGTTTTTTTTCAAATGCGCCAAAACTGTTTTGTGGTCAATTCCCAGTTCTTCAGCTACGTCGTAACTACTGATATGCCGATCTTGCTCCACTTTTTGAAAAATGGCATCCATTTTATCCGTAATAGGGCGACCAGAGCGACGTGCATTTTTGACATCAAAATTTCCGGATTGAAAACGCTTAAACCAAATTTGTGCTACTCTCACAGACACTGCACCAGGTCCATAAACATCGCAAATTTTTTTCGTGGCTTGCGTTGCATTTTTACCTTTTTTGTAGTAAAATTTTAAAATGTATCGAATTTCTTCATTAGATTCACTCATCTTGACAGTACGAAAAACAAATTTAAATCACACATTTTCCTAATTTGAATTTGGAATTATGTTCTTTAAAATTTAATTTTTCAATGATACCAAAACCAGCCAGATACAAATAGTATAGCCAAAGAGATTTTATTACAAGTTCATACTTACTATAATGCGAAAAGACTTTTTCCCCAACCTAATATATTATATGTATTAAGGTTGTTGCATAATTTTTTTCCAACTTTTTCTTTAATATTTCCAGTTGTCTCGGAAATTTTCTAGAATAAATCTAGTACATAGTAGAATGTTCGCGATCTTTCACATAGGTTATACAAGGTGTAATTTTAATCACTTATACTCTTCATTATGAACAACTTTTACTATGGGACCAAACCTGAAATCGCGAAAAAAAAATCAGGTGTTCCCTACGTTTTGACGAGTTATGCGAACATAAATGTAGGCAAAAGCTGATTTTTTTTCGCGATTTCAGGTTTGGTCCCGTAGTAAAAGTTGTTCATAATGATGAGTACAATGACTCCTTAAAAAATTAACGGTGTTTAAAATTACACCTTGTATAAGCGCGAGCTCGTTACTGGAATTTAGTTAAAATTGACAAAATGGATCAACAACAATGGAACTTAATGTACACAGTTATGCAATAATATATCTTTATCTTTAACATCTTCGAGCGATTTACTTATACGAACACAAATTGGAAACTAGTTCGAAGGAAACGGCAGATAAAGTCAACGCCGTTTTTGGCCCAAACACTACTTTTGCTCGCACAGTACGAAATTGGCTTCAACGCTTTAATGAAGGAAACACAAGTCTAATAGATGTTCCTCGTACTGGTCGACCCGTCACTTTTGACGAAGATGCGTTGCGGCGCGAGCTTGAGTTGCACCTGGATTCCAGCACCAGGGATTTAAAGGAAACTCTAAAATATCACTACAGTACTATAGATCGCCATCTGCAGGCAATGGGCTACCGTAAAGTTTTGTCAAGATGGACGCCCCATGCTTTGACCGATGCTCAACGTGCAATACGTGTCAACATTTGTGAAAGTCTGCCATTGCACCCGCAAAGAAAGAGCTTTCTCGAGTCGATTATCACCAGTTACGAGTCTTGGGTCTTATATGAGAACGTTACACGAAAGGCCTTTTGTATGCCTGCTGATAAACAGCCACTAACACAGCCAAAAAGTGGTTTGCATGATCACAAACTTCTTCTGTCAGTCTTCTGGGATTTGCGAGGAATGTTGTTTTTGGGAGTTAATGGACAGCAATCAGACTGTCAATGCCGAAGTCTACGTAAATCAACTACAGAAGGTGGCGAACGCTGTTAGAGAAAAACGGCCAAAACGTCTTGAAGTATCATTACTTCATGATAATGCAAGACCACATATAGTGAGTGACCCGTAAATTTCTAGAAAAGCTCGGTTGGACAACGATACCTCACCCACCTTATAGCCCTGATCCCTTACCTTCCGACGATCATCTTTTCCGGGCTTTAAAACAGCATATTCGTAAAAAAAAAAATGAAAATTTCGGTGACCTACAAAATGAACTTGCCTATTTCTTTGCCTGACAACCACTTTCTTTCTGGGCTAAGGGTATTAAAACTTTGCCTAGCAGATGGTTACATGTTCTCGATAATGATGGTGATTATATTGTCGATGAATTGTTTAAAAAAATAAGTATAAAAAAAATTTAATTCATTTTAAAGTGGGAAAAAAATTATGCAACAACCCAATACAACGTCCCGTCATCAATCGTTGGGCAGTAGCCCAACAGACACAATACCCGTCTGGTCGGAGGATCATCTGTTTTCTATAGAGAATGAGCATACACCCTGTTCCTCATACCTCTATAAAAGTTTATCAAGTATGAGACAGTCGATAATTTTTTTGCGATTACGATGTTGGTCCCATGGCGAACGTTGTTCAGTTTGAAGGTCTGTACCACACCCTTAAAATTGACCACAGATTTCTGATACATACTGTATAACGAAAGTGAGCACTAAGGAAGGATTTTTGAAAATTCACCCACTAAAGGTTTAAATAGGGGATGAAAGTTTGTATGGCAGTTCGTCACTTTTGCCGATGGGAAAACCCATCGGGCACACGGATTGATAAGACATAAAACTGATTATCCCCTATATTATGAATTATTTAGAAATAAGTAGGTGAAGTTCTTACTTTACGCGAGCGCGCGTCTATCATAGTAATTTAAACCTTATTTCAATGAGCATAAAACTCGCAACGACTACGTCTAATTACCTGTAATACAACCCAGTCTCATCCGCACACTTGTGATCAACCGCGCAGTATATGGTGGTCTGCGCGCCCAACTCCGGCGACTTCATGAAGGGCGCCATTACGAAGCCGATGAGCTTGCGCGCGCCCCAGAACAGGGTCTCGTTGAGGTGGCGCCCGAGCTCCGTCTTGATCACGCCCGGGTGCAGGCTGTATGTGGTTATGCCTTGGATGTTGTGCTCCTGGCGAAAAAAAAGTTATGTTTTTTTAGAGATCAATAGTCCGAATTTCGTTTTCGGTTTTCGGCAATTTTCGTTTTCGGGCGAAAAAAAAATTATTTTCGGCCGTGGTAAATTAAGTGGATTAAGTGTCGGCGTATCAATACTTTAAATTCATTTATTCAGAGAATATCAATAGTTACAACATCGATAAGCACAATAACTCTGGAAATGCAGAACAATATGTATTTTCTCGCATATAACATGAAATTGTTTGATTTGATTATACAGGGTGTTTGGTAGATGGGGGCAAAGCCTGAAGGGGGTGATATCTTAGACCATTTAAAACTTATTAAGCTAAATTTGTCTTAGACGAAGTCTGTTCCTTTTATTTAATTTTTTTGAAACTAAGGTATGTAACAATAATACCCATTTTTTTTCAATTTATTGTTAATAGTGTCCAGTAAAAGCTGTTATGTTATTATTTTTATTTATGTAATGTGTGATTACAAACAAAATAATTCCCAAGCATGTGTCATCAGAGAAACATTCTACGCCATATTCAAGTTTAACCTCTCGTCTGTCGGGGCGCGCAGCGTAAAAGAGGCGCAGTCTGTCGGAAAAATACCGCGCGTGCGCTCATTTTCAACTGGCGATGATCTAGCGCAGATCTAAATTCCGACAGACAACGGGTACACAATTTGGTGCGAAGATCTACGTTCCGACAGACGAGAGGTTAAGAAACTTTTTAAAATCAAGAAAATGTTTTGTTTACGTCATAGTAAAAAAAATAAAAAATAGCCTCAGTTGTTCAAACCTTTTTAAAAACATGCTTGCTTATTGCCCTTTCTTTTGAGGTACTATTTACGCAGATATCTCATTAACTCTTGGAATTAGGATGTGGACAAAGCAAATTGAGTATGAAAATTGTTATTTTTGAACAGATCAATAAAACAACATTTTTGTTAAAATAAATTATTGTTCATGTTCAAAATGTTGACCGCGGTTTCTTATACAAGCGCGTGCCCGTCTTCTCACTTCTGTAGTCGTGATTTTTAATTTCATCTCCTGCTTCATGACTTGAAAAGCCGTTTGAATTCTTTCTATTTATTCTTCTCTAGTTGAAATTTCAACGTGCGTGTAGACGAGCTCCTTGGCCCGTCCCCAAACGAAAAAATCCACAGGAGTTAAATCGGGTGATCGAGGTGGCCAAGGGATGGGCCCGTCTCTGCCAATCCAGCTCTCTGGGAAACAATTATTTAAATGTTCTCTCACGTTTAGGGTCCAGTGTGCTGGAAAACCATCTTTTTAAAAATCATTGGTCTTCCCATTGCCAATATTGGTATTTCGGTCTCGTCCAGAAGCTCTGGGAGATAGTTTTGGAGGAATTCCAGGTAATTTTCTCCATTTAAATTATCTGGTAGGAAGTGGGGGCCAATCAACGTTCGGCCGATTACTCCTGCCCACACGTTAACTGAAAATCTCCTTTGGAACGACACGTCTTGCTTCTTCCAGTGTGGATCCTCCTTGTCGGTCCATCGATGACGATTATGAAAATTTGTAATTCCTTCTTTCGAAAATTTTGACTCATCGGTCCACAAGATGGATTGTGAAAACCATGCATCTTCAATATCACTATTTAACAAAAAGCGACAGAACTGAATCCTTCGTGGAGATCTTCATTTTCCAAACCTTGTACACCCGTGCCGTGGAACGGATATTTGTTTTCTCGGTGCATCGTATTCCACACCTTTCATACCGAAATGTTGAGGTTTCGAGCTACTACTCTGACGCTCGTAGTAGGATCTGCATCAAAAGCTGCAATAATGTCTTCCTCGATCCTTGGGTGATGTCTTCCCGGGTTGAGTCCAGATTCCGCGTGATGGATTCCAACTTCAGAAAGCCGACGAAATGTGTTGTAAAACACTCTGATATTAGGTAGTCTGCGATTCGGATATCTCTCTTGGTACATCTATCGCGCCCAAGATCCATTACCGTCAGCTCTGCCATACATGAAGACGATATCCGCATATTCTTCATTCGAAAAAGTAGCCATAGTCGATTGATCACACAAATAAAAGTCCAAAATCAGTGAAGGAGCTCACAGCTAGGGCTAGGCTCAACACCTTAAACACCTCAAAAATCAATACGTGAGGAAGCGCACAACCTCATGCGGTGAATTGTGTAAACACGAATTTGCAATTAAAACGTCTTGTCACAAGGGCAGTCGTTACTTGACTAACTGAGGGTCCGAAGATGTGACGAGTCCACCCGACTACTCGGGTACTAGTACTAGTGTAAATAAATAACGACTTTATATCCTCAGCAACTAAGCTGATTTTTCTATGGAATAACAATTCACTAGACGCTACCTGAGAGTCGAAAAAAGGGCAAGTTTGCTATCGTCGCGCGGCGGCTTTTGTTATGCGAGTTCCCAGAATTTGATTGGTACGCGTGCACCATAATTCTAAGAAGGAATCAGTTACTGATAACTGATTCCTAACAAAAAACAATAGTGCATTAGCAAAAATGTTGCATTATTTTGGTCTGTTTAAAAATTAAATATTCGACCTCAATTTCCTTTGTACATCCTAATTACAAGAGTTGATGAGACATCTGCGTAAATAGTACTTCAAAAGAAAGGGCAATAACCAAGCATGTTTTTAAAAAGGTTTGAACAACTGAGGCTATTTTTTTTATTTTTTTATTATGCCGTAAACAAAACATTTTCTTAATTTTTAAAAGTGTCTTAAACTTGAATATGGCGTAGAATGTTTCTCTGATGACACAGATGCTTGGGAATTATTTTGTTTGAGTAATCACACATTACATAAATAAAAAATAATAACATAACAGCTTTTACTGGACACTAGTAATAATTAATTGAAAAAAAAATGGGTATTATTGTTAAAAACCGTAGTTTCAAAAAAAAAAATACAAGGAACAGACTTCGTCTAAGACAAGTTTAGCTTAATAAGTTCTAAATGGTCTAAGATATCACCCGCTTCAGGCTTTGCACCCATCTATCAAACACCCTGTATATGTCTTTGATAACAGTGTAAGGTTAAGTGGGATTTAAGTTTAAGCGGTTAAATATTAAAAGGTTGGTACTGATTTATTGTGGTTGTATTACATACACCGGTTGAATGCCGCAATCAGAGAAACAGTTAAGAGGCCATTGCATCTCGCGTAGATCCACGTTTCCGGCAGTCGACTTGTTAAGGCGAAAGCGCTAGGGTAGCCCGCGAAATTCACATTTTCTTACGTTTTTTTGCAATTTGCAGGTCAGTATTGGGTTGTATGTTGATTAAAATATGATTCGCGACCGAACAAATATCTATTTATAGAATTACTAGCTTTTGCCCGCGGCTTCGCCCGCGTGTATGCCGGAGTATATCAAATTAGTACCTACCCTACGTGTTAACCCAGGTTATAAACCATCTGTATGCCAAATTTCCTCTAAATCCGATCAACCGTTTTTGCGACAATCCGGAACATACATCCCGACAAACAACAAACGGAAAAAAAAATCTAAAAACTATAGTGTCGGCATCAGACTCGTTCCCAGACCTCGTAGCAATTACTTCTTTTCAAAATATTCATTTGACTTCGTTACTATTTTTAGCCGACTTCAAAAAAAGGAGGAGGTTATCAATTCGGTTGTTTTTTTTTTTTAATGTTTGTTACCTCAGTACTCCGTCATCATTTAGAAACCGATTGGAAAAATATTTTTGAATTTAAAGGACATACTTCCAGATTGGTCCTATTTTTATTAAAATCCAATTCTGATGATAGGATCCATGAGGAATTGAGGGAACTCCTCAAATATTATAGGCCAGCACATAGCAATTTTAATATTTTCATCAACAAATCAAGCATTTGCATTCAAAAAGTCTCATTTGGTGAAGTGGAACTGACGAAGAAGACTCTGTAGTCTTCTTCGGCTACGGGTACTCCTCAATGATAAGTATTTCACGGGTGGCGATTAGATATCTCGATTAAGATAGTTAAACGACTATGACGAAGCAATTTTAAATAAATGGTTCTGATGAAAATGGTACCATTGAACAGATGATGATAAATCTATAAATCCTACCGTGTTTGGGCTTATTAGAATTGTCATGAGAAGCACTCTGGCTATAAATTATTATTAACCGACCTCAAAAAAGGAGGAGGTTTTCAGTTCGTCGGAATCTTTTTTATGTGTGTTCCCTGATTGCTCGAAGACGGCTGGACCTATTTGGAAAATTCTTTTTTGTTTGAAAGGGTATACTTTCCAGATGGTTCCATTGTCATCAGATCATGATCTGATGATGGGATCCTGGAGAAATCGAGGGAACTCTTCAATATAGGCACACCTATAGCGATTTGGGTATTTTTTATAGTAACTTGTGCATTTGCTCTCGGAAAGCACCATTTGGTGAAGTGGAACTGATGACGAAGACTACAGATGGTCAGATGGCCACCGGAACAACTCAACAATAAGTATTTCACGGGTTGCGATTCGATTACTCTAAAATCAGTGCTAAGCAATTTAAGTTCGTCATAATGCATATGGTGAAGTGAAGCTGATGGTGAACAATCAACGACCCTGCATCGGGAAAAGAAATGTGTTGTAAAAGGTGATGAGCAGTTGTCATTAGGCTATTTGTAGCTTGGATAAGTTACAAACCGACCCACTAAAAAGTGAAAAATAAAACTTTTTTTTTACTTTCTTGCAAAAAAAAAACAACCGACTTCCAAAAAAACACTACAAAGTGAAAAATACCTTTAATTTCGGTAGTCGGTGGCAAAAACCTAAAATTAAGATCTAAAGACACCGCAGCCTCAGGAACATGCCGCGCCACCTGTGCCACCTCCCAGAGGTCGTCTTCTCGGAACCTGGCCAGGTCCGCTCGAAGCAACCTCAGGACACCCGGTCCTGAGGCAAATATTGCCAAGTTTCAAGTGTATTAACCAAAGGAATAAGATTTTTCATATAATCTATATCCTCTCTTTTCACCCCCTCAGGGGTAGGTAGAATTTCGAAAAACATTTTCGGATTTTTCCATAACTTGAATCAAAGACTTCTTATACCAATTTTTGAATTAATCAAGCCACACAGTAAAATTCTCCCCTTAAAATTTAATTACCCCTTTTCACCCTGTCAGGGGTCGATTTAAAAAAAAAACAATTTTCTGTCAAGATTATCAATACCGAGTTTCGAGGTAATCAGACTGCGCGTTAAAATTCATCCATACAAAATTTAACACCCCAAAAGTCCCCTTTGAGAGGTAGTTTTGAAAAACCAGTAGTGAGAAACTTTATTGTTTATTTAGACAAATATTCATGCAGTTTCAAGTTTATCAACCAAATGTTTAAGATTTTTCATATAAACTATATCCCCACTTTTCACCCCCACAGGGGTGAAATTTAAAAAAAAATCGTTTAGGATATTTCCAAAACATGACTCAAAGAGTATTTATACCAATTTACGAGATAATCAAGTAACGCAGTAAAATCCTCCCCTGTAAAATTGACAACCCCTTTTCACCCCGTCCGGGGTAGATTTTAGAAAAACTTTGATACATGTTATTCTTTATTTTTAGTCTTAGGTATAAACACGGAGTTTCGAGTTAACCGGACTGCGTGGTAAAATTCTTCCATACAAACTTGGCCACTCCCCAATCTCTATCGTAGGGGTAGTTTAGAAAAACAAAAATTACAAAGTTAATAATTTACTTAGGTAAGTATTCGTGCCAAGTTTCAAGCCTATTAACGCAAGAAATAAGATTTTTCATACAAACGAAATGCCCCCTTTTCACCCCCTTAAAGATCGAATTTCAAATAATCCTTCCTTATTCCTTGTCTACATTATAAAGGGAACCTCTGTGCAAAATTTCAGCTTTCTAGGTCCAAGGGTTTGGGCTGGGCGTTGATGAGTCAAGTCAATAAGTCAGTGAATCAGTCAGTCAGGACTTTTCTTTTAACATACAACGTGTTTCTGGATGTACGACATTAAATGAAAACGAGCACAGTACTAATCAATTGAAACATTTTAAAACACGAATATTAGTAGTTAATGGAAAATTAAAAAATTGCAGTTTTCAAACAAAATAAATAGTAGAATGACCTGCATAAAAAGTAAACACGCTTTATCTAGCAAAGTCACTGACCAACGGTGCGGTGCGGGGTGCGGGGCGCGGCGGCGGCAATGTTTACCTATTATTACGGACTCAGATCTACATCATGCTGAAAAATAAGAAAATGGAAAATAATTTCCTGCGGCTAAAGTATTCATTGGATTTGATTAATTTTTTGTATACGGGCACAGAACATCTTCACGTGTCATCATCTTCACGTGGTTTAAAGGAATGTCAATCCTCCTGTTACACGTGATATAGCTATATAGATAGATAATAATTAAAGTCATCAATACAACTCTCTAAGACCAAGTAATTCTAAGAATGATTATTTCATGAAATCTTGACATTTGAGGATTATTTGTATTACTAATTCTAATGATTATAATTATGTAAAAACATATTTGTTACGGTCGCGAATCATACACCTAGGCACTGTGCTGCAAATTGCAAAAATCGTGTAACTGACACTGGCTTGGCCACCATCAGGGATTTTAATTTTGGTAACACAAACAATGTGGCGCTAATTAGTCGAAATTTGTCGCCAAATATCAGAATTTGTTGGTCACTGGTGCAAGGGTTTATAGGTGGCCGATCTGGAGTCTCCCCAGCTTGGCCACATTTATATCTCAATAACTAGGGCACCTAGCGAAGATCTGTTTTCTCCCATATTTTGTCGCCAATTAGTCGGAATCAGTCACCAAATATCAGAATCTGTCGGTCACTGGTTCAAAATATATCAGGGTTTATAGGTGGCCGATCTGGAGAGAGTATTCCCAGCTTGGCCACATTTATATCTCTAAAACTAGGGCACCTAGCGAAGTTTGTTCCAAATTTAATCGCTAATTAGTCGCAATGCGTCACCACGTTACAGATTCAGTCGGTGTGTAATTAAAAAGATATTAAAGAATTCAATTTCCCCATACAGTGGTACAAGCAAGTACAAAATACTTTAAATAGTTTCTAGACAGTATCTATGACGTCTTACGGAGGAATGTTTGTTTCGAAATATATAAACTTATTCTATAAATTTCAACCCACCAAAGGAAAGCTGTATTCATTACCTATAAACAAATCTACAATAAATATAAGTAATTATTTATCGAACACAATGTGCACTTAGTCGCTGGCAGATAGATCGCTGCGCTCCGTTTCATTAACGGTAAATAAGAAAGAGATAGATGCGCGTGTACAGACGAGCTACTTTATTTTTTTGTGGATGGGAAATCATCAAATGTCTTCTCCAGCTCTGGGCGGAGCGGGACGGCGTGTCAGACTTTTACTGACTAAAACCCACCCGTGTTCCTTCTGTTGCCTGTGCCGGGGCCACGGTAACTCTTTCGAACATCCCGCAACCCTGGCTGGCATCGGCCCTAGCGGACCCCTTCAATGGTGCTGACATCTCTTTGAGCCGCGCGTGGAACACAACGCGCCGTCGACTCGGGCCTTGTCCTTTCCGGACGGCGAGCTACCCATTGCTCGCCGTCCGCAAGCCCGCGCCTACGGTGGCCGGGAATCGGCTGCCAATTCCCGACGCCCAGGGCGTCTCCTGCGGCGACTAGGGGCGTGAGGGCGCAAAGCTTGCCTCTCCGTCACGCGTCCCGCCTCCTCCTTCGCGAGCATTACTGCTTCGCAGAAAGAGGTAATGACTTCCCATGTACGCTCGCTCCGTGCCATGGCCTGGACCAGGGCCGGACGCGAGAGATCGCCGCCGCCGATTGCTTTCACGAGGACACGGCGGTGCTCCGCCCAAGCCGGGCAGACCTCCACCGTATGCTCCACCGTGTCCTCCGGGCGATCCACACAGTGGTGACACCCGGACGTTTCCTCCCGCTACAGACGAGCAACTTAGAACGGGTTGCCCGTGACGTTAGTTAAAGTCAGCCAGTTTAAAGTGGAACTTTAGGTTCCACTGGTTCTAGTGGAGTGTTTTATATATTTTTACTTATTATATGTGTGTATTATTTATATGTGTGTAAAGCAACAATAACAAAAAACATAAACAGAGGAAGACTTTGGATAAGTTTGAAATGATATGCTTAGTGTGCATTGATATATTGAAAGCATATACATCAATGTTAGTGTGTCAAACTCTTAACGTAATAAAATAGTATTTTTTTGTAACGTATCGTAGTGTATTTCAAGCAATGGGTTGATACTTACAATACGTTTTCAACGTTTAATAAGTATTTTAAACATTTTACTAAAGGTACGATAATTTTAACGTATTTATTATTTTCTAACGTAAATTAGAGCATTGTAAATTGGTAAAACAGTTGCATGCGACTGTACATGTTGACACCAAATAGACCAAGAGCAAGGTTTAATGTTTTCAAAGAAGTTTAAGCCACTCTAACTTAGTAATTTAAAACATAAAAACATGTATTTAATTGAAAATTTATCTCTCTCGGGCATTTCTAAAGACTTTAGACTGGTAAAACTAGAAGTATTTATATTACACATATTAATAGAAATATTTTTTCTTGGCAATTTTTCGTGAACTCTTCGATCTAGCTCTTGGACTATAGCTTACTAATTGAACTCATTATATCTTCTAAACTAAAACCCGATTAAATCTGTGACTTGGCGACGCATTGCGACTAATTAGCGATTAAATTTGGAACAAAACAGATCTTCGCTAGGTGCCCTAGTTTTTGAGATATAAATGTGGCCAAGGTGGGGAGACTCTCCAGATCGGCCACCTATAAACCCTTATATCTTTTGAACCAGTGACCGATAGATTCTGATATTTGGCGACTGATTCCGACTAATTGGCGACAAAATATGGGAGAAAACAGATCTTCGCTAGGTGCCCTAGTTTTTGAGATATAAATATGGCCAAGCTGGGGAGACTTTCTAGATCGGCCACCTATAAACCCTTATATCTTTTGAACCAGTGATGGACAAATTCTGATATTTGGCGACAAATTTCGAATAATTTTTTGCATTATCAAAATTAAAATCCCTGATGGTGGCCAAGCCAGTGTCAGTCACACGCAAAAATCGTAAGAAAATTTGAATTTCGCGGGATACTTTAGCGCTTCCCCTTTAAGCAAAGGAAATAAAATCTATGATTGGAAGAAATGTTTTTTCTTGGTATACCTTCAGCTTCGCTGCTAATTCTCGGGAGAACAGCACGTTAGCTAGCTTGCTCTGCGAGTATGCTTCTGCTGGGTTATAAGGTCGCTTTTTGTAGTTCAAGTCATCGAAATTGATGCCATACCCTGAAATATGTAGATAAGTGGTCACTAATATTACACAATCATACAGTAGTAAACTAGCGACCGGCTCCTGCTTCGCACGGTTTTTTGGACTTGACAAAACATCGAGATTTCTATATTATATTTAAAAATGATGGTGAAAACCGCATCAAAATCCGTTACGTAATTTTGAAGAACAATGTGGTCATACAGACAGACACGAAAAGGGACTTAATTTATAATTTATACATAGATGAGCATTTATGTGAGACATCGAGTTTAAGGGGGAAGCGCTAAGGTAGCCCGCGAAATTCAAATTTTCTTACGATTTTTGCGATTTGCAGCTCAGTGTCTGGGTGTATGTTGATCAAAGTATGATACGCGACTGTAACAAATATGTAGGTATTTATAGAATTATAATATTAGAATTAGTAATACAATTCCTTAAGTTAGTATAATCCTGAAATGTTAAGATTTCATAAAAAAAGTCATTCAATAGACTTACTTGGTCTTAGAGAGTTGTATTGATGACTTTAATGATTATAATTCTGTAAACTCATATTTGTTACGGTCGCGAATCATATTTCAATCAACATACAAGCTAATACTGATTTGCAAATTGCAAAAAACGTAAGAAAATTTGAATTTCGCGGGCAACCCTGGCGCTTTCACCTTAAAGCGCCTGCTACACTGTCGCCAATCGCGTCCCCGACAGGTGACCTTGGTTGGCCATGTAGATGGTGGTTTATCACCAAACAGTGAAACAGCTCTCAAGCTAACTAACCAACCAAGGTCACCTCTGTCGGAGACGCAGTTAGCGACCAGCAGAGCTGTTTCTATGTTTGGTCGTAAACCAGCATCTACATGGCCAACCAAGGTCACCTGTCGCGTACGCGATTGGCGACCGTGTAGCAGACGTTTTAGAAAGAGACTGTAACACGGCGAGCGACAGAGACGACGCTCTATAAAGCTGTACTTTTTTTTCTGTTCTCTTCTATTAAAAATGAACTTACTAATATGTGCTCTAGACGAAACAGTTACAATTCGTGCTGGCGTGCTATTCTTGATACGCGGCAAGAGAAGCATGGTCAGCAAGAAATGCGCCAAATGATTTGTTCCAAACTGCATCTCAAACCCATCGTCCGTCTCGCTTTTAGGACACATCATGACCCCAGCATTGTTCACGAGAATATTTATCTGTGGTTCCGTATCTAGAATACTTTGTGCAAATTCCCGGACTGACTTCAAAGAGGTAAGGTCGCATTTAGCGAGGATAATGTTGCCAGTATCTGGCAAGTCCTTGCAAACTTTCTCAATGTCGGTTTTCGCCTCTTCCGCCCTTTCCATACTGCGACACGCCATTATCACTTTGGCACCTGTGGAATTTAAACCTTTTACGTATGTTCGAAAATGGATATCTTTATTGCTTTTCTTGAATTTATTATGACAATATGACATCAGTATTAAATAGTACAGAATTTATCACTGTATTTTTCATAACTTTTTTCTGTACTTCATTACTCATAAATCTTTATTATTGCAACAATCATAGAAAAACAAGAGATATTTATTTTTACTGCTCTTAAAAGTACATGGAGATGATGCCTAATGAATCTGAGGTCAACCGTCAAAGCCAAAGGCATTAGCACCTCTTCTCTATTTGAAACATCATGCAGCAGATATTGAAAATCTATTGTTGCCATTCAATATGTTCATTATTGTCATTACTTTTTTTACTATTTGTGATTTATGTTTCAGAAGGCAGTAATTTTATAAATGGATCTGTACATTTATAGCATTAATTTTGACTATGTCCAGCAATGGATGTCTTTAGAAATGATGTCTGAATTACCTCTCTTATAAAAATCCAGCACAGTTTCTTTCCCTATCCCGGTGTTACAGCCAGTCACTAGGGCAGTCTTGCCCATCAGCTTTGCTGTGCTCAGACATCTTCCACTGAAGAGGGGCATTGTGTGTTCTGCTAGCCTACAATAATTTTACATGTAATTTTATAAATTAAAAAGTATTGTTTGTGTATCAGAATAGATGATTGTTACAGTTGGATGATTTTACTATAAATAGTAATAATAAAACATTATAATAATCTTTCAAATGTAATCTATTCTTGATATAGCCCTTATTTCTTCCAAATAATTCACCTGCAATGCATTACTTACACGTGAAGTAAATTTTTAGATTTTTGTAGCATATCAGAAAAAATACGAAGTTGTGCCGAAAGAAAGAAAAAGAAAAAAGTTCAATAAGGTGGTCATAAATGTTTTATTTAAAATCATTGCACAAATTATATCATCCGGTTTTTCTCAAAAAAAAAATATAGATTAGACCTACTTTTACGCGATGGAAATGTACAGACGCCAGCAGGTCAAGCTACCCGAAACTGTAAATTTTTTCCAATCAATCTTGAACCTAATACTATAGCAATAAAGTTGAAAATCTATTAAAGAAATTTGACAGATTGTAGTAGCTTGATGTGCTGCCGTCCATACAAACGGAACTTATCATTATCCTAAATTAACTGTTTCAAGTTATGAGGTTGATACTTATGTATTTTTTTTATCAGTAATCTAAATAATAGATAAATTAAAGTTAAAGTCAAGTTACTTAAAATTCCCACACATATACAATCCCTTTTTTACTCATAAAACTTTTACAGCAAGTAGTTGCTCTACTTTGCCGGTCGCGGACTACATCATTTGGGATTTGTTTCCGAATTCTTGTATTATTATTATATATGATTATTATTAAGGCAGTACTCACCTTCACCCTGTTTTGTCTTATCAAAGTTACTATTCCAAATCCGTAAACTTACAACGAACCGAAGCAAAATAAATACCTCTAAGCGTAACACAACCTGAGACGCGCTCTTCCGCTCTTCGAAATCGAATCAGTCAGATTTTGTTGAATGTTGTCATTGTCAAATTAATTGACATTTTGACATGACATTGACATCCATATTGTCAATCGTCATGCATGTCATTGTCATTGCATAGGTTACCAGTAAAAAAAATGAACAGCTGGCGTACATGATACCACTGAACATTATCCACAGTTCTCTAGCATGTAGCAGTTCTCTAATGTAATAACTTACCTTAACACTTAACATGGTTATTAACCGACTTCAAAAAAAGGAGGAGGTTCTCAATTCGTCGGAATGTTTTTTTTTTGGTTGTCTGGTCCACAAAATGTAATGAATTTGCTGTTAGCCTCAAAAGATTCTTGGCTTCAGTTAGAAAATCAACTTTGACACAGTTCTGCTTGGCTGTGCAATCCTGTGGCAAATGACGTGACAATGGCAACGATAGTGTCAGTATCATTGTTGTATCATTTATTTGGTGTTTTTTTTTTATTTCAACGTCATTCTGACATTTACAGATTTGACTTTTTTTTCGACACGTTTTGATATTGCATTGTCATGATAATTAATATCTTTTGCCTCAATTTCATGGAGCAGCAGCTAAAATTATAATAAAATCTCAAAGTATTTAGCGTTTAAAAATCTTCGGAATATTGTACCACAAATTGACCTCTCCTTTGTCAATGTCTCTGTCTGGTGTCTGTCAAAAATTGACATTGTCACTGTCAGATACCGTCCGCCTGCAATGCTATTAGTAATCTGTGCCGCCGACCGAACGTCATTCAATCGGAAGAAACTGATTTTAAGAACTTGTGAATTTGTAATTTAATTTTATCTCATTAATCATAGGCTGCGTACTTCTGTAGGGCTCTTTAACTTAAGCTTTATTTGAAACCAATCTAACCACCAGATAACGTGCAGCGTTATTGTTGTACTCACAAACACGTTTAGTGTCTAAACATTCAATGATACTCGTATTTCTTTGTAATGTGAAAGCAAAAACTCAAAACAAACATGTATTGTATTATGAGATAAGTGCCATTATTGTGTAACTAACAGTGTAGCATCATCTTTCCTTCATCACAAGGTTTTATTGTCACTTGTGTAAAAGCTGTCTGTTTTTGTGGATAGCCTTATTGATGTACTCAATTATTCGCGACTCAGTGCCAATGGAGTATGATAACGATGAGAATACGTGGCGTAGGCCTTCGACGCCTAAGGTGGAGCGCTCAGCGTGCGGCCAGATCCCCAAGCGGTCATCAACTGTGGCTGTTGTGGTACTTGGACTAGCTGTACTTAGCTGCTTGCTTGGTTATTGTGTTCTCAGCGAGACTCTGCCCTACGAATCTAAGACCCTGCGTCTTGTTATTATTGTAAGTATTCGATTTATTATTTGCCACCACATTTTTTTTTGTAAAGAGATAGCAAGATGTTGTTTCAGGATTTCATTGAAACTATTTATTACAGATTTTTTTTAGTTAAATCATTTGAAGTAATCTGTAAGTATGTCAAATGACTGAATATAAAATCATTATTATTTGTTTTGTATCAATATCCAGAATCCATCTTGAGTCAAGCACCCGTCTTTCAGCCTGTTGTCAGCATTTCCTTTGCATCTCCGCTAGTGGCGCCCTCTATACGTACCGTTGGTACCAAGTATTATAAAGCGGGTGATGGCCCAAATTGTCATTACAGCATCGTTTTTCGTGCTGTTGATTTGTTAGCATTCTTTAAACAGACATATTTATTCGAAATCAAGTCATTTATTTAAATTATGCTGATAATCAGCACTTTTTGAATGTCAAAACTACAGAAGGCAGTCCTCCAAAACTGAAAATGCCCGAAGGCGTTTTCGGGGACTTCACCGCTTTCTAGTGCTTTAGCTGGGAAGAAGAAGTGTTGTAACAAACTCCCCAACAACACGGCTGTCTGTTAAGGGGAAAGCGGCAGGATAGCCTGCGAAATTCAAATTTCCTTACGTTTTTTGCAATTTTCAGGTCAGTATTAGGTTGTGTTGATTAAAATATGATTTGCGACAGTAACAAATATGTATTTACAATATTGTAATCATTAAAGTAATCAATACAACTCTCTAAGACCAAATAATCCTAAGAATGACTATTTCATGAAATCCTGACATTTTCAGGATTATACTAACTTAAGGAATTGTATTACTGATTCTAATAATTATAATTCTGGAAATACATATACGGTCGCAAATCATACTTTAATCAACATACACTTAGACTTTGAGCTGCAAATTGCAAAAATCGTAAGAAATTTTGAATTTCACTGGCTACCTTAGTGCTTCACCCTTATGTTAAAAGAACTTGATTCTATACAATAGTATGAATATTATTTGTGCACACCTTTTATATAAAAAAAATACTTTTAGCAATGGTGTTAATTCAATTTATTGCAGGCATCCTTAACTATCTTCTGTTTTCTTATCTTTATTCAATATCCATTATTATTTTCCCAGCTGTTCCGCCACGGAGCCAGGACCCCTGTACAGACCTACAGCAGTGATCCATACAGAAACTATCAATGGCCTGATGGACTTGGCGGTCTCACTAATGTAAGTAAAATAGTGTATAAAAGTGAAGAACAAAAAAAGAAAGGCCAAGGAAACTGATGATGTCATCTTAAAATAATTATTATAATGCTTTGATTTTTATAGATCTAAGTTTTTAATAAGAATTTATCTGGTTTATTTATTACCTTCATCAACCTATAGTAGTCCACTGCTGCACATACATAGGTACCAGTAAGCTTGATGCTACGCTAAAATAAAAATTTGGTACCAACCACCAAGATTTCTATATTACATAAGAAGTTACAGCTTTATATCTATAACTTCTTATGTAATACAGGACCGTTTTTTTATCACTACCCAAATTTTCACAGGGTGTTCTACCCAAGAATATGAACAACTTTCACTATGGGACCAACTATGAAATCACGAAAAAAAATCTGCTGTTTCATACATTTTGGTTGGGCAGGTTTTAACTTTTGTATAAGGTGCACTGGGGTAATTCCAAAAAAGGGTATATTCCGAAAATCCATAAAATTCTCTTCTTGGGGTAATTCCGAAATACAAAACTCATGATATTTTGTGTAAGGGGTAAATACGATTGAAAAAGAAATGTAAACCTTTGGTCAAAGTACAATAAAGTCGACGTTTAAATAATTTCGGAATAACCCCAAGATAGTTCGTAATTTCCCGTAAACCAAAAAATTATAATTCAAAAATTCAAAATGCTCTATCTAGTGAATCCAACTACATATTTATGAATCTAATATATCCATTGGTTAAATCTTTTCATTAAGTTAACCGAAGTCGCTTATTAATGGCAGTAAATATGAAACTACTTTACATAACTAACCGAAATGTAGACCTCTAGACATCTCGTAAAAATTCCCGTCGGAATTACCCCAGTACACCTTAACCTGTTTAGCTCGTACGTTTATAATGTAAGGGAAGAGCGGAGCCTTCAACTACAGGAATTTTTTATGCTTAAATGGAGACTCCTCGATATGCAGTGTAAGCCAAATGAGATGTATGAAATAAACTTATTTTATTTTTTTATGAAACAGCAGATTTTTTTTTTTGTGATTTCAGAGTTGGTCCCATAGTGAAAGTTGTTAATATTCATGGGTAGAACACCATGTGAAAATTTGGGTAGTGATAAAAAAAATTCCCCAGTATAGAAATCGTATTTAATTAGGTACTTAAATATTTAATCAAACATGATGAAACATTGTGTATGATAATGATACTTGTTTGTTAAATTCAGTTGAGATAAGAAAATTTAAAATAAATACTGAAAACAACAGCTGCTTTATAAAATAAAATAGCAATGTCAGTTTTGTATTGTGTTAAGAAACAGTTCAGTAAATAAGTTTCCTAATACTCTGGAAACTTACGAGTCCACACTTTTAGAGTAAGATGAACTAAAAATAGGTTTTGTTTAAATTATGTTATATTGTTGCATTTCTAGGCTGGCAAGCTTCAACTGTATGAGTTAGGCAAGAAGTACAGAAGTTACTATGCCAACTTTATTCCTGAAGAATACTGCGAGAAGGACGTGTTTATACGCAGCAGCGACAAGTCCCGGTGTCTTATGAGCGCGTACACATTCCTTGCGGGCCTGTACCCCCCTACGGAAAGGCAGATGTGGCATCCAGAGCTGCCGTGGCAGCCGGTACCTGTACACTCGCTGCCGAAGGAACTGGACAATGTAGGTCATGACCAGGAGTATTTAGTAGTCATATTATCTTTTATTAAAATAATATCGACGGCAGCGAAACAGTGCAGCTGAAACAGAATATAATCGTCCTGCCATATCAAGTGGGAACAGGCGAAAGCGGAAGCTGGAATCGGCGAATGTTGAACCTGCTTTCCAGCTGCTCCATAATGCAGGCCACAATCTCTGTGCACAAAATCGTCAATTTTACATAAAAACTCAATATAATTTCTATTTCAGATAGTTGCAGCAACAAAACCATGCAAAGTATGGAAAGCAATGTATGAAGAGCAACTGGCTGAAAAGAACGCCGACCCGAAGTTCACAGAGTTATTTGACTATTTGAGTAAACACACGAACCAGAGCATGCGCAGTGTCTTGCCAGTGGATTTTTTGTACAGCACACTATTAGCTGAGCAGGAGGCAGGGCTGAAGCTTCCAGAATGGACGAGAACTGTGTTTCCCAGTAAAATGCGGACGCCATTCATGCTGAGTTTAGCTTTGCTGTCCTATAATGAGACCTTGCAAAGGCTACAAGTTGGTGAGTAGAGCATAACAATCTGAGTATTTTCAAAACACTTAATATAATTGAAATTACAAATATACATAACATAAATCGCACGTTCAAAAGGCTTTATCAGAAAAAACCTCTTAATAATATGCCATTCGTCGCGGTTTAATTCGCTTGTTATCGCCAATATCGAACGCGTGAAATTTTCTGTGCATAATTTCAGGTCCACTTCTAAAAGAGATGAAACGGTACTTAGACGAATCCGTCGCGCACGAGAACGTGGACCGCTCTCTATACGTGTATTCTGGACATGACATCACAGTCGTGTCCGTCTGGCGCGCCTTCGGGTTCAACGACCTGCTGGAGCCCGAGTATGGAGCCAGCATCGTGATTGAGTTGCACGAAGATGTTGAACAGGAAACATTCTTTGTCAAGGTATGTTCAATGAGTTCATCATGTCAAGTGATTTATATAATACTAGCGTTTGCCCGCGGCTTCGCCAGCGTAGAGGTCGAAATTTATCCCACGGGATCGTACGTACTACCGGGATAAAAGTATCCTATGATGTCCTAAGCCAGGTCATGGTCTACCCATGTGCCAAATTTCATCTAAATCCGTTAAGCCTTAAGTTGTGAAACTTTCGCATGTCACCTCTCGTCTGTCGGAACGTAGATCTTCGCACCAAATTGTGTACCCGTTGTCTGTCGGAACTTAGATCTGCGCTAGATCATCGCCAGTTGAAAATGAGCGCACGCGCGGTATTTGTCCGACAGACGGCGCCTTTTTTACGCTGCGCGCCCCGACAGACGAGGTTAATAATAATATGGATATATACCCCGAATTCAAAATATAGCATAATATTATCGCGCCTGTATTTCCGGAAAAGATAGGCAGAGATGCCCTCTTCATAAGGGACTTTTTCCATGCTAGGGCAAGTAAATTAGTGCGTAAAACAAGGGCGATGATGCCTTAAAAATTTATTCAAACTGTAAAAGATTTGCATTTTTCATAATTCCAGACATTTTATCGCAACAACACAAAGGTGGAAGTTCCCTTGGAGCTGAAGTTACCATTCTGTGATGATCCGTGTACGTACAGTCAATTTAGTACGCACATTGGCAAGTTTATATCTGACGACTGGGAGGCGGAGTGCGGCAATACAGACAAGTAAACTATTATAGTTGTTGCAAATCATGAGCGCATTTCATGTGACTTATATGTCATTGACAGTTTTAATTGCAATGTTTGACGCGCGCTTGTTCTACGCAACAACTATGCAGACTACACTTCTTACTAGCTGTTGCTCGCGGCCTCGACCGCGTGGATGTCAATACTTCCCTATTTGAATCGGATTTTGTTAACAATTTCAAAGGCTTAAGTTTTTTGCGCGGAACCCTAATTATTTTTCTAAAAATAAAAGTATCCTAAATTATTCTTTATAACATCAGCTGTGAAAGTCCCGTCAAAATCGGTCCAACCGTTTCGGAGATTAGCCAGAACAAACAGACACAAAAATGTTTTTTTTTTTATACCGTATATACCACTCATATGCATTTAGTAAAAAGCTGTTATTATGACATTACAAACAGACACTTCAATTTTATTTATTTGTATAGAAGATTTACGTGTAAGAAGTATGCCAACAGTCCAGTTGCTAGTGTAAGTGAAGTCCTAAAATGTTGAATATTATCTTTTATTATGTATTTAGTTATAGTTTTGTAAGATTTGTCCCAACCTAGTTGGAATTATTGGAAAGAAGCTAGATGAGATGATCATTTCGTAACCCACATCTGCAGAAGTGATCGGTAATGTCCAATTTCTTTCATAAACTGCAATACGGCCGATAAATTATGGCCGGTCCGATCTTTGCCAAGAAAGCTGCGCAATAACATTTTCTAGGAACCAAAAGGTGACATGGGGCGGTGTGAATGAAAAAACATAAACGCGCGAAAGCTCGGAGAGCCTATGTTCAGTCCGGCCATGATTCATCGACCGTATTGTAGTATTTCTCGGTACTCGAAATCTACCAATCGAATGCAACCACAGTCAGAATTGTGTTGTCACTCGCTCTTTTTAATTAATCTGTGATTATTTATTTGTTTTTTTAATGTTACGATAAAGTATAGATCTGCTAGAAACAGTAATGAATCTTCACATAAACTAGCACTGTACTCAAAAGAATAGTGTAATTTTTAGTTATTGTCACATTGCCAGTTATCATATTTGCCAAAATGTTAGTACCAGCACGCGTAGCATGACCACCATAGATATTGTCGACGGAAGAATAGACAAAATGGCAGAACTCAAACTCAAAGCATTTATTTCAATTAAACCAATTACAGGCACTTTTAAATTGTTAAAAAGTCAGCCAGTTAGTCAGAAAATTGAAGCTAGTCGCCCATTCCAAAACGTAGATCAGATTTTAAAAAGATTTCTAACGTCTAAGCAGTAATGGCATGGCGATGTGTCATTTTGTCTATTCTTCCGTCGACAAAACCCGTTTCTATTGAATGAATGAATTTATTTGCAAGAATATAGGTAGCTAACATAAGTTCTTAAGATATATGAGTTTCACTATATTCGGCATTTCCGCCGAACAAATATTTAGATTTTATACCTTGGTAATACTTATAGCATGCAGTACACATTTCATAATTTAAATTTAGATTACAATGCAATGAATAAAATTAAAATTAAATACAATTATTATTCTATTAATTTAAAATAATAATTTATATTAAAAATAGCGATCAATAATAATGATGTT
Organism: Fissipunctia ypsillon; assembly: GCA_947568875.1. Classification (NCBI taxonomy): domain Eukaryota; kingdom Metazoa; phylum Arthropoda; class Insecta; order Lepidoptera; family Noctuidae; genus Fissipunctia; species Fissipunctia ypsillon. Next base: position 9,885,840 of record OX387645.1, on the reverse strand, counting down.
ATGTCAATAAAAATAGCAAGAATAATCAGTGTTTCAATATTATTTAAGTAATGTCAATATGTAGATGCCATAATAATTATAGTAAATAAGTTTATATTTATATTGTGGTTACGCTAAGCGTGCTGAGGTGTTTTCGACACTTTAGACACTTCTTTTATTTATCACAATTGTCATCACAAGCTTATTTTAGAAGACTCAAGTATAGTAATAATGATATGCCAAAATTGAGCCTCTTGTGTGACGATTTAGTATGATAAGACAGCTAAACAGGCTAAATGGTTCTAGACATACCTAGATATCTTTATTAATCTATGATTCTAGATGTGACTAAGTTATGCTATTTACTCAATTGTTTTTTTGTATGAGTAATACAAAAATTCTTCGTTGATATTTTACGTATTTCGATCTACATTTAGAGAACATTATTTTCTATTGTCTACAGTTCTTCATTACAATAAATTATAATTGATGAACACTAATTCATTGTCTTCGGTATTACCTATGCAAGGTCGAGCCGCTCAGCGGTACGTATAGTGAATGTATGAGCAAGTTTGTCTTGGTCTAACTAAACCGTCCTATACGCGCGGCCGTATGATACATTCGAATTTAAAATGGCAAACATTTTATTGATATTAATAATCAATATAAATTGGTATTGGACTGCCTTGTTGGTCTAGTGGTCGCAAGCGCTACTGCTGAGCAGGAGGTGCTGGGTTCGGTTCCCAGGCTGGGCAGTGTTATTGGGTTTTTCTATCTGGAATTTCTCAGTAGCAGCTCGGATTTTGGATTTGTGCCCGGTTGATGGCAATAGACTGCCCCCTATTACATGGGACTTAAACAGAACTGGCGAAATGTGGGTGTACTTAGGTACATCTCTGCCCAACCCTTCCGGGAAACAAGGCGTGATGTTATGTATGTGTAGAAATTAGTAATGCTTACTATCATTTAGCAATTTTATTTGTACACAGGTGTGTACCAGATGCATTCCATAGCATGAACACTGTGATTTCTGAAGTATTTACAATGTATCTGTCCACTTTTAGATCTACACAACTTTTGTCAAGACTGTCTAAGACATGTTTTATTGATTTTAATGATGGTTGATATTTTTCTTAGACTCCTTTAAAGAGATTATTTTTTAAGAAGATGCCTAAACTTCTTATGAAAATTTGATAAAGTATTAAATTGTTGTTGTAAAGAATTAGTTAATATTTAAGAAACATGTTGAAAAATACAGCAATATTTTGATATACCTAATAGGCATCAGTAAATATCAATGTTAACATTTATTTTGTTATTTTAATTTTAGGAAGTTATTATAATAATTATATGTTAAAAAAAACTTAAAATATCTTTTTCTACTAACTAACGAACTAACTAACTATACAAATAAATATACAAAACAAAAGGAAACTTAGGCGTCGAAGTACTCGTCCGCATCGCTGTCATCCGGAAACGTGCCCAGAAGACTGGCAGCATTGCCACGTTGAATGGCAATGCTAATTCTTTGGCCAAAGAACGAGCCAGCCCTCTGGTCACGTGAAGTGTCGACCAGTCGGCGAGAAATTTCCTTAAAAAGGAGACGCGCACTCGGGCCCCATGACCCGAGCGTTTCGACCCCAAACGGCTCAAAACTGTAGTTACCGATAAGGTTACAGTATTTGCGCCGCTTAAGGGTCTCAGCAGCCGCAGCAGCGGCGCCAGCACAGCTCGCCGTGCTTGGAACATGAGATGGCGCAAGGGTGTCGACACAGGTTGCGTCCCACACCAGAGGTCTACCCACCTTCCAAGGCAACAACGTCATGCCGTCTGGTCTCTTCCCATCGTCACGTACCAAGCCGCTTGGTTCTAATATCGCTGGTACGCCGGCGGTGACAAGAGCTCGACGAATAATATCGTTAATGCTGGCGTGTCGTGCTATGCGGCCTGCACTCCTGCAGCAGGACAGGCCATGGTGTCCGAGGTTGTCGACAGCTTCACCGCAGTGACACCGATGCGGAGCAACACAAGGTGCGCCTAAGCGGAGACACGTAGCAAGCCGAAACGAAGAGTCATCCATCATAGTGCCTATGGTGGATGACGGAAGCGCTTGAAGCCACAAGCCTGACTCCCATTCTCCCACAGCCAGCAGACGGGCACGCTCAGCAGTATTAAATGACGTATTTACTAGGGTATTCCGTATAATACTGCAGAGCGGCACGTCCCACCGTTTCTGGGAGGCTGGGTTGTCAGGTAAATCCGTATTGGGACAAGCCATCTTCCACGCGTTCAACGCATCGGTCAAACACGGTACCTCAAAATCGACCAGTGAGGAAGATAAAATTTTCCTGGTTAATTTGTCGGTACCGTGGACCGAAGAGAGGAAGGCCGGTAAACTTATACTTGAAATTTTGCGGACGCCGAGACCACCCAGGCGAATGGGAAGTGTAGCTTGCTGCCACGCTCGGTCGTCCAGGGCCACATTTAGAATAGAAGTTAGTGTGTTTCTAATAATTTGGTCTACTTTTTCTAAAAGTTGTGGATGCTTCCATAGATGGGAGGAGCGAAGGCTATACGTAAATTTTGGTCCAAAGCAGCAGTATCGAATTAGTGTGAAGGCCGAATGGATGTTAATTTTGAATAGTCTTTCCGAGACGTCATGAAAATTTTGAATTTTTTCCTCAACAAACGTTGGAAAGGATTCGTCAAAAATTGGGGACCCTAGGAGGTGAAGAGAGTTTCTTTCCGTAATTTTGATATTTGGTGCTATTGTATTAAATTTTGCTATGGTAGTCTGTCTGTCAGTGGTTTGGGGAAGATGAATTTCACATTTTGAAAGGTTAAGGTCTAGGCCGATGGAACTAAATTTTTCTTTTATAAAAGCTAAATCTTTTAAGACTGTGTCTACATTACCTCCTAGGGTTCCGTCATCCAAATACCATACGTTGAATTCAGAATTTAGTTGTCGAATAATTGGATTTATTGCCAAACTAAAAATGACAGGCCCAAGAGGGTCACCCTGTTGACATCCAACGGCTGATTTCAAAAGGTTGTCTTTATAAAGTAATTTAGAGGGGTGCCTGTAACATTGATATAGGAAACTGTAAATTTTGGGTATTTCTTTTTGGACTTCTGTCAACAAGGTGTCCCTGTTTACGGAATTGAAGGCATTTTTAATGTCAACCTTAAGGATGACCTCACCTTTACCGCTGTTGAGGTAAGTCGATAATGCATGTACCGCAGCCTCACAGCCCCCTTTCGACCCGAAGCCCAGCTGTAGGGGCTGGAATTTGCTGGCCAGTGTTTCGCTGTAGAAAGCACAGCAAATTTTGGCTGCGGTACGACGGTAAGTGGACCCTACGGCAATGGGACGAATGCCGCCATCCTTCTTGCGCAGGGCACACAGACTTGCCCCATACAAGATATCAATGACGGATTCGTTCACATTGCCGGAGAGCATGAGATTGATGAGGGCCGTCAGCTCCTTCAGAAGAGACTCACCAGCTTCCCCGGCGCCTGAACACATTAGGTCCTTCAAATGTTGAGGTGTCAGGCCGTCGAGACCGCCGGCGGAGCCACTTCGAAAGGAGCACACGGCCGCACACACTTGTTGAGCTGTAATTTCAAGTGTGTTGGATTCCGGATCGGGAGGGACAGGGAAGGAGAGGTCATCTGCCGGGGCGGGATGTTTGCTCTCCAGGGCTGTAAGTGTCTCTGGAGAGTACGGCGCAACCACATCGCTGCTAAAGATGATCCTAGCTGCACCACTGATATCACCTTCGCCTAGTTTAGATTCCACATGGTGCAATAGGCCTCTTTGGGGGAGGTGCGCTGTTAATTTAGAGTCGAAACTTTGGGCCGAAATGTTACAATTATCCTTGATTTGTGCTGTTAAAGATTTTTTATTTGCCAAATTTTTTTGCACATGTAGAATTCTAAACGGGAAGGTGAGTAGTTGCTCCCAAGCACTTTGAGAGTTCTCTCGGGCGGCGAGGCGAACACAACGCGCTAAACTTGAAGCCACGGATGGTCTCGCGCCACGAGGAACTCTCTTTAAAACTGGGGTTGAAGTTTTTAATTTTGCAAGTGTTTTCCAAAAGGGTTGAGCGGGTGAAATAGGTGTAAGGGAAGTGGGTATTGTCGGGCAGGATGAAGGCACATTGTGGAGCTTGTGTTTCTTACCCCAATGTACCTTCAAGCCACGTTCACCTTTAAAAAAGCGTGCTTGGGGGCAATGAGGGCATCTTACTAGGACATCCAACGATGTGGCAGGTTGACTGGCGCTTCGTACGGCGTTACTACTGTCGTCATTGTTCAGCATTAATAATAAAAAAGACTACTTACACGATTTTTAGCAAAACAACACAAAAATAACAAAAATGACGTAATAAAGAAATCTGTCAAAAGCCAACTGAAGCACGATGACAGCTGCGCAGTCGCGCTGGCGGCCTGGGGCGCCGCGCCGCCGTATGTCATTTTGGCGCAGCCCCGGCAACCGTTGCCGTGAGACAGCGTCGGCGTCGCGTCAAAAAGTCAGTTGGCGTTGCTTTAAATTATGTCTGGATCTCCAACTGAGCTTCGAGAATCGCAGTTTGCACTTAGTGCCACGGTATATGGTGTGGAACTGTAGGAATCGGCAGGAAATGCCGATACTGATCCGCTTCTGTATCGCACAGATTTTTTCAATGCGCTCTTATACTGGTAGCAGCGTGACGTGTTTAATTCTCCATATTTTGTTTTTGAGTTCAATTTAATAGTGGAATGGCTAATATTCACATGCTAATCAATTTTTATCAAATCTTGATAAAAAATTTATATTATAATTATTTATATTTTAATTTGGAAAAAATAATTATTTCATTGTCAAGTTGACAGCTTCAAAAACCCTTTTTTTTTCTGTTAACATTAATATAAAACTAAGGTTCTTTGTCTCTACACTGACATTATATGACGCACAGATCTAAAGATACTCACTCTTCTCCCAGGTGATATTGCTATAAGCCAAGTTTTGTATGACTGTAGTGATGGCCTATCTTACATATTTGTATAAGTCGTAAGTATTTTACTATTATTATACTGTAATCTTCTTCACACAAGGTATTTTATCTCTTATGAATGTATGAAATTAAAAATTAGCAGACTATTTCAGCTCTTATAAATGTATTTTACAAAGTGAATATGTCACAAATTCTATTTCAATTGTTTTACACAAATGTAGATAATATTGATGTTGTATTTGATGACCCATGTTTACGCGGAACGTATAATCGAAATATTGAAGACTCATTTACACGGGGAGAGTTTCTCACTCGGTTTATGGCGAGAATGTGCATAGGCGATTATCGCAGCGATGTGTTAAAATTTAAAACTTACACGGAGCGAGTTTTTCGCCACGCTTCGTGGAGGTCTCCGTGTAAATGAGCCATTACTCTTTGTAATTATTATAGCGCGGGAACTGCTACCAAGTGACTTTTCTTGAATTGAAAGAAGTTAGGGTCTGGTTGTCTTTGATATTACACAGGAAATCCCTATACTTAGGTACTTTATTATTCATTGAGAATAAATGTTAGAGTTTAATTAATCGTAAAATTATAATGTTGTTGTTTTTGTAATGTTTACTATTAAATGTTTTATGTGATATTTTGGTATTTTCTTGTCTTTTAAACAAACCCAATACAAACAATAAATCTTAGTAATGTAAACTTTACGAGAGGAGTAGAATTAGAAATGTAGTACATAATTAAAAATTGTATAATTTATTTTTGTAAAATTGATTGATTGTAGTAAAATACAATTAAAAATAAAAACATAAGTTACATCTAGGTATGTACAATAATTGGACGGCACATGGACGACATATTGATTTTATAAAATACAAGATGTTATAAAATACACACAATGGAATGTATATTTTAGTAAAAATCTTAATAAATGGACGAACATTTAACTTACAAATACATACAGTAGTAAAAATGTCAATACCAAAAAAGTGGTCATAAAAATAATATTAAATTGTGATTAATGTAATTATAACTACGTGTATAACCAAGTCGGTCACGTGTTCGGTGGAATGTTAATTTGTTACGATGCTAATAAAGCTAAAATACAACAATACGGTTTAAAGCTCAGTCTTCGCTACTTGATTCGTAAATATATGGCTCATCTGGTAATAAAATACATTATCTTGTAATTGTAATACCTACAACATAAATTGGAAGTCACATTGTGGGAAGTTAAATCTATCAGAAGTTCGTTGTTCGGAAATATTCGTATTTCAAGGCACTGAGGCAAAAAGGCGTCTCTTTTAATTGTTCATTCATGGTCAACACAAATATTAGTAAAATGTTTTGTCATGCCCTAATCGCGACCTAATAGAAAGCAGCTAGCCTTTGCTTTTTAGATGTCACAACAGCTGCTACTAAGCTTATAACGTGCGTTACCAAAATCATCCAACTGACTATAATTAAGTTTTTATTCAGTTGCCACAGCATGTGAGTACATGCCGCTCTTTAAACGCTCTCAAGGCTGTAAAAACAACAATTGATACCCATATACCTACGGCCGCCCAGGCAGTGATAACAGCTATTTGTAAGGTGACACCAGTATTAATGAAGTCACCTCGGCGGCTGTTTGGCGCGTCCTTCTGTAGGTAGTCCATAAAGTCGTAAATCGCTTGGCATGCTAGACGAAAGTGTATCGCGGTCGCGTGGTCCCCAGTGGCACGAAGCTCCTGCAACACATTATAATGATAATGAGAATTATGTTGATTAACAGTCATAATTCCCACTGTGCAATTATGAAGGATACAAAGGTCTTGTTTGTTCACCTTTGACTAATTGGAAGATTACTTCCTCATGAAACAAATGATTGCTTTGTGAGACTAAATTGTTTTTGAAGTGAAAACTTCTTTAAGCGCGTTGAGCGCTTTTTGGTACGAGGCAATCTTACGGGTTCGCGACATGCGACATGCTCGCGTCATCGACATGCTGATGTGACGTGTTGCGGAACGGCCTCTGTACATGTTAATGTTTTACGCTTTCACTTCTGCCGGCAGTCACCATGACTGCCTACTTGTTTAATAATTACGTATCTCAATTTTTTTTTGTATTTAAGATAGGTTTGCTCTTGACTCTAGTCTAGGTCAGAGGTGACAGAGACAAAGTCGACGATGGAGGGAGCTTACCCAGAAGAAGCCTGTTCACTCTGACTTTGAAGAGATCGGGGTTGTATGCGTTCGGAAACACAGATGCAGGCAGAGTTCCACTCCTTTGCTGTGCGCATCACAAAAGACATTTGGAAACGCTTAGTGCGAATTGGTGGAATAACAACTAGGTAGGGATGGTAACCTGCAGTGCGTCTAGATGTCCGATGGTAGAAGGGGGCCGGCAGAATGAGGTCGTGGAGTTCTTGAGTACACTCACCGAAGTACCATCTGTAGAAGACCGACAAGCAGGCAACTTTGCGGCGATGAACCAAGCTGTGAAGCTTGTATCCACCAATCTTACGTCGACAATGAGCCTCTTAGCTGCGTTCCACCGAGTCAAGCGCGGCAAGTTCGTATTTAGCTGAGCCATCCCAAAGGTGGCTGCAATACTCCATGCAGGATCGGACTTGCGCTTTGTTAAGGGGTTAAAAGGTGTCCAGGCATAAAGTATCGTCTCACCTTATTTAGGATGCTCAGTTTCTTGGCCGCAGTTTGGGCTTTGTACTCGATGGTGGCACCGAAGTTGAGACATGATGTCAAATCCATGCCTAGGAGCTCGAGCCGATCAGCTACAGGAACAGATGTACCCCGAAAATTAGCAGTTTGGAAGAAACGACTCCTTTTAGCGGTAAAAACACACGTCTGTGTTTTGGTGGCGTAAAAAGAGACCAGATTATCATCACCCCACTGCGAGACAAAGCCTAAGGTCAAATCTGTCCACTCTACCATGGCCTCTCTCAAGGAACGAACTACGACCCCGTTAGTTTTTGCGCTGGATCTCTGAAATCGTACTGTCATCTGCGTACCCAACAATACCAGGCTGAAGTAGGTAATTGATGTGCAGCAGGAGAAGAGTTGCAGAGAGAACAGACCCCTGAGGAATTCCGGCATCAATAGCCATAAGGTCGGAAGAGCAGCCGTCAACGACTACTCTGGTCGACCGTTCACTAAGGAAGTCTGATATCCAGCTGCTAAAACAGCTGGGATGCCATAAACAGGAAGCTTGCTGAGTAGACCAGCGTACCAGACCCTGTCAAAGGCCTTCGAGATATCAAGCGATACAGCAAGTGCTTCGCCGTGTTTCTCGATGGCCTCGCCCCAGCAGTGTCTTCTTTGTTTTTATTTATTTATTTATTTAAACTTTTCACACTTAAAAAAGTACAAAGGCGGACTTAATGCCTTAGGCATTCTCTACCAGTCAACCAAGGGTGGTGAAGAGATTAGATGGCAGGTGCTCTGTTAGAAATGGAACAATTTGTACATAAATAAGTCATAAACTTATAATACACATACATACATATTTACTATAATATATACCTATATTATATATATATATATATATATATTATATTATATACAAATTCAAGAGAGAGAGGTTTTGAGATGACTCTACGCTACGTTTTTCTTTTTCCTCTTGTTTTATTTGTTTAAGATATTGTTACTTTTAATGTTCTTTTTATTGTTGTATTTCCTGTTCGTGTCCCAAATAAAATATGTTTCTTTCTTTCTTTCAGTGCATGACATACACAAGAAGATCGCCAGTTGACCGTCCCCGGCGAAAGCCATATTGACGGTCACTGAGGAGATCATTGTTTTCAAGGTAGGTCAGCAACTTACTGTTCAGTACCCTTTCCATAACCTTGGACAGAATGGAGGTAATGGGCAGGGTCCGCACGGTGCAACCAGTGCCCAAAAAGGGGTTGCACATTTGCAAGCTTCCAGGATTTTGGTACCGTCCCTTTTTTAAGAGAGAGGCGCAACAAACGTGTCAACACAGGAGACAGTTCAGGCGCACACTGCCTCAACACTCTCGCTGGAATGCCGTCAGACCCGCTGGCCTTGTTTACGTATAGAGTGCACAATACTCTTCGGACCTCTAATGTAATCTACGATCTCCGGCATCGAGGAGTCACAGTGAGGTACAGTAGGTGGTTGCTTGAAGCCAGGCGTCCAGACGTGAATTGCTTGCAAAGAGAGGTGCAAATAGATTTGCTTTCTCACCTGCAGAGTGAGCCAGCGACACATCAGGTTTCATCATTTGAGGCAAAGTGGGTCGACAGAAATTCGCTTCAGCCGCTTTTGACAGGGACCAGAACTGTTTACTACCCGAAGGGTACGTAGCTAGCTTGGCCCCAATACGTCCGACATGGTCAAAACGTGCCCCACGTAAAACCCGCTTGCAGGACTTGGCGGCAGAATTAAAGGCTTTTTTCCTCGCGCGAACCCTACGCGCTCTAACTTTGCGGTCGCAGGCCTTGACCCAGGCTTGGTAGGGAGACTCTTTTCGGGCCTCAGCGTGGGCGCATTTTGCATTATACCAAGGCCGAGATTCGTGACCGAGCGGGAATGTCGGAGAATGGAATAAAATACTCCATCCCCTGCCGAATCACGTCAGCATAGCTCGAGGGGACACCCGAGGAGAAGCACACTTGCCGCCAAGGATAAGATGCAAAAAAGTACCGCATCTCATCCCAGTCTGCTGACTCGTATCGCCTCGTGCCTCTAGGACTCTCATCTGGACGAGAGCAGGTCGATATGGATTTCACCAGACAGTGGTCAGACGTTCCCAGCGGGGCTGAGACCGATACTGAATGCCCGTCCGGATCAGATGCCAGCAGAAGGTCCAAGCAATTGTGTGTATGGCCGTCAACATCCGGTACCCGCATTGCCACATTCACCATCTGGGTTATATATAGCGTTAAAGCAAACTTGCGAGCCTCTAACCCGGCATGGTCAGTTTTCTGGTACGCGAACAACCACTCTTTATAACGGGCGTTGAGTCCCCCAGAAAAATGAGTTCGCTGTTGGGTACCGCTGCTGGGCTATGTCAGTCGACTCCACGAGGAAATTAAGGGTGCTGATGTCTCCTGGTCACCGCTGTGCGATCGGTAGACGCCAATGTAGAGATTTCTCCACGCCAGTGTCCACAAGTAGCCATATGACAGAAAAACCTAATTTCTCAAAGTAACGAAGACGACGACAACAAATGTCATCGCGGACGTACACACAGACTCCAGCTTGCTTTTTGAACTTGTGGTCAAGAGAGTAACCCGGGTAGTTGAGATACGCCACATCCGACAGGGTTGTTATCTTCGTCTCCGTTAGGAAAAAATGTGCGGCTTCTCAGTCTCAAGGTGTTTATGGACCGGATCGAGATTGGAGTGCAACCCCCTGATGTTAGTGGGAGGAAGTGCAGCTGTTGTTTAAATTTGTTTTTCTTTGCTTTGGTCATATTCGTGTAGAGTTGTTGGGGAAAAACGTCGATTTGTCGAGGCGCTGCTCAGTATTCCAAATGGAACACTAGAGCTTACCAAACCTATGGGGAACTCATTTGGAGACTGCGGGGACGCCCGAGCCCACCCGGATATGGCACCGGTCCTCCCATCCAGTCACCGGCTGGCACGGTGGAGCATACCGGGATTTTTCGCGAGTTGGTGGGGCAGCCTTTGGCACGTGGCTGGCATGCTACAAGGGCCCCCTACTGACTGCGGTCAGCCAACGGCTGGCACCGTGCATCGAATGCCACTACCCTCCAAAATGAGTCATCCAGCTAGTTATGCCCAGAGACCAAGACCGGTCCTGAACAGCGCAACTGACAATCTTCCTCTCCCCCAAAGGCCAGACTCTGGTGGGATGGTCGTCACGAGCCAGGCGGCCCCTTGCGGAGCTTACCACCGCTAAGTGGGATCGTTCTGCTGTACCACAGGCAAGCCCGTGGTGGCGTCGCCCGGGGTGGACCACTAAGAGGTAGATCCCAAACAACGCTTAATCCATGGTAGCGGTAAGATTTAAACAGATAGGTATGGTTAAAAAGTTTGCATACACAATTCCAAACAATCAGCGTGGGAACTTGAAGAGACAAAACCAATAGAGATTGCCTAGAATAAAGGGCAGGCTTTCAGTGGCAATGAAATAATCCAATAATGTTCCTAGAGCATTGGTTCCCAAACTTATTTTGTCTACTGCCCACTTTGAGAATAAATTATTCTTTAGCGCCCCCATTTTTTCACCTACTTAAAAACCACTACCTAGATGAAATTACAAATCGCCCCCTAAGCCTCTACACAACGCCCCCATTTTTTCTGGGTCTCATACTGCCCCTTTAGGCTTCAGCACTCACAAGGGGGTGTTATTGCCCACTTTGGGAAAGGCTGCCCTAGAGTCAAACTGCTGGGACTTTGTACATCCTCTATAATTTTTTGTGTTAATTTTCCTTGGCCCATACTGCCAATTAAAAATAAAATAATTATATTCTTACCCTGACTAAGTATCCTCTGTACTGTGTACAGGTCCTGATGAAGCCATCAGTCAAGATGGCAGCATGAACTAGAGAGTACACAGCAAATAGAGCTGCTATACATGATGTGGGGATCCAGCAGTAGATGACTGAGTCATTACTCCTACTAACCCTGGTCCTTGTACTCACTACTATTGATTCACCCTCTCTGAAATATTGAGTCATAATTTATCAAACTGATAGTGAAAACTAAGATTTGAGTATTGATCAATTTGCTTTACAATTTTAGTTCTTCATATTAGAACACTTACATTTCTTCCATGGTTGTAGATTTCTCATCCTCATATTGGCCAACATTATTGATACACACTCTGTACATATGAAACAATGCCATGACTACCGCATAAACAATAACAGGCAGCGGCGCGAACACTGCATACAAGCAGTATGAGTTGTGACCACCATTGAAGTACTGGAATGTGCTGACCCCATACAGTATGCAGCCACAGTTGGTGTTCTCGAAGTAGCCGCCCGGGCAGACGTCCAGCGTCGTGCGCCAGTGGTTGTACGGTATCCCAATGCATAGAACTGACACAGCGAGAAATACCGCCACGAATAAGTAGCTCCAACAAAGACGTCGCTCTGTTGCATACTGATTCATCGTGAATGGATTCCTGGAAAAGAAAGATCAATTTATTATTAATACTTACATATTATTGCAACGGTTTGATACTGAATAATTTAAACACTTCATCTAAAACATGGATGTGAACAACTACAATAACTTAAACCTTATTTGATCTACACTCAGATAATGTATTACTAGGTCAGCTCATATACTAGGTAGTTTTTTGATAACGATTAGGGAAACGCGAAAACAAGATAAAACATTTGCTACGATAAGACTCCGATAGGACAACGTCAACAATGGAGTAATCAATTTAATGGACGCCAATTTTGACTTTTTGACATTTTTTATGTTGGGTTGGGTGACACTAGTGACAGTGACAGTTTTATGTAGTGTAGTGACATGAGTGACACCGTTCATAATTTCAATTATACAGAGTGTTTTAGTAAGGTGTGGCGAAAATTAAGAGGATGGTACAGACCATCAAACTGAACAACTTTCTCCCGGGGACCAACATCGTAATCGCGAAAAAAATATCAGTCGTTCTATAGTTTTGGGTCGAGTAGTATTGAAGTTTTGTATGGGACGACTGATTTTTTTTTTCACGATTACGATACTGGTTCCCGGGAGAAAATTGTTCAGTTTGATGGCCTGTACCACACCCTTCATTTTTGCCACATCTTGCTGAGACACATTGTATACATATAACACTTTCAATTCTAAAGACCCGGCTCCCGGGTTCTCTACAAAGTTATCCACACGCCAAGATCTCGCCTCCCGAATCATAGATGAAACGTTGCTATTTTTGGGCACGCTAGTAATTATGCGTATTTTGGTTGGCATTGAAAACTCGTGTGAAGAATGATATTATTTATACCAATATACCAATTTAAAAACGGAGATTTAAATGGTCTAAAGATAATTAGTGAGAAAAGAAAGAAGAATATGCTTACATGAATCTTTCTTTTGCATTAGAAAAAAAAAATTGTCAAGCTAAAAGGACAATATTGACAGATGAATTTGACTTCCCTTGAATTTGACTTCTAAAGAAAAAAAAAGACTGACAGGACAGCTGATTTAAGTGGAATGTCGTAGGAATGTCAAAATTCGAAAAATAAACTTGTGATTACAAACAAAATGATAAATAAATCATCAAAAAATTAAAGTTCAAGATGAAATTGAATAGTAATACTCGAATTGTCGGACGGAACTTATTATTAGTACCATACAGAGAATATCACGTCCCCAGGTAGATAAGTGTTCCTTTTCAGATTCCTCTGTTATTCTTAGGCCCGTATTACAGAACGTCATTCAATACTCAAACATTACTTAAAACTAGTTTCAACCAATCAAATGGCTTAATCTAGTTTTAAGTAATGCTTGAGTATTAAGTGACGTTCTGTAATACGGGCCTTAGTGCTTTGTTACGTTAACCTCTGTTACTTTTTGCAGGTACCACGAATGGATGAAGTCTGCAGAACTCCAGAAACTCACCGCATCTGAACCATTAACATTGGAAGAGGAGTATGATATGCAAAAGTCATGGTGTGAAGATGAAGATAGTGTGTTTTATTCATAGTATTTACTGCTGCTAGACTTATTGCTACTGAATTCTGATTCCATCCATCCCATGAGTCGAGCATTAATTTCATGTAATTAAAAACAGCATTTTATTTTCAGAGTGCACTTTCATAATATTAGACAAACAAATGTTTGATAAGCATAATGAAGAAACAGGTAGGCAGGCCAGACCAGTCTCTAGCTGATATTAATATTATTTATTTATTTTCAGACAAAGTTAATTAAATTTAAAAAAAAATATCAGTTGTCACTCATATATCTAAACGTTTCTTAACAAAACATCTTTCTTCTAGATGCTATGATTGGAGACACAAACATATTCATAACGGACAATGAATTTGCAGCTGGTGAAATAGAAATAATGATAGCAGAGGAATCAGCTCGGGGCAAAAAGTTTGGATGGGAAGCTGTGATTTTAATGCTCTTATATGGGATTGAACATATAAACCTAAAGTTAATTGAAGCCAAAATATCTTTGACTAACAATATCAGTATCAAAATGTTTAAAAAATTAGGCTTTCAGGAAAAGTCTTTAAGTGAAGTGTTCCAGGAAGTTACTTTAGAGAAGAAAGTTAATGAAGAATGGATAAAATGGTTGAATAAAGAAGCACAATATGAAATACAAAAATGTTGATAGATATTTTGTGTTCTTTACTGGCACACAATAAAATTATAACTTCTTAAAAAAAAAAAAACTATTTCATTTTCTTTTCCAATCCTAAAAGATCCAAATCATCCTCTTTTTCCTGAAATGCAAACTTAGATTGCAAAGCTTTATTGAGATTGATACCCAGCAAATCATTGTTCATTCAGTGTGAAAATAGAAGCTTTGCAGAGAATAACATCAATAATGCCATGGTTGGCTTCTTCAAAATCCTTTTGCGGTTCTGCATCTGTGTTCCTTCAAACATTTCTTACAGTGTACTTGTTCTACCTGTTCTACCTTTGTATGATCGCACTAGCCTATGATTTTCGTTTCAGCCCGGTTTCATCTGCTGGATGCAGACAGCCCTCCTTTCCAGTCTCCACGATTCCGTGGGTCCCAAGATGTCAGCCCACACACAGGCAAAAAGGCACAGGCAGTTTAGGACAAAGCTAATCTGATTTTATTACATTCCTTCGCTTTATAGTACCGCTTCGCTTGGGAAAGTTGATCGTTAGTTGCTGCCACCTAATAGTCAAAAGGTGGAGTAAGACAGTGACCGAGTGGCGGCCAAGACCTGGAAGACGAAGCGTCGGTCGTCCGGCGGCGAGATGGTCAGACACATCGTGGGTAGAACCTGGATGAGGTTGGCACATGAAAAGGCCTATACTCAGCAGTGGGTGCAAACGGGCTGTGGATGATGATGATGGATAGTCAAAAGACACGTAATTGAGGACAAGAAAAGCTTTTTTTTTTCAAAAAAAAAAACAGACTACTAAATAAAACTACAAAGTTAAAAATAACTTTAATTTCGGAACTCAGTGTCTTTGGATTTGTATTTTAGTTTTTTGCCACCAACTTCTGAAATTAAAGTTATTACTTATGTAGGTAGGTACTTCAGTCACTTTGTAGTTTTTTTTTTTTGGAAGTCGGTTGTTTTTTTTATTATAAAAAAGTTTTTTATTTTTCACTTTTTAGTGGGCCGGTTTGTAATTTATCTAAGTTACAATAGCCTAATGTCAACTGCTGATCACCTTTTACAAAATATTGCTTTTCCCGATGCAGGGAAGTTAATTGTTGAGGAGGTCTCCTGGTACTTCACCATATCGTCCCTTTATTGGTAAAACCGATTATCTACCGAAAACTAAACTTGTGCCAATAATGATTTAAAAGTTTGACAGAATAATTATGTAATTAAATTACATATATCTTACCTGCAATCATGTAATTATAATGAAAAGATTAATAAAGTACCTATGTTTGTAAATCACAAAAATAGAAGCAAGGTGCACTGGGGTAATTCCAAAAAAGGGTATATTCCGAAAATCCATAAAATTCTCTTCTTGGGTTATTCCGAAATACAAAACTACCTATAAGAAATAAATAAATATCTTGGGACAACTCACACACGGCCATCTGATCCCAAGTTAAGCAGAAATGATATTGGCGATACTATTACTAAAACTCATGATATTTTGTGTAAGGGGTAAATACGATTGAAAAAGAAATGTAAACCTTTGGTCAAAGTACAATAAAGTCGACGTTTAAATAATTTCGGAATAACCCAAGATAGTTCGTAATTTCCCGTAAACCAAAAAATTATAATTCAAAAATTCAAAATGCTCTATCTAGTGAATCCAACTACATATTTATGAATCTAATATATCCATTGGTTAAATCTTTTCATTAAGTTAACCGAAGTCGCTTATTAATGGCAGTAAATATGAAACTACTTTACATAATAAACCGAAATGTAGACCTCTAGACATCTCGTAAAAATTCCCGTCGGAATTACCCCAGTACACCTTACTTCATTGATAATGCTTGAAAAAATGCCAAACACTATCTTCAGGGTGGTCATTTAGTTGGTTTTTCCTGAATAACGACATAAGCATATATATCATTAATTAAATCACTTGGAGCTTATCTGATAGCTTCACCGTAACCTTTCGAAGAAAGTAATAAGGTACCAAAAACAACTGTAAAAATAACACTCTGAAACATTCTACAAATTGAAATTTAAAAAAATTATAATTGGTTTTGCTTGAGTAAAATTAAGAATTGTGGTAGACTATTTGCAAAATGTTCATACAACGAACTACAGCAAGCCTGATCTATTTTTATAATTACAAAAATACCAAAAAATCATTACCTAATGAAAGTAAAAACTGAATAAAGTAGGAAAATAATAAGAATGATATATTAGGAAATAATCAACTTTATTAGTAACTTTTTATTTTTATCTAAGTATACAAAACAATTTGTGAAAAAATGAATTAATTTAGATTTTCTCTCTAAGTACATACAAAACAATTTGTGAAACCATTAAATTAATTCATGTTTTCACAAATTGTTTAGTACCTATACTTCGATAGAAAAACTAAAATAATGTATCTTTCATTCATCAGCTGATGAGTCCACAGATGACTCAGATTGTGACTCTTCAGAGGCGGCCACATCAGGGACGCGTTCAATGCGATCCCTATCTACAAGCAAACTTCTGTACCATCCATGGTAGGTACTCTTCTGGTATAACCCCCTTCTCACATAGATTAATGAGATCTTTTTTCTTAGCTTCCGTTATTGGAAGAGGTCCATCATACAATTGTTCTAGCGGTGGGAACTGGTGTTCCGAGGTAGTTGGTAGTTCAATTACCTGTTCTGCTGCCAATCGCTTTGCTTTGTTTCTTGTTGCATAGCTGTGGTGTCCATGTGCTGAAGATGTCGATGCTGAATTTATATTAATCTTATTTTGTGTGTCTGAAACAGTTACATCCATTGCCATAAATTAATTTGACATGTCATAGTTATAGTATATTTTTTTGTCTCCTTTTATGTACTTCATCCGTTTTATTTTTAACCATTTCACTTGCTGTCCATCTGTGTTTTGGTTCTATTCAAAATTATTGTATTATCCAATTTTTTCAAGTCTTTAAATTCATTGTATTTAAATTCCTTGACTTGATAACAATTTTTTGTTAGTCTTTGTGTCTTTCCTGTATTTTTTTTTTTTGATCTAGCACGTTTGAAAGTGTTAATCCAGTCAGTCATACAAAAAAGATCAACATTTTTCTTGGCATACTCAATCGCACTGTGCATTGAGTCAGCTTCCATGTAACTGTGACCTGACTCTAAGAACTTGTGTTCTATGGTTTGTAAATGGTTGCTGTTTTGAATTACCCACAATAGGATAGCAGCCACGAATTGATTCCTATTTTGTCCTCTACATGTGTCAGAGAACAAACTGACTTCCTCTGGTACAGATTTCATTAAATAGTGACACAAAATAGTTCCGATTTCTGAACTTCCCTTTTTACCATTTGTCTCGGACCATACAAAACAATAAGCTTCGTTAGGAGGCGCACTTTCGTACAGCGTTAAATTGTATAAAGTTAATTTTCTTGTATAGTAAAGGAGACCAACATCAATGCATGGCAATTGTAGAATTGCCTGCAAATCAAAAGTAGCAGACAGAAAATTTGTTTCTTCTTCAGCTCTCTTTTTATCTTTAGGTATCTTTTTCCTGATTACAAGTTTTCTTCCTATCAATGTGTGTCTGATATTCTCCTTGTATTTTATTTTGTTCTTCTGGATTAGCGCGATTGTACCTAGTGCACAAAAGACATTGGTCTTTTTTTGGCATGAAAAATCCCAAATTAAATTCTGTAGAAAAAATTCTACGATATGTCATCTCCGACACAGGTTCCATATTTTCGTCTCCGTATTTTTTGACGTGCAAAAAATACAATTTGCATAATGTAAGGTTTCTGTCTAAATACTTGCGTTTTGATTTCTTCCGTATGTACTGGCTTTCCATAGTAGGGAAAGATGCAATATGTTTTTTATGTACTCAATTTTTTCAGGTGCAGTTTTATTCGGAGGCTCATGACGTCCGCGAGGGTCTTCTTGCTTGGCAAAAAGTCCTAAGTTATCACGGTGCTTTATAGCATCAGCTACGACACACGGAGCAATGCATAATGTTTGGCAGAAAAACTTTTGGCAAATATACAATATTTCGTTCCCTTCTATTGTAAAAAAGCACTGCTTAGCATAAGAGCGTCGTCGTGTCGTTCTTTTCCTACTTACAAGAAGTCTCTTTACTGACTTAACCCTTACGTGAGCCAAAATAAATGACTTTTTTGAGGCTTAGTCTAGACTCCAATATTTTCCGCATATTGTTTGGCGCTCTTCATCTGTAACTTTATCATTGCACTCAAATTTGCATTTAGAACAATCAACAGGCTTAGGATTTTTTGAGCTTCTAAATTTCTTTTTTGTAACATATGGCAAGCCTTCAGCTCGAAACGATACGATCTCTGATGTTGTGGAAAAACAAATAAAGCTGCTTAATCTCTTTTAATTGAATTAAAATCTGCACAAGTGCGAAGGATTATGTTCTGTTAAAAGCAAGTAGAACTACTTACTTTCTTTTTAATGTGTAAGATTCTAAGTACTTTCCAATAATTCAGCAAAACCAGAACCAATTAAAGTATTTTAATTTGTATTAGTACAGTGCTACAGTATGTTCAGAGTGTAAGCAAATTGCAACTAAAATAAGATATGAAACGGAATTTGTTTTTGATTGCAAGACTGCAAAAAAATCGTACAGGTATAAGACTTTTGCTGTTATTGAAAGTAGATGTTACTTAATAGCTTATATTATAATTGTTTTTTTTGCGTATCTATCTCGGAAACTATGCATCGTATCGAAAAATCGCTTTTATCTGTAGATAGAGCTCAAAAAGTTGAGTAGCTTGGTGTAAATAACTCATTAATTTGAAAAAAGTGTAGATAATCGGTTTTACCAATAAAGGGACGATATGCATTGTGAAAAGCATAAATCGCTTAGCAACATACCTACATCAATGTTAGCAACCATATTAAAGTAAGTAATCGAATCCCAACCCGTGAAATACTTATTATTAAGTAGTTTCGGTGACCGTCTGTAGTTATCATCATAACTTTACCAAATGGTGCTTTCCGAGAGCAAATGCAGGAATTACTATTAAAAAAATACCCATATCGCTATAGGTGTGCTTATAAAATTTGAGGGTTGTCCTTGATTTCCATGGGATCCCCTTTTAAGATTCTGACTAGGTGACAAAGCAATGGGACCAACTCGAGAGCATACCTACCCTTTCAAACAAAAAAAAATAATTTTCAAAATCGGTCCACAATTAACGGAAAAATCGGTGTACATACATAAAAATATTATACTGGTGATATTGTTTACCGTCTCGAAATTTTTACAGGATGTTCTGCCTATGAATATAAACAACTTTCAGTATGGAACCAACTATGAGATCACGAAAAAAAAATCTGCTGTTTCATAAACTTTGGTCAAGTAGGTATTGAACTTTTGTATTAAACAGCTGATTTTTTTTTCGTGATTTGAGAGTTGGTCCAATAGTGAAGGTTGTTCATATTCATGAGTAGAATCATTGTGTAAAAATTTCGAGACTGTAAAAAAAATCATCCAGTATACAGGGTGTAAGGGACAGCCATAGAAATATAAAAAACAGGAGAAGTGGCAAGGGGGCGTGTCGATGTCCGCACGACATGGGCACAGTGCCCATGTCCTAAGAAAATGGCCGTCTCCGCGAACTATAATAGTGCGCTTTCGACCGAGATAGTGACAAATTATAAGAATGCAGAATATGAAGAAGAATTATAATGTGAACCTAGTGATATACAGTGATTATTACCTGTTGTAGCTGCCTTGTGAATAAACAAATAAAATGCCATGTTGTTCAGCTGCTTTTGCACAGCACAACGATAGCGACCGATGCTTTTGTGTGGGTAAGTCGTACGGTGCATGGTAAATACACGCTGCATTTGGTGGCATAAGGTATTTAATTGATTGTGTAGTACGTTCTGATTTAAGAAATGCGGGTGTGTGCGCGACTGCGTATTTATTGCTTTTACTGAACTGCATGTGTAGTAGTTGCCTTGTGGTGGGGATGAACTGGAGGTTTTCAATATATTTTCGGCTACCGGAAATATCTCCTTGTTTATTATCAGTGATAGGAATAGGTAGTGCCTATTTGCCTAAACTTCGAAGAACAGAGACAAGAAACGGAGACTTCCTTAGGACTAAATTTTTTCCGGGATCTGTCCCGAAATTCGGGACAACACTTTTAAATACATTAAAAAAATGTGTTATTTCGTCTATATATTCGTCTAAAGCGACTAGACATAACATTTATAATTTATAACTCCATAATAATAACTTATCCTCTATGGGCTCTAAAGGAAAAATAAAACACATAGAATATTGTTGTAACAAGTAAATGTATATTTATATTATTTTTAAACATGACGTAATTGGAAAGCATGAAACAAAATGTACAGACGGAAAAAACTTAAGTTACAAATTTATGTTTATCTATCTATGTCATATTTATTTTACTGACGTTGAGGGATGCAATTTTAACTCAAATCAAAGTACAAATTAACCTTTGACATTTAGGACAATCAGTTTTAATAGTGAACTACTAACTGTTCGGTTTTGATACAGATCTCGACGCATTAAAAATTGCTAAGAATTTGAAAATCTTTATTTGTGTTACAAATACCATAAAAAATAAAGAACGATTTTAATTTAATCATCTTGATTCGATTCGTCAAGTTCGGTATCAGAACCGAAATTTTCTTTGTCAGATGAGTTATCTAAGTTAAAATACACAATCATAATTTTTTCTATATTTTCTACTGTCAGGCGATTTCGTTTTATGTTAAGAATCCATTTATAAGTTGAAAACAACCTTTCAACATCGACTGAGGTTAAAGGCGCGTACATATAGTATGATCGCTCATCCCTTCCTGCTGTTATCGCGTCACATATGTCTCTAATTTTATCTAGATCGGGATTTCTGTCCATGACATTTACGAGTTTATTTTTTATAGGCTCAGACGAACACCAGCTAAGCACAGTTCTCACGTGATCAAATATTTCAATGGATTCCGTTAGAGTTAAATTCGACTTTTGTAATTTCTTTAAACCAATTTGTATATGTTTAAAATATTCCTCAATGTAGTCCAAGTCCGATTTCAAGTTTTCCTTTTGAAGAACATTTTTGGCACACCTAATAGAGAGCGCGTCGGAACTTCTTAAAAGATTTACAATTGTTTTAATTTGATCGTAATATTTTGCATAATATGACACTGCCTCCAACCAAGTACCCCATCTTGTAATAACGGGTTCTGGAGGAAGCGGCATGTGGGGAAAGGTGTTTTTTAACAAGCGCACTCTAAAAGGTGACTTAAAAAAAAAAATTACGTTTGAAATTAATTCATCTACATCTGAGTATTCATATCGTATTTTTACTGCCACAAGATTCAGTGCATGTGCTAAGCAAATAATTTTTCGGAACACGTCCCGCTTTTAGCATATATGCTACACTATCAGTGCATAATACAACAACGTCTCCTACTTTGGATTCATACGAATCGCGCCACATATTTTCAAGGCAGTCTGTGACAAATTGGGCATTTATGTTCCCATTAAACAATTTCTAGTACTTTGCAAGCAACTAAAAATGGTTTTTTGTGTGATCGCATTTAAAGGTTTTACAAGAAAATGTACCATGTATCTGTCTAAAAAATCAGTTGTCTCGTCTAAAAATACCCACAGCTTTTGATTTGCAGTTTGTTCATAAATCGAGTCAATATTTGTTTTAAAAATCTTATCTAAATAAACTTTTCTCAGCAATGATTGCTCAGGAACCTTTTGTCGATTTGTACAATTGCAGCAAATATATTTATGGAAGAACTTTTTGAAAGCAGGGTTGTTTACTTGAATCCAAGGCATATAACATAATATGAGAAATTTTACTAGGTCCAAATAAAATTCTTCATTTGGTTCCTTACTTGTCCCTTTGCGTTTCGGAACTTTAACGTGCCTCTTGACACTACTAAGTTTAGCTGTTATACTGCTCTCGCACTTAGAACAGTAAATCAAATTACTGGCCGGGTCGTAATATAATTCAGGATAAAGTCCAATCCAACTTTGTACTGTTGCTTCCTTAGGCTTGTTCGCCATCGCCAATCTCCAAAAAGAGGTACGGTAGCAAGTATCTAAAATAAAATGAAATTTTATAGTTTTCCATACCTCAAAAGGAAAAACGAACCCTTATAGACATGGGGAGGTGGAAGGGAAAGCGGGAGAGGCGCGCGCATTCCAGCTAGACGCATCGATTGTATCGATTTGAAGATTTTATTATTTCATTTTACGCTCTAATAAAGAAATACGGTTAGAAAATATGAACACGCGTAGCGTCATTGTTATTGAAATTGTTTTTTTTCTTCTACAGAGTTACATTTTAGTCAATGCGCAAAGGACATACCTAATCCATTTTGGTTCAAATATAAAAAAAACCGGCCAGAAAAATAATATATTTTGATAGAATTCGTCCGCCTTAGCATTTCTTTATGACACCAAAGATGTAGCATCACTATGCTTGGTAGTATTTAAGTTCACTTTTATATTTGGACCAAAAATTAAATGCGGATGATGTCCTGTCTTGTATGGACAGTAGCACATCAAGCTACTACAATCTGTCAAATTTCTTTAATAGATTTTCAACTTTATCGCTAAAGTATTAGGTTCAAGGTTGATTGGGAAAATTTGACAGTTTCGGGTAGCTTGACCTGCTGGCGTCTGTACGTAATGGTAATCAAATATTAAAATAACCATATTTTTTTTCTTTAACTACGTTTCATACACAATAATTATCTCAAAAACTCCACTCAAAAACGTCAAATTCATACAACTGCAGATCAAGCTAGACTGTCAAATTGCTAGTTTAAGATAAAATAATATATACGTTTATGTTCTACTTTATATCTAACTTACTATTTGTTTCCCTACAAGAAATAAAATAAATAACTTTATTCAAAACATTAATAAGTAATAAATGTTGACTTACCGTATTATTTGATAATAATAATAATATATTTATTTGCATAAAAACACGGTATAAAAAGATGGTAAAAGTACAATTTAGAACAAAAACATGTTTTGCTAATATAATAATAAGCATGCAAATTTTTCAATAGGTAACTGACGTTTTTTTGTCAGTAACATTTTTGACTTGACATTAAGAGGATATCGCGCGCACAGTGGCGCCCTCGTCGTTTGTTTGATTATTTCTTTTATTTTAGAATGAAAATGCAGAAAATAAGCACGTTATGTTGCGCTCCACAAGACTATACGTTATTATTATTACAAACAGTAGTTTTACATTCTTAAGATTTATTATAATCTATAAAACGGAGCTTAGTGGCCACTATTTTCCGTTTTAAGGATTATAATAAAACTTAACAATGTATAACTACTGTTTGTAATAATAATAACGTATAGTCTTGTGGAGCGCAACATAACGTGCTTATTTTCTGCATTTTCATTCTAAAATTAAATTAAAAACCAAACAAACGATGAGGGCGCCACTGCGCACACGGTATCCTCTTAACATTTTTTGTCAATGAAATCCTTAACACTATAGAAACTATTAACAGATAACCATTCGTAAACTTTATTTTTAAATAATCTAGTGTTTAAATTTTTGAGATCGTTTGGTAACATATTATATAAACGTACACACATTGCAAGGCAGCTTTTATTATATTTTGTTAGTCTTGGAATCTCGCTTAGTACGAGCTTGTTGGGATCTCGTCGGTTTCGGACATTAACATCATCTGCTTTAAGAAATAAATCCTGATTCTTCCTCACAAACATACATATCTCATAGATGTAAAGAGACGGTAGCGGTAACAAACCAAGTTTTTTGAATACAGGTCTACATGATTCGTCTGGTTGGAGCCCGTAAATTGCTCTAATGCACTTTTTTTGAGCAACGAATGCTCTGTCATGATCGGTGCTGTTACCCCACATTATTAAACCATATCGCAACAACGACTCGACATATGCGTGATATGATGTTATTGCCGTTTTAATGTTAGTAATGCTTCTAACCCGTTTGAGTGCATATACAAACTTATTTATTCTTTTAGAGACACTATCAACATGCGTTTTCCAATTTTATTGATATCTTGGTCTATAGATACGCCTAGAAATTTTGTTTGTGTTACTTCTTCAATTTTAGGTATATTTAGTTTTATATTGTATTTAGGATTATTTGATTTATTGAACTGTATATAGACGGACTTGTGTAGATTTATTGATAAGTTATTTATGTTTAGCCATTCAATTAGTTTTTCAATTGTGTTGTTTATGTCAGTCTCATGATCACTAACCGTGTTATTCTTTCTATCGGATGTAACAATAATGGAAATATCATCGGCAAATAGTACACATTTATGATTTGTGATATCAGTAATGGAATTTATATAAAGAAGAAAAAGGATTGGCCCCAGGACACTTCCTTGTGGGACGCCAAATTTGTTAAATTTATATTCGGATGAGTGTGGTACCATGTCCTTATTTTTATCTATTTTAGTAATGGTTACCCGTTGTTGTCTGTTGTTCAGGTAGGATGATATCCATTGAAGTGCAGGTCCTCTAATCCCATTTTTTTCTAACTTTTGTAATAATAAATCATGGGAAACTAAGTCAAAAGCTTTTGATAAGTCAAAGAATAACCCTGTAGTAAGATGGTTTTTGTTAACATTCGTTAAGATTATATTAATAAGAGAGAAGATAGCTAAAGTAGTAGATTTTTGTTTTTGAAAGCCGTACTGTTCGTTCTTAATAATATGGAATTTATTACAGAAGTCAATCAATCTCTTATACATGCACTTTTCAAATATCTTCGACAGAATTGGTATTAACGTTATTGGGCGATAATTATTGACGTCGGATTTTTCTCCCTTTTTAAAAAGCGGCTTTACTATGGATAGTTTCAATGCTTCGGGAAAAGTACCAAGTGAGAACGATAGATTTATTAGATAAGTCAAAATTACAATTATTTCATTTGCACATGCTTTTATAATTTTCGTGTTAATTTCGTCATAACCTTCAGAATTTGTGTTACTTAATGATAATATCTCTGTTTTAACATCGTTTTCGGTTACACGTTTGAGAAACATCGAGTGGACTGTTGAATATTCATTGGAATTACATTTTGTTTTCGTATTATTACAATTAAGTGTCATATTAATATAGTGGTTATTGAAGGCAGTTGCTATTTCTACTGGATTTGTTATTACTGCGTTATCAATTTGGATGTTCTCTATGTTGTCTTTGTAATTAGAATTACTAATTTCATCTTTAATTACTCTCCACGTGGCTTTGCATTTGTTGTCATTATTATTTATATACTTGATATTTGACTTCTTTTTTGAGGTGAAGATACATTTTTGTAATAACTTTGAATATGTAATATATTTGGTTTTATTAGCCGCATTTTTATTTGTATAATAATTAAAGCGTAGAGTCCGTTTTGTTTTGCAACTTTGTTTCAGTCCTTTGCTAATCCAATTTTGTTTCTTTTTGTTTCCGATGTTTATTTTAACCTTTATTTTCGGGAAACAAAGATAACAAAGATAGAACAGGCATATCAGTTCATGAAAGGTACTAAAAGCTTGGTTTAAATCATTTTCGACGTATATTTCTGACCATGCCAGACTTTGTAAGCATTGTCTAAACTTTCTAATATTATCCAAGTTATAATCTCTCTTATATATTGAAAATGTTGAGTTATTTATTGTTTTGTCTTTTATAGGAAAGCTCAACATTTGTGCTGTATCATGATCGGATAGATGAAGCGGGAGTACTGAAGCAGTCGCTGTAGGGATGTTACTTATGATGTGATCTATACAGCTTGATTTCCATGTGGGTTCATTGATGTGAATTTTCATATTATAATTGCAGGATAGGTCGTAGACAGACAGGAACAATGTTATTGCAGCAAATCGTAATCCATAAATTCAAGACAAGGTAGTCATATTAGGAAGATCCAATGAACCAAAAAACGTGCGAGGGTCAAAAACAATACTCACAGAAACAATACAGGAAGCGGCGCACTTAACAGACCGAAGTACAGGAGTGAAGTGAGGGTAACCTGGGCGCGCCGGCACTCGGGGTGGCAGGGGAAGGTATGTAGACCCTCCCCGCGCCGCACAGGTATGCGACCATGGCGGTTTCTTTTTGTAATTTCTAAGAATAGATAATGAAATGCGCTGCCGTAAAAGTCGTATTGTACTTTCGGTGCAATAAAGATTAAATGATGTTTTTAAAGATTTTTAAAGTTTAAGTGTGTTACTAGACAATGTGATAAGGCCATTATTTTAATATCATGCACATTTTTAAATATACTTTAGAAATATATTCCATTAAGATAAAATACAAATACCGTTTGTTTTTGAAATGATAAATTCGTCCTACTATAGAGAATGCTAAAATGATAAAAATTACCGTTTTATTATTTTAAAAACAAAATGTCTTTTTTTTTTCAATTATACACTTGAACTTTAGAAATCTCATTAAACGTAGCCGAGAGTGAGCTAGAAAGAAGATATTTACTTCGAAACGTATACGGCTCCTTATACAAACATTGTGATTCATAGTATTAAGATCAACAAGTCATTTACAAAATGCTCTCCAAAAAAAAATTTCAGAAAATTTTATGGTTGTAACGACTGTGAATGTATTATGTTATGTCTAGTCGTAAACGCAAAAGTCGCAAAAGTCTTTAGGTAAATATAGACGAATTATTTATTCCAAATAACATATTTTTTTAATGTATTTAAAAGTGTTGTCCCGAATTTCGGGACAGATGTCCCGGAAAAAAATTTGTCCTAAGGAAGTCTCCGTTTCTTGTCTCTGTTCTTCGAAGTTTAGGCAAATAGGCACTACCTATTCCTATCACTGTTTATTATATCTATGGACGGGGTGTATTCAGTATATTACACTAAGATTTTTTTTTTAATTTAAGATAGGTTTGCTCTTGACTCTAGTCTAGGTCAGAGATGACAGAGACAAAGTCGACGATGGAGCGAGCTTACCCAGAAGAAGCCTGGTAACTCTCAGTTTGAAGAGATCGGGGTTGGATACGTTCGGAAACACAGACGCAGGCAGAGAGTTCCACTCCTTCTTCTTTGATGACCGGTACATGAAATTATTTCAGGAACGTTATGGGAATCCAATAAACCTGATTTGTTTTATTACCTCACACGCAATGTATCGTTACCGTGGCAAAACGCGCGTAGCGAACGGCAGCGCAGCGAGCCTTCGGCACAGATTATCAGATAAGTCACTCCATGTACTTACGCGCGTTAACTACCTACCGGTCGCCGGTTCGTATGCACCCCATTTCTCACCGAGTTGCCGACAGCCGCGAGGCGGGTACGTATGCATTATATTTCGGTCGACTTGACGTAATTAGCTTCAAATTCTTATGATATGGCTGGTTCTGTTGTATTATGTGCGGCTGATGGATGTAGATCCAGCAAGCTGCTACCTGCTGCTCAGTTTTACTATCGTTTTTTAAATAGGTAAATTGTTTAAACTTGCATCTTTCGTGTTTTGTATTTTATTTGGTAGGTACGTAATTACTTCTACTATGCGTCTGAGGCTGAAAGGTTAATGACCTCCATTTGTCAACTGTCATTTGAAAATATCGTATAGCAAAAATCTACTTTGTGCAAATTAATTTTCAATAATATTTATTATCGTTATTATTTTGTTAATGTTATTTTCATATGATTATGACGTCACAATATGGCGCCAGCCCAGCTTTGTTCATAGTGTAGAAGCATAGTAGTTACCTATTAAGCTAAATGAACGAACAAATCAATTAATCGTGTTTTCAGTTTCCTCCATTTCGTATTTCATTCGTATTCGTGGCCATGCGGAGTGGTTACGTCACTGATTTTTAAATAGATAAGTACTACTCGTTGCGTACCTACGATGTGTCTTACTTGTCTTACAATTACAGTTTCGGGGTGTCGTCACACAATAGTAATAACACAATACTTACTTAGCGCATAAAAATATTCCTCGGTCTTTCATAAGTATTTTTAACAATTAAACTTGCTACAACATTAAAAAGCATTTTATTTTATTTCATAAAGTGTACTACAAATGTATGTACAGACGCCAGCAGGTCAAGCTACTCGAAACTATCAAATTTTCCCAATCAACCTTGAACCATTGCTTTAGAGATAAAGTTGAAAATCTATTAAAGAAATTTGACAGATTGTAGTAGCTTGATGTGCTGCCGTTCATACCTACTGACATCTTTATCGAAAGCGTCAGTCCTGGCTATTCATAATAACTACGCAGCTGTGACGCAGCGGCGCGCAGCTACAAAGCCAAACTCACTTTACACTTGAAAGGTTAGGTACATTTTCGTTCGCAGCGTCTAGCGACTTGAAGGTGTAGACTATTATATATAGCAGTAGCAATGATATTATAAGCAAAAAGGTGAGCAGTAGGTATTGAAAATTTTGTATGAAGTGATTTATTTGGTAATCTGTGTCTTCGCCCGCCGAGTATTTCAACAACCATTGCTGACTTTTTTATATTAGCTGTTTTATTTACATGAATGAAGTGCTACGTACAGAGAATGTAATTTTACATTGAAATAAAGAAACAGTATCTGAAAAATCGATAAAAAAATGAAAATTTTCCTGAGAATATTTTCGGTGGAATATGATTCAAAATAAGGAGCTGAATGCACCCTGTTAGTTTGCGGAGGGCTGTCCCTTACACCCTGTTTAAATACGCCACGAATTGTGAGAACCGCCTCCTTTTTTTAAGAATGAAATAAAAATAAAACGAAAAGAATGAAAAAAAAAGAATGAAAATTGGATTGTCAAATTGACTGTTGACACTGGTTGACACTGTCGCTTGATGCCTGCCGTCACAACTTCACTTCTGTCACTGTCAAGATTTGTTTGTCATGTCAGATTTTATTGAGTGAGCGAGTCAGTTTTGGACTTGGACTTAGTTCGTAATTTAACAAATTATAATTAAAAAAATGTTTTTCAAAGTTATTTGTGTATACTTTTTATTTACAACTCAATTTTTATGTCATGGTGAAACAGAGGTCAGGTCAGAAGAAGACGTAGGCGTAAAATATGCAAACCGGTGTGAAGTATGCAAGATTTTAGCTACCGAGTTGCAAGGGAGGCTCGAGGAGACCGGCAAAGTTCACGATGTCATCGAAATTGGATACTCGCTCGACGACGTGCAACCTAAAAAGAAGACTAAGTATCAGAAGTCAGAACTGAGACTGATAGAATCCTTAGAAGGCGTGTGTGACAAAATATTGGAATATAACATCCACAAAGAACGTCAGGATAGTACAAGGTTTGCCAAAGGCATGAGTCAAACGTTCAAAACTCTACATGGGTTGGTTGATAAGGGTGTGAAGGTGGAACTCGGTATTCCACTTGAGTTGTGGGATAAGCCATCTGCTGAGATAACTCACATGAAAACACAATGTGAGAGTCTTTTGGAGGAGAATGAAGGGGCTGTAGAGGATTGGTACTGGAATCACCAAGGAGAGATTGATCTAACCAAACACCTGTGTACCCAGCATGCCCTACGGGGAGCTGATGACTCATGCTTGACTGAGCAGCTGACCTCTGCTAAAGGTGAGGGAGGCAAGTTGGACAAGTCAGAACTATGAGAGTCAATGTTCTATTAGAGAATTAAGTACAAGAAGAAAGTGTATTTCAATAATATTCTGTGTTTATGAACTTTGTGATAACAAGTAGGCATTTCAACCATAGTACTGTAAGTGTTAGTAAATCTTAAGTACTAGTAAGTTATAAATGTAATAATGATAATGTAGTTAAATGTTTCTATGTATAAGAAACATTATAGGTACTTATTGCACAGTTAACATGGATGTAAACATCATTAAAACAATACTTTCATCCTTAAAAATTGTTTATATAGAGCATTTTGTAAATAGTCCATTTTGAAATATGTATGAATTGTATGGGCAATGTCTCATAAGGTTTTTCTGGAAATATGGAATTGGCTTATGCTCACTTAATAAGGCAATTACAAACAGATCTTTTATAATATTCTTTAACTTCTTAAATTATATTATTGATCTAAACAATTTTACAATAAAATTGGAACAATTAATAAAATAGAATGTTTTTTTTATTTTACAATAGAAACATGATTTTACACTTCTCTTTTCAGAAGAACCTCATTCATCATTAGATTAATTAAAACTAATTTTAATTTCAAGTAAAAGTACTAACAATTGTCACCTGTCTAGCCTGTTTCCAACTATGTTGGGGTCGGCTCTCAGCCTAACCAGATGCCAGTATTTTACATACCATACAGAATACCAGTATTTTACATGGAGGGATTGCCTTATTTCTGATGGGTAATGTTTGTGTAAGTATTGCAATGCATTGCAATAGTGCAACAATGTAAATATTTTGGTCAGTGTGGTTTTTGTAATTGTGTCACATCATAGCCTTGCTGTAGGTGAGTATAATATATTCCTTGTACCATAGACATACCTGTGATTTTAGAAAGCACTAGCGATCCGCCCCGACTTCGCACGAGTAGCCCGATCGCTACCTAACTTCACAGGATTACCCTGCGGATTTCCTGCAAATTTTTGGCTTTCAGATTTCCTGAAAATTTCATCAAAATCGCTCCAGCCGTTTTGGAGAACATACATACATACACACATCAATGTGAATTACTCAACAAATCTACTTTTGAATGAAACAAATAATTGTTGGATATGCTGCTTGTGGCTGCATGCATGAGACTGATGCACTACACTGTGATATAATTTCCTAACATCTTATTTCACCTGCTTCAGGGATAATGCATGCACTACATTACAGCACTACGAGGTTATTGTGCGCATGGCTAAAATCGGAACTAACATCGCAATTTTGTTTTTTCAATACAATATCTGTGACACAATTTTCACAAGTATTTGGGTCATTTTCACAAAAAGTGTACACTGTTTTAAATATGTCGAAATTTATTTTTTTGTTAAGTTCGCTTTTTTTTCATTACATTCACAAGTGGTATTCTTTGCAATATATGAAAATAATAATAGAACACCTTATTCTGTAGTATTTAATTAAATATAGGTAATTTAATGCCTTTGGGAAACAAAAATTCTTCCATTCCGCAACTGGGTCATTTTCACAAAAAGTGTACATTCGGGTTTCGGGAGTGTCCCACAACTTTTGATAAATTTTAACGAATAATTTCCACATTTAAGAAAAACAACACTAAAAATATGGATCTATGGTTAGTTTTTAACAATATTATATGTTGTTGCTACATAAAAATACAGTAATATTACCGTAATTTTCAAAAATACTAGTAGAAGGTACCTATTTTAGCGCTGTCCCACTACCAATTACAGTAAAATAACATAACTTTTATATATTTTGTTGACTTATTAATACTAATGTGATTGATTTTTCGGAAAGTATAGTTGTTTACGATTTCTTTCATAATTGCAGAAGCAGCGTAACATTACACAAAATATTTAAATAATTGTATTTGTGTGAGGACATAAATTAGCTAAGGTGGAAAATTCCCTTCCGAAACCCCATTTTTTACGTAAGATCGCATTTAAAACTACCACTTATGCATATTTTTTGTTAATAACAACATTTGTAAGGCTGTCATTGGCTGTACCACAATGATTCGTCCATTTTGACCGCGACCAGCAGACGATGAAACACGCACTTTAGTAACGGTCCGTTTTTGATATTCCACAACCGCAACCAATTTCGAAGTAAGTACTACAATTTTATTTCTTGCAAATTATTTTAAAATCTTTATAAACTTTCAGTGAACCCAATTTAATACCAAGCTTGTTGGTCTGATGTGTTAGTTAAAAATAAATTAAACAAAAATGTTTAAAGGTAGACTTCCGATACTTCCCTTCCGTTACCAAAACGCAGGTAACGTAAAATTGGAACTAAAAAGTTTCGGAATGGAATTCTTAGGAAGATGGTACATTATATTCATGTCACTTTGTGACTGTGAATAAGAATTCTAATGTTCAGAAATTATTAATTATAAATGTTCTTATGCTCAAATGACACAAGTTCGAAGAAAATGTATGCATTTTAATAATATTGACATGAGTACCTACCTAATATTTCTTTTTCAGGTACGTAACAAAAATGGTTGTTCTTGCGTTGTTCTTTTGGTGAAGAACATAATGAATTGGTAATAATTTGATCTCATTTTCTTGACAATGTGCAATTATAGTTTTAGAATAGGTAATATTATAATGTTGTTTTCATTCATATATGTTGATTTAAATATAGGTGTAATAATAATAACGACTTACGGCATTTCATACAAAATATAAAGTCCTTTTTTTCGGATTGAATGAACCGATTTTAAGGAAATTTCGTACGCATAATAAACGGGATACATAGGTCTAAAAACTTATCAGAGAATATTTTCCAAAAATAGTGTGTTACAGCTAAATTAGACCGATTTTAAATTTTCCATACAAACAGAAATTTTCAAATATATTTTTTTAAGAGATTTCCTAAATTTTCTCTGATAAATTTTTAGACCTATGTAGCCCATTTATGCGTACCAAGTTTCATTAAAATCGGTTACGTCATTTCGAAAAAAAAAGAACTTGAAAGTTTGTATAAAATGCCGCAAGGCGTAAACGCTCTTAAGCCAATGTTTTGTATAAGGTGGCTGCACTTCAGTAATAATAATATTGTTTTTTTTTTATGTCGAAAATGTTTTTATAATTATTTTAATTATTTGATTACATTTTCTTGACAATGTGCAATTATAGCTTTGGAGTAAACATGATAATGTTTTCATATATATATATTATTCATGATAATGTTGAATTACATAGGTTTCAGTAGCAAAAACTGTTCATATTGTATACAATTTGCAATATTTTGTATATGCAATATTTTCAAGTCTTCTTGTTAATGTACAATAATCTTAATAATTCTAATCCGTTACTGGAACAGTCAATTCCGTGACTGTCCTATTTTATATTTAGATTTAAATATAATTTTTAGAGCGAAATCCCATCTAATTGTCATCAAATTTTGTAATTTAGAGGGTAATAATTTGATGAATATAAATTAAAAAAGAGTTCCTATATTGTTTCCTAATTGAGTAAATTACCAAAAAGAATTTAACTAATTTCGTCCAAAAAGTAACGTAATGGAAAATAAATTGATAAAAATGTATGTTTTTTATTAGTGATTTTATTTTTCTTTATTGTATATTGAAGTACAAACCATTACTAATAAATAATACCAGTTGATTAAATCAAAGCGTGTTTTATTTTATTTCTATAATCGATAGCTTATAGTTGCGGAATGGAAGAATTTTTGTTTCCCAAAGGCATTAAATTACCTATATTTAATTAAATACTACAGAATAAGGTGTTCTATTATTATTTTCATATATTGCAAAGAATACCACTTGTGAATGTAATGAAAAAAAAGCGAACTAAACAAAAAAATAAATTTCGACATATTTAAAACAGTGTACACTTTTTGTGAAAATGACCCAACTATAAGCTATCGATTATAGAAATAAAATAAAACACGCTTTGATTTAATCAACTGGTATTATTTATTAGTAATGGTTTGTACTTCAATATACAATAAAGAAAAATAAAATCACTAATAAAAAACATACATTTTTATCAATTTATTTTCCATTACGTTACTTTTTGGACGAAATTAGTTAAATTCTATTTGGTAATTTACTCAATTAGGAAACAATATAGGAACTCTTTTTTAATTTATATTCATCAAATTATTACCCTCTAAATTACAAAATTTGATGACAATTAGATGGGATTTCGCTCTAAAAATTATATTTAAATCTAAATATAAAATAGGACAGTCACGGAATTGACTGTTCCAGTAACGGATTAGAATTATTAAGATTATTGTACATTAACAAGAAGACTTGAAAATATTGCATATACAAAATATTGCAAATTGTATACAATATGAACAGTTTTTGCTACTGAAACCTATGTAATTA
This sequence comes from Fissipunctia ypsillon, assembly GCA_947568875.1. Lineage (NCBI taxonomy): Eukaryota > Metazoa > Arthropoda > Insecta > Lepidoptera > Noctuidae > Fissipunctia > Fissipunctia ypsillon. The sequence continues at coordinate 9,851,611 of OX387645.1, read as the reverse complement.
AACATTATCATGAAAAATATATATATATGAAAACATTATCATGTTTACTCCAAAGCTATAATTGCACATTGTCAAGAAAATGTAATCAAATAATTAAAATAATTATAAAAGCATTTTCGACATAAAAAAAAAAAACAATATTACTAAAGTAATAAATAATAATAAAATAAATAATAATAATAATAAATAATAATAATAGTAGTAATATTACTGAAGTGCAGCCACCTTATACAAAACATTGGCTTAAGAGCGTTTACGCCTTGCGGCATTTTATACAAACTTTCAAGTTCTTTTTTTTTCGAAATGACGTAACCGATTTTAATGAAACTTGGTACGCATAAATGGGCTACATAGGTCTAAAAATTTATCAGAGAAAATTTAGGAAATCTCTTAAAAAAATATATTTGAAAATTTCTGTTTGTATGGAAAATTTAAAATCGGTCTAATTTAGCTGTAACACACTATTTTTGGAAAATATTCTCTGATAAGTTTTTAGACCTATGTATCCCGTTTATTATGCGTACGAAATTTCCTTAAAATCGGTTCATTCAATCCGAAAAAAAGGACTTTATATTTTGTATGAAATGCCGTAAGTCGTTATTATTATTACACCTATATTTAAATCAACATATATGAATGAAAACAACATTATAATATTACCTATTCTAAAACTATAATTGCACATTGTCAAGAAAATGAGATCAAATTATTACCAATTCATTATGTTCTTCACCAAAAGAACAACGCAAGAACAACCATTTTTGTTACGTACCTGAAAAAGAAATATTAGGTAGGTACTCATGTCAATATTATTAAAATGCATACATTTTCTTCGAACTTGTGTCATTTGAGCATAAGAACATTTATAATTAATAATTTCTGAACATTAGAATTCTTATTCACAGTCACAAAGTGACATGAATATAATGTACCATCTTCCTAAGAATTCCATTCCGAAACTTTTTAGTTCCAATTTTACGTTACCTGCGTTTTGGTAACGGAAGGGAAGTATCGGAAGTCTACCTTTAAACATTTTTGTTTAATTTATTTTTAACTAACACATCAGACCAACAAGCTTGGTATTAAATTGGGTTCACTGAAAGTTTATAAAGATTTTAAAATAATTTGCAAGAAATAAAATTGTAGTACTTACTTCGAAATTGGTTGCGGTTGTGGAATATCAAAAACGGACCGTTACTAAAGTGCGTGTTTCATCGTCTGCTGGTCGCGGTCAAAATGGACGAATCATTGTGGTACAGCCAATGACAGCCTTACAAATGTTGTTATTAACAAAAAATATGCATAAGTGGTAGTTTTAAATGCGATCTTACGTAAAAAATGGGGTTTCGGAAGGGAATTTTCCACCTTAGCTAATTTATGTCCTCACACAAATACAATTATTTAAATATTTTGTGTAATGTTACGCTGCTTCTGCAATTATGAAAGAAATCGTAAACAACTATACTTTCCGAAAAATCAATCACATTAGTATTAATAAGTCAACAAAATATATAAAAGTTATGTTATTTTACTGTAATTGGTAGTGGGACAGCGCTAAAATAGGTACCTTCTACTAGTATTTTTGAAAATTACGGTAATATTACTGTATTTTTATGTAGCAACAACATATAATATTGTTAAAAACTAACCATAGATCCATATTTTTAGTGTTGTTTTTCTTAAATGTGGAAATTATTCGTTAAAATTTATCAAAAGTTGTGGGACACTCCCGAAACCCGAATGTACACTTTTTGTGAAAATGACCCATTTACCAACAAGACTCCCCTGTCAATGTCATATAGTCTAAAGTACTATGTGAGGCGCTAAAAAATATCCTTGTAGCCTGTGCTTGTAGCACTCCAACTGTGTATAAAAATCCTTGCGGCTATGAAGTGTCTGTCTGTAACTCTTTAGCACTTTTAATTTCTCTGTCTGGAATTGTTCTGTCTGAGTGGAGGTGGTGGAGGGTTATGTTAGACTAGTACCAACCACACGGCGTTTCTCCTGATAGTTGCTACTCGTAGTCGCGGCGGGAACCATTGTACATTAACACCCGTCGCTTTTTTATAGTAGCTATTTTTTTTGGTGCAATAGACCCTTTTTAGTGTATATTTGAAAACCCCAAAGTGCGCAAAACTATAGGGGCCGAGAAAAAAAAAATATTGTTGCTATTTTTTGGGTAGAATAGACCCTTTTTAACATAACATAAACATAACATCACGCATTGTTTCCCCGAAGTGTTGGGCAGAGATGTACCTATAGTAGACCCTTTTTAGTGTATATTTGAAAATCCCAAAGTGCGCAAAACTATAGGCGCTGAAGAAAAAAAATGTAGTAAAGCGTAGTCAACGGAGCCCCGCTTCGCGGGACTCAATTGTTTAATAAAAAATAAAACCACCCAACCTCCTCCTCCTAACCTAACCTGTCCAAGTCAGAGTGCCCCTTATCCCGAGTTCGCTTCGCTCGCTCTTGCATCCTAACCTCCTTACTAATAAACGTATTAAATCAGGTGAATAGTTACACACCGATTTCTCTCTTTCAGTCGTGAACGCGAGAAAGAAATGAGCAAATTTTTGATCCCTGTGGACCCTACGAAATCTGCTATTCTAGTGTAAAATATTTTTTTATGATTACTATCAATATTTTCTTGATAATGCATCGCGATATCATATACGTGACGGAGAAGGTACATACATACATCTCTCTAGTTATCGTCAGCCATATTTTAACTAATGTGGGCGTGCTATGGGTAGTGTTGGTTATTGCGCAGTAGAAAAACCGTTTGCAGTTCAAATCAACTTTTAATTCACGATCAAATTAATTAGGTAGGTACACTAACAATTCACACACTGGTAGGTACACGACACAACTATACGGTCGTACGGTACACGTGACAGTTTCTAAACGTGTTCACTACTCAACCACAGAACATAATACTCCTAGCGGTACTTGACAGCCACCGACAAACTCTGCTTAACCCCGGTAACCAGTCGACGAGCGTTATGTTGTAGACTCTGTCGAGCGCCGCTTGGTGGCGCTGGCGTTCCGATTAGTCAAACGACGGCTGAGGCTGCTTGTACACCACAGAACACATATACTTACTCCTAGCGGAGTTGTACACGCTAAGGAAACTTGTCGTGTCTGCTGCAGACAAGACAAATATGAACGTGTACACGATAAGATTGTTTTCGGGCAGTCGTGCGTAAGGTATGGAAGGCTACACTAGTCAAGTCTGTTATTAATTTTCGATTGATTGTGAGTGAAGAAAAAAATCATGGCAACTACGAAGCAAAAAAAAAATCGCATATTATACAGGTGTAAGGGACAACCCTCCGCAAACTAACAGGTTGCATTCAGCTCCTTATTTTGAATCATTTGCCACCGAAAAAATTCTCTGGAAAATTTAATTTTTTTTTAATCGTTTTTTCAGTTACCCTAGTTAGTCCTTTATTTAAATGTAAAATTACAATCTCTGTACGCTGCCACTCCGTTTATGTAAATAAAACAGCTAAAATAAAAATAAAAATCAGCAATGGATGTTGAAATACTCGGCGGTCCAAGGGTCGCTGCGCTGCCGTTCGCTACGCGCACTTTGTCACGGTAACGATACATTGCGTGCGGCTGTTATTACTTAGCCACGAGCTCCTCTAATATTTAATAATATACATGAATGTTTTAAAAAGTATAAATATAATACTTATTAATAATTTTCGAATAAGAATATGAAATGGATACTAAAACTTATTTTATTTGCACCAAGGAACTTATATCCAACCTGGAATGTGCATTGTCAATTTGACACCAATATAAAAATAAACCTTATGTATATGAACCTAAGTTCTATAACAGACAATCACTTGGTCAAAGAGAAATCCGGTCCGAGAGAGAAAGCGCTTTGAGAGCCCTGTGTCCCTTTCTAAAGTGTTGCCAGGAGGATTATTCCCGAATTTAGTAGGAATGGTAGGAAAAAATAATATTTTCATGTCTTATTAAAAAAACATTAATTTTCGTTCTGATATATTTCTAATATTTTTCAATTATCTGTTAGAATGAGAACATTTTTTAGCAATAATTTGGACACTGTATTGAAATGTAATTAAAAAAGAAAATATTATTAGTAGAATATATATATAAGTTAGACTAATAATTAAGATTTATTATTATAAGATTATAATTATTGTAAGTAATTTGTGATCAACTTGGTGATATTTAATTTAACCGCAATTCGACGATAAAACAATCAATTTCTTTATTCGGACGTAATAAAGATGGTTAAAAAGTGTGCGATTCAAGGTTGCAAAAGCGAATCCTATGCAGGATGTGGTGTTTCTTTCTTCAAGTAAGTATATTTCAATTCTTGAAGTAGGGTGCCCATAATGAACGAAATTGTAAGATTATTTACAAAATGCAGCATATAAATAGGAGGTAGTCTTCAACGTAAGCATAATTACGCATGTCTGTTATATAGGTGTTTTTGTTTATACTAGGCTGATGTTAACATTTATTTTAGTAATTTGTGTTGAGAATGTTCTGTAGTACACGCCACGCATATAACTTTATAAGGAATGGTGTACCTACCGAATACTTAATAGACGTGATCATGAAATTTCACATTTCCCGAGGAATATTGTAGGGAAATGGCAAAAAAATTTCAACTTCCCATATTAATCGCTGATTTAGGTGTCCCTTCGTAAATTTTAAATAAATAAAAAATAAAAAAATTTCAGACTACCTGGAGAAGAATCACTGAGGAAAAAAATGGCTTGATGTCATTCCAAGTCATTCAAACATCAAAAATTATTCCGTTATTTGCAGTCTTCACTTCAGGCCCCAGGATATAATAAAACATAGTTCAGTTTCAAAACTGAAATCCGATGCTGTTCCAACTATTTTTCCTAAGGTGGGTAAAGAATAGTAAACAAAATTAGTACTGCAAATAAAACTGATTTCTGGTAGCGTAACTTGATTTATGGATTTATGTTTATTGATGAACTGTCAGTCTGTAATAGTCTATATATCACCTAAATCGTATTAAAGGTAATATCTATCTGGATTTACGGATTTTAGATGTTTTTTTTCTAATTTTCCCTAAATGCTACATTTTTCACAGTACCAACATAAATAATAGGCCTTTTTAATTTGCAGATGGTTCCACCAGAACAAAAGATAGCTATTCTAAGCAATATGATTGTTCAAGCTGCCCCAGTAACAAGTGAAGCAGAAGTGTCTATTGAGAAATCCGCGAATATTTCAGTCACTCCTGAGCATAAATTTGAAATCAGCCCTATGCCTAGCACCTCCAAGGAACCTCCTACGAAAAAAATTCGCTATGAATGTGAAGTAATTGAAGGTTTGAAACGAGAAGTGAAAGTTCTGAAGCAGCGCATGAAAAGAAGAGACTTAAGAATCGATAGCCTTAAATCTTTATTAAATGTGATAAAAAAAAGACCCATGACCCAGAAGAAATTGAAAGCGTCATAAAAATGAATTTTGTGCATATTCATGAGCAGTTTAATTATGCTATTAATAACAAAAAAGTAAGGTATAGTGAAGAATTTAAATCTTTTGCTCTAACTTTGCACTTCTACAGTCCAAAAGCGTATCTTTTTTTAAGAAAACATGTGTGTCTCCCTCATCCAGCTACATTGAGAAGACTTTTGGCTACACGTGACTGTAGTGTTGGTTTCATACAGGAAGTTATCATGTTCTTAAAAGAAACTGCAGCCAAGGACGCCTCTCTTAAAAATGTAGCCCTTCTTTTTGATTCTATGGCAATTAGAACAGAACTAAGATACGATAAAAAAACTGATAAATATTGGGGCTATGTAGATTATGGAGGAATTCTACCAAATGAATCTGAAACCTTAGCTTCTGAGGCTCTTGTTTTCATGATTGTATCTTACACAAAAAGATTTAAATGTCCTATAGCTTACTTTTTTATTAACAAAATATCAGCTGATCTTCAATCGCAGTTAATATTAACAGCTATTAGGATGTTATCAGAAGCAAATATTACAGTAAGATCCCTAACGTGTGATGGTACTTGTGTTAATGTCAAAACTTATGAGATTTTAGGTTGCAGGTTCACATTACCTGAAATGACGACAAGTTTCAAGCACCCAACAAAAGACTGTCAAATCCACTGCATTTTAGATCCTCCCCATATGCTCAAGCTATCCAGAAATGTTTTTGCAGAAACAAATAATATGACTTCTGTGAAAGGTGACATACAATTCAATTTTATAAAACAATTAGATGCAATACAAGAAGAGGAAGGGCTCAAATTAGCGAACAAACTTACTAGTAATCACGTTGGTTTTTCTGGTAAAAAGATGAATGTTAAATTAGTAGCACAAGTGTTGAGCACTTCAGTTGCCGACGCAATTGAATTCTTAGCAAAAAGTGGCGATAAGCGTTTTGAAGGAAGCGAAGCTACTGTACTGAAGTTTTGGATAGAATATTTGATATATTCAATTCAAAAAATCCCTTTGGTAAATGCTTTAAGTCACCATTATGTTTGAAAAACACTGAAATTTGGATGAATGCGCTCACTGAAACTAGAAACTATTTGATGAATTTAAAAATTAATGACACAAATATCCTTGAACACCGACGTAAAACTCCTGCTCTTGGATTTATTATTGATACATTTAGCTTTGCAAACTTGGGTCTTGATTTACTAAAAGATAGTACACTTGAAATGAAGTACTTTTTAACATATAAGTGTTCGCAGGATAATCTTGAAATATTTTTTTCTTGCGTTAGAAGGTGTGGTGCCTTAAACGACAACCCGAGTTCGCTTCAATTTCGGTACACGTTGCGAAAACTTTTATTTCGCAATAGCGTGGAACCCAGTGTTAACGCTAATTGTGGCACTGAGGATGATTTTGAAATGACTCCAGTTTTGGAATTCAGACATCCCAAACGAGCAATTATAGAAAATGCCGAGGCTAGCGAAGACCAACTACTCGATTTACTGTTTTATGTAGATAATGAAGAATTTTCATATTACAAAAACAATATACTTTACTACATGGCTGGATGCTGTGCAAAAAAAATATCCGAAAAATTAAGTTGCAAACATTGTCTTGTTGCCTTGTTTATTAATAAGGAACATGATGATCATGACTATGATCACTCTATTGATGTGTGCAAAGTTTCATCCTTCACGTCATTCATAGACAGAGGGAAATTAAAATATGTTTCTAAATTTGTTTTTCAAATCATTCTGTACACAGAAAAAATATTCAAATTTCACAGCTCAGAGTCGTTAAAAAAGGTAAATAAAGTAAAAATTATATTATTTGTTTTGCAAAACTTTTATAGTATTCTCAGAAATTATTTTGATCCGCCACATCCCGTTCAATCATTTCAATGTGAAGATTCACACGAAATGCAACTTATTAAAAGCATTGCGTCTCATTATCTTACCGCCCGTATGATGAGCCACGGTAAAACTCAAACATTGAAAATTATAGGTCACAAATCAACTTTAAGACAGAAATTGCATAAAACTGTTTTATTTAGTAATGTGTGAACCTGACTGTAAATATCTACCAAATAAATATTGAAAAATTCTCCCTAACGCGATTTACTTTAATGCATCCTTAAAGCATAACTATTATTATTTTATGAAATCAAATTATTGGTTAATATATTATACCTACATCATATTGTTTGGTCACCCTAATGAAAGGGACAGAGGGCTCTCGCGAAGCTATCTCGCTCGGACCGCGTATCGGCAGCCTGTGCACATTCCAGGTTGGATATAAGTTCCTTGATTTGCACACTGTAATTTGCACAAACGTCATTCGAGCCAAGTGTCATGTTAATTCAACCGAGTTGTAATTTACAAAATAAAACAAAATAATCATTAATAAGCACCTTTTTAATCGACTGTCAAAAAGTGTCACCTAATTTATATAAATAAAATTAATATCTCAACTCTATAATTTGCACCAGTTATCTTACACAATGGTATTTTTAGGTGCTAACCACATGCAGCCATACTGCAATCATATTGGGGCGAGAGGGAAACTTAATTTACTTAACAAGATAAATAAATAACTATAGGATTAAGGTTTTAAGATTTCATATTATGATCACATAATATTAAATACATCCGCTCTTGTACTCAACGCGCATACAAAATTTTAATGACGTGATTCATACTATAATTTATCTCTTGAGGACACCGAGAAAGGGCCGTGACGCGCGGGGCGCCTTATTGAATCTCCTTGTTGACTGCTAGTGGGCGGCGCGCACGGGCGTGTGCGCGCCCCACCGCCGCATGTCTATGGTCTAGAGGTAGGGGCTGGTGTCTTGGTACTCGTCGTCACTTTCCTCGGAGCCGTCGTCCGTCAGCTGTCGCTGTGCGGCCGCTTCCGAGTCGCCAGCACAGTCAGAGCTCGATGCATCTGTTGACAAGCACTTCATAAGTCTCCTGTGTAACTCTTACTCAACCATAATAGGATTACAATTCATGGAGTAGTAGCATTATGGAGTGTTGGTACGCAATTTTAGGGTTCCGTACCTCAAAAGGAAAAAACGCAACCCTTATAGGATCACTTCGTTGTCAGTCTGTCTGTCTGTCTGAAAGAAAAGAAAGACCCTTTTTCTCAGGAACACGTGAAGGTATGAAGTTGAAATTAATATCAAATACGTAAGTCTACGGTCCCATGGAGCTCTATAAAAATCAAGCTTCTAAGTCAACGCATTAAAAAATACGGCCATTTATGCGACATATTTTGATACTCGCAAATAAATCAAAAGCGGGTACTTCCCGTTGAACTAGAATCATGAAATTTGGCAAGAAGCAAGGTCTCACAGTACAAGTAAAGGAAAAGTCCGAAAATCAATCATTTGTAGTTTTATCACATAGAAAAACATTTTTTTGTGATTACAAACTTACATTATTTTGAAGTTGGAGAATTGACCGTGACGTATGGATGTATGGGAGAAAATGTTTTTCAATTACGTTATGTAATGTTTTACTACTATGTTACGTTTATTTTTGGAATAAATTCACCCCAACTACAGAACCCTTCATTGTCGTGGTCCGACACGCACTTGGCCTCTAAATAAAAAATCTGGTCAATGCAAACGGAACATGATTATGCTTCAGTATCGATTGGCTCCAGAGGTATGACAGCAACTTATCGAATATGCATTTTCACTCTCTGGCTTAATACAAAAAAGCGAAAAGTATTTCTTTTTGTTATGCTTGCATGCATGCTCACTGTACTATTGTGTTCACTCTAAAGCAATGCTAAAATACTCAATCATCACTAACGTATTTTTTTCTATGTTACACACTATATAGACCGTTAACAGTTATTACCTCCGATTTTGATCATTGTCAAAATCACATTGATCATTATTCTAGATGCAATAAAGTTGCTTTCGGGTTGCTACCATTGACAAGTCTGTCAAAATCACAGTGATCTTTATTTTTGTTGCAACTAAGTTGCTATTGTGTTGCTGCTGTTAGAAGAGGTAATATAACTGAACGGTCGGTCTATAGTTTCAAATGAATGCACGCAATATATCAAAGTGATGGCTACAGAGTTGCTAGTGTTCCCGATTCTATAATAATATCATACTTTTTTAATCAAGACATACAGTTTAACAATAATATGGAATTTAAAAAGTATCTTACATTGTTCTCACTAACTTTTTTTGTCATGATGACATCATAATCAGAGAAGTTGTAGTTTCATGCCCATTTTTACGAATTTACGCTTTGAAATGGACAACAAACTTTATAAACTTCTCTCAAAGGTGTCTCAAACTAGTGGCGTGGAGCGTGGTTAAATTGAACTTTTACGAACATGAAATTTAACAAACATGATTTTTATAATCGATTGTCTCTAGATGTGTATAATCTATGTCCGAGCACATCCACAGGCAAGTGTGGATGTGCGTCAAGTCTACTATGTACTGTCGCGTTACAGTATCTAATACAAGCGGTGCAATAATTACCCAGTTACCTGCTTGCTGCTCATAAAGTGTTTCGTAGCGGCGTGACTTTGGCGGGGGCGGTGATACTGAACTCCGGCTAAAATAGAAAAGATTTCACTTAGATTTTTTTCTATTTCAATTGGGCATTTTTGTATGAGGAAATGGGCTAAGTTTGAATATTTTATTTCAGTTCACATGAGGCAGGTCCATAATAAGATAAGCTTGGCTTATGTTGGTAAAAACGTGGCCCGCTTTCAATAGTCTGCCAGTATCAAATACGCTGTTGCCCCGCATTACCACGGGCATTGTAACTTTTGATGAAATAAATACACAGCGCAAGTCAAACCCCATTTATTCATTATCAGCCGAGACTCAGAAACTTTTAGAAAGTCAAAAAAGACCAAGAGGTAGCCCTCAAAACACCCCGCCTTTTACTACACTATACGAATTACTAGAACACAAAAAAAAAATACTTTGCACAGCTTATTGCCATTAGCTTACTCGATCAAACAAATAAAACAACAAGCGTGCACCATCGACAATGGTAAAATAGTGGTAAAACACAAGCCTATCAGATTAAAAAAAAACTAGATACAATAAAAAAAACAACAAGCGTGCACCATCGCCCACGGTAAAATAGTGGTCAAACAAAAGCCATCATACAAAAAAAAAACTACGCTAAACTAATCAAACAAGATGTAGTACCTGTGAACAAGGTCATGTGCGTCTCCATTCTCGCTGGGCGGCGGTGAGCCGCGCGGCGAGGGCGGCTGGCTGAGCGCCTGCATGAGGCGGCCCTTGGACTCGTTCCAGATGTTGGACAGGCGCCCGTCGGGACCGAATAGCAGGAGAAAGGCATCGATCAGCTCTCGCGACTTCTCCTCCCATTTCGTTAGGATGTCCACTCGCTTCTCGCCTATATTTGTCATCACCTGGAAGGGAGTGGTTTGGTTATTAGAATTGATTAAGTAGTTCAGCTATTTGTCCTACTGCATGAAGGCAGTATTTTTCGAACAACAAAGTCGATCCGAAGCAATTACCACAAAGGAGACGGAAACGATTACATACAATCTTGGGCCTGAATGTAACGAGATGAAATTGATGTGAATTAATAGATTTAAACTTATCAGTCCCTCGCTGAAAATTCTATTAGTTTTGACAATCTGAGAGCCGAGTTATTAGAGGTTTAGTAAAAGTAAGGCTATGTCACAACCTTTAACTAAAAACTCATTCCTGAAGTACAAAAGATGTTCTTTAAACACTAATGTTTATTATATTTCATCTAAGGGTCGTCGGCCTAGTGTATTGCAGTGACTAGTTACTATCCCTCAATTCACAGAGCGATCCATAGTTTCAACAATATCCAATCCACAAGGAGGCGGTAAAATCCAAAATAACAATTCCAAGTCAAACGTGTGAGCGATCTTCGGTGTACAGTGTGAAAGCAAGGGTCGTACAATCATGCCAGAGACATAGACTAAAATTTGAAAAAAAAAGACTGATTTTAATCGATATGAAATCGATATTCATTATATTGGTTTTTCAGTAATTAATTGATATTTAATTTATTAATATGGCACGTAAGTAAATGCACTATATTGTATACAAGTATATTTAGTGCATTTAATTACTCGAGTTAATTACCTAGTGCGAAGGTTTTCTTTATGTAATTTTGTAATCGATTACTTATAACTATATTTCTCTTAATTCTCCGCTTCCAGATTGAGAATTGAGCTGATTTTTGATATTCTAAGATAAAAAAATATGACAAATTTTTTAGATCATATCTCAACTTATTACATTTGGGCCCACCGTTTTCCATCTCCTTTGGGTTTCAATCGTTTCGTGCCGATCGGCATACTCCGTTCATCATCTACCCTGGCTTAATCATGTTCGGGTCGGCTCGACATAATTCTAGCTAAGCCGAGCGGCTTCATTCTGAACATTTATATCTATGTACATATATTCGGTCTTGTCACCCGACTGTGCCGAATCATGCCGACTCGATCAAGTACGTTAGCGAGTTCATTCTATTTCTGAACTTCTCTTTACAGCTATAAATAATAGATCAATAACAACTGATTCATTAATGTGAGTTTCATGATACAAAGTCGAACGCGTTTGAACTCTTTCTCACTAGATAGACATGTGAAAATATTTATGACGTTATAAATGGAATCCCACTTGGTAGAGCATTATACTACTGAATCAAAATATATTTTTACACGACGCATTGCTGAAAATACATGTTACGTACTCATATGGGCTATATTTATTTCTTATTTAATTGCTTCTTGTACGGTTTAAATGATTGGTTGACTAGTTGGTTGGCCAAAAATAATAAATAAATAAATATATATAAGATCCTGGCCGATTTCGGCCACAGCGACTTGGATCTGCCTATTGATGACATCGCTGGTGTGCCCTCAGGTGACTGATATAACCAATTTTTGCCGTGAAAGTGCGTCCACATTCACGGCAACTCAGCACCCCTCCGATGTAATTATATTGGATGGCCGCGGGTGGTCGAGCCTTGAGCTCATCTCGTTTAGCAAAAGCAAATAAATAAATACTGACTCGTGAAAGCTGCTTGCTTTCAGAATATCCAACTAAAACTAAATCTTTCCTTCTCTCTAACATGGCTATAGAAACCTTTTAAAAAATGACTTAGCATTTCACCCTATCGTTTCGACCTTGATCAAGTTCACTGACACTTCCAAGGCACCCCGTGATTCGGTTGTTTACTTAAAAAGTTCATTGAATCGGCAACAGGTCCCTGTTGGAAACAACGCAAGGTCAGACGCCATTCTATAGGCGATATCTTACTATTTTTGTGAAGAGAACGTTAGCTACGTGAAGCTTTTCTTCAAAGTGATAATACAAGGTTAAATGTCTCGAACTTGTAATCGCTGTTTTGGTATCGCTATATTACCTAACTTAAGATTTGATCAAATAGGTATATTTTGAGAACAGGCGCACTTTAATGTAAATATTCGACCATAGATAAAAAAATCTTGCTCAGTCTTCTTTCAGAATTTACACTAGGTACCTTGGCAAATTACGCTTATTATTCAATCCGCCCGTTGAATCGGACATAGGTGGAATTTCGAATTGCTGCCATAATGCACTTCTACACCCATTGTGGAAAACTCACCTTCCGAACATCAAGATTATTTTCACTAATATCGACTGCGCAACTTGTGAGTACAGAACTATTTATACTGAAATATATGTTTATGAGCCTCACTTTTTTGCCTTTTTCCTTGAGGTCATCCATCTTGTTCTGCAAGCGGAACTTCTTCTCGTTGAGGAAGCCCACGTTGAGCTCCTTGGCGGAGTAGCCGCGCGCGAGGTTCCGTCGCACGTAGATGTCGTAGTCCCGCACTATTCGCGCCACGATATCTGATGTTGAAACGCCTGGAACGATCAATATTGTTGGTTAGTTCAGGTATACGATAGAGAATAAGTTTTACCCGCAGTAAAAAAAAAACAATAATAATGCATCGACAAGTTTTAAAATAACCATATCAATTCGAGGCGAATGATACGCCCAGTTTAGCTTCTATATAAACTGTAGTATTTTTCTATAGTATACTCTTATGCTTTGCAACGAAACCAAAGGTAGGTAGTCAGCTGGAGGACTACGGCAATGTATTCGGTGGCACTAAGTGCATATTATCCCGTCATACTGATTCATATTATACAAAAATTATTCATCAATTATCGCACAACAGTAGGTATAATTAATGTATGCTCCTCGACCTCCACAGATTTGACAGAGCGAGCCTTGACCACTCTTGGTCGTAATGGATTCTGGACCTCTAGCTAACCTTAGATGGCCACCTTGACGGTTATCACTCATGCATGCACACAGCGGCCAGTGATGCTCAAACTGCCGCCCAACTATATAACATTTCCCGGAATTAACGCACAACTTCTTAAGGGGTGATTGTACTCATCATTATGAACAACTTTTACTATGGGACCAAACCCGAAATCGCGAAAAAAATCAGCTGTTCCCTACATTTTGACGAGTTATGCGCGAACATAAATGCAAGGAATAACTGTTTTTTTTTTCGCGATTTCAGGTTTGGACCCATAGTAAAAGTTGTTCATAATGATGAGTACAATGACCCCTTAAGAGATTGTGCGTTAATTCTGGGACATGTTGTATAAGCGGCCTACCAATCTTAACTGTGTCACGAAGATTGATATGCAAAGACTTTTTCAGTTTGACCATACTCCATTAGTACACATACCATAAATGCGGTCAGCGAATTGTAAAGATAAGGAATGTTCGATTCACAAACAAATATTCAGAACATTGCCTACTGTGATGTAAACATCTTTAGAATTCCGAATACTTAAATTCTGCGAGCGCCGCTTTTTACTGGAAAAAGGGTTCTGTTTTCAAATAAGAATTCGAATGACGAGCGTCAATGGTGTAATGTTGATATGTAAATTGGTACTTATTATTTTTTTCAGATCGAATTCAATTAATAAAATCTAGACATACATTGATATAGCTAGTGTCGTAGAAATACTGTTATGAAACCGGCAGCTTTTAGTTACCTTCTTTACTATCTACGTCAAAGCGTATAATTTTTTATGACTATCGTTATTCCCAGTCTATGATGATGATGACGTATTGGGACCGATCGCAGTGTTGCTAGTGACTAATTTCTCTGTTATCAGCAACCATCTATCATTTTTATAATTTTGAGTTTCTACATAAGATGTTATTTTCGACTAAATGTCTAGAGCCCAAATAAATAGTCGCTATCAAAAAACCATAACCCTTCTTTGGCTTTGCCGTAGTCGGGTAATAAGGTACAAATGAACAATGAGCCCCACGTACGTACCTTCCGTCCTCTCAGTAGCAACAAACATGTCTTTAGCCTTAATGAGCGCGTAGGTGTCCTCGCAGTCTTCCGTCGTGTAGGGAATGTCGTCGTGTGCCACGAAGTCTATCTTGTGCTTCTCTAGGAAATTCTCGTCGTACTCCCACGGCGCGTCCGTGACTACCTGCAAACAAGATGAGGGAACATTAAAACAAGTACAATTGTTTGAAGACAAAAAGGAAACCAAAATAAGGAGGATCTGATTTGTTCAATAAGAAGTAATTACTGGCCCATCACTGTTCTCTAAATTATACACATTTTATCAAAAAACAAACATAAAACATCACGCCTTGTTTCCCCGAAGGGTTAGGCAGAGGTGTACCTATAATACACGCACATTTCGCCAGTTATATTTAAGTCTCATGTAATAGGGGGCGAGCCTATTGCCATCTACCGTGCACAAATCAAGACTCCGGGCTGCTACTGAGAAATTCCAGATAGAAAAACCCAATAACACTTTGCCCGACCTGGGAATCGAACCCAGGACCTCATGCTCAGCAGTAGCGCTTGCGACCACTAGACCAACAAGGCAGTCCATTTTATCAAAAAACTGAAGCTTAAAGATAACACATTGATTAAGTATACATATTCAACACACAGTAATGAATGAGAGATGCCTATTTACCGTCAAATGGTTTTAGTTAACAGTGCATTAATTATTTTGTAACTGAAATGAGGACAATACTTCAGTTTTATTTTTTAATATTCATAAAGTATTTTACAGTAAGTGTATTTCTCATTCCTGTTTAGAATTATGAATGTAAGTAGTTGAAAGGCAAGAAAATATTTGTAGGCAATTTTTATTTTGTTTTTAAATCTCTGATAAGATAATCATTTATTTGCTCAAACATATGTACAATGTACAATACATACAACACAAATTGTCAGCATGAAAGAGATGTTAAATATAGAAATAAAACCAGATCATCACGTTTGCCTTAAACAGTGGCATAAAAATATTAATAAAATAAAGTATAATGTCACTCCGAGTCTAATTATTTATTTTATTTTTTTCTATCTAATCTACTGTTCTAGGCCAGGGTCGTACTAAGAGCATGCTCTGGTACACTGACTGGGCCGGATGGCCTGAATCCCGCCCGTGAACAGAGAACAAGTTACATAAATGTATGTCAGCATTCTTTTTACTGTCCCTGATGGGGCACTGAGCTCTGACTACCCGAAGTCCAGAAGGCCCTGACCTTAATGGTGTTGATAGACCGTTATTATTATTATTCAATTCAACATTATAGCCACTTCTGAATGTCACAATTAACAAAAAAATAGAATCGATTCTAGTTGCCCCTTCCAAAAGGTAGTTTCGTATGGAGAAGAATGGGCAAGAAACTCCGCCGTTACTCTTATACATATGTATGTGAAGACGATGCACCTAGAATAAAATTACTATACCACAATAGGTAAAAAATAAATACAATTATAGCAATGACAGGTAAATTAATTATATGATAGATACATGGTGCTTAGGTACATATTTACAAATATTGTAAAAGTAGACGATTTTCAAAAAAAAAATTAATAATTTGATTTTGTCTAGATTGTCTATTATATTTTATTTATAGTTTAATATTATTCAATAACAAGATATTTTATGGAAATTAAATTTAAGTTTTAAATTCATTTTATGTGAAGTACACCTCTGTCCAACTCTTCGGGGAAACAAGGCGTGAAGTTATGTTTAGGTATGTGAAGTAAAATGAAATGAAAAAATGTCGAAGGAGATTTAAATAATATGGCGTGTTGGGTGTCAAAGTTCACCTTATTTGCATTTACGGAAGTTATTCGAACCCATCTAAATTGCCCGCCATTGTCTAGCAGTCTTGTGTCTTGTATTTGTGTAATGTTTACTCATGGAGTTATTAAAAAGTAGTTATAAAGTTGCTGTGACGCAAGGAACTGGAAAATTAATAGATCGGCTTCAAGTTTTGATTATAGCTGACAGACAGCCTTTAAAAAACTAGAATATGTAAAGTTTTTACTAATGCTAAATAGAGACAAGCTTGGTGCCCCAAAAAAAGTGAAGCTAAATTAAAATTATGTGAATAGCACATAGATTTAGTATGAATACATGTTCCACACACAGTAATGAATGAGAGACGCCTTTACTGTCAAATGCTGTTCAACTTCAGTTTTTTTTTTATATTCATAAAGTATTTTACAGTAAGATTATTAGGTGTATTTCTCATTTCTGTTTAGGAATATGAATGTAAGCATTTGAAAGGCAAATAAATATTTGAATGCAAACCGTGACGGTGAAAGAACGTAATAACTTAACATATATAAATGCATATATATATATATGCATATTCATTCTAGAGGACGCATATCCTTAAAGGCGAACAAAAGAACTAAATAATTCCAAATCAGTTTCAAAAAACAGCCTATAAAAGTAATATGATATTTTCTTTGACGTCAGTAACTTGGAATACACTCGCCATCACTGCGCGGGTCAAATTGTTCTTTATTGAACGTGATTGGGGCTCAAATTATCATAATAAATCTTTATTTTTTTTATTTCTCCGCTCAGGCCATAACAAGTATTACTCGGAAGAAAAAAAAAACAGGTTCTTTTTAAATTATGTTGGCTTTAGGGAGCCGAAACATGAAACTATACGTACAGGCATTACGTAGGTAGGTATGCAAATGTTGATTTATATTATTCCTTATTTCATCATGTTGGAATATTGTTATGTAGGTAAGTATCAGGTCTAACATGCATAGCAGTGATGACCTTGACGTTTGCCATTTTCAACCGGTTGTTAAACTTTACAATGTGCACAGAGGAAAAGCTCCTCTTTAACAAAAATATATCTGTGAGAAATTAAGATTATACGGTCTGGCAGTGTTCACTGGCGGAAATCATCTTTAAACAGCGAATAACTAACAGACATTGCAAAACCCGCATCTTATTATTATTTATTTAGCTTTAAGGTTCAGTCTAACAGCAAGTCTGAGGGGCAATTCCTGTCATTTTAAGAACGTTCACAGTCTGATCAGTCTCAATATACCTCTAATTCTCTACATTTTTGACATTTCATTGTCGCTGAGATGAGATTGCGACTAGATTTTGAACGTTTTTAGTCACGGGAATTGGGCTTCTGGTATCTTATTTTAGCGCAAGCGCATATCCGACACAACCCGTGCAGATAATTTTAGACAGTCGTATGACATAATAGATGTGTTCTTGCAGTAACAAAAAATCGTTTTCAGCTTGAGATTTTCCGTGTATACTTCATAGTTTTTTCCCCCATTCAGTTGCACAATAGAGCTCTTTGACCCAGCATCATAACTGTTAGTAGATGTGACTTAGAGGTCAAATATAACTGACGCAGTCAAATTAACCGTATCAATCTCACCCGTTAGGAGAAACGTGTTAATAATTAATTATCTCTGTCTCTGTCATCTCTGACCTAGACTAGAGTCAAGAGCAAACCTATCTTAAATAAAAAAACTAAAATCTTAATAATATTATATTTTTGCCAAGCAAACTTGGACTTTACGGTCACGGTACCTATTATTACCAAGTATTGTATTGTGTAAGCAAATTAAAGTATCAATCGTACGATCATTCTTAGAACAGAGTTGAGGACGTTAGGTCAAAGATATAACTGACAGCAATGATGATTAATGACATTGATTTCATTGTTTTTAGTCCAAGCGCCACCATTCATACACGTGCATCAAAGAATTGATACTTGAGATTGAGTACAATTCTCTTTTATTTACCCACATCTTTCTTACTAACTTTTTGTGTACGACCCTTTTGTCTAGATTGCTATCATTTAAAAGTTTTTTTTATTTAGGTATATGATGTTTATTTCATCCGGCGTTTCATATATTTAATTTTGCTATGGGAAGTCTCTATATGAGGAAGCACAAGCGCATACATACCGGGATATGAAGTGAATAGTGAATCACAAATAACAATTACCTCATCGACGTATCTGCAATGCCTGACAGCCTCATACCTCTCGTCCTCTGTCATTACTGTGCGACCCTTGCGACTGTGTGTGAGATTGTCGCTACATACTGGAAAACAACAAATAAATCCATATTAGTCATCTAGCTAGACATATAGGCCTACAATTACGTGTGTTATGTCATCAACATTAATTCGAGTTATTATCTCGTGTCTTAAAAAAATCCCTAATGTTTTCCTTCCTGATAATAAAATTGATTTACACATTTCAAGTGTAGTTTTTTTGTAAGGTCAGCGGTTCTCAACACGCGGCCTGTGGGTTCTTTCCGTGCGGCCTGCTGACTTAAATCTCTGCAGATATTTCGGCACGAAAGTTGTAGTAGGTGGTGTAGGTACGGGTAGGGAAAATTATAAAGTGCAATGTTGCACGGACTACAACAACTAGATATTCCAAAACAGCAATCTTTTTAGAGCCAATGGCCAAAAAATTAAAGAGGTTAAGGTTGTGAATGACAGTCCGATTTCCAAAATATTGCACGAGCCAGTGCCAGTGGCCGCTTTCAAGGACGACGTAGAATTGATTACACTAATCCATTTATCAGTAATTCTAATTAAACATGAAAGGCTATTCTTAATAATACCTACAGTATTATCGCTAAATGCTAATTAGTTTTAGGGACTGGGGCATTTCATTTGTTATCAGAATCGCATTGTTTACTCTTTACAAGTGCGTAATAATTGATTGGTCATGTATCGTACGACAAATCGACCAATAGAATCGTTTTATTTTTATCTTAATTGTGGAACCACGCGGCAATTTGCCAGGTAGGCCGCACACTGCACGGTGCCTTGTTTACATTAAAAATAAGACTGGCACTCGCGATTTATTGCCAGATTGTATAATAGTTATCTCAATTACATTATGCCGCATTGTCAAACTTTTCCCTAAAGCAGGTAGTTACTTCATTGCGTGTGGTATCCAAAATAGTACGATGATTGTTTTGTTCCAAGCAACATTGATATTTGAATTAGGGTGAATGATCGCCTTATCGATCTATTGTATCCGGGTACTTTGCTAATGGCTATTTAATTTTAAGAATATAAGTCCAAGGGCACTCTATTTGTAGCAGTATGTACTGCGAACATAAAGCTACCATTAAATTTAAATCGGAACTTGGTCAGGCGGTTACGGTAACGTAACAATTATTTATTTAAAATTGTTTGTCGTTAATAATTTGTAGCTTGTGGGCCGGTGGCACATGAGCTACTCATATGCCGATGGCGTGACGATGCCGATGTTTACGTGTACTTGTCGTTCATACTCGCGTTGAAATTTTTCCCAAGTAAATAATTGGTTACTCAACTCGAAACTGTTACCCCGTTGTTAGTTCCTATTAATCTTGCACGATTGATTTATTTAAAGATACGTTACGTAGCTCGTAGCTAGAAAAACATCGTTCAATGGGCGCTATCATTAAAGTGACATTACACATCGCAGACCGGAGTCATACGACGAGGACTCAATGAGTCAGACTTGAATGTGTTGATGCAATAAGTACAATGGGCCAGGCGGAATATGATAAGTATGCACTCACCACCAACAATGAGGTAGACATTGGGGAAGACTGTCTTAGCCTGTTGCAGTTGCCGTGCGTGTCCTTGGTGGAACATGTCGTAGATGCCGTCTGAGTAGACGCGCACCTTGCGGTGTGCTGTGCCCGCCACGGCTGCTGCGCGGGGTATGCGGCCATAGTGACATTTTTCCCGTTCCGTTATTGCATCTGGGTCTGTACTGAATGGCGCCGCTTGCCTTAGTGACTGTAACAAAAGAAGAAAAGAAAAAAGTTTAATTACCGTTGAATTTCAAGTGGTAGCTAAAAATTACGATAAACTCCTATGAGGTGAATGTGTTAAAGAACCAAGTTGTAGGTACGATTGCCGCCCACATAAAACACAATACAGCGAATGCAAATAAATTGCGAGACTCGATCAACAATAATTTAATGGGGGCTGCATTAATATTAACCATTGTATTCAATACTGCATGTCAGAATGTTCGAAGTCACCTACACTAATTGAGATAAATGAATGTAAGGTCGCAGAAATTAATTAACTTTCCTATTCAATATCGGCACCCTAATTGCGTAACACACTAATACACTATCAATCACAATCTGAATGATTTTGAAGCATTTTGCTAATCCATTGCTCCATATGTTCGAAAATGTTGTTGAACTGTCAAAATGAAACCGATTCCTACTGTGTGTGACGCAATTAGGATGCAGATAAGTATGATTGTAATGATACAAATGATATTTATGAGCCGAAAATATGATTAGGATAGATAGAAAATGATAGTATTCAATTGAGATCTTATTTCTCAGTCCTTATAAAATAATTAATGATGACTGAAACAAGTTGAGTAAACCAGATAACGCTGTATTGTTCAGGCGTCAAGGTTCAAACGGTGCTCGATGTCAGCCGTTAATGATAATGATGTGGCGTGATGTGACGTCGAGCTAGTGCCGATAGATTAACCGCAACGATTCTTGGTTTGTTATCTAAACGTGTATGAGTGAGTCCGTGCCTCTAACAACGGAAATATTTCTACAAATGCCACTTGATTACTTTGATGATATGATATTAATTTTATGCTTAGTTCAGTCAGAATTCATGGGAAACCGCAGTGCTAGCGACAATTTATTGACTCTATTGGTTGTTCATCATCATATTGGTAAGTGGGTATACACTAATACATTTTCTTAATGTTAAAGTATTAACTGTTTAAGTATAAGAAGTTGCAGCCAGATGGCTGTAATGCATTGGATAATAAGCCCGATTGAACAATACACTCAGGCGATAAAACAATGCTTGTTATATTTTATTACATTTTTATTGAAGTAGGTCCTTGAGACGCAAGTAAGTCATTACTCCACGTAATCCCGAGCATACATTGTGTAAAACAATATTATTTGTCATCTACAAATAATATTGTTTTACACTCAAGAAGACTTTCTACATGCGGAAACATTACGAGGAAAGACCAACATGTATGGCGTTTTCAGCTTAAGCTAACGACTCCAATCGACATGCGACATGACAATTCGAAAATACCCGTACTAAAACTCTGAAAGCTTTTTACCAAACTTTACATAACTTTGAGACAATGAAGTAAACGCAACGAAACGTTGCGATGTTGCATGTACCTGTCTCCAATTTCTTTAAATAAATATTTCAAAATTTCTGTCTATACAGCACCGTGTTGCAGAATGCGGTCAATTATTTTTGCATAGTGCTTATCCGGCATTACACTTCAATTAAAACTCTTAACAATTATGTGATCATCAATAACAAAACTTTTACTTAATATGTCGTGACGAGACACAGTAATCGCGTCGTTCAAGTTAGACGTTAATTCGGGTCACATAACTATTTAAACAGACTGTATAAACATTGCACAATGGACCATTTATAGTGGGGCACATCGCTATTTTTTCTATGTTATAAATTCTATATAAGCATAAAGCTGGCCTTAAGTTCTTTCTTCTTAAATTCAATTTAAATTATTTATAGTTATTTACGTTGATAAGCAGACAAATTTTTCGAACATAGCGAATATGATGCAACGGATTCGTGTTATGTTTCAAAATCATTGAGATTGTGATTGATAGTGTGTTACGCAATTAGGGTTCAGGCCGCATACGGGCCGCACATGATGAGTTGATGACACACCTGTCACAATACGGCCCGTTGTCTTAATTTCGTCGTGTGTGCGGCCCGTTCTATTTAGCCGTTTAGTACCACCGTCCGAAAGATTATTAAACATTTAATCGTACTCGTAACGTATTCTGCTAATATGGAATTGTTACAGGAAGCTTCAGTTCCGCCTGTGGTTAGATAATTTAATATTTTATTAAACCAGTTTATTTGATGATTATTATGTAAAGTTTCAACTATATTATGAATTTATGATATTCATGCTAAGCCAGTCCAAACAGGCTTTTGCTTTTTTTAATTGGAAATTGCTAAGTAAAGGCATTTTAAATTAAGTTTTTAATAATAAAATAGTAGCAAAGTCAAAAGTGTACATTAAATATTATTGAAAAAAAAAAACTAATTGCTACGAGGTCTAAGAACGATTTTAATGCGAAAATATAGTTTTTTATAATTTTTGTCTGTTTATCTGAACGTATGCTCCAGCATCACGCAAATACTACCAGATAGATTTTGTTCAAATTTTGCATAGATATTCCTTATATACAAGGTGGAACAGGACGATTGACATTCCTTTAAATCACGCAAAGAAAATCATGTTGTTTACCCGTATACAAAAAATCAATCCAATCCAATGAATACTTTAGCCACAGGAAATTATTTTTAATTTTCTTATTTTTCAACATGATGTAGATCCGAGTCCGTAATAATAGGTAAACATTGCCGCCGCCGCGCCCCGCACCCCGCATTGCACAGTTGGTCAGTGACTTTCGTAGATAAAGCGTGTTTACTTTTTATGCAGTTGATTCTGCTATTTATTTTGTTTGAAAACTGCAATTTTTTAATTTTCCATTAACTACTAATCTTCGTGTTTTAAAATGTTTCGATGGACTAGTACTGTGCTCGTTTTAATTTAATGTCTAACGTCCAGATCCACATTGTATAAGTCTGGTCAGTCTTACTGTAGGCTATAGGTAAATTATAACGCTATTTGCTATGGGGGAATGATTTGTAAAAAGACCAGGCTGCTGAGACCATAACTACAAACATAGTACCTATACAGGGAAGTTTTATAAAAATGTGGCTGTTATTTTAGTATATTTATTTATTTATCTATTTTTTATATTGTGTTGTACTAAAACTTCCAAGCAAACGAAATCGCGGGCAGAAGCTAGTTTTAGAAAATGTAGAAAAGTTTGCTGGATTTGAGAGGAGTTGGCGAAGTCTATATGTAAAGGACGAAGTATATGTATATGTAAATAGATGGAACAAGAACTCCTGAACAAGAAATGCCACTCCCAATGAAAGACAAACGAAAGTCAGGCCACATTTGATGCATACGTTAGCAGGCAACACTGGGAACCAAGCTAAGTTCGTTTAGCTTCGCTCATGTAGCTACCGCGTCTTACTTCGGTTCATAATTCGCCGTAAGAACCGAAGAATGCAAACACGCGAAGCTGAAAGAACTTAGCTTCGTTCCCAGTGTGGCCTGCTCTGTTGGCCGAGAAAGATCAGCCGATCTATTCTGTAAACATCACACCGTGAGCACTTAGGTGAAGTGAGTTTGAAGTGAGCTCAATTCCTAGTAGAGTAGTTTAGTAAGGTGGGATCTTTACAGAATAGCACCACAGTTCAATCCAATACTCATGTATAAGATTACACAATGTACCTATTTTTAATGTGTAAAAAAAAAATAACAATTTACGTGGCAGATAACGCTGTAATCATCACACTTGGCCAAAATTACTGGCCTGATCGATTGGCCACTACACAATTAATAAATATTTATCTATTTAAAAAAAATAATCAGAACACTATCTAAAATTAATAACATTTATATCATCAGCTGATGTGTCTACATGCATATCTACGTAATAATTTTAAAATAATCTATAAATTAGGTATCGCTTGAGATAGCGAATTTCTGCCTCAATGTAAGTTCATAAGGAGTAAATTCATTTGCACTCAATGTCACATGTGGAGGTGAAAAGATGACAGCTTGTTTATGTAAATAATGGCGTTTGATAACAGTATTACAGCAGTTATTATCAACACTTAATTTAATTCAGGCTAGACTATCCTGTGTACAACTTGTACATAATTAAGTTAAGAGTACGCTGTTGCGGTATGGAATCCCTTCTATAATAAATACTCAGACGCGATTGAAAAAGTTCAGAGTAAGTTTTGAAAGCCATGCATTTCCGTTGTTTTCATACTTATGCATCTTATAGTGATCTTCTGAATAGGTATAAGCTACATAATCTTAAAGCCAGACGTATTATTTTAGAGACAATGTTTTTGTTCGATTTATGTAATAACGCATGTGATTGTATAGATATTACGAATAGGATTAGCTACGTAGTACCTAGAACAACCATAAGTCGTGGGGTGCGCGCACGACCTCTATTTGCCGTTTCTTCTAGTCGTACGAACGCAGGCTTACGAGCACCCCTACGTCGCCTTACTGGTCAATATAATAACATCTTTAATAATATTGACATCTTCGCTTTTCCAACCAGTAAATTTAGGGGCCTTGTTTGGCAAACTGTTTTGGATATTACTCCATAAAATATAACTCTTAGACTGTATTTTTATAATTTCTTGTTTTTATTTTTATTGCATGCCTTTTTAATTTTATCATTAACACATGTACTTTTATTACATTTATCAAATTGTGTATTTGTTCTTATAATATGTGGAAAATGTCGTGGGTTTACGTGGGTGGTTTGGGTTTATTTACTCACTCTTTAACTCAATTTTTGTGTAAAACTATAATGTGTAACTGTTTATTTTCCCAAATAAATAAAATAAAATAAAAAATAAAAAATTTAATAATTCCATATTAGGATTTTTTTCTGTTATATTATAACATATAAACCTAGCTATTACTTCAAATTTTCAGGATAAAAACAGTTTAGGGAAAACTTAATAAAATAATAATCGATAGGATAGTTAATCATAAATATTATGTACAACCAGTTACTCGGGATAACACACACACACAGTCATTGTATAATTATTATTACCTGCTGAAACTGTCACTCGTATTGTTCGAATAATTGCAGTTAATTAACTTTGTAATAGGCCTGCTTACTTCATTACAATAATAATTTAATGAGTCAAGCACATACCATTTATAATCTATTCCACAAATAAATTGATGATTAATGTTATAAGGCAATAATTTGACGACCTTGCATACCGGGCGAGTCTATGAGGAAATAGCTACAATTGCTACAAATCGATATTCTTTAATAATTCCTAAGAACAGTTGTCCGATAACTGAACACGCAGAAACTCGTAATTTTAAAGATTCTTTTATCAAGCGTTTTAAATTTTTAATTAGTCATTTACTTACTCACATTGCCAATTTTAATTTCCTATTAATTAAAATTATCATAAAATGAATAGTAATTTCAATAGACATCTTACGGTGGTCCCTAAAGTCCAATTTGAGCAAGATGCAATAATTTTTGAAGAGTTTTAAACGATTCCATGTTTTCACATGGAATTATGGAAAGCATTAGGGAATACTTTATTTTATAGGCACGAGTCATCATCATCACTCATAATCAGTGATAGGAATAGGTACTGCTAATTTCCCTAAACTTCGAGGAAGGAAGTAACATAGAGTGGATAATACCTCCTCTAAAATCCTGGAATAATTTTAATGACGTTTAAATCACGGGCCCATTGTGCCATTTTACCCTGTGTAAAATTTCTACATTTATGTCGGTAATTTTTATGGTGTACAATAAAGAATATTCTATTCTATTCTATTCACGGTATTTAAAAACCACGAATTATTTATTGGACTTTATTTATAGATAGATAGAATACTCTTTACCATGTACACCATACAACTTACAGATATAAATGTGTTGGTGTGTGTGTGTAACCCTAAAAAATGTTATGATTTTTCAAATCAATAATTTGTAACTACAAATAAAGTCCAATAAATAATTCGTGGTTTTTAAATCCCGGGTTTTTCACGTCATTAAAATTATTCCGGGATTTTAGAGGAGGTATTTTATCCACTCTATGTTACTTCCTTCCTCGAAGTTTAGGGAAATTAGCACTACCTATTCCTATCACAGCAATAATAAAATCATAAATATGAAATGTATTTAAAATACCTTCTAATTATCTGTAAATAACTCTTGCGTCATCATGACCACAACACTGCACGTCATAAATTAAATAGTTTAAATATAATTAAATTACAAATGTCATCAACAGTAATTTTGTGATTATTTTGTGAAAATACTAAGTCGTAGATAGCATATTAGTCGAACAATCGGAAGATTCCTCTGAATGAGCCGGATACGCGAAGATATGAAATTAAGGAATAATAAAACCGCTGATAGCCCAACCACTGGCTGGGTCACTAATGTTGAAATTATTCAAAATTTTAATATATTTTAACTGTACCAAATAATTGCACAGGCCTGCAAATTTAGGATCATGACGTCCTCTCTAGAATATGACAACTGATTCTGGGGTATTTTGATGCGCTGATTATGCGCAAATATGAACTCAGTTTGTTTCTATAACCTCTGGATTTTTCAGAAAAGCTACAGAAAATCGGGAAAAACACGCTTTTACTCAGAAAAAATAAATGATATAAAAAAGTGCCTACTTTCTAACTTTGAAAACTATTAAAATATAGATAGTTACAAAACATCGTAAAGCTAAAATACATATCAATTTTCTTTGTGGAACATAACAACATCACGCCTTATCTCCCCGAAGGGTTGGGCAGAGGTGTACCTACAGTACACCTACTCTCTCGGCTCTCTCTGTTCTTTATGGAATCTGGTCTATTTTTCCCCAAAGCTTCTGTTATGAGATTTTATCTTTTTCCGTTTTGGATCGTCGCGCTTCAGTAGCCAACTAGTCCGCCATCATGATGGAATTCCATCGTCCTTGATACCACTATCTTCAAGTTCTTTCAAATCTTGGAGAAATCTTTCGCCTTGTACTTCGCTAACGGCTCCCAGATTTTCTGGATGTATTCAATTTAATGGTATTCAAGGTTTATCCTGGTTCGTATTCGTTGGATCGTATGTCCAAAATAACTGTTGTAAGCATTCTTCACAGTCTAATTTTATTTCGTTGTTTTATCACCATAAATTTCCCGCAAATATTAGGTCCTTACATATAAAATTAGCGTTTTGTCGTACTGACCACTTTGATCTGAAATATTTCCTCTTTGGTTAAGAATTCCAAATTCAAATTTATACGTTCATTTAGCTGGTACCTACATTTGAGTTTTGAAAACAGTCATTCATTTGTTTTTTCCTCATTATTTTTTTCTTTGGCGTCGCTTATTACCGCACAATGGAAAACATGAAATATCGGTATATTTACGAGTACGAGTTCTACCGTGGCACCAGTGCTGCAGAAACAGCTCGAAGGATTAATGATGTGTACGGCGCTGGTGTCGCAAAAGAAAGCACGGTACGTTTTTGGTTTCAACGTTTTCGTTCTGGAAATTTCAAGCTTCAGAACCAACCCCGTGGACGGCTGGAGACCAAAGTGGAAAATGAAGAATTAAAGGCTATTGCGGAAGCGGATCCATCACAAAGCACTTCAGAGATAGCTGCAGGCTTCGGGGTAAGTGATAAAACTGTATTAATCCACTTGAAGCAAATCGGGAAAGTAAAAAAACTTGAACGATGGGTACCTCATGAATTGTGTGAATCGAACTTGCAAACACGCGTCGACTGCTGTGATACTTTGCTCAACCGACACAATAATGAAGGGATTTTAAATCGAATCATTACTTGTGATGAAAAGTGGATACTGTACAATAATCGGAAGCGCTCGTCGTAATGGCTGAACCCTGGAGACCTAGCCAAATCCTGCCCAAAACGAAAATTGACTCAGAAAAAGTTACTTGTGAGTGTTTGGTGGACTAGCGCCGGTGTCGTTCACTACAGCTTTCTAAATTCTGGCCAAACGATTACGGCAGATATCTATTGTCAGCAACTGCAAACTATGAAGGAAGAACTAGCTGCTAAACAACCAAAATTGTTCAATCGCTCTAGGCCCCTGCTGCTTCACGACAACGCAAGACCACACACTGCACAACAAACAACCACTAAGTTAGATGAGCTACAATAGGAATGTCTGCGACATACACCGTACTCCCCGGACCTTGCTCCAAAAGATTACCATTTTCTCCGAAATTTGGACAACTTCTTACAAGGAAAAAAATTCAACTCTGATGCGGCAGTCCAAACCGCCTTCAAAGAGTTTATTGATTCTCGCCCCCGTGGTTTTTTTAGTAAAGGGATCAATGAACTACCTATGAGATGGCAAAAGTGCATAGATAACAACGGTGCATACTGTGATTAATTAAATATATTTTAGAAAAAAAGAAATTACTTTATATTCCTCCCGTACGAAACGCCAATTTCATATGTAAGGACCTAATATAACGAAAACAATCTGGAGAATTTAAACAACTTTTAAAGACGACATTTTAAAGTTTACGTTGCAAGATGCGTACATCAACTGTTAATTTTCTAAATCATACGTAAGTACATAACTTATTGCTCACTTTCATTTTACCGTCTTCTAGTAATATTCACAACAATAAGGTAATTTCACCTCATCATCATGTATTGATAGGCTCACTACTAAATGAGGCTAAAAGACCCGTTTTCGACGTGGTAAAGGCGTATTTATACTTATTATGTAGTAATTAGCAAATTACGGAATATAATTAATTTGTTTGTCTCATCAGAGTAATAAAATGCATAAAAATTAAGCTGACTAACTAAACCTAAACTAAACTAATTAAATAAAATTTTATAGGTTTCCAAATGTAGGCGCCCAGGTAATTTCAAATTTAATGTTAAATATTTAATATCCAATAATCCTGACGTGATGGATATTTTTTTTCTCGGAATCAGCACATCAAAAAAACTATAATATAAGTTATTCAGATCCTAGAGAGGAAAACCATTGTAGGCCTGTTAGAAATATTATGTAGGTACTAGCACTTCCCGCGCGACTTCGTCCGCATGGATTTCGTACTTAGTACCTACCCCGTTAGGGGCAGATTTTCAAAAAACCCTGATACACGTTGTTCTTTATTTTCGGTCTAAGTATATATTGAGTTTCAAGTTAATCGAACCGCGATTTAAAATTTTCCCATACAAACTTTGACACCCCCCAATCCCCCTTTAGGGGGTAGTTTAGAAAAACAAAAATTGACAAACTTCCCAATTTACTTAGATAAGTATTCGTGTTAAGTTTCAAGTTTAATGATTCAAGAAATAAGATTTTTAATACAAACAATATCCACCTTTTTACCCCCTTAAAGGTCGAATTTCCAAAAAGCCTTCCTTAGTGGATGCTTACAACATAAAAGGCATCAACTGCCAAAATTTCAAGTTTGTAGCCCCAGCTGTTCAGGCTCTGCGTTGATGAAGTCGGGACATGTAAATGTATAGAATACTTAGTTAGATTAAGTTCCTGACTCCTAAACTTATTAATTGATACTTAAACTAGAAAATATAGAAGTTATAAAAATATAACATTTACTGTGAACATTGCTTTTGACTACCTAGGCAATCGTTCAGTGTCCTACTGGATATCTTCTTTCCACATAATTATGGAGGTGCCTTCCATAACTAACAACCTGTTACTCGATACGAGAATATTCTGTAAGTTTAGACCTCTATAAGTACAGTCATAGAAAGTCAGTGAAGTATGAAAACTTCTATCTATTGTATAATGTTCTAGAATTCAATGGCAGCCGCAGCGGTTACAGTTTAGGCAGCACCGTATTTAGCTCAAACCTCCGTTTGGGACACCACGCGAAGTGATTCATCCATTTTGGCATTCAGGCGACGACTACTTAGCGATACAATGATGATTGACTTTATGGAAGTCAGGAATGCGTTGACGTAGGTTTTTGATTAGAGACCTCCATCTGAGAGGCAGAATATGGCGTAACTGCTAGAAAATAGTGCGGAAGGACAGCACCCTAATTGCGTAACACACGATCAATCACAATCTGAATGATTTTGAAGCATATTGCTAATCCATTGCTTCATATGTTCGAAAAATCTGTCTGCTCAACAACGTAAATAACGCCATGAATGTCGTTGAACTGTCAAAATGAAACCGATTCCTACAGTGTGTTCCGCAATTTCCCCGCTGAATGCGGGACGCACAAGAACATGAAAAATTGCAAGCTCGAAGGAGGCTTCTGCTAGAGAAGAGGTACCTTACTTTATGATTAGAATTATTGAAGCATTTTAAATCCTGTAGTTATTTGATGTCCTACGGTAATTTACATATTACATGAATTACGTGTATCTATCCACAAGGAAAAAGAGTGTATCTATTAGTCAGTGAGGATAACGTAAAGGTAGATGGTATGAGAGCTCGGAGCAAACTACACATCACCACTAATAAACAATATTAGAAGAAGCGTAGAAGCAATAGAAGCGTTTATATAAAAAAGTAATGAATTGGAATTGCTTCTGATTCCTGACTGAAGTATTCTCAAACATTACTTAAGGGGTCCCCGAAAAATCAATTGCAATTGATCAATTGCCATCAATTTCTATTGTAGTAATATTGTCAATCACTTCAATTGCATCTGGTAGACGACCAATTTGCGCATCAATGTGTATTAATCACGTAAAAAATTATAGTTGCAATTGATCGTGAGGACGCCACTATAACAGGCCGCAAAGTTAATTATATACCATTCATAATGAACATTGGAAGCATAGGCACTGCAGTCACGCTATATAATTCTGAGCCTTACTTAGGAAAAAATACTGTTATGTCATTCGATAACCTTGCCTTAAACTAGAAGCTTTATGTTTCTCACGATTCACGACGAGACGTTTCGGAAAATATACAACGTACTCGAAAAATTACCAATTAATTAATATTTTATATAGAACATACAAAGACATAACACTAAGCCAAGATTGTTGATAAACTAAGTCTTAGCTATAAACTTGACCAAGATGTGAAAGCCGCTTTGGCCTAAGTATTTAGAACAAATCCAAGTAATTTACCAGCGATATATCAGACATTTGCTGTGAGAAATGTTACCGTTCCGTTGCGAATACCGTGGTTGGAGGAGAATGCTGTCTGATTGACGTCAAAAGATGTCGTAACCTTCAGCATAAACGACAACCGAAAACAAAGGTGTTTTACGCGTCACAAACTCAAGGTTTCACGAGAATAGTAGTTGCAAGATGCACTAAGCCCAAAATAAACGAAGAACTTCGACATCCACATCCCGTGACATCGAACTTGAACCTGGTTATTTTGAGCGTTAAGAAATCGACTGCATACTTAATCGAATCACAACACTTGGAAAACAACAACCTCGGTCAGCAAGGCAACAACCTGTTCTAAAGACATTCAACATAATGTAACTCGGTTTATAGTACGTGCACCCAACTTAGCATGTCAGCAACTACAAGGCACGCGGCGAATGCTCTCGAAAATACCAATAACTTAACTTGGCACTTTTGTTGTTCATTTAAATGAGTATTCAACGATTTACGTCACGCTGGTTCATGCAAATCATCATTGTGGGCAAATATTACTTTATTTTCAGTGAAACATTCGCCTACGAGGAGATAACTAATCTCAATGATGTTATTTGCAGTTGAAATGTTGAAAATGTTTGTTTAGCTGGTGGTGAGTGACGCAGCTGAACTATACTTAAGTCTTCACGTGAATGTTGATTTGGAGCCTAAAGTTGGGAATTATTCCTAGAAGATAACATCACGCCTTGTTTTATTCCTAAAACTGTTTTCTAAAACCAGATAACGATGTTCCGTATTAAAGGCTAGTCAATAATCGCTCAACATCAAAACACCAGCGTTATCCTACGTAAATGTATAATTGTGTATCAATGATGTATTCAACTACTATAGTTACAGTTGTAAGTTAACAGCAATGTCCCATAAATATAGGTTACATCACAATCATGGTCGTTATATTTACTAAACGCCACTAGATGGTCTGGTGCGTCAGATATATTACTGTTACATTTATTTTATTATCGCATCCTTCGCTTTAATACAGTCTGCTTAGAGTCTAGTATCTTTTTCTTTCATAAATCTCTTCCAGCTGTGATCTCAGTTTTCGGTACCTTCCTTCCATTTATGCTTAGTTTTCTTTTCGCTGCATAAATATGAATGAAAGCAATCATCTTTTCTCAGGTATGTTCCTTTCTTCCAGGCATCCAAATTCTTACTTATGTATGTATTTGCTCATAGCATGCTCCGTATTCCTCTGCATAACTTCTCTATACTTGGCCACCGATTGCTATTTGACTTATCCGTCACCGGTGTTACTTTCAAATTTCCGCTGACTTATTTATTCCAAATCCCTTCCATTCTCTTACTGGTTTATAATTATCTAAACTTTTGTCAGGTATATAGCTTAAATTTTAATCAACTTCGTGGAATTAAGGACTGCTTTAAGTCTTCCGATTGGGAGTGATGTACGACTGAGATCTTTCTAACCAACTTAACCCCAGGAATGCCAAGGAAAAGCTACAGAAATGAATATATAAGACTGACCTAGGCTCTGGGTACATTTTACTTGTGGTTCAATTGCTCGTCCTCAAGTTATAAGAAGTTGCATACTAATTACCCTTCACCTTGTCAAAAAATTTTAATCTCTGTCTTGAAGCTGAATTTAGAAAGTGTAATAAAAGCCTCGGTTTTTGAAGAAAGAATGCGTGACCGTCCGGATGGCGGGACCAAACAAGATATGTAGTACATGAGACCATTTGCACTGTTTAATACCTATTTGCTACTATTTACTACCTATAATGAAATATTTGCTACCTTTGCGTTAAGAAATATATCAAAGAAATAAAGTGGCCAGCCATTCTGACACGTCAGGTTGGCTGACCACTTTCAAGATCTCATAGTTTTAGCGTTGTATTAACCGCGTGGTTAATGTAAATATTTACTGCCTGTTTGCTACCTTAACATATACAGCCTTGGCCAAAAGTATTGAGCACCCATGATATCTTTCAGTTTTATGCGGAGTATCAAATAGAAATAAAACAAAACGTTTTATATGGGTTTATTTTACTATTTATTAATAGAAAATTAATATTTTGTGGGTCCACCCTTTGCCTTAATTACGGCAGAAATTCTTTTTGGTAAAGAGTTAACAAGTTTTTTACAGTCGTCAACAGTAATCGAGTTCCATTCTAGGCGCAGGCAGCGTTTTAAATCTTCTTTGTTGTTAATTGTGTGGCGCCTAACCCTGCGCTTTAATAAACCCCATAAATGTTCTATGGGGTTCAGATCTGGAGACTGAGCTGGCCAGTCAAGCAGTTCCGTGTTATTTTCCCGAAACCATCTCATAGTGCGTGCAGATTTGTGGCATGGCGCGTTATCCTGCTGGAATTTGACACCATCCATATTCGTGTCGCTAAAAAGTTTCGTGAATGAAGGCAGTAATGCAGTTTCTAGTACATTTATGTACTTAGTAGAGTCCATGCGACCCTCACACACGAACAATTCGCCAACTCCAGAATCGGTCATGCAACCCCAGACCATTATGCTGCCTCCACCGTGTTTAACGGTTGGGATCACACACTCTGGCTTAAATTCTTCGCCCACACGGCGACGCACAAAGGTCACACCAGGTGTACCAAAAATCTGCAATAAAGAGAAAAATATTATTGAGTTCCGTAAAACTAAAATAAATTCAATTATGCGTTTGGTTTTTAAAACATTTTATAAAATTGTATCAGGGCATTAAATTGACTTACTCACCTCAAAGTTTGATTCGTCTGACCAAACAACATTTGACCAATCTTCAGCGGTGAAAGTTCGGTGTTTTAAAGCCCATTTCAATCGAGCTTTTTTGTTGTTATCGGAGAGCCATGGCTTCTTCCTAGCTTTACAGCCTTTCAGACCAGCTTCTTGAAGTCTTCTGCGAGTAGTTCGAGCAGAAATTGGCTTCTTAATTTGTTCCGACAACTCAACAGCGAGCTCTGAAGATGTTTTTTTCCTATTTCTTAACGACTCTCTCAGTAACTGACGATCTTGACGGTCTGTGGTGATGCGTTTGCGCCCGGTTCTCGGTCTATTTTCATGTGATCCGGTAGTAGAGAATCGCTGAATAGCATATTGCACGGATCGGCGCGAACATTTCACAGTTTTAGAAATCTCTACTTGTGATTTCCCTTGCTCATACAGAAGCTGTATCTGCACACGTTTTTCTAAAGAAAGTTCGTTTTGTTTTGGCATATTGCAACGATAACACTTAAAACTTCTGAAATAAAATACAAAAGGCGCACTAGATCACTGGATGTGTTCACAACGAGCGATGGTAGCGAACTGATAAATAAATACAAAAATTGTAAAAAACACATTTTATTGCACCCAGGTGTTTTATTGCTAGCTGTGCGGCGTGGGTCATTGTTTAAACCTTTGTAGATGGCCGACAAAAGAATTCTTCAACAATAGATTTGGTTTACTCCCATACTTTCCGTGAACGAGCGAAATTTGTAAGGTGCTCAATACTTTTGGCCAAGGCTGTATTTTTCACACAACTTTAAGAAGCTCCTATAAAAAGTTATTAATAAAAGCCATTAAAACGCCTGTACATCAACTATTATTTACGTCTTTTCTTCTCAGAATAATTGCTAACAATGATTTGCAGGCGCTTAGTGGCTTATGATCAACTTGTTTCTGGATATCCATATATATTTATCCATTTATAAAATTTTATAATTATTTACATATCGCATTTATTGTTAGGAATATAAGTATGAATTTACAATCACCTGCAAAATTGCAGGAATACCTTAGTGTCTATTTTCCAGTGAACGTTTGAGTTCAAGTTTTCGAAAATCAATCTAGATGGTGTTGGTTTCTTCATAATTATGACTAATTTACGAAACGTATTAAGTAGGATTAGGTAAGGAGTTACACTGCTAATACATTTATCTAATTATTATCAAATATTGTATCATGATTTGATCAAGATCAATTTAATAAATCCCCAAGTACAGTTGGAGGCAAAAATCTATGGTCAGTACAGGAATAAAATCGTACAAAGCGAGAAATGACGCCATCTAGCGAAAACAAAATTTAATTATGCTGTTACTAGACGGCGGTGTTTTGTTATAAATGATAAAATATTTTTGTAGTTTCTTTTGTCTCTTCAACCATTCAAATAATTTATAAGTATACACAGTACATACATACTTATATTCCTAAGAATAAATGCGATATGTCAATAATTTAAAATTTTATTAATGGATAAAACTTTATTATGGATAGGTATCCAGAAACAAGTTGTTCATAAGCTACTAAGCGCCTGAAAAACATTGTTAACAATTATTCTGAGAAGTAAAAACGTAAATAATTGATGTAAAGGCGGTTTAATGGCTTTTATTAATAACTTTTTATAGGAGCTTCTTAAAGTTGTGTATAAAATATATGTTAAAATATATGTTAAGGTAGCAAACAGGTAGTAAATATTTACATTAACCACGCGGTTAACGCTAAAACTATGAGATCTTGAAAGTGGTCAGCCAACCTGACGTTAGAATGGCTGGCCACTTTGATATATTTCTTAACGCAAAGGTAGCAAATATTTCATTGTAGGTAGTAAATAGTAGCAAATAGGTATTAAACAGAGCACATGGTCTCATGTACATATCTCGTTTGGTCCAGCCATCCTGACGAACACAAGAATGCTATGTACAGTGGATTTCGGGTATAACGACAATGAAGGGACCACTCTATTTTCGTCGTTATATCCGGAAGTCGTTACAGGCAAAGGTAAAGAGATACAGACACGTACACATGTGTAGTTTATATTCATTTATTATTGAAAATATTTGCACACATAGTTATTCACCGGTACATTTAAAAAAATGTGTAATATTAGTTTGCTTCAATTTATTTTTTTGTGCTAGTGTACGCTGTAGGGTGTATTCTATTTTCATTACTTCTTCAATATCTATAATATCCTTTCCATCACCAAATAAACAGTATCTTTTAAGCTTTGTTACAACACCTAACACATCCTTAGTTGTAGGAATCTCACCTTCCTTGCAATCTTCTTCTTCCTCCTCATTTTCCTCATCTTGCGTCGTATGTGATGGAACAACAGTTTCAACAATTTCACTATCGGACAAATCGCTAGTAGTGATAAGTTGACTGTCAATATCAACATATGTTGCCCAGTCCGCAACATTTGTTCCGCTTGATGATACTGTAGTCAGTTGTGCCAATGGTATGTCCAATTCATCATCGGAGTCGTCGTCAATTGTTGTGATAGCCGAAGATTTACGGAACCCAGCGTGTAGAAAACACTTTTTGATCGTATCTGGAGTCACCCGAGCCCATGCCGTAGTTACCATTTCAATGGCATCTAAAATATTAACGGAAAACGGGCCTGCCGAGTTTTCAATGTCGTTCATCATTTTCTGTACTAAAATCTTCCTATAATGACTTTTGAGGGTTTTAATTATCCCTTGATCAATCGGTTGAATCACTGATGTAGTGTTTGGTGGTAAAAATGCCAGTTTTATGTTGGTCAAATTCTCTATTTTAGGATGAGCTGGGCAATTGTCAATAAATAAAATGATCTTCTTTTTGTTATTTCTTAACTGGGAGTCCCATTTGCGTAGAACTTTTTCGAAAATCTCTGAAGTCATCCAGGCCTTTTTGTTTGCTTCGTAATCAACTGGCAAAGATTTAACATTTTTGAAACATCTGGGTTTTTTTGCCTTGCCTATGACCAATAATTTTCTTTTTTCCCCTGCCATACTTGATGCAACAAGCACGGTGATTCTATCTTTTGATAATTTTCCACCAACGCACTTTTCCCCTTTAAATTTCAAGGTTTTGTCAGGAGTTAACTTAAAAAACAAACCTGTCTCGTCAGCGTTCCATATTTGGCTATCAGTATAACCTTCAGTCAATTTTGGGAAAACTGTTTTTAGCCAGTTGTCACAGTCACTTTGCGATACACTAGCGGCTTCTCCACAAACTTTGCCTACTACAATATCGTGTCGTTGACGAAATCGGTATATCCAGCTTTCCGAACACTCAAAATCCATTTTTCCAAACAGTCTGCCAAATTGATTAGCCTTTTCTTGCAGCAGACGACCGCTCAAAGGTACGTTTTGGCTTCTTTGGGCTTTGAACCACATTAGAAGGGCATTTTCGATATCTTGATGCGTCGGTTTGCGGTTTTTCTTAATTTTTAAGGATTTGGATTCAAAGCATTCTAATATTTTATCACGGTTTTTCCACATCGTAGATACTGTTGAATGGGAAACTTTGTACTCTTTGCACAAATCAGCATTGTTTTCACCGTTTTTCAATTTTGAAATGATTTCCGCCTTTTCTTTAACAGTGAATGTGCGTCTAGCAGCCATACTTATTCAAAAGTTTACTAAACCCAGTTGCTACTCAGAATATCACTTTGTAACTGAACCATAAAAGCTCCGAAACGTACACGCTTCCCCTACCTACTTAGTTGATATCTATAAACAAAAGGTAAAGGTCTCCACACTTGCTGACCATCTGTGTGCAATGGATGTAAACAAAAGATAAGAAATGTTTGTGAAAGAAAAAAATCTTTGTGTCTTTGGCGGCCGACTCCGGTCGCAATATCTGCATGGGATTTCTAGGAATTTGTTACAAATGATTCATTAAAAACAGTCGCTACACCCGAACTCGGCGTTACATCCAAAGTCGCTATAGCCACATGAATTTTGTACTAAAGTATGCTTTAAATTCAAGGGACTTAGATTTAACGTCGCTATAGGTAAATGGTCGCTACAACCAAGGTCGTAATAAATGAAATCCACTGTATATATTTTGTATTTTTTTGATTAACTACTAGATGCTAATGAGACATTCATTTATTAACATTCTCCTTCAAATAGTAAAAGAATATTGTCGTTTATATTGCTGGTAAAAATATCAGCAATTAAAGATTTTGTACACAAGTTCTCTGTTAAAGCAGTATGAAGTACATTTTGCTATGAACTTAACCATATTTATGTGCGAGAAATTATTTACGAACTTTCTATGGAGTAGTCAAACAAAGACAACCTTCTGTGGTGCAGTGGGTAGATCTAACTTTCACTCATACTTGAACAAACAATGTAGTCTTATAGTCTGCAAGTTATCGTTCA
The DNA here is from genome assembly GCA_947568875.1 of Fissipunctia ypsillon. Taxonomy (NCBI): domain Eukaryota; kingdom Metazoa; phylum Arthropoda; class Insecta; order Lepidoptera; family Noctuidae; genus Fissipunctia; species Fissipunctia ypsillon. The sequence goes on along the minus strand of OX387645.1, from coordinate 9,812,922 downwards.
CAAGATTTCCATTTAATGGTTTAACTAACTGATTTACTTCTCACCTTGTTTATCTCTGATGCAGATATTTAAAGAATGTCAGACTGTGTGACAACGATAATGTAAACATTGAACTGAACGCAGCTTGCGAATGGTCCGTGAGTAGGTACACTAGAGTACAGAAAGCAGTGTTACGCCGGCAAACAAGGAAGACTAGGATTAAGCAGAGGTACTTACAGTGTGATCTTTCATTTCCTGTTTCACAAATCCATTTTTTCTGTATCCATTGAGGGAAGTCTCCAACTGACCGTTGACATGCCCGTGCCCGTTCGTGAGCGTCGTGGTTATCGTTAACGCTGACATCATCAATTATTGTATATTGTCTTTCAACTTCAAATAAACAACTTTTCTGTACGTGTTATAAATAAAAAATATTAACGTTATAAAATAGGAACTTGCATTATTATTTTTGATTTATTTCTTTAAAAAAATGTGCTGTTTTTTCCAAAACAAACTAAATTCAAATGTGAGTGAAGTAAAAAATGACAAGTTGTAATTTATTTTTCAGTAAGCGTATGTTTCGGGCTATGTATTTGATAACCGGTACTTTACGTAAACAACGGCACACGCGAACTCCACGAAACTATACGAGTGACTAAAACCACTAAAACGATATGAAGCACGGAGTCGGCGTGAGGAATGTTTCTGGTGCGAGCGGCGGGTGTGAGCGGGTGTGTGGTGGGCGCGGGGCGGTCGATGCCGGGTGGCGCGACGCCGACGTGGAGGCTCGGCAGACACGCGACGCTCCACGAGTCGCCCCGAAGGGGACTTCACTTTACGTCGCCGTCGCCCACGGACGAGCCAAGCAAATAATCGCTGTATGCAATGAACCCAGACCAGACAGGCATAATCGCATTCGCACGATACAGCGCAAAATTAAGTCTGTTTTATAAATCCTGTACATCTGCGGGGCATTTGCGTAACACACAGTAATCGGATTCATTTTGACAGTTCAACAACATTCATTGCGTTATTTACGTTGTTGAGCAGACATATGTTTCGAACATATGAAGCATTAGATTAGATATGTAAGGCAATATGCTTCAAAATCATTCACGATTGTGATTGATAGTGTTACGCAATTAGAGTGCTGCGCAAAGAACAGACTTACTGACTCAAGAGACATCATGATGGTCTTTCATTTCAGAGAAAAACACATTTGCATTATGATGACACTTGCATTATGCTTTAGCAAGCTAGCTACCTACCTAGTGGTAGCTGGGCTGCCTGTCAAGGAGAATGCACCTAGGGGGGACTCGGAGGACGAATATTTAATTATCGCCACTTGTGGAGGCTATTTCGCACCGCAATGTGGGCTTACAGACGTGATTTCGTTAGCTTGCCGTTGCTGTGCATCCAGATGACATTTGTGAGAATTAGAGATACCTGATAAGCACAGAATTTAGAAAAATGGGCACAAGTCGTTTCGCGTAACACGTAAATCAGTATACATACATTTATCACAACATCGTACGATGTTGATAACATGAAAGTATTATAAAACGATATCAACACCCGTCTTCACAATGGCGGTGATGTGATGATGATGACACATTTCAATTTGTTAATTGCAGTGGGGCTGAAGGCACGTTAGTTCCAGGTATGTAAACAGTCGCATAACAGCTAGGCTAGGAATTTGTGCGATGCTGATAACATTAAGTGGATTATTTTACAGGATGGTTTATATCCTGCTAAGCCTTTGCTTGTGCCCCTTAAACAATTTCACAGATGGTAAGCGACAAAACCAGTTCTTAATTTTACGGAATCCTATTTTTTGCATCTATAATAATATTAATTTAATAATAATATTTTTAAATGTTTTTTATACTTTTTATATTCTAATATTTAAAAATATAATATATATTATATGTATTTATTGAAATAAACGAAATTATAAAGAAGTAAAATTTGTATGTTTGTATGTAGGGGAACTACCAGTCGGATTTGAACAATTCTTTTTGCATTTGATAGCCCAATTCTTGAGGAAGGTTATAGGCTATTTAACATCACGCTATGACCCTGAGTAGCCGAGAAAAAAAAAATCAGAAAGAATGCTAAGCGAAAACGAAGTAACAGCGCGGGCGGGCGCTGCGCTGCTATGTGATAATGTGGCGGGCTAGTGTTTTATAAGATGATTGATAAAATATGGATTTTTTGTTCTGAAATATTCTCCATAGATACTATCATGTTATACTACGTCATGGTGTGACAACGTGTCCTTGCTCTACATTCCATAATCTCTTATTTTCGTGCACTGAGCGCATGAGCTGTGAGTGCACCGTTCACCGAATCGGTATTTTCCATCATACGATCGGCACCAATGAGAGCAAAGCAATTCTTGACCAACATAAATACTATAATGTATTAAAATTTAAAAAAAAAAATCAAAGAGCGGATTTTTGGCGCGAAAATGTAAGTTTTCAAATAAAAAATCTCCCCAAACCTATCAATTGCGGTAACAAACTGAAGGCTTTTAAAGGTGATTACAAAAATAATTATGTGGGCGTCCAAGCAAAAAGGATCCAGTAGTGGGGTATTGAGTTAAAGACTAGATTCGGTATCTAGAATAGACAATTGATCAGGATTGAAAAAATATTCAAAAACTGGCACATATTTTTTGGGGAATTATAAAACGAGCGACTAAAAAAAAAACTTAGCGACTGATGATGAGATACTGTTTTAATAACTTGAGCGGTATGAATTTGAGTAAGCGACACATAACTAAACTAACAACAAATATTGATTAACAATAAAATCCAGAACGAGCTTACTAAAAGTGGGTTATTGAAATCCTAGTTAAACGATTAAATTAGTATGTGAGCGACTAAAATAATAAGTGAGCGACTAGAAATAAAAATGAGGTTTTAAATAAGGAATTTACGCTAGCAAATGTTTTCATCATTGTCTAATTATCTAGTCGCAGGTAGATTCATCATTTGAACTGGGTGAAATAGGTTAGGTTAGGTTAGAACTGTGACCTACCGCGCGTGAGCCGAGTGAGCGAAGCGAGCGGTGCCGCGGCAGCGGCCGGCGAACGCTACGACCAAGTTGCTCGCAGATTTTATTTCACCATTTTTTAATTATTCGGGTTTTCGCAATATCCGGATTATCAAATTACCTTGTGACATACATAATACATAAATATCGGTATTTAGGACATTCGACACTGTGTACATTTATATTTAGGACATTCGAAACACTTCATTTAAGATAAAATGCCGCTCAGTATAAATAAATCATTGGCCAAATCTGGAAAAAAAATGCAGGACAAAACATTGACACTCAAACAAATATTAGGTCACTCAAATATTATGAAGCTTCTCATTTTGTATTTTAAGTAACTCAAATTTAAGTTTGTAAGTCGCTGTTCTATTGATTTCTCGTCACTCGCAGTCAGTCGCTCACTTATTATTTCTATAACCCAAAATAATTATTTTTGTCACTTAAAATTTTAATTTACAGTCACTCGTTTAAATACTACCCATATTTTTTTATCAGACATTTGAAGTTGAAATTCTGGTAAAGCTTGATTTGAGAAAAAGTATTTTCAAAGTTTGAGTGAAAAAAAAAACACTTCTACTTGCTTGTTACATAGATTTTTATTTATTATTGTAGATTGAGATACTCTCCATGAAATCAACTTATAATTATACTTGTAACATCAACTAAATGATTACTATCGAAATAAAGGATGGATACACAGTTTAGTAAAAAGGTCCACTTGTCGGCATTTAGTAAAAAGCGAGTAAATACGACAGCAATTAGCAATAAAAACTAAAATTAAATATTCCTACTCTATTTAGGAACTAATAAAATAACAAGACAGGTTTTTTTTTATCAATATTGGAACAGAACAATGATTATTTTGGCTACTGGTACCTGTTATGAAATTACATAACCACTAGCCAATATTAAACACAAAAATTATTCTATTTGGGAATTCAACTTACGTTTTGGACAAAAATAAATTCCTCCTCGTAGCTGATTCCTATGACCAACCTGTTTGCAGTACGAACATGTTGGTTTTTGTCGAGTACTCTTTTCAGTTGTTTGTTTTTGAAAAGAGTACTCGACAGAAGTTGTCGGCACGGATCTTTTGGAATGCTAGAGGAACTTGGTTTGTTAACATTTGGAATGGGTTTCTGGCATAAAATGTCTTTAGATTTTTCAGTTACGAATTCATGAATCTTATTATAAAGATACGATTTTATTTCGTACGCCATGCCTGCAAGGGATTTTTCCGAAGGAAAACCGTATACCTTATTCGGGTTCAAAACCTTTGCAACAGTTGGTTGACTGTTAGTATTTTTTCGTAACATAACATGTGCCGTCTATTATCTTCATTCGTTTCAAAATGACAGAAATGCAGAAATTGGCAGAATCAGGTTGAAAATAATTTGCCCAGTCGTAAGTTTTCACAACCGTTTCTCCTTTCTCATCAACAGTAAGAATAACTACTATACAAGGTGTAATTTTAAACAGTGTTAATCTCTTAAGGGGTCATTATACTCATCATTATGAAAAACTTTTACTATGGGACCAAACCTGAAATCGCGAAAAAAAATCATCTTTTCCCCACATTTATGTTTGCATAACTCGTCAAAATTCCCGCGGTAGCCCGCGAAATTAAAAATTTTCTTACGTTTTTTGCAATTTGCAGGTCAGTAATAGGTTGTATGTTGATTAAAATATGATTCGCGACAAGTAACAAATATGTATTTACATAATTATAATCATTAAAGCCATCAATACAACTCTCTAAGACCAAGTAACGCTATTGAATGACTATTTCATGAAATTTTGACATTTCAGGATTATACTAACTCAAGGATTGTATTCTGATTCTAATGATTATAATCCTGTAAATATATATTTGTTACGGTCGCGAATCATACTTTAATCAACATTCGCCCAGACACTGAGCTGCAAATTACAAAAATAATAAGAAAATTTGAATTTCGCGGGCTACCTTAGCGCTTCCCCCTTAAATAAAAAATGTGATTATAAAATTCATTGAATTGTGTTTCTGTAAAATATGTTTCATTCAAGTAAATAGTAGTTGAACCAATAATATTCCAAATAAAAATACAAGGACTAAATATTATATAAAACATTTTCTGGGAAACGAAATTCTATGAAATTTCTGTCTGCGAAACAAGGGGACACCCCGAAATTCATGTCGGGAGCAAACTTCGTATGATCCACGGGAAGAAAAGATATACGGAAACTTCGGTGTCTGCCTGTTAAAACTCGTCATGTTGCATGTTGCATCAATACGGGGCCGCAGAGTATTGAAACGTATTTTATTCCAAAAATATTGACATGCCGACCCCACTGGTACCTTTTTACTAAATTTTTCTCTTAAAGCTGTACTTAGAAACATTGAGCATTTATTAATAGTCAATTAAAATCGCGAAATGTAATTTTTTCACCCAACTTTACAAAACTTCTTATATCTCGGAAACTAAATGCCGAAAACTTGACCCTTTGTGCTTTGATGCTCACTTAGATGTGTACAAATTATGTTTAAATGTAATTTGGAATGAGAAATGATAAAAAAACAATCCCGAACTTTTGGAGTGAGTAAGTAAGAGGCCGTTATTATCACTCTATTATAAGCGGGTAGTTACATAATACAGTTAGAGAAAAATTATCCTAACTAAAAAGTGTAAAATAAAAAAGTAAATTTAAAAAATAAAAACCAGAGTGCGTAAAAAGTGAGCTTTATAAAAAGATGGAAACAAGATGACCTTTTTGGTCTCCAATCTCATGCAGTCGGAGGCATCTTCTATTTAACAATAAAAACCTATTGCCGCCGACTGCATAAGATTGTTTGGAGACAAAATAGGTCATCTTGTTTCCATCTTTTGTATAGTTCACTTTTTACGCAGTCGGGTTTTAAGATTTTTAAATTGACTTTATTTTTTAAGGAGGCCTTGTACTTAGTAAGTACTCTACATCAAGTACATACCTTTTACACCTGAAGTACGTGACATGGATGAACAATTTACTTCCTCGTTTCAATTATTGCAGATTGTCGTTTTTCAATAAACTTTCTTGCAAATAATTTACTAGGAGTGCGGGGGCCAATAGAATGTAATCTTATTGTCACTTCCAATTTCTATTAAAAGGTCTGCAATAATGTATGTAATTTTGTCAGATGGTGGAGCTGACAACAAGCTAGGCTAAGTGGTGCTAACAATCGTTCGCACTAAATGTACGAGTACCTACTATTGCGATTTTGTGATAATAGCTAGTTCTACTGAACATATTTCAAAGCACTGTAATGGCTCACCTACTTCAGTTGGCGCTTATTATCGTTTCTAGCTCAGACCACCCGAGTCTCAATATTTCTCATTTGAATTCGCACGTCTCATACGCGTGTGGTCAGTCCAAGATTTCTGACATACAACCTCCTCCTCGCCTGTTCTAAAAGTTAGCAACCTTGAAGGAGTGAACCTTTCAAATTCCTTTAACTCTACAGAGACGGCTGTGTAGCTGACGCTACCAGATATTTTAGGTATCGACAGTTTTGTTTCAGTAACTGAGTGGGCGTCACACGCGAAGACATTTCTCAGGTACATTATCGACGTTTTACGCCACTTTTTCGATTATTATTAGCATTTTCTTTTAATTTTTTTAAGTACTTTCATTTTCTAATCATCTGTAATGTACGTGCTCAGTAAACATGTCGTCAGTTTACGATTTGTTTGTTTTTTTCATATGGTCACAATCGTTTTAAAAATAATATCTTCAAAGCCACCTTCTATACACATCGGCTAAAAATAAAAGGCAAAAAGCATATCCCTCCTAATACGGATCTTTACTCTTGTACATGTAACTTTTTAAGATAAGATTTACGTAAATCATTGAAATGATAATCATGATGTCTCAGTTGATAAAATGTGACTTACAATCTCTCTATTTTGGCAGTCCAAACTTCAGTTTACTTCAGCTGTTGATAACATCTAAGTAAACAATGACAAGTGTGATCAAAGTCACATTTAGCGAATGTAGTAATAATGGATTTACTAAGGTAATCTCACCGATCATCTGTTATCTATATTTAGAATATAGGTTGCCCTCACTAGTTAGTCGGAGGCAACGACCGGCCCACTAACCGAGTGGTGGCCAAGCGAACGTCTCGGAGAAGTGAGAACAGCAGTGGGCTGGCTTGCCAACACTGACATGACACACTCAAATGATTTCATTACAGATACTCGTAGGTCTACAGTTTGAACTGAGTTCAGATGCGATCCTATAAATAATGATACATAAAATTGCTATCCCACGTTCAAATCCTACCGAAGGGGATCCCGAAGGATTAAGTGGAAGTGCTGCTACTCGCAGGATGCAAGTCATCAACATAGATATCTCGTTTCGATCTTCTTAGTAGACGAGGAAGGACTGAATAAAATAAATAACAATATTTCTAGCTTACAAACTTGCAATATATTAGGGAAGAACTTGTCGCATTTTTTAGACTTCTTTTTAAAAACTAAGTGTTTATGGAATGCGGTTCTTAATGAGGTCATAATGGTTCAAGGATGCATCAATTTGTTCATGGCACGCCGCACGACACGCTTGCATGACGTGATGACGGACGATAAAGTGGGAAATATTTCGTCAAGCGCGTTACGCAATTCTTACTATGATTTGCTTCTCTGGCGTTACTGATTAGCCATTTAGTTTAGAACTTGGGTATAAGAGCAAGACATAAGTAGATATGTGGTACAGTATAGTTCATACCCAGTTTAGTTGCTTGAATGTTATCACGTCTTATCAATGATGTATTCATTAAAGCATGCTCAGGTGAACCGCTACTCCGTCCTGATGTTGTACTAGTGAAGTAACTGCAATTCGTAGACGAAACGACAGAAAAGAGTTGAATACAGTCACAGACCTACTTGAGAGTATCACGAATTCACGAGTGTAATTTCGTGCTCACATTTTTCAGAAGAACAGACTTGACACAGATAACTGACTTATTCGTTGTTTGTCACCCTATGAACTGGATTTGGCAATCGACAAAGCGTGGGTTTTTTTAGATAAAAATAACAAACTACAATCAGCTTCCGTCACGCGCTGATGGGAAATCCAAGAAAGAATATTACGTAGGCAGTCGGCATGAAGAGTGGTTATAACTATAGTCTTTGGCAGTCGGATTTGGATTAGTTTAGCTATTCATGATTATTTATGTTCATGCGTAGAGGTACCTACTATAAATTATAATGGGCAGATGGCTTGTTGATTAGTATAGCTAGTCTACTAGCGTATTAGTATGTGCAGCGTAGAGCGTACCCATATGAGTGGCGCGGTCAGTAATCACGCCACGCCAAATAGTTGGCGGCGAGCCCAACTATTGATTCATTTAGCTTTCATTTTCATATCCCTGCAGAATGAAAACAATATACGTAGCGTCGTACGTAGTGTCCAGTGTGTCCACTATAACTTACGTGTTTATTAGCTTGCACAGTGCGCCACTTTGGCGGCATGCAACGCCATTATTGCAATTACACAAAATAGAATGTTTTCCTGGAACATTGTGCACGGCGATAATAGCAGTTGTGATTTTTATAAGGAAATAAAGTTTAAAATTACAAGTATCAAGTTGGCACAAAAGTAATGAGACACTTGGTTTACGTTTTTTTTTAATTATTATTACAATACAAAAAGCTTAGTCAATGATGTAATCACCATTAGCATCTAAGACTTCTTGCCAATGATCCGGCAAAGTTTGGATGTCATTCGCCCAGAACTCTAATGGCTGTGCCTCGAAAAAGTTGTTCAACTCCGCCTCTACATCCGAGAAATCATTAAATTGTTTACCCCGCAAATGTTGTTTCACGGCTATAAACATATGATAGTCTGATGGGGCGAGGTCTGGGGAATAAAGTGGATGGGGTATCATCTCCCAGCCCAAGTTCTCCAACTGCTGGCGAACGGTAAATGCGACGTGAGGTCAGGTCGAGCGTTATCGTGTAGTAGAACTACACTGACTCGTCTTCGTCGTTTTTTCTTGACAGCAGCAGATAGTTTGGTGAGCTGGGTGGAATATTTGTCAGCGTTTATAGTTTCATTGTGTAATAGTTCATAAAACAGCATGCCTTCTACAGCAAAGCAAAACTTTTAAGCGATTCTTTTGACTCAGCTTCGGTAGAGTTGGTGGAGTTTCTTCTCGAAACAGCCAAAAAGCATAACGTGTATCGTTCTCGTAATAAATCCATGATTCATGTTCAGTAACTAGATCAAACAAAAACTCTTTACGTTGGGGTCGCAGCAAGTGATTGACAGATAGCGACTGCACGACTGGCGTCTGTAAGGATGTGCGGTACCCACCGAGCCAAAACTTTTCGATACCCAAGCTCATGCAGATGGTATTCCACGGCGTGGTACTGCAGTTAACTGCTTCCGCTAATTCACGAGTGGTAGCATCCGGATTCGACTGCAGTTCGCGGCGTAAATCGTTACCCTTCACTACGGGTGGTCATCCTGAGCGTGGCTGACTTTCAAGGCTCCTGTCTCCTGATTTAAAACGGTCAAACCATCGGGTCACCGTCGCATGGCTTGTATTTCCAGCGCCCAATGCAGTGTTGATATTGTCAGCCGCAGCCCGCGTACTGTGGCCTAACAAGTACTCGTATGAGTAGTGTTCGAACTTGTCGTTCGTCCATTTTTCTTCAAACTGACTAAACCGATCGCGAGGGCGGCTTTATATACCCCCACATCGCAAGTACCTAGAATGTTCTACAACATTCTAGAATATTATCGAAAACAATTAACTTAAAAAAGGAAATGTATAGAGTTTTGTAGTGTCTCAATCAAAACTTTTGTGCCAATCTGATATAATTTTTAGGCTGGAACTGCATTGGGCTGTGCATAGTGCCATTTTGGTTGATGTTGACTAATCCTTCAACCGCAAGTCACCTGCGCGTATGCAAGCAAAACTGAATAGTTTTAGGACACAGCAGACTTGCCTTATCAGCAGTGATCGGAATAGGTAGAGCTATTTAGGTTCATTGACCGCAAACATTGATGTTAATATGGATATTCCACGGGATTCCGACTGATACTACGGGATTTTATTGAATTTCATTCTTTACTGCATTTGATTCTTTGTAACATCCCCTGGTCGCAAATAAAAAATAATGTCTTCAAAGATTTTTTTCAAAAATACATTTGTGGTGTTTGTTGTTGTAATTGCAATAACAAAAAAGTGCCTGACGAGTCGCTATTACGAAAGGTATATTTGGACAAATTTTATAAAAATAAAATTGCCTCCATCTATGAAAACGTTAAAGATGAGAAACTTTGGATATCGTTAGATGAGACAACTGACTTTTTAGGTATTTATATTGTGAATTTCTTAGTTTTAATAAAAGCCATTAAATGAAAACTTTTCTGGTCGACCTTATTTAACTGCCTGTAAAATGCTCGAGGTGATTAATGGCCAAACTATTTCAAATTTTGTAATGGAGTGTTTGGAAAATATTTGGCAAGACAACTTTGAAAGAAAAGTTGATAATATTATGTACTGATAGTGTTGCATACATGTTGTCTGCGGTCCGAATTTTTTTTTTTTTTTTACCTCAATTAAAACATGTCACCTGTTTGGCACACGCTCTTCATCGCGTATCAGAACAGATACGGTTAGAGTACCATGATGTAGATATGCAAATATCCAATGTGAAAAAAATATTTTTAAAAGCCCCTCGCAGAATAAAAGTATTGAAAGATACGTATCCTAACTTACCTCTTCCCCCACAACCAGTGATAACTAGATGGGGCACTTGGCTCGAAGCTGCATCGTATTATGCAAAATATTATGAAGAAATAATAAATGTCATTTCTAGATTAAACAGTTCTGATTCAATGGCAATACGTAATGCGAAAAATATTCTGGAAAAGGAAAATCTACGGAATCAATTAGTATATATAGAAAATCATTATACGATTATTTTATTTTCATTAAAAGAGTTGCAGAAACAATCGTTTTTAGCTTTTGATCAAGTCAGAGCTGCTTTAAATTAATGTAATTCTGATAGAATAAAAAACAAATTTGAAAAAGTTATGGATAGGAATCCTGACATTGACATCCTCAGAGAATATGAAGGAAAATTATCGAAAAATGATGTGAATGACGAAATTTTGTCATATAAATTCGCTTCACTAACATCAACAGATGTCGAACGCTCGTTTTCCACATATAAATGGGTGTTAGATGTAAAAAGAACTAGATTAAAATTAGATAATTTAGAAAAAATAATGGTGATTTATTTTAACTTTGGTCATACTCAGTCTTCTAGTGAAGCTGAAGATGAACCAGACCAATGACATTTTTTGTTTAAATAAGTGAATTATTGTTAAAGCGTATTGATTATTTTAATTAAGATTTTATTGTAAATACAAATTGTTCTATTTGATAATGTTTTGATTTTCTGAGGAACAAATAATTTGTATGGTAATATGTTTTTGTACAACTTCAGAATAAAAATGTGTAAATGATTGTTGATTCTTGAATAAGAAATTGTTACGTAAAAAATATATGTGGTTTAATACAAAAAAATACAAAAATATTTATTTCTACTTAAACATTGTGTCATACATAAATTGAGGCAGCCCCAGTAAGTTACAAAAGTACTTGTGTCGGAGCTGTCTCGCTCTTCCCATAAGTGGTAACTTAACAATGATGAGGCGTAAAAGGTTTAAAAAAAAAAAAAAGAAAAAGAAAAGTGAAAATAAAATAAAACATTAATTTAGCAGCTCTCAGTGTGTGTTTGTGTAAGTATGTAAGTGTGTGAGTGTTGAGGGTGTGTGTGTATACGAGTGTGAGTGTACCCAACTTCTTTTTTTCAGCTGATCCTGGTTAGAATATTTTCTGTTTCATCATACGTTAGGGATGTCAACCATTTAATTATTGTTTTTTTACAATCGTATAACAACAGGGGATATATATCTAATTTACGGTTCAGTTTATTATAGATGTAGGTTGATTGTATAACATATTGACGTCTAGAAAAGGCAGTTCGAATCCCTGGGGAGTAGGCCACTAAATCTCTGCGCCATCTGGTTTGAGATGCTGGGTCAAAAGGAAGACACTTATGCAGGGTTAATGACACGTACAGAGGGTACCTAAATGGTTTGAAGTACATCACCTTTATAAGTGATCGCTGGGCTCTTTCCAGATCAAGGAATTTAATTTTGGTAGCTCCACCCCAAATTGGAATGCAGTAAGTTATTACAGATTGCGCCAGAGCTATATAGATCTTGTTTATAAGTTGCGCGGACATAACATGTAATGTTTTAAACACCCAAATGAGCTTCCTGATCCTTTTTATAAGGATCTCGATGTGAGGGTGCCATGACAGTCTTCGATCAACAATGATGCCCAAATATTTTGTGGAGCTGACTTGTTGAATGGTTTGACAGGTACAATTATGGTTACGGACTGCATTATTTTGGCAATGGTGAATCGCAATGCCAAAATCAGGTCCGGGCTGTGACCTCTGGCCTGGGGAAAAGCAGATGAAATTAGTTTTAGTTATATTAAGGGTTAATAGGTTTGCTTTAAGCCAGCCAGCTATCTCAATCAGACCCCCTTCAGCGACAGCTTTTACATGTTGCCATGACGTTCCTGAGAAAACAACCGCAGTGTCGTCTGCGTATGAGAAAATTTGCCCTCCATTGATCTGCATATTGCATAGGCTGTTAATATAAGTCAAAAAGAGCGGCGGACCTAAGACACTTCCCTGTGGGACTCCGTAGTAGACGACCTCCTCAGCACTGTATAAGCTATTTAGTTTAACCATTTGCCGTCTATCTTGAAGATAACTTTCAAAAAGGGAGAGAGCCGTACCTCTTATACCTATGCTTTCTAGCCGGTGCAGAAGGATCGGGACGGAAACGGTATCAAAAGCTTTCTTAAGATCTAAGAACACTGTTAAGCATTTATGACCCTTATCCACTTTATTAACAATGTCAGATGTCAAAGCCGTAATAGCATCTTGAGTTGAACATCCTCTTCTAAACCCATACTGTGCATTAATTTATTTAATGAATCAAGTTTATCTATTTATTATACTATCCTTAATCCCGTCCTTCTTATATTTACACGTCAGAAAGGAAGTGCAATCTTTCATTAGTCCCGAAGGCGAGAATAGTTTTTTTATGATTTTACTACTTAAAAACCAAATCCCGGGACTCGGGGAACATCCATAATATTCTAACCTATGGCAAGTACACAAAACAGCTCCACCTATTCCGATCTCTGCTTATCAGATTTTTTTTACAGCTTAGTATGAAACACTTCTTTTTCGTTAAAGTTTACCTGAGCAAATATAACTTTATGATATCTAAAGAGCCATGCAAATAGATGCTGCCAATTGTACATGATCTATCTATAAGAGGTATCTTTATCTTGCATGATAAAGAGGCTATAATTAAAATATAAGGTTTAAAGTTAACATGATAATGTGATTATGCTTTAGAGTTAGTCATCGGAGTTACTTTTGACTTATAATGCTATATTTTTAAGATCCGTTTATACCCCAAATAAACCTTCAACTGTCGTGTGATGAGACAAAATTACTACTGTTGCCGACTTCTAGGAAGTCGGTCGACAGTCGGGGCAAGCACACCTAAATAAACATGTTAATGATCTATGGAAATGTGGAAACATGCCTAATAAACATGATATTTTAAGGAGTGGCTAGTTTCAAGGCTGTTCCTGTTTTTATCATAGTTTGACCACAATCTCACCTAATGGTAAGCGATGATAATACTAATACTGCCTGCATGCTTAGAAGATACCTTTCCACTTGAGACCTGAAAAATCCTGTTTTATCTATAGGGAAACTCAAACTTTAAATTATGGAATAAAGTCTTCCATGCGTATTATATATTGGATTAACCTTAGCCCGTTTCTGTCCTGACTGACTGACTATGTCATAAGGTTATTGGAGCAATGAACTAAGCACTGATCCACTTAACTATGCAACAACACAGAATGCATAATGGACTTGCAGTTTCACTGTAACTCTACTATTGTATTGATTTTCCTGAAAGGCAATTCAATTTGCACTAATTACTTTATAAAAGTAGCTCTACAATATTGTAAGAATAATAATAACATCATTGGGTGCACTTGCATAGTACGCACAGGGATAATCGTCGGTTAGTGCCTCATTTCCATTGAAAGCGTCTAACGGGCCTCTGCGAGTTGGCTTCGGCCCCTCATATGCCTTCTAAAGGTCCGGGACCCTGGGGTCCCGAGAAATATAAAAAAAAAAACATAACATCACACCTGTAATCCCCAAAGATTAAGGCAGAAGTGTACCTATAGTGCACCCACATTTCACCAGATGTCTAAGTCCCATGTAAATCAAATCAAAATCAAATCAAATCATTTATTTCTTTGCAAACATGGGTATAGTACATAGGTGTTTTTTATAGTAAGGTTCTTAAACAGAGTAACAGAATGTCAATCAGTCAGTGAATCATCATTAAGAAAATCATCAATCGTGTAATAAGTTTTCATAATCAAAAAATCAGTTAGCGCCCTTTTAAATTTTAATGTGGTCATATTTTTTACAATATTAGGTACTTTATTATATATCAGTGGGGCAATACCAAAAAAACTTTTTTTCATTAGTGCGGTTTTACATTTTACTTGACGTAATTGATTGATGTATGTAATAGGGGATGAGCCTATTGCAATCAACCAGGTACAAATTCAGACTCCAGGCTGCTACTGAGAAATTCCAGATAGAAAAACCCAATAACACTGCCTGACCTGGGAATTAAACCCAGGACCTCATGCTCAGCAATAATGCTTGCGACCACCTGACCAACGAGGCAGCCAGTGTAAGAATAATCACTGCAGTTAATTATTAATTATTTAAATGATGATGACCTGTTGAATAGAGAGTGTGATATGACTAATATCACAATCATCATAATAAAGCAGACAAGTTCTTGTGAATATCTGTTCTTAATATTAGTTATGCAACAGTTACAATGAATCATCATCACTCTCTCAATGAAGATATGTACCTAAAACATTAAAATACAATGTGAAGGTTGCTTAGAATATTTCACGATGTACCATTTTGAACCATATTGTATAAACACAGACAGTACATATTTGAAAGACACATTAGTAATGTAGTTACTCACCACTTTCATACAATGCAATGATATGGCTTGCGAGAACAATTTATGGCAATTTAACTCAAACGGTTTGTTGCTCACCCTCTTTACTGCGACTGCAAGCTGCATATGTACTCATTTTTGCAGTTAATTATTCTTTTGAGAACATGAGATATTGATCATTGCCATCATGGAGTCACATAACCCCTTTATCGTGGTGATAATATGCTGTATGGTACTAACCTGCAATGCATCTATCGGCGTCTGACTGGTGCCGCTGATTATACTGGTCTCACTGCCATTGTGACCCTCACTACATCCACCTTCAGATAGTTTGGTGCTCATTTCTTCTTCGCTGCTGATCCGGGACCTTTTGCGGGACATTATCACATTGCCTGCCGGCGTAACTGGCTTCTTCTTATTTTGCACTTGAGAACTTAGCAATAAGGTGCACTTTTGTGACAACTTTTTGGGCAGAAATTAACTGTAATCTTCCTTGTAACTGTTTATGACGACTCGACTGCCCAGGACTATAGCTCTGACAACGTGCAAGCGGCAGGCCAAGATTTACGGTTACTAATCGCAGACTAACAAAAATTTAACTCATTATGCCGAAGTCTTGATTTTTAAATTAAAGTAATCGGCGTCAATCTGTTTTTAATCTTCAATACAGTAATTTTGAAATAAAAGTTCAAAGTATATTTTATTATTCAATTATGTACAAGCGCGGTGTAAATCACAGACTAAGTAGTAAATAGAGACTTTTTAATATGTTACGACACTCGACTTTGACAGGCCCCAAAACGAAAAAATTTTAAATTCATAAATCGTGTGACACTGACATTCATTTCAGTGTTGCAAAATCAAACTCCGAAACCTACGCAAATAAATAAAATTGAAGTGTCTGTTTGTAAACTCTAAACAACAGTTTTTTTAATAATTACTAAATGCATACGAAAGTATATACAATACTTATAACAAAAAAGCAATTTTTTAAATTTGTGTCTGTCCGTGTTTGTTCCGACTAATCTCCGAAACGGCTGGACCGATTTTGACCGGACTTTCACTAGCAGATAGCTGATGTTACCGGGAGTAACTTAGATTACTTTTATTTTAGAAACATAATTAGGGTTCCGCACAAAAATTAAAACCTATGAAATTGTGAACAAAAAGACGGATTTGAAAAATTCTTTTTGCATTTGGTAGCCCAATTCTCGAGAATAGTTATGGGCTATTTATTTAACATCACACTATTACCCTCAGGAGCGGAGCAAAAAGAAAAAAATCAGAAAGAACATTAAGCGAAAACGAAGTAATAGCGCGGGTGGGCGATCCAACGCGACGGGTCGGGGGACGAGGGAGTTTTATTAAAATGTGGCTGTTATTTTAGTATATTGTGTATCTTACGACTTCCACGCGAACGAAGTCGCGGGGCACAGCTAGTTATATAATAAGCGTTACACGTTATCATCATGAATTTGACTGATCGGAACTCGGCTCAATGCAGCTCTACCCCACCCCACTCCGCTTCAGTGGAAACATTTCCCATTTTTCATTGCTCTTCTCCGCTACGCCCAGCTCTGCGGCAGTGGAAACACACCCTTAGGAGCCATTCAAGTATTACGTAAGCAGAATTTTAGTGATTTTAACCCCCCCAAGAGCTTTGCTCCTCTCCTCTGCTTACGTAAACATTAGCATATACATGTCGAAGCGTCGATGGACACACCGCGTATAGTTGCCGGCACGACTCGTGAGCACAAATTCCACATGACCTGTTGTTGCCATCGTCAGCGGGCTCTTGTATTCTGTTTTCTACCTGTACATAAATAAGCTTGATCTTATATTAACCTCATTGCTCCTGCCCGTGTACGAATTGCCGTAATAGGAAATAAGATTCGTAAGGTTTAAAAGTGGAGTTTATGCTCACGACTCGTGCCGGCAACTATATCTAACCTCAATTTAAATTAACGCCATCTATCTTCCTCTAATCTAAAGAAACGAGTCGATTGACAGCTAGTCGTTCGTTTAGGAACGTCAAGTAATAACTTGGGTATGGTTGGTGCGGAGCAAGGAGATAGATAGTGCGGAGTAATGGCAATACCGAACGAATGACCGAATTAGTTTTTGAACGATGGTAGACACTTGACAGTTCGGTTCTTTTCTCCGCTAGGAGTATTAGTGTTCTGTGGTTCTTTTACCTGTGTACCCTTGCCTTATAATATAGGTACATTATTATCTGAGGCTTCCCGTGATAGTACAATGTTTTAAGGCACAGTAAATATCTGTCACTGTGAATTTTATTTAATCCGAAACTGAATAATAATATTTTTTCTGGATTTTATCATCGAATTCATGGAAACTACGGATTGCATTGACGATATTATTTGTTCTATTCCAAGAAATGGCGGCATTGTTTTATTACATGACGGTTGATAATACTATTTTATAAAAATAAAACAGTGCATAAAAATTTGTCTGAACTGATGGCGGTGTTCAAATTACGGTAAAATGAAATGTAAAGGAACAATATCTATAAAAATAAGTAGTAAGATGTAATAAGTAAAGCCCTACCTACCACAAAGTATAAAGAGAGTTTTTCCAGAATACTTTGTATCTTTATACTTTTGAGATAGGGCTTTACTTATTACATCTTACTAGGTACTTACTTTGTATTATTCCTTTACATTTAATTTTATCGTAAATGTTTTAATACAAACAGGTGCCATATTATGACGTTCTAATGCGATCATCATTCCAGTGCGCAAGAGAGGGATAGCTATACATGACCGATGAAACCATCCATCCATCCTTTTTCGGACTGGATTCATGATGGCTTCATAATTAATTGACAAAATTTGCTGCTCCATACATTTTCGCATACCTACGAAGACAAAATGTATGGAGCAGTAAAATTTTTTTTTTTAATAACCGACGAAAAATTTCAATGCAGCAGGGTCCGGGTCCAGAATCATGTACTCAATATGTGGTTTCAATTAATGTGATAACCTAATCGCCACCCTGTATATTCTTATGAACAAGTTGCTCATGCTTATTTGAAATTAGGATTTATATAATATTATTATTTAATCACTGTGATTCGGACTCTGATGAGCTTGATCGAATCAGTTTCACTAATTATGAACTGATCCATCACCCTATCTATAATGCGATCGAGATCACATATTTTGTCCTCTTCTATTACGTGTTTAACGCAAACACTCCACCGCTGCGGTGTCACCTCTTTTTTTTGTTCTGTTCATAATTATGTCAGGACAAGGTTTGTGTGTAAGTGCTTGTTCACGTTAACTCGCGGGCGCGGTCACGAAATATCAAACACATTGCATACTATGCAAGTGTTCACGTACAAAACGCAGGTGCGGTGTGTGAACACTTGCATATTATGCAATGCGTTTGATATTTCGCGACCGCGCCCGCGAGTTAACGTGGGTCAACACTAAGAAAATTCTCATTTATTTAATTAGTAAAAAGCACCCATGCGAAGCCGAGGCGTTTCGCTAGTAGAAAACACTAAATGAAGTCCAAATGTTTAAGACCACTGCCTTATTGCCAATAGCATAAAAATAATTTGCACGATTTTATTTCAGTTTTATTTTATTCTTGGATCGTAGTTTACGTCACTTTAATTATATTTAACCTATTTGAGATATGCCTACAGTTTTAGCACTATGTTATAGTACTTTTCGGCAAATTGCACAATTGAGGTTATTATTTAAAAAGTGCAACACCTTTGTTTATATTTTTCATCTCGAATTCGATTTCTGGGTATGGCTGGACCGGCAATATTAATTTTTTTTTTGGTTGACTGATAATAATGCTTTGAAATGTTTTCTACAAAAACAAGCAAATTAATGTCAAATAACTTTTATTTTAGTTAAACAAAGAAATGTATATATAATATTATATATATTTATTGAATAAAATTATATCTTATAAACAGACATGACGCCTCGTCCATTGCGTTAGACAGCCAAAGTTCCCATCATAGCCGAAATATGGCAAACTATATAATAAAACGTAAATGCAGACGGCCCAATTATTTCAAAAACATTTATTTTCCATAATAAAAAGTCACGAAGAACACGAGAAAAATGTTCTACAACTAAAATGTTATCCTAGCTGCTTCGCCTTTAGGCCCAATACAGTCTTCCATACAAGAGCCCTCAATTTGCACGAACATTTTTCCACTATGAAAACGATTATCTTATAGCATAACGCAACAGTGTTAACATTTTAATAAGAAATAACTACGGTTATAAAAATAGCGAATATACGTGAGCGAAACAATATATCAGTATGTTTCACTGTCGGTACATAATACAACATTATAAAGCTGTAATAATATTTCTTAATGCGTATACGCTAACATTTTTTTTTAAATAACGTCGATAACCACTCAAATACTTTTTCATTTCATAAAAAATTGGACCATCCCCATTATAGTTGCTTACAAAATACCGACATTTAAGAAAAACAACTACATATAAAGACAATGAATATGCTCAAAGAGGTACTAACATTTTTATGGCTCAAGCATGAAGTAACTTCAAAAATTAGTATAAAAATATATCACAGCAATTTAAGTTAGCCCAACTGATATTTTGCTGAGTGAGATCGAAGAAAAATAATCCTCGAAAGGAAAGAACAACTCGTTAAATACAGTTACAATATTATAATTTATCTGATATCAGTCATTTTATGAAACTGGATTGAACCTCGTCTAAATTTCAAAAAGAGATAATTATATTCAATCATTACAACATACAACTTTATTCACATAGTAATTAGTTGGCTTTAAGGCGGTCGATGTTTAGTGATGCGCGAGAAATGGGCGTGATGAGGAGAGCGTGACTGGCAACGGAGGAGCGCAGGGTGCCGAGAGAGTGACGAGTGGCGGTAATAAATATGTAACTCGCGTGCCCGCCACTAGGTGGACAGAGCCAGCTGCAGCGCTTCCCTGTGCTCACTGCTGAGCTGCATCAGCACAGCGTTGAATAGCTCTGCATTGCTCTGCAACAACACGTATTTTTAGATACTGGTTGCTATAGAAACCTAACAAATGTTTTGAAGTTGTGGGAGATGCCTACCTGTATTTGCCTGACGAGAGCTACCATCTGCGCATAAACAGGGTTGTCCGAAGGGACGGCGTCTCTAAGGAATGCCTCTGCAAGTGTGGCGATGACGTGTTTGGGCGCGTCGGGTGACGCGAGTGCCGCGTGCCCGCTCGCCGCTAGTTCACATAGGAGTGAGTATACGTGTGGCGCTTCTTCTGTATCTTCTGTTACTGGCAACCATGTGAGCCTGTACAATTGCAAATTAATTTTAGCGAATTAGTTCATATGATTTGGTAATAAAATAACGGTTTGATATATATCTGTAATTGAATTTAGCAGAGTTATAATAATGTCGGGGTGTGTTGCAGCGTGCCAAAAGAACACCTAGTTGCAAATATTAAGTATGTTCAGATTCGTATTGCTTTGTTGCGTCGTTTCGCACATATAACTTGCCCCAACACAACCGTGCGTTCAGTTTAAGGCCGTCAAGGTACACTCACCAGTGCCTAATAATTTCGTCCCTGTCGATCTGCGAGTGGTTATACTTGATGATCTTGGCGACGGCGGAGATAGCGTTCTCGGTGGCATTGAGGTTTTCGAGCGCGCGCGCGCTGGGCTCGGCGACGAGCGCGGCCAGCAGCGGCGCGGCGCGCGCGGCGGCGGGCGCGAAGGCAGCGCCACCGAACTGCGCCAGCACACCGCAGCCGTACGCCGCCGCCTGCCGCACCTCCGCCTCCGCCGAGCGCAGCCCGCCCAGCATCGGCTCCAGGAATATGTCTTGGTACTTTATGCATGCGGGACCTACGGACACAAGTTTCTTACTATATTGGACACGCTCGATGCGCTCTCCAACGTCAAATCGGATAAATTGAACTGATCAAGTAAATTGATCAATTAATTTATCCGACTCGATTGTTACATATCGAAGACCAACTTATTAATATGTGACAAAAAGCAACAACATTCATGCTTAGTAAATAGTTATGCAGACACAAATTCCCAAGCCTTATTGAAATTCTTAACTGAAGTTCCTTTATATTCGAGCCATGCTCACCTCCAGTGACACAGCTACAATTTCATTAGCCGAAGAAAAAATTGTTCAGTTCTCATACAGACAAAAACCGGTTGGTTTTTAATCTTATGATGTATTAAACTGGTATTAAATATAATTATATAATGTGATGTGATACACAGTTACACACACAGGTGTACCATATTATTTGACAATAGTAGACATTAAGAAGAGTGGATGGTCCGAAGGGAAGCCGATAGGAATCGGATTGTATGAAGGCTTCGCCCCAACTCACCTCCAAATTCAATAACGTCGTCAAAAATGCATATAGCCCATTGGCGGTCTGAGTAGGGGCGACCGGGAGCCAGTAGCTGCACGAGGTGCGGCAGCAGGCTGTCGAGGTGCGGGAAGAAGGATTCGCGGTAGGCCGACATGAGCGCGTGCAGCACGTCGGCCACGCGCGACAGCCCGTACACATCCTCGTTGTCCTCGTCCGCTAGCTGCTCCTCTACCACCTAAAATACGAAATAGGATATGAAGAATTACGAAATATAGGACATAATATCATATTGTCTGAATTCCGAGTGTTTATTACACCTAAATTTCGATTTTATTTGAATCTTATGTTGGAGAGCAAGCCTGCGTCCATAAACCAGACAAAAATCCTGCTGTTACTGAGATTTTTGTTTTCTAAATCAGCAATAACACTGGCTGATCTGGGAATTGAACACAGAACCACGCGCTCGCCAGTCCTTTTTTGGCCCAAATTCGGTAAAATGTTTCACCTCATCGTAATCTTCGTCAGCGCGCTTTTGACGGCGCTCAGTAGCACGTTCGAAATGTTCTGTGAGTAGCTTGTTTAGTATGCGCAGCACCTCGGCCATCATCTCGTCTGGGAGACAGCCGCCGCCTAACAGCTCAATACACTGAAAACATAATTATTACATTATGGTCTAGATTTTGCCTTGGCTCTGTCACTTGACAACTCCTATACAATTGATTTTTAAGCAAACGCGACATTACATCGGCCTGATAATGGCTAGTTGACAGTAAGAACAATATGATTATGGATTCTTGTATCGTAGAATGGTTACAAGCCGAAAATATTAAAAACTAACTTAATTTTTTAATCTCTTTGAATTTTATTTAATGTTGATAATTAAGACTGCCAAATACTATATTACTCCGACAGAAGTAATAAATAAAGCTGGGGGGCAAGCAAAACACTGTTAAAAAAAACACGCATATATTGACAGAAATTTAGTCTGCAGTTTCGAAATACGACAGAACATACCTTAGCGAGGCTGTTGAGCAGCTCAACCTGTACCTCCTGCTCTGGTTCAGAGTCAATGGCCTTCAGTAGTTCTGGCAGGATGTAGGCCCACATGCCCTGGATGTACTGCGGGCCGCGGATGCGCGCACACTCCAGCAGGTAAGGCAGAGATTCCGCCGCCGCCGTGCGCACGTTGTCGTGGAAGTAGAACTTTAGCATAGGCACCATTAGTTTTACAACGTCTTCGGCATATTCCGCGAAGTCTTCTTTTAGCTCGCGAGCGTAGCATACGAGCATGTCACATGCGGATGCCTTGTCTTCGAGACCTGTAAAAAAAAAAAATCACAAGTCAAAATGTTAATTCTGCATTTCTATTGTTTTATCCCTTTGCACTAGATTTTGAGCTACTTCAAATTTGGGCAGTTGATTGTACAGGTCCGTGAGAGCTATGGCCGAGTTGATGTTGCTACTTACAAAGTAGGCACTGGTTGACCTGATCTGTTCTGTACTTTTGTTTCAACAACACAAAATCACTAAACATATTATAAATTATAGTCACTTTTCGTGTCTGTCTGTGTGACCGCGTTGTTCTTCTAAACTACGCAATAGATTTTTGAGGCAGTTTTCACCATCATTTTGAGGATTTATTCCGGAAGGTTTATGTGGATAAAACATTAATATCAAACTTACGTATGATAAAGAAATCTCGGTGTTTGGTGAAGTCGGGTAAAAATTGCGGGTCGCTGGTACGTAACTATGATAAAATGATGAACATAGTGTTACCGGCTGTCTTGATGCCAAAGTTCTGTTGTTCCCCGAGGGTCACGAAGTGCCAGTCGAGATCACCCTCGATGGTCTCCAGGTCATCGTTGTCGAGCAGCGCCACCTCGGGCTTCATGGCGGCTGTGCGCATCACCGGCTCCATCACCATGGGCAGGTACTGAGCGAATTTCTTGCCTGTAAAATAAAAATATACAATATGTTATGCATCAATTAATAGCTCTACTGAAACATTCTAGCTATAGAAAATAATTATCCACGAAATACATTAGCAGGTACACAAATTAAAATGCCTTCTGATGCTTAAAATATTACCTAGCTAGGTTACATTAGTGTTGTTGCCAGTGAGCCCCAAACTAGCCAGTTGGTCTGTATCTTGTTTTCTTGAAAACTTAAAACTAAACTATATTTTGTTTGTAAAAGGTAATCTCAGGAAATACGGCTGATTGCAAAATTCTTTCACTGAAAGATACGCTACATTATCCCTTGGATACTTTAACCAAAATTCACGATTCCTATGGGATAGAACGTGGGAGTGAAACCAAATTTTGCAATTTTGTCAATAACATAACGTCACGCCTGTAATCCCCGAAGGGTTAGGCAGAGCTGCACCTATAGTAGTACCATTTTGTCAATAGTACAAAAAAATAGATTAAAAGAAGATTTATTTTACACAAGTGTGTAAAGTAAATTAGTGAGAAGTTCATGGTGTAATGTGTGTATATATACCCATAATTCTACAGATGCGCGACCAGGCGGAGATAAGGTAAGAGGTCTGCGGGTCGTCGGCAGGTAGTTGTTCGCCTTCTGTGTGAGTCTTAAGCAGCAAGTCCATGATCTCTGACGCGTCTGACGTGAACTTCTCTTCACCTACGGCCAGACCTAGGAACACATGAATACATTTGTTTATTAACTCACCAGACATCAAGGACAATTTTATAAAATACAAAAAATGCAATAATTATAACAGTTTCAATAAAACTGATATTATTATATTATTCAGCGTCACATGTCGCTCGGTGTTCGGTAGCTAGCTTCGATCAATAATAGCACTAGATTCGCGATAAGCGCTTCAAAAACGGCCCGAAAAATAAGAGCACAAATACTTTTGTGATCTTGATTTCAAATTAGTATGGTCCCATCACAGCCAATGTGAAGACGTCAAAATGCCACAGTGCGCGTTCAAAAACTGTGTAAATAACCACCGTAACACCAAGATTTTAGAATATCTTTTTTTCGGTAAGTTTATATCATTAAGTGTTTTCTTTAAATATAAAAACCGAATTAAATAGTAAATATAAATCAAATCGCAAATATTATGATTGGTTGACCAATGTTTGCGACAACGCGCCAACTATTGTAACAAACAACAACCGTTCTGGAACAGGGAATGCATAGAGTAGTATTGTTGTTTTTTATGCTATTTTTGTTTTGTAGATTTCCTAGCGACCCATTTCGCTGTGCAGAATGGGTATCTATTGTCGCGAAAGAAAGAGGAGAAGTATATAAAACCTTTTAAAAATTCGACAATATGTCCGATTCATTTTGATAGATTGGACATTACGTTTAAACAGACCGATTACGATTGTCCAAGTACATTCTTTAAAGCATCCACCCTCGCACGCACTTTAAATGAAAAAATAGTTTGAAATTGATTTCAAATCAAAAATCAAAACTTCTTTATTAGGACAACAGAGATCCATAATGTTAGTAATACCTTATAGCTAGTGTTAGTAAGTGATTTATTAAAATTATTATTTTTATTTAAGTTTGAAGCACTTTGCACAGAAGATGACCAAGTAAGGTACAAGTTTCTCACTTGGCCATCCTCTCCACAAAATTTAATAATTAAATTTAATAATTATTAAATATTTAAATAATTATTATTAATAATTTAATCAATAATTATCAATAATTTAATTGATTTAATACAAATATTTTTTTACATAACATCACGCCTTGTTTCTTTAGCGACTTTTGAAAAGTGATAGTCACCTACTTATGCCGTTTTATGATAATCATTCATTTCTGGCGCTTGTCATGTTGAGCGATTTAGGTATAATACGGTGTACAGCGATTTTGAAAATCTAAATGTGGGCATCAACTTTTGATGTTGACTGTACACCCACATTTCGCCAGTTATGTTTAAGCCCCATGTAATAGGGGGCGAGCCTAATGCCATCTACCCGGCACAAATCCAGACTCCTGTCTGCTACTGAGAAATTCCAGATAGAAAAACCCAATAACACTTACTTACTTATATATATTTTTTTATAACTTCTAAATCGCGTACATAATAGACGCACCCATTTTTTTTATACGGGTTGATTACAATGAGCCAACCCACACACAATTAATAGCAATGTTGTAATAAAATAACTAAATGTTGTACTAGTTTAGTCCTACTACTTTTTTAATTGGGTCAAAAATATTTCCCACCATACAAACGAACCTTCGCCTAAAAAATATCAGGTTGGCACAAAAGTAATGAGACACTTGTGGTGTGTTTTTATATTTTTTATTTCCTTTATTACAGTAAATACATATAAATTATATTTTTAAATATTAGAATATAAAGATTATAAAAAAACATTAAAAAATAATAAAAAATAGTAGCCCACCGGTATCGGAAACAGAGTCCAAGCTACCCGGTCGGGGCTCCAGAGAGAGGAACCTCCTAACAATGCGAGCCGTGTCCAGAAGTACCGCTTTCTGAATCAAGTCCTTAATCCAGCTGCCTGACGAGAGCCTCCTTAGGTATTGGTCGAGGCCCTTGCCAATTAAGCCATTGGCTGATACGACTATCGGCACAATGATCGCTGAGTCCACATCCCACATGTCGACAACCTCGCGGGCCAAGTCAAGATACTTGGTTTGTTTCTTTCTCGGCTTTCACGAGGTTCCCGTCATGCGGGACAGTTACGTCAATAATCATTGCGCGCCGCTCTATTCGATCCACCACCACTATATCAGGCTTATTGGCAACAATAGTCCTGTCAGTGATGATGGATCGATCCCAGTATAATGTGATATGTCCATTTTCGAGAACTGGGTCGGGCACATACCTGTAGTACGGCACTTCCGATTCCACAAGAGTGTATTTCAGAGCAAGTTGCTGATGGGTAATCCTGGCTACAAGGTTGTGTCTATGCAAGTACTCTTCGTTAGCTAGACGAGAACACCCGGAGATGATGTGTCGGATTGATTCTCCCAGACGGTGGCATGCCCGACAAATGTCAACCGTGCCGTCCTTCACAATAAATCTCCGGTAATTGTTCGTCATGATAACTTCGTCCATAATTGCACAGACAAAACCTTCGGTTTCCCCAAATAGGTCACCAAAACGCAGCCAGGCTACGGACGCTAGGAAATCTACATCGGGTTCATGTAGGGCCCGGAAAAAGCGGCCGTGGAGCTCCTTAGGCTGGGTTCACACGGCATTGTCCTGCACGTTTTCTTTGTATTCGTTTCTTTAACGTACAATCACCCGGGTGTTCATACGGTAGATTTTCATTCGTGTAAAAAACGAATAGCAGCAGTCTTCACACAGTTGTCACAGTGAGTAGACGTCTGTGATGGATCCACGCTTGGTTGTACTTTTATATTGGTATAATCGAAGGCGCCAACGGTTTCGTCGTCGACAGAGCAGGAGGTTTTGGGTACATCCTATTAATGAAGAATCAGGGCGTACTAAACTATTTGAGAAGTTAAAACAAATACGAATATGCGGAAGTGCATCAGTACTAAAATGAAATTAGCCATCTGTATAAGGTTAGTACACAAATAAAAATGGTGAAATTATTAAAGTTTTATTAATGTAATAAATAAAATAAGTTTTATTTGGCCAATATAATGTCTTCGTATTTCGTATTAAAAGTCGTTATAATCAATTTCTGTGTAGTTAGAATAGGAGGAATCGACAGAGGCCGGACTTTGAAGAGAATCTATTGTAGGGATAGAATTTGTAGTTTGTGGTATATTCTTATTTTGGTATTCCTGGGTAAAATATCCTCTGTGAATTGATGGGAGATTGAAAGACGACGACTCGCGACGGCGACAGCTTTTAATATTTTTCAATAATTGTAGCACTCCCATTTGGAATTCGAGGACTTCATCATCGTCAAACTTATCTAATGATGGTAATATCCCATTAAAAAATGAAAGATGCCGATTCATAGTTTTAGGTTCATTATTTGAATAAGAATCCATAAATTTCATCATCTTCGCATCTAGAGGACTAACTGCATTCTTCATAGGTCTTTTAGGTATTGGGCTCAATGTCGCCATATTATCTTGTGTCTCTATAGTTTGCTTCCGATGTTTCATTTCCTTCAGAATTATTTTTCTGTTTTTCGGATTCTGCGTTGTTATTTTCGGTAATAACATTGCTTATTGTCTCTTTAGGTTGTATTACTTTTCGCAGAAAGGATAACTGTTTACTATAAACATAAGGTTTTGCTGTTTTGGCGCTACTTCCTGACCTCTTCTGATCTTGTATCTTTTTATATTATCGATTATAATTATCTCTTATATGAGTCCACCTCTGAATAATCAGTTTCGCTGTAAAAGAAACATGGTAAGTTATACTGAATACTGCAGGGCGAGCACAAAGTGCCAAAACGTTTGTGACTTGGAAGTTTTGATAATATAAAGTAGGCACCTAGAGGGTGATTTGCATATTCAATAAGAATAGGTACTTGTCAAAATAACTTACCGATGCATACATACGACTCACGATACGATAATGTCTTGTCACGATCGCTTTGGCTCTCTGTGCTCATCCTGCTGAATACTTTACATAATATATATTAAGTTTATTTTTTCAGGTATTTAGCACCAGGGTGTTCCATGAAAGATTTATAGATATAAATAAAATAGATATAAAGTTGGAGTATCGACTATAAGTGGGATTATCTGGGATGTTTGCTGGACGCTGTGGGATGTTCTTCAGGGAGAATATCTTCAAACGCCTTGTTCAGAAAATGAATGGATGAAAATAGTGGAAGGTTTTGAAAGAAAGACTAATTTCCCTCATTGTCTAGGTGCCATTGACGGGAAACACATAAAAATCTTAAAGCCTGCTCATAGTGGATCCATGTACTTCAATTATAAAGATTACTTTTCCATTGTACTACTTGCAGTGGTTGATTCTGAATACAGATTTATATATGTCGACATAGGATCATACGGTAAAGTGATTCAACCATTTTGCAAAACTCCATCTTGTGGAAAAAAATTAATGATGGTTCGCTGCATATACCCAAACCAAGACCATTATTAAAAGGTGGAGACAGTATGCCTTATGTTTTTATTGGTGATGAGGGATTTGCTCTACATAATAACGTATTACGTCCTTTTGGAGGAACACATTTAGATTTACGTAAAAAAAAACTTTAATTACCGTCTGAGCAGAGCAAGAAGATACGTGGAGTGTGCTTTTGGTATCTTAGCAGGAAAATGGAGAATCCTACATAAGGCTATTGATGTTTCGCCAAGTCTAATGAGAAATCGTAAAAGCATGCATCGTGTTACACAACTACGTGCGTGAACATGATGGACACAATTTTGAAGAGCTGGCAAATCCTCTATTATTTGAAAATCTTCAAAGTACGTCAATTCGAAACGTTCAAGCGAACAGCGTAAGATCTACTTTTAGTCACTATTTTTTATCAAACGAAGGATCTGTCCCATGGCAAAACGAATATATTTAGAACTAAGTAAAACATGTTGTACCTATATTGTTAATCTTAGATGAATGAAAGCCTCGCTGCGCTCGACTAGATACCGCACTATTTAAAAACAAGAGCTCTGTAAATGCGGCAAATCGCTATTGAAATGTTATGACATAAATTTTGAAGGATGCGTGAAAAATTGAGTTGCCAGCCATGACTCGACCATGCCGATTCTGGCATAGTTTGAATTGCGGCATTTACAAGCACCACGACGGTATCTAGTTGAGCGCAGCGAGGCTTTCATTAATCTAAGTTGTTAATAATAAAAGATACATACCGAAGGCTTGTCTTGTTTTTTCTTCCTTTTTCTCGAAATTTGGATCAATTACTATCATCCTTCCAAGCAGCTTGAATTGCGACGCGATTTTTATAAAGTTCCATAGTTTTATCCCACAAAATGGGCTTTTGTTCCACTAAAGAAATTAATAATTCGTTATCTATAGAAGATTCGTCAACCATATTGAAACAACAAACACAAATACGCGCGAACTCTCCAGAAGACGCCAAGAGACTAAATGCTTGTTCGGTTGCTATTCGATGAAAAACGTATGAACATCCTGTCGTGTAAACGAGACAGAGCTATATACTATGTGCCACTGCAAGCCGAATACGTTAAAGTTCATTCGATTTGCTTGACAAGTCCGTTGAGTATTCGTTTAAACGCATAAACGGTGTACGATTTTTTGCAGTACAAACGACATGTGAATGGTTCTATGTACAATGTACATATGTGCCACTATTTATTCGTTAAGACGTATACTGCAAAAAAACGTGCAGGACAATGCCG
This sequence comes from Fissipunctia ypsillon, assembly GCA_947568875.1. Lineage (NCBI taxonomy): Eukaryota > Metazoa > Arthropoda > Insecta > Lepidoptera > Noctuidae > Fissipunctia > Fissipunctia ypsillon. The sequence continues at coordinate 9,783,080 of OX387645.1, read as the reverse complement.
TGTGAACCCTCTCTTACTCTGCCATACCTCCAGGCGATCGTTAGTGTCAAGCACTACGCTAGTGCTGTAGTGCTTGACACTAACGATCGAGAAAGAGAACTGGCGCGCCAGTTCTCTTTAACCAATGAGAGCGGGGTGAGGCCCTTGTCCACTGCGACCACATCTCGATGCATCCCCACGTCGGCTTCAAGGAAATATTCCCTGAGACTGCATATCTCGCGATTGTGGAGGGTCTTAACATTTAAAAAGCCTCGACCTCCACACTCGCGGGATATACAGTTTCATTACCGATGATCGTGGGTGATGCATTCGATATGCAGTCAGTAGCGTACGGACCCTCCTATCCAGGGCGTCTAGTTCGGTCTGAGTCCATTTGAGTATGCCGAAAGAGTACATCAAAACCGGCATCCGTAGAAGGTACGCACCTTGTTTCCTCCTGATAGAAGACTATTAAATACTTTCTTCAGGCGGCCAAAGAAGCGCTCCTTCAACGATTGCTTCATGTCAGCAGCATTAATGCCCAACGCTTCCGACATACCCAAGTACTTATAGGTTTCGGTTGCGGAGAGGGCTCTCAAGGTTTATGGAATCCGAGATTTGGGTTCCCACGGATTCCACAATCTCCCCTCGCTTTACATGCATGACCGCACATTTGTCCAAGTTTCAGTTACTTTCAGTAGCTCAAACAGTCGCAAATTGTTGGGGGCAAAGAGTTTTAGGTCATCAATGTAGAGGTGAGATATAACCTGACCACCTCTCCTCAGCCGATAGCCTAGACCTGAATCCGCCAGCAGTGTGCTTAGGGGGTTCAAGGCTAAGCAGAACTAAAGCGGACTCAAACTATCACCCTGAAATATGCCTCGCTCAATCCTTATCGGCTCGCTATTCCTCTGGATATTTCGACATGCATTTTTTATTATTATTACAATACAAAAAGCTTAGTCAATGATGTAATCACCATTAGCATCTAAGACTTCTTGCCAACGATCCAGTCAATTTTGGATACCTTTCGCCCAGAACTCTAATGGCTGTGCCTCGAAAAAGTTGTTCAACTCCGCCTCTACATCCGAGAAATCATGTAAATTGTTTACCCCGCAAATGTTGTTTCAGAGCTCTCAACAAATGATAGTCTGATGGGGCGAGGTCTGGGGAATAAGGTGGGTGGGGTATTGTCTCTCAGCCCAAGTTCTCACACTGTTGGCGAACGGCAGATGCGACATGAGGTCGAGCGTTATGTGTAGTTAAACTACATTGACTCGTCTTCGTCGTTTTTTCTTGATAGCAGCAGATAGTTTGGTGAGCTGGGTTGAATATTTGTCAGCGTTTGTAGTTCATAAAACAGCATGCCTTCTAGAGCAAAGCAAAACTTTTAAGCGATTCTTTTGACTCAGCTTCGGTAGAGTTGGTGGAGTTTCTTCTCGAAACAGCCAAAAAGCATAACGTGTATCGTTCTCGTAATGAATCCATGATTCATGTTCAGTAACTAGATCAAACAAAAACTCTTTACGTCGGGGTCGCAGCAAGTGATTGACAGATAACGACTGCACGACTGGCGTCTGTAAGGATGTGCGGTACCCACCGAGCCAAAACTTTTCGATACCCAAGCTCATGCAGATGGTATTCCACGGCGTGGTGACTGCAGTTAACTGCTTCCGCTAATTCACGAGTGGTAGCACCCGGATTCGACTACAGCTCGCGGCGTAATCGTCATCATTCACTGCAGGCGGTCGTCCTGAGTGTGGCTGACTTTCAAGGCTCCCGTCTCCTGATTTAAAACGGTCAAACCATCGGGACACCGTCGCATGGCTTGTACTTCCAGCGCCCAATGCAGTTTTGATATTGTCAGCCGCAGCCCGCGCACTGTGGCCTAACAAGTACTCGTATAAGTATAGTGTTCGAACTTGTCGCTCGTCCATTCTTCTTCAAACTGACTAAACCAATCGCGAGGGCGGCTTTATATACCCCCACATCATAAGTACCTAGAATGATCTACAACATTCTAGAATATTATTGAAAACAATTAACTTGAAAAAGGAAATGTATAGAGTTTTGTAGTGTCTCATTACTTTTGTGGCAACCTGATATAATCTGCAACTCTACATCTTTCAGTACTTACTTTGTCCTGAGGATTGAAATGTAATACCAAGAACTACGTCTAATTCCAAAATAGAGTAAGAACGAAATTGTCAACAAAATATTTTTAACCTTATTGCTTATATGTTAAGTTTAATTTTAGAATAAATATTTTTGTACTTATTATAAAAATGACTATTAGAGCGGCATTTTTATTGCCTTTCTCCGATGACAGAAGGACCTAGCAAAAATATTTTGCTATCGTGATTTAAACTTTATGTTTGAGTGATAAGGTTTATAATAAACTGAAGTTGTTAATGTTATTAAACTTTTTTCTATATTTCGTTGTACTAATTATTATTATGTTTTGTGTAAACGTGGCCACTTGAGCGACTTATTTTTGTTCCTGATCCTTTATCTAGTGCTATTATTGATCGAAGATAGTTAGTCTTAGATTTGCCGGATCATTACATCTATCCGCCAAATGCCTTTAAGAACTTGATGTTTCGTCGATCACGACGCCAGCATTCAAATTCGAATTTTTGATCAATTAAGGCGAAAGCGCCAGGGTAGGCCGTGAAATTCAAATTTTCTTACGTTTTTTGCAATTTGCAGGTCAGTACCAGGTTGTATGTTGATTAAAATAATTATGATTCGCGACCATAACAAATATGTATTTACAGAATTATAATAATTAAAGTCATCAATACAACTCTCTAAGACCAAGTAATCCTATTGAATGACTATTTCATAAAATCTTAACATTTCAAGGATTATACTAGCTAAAGAGTTGTATTACTGATTCTAATGATTATAATTCTGTAAATACATATTTGTTACGTTCGCGAATCATACTTTAATCAACATACACCCAGACACTAAGCTGCAAATTGTAAAAAACATAAGAAAATTTGAATTTCGCGGGCTACTTTAGATGATACTGCACATATACAGGCTGTAGATTAGACAACTTACATATTATACCTCTCATTCAGAACAACTTTCCATATTTGTAGATAAAAAATTCGTGAAAAAAAAAAACAAATGCCTTTGCAAAAGTATAGTAGTGAAATATCTCTCTCTAGTCTCTACTTTATTTACCTGCAAACTACATACGACTTTACAGTGTCTTAGCTACGGTAGCTAACTTTGTCTCTCTTGTCAGTGCTATTGAAAGCGTTGGCCACGTGATCACTGAGTTCGAGCAAACGATTGTGCATCTCCTCGTGCGTCGACTTCGTGACCGTAACAAGTATGTATTTACAGAATTATAATCACACAAATCTTTATTCTAATAATTATAATTAAGAAAATTTGAATTTCGCCAGCTACCCTGGCGCTTTCGCCTATAGTGAAATGTTAAACTGACCTATAAGACTGACGCATTCGATAGTCTTCCCGCGGAGCATTTTGAGCTCCTCAGTTGTGGCGTTGGCTATGATGTATTTGAGGCAGGGCATGAGGCGGTCGTAGTACACCACAAAGTCTTTCTCCACCGTGTCGGCGACCGACGCGATCGTCGTCACTATCTGTTCTAGCACCAGCTTTGTGCCGCGTTCCACTAGCTATAAAAAAAATGTTAGATAACATTGTAATATTGATAAATAATACGGGATGTTAAAAGACCCATCGCAAAGCCGTTACCTACGCATTACGCACAACAAACGAAGTAATATTGAGCAAAAATTTTTGTTGGGAAACGTCTTTTATTTCTGTTGACAAATCACCGTTTACGGCAGCGCGCAATGTGACGCACGCAGAACATTGTGCTTTTTGGTGCACGCAACGGTATAGGAGTTGTGGGGGTATTTAATTAAAATTAAGTTACAATAACATTTTGTTTTCGTTATACAAAAAGGACAAAATAATTGGAACTTTGGCCTTCAATATCTCCGTAACCAGGAGGGTCTAGGGTATGGTCCAGTACAAAAAAAAATCACAATGGCGGGAAGCAAGTGACTCTCGGATTTGTTAAGCGTCTTTTTACACCCGTTGTCCCATTATATCCAAATTATAAAAGTTTTATGTCTGTGAACTGAGATCCATAACTGTCTATGAAGACAGAAACGGAGCAAATGCCACATTTAATCTGCCAATGCTATGGAAGCGATTTAACCTGAGAAATGGTTATATCACTAACGAACATTGGGTAAAGAGACAGTATAAACAATAATGAACCTTACCTCTTTGAATTTAGTGGTCAGAATTACTTCAAGCTTGCACATCAAGGGGTCAAGGTACTGAGTCAGAATTGGTTTGGGGCAATCTTCACTGAAGTTTACTAAAGCAGCAGCCGCGTGAGCCTGGGAAAAAGGTAAAGATATGAAAACAGCAAAAAATAAAAAGTGTTTTGAATGTACGACGCATATTGCCCAAAACTTTCTCGGTCTTGCAAGGCTCTTATAGTTGGACACTAAACCCCAATGTGGATTCGCTAGAAAGGTAAAACTAAAACTAGTCATACATATTTGGCAATTTATATACATTGAATGAAGATTATTAATTCTTATGGAGCCCCACAATCCAACTTACAACTGCGAAACAGAAAAACTTTAAATGCGAAAGTGTGTTTGTTCTTCACGCAGCAACAGAGCACAGGCTACTTTTTATCTCGGAAAAATTTGCGTTTCATCTGGAATAGACCACGGGAGTGAAACCACAGGTAGTTGATAGTTTGTGCTTACCTGCACGCGAGGGTTAGCATTGTCGTCGAGCACCATGAGCAGGCCGGGCACCACCTTGTCGTGGAACTTCTTCTCGAACACCGGCGCGAAGTCCGTCGACATCTGACCCACGGCGTTGCATGCGGCGTAACGTACGCGAGGGTGCTGAAAAAATTACATAGTTGTTAAAGTTTTCTTTTCATTTGAATGAATCCTGCAATTACTAGAGGCTTTAGAAATTTATTGTTGGCGACTTCTAGTAGTAGTCATGTCATCTTACGTCGCCGTGCAGTGAAAATAAAGGTTATTCAATAAATATTCAAATTGACAATACCATACTCTCAGATCCTGTAGCTATAGCAACAGCTTTCAATAACCATTATATTAATATGGCATAATCTTCGAGTAAGTGTGTAAAACCACGTAACGAGTGTTCAATGGCCCATTCGATGTTCCTTAACCCAGTGTCCGAAAATGAAGTTAGAGCAGAGATTATGTCATTGAACAACACAAGTTCCGAGGATTATGACGAGATTAATACAAAAATGTTTAAAGCTAATGAACTAATTGAAATAATAACGTATTTAATTAATTTATCATTCTCAACTGGCACTTTTCCCGAAGCACTGAAGATGTCAATAATTAAGCCCCTTTATAAAACTGGTGAAAAGTCAGACGTTAATAACTACCGCCCAATTACCTTAATACCTATTATATCGAAATTATTCGAAAAGTGCATGAATAAAATACTAATTGAGTTCTGTAAAAATTTAATATCATACGGAAGGAACAGTTTGGTTTTCAAAAAAATAAATCAACAATGTTAGCTATCTACAATCTTATTAAAATAGTATTAACGAATATTAACAACAACTATTATACTACTGGGCTGTTCTTTGACCTTTCTAAGGCTATCATGACGTATTACTACAAAAATTGGAGGCATTGCACTTCCAATGGATATCTTCTTACCTAAGTAATAGACAACAATGTGTAGCCATTACAGGAATGGATAAAAATAATGATATGATATCGCATTATTCTGACATCAAATATAACAAATATGGCGTCCCACAAGGTAGCGTATTAGGACCTATTTTATTCTTATTATACATCAATTCTATTACTAATATAGCTAATCATAAATTTATTTTATTCGCTGATGTCATTTATATTATTGTGACATCTGATAAAAAAAAAACAATACAATTAATGATCATGAGACTGAAATTAATAATGTAATTGAGAGACGATTGAATGGCTAAATCAAAATAACTTATCTATCTATAAATCTTAAAAAGTCCGTCTATATACAATTCAATAAATCAAATGCAAAATATAATATTAAAATGAATATACATAGAATTCACGAAGTAACTCTTTTCTAGGCGTAACCTTGGATCAAGACATCAATTGGAAAGCACATGTTGATTGATACAGTTTCCAAACGAATTAAAAAGTTTGTATATGTACTGAAACGGATCAGATACATAAACATTAAGACAGCAATAACAACATATCATGCGTATGTTGAATCGGTGCTGCGCTATGGTTTAATTATGTGGGGTAATAGCACCGATCATAAAAGAGCGTTTGTTGCACAAAAAAAATGCATTAGGGCTATAAATGGGCTTCAACCGGCGGAATCCTGCAGGCCAATATTTAAAAAACTTGATTTGTTACCATTGCCGTCACTTTATATATTGAAAATTTGTATGTTTGTGTGGAGGCACAAAGAGTTGTTCACTAAAGCAATCGATCTTAATTCTCGAAGCCGTCGGGACCCCCACAGGCTTGCGTTAGATGTTTTAACCTAGGCTTGCAAAATACAACAAAAGCTGCATGTTTATGTGTGTCCGGATATAAAATAAGATACCAGAGGAATTGAAAATATAAAAATAAAAGATTTTTCAAAAGTAAATTATATAAATGGTTATCTGCTAATAGTTTTTACAGTGTCAAGGAGTTTCTAGAGCATAAAATCGGACGATGAAAGTGGTTGTATGTTGTTGTTATGTATGTAAATTTGCACGCTTATATTCATGAAGCAAAACATGTAGAACCTACCAGTGTATTCATATTACCATCTTGTATACCATGTTTAATGCAAATAAAATATTATTATTTTACAGGAGAACACTGTCCGAAAAATGGCCGTCATTGACGTTCTCCGAGGGTCATTATCAACAATAGAAGGCATTCTGTTCAGCGTGTTGATGGCAAAAATAACACCAAATATAAGAAAAAGACATTAGAAGATCTTAGAACCGTCCATGTTTGTTCTAAATATGTATTAGAAGATTTTCTACACAACAAATAAGTAAAAAGAAAAACAATTAATTTTTCTTTACAATTTTTCACTGCACGGCGACGCTTAGTTTGTTTATAATGTTGCAATGTTTGTGAACTGAGATCCATAACTTTCTATGAACTAGAGAGAAATGGAGCAAATGCCACATTTAATCTTCCAATGCTATGGAAGTAATGTAACCTTAGGTATGGTTATATCACTAACGAACATTGGATAATAAAACGAAGTACCACAGCCTGCAGGTATTTACACAGCACTGGTAAATCCTAGGAATGGTATTATGATAATGATGTTACAAGTATTTTATTTTGTATTATTGTTGTTCTGGTGTAATAAAAGAGATGAAGCTATACAGTTTCAACGAAAGATACTATCCTTTACGAAAAATAGAACATTGACGGCTATAATATATTAAAATAATGGTCTTTCCTGACCAGTTGAAATGGCTAAAGTAGTTCCAATATTCAAAAAATGTATTAAGACTGATCTCTCTAGCCAACCTTATCAAAAGTATTTGAAAAAATCATTAAAACTAGGCTGATGGTACACTTAAATGTAAATAAAATCATTAATTTAAGTACAATTTGGGTATCAAAAAGGCGTCGGTTGCTCAGACGCAATTAACTCTTATAAACGACATAATTAATAAATTAAATGACACAATGAAAGTCGCAGGGTTATTCATCGACCTTAGCTCCGCTTTTGATACGATTGATTATGAATTAATACTAACTAAACTTGAATATTATGGTGTCAGAGGCAAGTACTTACAACTTTTAAGATCGTACTTACAAAATAGGCGAATGTTTGTCGAAATAAAAAGCATTGATGAAAGTAATCTTGAAGTCATATACACCTCTAAAATTAAAAATATTAAACGTGGTGTAACCCAATGCTCCATTTTAGGACCAATACTATTTATTTTATTTACAAACGACTTGCTTAATTTTATGCATTATGTACAGCCTGATGTAAAACTTATTGTTTTTGCAGATGATACAAATATAATAATTGGGGCGGGAGGACTTAAAAGAATTGACCAAAAATGTAAATAAAAGCCTACAAAATCTCTGCGATTGGTTTACAGCCAATAACCTTTTGCTAAATACAAGTAAGACTAACATAATTTTATTTAAGACTAGAACTCGCCATAATGACAATTTAGATGTACAAATCAAAGGAGACAAGATTGAATTAGTGGACAAAGTGAAATTTTTAGGCATTAACATAGACATGCATTTAAATTGGAAATAGGAGCTTGCTGCTATTGACTCTTCAATTTCATCAGCATGCTATGCACTCAAGAGCCTTAGAGCCATGTTGGATCTAAAGCAACTAAAAACTATATATTAGGTTGGGGAAAAAGTCTTTTCGCATTATAGTATGTATGAACTTGTAATAAAATCTCTTTGGCTATACTATTTGTATCTGGCTGGTTTTGGTATCATTAAAAGTTTTAAATTTTAAAGAACATAATTCCAAATTCAAATTAGAAAAATGTGTGAATTTCATTTATTTTTTGTAATGTCAAGATGAGTGGATCTAATGAAGAAATTCGATACATTTTAAAATTTTACTACAAAAAAGGTAAAAATGCAACGCGAGCCGCGAAAAAAATTTGCGGTGTTTATGGACCTGGTGCAATGTCTGTGAGACTAGCACAAATTTGGTTTAAGCGTTTTCAATCCGGAAATTTTGATGTCAAAGATGCACGTCGCTCTGGTCGCCCTATTACGGATAAAATGGATGCCGTTTTTGAAAAAGTGGAGCAAGATCGGCATATCAGTAGTTACGACGTAGCTGAAGAACTGGGAATTGACCACAAAACAGTTTTGGCGCATTTGAAAAAAACTGGGTACACAAAAAAGCCTATATTTGGGTACCTCACGAGCTCACTAAAAGAAACCTAATGAACCGTGTACTCATTTGTGATTCTTTATTACGACGTAATGAAACCGAACCAATTTTAAAGAAGCTGATAACTGGTGATGAAAAGTGGATCACGTACGACAAGAACGTGCGAAAAAGGTCGCGGTCAAAGGCCGGTTAGGGTTCACAGACTGTGGCAAAACCCGGGTTAACTCGCAACAAGGTGATGCGTGTGTGTGGTGGGATTGGAAGGGCATTATTCATTATGAGCTGTTACCACCAGGCAGGACCATCGATTCTGAACTCTACTGCGAACAACTGATGAGATTAAAGCAAGAAGTTGAGAGAAAGCGGCCGGAATTAATCAACAGAAGGGGTGTGGTTTTTCATCATGATAACGCTAGACCTCACACATCTTTAGCCACTCAGCAAAAATTAAGAGAGTTTGGCTGGGAGGTGTTAATGCATCCGCCGTATAGTCCTGACCTTGCACCTTCAGATTTCCACCTGTTTCGGTCTCTTCAGAATTCTTCAGGCAGTGTCAGGTTAACATCACGAGAGGACTGCCAAAACCACTTGTCGCGATATTTTGATCAGAAGTCCCAAAATTTCTATAGCAATGGGATCATGTCCCTACCTACAAGATGGCAAAAAGTTATCGAACAAAATGGTACCTACATACTTTAGTTAAATGTGAATAAACTATATTAAAAAATGTTTTGAATTTTCTTAAAAAATGCGAAGAAACTTTTTCCCCTACCTATTATTACGCTCTGGTAGAATCTAGATTAAGATACAGCATAATGCTTTGGGGTAACAGCTTTAGTTTCAACAACACTGTCAGAAAGCGTTTATTTTACAGAAACGTGCCATAAAGAGTATAGTAAGGATCTCACAAAGAGACTCATGTAGAGAGGCACTTTAAAGAATTAGACATTTTAACAGTGCCAAGTTTGTACCAGTATATAAACTTGGCACTGTTAAAATGTCTAATTCTTTAAAGTGCTCTGTACACGAGTATTTTTTATTTATTTATAATTACCTTAATAACTATCATAACAGGATCCTAATGCGATAGTGGGGTATTTATACTGGATGATTTTTTTTAGTCTCAAAATTTTTACAGGGTGTTCTACCCATGAATATGAACAACTTTCACTACAGGACCAACTCTGAAATCATCATCATCATCTGCCTAGCCTTTTCCCAACTATATTGGGGTCGGCTTCCAGTCTAACCGGATGCAGCTGAATTCCAGTATTTTACATGGAGCAACTGCCTATCTGACCTCCACAACCCAGTTACTGGGTAACACGATACCCCTTGGTAAGACTGGTTGTCAGACTTTCGGGCTTCTGACGACCCGTAACGACTGTCAAAGATCCACGAATGACAGCCGGGACCAACGGCTTAACGTGCTTTCCGAGGCACGGAGGAGTCTCGGTATGTAAAGATGGTCACCCATCCACGGACCAACCCCGGCAAGCGTAGCTTAACCTGATGGATCGACCCATGCGGCTGTTATTACTTAGCCACGAGCTCCTCCAACCAACTCTCCCAAGTCTGAAATCACGAAAAAAAAAAATCAGCTGTTTAATAGAAAACTTCAAACCTACTTGACCAAAATGTATGAAACAGCAGATTTTTTTTTCGTGATCTCATAGTTGGTCCCATAGTGAAAGTTGTTCATGTTCATGGCTAGAACACCCTGTAAAAATTTCGAGACGGTAAAAAAAATCATCCAGTATATTAGTAATATTAAATCACTTTGCTAAGTATGTTCATGAGTATGAATCACAAGAGGAACGTAAGATAAGAGAAAGCACAAGAAGGAAGGTTTTTTAGCACAAAATGGTACCTAATTTTAACTTAGCTAAGCATTGTTCCAGATACCAAGCAGTGAAGTTATTTAATAGGTTACTGACTGATTTAAAATTATTAATTTATAGCTCTTCTTTTAAAACTAAATTAAAAGGCTTCCTGTAGGAAAAATGTTTATACTCTGTATCAGAGTTTATGGCAAATGATAACAATAGTCACATGGTATAATAGCAGTGATCAAGCTTTAAATAGTCACATAATATAATAGCAGTGAACAAGCTTTAAATATTTTATTTTTTTGCTGTACCTACTCTTAATATTTTGACATTATACTTGCTATTGATTTGACTTTATATTTATTTGTGGACATATTTTAAATTAATTGACTCTTGGATATACTTTTCACATCCATTTTAATTGGGCTTTTAAATGTATTGTTTCTGCATGTGATAATTTTATTTAATATGTAATATTCAACACAATGTTAATATTGTTAAATGAATAAACGAAATGAAATGTACAAGCTAAAGATCTATCTCCTTGTGAAAATCCATAAAGTGTAATACAAAAACGATGATGGATGATCTGTTAATAACTGTACAATATAGACTATGTAAATGACTTACCGGGTCAGTAAGATAGTTGAGTACTGCAGTGACAACTTGGTCGAGCATCTGTTCCATCTGCTTGTGACAGCCCTCGCCGGCAGAGGACACGGCCATGAGCGCGGCGTGGCGGCGGCGCCAGTCCTCATGGTGCAGCATCTCGGGCACCTGGCCCACGATCAGACTGAGCATTATCTTACCGCCGAGACCGCAGCACATGCGGTCCAAGGCTGACTCGGCGGCTACGTAGTTTCTGTAAGGAATTTTGGCAAATTGTGAGAATCGTACTTTTAAACCATTCTGTATTGTCAATATTTTAAGTAGCTGCCTCAAAAGCAGTGAACCGAATAATATTACGTTCTAAATCGGCATGAACCCACGGCCCGTGTTCAGCAAGCAAATTGGGATGTCTTGGTTGGAATGTTATCAAGGGACTGACACTCAAATGTATAAGGAACATCCAAGTGCTAATTATCTTGTTATTTTTTCTAGTAAGATTCTCTATAGCTAAATCATTAAGACTGAACTGTAAAGAAAGAATCTTACAATATTAATGGAATTTTACATGTGATGAAATTATTTGAGCAGTTGTTACCGTAGATGAGATTACAAGATCACTACTGTTTACAGAGCGGCTGTTCACCCGTCATTGTACTGTACGATATTTTACTGTAAAATTTTGGGAAGAGCATAAGATTGAATACAATACAAGTGACAACACAAAGGTTTGGTGAAAAATATCATTTTGACCTGTAAGTTGCGACGCTAAGAACGCATTAGATAAAGCGGGAATATGTCTAATGCCGCTGCGATACCTGCGGCTATGTGTTAACATCTGAGCCAAACTGCGCCTGAACTATGGCGTTGAAAAATAGCCTGCTAAACGATTGGCTACGTTAAAGCTCACGTACGGTTTTACTCGATCAAGCAAACACGTCGAGTATAAATCACGGGACACGGGTTTTCGTCCACAACCACACATTCAGCATATTTTATCGAACCGTTCGAGCCAAAAGATGTCTATTCAACAAAGGAAACAGTGGCAGCATTTAGCAAGTCTCGCAATTCTCAATTATAAAAGAATTAGAGTAGTTTTCAGTAAGTGATATGTTCGAACACTGACTGTTCATTGTCGTCTTCAGCAGCGTCGTCCTGCATGGACCAGTCGGGCTCGTCGTCCAGCTCGCACATCATCTCCAGCACCAGCGGCGTGAGCATGCTGACTCCGTTGGGCACCTGCTTGCGCACCATGGCGGGTGCCGTCTCGCACAGCGTCACCATTGCTTCGAGGGACAACTGGCGCCAGTTGTCCTCTGCGTCTTTGTCGCCTACCATCTAACAAAAAGCAGCATTGCAATTTAATAAAAAGACAAGCTAGTGCAATGTGAAGTGCTACTAACATAGTTATCCATACAAATAAATAAAATTGAAGTGTCTGTTTATTCCGGATAATCTCTGAAACGGCTGGACCGATTTTGACGGGACTTTCACTGGCAGATAAGCTAGTGTTACGGGGAGTAACTTAGGCTGCTTTTATTCTAGAAAAATAATTAGGGTTCCCGCGCAACAAAATTAAAACCCATGAAATTGTGAACAAAAAGTCGGATTTGAAAAATTCTTTTTGCATTTGGTAGCCCAATTCTCAAGGATAGTTATAGGCTATTTAACATCACGCTACGACCCCTAGGAGCCGAGCAAAAAGAAAAAGAAAGAACACTAACCGAAAACGAAGTAATAAGCGCGGCCAGGCGATGCAACACGACGGGTCGGGGGACGAGAGAGTTTTATTAAAATGTGGTTGTTATTTTAGTATATAGTTTATCTTACGACTTCCACGCGAACGAAGTCACGGGGCACACAGCTAGTAAGCAATATTTATCAAAAACAAGTTTATTTTATACTTTACTAGCTAGACTTCGTTCGCGAGGAAGTCATAAGATACACAATATACCAAAAAATAACAGCCACATTTTAATAAAACTCCCTCGTCCCCCGACCCGCCGCGTTTCATCGCCCGCCCGCGCTATTTGTACACAAATTCATAGGTTTTAATTTTTTTTTCACGGAACCCTAATCATTTTTTTTTTTTTAATAAAAGTAGCCTAAGTTACTCCTTATACCATCACCTATCTGCCAGTGAAAGTCCCGTCAAAATCGGTCCAGCCGTTTCGGAGATTAGCTGGAACAAATACGACAATTATTTTTTTTTTTTGTCATAAGTACCATATACACTTTCATACTTATGCATTTAGTAAAAGTTGTTATTTTGACATTAAAAACGGACACTTCTATTTTATTTATTTGTGTAGATATGTGTTACGTTTGTAAGGTTATTATTATAACATAACAACACGTCTGTGTTATACGGTGGATAGGCACAGGTATTGCATTTCGTTCGTTACTTATACAAGGTGTAAGGGACAGCCCTCCGCAAACTAACAGGGTGCAGCATTCAGCTCCTTATTTTGAATCATATTCCACCAGAAAATTTTAATTTTTTTAAATCGTTTTTTCAGTTACTATTCCTTTATTTCAATGCAAAATTACACATTCTCTGTATGTAGCGCTCCATTTATGTAAATAAAACAGCTAAAATAAAAAAATCTACATTGGATGTTGAAATACTCGGCTGCCGAAGGCTCGCTGCGCTGCCGTTCCCTACGCCCGTTTTGCCACGGTAACGATACATTGCGTGTGACGTAATAAAACAAATCAGGTTTATTGGATTCCCATAACGTTCCTGAAATAATTTCATGTACCGGTCATCTTAGTATGATATACTGAATTCACCCCTTCAGTCTGCGGAGGGCTGTCCCTTACACCCTGTATTTTGGCCCCAATTAATAAAAAGCAAGTCAATTGCCATAAACCAGCTCGAATCCAGACTCGAGACTGCCACTGAGAAAATCCTGACAGAAAATCTCACTTTGCCTGACCAGGAGGTCGAATCCAAGACCTTTATTGCTCGGCAGTTACGCTCGCGAAGTTGCGACTAATGGACGAACGTGGCAGTAATCACATCTCAAAGACAAAAGAAAAGAACATAAACAAGAAACCGACACGCGTCGTATACATTGTCTGATTCTGCGTGTGTGTATATCGCACATGAGCCAATTTGAATAAAAGAATGTTATCAAGGGACTGACACTCAAATGTATAAGGAACACCGAGTGCTAATTATCTTGTTATTTAGTCTAGTAAGATTCTCTATAGCTGCATCATATAAACAGAGCCAATAAGGAGAATCTTACAAATTAATCAAAAATATCAGAACCACATGCAAATCTTGATTTATATTCCATGAAAGTTGATCAAATAAAAGAAGCGATTTACATAAATATCAGAAAATGGCATTCATCACTCTCCTGCCCTTTTCCCAATTTATTTGGGATCGGTGCAACATGTTTATTCTTCCACTGTAGTCATCATCTCGGCTGTCACTCCCCTTTCTAGCCATACCATCTTTCACACAGTCCATCCATCGTTTCTTTGGTCTTCCCCTACTCGTATAGCCATCCACATTCATACTCAAAACTTTACTGACGACATTTTCCTCATTCCTCCCCATCACATGCCCATACCATGACAACAGATTACCACACAACTTTTCAGCCACTGATGTCACTTTGAGATTTTCTCTTATATACTCATTTCTTATTCTATCCATTTGCATAACACCACACATCCCTCCCTCTTAGCATTCTCATCTCAGCTGCATGCAACAATAACCTTTCATTCATCCCTTTTGTGGCCCAAAATTCTAATCCATACAAGGTCTAATCATTGTTATTATCTTCGCCTTAAGTTGAAGGGGAATGCGGAAGTCGCAGATTGCTCCCGTGACATGCCACCATTTCATCCATCCAGTGTTAATTCTGTGCTTAACAGTCCGATCTACTTTGCCATTGGTTTGTACGAGTGAACCGAGATACCGAAAGTCGGAACAGACCGGGAGAAGCGCGTCATCCAGCACTAAAGCCCCAGAACGCCCCAGAATCGGAGACTGCCGAAATCGCAGAACATATATTCGGTTTTGGTTCTGCTGATTTCAAGCCAACATTCTCCAGCTTCTGTTGCTATCTCTTCAATCTGCTCTGGACCTCAGGTCCATCTTCACCGACAAGGACAATCGTTGGCAAACAGCATGCACAAGTGAGCCTCTTCCAGTACGTCCGACGTCAGAGCGTCCATCATCACCAGGAAGAGGTAAGAACTTAAAGCCGACCCTTTGTGCAAGCCTACAATCACACTGAACTCGTTGGTGTTGCCAGCGGCCGACCAGACGTAGGTACAGGAACGAGACTGTACATAGCACGAATTACTCTATACATATACGTCCCAGGCAAACCTATCTCTTTCAGGGCCCACCAAAAAAACATCCCGAGGTATATACCCTATCATACGCTTTCTCCAGATCAATGAACACCATGTGCAAGTTCTTGTCTGCACATCTGTATTTCTCGCACAATTAATTGGTGGAGTGCAAAAGTGGTGTCCACTGTTCCTCGACTTGGCATAACCCAAACTGGTTTGAGGTAATCCCACTCTCTTTATTTAAACTTATCACACTCAAAAAAGTACTTAATGCCTTAGGCATTCTCTACCAGTCAACCAAGGGTGGTGAAGAGATTAGATGGCAGGTGCTTTGTTTGAGAGGCACAATGCATCACTTTCTGCCGTACCTTCATACTAACGAAAATGAGCCTTATCCCTCATTATATAAAACAAATATTTTGTTTGTTTATTATCAAAGTAAATCATTATTCTTTTCTTTATTCATTGCATAAACTGCGTTGAAGTTATTGCACAATAACCTAAATTCGCCATTACTGTGTAATTACAGTAAGTCAACTGTATCACCCGCCTCAAGGTCGAGTTATTTGCGTCATGGATGAAAATCGACAAAAAGTAATCGAAACATTAAGGCTCCTCCCACACAGACGCGACGGACCTATATCTATTCCTAGCCTAATACATTTTTTGGGAAGTCACGCGATCGTACTTACGCGTCTACCCAGGCGGGAAGATGGGCGAGACTTTATGACCCTACAAAGCTTATATTCAGATTCATTTATTTTTTGCGTTCCATAAAATATTATAGATGTTACAAAAGGCTTCTAGCTTTTTCGTATCTCGCCTTCATTCAAGACCGATCTTTAAAAACAATGTAGTACCAACCTTTATGCAGACTTGGAAGATGGGCTCCAATTGTGGGCGCAAGAATTTCGGAGCAGACTCGGCGAGTTCAATAAGCACTTTCAGGGCTGAGTCATCGTCACTTTTCTCAATGGACTGAACAATAACCTGTTGAAACCCACCATATTATAAAAAAATCCTTATAGTTTTGATTATATACACACTATAAGATAGAATAAATGTCCTGAGAGGTACTATCAAACTCCATCCTATTGAGAGGATGGTGTTAGCGAATTCCCAATTTACTATTGCACATTCTGGCAGTAACACATTTTATAGTAAAATGTTTACGTAAATGATGTGCTAATGTGAGAAATGAAAGCTAAAAACATTTCAAGACTTTAAGCTAAATATAAAATGACTAGTGTGCGAGCATTAATTCTTTATTTTCATAAGACACTCATGTTGGCAGTTTTTATATATAAAATACAAGAGAAAAAGATTAGGTGTAGTCTTTACTAAGAAATTACGAAATATAGTGTTGCATGACTTGTACTTTTTCTCAGATTCTGAGGACAAAATAGTCTTATTCATCAGTTGCGAACATATCAAGTTCTAACAGTATCAATACATAGAGTGATAAAAATCAACTATCAACTACAGTCAGTCTAAAAATAGAGCCAATTGTGATCATTCAATGTCGAATTCATGGCGCTTTGAATATATAAGTGATCAATTACAAATTGCGTGCTATAAAGTTATGATTTCCAATTTACTTTTTATTGAATGACATGTAACCAGTTTCCAACAAGTGTATTTTTAAATACATTTACAAATAAATGGTAGATTAAAAATATTCATGAGGCTAGGAATCCGGTTAGACTGGAAGCTAAATCCCAATATGTTAAGAAAAAGTTATTTCAAGATCCCTGCTAAAAATAATATAATTTCGTCAAGTATAACTCACCTGCATCAATGGGAGTAGCAAATCACTGAAATGTTTGTGTATGGCAGGCTCCTTGTCGTGCAGCAAGATGAATGCGCCCACTGCCTTCACAGCTTGTACCCGGAGAGCCTCCGACGTGGACTGGAGTGCAGTCAGCAGCATGCGCTTGATCACTACCAGGTTCTCATTCTGACGGTGCCCAAACACACCAGGCACTGACCTGTTCAATAAACAATCTTTATACAAACTTTTTTTATGCCATACATTGACAAACAAGCAGGCAGGCGACCTGATGGTGAGTGGTCACCACCACCTGTGGACATCTGCAATATCAACAGCACCACATCAGCATTGACTACCCTTTTGGAAAAGGACTTACTACAATTTTATACAAACCAAATTCTTGTAATTTATTTTCAATATCTCCAATAACAATTAAATGAGCTATATTTATTACCTAGTGTAAGAATAAAGTATTGAAGTTGACATTGAGCCAAGCTTTAATAAAACAAAGGATTATTATTATTAGGAAGGTTTAAAATAAATAAGTGTCTCAAACATTTGTTGAGTACTTAGACAAAGATATATATTTGTATGAGATTATTTAATTTTGGTTTTTCATAACTTACGTGAACATTCTAATGCCAGCCTCTTGGATGTTGGGGTCTTGGGCACCAGCACAATTGAACATAAACTGAAGGAATTCCGGCCATTGGTTAACGCCATCGTCATCTATGTGGTTTCTGGCCAATTCTGATACGACATCGCAGATCTAAAGGAGGAAATTATAATGATTATGTCACGATATAAAATGGAGTTTATTTTTTCCAGTAAGTTAGTAGTTTTTGACACGACTGTCAGCGCAATTAGGAAAAGTACAGTAGGCTACACTTCAGTATCCAGAGATCGGAATAGGTAGGGTATATATTTACCTAAACTTCAAGGAAGTAAGTGACAGAATGGATAATACAGCTCCTTCTAAAATCCCGGAATTTAAGTCATGACGTTTTCATCCGGGGTTTAAGAAATTACCAGTTATTTATCGCACTTTGAATACATTCATAACAAATTATTATTTCGAAAAATCTTTTAACGTTTTTAGAATTCCGAAATAAAAGTGCCTTGTAATACAAATAAAATCTTGAAAAGTAGGTTGAGCGGTGTATTTACTTTATTTTAATTAACTTTCTAAAATAAACACAAAATCCAGCCAGCGGGGGTCATTGCATAACACACTAACAATTGCAATAATTTTCATTTTGATATTTCAACAATATTCATTGTGTTTTTATAATTTCTTACTGTGACGAGATTATCTTGGACGTCCACGTCACGGCATCACGGTAACACAGGGAAGTAGAATGTATGAAAATATATACAAGTCCTTCGTCAACTAATGGAATCACTAGAGTTAATTAGAGACTGAGACGAAGATGAGTAAACGGATGGTCTGGTACAGTCAAATTTAGATGCAAGGCTTGAACCAATGTTAACAAAAAAAATATTGTCATTATTTACAGATACTATGGGTTCTTTGATTTATCCGCGAACCACTTGAGAACCATTGAACAAAATACAGTGCCAATTTAAAATCACGCGGCCGAAATCAGGAGAAACATTATTTGTATATCTGTAATGGGTGATATATTTATTAGTTAATTGAAGATTTATTTTAATTTTTTTATTATCACATCTTCGCGAATAATGCATTATTTTATAACAAATTTGATTACCATTAAAAAAGTTATAGTGAGCCAACCTTAAAAGATAGACATAATTATATTTTCGCGGACTTTTTTTTTAGAACTTTTTAAGAGGGACAAATCCGTCATACATGATTGTCGAGTAACTTTAACGGTTTACCCAGCGCACGCAACGGAAGCTCTCAAAAGGAATTAACCCTTTAACCGCCTACGACGGATTAATCCGACAAATATTTTCGTGTCCATTTCGCCAGGGTCGTACATATATTTACGACCAAATATCGTAATGATTCAAGTTGCCCGGCGCTGGGGGCACGACAACTGATATGAAGTCGGGCGGTTAAAAGGTTAATTTCCCCCGTTTTTGCAACATGTTTCATTGATGCTCCGCTCCGCGCGCTATTGGTTGTAGCGTAATGTATAGCCTTCCTCTCTTCTTCTCTTCCCATTCGCTGCGGCGATAAAAATTACGCTTATTAGCCAAGTGCGAGACGATTTTCGTCGCGAACGCCAATGGGCGTTCTCCGCACCTCATAAGGATAATATAAAGATAAGATATAGCAATTTTAAAAAAACGCCAATGGGCGTATTTCGCACCTGAATGTTAAATCAAAAAACGCCGAAAAGCGTCCGACGCAGCGAATGGGTTAATGGGCTATCCAACACAAAGAATTTTTCAATTCGAACCAGTAGTTCCTGAGATTAGCGCGTTCAACCAAACTCTTCAGCTTTATAATATTTGCGTAGAAGTGTAGATAAGATGCTCTTAAATTTCCATCCACGATAAGATAACGTTATAACGTGCACGTATTTCCATACATTTTATGGACGTGGACGTCCACGACACCATCGTCACGTTAGGAATTATAAAAGCGCACATTGCGTTATTTATGTTATCGAGCAGACGAATTTTTCAAACAAATGAAGCAATGGTTTAGGCATTTTCTTCAAAATCTTTCGAATTGTGACAAAGTATGTTATGCAGTTGGGGTGCAACTTAGTTTTATTTCCCTGTATATAAAACAAAACATAATAGGTATTCATTTGATACAATCTTAATATGGAACTCTAAAATACGTAATATGGATTCTTGGAAACAATCATTTGTTACTTTATTCAAAGTACACTATCCGTGATTCTTAGACCCCAGAATGAAAAGTCATTATTATTATTCCGGGATATCAGAAGGTGGTAATATCCACTATGTTACTTACTTCCTTGAAGTTTAGACAAATATACTCAAATGCTACAGCTACACTGTCGCGATAAGGCGAACTACACTTCACTCGCTCTCTCTCGCACACTACTCGCAGTATCGCTGTAAACAGAGAGCGCGCTAAGAGTTAGAACGTTCGCTTAGTCGCGACAATGAAGCATTAGCTCTCGTACCCCGTACGATTTTTCATCGCATACTGGATTTTCAACTCTCGGTGTTTGTTAGCCACTAACAGAGTATATCCCACCGCGTCAAAAAAAAAAAATACAGGTCGGCGCTAAGCAGTGCGTTGAAAATTCAGTATGCGATAAGAAAAGCCCGTGCGCATGAGTCCGGGCTTATGAAAAGAGATCGAAATAGGTAAGCCCTTGTACGCACGGAAGATTTTTTTTTGAAGCGCCGACATACAGTTTTTCGTTTAGAACAAGCTAGCTGGACAAAAACAACTTTAACATTTCCAAGAAACGTTAGTGAGGGTAGGTACAGCAATAGGCTCAATTTATATTGCCACGGAACGGAATGAAAGCGAGTTTTTGTAACGGTATTGTACGTAGGGTGTTCTGAAAGTCTTGAGATAGCTACTTAATAATACTAAGGCGAATGGCCGACGCGAGCACGTAGTTTGATTGTATATGTTATGTAGTGTCAATTGTCATTGGATTGCATTCAGTATTACCGCAGGATCGTGTTCGAACAGGTTCACTATAATGGCTTCGTGCACGAATATCGCGTAATTTTGCGTTGTTTCGAACCTACCGATTTTTCGGTATTTCTACCGATATGGGCTCTCGTTATAAATTAGTCTGTAATTTTTTTTTCAATAAATAAACGAATTTGATTGAATATTGTATTTTTTTTTTGTCAAATACCGATTTTGGATACAAATATACTGATTTTCTACCGATCTCGCTCTATGACATTCGAGACCACTGGTTTTAACCTAAAAGACGACCCGCGTTTAGGACGACCGGCGAAAGCAGTTACTCCAGAAAATATTTCTGCAGCCAAAAATTTAATTGAAACTGACCGGCGAATAACCTACCGGCAAATAGATTCCTCACTGCAGATTGGCTCAGCAGCGTTACATTCAATTATTCACCATCATTTAGGTTATAGAAAAGTTTGTACTCTTTGGATTCCACATAAACTTACCGATCAACAAAAGGAACAGCAAGTTAAATGGTGTAAAAAAAATTATTGCAAAGTTTGAAAACGGAAAATCTAAAGACATTATTTCAATCGTCACGGGCGATGAAACGTGGCTTTATTATTACGACGTGCCCACAAAGCAGCTAAATAAAATATGGATGATAAAAGGCGAAGAAACTCCGACTGAAGTAAAAAAATCTAAGTCGATTAAAAAGAAAATGATCGTGGTTTTTTTCGGTATTCGGTGAATTATTGAACAAGTAGTTCTCCGTGAGCAGAAGGCTGTAAACGCTGCTTGTACACCACTGTCAGCCTTCCTTAACTTCGTGTGCCGTTACATGCAAACTTTTGCGAGATGCCGGCTTGAAACCTCTTGAACATCCGCCTTACAGCCCAGACTTGGCGCCATGTGACTTTGGACTGTTTCATGTCGTGAAAAGTAAATTGAAAGGGCAAAGGTTTTGGGACAAAGAAGCTTTACTTTCGGTTTGGGACAATATATGTGCGGAAATCGCTTAACAGAAATGGAAAGACATTTTTAGTGATTGGTTTATAAGGATGCAGAAGTGTATTAATTGTGGTGGTAATTATTTTTAAAATCTGAAAAATAAAGTTAAATCTCAAGACTTTCAGAACACCCTACGTACACTACCGCTCAAAAGTATTTGGCCACCCAGTAAAATACATTTTGTAAAAGTTTGATTCAATGAAACTGTTTATTAGCATTTTTAAACATAACAATAATACACTTTTTAAATTTTAGACTCATCTATGTGTCCACCTTTATTTTTAATGACAGCCTCACAAAGCTTCGGCAACCTAGGTACTAATTATTCCAATGTTGTCTTGGTTATCTTCTGCCATTCGTCTTGCAGTTTTCTCAACAAGTCTTCCTGAGATGTAGGACAACGTTTCCGCACCTGTCTATCCAGCTGATCTCACAATAGTTCTATCGGGTTTAGGTCTGGGGACTGTGTAGGCCATATCATGAGTTTCAACACCTGTTGTTGTTCTTTTCCTTTTAAAAATTCCTTGCATATAGTCTTGACGTGTTTCGGGTCATTATCCTGTTGAAATATAAATCCCGGACCAATTAAATGGGTTCCAGAAGGCACTGCATTATTCTCCAATATCTTTTTATAACCTTTTTTTAAGATTCCTTGTATTCTCACAAGATCTTCAACGGCGGAACCACAAAAACAGCCCCAAACCATCACAGACCCTCCGCCGTGTTTAACTGAAGCTACAGTACAAGCGTCATTCACCCTTTCGTTTGCTTGCCGCCGTACGAAAACTCTTCGTTTGGATCCAAAAATTTCAAATTTTGATTTGTCCGTCCAGAGGACCTTTTCCCAATCTGGTATTGCCCAGTTCTTGTGTTCTCTAGCCCAATTAAGTCTCTTCTTTTTGTTAATAGTTTTAAGAAGTGATTTTAACACCGCTATGCATCCCTTAAGTCCTGAGTCACGGAGTCATCTTTTGATTGTGGACAAACTGACTGGTTTATCACGATCCACATTAAACTGTGCTGCTATTTCCGGTGCAGTTAATCGTCTATTCAGTTTGCTTTTAATAACTATACTCAAACTTTCACTCGAAGTTGTGGCTCTCGGTCTGCCTGAACGACGTTTGTTGCAAATTGTTCCTTCAGTCGCAAATTTCTTAACGATGTAGTCAACAGTTTGCCTTGGTATCTTCTGCAGTCTTGAAATCTCACGATTACTTTTACCGGATTTATGAAGGCCGATTGTTATGCCTTTGATTTCATGGGAATATTTCTTACCCATTTTCTTCAAAAAATAAAACTCGAAGTGAAAAACAAGAAAATATTATTAGACAAGTACTGAGCTACGGAGTGTGTTTTCTGATCAAATGACATCAGATAAGTAACGTAATAATATTTGTAATAGTTATACTACATTTTAGTTATGTTTATTTCTCAATAACTAAATTAAAACTGTAACTTCTTCAAAGATTAACTTCGAAGAAATTCCGACAATATCACTATTTTGGTTTTATGACCAGGAGTCGGCAAATAACAATAAGTTGTTTACGATTTTACCGTAGATAAGTATTTGGCGGTGATATACAAACAATGAAACCTAATATATATATTTTTGTAATGTATTGTTTGTAACTTAAACAAAATGCAGGTGGCCAAATACTTTTGAGCGGTAGTGTACATAGCACCTACAACTGTTTGTCTCTGCATCACCCAAAGGTTGACTGGTAGAAAATGCCTATGGCATTAAGTCCCCTTCTGTACATTTCTGTGCATGAAGTATTAAATAAATAAATAAATAGCAAAGTTAACTTTATATCAATTGCGTAATATACAAACTAGATAAGAGCTTGGAACTGCGGGAATTACAGAGAATGCGCGAGAAGTCTCCAGAAATCGCGCGACCTGTTATTTGGCTCGTATCTAGTTTGTACGTTACACTATTGACATAAAGTTCAATATGCTTTGTACAAAAAAATAACGCTTCAATTCTGTTCAGTTATTCGTGGCAGTGTAAATTGAGCCTTAGTTGGTGATTACATACAACGGTACCGAGAGTTGAAAATCCAAAGCGCGATGAAAAAAAAAACCGCCCGTGAGAACGAGGACTAACAGAAGATATTTTAATTTATGAATTAAATGTCTTGAGAGGTACTATCAAACTCCATTCTATTGAGAAGATGGTGTTAGCGAATTCCCAAATTTTTTTTTGCACATTCTGGCAGTTACACATTTTATAGAAAAACGTAACGTAAATGATGTGCTAATGTGAGAAATGAAAAGTCTAAAATGTGCCCATAAATTAGGAACTTTGTTTTTAAAGTTATTTGCGAAGCTCAGTTGATGCACCACCATTTTACAGCTTAAGAAAGTTATCAAAGCATGGCCCAGAGCATTACATAGAAAATTAAAACTGCAGTAATATTGATGTAATTTTCATTTTACCATCGGCAAAATGATACCACCATCACAAGCTGCCATGACACAGTGCAAAGTATGAAGTGCACAGCACAAGTAGTGATAAAGTGATAATTAACTTAGCAAAGTAGAACTCTCCTGACCCTCATCTAATTCGTATAGTTTACATGTAAAAATAAGATACATTAAAATTATAATAAAATAATGGCTATAGACTGATATCCAAGTGCTTCTGCATAAACTGTCTACTTAATACATTCAATTTTCAAATAGATTCTGTATTGAACTTTTAATTCTTGTGAATGCTATGGTACATTTGTTTAGCCAACAGAATGTTAATGATGATTTTTTTATGGCTTCAAGCTTCATAGTAGGCAGTTGGAATGCAGATGAGTCATCACTTAGTTCATACTATACATAGAATGAAATTAGATTAAGAGTACCTACTCAACTGATTCAGTGCATGACTCAATAGAGCCATTATTAATACATCTGATAATTCTAGGGAAATTATATATTAATGAGTTCTCTTTTTCATGCAGTTTGTTACTTGTATGTTTATACAATTACATGTTGTCTCATGCAGGCTTAGTATAGTGTTTTAACAACAAAATTATATTCTTGATAAGAACATCTGGATGATGCATATTCCCTTAATTTTAAAGCAGAGCTAATAAAACAGCTTCAATTTTAATAATTCTTGAAGATAAAATTCATACTACTTTTAAATTGCAGTCTTGACCTAAATAGCTAGGTTTTGAGGCGTGCTAACAAGTCAACATCACTTGGGATGTCAAACTCAAGCTAGAGTCGCTCCATTAATAGTGCCAAATTTTACTAATTATTATATATTTTAGTAGTCCAAAATGTTATTAATAATAAGAGCACTCATCATTTTGAGGCAAAAAATTGATTGCTCTTTTTTTCGTTATTTGATTTTAAATGGCAATAGTTGTGCAACAACGAGTTTGGCTCCTTTACATCCAAATCTAATGATAGTACCTATTTTATTTTTATATTATGATAAATAAACTAACCTTACGCCGCAGCTGTTGGCTCACTTCCATCTGCAGTGTAAGCAGTAACTGTTCTCTGAGTACTGTCTGCTGCTCAAATGGCAGCTTCGGGAAGAACTCAAAGAATTCTGCGCTGAGCAATCTACGCAGCAGCACAGCGGCTGTTTGGCGTCCTTCTTCACCAACATCGGCATTTTGGATTGCACCCACGAGGTGTACCACCTTTGTCTCAGTTGGAATATTATTGTATGCTTCCTGTTCAATGAAAATAAGACCTTAGCAAAATTGTAGATATAAGATTTTTTTTTAAATAAATTTTATTTTACATAGCTGTATGTAGGGCTCAAGCAGAGGCCTTTGTTACGTTTTATTGACAGTGTTTACTTAGTTAACCCGTTTTTGTGCTAGAA
This sequence comes from Fissipunctia ypsillon, assembly GCA_947568875.1. Classification (NCBI taxonomy): domain Eukaryota; kingdom Metazoa; phylum Arthropoda; class Insecta; order Lepidoptera; family Noctuidae; genus Fissipunctia; species Fissipunctia ypsillon. The sequence continues at coordinate 9,757,242 of OX387645.1, read as the reverse complement.
AGCTTAGCCGTTTTAAATAAAAATTAAATCTTTCCGTTTTAACAATTCGTCCAGTGTGATGTTTTGAGACCTGTTTTTGTGTTTCCGCTCTTTTATTTTAGGTTGATCAAATAATCTACAATTAGATAATGCCTTAACTACGTCTACCTCTCTTCGTTCAGAGCTCATGAACATTACAGTCTATCAGCATAATCAACATGGAAAATTGCAACAAATATTTTGGGCTGTTTAGACCGCATGTACGGATAGAACGTTAGCCTGGCCGCAACAATAGAGTCGGTTAGAAGCGGTTTTGTAATATGTAAACATAAAAGGATTTATCAAAACTACTTGCATGGCTTGTGCGTAATTTAGTTTTTCATCAATATTGCGACTTATTACAGCACTGTCAGAACATACATGTCATTGTTTTTAAAGCAACATTAAAAATCCTCCATGACCACGTTTTGACACGAGGCTAGCAGAAAACGTTCACAATAAAGGCCGGTCATTTTGTATGTTTTTTCGCAATTACACTAATAAAACGTTGAATACAATAAATACTTACTTCTGCTTGGGATCTTATGTCGTTATCGGTTGATAATAAAGTATTTAGTAACTGGTAAAATTGCGCCTGATCTCCTGCCATGTTGAACCTCTTCGAAAAGGCCCAATTTTTTTTCATAAACTTTTATCTGGCTGGTCACTTCACTTCACCCAGTCGTGTTGCCAGTATTTTTTATCGTATTTATGTTTAGTCGATTTATTAACGAAAAATGTAAAATATTTTACTTTACTATGAATCAAATGGGGGCCCTAGCTAGACCATCAGTCTAGCATCAGAACTCAGGAGGCCAAGTGTAGTTTGCGTTATCGTGACAATGTAGCCGTAGCATGAGATGATACTGCGACTTGTATTATATTTGACCGTTTCTGTTGTATGGACGCCAGCATATCAAGCTACCCGAAACTGTCAAATTTTCCTAATCAACCTTGAACCTAAGTCTTTAGCAATAAAGTCGAAAATCTATTGAAGAAATTAGACAGATTGTAGTAGCTTGATGTTCTGGCGTCCATACATACATATGTACATACAAACACATTTATACGTCAATCATATTTTTTTAAACTAGATGAGTTCAGATTTTTAAAATCTAGACTATTTTGAGAAAAAAGGCCGAAACAAACTCGGAGGTCATACTCTCATATAAAGTCCAGACATAATCATGGTCAGATCATGTGCAAACCATGTAGATTGGTGTATGAAATAGTCTTTTGAAGACAGAACCACACAGATTGAATGGACCTGTCCAGACAGTGCACACATTTTTCAGTAATCGTGCAGCTCAACTCAGAACATAAGGAGGATAAAGATTGTATATCCATACTAATATTATAAATTCGAAAGTAACTCAGTCTGTCTGTATGTTACCTTTTCACCCTAAACCACTGAACAGATTCCGATAAAATTTGGCAAGGAGATAAATGGCATCCCGGGAAAGAACATGGCTACTTTTTGTCTCAAAAATAATCCTACAGGGGGTGATATAGGGGATGAAAGTTTGTATTGGAAACCCAGCATTTCTTACGTTATTAATATGAAAATTCAAATTTATGCGTTTGGTAGCAAATAAAGAATTACATGCGACAGCGTTTTTGAAAAACCATCCCCTAAGAGGGTAAAATAGGGGTTGATTTTAAAAATTACAAAGAATATAAAAAAAATTGTTTTAAGAGATTTAAGGGATTGGAAATGTAGTCATTGTTCGTATCTGGACTTCTTGAGGTAACATTTTAGTCTTTATTTTTAACCGACTTCAAAAAAGGAGTCGGTTCTCAATTCGGTTGTATGTTTTTTTTTAAAATTAAAATAAAGAAAAAAATAAAGAAAGAATTAAAGAAAAAAATATTTTCCAAATCGGTTTATTTTATAAACTGATTTGGAAAATTCTTTTTTTTAAGACATACATACTTCCAGATTGATCCCATTTTTATCAAAATCCCGTTCTGATGATGGGATCCATGAGGAATTAAGGGAACTCATCAAATAGTTTGGGCATATACATAGCGATTTTGGTATTTTCATCAACAAGTCAGGAATTTGCAGTCAGAAAGTATCATTTGGTGAAGTGGAACTGATGAAGAAGACCACAGATGGCCACGGGAACTCCTCAATGATAAGTATTTGACGGGTGGCGATAAGACATCTCAATTAAAGTAGTTAAGCGACAATGACGAAGTAAATTTTAAGTAATGGTTCTGATGAAAATGGCACCATCGAACTGATCTGATTATGAAGCCGGAAGGTTGGCACCGGAATTCCGTAATAAAACAATGTATCATAGCCATGTTTGGGCTTATTAGAATTGTCATGAGATGCACTCTAGCTATAAATGATTTTAAGGGTGATTAATATGCTTCAAAGTGCGCTACTTGAGTCGTATGTCTTGTGTGGCCTTGATTGTCGAAGACAGATTTCGTCAACGATCTGTCATCATGTGGTTGATTTAACAAATTGTTGGCGACGGCGTCCAAAGCTGATAAAACTACGCCTTACAAACTTCTGACAGGACTTAGTGCGACATATATTTGTCTTTTTGCAAAGTTTTTATTTGAAAGGGGATAGGCCGCTATCCGACTGGCGTTTTGCGAGCGTTGGCACTTCTCCAACGTCTGCGCAGCGCCAACGTTGCGCAGACGTGACGTTAATGTCACGAGTTTCTAACGTTTTTTGGCAACAAGTACAACCACACCGTTCGTCAAATGTAGTCTCCGGCATTCGCAAATATTCATAAAATTCCGATTCATTATTTTTAATATTATTAGAGTAGTGCGAAATATTCACTTTCTTGTAATCGATTGAACCAAAAGGATTTTCCCAAAATTGACGATGAGACTTTCTTTTTCTTTTACGTAATTTTCGTCGAAGTACCAAAGTCAACAGTACCTAATGTTTTCTCGTCGGAATCCATTTTGTCTCCGATTATACTAGAAACTCGCGACGTCAACGTCGCGTCTGCGCAACGTTGGCGCTTCGTAGACATTGGAGAAGCACCAACGCTCGTAAAACGCCAGTGGGATAGCGGTCATACTTCTGAGGTGGTCACTTGGTCAAATTCTGATGAGTGGTTTTTGAGTTAGCTTCAATAATACGTATTTTTTTTTAATTTTTTGTATGTTGATGATGTTATAATAACTTCCTGTCAGTGTTATTTACCTAGCAAGTTGTGGTATACGAATGTGGGTGAGTTAAGTACCACAACTAAAAGGTGGAAAATAAAAACTTATTTATAAAAAAAAAACAATCAACTTCCAAAAAAAGCACTACGAAGTGAAAAATATTTTTAGTTGCGGAATTCGGTGGCAAAAAACGAAAATACTAAACCAAAGACATTGATTAAGGGTTAAAAAAAAATCATTAAAGTTTTTTATAAATTGGCTGAAATATGATGATTGTTGAAGATGTCGGCAAAAATCATGTTCTTTTAATCCCGGTAGTACGTTCCCGTGGGATATTTTCCGACATCCACGCGGGCGAAGCCGCGGGCGAAAGCTAGAGAGTAATAAAGTTTGTCATTATATAGTTTTCGAAACTACTCGTCAAAGGGATTTTAGGGGGTGCTAAAGTTTGTATGGAAGAATTTTAACGCGCGTCCGGTTACCTCAAATAATGGTTTTATCAGGTTGTTACAAAAGTAATGAGACACTACAAAACTATACATTTCCTTTTTCAAGTTAATTGTTTTCAATAATATTCTAGAATGTTGTACAACATTCTAGGTACTTGTGATGTGGGGGTATATAAAGCCGCCCTCGCGATCGGTTTAGTCAGTTTGAAGAAAACTAGACGAGCGACAAGTTCGAATACTTACACGAGTACTTGTTAAGCGCGGGCTGTGGCTGACAATATCAACACTGCATTGGGCGCTGGAAGTACAAGCCATGCGACGGTGTCCCGATGGTTTGACCGTTTTAAATTAGGAGACAGGAGCCTTGAAAGTCAGCCACGCTCAGGACAACCACCCGCAGGGAATGATGACGATTTACGCCGTGAACTGCAGTCGAATCCAGATGCTACCACTCGTGAATTAGCGGAAACACTTAATTGCAGTCACCACACCGTGGAATATCATCTGCATGAGCTTGGGTATCAAAAAGTTTTGGCTCGGTGGGTACCGCACATCCTTACAAACGCCAGTCGTGCAGTCCGTGTCGTTATCTGTCAATCACTTTTGCTGCGACCCCGACGTAATGAGTTTTTGTCTGATCTGGTTACTGGAGACGAATCATAGATTCATTACGAGAACGATACACGTCATGCCTTTTGGCTGTTTCGAGAAGAAACGCCACCAACTTAACCGAAGCCGAGTCAAAAGAACCGCCTTAAAGTTCTGCTTTGCTGTTTCTGGGACGCGCAAGGCATGTTGTGTACTAATGAACTATTAGACAATGAAACTATAAACACTGACAAATATTCAACCCAGCTCACCAAACTATCTGTTGCTATCAAGAAAAAACGACGAAGACGAGTCAATGTAGTTTTACTACACGATAACGCTCGACCTCACGTCGCATCTGCCATCCGCCAACATTTGGAGAACTTGGACTGGGAGATGATACCCCATCCACTTTATTCCCCAGACCTCGCCCCATCAGACTATCATATGTTTATAGCCGTGAAACAACATTTGCGGGGTCAACAATTTAATGATTTCTCGGATGTAGAGGCGGAGTTGAACAAATTTTTCGAGGCACAGCCATCAGAGTTCTGGGCGAAAGGCATCCAAACTTTGCCGGATCGTTGGCAAGAAGTCTTAGATGCTAATGGTGATTACATCATTGACTAAGCTTTTTGTATTGTAATAATAATAAAAAAATATAAATCCCGAAACTCCGAGCCCTCTAGGCCATAGGGTAAATACGTTTCTGCTAAAGTGCATCTACCACGGAATAAAAATCAGAAGCCCAATTCCCGTAACTATAAACGTCGCAATCTCATTCAGTGACAATCAAATGTTAAAATTATAGGGAAATTATAGGTTTTTTTGACATATTGAGACTGAGATCACACTGTGAACGTTCTTAAAATTATGGGAATTGTCCTCTGATGCTCCAAAAACGGCCAGTGTGAGTGGAGGCATTGCCATTTTAGTCGATTTATTTAAAGACAGATATATGGGTTATGCCATCCATTGACAGTGGAAACCGTAAACGTCAACTCTACATACTTCAATTACTTCACTGAACTGTCATAATCAATGAGTAAAATGCGTTTTAGTCAAATAAATTGTAACATTTTTATTTTTGGTGAAATATAAGTAAAGAAGTATGTTTGTGTAATTTTAAAAATTCCTAGCGATCGTACAGTATAATAAGTGAAAAAAATACGATTGAGTAATGGTATGTATGCATCTAATCCAGTTTTTAAACAACTATCTATTTGAATGTAACCTCTCGGTTAAATTCAACAATAATGAGTAAATGATTGATTTAATTACTTGAGAGAAACGTCTATCAGCTCAGTTTACTATTTGTGAAGTGACGATTGCCCATTATCTTCCGATAAACTCCTATTGTAAGCCTGCAGTCCGCTGTAACCTTATTTTGTATACATAGCTAAATCATGTTTTTGTAATGTCTACAGGCAAGTTCAGTCATTTTAGCGGGCTTAGGAATGGCAGCAGTTGGATTTGCTGGCCGCTACGTGCTACGACAGATGCCTAATGCCACTTCGAAATTCGCCGAAGCTGTAAAAAATTTACCGAAATTTGATGCCGAAAGTTTAGCCCACTCAAAATATTACAAAGGGGGATTTGAACAAAAAATGACTAGAAGAGAAGCTGCTTTGATTCTGGGCGTGAGTCCGACAGCAAACAAAGCTAAAGTGAGTACATTATTTTGTCCCCTAAGATGACCCTCTGATCAGTGAGATAATTAAAAAGATGTTGTATTTCACGGACTGGCTTTTTTAGTATTATAACACTAAGCTTGTTATTAATTTTCAGATAAGAGATGCTCATCGGAAGATTATGTTAGTGAACCATCCGGACAGAGGGGGCTCACCATTAATTGCAGCCAAGATTAATGAAGCCAAAGACCTGTTAGATGGTGGGAAGTCATAATGCATGGTTCTAGACAAAATTGTGTGTTTATAGATGAACAATAATTAGAACAAATAGTTCAGCAGTTATGTGTAGCTAATTACCTGGAATATTGTAGTTACATATTCTTAGAGCTTGTCTAAGCTGAAATGACACACCCCACTACTTAAATTTGTATACATACACTATGGTTAATTAGTTGAGCGTGTCCTTTCAGCTTCGATGAGCTCTACTTTGTTTTAAGGGTAATCATAAATAAAATTCATTCAAACCTTTCAATAGTCTATTCTGTCACAATGAACATCCAAACATGTATTATGGCGTATCCTAAAACATACATGGTTAATTGGAATCAGGCAGAACAGCTTGCTAATCACAGCACAATATGCAAGGATCCAAGAGGGAAACCATCAAAACTGTATTTTATAAAAATACATTTATACATTTCTATAATAATAAAAATGTAATGAAATTTTATGATAAAATACAATTTATAAACCCTACTTACTAGTTATCTTTGAATTATGATGATTTCTATGATCTTTATTAATTGAGACCAAACAGCTTGAAATATATGACTGAATATAATAATTTGTTATGTTTTGTTGGTCAAATGGCAAGTAATATATATATTTATGATTTTGTAATGTTCATTATGGTACATGTATGTATTTGATACTAAAACAATGGGTGTATTCCCGTTGTCGCCGTTAACGGTGTCCCCGTCACGGTATTTTTAGTAATGTTATTAATTATTATTTAATTAATAACAAGTAAAAACATTATCAGTAGGCCGTGTCCCCGTTTAATGGGGACAGTGATATAATTTAATAAAATGGCTAAAAATACCGTGACGGGGACACGGTTAACGGGGACAACGGGGGAACACATCAAACAATGTTTCTGCGATTTAGAATAATGGTCAATAGATATGTGAAAATTATTGTCCACATTTGTGATACTAAATGACGGATGGCCCTAGGGAATAAGTGGCCTAAGCTCCATACAGATTGCAGAAAATCTAATGCTTGCGCAAATGCGCAGACAGTCTGTTCCATGAACAAAAGAGTCAAGATGTATCCTTTTATAAAGTGAAACATTCTAGTGGCGCAATAAATCTTATACACATATCTAACACAGATAATTTTTGAGCAAATAATTTACTAACTGCTTAACGAAATATTTTTCAAGCCATTTAATACTAAGATTAAATTAGCATAGAACTATGTTCTGCAAAGATAAAACGGCTGAATAGGTATTCAAACATAAATTAACAATATTGTCAAAAACACATCAATTACCAGATTTAGGAGCAGGAACATCACTAGATTTATAATTTCGCTGACCGATTTAAGCAAGTTTTTCGACTATAGGCTTTTCGTAGCTACTTTGTATTTACGTACATAAAAATATTTAAAAATATCAATACCTAGCACCTAATTTATTCAAATGACATATAGAAAAAATATATGCATTATGCAAATAAATAAAATAAAAACCTTTAATCGATAAGGTTGGCAAAGCTAAAACTAGAAATTCTATGAAAAATATCAATTAATTAGCCTATATTAATAACTAACAATTTATTTTTATTAATGAAGAAACTAAATCCCTTTGTGTAATAAATATAATTTTAATGTTGCTTCTGCACATGACAGTTACAAACTACTCATTCAACATATCATTGTTATTGAATTTAGAAACTATGTATTTAGCTAATAAAAATGCTCTTTGTTCATTTCCTACTAAGTTATCATTAAAGGTACAAATCTAATAAAAAAGCCGACACAGTAATGAACAACAAAAATAATACTACAAACAATACTTTAATGATATGCCAAACAACATTATAACTTAATACTAACTTAGCAAAAAAATCAATTGCAAATATATAAATAAGGCTAAGAGCACACTGCATCAGCGATAACCAATGTTGTGGAATCCAACCAATATTTATCGCCAACACCCAAATATTGGTTATTTATAACCAATATTTTTAGACAAAATACATAATAAGGATCGACCATTAGTGTTAGCGATAATGTAGTGGCCATATTAGCCTTAGAAGTTTGTCATGACTGTAGGAAATAAAGTCTTGTCAGTTAAACTCATTTCTTCAGCTGGTTCGAACGAATAGCTACTAAACATGCAAGGCTATAAAGACTAGTAAGGTTTGTACAAAGTCGCAACAAGCTACATAAATATATTTTTGATTCATAATAGAGGCGAATAAAACATGCGTCATAATATAGTAAAAAAAGCCTTCAAAATAATTCGGCAAGCTATCAATGTAAATAATTCAATAGCATATTGCTAATATTTCAAATATTCTAAGAATCCTGCGGCAACATAACTTTGTGGGATTTGAAAAGTAGACCTCGTTTATTTGTTATTAAAATAGAGATCAAACATATATGTTGTCATAGTTTAAGTAGAGTTGTTTAGTTGTGTATGATGTACAATTTGGTTGTTTGAGATCAGGACTCGCGCGCCGGCCGGTGTTCACCGCGGCGGCTCCTTCTGCTGTTGTTCGCGGCGCTGCTTCGCGAACCGCGCTCGCAGTTTGATTATTGTTGCGTTTGATAGGGTGCCAGGTACTTTGAAGATTGACTGGAAAACAAAAACATTGATTTAGAAATCGTAACTAAAGCGTCGAGATATGCTGAGAAATATTATTATAGAATAAAGTCAATTATTTGCAATATTATTGATTACTCCCGATGTACAGTCAGAGAACATGATTGTTGAGCAGCCCTACATTAATTATTTGCTTTTTAATTAGTTGCAAAGTTGCAAAGAAGGACTAGTATGTGGTGATTTGAATTTACGGACAAAGTATGTGGTGATTTGAATTTACGGACAATTTAAGTTGATAGTCAATTTGCTTATCATTCAAGTTCTTTGACTTTACATACCTACATAATTCGCTAGAAGTTTCATAAGTACTAGCAAAGGTCAAACTAACCTGCATAAACTCATGACAGTGCAGTGCACTGGCGTTCTTCACGATAGCCTTGAAGCACTCCGCCAGGGAGGTGAAGTCATTACACGACATGATCTCTGCTCGGTTGTTCTTTATAAGCGTCAGACATACTCGGAACAGAATCTTCGAGCCCTCGTAAAACAAACAGTCCCATATCCGTAGTACTGTCTCTATGGGAAGAACTTCGGCGAATAGGCAGACAAACCATTTGGTTGTTATTACCGCCCATGGGAGACCTGGAAATGGTTATGATGGTTAGAAAATTCAGTGTAGGACAATGAAAAGAGTTTGGTTTGGGACCCCGACAACCGACTGATAAAAATACAGATGTAAAGCAAACTGCTATCTGAAATATGTTTTTCAGATAGCAGTTTGTATCTCAACAGAAAGAGTGTTAATGAGTCTCATACATTCTCTCATGACTCATGACGTCTAAAGAAATCTTAGACATGAGTACCTATGAGTATTTCATAACATCCAAGTTGCATGATTATTGTGATATCTCAGAACTCCTATCAAGCGATAGCAGTTATCAATACATGTCAGATTGAGCATAACTTTGAGATGTAAACTACTTCAAACTACATAGATTATAGGATTATGTTGAAAGATAAAGATGTACTGATTCCATCTACCTTCGAATATCGAAATTATAAACCATGAACACTTTGGCAAGATGACCTGAACCACAGAATAGAAAAAACAGTAGAAGTCGCAAGCAGGCGGGGCCCGCGTAACCCGAACTTTGCGAAGTTCCGCAAAGTCTGCTCCGCGCATACAATTACCTACGCACATCAGTCTTGTTACAACCGTCACGGTAACGAAAACTTGAAAAAATATACAAAAATTCCCTATTTTGCTGTTTTAGAATGTAAACGCGATATCAGAACCAAAAATGTATCAAATGGTGGTATATCATACCATCGGTAAGACCAATTTATTTTATTTCGATTAAAAAAAAAAAACAATATTTTATCAAACAAGACAAGTAACAGTTGACTTTATGTTGTATAATTTAAAGTCTCTTTCTTTTTAGCTCAAACATATTATTCGCAAAGATTCCAACTACGCACATGTCACAGTCAGCTACTCAATAGAGATTACCCTTATCGATAATGAGATATCGATAGATATTCTAAACTTACAATGTTACGGGAAAATGTAACACTGAGTGCGTTTTTTTCTTTGGTGACTCAGTATTAGTAATAGAACACATTTCCATGAAATGTTGAAATCTTTTTTTCTAATTCTATCTTATGCAACTTTGAAATAAGTAAATCATGGATCTAGATGTACCTAATCTATTCGTAATATTCTAATCGAGAAAAGGTTCAGGAAATTGTACTGCGTTGGAACAATTGTCTATCCTAAACTGATCATCCGCAGTAGATCGCATAAATAAAACCTCTACTGATTCAGATTTAACACAAAATGACTGGACAGAAGACAACACAGAAGAGCAAGAAATCGGCGAACTTTTAAAAAACATTTCTCAATTTAGTTCTCATGCAGTAGCACATATTGCAGGTTACATTGCCCGAATCTTAATAAAGAAAATTAATTGTGCCGTTGGTGTTGACTTCTTTACATAAGTTTATAGTAGTCTTTAAAGATAAAGATGGGTTTGTATGTCCATCAAGCAACATGAAAAAAAAAATTGTGAAATGGCTGAAGTTGTCATTCGAACTATGGATGGAAAATTATTTAAAAAAGAAGAAATAATAGCCAAAATATTAAGAAAGTTTATTGGAGAAAAATTGTTCGAAGATATTAATTTTCATCAAATTGGAGAAATCCCCACATAAAACCATGTAACTGACTTGATAAAAGCCATTACAGAAAGCTACATTAATGTGGATATATACCATCAACTTATAATTAATATAAAACAAACAGAAAGGCAACTCCTTAACAAGTATGTTTTATTTCAAGGCCAATAATCTGTGTATTTTTGTCTTTAGCTGTTTTTACTTATGTAATTACCCAAAACATTTTTTCATTTTAATTTGTATTAAATAATTCTCACTTTTATAAGCTTTGATCGTATTTCAACATCAAAAGGTCTAAGTTCCAAAATAGTTTTACGAATGACTAGCCGCGATTTCGCACATGAAATATCGTAATAAAAAAGACAGCCGCCTTCAAAACCAACAAAGTGAAAAATAACTTTAATTTCGACCAAGTGAAAAATAATACATACAATCTGTATGTAACATAGAACCTCCTTCTCTTTTGAAGTCGGTTAAAAGTGGCTTATGTGTTGAGTCTGACATTTAAGATCTATCTATATACCAAATTGCATCAAAGTCCGTTACGGAGTTAATCAAACTACACACGAGTAATTTTCAAAATCAGATCAGTAGTTTAGCAAAACAATTCTTAATTATACTTTCTATAAATCGTAAGTATTATATTAAAATTTAAACACTTGATTTCAAACATCAAATATTTATCGACTCTATCGGTTGACTGTATTTTGTTTGAAAATAAAACGGAATGTCGATAAATAAGGCAACGACAGTGGTCATCGCTAGAGTAGGGCGAATAGTAGTGACCTCATTACGGAAATATCAATCTTATTTCTAATGAAATACAGCTTTAAATTGAATGCATTTATTATAGTGACATCTAGCGGCGGGTAGCGTAACTTGCTTATCAAACTATTCCGTATGCGCTTTAAATGGAATAGGTAATACTTACTTAACAACAGTAGATAACAAACAACTCTATCATCATATTTTTAAGGTTTATTTCCAAACTTGCGTCAATTGACATATTTCCTACTTTCATTCAATAATAAATTACCAATTACACTAAAGATTTCTTAGTGTTAGGAAATACAAGTAACCTGTCTATGTGTGAGTTTGGATACGCTGGTTCCGATACTAATAAAGCGGTGTGCGATTTCTACTGTTTTTTTCTGTTCTGTGACCTGAACGGACTTTAATAAAGACTGGCAATTTGGAAATCAAGGGACAGGCCTTTACCTGGCAGTGGTATGTTACAAGCTAGAAAAAATATTATTAGCAACATAGGTAAGTACCTATAAGTTTTTACATACCCAAGTTGATAACATGTTGGTGCACATCCGGCACCTTGGACTTGACTAGTTCCGACAGCACCTCAATGTCCACGATGAGGCCATCCATTGTCCTTGTGTAGTAGTCTGGCAGGATCTTCTCAACTAACACTTTCAGCAGCCAGAATGATGTCTCCTCGCTTTTCGTTGCTAGTAACAGCAAACCTGAAAGATAACAGATGGAAAATGGTTAGGGATCTTTTGTATACATAATATTATTTATTGTCCTAAATTCCAAGAGGTAGCATAAGTAAATAGGGATTCTAAAACACGGTGGAAAGATATCGCCGCAAATATTAGGCTTTCTATTAAATTTTAGTGAGCTGGCTCTATCAGTTACATTATTAGTGATCGATGCATTATTTACATTTCCAGTGTTTGTTTGAAGTTAATCTAAGGTAGTTAAGGTTACCCTAGTCAATCATACTTCCATACTAATGTCGTATGGAGTTTACTCCACTGTTTGACAGTGCACATTAAAAATTTAAAATTATGTCTACTTGTCTCGTCATTATCTAGCCCAGTACGGAAACAGAATTTTCTAAAATATTGGTTAAGTTACGAGCGTCGAACTTTCATAAGTATTAACACTTTTCACTTTGGAACGACACTTGCTTCTTCCAGTGTGGATTGTTCTCCTTGTCGGTCCATCGATGAAGATTATGAAAATTGGTAATTCCTTCTTTCGCAAAACTTTGACTCATCGGTCCACAAGATGGATTTTAAAAATCATTCATCTTCAATGTCACTATTTAACAAAAAGCGACAGAACTGCATCCTTCGTGGGGGATCTTCATTTTCCAAACCTTGTACACCCGTGCCGTGGAAAGGATATTTGTTTTCTCGGTGCATCGTATTCCATAACTTCCATACCGAAACGTTGAGGTTTCGAGCTACTACTCTGACGTTCGCAGTAGGATCTGCATCAAAAGCTGCAATAATGTCTTCCTCGATACTTGGGTGATGTCTTCCCGGGTTGAGTCCAGATTCCGCGTGATGGATTCCAACTTCAGAAAGCCGACGAAATGTGTTGTAAAACACTCTGACATTAGGTAATCTGCGATTCGGATATCTCTCTTGGTACATCTGTCGCGCCGAAGATCCATTACCGTCAGTTTTGCCATACACGAAGACGATATCCGCATATTCTTCATTCGAAAAAGTAGCCATAGTCGATTGATCACACAAATAAAAGTCCAAAATCAGTGCTCACAGCTAGGGCTAGGTTCAAAACCTTAAATACCTCAAAAATCAAGACGTGAAAGAGCGCACAACCTCATGCGGTGAATTGTGTAAACACGAATTTGCAATTAAAACGTCTTGTCACAAGGGCAGTCGTTACTTGACTAACTGAGGATCCGAAGATGTGACGAGTCCACCCAACTACTCGGGTACTAGTTCTAGCGTAAATAAATAACAACTTTATATCCTCAGCAACTAAGCTGATTTTTCTATTGAGTAACAATTCACTAGACGCTACCTGAGAGTCGAAAAAAGGGCAAGTTTGCTATCGTCGCGCGGCGGCTTTTGTTATGCGAGTTCCCAGAATTTGATTGGTACGCGTGCACCATAAGTCTAAGAAGGAATCAGTTACTGATAACTGATTCCTAACAAAAAACAATAGTGCATTAGAAAAAATGTTGCATTATTTTGGTCTGTTTAAAAATCAAATATTCGACTTCAATTTGCTTTGTACATCCTAATTCCAAGAGTTGATGAGACATCTGCGTAAATAGTACTTCAAAAGAAAGAGCAATAACCAAGCATGTTTTTAAAAAGGTTTGAACAACTGAGGATATTTTTTTTATTATGCCGTAAACAAAACATTTTCTTGATTTTTAAAAGTTTCTTAAACTTGAACATGGCGTAGAATGTTTCTCTGATGACACAGATGCTTGGGAATTATTTTTTTTGAGTAATCACACATTACATAAATAAAAAATAATAACAGCTTTTACTGGACACTATTAACAATTAATTGAAAAAAAATGGGTATTATTGTTAAAAACCTTAAGAGTTTAAAAAAAAAAAATACAAGGAACAGACTTCGTCTAAGACAAGTTTAGCTTAATAAGTTCTAAATGGTCTAAGATATCACCACCCTTCAGGCTTTGCATCCATCTACCAAACAAAACAAAACAAAAAAAAAAAACAATTGCCTGTTGAGTATTTTTTATGGATGTCTGCTGTCTTCATTAGCAGTTATGTATATGGAAATATTTATAGCATAAATAAATGGCCATATTGACCAAGTTGTTACCAATTGGCAAGATTTGTATTCCAAGTCAAAATTTCACTCAGTTGCTTTTCAGTCAAACAAATAAAGATTTAAGAGCTTTATTTTGAGCATGATACATTACATCAGAATTGAGTCACATCTGACAGTTAACCAATTGGTCCCACTTGGCTAGTTGACCTGGCTTGATTGACATGAATTTAAAAGTCAAAAGATGTAGAATCAGTGTAGGTATGAGGGTCAAGGCCACAGCTTAGAATCTGCAGGTATGAATAGGTCTTAATACTGTCTCATCCAAATAATGATGACTCTAAAAATTGGGACAGCTTTAGGCCAGTAAAGATGTCTTCCTGTATAGTAAGCAAGATTTTTATTTATAATACCTTTCTCATTGCCTTGAAATATAGCGAGGGATTTGGGTAATTCTCAACTATCCTATATTGTACCCTTATTGCAAAAACTGATTATCTGAATTTTTAGATGGGTATATTTATCTTATTTTTGGTAAAAAAATGCAGATAATCGGTTTTTGTACCCTTATGGATATGCTATTACTTTTGTTTACAAATTATTCTGCTCATAAAACTTACCTGCAATATAATTGAGTCCTTGACAGTATCCAACAACCCTGTTGTTGTGTGCGTACGCTATGAGTATGTTGAACAAGTGCGTCTGATGATTGGCCTCCTTAGTAAAATATATGTTGTCAGGAAAGGTGCGAGGCAGGTCCGTCTTCACAAGGTCAACAAGCTCCTTCTCAAATGGGCCGTCTAGTATTTTCTGGTATAGGTCTGGACATTGTTCTTTCATCATTTCTGCTTGGGAGATTGCCATCCATACTGATGGTCTGTGTTCACCTAAAAATATCACAATTTTAATTTAGTCCATGAGCCACCTTTGTATTTGGATTTTATGATACACACAAGTTTTGAGGAAATATTTGTTTTTATTGAATTAGGTTATATATTTGTAAGTTATTAGTTAGAAGGTGTAGCTGATTGGAGTTTCAATGCTTGTTTTCCTCAAACAGTGTAGAGATGAAGTAAACAAGTTTGTTGAGCTGTACGATTACTGACAGATGCTTGCCCTGACTGGACAGGTCCACTCAATCTGTGTGGTTCTTTCCTCAAAAGACCATTTCAGACACCAACCTACGTGGTCTTCACATGATCTGACCAAGATTATGTCTGGACTTAAAAGAGACTGTGACCTCGTGAGTTTGTTTCAGCCTTTCTTCTCAGAGTAGTCAGATAGGAAACGCTGGCCTCATCTAATTAATAAAAATATGTTTGACGTGTAAAAGTGTTTGTATAAGCCTACTTACAGAAATAAAATCATTTATCATTTATTGAACTACGGTCTGTATTGTCTCAGAAAATAATAGCATCAATCTTCATAATGCATTTTTATAACAAACTACCTAAAATATTCAATTCAATTCAATTTAATTCAATTTATTCAGGAACAATTCACATTGTGTTTGAAATCATAAATAAATAAATTACATCACATTCATTAAAATTATAAAACCAACACATTCGTTTTACAATCAATTATAAAAAAATAACAAAAAATCAAAATCAATAACATTACAATTTAAACATTTAGTGCAATTAAAAATTGAATAACATTACTACATATTCATATTACCCAGACACACGTTAACTAGGTAAAAATATAAAATTACAGTTAATTGCTAAATTACTGCAACACCTACTTTACAGAAACAATAAATTATAATAGAAAATAAATAACACATCAATTCCCCTACACTAAGAATAAGCTCTAGACGCTGCATGGTATTTATAAACTTTAAATACAAGGCACTAAGATGAAAGTGCGGTAAAATTC
The DNA here is from genome assembly GCA_947568875.1 of Fissipunctia ypsillon. Classification (NCBI taxonomy): domain Eukaryota; kingdom Metazoa; phylum Arthropoda; class Insecta; order Lepidoptera; family Noctuidae; genus Fissipunctia; species Fissipunctia ypsillon. The sequence continues at coordinate 9,741,013 of OX387645.1, read as the reverse complement.
ACACGGCTTATAAATGTAAACAAAGAAAGACACTCACTAGGTACTCCTTTACGGACGTATCTTTTCACAGTGTTGGTGCGTTTGACCGACTTTCCTTCGCCAAGCAGCATGGCCCATTTCTGCGCCCTCGTTGCCAGTACCTTCAAGTAGTTCGACATGAAGTCCTCATAGCTCTCATAATCGAAGTCTTCGTGCCTCTCAAACCCGTATTCATCGATCGCACTAAAAGCAAAAGTAAAATATAACAAACAATGATATTTTAGATGCTAAATTACCTACTATCAATACCTTTAGTATTGTAAGCGTAGTACCTGAAATTAGATTGAGCCATGGTGTCGTCTATTCTGGATTAGTAGTCACAAAACATAATATTTTATGAACTAGTTTTAATTTTTGTTAGATACGCCCCAAATACCCCACTTCGATCACCCCCACATGATGATGAATGAATGAATGGGGTGGAATGGGGCACGAATGGGGAATGATTTATTTGACATTTTTGACAATCGTGACACTTTTATTCACGTCCAAAAACCCAAGCTTTGCAAAAGCCATTTTATACCTGACTACGGTTTTCTTAAAAATAGACGCTTTATTGAGGATCCCATCTCGGTCTAGAATTAGTCGATTTTCTTAGTAACATCAGCAGCTCAACCCTATTTGTCTTTGTCAAATGTGAAATTGTCAATTTGACAAGCGTATTAGTGTACTCATTGGTGAATATGGTGTATATTCTATGAATTTGACATCCAATGATTTGTTTTGTGATTGCGATTTCTCTAAAAATATTTTTATTTAGATAACATAAAAAAAAAAACGAATACAGTGATCAAAACTAGTCAAAATACATATTGTGCTTTGTTTAAATCCATTAAAGCCGTATAATATGGGTCCACCGCCTGTAGTAACAGGAATATCTCCAAAAGAAGGCCCTCCAGGAACTAGGGTTACGATACGTGGAGAATTTCTGGGCACTAGCGTTACAGATTTAATAGGTAAGTAATATATAACTACAATTATTAACCAAAATTGAGGTCTAGGCTAGTTGCTAACAGAAACTATGTTTAGAAGGTGGGCGTAACATTTGACTTTGAACACTTCTAGGGTTGAAGATTTGCGGCTGCGACTGCTTACTGTCTTGTGAATGGAAGAGCAAGAACAAAATAGTGGCGCGCTCGGGACCGTGCAAGGGTCGGGGAGACATCATAGTTACTACTCGCTCTGGTGGGGAAGGAACATCCACTGTGCAATTTAGAGGTAAACAAACATGTTTCCATAGTAAGCGCCTTTGTCAAGGTTGCAGTGACTAATTTCACCACAACATTATCACCCTATAACCACCCAAGTTTGGGGCTATAAGTTTGGGGCTCCCAAACTTATTTTGTCTACTGCCCACTTTGAGAATAAATTATTTTTTAGTACTCCCATTTTTTCACCTACTTAAAAACCACTACCTAGATGAATTTACAAATCGCCCCCTAAGCCTCTACACAACGCCCCCATTGTTTTTCTGGGTCTATTACGGCTCCCCTTTAGGCCTGCAGCGCCCACAAGGGGGCGTTATTGCCCACTTTGGGAAGGCTGGTCTATAATGTTCCTACTGCTGGGTCTTAGTTAGAAAAAGTTGGCCAGGTCAGTGGGTATGAAACAGGGCACTATGAAAAAAAGACTGAAAAATTTCACCATACCATTTTCAAGGTCAATGACAGATGTCTCGAAGTAAGGCGTGGTCGACGGAGGCTCCCCGCTTCGCAGGGCTCCTATTTCTGGGTAGTTCAAAAAAAAAATAACCATGAAGCCTAACCTAACCTGTCAGAGTCGGGGTGCCCCAAGTCCCGAGCTTGCTTCGCTGGCTCTTGCATCCTAAGTTTTCATTGCCTTTTACTAAGTCGGATCCCTTCGACATTTTTTTTACGACAAATGGTTAGTCGGAGACTAAAAACACCAAGACACTTTTAGCCTTATCTTTAGGTGTTATACACGTAGAATCACGAAACCAATGATATAAGAAAAACAAAAAAAAAAACAAAAATTTTTTAAAGCCCCTGACGCCTTTAGAAAATGATAACTTCGACATCGTTTTTACGGCAAACGGTTAGTCGGAGACAAAAAACACCAAGACACTTTTAGCCTTATATTTAGGTGTTTTATACGATAGAATTGAGAAAATAAACGATTTGCGAAAATAACACTTTTTTGCCTACATTTTTGTCTTTTTTTCTCAGTGCCCTGTTATGTACACTCCAAACGTTGGCCATAACCCACAGTTACATGTTCTCATGATCTTCAAGTTTATGTGCTATGAAACTGTTTTGTAGTAATCTAAAAATTAAAATGAATGGAGGTGTACACTAACGCCACCTCTAAATATTATTTTTTAGGATACCATGAATCAATAGGCCCTGTAAAGGAGAGTGCAGTATGGGTTGAGGAGGCAGCTCCTCCCTCACTGCCATGGGGCCGACGACCCATGTCACCCACGGCCTACACGCCTCCGGATCCGCTGGGTCTGTCCACTGAGGGAGATGACTTAAAGTTCCCAGAGGAAGAACTGCATGAAATGTTCCCAGATGGGTAAGTAGAGTAAAGAAATTTGTCACACTTATCTAAATCCTTGATATGAAATGCTTTGTTATGATATAATGGGCCAATAACATTGCACCAATTTAACTACCATTTTTGAAACAAATACATTGAATATTTAGTAGCTTTCATGGCTTATATCTAAATATTACATTAAACTTCATACATTCTGAAAGAATTGAATCAATATTAAAAATAAAGTGTTAATAATATGTTCCAGTTCTGGCAAACTGTCTGATGATAACTTCCAGCCTGGTTGGTATCTGCTGGAACATCACAGCAACACTTCCTATGAGGACCTCAAAGCTGGAATGGTATTTCTTCAAAGAAAGGTATGTACAAATAAAGCACAATACTCTTTGTAAGTCTTTAAATTTTTTCTAGCAATCACAGGATATTTAGTGTCCTCATGATTAGCAGTTTATGACCACATAGGAACAAAAATTCAAATTCTTTAAAATTCTACATGTATAAATATTACCATTATCAATATATATTATAAAAGAAAGTGTACAATGTGCGTGCCGCTAAAACTCAGAAATGACTCCCGGTACGAACAAGGGAATTATATGTTGTGGTAGCCCTCTATCTCTCATCCATGAAGAAGGTTCCCGTTTTTAACTGAAGGGCGTGCTTTTGAAAATATAAGGGCTGGAAGTTTCGCTCTCTAGAAATTTCTAGAACAGTCCAGAACATTCGAGAGTTTTCGAGAGCATTCCACAACATTCTGGAATGTTGTGGAATGTTCGGGAACATCCCAGATCATTGTGGAATATTCCAGAACACTCAAATGTTGTGGTATATTCTGGAACAACTCCCTGAGCAAAGCCGGGTGCCCCAGCTTGTTTGAAATAAAATGTTAACAAATATTTAGAAAAACTTTATGTTAAAGAAGTAGTTGATATTTCCAGGTGGAAAGTCAAAAGGAAGGCCAGCTGAGTTTCCTGAAGGCTAATACAGGGGCCGTGATGGACCAACTGGACCGGCTAGTTCTGCTCAAGAACATGTATGAAGAGGATGAGAGGAAGAATGGCAAGGAACCACTGCCTAGTCTACAGGCTTCTATAGAGGGTGTGGCTAATATGATTGTTTTTATTGATTACTTAATCTTTATAATGTAATTTAGCTTTTGCCCGCGTGAAGGTCGGAAATTATCCCATGGGAACGAACTACCGAGATAAAAAGTATCCAATATCCTAACCTCGATCATGGTCTATCCGTGTGCCAGATTTTATCAAAATCCGTTCAGCCATTAAGGCGAGAACAGGTAACAGACAGAGTTGCTTTTGCGTTTGTGATGGAGGTTGTAAACTGTCCTTGGTTTCACTTCGCTTTGTGCACAAAGATTTATTACTAGCAATAAAAGACACTTGTATTGCAAAGCAACATGACATAGCTTTCAATATAATTAACATCATAGCTTACATATAGACTACTTTTGGCCATAAGACATTTTGAGTTACAATGGGTAGTCTTATGGCTTCCTTGTAGGCCTGTCCTCGTAATTTTTGTTTGCATGACAAAATGGCAGAATGTACAAGGATTCTTATATGCTATGTTTCCCGGTATCTTATTCTAAATCTCTATAAACCATGCAAATAAATATTCTATTTTATATTTAATTCGATTCTACATCAATTTCCTTTTTCTTATTTCAGAATCGATAACTCTAGCAGACTCGCTATTCTCCGAGATACTATCTCGCAAAGATAACGCTGATAAGACCCGCGAAGCACTCTCATTGTTGACAAGACACAAGTTTCTATTCCAACTGCCTGCTTCTATAGACAGGAACATTCGGAAGAAAGAGTATGATCTAGTAGTCAATGATTACACTAGAGTGAAGAATCTATTTGGAAATACTGATGTTAAGGTTCGTTTTGAAACTGGTCTTATTTCATAATAAATTGTCATCTCACTGCCGTTGTTTATTTATTTTGGGTTAGTGCAGCAAATTTTCTTTGTTACATCTCTCTCTAGAAATAATTTTATTTGCGTTTATTTATGCCATAATGTTTACTTGAGGATTGCATGAATGTCGCGGGATGTTCGAAAGAGTTACCGTGGTCCCGGCACAGGCAACTGAAGGAACACGGGTGGATATTATTCAGTAAAAGTCATTTGATGATTTCCCATCCAAAAAAAAAAGGATTGCATGAATGAATAGATTTTTTAAAATAAAATTGATGTTCTTTACAGTTATTCCAAAAAATTCTAACTGAGATTGACAAGAAAATAGAGGATTTGAAAGAAAAGTTGTACACAAGAATGAAAACTATGCCCATTAATGTACAAGAGCAGACCAAGTACATTAGGTAAGGGATTTTAATATTCTCTGTGCCATGCAGCTTTTAATGAAGGTCCTGACTAAGGCAACCAATTGCTTTCTAGATTAGCTCATTTTTTTTTTCGTTCTTAGTCCACCTGTTAAAACACCTTATGGACAAGTAATTTTTGATCATAGTGCTTCACACTTTAAATAATGTGTTCCAGATTACTGATAAGTTTGAACTGGGAAGGTGATGCGGCGTGGGTGGCCATCACCAGTCGTAAGGAGTACCTCATGAGCCTCATGAATAAAGTCAAGGATCACTTCAAGCAGAAGGAAGATTTGGAGTCTAATGAGAAAGGTAGTTTGGAAATATATTTAAGTGGCAATAATACATGGGAAAACCGTATCATGAGAACTAATATTTTACTCTCTTAATTAAAATATTAGCTTTATTGTCATTATGAGCTGATTCTTTGAGTGTGACACAAAATAACTCGTACTGAGGTGATGAAACTGGTCTCATATTTTCATGCCTTAGTCTGCGGGCACAAAACCAGCGGCGGTTGAGCGATGGCGACAGCTGAGCTGCGCGGGGCGGGGCGATTCGGCAGCGGGCTTGGGGTGGGCACGAAACTGGCGGTCGATCCAGTAGGAAGTAGCGGCCATCGAGCAGCTAAATCAAACAAGTTTGTTCCCGTCGCTTGCGCATCGCCACCGCCCTGCCACCGCCCGTGCACCGCTCGATCGCCCCGCGCTGCTTCGCCCGTTTCGTGCGCGTCTCTTCAGAATGTTATACGTTTGATTACGCTGCCACGGCGCCGCGCCACTCCGCAATCGCCGTCGCTTGGCCGCCGCTAGTTTCGTGCCCGCAGACTTAGATTTAGGTCATGTCACCACTTAGCAGACTGAGTGCGGCGTCGCTTCGACCTGTGACTTCCTCTAGTAAATTCTAGTGTAACATACGCTGTTGTAAGAAGCTTTTTAATTCTGCGTTTCCACTAGAGTCAGCTTCGAGCAGCTTCAGTTTGCCCTAAGTGTCAAGGCAGGTTTTCTAGAGCTATTCCAGTTTACTAACTGCGTATCTACTGATATGCAGTTAAGAAAAACGGTTTTTGGAACGAAGTTCTTGCGGTAGGAGTAAACTGGTAGAAACCGTCACTAACGGAAAAAGCGCGTTCACCTATACTTTAATAAAGACGTTCATACTTCAATGGAATTATGCTCCTTCCATGCGACTTTCTTCTTTCGAATTCACACTTTCTCCCTCGATACAGAGAGAGAGAGAGAAAGTGTGAATTTGTTCAAAATGAAAATCCATGATGCGAAAATATTCAAATTTTTAGCCATGGGAGTCGTTTTCATAGTTTTCGAGAGTGCTAAAGCCGATAGTGAGTTCAAAATGTAAATCCAAGATGGCAGCTGCGAAAATTTTCATATTTTTGGATCGAAGTTCTATCGCGGCTTGCGGTAGGAGTTGACTGAAATCATCACGCGCGTTCATACTTTAAGAGCGTTCGTGGTTCAGTGGAATCTCGATAGCTCAAATCTCGTTAAGTTGTGAATTTGGTAAAAGTGAAAATCCAAGATGGCGGCTGCGAATTTTTTAAAAAATCATATGTGAGAGAGAACTTCGTTCCTGACGGGGGTCCCCCGACCGCACACGTCTTTTTATTTAAGTTCAACGTTTTTAGGCAAGCGTAAGGTAAAAGAGAGCGAGTGCTCGGGCGGCTGGAGCCCCGTGCGCGGCGCATGGTGCGCGGCGGCGGCGGGTGCGCTGGCGGCGCAGCTGCACGCGCTGTGGCCGCTGGCGCGCCGCTATTTCGCGGGCGAGCTCGCCGGGGAGCCGCAGAGCACGCCGCGCCAGCTGGAGCTCAAGGTACTGTAGCGACAGGCAAGGTACGGGATCATCGTGCTCCCGAATAAAACATGTATTTGTTTAAATAGGATAATTATTCCTCAATACATTACTTTTTACCCCAAGACGGGCGCTGTTTACTCTTTTTCTATTCTTCTAAATATAAAATAGCGTTTATCTCTTAATATATGCTATTACCTTCTAGAATATTCTTGGAGGTCAGATGACAAAGCCATCCCGTTTAAAACCTATAATATGGTACTATAAGAGACAGACAAGGTAGTGTAGAGACAGGCAAGGTCTGCAGAGACAGGCGAAGTCTGTAGAGACAGGTGAGGTACTGTAGAGACAGGTGAGGTACTGTAGAGAAAGGCGAGGTGCTGTAGAGACAGGCGGCAAAGTACTGTAGACAAAAGCGAGGTACTGTAGAGATAGGCAAGGTATATTGATCTACTTTGTCTTTTTGTTATGTTTTGTTGTGTTTTCTTATTCCAGGAGATGATAATAGCAGCAGTGGAGTTATTCTCGGAGCACATGCGGTCATGCCTGCTGTCTCCGGGCGGCGGTAAGTTAGTGCCTACTGACGCTCTGCGTGTACGTCTCGTCGCCAACCTGAGGCATCTGAGGGAAGCTTATGATTCACTACTCAAGCTTGATCTGCCGTCACAGGTACGTGTATGAAATAACTTTGTATTTCGTTTGGGCCCGGTTCAACGAAATAGGCTCGCCTTTTTTTTGCATAAGACTACAGTGTGTTAGGTCAAACGAGCGACATACTTTAAGAGAGTGTAACAGTGTTTATTGTTTTAATATTTCAGAGTTGGTGCCATAGTAGAAGTTGTTAATTTTCAAGATTACTACACTCTTTTAAGGCACGTCCCTCGTTTAAACTAACACCCTGTATAACTGTCGAAATGTGGGTATACTAATCACTGTCTACCCTTACACGGGCGTGATTTAATGTGTTATGTAGACAATGTTTTCTTATCTTTCTCTTACAATCTGCACTGTGTTTTGTTTGAATTGCTCGCGTTCGCTCCCCTTAGTTTATCGAGCCCGTTTTCTTTTAAAAACTGTTTTTTGGACAAACAATACTTAATAACTCTGCACCAATTTAACATTTACATATTCCTGCAAAGCTTATTACATTATTTAACTTTAAAATAATATTGTACATTGTGATGATTTAACTCAAGAAACAATCACAAAGTTCACTCTTTACAAACTGCCTAATGATTGTTTTGACGAATCTTCTCCCTTTCCGTTCGGTTTTACGTAGACCCTTTTTCGCAAACGGTATTTAGTACCGAATGTGCATCTAGATGGCGTTGGGATCGAGTTAGATCGCGCTTTCGTTTGCTGCACGGCGTTCGGTTGGGTGACTTGGAGTAATGTGCACTAGTTAACTTTGCGCAGAGGCAATATCGTAACCAATGAGGTTAATCCGAGGTGCGATTATTGCTAGTTGAAAACTTTACCAATACCCCGCCGTGTGGACGTGAAATACCGTCCGCGATGGCAATTTTTGAATGGCCGTAGTTGGCCTGAGAATACCTTCTTCAAAGGGTAGTTCTACGAACTTACTATAAATTTGAAGCGCTGTTCGTTACAATTTTCGTGTTCACGAATTACAACAATGTGCTGTTGTATAGTAAGACAACAGCGCATTGTGCACATCACCAGCACAGTATGTACAGTCAAGAGCACACAAGATATACGAGGAGGGATCAAAAAGTAGTGAGAATGAGATAGAATATAATGACTATTGATAACATAGTAATTTATTTTTCTACATAGTCTCCGAGTCTCTCTACACACCGAGTCCAGCGCTTTTCCAAGGCTTCAATCCCTTTAAAAAAAAAAGTTTTCTTGGTCCTGCAAAAAGCTCGCCACGGCATCCATCGCCTCGTTATCGTCTTCGTACCTGTTTCCCCTTAAGTATTCTTTCAATTTGGGGAACAGATAAAAGTCGCTAGGCGCCAGATCTGGTGAATAAGGGGGGTGGTCAACCAATTCGAAGCCAGCTTGCTGAATGGCAGCCATCGCAACTGCCGACCTGTGCGCGGGTGCGTTGTCGTGATGAAACAGCACGCCCCTTCAAAGTTTCCCTCTCCTTTTCTCTTTGATGGCATTCCTCAACTTGGGAATTAAAGCTGCATAATATTGGCCTGTAATAGTGGTTCCACGCTCCAGGTAATCAATCAACAATATCCCTTCTGAGTCCCAAAATATTGAGGCCATAACCTTGCCAGCCGATGCCACGGCACGAAACTTCTTCGGGGTCGGTGATGATGGCCGTTTCCATTGCGAAGATTGCTGTTTTGTCTCGGGATCAAAATGATGGACCCATCTTTCGTCCATTGTTACGAAACGAGACAAAAAGTTTTCAGAATCTTCTTGAAACTTGTCCAACAATATCTTCGAAATGTCAAGTCGATTTTGTTTCTGACTGTCGGTTAACATTCTCGGCACCCATCTTGCGGAGACTTTTCTCATATTCAAAGATTATTTCAATATGGATTGAATACTTCCATATGAAATGCCAGTTTCTTGAATTAAGTATCGAGTGGTAACTCTTCGATCGCTCAATACAATTTTCTCGACTTTCGCAGCATTTTTTTGGGTGACTGACGTCGATGGACGGCCGCAACGATGTTCGTCTTCCGTGCTCGTTCTCCCTACTCGAAATTGAGAAGCACACCTTGCGACAGTGGAATACGGCGGAGCAGACTCTCCTAATGTTGCCTCCAAATCGCAATGAATCTCTTGCGTCGTTAACTTTTTTAAACAGAGGTATTTAATAACGGCTCGCACTTCGTTTTTCTCCATTTTTGAGAACACGTTCCGACATGAAGCAAACAAATTACTACATTCAGAAAAAAACAAAAGAGAATCGAAGATTTTTTTCTTACCAAGGAGTATGTCGTTCTCACTACTTTTTGATCCCTCCTCGTATGTATATTACTATGGACAGATCGGCATCTCATCCGTTACGCAAGCTGATTCGCTTTGGTAACAATAGAAATTTAATTGTGTCTCATACATAACTCATGTTGACTGAATGATGAAATCAGCTAGGAGCTCAACTGTCAACAGTTGAACTCCTAGCTGAATTCATGATTCAGTCATATCTGTTCTAAAGAAGCGGCACAAATATGTGGTGACAGTAACACCAAAACTATCTGACGAGACAAGCGACGCCAAAATATGTATAAGATACCGCATCGGCTTATAAAAGATGTGTCACCTTTCAGAATGCGTCAATATCGGACATGTCTTACGTTATCTGCCTACTTAGCTCAGTTCAGAAGAATGTGATACCTTGTTCTGACCTATAATATCCGACATCACTTCGAGGTCATTTTCTTCTTTGTGCCGCTACTTCTTTATGCCTTCTACAGATGATCCCATATATTTGCTGTTTTCTTGACAACAGATTTTAATTAATCAATCATAAAATCAGATATGCCTGATCTGTTCATAGAAGGTGATATATTTATGCTCGTTTCTGTACTCTATAGTCTGTTCCAAACGTATTTGATGAAAGTATAAACAAACCCTGTTCAGGTTAAATTCTTCTTACGCGATCACTCACTAAAAGGAATTAGTTTCACATTCATCTGTATTTATAAGGTTTCTACTTTATATCTCACCACTTTTTCCAACAATTTTCGTTTGATTAACTTTATTATTGTAATTGAAAAATTATCGACGAAAATTGCGGTTATAAAATTAACCTCGGTTGTCAAATGAAAAACGCATCCACAGTTACGTTTTCTGATTAATTTGTTTACATTTTCATCATATACTTTTGGAACATAAGATAAACAGGCCATACGGCCATGGGCCATTACCAGTTGGCGTTTCTGTAGTGTTAATTCACGCCAATTTGAATGAATTCCAGCCTCTTAGCATAGTAGAAAAGGTGATATTCGACTACCGCGTGCATGGCATGGCAGTGTTCCTACAACGCGCTCACAAGCGGGTGAAGGGACTAGGAGAGAAGGAGACGTGGAAGATCGAAGATTTCTCCGACTACGGAGCTATTACTAACCTTGTGAGTATTGTAAGAGATAGATGCAGGATAATTTTAGACTGCTTCTTTAATATAGCCTAGTACTGTACTACCTTACAGCCAATAGCTACTGTTCCAATTGTCTTTTATATAGGTTTGACTTATAATCGTTGTGTAAAGTTATGACAAGGTTTAACATTAAAAAACTAATGGTAACCAAGTGTACAAGCAAGCTTTGAATGTGTGCGTGAAGGCGAGTAGCGTCAGCACATAACACATTCATGAACACACTTTCGGCTTCGCCCTTGTTTCGGATGGTACCGAGAGTTTCTGAGCACACATTCCCAGCGTGTTAGTACACTTGGTAACCACAAGTAAGGCGCGCGTCGCTTCGTGAGATAAAAATACTATACCGTTTTCACCCTTTGGGTTACGGAACCGTAAAGCAGATATCCAAGTCATAAGCACTAATATTATAAGCCCTTGTGTTTTAAAAGCCAATTAAATCGATATTCGATGTGTTCCATTGCGAATTAATTCTGCAAAAAAAAAAAACGACACATTGCTAGATGCAAAAGCATAATAATCCTGGTTTGCGCAGAACTTAACATAGGTCTAATTCTGGGGGCACGAAACCAGCGGTGGCCGAGTGGCGCGGTGGCGGCGGAACAATTTTGTACCGTCGCCGTCGCCCCGCTCGGGCCACCGCTCCATGCCACAGAAACCTTTACCATATTTATTGAATTGACGATACACAACATTTTACCATTCTCTTATCACTTTCACATCAAAATACTACTTTTCATTCAAAAGTCTTAACATAAAAAACACTGAAGACTTATGGCGGATTTTCGTTAAAGTTATTGGAGATATCATTTACACAATTGCCCCTGTCCTAACAGGTATATTTAATCAATGTTTAGACAGCGGTACGTTTCCTGATTTAATGAAACATTAGTAAAGTAGTACCAATTTTCAAATGGGGTAGTAAGAGTGATCTCTCTAACTATAGACCTATATCTGTGCTACCAGCATTGAGTAAAATATATGAAAAAATCATGCTAGACTAGATGTTATCACACTTTAATTTAAATGGGATTTTACATATTCGCCAGTTTGTTTTCACGAAAGGTAGGTCGACGACTGACGCAGGAGTAAAACATCAGTCACATTTTGTCATCCTGAGAGAAGTCCCAGGATGCAATTGGCATTTTCTGTGACCTCTCTAAAGCGTTTCATTGCGTTGACCACAATATACTGATCTGCAAATTACACCACTACGGAATTCGTGGACGAGCTGCTGATCTTGTTCTTTCCTATCTATCAAAGAGGCATCAAAAAGTAAACGTTAACAGGGCGACCTCCTCGGGATCTCTAGTTAAGATGGGCATGCCTCAAGGTTCAATTCTTGGCCCTTTCCTATTTCTAGTTTATATAAGTGACCTTCCTTACATGATGGCTAACTTATCGGATATAATTGTATTCGCTGATGTGATGACACTTCGCTTATTTTTAAAATAGATAGAAAAGATACGGATGTCTTACATGTCAACAATAGTCTGGTTATTCTTTCCAAATGGTTTGCAGCTAATAATCTTTTACCTAATGCAAACAAAACTAAATGTCTTTAAGTTCTCATTACCAAATGTACTCCAAGTGGATCTAAATTTAAAACTTTATGGCAAGAAATTAGATGCTATTACGGAAACGGTATTTCTAGGATTTAGTCTAGATTCTAAATTACAATGGAGCGTCCACATTAGAGCTATTTCAGGTAGATTAAGTTCAGCTGCAAATGCAGTACGAAAAATAAGGCAGTTGACTGATATAGCCACAGCTAGGTTAGTATACTTTGCTTATATCCACAGTATTATGTCTTATGGCGTTCTGCTGTGGGGATCGGCAGCTGACGTAGATACAATTATCATTTTACAAAAGAGGGCAATCTGCGCGATCTATAAAATGGGTCCTCGTGAGTCCTTTAGAAACACATTCGTCGTTAGAAATAGATACACGAACTCTGCCTTCTCTTTATATCTTAGAAAGCATTTTGTATGTTCGCAAAAACTTAAGACTTTTCAAAATAAGAAGCGATTTCCATAATATAAATACACGTAGTAAACATGAAATTGTGATACCTCAAACAAGCAAGTCATCTATATAAATAAAAAAAGAAGTCCTGACTGACTGACTGGCTCATCAACGCCCAGCCCAAACCCTTAGACCTAGAAAGCTGAAATTTTGCACAGAGGTTCCCTTTATAATGTAGACAAGGAATAAGGACGGATTTTTTGAAATTCAACCCATAAGGGAGTAAAATACGGGATGAAAGTTTGTATGGGAAATCGTCATTTTTGTAGTTTAAACCATTACAATCGGTATTTAGCATTCTGGTTAAAAAATAAAAACACGTGATTTAGCGTTTTTGGAAAATCATCCCCTAAGGGGGGAAAATAGGGGATGAAAGTTTGTAAGGAAGAAATTGGTACTAAGCTTTTTGTTTAGAAATTACGAATGACGTGTTTTGGCATTTTTGAAAAATCATCCCCTAGGGGGTTAAAAATCCTTACTAACTCATCATCGGTCAGCCCCACTTTTGCCATCGCCAAAGACACTTGTTCCGTACCTGTTTATTACGTACATATTTAGGCAACTATTTTTTTCGAAATTCCAACGGGATAGGGATTATAGAGGATTTATATTTTCACTTTAAAGTTGCCTTCAATCATTCGGATTGTGATTGGTAGTGTGTTACATAATTAGGGTGCTGAACGGGGTTTATTTACATTTGCATCAGATACTTTTGGATCAGACGATTGTATAGTCTGTGAATATCGCTTCTGGAAGGTATTATTATTCTGTGATGGCATACTTTGCCAAGATCTAATTATATGAGCCTTCGTTGTAGGACTGGTCTATAGGCGACAAATGAAAGAGGTCGAACGACGTAACCGCAACGCTATGGCGACTCGAATTTCGGGTTTATTATTTGTTGATCGATTAAACGACATGATTAAAATAGAAATAGAAAATAGTTTATTGTCCAGGTAATGCAGTAAGCGGGTTTATAGGTCAACACCAAGTTGAGACGACATGAGTAGCTTAAAATATGAGGTATTCCACTCAGAGCACTGATTTTATGAGCACTTGTCCGAACCGCACCTGAACACTTCCACTAACCGCCCTGAAACAAATTTTTTAAAAGTGCGGTTCGGTGGAGCAGTTTATCAATATAGCTAGGTTACAAAATATTATTTACTAGTGAGCCCCAAACTAGAAAGTTAGTCTGTATCTTGGGGCTCTTTTTGCCTTTTGATCGAACATCTTGTTGATTCTGAAAGTTGTGTTTGGTTATAAAAGCTGTGTCAGCTTTTAAATGCACAGTATTCATCATCTGCATAGCCTTTTCCCATTTGCATGTAAGTAGGTAATTTTCCGTTCCGTTATACAGGGTGTTTGGAAGGTGGGTGCAAAGCCTTAAAGGGGAGTTAATACAGACCATCTAGAACATTTTGAGCCATATTTGTCCTAACCAAAGTCTGATATTTATTTTTTTAGAGAACTTTTACGATTTTGGTACCAAAATCCCAAAATTTTCCAATTAAGGCCTAATAACGCAAAGATTGAGTGAAAATTTCTATTTTTTTTAATTTACTTTATTGGCCTAATGTGTGTTTAATGGTATGAAATCATTTCGAAGCACCGTATTTACTAAAAAAATAACTTTCAGACTATTTAAAATAAAAAGAAAAAAAAATTAAAGAAAAAAAATGGATTTTAATTGACATTTAAAAAATAAATAAAATAGCTACTGGTGTTCAAATAATTTTAAAAACATGCTGAGTTATTGCTCTTTTTTTTAAGGTATCATTTACTTAGATAGCTTTACAATTTTTGAAGTTAGGGTGCCTGAATCAGTTAAAGTCGATTTTAAGGAGTAAAAAAAAAAGACAGTTTTTGATTTGATTTTTTAATTTTGATGTTCAAAATGGCTTCCGCCACAGCGTATACATTTACGACAGCGATTTCTAACTTCTGTCGTGGTGATTTTAAGCTGCATTTCTTCTTTCATTATTCTGAAAGCTGCTTCTATTCTTTGAATTAGTTCTTCTCTTGTTGAAATCTCAGTTGTGTATACGAGCTCCTTTGCCCGTCCCCAGACAAAAAAATCTAACGGCGTCAGGTCGGGCGATCGCGCGGGCCAAGGAATGGGCCCATCTCTACCTATCCAGCTGCCTGGAAAACAGTTATCAAGATGTTCTCTGACAATCAATGTCCAATGAGATGGACATCCATCTTGTTGGAAAATTATTGGCCTGTCCGTATTTAAAATGGGTACTTCCGCATCATCCAGGAGTGTTGGGAGATCGTTTTGTAGAAAATTCAGATAATTTTCACCGTTTAAATTATCTGGTAAAATGTGGGGCCCAATCAAAGTCCGTCCAATTACTCCAGCCCATACATTAACGGAGAATTTTGCTTGGAAAGACACCTGAAACAAAAATGAATTCTAATTAAAGTGTTCTTTGAAGATGTGTTGAACATCTGGACTTAAATTAATAAACATTAATTTGTATACCTGTTTTTTCCAATGCGGATTGTTGTCCTTGTCAGCCCATTCATGTAAATTATGGAAATTCGTGATTCCTTCTCTAGAAAATTTGGACTCATCAGTCCAGAGGATAGATTTTAGAAACCATCTGTCGTCAATGTCGCTATTGAGCATAAATCGGCAGAACTGCATCCTTCTCCCAGGATCGGTTTCTACCAAGCCTTGCACGCCTCTACCGTGAAACGGATATTTATGTTCCCGATGCATGGTACTCCACACTTTCCATATTGAAAGGTTTAAGTTTCTCGCCACAGTTCTGACGCTGGTTGTAGGATCCGCTTCAAAGGCTGCAAGTATTTGTTCTTCAACGTCGGGGTCATGTCTTCCTGGATTCACTCCGGGTACTGCATGATGGATGCCAGATTCCGAAAGTCTGCGATACGTGTTGTAAAAAACTCGAACATTAGGTAGCCTGAAATGAAATTGTTTATTAGTAACGTCAGTTACAAATCAACATGGCAATTGAAGTAATAATGTTAGTATTAGAAGTTACTTTACCTGCGGTTCGGGTAACGTTCTTGGTACAAACGTCGTGCCAAAGCTCCGTTACCATCAGCTCTGCCATACATAAAAACGATATCCGCTTGTTCCTGAGATGTAAATGCAGCCATGGCAATCGTACATACACTCAATTAAAATGTCAATTAGTTCAATAGTCCGAAATAACACGTGCAGGAGCGTAAAGCTACAACTGAACACGGTAAATCACAAACGCAATACAAGTAATTCCAAAATTAATAATCAACACGCGCAGGAGCATTAAGCTACGACTGAGTACGGTGAATCAAACGTCTACTCGCAACGCGCAAGGGCAGAGCAGTGAAGGAAGAGAGAGAAAAGATGACATCACCGAAGCGACGGGTCGGGTTCATCTCAGGTACTAACGAATTTATAAACTCAAAAAGCATCTTTACATCCTCGGCAATAAGACCTAAAGTTGTCTTTATCATAACAAAAGAATCAAGAGCCCTTTGTTATCGTACGCCGCCCGGTCCGCCGGCCACCACGGCAGCCTTTGTTTCGTTTTGTAAGGCCGACTTTTTTTAAGTGCGTCTAAAAAATAACCACTTTAGACTTTAGATTAAAGTTATTTGAGGAAAAATCAGGTTGATTTTAATTTTATTGAAATTTGAAATTTCTTACCCTTAATTGGTCCAGGCACCCTAACTTCAAAAATTGTAAAGCTATCTAAGTAAATGATACCTTAAAAAAAAGAGCAATAACTCAGCATGTTTTTAAAATTATTTGAACACCAGTAGCTATTTTATTTATTTTTTAAATGTCAATTAAAATCCATTTTTTTTCTTTAATTTTTTTTTCTTTTTATTTTAAATAGTCTGAAAGTTATTTTTTTAGTAAATACGGTGCTTCGAAATGATTTCATACCATTAAACACACATTAGGCCAATAAAGTAAATTAAAAAAAATAGAAATTTTCACTCAATCTTTGCGTTATTAGGCCTTAATTGGAAAATTTTGGGATTTTGGTACCAAAATCGTAAAAGTTCTCTAAAAAAATAAATATCAGACTTTGGTTAGGACAAATATGGCTCAAAATGTTCTAGATGGTCTGTATTAACTCCCCTTTAAGGCTTTGCACCCACCTTCCAAACACCCTGTATATTGCGTTACTGTTGTTAGGTTTTAGGATTTTTTGGACGAAGTTCTTTTACGCGGCTTGCGGTAGGAGTAAACTGGCAGAAATCGTCATAAAAGAAAAAGTGTTCATACTTGTATGATGATGGCGGCGACTGCGAATACTTTTAAATTTTTCGTCATGGGTGTCGTTTTCCTAGTTTTCGAGGGTGCTAAAGCCGATAGTGAGGTCAAAATGAAAATTCAAGATGGCGGCTGCGAATATTTTCAAATTTTCCGTTATGGGTGTCGTTATCATAGTTTTCCGAGGGTGCTAAAGCCGATAGTGACGTCAAAATGAAAATCCAAGATGGCGGCTGCAAAAATTTTCTAATTATTCGTAATGGGTATTGTTTTCATAGTTTTCGAGGATGCTAAAGCCGATAGTGACGTCAAAATGTAAATCCAAGATGGCGGCAGCTAAAATCTTATTTTGGGTTTAAATCATATATTATGTGAGAAGAAACTTCGTTCCTGACGTCCCCCAGCCGCACATGTTTTTTATAGTCCAGCAATCATATATCAATCCGCGCGCCGCTCCTCGGATACTATGATATATAAGCAGTGCGAGAAGACATTGTTTACCAGGATTAACACATAGGGTACTTTTAATCCTGGTAGTACGGTCCGGTGGGATATTTTCCGACATCCACGCTGGCGAAGCCGCGGGCAAAAACTAATTTCTTATAAACAGTATCCGCTTTTATAACATTTTGCCAAAGTCGGTTACAGTACTTAGCGATGGAAAGTTCAATACCCACATCAAACGGCTTTTTTAAAAAAAGCATATTATAATATTAAAGACTATGTTGAAGACAGAAAGGCGCTAATTCCTTCTACACATGTGGCTTCCCTGGTACATCATTAAAGCATAACTATTTATGTAAATGTCTGTTAATATTGCTCCCAAATTACTCTTTTTTTACATACTTACTTCCATGATATAATCTTTTCATTATTTTATATTATATAGTCTTGTCTTTTAAATAGATTATTTTATATTTTGTGAATGTGAGAACATTGTAGGCTTAATAGACTGTAGATTTGTAGACCGTGTTCTATTTTGCTAAGTACCTGGTACTTATTGACAGGCCTACACTGTCCTCCCATACATAATAACACTGTAATTGGAAAACATTGTAAAAGCCAATTATTTTTGAAAGAGTAACCGTGGAGTTCCTTGCCGGTTCTTCTCCATAAGAAACGACTAATTGGAACCGTGCACCTAGCTTCTGACGTTTCATAAGTGCCCATGTAGGTTTGTGTGAAATAAAATATATTATTTTGATTTTTTCACTTACAAAATCGCATATTTTTCTAGCCACATCTCCTAGAAACCTACTTAAACGAAGCGTTCTCAGCGATTCACAAGTGTGTGGTAAGCAGCGGCCGCCGCGAGAGCCCCCTTCTGGCCGAGGGCAGTGAGCCCGCCGCGACATTGCAGAAACATACACAACAAATACTGTTAGCTTATGTGGCTGTACTGCAGGATCTGGCGCTTAATCATGCTGACCAGGTAAATAAGAGATGGAAGAAATAATGTTTTACACTATATGCTTTAATGTTTGTATAAAATGTGAAAGAAAAAAATACATTTATTTAGCAAATATTAAAAGGCACACAACATGTGCAGATGATCTCAATACAAAGGGCCTATTGACCTCTTTTCAGTTTAACCACATGCATTCGAGGAAAGTTCGTTACATTGAGGCCTATACCAAATCCTGCCTCCACAAAATAATCCAAAAGTTAACCCTATAGAAGTTTGAACCAGCTTGAGTAATTTTCTGGTTTTTGGATTTTGTTAGCCATGCGCTAAAAATGTTCACATGCATGAGAGTCAAGTTTAAAAGCTTAATATACATGAATTATGAAGAGGTTAAATATCACGACTTGTCAACGTAGCAACGTTGCCTCTTAAACTTGTATTCACGCACATTCTACTGTTTCCAGGAGTTCAACAACAGCAACCTATCGGTAGCATTGGAACAACGCTTGGAGGAGGGCGGCAGTACTGTAGGTCGCAGCTGGCAGACACGACTACTAGTCGCCGGTGCTAACGCGCACTACACGCGACGCGTCACGCTGCCCAACATAGCCACCGCTGTAGATAAGTATGTACATTCTTCTGCAGATCGTTCCAGGGTTAAAAGTGTTGGGTCATACGCGGAAGTTTACTGTGTACCAGTACGTGAAAGACTGGTACCGTCTACAATCACATGGTAGCGAATCGCATTTTGCTTCTGGCACCGTTAGGATTTTATCAACGTAAAGGTTCTTGGTCAGAAATTAGAATGACGCGTCAATGACGTAAAACTCAAATGATACAGAGTAAGATGTGATAAAATCCGAAGTTGTCAACGTTTACTTAGAATCATTGTACTGCACAGGCGAAGCGCGCTAACAACTCTATTCCTACCGGCTTCCCTTTGGAGGATCGGAAGAGTAACTTCACCTACCACCATTGAAAAATAGCACATTCAGTAATGTCTACGATTGCCAAATAATATATATTCCAACAACAACACAAATTGTTCTAAATAAGCCGGCTCCACAACGTGATAATCGTAATTGTATGACTGTTTATAACTAAACAATTTTTTCTTCGGCTTCCCTCCTACGAAATATCAAACCTCGCCACTGTTGTACTGCATACACCATCCTACCTAAATTGGCGCGTTACAATATGAATCAACGAGTCTACCACAAACTATACTGCAGCGAAAACTTCACCACTGATTTCACTCCCTTATATTTCCAGTTTCGGCTTCCCAAAACAAACACAAGCTCTACTAGCAACAAAGGAAGCTCTTAGTACCCTCGAGACCACAATTGCTGAGACATACTTGGAGCATAAAGGAGATCCTTTAGTTGGTACCATAGAGCCGAGCATGGATATGGGAAGACATAAGACTGACTCTGATGCGGTCGTCGATGATGCCAGGCCGTATGTCTACGAGATTATCAACAATCTGATTGCAGTACATGCTGAGGTAATTATAATAATATTTTTTTTGTTTATTGCTAAAACTTACCACATATGGCGTTGAAAACGTAAAAAAAAACGGTAAGAAAGGTGCATAAGGCGTATACATAAAGTATTTCTTCCAATTACACCTGAGATTTTTACATTTTCTTAATTATATTTGAACATATGTATTAAAACATTATATAACATTGAAATAATACTAAATTCATTGTGATCAAGTATTTATTAAACACCTTACTACTCTACTAAGTTGTACCTTTAGGCCTCTGCCTCGAATTTTGCGGGCAGCGGGGCGGCAGCGGCGGCGGCGCGGGAGCGGCAGGATTTTATGCGTAAAATTAAATGGACTGGACCTCGAAAACAGCGGCGCGGCAGCGGGGCGGGAGAGGGCGACGAGCGGTGCACTCCTGTCAAGCGGTGACCGCCGCGCGTCTGCATTGATAGTGCTGCGCAATTTATTTTTGTGACGTATCGAAATGTCCTCGGACGTGCAGGAACAAATTATTTCAGCTATTTTTGTTAGGACACCGATATGGAACAGCAAAGATGTGAACCACAAAAATAGTAGGCTAATTAATCAGTTATGGGAAGAAATTAAAAACGAACTAAATATTGAAGGCAAATATAAAAATGTTTTATTATGTAAATAAAAGAACTAGTAATTAATGGGATTATCTACAAAATATTCTTGTTGTTCAGACATTTCGTTCGCGAACAAAAACAAATATCTCGACGACACAACACTATGCCGCTATAGTGCCGTGCGATCTGCCCGCTGGTTTCGAGAACGGGTCTGCGTTGCCCGCGCCGCTCCCGCGCCGTCGCCGCCGCCGCCCCGCTGCCCGCAAAATTCGAGGCAGAGGCCTTAGAATTTCGCACCAACTTAATTAGTAAATTAGTACCGAATGTGCGCCTAGATGGCGTTGGGATCGAGTTAGATCGCGCTTTCGTTTGCTGCACGGCGTTCGGTTGGGTGACTTGGAGTAAGGTGCACAAGTTAACTTTGCGCAGAGGCAATATCGTAACCAATGAGGTTAATCCGAGGTGCGATTATTGCTAGTTGAAAACTTTACCAATACCCCGCCGTGTGGACGTGAAATACCGTCCGCGATGGCAATTTTTGAATGGCCGTAGTTGGCCTGAGAATACCTTGAGCTACGATTTGAATATTTAATGGACACTACGAGGCTTGATGTAAGATGTAACAGTCGCTGTATTTTTCGGTGAAGTTTCTTGAGCCAAGTTATCAAAGTTCATACACACTAGACGAGGGCGTCCTTGTTTTTTTTTGTATTTAAATTATTGTAGATGTCTTTTGTCCTCGTGATGGGGTCAGTCAGACTTTTACTGAAGAAAATTACACGGTTTACTTACAACTACCTTTGGCCGGAGACTGGGAGTCGCTCGCACTCGCATCTAAACCCCCAGCCGATAATAGGTCCCTACATAAGAAGGCGCGCCCCATAGGCCCTACAGCTACTTAATCTGACAAAGCCAGGCAGGTTTAATAGTTCGTTCGCATTAAGGGGGAAGCGCTAAGGTAGCCGCGAAATTATAATTTTCTTAGGATTTTTGCAATTTGCAGCTCAGTGTCTGGGTGTATGTTGATTAAAGTATGATACGCGACCGTAACAAATACACATTGTATTTACAGAATTATAATATTAGAATCAGTAATAAAATTCCTTAAGTTAGTACAGCCCGCGCCAAACTTTGTGACCGCCCCGAAACTAGGCTCATTGCATTGCGCAGAACACAAAATCAGGGTATTAGCGGGACGCACAAGAGCTTGGGGGCAGGGCCACACCCCGCGCGCCCGCACCGCTCACCCGCGACGCGCGTTGGCACCCACGCCTTAGTGTGAGTGCTACGTCCGTACACGAATCACGCACTTGTTGAGCTCCGAGAGTACTGTCGCGTTCAGAATTCGTTCGATCGTTTCGTTAATTTGTTGTTATAGTTTTTAGTTATTGTTACTTGTTGTTATTGTTACTCGTTGTTATTTGTTTATAAACATGCCTACTGGACGTTGTAATGTTTTACGACGCCAGGCTCGTAAAATGGTCTACGATGTTTATAAATTTATGAAGAAAGAAGCTGAAGAAGGCCTTAAATACGATTTGAAGGCAGTACATAAACGGACTGCAGCCGCTACAGGAGTATCAGAAAGAACTGTACGACGTATTATATCGGTTGCTAATGAACCAAGTTCCGATTTATTAGCAGTTTTTCGTACACCCGGAAAGAAGAGGCAAGGGGTAAAAAAGGTAACCGGAATCGACAATTTTGACCAAGGTGTCATCAAAAGATGTATCCACAATTTTCATGTAACACAGAAAGAGTTGCCGACAATTGCTCAACTTTTGAAAAAATTAAAAGAAGATATAAATTTTGAAGGATCCGCAACGAGTTTGAGGAGAATTATAAATGAAATAGGATTTAAATGGAAAAAAAAACTGAAGACAATCGCAAATTATTAATTGAAAATACAAATATTCGCTGTAAGCGAATTGAATATTTGCGTTGCAATAACGAAATATCGCGCAGAAGGAAGACCGATAGTTTACACAAACGAATCGTATGTCGATTCATCGCATACCACTTCGAAGGCATGGAGTGATAGTAGCACTAAAGGTTTAAAAAAAAAGATATCAAAAGGTCAACGTGTCGTCATTGTACATGCTGGATCCAAACCAGGATTTGTACCCAACGGCCTTTTAATGTTTAAGGCAGGTACGAAAACCGGAGATTACCATGATAATATGAATTATAATAATTATGAAAAATGGATACGCACACAACTTTTGCCGAATCTCCCACCGAGATCGGTTATGGTGATAGATAATGCACCCTATCATAACAAATTAGAGGATGCAGCGCCGACGTCAAATAGCAAAAAGGCAGAAATGGTGGCATGGCTTACGGCAAAAAATATCCCTTGCAGTTCTGACATGCTGAAACCAGAACTGTATAAATTAATTTCTATACACAAAGAAAAATTTAAAAAATTTAATATTGATAAAATTTTAGAAGAACACAATCACACAATATTACGGCTTCCACCTTACCATCCCGACTTGAACCCCATAGAAATGGCTTGGGCATCCATAAAAGGTTACGTGGCGAAAAAAAATGTCACAAATAATATAATTGATATTATGAAACTAGTGGAAGAAAAAGTAAATAGCATGGGTGAACAGGAGTGGACTGCACTATGCGACAAAGTTATAAATATTGAAGAAGAATATAAGAAAAGTGATGTCATCATAGATGACCTAACTGAAAAAATAATAATTCACGTGAGCGATAATGAATCAGATGAAGATGATTCGGATATTTTTTGTGAAGAGAGTGATTCGGATGCGGAACCATCCACTAGTAAGGGAGATGTTTTTATGGAAGGTGTGGCCCCATTGTGAATATAGTTTTTATTTATATTAATGTTTTTTATTTACATTTATCCTATTATTACCTAACCTATATGTTTTACAAATAACACATACATTATATATTAAATTAAATAAAATAACCTATGAAATAAACACGAACTTTATAATCACCAAATAAAAATAAATTGACATAATAAAATAAGTATTAAAAATGTTAGAAAACGAAAATTGTTTGGTTGATTACGTATTGTCCACTCGACTGTACCATGCGCAAGTTCGGACTCGCGACTATATTCAAGGCGGTCACAAAGTTTGGCGAGGGCTGTATAATCCTGAAATGTTAAGATTTCATGAAATAGTCATTCAATAGAATTACTTGGTCTTAGAGAGTTGTATTTATGACTTTAATGATTATAATTCTGTAAATACATATTTGTTACGGTCGCGAATCATATTTTAATCAATATACAACCTAATACTGACATGCAAATTGCAAAAAACGTAAGAAAATTTGAATTTCGCGGGCTACCCTGGCGCTTTCACCTTAACATTAGGAAGTATTGTGACATGAATCAATAATATATTCTTATTTGTTTCCAGGTAGACAGCGTATGCGGCGCGGCATCGTCCCGCTACGTGCGCGACATCTGCGAGACAGTATGCGAGGAGCTCGCGCGCCTGTGCGCCTGCGCCCCCGCGCCCGCCAGCCCGGCCGCCGTGTTCCAGGCGCGGCTCGAGTACACGCTGCTGCAGGTGGCGTGCGCCGAACATCTCACGAGGAAGGCCGAGTGAGTGAAAGTACAAGCCTACCGTTTAAATGAGATGGTGCCTGAAGTAGCTGCGCGGTGCGGGAGGAGTTTTGACGCCCTTCAGCGAGCGAATGACAGCTCTCGCGACACGTCACCACAACCCTTCTGCACAGTGCAGCTACCTCAGGCGCCGTCTCAGTCAAAAGGTAGGGCTGTAATACACATGATATGGGGGTGGAAAAAGCTGTAGTGTCTCAAGCTCCAAATGTCTGTAGTGTACATTTTATAAATATGAAATTAAAATTTAAATATTTTATCCTTAATTTTCAGAAACTATTTGATGGAAGCGTTAGCGGGCATCCCCCAAATAGAAAGTGAAGAAGAAAAAAGGTCAGTTTTAAATTCAATTAAATTCATATGGCGTCACACATACTGCCCTAAACCCTCAGTTGTTGCCATAAAGTTTGGTAGCTGCCATGGTCTGCCGTGCGGGGGTTCTGGCTTTGACGGCTTTCTTTCAGTTGATACTCGGGGTGTTCTTTCGGTCTTTTCTCCAGGTTAATGGACGCCGTAGTCTACGATTATGTCACATAATCGTAGACTAGTCGTTCTAGGAATTGCCGTTCATTAGGGAGCCCATGTCTATAGTACGACTAGTAAACTGGTATTCCTGAAAACCGCGATTATGTGTGTGTGACCATATTGTGGTCTCTTATAAGTGAAGGAGTACACTTACCTAATACCTGATGTTGCTTTTCATTTTATGTGTCTTAGATTTTGTATATGTGGTCGTACAAGCAAAAAGGGGCCAGTTCTCGGCATTTATTTTCCGAGATATACGCAGTTGTGTAAAGTTGGGTGAAAAAATTGCATTTCTCGATTTTAATTGATTATTAATTAATGCTCAATCATCTACAAGTTCCTATACTAAATGACTTTATATGATGTTTCTAAGTATCAGAAAATGTACTAAGTTGTACCAAAAATCAAACTTTGAAAATGCTTTTTCTCAAATCAAGTTTTTTCAGACTTTCAACTTCAAATGTCTGATTAAAAAAAATGTGCCAGTTTTTGAATATTTTTTTAATCCTTATTATCAATTGACTATTCTATGATAGATACCGAATCTGGTCTTAACTCAGTACCCCACTACTGGACCCTTTCTTGCTTGGACGCCCACATATATGTATTTTGGAGATCCTAAATAAATAAATAAATAAATTAATTAATTACTTCTGTTGCATGTGGTTATAAAGCAGCTTCTATAATATTATGTATATGTCTTGTTTTGCAGACGAATGGACACGATAGTGGACGGCTTCAAGAAAAGGATGGAGCTACAGCTGGCGAGCCTGAACTGTAACATGGAGACTGTGTAAAGTATACATATTGTTTGTATGTAGCACATATAGATATTATATAGTTGTAGTATTATGTATGTAGATGTATTTGGTTTGAAACCAAAAGCTTTAAAAGTATTGTAATGCGATAAATCCAGTGCGATGCCTTGTTGAACAATTTATTTTTATTTATTATATTATAATGTTAATTGTTTGTTTGTACTTGCCCATAGTAATTTGTAACTAAATCAGTGTTGATTTTCACGATTTTTACTATGACGCAATATTACGTCAAGGTTTTTATAAATTTTATCTTTATAAAGGCATATTATTTAAAATCATTTATTTAAAATGCATACTATAAGATAAAGTTAAATTATAAAATAATTTACGTATAAGAATATATGAGATATAAAATCAAACATTTTGAGACTGTTTCATTTAGTTCCCGGCTGCATGTTCTTGTAACTCTGAAAGAAATGTAGATAATTTGAATAGGTACAAAGTGATAGGTAATGTTTAGAAGTAGCATGGGGTCTCATCTAGAACGAATTATAATTAGTCTTGAAAAAAAATCATAGATGGCAGTATAGGTTACTCTAACAAAATGTACAACCACTAAATTGCGTTAAACGGCTGATTTTGGCTGAAGTAAGATTAGTAAATATTAAAACTTCGTTGCTCAAGGCTGATTTATCTATTTACACTCATAAATCACGTAATTTCGACAAAAAAAGATAACTGAAAACTTTAACATCCATTCGAACGTGATTCGAACCCATAGAATGATAAAGTCGTTAAATGCAGCTATCTGTTACCCGTTTTGTTCAGAGCTATTTGCAACAGATGGCGTTTTACTCAATTTTTCACAATAAAGGTAGCAACAATCGTTATTAATTTACGTTTAGTTAATTCATTTTAAGTATATTTAATCTATTTATGTAAAAGGAGAAACTGACTGACTCACTGACATATCAACGCACAGCCGAAGCTACTGGGACTAGGAACGTGAAATTTTGCACACGGCTTCCTTTTGTAACGTAGGGGAGCACTAAGAAGTGGTTTTCGGAAATTCGACCTCTAAGGGCATCCGCTTAAAGGGGGGATTTCGTTTGAGTATGACAAATCTTATTTCTTTGATCTTTTAACTTCAAACTTGGCTCGACTACTTCATCATCATTCTTCTGACCTAATCCCAATTTATTTGGGGTCGGTGCAACATGTCCACTTATACTAATGTATAAATAAATAATAATGATCTTAATCTATAAAACTACCATTTACAGCGGGTGGACGGGGTTGTGAAATGTGTAGGGGAAAGTAATAAAATCACGCGAACCAAATAATGGGCGAAGTGCTGAATGACTGACATATCAGATTTTTTGCACAAGGGTTCCTTTTATAATGTAGGCGAGCTCTATGAAGGAGTTTTTGGAAATTCGACCTTAAATGGGGTGAAAAAGGGGGTTTTCTTTTGTATGAAAAATCTTATCAAACTTGAAACTTAGCACGAAGACATTCTTAAATGAATAATAAAGTTTGTCATTATTTGGTTTTTCAAAACTACCCGTCAAAGGGATTTTATTTAGGGGGTGCTAAAGTTTGTATGGAAGAATTTTAACGCGCTGTCCGGTTACCTTGAATAAATTAATACTTTTGACATAAAACATAGACATAGTTTTTGGGTTTTACGAAAATCGACCAGCAAAAGGGGGTAATTTATTTTTCGAGGAGGATTTCACTGCGTATCTAAATTAAGTCAAAAGTAATGTAAACATTAAATGACAAAAAACATGATTGAAGATGTTTTTTAAATCAACCTCTTTCGGGGTGAAAAGGGAGGAACAGTTGATATGAAAATTTAATTTTTCCTTTGATCAATAAATTAAATAATAAGTCTATAAATTAATCATACTTAATGTTTACTTATTTATGACATGTAGTCTCTATGGGTGAAATGTATTTGCATGTACTGATACAATGCCTGAATTAAAAATGTTTTTTTTTTAATCAATAATTTCTTCCGTATTATAAAACAAAGTCCCCCACCGCGTCTGTCTGTCTGTGTGAATGCGATAAACTCAAAAATTACCAAACGGTTTTCCACACGGTTTTCACCAATGGACGGGGTGATTAGTGAAAGTTTTCAAGGTTTAATTCATTAAAGTTTTGTGTAAATTGGCTGAAATATGACGATTATTGTAGAAGATGTCGGAAAAAAATATGCCGACTGGGGAGCTTTACTGGCATGCGCCGCGTAAACCGTAAGAGATACATTAAATTTATTCTAAAGGATTGTACATTTTAAAAAAATCAACAAAAAAATCCGCAATAGCATATACGTCTATCTTCTAAGGATGACCCCACAGTAACCATTTTTATCTTTCAGAATTTGATAAAAATTTCATTGTTATTTCCGATCGCTTCGCTTTCTTATAATCCAGGTTGTACGTTCCCGTGGGATATTTTCCGCATAAATATATGTAGTTTTTGATATTTGAAATTCACGCAGGCGAAGCCGCGGGAAAAAGCTAGTCTTTTTATAAATATATTACTTACATAGAAATGTAAAAAAAAATACATATTTTTTTTCATTTTATTAAACCTGGAACTATAAAATTTACTAAGGTTGACTCCTAGATGGCGTTGTAAAACTAATGTTTCTGGCAATTAGTGAGTCGCCGGTACTGCCATCTGTTGAGAAAATGGAGAAAAAAATTTTGCCAGTCGAATTGCCAGTTTTAGGGAGGTCACATTTCTTTGTATGGGATTGGGTATCTGTATGTAATCTGTGGAAGTAGGTAGTCTGATCTACACGCACATATCTTTTGAAGTGCGTACGGTATACCTTTACCTGTTATCAATTTATAATTAATAGTATAGACTAATTATTGACCCGTTTCGGGTGGCGCAACAGATGAAGGGAATGTGACTCGAAAAGTGTACGTTACTTTTATCTCACGAAGCGACACGCGCTTTACATGTGGCTACCAAGTATACAAACACGCTGTGAATGTGTGTGTATGCGCAGGAGCTCTCGGTACCGTCCGAGACAATGGCGAAGTCGGAAGTGTGTGTGTGCGTATGCGTGTTATGTGCTGACGCTACGTGTTTGTACACTTGATAACTACATGTTAAGCGCGTATGCTTTGTGAGATAAAAATACTATATGATTCTAAATTAGAGAACTTAGTGCTGTTTCGAAAGTCATGAAAACGATATTTTAGGCGCCTTTCAAGCTACACACTACATTACACGACACACATCCACGCACACACTACATCATTCAAGTATTTCGGGCCGTTTAGTTCAGATTTATCCGTTTAGTTATAGATTTTTTTAAATCTGGGTGTAAACCTGCCCCGTATTGAATATAAAAGCTGAGAGATCACCTGTGCTGCCTGTTTGTGCAACATCGATGTCATAGTAGGTCCGGTCTCTGAAACCATCTTGCGGAAATATCCCTTCTTGTTTTGCAGCAATATATGCGGGTGGTCAAACTCCATCAGACGTCCCGCGTCAAGAACTAATATCTGAGGAGAAACACGTATTTATTGCCAATAGTTGTTTGCTGAAAATCTCTGAAGTCGCTTGGAGATGCTACATTCACAAAAAAAAAAAAAAATGTTTTTGGACAGTTCCGGACGTCTTTATAATGCTTTGCTTATTTATAACTAACTTCTGCCCACGACGTCATCCGCGTGAAAGTTCATGTTCTCCGACCCATCGGATCGCATCGCATCGCCCGCCCGCGCTAAAACTTCGTTTTCGCTTAGCGTTCTTCCTGACTTTTTTCTTTTTGCTCAGTTTCTAAGAGTCGTAGCGTGATGTTAAATAGCATATAACTTTCCTCAAGAATGCCAAAAGAATTTTACAAACCCGACTGGTAGTTCCAGAGATTAGCGCGATCAAACAAACAAAAAAAAAACAAACTCTTCAGCTTTATTATTAATATAGATTAGTATTTACTATTTATAGCATCCTATTAAAGCCCAAAGGCATCGCATCCCTCTTTTGTGTAGTAAGGGCAATCTTTTAGATAGTGCAGTTCATCTCGCCATTTTCTTCTGGGCCCTTATTTTGATTTCTATGAAATGATTGAGCCTCTACGCTATCAAATGAGCGAAAGAAACCCGAAGCCTGCGGTTATATGCCTATTTTTGACGAAAACACTTACTTTATCAGAATCAATGATGGTGTTCAGCCTATGCGCTATAGTGAGCACGGTGCAGTTATTAAAGTGCAGTCTGATGGCCGTCTGTATCAGCTGGTCGGTCTGCGCGTCCACATTGGCTGTGGCCTCGTCCAGCACCAGGATCCGGTCGTTACGGACGATGGCCCTCGCGAGGCAAACCAGCTGACGTTCTCCTACGCTAAAGTTTGAACCGCCTTCTGAAACTTCCTTGTAGAGGGGACCTGGGAAGTTTTTACTTATTATTATAGGGAGAACCGAGAAAGAAAGTCAGCTTTTTAGCTGCAGCTAGAAGGCCCACGTCAATAAAGTATGCAATAAAATAAATAAATTCGTGTAGGTTCTATACGAACTCTCAAAAACATCAGCGTTAATAACCGTATTATCTGCATACTATGGGTACGTTGATTCTGTGTTGAGATATGGTCTTATTACCTGGGGTTACTCAACAGAAAGTCAGGGAGTGTTCATCGCATAGAAAAAATGCATCCGCGACATAGCGGGAATACACCCATGGGAATCTTGGAAGCCCTTTTTAAAAAAGTTCAAGATATTAAATAAGGGAATGGCGTGCATAAGGGTCAAAATTTAGAGCACGCCGACGATTTTTTACAATTTAAAAAAAACGGACAACTGAGGGATTTTCTATGTTGTTCATGGTTGTTAGTAGTACTAAAATCATTATTAAAATTTTGGTTTGAAAACCTGTAAAATACGAAGAGAACTACATATTGCAAGCATCAGTAGGTACGTAATTGTCATAAGCGCCATCACACTGCTTAGCCGGACCTTTTCCCCTTAAGGGGGAAGCGCCAAGGTAGCCCGCGAAATTAAAATTTTCTTACGATTTTTGCAATTTGCTGGTCAGTATTAAGTTATACGTTGATTAAAATATGATTCGCGGCCGTAACAAATATGTATTTACAGAATTATAATCATTAAAGTCATCAACACAACTCTCTAAGACCAAGTAAACCCCAAGAATTACTATTTCATGAAATCTTGACATTTGGGGATTATACTAACTTAACAAGTTTTATTACTGATTGTAATGATTATAATTCTGTAAATACATATTTGTTACGACCGCGAATCATATTTTCATCAACGTACAACTTAACACTGACCAGCAAATTGCAAAAAACGTAAGAAAATTTGAATTTCGCGGGCTACCTTAGCGCTTCCCCCTTAATTTCGCTTGTCACATGACAAGCGAAATATGAATTAAGGGCAAAGTTTTTCAATCAAAAGCCACTAGATGGCCTCTAAATGATCGATTTGTTGTTCTATTTCCGTACCTACGCATTATTTTATGAATTTGATTTCATGTCGATTGAAAATGTTACCTTATAACATTTATACTTAATCATAATGATCATGCCAACTCTAATCTTCATTTCAAAACACCTATGAAGAACCTCTTCGATACGAACATTAATGTGTTTTGTAATCTCGATGAGATATAATAAGATGGTTAGTATTCAGTGGTTTACCAAAGCTACAAATGCCATAGTAACAACACTATTCATGTGCTTAAACAAATTTTGTCTTTCATGGCAGCACTTAGGTACCCAAGTTTGTCACACTCATGCCTAATAAACAATCGAATGAGTAGGTACCTATTTTAATCTGAAGCCCAATTCCCGTAACTAAAAACGTTCAAATTCTATCGCAATCTCATCTCAGCGACAATCAAATGTCAAAAATGTAGGGAAATTATAGGTATTTTTGACATATATTGAGACTGAAATCAGAATGTGAATGTTCTTAAAATTACGAGAATTACCCCTCTGTTCTTCGAGTGACAAAAGCACTTGGTTTTGAGATACAGTCCGTAGTTTGAGGTTGGTTATGGGGAAGTAAAGAATTACTTATTATCAGAGAACGTAATGTATTTACACATACCTTTTCGACAGCAGTTTCCGAATTCACATTTTGATAAAAATAACAATATAATTATGTAATCACAAAATCATTTCACCGCAGTAACTATCACATCATTTTAAATTTAAAAAAAAAACTCATAATCTCAGCACCTGGCAAATACTGTTCTCAAAATTTCAAAACAATAACAAATTGATTCGCGTCGCGTCTTCGCGTGCTTTCGCAACTCACTTTACGCGGGTTAACGCGGATAGTGCGTTTGCGCGAACATAATGCCTCTCAAAAGCCGGGCTTTTGATTTCATAGAAATCTGCGTATAAGTAGGTACTTACCAATATATCAACAAATGTAAACGTGTCTATAGCAGTTTGCAGGCGAAAACTGCGAGACAAAGAAAGGTATAAAAAGCAAGCCCGACGAGCGTGAGTGAGAAGGCGCATTTGAACGCATTGTATAGCGTTAGGAGCGAGATTGACGCGTAGGTTTGGCAACAAAGTGCTAAATTTAAATTTTATTCTTATGATTGATTGAACTATGAATGATTGAGTTCAATGATTGTGTAGTTCGGCTGGACTGTGTTTTTTTTTAAATTTTTTATTCATAGGCTTACGTTTGTTGTTATAAAATATGATTTTATTAGGGCAAACCCAGCTTTTTGGCTTCTATGAAGATATAGCCGCTGAAATAAGGTTATGTAACTCCCATAAGTTTGAAACAGTAGTACTGTAACTATTTGAATTTAGTTAACATTATATTTAAGAATAATAATAAAAAAAAACTGTAATCCTCAACTCAACTACGAGCATTTCAAACTATATCGAGCCTTTTCAGGCAGAACATCGTAAGGGACAATTTGCACTTTTTACAGAAAAGGGTTTTTTCTTTCCTAATTAACGATGTTGTCCATTACGATGATAATTTCTTACAACTATAAAGTCGTGTAAATGTAAAATAACATTTAAGAGTAATTGCGACAAGATGTAAAACTATCTAATTGAGGTTACAAAGAAAAAATTATTTTGTGATTTTTGGCGCTTACGATGTTTTTCCTGAAAAGGTTCGATATCCTCGGTGCACGTGATGTTCTCTTTTTAGCACATTTCATTCAAATGTAAATAATAAACTACTATTAAAAGTAGGTATTCTCAGGCCAACTACGGCCATTCAAAAATTGCCATCGCGGACGGTATTTCACGTCCACACGGCGGGGTATTGGTAAAGTTTTCAACTAGCAATAATCGCACCTCGGATTAACCTCATTGGTTACGATATTGCCTCTGCGCAAAGTTAACTAGTGCACCTTACTCCAAGTCACCCAACCGAACGCCGTGCAGCAAACGATAGCGCGATCTAACTCGATCCCAACGCCATCTAGTTGCAATGTTGGTACTAAATTTCGTCCGCGAAAAAGGATTGTTTTGTATACTCGTTACTCGTAAAACCAGTATTTTTCAATGAAAAAGAAGGATTCAGATTTGAACGAAAGCCTCCATTGTGCAGTTTAAGGAAGGTTTCATAAACAAAGAACTTGTCATTCTAACTTTAGAATGAAGTCAGCATAGCGCCATAGATAATACACTATATAAAGTAAGCATAGCGCGGAATCAGTGTTATTTTAGTATGAAGTGCTATTTTGATCGCAGGCTTTTTCCTAATATTCTTCTATACATATATAATTTTGCGATGGCTGAGTCCGTCAGTCAGGGCGTTGCAGTCATTAGTGGACATTTGTGAGAGGTACGCGGAGGACCACGGCCTCAGGTATAATACAAGTAAAAGCGAACTTCTTGTTTTTAAGTCTGGGAACGTACCTCAATCTGTTCTGCCTGTGACGCTACGGGGGGTGGCTTTAAGGCGAGTAACGAAGTTCAAATACCTGGGGCACTGGGTCACCGAGGATCTCTCGGATGATACCGATATTGAGCGGGAACGTAGGGCGTTGGCGATGCGTTGCAACATGATTGCCCGTAGGTTTGCAAAGTGTACAAAGGAAGTTAAGGTTACTTTATTCAAAGCGTATTGCCAGAATTTTTACACCTGCAGCCTATGGGTGAGATTTGCACGTAGATCGCTAGACGCCCTACGTGTTCAGTACAATAATGGTTTTAGGATGCTGCTGGGGCTGCCGCGCTTTTGTAGCGCGTCAGGAATGTTTGCTGAGGCTAGAACCGATTGTTTTAAAACAATTGTGCGCAAACGTATTGCCTCTCTGATGCGTCGAGTGCGCGGCAGCGCCAGCGGTAGCCTAAACACAATTATTGAAAGGTTCGATTGCCCTCTCGTGCGCTACTGGAACAGTGTGCACACGGGTTCCAGGCCAACAATTTTTATGTTTAGATAGGTTTTACTAACATAGTTTTAAGTCATTACTAACAATTTATGGATTCTTTCGATCTGAAATAAATGCTTAATAATAATAATAATTCTTCTGTACGTGTGCATGTCATTTAACTCTTAAACGACTGGACCGATTTTGATGAAATTTTATGTATGTGTGAATCTAAACCCTGTAGGTGGCGCTGCGACCGAGGTTCAAAACGATATTCTGTTCACGACACGTGCACAATTTCTGAGCAGTAATCTAATATAAAGTACTAGGCTATCATGAGTTCACGATAGTATTTCAATCATTAGTATTCTCCTACTTATAGGATTTGGATATAATTTGACACACAGGTAGTTTATAAGCTGGAATAACATATACTTATTAACCCGGTAGTACTTTCCCATGGGATAATTTCCGACCTTACTCGAGCTAAGCCGCGGACAAAAACTAGTATTTTTATAAATGTCAAAGTTAAATAATTTATTTCAACTAACAATGAACAGGCAAATTTGTTAGTTTGTAAACTAACTATGATCTAACTCTAACTCGATCCCAACGCCATCTAGTTACATTGTTGGTACTAAATTCCGTTCGCGGGGAAGGGCGAAGGTGCTAATATGTATAAAATAGAACTCTTACCTATAACCTTCAAACAGTGTCTCAATGAGAGAAAAACTACTAACTTTCATCTCCCTCTGTCTGAAGTTCCACATTGTTCAAAGCTTTCACCAACACTGAATCGGGATACTGGTCGAACGGGTCCAAATTCTTTCTTATATTGCCGCTGAACAATACCGGCTCCTAAAATTAGAAAAATGACAATATTATTAATATTGAACTGATCTTCATCAGGCAACAGAGAGTTTTTGCTGCGTTTTGAGGGTTCTGTGCGTCCGAATGAAAAACCGGAACCCTTATAGGATCACTCGTGTGTCTGTCTGTACGTCGGTCACAGACTCACAGCCAATTTGCTCCGAATCTAATGGACTGATTAAGTTGAAATTTTGTACACATAAGAATTTCTGGGACCCAAACACGGTCGCGAAACGCACATAGGTAAATAAATGGATTTTGAATATGAGGGTCACTTTTAAAAGGCAAATAAGAAAACAAAAAAATACAATCTGTACCGTGTGTCAAATGAAAGGGCTTACTGTGAGGGCCTCAAATATTTTTTATTATAATTTGAAAAAAAAAAATAGTTTTAAAGTTATTTAACCTTTTAACCGCCTACGTCGGATTAATCCGACAAATATTTTCGGGCCTATTTCGCCAGAGTCGTATATGTACGACCAAAATATCACTGCTCTCTTAATCAGCTTTTTTATTTAATTACGCTGTATTCTATCAAAAATATGTTTATATTAGGTAAATACTTAACTAAGTAATCATTTACAGTTTAATACACTTTAGTCTCTTAATTAGAAGTCCTAAAAACAAGGTCCAAAGTTAGATGACTTACTAACATTATTTTTAGAAAATTGTATTGATGTGCAACGCCCATGACGACAAAATCCGACATGAGGGACGGGACATATGCCAAGATTTACCGATACAAAAATAAACATAAATCAAAATATTTCTCGTTATACTGACTAATTATTAACTTTAAAACAAATACAGCAATTGTTAATAAAACATTTTTTTACAAATATTTGTATTTCATTTAATTTCTTTAAAATTAAGTAAATTTACTTGTGAAATGTCAGCGACTGAATTGATGATCATCCCATCCCTAGCCTACATGTTCCAAAACTTACTTTGTTAGTACGCCCTGCGCCACGGTCGTATAAAGACGACCGCTTCTTACGTCATAAACGAGTGCCGACTTCTGGAATTTTCCATTAGTGTTGTGCTTGTGCATGTAGTTTTACGTTCGTATGTCGATAAATGTACATGTCAGAAATTTATCATGACGACTACTGAAGAGTTAATTAATACGAATTCTAGAAGGCGATGAAAATGAAGAATTTTTATCAGACGAAGAGTTTGACATTGATGTAGAGGTAATTATTATTTTTTTGTTACACACCTAGTTATATTTTAATTTATTGTGTAGTATGGTGGTGATGTCTGAATGAAAATTTTAAACTTAATTAGAGTGAGTGAGATGGCGAGAGCGCACCGTGCGATAACTTAAATAATAATAATAATAGTTTTTCTTCTCTGGACTGATTTTATTTTGAATAGCCTAAGTACTAATTAATAAATCGTTCAAATTTTTAAACACTGATTTTACTGGATTACGAAAAATGCCGAATAATTTCGTAAGGTAAGTAGTATTCAAGTAGGTACCTATATCTCCACCAAGCTAAGTTTAAACCTCACTGGAATGCGGCGTGTACCCGTGTACCTATGTATAATATAATGTTAAAAACAATAAATGCAAAGTAAAATCTAACAAACATTTGTTTACATTTTTAAAGTCATAGCGAATCCTTTTTTGCAGCCCGTACCTAAGCGTCAGTGTGACGTAATCGACGCGAGGTGCAAACTTAGCTTGGTCGAGTTGTAGTTGTTAGTTAACCACGCTTGCAAATGCAAATGTCGTTATTAAAACGAAATATCGACATCGAAAAGTTAAGTACTGCACATCCCTCTTTGTTGTAGGTATATATTTTTCGATTCACTGTGCCGGGCGAAGGGGGCACGCCAACTGATATGAAGTCAGGCGGTTAAAAGGTTAAGAAAATAGATGATAATTGACCATTCCTCCTTATCTCCGAAACTACCGAGCCTAAAATTTTGAAAAAAATACAGATAATTGTTCTATAAGTACTTATAGATTACAGGAAAACCTGTAAGAAGTCTATG
Organism: Fissipunctia ypsillon; assembly: GCA_947568875.1. Taxonomy (NCBI): domain Eukaryota; kingdom Metazoa; phylum Arthropoda; class Insecta; order Lepidoptera; family Noctuidae; genus Fissipunctia; species Fissipunctia ypsillon. Next base: position 9,704,358 of record OX387645.1, on the reverse strand, counting down.
GTCTTAAAATAACATAGTAAATCTCTCAATATTGTGCGTGCAATAATACATTAGCAGTTGGAATGTATGAGAGAACATGTTTTCATCTACATTGTTAAGTTTGTTCTTGGGATAAATTCATCCCAACTACGGAACCCTTCATTGTGCGTGGTCCGATACGCACTAGGTGGGTTTTTTAGACATCCTCCGCCGAATTTTCTCAATGCAGCCAAAAGAGTTATCAATAGTTTAGGGGTAAAGCGTTAAACTTCTTACTTGTGGAATAATAGATAACTTCTCCCTCAAATCGTGTAATCCAATGCTGGTGATGTCTACTCCGTCAATAGTAATGGTTCCCTCTAAATACGCCAGTCTGAACAAGGCTTGGATAACAGACGATTTGCCTGCACCTGTTCTGCCTACAATTCCGATCTGGAATTATAAGGCAAATATATAATCGAAAGGCGTTAATAGGTTGTTTACTCTAACGGCCGAACCCAATAACCTATTTCCAATAAAAGATAGATCGCTATTGATGGTAGACAGTATAATTGTATCTTATTTATGTCAGGCCGGTGAGATTCCTTAATCTCTTATAGATTATTGGGACGTTAAAACCATAGATAGATGGTTTTTCTATCTCCAGTATGCCAAAACCGGTGATAGATAGGTTATCGGGTTCGGCTTTAAGACAATAGCTGAGAATGGCTTTGTGACGACAAAACCAACTTCCGGTCCTCCCTATGTCCAAAAGAAAACACTCGTATAAGAAAGAATACTTTTCGATGTTGACGATATTTACCTTTTCTTGTGGTTGTATGGTGAACTGCAACCTCTGCAGTACGTAACTCTCTTCCGGGGCATACTTCAGGCTCAAATTGTCAAACTTTATCATTCCTTCTGCTGGCCAGTCGGCTGGAGGCTTCCTTTCATGAGACTGAACAAAATGATGAACAACATTTAATAAGCGAGAAGAAATAATTTAATTTATAGCATTCGGTGCTACGCAGACATTGTCCAGTTCCGCAAATGTGCATCTGATATCATGTGCTAACACTCTAGTTTCGCTAAATTTTCCTATAAGATGCTGAGCATTTAGGCACTGATCTTCCCTTCAGCAACCCACTGGCAGTCATCAAGACGGCAAAAAGGGGGGTTATGTATGTATGTCATCACGTGAAGTAAATTTGTCTTTATTTGTTGTCGCTGGTTATTGTTTTTGATTTTTAAAGGACTTCTGCATCGATATAAATGATGTATTCTTACACTTCTCAATGCAGATTCTTGCGGTAATTTGGTGTACTCCAGCACTCTTTCAACGCTGGTCATTTGGTTCTCCATCTCGGCTGATTGTCGCATCCCCCATTGGAAGATACCAGTTAAGGATATGGACTGGGTGATCGCTAGACCAACGTTACTGCCATCCATATCTTAAATAAGAGTAATCTATTAGAGGAAGCAAGGCTGTTGAGATTCAATAAATGAATACTTTCAGATTGGTATTTTTGTTGGTGAAAATCCAAGTTAACAGTGAATTGAAATGGTGTCCTTCACTGGAAATAGTGGGTCTTCATCAAAGGGCATCATTCGGGCACCGGATAATTTTGGTTATTTGGCAAGCATAATATGTCAACTGAATCTTTAAACCATATCACAACAGTGAATATTGTGATATGGTTTGAAGATTGTTAAAAATACTTAAGGAAATGTCAACTAACCTGTCTTCATCAAGCAGCTAAAAGTGACACATATGATGAACAGTAAGCATATGAGGTCCAGGAAGTAGCCAAATGCTCGACTGCAGGTTATGAAGAGGTACCAGGCAGCGCTGTGCAAGTCCTGATGGAGGTCGAACTCTTCAGCTAGTAGGAACTCCGCCCCAAACGAGCGAATTGTGGCCAGACCAAGGATCGTGGCGTTCACGTGACTAAATACCGGGCTACGAGCTGGTGAGAATATTTTGTAATAATAAGGAAATGTTAGATGTTGATGATGCTAAATTAGAGGAAGTATTAGCTAGTAACACATTCATTAGTATTTTTTTTGTTAACTGGTACTCAATGTGGTTTCTTCTAAGCCTAAGAAAAGGAAAGCCCGCTTGTCCTGCCCGACAATCAAACGAAGGCAAAAGTCGGACATGCTAATGAGACAGAGAATCTTTACTGACCAATCCAACTGGCAGTTTTATGGGAAAATTCAGATTTCCTGGCTTAATATTTATCAGACTTTAAAAGATGTCCACTGCAGGAAATATTGGAAGCTATAATTTAGCCATGCTTACTGATCCCTTCCAGACGTTTGACGGCGCCAGTAGTCCTGATGTAGATAACGCGGAAGATATAGAATATGACCATCGCAGCAGCGATCGGAATCAGTAGAGTGATATCTGTCATCAATATTACGATCAGTACTCCTGCCAGGTTCAATATTATCTGAAAGAAATGAAATACGCGCTATGACGTGGCTTTGCGGACACCAGCCCGCCTAACAAAGAAATAAAATAGGTAGACTAGACTTATAAGCGTAACGTAACATAATATCACGCCTGTATTCACTCACATTTCGCTAGTACTAGACTTATAAGCCATGTTTAATAAGAAGAAGGTATTCTATTGATCATTCCAACAAAAGGCTACGGCTTGTTCTGCACGTATTACTTTCAGAACACTCGATAAAGCCCAGGATTAATTTATTTGCCAAACATAGCAATAACGTTCAATGTATGGTACGGTGTTACCTGAAAGCAATCAATCATAGCTTGCGGTAGCATCTCATCAACAGCGCCCATGTCTTTGCTAAATCTATTGAGGATTCGTCCCGATGGGTTGCTATGGAAGAAACTCATTGGAGACCGTGAAATCGATTCAAACATTTGGTCGTGTAATCTAGAAGATGAAACAAATTAATACTGAACTTAAATATCCATTAGTGTTTGTATGTACTGTATAATACCCGTTTTCAATAACAGTAGGTAAGCGACATTGAAATTAATGCCTACCTAAACAAAAGCGCGCAATTTTATTTTCAACGCTCAGCGTCGAGAGTTGAAAATCCAACAGCTCATTTTTACTTAGTTTTAGTGTAAACGGGCATAAGACTAAAGCTCCATTTACACGGTGCAAGTTTCTGGAACGTTCAAGAGCAATAATCGCATGCCATAAAGCACGTTCAATTTCATTGCCATTCAAGAATTCCTTACAAGTGTTTACACGCCTGCGATATCCATAAAATGGCATACAATAATTGAATATACAAGTTTTGCCATTCAATAAAATTGCATGCGACATACACCAAGGCAATAAAATTGCAAGGCGATTATTGCATGCAAGTTTTCCTCGTCTAAACACAGTTGTACGTCCTTGTATGTACAATTGTTTTATGTATTACCCGTATTTGCGCTGCCAAATATTTCATTAAATTTTATAGAACGTCTTGTTTCGTTTGCACATGTTTTGAATGATAGAAAATTTGCATGGCATTTTATTGTACAGCTTGGCAAAAAAGCCGTGAAAATAATGGTGGCGCCACTATCGTTCATGTTGTAACCCTATATAGTACGACAAAAACGGTTTTGATACTTTGTTTTTTTTTTACAATTAATGTGAATATCAGTGAGTTTTATAAAAAAAAGAAAAGCTCTGAAACGCTTGTTCAGCCACTGCCTAGAACATTTGCAGTTATTTATTTTAATGAATTAAAAATAAAATTATTAGGTATTTCAAAATACCTTGTTGTCAACTAATCCCACATTGTGTGAGACAATTTTATGTTTTACAAGACCCCAGATCAGCTTATAGTGCCCAGACCCCAGATCGCCTACAAAAAATACCTATACCTATAGTATACCTATAGTATAGTTTACCTATATGCCTATAGTAAAAAATACTGTAGTTATTTTTGTTCAGTGATTTATGCAATATTAAAAAAATATATCAAAATTATTCAAACGCGCTGCATTCCGAATGTACGTTTCAATAATTGTATGAAAGGTTTATACTAGATATTGCACCTTGAAATACACACATTACATCTGATTACATGTATAAAATATCATTTTACCTGTCATTTCAGCGGTTCTTTTATACACATCGTTGAGATCGGATAAAATTTGTCCGGCCTCGAGTTCTGCCAAACATCTCACGTATACATTATAAATCATCACTCTTGCGGAGCTGTGGATAACAGATCTGTTCGTTATGAACACAATAGGTCACCAGTATCACCACAATAACGCAAATAAATAAAAATAAACACGAGAAACAGTTGCCGATTACAAGAAATGACAGAATATGTACCTTACTCGACGAGGCAGAGCGAGTGTTGCCAATGATTAAATATTTTAGTTCCATTTCAGGACTTTCTTGCCAAACCTTACGTGCTATTTTATTGTACGTGCTGTTTACACCAATGTCAGTTTTGAACGGCAACTAACTTGCACGTATCGTGCAACAATATTGTGCGTGTTGTTTAGACGATGTCAGTTATTGCCCTTCAATTTTATGGTATGCCACAGGCAATAAACTTGCACCGTGTACATGGAGACACATATCTACGTCTTTGATACTGACGTGATGGAAGATTTCATGCACAAGGAGAAAAAGAAAAAAGCTCGTATCATAGCGATTATGATCGTCGCTAATGTTATTATGCCAAAAATTAGCACGAAATCTCTTCGCACCAGACCCTGTTCTGCCCATATAAGAACGTCCATTGTTGCGTCGCCTGATAATCTATCTTCGGCGTTACTCCTGAAACAAAAATAAAAAACGATACACAGAATCATAAAAAGTATATTGAAGTAGAAATACAGTTTTCAATCGCTAACGCTTGTTGAGAATATGCATTAGATTCTAGTTAGTAGGTAAGCTTTAGAAAATACAGAAGCACTAGGTATAATCGGTTCTTATTTGTCACTGTTACTAAAAAATACTAACGTACGCCGGTGATAGTCGCCAAGGCCTACCACTTCCACACAAACGGAGAGAAAGTATCCACCGTCTCACTAAGGTAAGGTGATGGATATTTTCCACCCTTGGATGACTGGTAGAGAATGCCTAAAGGTTTCATAGTTAGTCCATCGCGCCAAATGGCGTGATGTACATCCAAAATTTGATCGTGAAAGTTAAAATCCGTTGGCGTGATGTAAAACTCTGGATGTCCAATCGTTTCATTTGATTTTAGTCGCTTGGAGCCACGCCAATTGGCGCTATCGTGAATGCCCACCTTAAGGCATTAAGTTCGCCTTTATACCTTTGTAGTAAAAGTTTTATCTATGCATCTTCTACCTATACATGCACGAAAAATAAAATTGAAGTCTGTAATGTCAAAATAACAGCTTTTTACTAAATGCATACGTAAGTATATACGGTACTTATAACAAAAAAAACTATTTTTAAAATTTTTGCCTGTCTGTTTTTTCCGGATAATCTCCGAAAGGCCGATTTTGACGAAACTTTCACTGGCAAATAGCTAATGAGGAGTAACTTAGGCTACTTTTATTTTAGAAAAATAATTAGGGTACCGCGCAAAAAATTAAAACCCATGAAATTGTGAACAAATAGCGCAGGCGGGCGATACAACGTGATGGGTCGGGGGACGAAGGAGTTTTAATAAAATGTGGCTGTTATTTTAGTATAATTTGTGTATCTTACGACTTCCACGCGAACGAAGTCGTGGGGTACAGCTAGTATATAAATAAATATAATTAAAATGATAACTTGAGCCTTACCATCGACTGATCCAATAATCGCAAGCGCTAGCACAGAACTGCGCCAGTAGGAACAGCAAACAAACGATGACCACGAAGCAACAGGGAGCGCCTGCCATGAAATAGTCGCGGTACACGGATCCATGCACTCGACCTATCGTTTGTATCTCTGCTTCAGGCTTTTGATCCTGGAAACATGGTGATAAGCATAATCAGCCTATGTCTAATGGCCACAGGCCTCCACTCTGTGAGAGGGAGTGGGTCGTAATCTACCATGCGGTGCGGGTTTCCTCACGATGTTTTCCTTCACCGTTTTCAGGACAGTGGTTATAAATAAATTACACCAAGTAAAGTGCCGGGCTGGGTTCGAACTCACGACCCGACTCGCTCTTAGCTGACGCGTAACTCGGGGTCGATACCACTGGGCCACAATAACAAAATAAGATAACGATAATTAATTCCTGCGATTTCCTACATCGATCTAAATTTTAAGAACTGTATCCTGTCCAGGGAGCAAATCTGAGCATATCTTTTTTTTTGGTGGGAAATCATCAAATGACTTCTCCCGCTCCGAGCGGAGCGGGAGGGCGTGTCAGACTTTTACTGCCTGAAACCACCCGGTTCCTTTAGTTGCCTTCGAACATCCCGCGGGGCATGAGCGAGCATGTCTGGGATTTAAGTAATTGGATATCTTACTGCAACACTCAGGTCGAGCATCATAGACCAATGTCGTCTGTGCAAGCTTAGAGTACTCGGTTGGAACAGCATCGATGCGCTCTGGACGCTAGGGATATTATCCTCCTCGCGTACTTCACGTGCATTCGCGTTCATCAGCTGGATTATCTTCAGTTCTTTTTCCTACAAACGTAATATTTTGGTACAATTTCGCATTTTTTCGCCTGTATCCCATTAAACTTATTTTTGTTATGAATATTTACGTCTAAGTCTTCAAAAGCTCCATTTCCAATGATTTTTCCTTTGTCCATGATTACAACCTGATCGACTGACTTGATGAACTGTAGTTGATGAGTCACTAGCAAGACCGTCTTACTGGCCAAGTATCTGTTTACAAAAAAAAAATATATTTGTGATCGAATAACCGACCACACATTTGGATTCAAGTCTAAAAATTAAAATCTACCAGTGCTGCGTTACCTTTTAATGCATCTTTCGAATATATGTTTGGCTACTTGAGTGTCCACAGCTGAAAGTGGATCATCTAGCAAGTAGATGTCAGCCTAAAACAATCATGTTTCTGTTTCATATCAATACCAGCTTACACATTGTCATTAATATCTAGTTTTCTTATGTTAATTACCTCCTTATAAACTGCTCTGGCCAGATTAATCCTGGCGCGTTGTCCTCCACTAAGGGAAACACCGCGCTCCCCAACAATAGTCTTGTCTCCGTGAGGAAATAGAGATATGTCTCGTTCTAGTGCACACACCTTGCAGACCTCCATATAACGTTGTTTTTGGAATGACTGTCCAAACAGAATATTTTGTCGGACAGACCCTGTGAAAGTAGAGATGACCAATGATCACGTTCAATATTCCGACCATTTCACGTTTAAAAAGAGTATTGTCATGACTGGTCTTACCCACGAAGAGCCAGGGGTCCTGACTAGCATAACTGACGGTGCCGTTGGTCTGCATAGTTCCACTGGAGCAGGGTAACTCGTTCAGAACCATGTGCAGTAGCGTAGACTTGCCTGCGCCTACTGCTCCGATCACAGTTGTTAGAGAGCCAGCAAAAATCTGGAAATTCGGTAGGTTACAGGCTTAACGACCGGGAAGTTCGATCGAAGTTTGAATAATCAGAATTCTGTTTTGTAAGACAAAACTGCTCTATTTGCGCTGGCTATGAACATATAGTTTCCGGATAGTCCCTCTCCTCGTCGATCGTTAGAAACTGCATGGAAGCACTCGCACATTCTTGTGAATATTTCTGATAGATGTAAAGTATTAAGTACCAACCTGCTATTCAAGCCTTTCATCCTACTTAAAGCGAAGTCTTACCGACAACTCCAAATCTATAACGTCGTCTTTATTCGAAGATTTGAGCCATCTGCTGGATGCATTGTCAAACTTTATTGCTATTTCATCTTTACGAATTTCTGTATCACAACACAAAGAAGTTATTTTGTAAGATAAAAAGACACTAAAAAATAATATTTTGTGAATTTACTACCTTTAACTTTCTCTTTCGGATTATCCTTATCTTTTGAAGTGCTGGGCTCAGGAGTTGGCTTGTTCATTGTCGGTTCTGCGTAATACATAAGATTTTAAGTGGTTTTACAATCAGGACACTTGTTTAAATACTTAATACTTTACAAATGTTACCTATGATGGTAACTCGTTTCTTCCGCGTCGATGGTGATGCTGCATCTTGCGTGTTGGCATGTACTCTAGAAGGCAGTGTACAATCTTCGCTCAGTAAATAGTCTCGAATCCTTTGTACCGCTACGTTCATTTCTGCTATCTAAAATAAAAGAGGGAACTATACAGTCTTGCATCGACATGCTAAAGAAGTATTTTGAAGTCTTGTTCTTCTCCATAGGAACCTACTACGCTTTGAAATGGGCTTCATCTTTCTGACTGACCGACCCCTTGACAATTCAAAAGTACCTGTAATTGGTTTATTTGTAATAAATGCTTTAAGTTTGCTTTGGAAGGGGGACGAGCTGCAATGCAATAGAGGACTACTTTTCCTTTAGGAAACAGATGAATTGCGGCATTGTTCATGGCTTCAAATACAGAAGATAAAAAATTAAATTGAAGAATGCAGTGTTACCTGTCCAACAGCCTGAGGAAAATACAACGTCATAGTTTGCTTCGTAATGTTATAGTAACAAGTGAGAAAGAAAACGTTCTCAACGGTAATACGGTTCACATAAGTCACGTAGAGTAGCACGGTGATGAAGATTCCGAAACGCGACGTGAACATGATGAAAGACATGATCACACCGCGAATGTATGATGTCATCTTTATGTAGAAGATTTCGTGGCTGTTGGTGATAAGGAGAAATGGGTTAGTGTCTTCTATTTGTAATAGGTTTGTTTCATAGGTATTTATAGCGTGCTAGTGATAAATACATAGATAGGTATATAAAATGTACAGCTTTTTAGAGTTCCGTAGTCAACAAGGAACCCTTATAGCTTCGCCATGTCCGTCTGTCTGTCTGTCCGAGGCTTAACTCAGATACTCTTAGTACTAGAAAGCTGTAATTTGGCACGGGTATACATATTAATCACGCCGGCAAAGTGCTAAAATTAAATCTTGAAAAAAAAATTTTTTAGAGTGGTGTACACGTAAAGTGGGGATGACTTTTTTTTCTCGCCAATCCTATAGTGTGGGGTGTCGTTGTCGGCGGTTCAAAAATATTGCAGGTGTGTAAAAACATTTTTCGATTCAGGGATCCGTTTGCCAAATATTAAGCTTAAAGTGCATTTTTTTGTTACAGTCAAGTGTCCCCGCCCGCCAGCTAAATGGTTGTTTATGGATTATGTGCAAAAATTCACGGCAGTAGTATACAGGGTGTAAGGTACAGCCCTCCGCAGACTGATGGCTTGAATTCAATATATATCATACTAAGGTGACCTGTACATGAAATTATTTCAGGAACGTTATTGGAATCCAATAAACCTGATTTGTTTTATTACCTACCTCACACGCAATGTATCGTTACCGTGGCAAAACGCGCGTAGCGAACGGCAGCGCGGCGAGCCTTCGGCCGCCAAGTATTTCAACATCCATTGCTGATTTTTTTATTTTAGCTGTTTTATTTACATAAATGGAGTGCTGCGTACAGATAATGTAATTTTACATTGAAATAAAGGACTAGTAACTGAAAATACGATTAAAAAAAATGAAAATTTTCCTGAGAATATTTCCGGTGGAATATGATTCAAAATAAGGAGCTGAATGCACCCTGTTAGTTTGCGGAAGGCTGTCTCTTACACCCTGTATATAACGAAGTTACAAGGAAAACTATCACAGCTAAATAGACTTTACAAGTTAACGAGTAATAGTCGGCCAACTTACATTTGCAGTTGGAATGTATGAGAGAACATGTTGTTCAGATTTTGTTCCTAGCTATTAGTAGAATCAAACGTACAAAAACTGTTACTCTAACAGTACCTATACCTATTAGTTGTTTAACACAATTCTGGATTTAAAGTGTCTGGCCCAAAACACAAAACTGCCTTTGGTCACGTTTTTATGTACCTACTCACCGGCGAACAGTATCAATAATTTTCCTGAATGGTTTCTCCCAAGTGTACATTTTGATCACTTCCATTCCCATTATGATTTCTTTCATCAGTCTTACTCGTTCGTCTGATTTCTCCGCTGTTCCTCGTCTATAGTAAGCAGTGTTTGTTCCCAAGAATACTGGAATGCAGGATATTATAAAAATATCTTCACACCCTTACAAAAATAGGGGACTACATATCTATTTGTTACAACAAATCCAAGTTAATGTTTTAGTTTTTCTATTTGCTTACTCTGAAACGGAATGACGGCTATGATGACCATCGATCCATACACCGCTGGCATTCCCATCTCCCGGTATAAGTAAACTGTCATGAGCTGCATAAATTGTAGAAATGTTAGTATGGCTGGCCAAAATTATAACTCCTATTCTAAAGACTTTAATTTTACCATAGTTTCTAGTGGTCCTATCCAGAGGTAATGCGCGAAGAGTGGTCCAGTATCAAAGCGGTTGACGTCATTTGCCATTAGATTCAGGACCAGGCCGCCACTGCTCTCAGACGTGGCTTGGATATTTACTGTTAGAGCCTGAAATCATATTATTTACGTAGAGTCTACTATTTAGGATAGGTATATGTTTTCCTAACGTGTTATGTCCTTATCCTAACGCAACTACCACATACTCTTTAAATGCAGACGAAAAAAGTTAACCTATCCGTGAACCGGTGGCACCCGGTTCTCGAAATTACCAGAGCACCACCCTCAAGACATATTATTTACTTCATACGGATCTCTGACTTATGTGTTGAAAACAACGGGTCTCCCCTAAGAATGTATTATACAAATATACCTTTCTATAAATAAGACTGCAGACGCCAACCCTCATCTTCATGCCCATGTGCATGACCCCCATCATGAAGGGATGCTGCACCATGATGTTGAAGGTGCTGCAAAAGATGATGCCGAAGGCGAAGAACACGGCCTCGCCCCAGGACACGCTGCCTTCCATATCGTAGTACGAGAACAGGCGGGACAGGTACGTCGAGTTGCTTCTGAAATTCCAGATGGAGTCTGAAATGCAGTTGAATAATGGCTAGGTAGGTACCACATACGTTTTTATAAGATTGATTGAGTACCGGCTTTGTATCCAATTTTAGGGACGTAAAATTATAAGGTTGCTCTATGTACGTGGCTACAGTCGATCAAAGGAAATTAAGTAACTGAAATTATCAACTTTGTGAACCATTGGGTTGTGAAATTGCATTTGTTGTTGAGCATCTTGGGCAGTAGTTAGCACCATTCGTTTGCACCATGACGTCATGCTTGCCGGTATGTAACAACGCATAAAAGCAATGGTGCCAACATGGCGGCAAGGGACAAATTATAGTAACCGGTCTGTACAATAATCCGTCCTCCGCACGTCCATTGTTTTTCTTATTATTCAATCAATGTTGCTATTGCTTAATTTTTTACTACTTGGAAATTACTTACACATTATGATCGTCTTGAACAGGGCTGTAGTAACGCAGCAACAATCCAAGGAATAATGGTTGCTGCAACCTATTACAGGAAAACTTTTATCTAAGTTAATGTATATATCATCCCATCACAACCAATCGTATCAGAACCACTATCTCAGTGATGAGCAATCCAAAAGTAAGAATTATTCTTCCCAATCCCAAGATTATCTTCTATATTTATATAAGTATCAATAAGAGACTCCATTATCTGAACTAACGGTAGATAGGTGAGCAATCCTTCTTCGAGAACAACAGTTTTAAGCAAAGGTTAACCTGATTAGAAACTCCATAGCAGCCAAGATAAGGCCATACAGCATGAGCTCAGTCCCGAATACTTTGAATAGAACTCTCCAGAGACTTGGCTTGCATCTCTCTCCGCGCCGCCGAGCATGCTGCACTTCGCGGTCCCATGCTTTTTGTACGGCATCACCTAAAGTATGGGGGGCAAGGATTAAAGTTCTGCTAAATATCCCCTAACAGATAGTAGGTATTTTAGCATCCAAAATCAGGATTAAAAATGACGTTTGAGTCATTAGATTGGTTTGAACTTACAATAGGTTCGCCTCTTTTAAATGGGACTACAAAATAGAACATGGCGGTAGCTGGCGCGAAATGTGGGTTTGGGTACCTGTTGGTGAGGAGTTTCTATCCACCTCTGAGTTCCATTTAGTAAAGTACTAAGGAGTACTCAGAGGTGGTGGGTGTTTCGGACTAAAGTTCAATCTTTGTCCAGCTTTGGGTTTTCCTATTACCGATTCTAAATGCTTTTACTCGTTACCTAGCACATTGGAGCGATGCTCAGGCAGGGGTGCATAGAGATCGGCGTCTTTGATATCGCGACTGTAACCCATCTTAAATGTTTCTAACGTCCACCTTTAAGAAAACACATCTCATTCAAATGTAGGTACATCAAGAAGCAGTCGAGATTTTCTACTTTTGTTGGAAAGGTGGCGGTCAACTGGACCAAATACTCTCCGAACGGCAAATGGGGTTTCAACTGCATCTTTTAAAAGAAAGAAAGAAAAAAAAAGCAAGTCTGCCACTAGACACATTGTTATTTTTCGGACATGGTTTCCGAAAATGTGTTTAGGTAAGTTTTTTGAGTGTTTGTCATTCTTCCTAACACTGTGTCCTACATACCCGAATGTCAAGATGGAGAGTAAGTTAGCTCCATGTCGAGGATTCACCTCTCTTCTCTGTTTTGGTCCAGTATCCATTTTAATAGGAAATTTTAAAATGATCACGTTCCAATTGAATTACATATAAAGTTAATAATGCAATCTAGATAGCTACGGAAAATCAGTTGTGCTTTTAGTAGTAAGTAGATAATATTGCCCACCCAACATAATGCCTTATTGTAATGAAAAACAATTTAGTATGATGAATTGATGACGAACAGAGGAATAGGGAGTATTAAAGTACATAAATTACGACCGAACTATCATCAGGTACCTAAAGCAGATAGGTAACCTACCTATAACTATAACCTCTTTCATTTGAGCTTGGAGCTAATATGTAGAACGAAATGTTAATTAAAACATTGATTTGACCTACCTACTACGTGACTATAAGCTTAATTTTTCATTGCAATTAATTTAGAGCATTGATATAAATAACGAAATTATAATTACGTGAGGTTTTACCTACGCAATATGTCGCAAACATATTCAGAAGAATAAATAAATTATGTCGCAAACAAAACTATAAAAGCCTAGTTCTAATGGCACACAATTAATTATGAACAATGCTCTACATTCAAATTACTTGTCTCCTTGTATGCCTTTGTCTGTGTGGGGTAAGTTTTCTATTCATTTTATTTTTATTTTTTATTTTTATTTAAGATAGGTTTGCTCTTGACTCTAGTCTAGGTCAGAGATGACAGAGACAAAGTCGACGATGGAGCGAGCTAACCCAGAAGAAGCCTGTTAACTCTCACTTTGAAGAGATCGGGGTTGTATACGTTCGGAAACACAGACGCAGGCAGAGAGTTCCACTCCTTTGCTGTGCGCATCACAAAAGACATTTGGAAACGCTTAGTGCGAATTGGTGGAATAGCAACTAGGTAGGGATGGTAACCTGCATTGCGTCTAGATGTCCGATGGTAGAAGGGGCAGGCGGAATGAGGTTGTGGAGTTCTCATTTTAAAGTTTTTGAAAATAACATATAACAATTTTATTATATTCTTTCCTAAACGAATTTCCCTACTTTATAAAATGTAAAACTCCTTATTTTATTGTAATCGCAGGCGCAGGAAGGGGTATACTCAACAATAACGGTATACCCGTACCCAACACTATGCTGGTATGAGTCCTGCAGTGCGGCACTAGAAGACCTCAACATGTTACTGCTGCTCGCAAAAGCACTCGACAACAACAACAAAGGATGCTGCGGTCATCAAAACCAACCGAATAGCGGACTCAGCGATGAAATCATAATGAAGCTGGTCAATGCACTCATATATACGGCTACGCAGAACTGTGGTCCAAAGCGTGACGATGGTTACACAGGAGGTTTTGGAGGCCAGGGTGTAGAAGTAGGCCTCGGGGGTGGGATAGTTGGTGAACTAGGCGGTGGACTAATGCCCGTTTTCACCGACATCCCCTATTCTACCACCTACGTATATGAGATTTAGCTTAAAAGCTCCCCCAAACTATCCCCTAAATTAAATTTCGTTTCACCATCATTTTTATCACCTATCTAGGGGACACATAATTAAGTGACGTTTTGTTTTCGATAGCAGTGACTGATTCGTCTTTAAACTTATCGATACTTTGAAACAAAATAGTTTTTATGAAATTCTCTGCAGTATCCACTTACATGGATATAGTTATTAATAAATCATGTTTTTATAGTAATAATAAATATTATTTTATTCATATTTTTAATTATTGCGTTTCTTTTTATTTTTAATTATTTCATATTTATTGTCTTATTTACCATGGACTTATAAACAATTATTTACTTTGTATTTATATTACGAAACCTCGTGTGTTATCTGTGGTCTTCCTTGTATTTGACACTTCTTTCTTTTGTGAGGTACTGACGTGAGATTTGATTTTGTTGTAACGGTGCGTTGCGTGTTATTTTACCAATTATTTCGTGATAACATAACATAACATCACGACTTGTTTCCCCGAAGGGTTAGGCAGAAGTGTACCTATAGTCCGCCCACATTTCGCCAGTTATGTTTAAGTCCCATGTAATAGGGGGCGAGCCTATTGCCATCAACCGGGCACAAATCCGATCCAATATTTCGTGATATTTTTGAACAAATAGATCTAGACTTTAAGTAATTATTCGTTTGCTATTAATACTACCGTTACAGTGTATTTATTTATAATGGCAGAAAAGAGGAAGCGTAGCCAAAATTTCACAATGGATTAGAAAGACAAGCTGGTGAAATTTGTGTAGTGTGTGCAGACACTATTTTTATTATTCGACTGCAAGTAGCCACACTTCTCCCACCCATGTCTGCCACAGCCAACAAATGATTACCCGTAGCATAAAACCTTAATGCTATTAATGACTGATTTATTGGAGATAATTATTTCCGAAATAAAATTTAAAAAATGCTTTACTACATAATTATAATTATGAGAATACAACGTATCGTCACAGTACCTATCGTCGACTAAACATAGAAAAAAAACCACGTTCATAGGTTAATTTTTATTTTTTTATTTTTCTAATGTTATTTTATGGGTGCACTAAGAAAATCTTTAATATGTTAAGTACTCACCTATTACTAGGAAATTCTAAGGCGTCTTCAATATTTTCCAATAAATACAGCACTGAAGATTTACCTAACCTACGAGGAGGGATCAAAAAGTAGTGAGAATGAGATAGAATATAATGACTATTGATAACATAATAATTTATTTTTCTACATAGTCTCCGAGTCTCTCTACACACCGAGTCCAGCGCTTTTCCAAGGCTTCAATCCCTTTAAAAAAAAAGTTTTGTCTTGGTCCTGCAAAAAGCTCTCCACGGCATCCATCACCTCGTTATCGTATTCGTACCTGTTTCCCCTTAAGTATTCTTTCAATTTGGGGAACAGATACAAATCGCTAGGCGCCAGATCTGGTGAATAAGGGGGGTGGTCAACCAATTCGAAGCCAGCTTGCTGAATGGCAGCCATGGTCACTGCCGACCTGTGCGCGGGTGCGTTGTCGTGATGAAACAGCACGCCCCTTCGAAGTTTCCCTCTCCTTTTCTCTTTGATGGCATTCCTCAACTTGGGAATTAAAGCTGCATAATATTGGCCTGTAATAGTGGTTCCACGCTCCAGGTAATCAATCAACAATATCCCTTCTGAGTCCCAAAATATTGAGGCCATAACCTTGCCAGCCGATGCCACGGCACGAAACTTCTTCGGGGTCGGTGATGATGGCCGTTTCCATTGCGAAGATTGCTGTTTTGTCTCGGGATCAAAATGATGGACCCATGTTTCGTCCATTGTTACGAAACGAGACAAAAAATTTTAAGAATCTTCTTGAAACTTGTCCAACAATATCTTCGAAATGTCAAGTCGATTTTGTTTCTGACTGTCGGTTAACATTCTCGGCACCCATCTTGCGAAGACTTTTCTTCTATTCAAAGATTGTTTCAATATGGATTAAATACTTCCATATGAAATGCCCGTTTCTTGAATTAAGTATCGGATGGTAACTCTTCGATCGCTCAATACAATTTTCTCGACTTTCGCAACATTTTCTTGGGTAACTGACATCGATGGACGGCCGCAACGATGTTCGTCTTCCGTGCTCGTTCTCCCTACTCGAAATTGAAAAGCCCACCTTGCGACAGTGGAATACGGCGGAGCAGACTCTCCTACTGTTGCCTCCAAATCGCAATGAATCTCTTTTTTTTAAAACAGAGGTATTCAATAACGGCTTGCACTTCGTTTTTCTCCATTTTCGAGAACACGTTCCGACACGAAGCAAACAAATTACTACATTCAGAAAAAAACAAAAGAGTGTAACGTTTTACTGACCCCTTACTGTTGATGAAACAGAAACCACCCTCTAACAGCCCCCTAACCGTTCTTATGGGATCCCTTAAACTTAAGGGATGTCGGTGCAAACGGGCACCACGAGTTAGGTGGTGGACTAGTTGGTGGATAAGGCGGTGGCATGGGTGGTGGACTAGGCGGTGGCGTGGGTGGTGGACTAGGCGGTGGCGTGGGTGGTGGACTAGGCGGTGGATGAGGTGGTGGATTAGGGGGTGAACTAAACCTATTACAGGAAAACTTTTATGTAAGATAAAGTACAAATCATCCCATCACCAACAATCGTATCAGAACCACTATCTACACCAGCCTTTCCCAAAGTGGACGATAACGCCCCCTTGTGGGCACTGCAGGCCTAAAGGGGGGCAGTAAAAGACCCAGAAAAAAAATGGCGGCGATTTGTAATTTCATCTAGGTAGTGGTTTTTAAGTAGGTGGGGTGTGGTATGGGGGCGCTAAAAAATAATTTATTCTCAAAGTGGGCAGTAGACAAAATAAGTTTGGGAACCCCTGATCTACACAGTGATGAGCAATCCAAAACTAAAAATTATGCCTCCCAATCCCAACATTATCTTCTATCTATATATGTAGGTATCTTTATGAGACTCCGTTATCTGTACTAGCTACTACTACTAAAATAAATTTGAGGCCTACAATATTCACACAAAAACAGAAAAATCTTAAAATAGTACTGTGTGCCTCACGGCTGCGCCAATAGTTCCCAGTTCCCAGTTCAGCATAAATGCCAGACAACTAGGGTCGTCTGACGCTGGTTTTCAACTGGACCTTATGTTACGAGGACGTCTTACGGATGTAAATCAGTTTTTCAACACACTTGCTTGTAAAGTGGTTCTTATTGAACCGCTTTTAGGGTCATAATGCAGTGTATTAAACACGCGTGCTTTTTACTTTATATTACTGCACTAGTGCGGGTAATGTGCCCCACAGATAACTATTTACTAGCCGGAGATGTGCGCTTTTTTAATCTCCTCAAAAAGACTGCATACCTTTTTATGCCCGTAACTGTGTACATAAATATGTTAGATTAACATAATATTTCATCAAATTATTTATTTTTGTCAAAATAATAACATTCTTTCGTGATCTAAATCCTAATAACATACAAAATATTCAGTTTTTATGCTTTTAATACATATTACACTGTTGGACGGCGTCGTGCCTTTGCCTCACCTTCAACTTGCGAAGATACCGCGTTATAAGGAATCTGCGGGCCTTATTTCCTTTTTTTTTACATAGGTTTAGTTAATGAAACTTTATTTATTTTTTGCCTCGCAAATATGTTGAAAAACGTCGTTTGAAACGCGTGTACATTGATAATTACTATAGATCGGAATAGGTAGGGCTGTTTTATGTACTTGCCATAGGTTAGAAAAATATGGATATTTCCCGATTCCCGGGATTTGGTTTTTAAGTAGTAAAATCATAAAAAAACTATTCTCGCCTTCGGGACTAATGAAAGATTACACTTCCTTTCTGACGGGTAAATATAAGAAGGACGGGATTAAGGATAGTATAATAAATAGATAAACTTGATTCATTAAACCACATATATTTTTTTACGTAACAATTTCTTATTCAAGAATCAACAATCATTTAAACATTTTTATTCTGAAGTTGTAAAAAAACATAAATATTACCATACAAATTATTTGTTCCTCACAAAATCAAAACATTATCAAATAGAACAATTTGTATTTACAATAAAATCTAAATTAAAATAATCAATACGCTTCAACAATAATTCACTTATTTAAACAAAAATGTCATTGGTCTGGTTCGTCTTCAGCTTCACTAGAAGACTGAGTATGACCAGAGTTAAAATAAATCACCATTATTTTTTCTAATTTACTTATCTAATTTTAATCTATTTCTTTTTACATCTAACACCCATTTATATGTGGAAAACGAGCGTTCGACATCTGTTGATGTTAGTGAAGCGAATTTATATGACCAAATTTCGTCATTCACATCATTTTTAGATAATTTCCCTTCATATTCTCTGAGGATGTCAATGTCAGGATTCCTATCCATAACTTTTCAATTTTGTTTTTTATTCTATCAGAATTACATTTATTTAAAGCAGCTCTGACTTGATCAAAAGCCAAAAACGAGTCACTTAATGCTAAATTTTGTTTCTGCAACTCTTTTAATGAAAATAAAATAATCGTATAATGATTTTCTATATATACTACTAATTGATTCCGTAGATTTTCCTTTTCCAGAATATTTTTCGCATTACGTATTGCCATTGAATCAGAGCTGTTTAATCTAGAAATAACATTTATTATTTCTTCATAATATTTTGCATAATACGATGCAGCTTCGAGCCAAGTGCCTCATATAGTTATCACTGGTTGTGGGGGAAGAGGTAAGTTAGGATACGTATCTTTCAATACTTTTATTCTGCGAGGGGCTTTTAAAAATATTTTTTTCACATTGGATATTAGCATATCTACATCATGGTACTCTAACCGTATCTGTTCTGATACGCGATGAAGAGCGTGTGCCAAACTGGTGACATGTATTAATTGAGATAAAAAACAAAATTTCGGCCCGCAGACAACATGTATGCAACACTATCAGTACATAATATTATCAACTTTTCTTTCAAAGTCGTCTTGCCAAATATTTTCCAAACACTCCATTACAAAATTTGAAATAGTTTGGCGATTAACCACCTCGAGAATTTTACAGGCAATTAAATAAGGTCGACCAGAAAATTTTTCATTTAATGGCTTTACTAAGAAATGCACAATATAACGACCTAAAAAGTCAGTTGTCTCATCTAACGATATCCAAAGTTTCTCATAGTTAAAGATGAGACCGCGATGATGGCCACGGCCAACGAGATACGCAAATTTGTAAATAATTACTCAGTGTGCGCGCACTGGTCGCAGCGGCCATATGTTTTTTGTGTGTCCTGTACACACCTTTTGCCGATGATACTGCTGTGATATTCGATGCTAACACGTGGGATGAGGTTAAAAATTATGCTCAATAATATTCCAATTAAATTAAAATTATAAATTAAATTATTTATTATTATTTATTTATTAATTTACTCTATATTAATAAATACTATTTTATATTAATAAACTACTTTATATTAATAAACCCTCAATGTCGATAAGACAAAATACATGACATATTCCCTTAGACCCCAGGATCAACTAAACTTCAACTTGAAAGCCCACTCATGTAATTTCATCCACCACTGTTCTTGTCCTGTATGAGTTAAAACAAATTCTATCAAATATCTTGGAATAATCATAGCCTTAATCATAGTCTCAGCTTCCAACAACACATTGAAATCCTAGTCAAAAGAATCCGAAAATTAATCTTCATATTTAAAAATCTAAGACATCAGTTATTAAAACAGTTTACTTGTTGGATGTCGCTACGTCCCCGTCAGGGGGCGCGGCTAGCGGTGTCGGGGCTTGGCCCCCTTCCCGCGGAGGCTATACAGTGGCCCCCAAATACGGGCCCCTCACTGTCTGCGCCTATAGCGGCTGGCGGTAGTGGGCGTGCGTGCACGCCCATGTGAATGATTGCTATTGGTGTTTCTGTAGGCGCGTTACGACGTTGATCCACAACGCCGCTTGCTTCACGACACCTCGGCGGTCAGCCCCCGCCAGGTGAGACCCCCAGTTACCTGGGGGAGGCCCGACGAGGACGACCAGCGACAGAGGTGCCGACTCCACGCTCCTACAGATAAGGTGAATAGCCCCCGCCCGTCCTGATCTCAGAGCTAGCCGATCACAGTCCGGGCTAAGAGGCTGTCGTGTGTGTTAGGACGGTATTGTGCTGTGTAACACCGTCCGGTGTCTACGTGAACTGCGGCCCGCACCGCACCAACACGTGTGAGTTGGGTGCCTGTCTAGAGGTGAATGTCTGATGTTTGCTACGTAACGCGCCTATATTAACCTAGCACGCGCTACGCAACAGATGCATGTAAAGTGTGTGGAGTCTATTGTCACAAGTATGCCGCGTGTAGACCGGAGGCGGCATACTCGGAGGTCAATCCGGTGGGTGGACGGGGTCATCGTCCGCGACCAGGTCGCGGGGTAGGGGTCTCCTCGCGTCAGGGGGGCGCGTATGCCAGGGCGCAATCTGCTTGACATGGGGCCAAGCAGATGCGTCGGCACGCGCGAACATTCCTTTCGCGAGGCGCCTCATAAACTCGTCCAGGCTCTCAATCCCGAGGTCCCTCTGGATGATGTCGTTCCTCACGAAGCGAGGGGCGTCAACAATAGTCCGCAGCGCAAGGTGTTGTTGCGCGCGGAGCAGCTTGCGGTTCGTCTCGCTCGTGAGGACGAACCATGCAGGGGCGGCGTACGTCAGTATCGGGCGCACGTACAACTTGTACACGCCCAACTTGACGCGCGCCGGGAGGCGGGACGAGAGCACCGGTTTAAGGAGGTTGCGGGCGACCCTACCTTGTGCGGCGACCTTGCGGACGTGTGGCCCCATCGTGAGCCGACGGTCGATAGTGACACCCAGGTACTTGACCCGGGGCGACCATTCGACGTCGGCTCCTTGCAGCTTCAGGGGTGGTGGGAGGGGCGCGGCTCCGGTGACCATCGCCTGCGTCTTACCCACGTTCACCGACAGCCGCCACTTCGACAGCCACTCGGGAAGAAGGTCGAGGACGCGCTGCATTTTGACCGCCGCGCCGCGTACTTCGCATTGAGCGAGGTGGTAATGTACGCGGCGTCGTCAGCATACAGCGCTAGCGTCGCATCGGGCGTAGTGGGGATGTCGTCGGTGTAGCGTGAGTAACACGCCGGCGAGACGCAGCTACCCTGCGGCACACCAGCCAACACCGGGCGGGCGCTTGATAGCGCTCCGTCGACCACCACCCTAAAGCTCCTGTGGGACAGAAAAGTAGAGACCACTTTAACAACGCGACGGGGCGCGTCTGACGTGGGCAACTTGTAAATAAGGCCGTCGTGCCACACACGGTCGAAGGCCTTCTCCATGTCGAGGAATACTGCCATCGAGTACTCCTTCTTGTTACGCGCAGCTGTGAGGTGGTGCAGTACCCTCGACAGCTGGAGCGTCGTGCTATGTTCCGCCCGAAACCCAAACTGTTCCGGCCGCGGCGCAATGTGGGGTTGGAGGTGTCGCAGCAGGAGTACTTCGAACACCTTGGAGACCGTCGGCAGCAGGGTGATCGGCCGATAGCTCTCCGGCTTCAGGATGTTTTTCCCCGCCTTGGGCAGCATGATGACGCGCCCTTCCTTCCACGAGGCGGGAAAGGCCCCCGTGCGCAGTATCGCCGTGTACAGGCGCGCCAGCGCCGCTACCATACGGAACGGCAGGTGGCGCAGCGCTGTGTTGGTGATACCGTCAGCACCGGGGGCCTTCCTAGGCTTCGTTCTTAGGATGGTGCGTCTAACTGCGCCAGGCGAGAAGAAGACAGGGTCCTCATCGGGAGCTATCGGCGTGGCGAAGTAGTCTCCCAGGTGTTGCTCGACCGCTGCGACATGCTCGACGTCGCTGGTCGGGTTGGGGCGGAACTAACGCTCCAGGTGCTCGGCGAAGACCTCCGCCCGGTCCTCCGCTACATATCTGAGCGCCCCGTCGCTGTTAAGCAGTGGACGCACCGGAGCTGGGGTGTTCGTGAGTTGGCGGCAGAGTTTGTGAACCGACGGCCAGCTGTCTGTAGCGGCGTCGATTCGTTCCTCCCAGCTCGCGGCGGTGTGTGCCTGTAACTCGGCCTTCACCTTTTCCGCGAGACGGTTGAGCTGCGTCTTGAGCGTGGGACATCTACGTTGTTGCCACTGCTTGCGAAGGCGCCTCTTCACGACGATCATCGCGCTGATATGCGCCGGCAGGGGCGGCAGTAGCCCTCTCCCCTGCGGCTGCGTTGTAGTCGCCGCTTCTAAGGCGCTTTGGATGCAAGCAGTGACGTCATCCGCCGTCTGGTCTACGTCCGCGGAAGAGGCAATAGGCCGAGTCGGCGTGGTGGTCTCTACTTTCTCTGCGAAGACTGTCCAATCCATGGATCGACGTGGCGCTGGTGGCATCAGTCGGGTCGGCATACCCGATAAGACGACGAGTACAGGTTGGTGGTCCGACTGCAACTCGTCGTCTATCACTTGCTCCGTGATCTGGCATTGTAGCCCTCGGTGGACTACGATGTCCAGCACGTCCGGCATCAGCTGTGCGGTGTCTGGATAGTGGGTCGGCGTCTCTGGGCCGGACACCGTGTACCCGAAGGCTTCCGCGTCCGCGAAGAGTCGTCTCCCCCCGGTGTTCTGCTGTAGAGAGTTCCACGCTGGGTGTTTACAATTTAAATTCCCGGCGAGGAGCGTGGCGTGTGCTGTTCGATTTAACAAGGCCCGCAGCTCTGTTAGGTCCAGGCGAGCCGCGGGCGGCTTGTAACACGCGTACAAGTCGATGTCCTCGCCGGCTATGTGCAGCTGAACACCCAGCGCGTAAAAGCTGCTAATCGACGGCAAGGGGATCTCTTGATGGACGACTCTTCGCTTCACAAGTACCGCCAGACCACGGTATCTTACGTTGTGAGCCGACCGTTCATCCTTCCTATAAACGAGGTATCCCGGGAACCTAACCCTCTCTTCGGGTCCCAGGAGCGTCTCGTTTATGAGCGCCACGTCGATATTTTGTTCCCGAAGGAGGTGGCGGAGGGGGGCGACCTTATCCCTTAGGCCGCGGGCGTTCCAATGTATCATCCTTAACGACCTAGCCATTGTAAAGTGTGAGTAGGTTGGCCAGGCCATCAAGGATGATCGTCTCGATATCTTCGCCCTGCCTAATGGCCTTTATTAGGTCCATTAATAATTTAATGGCGCAGGCTGTGAAATCCTTTTTTTTTGGTGCACGTAGCGCCGGTGGCGCCGCCATGCGTTTCTTTAGTGGACCTGCGTGGGTCCACTTTTTGCCGCTTCTCGGTAGCGGCGCTGGCAGCGGCAGTGGTATCTGTGACGAGATCTTTAGTTTCCTTTTCCTGCCGCTGCGCTATGCCGGCGCTAGTGGTAGGTTGGAGTAGCGTCACAGCCTGCGCCTTGTTTGAGGCAGGGCCGGCCGTCGGGATCTCTTCCTCGGTCGCCGCGGGGGTGGTTTTGGCCTTCTTGCCTTTTCCCTTCCCCCCGCTACGATGCTTCTTCCTCCGCCCCGAGGAGGTGGCTTGTGCTCTATCAGTAGGCCCGTTGGCCGCCGCCATCAGCGACGCGCCTTGTGCCTCTTCCGGCATCATTTGTGGCCTCTCGGTGGCCGCTGTTGGCCGGCGTGAGGCGGCCGTGATGGCGGCGGTCCCCGCTCGCTTGTTCCGTATCTCCTGCTGGAACACGGGGCACTTGATGTTGCACGCGGGGTGCGGGCCACCGCAATTGACGCAGGTGGCCGGCTCCTCCCGCGGGCGCGGGCAGTCTCGTGCCGCGTGCTCGCCTCCGCATCGAACACAAGCGAGCGGGCGACAGTTTACTATGCACTATGCCAGTCTTTGCTAGTTTATTGCATTACCACTTGGGGCGGTAGGGTAGACCGGGGACAATTGAAACAATTTTACTTAAATCGTGTGCTGTGAAGTACCTATAGTACCCACATCCATCGTAATTATATAGTTGAAAGGATCGTTATCTAGTTCCTAAATTAAACATAATGTTTAACTCTATTTCGAATACTTAGCCTACAATCACCTATTAAAGAAGACCGGGCACAGTGGTTCTATTGACCCCACCCCAAGGACGGTTGAAACAGTATATAGGGATAATTGAAACACTGAAAATATTTTAGGAACTACTGAAGGTTTTTAATCAGTCTTAACAATTTAACTTACTGCTAAATCATTTCTTGAGATCGTGACAACTCCGTCAACGTAACATCAATATTTCGAAAATTATAAATGCAAAAACATCTTCAACATAAACAACTCAAAATATCTCATATTAAAATTTGTATAATTTTAGTGCTCTAATTATTTCTATTGAATACTATTTTACATTATTGAAAGACTTAATATCCTATCATGCTGTAATGGCCCTTACATGGGGTAGAAATAAAGGTAATCCAGTCTCATACAAAACAGCTTGTTTCAATCATAACAATGTTTCAATCATGACAATGTTTCAATCATAAAAATGTTTCAATCATAACAATCGTTTATTGACCGTATAGGTTTGACTCTTGAAATTTAATTTAAGAGAAGGTCAATCAACTATCGCCCAATCTTCTATCTGAAGATATGTAGGCTCTTCCTCATTTTCTGACGCAGACGATTCATAACTTGATGAATCAAATTGAAGATCTTCTGTGACGTCATATTCATCATCAGACTCGGACGATTGCGGAATTTCTGTCAGTATCTTCATCTTCTGAGCTAGTAGAAGTCTTTGGGGTTCTTTTTGATGATTTCTTTTTATTCTTGATGATTTCTTTTTATTCTTGATAGTTTTGCTCGTCTTCTTTTTCTTTTCTTCCATATTCATGTTTGTCTTTATCTTGCTGGCATTTCTTTTTCTGTCCCTCTCTTCGGTTTGTATTCTGACGTTTTCTTTCTCCGGAGTATCTGTGTAAACAGTAGATTTCCTTTTTGTTGCGTTTCTTGCAGTTTTCCTGGGTGGTGCTTTAGGAAATGGTCTGATGCATTCTGGCAAAAATTTACTTGTTGAAGGTTGGCTGTTGTAGTTGGTAACATCAAGAGGAACAAGTTCTACAGCAAAACTTGATTGTGAAGCTATGGAAAGGCTTGGTGAAGGAAAAGATGGTGCTGCTATTCCAGCGGCAGACTCTGGCTGTTGTGGCGCCGTCGGGCTGGTAAGGTTAGGCTGTAGTTCCGACATAGGTATGACAGTGGAACTTAGCTGTGGAGTCACTGAGCGTATCGGAGAAGATGAAACAGCGGCTGTAAGTCCTGCAGCAGACTCTGGCTGTTGTGGTGTCATCGGGCTGGTAAGGTCATGCTGAATTTCCGACACAAGTATGACAGAGGAACTTGGCTGCACAGTCTGTGAACGTTTAAAAAAACATGTCGCTGGCTAAATTTTAGGGTCTTATTTTAGCAACTGTGAGTTAAAAGTGGTTTCATTGGTTAAGTTTTTTCATCGTATACGTTTTATTTAAAAAAAATTGTTGCGATTTTATCTTCTGTTAGTTATTTACACTCTAGAAAACACAACCTTCTTCTGTGCAGTCGGGTAAAAATGCAGAATATGCGGGGACGTTTGAAACGTTTGAAACGTCCACAGACAGGTTGTTTCAAACGTACCCATCTCACATCTTCTACTTCAATACTCAATATTTTGTTTTATATTGATTTTATCATTAATCAACAATAATAAAAACACTCTTAAACAGATAAACATTACTCTAAAATAAGAAAAGCTGTCAAAAAACAATATATAAATAGGTAAATAACAAAAATTCAAAAATCGTGAATACTTACTTTTTGGCGCGAAATTCGTCGAGGCGTCCTGTACACGACTGCGTCGCTCGCTCGCTCGAGCCGTACTAAACACAAAACCGAACATGCCCGACGAAGCAACGAACGACGCGTCACATACGTAGGTATCATGGTTTTCAAGAAATTGAAGTTGTTGTAATCATGACCTGTTTTAATTGTCCCCGGTCTACCCTACCTCTAAAACTTATATGATAAATTTAGAGAGAGCCCAAAGAGCCATATTAAAAGTTAGTAGTTAGTTTTTATCAGATGATACGTAACACTAAGCGCCGCCATATTCTCGAGAACATATCTTCTTCACCTGCTGATATCTGGAAGTGGTACTCTTGGTATCGGCAGACCACGTCATGTGGATTTTCCTAATACAATTGGCCTTAATGATATCAACCGTCACTTCACAACCACTTGTCATTTGGATTCCCAAATGTTGTCCCAGACGGTCAATTTCATTACTGGCTTAGCTAGTCCCATCATAGAACCATTTCACTTCTCTCCGGTCACCTTGGACGAAATTAAAAAGACCATCCTGTCCATAAAATCCAAGGCTGTGGGGGATGACGGCATCAGTCGTAGTATGGTCGTTTGGATCCTCGATACCCTACTTCCTCCGATTACCCACATCATAAACTTTTCTCTTGATTCCGGACAATTCCCATCCTTGTGGCGTATAGCCTATGTCCGCCCGCTCCCTAAAGTTTCAAACCCCTCCCCACCCACTCACTTTCGACCCATTTCCATTCTCCCATTCCTGTCTAAAGTGCTTGAGGCCTGCGTTCACAAACAGTTTGCGGGATTTGTTCACCGGAACAACCTTGTTTGCTCGTTTCAGTCTGGATTCAGGCCTGGGCATAGTACAGCTTCCGCTCTCCTTAAAGTGACTGGTGACGTTAGAGAAGCGATGGAGGATACTAAGGTTACTGTTTTGGTTTTAATTGATTTCTCCAATGCCTTTAACGCTGTCAGCCACGATATTCTCCTTGCTATGCTCTCTCATCTTATGGTTTCGTCCGAGGTTCTGGAATGGTTCTCTTCTTATCTTCGGGGACGTCGGCAGTCGGTTCGCGTTGATGAGAGCTCTTCGAGTTGGCGTGACCTGGATGCTGGTGTTCCACAAGGCGGTATTCTTTCTCCATTGTTATTCTCCATCTTCATTAATTTTATAACTCACTGTCTTCGGTGTTCGTATCATCTTTATGCCGATGATCTTCAATTGTATACAGCTGCGCGGGTGGAAAGTTTATTGGATGCTGTAGCAGATGTAAACCGAGACTTAGATGCAATCAAAAAGTGGTCTGATAGTTTTGGGGTGTCAGTGAACCCCTCAAAGTGTCAGGCCATTGTAATTGGAAGCTCGCGCATGATGGGTAGGGTGACGCTTAGCTCTCTTCCTCCTCTCATTTTCAATGGTACCGTCATACCCATTACCCCTACTGTGAAAGATCTCGGTTTGCATCTTGACTCGACGCTTAGCTGGCAGCGCCAGGTCTCTAATGTTAGTCAAAGGGTCAACGGTACTCTACGATCCCTGTATCGTCTGAGAAACTTTTTGCCCGCTAAAACGAAGAGTATGCTTGTGCAGACTTTGATTTTCCCTATCATTGACTATGGTGACGTGTGCTACTTTGACTTGAATGCGGTGTTGCTGGATAAGCTTGACAGACTGCTTAACAATTGTATCCGGTTCATATTCAACCTCAGAAAATATAACCATGTGTCGAGCTACAGGTCTGAGCTCAAATGGATGCCCATTCGCCAGAGAAGAAATTTGCGTGCTTTGACCACGCTTTTTGTGATGATACACATAAGTGGGTACATTAATAATGTTGGTGGTGGTATGAAGGCAAACTATTAAATATGGCAGTCATTACTGGAGCCTGTTGTTTGATTCACGTTCCGCATAACATAACATGGCGCAGCCGGTGATTAATAAAGTACAATAGAATCTAATTAGCAGTGAGTGAAACAAAGTAAAATAGAAGATAAAATAGTACACATAAAAATAAATGCAATAATGGAAACAGTGTTAACACCGCCGTTACCGTTCCAATTTGATGAGAACTCGGTTGATGTAGCATCAGGCAAGCTGAGTGATAGTTGGGAAAAATGGAAGAAGGGCTTCACGATATATTTCAACGCGTGTGAGTTGTTGACAAAAACACCAGTGATACAACTCAACATTTTTCTGCATATAGTAGGCGAACAATGCCGCGAAATATGAGAACAAAGCAAGGAAACAACTTTGGACGGTGCGTGTAAAAAGTTAGATGAACATTTTAAAACGAAGAAAATCTTAACAGTGGAACGGCACAAGTTCTTTACACGAGATCAGCAGCAAAATGAATCAATAGATCAATATGTGTTTGACTTGCGTAAATTGTCCAAGACTTGTGAGTTTGGAAATTTGAAAGACGATCTCATAAAAGACCGTCTTGTGTGTGGAGTGACAAGCCCAGCAATTAGAGAACGATTATTACGTAAAGGGGACCTTACATTAAATAATTGACAGCTGTTTATTCCGATTATTAAAAATGGAGCGCTTTTCGAAAGAACAACGCGTTATAATTGTGAAAACTCATTACAAAAATGGGGAAAGTTACGCTGAAACCGCTCGCAAACTTCGCCAAATTTTCAGCCGAGAAAGTGCACCTAATGTGTCAACCATTCGAAGAGTGGTCAAAAAATTTGAAGAAACTGGGTCGATTATGGATAATAAGAACCCTATGCGTCAACGGACCGGTCGGTCTCTTGAAAACATTTCTGCTGTAAACGAGTGTCGTCGAAAACCCGAAAACATCAATTCGGCATCGTTCTCAACAACTTCAAATTTCACGAAGCACTACGCAGCGAATTTTGACTAAAGACCTCCACCTTCATGCGTACAAGATTCAGCTAACTCAGGAGCTCAAACCAGCAGACCACGGAAAACGCCGGCAATTCGTTCAATGGGTAATGAAGCAAAGTGAAGTCAATGCTAATTTTTCGCAAAAAAGGCATTTTCTCCGATGAAGCGCATTTCCCTATGAATGGCTTCGTGAATACACAAAATTGTCGAATTTGGGACTCGGAAAATCCTCATGCAATCCATGAGAAACAAATGCGACAACGAGTAACTGTCTGGTGCGGATTTTGGTCAGGTGGCGTGATTGGACCTTACTTTTTTGAAAATGAGGCCGAAATTGCAGTGACTGTGAACGGCATTCGTTACAGGAATATGATAACGGACTTCTTGTGGCCTCAACTGGACGGCATGAATCTGGACAACATGTGGTTTCAGCAGGACGGCGCAACCTGCCACACCGCGCATGAAACAATCGACTTATTGCAGCAACGATTTCCAGAACACATTATCTCACGAAATTCTGATGTCAACTGGCCACAAGATCGTGCGATTTAACGCCGTGCGATTTTTTCTTTGGGGTCTTGTGAAATTTCGGGTTTATGCGAATAAACCCGAAACAATTCCTGAGCTCAAATCGGAAATCCAACGCGTCATCGGTGAGATACAGCCACATCTCTGTGCAAAAGTCATGGAAAATTTCATGAAAAGAGTAATGGCCTGTCATCGGAGCCGTGGGGGTCATTTGCCGGATATTTTATTCCATACTTAATCGGAACATGTCTTCTTTACAATACAATAAAAATATCACAACTCTGTCATAAAATACTTGTTTTTATTTTAAAATGAAAAAGTGCACTCTTACTGAGACACCCTTTAGTTTATGGTTCTTTATTTTATTATTTATATTGTGGCGGCAAATCTACATCGTCACATGCGAACGTATCACACTGACGTCACGCAAAATCCTGCATCGCGCGATTAGAGTTTACCGTGCGACTAGTATTAAATATACAGTGTGAGTCTTTATAATGTGCACTTATTGAAATGAGGATGCTTAATTTTATCGACGGAAAAAATATTTAAAAAAATCTAAATATTTTGTTAATATTTTTTGTGGAATTTTTAAAAATTTTGTTCGCTACTTAAAATTTTGTTAAAGTAGGTAGGTAAATGAACTATCGCGATGAAACAAACTTCATAATGATTGGAAGTAATTACTGGGGTAATTCCGACGGGAATTTTTACGAGATGTCTAGAGGTCTACATTTCGGTTAGTTATGTAAAGTAGTTTCATATTTACTGCCATTAATAAGCGACTTCGGTTAACTTAATGAAAAGATTTAACCAATGGATATATTAGATACATAAATATGTAGTTGGATTCACTAGATAGAGCATTTAGAATTTTTGAATTATAATTTTTTGGTTTACGGGAAATTACGAACTATCTTGGGGTTATTCCGAAATTATTTAAACGTCGACTTTATTGTACTTTGACCAAAGGTTTACATTTCTTTTTCAATCGTATTTACCCCTTACAAAAAATATCATGAGTTGTAATAGTATCGCCAATATCATTTCTTATAGTTTTGTATTTCGGAATTACCCCAAGAAGAGAATTTTATGGATTTTCAGAATATACCCTTTTTTGGAATTACCCCAGTGCACCTTACAGTATCCCCATCAACAGTGAGGCCGATTTGTGTGACCGTATAATTAACTGTGCGAATGATATTCGCAATGATTAGTCCAGGCGCCAAAGGAAGTTGAGTGTGCAAAATGTGAGGACCGCATTCTGTAAATTGTTTAAAGCTCACAAAAGCTAGCAGATTATGATTCTGGATGTTGCCGGATAGTTTATTGGTTCGTTTATTTTTTATACCCCATCCCCTTCTTAGATATCAAGTAAATCAACTCAAAACATGCTTGGGAGCCATTTTAATTATTGTTTTAGTGACAATATCTAATTATTTCTTATGATTAAAGATACATAAAGCTATAAAATTGTTGATAAAAAAAAATTAATACGAAAAAGCAACTTTTAACAAGTGCACAAAAAAAATACAAATAATCAATCTTTTTAATTTTGACAGTCATTATTAATTTGCACAACAAAATACAACAAGCCCTTGTTTGACAATTTGATGTATGGACGCCAGCACATCAAGCTACCCAAAACTGTCAAATTTTCCCAATCTACCTTGAACCTAATGCTTTAGCGATAAAGTTGAAAATCTTTTAAAGAAATTTGACAGATTGTAGTAGCTTGTTGTGCTGGCGTCTGAACATTTTCAGGGCTGAATCAAACATTCTGGCAAAGATCGCTTTATCAGTTTCCGTAGGTACAATAATAAAAAATCATCATCATCTGCCTAGCCTTTTCGCAACTATGCTGGGGTCACCTTCCAGTCTAACCGGACGCAGCTGAATACCAGTATTTTACATGGAGCGACTGCCTATCTGACCTCCACAACCCAGTAACTGAGTAATACGATACCCCTTGGTAAGACTGGTTGTCAGACTTTCGAGCTTCTGACGACCCGTAACGACTGTCAAAGATCCACGAATGACAGCCGGGACCAACGGCTTAACGTGCAATACTAAAAAATAATTTAAAAAAAATCATTTAATTCAGACAAAATACTATCCATAATCTGTTACCATTACATTAATTATCTTAAAACTATGTTAGTAGGTAATGACGTGATCAATAAATGCCTTCATAACAAAATATACTTACCTTAATAAATAATAGCAAATAAATTAAAATGTAATTGAAAGAAATAATTGAAAATTAATTAAAATTAAATTGAACCAAATACCTAACTAAGAGATTAAATTAAAATAAATAAATAAAATTAAAATACAAAAAAACATCAGGCAACATGCAGCCTGATGAGCCTTCCCACAGCTGCCGATACTGGTCTGTCTGCAATCATCCTTATCACAATTAACCATATTTATTATAGCTTAGTAAGGTGTAATCAATAGTAGTGTTTGATCAGCCATAAATATGTTTCTACTGAAGCTCTTTACAAATGTAAATGTAGAGCAACTGATGTGCAAATTACTTTTAATAAAAAAGCCGAAGCTTCAGTACAGGGCGCAATTTGCTTTTTCGTATTAAAATTTTTTTTTTCATAAATAATTTTTGTTTTTTTTTCAAACTTTTTTGTTTATTTTTTTCAGTTGACTAGCTATAAGTGTCTTTAATCAAAAGAAAAAATTGGATATTGTCACTAAAACAATAATTAAAATGGCTCCCAAGCATGTTTTCAATCGGTTTATTTCATATCTATGGGGATGGGTTATAAAAAATAAATGGACCAATTTTCCGGCAACATCCAGAATCATAATCTGCGAGGTTTTCTGAACTTAAAACAGTTTCCAGAATGCGGTCCTCATATTTTGCACACTCAACTCCATCCAGCCCTCGGTCTAGATCCTGAAATGATAAACAGAGCGACACAACCAATTTTAATTCGTGCGGCTTGATGCCTACAACAACGAGGTGGACATTTTGAGAACCTGATGCATTAATTATGGGGTGGTTGGGATCTACCTCCTAGTGGTCCACCCCGGGCAACGGCACCACGGGCTTGCCCGTGGTACGGCTGAACGATCCCACTTAGCGGTGGTAGGCTCCGCAACGGGCCGCCTGGCTCGCGACCACCATCCCACCGGAGTCTGGCGCCAAGCAGCTTGCTGTGTTCCGTCGGTGTGTGGGAGTGCCAGTGCCTTTGGGGGAGAAGAAGATTGTCAGTTGCGCTGTTCAGAACCGGTCTTGGTCTCTGGACATAACTAGCCGGGTAACTCATTTTGGAGGGTAGCGGGATCGGAAGCACGGTGCCAGCCGTTGGCCGACCGCAGTCAGTAGGGGGCCCAAGTAGCACGCCAGCCACGTGCCAAAGGTTGCCCCGCCAACTCGCGAAAAATCCCGGTATGCTCCACCGTGCCAGCCGGCGACTGGATGGGAGGACCCGGTGGCCATATCCGGGGGGGTTCGGGCGTCCCCGCAGTCTCCAAATGAGTTCCCCGTAGGTTTGGTTAGCTCTAGTGTTCCACTTGGATTACTGAGCAGCGCCTCGACAAGTCAACTTTTTCCCCCAACAACTCTACACAAATTATGACCAAAGCAAAGAAAAACAAGGTTAAACAACGGCTGCACTTCCTCCCACTAAAAGTGCACTTCACTAACGTCAGGGGGTTGCACTCCAATCTCGATCCGGTCCATCACCATCTTGAGACTGAGAAGCCGCACCTGTTTTTCCTAGCGGAGACGAAGATAACAACCCCGTCGGACGTGGCGTATCTCAACTACTCTTGAACACAAGTTCAAGAAGCAAGCTGGGGTCTGTGTGTACGTCCGCGATGACATTTGTTGTCGTCGTCTCCGTAGCCATATGGCAAAAAAACCCGATTTCTCGAAAGCATTGAGAAATCGGGTTTTTCTGCCATATGGCTACTTGTGGACACTGGCGTGGAGAAATCTCTCTACATCGGCGTCTACCGATCGCACAGCGGTGACCAGGAGACAACAGCGCTCTTTAACTTCCTCGTGGAGTCGACTGACGTAGCCCAGCAGCGGTACCCAATAGCGAAGCTCATCTTTCTGGGGGACTTCAATGCCCATCATAAAGAGTGGTTGTTCCCGTACCAGAACACTGACCATGCCGGGTTAGAGGCGCGCAAGTTTGCTTTAACGCTAGATCTAACCCAGATGGTGAATGTGGCAACGCGGGTACCGGATGTTGATGGCCATACACCCAATTGCTTGGACCTTCTGCTGGCATCTGATCCGGACAGTCATTCAGTATCGGTCTCAGCCCCGCTGGGAACGTCTGACCACTGTCTGGTGAAATCCTTATCGACCTGCTCTCCTCCAGATGAGAGTCCTAGAGGCACGAGGCGAGTATGGCGATACAAGTCAGCAGACTGGGATGAGATGCGGCACTTTTTTGCGTCTTATCCTTGGCGGCAAGTGTGCTTCTCCTCGGGTGACCCCTCGTGCTGTGCTGACGTGGTTGCGGACGTGATTCGGCAGGGGATGGAGTATTTTATTCCATTCTCCGACATCCCGCTCGGTCACAAATCTCGGCCTTGGTATAATGCAGAATGCGCCCACGCTGAGGCTCGTAAAGAGTCTGCCTACCAAGCCTTTTTTTTTTTTTTTTTGGTGACGGGGTGGAAATCCTCATGGATGTCCTCTGCCCTGGGGTGGGCAGAGGGGTCTGTCAGACTCTTACTGACTAAAACCACCCCGGTGTTCCCTCGCACACTTGCACCGGTGGCTACGGGGGCACTTAAGCACTCTTCAACGCAGCCCCCGACTGGTGCTAGCCCGCGTCTGCGGGCTCCGTCTTGTCGAGCGAGGGGAGTGAGGTGTTTGACTCCCCCCGCGACGTCTGAGAGGGGCGCGCGTGGAACACTACGCGCCACCACCTCGGGTCCTGTGGAGTGGGGGGCGGCAGACGTCCCCGAGTCCGCCGCCCTTGGACCCATTTAGGGGGGCCGGAAGAGGGCATTGTCAACCCTCTGCCGACGCCCGGTGCGCCTGCTGCGGGCCGGGAGAGCACTTGAAATCTCCCTCTCCCTTTCCGCTGCCTCCTTCTGGGACATGACCTTTTCGCAGAAGGAGATCACCGCGTCCCACGACGCTGCGCCACCGACCATAGAACGAATCACAGCCGGCAGCGACAGGTCGCTTCCCACTTCCGAAATGAGGGCACGGCGCGGCTCCTCCCAAGCTGCACACTCTGCAAGCGTATGCCACGCCGTGTCCTCCAGACAATGGACGCAGTGATGACACCGAGCGTCCGGCTCCCTGCCTATGCGACACAGGTACTTCCCGAAGCAGCCGTGCCCCGAGAGCACCTGCGTCGCCCGAAATGACAGGGAGCCGTGCCTCCTCCCGAGCCAATCGTCGAGCACTGGCCGGACCGCCTCGATGGTGACGAAGCCGGCGGTAGGGCGCAAAAGCCTGTCACGCCACTCCGCCACCAAGACCTGACGGAGTTCAGACCGGAGCAGCGTAATCTGCCGCTGCACCAGTACTACGCCCCGCGTCCGCGCCTCCTCACGCCACCGATGCAGTGACGCGAGGGCTCTCGCTTCCAGGTCCCACGGCGGGGTTCCGGCCAGCGCACAAGCCGCCTCGTAGGAGATCGTGCGATACCCTCTGATGACTCTGACGGCCATCGTCCTCTGCGGTACTCGCAACACTGCGATACTGCGGGCCGTCAGGTCAGCCGCCCACACTGGGGCCCCATACAGGGCCATGGATCGCACGATCCCCACGTACAACCGCCTGCAGGCGGTACTTGGGTCCCCCAAATTGGGAAGCAGCGTTGACAGCGCGCCCGCCGCGCCCATCAACTTGGGCGCCAGCCGCCGAAAGTGGGGGCTGAAGTCCCAACGGCTGTCGAGCACCAATCCCAGGTACTTCATGGTTGACTCGACAGCGATCCGGGTCCCCCCGACCACGACATGTGATCCCGGCGGCGGCGCTCGTCGGGGGTCATGGAAAATGATAGCCTCTGACTTGTTGAGGGCCACCTCCAGAATACGAGTAGAATAGAATAGAATAGAATGCATTTATTTGTCAGAATATTGTACAAAGCTGTTATGTGCATTATAATATATTACGTCCATAATATTCTGCCGTTTCCGGCGTACAAATATTGTTGGTAAAATTATGGGTCATCATTACGTTATCAGGTACATACAATTATTAATAATAAGAATTACAAAATAAATTGAATAATAATTTAGAAAGAGCTTATATAAGTCAAAATTCAACGAAGTCAAGGAGATAAAATATAATTTATGGGCATTAATGTCAATTATTATTTAGGTAATTTTTCGTTCATAAAACCTTCAGTCGAATAATAACATTTGCTTAAAAGGAAGTCAAATAATTTACGTTTAAATATTCTGAGGCTGAGAGTTTTGAAGATGTCAGGTAATTTGTTGTAGACAGTAATGGACATGCAGTATACATTATTTGAAAACAATTTAATTCTACGCCTAGGAACATTAAGCATATGCACTTTCCGGCTGGGTCTGGATACAACATCATTATACAGTTCAAATTCATGTCTGTTTTGGTGAAAAAAAATACAAATTTCAAAAATGTATAGTGCTGGAAGTGGTAGTATTTTAAGTTTCTTGAATAAAGGAGCACAACTGTCTAGTGGGTGCGCTCCACAAATTGAGCGCACGCATTTTTTCTGAGCCCGAAACACTCTTTGAAGCTCAACCGAATTACCCCATATTATAACACCATAGCGCAAGATTGATGCGACATAGCCATGATATGCACATAGTGCTGCCTCAACATTAGCCACACGTGTTAGTCTATATAAAACAAAAACAAATCTATCTATCTTTTTACATAGATCATCAATATGAGATTTCCAGTTACAGTTTTTATCAATTATTATCCCCAAGAATTTTGCGTAATCAACCTCTTCTATTGTCTCATTTCCATATCGTATTCTAAGCCGTGGACGCGTACTGTTATATGTCTGGAATTGTATCATTTTTGTTTTATTAATGTTAATACGAAGATTATTTTGTTCAAGCCATGTGATAATTTTATTTAATGTCATATTTATTTCGTTTTGGTACTCAACAATGTCGTCATTTTGGTTTATAATACTAAGGGTTGTATCGTCAGCGTATAGTATGCAACTGTGGGGTGTTACACTAGGCAAGTCATTAACATAGA
Organism: Fissipunctia ypsillon; assembly: GCA_947568875.1. NCBI lineage: Eukaryota > Metazoa > Arthropoda > Insecta > Lepidoptera > Noctuidae > Fissipunctia > Fissipunctia ypsillon. The sequence goes on along the minus strand of OX387645.1, from coordinate 9,667,917 downwards.
TCAAGAATAATGGCGGTCCTAGTATGGTCCCTTGAGGGACACCACAGTTATTTTCACGATATTGAGACCTATATGCGAGCTTTTCATTTCCTGTTTGTCCCGAAACCCAGGCCCAGGCGCCGGATGCGGTTCACCACCTGCGAGACCGCAGCCGTAGCCAGCAACGCTGCCTCCCTGTGTGAGCTCCCCCGAGCTGTGACCAGCGTGTCGTCCGCGTAACACGTCAGGTTCACCCCCGGCTGGAGCTCGCCACTCAGAACCCAGTCGTACCCGATGTCCCACAGGAGTGGTCCTAGAACCGAACCCTGTGGAACACCGCACGACATCTCTCGCTGACCTCTGCCGTCGCGTCCCCTGTAGGTGACACTCCTTTCTGCCAAATAAGCCCCGACCACGTGGCGGAGGTAGGGAGGCACCCGATGATAACGCAGCGCCTCCCTAATACAACTCCAGGGCAGGGTGTTGAAGGCGTTGGATATGTCCAAGGACACCGCCAGCATCACCCTGCCCCGAGACACCGCTTCCTCCGCCAGGACTCTCACCCGCATAATTGCGTCTATGGTGGAGCGCCCATGCCGAAAACCGAACTGATTGTCATCCAGGTCCGGCCCATCTCTGCACAAGTGGCTGACGAGGCGGTCCGCGATAATCCGCTCGAACAACTTGCCCACCTCGTCAAGCAGCACTATGGGCCGGTACGCAGACGGAGATTCCGCAGGGCGTCCCGCCTTCCTGAGCAGGACCAACGAACCTGTCTTCCAGTGATTGGGAAACTGGCCCTGCTCGAGGCACGCTGAATAGAGTCCTCTTAGTCGGGGCTCTAGGGCCTTTAAGGCGAGAACTAGGGCGCGGCCGGGTACTCCGTCGGGCCCCGGGGCAGTGTTTTTCGCCCGGAGTCGCATCACGGCCGCCCTCATGTCGACTTCTGTCACCTCAGGGACGCCCGCGCTGACGACTTCTTCCGACTCTGCAGTAGCAGGCGGAGCCATTGATGGTGGCACGTGTTCCGCTCTTGCAAGGAAGAGTGCCGCAACTACTTCTTCTAGCAGCTGAGGTTGGAGACCCTCCGTAAGTGGGGGGGCCCAGGGACGAAGTTTTCCTCGTACCATACGGTAAGGACGCCCCCACGGATCCCCGTCCAAGGTCTCCAGCAACTCTTCCCTGCTTCGTGTCTTGGCTTCGCCGATGGCCAGCTGCAGAGTCTTCCTAGCCGCGCGGTACACCTCATACCGCGTTGCTTCTTCAGGATCCCGTCGACGTCTCCTTCGGTAGCGAGTGTACCGGCGCCTAACCGCTACGCACGTGATGCGCAGCTGCGCGATCTCGGCAGACCACCAGTACACTTGGCGCCTTGCGGACTGTTTGCGGACCCGGGGCATGGACGCATCGCAGATTAGCGTCATCGCCCCACGGAACCACAGAGCCTCCGCTTCGACGTCAACGGGCCCGTCCGTCGTCGACTCCCTGTTCCAGGCCTGGACAATAGCGGCCTCCTCGAGAGCCTCCCTGTCAATGCGCTTGAGCACCCAGCGTGGACCGTCCCTTCGCGGGGCCGGTGGACCGCGGCCGCCCGCGGTCCGGGTGGAGACGTCGAAACGAATATATCGGTGGTCCGCTTACCAAGCCTGGGTCAAGGCCCGCGACCGCAAAGTTAGAGCGCGTAGGGTTCGCGCGAGGAAAAGAGCTTTTAATTCTGCCGCCAAGTTTTGCAAGCGGGTTTTACGTGGGGCACGTTTTGACCATGTCGGACGTATTGGGGCCAAGCTGGCTTCGCACCCTCCGGGTAGAAAACAGTTCTGGTCCCTGTCCAAAGCGGCTGAAGCGAATTTCTGTCGACCCACTTTACCTCCAATGATGAAACCTGATGGGTCGCTGGCTCACTCTGCAGGTGAGAAAGGAAATTTATTTGCATCTCTCTTTGCAAGCAATTCACGTCTGGACGCTGGCTCCAAGCAACCACCTACTGTGCCTCATTGTGACTCCTCGATGCCGGAAATCGCAGTTCACATTAAAGAGGTCCGAAGAGTATTGTGCAGTCTAGACGTGAACAAGGCCAGCGGGCCTGACGGCTTTCCAGCGAGAGTGTTGAGGCAGTGTGCGCCTGAACTGTCTCCTGTGTTGACACGTTTGTTCCGCCTTTCTCTTAAAAAAAAGTACGGTACCAAAATCCTGGAAGCTCGCAAATGTGCAACCAGTGCCCAAAAAGGGCGACCGTGCAGACCCTGCCCATTACCGTCCGATCGCCATTACCTCCATTCTGTGCAAGGTTATGGAAAGGGTACTGAACAGTAAGTTGCTGACCTACCTTGAAAACAATGATCTCCTCAGTGACCGTCAGTATGGCTTTCGCCGGGGACGGTCAACTGGCGATCTTCTTGTGTATGTCACGCACTGCTGGGGCGAGGCCATCGAGAAACATGGCGAAGCACTTGCTGTATCGCTTGATATCTCGAAGGCCTTTGACAGGGTCTGGCACGCTGGTCTACTCAGCAAGCTTCCTGCTTATGGCATCCCTGCTGATTTTTGTAGCTGGATATCAGACTTCCTTAGTGGAGGATCGATCAGAGTAGTCGTTGACGGCTGCTCTTCCGACCTTATGGCTATTGATGCCGGAGTTCCTAAGGGGTCTATTCTCTCTGCAACTATTTTCCTGCTACACATCAATGACCTACTTCAGTGGTATTGTTGGATACGCAGATGACAGTACAGTTTCAGAGAGATACTTGTCCAGCGCAAAAACCAGCGGGGCCGAAGTTCGTTCCTTGAGAGAGGCCATGGTAGAGCGGACAGATCTGACCTTAAGCCTTGTCTCCCAGTGGAGTGATGATAATCTGGTCTCTATTAATGCCACCAAAACACAGGCGTGTCTTTTTACCGCTAAAAGGAGTCGTTTCGGTCAAACTCCTACTTTTCGGGATATATCTGTTCCTGTAACTGATCGGCTCGAGCTCCTAGGCATGGAGTTGACATCATGTCTCAACTTCGGTGCCACCATCGAGTACAAAGCCCAAAACTGCGGCCAAGAAGCTGGGCATCCTGAATAGGGTGAAGTGATACTTTACGCCTGGACAGCTTTTAATTCTCTACAAAGCGCAAGTCTGATCCTGCATGGAGTATTGCAGCCACCTTTGGGATGGCTCGGCCAAATACCAACTTGCCGCGCTTGACTCTGTGGAACGCAGAGCTAAGAGGCTCATTGGCGACGTAAGACTGGTGACTGGTGGTAAGCTTCATAGCTTGGCTCATCGCCGCAAGGTTGCCTGCTTGACGGTCTTCTACAAATTATACTTCGGGGAGTGTGCTCAAGAACTCCACGACCTCATTCCACCGGCCCCCTTCTATTAGCGGACATCTAGACGCACTGCAGGTTACCATCCCTACCTAGTTGCTATTCCACCAATTCGCACTTAGCGTTTCCAAATGTCTTTTGTGATGCGCACAGCAAAGGAGTGGAACTCTGCCTGCGTCTGTATTTCCGAATGCATACAACCCCGATCTCTTCAAAGTGAGAGTGAACAGGCTTCTTCTGGGTAAGCTCGCTCCATCGTCGACTTTGTCTCTGTCATCTCTGACCTAGACTAGAGTCAAGAGCAAAACTATCTCAAATAATAAAAAATAAAAAAAAAATTGTGTACTTTGTTCATACGGCCGCGTGTTTTCCGCGCCGCGCGTTTAAATCGCGCGGTGATCGATTTTCAACGCTCGGCGTAGAGCGTTGAATGAATAGGCACGACTTATGAATTTCTGTAAGTCTAAGTTGTGTTCCCACAGACGCGAAAAACGTGTGCGTTGGTCACAGTCAGTACGGCGCGCTGGCTCGTAGAGATCAGAGAGTGTGGACGTGCCGCATGCTCGGAACGTGGCGCACAGCGATGCCGAGCCGAAGAACGCGTAGGTAAATAAAACATTGTAATAATCACGACTGATTATTCCAATGTTTTATTTACAGACACGTAATGATAGTACTTAATTTATTTGAAGTTTAGAACACTTCCGATGTTTTAAATTTCAATAATAGGTACCTACCTTCCTATAAAATGGAATCCTAAAATAGTTCTAGGCATAGGTAGGTATATGGGTGGAGTTTATAATAAAAAAAGCAAGTCTGCCACTAAACACGTTGTTATTTTTCGGACATGGTTTCCGAAAATGTTTAGGTAAGTTTTTTGAGTATTTGTCATTCTTCCTAACGTTGTCTCCCACATACCCGAATGTCAAGATGGAGAGTAAGTTAGCTCCAGGACCTCTCTTCTCTGTTTTGGTCCAGTATCCATTTTAATAGGAAATTATAAAATGATCACGTTCCAATAGAATTAACGCAATCTAGATAGCTACGGCAAATCAGTTGTGCTTTCAGTAGTAAGAAGGCAATAGTACTGCCCAAGGTAATGCCCTAATGTAAAATGTAATGAAAAAAAATAAGTAGTCATGGAGACTGCCGACAGAAGTGAAAATTTAAGACCAACAAACAGTTGCATGCGAAAATGACATTTATTTCAAAGATATTAGTGTGTTAAATAGAGTAATTTGGCTACAGCGCCCTCTAGCGTTGAGTCGTTGAACTCGTTGGAGCATGTCGCATGTCGCGAACCGACATGATTTTAAACTACCAAAATGTGCCTCAACGCGCCTAAAGAAATTTTCACTTCAAAAAATGTCTTTATTAGCTACTAGCTTCAGATTCTGCTCGCGGCTTTATCCGCATGATATTTCTTGTTTTAACATGAAATATCCTATGACACTGGGCATTACTGTAGCTTCCCGTTTGTGAATTTTCGGAATCGTATCAGTAGTTCCGAAGACCCCCTACATACAAACTCACAAATTCAACCTCTAAAATATTACTAGCACTTCCCGCGCGACTTCGTCCGCGTGGATTTCGTACTTTAGTACCCAGTCAGGGGTCGATTTTCAAAAACCCTGATACACGTTATTCTTTATTTTCGGTCTTAAAAACCCAGTTATACCCAGTTTTGGACCGCGCCACAGTATTTCGTCTAGTACAAGCTAGCGGGACAAAATGATTTTTTTACTTATATATATATATATATATATATTTTGTGGATGGGAAATCATCAAATGACTTCTCCCGCTCTGGGCGGAGCGGGAGGGCGTGTCAGACTTTTACTGACTAAAACCCACCCGTGTTCCTTCTGTTGCCTGTGCCGGGGCCACGGTAACTCTTTCGAACATCCCGCAACCCTAGCTGGCATCGGCCCTAGCGGACCCCGTCAATAGTGCTGACATCTCTTTGAGGCGCGCGTGGAACACGACGCGCCGTCGACTCGGGCTTGGTCCTTACCGGACGGCGAGCTACCCATTGCTCGCCGTCCGCAAGCCCGCGCCTACGGTGGCCGGGAATCGGCTGCCAATTCCCGACGCCCAGGGCGTCTCCTGCGGCGACTAGGGGCGTGAGGGTGCAAAGCTTGCCTCTCCCTCACGCGTCCCGCCTCCTCCTTCACGAGCATTACTGCTTCGCAGAAGGAGGTAATGGCTTCCCATGCACTCTCGCTCCGTACCATGGCCTGGACCAGGGCCGGACGCGAGAGATCGCCGCCGCCGATCGCTTCCGCGAGGACACGGCGGTGCTCCGCCCAAGCCGGGCAGACCTCCACCGTATGCTCCACCGTGTCCTCCGGGCGATCCACACAGTGGTGACACCCGGGCGTTTCCTCCCGCCTTATCCGGAACAGGTACCTCCCGAAGCACCCGTGTCCGGTGAGGACCTGCGTCAGGCGGAAGGTGAGGACGCCGTGGCGCCTCTCCAGCCACTCCTCAAAGAGGGGACTTATCGCCGCAATTGTGGCGTGCCCAGCGCTGGGTTGCGACAATCGCACTCTCCATGCCGCCATGAGATCCTGCCGGAGCTCTGTCCGCCGTGCCACGATTTCTCGCGGCAACAGAGTTACGCCCCGGCGTCCTGCCTCCTCGCGCCACTCCCACATGTGCGCGAGGACTTTTGCCTCCAGATCCCATGGCGGTAATCCGGCAAGGAGGTTCGCCGCCTCCCCGGAGACCGTGCGGTATCCCCGGGCTAACCGGATGGCCATGACCCTCTGGGACGCGTTCAATCGACGTACCGGTCGTCGCCTCACGGAACGCGCCCACACCGGAGCTCCGTAAAGGGCCATGGACCGCACGACCCCCGCGTAGAGCCTCCGGCAGGAGGCGTTTGGACCCCCCAGATTGGGCAGGAGCCGCCCCAAGGCAGCCCCGGCCCGCTCCAGTCTGGGAGCCAAACGTCGGAAATGCTCCACGAAATTCCACCGGCTGTCGAGGACGAGTCCCAGGTACTTCATCGTCGACTCGACACCGATGAGAACCCCTCCTACCGTTATTTGGGAACTTATTTATATTTACTTTGGGAATTTACTTATATTTGAATTGTTTATGTATATTTAAGGTGTCTTACGCTATTTTAGAAAGAAATAGAGGGGATTTCTGTGATCTGTATGCGTATACGTCAAAAGGTGTGCATGCAAAATTAAAGTAGTCTCCTGATTTTACATTTTTGTTTACTGCGGGCCAACACCCCTTCTAAAAGCAGTATTATTTTAATGTTACTTCAGTGTGAGAAAGAGTTGAAGCTATACAGGACGTCTAGCTCCATCTCTTTTCCACACTCAAGTAAGATTACTATAATACTGCTTTAAAAGGTGGTGGTCTAGCTTCTATTATCCCTGATGGCTCTAATTAGCTGTGTCTACCCTTATTATACCTGTAAGGCAATATAAATATATATACATATTTACAAAAAATGTCTCAGGCTATTTATAAATTAAAATCATAATTATGTGTGAAATACGTATTTATTTTTTCACTTTATCAAATAATATAATAGTCCAAGAACAACAACAATTATCTGTACATATAAAACAACTCTTAAAAAAAATCATACAAAATAAAAATAAAAAGTATGTAACTACAATAATGTTATATCAAAATTAAAACTAAAACAATATGAGAAATGGCTTCATAATAAAATAGAAAATTATATTTACAATAAAACATAATTCTATCAAGCAGAATCTAATAGTCATCATCAGAGGATTCCTCATCACCACTCTCCAATTCGGTGGAATCTTCTGATAATGAATAATCTCCCTCACTAAATTCGCGAACTGATGTTGATCGGGTTGGAAAGGAAGGTGGGACAATCAACTGCAGAACTTCTGGTGGTAACGCAGTTAATTTCTTTCGCGGTAATTAATTCTCTGAATGGATTTGTTACAGGATCGGACGTAATCAAAAGCATTCTCAAAAGATCCGTATTCGTGGCACAGCGTGATCGTTTCCTGAATTTATATCATAACCGGATGACAAAGTTCTAAAAATTACATGAAATCTGCGTATGACTTACGTCTAATCCTGTAATTTCACTACTTAATTCTGCATTAGAAAAAAATCTGCGTGCTGTGTTTCCATCATTCGTATTGCCATACCCAGGTTTTGTTTTATCCACAATAAGACCCATGCACTATTTAAACGCTTTTTGGATCTCTTGTGAGCGTTGCTTCACAATAGCTTTATCGTTATCTTCCCTAACGTGGCCAAATTTTTATTTGTCAACAATAGCTGATGTGAAGTAAACATTCAAAAGTGCGGATCCATGCATGTAAGGTAGATAAACCAAATCCAAAGCGTTCTTGGTTGCTGGAATAGTCCCTCGACTCCTCGTTCATAGTAGACGGAGTGGCACCATAAATATAACACTTCTATGTTGAACGTGTGTCTGTTAAGGCATTACACACTTTGCCATCACTCATTGTCAACAACAAATCGCGTTTAACAGAGATTTGAGTTCCATCAACGTTACATAAAGTTGGAAGAAGCTGGCTTATTTCATCCAAAATTTTAGCAGTTTCTTCTTTCGTAAACTCATTTGTCTCCTTGGCAAAAATGAATTTAATAGGACGGCAATATAAGGTAGAAGAAAACCGTAGATTTTTCCAAATAACGGTTTCGTCGTCAAGCAGTCTCAAGGGGACAAATTAGTGAGACGAACAGAACTTCGTCTGTAGCGTTGATGTTCTCAAACCTCTGCTTATACGTACTATACCCCGAACTCCCATCACAACCCTATTTGCTTATTAACGTATAGGTAATATTAACGAGGTAACACATTTCTTTCAACACTAAACGTTCAGCCGTTTTATCTAAAATCGCCTGAAGTTTAATCTCAGCTCGAGATTCAGTCACTGAAATATGTTCGTCAGAAGGACAACAAGAAGCTTGGACTTACTTAGGCTATAGAATGTGACGTGTATTGAATGTACATACAAACTAATGGCTCCAACGCCTTCCGGTAGCCGGATCAGACTATCGGATCTGACAATCTGATGAAAAAATCTGACGTGTATTCCCAGTCTTAGAATTCCTTACCTGGGAAGGGTTGTTTACAAGTTGTTATCACGAATTCCTGGAAATGCCGACATGTATTTTGTCCCGCTAACATGTAGGGCAAAACTTGGGTAATCGGTGATAGTTTTGTTTTTTACTTGTAAAATTCGATTCATTGATCAGACTATTTTTTAAATTTACTGTGATATAGTAGACAAAATAAGTTTTGCTAACTTATATCTAAAATTGTGGCAAATACTATAATGATTGAAAAATGTACATTTATCAAGTCAGTAGTAACTTGGTAATAAAACACAATTATCTATCACCGAATAGCTGCATATCACGAATTAGCCAAGTTTTGCCCTACTAGACGAAATACTGTGCTCGCATTAAAATTCTTCCATACCTACAAACTTTGACATCCCCCATTCCCGTTTAGGGGGATAGTTTAAAAAAGAATAAAAAATGATATACTTGATAATTTACTTAGATAAATATTAGTGCTGAGTTTCAAGTTTATTAATTCAAGAAATAAGATTTTTCATAAAAACAAAATCCGCCTCTTCACCCCCTTTAAAGGTCGAATTTCTAAAATCCTTCAGACCCTCTACACTAAGTGCAATTTATTGGTCTCGTCGAATCGAATCATAGGAGTCTAAACTCGAGGGGTTTACTAGTAGCCACTGAAGAGTTCACCTCCTGGCTCGATCATCAGATCAGCTCCAAGATACCAAATTATAATATTGTCATCCGAACTACATATACATACAGTTTCAATTTGATACGACATTTAAAAGTAGGTTAAAATTGACTTCCAAGATTTTTTTACATAGTAAGTTAGTTAGTTCAAGTGAAGCTAATAAAGCGTGTTAATTATTAAGAAGATTTTATAGTACAACCAATACAACCTCTGTCATTTGAGCTTGGAGCTAATAGAACGAAATGTTAATTAAAACATTGATTTGACCTACCTACTACGTGACTATAAGCTTAATTTTTCATTGCAATTAATTTAGAGCATTGATATAAATAACGAAATTATAATTACGTGAGGTTTTACCTACGCAATATGTCGCAAACATATTCAGAAGAATAAATAAATTATGTCGCAAACAAAGCTATAAAAGTTTAGTTCTAATGGCACACAATTAATTATGAACAATGCTTTACATTCGAATTACTTGTCTCCTTGTAAGCATTTGTCTGTGTGGGGTAAGTTTTCTATTCATTTTAAAGTTTTTGAAAATGTATAATGCATAATTTAATCAGCATATAATGTTCCCACTACTGGGACATAGGCCGCCTCTCTTCGAGAGGGAGTGAGCCGTAATCTATCACGCGCGGGCCCAGTGTGGGTTGGTAGATGTCATAATACGCATTTTTTTTCAATTGGTTCCTAATAGTAAAAGTTGTTATGTTATTATTTTTTATTTATGTAATGTGTGATTAGTCTCAAACAAAATAATTTCCAAGCATCTGTGTCATCAGAGAAATATTCTACGTAATATTTAAGTTTAAGAAACTTTAAAAATCAAGAAAGTATTTAGTTTACGGCATAATAAAAAAAAAAAAAAAAATAGCCTCAGTTGTTCAAACCTTTTTAAAAACAAGCTGGGTTATTGCCCTATCTTGTGAGGTACTATTTACGCAGATGTCTCATCAACTCTTGGAATTATGATGTATGGACGCCAGCACATCAAGCTACCTGAAACTGTCAAATTTTCCCGATCAACCTTGAACTTAATGCTTTAGCAATAAAGTCGAAAATCTATTAAAGAAATTTGACAGATTGTAGTAGCTTGATGTGCTGGTGCTGGCGTCTGTACAAAGCAAATTGAGGACGAATATTTAATTTTTAAACAGACCAAAATAATGCAACATTTTTGCTAATGCATTATTGTTTTTTGTTAGAACTGATTACTGATTCATTTGCTTGTGAAATGCCTTCTCTACGCAGATGATCAAGTTCTACTTGCATCGTCAGCAGAACAGTTGCAAGACATGGTGACTGTCATGGATGAAGCATACAAGATGAAAGGGATGAATATAAATGTGAATAAGACGAAGGTGTTTGAAAGAGAAGAGGACGTATCGATGTGCGATGTGAAAATAAATGATAAAAGTGTGGAGCAAGTAAGTGAGTTTGTATATTTGGGGAGTCTGTTTACAAGGGATGGAAAGATAGATGAAGATGTGGAAAGGAGAGTAAATGCGGGAAATAAAGTGAATGGTGCTATACATGCAGTTGTGACCAACCAGTCAATGTCGAAAAAGGCCCGACTGGCTGTTCACAATGGTGTGCTGGTGCCTACGCTTATCTATGGAAGTGAATGTAGGGTATGGCAAAAGAAGCATGAAAGTAGAATAAATGCTGTGGAAATGCGTTCCTTGCGAAGCATGTGTGGTGTGACTATAAATGATAGACTGAGTAATGATGTGATAAGGCAACGGTGCGGTTTAACAGAAGATGTAGTGACAAAAATTGAAAAGAGTATGCTTAGATGGTTTGGTCATATTGAGAGGATGAATGAAAGTCAACTAACAAAAGGTATTTACAAGGCAGATGTGAGTGGAAACGCCGGAAGGGGACGCCCTAGGAAGACATATAGTGATCTTATTGGTGATGTTCTTCAGAAAGATCAGGTGCGTAGTACTCGCAACCGGCGTGTATGTATGACCAGATGTATGAATGCAAACGAGGCAAAAGGAGTATGTAAGGATCGTAGCAGGTGGCGTTCTGTAGTTTCTGCCTACCCCCATGGGAAGAAGGCGTGAGTTTATGTATGTCTTAGAATTATAATAATCAAATTCCGGAAACTCGCATAACAAAAGACGCCGCGCGACGATAAAAAATTTGCCCTTTCTTCGACTCTCAGGTATTTTAGCGTCTAGTGAATGTTTTATTCAATAGAAAAATCAGCTTATTTGCTGAAGTCGTTATTTATTCACACTAGTCAGAATCAGTACCAGTCGGGTGGGTTCGTCACGTCTTTGAACCCTCAGTTAGTCAAGTTACGACTGCCCTTGTGACAAGACGTTTTAATTACAAATTCGTGTTTACACAATTCACCGCGTGAGGTTGTGCGCTCCTTCACGTGTTGATTTTAGTTTTTTAAGGTGTTGAGCCTAGCCCTAGCTCCTTCACTGATTTTGGACTTTTATTTGTGTGATCATTCGACTATGGGTTCTTTTTTCTAATGAAGAATATGCGGATGTCGACTTCATGTATGGCAGAGCTGACGGTAATGGATCTTTGGCACGACGGATAAACCAAGAGCGATGTCCGAATCGCAGATTACCTAATGTCAGAGTGTTTTACAACACATTTCGTCGGCTTTCTGAAGTTTGAATCCATCACGCGGAACCTGGAGTCAACTCGGGAAGACATGACCTAAGTGTCGAGGAAGATATTATTGCAGCTTTTGATGCAGATCCTACTACGAGCGTCAGAGTAGTAGCTCGAAACCTCAACATTTCGGTATGGAAGGTGTGGAATACGATGCACGAAAAAAACAAAAATCCTTTCCACGGCACGGGTGGACAAGGTTTGAAAAATGAAGATCTCCACGAAGGATTCAGTTCTGTCGCTTTTTGCTAAATAGGTAGTGACATTGAAGATGCATGGTTTTTAAAATCCATCTTGTGGACCGATGAGTCAAAATTTTCTAAAGAAGGAATTACAAATTTTCATAACCTCCGTCGATGGACCGACAAGGAGAACAATCAAAACTGGAAGAAGCAAGTGTCGTTCCAAAGGAAATTTTCAGTTAACGTGTGGGCAGGAGTACTCGGCCGAACGTTGATTGGCCCTCACTTCCTACCAGATAATTTAAATGGAGACAATTACTAGGAATTGCCCCAAAACAATCTCCCAGAGCTTCTGGACGAGGCCGAAATACCAATATTGGCAATGAGAGGACCATTGATTTTTCAGTAAGATGGTTGTCCAGCGCATTGGACCCTAAACGTGAGAGAACATTTAAATAATTGTTTCCCAGAGAGCTGGATCGGCAGAGACGGGCCCATCCCTTGGCCACCTCAATCACCCGATTTAACTCCTGTGTATTTTTTCGTTTGGAGACAGGCCAAAGAGCTCGTCTATTATCACGTTGAAATTTCAACTAGAGAAGAATTAATAGGAAGAATCCAAATGACTTTTCAAGTCATGAAGCAGGAGATGAAATTAAAAATCACGACTACAGAAGTGAGAAGACGGGCCCGCGCTTGTATAAGAAACCGCGGTCATCAGTTTGAACATGAACAATAAATTATTTTAACAAAAATGTTGTTAATAAAACAACATTTTTATTTTTGAACAGGAGCTAGACCACCACCTCTTAAAGCAGTATTATTGTAATATTACTTCAGTGTCTAGACGTCCCGTATAGCTCCATCTCTTTTTCACACTGAAGTAACATTAAAATAATACTACTTTAAGAGGTGGTGGTTGGCCCCCAGATCAATAGTTTAAAAATAACATTTTTCATCCTCAATTTGCTTTGTACAGACGCCAGCAGGTCAAGCTACCCGAAACTGTCAAATTTTCCCAATCAACCTTGAACCTAATGCTTTAGCGATAAAGTTGAAAATCTATTAAAGAAATTTGACAGATTGTAGTAGCTTGATGTGCTGCCGTCCATACATCCTAATTCCAAAAGTTGATGAATGATGCGACATCTACGTAAATAATACTCCAAAAAAGGGCATTAACCAAGAATGTTTTTAAAAAGGTATGAATAACTGAGGCTATTTTTTTTTGTGCCATAAACATAACAATATCTTAACTTTATAAAAGTTTCTTAAACTTGTATAATTAAAAAAAAACTAATCGAATTCAAAAAGAAATTAACTCAAAATTATGAAATAACTTTAATTTCAGAAGTCGGTGTCTTGATAATCTGTATTCTGTGTTTTTTGCCACCGACTTCCAAAATTGAAGTTATTTCATAATTTTGAGTTAATTTATTTTTGAAGTCGATTGAATTTTTTTAAATTACTTTTTTACACATAACATCACGCCTGTTTCACCGAAGGGTTAGGCAGAGGTGTACATATAGTATACACCCAGATTTCGCCAGTTATGTTTAAGTCCCATGTAATAGGGGGCGACCTATTGCCATCAACCGGACACAAATCCAGACTCCGGGCTGCTACTGAGAAATTCCAGATATAGAGAAATGAGCAGAGAATGCTCAGCAGCAATTACTTTTTTTATTTCGTAATTTTTAGTTTTAAGTAAAAACTGGAATATTTGTTTGTAATAAGTAGTAAATAGTTTTGTTGTAATAATTTCACTAGAATTTAACTAAGGTTTTGAGATGTTTCTTCCCTTTGACACCACCACACCCGTAGCTCGTATTAATAAGCAAGGCCGTCACACTTACACGTATTAGTCCTATATCTTGAAAACTCCTGAACCGCTTTTGATGAAACTTGCACTGTTCCCTAAGTTGAAGCAAAATGTAAGCCAGTAACAAAAGAATGGTTACAATCGAATCCGATTAATAGTTTTGGAGAAATGCGTAGACAAACATACATACACCTATAAAATTTTGTATATTTGATTGGAAGCCCTAATAGATTATTTATCATATCGCACCTTTAAAGACAAACCGTTACTAAACGAAATTTTTCAAGAATTGAGTTACTAATGCCATCTTTCTAAATTACGTAAACTATATGATGAATAAAATAAAATTACGTAAAATATCCATCATTATGACCTCAAAAGATGGCTCAAAGTACCATGATCTTAAATTCTATTGCGAAAAAGCCGTGCAATTTTTTTATTTAAGCTCCTGTGTAAAATTTTATATTTTCGTTTAGTAACGGTTTGTCTTTAAAGGTGCGATATGTCAATATCTTTCAGTTCCAATAACATTACATACATACGTGTCGAATTGATAACCTCCTTCTTTTTATGAAGTCGGTTAATAAATGGGTATTATTGTTAAAAACCTTAGTTTAAAAAAAAAGGAACAGACTTCATCTAAGACAAGTTTAGCTTAATATGTTCTAAATGGTAGAAGATTATCATCCCCTACAGGCTTCGCACCCATCACCAAACCATCCTGTATAATAATTCCAAAACGAAAGTCTTTATTTTATTGTTATCGCAGGCGCAGCAATGGGTGTACCCAACAAGAACGGTATACCCCTACCCAACACTATGCTGGTATGAGTCCTGCAACACGGCACTCGAAGAACTCAACGTGTTACTGCAGCTTGCAAAAGCACTCGACGACGACGACAAAGTATGCTGCAGTCCCCAAAACCAACCGAATAGCGGACTCAGCGATGAAATCATAATGAAGCTGGTCAATGCACTCGTATATACGGCGACGCGGAATTGTGGTCCAAAGCGTGACGTTGTTTACACAGGAGGTTCTGGAGGCCAGGGTGCAAGAGGAGGCCTCGGGGGTGGGATAGGTGGTAGCCTAGGCGGTGGGTTAGGTGATGGACGAGGCGGTGGCTTAGGCAGTGGGTTAGGTGGTGGATTAGGCGGTGGCATAGGCGGTGGATTAGGCGGTGGGTTAGGTGGTGAACTAGGTGGTGCATTAGGCGGCGGATTGGGTAGTGGACTAGCCGGTGGATTAGGGGGTGAACTAGGCGGTGGACTAATCACTGGATTAGGGGGTGAAATAGGCGGTGGATTAGGGGGTGAACTAGTCAGTGGATTAGGTGGTGAACTAGGCGGTGGACTAGTCATTGTATTAGGGGATGATCTAGGCGGTGGATTAGGTGGTGAACTAGGCGGTGGACTAGTCAGTGGATTAGGGGGTGAACTAGGCGTTGGACTAGTCAGTGTATTAGAGGGTGAAATAGGCGGTGGATTAGGTGGTGAACTAGTCAGTGGATTAGGTGGTGAATTAGGCGGTGGACTAGTCAAAGGATTAGAGGATGAACCTGGCAGTGGATTGGGGGGTGAACTAGGCGGTGGACTAGTCATTGTATTAGGGGATGATCTAGGCGGTGGATTAGGTGGTGAACTAGGCAGTGGATTAGTCAGTGGATTAGGGGGTGAACTAGGCGTTGGACTAGTCAGTGGGTTAGGGGGTGAAATAGGCGGTGGACTAGTCAAAGGATTAGAGGGTGAACCTGGCAGTGGATTGGGGGGTGAACTAGGCGGTGGACTAGTCATTGTATTAGGGGATGATCTAGGCGGTGGATTAGGTGGTGAACTAGGCGGTGGACTAGTCAGTGGATTAGAGGGTGAAATAGGCGGTGGATTAGGTGGTGAACTAGGCGGTGGACTAGTTAGTGGTTTAGGGGGTGAACTAGGCATTGGACTAGTAAGTGGATTAGGGAGTGGATTAGGTGGTGAACTTGGCGGTGGACTAATCAGTGGATTAGGGGGTGAACTAGGCGGTGGACCAGTCAGTGGATTAGGGGGTGAACTAGGCGGTGGACTAGTGAGTGGATTAGGGGGTGAACTAGGCGTTGGACTAGTCAGTGGATTAGGGGGTGAACTAGGCAGTGGACAAGTGAGTGGATTAGGGGGTGAACTAGGCGTTGGACTAGTAAGTGGATTAGGGAGTGGATTAGGTGGTGAACTTGGCGGTGGACTAATCAGTGGATTAGGGGGTGAACTAGGCGGTGGACCAGTCAGTGGATTAGGGGGTGAACTAGGCGGTGGACTAGTGAGTGGATTAGGGGGTGAACTAGGCGTTGGACTAGTCAGTGGATTAGGGGGTGAACTAGGCGGTGGACTAGTGAGTGGATTAGGGGGTGAACTAGGCGTTGGACTAGTCAGTGGATTAGGGGGTGAACTAGGCGGTGGACCAGTCAGTGGATTAGGGGGTGAACTAGGCGGTAAACGAGTCAGTGGCTTAAGTGGTGACCTAGGCGGTAAACGAGTCAATGGCATGGGGGAATTAGGCGGTGGCTTAAATAGGGTCGTCCCTTTTCTATAGAAAAGAAAACCACCATCCTCTATAAAGGATGAGCTAACTTTACACCCTGTTCCTCATACCTTTATACTGGTGACCTCAAACATGAACTTCAGCGCAGCCTTCGTGCACCGATTTCAGCGTGACGTCATCAGCATCACTTCCTCGAGCTTTCTAGCGGCGAGTCACACAGTCAGCCAGCACCCACGGCTTCAACGGGTATCCCTACCACAAGCATGCAGCGACCGCGCATACCTGGTCATCACCCTCAGCCTCATCAGCAACCTTGGCACATCACACTGCACTTTCGGCCGGTCCAGAAGCAGAGCCCTTCAACCCTCTTCTGGTTGACGCCAGCAATCAGCCTCAACCCGGCGCTGTACCACATCAAACTCACTGGAGCATAACGCAGCGCCACCCCGACTCACTGGGGAATCTGTGAAGACAGTTCCGACGCACCGTGAAATATGCGGCACCCGGTTCCGACTCATTGGAACCACAACTGGCTCTGGTAAGCATCGCAAGATACACGACTCAACCCACTATCGAACTCCGGTCTCCGGAGGGGAGCGATGAGGTGGCATCTACATCGTCACATGCGAACTACGCATCACACTGACGTCACGGAAAATCCTGCTTCGCGCAAGCAGAGTCTACCGCGCGACTGGTATATATAGAATATCCCGACATCAACCGTCGGGCAGTAGCCCATCAGACACAACACCCATCTGGTCGGAGGATCCTTCTTTTTCCATGGAGGGTGAGTGAACTTTACACCCTGTTCTTCATACTTCTACTAGTCAGTGGATTAGGGGGGTGAACTATGCGTTGGACTAGTCAGTGGATTAGAGGGTGAACTAGGTAGTGGGTTAGTCAGTGGATTACAGGGTGAACTAGGTGGTGGACTAGTCAGTCAGTGGCTTAGGGGGTGAATTAGGCGGTGGCTTAGGTGGCGATTAAGGTTTTCGGGTATTTTTTATCATGTTTGAAATAAGTTTGTAAAATATTTGGTGTCATAAAAACTTAAGAATGATGTTTTTTTTAAACAACTGAACAAAAAGTTTATTTCATGGTGAATAACCATGAAATAAAGTTTCCAAAAAATCTACACACAGTTATAAAAAAAAACGAGCGAGCCTTACAGTAGTTGCATAAAATATGTATGTATGTAATCGTAACGATAACGAAGAATAAATTATTTTAATGAAAATTTTATTGAATTTAATTAACACTAAGAGTACGTAATGCAATTCTTTATTGAAGACAGATATAAGGGTTGAATTTGAGTAAAATATTTGTTCTGAGCACCTACCTAAGTTTTACTAAACATTTTGTAGTTTGTGTCAATAAAACCTATTTTATAACTAAACTAGACTATATAAGCTTTTTTTATGCCCATAAATACACTTATGTCCTTAATTGGTATGTTCTGAGTAGCACAATAAACAATAAACCAAAACAAAAACCCGAATGGGGGAATGGCCCCATCAATTTGATGCCGCCTGCGTTAGGTAAATTACGGAAAGATGGAAAGTAATAATTATTTTACAATTTTTTTTTAATTGTTTATTAATTACTTAAGGAACAAAACAAAATATAAACAGAAACATCACAAAAACCTCAATAGGTTTGTCCGGGTGTTGAAACACTTAGCAATCTTAAGGGGATGCGCTAAGGTAGCCCGCGAAATTCAAATTTTCTTACGATTTTTGCGATTTGCAGCTCAGTGTCTGGGTGTATGTTGATCAAAGCATGATACGCGACCGTAACAAATATGTATTTACAGAATTATAATATTAGAATTAGTAATACAATACCTTAAGTTAGTATAATCCTGAAATGTTAAGATTTTATGAAATAATGATTCAATAGACTTACTTGGTCTTAGAGTATTGATGATTTTATTGATTATAATTCTGTAAACTCATATTTATTACGGTCGCGAATCATATTCCAATAAACATACAACCTAATACTGACCTGCAAATTGCAAAAAACGTAAGAAAATTTGAATTTCGCGGGTATACCCTAGCGCTTTCACCTTAATATTAACGAAATATCATTATTTATAGTTAAAACTTAGTTTATAAAACATCGTGAGGTAGTTCGTTAACAATAACCTAATAAAAAAGTACAAAAAGACGACGACGGCGCGGGTCAGACAGCCCGTCGATTCGAATTACTAATTGAAACAGGCTGATGCATTTTCAAAGAGAATCACAGAATTTTTTTATTTATTTTTATAATTATTATTTGTATAATTAGGTATAATTATTCTAACTATTTTCGTTGTATTTTATTGTCTAAGTGTGTTTAAATACTAATAATGACCTATTTTCCATATTACGAGCAATAATAGTGTTGTCGCTTCGAAGACATACATACATAATTACATATAAGTACTCGTAAAATAAGTTGCAGCAAAAAGTTAAAGCAGTAGTGGGGCGACACTTGCCACACAAATATTAAAAAGAGTGATCGACACTTGGTCGTCGGACGCAGTGCAAGTAACATCTCCAGAATTAGTACAAAATAGTGTGGTTATATTTTAAGCCTAAGTTATACAGGGTGTTTGGAAGGTGGGTGCAAAGCCTTAAAGGGGAGTTAATACAGACCATCTAGAACATTTTGAGCCATATTTGTCCTAACCAAAGTCTGATATTTATTTTTTTAGAGAACTTTTACGATTTTGGTACCAAAATCCCAAAATTTTCCAATTAAGGCCTAATAACGCAAAGATTGAGTGAAAATTTCAATTTTTTTTAATTTACTTTATTGGCCTAATGTGTGTTTAATGGTATGAAATCATTTCGAAGCACCGTATTTACTAAAAAAATAACTTTCAGACTATTTAAAATAAAAAGAAAAAAAAATTAAAGAAAAAAAATGGATTTTAATTGACATTTAAAAAATAAATAAAATAGCTACTGGTGTTCAAATAATTTTAAAAACATGCTGAGTTATTGCTCTTTTTTTAAGGTATCATTTACTTAGATAGCTTTACAATTTTTGAAGTTAGGGTGCCTGAACCAGTTAAAGTCGATTTTAAGGAGTAAAAAAAAAAGACAGTTTTTGATTTGATTTTTTAATTTTGATGTTCAAAATGGCTTCCGCCACAGCGTATACATTTACGACAGCGATTTCTAACTTCTGTCGTGGTGATTTTAAGCTGCATTTCTTCTTTCATTGTTCTGAAAGCTGCTTCTATTCTTTGAATTAGTTCTTCTCTTGTTGAAATCTCAGTTGTGTATACGAGCTCCTTTGCCCGTCCCCAGACAAAAAAATCTAACGGCGTCAGGTCGGGCGATCGCGCGGGCCAAGGAATGGGCCCATTTCTACCTATCCAGCTGCCTGGAAAACAGTTATCAAGATGTTCTCTGACAATCAATGTCCAATGAGATGGACATCCATCTTGTTGGAAAATTATTGGCCTGTCCGTATTTAAAATGGGTACTTCCGCATCATCCAGGAGTGTTGGGAGATCGTTTTGTAGAAAATTCAGATAATTTTCACCGTTTAAATTATCTGGTAAAATGTGGGGCCCAATCAACGTCCGTCCAATTACTCCAGCCCATACATTAACGGAGAATTTTGCTTGGAAAGACACCTGAAACAAAAATTAATTCTAATTAAAGTGTTCTTTGAAGATGTGTTGAACATCTGGACTTAAATTAATAAACATTAATTTGTATACCTGTTTTTTCCAATGCGGATTGTTGTCCTTGTCAGCCCATTCATGTAAATTATGGAAATTCGTGATTCCTTCTCTAGAAAATTTGGACTCATCAGTCCAGAGGATAGATTTTAGAAACCATCTGTCGTCAATGTCGCTATTGAGCATAAATCGGCAGAACTGCATCCTTCTCCCAGGATCGGTTTCTACCAAGCCTTGCACGCCTCTACCGTGAAACGGATATTTATGTTCCCGATGCATGGTACTCCACACTTTCCATATTGAAAGGTTTAAGTTTCTCGCCACAGTTCTGACGCTGGTTGTAGGATCCGCTTCAAAGGCTGCAAGTATTTGTTCTTCAACGTCGGGGTCATGTCTTCCTGGATTCACTCCGGGTACTGCATGATGGATGCCAGATTCCGAAAGTCTGCGATACGTGTTGTAAAAAACTCGAACATTAGGTAGCCTGAAATGAAATTGTTTATTAGTAACGTCAGTTACAAATCAACATGGCAATTGAAGTAATAATGTTAGTATTAGAAGTTACTTTACCTGCGGTTCGGGTAACGTTCTTGGTACAAACGTCGTGCCAAAGCTCCGTTACCATCAGCTCTGCCATACATAAAAACGATATCCGCTTGTTCCTGAGATGTAAATGCAGCCATGGCAATCGTACATACACTCAATTAAAATGTCAATTAGTTCAATAGTCCGAAATAACACGTGCAGGAGCGTAAAGCTACAACTGAACACGGTAAATCACAAACGCAATACAAGTAATTCCAAAATTAATAATCAACACGCGCAGGAGCATTAAGCTACGACTGAGTACGGTGAATCAAACGTCTACTCGCAACGCGCAAGGGCAGAGCAGTGAAGGAAGAGAGAGAAAAGATGACATCACCGAAGCGACGGGTCGGGTCCATCTCAGGTACTAACGAATTTATAAACTCAAAAAGCATCTTTACATCCTCGGCAATAAGACCTAAAGTTGTCTTTATCATAACAAAAGAATCAAGAGCCCTTTGTTATCGTACGCCGCCCGGTCCGCCGGCCACCACGGCAGCCTTTGTTTCGTTTTGTAAGGCCGACTTTTTTTAAGTGCGTCTAAAAAATAACCACTTTAGACTTTAGTTTAAAGTTATTTGAGGAAAAATCAGGTTGATTTTAATTTTATTGAAATTTGAAATTTCTTACCCTTAATTGGTCCAGGCACCCTAACTTCAAAAATTGTAAAGCTATCTAAGTAAATGATACCTTAAAAAAAAGAGCAATAACTCAGCATGTTTTTAAAATTATTTGAACACCAGTAGCTATTTTATTTATTTTTTAAATGTCAATTAAAATCCATTTTTTTTCTTTAATTTTTTTTTCTTTTTATTTTAAATAGTCTGAAAGTAATTTTTTTAGTAAATACGGTGCTTCGAAATGATTTCATACCATTAAACACACATTAGGCCAATAAAGTAAATTTAAAAAAATAGAAATTTTCCCTCAATCTTTGCGTTATTAGGCCTTAATTGGAAAATTTTGGGATTTTGGTACCAAAATCGTAAAAGTTCTCTAAAAAAATAAATATCAGACTTTGGTTAGGACAAATATGGCTCAAAATGTTCTAGATGGTCTGTATTAACTCCCCTTTAAGGCTCTGCACCCACCTTCCAAACACCCTGTATTATTGTTTATAAGTGTAGTTTGATTAAAATGCTTTACATCAGAAGTGGTACGGAAACTCGCCCAGATGCCAAGAAGCCGCAAGCGCACTCGTGGGAAAAGAAGTGCAACAAAAATTAGTTTTACGAGCAGCTCGTCATCGAGCTCTGGGTCGCCTTTGTCTAGCAGCAGCAGCTCTGATGGACACAGGCGAAAAGGAGACGCACCAGGCGTGCGTCTCCCACAGTAAGCTAAAATATTATTTTATCTTCAATGATTCCTGATTTTGACCCATTAGTGGACGATATTGAAATGTGGATAAATGTTGTAGAAGCCAATGCGCGTGCTTTTCCTTGGTCTGATCGTGTCCTACAATATCAAGCTTTGTAAAAATTGCGTAATACTGCTAAAACATGGTATTACTCACTTCAAAAAAATAAAACACGATGGACTACCTGGAAATAGAAGGATTGGCGAAATACACTTTTAGGCCCATTTCAAATAAAACGTAATATGTATTGTTTGCTAAAAGACTTGGTCCAAACGAAACCCTCGGATGGCCAGTCATTATACGAATTCTATTTTGTACAAAAAATCAAAATTGACAAGATGAGATTGTCATTTTCTGATCAAGATATTATTTCAGTAATCGTACATCGTATGTACATTGATTATAGGTCACTACATAAAGTTACGGTCAAAGAGAAATACCCAATGCCCGTTGTAGAAGATCTTGTAAACAAACTTAGAGGATGTAAATGCTACACATCTATTGATTTAAAAATTGGCTACTATCAGATTAATGTTAATGAAAATTCTATTGCTAAAACTGCATTTATTACACTTGATGGCCATTTTGAATTTAGAAGGTGCCATTCGGATTATGCAATGCACCACCTGTATTACAAAGATTAATGAACACCGTTTTGGGTAAACTACACTTTGATAAAGTTATTTGTTACATGGATTCTGGATACATGCCATGGAGTCTGGATGAAAATATTAGGTAGTTAGACGAAGTATTAAAAATATTGCAAAATAACGGTTTGACAATAAATTTAGTGAAATGTCACTTTTTCCAGAGCTCTGTTACCTTCCTTGGGTACCTACGATATTTCTGAAGATGGTATACGTCCGGTTAAAAAGAAATTAAAGCCAGTAGAAAATTGTCCTGAACCTAAAAATGTGCATCAAGTAAGACAAATTTTAGGTCTAATTAATTATTAGCAAAACCATTGACAAAGCTCTTGAAAAAAGATGTCACATGGGAGTGGGGATCCGATCAAGTTTCAGCGGTCAATAAATTAAAAGATGAGTTGTTACATAGTGCTTTATTAAAAATATATGACCCCAAATTACCTACTATTTTATTCACTGATGTCAGTCGCGATGGTATGGGCTGCATACTGACTCAAGTTACTGATACAGGTGAAAAACCAATCTATTTTTATAGTCGACAGACAAATGAGGAGAAAAAGTACCATTTGTTGGCGCATCACATATGCGCGTGATTGACCGCGGGGAAGGCGCAGGGTGTCGGAGTACCGAACCCGGTACGCGACGGCCGCTGCGCGCCCTCCACACCATTCAGCGCACAGACGCGCTTCACTACGGGCATTTCTTTGTACCATTTCACACGTTCATGTTAATTGTGGTATTACACCTATTTTAATACTTCTTTCATTGTAAACTCCGACTGAGCCCATTCAGTGGTCCTTCGAGCCGGATTTTCGAACTTTCTTCAGACCCTAACGATTTTTCGGCACTTACTCCTTTTCACTTCCTAATTGGACGGCCATTCTTAATAGTACCACATCCTCAGATGACTGAAGCCAACATCACGCGGCTGGATCGCTGGAAGAGAATCCAGCTCATCAGGCAGCATTTCTGGCAACGGTTTCATAACGAATACACTTCTCTGCTGCAGGCCAAATCCAAGTGGTTTCATTCCAGAGGTGAAGTGAAGCCGGGGTCCTTAGTCCTGATAAAGGACAAAACAACGCCACCTCTGCTCTGGTCCCTGGGCCGGGTCACGAAGACTTATCCCGGCGTAGACGGGGTCACGAGAGTGGCTGAACTGAAGACTAAACGGGGCAACACCGCACCATTCGTCGTGCCTTTAACTGCATCTGCCCCCTTCCAGTCGAAAATTGAAGACTTGCCTTCAACCCGGGGAATATGTTGGCTCATCACATATGCGCGTGATTGACCGCGGGGAAGGCGCGGGGTGTTGGAGTACCGAACCCGGTAGGCGACGGCCGCTGCGCGCTCTCCACACCACTCAGCTCACAGACGCGCTTCACTACGGGCACTTCTTTGTACCATTTCACACGTTCATGTTAATTGTGGTATTATACCTATTTTAATACAGCACTTCTTTCATTGTAAACTCCAACTGAGCCCATTCACCATTCCTTTGAGTTATACTTTTTAGCAATAATTGTTGCACTTCAAAAATTCCGTCACTATTTATTAGGATCCACTTTTAAAATGTATACAGATTGCAATGCTGTTAAATATAGGGCAAAACTTGGGTAATCGGTGATAGTTTTGTTTTTTACTTGTAAAATTCGATTCATTGATCAGACTATTTTTTAAATTTACTGTGATATACAGTGGATTTCGGGTATAACGACAATGAAGGGACCACTCTATTTTCGTCGTTATATCCGGAAGTCGTTACAGGCAAAGGTAAAGAGATACAGACACGTACACATGTGTAGTTTATATTCATTTATTATTGAAAATATTTGCACACATAGTTATTCACCGGTACATTTAAAAAAATGTGTAATATTAGTTTGCTTCAATTTATTTTTTTGTGCTAGTGTACGCTGTAGGGTGTATTCTATTTTCATTACTTCTTCAATATCTATAATATCCTTTCCATCACCAAATAAACAGTATCTTTTAAGCTTTGTTACAACACCTAACACATCCTTAGTTGTAGGAATCTCACCTTCCTTGCAATCTTCTTCTTCCTCCTCATTTTCCTCATCTTGCGTCGTATGTGATGGAACAACAGTTTCAACAATTTCACTATCGGACAAATCGCTAGTAGTGATAAGTTGACTGTCAATATCAACATATGTTGCCCAGTCCGCAACATTTGTTCCGCTTGATGATACTGTAGTCAGTTGTGCCAATGGTATGTCCAATTCATCATCGGAGTCGTCGTCAATTGTTGTGATAGCCGAAGATTTACGGAACCCAGCGTGTAGAAAACACTTTTTGATCGTATCTGGAGTCACCCGAGCCCATGCCGTAGTTACCATTTCAATGGCATCTAAAATATTAACGGAAAACGGGCCTGCCGAGTTTTCAATGTCGTTCATCATTTTCTGTACTAAAATCTTCCTATAATGACTTTTGAGGGTTTTAATTATCCCTTGATCAATCGGTTGAATCACTGATGTAGTGTTTGGTGGTAAAAATGCCAGTTTTATGTTGGTCAAATTCTCTATTTTAGGATGAGCTGGGCAATTGTCAATAAATAAAATGATCTTCTTTTTGTTATTTCTTAACTGGGAGTCCCATTTGCGTAGAACTTTTTCGAAAATCTCTGAAGTCATCCAGGCCTTTTTGTTTGCTTCGTAATCAACTGGCAAAGATTTAACATTTTTGAAACATCTGGGTTTTTTTGCCTTGCCTATGACCAATAATTTTCTTTTTTCCCCTGCCATACTTGATGCAACAAGCACGGTGATTCTATCGTTTGATAATTTTCCACCAACGCACTTTTCCCCTTTAAATTTCAAGGTTTTGTCAGGAGTTAACTTAAAAAACAAACCTGTCTCGTCAGCGTTCCATATTTGGCTATCAGTATAACCTTCAGTCAATTTTGGGAAAACTGTTTTTAGCCAGTTGTCACAGTCACACACACGATACACGTTGCGATACACTAGCGGCTTCTCCACAAACTTTGCCTACTACAATATCGTGTCGTTGACGAAATCGGTATATCCAGCTTTCCGAACACTCAAAATCCATTTTTCCAAACAGTCTGCCAAATTGATTAGCCTTTTCTTGCCGCAGACGACCGCTCAAAGGTACGTTTTGGCTTCTTTGGGCTTTGAACCACATTAGAAGGGAATTTTCGATATCTTGATGCGTCGGTTTGCGGTTTTTCTTAATTTTTAAGGATTTGGATTCAAAGCATTCTAATATTTTATCACGGTTTTTCCACATCGTAGATACTGTTGAATGGGAAACTTTGTACTCTTTGCACAAATCAGCATTGTTTTCACCGTTTTTCAATTTTGAAATGATTCCCGCCTTTTCTTTAACAGTGAATGTGCGTCTAGCAGCCATACTTATTCAAAAGTTTACTAAACCCAGTTGCTACTCAGAATATCACTTTGTAACTGAACCATAAAAGCTCCGAAACGTACACGCTTCCCCTACCTACTTAGTTGATATCTATAAACAAAAGGTAAAGGTCTCCACACTTGCTGACCATCTGTGTGCAATGGATGTAAACAAAAGATAAGAAATGTTTGTGAAAGAAAAAAATCTTTGTGTCTTTGGCGGCCGACTCCGGTCGCAATATCTGCATGGGATTTCTAGGAATTTGTTACAAATGATTCATTAAAAACAGTCGCTACACCCGAACTCGGCGTTACATCCAAAGTCGCTATAGCCACATGAATTTTGTACTAAAGTATGCTTTAAATTCAAGGGACTTAGATTTAACGTCGCTATAGGTAAATGGTCGCTACAACCAAGGTCGTAATAAATGAAATCCACTGTAGTAGACAAAATAAGTTTTGCTAACTTATATCTAAAAATGTGGCAAATACTATAATGATTGAAAAATGTACATTTATCAAGTCAGTAGTAACTTGGTAATAAAACACAATTATCTATCACCGAATAGCTACATATCACGAATTAGCCAAGTTTTGCCCTACCTACAATAAATAAGCAGCAAAGTACTACACAAGAATTCACGTTTGAAATAATACACAAACCAGGGGCTGCATGTTGCTAATGCAACTTGTTGACGCTTTGAGCCAAAATCCAGTTGATACAAATTCCACCCCCATATGCAATGAAAGTGTGTTGGCTATTACTGAAGCAGATGTATTTGTGCAATAAGAGAAATATTAGAATCAGGGCAGGCCGAGGTTAATAAGAAAGTGTATAATGAGTATGAGTTGTTAGGTAATAAGGTATACCGTCGAACTGGCTACGATAGACGGTGGGTTGTCCCTAAACAATGTATTTGGCAAATTATTAGACCCAATCATGACGACCTTGGCCATTTTGCCGTGGATAAGACAGTTGAAGGAATAAAATCATGTTATTGGTTTCCCAAAATTATCCAAATATATATATATATATATATATTTCTCAGTAGCAGCCCGGAGTCTGGATTTGTGCCCGGTAGATGGCCATAGGCTCGCCCCCTATTACATGGGACTTAAACATAACTGGTGAAATGTGGGTGTACTATAAGTACACCTCTGCCTAACCCTTCGGGGAAATAAGGCGTGATGTTATGTCATGTAGTATCCAAATATATTAAAAATTTAATTAACTGTAGAAAAAAGTTCACTGCACCTCCTAGGTTCCCCAATTTTAGAAGACAGCTTTTCTCCTTTTATCAACGAAAAAATCAAAAACTTCAACGACATTTCGGACAGACTCTCCAAAATTAATTTACGTTCGGCATTCACCCTGATTAGATACTGTTGTTTTGGCCCAAATTTTATATACTTTCTACGTTCATCCCCTTTATGGAAGCAGCCAAACCTCTTCGATTGACCAAATTATTCGCAGCACACTAACATCCATTTTAAATGTGGTCCTGGACGACCGAGCGTGGCTGCAAGCCACACTACCCATCCGTTTTGGTGGCCTCGGCGTCCGCAAAATTACCAGTATTAGCTAACCGGCGTTCCTGCCCTCTGTCCACAGCACGGAAAAGTTGACCGAGAAAATTTTAGCCCCCTCTTTGGTTGACTCAGAAGTGCCGTGCTTGACTGACGCAGTGAACGCCTGGAAAGTAGCTTGCCCGGATACAGATCGGCCCTTGAACCCATCTTCCCAGAGGCAGTGGGATGAACCGCTCTGCAGGTTGGTACGGAATAATCTAATTAATATGACCACCAATACTGCTGAGCGTGCCCGCCTGCTGGCTGTGGGGGAGTGGGAGTCGGGCCTCTGGCTTCAGGCGCTACGCTTCTGACCTAGAGTCAAGAGCAAACCTATCTCAAATAAATTTAAAAAAAATTTAAAAATACTCCAATTTTATGGGACTTATATATTCGAGCCGTTTGGGGTTGAAACATGCCCACTTAGTTTTTCGAGACATCGCCAGGCGGTTGGTCGACTCCACACGTGACCAGAGGGCTGGCCTATTTTTTGGCCAAAGAATCAGCATTGCCATACAACGTGGCAATGCTGCCAGCCTTCTGGGCACTTTTCCTGTTGACAGCGATGCGGTTGATTTCCTTGATGCCCTCTGATTATTTCCCCCCTCCTTTTTTATATACTTGTACATATTATTATTATTATTTTAAGATTGTTAGGTTTTAAATTATGTAAATAGTAAATAGTTAGCTATGAGTTATAATAATATATAATTAACTGTATTTACTATAAAAATATCCATGGCAAAAAGAAAGGCAAACTGTTTCCTATACCTAAATATGCAAAGCCCTTTCACACGCTTCACAACATAGACCATCTGGGTCCATTTGTAAAAACCAAGCGTAAAAATACCACCTCTTGGTGACTGTTGACTTTTTAACAAACAAAATTTGTATTTATATCTCCTGTTCGTAACACTAAAAGTCAAGTCGTTATTAGCGAGTTAGATAAAATATTTTAAGTTTTTGGTAATCCTAAGCGTATTATATGTGATGCTGGGAGTTCTTTCACGTCTAAGTTATTCGTTAAGTACTGTCAAGACAAAAATATACGACAACATGTTATAGCTACTGCTGTTCCACGCTCAGACGGTCAGGTGGAACGCTTTAATCGCACCATCCGTAACGCATTGAGAAGTATGGGTGCTAATACCAGCTATGACAAATAGGACACTCATATTACCAGTATACAAAAAGGTATTAACAGTACCATTAATAAAACCACTTCAGCCATTCCCAGTGAAGCAGTGGCGCAGATACAATCATCATTAGAGGGAAGCCGAAGAAAAAATTGTTCAGTTCTCATAAGCTCAGACAAAAAAGTAGGTTTTTAATCTTATGATGTATTAAACTGGTATTCAATATAATTATGTAATGTGATGTGATACACAGTTACACACAGGTGTACCATATTATTTGGCAATAGTAGACATTAACAAGAGTGGTTGTTCCGAAGGGAAGCCCATAGGAATCGGATTGTATGAAGGCTTCGCCCCTGCACTGAAGTATTCTTTGGATACCGACTTCAAACTGATGCTGACATGTTGGCACAGGAAGACCCATCTGTTGACGTCACGTTATTAAGAAATAACGTCAACAGTCGCATTTGGTCAGTGCAGACAAACAAAAGCAGGCTTTCGATTCCAAAAGAAAAGTAGCTCACAGTTACAATGTCATCGATTTGGTAGTTATAAGAATTCCCAGTCAATCCAATGACGGGCAAAGTACTAAACTATTACCGCTTTTCAAAGGACCTTTCCAGGTGACTGAAGTATTAGGACTGTCATGACCGCTATAAAGTAAAGGATATGCGTGGCGCTGAAAGAACCAGCAAGTGCTGAGGGGACGACGTGTGCTGAAAATATGAAACCTTGGATCAAGTTGGCAGACCTAGACGTTGAAGGCTCGGAAATAGTCTAAGATGTTGTCAGGTATTTATTAAACCTAAATAATGATTCAATTTATTAAAATTTTATCTTTTATAGTATTTACTACTACTGGTCATAAGCTGTCGAGTGCATTTGCTTCAAACATATTTTGGTATTTGGATTATTTCAAGTTATAGTATTTATTCGTGTAAAATAAATCTATATGACAAATGAGTCCGGGGTTTGTAGTGATATGCAACTAGGGTTGGCCAAAGGCATCGCCTAGGGAAAACTACAAACTCTAAACATAACTGACCGCTGATGAAACAGTTATATGCAAATGCCAACATAATAATATGTCAAGTTAACAGATCTTTTGAATTGGGGTCTTTTTCTGCTGCCCGTTGATGGAATAGTAGAGTAGACGCTCAATTCAAAAGAGGAGTAATTAGTAATCGCTCTATGAAATATTGTGACTTATTATTTATAATATAAATATAAATAACATAATATATTATGTTGTTCTCAGCAATTTCACCAGACTGGGACGCTATCCGAGGATGGATGCGTGCGCAGGACGGCCGGATGTTGTCGCTTCGAAGACAGACATACATATTGTATTTACATATAAATTAAGTTATTTTGATTTTTGATTAGATTATTAGTTGATTTATTTGTTAAGAGGGTTGTCATATTTTGCACCTCTCTCGCTCACACGGGTCCAAATTTTTAATAATGTTAAATGAAAAGATGCATTTTTGAAAAATGTAATCAATGGGCGATTTACAAAATAATATTAATTTAATAGGTAATTATTAAAAACACATTTTTACTGTGGCATTTATTTACATCATCTCAAAAACAGATCATAATACTTAATTAGCTAATTATATTAGACAACACAATAGAAATGTGTTTTTGATAACTACCTATTAAATTAATATTATTTTGTAGCCCGCCCATTGATTACATTTTTCAAAAAAGGATTTTTTCATTTAACATCCTTAAAAATATGGCCCTGTGTGAGCGAGAAAGGTGCAAAATGTGACAACGCTCTTAAAACATATTTAATTAATAACCTTTTAAAGGCTAAATACGTTTACCTATTTAATATTAAAGATATTAGTTCGGTATCCGACTAATATTTAGGTTGGCAGCACTGGTGTCGCGCCATTATTGTTCCGTCTCGAACTTTCGGAGCAGTAGTGGGGCGACCTTAGACTATTATTGCCAGTCTTGCCACACAAATATCAAAAAGACTAAAGAGTGATCGGCACTTGGGTGTCGGACGCAGTGCAACTAACATCTCCAGAATTAGTATAAAATAGTGTGGTTATATTTTAAGCCTGAAAAATAAAGTTATAATTATTATTGTTTACAAGTGCAGATTGATTAGTGTTTTACAATAGTGTTTATATAAAAGTGCTAGCAAGCAGTGGCGGATATACGTCGATCCACGAATTAAACAACTTTTATGGATAAAGTAGAGGCCACCACGCCGACTCGGCCTATCACCACCGCCGCGGACGTAGGCCAGACGGCGGATGACGTCACTGCTTGCATCCAAAGCGCCTTAGAAGTGGCAACTACAATGCAGCTGCAGGGGAGAGAGCTACTGCCGCCCCTGCCGGCGCATATCAGCGCGATGATCGCCGTGAAGAGGCGCCTTCACAAGCAGTGGCAACAGAACAGCTACGCTGCCCTACACTGAAAACGCAGCTCAACTGTCTCGCGGAAAAGGTGAAGGCCGAGTTACAGGCACACACCGCCACGAGCTGGGAGGAACGAATCGACGCCACTACGGATAGTTGGCCGTCGGTTCACAAGCTATGCCGCCAACTGACGAATACCCTTGCTCCGGTGCGTCCGCTGCTTAACAGCGACGGGGCGCTCAAATATGTATGTAGCGGAGGACCGGGCGGAGGTATTCGCCGAGCACCTGGAGCGTCAGTTCCGCCCCAACCAGACCAACGACGTCAAGTATGTTGCAGTGGTCGAGCAACACCTGGGAGACTATAGTTTGACCGATACCGCTGTACCGCGCCTTAGGAATGCGCGGCGAGGCGGGGGGCGGGACTGACGAATGAGTGGCGGGACGCCGTGAGCGTTGACGAATGAGCGGCCTGCACTGCCCCGCCGTCTCGCCGCGCACATACCTAAGGTGCGGTACAGCGGTATTGGTCAAACTATACTTCGCCACGCCGATAGCTCCCGATGAGGACCCTGTCTTCTTCTCGCCTGGCGCAGTTAGACGCGCCATCCTAAGAACGAAGCCTAGGAAGTCCCCCGGTGCTGACGGCATCACCAACACAGCGCTGCGCCACCTGCTGTTCCGTATGGTAGTGGCGGTGGCGGGCCTGTTCACGGCGATACTGCGCACGGGGCCTTTCCCGCCTCGTGGAAGGAAGGGCGCGGCATCATGCTGCCCAAGGCGGGGAAAAACATCCTGAAGCCGGAGAGCTATCGGTCGATTACTCTGCTGCTGACAGTCTCCAAGGTGTTCGAAGCACTCCTGCTGCAACACCTCCAACCCCACATAGCGCCGCGGCCGGAATAATTTGGGTTTCGGGCGGGACACAGCACGACGCTCCAGCTGTCGAGGGTACTGCATCACCTCACAGCTGCGCACAACAAGAAGGAGTACTCGGTGGCAGTATTCCTCGACATGGAGAAGGCCTTCGACCGTGTGTGGCACGATGGCCTTGTTTACAAGCTGGCCACGTCAGACGCGCCCCGTCGCATTGTTAAAGTGGTCTCTACTTTTCTGTCCCACAGGACTTTCAGGGTGGTGGTCGACGGAGCGCTATCAAACGCCCGCCCGGTGTTGGCCGGTGTGCCGCAGGGTAGCTGCGTCTCGCCGCCGGCGCACATAGGGGTATTTTAATCATCTAGGCGGCCAAAAATATTAGTGCGGGTTTTTTGGTTTAAAATGACGGAAATAAAACAAGCGAAATATATACGGACAATAACTTTTATAATTTCGTAAAAAAAAGCAACAAAACACAAATACAACAAAAAAAAAAAATAAAAATGCTGAAAATAGGCCATATATTTACATATTCTTACGTACACTTATCTACATTACACTATATATTTATATAATCTTACATACACTTATATACACACACTATATATTTACATATTCATACATTACTTAATTAATTTACCAATGACAATATGTACATACTTTTTCAAATCAATTCACCTCCTCGTTCTCACTTTCTGATTCTGTTGGGTTTGGTGTAGCAGACAGAAGCATGTTTAATGTTTCAGGCAGAAACGAAGACATCTTCTTTTTTTTTATTGCCCTTGAGGCACTAAGAAATGGATCTGAGCTTAAAAGAAGCCTGTTTAAAATATCTCTATTACAGGATTCTCTAGAGAATTTCCTTGAGTAATCCTGTCTGTACGTCCTAAAATGTTTGTTGCGTGCCTCTGCTGCTTCCTCAGACAGTTGTCCTATAGGTAACAATGCATTTTTTATTATAACTGATCCGTGTACAAGTATTTTGTGCAGTGTGGGTGTCATTGGCTGCCATGGGTAGAGTTTTATGTATAAACAAGCAGTTTCTTCCGCATATTTTTCATATTTTTCTACATCTATAGTATGTCCGCTCGAAATCGTTTCTAAAATAACTTTTAATCTATATATTAACTCATAATCTATCCCTGTAATGTCTGAAGCTAGTTTCGGATCTTCAAAGAATCTCCTGCTGGTGTTCCCATCATTCGTATTTCCGAAGTTTGTTTTCGGCATATCTACTAATAAGCCAGTTTCATTGCGAAACCTGGTCTGTATCTCAATTTTCCTATTCTTTTCCATTTCTTTTTCCTCGTCTGTTTTTCTCTCCCGATACTTTTGCACTGGTAATTTGTACGCTAAATGCAGAATGCTTTCGAAAAATCTTATTCTCGCATGTAAAATCGACAGTCCGAATTCAGTAGCATCTTTTGAGAGTTTCCTTTTGTCCTCCAAATTATTAAACTCTTTAGAAGTTTTTCCACAAATATAGCAGCGACTCGTAGATGTTGTTCCAGTAGCTGCATTGCAAACTTTTCCGTCAACCATTGTCATTACAAATTGGGAATGAATCAAAAACTTTTTTCCGTCAATATCCACCTCAGTCGCAACCAAATTATCAACAGAATTTTTGACATAACTGATCTCTTCATTGGTTATATCAGTTGTCTCTTTGACGAAGCGAAATCGTATTAGACGACAAAATCGAGGAGATGAAGGGGTTGGATTTTCCCATAACACCTTTTCGTTGTCCTTGCCGTAAACTAGTCGCACAGGTACAAAGCAGCTTTGAAAAATATTTGCATCAGAGTCAGCCTCATTTTCAAGCTTTTGTTTATATTGTGCTTGCTGGGATCCATCGCAGTCCCATTTACACATGAACTTCAAAGTTTTCCGCTCTTGCTCTTTTATTGTTGATAAGACCTCTTCTAAGAATATCGATAAACGCCTAATGGTAATATCAATTAAGGGTTGCAGTTGGATTTCGGCGCAGGTACTCGTTACCGTGCACGTTTCTGGAGGAGGATAACACTCTTTTTTTGCTTCTTGAATTAAGCTATAACATGGAAAGAACTTTTTGTTCGTGTTTCTTATAATTTCATACTGTCCTCTTGTTAAGTCTGCATCAATAAACATTTTTAATGCTTCCATAGGGGTTAGACGCGATGGTTTTTCACATTTAGACGAATCATAAGCTTTTTTGTATTTCGTTGCACGGGTCGGAGAGCTCATAATATCTTTGAGCACGTGGGAAGCATCACGTTTTCCCGATTTACTTAATTCAACTTGAGCTGCGTGAAGTATTACACCATCTTCTACATTAGATCGGATCCCTTCCGTCTTTCTTCTTTTGGTCCTTTCGCTAGATTCCCCAAACGATTTACAAGGGCGACCTGGACGATTTGCCGTTGTGACTGGAATTTCGAATGTGCCCTCCAGCCAAAGTTGGTTGTTTTTCAAAAAAACCTCTTCTTTTTTGTGAGATTTAATCCACCTTTGCTTCATTTCCGATTTAAAATGTGCAAAATTGTTTTTCAGTATTTTTAACTGATCTTCAGTAAGATCGTCACTAGTGAAAAGGTAATCTCTCAAAAAACATAGTTTTTCTTCCAAATTGCGTAAATTTTCATTTTTCATAATATCAAAGAGAGATTTACGAGTCACTATTCTCACTCCGGAAGTACCCACTATATCTGGAACAAGTAAATATTGTTTTTAGACATAAATACTTTTTTTCACAAATTTAGCTTATTTTGATCGTGAAATTCAATGTTCTACATTTTTGCGCATCCGCGCTATTCCGCGGCTAATTTATTTAGTATTCGTTACTTAAGGGTCTATATTTTTTATATAAATTACAAAAGTTGCCGGATCTATCCCGATACTAAAACAAATAGCTTCCTAAACATAAATTTCTTAAAAAATTATCCTTATTTCAGACGTTATTTCTCGACCACTAAAAGTATATTAAAATAAAACAAATTTAAACAAATATATTTTATTTGGATTGTCACATACCTGTAGTTTCCGAATCCATTGCTATTTTGCACCAGGTAAACACAGAAAACTTCAGTTTAACACACAAAGTTAACGCTTTTGTAAATAGTCGATAAGAGACACGTACACAAGGTTCAATGATCAACTTTCGACTGAATTTACCTGATAACGCGCAACGGAAGAAGGGTGGGGGTGGCGGTCTATTGTTTGTTGGAATGTCCCCTGCCTCAGGTAGTCAATGTAATTAGCATTCCTTAAACTTTGTTATTTTGACTTTTGGCCGCCTAGATGATTAAAATACCCCTATGTGCGGCGTGTTACTCACGCTACACCGACGACATCCGCACTACGTCCGACGCGACGCTAGCGCTGTATGCTGACGACGCCGCGTACATTACCACCTCGCTCAATGCGAAGTACGCGGCGTGGCGGTCAAAATGCAGCGCGTCCTCGACCTTCTTCCCGAGTGGCTGTCGAAGTGGCGGCTGTCGGTGAACGTGGGTAAGACGCAGGCGATGGTCACCGGAGCCGCCCCCCTCCCACCACCCTTGAAGCTGCAAGAAGCCGACGTCGAATGGTCGCCCCGGGTCAAGTACCTGGATGTCACCCCATTTGCTGGTCGATTTTCGAAAAACCCAAAAACTTGTCTATATTTTTTGTCAAAAGTATTAATACCCGTATTCGAGGTAACTGTTAGGAGCGCTTTCAATTCTTCCATACAAACTTTAGCACACCCTGAAATCCCGTTGACAGGTTGTTTTGAAAAACTAAATAATGACAAACTTTATTATTCATGACAATAATTCATTCAATTCATGACAATAATTTTCGCCCATTGTCCGAACTATAACGATGCGCCGCCGTTCATGGTCCGTTCAGTGTCAGCGCTAGAATCAACTGACAAGTCGGAGGGAGGAATCGACGTCTATTTGTCTCTGTCCAACAGTATGCATACCGCGCCTTTAGACAATCGGACCGACAATAAAATCGAAAACGTCGCGCGCTAGTTTCAGACTCGGACGTCCGGCCCGACTATCGGAACGGACCTGTATTGAATGTTCATATAAACTAATGGCTCCAGCGCCTTCCGGTAGCCGGATCCGACAGTCTGATGAAAAAATCTGACGTGTATTCCCAGTCTAAACTGTCGAAAAATTGTGAACTGGGTGAAATGGCTAAGAATCGAATATACATTCGAGTATCATCTCGACTAGAACATTCGATTTGAATTAATGTTGCTGCCCCTCACTATTTATCTGCTGCTGTCTGTCATCAAATACGTTGAATGACGTTTGTTTGATTTTTGAATTGGATTTTACTACAATTATTTTATGTTTTGTGGTAGTTAAGATAAACAAACTATATAAATAAGTATATAATTTTACTAGCTATGTATACAAACTTATTTTCGTCGAGTCAAATGTCAAGATGACTTCCGAGACCGAAGCTATAAAAACAAATGAATTTCTACGACGACGAAAGCTGAGACTTCAACAGGTTTGAATTATGTATTTTGAAATATAAATAAAAATAAAAAAATTAGTCAAGTACCGCTAAAGTATACAATGCGAGAGAATTTTTAGGTCCGCGAGCAGTCTAAAGACATCGCAAAGAAAATAAGACAGCGCGCCAAGGTTGAAAAGTTACGACAAATTGTCGATCTAGACGCGAAGAAACAAAAGGAATATTTTGAATGTCAAGAGAAACTGGTCAAGCGACTGGAGGTGCTGTATGCGAAAGGGTTGGAAAACGTTGGCGCGAGTCACCATAGTGCTTCCGAATTGACACAGCACGGTGAGTTAGGCTGATGTGATTTATACTAATACAATTTGCCTACTATCAAACTTCTGATCCTCCTGGCCCTTATCTCAATTTCTTTGGAGTGCATGCAGCATGTCTTCTTCAATACAATCTACCTAGTGAATATTAAGGGAAATGTTTTAATGATAACCCGATCAACCTCTTTCTGAATGTAGCTATAATATTTGAGAATGTTACTACTAATTTAGTTGGTAATATATCAGTTTGTGTTAGTAGATGAAGTAGCAAAGACAGACTTGTCTAAGTTGCGGGGTAAGGAGGCTACAGCTGAACTTAGAAGGAAAAAGCAGGAGAAATTAGATCAACAGAAAAAATTGCTGGACAGAAAAGTGCAAGCCAGGTGAGGATATCATAATTATTGTACTGTCTATTGAAGAACAAATGAATTATTTGAGTTATTCTGTGAAATGATCTTGGTGTTTTATTTTGATCAAAAATTGGGTTGGATGCTTCTTTAGTTGGTTGAGCATTTTGTAGTTAGGAATATA
This sequence comes from Fissipunctia ypsillon, assembly GCA_947568875.1. NCBI lineage: Eukaryota > Metazoa > Arthropoda > Insecta > Lepidoptera > Noctuidae > Fissipunctia > Fissipunctia ypsillon. The sequence continues at coordinate 9,630,791 of OX387645.1, read as the reverse complement.
GTGAAGCATTAAAAACAAGTTTACAGTACAATATAAGTTGGTATTACAAGAATTTCAAACAAAACATTAAATTTAAATTCAATTGAAACTGTTTTGCTACATGTGACTATTATTGTGTTCCACAGGGAGGTTGCTAATGAAATAAGCCGGGACAAGTCAACAGTGGTAGCTAATAAGCTTTTGTCCAAATCTTCAAGCATAAAAGTTTCTGATGATTCTTCCCAGAAGGCAGGAGGTTCCTCAGAGCTTGCAAACTCAAAGGAAAGTGACAAAGATGCAGCAACAATTAACAATGAAGCAGAGGCTGTGAAGACAACTGACATGGCCACTCAGTGGGACATGGAGACCATACCTGAGTGGGAACCTTCTGTGCCGGCTCTCTCGCTTCCTACAGACAAAGACACTCCAAAGGATTCTGATGATTTTATAGGAAGTAAAGCTGACAAGAGCAATAGAATAGACTTGTTTGCCCTCAGCAAGGATATGCCATCCAGTCTGAGAGGCAAGCACACACATGAAATTAAAGAAAGAGAACCAGGAAGACCTTCCTTGACAATAGTTTCAGAATACCTTCAGAACAGAAAGCTGCGCCTACGAGAAACTGAACCAACATTCACAAATAAGAAGATGGCAGAAGATATGCAAAGCTTGAAACAGACAATAGAACGCACAAGAACAGCTAAGCCTGAAGGTATTCCTTTTAATGTTTGCCAAGTGCATGATCAACAAATCATTCCGGTGCCAGCCTGGCGAGCAGAAAGGAGCTGCCAGTTTTGTTCTCACAAAGTTAACTATGATAGTCCTGTACCTAGTAGACAGTTTAAATCTGTGACTAATGCTCAAATTAACCAGATCTTTAGTTCCATAAGACCGGTGCGGCAAGCTAATATACTACCCAGCCCTGTTGTCAGAGGGATAAGCCCATTTAGGAGGAGTAAAGTTGGTCCAATTTGTAAGCAATGTTGTGATGCAAATAATAAGCAGTGGCTTTGTAATCCATCAGAGTTTGGTCCATTACATCTGATATTCAACTTTCATTCTATCATAATATTTAATGATTCTTGTATTCTTGTATTCATTGCCCATTGTAAATGTTTCACTATGTTTAAATCAAGTTTTAAAGACATGCATCAAGCTTACTTGAAAAATTAGAATCAATTAGAGCATCAATAAAATCATGATAATAATATGCCACTCACAGTTCCAGGTAAAGGTCCTGCCTCCAACAACAAAGCTAAGAACATTCCAGAGAATCCTGTCCAAAGAAAGAGCTCTGTTCTAATGTACAACCACTCTACTAGAGACACCAGGGACTTGCCTTATGGTGACAAGCTTGTAGTCAGGGACCTGCAGTCTGAAGAGGATGCATACTCCCAGGCCATGAGGGAGGTGTCAGCCCTCGGTGTTAAAGACAAGGGACAAAGGAAAGTCCAGGATATGAGGAACAAGGTTGCAGTGACTAAGCAAAATGTTGAGAAAGAGTATAAGGACACAATGAACTTCCTGAACTCCTTGCCTAAGGATAAGAGTAATAAAGTTATTGTGAGTATGATGAGGTTTTTTATGTCTTTTGCACTATTCAATTCCCATACATAATTATTAAAACTTGTACTTCCATACTCATTTTCTATATAAATATTTGAAGACTTTCCAAGGTAATGGTTTATTATTTCAGAAAAATGCTTATATGGATGAGCATCGGCAACAAATGCAGCATGAGAGTCGTCAGCAAAAGATGCAACAAGAATATAATAAAATAGAAAAGGAATGGAAAAAACATAACTTCTCAGTAAATATTTCATTTAACTCAAAAAATATAGAACAAAATCTTTGAAATTCACTCAATTTAACTACAATATAACATGTTTTTATTTTCAGAAAAGTCGCAGCCAATCTAAGTCGCCTGTTAGACTAGACATAGATGAAAATTTTGACAGCAGAGACTTCCAATACTCTTGGATGCCTGTGCCCGAGACTGACGGCAACCTCGCCATCCATGCAATACCTAACACAGTGAAACAGGGGAAGTCTGGCAACAGTGTCAAGTTTAGCCAAGTTGATAGTTACCACGAGTACCGGTCACGTCATAAACACACGCCTCCAACCAAAGACACTTCCCAGGACAAACCGCCTGGCAAAAGAATAATTGAAACTGTAGTAATAGATAAGAATACTACTGAATCTTCTGATAGTTCTTCCATTACCTCAGACACAAATTCATTAGTAAATATGAGAGTTGAAAAGAAGAGGAAATATAGAAATGCTAAAGAGATAAATCAGAATCTATCAGATGCTGAAAGAATTATAATATACAAAGTACTGGATTCAAAAACTGAAAAAAAGACGAAAAGACAAACTAAACTTTTGAATGAAATTGCCAAATCATTGACATATATTGGAAAAGCTCAGCAGCAGCAAACTGAACACACGTCAACTAGCAAGAGTGCTGAAAATGCAGTGTCATTTGAACAACTCAATGAAGGTATTTTATTTACTCTAAATAATACAATAATAAGTTAGGATGCCACGTTAGTAAATAATTTACTCAAGTAGCACTAGCAGTTAGTATCCCTTAATATTAATGTGTTGACTGCCAGACAAAATCTATTGTTGGCGGACACCATGTGACCGCAGTGGCAATCTGGCTTATTTTTTAATCAGCCTAAAACACTTCACGGACTGGCTCATTAATTTGTTTAGATGAAATTCAATGCCTATATCTTTTAAACTATATTTGGTTTCAAATTAATAATTGAAAATACTTTCTCAGGTATCTACAAGTTCGTAGAGGAACAGGGGTGAGTTCTCATGGATTTTTAATTACTAATGATTCTATCCCATCCCTCTTCCTTTCCTACTATTACCGTTTCCTATCCTTCTGCAGGGCAGGCTACAAGATGAGTTGTTGCACTACTAATGTTGAGATGTGGCAGTCTACCACACCTCACAAACCTTGGTGGTAAATTATTAATGCTGTTTACGTTAATAATTCATATTTACATTTTACTATAGTTTAATAAATCTTGCAGTAGTGTGTTGTTTGGTCATTTTAGTGTATTCTTAACCATAACATAGTGCAATTAAGCAAAACAAAAACACTCGCTTCTGAATTCTCAAACGACACTTTAAGAGCCATACCTCACCGGGACGCCATGGCGGCGCAGCCAGGTCGCGTCGCGAACAAAATGTATGATTGGCTGCGTAACCAAGCGGACGCCAGGTGAGCCACCCATTATATAGCTGTATACATTCAGTTGGCATCGCGACCTGGCGACGTCGCCATGGCGTCCCGATTAGGTATGGCTCTACAGGTGGGCATTCACGGTCAGTCCATCGCGTCAAATGGCGTGATGTACCATCGCGGACATTTGCGGTGAACCACCTTTCGACCTTATTAGTAAGGTAATCCAAAATTTGATCGTGAATTATAAAATTCGTTGGCGTTATGTAAAATTCTGGATATCCAATCTCTCCATTTGACTTTAGTCGTTTAGAGCCACGCCAAACGGCGCTTTTCAGTAGCTACAATACACCTTTCAGTGTCAGAGATAACTTAAGCATTGGAGAGCTTAGCCTTAAGTTTATTCATTGACTTCTACAGGGACAACGTAGCGTCGATGTACTATGACGTGCGTGACAAGGTGACAGCTGCACGTTCTGAAGACGTACATTCTCGGTCATGTCACTGTAAGAGTCCATGTAAAAGTCAACAGTGTAATAGAGGTTTGTATTATTAGTTGGCCAGTCGTATTCCAATGAAGTATGCGATTTTTTATTCGTCTTATTTTCATTTCGCTCAGGTACTGTCCTACATTGGGAAAGCGGCGATTGTCCTGCACCTGCATCGTAAGTATTCAATATTCTTTTGGGTTTCAAATTTTAAATGGGAACAGGAAGCTTAATAGATAATATGAAACCATTATTTTTAGGACAACGAACGAGAGTCAGTGGCCTGGCACATCCAAAGAAAAGGCGAGCGATCCTCCTCCAGCAATGCAATCTTCTAATGCGCCATCAACATCCTCATATATAACAGCCACCAACGACAAACGCAATACATCTGAAGGTGGGTATATTAAATTAGTTGACGAAACCGGGCAGGCGGCAGGGAAATTCTTCATAGATTCTTCTGGACTCCTTAATAATAATGCTTACGAAGTGGTCATACAACTTCGAAAGAAAGATAAAGCACAACATGAAAATATACCTAATGACAACACCATGCTCAACCAGAATAAACAGTCTGGAAAAGAAATTAATAATAATAGCAATGAAAATAACGGACCTGCCAGCTGTGAGACTGGCGTAAACGATGGGCAGGCAACTTCTGACGGAGACGTGCGCAATGTTCAGGGCTACAGAAGCGATGTTGATAAGTTGTCCACTAAGATTCCACTTCAACCCGATCCCACAACCACAAATGCCTTTTCTGAAGAACCAAATATGCTGTCTCACAATAACGAAAAACATCACATTGAAACTAATACTGAAGGAAGTGATGATATACTTTTTGTACAATCTACTTCAGAGAATAAAAAAGATATATGTGTAGAAGGTATGCATACATGTTTAACTGAAGGACCAAAAGTAGACCAACTCCCTAGACCGTCGACAACTACATACACACAAACTACGTTAAGCTCTCCAATTCACAGACCTGTTTTCTTTCACATGAGTTCCTCGACTTCCACTGCTTATATGAGCCCACCAGAAATGATTTTGCCTAAATTCTTAAGACATGATTGTACCACAACTGAAGATGAAACATATGATCCAGTACATACTATTGAACTAATTGGAAAAGAATACCGCGAAGAATTTGCTGACTGTATGTGCCGAAAATGTATGCTCGCTAAAAAGGTGGGAGTAAAGAAAGTAAATGTACCAACGACCTGTAGGAAGAAAAATTGTGAAAATATTGAAAATGTGACACCACTAGATACAGCAAATAATAGTCCTGAACGACGGAAAGCTCATAATGGTCTAAAAGAAAGAAATGTGCCCAGCAAAAGTGCAACAATTGACAAACCAAAATGCACACATCATAATCGTAGAAATGTTGATCATGTGAAAGGACATTGTCATAGAAACAAAAGACCCTCAGCGGAAAGTTTTCGCTCGTCCCGAAACTTTAATACACTCGTCGGTATAGATTTGACTTCAAGAAATAGATACAAATTTACAAGTTCCTATCGGGAAAAAAAACCACACCAATCTAGCTTAAATCCAATTATTAGAGACTACGTGAATAAATTATTGGCTCTGAACAAAGAAGGGCTTAAAGCAGTTGAAGTAGCAGATCAAGAATGCAGCTCGGTAGGCACTCCAGGTAGCTCGATAATTAATGTACCATTCAATGTTGACGAGAGAAAATCCTCACTGTTGAATACGATTTCATTAGAACAAATAAAAAACTTGTTAAAACGGCAAATCATGGAGGAGCAACTTACAAAAAACATAAATTGCCCACAAAATTCATCTGTTTCTTCAGTGACTAATAACAAGAAAAATCTGAAATATTCTTCATCTCGAACATCCCGCAAAAAGCCTGTACACAAAATCAAGTCTTTAAATATTTCCAAACACTTTCTAAAGCAAATTAAAACAGGACAGGAAAAGTCCAAAAAACCACTGCAGTCATCGACTGAAGGAAAACGCAAACTGGTTGGAAGTCGTACAGTGGAAAAAACACGCTGCAAAAGCCCACCAACACCGAGGCAGGTTTATATGGAGCCATACTTCAGGTTCAATGATTCTGAATCTACAGCGAAAAATTCCAGAGGGACTGAAAGAATCAAAACACGCAGCAAAACTGATTCTCCTAAAAAATCGAGAAACAAACCAGATTTGAAGCGCCATCAAGCTACTGCAACTGAATCAACAGTTGATTCTGAGTCAACTGGACACTTCAACTCAACAGACGTTCCCGTAAGTATGTCTACGCAAACCACCCAAAATGTGGATATTAACACTGATACTAATTTTATGAAATTGGCAGAAGATAAATTGCAAAACATGGAAAAAATAGCTGACCTGACCGAAAAATGTACTAAGAGATTATCGAATCTTGCCAAAGTATTAGAAGAAGTAAGAAAAAACAAATCACTGGCTTATAGTCAAATTTCATCTGCTGAATCAACTGACTCGCAATCTGATAAGCCAGTTTTAAGCCCTGTTACATTTGATCCTAACGATGTGCCACAGAGTTTGGAAACTAAATTTCCTGAGTCTATTCCGGATAGGGACACTACCGAAAACGAATTACTGCGGTCAGAGCATATTAATGTCTTGACAGATATTCCCAAACCAGCTTATAAAGCATCGGAGATGAATTTATCGCTGTGTCCACAGTCAGTTGAAAAATTAGATTCGCCTCTACATGTATCTACAAATACAGCAGATCTGTTGGTTAAAAGTAGACCAAAACCACCACCGGCGTTATCTCGAATTAGTTTAAAACATGGACAAGAATACATAATTCCGCACGAACTATCAACTGTCATAGAAGTAGACTCCCCTATGAGCACGAAACACAAAAATCAGTCTACGCGCAACGATGTCAAAGAGGCTTCCAACAATTCTAACAGATCCTCCTCTGGGGACAAAGCTGTAGATGATAACAGGAAAAGTGAAGTTGGAAAAGAATCCAGTGTAAACCCCGACCTGCTTCAAACTAAATCACATATATCAAAAATGTATAAATTTTCGTCAACCGACTCGTCGGACGATTCTAAATTTCAAATGATAGATCTAAAACAGTTTAATGAGATAATGTTGGAGCCTTTTATTAGTATTCAAGAATATGCAAAACAATACAACATGCAGCCACCAGATGAAGGTTCGAATCTGGATGATATACAGAGAGAAGATGCTATTAATGATGACATAAGTTCTTTACATTCAGATGGTAGTTTGCCAGATGTAATAGCAGAATTATTGAAACGAAATATTATTACTGAACCATTTAAATTTGACACAGCATCCAATATTAACTCTACTACTATTTCTTCGGAATCTGCGTTATCCATGTTAGCTTTGACAAAAGCGCGCAGGGGTAGAAAGAGAACGAATGTTGTTTGTCTAAATAAGGAAAATATCGGCGAAACGTCTGATACTTTGAGCTTTTCTTCAAATCCCGACCTAGAAAATGCTTTTAAAAAACTTGGTATGGGCTGGGCATCCTCCACTTTGAAAAAGACAAAGGAACGTTTAGCTTTATCGTCATCATCAAACACCTCTAGTTCTAGTTTATCTCAATTTAAAACGAAAAGTTCCCATCAGGAAATACCAGCCCTAGTTACAGATTCTGTTTCATCTGTAGGAAATGTACGTAAGGGCACCCAGAATAAGAATACTGTAGACAATTCAAAAAATGCTGAACAACAAACTACATTTTCAAACTCAATGACCGTTAAAGATTTTTTGAGAAATGAATTAGCAAAAAAAATTACCTTCACAAATAAATCGAATATTAATAATACTCAAGAAGAATTTGTTTCTTTGTTTGAGACGAAAATGCCTGAGGAAATGAAAGAATCGTCACAGGTAAATCGTGATGAGCGCTCCGTAGACAGTGCGCGCAGCGGCGGTAACAGAGCGCGGACTTCCACCCCTGTACAGCTATTCAAGTCCTTAACCTACCGCTCGAGCTCCAGTTCGAATATATCTAACGGCTTGTTCAGTAACGCCGATGACCTATCATCGGTTAAAATGACGTCAAATTCCATTAAAAATCATTCCACATCCGATAAGGATGACTTGACCATTCCTAACTTCAGTCTGAGACTGAAAAAGAATTCAGACTGTAGCAAAAGCGATTGAAGGTAAATTAATTGTTGCTTGTTATTATATTTATTTTTGTGAATTAACGTGAAAAATAAATTGAAGAAAATATTTATGTATTATTGTAATGATGTTGTTTGGACTTTTTAAAATAAATCGATATGAGTCAAATGTAAACGCTTTTTATTAATTTTTGTTCAAGAAATAGGTAGGTACATACAGCAAGCAAGGTAATATACCACATTTATTTTTAATTGCTTTCGCAATAACACTTGTCAACTATACACAGCATTTCATAAGATCTTTCTTTGTTTATGTACAGATTCTATTAAAATATTACTATTTGAGATTAATAAACAAGATTTTTTTGAAAGATACCTTTGCAATATTTTATATTCAGAACAATGATTACTGTAGGTCTGTAGTTAAACAAACTTTTTAAAATGACAATTACTTGTGACTTACATAATTATTTTAAAACATGTGTTGGATTGCTGGCAGCAAAAAAAGATCCTTTTTGTCAAAGATCCAACAGTATACTAATTTAGACCAATGAATGTTAGTCACTATGTAATAACTTAACCAATAAATAACATATTATTACATGTAAATTAATACCTGCTAAATGATCACAGAACATAATTAGCTCCTAAATTATACTAGCTAGGGAAACTTGCAAAGTATTAACATGATGCTAACATAGCAAACAGGATTTTTGAGATTATATTGTGAGATTTCTGATCATGTAAGTACAGTATCTAAGTGTCAACAAGTTAACAAAGTTTCCCTACATAATTTTGCTAAATAATCGTTTTAATAAATTATTCTTTCTTATCATCCTTTAGTATATGATCCTTCACCAGTGTATACGCTAGTCCTAATGTTAGTGCTGACACTACAGTGCCTTGGGCTGCCACTCTTAGCTGCATTAGAAACACACTGGTGCTCATTTCACCCCTTGTCTTGAATTTGTATGCTCCAAAACCACACACACCCAATAACCCTAGGATACCTGAAATGGTTAAAATTTTATTATTTTAAAACTGGAGAAGTTATGAGCTATATCATATAATGAAGCTTCTTTCTCAATGTTTGTCATTTATTTCTTGGGTACATAAGTACTGATGTTAGTTATAGCTGCATAATTTTCGACAAAAATATGGTTGAATAAAATATTTTTTTGTTACATGGATGAACCACCAGCCTTACCTATGATCATAAATGGTGAGTCTTTAGACTTCCGTGCTAGCCTATCCGATTGAGATTCATCTCTGTACTCAAATACTTGCCGTGGGTTAGACATTGTGCACCTGAAACATTAAATACATAACCTTCAACCAAAATAAACGGACATACAGGTACAAGAAAAATTGTACATGGGTATTTTTTAAGATAATACCAGACTAATGGTTTATTCCCCTAAATATTTGCTACTCTCATCTATGATACAGCATCCTGAACATCAAAGGGAATCAATTTACATTATTATTTTGGCTCTAGATTGTCAAGATTAGTATATATGTACAGTAGTTACTCTTATCAAAGGTCACAGCTGAGATCTTGATTGTTATTTTCTCCAAGACTTATCTGATAATAATTGCACTCCCAAAATTATATAACTTAAACCATTTTACATAATATTGCATCACAATTACACATAGACACTTACACACAGTGTGACGGCTAGCGGCTACTGCTAACACTAGGTATTGAAAGAAAAATCCTGACTCGGTAATGTTCTCGCTCACTGCTTTTCACGTCAAATCTAATTCTGTCTCTACTGATTTTTATCAATGGAAAAGGATGAAACATCAATGTAGTGACGTAGTCAGAACTCCAGAGTGAATCCGTAACGTAACCGTCAAAACTGCTGAAGGTCACGACTGTCAAACTGTATTACAACAGACTGTATTTTTTTTTTTTTTTTTTTTTTGGCTTCGCACGGTTTGTGCATTTAGCCAATGTCACGTTTAGATGAAACGGAATTAAAAAGATTAATTAAAACGGGATTTAGAGTAGGACGATATAGGAACCGTATTTACTAATGTGATGATACCATGATGATTAATGAGCAAATTACAATGACGAAAGATTATAACTTAATATTATTTAAAGTAATAAATGAGACTATACATTTATATACAGGAAAGTTATTTGTACAAAGTAAAGCAAGTATAGAGGTAGGAAAAGGAGTACGAAGGGACAACAGGTTACTGAGAAAGGAAGAACGGTCATATAGGGGACAGGAGAAAAAAATATGATTTAAGTCGCCTACCTCTGTGCCACACAAGCAAATAGGGTCGTCTATGATATTCAGTTTGGCAAGATGGGATGGACAGCAAACATGACCAAGTCTCATCCGTATTAGCATGGAGGTCTCCATCTTGCCAAACTTTGCCCTGCCAAACCACGGTTTTTCCGGAACGTTGGGTTGAATAGTAGAAAAATAACGGCCCTTCAATTTGCTTCCGACATCCCAAGCTACCTTCCAGGTATCCCGAAGAAAAGTCTTTGGTAACTTCACCAGGTCGATATTAAAATTTATATATGGAACTAAGTCCCCACACTGCACCGCATCACCGGCAAGTGTGTCAGCCATTTCATTGCCATGGATCCCAGCATGGGCCGGAATCCACGCAAATTGCAGTGTATTGCCCTCAGAGATGGTTCTGAAGGCTAATTCCCTTATTAAGTAAATGACAGGAAACTGCGATTGCGAATTGTGTTCAAAAGGGGATTTGTTGATGGCCAGAAGAGCACTTTGTGAATCAGTAAAAATAATGGTTTTTTTGAGTTTTAAAACACGAGTGTATTCTATGGCTTTTAAGATGCCGAAACATTCCCCCGTAAAGACGGAAGTTTCCGGGGGCAGTTTTATTTTTTGTACAATATTGTATTGAGAATGGTAAGTACCTATCCCAACACAACCCGTTGGAGAACGCTTGGCAGCATCCGTAAATACATGATGGTATTGTAAGTGTTCAGCCAGAAAATGATTAAAACTTAAATGACAATCGGGATCTGATTTACTAACACAGTATTTAATGGTGGGGCTGAATTGTAAACTCTCATAACTACTGCTAAATAAGGGAAGTTTATTGGAACGGTGAATAGGAGAAGAAAGAGAAAGGAATTTTTTATAGCTTATGACTAAGCATGGAGCACGTTTATGGGTCCAGTAATCTAAAGATTCAATCTGCGACACTAAAGTGTCCAGTTTAGGAATGAGAGGATGGGTTGAGAACTGAAGAATCCGGAACAAATATTTGTCAGATAGGAATTGTCTTCTAAGATATAAAGGAGCTTCCCCGCATTCGACTTGGAGTGCATTAATGGGACTAGACTTCATGGCACCCGAAATAATGCGTAACGCTTTAGACTGGATGCGGTCCAATTTTTTAAAAGCCATAACACTACCAGGTTCTAGAACAAACAATCCATAATCCAGAGTGCTTCTGATGATTGCGTTGTAAATTAGTTTCAAAGAAAATGGATGTGCACCCCACCACACACCAGACAGGCATCTAAGCATGTTTAGGTGATTTTCACATTTGTTAACAATATAATCGCAATGAGGGACACTACTTAGTTTACAGTCAAGTATTATGCCTAGATATCTGAATTTATCTTTAACTGGAATAGGTGTTTCCTTATAAAAGAGGTTTAATAAGGGAATATTTCTCTTCCGGGTGAATAAAACAGCCGCGCTTTTAGACGAGGATAAATCCAGACCGTTTAGATGTAACCATGACTCCAAAGTAGATAAAGCAGAATTGATAGCATAGCTAGCTTGTTCAACAGATTGGCTTGAAGAATATAATAATAAATCGTCGGCATATTGAAGAACTTTAACATGGTTAGTTAAGGACGAGTCTAAATCAAAAGTGTAAATATTGTATAGAATGGGACTGAGCACAGATCCCTGTGGAAGACCTCTCCATACTAGATGAGATACCTCATGACCTCCTATTATCATGATAACAGAGCGTTCAGTCAGGATTTTAATAATAAAATTCGACAAATTCAAAGGAACTTGCAAGGCTTTTAATTTATTTTGTAAAACTGATAATACAACATTATCATAGGCTGCATTAACATCAAGGAAAACTGCAATAGTGGAATGGTTGTTAGAGAAGGATAACCGAATATCGGATGTTAAGATACTTAAACAGTCAGTTGTACTTTTACCTTTTCTAAAGCCATATTGAGATTCTGCCAAAAGACCCTTACTTTCAACATACCATTCTAGGCGATTTTTAATTAAGTGTTCCGCTAATTTCATCAAAATTGAAGACAAGACTATGGGACGGTATGAAGAAGCGTCAGATGGAGTTTTATTTGGTTTAAGAAATGGCAACACCATTTGACGTTTCCATTTAGCAGGGATGTTTCCTGTAGTCATGATAGAATTGATAAGTTCTAAATAATAACTGAGGAAGTCATCATTTAAGTTAGCAAAAAAGGAATACGGGATGCCATCAATGCCTGGTGCAGAATCCCTAGTTTTATGAATAACACCCTTTAATTCAGTAAGAGTGAATGGAAGATCTAGCGTTGTACGGGTGTCTTGGTTATTGGGTACGAGAGACAGGTTGTGGTTAATAACCTCCTCCGGAACCCAAGGTGGAGCTAATTTATCTAAGAATTCACTGGCTAGAGAGTCAGGAATAGGAGAAGGGTTGTTATAAATGGACCTAAATCTACGAATATTGCGCCAGACAATCGTTGGATGAGTATTCGGTGAAATTGATGAGCAAAAGTTGCGCCAAGATTCAAATTTTTTCTTCTTAAACAGTTTATAAGTTTTATTAATTAGGTTAGTAACGATTTCAAAATTAATGTCAGACATATCAAGGTTATAATTGTATTCAGCCTCTTTGCGTTTGTTAATCAATTCTGTGCACTCAGAGTCCCACCATGGAGGCGAGGGAATTGTACTAATATTGTTATTTTTTACAGGAAAAACTTCATCTGCAGCTGCAATTAATATAAGTGCTAAAGCTTCAGCACAACTATTTTCATTGCCGTTAGAAATAACAGGCAAGGAGTAAAGATTTCTGTCAACAATGTTTCTAAATTTGTCCCAGTCATTATTATTTCTATTAGGTAGTTTATGCTTTAAATTTGATCTTCTTAATGATGCATTTGGTTTGGAAAGAGGATAAGAGATAACTATTGGAAAATGGTCACTACCATAAGTAGAGGTTAGAGTGTGCCAAGTTAATGAAGAGGCTAAGTTTGGAGAACAGATAGAAAGGTCGATTGCACTTTGGTTTTGATTGGGATCTGAACGACGTGTGGCAGCTCCTGAGTTCAAGATGCATAAGTTATGTGAGTCTATTGTATCTAGTAATTCATCGCCATAACAATTAGAAGTTGAACAACCCCATGATTGATGATGGCAGTTAAAGTCCCCCATTATTAAGAATGGCTTTGGAAGAAAAGAAAAGAGATTATTCATCTCTTGAAGAACAGAAGAAGAAGGGTGAGGAATGTAGATAGAAACAAGACAAGTATGGTGCACTTTAATAGCTACTATTGAAATTTCCTCACTATGAGGAGGTAATGTAATAGTAGAGAAAGGGATAGAATTCTTGATAAGTATAGCTACTCCACCATACCCATCAGATCTATCCTCTCTAATGGTTAAATAACCATTAATTTTAAAAATATGATTAGATTTGAGCCAAGTCTCTGCTAAGGCAAATGCAAATGGCTCATATTTGTTTAAAAGATATATAACATCACTTTTTTTGTTTACTAGACTGCGGCAGTTCCACTGGATTATTTTGGATGTGTTGTCCATTATGAATGGATTGAGATAAGTTGAAAGATGGGGCAACGTTGGACGGTGAAATGTTGAACTGAGAGAGGAGATTGTGTAAAGCAGATAGGAAATCATTTATGGAAAAGTTTGTGTCACTTTTTTCATTATTATGATTATTAGAAAAAGCACAACCGTTTGATGGTTGGGGAATGTTGAAATCTTTAATAATGGCATTGTGAGCTTCTTTATTATATCCTTGTATAGATTTAGGAGGGGAGCGTGGTTTGAGGAAGACGGTCTTTTTATAGCTACTTGAAGTAGGCATTCTATTAGGTGAAGAGATTGATGGAGTATCTGCAAAGTTTTTGGAAGGAGAAGATAAAAGTGTATCAGCATACGATTTAGTTACTGGGGGATGTAATTTTGCAGCCTCAGCATAAGACACTGAGCTTTGTGCCATGTAAGTTTTAATTAATTTTTGTCTAGAGAATTCTGGGCAAGACTTATTAGTAGCATAGTGAAAACCGGAACAAAGGCAGCAAGATGCACTTTCTTGTTCTCTTTCACAACTGTCCCCAGTGTGGCCTTGACCACATTTATAACACCGAGGTTTGGACCTACACTGAATTTTAGTGTGGCCAAAATGACAGCAATTGAAACACTGTATAGTAGGGAAAATATATAAATCTACAGGTAATGCATTATAGCACATGAAAATTCTTTTCGGGAGAACCTGCCCATCAAATGTAATAACTATGGATTGGGATGGTTTCCAAATGGTTGTACCATCAACAGTGGTTTTGAAATTAAGGCGTCTGACTTTTAAAATTGGACCACAACCAATTGGTACCGTTATATTATCAATAACTTCCTCCGGAGACCATTCCGCAGGAACACCACGTACTAAACCCATTCTAGTGACATTAAAAGTTGGTATAAAAGCTTTATAATTATATGTTTTAAGACTACTATGTGTAATAAAGGAATTTGCGTCCAGGAAATTGGAAAAAGAAAGAGCAATTTTATTACGCCCTATTTTTTTAACGCTACCGTTAATTACATTTTGGAAGGCATTGTGTTTTAAGAACTTGCCAAATGTGATTGGGTGCAGTGTCGTTCCATCATCTGGTGAAATTGTATTTTTTTGAACATGAATGACAAAAGGCGCGCTGTCCGTTTTGCCGTATGTTATTCGGCCTATCTGGGTGGGAACAACTGTGGATGGAGCAGGAATATCAGGCATTTTGTTGGGCATTTGATTCGCGACGATTATTTCAGTGCAGTTGGGCTCTGATGACTGAGTAGCTTCTACTGTAGACTCCGTGCAACCACAACCCGAAGACACGGAACCGTGGTTTTTACGGGTACGGCGGCGCTTATTGCAATGCTTGCAAACTTGTACACGGCTTCTCTTTAGGTGGCGAGCCGAAGACGACCCATCGGTATCCATGCCCGATTCATTCGAACACACAGTTACAAAATTGCCTGCCGGGGGAACAGAGTCCCCCGGGTCAGGCGGATCATTCATCTCGTGCACTCTAAATAACTAAGAAAACTTACCACTACCGAAGAATATATACAAAAACTAAACTAGTAAAAGAAAATAGAACACTAAAAACTACGAATACTGATCTTATGATACAGGATTTTTCAATTTAAAATTTTATATCAAACAGGACGCGTCCGCCAAGTTCAAGGTTTCCCGCCGAAAACAACAGACTGTATTACAATTGTACGTCACTTGAAATTGACATTTCTAAATCAGTCGTGAAATCTTTTTGTTCAGAAATGGTAAAGAAATTTACGTTTTTCATTTACAGGAATCACATAAAAAAGGGTTACCTATTCTATGCGAATCACATTGTTCGATACATCAATGCTGCTATCTGCATAGAAATCTAGCTTCCCCTGTAGAGACCTGCTTTCGATTTTCATTCACTTACCCTTTATTAAAATTACGTCGAAGAAAGAATTTGTCATGTGATCTATCTTAAAATACCACAGTTATAAGTAATTTTAAGGGCACGTGTAGTTCTGCCACTTAGCGAGGCCATGGCAAATCGAATCTAATTAGTTGGCCCATTCATCGGGTACGCATGCATTTTACAAATTCTATTGCTACGTGGTAATGCGCATTATGCGCATGAATCTACGACATCGATGTCGTTGGCATGAATGAACATATTTATTTATTTTTATCTCTTACCTACAACAATCTTTACAGATTTTAGACCTAATAATTCGATAGTGTGGCTATCAACTATTTTAATATATTATTCTCATAAAATTTTTTATTCATTCAAAATCTTTTTTAGTTACTTGCATGCACGGGACGAAAAGGAAGGGTAGAGGAATTTATGAAATAAATAGGTGGGAAATAGATTATAAAAACTATATTTTTGGTCCCAAAATCAAAGGCAAGACTTAAAAAAAACACATAATAATAATATAAATAATTGCTTACAAAAGCAAAACCTTACTTATTTTAATTTCTAGGTAAAAAAAAAGCTTAAAAGTAAAGTAAAACACAAGTACCTACATAAAAGCAATATTAAAATAAGCGTTAGCTTGAGATACGGTCACCAACGAACATACCATATTATTTTATAATAAAATAAAAGCTTTTATTTATATTGTGTTAAGTAATTTATAAACCTGCACCCTAATTGCGTAACACGCTATCAATCAGAATCTAAATCATTTTGAAGCTTATTGCTAATCCATTACTTCATATGTTCGATAAATTTGTCTGCTCAACAATGTAAAAAACACAATGAATGTTGCCGAGCTGTCAAAATGAAACCAATTCCTACTGTGTGTTACGCAATTACTCCGCAGAAGTGTTAATCGACTTTCGTTGTTGTACGTAGAAATTATTGTTATAAACTCGATAAGTTATACCTAATCAAATATAAAAATTGTTACATGTGATTGTGATTCTGATTTAAGCTATGCTTTGTACCTATATGGAAAATTGTATAGAATGTATTAGTATTTTCAATCTTTACAAAATAAATAAGACCCGTATTTGACAACACGGAACGGCGCGAACCAATACTTTGTAGTATAATTTAAGTAATAGGAACATCGAATGACTCTCAGGTGCACAGCGTCCAATTTTTCGTGTTTCTGCTAACCATACCACTCTAAAGTTTAAAGCATAATAAGGGTTTGCGCCCACTGGTGGCACGGCACGGCAAGGGCCCAGGTTTTATGCGACGAACAGGATTATAACTTAATATTATGACAACAAAATTGAAATTTCAATGATAATCATTGTAGGTATGGACGCCAGCACATCAAGCTACTACAATCTGTCAAATTTCTTTAATAGATTTTCGACTTTTTTGCTAAAGCATTAGGTTCAAGGTTGATTGGGAAAATTTGACAGTTTCGGGTAGCTTGATGTGCTGGCGTCTGTACAAAAGCAAAGCAGCGATATGCTTAGACATACCGTGTCACTGAAATTTCAATAGCCGTACCATGCCGCCAGTGGGCGCAGGCCCTACGGCGCTTTTTAGCTGCCTCCACAAATAACACACATAATATAAATAATAAAAACATCGGTTCATAACCCCACGCTTACACCAAGATAAAAAACGTGTCTACTACTTTTGTTTTTTATACACGACATGTTTTTGCCAAGTCTTATACAAAACTTGTTAATAACAAGTTCACAACATTTCAATAAGTTTGTAAACGCGAGATTACGCCAGGTATGCGGCGATGTTTTAACGGGACGTTTTTTTTTCGCACACTGGATTTTCAACTCTCAGTGTTGAGCCGAGAATTGTGAATCCAACAGAGTGCATCCCAGCGCGTCAAAAAAATACAGTTGGATTTTCAACTCTCGGCGCTAAGCAGTGCGTTGAACAGCCAGTGCGCGAAAAAAAAAGGAGGCAGTAATGGGGACTGCCGCATACCGTAACCCTACGGCTACACTGTCGCGTTATCGTGAACTACACTTCGCGCGGTCTCTGTTGTACAGCGAGACGTCGACAAATGTGCGAGTGAGGGTGCGAAAAGTGTAGTTCGCGCTAGTGCGACAGTGTAGCCGTAGGGTCAGAAGTGAAAACTTAAAACATTAACATGTACAGCACAGGCTGCTGCGCGTCGCCAGTCTGGCGCAACACGTCACATTAGCATATCGGTGACGCGAGCATGTCGCATGTCACTAACCCGTACGATTTTCCCCTACCCAAAAGCGGTCAACGCACCTAAAGAGGTATTCACTTAAAAAAAACGTCGCGTTAAAAAAATCGCCGTGGGTACGAGGTTTGATGATTTTCTTTTCTAGTTTAAGTCGGTGGTAATGCCGGCTAAGTGTCTATGTGACCGGAAAAAATGCAGGCAAAATACGTTAGAGAACGAGAATGCTGACCATGAGTATTATAAAAGTAACTAGGAGTAAAATCTTCTGACTTCAGCCAGTATCGACTCGTAAGATGACTCGTCGATGATAATGAACCGCTTGGCCCGCCTGCTGAAATAGTAAATGTCCCCCGTGTAGATGTCGAACCACAGCGCATGAATGTGGAGGTCGTGCTTCTCTAGACGCTTCTTTAGCATTCCATAGGATGCGATATTTTGTAACTGTTGTAGAGTGTTCACCTAAAAAATAGTAAATTAACCATTAGGCTCTTCCGTTTTTTTAATCGTAATTATAAGGTACTGTGGAGCCTTTTTTTGGGCTCAAATAAGGATCTACAGTAGTCCTTATCAGCAACACTATCGCGCAGTGCAAACATGGGAATTCGAGTCAGATTTTCCTCTGATTCTTATAATTTCGGATAAAAGCCTGAAGTCCCATCTCAAAGACCCCTGTATCTAAATTAAAGTCCCCACAGAATAAACTTTGTCAGAGGGCGCGGGTAAAAAAATATTTCCGATGGCGATCAGCAGCTTTGCTTTAGACGCCTATCGGTCTGTGCTCTGCGAGGCTCAATCTTTAAGCTGATGTAAAGTAACATTAATGTGGTAGGTAGTAGTGCAAAGTTACCTGTGATAGTTTGTCTTCTACACAAAATCTGTTGTCTGGGTCTATATAGGCAACGAATTTCCGTTGCGGTGTTTCAGCCGTGAAAAGCATAGGTTTTGTAAAATCACCTTTCATTGCGATGAACTTGTCCAAACTCGTGTGAGCATGCGTACACATCCACGATTTAAGAGGAGACATTCTCCTTTGTTCCTAAAAATTGAAATACGAAATGTAGGTATAATTTAAATTTAAACCACGTGTTCATTGGAAACAACAGAAACCTGATGCTTAGCGTTCCTTTATCAGGATTGCCAATAATTCGGCAACATTACATGTTGCTGAAACAATGTTTTGAAACTTTTGCTTCCCAAAGGTATTTAAGGGGGCTTTACTTTTCTTCGTTTACAATACAGTACAGCCGACGAATCATTGGCCGGTCAGAACATAGGCTCTGCTGAACTTTCTCGCATGTTCTCTCACTCACACTCGCCTCGTGTCACCATTTGGTTCCTAAAAAATGTTATTGCGCAGCTTCCTGCGCAAATTTCGGAACGGCTACACAACACTGCAGGTATAGATAGCAATCATGATGACATAACATAATGCTTTTATTCCCAGAGAGGTAGGTAGCAAAGCTGAGGTGTTCATTACACCCACTCACCACTGTCATCCACACCGTCACCCTTAATAGTTTAGAGATTTATGGAGATACTAACTATACTAGATTCTTCTTTACTTTTTAGCGTATACAGAAGATTCATCGCTTTACAGTCGCTATGCCCACACACAATAATGTGTCTTATATCGTTTAATATACAACCAAGCTCCAAAGCGGCTGGCTCGCAGCTAGTCATCTCGTCAACAAAGTACTGTGAGTGAGGTATTACATTCCCAGCGTTTCGCACTGAAAAGTAAAGATTTATAATTATTTATTGCGGAAATCAAGTAAAACTGCACTTCAAATTAAGTAATCTTATTTACAAACCAACAAACATATCGCCAACACTAGTCTCTGTGAATCTTGTCGGAATCATTCTGCTGTCCATGCATGTGTAGAACACTGCTTTAGGCTGAGGTAGAAAACAGAATGCAAGATTAATACAAAATAGAGCTAATTCAGAATTCAACAAGCCAATCTCTGCAGAGGGCCTCACGCCTCGCGTAGGTACTCATGCCCATGGCCCTCAGCCGTTCTTGCAACTAGTAAAACCCCACTGATTTTTTTACACTATTTCAGGTTTGGTCCCTTAGTAAAAGTTGTTCATAATGGTGCGTACAATGACTCCTTAGGAGGTTGAGTTACACATTGTGTAAGGTACTTACAACGCTATAAAATCTGAATTAACGCCGTCATTTTTTTCAATACAAATTCTGTGACAATTTCACAGTTTTTACTAACAACGCCCTTCCCGTCTTTCGTCGTCATCTTTTGGCGACTTATCACTGTGTCATTCATTTGCTAGAAGATCCTTGTAGCACTTTACTTTCTAACTTACTTTAATACCTACACACAGGAGTGGACATTTATTGTTTAGATAAGAATAATATTTACATAATTTAAAACTAACAGTCTTAAAATAATAATAATGTGTACAAGTTTAAAAAAAGGAGGAGAAATAATCAAAGGGCATCCAAAAATTCATCCGCATCGCTGTCAACAGGAAAAGTGCTGTTTTAGAACCCAATGGCTTGGCACGCGACGATGGGAAGAGACCAGAAGGAATGACCATAATGCCTTGGAAGGTAGGTAGGCCTTTGGTGTGGGATGCAACGTCTGTCGACACCCTTGCGCCATCCCATCTTCCTAGCACGGCCGGCTGTGCTGGGGCGGCTGGTGCGGGTGCGGAAAACCTCAAATGGCGCAAGTACTCCCATGTTATTGGGATTTAAAGGGTGTCTCAGTAAGAGTGCACTTTTTATAATTGGACTTTTTTTTTTCATGCAAGTGGCAACTGAAATTTGACAGCTGTCACCTCTGTTTATTCCGATTATTAAAAGTGGAATGGACGGCATGAATCTGGACAGTGTGTGGTTTCAGCAGGACGGCGCAACCTGCCACACCGCGCATGAAACAATCGACTTATTGCAGCAACGATTTCCAGAACACATTATCTCACGAAATTCTGATGTCAACTGGCCACCAAGATCGTGCGATTTAACGCCGTGGGATTTTTTTCTTTGGGGTTTTGTGAAATCTCGGGTTTATGCGAATAAACCCGAAACAATTCCTGAGCTCAAATCGGAAATCCAACGCGTCATCGGTGAGATACAGCCACATCTCTGTGCAAGTCATGGAAAATTTAATGAAAAGAGTAATGGCCTGTCATCGGAGCCGTGGGGGTCATTTGCCGGATATTTTATTCCATACTTAATCGGAACATGTCTTCTTTACAATACAATAAAAATATCACAACTCTGTCATAAAATACTTGTTTTTATTTTAAAATGAAAAAGTGCACTCTTACTGAGACACCCTTTATATATTCGAGCCGTTTGGGGTTGAAACACTAGGGCCATGAGGTCCGAATGCCCACTTAGTTTTTCGAGACATCGCCAGGCGGTTGGTCGACTCTACACGTGACCAGAGGGCTGGCCTATTTTTTGGCCAAAGAATCAGCATTGCCGTACAACGTGGAAATGCTGCCAGCTTTTTGGGCAGTTTTCCTGTTGACAGCGTTGCGGATGAATTTTTTGATGCCCTCTGATTATTTCCCCTGCACACATCAAAAGTATCTAGGGATTAAGGTATTTAAAAAAAAATATTTATTATTGATATTAAATAAAAATGACTAGATTGATTAAATAAAATGTTTTCGTATGTGTAAATCGACGAAATACTGTCTGCTTTTGCTTTTTTAATTTCTACTTTTCGCGATTTTTGCAGCTAGATTTTTCACCTTAGTTGTTCCTGACATTAAAATGTGATAAAAAGAAGTTTTTATTTAAAAGTTTTTATTGCGTAAAACAAACAATTAGTAGTTTGTATTAATTAATATGTAAATCTGTGAATTAAGATTGCCTCTGATCCAAATCAGCACGGTTCTTCCGCCAATTCAAATACCCGCCCATAGCATGATTGTTCCACCACTGTCAGCATGGACTTCCTGACACAATTTCAAACGTTCTTGGCGACTAGGGGTCCTCCAGTACCGTGTACGTCTACTATCTGGCCTCATACCAAAGCGAAATTCGTCAAGAAAAACCCACAAAACGCTACTTGTTGCGCTCGAGTTTGTTGTGGAGCGGGTTCGCTGGCGGGATGATACTTGTTGAGTGTTCAGTGGCAACAGGAGTAAATGAGACTCGGATTTCTTGAAGCTTTCACTGTTTATTCTTTCCTTGATGTTTCCGCTTACACTGCCGGAACTAGAATCCTGACCACCTTTTTTTTTTTTTTTTGATTCGGACCTTTTGCTAGTTGGCTCCGGGAGCCTTTACTGCGTAACCGGGCTTTGGTGGGGCCATAAGGGCCTCTCACCGTGTAACAAAATTTTTAAATAGCACGTCTAAGGGTGCCCCCTTCGGGACTCGAACCTAGACTTAGACTTAGGGCGCTTTTGATTACTGAGCAAGTGGGGACTTGTTGTATCTGATTGATATTATTATTTGGGGCTATATTTAAAGCTACTTGCTCCGCACGGGCGGGCGGGGTCAAGGGTCGGGGGGATTGTCTTACTACTTTAAGTCGCGGCGTAGGTACTCGCCGGCGAGTACAGAACGAGGGACGTCTGTCATGTGTAGTGGTGATTGCTTTGCGAGCTAACTTTTGGCTTTCTTGAAAGAGTGTGATATCGTCGTCTCTGTCTAGTAGTGCGTGTTTGGGACGACGTATGCTAGATATGTGTGATGGTGTGTATCGGGCCGCTGCTGCCACTAGTGGGTTAGTGTGAGTAGTAGCAGAATCGAAGAAGCGTTTGCTTGAAGTTTTAATAAACTGCTTGATGGTCGGCAGATTTAAATCGGAATGTAATTGTTCATTTCGTACGAACCAAGGGCTACCCGTGGCTCGGCGCATGAATCGATTTTGGAATCCTGACCACCTTTTTTTTTTTTTTTTTTCCTAACTATGGCATCTCGTAGTTGGCCAAGAGTGGCCGTGACTACTTAACCGGTCAAACCTGACCACCTTTTTTTTTTTTTTTTTTGTTCGGACCTTTTGCTAGTTGGCTCCGGGAGCCTTTACTGCGTAACCGGGCTTTGGTGGGGCCATAAGGGCCTCTCACCGTGTAACAAAGTTTTTAAATAGCACGTCTAAGGGTGCCCCCTTCGGGACTCGAACCTAGACTTAGGGCGCTATTGATTACTGAGCAAGTGGGGACTTGTTGAATCTGGTTGATATTATTATTTAGGGCTATATTTAAAGCTACTTGCTCCGCACGGGCGGGCGGGGTCAAGGGTCGGGGGGATTGTCTTACTGCTTTAAGTCGCGGCGTAGGTACTCGCCGGCGAGTACGGAACGAGGGACGTATGTCATGTGTAGTGGTGATTGCTTTGCGAGCTAACTTTTGGCTTTCTTGAAAGAGTGTGATATCGTCGTCTCTGTCTAGTAGTGCGTGTTTGGGACGACGTATGCTAGATATGTGTGATGGTGTGTATCGGGCCGCTGCTGCCACTAGTGGGTTAGTGTGAGTAGTAGCAGAATCGAAGAAGCGTTTGCTTGAAGTTTTAATAAACTGCTTGATGGTCGGCAGATTTAAATCGGAATGTAATTGTTCATTACGTACGAACCAAGGGCTACCCGTGGCTCAGCGCATGAATCGATTTTGGAGGGTTTGCATCTTATTTAATTTTGACGGCTTAGCGTGTGCGAACACAACGCTAGCATATGTCATAATAGGGCGTATACACGTAGTGTAGATTCTCACCTTTGCCTTAAGGGCTAGTTTGCTACGTGTATTGAGGAGACAGTGGAGGCGACCGAGTGCAAAGTTAGCACGGTTACGTACTGACTTTATGTGCTCGGTGAATTTTAGTTGGTTGTCGAGTATCACCCCTAGGTATTTGGCCTTTTTGTCCCAAGGGACTTAAAACCTGACCACCTTTTTTTTTTTTTTTTTTTTTTCCTAACTATGGCATCTCGTAGTTGGCCAAGAGTGGCCGTGACTACTTAACCGGTCAATCCTGTGGCTGCCTTAAGCTAACTCAAAGCCTCCAGCCAGGGGCGTGTTTCTTACAAATACTAAGTGACTGCGCGCTAAGGGCACCCCCTGTGGGGTACGAACCTCGGCTTAGGGCGTCACTGGGGGGACAGCAAGTTGGGACAGGCTGGATCAAACTTGGATAATTATTATTATCTGGGGAATTTAAAGCTACAGGCTCAGCTTCGGCGCGGGCTGGCGCTTCTTCGAGCAAGGGTCGGGGGGAATTATTAACTCGGGGTTTTCGCGCTGGACCTCGGCGGCGGGGTCGGAATGTCGGTTTTTTGTATTTGTATACTGTACTAGAAGCCCTATTGCTTTCCTGGAGGAGAGTAATAGGGTCGTCTGGGTCTAACAGTGTATGCCTCGGACGGCGAACTTTACTTATGTTGGAGGGGGTATAATTTGTGGCCTTGACAACTAGGGGGTTGCGATGTTTGGCGGCGGTATCAAAGAAACGCTTGGAGTTACGTTTCATGAATTGGAGGATGGTGGGGATTTTGAGATCGAGATGGAGGATCTCGTTCCGGACATAGAAAGGGGATCCCGTGATCATTCGGAGGGCACGGTTCTGGAGGGTCTGCATCCTATGGATGTGGTGGGGTTTTGCGTGAGCAAAGACTGCACAGGCGTACGTCATAATAGGGCGTATGCACGCCGTGTAAATGCGCAATTTGCACTTTAGTGACAACTTGCTTTTTGCATTCATTATCGAGTGGAGTCTACCGAGAGCGAAAGCGGCGCGCGAACGAACCTTCTTTATGTGCTCTGCGAAGGTGAGGTGCTCATCGAGAATCACACCTAGATATTTGGCTCGCTTCTCCCAAGGGATAGGCTTACCGAACATGGAGATTGGTCGGGGGGGGAGGGGGGGGGGGGTGGGGCTATGGCGCGGTTTTGAATAAAGAACCGCTTGACTTTTGTCGGGATTCACTTCAATTCTCCACTTCCTGAACCAGTCGCCAAGTTTGTTGACCGCTCTTTGGAGAGTGAGAGAAATCGAGGCTTGTTTAGTGCCTGAGCAGTAAATGGCCGTGTCGTCTGCGAACAGAGCCAACTGTGCCTTTTTGCTCCTGGGTATGTCGCTGGTGAACAGCGTGAAGATGAGGGGGGCAAGCACAGAGCCCTGGGGGACGCCTGCGCGGATAGGGTGGGGAGAAGATAGTGCTCCTTCGATGCGATAGCGGAAGGTGCGGTTCGACAAGAAGTCTCGTAAGATGAGTACGAGACGGTCCGGCACACCGAGTTGGTAGAGCTTATATAATAAGCCGTTGTGCCAGACTCTGTCGAACGCTTTCGCTATGTCGAAGTATATAACACCCGTCATCATGCCACGCTGGAAGCCAGCGCTTATGTGTTCGATGATGCGGTGGGCCTGATGCACACAAGAGTGCTGGGTTCGAAAACCAAACTGTTCGTTTGGGATGAGGCCTTTTGTTTCGGCATAGTCTCTGAGATGCTTATAAATAAGTTTCTCATAGACTTTGCCGAGGACATTGAGCAGACTGATGGGGCGATAGCTCGAGGGCTCAGATTTGGGCTTTCCAGGCTTGGGGATGCCGATGACAGTGGCCTTTTTCCATGCATCTGGGAAGATGTTATTGCTCATGGCACCATTGAAGATGGTGGTCAGTAGCATTATGAGGTGGGCAGGGAATAGTTGTATTACCCTGTTTGTGATACCGTCTGAGCCGGGAGCTTTACGGGGCTTTAAACCCTTGATGATATCGTGCACTTCGTCTGGAGTGACGGGAGGCAGAGGATAGTCAGGGTTTTCAACGGGGGGAAGGGAGGCTCTACGTTCGACTTCAGCGTCGACTTTTGACAAGTGAGCTTGGTCTACTGGTTGAGAGCTGGGAGAGCATTGAGCCTCGAGGCTGTTGGCTAGGCATTCAGCCTTGTCTGCATCGTCGAAAGCGATGGTCTTGTCAGGGCGGAGTAGGGGGGGCATGGAGACTACTTCTTTGGACTTTAGTTTCCTTTGGAGTTCCCAGAAGGCCTGATGAGTGTGCTCTAGGTCGCTTAGCATCCTGTCCCAGCCAGCGGTACGCAGCTCCGCTAGGCGTGTCTTTACAGCTCGCTGTAAATGGCGCATATGGGCTTTGTTCGCAAGGCAGGGGAAGTTGCTGTATGCACGGACAGCCGCGTTCTTCTCGCGCAACAGTTCACGCACATCGTCCGGCAATCTCCAGCGACGGTCATCGTCCGCTGGAGTTACCTTTGAACAGTCGTTCAGGACTGATTGTACGTGCTCAGTGAGCGAGTCGATCGCGGCCGTCGTGTCCGCGACAGAGTCGAACTGATCAGGGATGGAGTCCAAGTGATGGGAAGAAGTGGATTTCAGGCTTTTGCTTACTTTCCTCCAATCTGTGACTATTTTGGTGAGAGGGGGTTGAGTGGGGTCATGGAGACCGACACGGGGGGCCAGTTTCATGACCACTGGTCGGTGGTCAGAGGAGAGCTCTTGTACCGCCTCTATAGAATCCAACCGTAGGTTGATATTCTTCAGAAGCGCTATGTCGAGGACGTCGGCGGTATGGTTGGGGTCGTGGGGAAAATGGGTTGGAGTCATCGGGGCGATGAGTACCTGACCACCGAAAATGCTCCCCTTTTTATAGTTTGGTTCGTAAGGCTCTGACCAATCAAGGCGCTTCAGTTTAGCACACGGCCCTAATGCACCGCCCCTTGACCAATCAGAGCGTAGGTGCCCTTTTGTATGGGAAACTTAAAATATGCCTTTTTCGGTGGTAGGATACTCTTTACAATATTTTTCTTATTTTCTATCCTTAGATCTAATAATTCTTTATTAAATACATAAAAATCAGTCTCGAAATCCTTAATTAACACCTTAAAATAACGAAATTACAGAAACGATTCTCCTTACGGTAAAGTTCTCTAGTACTTAAGCTTACGTATACTAGTGGCGCCTCTAGTGGCTGGAATGTACAACACTTTAACATAAAATCTTAGATAAAATAACACGACAAGATAATTAAACTAAATAAATTGGAAATAGCAAATTACGTATCGTCGCTAACACTACTCTTCTTCTGCCAAATTTCCGTATTCACGAGTCCATTGTAAACGGGGTCTGCGGTTGCGGGGCTCAATAGGTGGTACACGTAGCGACCTTCAGGAATGGAGATTGACTTCATGCAAGCCATTTTTTATGATTTAATAGCTTTTTAACATCCCTGAAGAGAGATTCCATCTATTTATGAAGCCTCGTAACCAACATCATCGCGGCCATTGTACGATTTCGTCGAGCAGTAATTTGTATGTGACAATCTTGTTTGCGTGTGGTGATGCAAGCTCGTCCTCCATGTCACTCTGCCACGCTGGCCAGTGATGCGGTAACGTATCCAAAGTCGACTTACAACACTCTGCGTAGTGCCCAGAGCGAATGCATCAGCACGTTGCACGAGTTGCCGAGAACCAGCTTCCAACATTCTCTCGGCTCAGATCATTTCTCCTCGGCTCAAACGCCGTCTTCTCTCCATAATATCGTTCTTTTGTATTGATTCCACTCGGAAATTTAAATGATTTGGCCTCAAACCCGTTGAAAGAAAGTAAGAAAAAGAAAAGAAAGAAAAATAAGTTTATTTGTCACAAGAAACACGTGTACATAAAGATAATTAACTCGAGTGATACAGTAACACAAAAATAAAACAAAATAGATCTACATAATCGATCTTTGTTGGATTATTGAGTTTTTTTAATAGAAAAAAATATTGTTAATGTAAATTTTTTGATGAAATATTCATGGAAAATAGATACAAGGAACATTTTTATGCAATCGGTTTCCTAAAAACTGTCAACTGGACTATTTTATAGACAAATATTCACAAACTTTCAGGGAAGCGCTAAGGTAGCCCGCGAAATTCAAATCTTCTTACGATTTTTGCAATTTGCAGCTCAGTGTCTGGGTGTACGTTGGTTAAAGTATCATACGCGACCGTAAAAAATATGTATTTACAGAAATATAATATTAGAATCAGTAATACAATTCTTTAAGTAAGTATAATACTGAAATGTTAAGATTTCATGAAATAGTCATTCAATAGAATTACTTGGTCTTAGAGAGTTGTATTGATGACTTTAATTATTATAATGATGTAAATACATACTTTTTACGGTAGTGAATCATATTTTGATCAATGTACAACCTAATACTGACTTGCAAATTGCAAAAAACATAAGTTTTGAATTTCGCGGGCTACCCTGGCGCTGAACGCAAGTTTTGTTTTCGTAAGGTTGGTATTGATTGATGACAAACTGAAAAGCGAACCTTGTGTACAATTACCTGTCGGCTGTCAGTGAGAGTAAAATTAAATGTCAAAATAAATGTAATTTTGGTCAATAATTTTGTTGAAGATACCGTAAATAAACATATAAAACGCAAAGCAATAGTTATTAATTGATTTACATTAGTGCAAAGTCATATTCGTATCATTATAATTTGCCAATTTAACCCCCATATTTGCATTTCAAAATAAAAGGTCAGTAGAAATTAAACTTACCGTGGGATTGTCTTTTACTTCTTGAAACTGTTTTACCATACTTGCACGATCTAAAACACGGTATCTCATAATACCTCTTAGTATTTTTTCCATGATTGTAGTATTGACACTCTCACATTAGCTTGTCACTGTTCATAAAATGATACAAATAAAGAAGCTAGGTTGCATGTGGTTTTTACTAAGATTGACATTTGTGACCTTCATTAGCGAAGCTTATCGTGTCCGCAGCGGACTTGTTTCACAGAGGTAATACAAAATTATTGTGGGTCATCGTACACACGACATAACTTTGTTATTGGTAGCAAATACATCGCGCGTGTTTTTCTTTATCAAAATGATACGAGATGTGTATTAGTATGCAAAACCGATACGCGGTTCTTTAATTGAATGTAGGTGATTCGACAACAATAGAAAAGCTATGTTGAAATATTTATATTATGAGAAATAAAATTACTGTGTAAAATATTTTTATTTCACTCTTTTGATATCATTTATTTTAGATGAATACCGAAACTGTTATTGGTGATGTAGCAGGGAAGAATGAGAATATTCCTCCAGAATTACCTATGAACCATCGGTTTCTGGAACCTGAGAAAGCAGTTAAAACACTTACAGACATGGCTATATGGGAGAAATCAGAAGCTTATATGGAATACACTGGCTTCATAGCTACACTGAATGAAGCTGTAAAGGCTAAGCCACTAACAGTAGACTGCAAGATCTCAACAAATGTAAAGAGACTACTAGATGTGCTTGAGTCAATTGATAAGCTTGTAGAGGAATTTCCACCTATTGAGCAACCACAAAGATTTGGTAATGTTGCTTTCAGGAGCTGGCTCTCCAAACTTAAATTGAACAGTACATTGTATCTACAAGATTCTCTGCATCCCAGATTACACTTGGCTATACCTGAAGTTAAAGTTTATTTGGAAGAGAGCTTTGGTAACTCCACAAGAATTGATTACGGAACCGGCCATGAAATGGCCTTTGTCATGTTTCTCTGTTGTTTGTATAAAATAGGCCATTTAATAGCTGAAGATAATGTGGCAGTAGTGTTCTTGATGTTCAATAAATATTTGACTATAGTAAGACGGTTACAGAAGATATACAGAATGGAACCAGCTGGCAGTCATGGTGTGTGGAGCTTGGATGACTATCAATTCATACCTTTCATTTGGGGTAGCTCACAACTCATTGAGCAGCCAAGAATATATCCACCTGCCAAGTTCTTGGAAGATGACATTATTGATAAATATCACAATGAATACATGTTTATATCATGTATTAAGCATATTAAGGAAGTGAAGAAAGGTCCCTTTGCAGAGCATTCAAATCAGTTGTGGAGCATTAGTGCAGTTGGCTCGTGGACCAAAATCAATCAAGGTCTCATTAAAATGTACAAAAAGGAGGTTTTATCGAAGTTTCCAGTGGTCCAGCATGTTCTCTTTGGCTCCCTGCTTCCCATAAGGAAATTCCCTATCAGTCACTAGAGTAAAATGAAGTTGAGAATTTTATTTCGAGTAATACTAATAATTGAAAATGAAGAATGCCAATATTTACACACTACTTATAGTGGAAATATTGGGAATGAACAGACTTTTTATAAGATGGAACTTGTTTCAGTAATTTAATGTGTTGTTTAATTTATATATTCAACCATATTAATGCACTGTTATGACTATGAGTTTTGTCTTAAATTATATGTGTATATTGCAATTTTAAATGAGTCTGTTACTATTATTGAATTTCCTAATTTTTATTATATTAACATGGATAAAGTCATACATGGCCAAATAGGCGAGTAAAGGTGAACGCCCACTGGTCCGCACCGGCCGGCGGTCGCAACGCACGCATGGACGCAATGTATTGAACGAATTTGCCGATGGTGTGCGTCCAATGTATCCAGATTTTTAATTTAGTCCGAGTGTTTTTGTTCTTTTTAGTAGACGCCGTCTGTCATGGAGATTGACGAAGATTTTATTATTACCAGTTACTTGTTGGCAGAAGAAGAAGAACGTAAAACTAAACACAGAATGTTGGTCCATGACATAAACTTGAAGCCACCTAGAACCAACGTTTGGAGAATATCAGTGCAGCAGCAGTGAGCGATGCACGCGGTGAACTAATCCTAAAAAAACATAAACATCACGCCTTGTCTCCCAGAAGGATTGGGCAGAAGTGTACCTATAGTACACCTACCAAACTACATTTTTTGTTCATATATGCGTTTGATGGGAGCAGTACCGATAGTGGATGCAGTGCTATAAATGAATTCATACAAAGCAAACTAAAATTCGTTGCGTGTCGCGTGTGCGTTGCGGCCGGTGCGGACCAGTGGACGTATACCTTAAGCAGGTGGGATTAGGCAGATTGATGTTAGATGTCATATCAGATAAATTAATAAGTATTGGAATTCAATTTGTTTTCCTGATTTTATGCTTGATTATTTATGTAGTATAGTATCATATAAGTAGTACTTACCTATTAGTTGAGAACAATTACCTTGACCTGTGCACTCCAAGTTAATTGAAAGGCTAAGGCCCATATTACAGATTGTCACTCAACACTCAAGCATTACTTAAAACTAGATTCAAGCCGTTTGATTGGTTGAAAATAGTTTTAAGTAATGCTTGAGTATTGAGTGACAATCTGTAATACGGGCCTTAGTTTTTCAGTAAATAACAGTTTTATAAGCCTATTATGTAATTGTTGATCAATGTAGGTAATACATTACGTACTTTGCCCAGCCTCATTATTATACTATGACTGTCATATCTACGTACATTTACTATGCTATTGTTTGCGCTTTGCGCTTTTAACTATGTGATACATTATTATTAAATACCTTTGTCGTAATTTTAGCATATAGGTATTATGTCTTGTCATTTGTTGCAAATAAAACATGTACTTAACAAATATCTGTTGTATCTCTACTTTTATAGCCATTATCTGGACAGAGGTACATACTGGCTAGAATGAAGTAAAACAAAAATTACAATACATCATACAATCATATTCGTTTATTAACGCAAAACACATAAATTAACACAGCCATTCACTTTACGCCACTTGCAATTAAATAATACATAAATAAAATCGTATATATAGGTACCTACAGAGCAGCAGAGTTTAAAAGAAAGGATGCATACATAATCTGATGATTTAGGCTCGTGTACTCAACATGTACAAGACCTTTAGATGATCATATCGGTCCAGAGCTCATAATGTCCCAATAAAATCGAGTGTATGTCATTAGTTCGACAAACAGAAGCCCAATAAAATTCTCGTAACTAAAAACGTTCAAAATCTATCGCAATCTCATCTCGGCGACAATCAAATGTCAAAAATGTAGGGAAATTATAGGTATTTTTGACATAATGAGACAGATCCAGACAACGTTCTTAAAATTACAGGAATTGCCTCTCAGGTGTGCGACATGTCAATAGCTCGACGGGTCGTTAGTGCGACAAGCAATGTATTTACGTTTAACTTTACCTTTGACTTCTAGGTAATACGGTGCTTGATACCGATGGGGGTACTACTTTTTATGTAGTAATGTTAAGATACGTAAGTATAATATGTATAATAGACGAATTGATCTTGAAAGCAAAAGATTTAGGTTATAGTAGAGAATGATAATAACCTATGATACCTTTAAAATACGATTGGTTGTGGTGCGTTACGTTATGGCTCAAAATTTAATCTCGTGGGAAAACAATGTCGTTCTTGATATCTCGATCGAGATCTCGACCGCATTGGTCGTGATTACGAACGTGATTTCGAGACTAATCGCGCATGACCTAGTACCTACAGCAGTACCTATGCTTCTCGAGAAGCTATTTTAAAAATAATTTAATTAATTGGATTTATAGTGTCAAAGTCAAAGTTTTTATTTGTAAAACATGGGTGGGTGTAAAAACAGGTGTTGTTAATAAAAATATGTATAAGTAGGTACACTATGCTTTGCCGTTGACGGCGTACAAATATCAAAAAAGTAGTATCTAAAATTTCACATATGCAACAAAATTAGAATTATTAAAATTAATGACAAAATCTATCCACGCTAAATGATGACATAAAACTTATCTTAAAATCAAACAAAGATTACAATTCTGCGTACAAAATTGTAAAAAATTAAATTAAATTACACACTTCTACATTTATTATACCTCATTTTAGTCATTTAGAGGGTGACAAATATAATCACAGGATTTAACTACCTAACTCTAACTCTTATTGCACATATTTATCTGCATAATTAGCATTATCGTCTAGATATTCATTAACTGAATAATATGCCTTCTGCGCTAAGAAGTTGTTTAGGTGTGTTTTAAAATCAATTAAATCGCGTTTGTCTCTAATAGACTTCGGTATTTTGTTATACCTACATTCTGGGTGCCATGCCTAGAAAAACTTTTAGTGTAGAATGCCGTGTTGTATGTATTATCACAAATCTCATTGTTGCGACGTTTCGATTTCAGTGTTTCAAATAGATGTAAGTTTGATTTCACGAATACTGCTGTCTCATAAATATATAAACATGGTAAGGTTAGCAACTTATACTTTTTAAAAAATGGCAAACAACTGTCAGTTGATTTTAGCTTGAAGACAGATCGTAAACATTTCTTCTGTGCCTTGAATGCGATGAGTTTATCTGTAGAATTTCCCCAGAATATTATTCCATAGCGTAGAGTAGATGTTACGTAGGCATTGTACGCTACTAGGACGACGGACTCATTTACAATTTTTCAGTTGTAAACTGCATAAGAGTATTGATTTAACTTTCTGCATATAATTTCGATGTGTGATTTCCAAAATAGATGACTATCTAAATGCAGTCCCAAGAACCTGGCATTACTGGTGTCAGCTATTTTTGTATTTTTATGAATGATATTTAATGGTGATCGATTTGTCCCTTGATAAAATGACATTATTTTTGTTTTATCCACGTTTATTTTTGATTTATTTATTTCTAACCAATTAATTATGCATTGTAGGGAACTATTTATATTATTTTCATATGTTTTTATATCTGTACATGGAACGATTACTGTGCTGTCATCGGCATATAAAATAGTTTGATGTTCAGTGCATTTTGGTAAATCATTTATGTAGATAATGAATAGCAGGGGCCCAAGGACACTTCCTTGAGGAACCCCGCATATTGTAAATCTAGTTGAAGACATGTACCCAATTTCTATTTTTGTTTTTGAACATAGTCTATTTATGACAGTCACTTGTTGTCGGCCTGTTAAGTATGTTTCAATAAGTTTTAGCATGTTGCCTCTAATGCCATAGCGTTCTAACTTGCTTAGTAATATATGGTGGTCTACATGATCAAATGCTTTTGACATATCCATTAGTAGTGCTGCAATTGGTATTTTTTTGTCAACATTCAGAACAATTTTAGAGAATAACTCATAGACTGCTTTGTTTATAGTTCTATTTTTTCGAAATCCATATTGTTCCGATGCAAGTATATTATTTGATTCCAGAAAAGAATATAGGGAATTATGGATTACCTTTTCAAACACTTTAGATAGTACTGGAATTAAGGCTATTGGGCGGTAATTTGACATGGTTGTTTTTTCACCTTTCTTGTGTAATGGTTTAATTAATGACATTTTTAGCTTACTTGGGAAGTGTCCATTTTCTATATGTGTGTGTTCATTTCTAGTGTGTGGATTAGTTGCGTTTCGTATGATATTACAAAATCCTGAGGGTGTAGGTATTCAGGATTTTTGACATCATTGTGTTGCTTTTCGTTTGGCGTGGTTAAATATTAGAAACCGGACTACTTAAACAACAGGCTAAGGTAATTCATAATAATTTTCCTCTATAACGTAACTCTTTTGCTTTCAAGATCTAGACGTCTAGATATTATAGGTACATTATGTCTACATATTAAACACTTAACATTTCTATAAAAAAAATATAAAAAGTAGTAGCCCCATCAGTATCAAGCACCGTATTATCTAGAAATCATATGTAAAGTTAAACGTAGCTACATTGCTTGTCGCACTAACGACCTGTCGACCTTAAGACCTGTCGACCTACTGACACCTTTGTCGAACTAATGACATACACTCAATAATATCTCCTACTTATATGAAAATGTATTTGCCGCCATATCGCCGACCTCGACGTCGTAATCTATCGGATGCTCACGATAGTAACGAAATTGATAGATAGCTCGAAATAAAATATAATGTATAATGTGCCGCACCGACAAGTAGGCACCAACCTGTTGATATAAGTGTTAGATTTCGAATGATCAACAACATGAAATAGGTTGCAACATTCAATTAATTGCACTGTTTCTATCATTGTTATCTTGGAGTAGAACCTCTCGGATAGCTTTTATTTACTTTCCCTACATATAGAGTGTTGAATAAACTACGCTACCGTGATTATATTTATCACTCTGTGATTGTTGTGTTACCTACGTTTCTGTTTGCTGACTGCCCACATCCTGTACAAAAAAAATGGGTTTAATATCGCAATTAAAGAATAACAGTTCAGCGGCTTCATACAAGATAGCCACGGTGACATGAGTTACAAGATTAGGCCATCTAAATACCTAAATTATTCTACAGATAATTACTCGTACTTAATGCTCGTTAGATTTCGGTAATATGGCGAGGTTTTCCTTAGGTTTGTTGAAGTGGTTGTTGTATAGTGTGTAGACCATGCCCGCGCAGAGGGCGCCGACGGCGGTGCCTTGTGCGATCACTCGGAACTGCATGAGAAAGACGCTGGTGCTCATCGCGCCGCGGTTCTTGTACGCCCAACCGCCATAGCCAACAGCTCCCGCACAACCGGCAATAGCTGCGAAATAAACAATAACAAGTGGTAAGGAAACACAAGCACAAACGGGGGAACAGCTAAAGAACTATATAATAATCTTTTGCTGGACTCTTGTGCGCCGTACCCAAACGTAAGCTTGAATGATAAAGGGTAACGAACGCTACCTGGAGCTAGACCACCACCTCTAAAAGCAGTATTATTTTAATCTTACTTGAGTGTGGAAAAGAGATGGAGCTAGACATCCTGTATAGCTTCATGTCTTTTTCGCACTGAAGTAACATTAAAATAATACTGCTTTAAGTGGGTGGTTGGCCCCCTGGGCGTTATAAAAGGTACAGACGCCAGCACATCAAGCTACTACAATATGTCAAATTTCTTTAATAGAGTTTCTACTTTATTGCTAAAGCATTAGGTTCAAGGTTGATTGGGAAAATTTGACAGTTTCGGGTAGCTTGATGTGCTGGCGTCCATACATCGGATTTAAGGAAGAGAGTCTGTCTCACAGGTATGAGTGACCACGCGAAGCTCTACAATATAGAAACAGACAGTTTCTAAAACCGATATGCAGTGATAATTATTTGTAGGCAGGTAGCAAAACTATGTACCTATAAGCAGACAGACAATGCCGTCATTCGTCGCAAAGGTCACAAAGTTGCTCCAATAGATAAATTGATCACTAACACAGCTATTAATAGAAAAAAAAAATAGCAAACTAATGAATACCACAATGTTTTCATGATGGTTCCTAGTATTTGTTTAATTTCGTTAATTTGATTGGTTTCAGCCAGCTACGCCACTGACTGAAATAAACTATTGAGAAAATAGGGTAGGCTGTAGGCACATAGCTACTAAGGATGTGGTTTGTTCTACTAACAAACATTTTCTTTTGTTCTACCTAATGCGTTTGTTGCTCAGGGCTCAGGCTCAGGTTTCAGGCTTTACCCGACTGGCGATAGCAAAGACGGTTTTGTTTTTATAAAACCAAAATGGCGGATTTTAGACGGCCTTAGACGTCTATACGACGAAAAAAAATTGTACCGTGGCCATGTGGGGTAGATATCATAATAAAAGGCTTGAGCGATTCCAAAAATATTGAAAATGAAAAAGATTTAAAAAGCCGACTATTTATTTTAAGAGTCTGTAACTAAAAAGTTCAAAAATAGCTCACTTTTCAAGCAGTCTGATGCAGTTGCAACAAATCTGAGATTGAACCAAAATAGTTGCTACCAAAACTGCAGCAGACTGCTTCAAAAGTAACTTGTTTTGAACTTTCATAGTTACTATTAGGTATGTACATACAGTACAGTCGGGTTTTTTAAATTCTCTGTGTTTAAGGGCTTGTGGCCTTGACTGTACCTACTTAACCGGTTGAATGCCGTAATTACAGAAACAATTAAAAGCCATTGTGTCAAACTCAAACTCAAAGCATTTATTTCAATTAAACAAATTACAGGCACTTTTGAACTGTCAAACAGTCGGTCAGTTACGTCAGAAAGTTGAAGCTAGTTGCCCATTCCAAAACGTAGATCTCTATGGAGAGGAATGGGCAAGAAATTCCATGGACACTCTTTTAAATCAAAATTATTACAAAACCAATGGGACCAAACCTGAAATCGCGAAAAAAAAATCAGCTGCTCCCTACATGTTCGCATAATTCGCCAAAATTTAGGGAACAGCTGATTTTTTTTCGCGATTTCAGGTTTGGTCCCATAGTAAAAGTTGTTTATAATGATGAGTACAATGGACCCCTTAAGAGATTGTGCGTTATTCATTTTACATCTTGTCTAAGTGTACATATGTGTGGGAACAATGTAGAAAAAAAATCAAAACAATTCAAAATATAAGATTAAAAATAAGCCCTGGCAGTTAAGAGATGACCAGTCTCCACTGACGGCGCCCGTTCTCGAACATGACGCGTGGATCAGCACCATCCAGCTCAACCATTTTGTAGGGAACCGAATGTTGTGTCTCGCGTAGATCCGCGTTTCCGGCAGTCGAGCTTTCAATGACTGTCAATCTGTAGCTACCTAAAGCCAGCCCCATCAACAGTGTATCATGTGTAACACACGTTTGCATTTGACTTACAAGAGGGATTACTTCTCAAGAGATTTTCATTGTTTCCCTTGCTCTCGTACATACAGTCTGTTCGGTTAAACGAGGGACTTATTGAGGGAGGGTACTCCTATAACCTTAATTGGACCTAACTATTTTAGTAAAAACGATCCAATCCACAACCTGGTTTCAATATTGAGTTATCTATAATTAGGCGGGTCAACATGTGGGTTGGTATACTATAGCTAGCAATTCTTTGAAAAAAAAAGTAGTTGTGGACAGGTGTTGCTAAGAGCAAAAATTCCACTTTATAATCAGAAATGTAAAGATAATTCAATATTGACCAGTTGTGGACTGGATCGTTTTTGCTAAAATACGTCTAATTTATGACGTAATTGTCCAATAAAATACATTACTCATGAACACTGAGCCATAGTATAAAGAGAGGAAGTAGGCTATCTCCAGCACAATCCGCGATATAATTGCCTACTATCTCAGGGTTGTCACTTTTAGTTAAATTTTAATTCAGTGCCAATAAATTGGCAAGGGTCGGGAAGTTGTATTTTTTACTTGTCTGGGTACCTAAACGATGATGAAACCTTTCACGATGAAAGAAAGAGCGACGGGCCAGCAGACGGGCGGCGCGGGGCGGTGATGAGCACGAGTAAACGGTAGGTTACTGATAGTACTGTCACCAATTCATTAGTTTAAAGCCCGGCCCTTGCCAAAGATAACACATATCTCTGTATAACTAATTCAGTGATCATTAGTCAATAAAGTTCAACAATGGTTTTCCTAACAAACACAGAAATTTATTCAAGATTAGCAGTATTATTTATAAAAAAAAAAGCCAAACCCAAACACACAGCAATACGTTCTCCTGCGATTATGACACATTTTTCATTCATTTAGCGGTGCCGTAAAGCCGTGACGCGCGAACCTCGTGCGATGTTAGCCCCGACTGGCGCGCTGCGAAACGGGCCGAGATTTGTTTAAGTGTGCGTGCGGCGACGCATACTTAGATACTTTGGCGCACACATACAAGCCGCGCGCGGTGCGTTTGTATGAAGATAACGTACTTCCTCTCTTTATACTATGACTGAGCGCGCAAGAAGTGAACTTGTAAACAGATACTTTGGCGCACACATACAAGCCGCGCGCGGTGCGTTTGTATGAAGATAACGTACTTCCTCTCTTTATACTATGACTGAGCGCGCAAGAAGTGAACTTGTAAACAGTAATCACGCGGTAAAACACGTGCCGATCCTGCCAAAAGGGAATCCCGTGCGCAAACCCCGCCCCTTTCCTTTGCGTTGTCTCCGATGCACCGACAGGACACCAATGGTCTCGAACCTACCGATTTTTCGGTATTTCTACCGATATGCGCTCTCGTTATAAATTAGTCTGTAAGTTTTTTTTTAAATAAATAAACGAATTTGATTGAATATTGTATTTTTTTTGTCAAATACCGATTTTGGGTACAAATATACGGCAACTCTACCGATCTCGCTCTATGACGTTCGATACTGGACACACTCCCGCGCTGACCACAACGCAGTCTATGCGACTGCGCCGCTAATTCCGAATGTCTAATTGCGCTTCTGCGTATCGCTTAAACATCCTCGCCTAAGAAACCACCTAAGCTAGGCATATATGACCATATAGCACAGTCTTGTCAAGACTATGGCATATACAGAACAGGGTCAAATTAAATTAGCTAGCGAAACTCCGCAGACGTAATGTAATAAAATAAATAAATCGATACCTATCTAAACACGATTAAATAAAAACGATTTGATGATTTTTTTGGGGTCAACGACCGCTTATTGAGATGTTACTTGAAGTATGAGTTGAGAAAATCTGTTTTTATTTTGTTTTATCGTTTTTAGATATCGAAACCCATCACGTCTGTAAAGTTTACGCAAAAAAAAATTTTTTTGTTTTATTATGTTAAGATATCGATACCCATCACATCTGTGGAGTTTCGCTAGCTAATTTAATTTGACCTTGTATATGTTACTATATACAGGGTGTAAGGGACAGCCCTCCGCAAATTCATTCAGCATTCACTGCTTATTTTGAATCATATTCCACCGGAAATATTCCGGAATTATATCATTTTTTCAGTTACTATTCCTTGATTTCAATGTAAAATTACATCCTCTGTACGCAGCACTCCATTTATGCAAATAAAACTGCTAAAATCAAAAAATCAGCAATGGATGTTGAAATACTCGGCGGCCGAAGGCTCGCTGCGCTGCCTTTCGCTACGCGCGTTTTGCCACGGTAACGATTCATTGTGTGTGACTGTGAGGTAATAAAACAAATCAGGTTTATTGGATACCCATAAGGTTCCTGAAATAATTTCATGTACGGGTCAACTTAGTATGAATGTATGATATACTGAATTCACCCTATCAGTTTGCGAAGGGCTGTCCCTTACACCCTGTAAACCCACCACCTTACT
The DNA here is from genome assembly GCA_947568875.1 of Fissipunctia ypsillon. Classification (NCBI taxonomy): domain Eukaryota; kingdom Metazoa; phylum Arthropoda; class Insecta; order Lepidoptera; family Noctuidae; genus Fissipunctia; species Fissipunctia ypsillon. The sequence continues at coordinate 9,591,280 of OX387645.1, read as the reverse complement.
TCCTGCTGTGAGCGTAGTTGAGCGTAAAACTTAGCTTTTCGCCACTAGCTACTTAGGTAAATTTACCTAAGAGACATACCTAAGATCATAAAGGGAGATTCCTTCGTCTTGCGCTTCAGCTTCTCGCCCTGGCTCTCGTCATGGTAGTCGAAGACGGGCTTTTCCTGCGACATGTCTGTGGCTGAAATGAGGAAATAAACATGTTTCATTCTCGTCATTAATTCTATGACGTCAATACATCATGTTTTTAACGAGTTGTAGAAAAGATAAAATGCACAATGTAAATCCATAGAAATAATATTTCGTAACTAGGTAAGAGAAGGTACCATTTCCACTGCTGTTTTTTGTGTTTTGTCAGATTTATCTACCGGGGATTAATTAAACAGATACCGCTTTTTGTGTGTTTACCAAAGTTTGACATCAACCTTATGCAGCTGTGAGTGATCTTGAATCCTAATAATTTACTAATATTATTATAATAAACACAAACGTTTGTGAGGATGGATGGATGTTTGTTACTTTTTCACGCAAAAACTACTGAACGGATTTGTATGAAATTTGGCACACATATAGTTTATAACCTGGATTAACATATAGGATAATTTTTATGCCGATGTCCCTATGGGATCGAGACTTATGCGGGTGAAACCGCGGGGCGGTGCTAGTCCTTGCTAAATGCTTGCATCGGCGTCTCTCTGCTGCCACGGTTTACCAACTTGATGGTTCTTCTTTCTATCGTATTCGACCTAAGCTGTTTTGCCTTTTGGAAAAGCAGCACGTGTTTCTCTTTGAAGACGTTCTTTTCGTGCTTAGTTTAAAACTCACGTCAAGCAGGTGGAAAACTATGAGTGTCTACGTGAGCCTTATCGGACACGGGCAAGGAGTAAATCTGTTTACGATAAGTCGGCGTTAAGGAAATTCTACTAACTCAAACATATCTAATCAGCAAATATTCAATGTTCTATAACAATATCGTTACCTAATTAGTTACATAAAGTCTCCAGAACTTTAAGGTATGCAGGACCTACGAGTTTGTTATTCCTAGGGTAGTCCTTCCCATGGGAGTTGGGCGAGACCTGTGACTAGGAGCACGGAATTTAGGAACCAACTTCCAAACATTTTTTTGAAAACAAATGACTGTATCATGTTTAGCTACCTACTTATTTGATATTATTTGATAGACAAGGTGCGTCTATTTTAAACCAGTAGTAACAACCAGTTTCACGGTCATCTATGTTTAGTCGACGTATTCCCATCATAAGAATTTTCCTGTTTATGTAGGTACTTACCTAGGTACAAAATAGTTTATTTACTAAGTTGCCACAGTAGCTACCTACATGGGATATCTTATCATGTTCCCATCACCACTTTTCAATAAAAAAATCTATTGCGCAATACTTAGGTAGGTTTTATGGCAACGTCACAGTCTGATAGTAAAACATGATGTAGTGGTGCCGATTTTCACACGTTGGATAATTGTGCAAATATTTTAAACAACTCATGTTAAACCATACATAACACTAGCTTCTACAAACAATTAGTTTACACTCCGATTTAAAAAATTAAAATTACCAAAATTAAAAAAAAAGATTTCGTCACAATTCACAGAATAACACAAACGATAACTAACCTTGTTACAAATCAAGGACACCGAAATTAAAGCACTAGATATCTTCACGACACCTACACGTGCCGAGTCTGTCGACTGAATGAGCTCAACGAGCCACACTGCGATGCGATGATATCACTGACTATTACTGGGGAATCACACGGCGTAGGATAACGAATACAAACAATGGGTAGTACAAAATTATTAAATACTTTCTATTACGTACCTACCCTTGAATGTAATTTCGGTAAACGGAGGGCTTACTGTAGTCTGCGTCGCTGAATGGAATGCGCGAATTCACTTCGCGTGTGCAGATCAAGGTACCTATTGGGCAGATAACGTCGCGTGCGCAAGACCGCAAGACGGCAGGACGTGTGCTATGTGCACTTAGTTGGTGCCACAACTCTTGTACATTTTACGTCATTTCTAATTTACGATGAACATGTTAATTTTGTTGTGATCCAGCTAAAAGCGTTGACAGTTTATTAGGAGTCTTTTCTAACATACAAAATAGTAAAATATCACTCTCGAATAGGAAAATGAATATTTTTCCTGAGCAGTTTTAGCTAATGTTGGGTTGGTTTTACAAAATCTATATTTTTCTTCTTTCAAAAGCAGAGAGGCAAAGAACCTAATAGGTAGATAATAGCCATGTTTTGTTTGTTTATCAAACACCATGTTTACGGAATAATTCGTGTGGCGAAGGTCACATTTATAATAATAACTTCGTAATTTATCGTGATTTTTCTTGTGCTCGACCGAGGACAGTTCGCAGTCGCAGCTGTTATGACGCTAGGTTTTTATTGCTTTTAGATATCATCAACATTGATTAATGTCAGAATAGAATGTTCAATATACAAAATTTTAATGTTCTAAAGCTCTAGAATTTCTATTCTACACAAGTCATAAAAACTTTTTTACAAAAACTAAAACAGACTTCCAAAAAAACAAAACACTACAAAGTGAAAAATAACTGATTTCGGAAGTCGGTGTCTTTGGTTTCGTATTTTTCACTCTAGTGTTTTTTTGGAAGTCGGTTTTATTTTTTGCAAAAAAGTTTTTATTTTCATTTTAGTTGTGGTACCTACCCCACACAAATTCGAATACCACTATCTGCTGTGTATATTAAGTACCTACAGAAGAGTGTCAGGAACTTTAATAACTTAGAACATCATCCACATAAGTAAACCAAGTGGGAAAAATACGTGTTATTGAAGCTAACTCAAAAACCAGCCAAGCAATTTAAAGTTAATAAATTTTAAATGGGACCAACTTCGAGGTATACCCTCCCGGTTAAAATAAGAGTCGATCAAATCGGACTACTTACTCTGCAAAAAGTTATGCGTGGTCATACATAAAAAAAAAATATACGTATATCCTACGCCTCGTGAACCTCCTCCTTATTTTTCGTCGTTTCTTTGTTATTAAACAACATCGTATGAATTCAATTTAATTTTTCAATTGTATAATGATGTAGGCACAGCCTTGTAAGTACCTATTACTGACTACAATCAGTATAGTAGTCATACAATCAGTTAAGTCATCTCGAGTGTTTATAAAATAATGAAAGAATATTCCAAGCCGTCGCTATTGTGTCATGCAAAAGTCCTGAGTGTCGTAACTCGTAACTTTATAAATGAGACGTCATGTAATAATAATAACACCGCCGTATTTCTACGTTGGTGTCGTGGTAGGGCTTGTGCACTCCGAAGTCTAGGTCTGTGTCGGTACAGTTTACTTTGCCGGAACAGGTCTAGGATGAGGAGCCAGACCAAGAGAGATACAGAAACCCGCAGGGCAGCATGTGGCAATTTGTTGGGCAGTAGCGACCTCACGGACCCTATCTTCCGGGACAAGTCTTGTTCCTCATCTCTGGCTTGCCTTTATTGACCGGCTGGAGTGAACACTGACGAGAAACAGAGCTCCCACCTTATTCTTGCATTTATTGGCCGGCTTAAGTAGAGATTCGCAAAAGCAAACATGCTCGGAGGATGGAAGTAGGTATTGCAGTAATGCTGATAGGGAGCTTGATCATCTTCCGGGCTCTGGGATTGTCCTGATAGTCGTGGAATACCTTCCCACTCCTCAAGCACCTCAGGATATGTTGCCCCCTTGTCGCTACGTCACTAAGTGCTACCGACAGTTTCGGGGGCCCATTATTGAGTGTGCAAGTCACCCTCTGCCATTTTTTTCCGTGTTAAAACATTGATCAGGCAGAGGCCATAGTACTTTCATAGTTCTAGGTAACCAGTCCACTTTAGCCATCCAAACACATATTCCAATATCTTTGTTTCCATATCCTGCAATAGTCCTGTGCCAACCGGGGGTTGTCTTTGGGTGCACTTGCATAGTGCATAAGTACAGGGGTAATCGTCGATTGGTGCCCCATTCCAATTTAAACTGCCTAAGGGGCCTCTGCGAGTTGGCTTCGGCCCCTCGTACGCCTTCCAAAGGACCGGGACTCCAGGGTCATGAGATACGTAAAAATAAAAAATAATAATAACCCCACCACCGTATCGCTACGTTGACGTCGTGGTGGGGCTTGCGCGCTCCGAACTCTAGGTATGTGTCGGTAGTTTATTTTGCCGGAACGGGTCCAGGATGAGGAGCCAGACCAAGATATACAGAAACCCGCAGGGCAGCATGTGTTGAGCTGTTGGGGAGTAGCGCCCCACGGTATCTCCCGGGAGAAGTCTTGTTCCTCACCTTTGACTTGCCTTTATTGGCCGGTTTGAGTGAACACTGACGAGGAACAGAGCTCCGACCTCTTTCTTGCCTTTGCTGGCTGGCTTGAGTGGAAATTCGCAAGAGCAAACATGCACGGAGGAAGGAAGTATTCCAGTAAGTGCTGGTAGTGATCTTGACCATCTTCCGGGCTCTGGGATTGTCCTGATAGTCGTGGAATACTTCTCCACTCCTCAAAAGCACCTCAGGACATGTTGCCCCCTTGTCACTACGACACTATGTGTTAGCGACCGTTTTCGGGGGCCCATTATTGAGTGTGCAAGTAACCCCTTGCCAATTCATCCGTGTATTTAACATTGATCAGGCAGGGGACATAGTCTTTCCATAGTTATTGGTAACCAATCCACTATAGCCACCCAAATCCATAGTCCAATAAGTTCCGTTTCCAAGTCCTACAATAAGTATTTTGTAATGTCAAAATAACAGCTTTTTACTAAATGCATATGAAAGTATCTGGGGGCACGGCAGTGCCCCCACCAAGACGAGCCAAGCGAAGCGCAAGGGCACTTCCTACCTTTTCTCGAAGCGCTTCGTCGTTTTTTTGAACTCTCATAACTTGGGTTTGGATTATACCAGATAAACAAAATTCTCGGGATACGATGTTAATAGTGGACTTATTATGTTTATATAAAGTTTCAATTGCATAGCTCTTATACTTTAGATTTTATTGATATTTAAAAAAAAACCGATTTCGTCACTGACTGACTCACTGATGATCATCAAAATTCTTAGGGTACTTCCTGAAGTCATAGAAAGTTGAAATTTGGTATAAGCCAGTATTAGTACACAAACAAAAAAAATCCTAAAACTTGGAACTTTTACCCCCCCCCCCCCCCCCTAACCCCCAACCCTTTAAACTTCCGCATATTTTGATGCTAGAGAGAGTTCTGAAAATTGATATAGGAGTCCCTATATCCTTATATACATATTAGAATACATATTTCAGGATTTTTAGTAAATCACCCTGGAAGTTTGTATGGGTTTTCCCATGCAAGGGACAATATTTTTTATCACTACCCAAATCACCAATCCAAATTTTCAAAAACTGCTGTTTCATACAAAAGTTCAATGCCTACTCGACCAAAATGAAAAAAACAGCAGATTTTTTATCGTGATTCAGAGTTGATCCCAAAGTGAGAGTTGTTCATATTCATGGGTAGAAAACACCCTGTGAAAATTTGAGTAGTGATAAAAAAAAATTCCCTTTATAACGGATCACAAAAAAAGGATATATCGATTTAGAATATAAGCAATATTGAATGGAAAAATATCTCGTGCATTTTTAACCGACTTCAAAAAGGAGGAGGTTCTGTGTTCGTCTGTATGTATTTTAACTTCCTGTCACTGTTATTTACATACACAGCAGTATTCGAATTTGTGTGGTGTATGTATGTACATACCACAACTAAAAAGTGAAAATAAAACTTTTTTACAAAAAAAAAACAATTGACTTAAAAAAAACATTACAAAGTGAACAATCACTTTAATTTCGGAAGTCAGTGCCTTTGATGTTGTATTTTCGTTTTTTGCTACCAACTTCCTAAATTAACTTTTCACTTTTTAGTTTTTTTTTTTTGGAAGTCGGTTGTTTTTTATTTTTGTAAAAAAGTTTTTTTAGTCGGCTATTGCTATGATTTGCCACAAAACACAACACGACCACGAACAAACATTGTCAGTCGCCAGTCGGTACTTTCAGGCACTTGACCTAATGAACGCTGGCGTCCGTCGACGTCCATTACGCATTGAGCTAATGATGACACAAAAAGGTTGAATCAATATTATGTTTGTGCCCACTCCAAAATTAAAGCAAATAGACAAACGTTCTATCTACCATGATCTACCATAAATTGAAGTCTTCGACAGATCTGAGTGACCGCGTTGTTCTTCTAAGTTCCACAACGGATTTTGATACGGTTTTCGCCATCACTTAGAGAATTTATTCCGGAAGGTCATAATACATTATTATTAAACTTCTTATAGGTACTAAATTAAGTAATAAACTATTAAAATAAAAATATAATAACCTAACTAAAACAATTAAAAAACTAAAATATGGCGTCGAAAAATTCCTCCGCATCGCTGTCGACTGGTAATGTACCCAAGAGACTGGCGGCATTGCCACGTCATATGGTAATGCTTAGCCTCTGGCCAAGGTAAAAGCCAGCCCTTGGGTCACATATGTAATAAAGTAATCTCGATGATTTGTCAATTCGCAAAAACCGTGCGAACCAGGACCGGTCGCTAGTTTATAAATAAAAGCGACAACCTGGTCTTATCTCATAAAAGCTGTTGTGATTGGATACCAGCATCCGAGGAGCTTATTCAAAACATTACTATTGCATTTTGCATATAAAACAAAGTCACAAATTCAAAACGCATAAGTAAATATAAAAATCTTTTAATAGGCTTGTGGTTTAAAAATCAGCAACTGGTGTTGCTGACTATACAATTGTGCAACATAAATATAACGGATACATAGAACATAGTCTTGTATGCTGACTGTACTGCAATAAATAATATCATAGAATTTAAATGAACAAAAATAGACTGTTCATAGGTACAAACAATCTTAACATCTATAACAGATAAAAATATTTCTTTAGAATACAATTTCAGTAAATGATAGTATCTAGATATTAGTATTTAACAGATACTTACCTATTTGAATATAAGCATTGAACATGAAAGCCAGTGATTTAAAATAATAATAATAATATTCCACAACTTTCACACAACGCCATCTAGTCTCAAACTAAGCAGAGCTTGTGATATGAGTACTAGACAACTGATAAACATACTTATATATTTCTAAATACATACATATTATAGATAATAACACCCAGACACAGAAACAAATGATCGTGCTCATCACACAAACATTTGTCCTGGGTGGGAATCGAACCCACGACCTCCGGCCTAGTAGTTAGGGTCACTAACCACTAGACCAACAGGCCAGTCAAATGTCGGTAAAATGAGTTTAAAACTTGTATGAGATCGTATTATCCACATCATGTACTGAAATTGTAATCCTAACAAAATCACAGTTACTTACAAAGAAACGATGAAGCAGCAACTTTAATTTTAACATAATAATATAGGTACCATAAGTTGTAAAAACGATGGTACCGATTCTCTTGTACACTGAACTAAACTATCATTAAAATTCCTTACTTTTGGATAAGTGGTTATTGAAGTTATTCTGCAAAAAATATCACTAAATTTAAAAATAATTTTGACACAACTAAATAGAATTTGACAATCGCGACTCCACGTGGCAAGTACTTGTTTGCCCTACCCCGTGATTTTTTTTTAGCCGGAGGCGCGCAAGGGGGCAGCCTCGACGTGTTTTATATGGAATTTTTCACTTTTTGTATGGAAAATATGAATAATTATTACCTACATGTTGAGTTTTAGGGGTTATTGGGTAAAGAGGGATCGAAATATTCAATATTTTTGCGACAGGACGCACCGTTTTCGAGATATAAGCAAGAGAAAAGAAAAAAAGCTACAGTACTGTTTTTGCACCTGAAGTCGAGGTGTTGGTGTGAATTTTAGTTCATGCCAACTAATTTTATTCCACACCTTTTTAATCGTGGTTAAAAATAGTCAGATTTAGTTATAAAATCTAAATTTTAGGTGAAAAACGTCAAATTCAGAATAGCAAAATTACCCTAATAACTCAGTGCCATCTTAGTGCTGTCAAACTAAAATATAGTTTAGTCTATTTCAGAACGGGAAATCGTCGTTTGACAGGAACAAACTAATTTTGGTGATTTTTAGTCTAGTTTAGGCGCATTTGCGACAAGAGAATCGGCACCATTGTGAGTTGATTTGGATTGCTTTGAAGAAATAACGACAATTAGGCCCCCAGCGCTAACCAAAGAGCAGTGTAGAGCAGAGGATTATTGGCATTCAATAATAAACCTTATTATAAGTACCATTAAATTCAATAAAGAACGCATGAATGCGCTTGAGAACGTCAAAAGAGCAGTTTAATGTCTTTGGCAGTGATCGTCCAACTTTGCACTTTATGACACTAATTTTAAAGTTTATTTTTCAATGTCTTCAGAAATATTTTACTCTGCGTTACAATTTGGTCGGCGGGGAGCCTCAGAAACCCAATCCACCTAAAATAAAGCTCGTGTTGCAGGAGCAGTAGTGGCCCAGTGGTAACGCCCGCGACTTACGAGTTGTAGGTCGCGGGTTCGAACCCAAGCAAGACACTTTACTTTGCGCAAATTATTTCATCACCACTGCTCTCAAAACGGTGAAGGAAAACATCGTGAGGAAACCGGCATGTCCTAGAACCAAAAATTCCAAGACATGTGACATCTACCAACCCGCACTGGACCCACGTGGTGGATTAGGGCCCAAACCCTCTCACCGCGAGGAGGCCTTGTGTCCCAGCAGTGGGAACATTATAGGCTGATTATGCTATGCTATGTTGCACGTTGTTATTAGATCTAGTATAAATACCGAGTTTCTTCAATTTTTACAAAGCGAAATGCCAATTTTGTACAAATATTATGGTTAGCGATGACATTATAACGCGTAAATAAGTTTGTGTTTCAGCCGAGACTGAGATGAGAGAATTACGTTAGAAAAATGAATAGTTACTACAATTTTAGTAGTATCACAGTTCTGGATGAGGTACTTCTTGAATAATTCATATTATTATGATTGTAGCAGTTTCAATAATTTTGTTGTAGTACAATCCTGTAAACTACGATCTTAAACGAAAAATTCCCACTATCTAAACTTGCGTACTAAGGCCTATATATGTACACGGACCACTTTCGACATTTCATAATTTTTTTAGGGGCTCGCTGTACATTCACTCCCTTATTTATAAACATTGCTTAAAGTTAAGTAATGATTAGCGTCTGCTTAATCATACATTTTTGGACGTTTAAACATCTCTTAACTTCTAGCTATGTTTTATAAATAAGAGGGACAAAAGCCAGCTACTCACTAAAAGCAACTTGCCCATGTGCACATGCTCTATGAGTTGGCAAGAAACTACCAAGAAGTTAACTCATTATACAGGATAAGTTTAAAAGGAATGCGAATATTTCAGGAGGTAATCAGGTGCATAAAACTGGACCACTTTCCCCAAGGAACATAGGTCGAAATTTAAAATTGAAAATCGACTTACAATACAAAGTGACTGGTCACGTGACTTATGTTTGTATGAGAAGTTGAATTTTATTTTTTAGATTTCGACCTATATTCCTTGGGGAAAGTTGTTCAGTTTTATGCACCCGATTACTTCCTAAAATATCCGCACTCCTTTTAAACTTATCCTGTATGTATAAAGAATATGTTTCAACTTAAAATAGATTTAAATTAATGGTTAAAAATTATAAAAAAAAAAGTTAGATATAAAGAAAAAATTGGTATGTCAAATACGTTGCCGTACAAGAAAAGCACAGTTTGTGGCATAAATATATTAAAGATAACAAATGTATTAGCTAAGTATTGTCTCCGTCCATTTGTTATAGCACGATTTTAAAGGCCATGACATCTCAATTATTAAGGACTTGGTGACATCTCACTTGGAGGATAAAAGAAGGGATTAAAGTCACATACTTTATTTGGGCCGTTTTGAACTGAGTCATCGGATCATAAACGTCAGTAACAAAACAATCGCTACTATTACCCACATCACTTGCGCGCTCCGCGAGCCTAACGAGTGCGAGCTAGACAGATAGATAACAAGATTTATGGCCCGACAACTCAGTTCAAAACGGCCCAAATATAGTGGGGTTTGAGGATAATAAATATAGCATTACGCCTGATGCCCACAGCGAAGCAGTGTGCTACGCTGTAGTCTGGTACTAAACTTACACTTTCTGCTAAGGGTCCATTGCGCGGGCGCAAGTTTGCAGCACATATTTGTTTTAAAAAAACTTTAGTAAATGTGTTGGGAAATACCATGTTAGACAATACGATTGGTTGATCGAAACAACAACATTACCTATAAATTACATTGATTTAAATCTTGACGACAAATTAAATTGAATAAATTGAATTTCGGAATCTAGGGTTGGATGGCAAAATTGGAGGAGGTAACGATATTAGAAAAAAAGCTAATATTTTGAATTAAAAGCTTACAATTATGTATTTCAGTTATATCTCTTAACTTATAACAGTTTTTTGGGTAAAATGAGTTCATTGTTTTAAAGTGTTTTAGTTTTTAAACTTTGGTATTTAAACTGAAATAAAATACCCATTTATTCGGAATATTGTTATTCCGTTTTAATTATTTTGGTTGCAGCAGCTGTTAATATGATATAGGTACATTTGTACTTGAAATAGACACTTAACTTATTAAGATAGAATTATTTGTTGTTTGAAAAAAAATTCTAGCTGCAGCTATTTTAAAATAATCTTTCGGAAAAATGACTTCTATGAAATAATTTTAAATAATAAACGTCCGTAAAGGCTGCTACAAAATTACTAGGCTATTTTCGATCAATACTTTGACGGATAGCAACTGCACAGTTTTCAAACATCTTTATTGTGCACAGACACATATTATGCAGATACACAGATGGACAAACGCACATGTGACAGCTTCTATTCAAAACGTATTTATCATAAAAATCTAGCAATTTGACAAACCAGGTACCTATCTTAACTTCACCAGAAGTTTAACAAAACCTGGTGATAATGATAACAAATTCTCTAAACCACGTCCGCATGGTATAACAAACGGACTGTCACTGCCTTGCTTTGGCAAGACCCCAGTGCTTCGCACTCCAACTTGTATATAAAAAAATTAACTACACAGTTCTGCACAATTTTGCACACAGTTGCGCACATTTGCACAGTTGCACACATTTGCACAGTTGCACACATTTGCACAGTTGCACACATTTGCACAGTTGCACACATTTGCACAGTTGCACACATTTGCACAGTTTCATTGGTAATCGCTGGCGGAACTTGAGGACACTTTCTCTAGCTTCTCGAAGTGTTTGCGCGCGTTTCTGATGTTGATGAGTGTCGCTTCTGACGGTATCTTGGGGTCTGACATTTCTACCATAACGTATGTGTTGCTTGTGAAGCCGTCTATGAACGCTGCAAATACGCTGTTGCGGACCTGGAACGAAGAATATAATGGAACTTCAATTTGGTTTTTATTGAAGTTAATTAATTACTACTGCATGCAAGCATTTTTTCCGTCAAGTTACCACGCGTTAGGCAAATTGGTGACCGTCGGTATTATGATGTAGTGCATAATGAGGTTGTTAACTAGATATTTTGTAGGGGCTACTATGACATCATATGCCCGGTTTTTGAGGTCCTCACGTTGACTATTAAACCATTTTTCCGACTTATTTTTTAAATGGGACATTTCGTACACTGTAAAACTAGATAGCAAACTAAGGTACCACAACCAACCTTATTTCAAAAAGTGGTTCCACAATTATATAGTCATGGTTTAAGGGGGTATAATTTTTACTACCAAATACTAATCTAGGTACCAACCTCCATGCTCTGGAACTGCGCGGCAAGCTTTGAGCAGGACAGCTTGAACTGCTTGACGATGTTGGAGACCTTCTCAAAGCGGTGCGCATCCCGGTGCGGCCGCTGTTGGCAGTGGGAGACTACCAGGAACGTCGCGCGTTCGAATAGCAGCACCTGGAGATAAGGAGGATGTATATTAGGTAAACAAGTTGGTCTGATGGTGTGTTGTCTGTCTGAGTAGAGTGTACCTGCGCAGTAATTAATAAGTTCCCGAAAAAATCGCAATGAAATCAGCTTATCTATTAGGGAGCTACAATGCCTACATACAAAGCCGCAGTCAGGAAAAACTCCGAACATATAACAACTCTTTTTTCATCGGGAGTATTATTTGTCTTTACAAATAAAAAAAATGAAGTGTCTGTTTGTAATGTCAAAATAACAGTTTTTTACTAAATGCATATGAAAGTATATACGGTACTTATAACAAAAAAAAAAATTACATTTTTGTCTGTCTATCTGTTTGTTCCGGCTAATCTTCAAAACGGCTGGACCGATTTTGATGGAACTTCACTGGCAGATAGCTGATGTTACAAGGAGTTGCTAAGGTTACTTTTATTGTAGAAAAATAATTAGGGTTCCGCGCAAAAAAAAAAAATCCCATGAAATTGTGAACAAAAAGTTGGATTTGAAAAATTATTTTTGCATTTGGTAGCTCAATTCTCGAAGATGGTTATAGGTTATTTAACATCACACTACGACTCTTAGGAGCCGAGCAAAAAGAAAACAGTCAGTATGAACGCTAAGCGAAAACGAAGTTATAGCGCGGGCGGGCGATGCAACGCGGCGGGTCGGGGAACGAGGGAGTTTTATTAAAATGTGGCTATTATTTTAGTATATTGTGTATCTTACGACTTCCATGAGAACGAAGTCGCAGGGCACACAGCTAGTGTTTTATAAAATTTGCAGTTGTTCTAAAAATTAAGCACTATTTGCTTAATTTTTTGCGTGACTTATAACAACACAATTTATATCTACTAATCAATTATATGGCTGTTGTTGCCGTTTTAGAAGTATGCAAAGAATACTAGACCTCATCTGCATCCACGATTTCAGCAAACTGTTTCAGTGACGACTCTAACGCTTTCACGTTAGGTATTAACTTGTACACTATGCTCGACCACGCCCTGGAAATAATACCATCGGACATTAGTAATTATTACATAATATTAATTAATGACACTAGTTACAAAGTTACGTCTAGATAGTGTAATTCTTTCTTAAAAAGTAGTGCTAGGACACTTAATTAGCAAGAGATACTTACTGGTGTTTCCAGTAAGTATCTAAGTAAAAAAGTGAACCATGTCCAAAGTTCAAATGATGACGAGGAATAATGACTATAATCACGATTAGGTCAAGGTGCCTATCGTAATTTTTGGATATAATTCTAACCATTACGTGGATAAAAATGTCTATGATACTGCAAACTTAACATACTCGTGAATTAGCCCCCAGAAAGGTAGAACGTCAGCTGCTTTTCTCCCGACCTACGTCATTTCTTACGACCTTACCACAATGCATTATAAACACTACATGCAGCAATCATACCGTCTGTACCGACACGCTGATTGACGATAAGGGGTTACGACTTTGTTTAAACCGTGCTATATTATTATAGCAAGCTGTTTCTAAGCATTGTGTTACTAAGGGAAATTGTACTGCAGTTTTATAGGGAGTAATAATTTTATTTTAGTTTCCTTATTCGTCAGATTTAGGTTCTTATCGGACTGGATAAACGTATTTTAATTTATTTTACACTACCGTCAAATGTTCCTACTTTGCTCCTATATTATGCTCCAATTCTCTTAAATGAATGAAGAATATATAAAAAAAAAAAACAATGAAACAAAGTGATTTTGTAACTAAATTTAAGAATATAACATTATTTATTTTAATTTCTTTAAAAAATACGGTTTATTTGAATTTTTACCCATTTTTCGACCATTGACACTATCAAAAAAGGTAAAGCGTAATATCACGGAATAAGGAAAGTATAACTTTGCTCAAAAAGCTTCCACAACGGAGATTGCTTGTGAAATATATCCAGGCGCAAAATTACCCATGGTCATGGGTAACTTTGTGCCTTATTCATAGTTTTATATATATTATGAAATACTTAATTACGTTGATTTAACTTTAAAAATATGTTAGATAACATGTTATGCTTTAAATTAATACATCTGGGTATATTTCATAATTAATAGTTTAAACAATATTCATAATTCCCTTTTTTTGGAGCAAAGTAGGGCCATTCTATGGTAGATTTTTTGCTGGATGATGAGGAGATGGCTGTCATTCGTGGTATTTTGACAGTTGTTACGGGTCGTCAGAAGCCTGAAAGTCTGACAACCAGTCTTACCAAGGGGTATCGTATTACACAGTAACTGGATTGTGGAGGTCAGATACGTAGTTGCTCCATGTAAAATACTGGTATTCAGCTGCATCCGGTTAGACTGGAAGCCGACCCCAACATAGTTGAGAAAAAGGCTAGGCAGATGATTGCACTAGATTTTTTGATGTGGTGAAGCCCCTTCTTTATTACGATTTACTATGAGAGAAATGGCTGCGAGAATCATTCAATTGCCTTCTTAATAATGTCCGTAGTTTTGGGCAATACGAAACCCCGAGAAATATGCATTTCTCGGAATTGATTCTAATTGTGATCTGTAGCAAGAGAATCTCACATTAGGCAATTTATACCAACCGCCAACAGTACCAACTGACCCAGAAATAATGATCAATTGCTGATTTTATGCAAATAAATGATTTTGATTTGTTTCAAATAAATACAAGTAGACACAATTTTAGTTATGTGAATAACATACTACAGGCTCTTGGAAAAAAACACTTGTAGCATTAGAACACTCACTTGTACAAAGTTTCATCCCATATACTGGTCCTGAAGCAAGTGCACTCTAGTGGCTTGGACAACCTCTTCAGGTCCTCCTCTCTTGCCTTAAAGATCTCTTCGCGCTGCTCCTCTGGCACCAGGTCCATTTTATGCAATAGACAGAATATCCTTGCTTCTGGAGAATTCTGTGAAAAAAAAATGAGTTTGTTTTAAATTGATTGTAACCAATATTCACGAAAAAGTCTGATAGTGGTCAAAAGTAAGGTTTTTAACATGTAATAAAATAAAATCTGAATGCTTGCTGCTTCTGTATAGCCCCTTCAACTTCATTTCGTGTGGTTAGTGACTAACCTGGTGTCACAGTTTTTATGCCGCCCACGGGCCTCTGACTTGGCTTCACATGCCGTCGAGAAATATCTCTCTTGCAGCCTTCAACTGGGCAGTACATACAATAAAATGGTCACGTCATCATGACAGAATAGTGCCATATCATCATGCATGGGAAATGGATTCCAATGTAATATGGTAAATCGACAAAGGAGCTCTGTTGCCTTGCAGAACAGTCATAACTTTTATTGACCATTTACAAACACCATGAAATCACAAGAAGTATCTACCAGACATTAATTTCACGGATGATGGAATTGAGATGAAACATAATTATTTGATACAGCAGCATCCACAGTTACATCCATAGTTCTAATGACTAAGACCCCTTGTCTGCCTACCCGGCATGTCAATAGAAATGTGCACAGTCACACACCATAACATTAGGTGTTCAATTCAGTCTATGCATAATAGCAATTGGTTTAATAAATATGTCTGCTGATAAACCAGTTACAGCTGCCTGCTACATTATCAAGTATTTGTTTAGCAATTGGATTCAGTGTATGTTAATATTATGTGATTTGAAATGGATAATATATAAAGATCATAATTATTACCTACTAGTTGTTGCCTGTGGCTTCGCTTGCATACATGTTAATACTTCCCTATTTGAATCGGATTAGACCTGCTGTCTTGTATGCATCAGAATGTTGGACTGGGTTATCGTAACAATACACAATATTTATGGCCTGATAAGTTACAATAATTAAAAATACCTGTAAAATAGCTTCCAAACAAGACTGATAGTAATGCATATCCTTTTCCAACTCCCTGCTTTCAACATCAAAGACGTAGATCAGTACTTCCACATTCCTGAAGATGTTGTCTCTCTGTGATGCAAAGTAGTTCTCCATGAACGCCTCCTGCCCCCCGCAGTCCCACAGGTTGAGGACCAAGTTGCCAAGGAAGCGGACATGTGAGTGTTCTACGTCAACTGGAAATAAGCATTCAATATTATTGTTTTGTCTTTGTTTTCTAAATGCCAAAAAGCTTGTTTGAAACAATTTGTATTCTGTTAAAAAGTATGTTGCATTTTAGATTAATAAACAATAACCTTTTGTGTGATAGTAGATTTTGTCAATGTCATCCTCCATTATCAACATACCTACAGTTTTGGGTTTAAAAGGCACTTGATTGATTTTGAAAGATCAAACATTATTTTCAATGAATCATAAAAACCTAATCTATGCATAACTCCAAATTCAAATGTACATACTTAATAACTTTGCATACTAATTTTAGTGTGTGAAATCAGTGCATCATAAGAGCTGTTGCTATGTACTGTAGACATGCATGGGCAGTAGAGGGAGACTACATAATTATGTACCTACAGTTCATGTATGAGTCAATACAACAATGCATCAAACAGATAAACATTGCTACATATAACAATATTTCCACTCAACACATAAACAAAGATGACCCTCTGCCCTACATTTCTTTTCCTGGTGTCTATACTGAAGACTCGTTTTTGATGAATTTCAAATAGGTAAATCAAAGGATAGGTACACCATTGCAGACCACAACTTACTAGTAGCACCCAGTCGTCTTGTGTCTCTGGCGATGTAGTTGGCAAATATAATGGACCTCATGCTCGTTTTACCCGAGCCACTCTTGCCCATCAATAGTACCTGAAAATTAATGATATGACAGATGTGAAAAATATTATATCTATTTTGATTTTATCCTACGAAATAAAAACCACCATGTTTTTTTTTTCAGTCCTAATGACGTCTTTTGTTTTTAATAACAAATTAAGCGATTATAATCAAGTTTATCTATTTGAATACTCACCTTCTTCTTCATGTTGACTAAGTTTTACTAGGTCAAGGGTCTAAAACTTTATGTTTTGGTAAATAATTGTCTCGATTTAAACACAACACAATTGCAAATTAAGATAATTATATCATCAACCTAGATTTGATTCTTATGTTGAAAGATTACTAAAAAAACTTGAAAAGCGAAGGGAAAAGTAGGCGTAATTTTATTCTCCTTCACGACAAAGCCAATGAATGCCAATGAATTTGGTAAATTAATGACAGATGGTACACCTGACACATGATGATTGTCGACCTGACGTACACTATGACATTAGCAATGCTTTGAAACGGCTTTGAAGATTTGAAGACATTTGAAGATGGTTCGGAAACTGAAAAACCTTTTTTTTTTGTTAGCCTTCATTCAATGTGCTATGCAAAGGCCTTTCCTTTTTCCTTCCTCTCTAATTTGTGCGATCTCTCTCTGACCATGTTGGCCCCATCTAAACTTTAAAATTAAAAATATCATACTCTCTAAAATAACAGAAAACCAAAACCAATCCATGTACCACCTTCAAAAAGTTTTTGTTTTCTCGGGTAAATAAAAAAATCAAATAACAATTTCGGTAATTTGTTTTACTGGCAAAAAAATATTTTGATCACTTTCTAAACGAATAACTTCCTACTAAACAAAAGTTGCGTTCTTACGATTATGTGTTTTAGATTTAGTTTGCCTTTTTTATTTATTGTGTTATGGAAACTAATAATTTAGTTTTAGCCGTAAATGTAATTAAATAATATTTTCCAGTTACATCATTACATTTGAAGATACTTTTCAGTGTTTGCTATTTTCTAGAATATGAACGTATTGTTTGTGTGGACACTGTGTCATACTGACTGTCATTTTCATGTCATCTTTGTTGAATTAGAAAATTGACAAAAAGTGTTTGAGGAAACGTGTGAATTTTCCTGAACTCTCCCGCAATATGTTTGCTATTAAGTAAAACCTAGATAATTGATACGAGTCTTCAAAATGGCTCGTCACCGCGATGTTAGAAATAGGAGTTATTCCGATGACTACGACGACGACGATGTTTACGGATATTCTGTGGAAGAAGATAGCTGTTTGTCGCCGAGCGATGCATCACAGTGGATTTATGACCGAAATCGTAGCCAGCAGGTAGATCTCTTGCAGAGTCACAATGACATACAAGAAGAGCCTGAAGAAGACAATATAGTAGACACAAGTCGATCCGGACACGAGCGACGCGAATCTATGGACTTTCGAAGTCTGAACCTCGACGAAGAGGACGAAGCTAAGCTCATGTCGTGCTTAGACGAACTTAGAAATGTTATAGGTGACACAGTTTCAGATAACATTCTTATAAAAACTGTTTTAAAGCACAAGTTTGACTTCAGTAAGTCCCTTGATGATATACTCAATAGGAAAAGTAGAGACCCTGAGATTCCTAAAACAGAACCTGTGAAGCCTGTAATCATTGTAGACCCTTTAAAAGCTCCAATTATATCAACTGTAGATAAAACCCCAAAAGTTATAGCTACTAATGTAGAACCAAAGACAGTTGGAATAGTGAAAGGGTTTAAAGTTGGGCAGGATGGTAGCTCTGGTAGTCGTCCACAGACCCCAAGAGACCAATCACCTTGCCTTGAAAGGACATTAAAGACTGATCAAACTGATGAAATGAAAGTAACACCTAAAGTGAAAGAAAACAAACTGGATGCCAATACACAGTATGCTAACGAGAGAGGATCAGACAAGGACCACTTGTACATAGTTGTTATAGGTCATGTTGATGCCGGCAAGTCTACCTTGATGGGCCGGCTGCTCTGTGAGCTTGGTGAAGTTAGTCAGCGAACTCTGCACAAATATGAACAAGAGAGCAAGAAAATTGGCAAACAGAGCTTCATGTATGCATGGGTGCTGGATGAAACTGGAGAGGAGAGGGTCAGAGGCATCACAATGGATGTGGGCAGAGCACAATTTGAATCAAAGACAAAAAGAGTAACTATATTAGATGCACCTGGACATGCAGACTTTATTCCTAATATGATAACTGGTGCTGGACAAGCAGATGTGGCCTTACTTGTAGTGGATGCCACAAGAGGTGAATTTGAGTCAGGTTTTGATTTTGGAGGCCAGACCAGGGAGCATGCTCTGCTAGTGCGTTCACTTGGAGTAAGTCAACTTGCAGTAGCTGTTAACAAGTTAGACACAACTAATTGGTCTCAAGAGCGATTCAATGAAATCACTAAAAAACTAAGAGTTTTCCTGAAACAAGCTGGTTTTAAAGATTCTGATGTTACTTATGTGCCTTGCTCAGGGTTGACTGGAGAGAACTTGGTGAAGCCTCCGGCTGAAGCTGAATTGCTTAAATGGTACAATGGACCGTGCCTACTAGACGTTGTTGATAAATTCAATGTGCCCGAGAGGCCTGTGGCGAAACCTTTCCGCTTATCTGTAAATGATGTGTATAAAGGTACTGGCTCAGGATTCTGTGTGGCCGGACGTATTGAGACTGGCTTGATCAATAAGGGTGACAAGGTTTTAGTGTGCCCCACTAAAGAAATAGCTGAAGTTAGAAATATAAGCATCAATGAAATGACAACTAATGTTGCATTTGCTGGAGACCAAGTCAGTGTGACATTAACAGGAGTAGACATGCAAAATGTTTCCGTTGGGTATGTATTGAGTGACCCAATCCAACAAGTACCTGTCACCACAAGGTTTGAAGCCAGGATAGTGGTTTTTAATATCAAAGTTCCTATCACAAAAGGTTTTCCAGTACTTATTCATCATCAGTCTCTAGTTGAGTCTGCAAATATAGTAAAGTTGAAGTCATTATTGAACAAAAGTACCGGCGAGCTAGTGAAGAAGAAGCCTCGTTGTTTGGGCAACAACTGTGTGGCTGTGGTTGAGATTGAGGTGTGTCGCCCGATCTGCGTGGAGCGGTACAAGGAAGTGAAGGAGCTGGGCCGCGTAATGCTGCGCGTCGCAGGCACCACGATAGCCGCCGGGCTCGTCACGAACATCGTCAACACCTAATCGATCTGATAAGCTTTATCATTGCTTAAACGTTATGGCATCTTACATAAATGTAGCCTGAAAATTACGATAGGTAATGAAGGCACATAATAGACTTGATTGTTTTTAGTATATTTTTTTATATTTAAGTAATATTTTTCAGTCTTCCATTCTTTATTATGGAGTTTAAATACCTCACGCTGACGAAGCTATTGGCTATCTATTTACGCCATATTGTAACAAGTATTTGTAAAAAAGATCAATGACGTCAGGCCCGTTGTAGACGGCACGGTTACTTTACGCTACGGTGCGCTAGCCGCACCGCTTCACGGTTCTATGGTAAACGGCGACGGCGCCGTGCCGTAGTGCCGCTGTGTCGTCAACAAACTTCCATAGTGATCCATACAACACGGAGAACCGTGCCTAGGCACACGGCGGCAAGAAAAACGTGTGTGTACAAAGGGCCTTAGAGCTTCAAATTAATTTACAGTAAGTACGTGTGGCCTATGTTTTGAGTCGTTTTATGTGATAAATGAATTTTATTAGAAGAACTATTCTTAAATTGTCAAGTTGGCGTTAAGGGGGAAGCGCCAGGAAGCCTGCGAAATTCAAACTTTCTGTTTTTTGCAATTTGTAAGTCAGTATTAAGTTGTATGTTGATTAAGTATCATTCGCGATCGTAACAAATATGCATTTACAGAATTATAATCATCAAAATCAGTAATACAACTCCATAAGTTTGTATAATCCTAATTGTTAAGATTTTATGAAATAGTCATTCAATAGAATTACCTGGTCTTAAAGAGTTGTATTGATGACTTTAATTGTTATAATTATGTAAATATATACTTTTTACGGTCGTGAATCATATTTTGATCAACATACAACCTACTACTGACTGCAAATGGCAAAAAACGTAAGCAAATTTGAATTTCCCGGGCTACCTGGCGCTTTCGCCTTAAAAGTTTATGTAATAGTTGCCATAACAAGCACCGCAATGCACATGAACAGTGTACAAATGTATCGTGCTATGCTCTATGAAATGGTTATATTTTAATTATGATTAAATATTATATAAAATGCCAATAAATTTGTTGTCATAGTTAATGCATTTTATTATTTTCCTTGTAAATCACGAGTAGGTTTATTGGTGGTAAATAGGTGTGGCGGCATATCTACATCGCCACAATGGAACGCGTCGCACTGACGTCACGCAAAATCCTGCATCGCGCAATCAGAGTTTACCGCGCGACTAGCTTATACATATACAGCAACCCGACATCAACCGTCGGGCAGTAGCCCACCAGACACTACACCCGTCTGGTCGGAGGATCATCCTCCCTTTTCATAGAGGATGAGTGAACTTTACACCCTGTTCTCCTCATGCTTCTATATAGGTATATTGGGACAAAAATAATCCATCATCCGTCTTTGGTAAACTGTACATAGGTACAGTAATGAAATGTTTCTCTGTGCATAATAAATATAAACTGCTCACGTATCTTTTGTTTTGTTTGGATTTTTAATACCTTGGTCTACTGTCCATGACTAAAAAATGTATTATGGGAAGGTAGGTACTACTTGGGGCTATGAGCGCGGGCATGCAAGGGGGTTGTACCCAACTGGATCGAACATTTTGTTTCTAACGAGTAGGTAGTAATCGAGTAGGGTATATTACTCTTTAAACAAGTTTTTCCATAGGTACAGTTTTAAAGTTAGTGTCGCCGATAAAATCTACAATACCGTAAAATAAACAGAGTATTTAGGTTATCAGGCCACCGCCAATAGCGCTGCAGATTGTTATCCGCCAGTCGTATAAGTAGGTTCATAAGTTAGTCAAATTAACAGGTAGGTACCTATTACGGTGGAGTCCGCACGTTTTCCGATAGTGTAACGTACCTACTACGGTCAACCGCTCGTCTATGGTAACAATTTGACTTTGGCAGTCTCGTAGGTTTTCGTCTCAGATGTTTTTTGTTACGAGTTATGAACTTATGATCCAAGTGGTCACTACTAACGTGCGATCCGTACGTGCTCAAAAATGATAGATACCTATCTATATACCCTACCTTATCCTACCAATAGAGACATTAATGCCAAAAGAGACATCACGCTTTTGGTTTTGTTTTTCAAAAGGGTATGGCAGAAGTGTCTTAGCAAAAGCAGTTTTATGGGTGGTTTTCATCTTTGTTAAACGCTTTGCCAGGTTCTACAGCTTTATTCGCCGGTATCCTGATCTCCTATGCCATAAATCACCATTCGTTATGTTAGACATAGGTAGATAAGTAGGTACATTTCGGACTACCTACCTGTTGAAAGAACGTGTCCTACATTCATTACTTTAATAGGAACCCACAAAAACATGCATTATTTCCTATTATGACATAAAGGAGGCTGATAAATATTTGCGGAGTTGTGTAGTAAGAAGTAAAGTGCGGCAAGGAAACAGTTTCCCGCCAGGACCACGAGATTTAATTTAGATAAGTAGTTTGCCGACGACAGCTTGTTATGTGCGCTGCAATCAACAGTCTGAACGTTTGTAGCCATCTTAACAATAATATCCATCTTTATTTTTTGTGTAGTCGTAGTCTTTATAGGAAAACTTATGAAACATTGTTTTTAACTACTATCCATTATTTTGTTTAAGTATTATGTCCCAGGACTGCTCGGAAGGTCGGATTTACCTACCCTTATTATTACATCCAAGATCTTTAACCAATTTTGATTTTTATTAAAATTTCGAACGCTTACGCGAGAACTGTTCAGAAGATCTATTCTCCGCTTGACTAAAGAAGAAACCCAAACGGTCTTATAGTGGTAGGTACCTACTGCCAAAACATTTATTTTCTACATCTTAAAATATATATTGTAACAGGTAAAGAAAGACAGAAGCAGCAGTGTGCAACGTTGCGCCGTGTCAATGTTTGTTACAGTTTGTTCGCCGAGCGGTGCCAAGTGTCGCGGCGTGGCAGGAGTCCTGAAATTTAATTTCCTACTAATTTCCCAATACTCGGTAGTTCACTGTTTACTCGCTCCACTACGGCGCCAGCGGCGGCGCACGGTAGGCTGATATGAAACCGTAGAGGACTTACGAATAAAAAAAACTGATTGTTTTATTTTTTATAATACGCAAATGAAATCTGCTATCAAATACAACATAATATTGTTCTATGACTTCACGTTTTCACCATTTTTTCAGTGCTATGAATATTTAAAGATTTTTTTCTAAGAAAAAAAAACATAAATTCATGAAAATCTGGTACCTAATTCTAAAGTTTTCTCAGAAAGAGGATTAGAGATTTGAATAGGAAAAATTATTAACCTATTTTTGCATCTAATCTGGTATTGCGATATTTTGCGATATTGGAAATTTTATATTTTTTTCTCTTTTTGCCAGCGGCTTCGCCGCGTGCATGTTCCACGGGAACGTACTACCGGGATAAAAGTATCCTATGTCCTAATCCAGGTCACGGACTAGGTACCCGTGTGCCAAATTTCATCCAAATCCGTTCGGCTGGTTTAGCGTGAAAGCGTGACAAACAAACAATCTCACTTTCGTATTTATAATATTAGTTAGGATTCCACACCACCCCAGAGGCAGAGAACTAGGCGCGTTTTTTTGATCAGTGGTGCTCCCAGTAGGCCTAATCCACTACAGCAAACGTTCTCCGTCCTTTGACAAAGGTATCATTTATTAATCAGAAGAGTTAGATTCGGGGTCATTAGCGAGTCTACATTTAAAAAATCCAATTTCTCGTGGTCGTTATCGTCAACAAATGTCTCCGTAACAATCAATTCTTCTTATAAATATTTTGCCTCTTCTGAGAGGGATTTGTGTTTTCGCAATAGTTTGTGACGTACCTATTTTTTTTATAAATGTGGGTCAGAGCTGATTAGTAAATTATTCATTAGGTATATCTTCATTCGTAGCCTTTCTACAAAATTTTCTCGAGTGATGTGTCTCCTGAAGTCTTTCTTTCGAGCTTCAGACGCTTCTTCGGATAATTTTCCAATCGGCACTACACCCAAATTTTCAGTGATAGCTGATCCGTGAGCAAGAACTTTACATATGTACACTTGCAGGCATATACTAGCAATTATACAAATCAATGTACAGTTTCATGGTGGCTTTAAACTTAATTGTATCTACATGGTGACCTGAAGAAATTGCTTCTAATATGGTTTTAAATCGTTTTATCTAATCTTGATTGACTCCTGTGATCGAAGTTGCAATTTCAGAGTTTTCAAAAAATCTACCCCTAGTTCCCTGCCCCTGTTTCATGTTTATTATTGTATATATGTATATATAGGTATGGTATGTATGTATTTATTGTATATATAACTGGTGCACCACTGACTACCTACAGTATTGTCTCTCCTTCTCCCTTTAATCCATCCAAATGTTGTCTGTAAAAGATCGCTTACCATATGTATAAAATTTCTACATTTATATCTGTAATTTTTATGGTGTACAATAAAGAATATTCTATCTATCTATCTATCAATTTCCAGCATTAGTCCCTGACCCTGTCCCTATGACCCTGTTTCACAACGTCAACTAAAAGTCCTGTTTGAGATTTAAACGCTTCTGCCTAATAGCCTTGTTGTCACCTTTTACCATCCATGTCTTTAAATCTAATCTATATGCTGTATAAAGAATGCATTCCATGAATCGTACCCAAATGTGTAACAACGATAGACCATTCTATACAGGTCGGCATCAACTTTCTTTGTCAATTTCAAAGGCAAGTCATTGATCTCTTTTGTAGTAGCTTTACCTACATATGTCACATCTTTGAGACGATGATTCGCAAAGAGTAAGTAGCTGTTCTTTACCATCTATCATGGTTAGTATTAACTTGTGTGAGATTTTAATTTCTCCAATCACTATTGTCTCTACCAAATCATCAATCTCAAGAGTGGACGACACCAATATGAGAGTTAGGGGAATCATTTTCCCAAACAAGTCGATCACTAGAAACCAGTTTGATAGGCATCAAACTACCCATAAAAACACTAGAATCATTATAATCACTATCCTCTGTTCTACCTAAATGCATTTTTTTAAAATAGTTGGCTTGATTCGAAGCCCAGTAACAAATGACGGCACGGAAGTGGTGTGGAATATCGTTGCACGTAGGTACTTACAACAAAGTCTAAATTGACGATATTTCGCAATACAATTCTAATACATCAAAATATATTTTTTCATACAATATTCAAGTTCAAGCAACTTTGAAAGTAATGGGTTTTTGAAAAAAAAAACACAAAACATAAAAATATTGTATTAGTATGTAGATTTCAAAAATGTACATACGAATCCTTAAGTCCGTACTTGCCGATTTTAGTGCACTGTGCGGCGGCGTCCCCGGATGCGGATTGATTGTGAGGCTTTGGTATACTTTGTATGTATGTACTTTATGTCATTTTTTTTTGGTAATGTGCGTTTTGTTCGTGCAGAATAAACAATTTTTCTTTCTTCTTTCTCTTCCTTTCCCCGATCTTTGAAGCTATTCAATTCCATTCCATCGAGTTCCATTTAAAATTTTCCGATATTCCTATTCGTGAACTTCTTTGGTAACTCCAGTTTTCATTCCCAAAGAGAAGCTAATTCATTATTCTTAATGGTTCCGAGAATTGCATGAGTTCTATTAATTAAATGTTGAAGCCTTTAAAGTGTTTTGGAAGTTGTAACTAACTTAACGGTTGGAAATTATGGAGCAACTGGAACTTTGATTGCAGAAGTCATAGCGGGTGGCGCAGCGCCTCTTAAAATGTTTTGAGCAAGAATTATTACGACCGCTCAACTTGTAACTTGTCCAACCGAACATGCAATTAGAACTGAACCATCTGCTTTATATTGTTCTAAAAGTAAAAAGCGTGAAGCTTACGTTGTAAACTTGTAAGTAGGTAATAGCAATATTGAACCATCATCAATTCATCACCGACCATTCGTTCATTCTTTATGTGCCTTTTGTGTATGTTAATAATTCTGTAGATACCTCAAAGATGACTAACAATAATTGACTACGAAGTATAGGTAATTCATGCCTTATAAATAAGAAGGTACCTACCTATTAAATACCTAGTTGCACTATCATTTTCGATGCAAAGGTACTTAAATCTGACGTCACTGAGACTGTATCTCCAAGAGTGACTTATTCAAGATGTTCTATACGTCCATGGTAGAGCGGTGGAATTAGAGTTTTCGGAGATAAATTATTAGCATAGATTTAAATATCTAACTAGATAATGCCTTAGCTATAGAGATTTCGTCGGTTTATAAACGAAGTAAGGAGGCTGCTACAAGTGAGGCGCTCTACATGATAGTTCATTCAGGGATAATTGCGTAACACACTTTTTTTTTGGATCGGAAATCATCAAATGACTTCTCCCGCTCTGTGCGGAGTGGGAAGGCGTGTCAGACTTTTACTGACTAAAACCCACCTGTGTTCCTTCAGTTGCCTGTGCCGGGGCAGGCAACTGAAGGAACACGGGTGGGTCTTTCAGTGGCCTGCCCTGGCACTTACAGTAGGAATCGGTTTCATTTTGACAGTTCAACCACATTCATTGCGTTATTTACGTTGTTGAGCAGACAAATTTTTCGAACATATGAAGCAATGGATTAGCAATAAGCTTCAAAATCGTTCAGATTCTGATTGATAGTGTGTGCAATTAGGGTGCAGAACAAGAAGCGCTTGCCTAATTGATCTAAAAGTCGCAAGAGCCACGGCTGACATGTGGTCCTGGGTTTGGTCGCCTGGTCGGCAGTGTTATTGGTTTTTCCTAACAGATTTCACAGTAGCAGCTTGAATACTATGTAGATTTGTTCCCGGCTACTGGAAAAATGCTCGCCCCTTATTATGTGCGGAGTTTAAACATAACTGGCGAAATGTGGATGTTTTATAGGTAGGTATCTAGATGACTGCGGGTCTGCCTACCCTTTAGGCCCCATAGGCGTGATATATGTTGTACTTTACAAATGTTTATATTCAAGTGGTACCTGGTAGTCTAACCGAGTGGTACGTGTAAGTTGTCGAGCACAAACGGTCGAATGTAATTATAAATCAGCGTCGCGTACGGCGTCCGCGGACACTTTGTTTCATCAAGTGGGACTCACGTGTTCATTGGCAGGGAAACCTGAGTGTTGAGGCTGGGACGTGACTTCTTAAGGCTGGGCATTTGTCTAGCCTTTGAAAGATAGCTAGCCTTAGGAGTTACGAACGAATATAAAGTAGCGGGGGCAACGTTTTACAGTACCTATTTTCATCTCAAGAAGAGCCACGCGCTTTACTTGTGGTAATCAAGTGTACAAGCACGCTGTGAATGTGTGTGTAAGCGCAGGGGCTCTCGGTACCATCTGATACACGGGCGTATTCGGAAGTGTATGTGTATGTACATAACTCACACATTATGTGCTGACGCTGCTCGTCTTCACGCACACAATCACAGCATTTTTGTACGCTTGGTTACCACAAGTAAAGCGCGTATCGCTTCGTGAGTTAAAAAATACTGTAGCTGGGAAGGGGCACACACAGTACCAGCATCTTTTGGCGCTAGAATGACTTTGACAGGGGGCGCGCTGTTGGTAAACTTTTATGACGCGTTCATACAATGTTTTGAGACATCATGTATTGAAAAACCAAAATGGCGGCGTTTGTTCCGAATTTGTCCACGCGCCAAAAGAACCTTGTGGCGCTATAGACATAGTACATAGTCGATGAAATAAAGACGGGTCGCTCTTAGGATGTCAGAATTATAATAATTATCAATTACCTGATGTTACGAATGAAGAGAACATTAGGTACCTACGAACCTCCTCCTTATTGATGTCATGTGCATTATTTTTGGCAGAGAGACTTATTAAAATCAGTGTCGAATGTTAATTCCTAAATACTTGTTAAAATTATACCTACCTACCAACCTTATAAAACTAAAGTGTAGATTAGTCACCTATTTTCAAACACAAGGAAGTCAGTTGGCTCGTAGAAGTTGTATAAGCTGGAAACATAACATGATACTTTAGTTCCATGATAAATATTGACTGATATTATACGCATTAAGTCCTCCGTGCCTCTAGTCATTAGCTGTCATTCTAATAAATGTCTATGCTTTGGATGCAAAGCTAGATATCTATTTTGAATTTCGAATAATGGACGTGCTTAGTACCTTTCTATCAATTTATGGTCCATAACTTTTACTGGGTTCCGCATACCGCATGAGATCTCTTCACTGCATTCCTAGAAATAAAGTGGTTTATAGTAGATTGTTTTCCAAGGGAGCAAACAACTTTTTTAAAGGCGAGAGTGTTTCTTTGAATCCAGAGCGGAGCGAAGGATTCTAAAGTAGAATCCTGAGCACAGCGAGAGATTCAAATTACGTCACTTGAGCTTAAAATAGTGTTTTTTTTATCATATCTAACTATGAGAAAATAAGTAAGTGCAACTTATGTATAAGAATAGTACGTATAAAAACTTAACTTACTAAAACGTATATTTATTTACTAGCTGTGCCCCGCGACTTCGTTCGCGTGGGCATCGCCCGCCCGCGCTATTACTTCGTTTTCGCTAAGTGTACTTTCTAACTTTGTCTTTTTGCTCGGCTCCTGAGAGTCATAGCGTGATGTTAAATAGCCTATAACTATCTTTGAGAATTGAGCTACCAAATGCGAAGAGAATTTTTCAAATCCAACTTTTTGTTCATAATTTCTTAGGTTTTAATTTTTTTGCGCGGAACCCTAATTATTTTTCCAAAATAAAAGTAGCCTATGTAAGTTACTCCCCGTAAAATCAGCTATCTGCTAGTGAAAGTCACATCAAAATCGGTCCAGCCTTTTCGGAGATTAGGCGTAACAAACAGACAGACAGAAATTTTAAAAATTGCTTTTTTGTTATAAGTAAGTACCTACCGTAGGTATATACTTTCTTAAGCATTTAGTAAAAGTAGTTATTTTGACATTACAAACAGATACTTCAATTTTATTTATTTGTAGAGACATACGTTTAGGAACAATATGACATAATTATAATAGAAATAATGTATTTATTTTTATAAGACTCAGTAAAATCCGAATTTGAGTAAACAATTACGAACGAAAGGCGGAATGCATTTCGCGCGTTTTTTTATTTTTTTACAAACTTTTTATTTATTTATTTGGTTCGCGTGCGGTTTACTTTATCAAACAGCCTGTTACTTGTTCATACAATGTTCGTGATTGATCTCTTCGGTGATTGAAACTTTTACTAACAATATCCACATTCAAAATTCAAGTCATTTTTGATCCCTAGGGATTAAAGAGCTATTTTGGTCCCCGTTTATATAAAAATACCTACTCTGTGCCGTTTACGAAGAATAAACTAGCTCTTTTTGAATAGATGTGATAAAAAAATATTTAAAACTTCTCCAATGAACTGTCGAAACCTCACCCCTATAATCAGCTGTAGTTATTGTTATAGTATTATTATGAGTCAGAAAAGCATTTATTTTGTTTTATTATAATTACATATCGATACCCATCACGTTTGTGAAGTTACGCTAGTTAATTTAATTTGACCTTGTACATCTACATAAGTAATGACAGAGTTTAGATATTCTATTTTCACTCAAGGGGCAGCTGCTGTTTAAGGCGACCTATAGCAAATATTGCATCACTTTGATTCAAAAATAAACAAAGAAATAGTGATTGTTTAAAGCCAAAAAAAATATATATTGTAGCTTACTATATGTACTTTGACTTTTTGTGGTTCAAAACATGATATCGAAAACTTCGCTCGATCAAAAAAAAAAATCGGAAGAGGAGTCTAATCGATGATTTTTTTTGATGTTTTTCTAATTTTGCTTGAAACCTATGAAAGCAATACTTCCAAAAAATATATCTTTAAAAAGTTCATAACAAATAGAAGAACAATTTGTGGTTACATTTTGCAAAATAATTAAATTCATTTAATAATAAAATATTATATAATACAGCGGCTTGCGCACGGCGATTCAGTCGCCCGCCGGGCCTTGACGAGGTTGGACCTATCCTATGTCCGTTTTGCTAGCGCACGGCTGTTCCGCTAATTTATCGAACAATTCATTCGTAGGACATAGTGTAAATAAGTCAGTATGTTTTTTTGGGTTTCGTATGTTCGAATGAATAACGGAACCCTTATTTAGGAACAAAGTTCTGTAACGCGGCTTGCGGTAGGAGTTAACTGGTAGAAATCGTCACGACTCGACTTTCAAAGTGTAAATTTGGTCAAAAAGAAAATCCAAGATGGCGGCCGTGAAAATTTCCAAAATTTCCTTCATGGGTGTCGTTTTCAAGGTTTTTGAGGGTGCTAAAACCGATAGTAGTCAAAATGAAAATCCAAGATGGCGGCCGTGAAAATTTTCAAATTTTCCTTCATGGGTGTCGTTTTCAAGGTTTTCGAGGGTGCAAAAGCCGATAGTAAAGTCAAAATGAAAATCCAATATGGCGGCCGTGAAAATTTTCAAATTTTCCTTCATGGGTGCCGTTATCAAGGTTTTCGAGGGTGCTAAAGCCGATAGTAACGTCAAAATTAAAATCCAAGATGGCGGCCGTGAAAATTTTCAAATTTTCCTTCATGGGTGTCGTTTTCAAGGTTTTCGAGGGTGCTGAAACCGATAGTAAAGTCAAAATGAAAATCCAAGATGGCAGCCGTGAAAATTTTCAAATTTTCCTTCATGGGTGTCCTTTTCAAGGTTTTCGAGGGTGCTGAAACCGATAGTAAAGTCAAAATGAAAATCCAACATGGCGGCTATGAACATTTTCAAATTTTTCATCATGGGTGTCGTTTTCAAGGTTTTCGAGGGTGCTGAAACCAATAGTAGTCAAAATGAAAATACAAGATGGCGGCCGTGAAAATTTCAAAATTTTCCTTCATGGGTGTCGTTTTCAAGGTTTTCGAGGGTGCTGAAACCGATGGTAAAGTCAAAATGAAAATCCAAGATGGCGGCTGTGAAATTTTTCAAGTTTTTCATCATGGGTGTCGTTTTCATGGTTTTCGCGGGTGCTAAAGCCGATAGTAAAGTCAAAATGAAAATCCAAGATGACAGCCGTGAAAATTTTCAAATATTCCTTCATGGGTGTCGTTTTCAAGGTTTTCGAGGGTGCTAAAGCCGATAGTAAAGTCAAAATGAAAATCCAAGATGGCGGCCGTGAAAATTTTCAAATTTTCCTTGATGGGTGTCGTTTTTACGGTTTTTGCGGGTGCTAAAGCCGATAGGAAAGTCAAAATGAAAAAACAAGATGGCGGCCGTGAAATTTTCAAATTTTCCTTCATGGGTGTCCTTTTCATTGTTTTCGCGGGTGCTAAAGCCAATAGTAAAGTCAAAATGAAAAAACAAGATGGCGGCGGTGAAAATTTTCAAATTTTCCTTCATGGGTGTCCTTTTCATGGTTTTCGCGGGTGCTAAAGCCGATAGTAAAGTCAAAATGAAAATCCAAGATGACACCCATGATGAAAAATTTGAAAATGTTCACAGCCGCCATGTTGGATTTTCATTTTGACTTTACTATTGGTTTCAGCACCCTCGAAAACCTTGAAAACGACACCCATGATGAAAAACTTGAAAATTTTCACGGCCGCCATCTTGGATTTTCATTTTGACTTTTCTATCGGCTTTAGCACCCTCGAAAACCTTGAAAACGACACCCATGAAGGAATATTTGAAAATTTTCACGGCCGTCATCTTGGATTTTCATTTTGACTTTACTATCGGCTTTAGCACCCGCGAAAACCATGAAAAGGACACCCATGAAGGAAAATTTGAAAATTTTCACAGCCGCCATGTTGGATTTTCATTTTGACTTTACTATTGCTTTCAGCACCCTCGAAAACCTTGAAAAGGACACCCATGAAGGAAAATTTGAAAATTTTCACGGCCGCCATCTTGTATTTTCATTTTGACTTTCCTATCGGCTTTAGCACCCGCGAAAACCATGAAAACGACACCAATGATGAATAACTTGAAAATTTTCACAGCCGCCATCTTGGATTTTCATTTTGACTTTACTATCGGCTTTAGCACCCTCGAAAACCTTGAAAACGACACCCATGAAGGAATATTTGAAAATTTTCACGGCCGCCATCTTGGATTTTCATTTTGACTTTACTATCGGCTTTAGCACCCGCGAAAACCATGAAAAGGACACCCATGAAGGAAAATTTGAAAATTTTCACAGCCACCATGTTGTATTTTCATTTTGACTTTACTATTGGTTTCAGCACCCTCGAAAACCTTGAAAAGGACACCCATGAAGGAAAATTTGAAAATTTTCACGGCCGCCATCTTGTATTTTTATTTTGACTTTCCTATCGGCTTTAGCACCCGCGAAAACCATGAAAACGACACCAATGATGAATAACTTGAAAATTTTCACAGCCGCCATCTTGGATTTTCATTTTGACTTTACTATCGGTTTCAGCACCCTCGAAAACCTTGAAAACGACACCCATGAAGGAAAATTTGAACATTTTCACCGCCGCCATCTTGGATTTTCATTTTGACTTAACTGTCGGTTTCAGCACCCTCGAAAACCTTGAAAACGACACCCATGAAGGAAAATTTGAAATTTTTCTCTCTTGATAGAGAGAGAGAGAGAGAGAGAGAGAGAGTGAAAGTGTGAATTTCAAAGAAGAAATTATGAACGCGCATTTTCGTTAGTGACGATTTCTGCCAAGCCGCGTCAAAGAACTTCGTTCCAATGAGTTGACCTACTGCCTACACGACACGCTTACCTATACTGTGACACATTTTGGGTTCATGCAAGTTCACGCTGGAGGTAAGCGCACGGCTCGCTCCGTGGGTAGGTTGGTAGCGTTAAATACCTACTTCGCAGGGTCTACCTCGCCTTAATTTTCAAGTACCTATAAATAAAAGCATAGACCCTACAGTGACAGAAGTCTGCTGTGGGGTTCTCTAATTTAATTTAAGATGCATATCAACGAAAGCTCTTCTAATGCGTTGCCTTTCTACATTCGTACTGAATTCGGTGTTTGAAGCTATTACAGATTGAGGGCGCGTATAAATCAGTGTCGGCCACCCACCCCCGTACAACGCAACGGCTGTCCGCCACTGTAATAATGTTACACAAACAAACATAAGTAGATACACGCTACGACCTCATCCCTTATTTTAGCTTGACTAACCAATGAGTTTGAGCTAAAAAACTTAACTAAAACCTACTTTATTAATTATAATAAAATACTGGTTGAAATTCTCGAAAAAAAAGTCTTGTGTGTGTCAAAGTGAAAAGAAGAAAAATATTTTCTTTTTAATTCGACCTAAGTTAATGGCGTTTTCCCAGTTTTTCATGTCACATGGCCTGTTTTTTTTAAATGTAGTTTAATGCAAACTCCTTTTTTAGTTTAGTAATAATAATTTTTGATTAACATATTATGTAGAATTTATTTTTTTATTATTTTTCAGTTAGCTGTTTGTCAGGAATAATCTGCAAAGAATGCATCAATGTATCAGTGTTGTGCCATTATAATAATATGCGGAAACGAAGGCGTTCATTTATTCTCTAAAAATGAAAAACATCGCAAGCTATGGAAAATTAGTGGACGTGGGTTGCAAGCACTTTACAGCTACAAAACGTTCAAGGCTGTGTTCTGTTTATTTTAGATCTGAAGACTATGGTAAAAATTAAGAATGTTTGACAGGTCCGTGTATAAGCCTAAGGTATATAAACACTTCTAGTGCTAAATTATTTACTTACTTTTAAAAGTATATTGAGTAAAATTTCAGAAATTACTGAGCAAAATTATGTTTGAAATTAAATACTTGTGTGCATGTTTTTAACCTTTCTGTATTGGTATAACCCACGTTTATTTGCAAGGATGAAACTAAGCGAAAAATGTTAAAAAATGCCATTTTTTTTTTACCTTATGTTTAGGTGACGCCATCTGTGCTCTGCTTTGTGTAAGACTCTATAGCCAGCAGAATTGGTATTTTTACTTTGGCTGAAATATTCAAGTGTTTTCAGCTCGCAGATTTATAACTTACGGTTCCATTGGTATCTCTCCACAAACATAATTATTATTCATGCTTTAAGGCGCGTCATTGGATACCCAGCCTGTGCTAGTGGCAGCCCTGTTGCAGTTATGTGGCATACTCGCATGCTCGTATCAGTGTATCTGTTCCAATGACTGCGGAGAGCAGACACAGGACAAGTGTAGTTGCTCATGCGGAAACGCGTCACTAACTCAATGAATTAATATGAAGATAACTACGTTTATGCTTGACAGGTACGTAACGTCCTAAAACTTTGATTTCAATGGACTCATCATGATTCATGATTCATGATTTCATGGACTCGGAGGCCCATTATTAGGTATCCCTTACCTAAAGGTAAGCAAATTATAGCCTGTTTTCACTAAATGCTACACCTAAATGCTAAATACTCTCAACGCTCGGCTCAGCGCCGAAAGTTGAAAATGAAATAGCGCGCTTTTATTCAGGCTTTCATTGTGGTGTCGCCTATTGTTAGTTGAAACGGGCATTCATTTGTTTATTATCCAACCATAGTAATCAACCGTCGCACTGCTGGGCAAAGGTCTGTAAGCCTTCATATACTTTCATGCTTTTCGGTTAGGCAGAAGTGTGAAGAACCTATACCATGTGCGTGTCATTTCAAAGTCTAATAATTAATTAGCCTGGCCTAGTTTGAATAAATGACTTTTGATTTGATTTTATTACGCTAGTATATTATAGTACATCTATGTTTATTACAAATAGGCACAAGGCACTTTTGAACGTCAAAATTTACAAGAAAATATAATTGATTCTAGTCGCCCCTTCCAAGAGGTACGTATGGAGAAGAATGGGCAAGGAACTCCATACTTAATTACTTTTTTTAAAATGTTTAACAATGTTTTGTATATGTCACCGTAAGATTGTGAGAGAGAGAATAAGTTTATAATCTATCGGTATTATTTCCGTTAGACGATAAGGCGCTGCGCAAACGTGGACACTTTTGTGTCTTGTGTCGGATACAAGCTACCAATCAATATTGGATTTCTATATAACCAGTATGAAATCAGCCACTCCCTGCGCAGACGTGAACATTTTTTTTGTCCAGTTGCTTCCACTTAACGCATACTCGTTGCCGATCAAAAAGTGTTCGGTGTCGGTAACTAGAAACTAAAAGTCGTCAATGGAAGACACGAGCAACAATAACTTTCCTTACAATTGTTTGAGCTGCGCAAAGGGATGACTTGCAATCGGTGTCCGTATCCTGTGTGCGACACAAGCCACGCACACCCGAGTGGCTGGCGCAGGGGCGGGCGGGGCGTGCCGAAAACAATCTCACCATGCAACAATCACGCCACCGGACACAGCAACTACGGTTACCAGTGACCAGGAGTAGCAACCGGCGACTGTGTCCGATCGCCGCTACAGGACACGGCAACTACGGTTACCAGTGACCAGGAGTAGCAACCGGCGACTGTGTCCGATCGCCGCTACAGGACACGGCAACTACGGTTACCAGTGACCAGGAGTAGCAACCGGCGACTGTGTC
Source organism: Fissipunctia ypsillon (assembly GCA_947568875.1). Lineage (NCBI taxonomy): Eukaryota > Metazoa > Arthropoda > Insecta > Lepidoptera > Noctuidae > Fissipunctia > Fissipunctia ypsillon. Next base: position 9,555,826 of record OX387645.1, on the reverse strand, counting down.
CGATCGCCGCTACAGGACACAGCAACTACGGTTTCCTGTGATAGTGTGCCGTGTCGGTAACAAAGAGTGTCTATGTTTGCGCAGCCCCTAAACTGTCGAAAAATTGTGAACTGGGTGAAATGGGTTAGGTTAGAACTGTGACAAACCGCACGTGAGTCAAGCGAGCGAAGCGGGCGGTGCGCGGCAGCGGCCGGCGAGCGCAACTTCCAAGTTGCTCGCAGCTAGGCAGGCTAATTAGTATTAGCGCAAGGTGCGTTACGTCGCAAGCAAGTTTGATACCAGTTCACAATTTTTCGGTTTCCCATGGATACTATGGATAGATTATAAAAACTATCGAAAAATAATGAGTTAAATTGTAAATGGTTTGTTACAGTTCAAAATTTTTCGACAGTTTATAATCTAATGGAAATAATACCGATATCTAGATTATAAACTAACGAAGTTCATTATTATACCGTGACGTATTCATTACCTTTGTCATAGAAATGGATAGTAGATAAGCCCAAAAAGCTGTTTTCCCCAAAGTTTGAACTAGATCTTTGAACTGAATAGGTAAGTAATTTAATATTTTCTTTGTTCTAATTTCAGGCTAGTCACCCTGTTCATTGAACTCAAGCTATGCGAACAAAGCATTGAGCGAACAAAGATTATTCAAATAGTTTCACTCATTCACTAACGTTTTTCACTTAAAGTTCAAGAATATTTTAATTCGGGTGTACTGTCGGTACACCTCTGCCTAACCCTTCTGGTAAACAAAGCGTGATGTTATGTTATGTAATTTATATTAGAAGGGGTTTGTTTGTGCATTTTTAGCAATGATCTTATGTTATTTATTTTTACAGTTTTGCTTTTGCAATTTTGATTTAATAATTAATCGGAATACATTTGTTGTTGACCTTCTACATTACAGGCAAGCGAACGTCCTGACACTATACAGACATACCTACAGTCTATGATGAAATAACAGAACAGTTCCTTTGAACGAACTGGGCGACCAGATCCATCAAACCATTTAAACTGCAAAAAAAAAACAACCATAAACCATCGATCGTCGGTTGGTTGCCGTTTTTTTTTCAATCTATCTGTAGAATAGAAACGCAGTCTGTCGAGACAGTGTGACAGACCAGTCCGTCTGTCACGTAGTCGCGCCGTCCGTCCGTCGGCATGCGGGCTGGCAAGCTTTGTGTGCACTAAATTCATGACGTCAGGAGCGCCGATTAGATAGCCATCGCTACCCCACAGGAACTGTCTGCTATATCTATACATATATCCAAGTTGTAATAGAACGTTGGCCTGTTTATATGTAAGTTAGAACTTCTTAAAGAATCTGAAAGTTACGTTAAATCATGACCATCATGGTTCTGTATTTAGTTACATGAGTCAATTCAGATACCTCCCTACCTAGTTTGTTTTTTTTAGTGAAATACAGCATTATTTAAGTACAGACGCCAGCACATCAAGCTACTCGAAACTGTCAAATTTTCCCAATCAACCTTGAACCTAATGCAATAAAGTCGAAAATCTATTAAAGAAAGGAGATGTTTCAAAATGGGCCCAGAATATGCAAAATACCTCGGAAAATCGAGAAAAATCCGTGGAATTTGGGAAAAATACTGCTAAATTGCATAAATTTATTTATTTATTTATTTAGGTTAGCCAACAATTGTTTACACCAAATATTTACAATTATACTTGCATAATAGTACGTTTTTAAGTGCAACAATTACTTACAGGCTAACACAACATGCACCAATAAAGGTTATCTATAATCAATGTTATAAAGCCAAAAAAGGTACTTACAATCTAAAGCTATTCAAGATTTTTTTGGTAATTTGCATTAATAACAGCATCAAAAAACAACAACAAAAAAAATGAAGTCCACTGCAATTAATTAAGAAACAGATTTAAAACACATTAAGAAATTAAAAAAAAATGATAAAATTAACAAATCAAAATTAAAAATAAAACTTAGTAACAAATAAAATAAAAATAAAAATTAACGTCAGAATCAAAATCAAAATTAATATTAAAATCAAACAACAATCAATCATCAATTAACAAAAATCACATCCTAAATATTTCAAATACATTCATAGCATTATCTTAAAATTATACATACACAATCTTAAAATAAAAAATTAACATTTGTGGTAAAATCATTGGTTGTGAGAACAGTGCTCGATAATTACTTTGCAAAATTGTCCTATGCTGTCATGGTGAATATCAGTAAGATTACTGCAACTGTTTAGGACTTTACACAGCCGTGAAATCGGCGAGTTGGCACCCAGAACTGTTCTGCGCAAGGGAGGGTACAATGGCGTGATGGGATTACGCGGATATCGGGCTGGGGCACGGAATTTTAGGAGACCCAGTAGGTTAGGGCAGTCAATTTTATTTCTAAGCAACTTATAGAGAAACAAGGCATCATTAATTTATCTCCGAGTTGATAGCGAGCGCATTTTGGAAATGCAACTTCATGCATAAATGCATATTTCTCTTGTAATAATTTGATATAAGTATATCAATTATTTTATCGACTTTCAATATGGCGCCTCGCCAATTTAGGTACTCTGTGGTTAAAAACCAATGACAGTAAACCATAGATCGACCGTGTTCTGATGTTTTGTTCTGTTTCTTCTGTTCTCTCGAGTTATTTTTAACAACCTGGCTTTCGTTTATCGCTACATTGTTTTTGTCTGAGTTAATATTTCGACTATTGAATGGCTTTGGGCTTTGTTAATTTTTTTTTGTTTTTTTTTGTTTGGAAGAAATGCGTCCCTTTTTTTTCTGACATTATGTTATTACTATAGACTTATTGACTATATATAGACTATAGATTTATTGTTTACTAATCTTTTAATACAATCATTGCAAACTATAGTTTTGTATAAATTAGAAGCATCTTTTCAATTTTGTAAATGTGAGTACCATGGAGCGGTTTTATGTTATGATGTAGGTATGTTGACTTGAAAGAGTATGGCAGTTGAGAGTATGTCATGCTCACTTAAATGTCTCGCTGATGGTGGCGCGTGTGTTGGATCATTCGGTTCCCTACAAAATGGTTGAGCTGGATGGTGCTGATCCACGCGTCATGTTCGTGAACGGGCGCCGTCAGTAGAGACTGGTCATCTCTTAGCTGCCAGGGCTTATTTTTAATCTTATATTTTGAATTGTTTTAATTATTTATTTTTTACATTGTTCTCACATATAGAAGCAACAAGAACAACGTACCCAGGATTTTGTAACAATTTTGATTTAAAAGAGTGTCCATGGACTTTCTTGCCCATTCTTCTCCATAGAGATCTACGTTTTGGAATGGGCGACTAGCTTCAATTTTCTGACTAACTGACTGACTCTTTAACAATTCAAAAGTGCCTGTAATTGGTTTAATTGAAATAAATGCTTTGAGTTTGAATGTTTGTATTCTGTACGTTTATACTATAAGTAAAAATCTTGGCATATCGCAGGTCAACCTATGAGGTTGTCGTCTGATTAACTGGACTATACTTTATGTACAGACGCCAGTACATCAAGCTACTACAAACTGTCAGAGTTCTTTAATAGATTTTCGACTTTACAATTAGATCTAAAATAATATTGCAAAAGACTAAAAGTACGACAATGTTATGATTCTCTTTGACAATGTAATATGACAGAAGTAAACATGTCAAACGTCAATAATCAATCAACATGACAACTTACCGCCATGATGGGTTTTTGTTGTGTGTTGCAATTTCAATTGTACATTCTTGTACTTTACTACCAAACAAAGCCAATTAAAAGTAATTGGATGATTGGAAACTGTTTTAATTGTGTTTCCCCATTTTTTAGTAGGGTGTACCAATACCTGGCCGGGGCTCCATACATTTTTAAACATCTCCTTTGACAGATTGTAGTAGCTTGATGTGCTGGCGTCCATACCTATGCTTACATACAGAATTACAGAGATAACAAGACGTTTGATCTACAGGACTCTTAAGGCGAAAGCGCCAGGGTGGTACGTTTTTTACAATTTCCAGGTCAGTATTAGGTTGTATGTTGATTAAAATATGTTTCGCGACGATAACAAATATGTATTTACAGAATTATAATCATTAAAGTCATCAATACAACTCTCAAATACCAAATAATCCTAAGAATGAATATTTCATGAAATCTTGACATTTGAGGATTTACTAACTTAAGGTGAAAGCGCCAGGGTAGCCCACGAAATTCAAATTTTCTTACGTTTTTTTGCAATTTGCAGATCAGTATTAGGTTGTATGTTGATTAAAATATTATTAGCGACCGTAACAAATATGTATTTACACAATTATAATCATTAAAGTCATCAATACAACTCTCTAAGACCAAGTAATTCTATTGAATGACTGTTTCATGAAATCTTAACATTTCAGGATTAAACTTACTTAATTTATTTATTTATTTATTTATTTATTAAAACTTTATGCACAAGTAAAAAGAATACCGTACAAAGGCGGACTTAATGCCTGAGGCATTTTCTACCAGTCAACCTTAGGGTGATGCAGAGAGATAACATGGCAGGTGCAACATAAGGGATAGATAACACGAAAATAACTATAACATACTGGAGTAAATACATAGATATATATATATATAGTTATATACATATATACATAAATACTTATAAACGGAATAAACTTCGTCAGGAGAAATAATGAACGGTAGAGGAGAAATAACGATCAAAAGTGGAGAAAACGAATCCACCAAATCAGCGCTGGGATGTTTCTGCCAACTTCTTACGTATATGCTCACGTGCCCTGACTTAATTGTATTACTGATTCTAATATTTCTGTAAATACATATTTGTTACGGTCGCGTATCATACTTTAATCAACGTACACCCAGACACTGAGCTGCAAATTGCAAAAATCGTAAGAAAATTTGAATTTCGCGGGCTACCTTGACGCTTCCTCCTTAAGGAGTTGTATTACTGATTCTAATGATTATAATTATGTAAATTCATATTTGTTACGTTCGCGAATCATACTTTAATTAACATACACCCAGATACTGAGCTGCAAAATGCAAAAATCTTAAGAAAATTTGACTTTCGCGGGCTACCTTAGCGCTTCCCCCTTAAGTAAAGCCATTCCACATTCCAATTTTACGGCACGTGCGAGACGACAAACATTCCAAAGAATTCATCAAAATGTAAGTTAACCCTACACCCAAAATCATCATAATCGTATTACCAGACAACTGAACGCCATTTTCATCTTCAGCAGCTTATGTAACACTTTTCCAGCTTACGTAATCAAAGGCTGCACATTCGCGATCGTAATCCAGTATTTTCATTATCCGTAGTTGTCCGTACACTGATTAATTAAGTCGACAAACCGGACGAGTAGTAATTACCGGACGGTGAGCAGGGACGGGTCGGAGTCAGCCCGGGCTCGGTTCGCTCCACTCCTGCCTGATTAGCATTTCGTGCTAAGCCGCTTACGTAGGACAGAGTGATAAGTCTCCTAACCGTTTGTTGTGGTAGGTATGGCGGGTATAATGTAATGTCCCAAGCCTTAAATTATAATGCTCATAGTAGTGACCCTCTGAGCCTTTGGAATAAGTACCTCGGGTAATGAGACAAAAACGTTAGCACCGAGTCGACCTAGGAATCCGGAGAAATTAAGTGGTCTAAAACATGCTTTCAAATTAATATTCCAGTTGATCATGGAAATGAACATAGGTACGTCGTCTAAATAATATAACAGCCTTATAGTCAATGATAGGCAAAATTGGCATCAGCTATAGTCAACACCTTTGGGAAACGCAATGTGAATTTCGCAGATGGATTGTCGAATCGGCTGTCTTATAAAACTGCTCCGTTATGTAAAACAGCTGAACAAACGTTGTTAAACGTACGATTAATAAAACTGATATCCACGTTTAGACGTAATGCAGAATGGCTGATCTGCAGTCACAATAAGCGTTTGGTGTGACTTCTAATGCCGTATTGGTCGCAGTAACTAAGCTAGGGCACCCTGACCAATTGGTTTAGGTTAGGTTAGAACTGTGACCAGCCGCTCACGAGCCGAGGCGAGGGAGCAAAGCGAGCGGTGCCGCCGCAGCGGCCGGTCAGCGCTATTTCCAAGTTGGTCGCAGTTACTTGGCTATTTAGTATTTTTAGGACTGACTTTCAAAAAACTCTGAAAACTTTTTATTAAATAGTCCTTAAAATCACTGTTTTTACTTGAGTTAGGGTCATTTTCACTAATGTAACTCGTTTTATTGATTTCTGTTTCACAGAGCTACGAGCGAAAAAATTTAGAACTAAAATCTGACGTTTTGCGGGATGTTCGAAAGAGTTACCGTGGCCCCGGCACAGGCAACAGAAGGAACACGGGTGGGTTTTAGTCAGTAAAAGTCTGACACGCCCTCCCGCTCCGCCCAGAGCGGGAGAAGTCATTTGATGATTTCCCATCCACAAAAAAAAAAAAAAAATCTGACGTTACATTTCACAATGTTTTACATATTCGTTGACCCGCTGCATTGATAAATGTAAAACGTTTATGCAATTCTGCCCGTTAATTGTGAAAAACCGCTAAACGTCGTTCACCTATTTTACATAACGGAGCTGTTTTGTACAAAAACTAGCTGCTTCGTAAAACAGCGGATTCGACAATCCATCTGCTTATATAGGTACTCATAATATCTATTCATTAGGCACATTCATTTCATGAAACGCCAGTGTTACAGAAACTAAATTTTGTCAAGGTCTTGTTATTATGACATGGAGGGCTGCCGTGGACCGCTGCCGCTGGTGTACCTACCTACTTACTACTTTTCATTTCGAAAACGCGTTGCATTTTCAAAACAAGCTCGAAGCGCTGAACCGTAGCGAATGCACTACAAAAATACGTCAATATTTTTCCAATTCTCAAATATTGCTTCTATTTACTCAAATTACTATTTATACGCAATACCTATTCGTATCAAGCTTCTTAGCATGATATTGTGATCAATTTTCCCCAAGTGCGAACATCGTTCGTTTATGAATTTTCTTCGCGAAGAAATACCGAATATAAAGTTATGTGTAGTAATGAAAAAACATGACGTAATATACCGCCTGATCAATATATTGGATCTGTGTGAGACGTGCTCCGGATTATCTCAGAGAATATAGTTTTTCTACGACTGAAATATATTTGACTCCAATTTCATTGTGTTCTTTTTTCGCGCTAGTCTTGAAGACCAACGTTTTATTGCGTGAAATTGTGAACACGGGTTTAAAAGTTATACGAAAACGACGTTTATTTTACTAGATCTTTATGACGGAAACCTTTTGCCATGAAGCAAAACCCGAGTTTGGAACTGTTGGAAAACAGATATTCGTGAAAAGTGTACCTACGCGTACCTAATCTACAAATTAGATTTCCTAATTAGGTCTCCCAATGACTGCTTCAATGACCTGACACAGTGCTATATTTTCCACTTCTATTAAGACAGACTATATGTAGAATATGCATGATATTGTGATACACTTTCCATTTAACCCAGGCCTTTGCCTTGTTTTTGTAAATATGTATCAGCGATGGTGAAAACCAAATCGGAAATTTTGAGGATTTAGAATTGATGAGTGGAACGTAAGATTTGATTATACTAAAAATTATATCATAAAACTTATTAACACGTAACATGTAACGTAACGTTCGTTAACACGTAGATAAAGATAACGTTACTACAATAATTAGATGTTCTTTTGACATGTTACACGTAATCAATCAACTACGTGCCTATAACGTGGTGGTATTAGATTCCAGGAATCTTCTTCAAGGTAAAAAACATTATTAGGAGGTACCTACATGGCTTGTAAGTCAGTGTGAATTTGCGGTATCAAAAATTCTTCCATTCACTTACGTTTATTAATTTCTCCAATGTTAGTTATCACAAGTTTTTGAAGCGGCTATTAAAAAAATCTAGCGCTGTAAATACTCGATCAATAAACTGCGTTCCAATCGTTTGCATGCATAAAGTTCATCGCAAATATGAGGCGGCAAACGCGAGTGAACTTTGTAGGTTCGTTAGATGAGATGTTAATGTTCAAAAGTACCTAGTTAAAGTGTTATCTATGCGGGAGTCTTAATTGCTAGCCAGCCAAAGTTGCCGTCTCCTGAGGCTAATGTTAATTTCAATAGCGTTGAATAACGTCACGGAGGCGGCGAACGAACTTTTGTGGTTCCGCTTTAAGCTAAGAACAGATTTTGAACACGCTACACGAATTACTCGACTCCCGACTTTTATAGTGTGATAAATGTGTTCGCGGCTTTATGCAAGCTGAGTTTTAGCTCCACAATAAAAATGAGATTAATTATTCAAAAATCATTTGGTGTTTGCTTTCGTTAAACGAATTTTTAATAAGAAATGTCGCTTTTGCGCAGGGACGCGTTTTGGTTTCCAAATTAGATGTTTTGTTCTAACAAAAACAGTAATTGGTTCCGAGAAAGATTAGAATCTAACTTGAAACCAATTACTGAGTAGTGAGCTTCCTTCACGAAGTTGTTTAGGTATACAAGAAACTTGTATAAGGCCTAATTTCAGCATTTTCAGTTTCATAGGAGAACGAAGTTTCTCTTACGCACAATCAATACTCTCCTGTTTGGATTTGATCGACGACCCTTTACGTCAAAATTGTTTCTCGTTATAATGGTAGGTGTACGTAAAAATGTGGGCGAAAAAGCGTCGTTTGTCATGCGATGCACGCCTGCCTCCGATAATTATGATCTGCTCACGAATGGATACATGCCCTGTACCTACTCATGAATATGTAAATACTTTGCGCGACGGATTAGTATTCGCTGTTAATGTAATCTGATATTCTCGTTAGTACCTACACGCGCAGTACTCGAAAACTTGTTGATTACTTCGGGTTATCGGATTTAAATTAAATAAAAATAAAAATATTTAATTTCAGATATCATGATCCATACAATAACAAAAAAGATTTCAAAAATAGAAATTGGAATTGAAATAAAAAAAAACAAAAATTAAGATTAGTTGACTGATTTAACAAAGGACCTCCAAAGTGGGGATGTGATCCTATCAGATACAGTCTTGAAGATTTCATTGCGGCTGCCACGCATTCTGCAGATCAGGGATACCGTCCTTTTGCGAATGATGGCATGAAAGCCATCAGTCCGAAACAGCGCGAACATCCCCGATGCAGTACGGATTCGATTAGATCTCACACTGTCTAAATTGATAGTCGAGAACATTTATGGTTTCTAAATACTGTGTCGCCTTTTCCCTTCGCTTTGTTTGTATTTCTCACTGCATATTTTCTTGACATTGTTCTGAATGTTGTTAAATGCCTTGCCATCGTGTTCTTATGTCATTCCCATTTAATTGTTAAAAAAATCATCAATAGTGTTTATGTAACATTTTCATATTTTATAACAAGTTGATCTTCGGCTACGAAATTTAGTTCATGATACTTTCAAGGTTAGGAAGAGCTTTTGAAAGATTTTTTGTACAGTCGTGGAAATTAACATTGACACCTGAAGTCAAACTACCGTGTTATAGCCATGTGATACAACTGTCAAAGAAGTTGTGATTTGAATATTACGGACAATTAAAGATGCGTACCTAACTTAATGTTAATCGGCTTTACAGAAACCTTTTGATTTATCTATGCAAATAAATAATCTACCTACAAATAAATAAAATTGAAGTGTCTATCTGTAATGTCAAAATAATAATGTTTTAATAAATGCATAGGAAAGTATAAACGGTTCTTATAACAAAAAAGCAATATTAAATTTAAAAAAAAAAAATATTTATTTCAACCAACTTTGGATCATATATTTAAACTACATTACAAAATTTATTAATTATTAAAAAAAAAATATTATAAATTATTCATCAAATTCAAGAATTACATAAAATTTTTTAATGAAATTTATACATTAACATTAGAATTGATGATAGATAAATTAAATTAAAATAATATTTTTGTTCGTCTGTCTGTCTGTTTGTTCCAACTAATCTCCGACCGATTTTGACGGGACTTTCACTGGTACATAGCTGATGTTACGGCGGGTAACTTAGGCTACTTTTATTTTAGAAAAATAATTAGGGTTCCGCGAAAAAAAATTAAAAGCCCTGAAATTATGAACAAAAAGTCGCAATTGAAAAATTCTTTTTGCATTTGGTAGCCCAATTCTCGAGGATTGTTATAGGCTATTTGAGATCACGCTACGACCCTTAGGAGCCAAGCAAAAAGAAAAAAGTCAGAAAGAACACTGAGCGAAAACGAAGTAATAGCGCGGGCGGGCGATTCAACGCGACGGATCGGGGGACGAGGGAGTTTTATTAAAACGTGGCTGTTATTTTAGTATATTGTGTTCTTACGATATCCACGCGAACGAAGTCGCGGGGCACAGCTAGTCAAAACTAAAATATCAGGTAGATTCAGGTTTATTGCCTTAATATTTTGAAGTTTAAGAATAGTCTATTCCAGATTTTTTTAACTTTTTGTCAACCTTCGGGAGGCAGGTCTAAATCCAGCATTATATTCCCGTAATGGCCGGTAATGAAGTCGCTGCCGGCTAGGCCGTGCTAAACTCAAGGGTCACTTGTAAATTGACACCCCCCGCCCCTCTCTGGGAGTCAGACTAATGAAGAAATAACTCACGGTGTGATGGGTGGTGCAATATTAACGTGATTTTCTTTAAAAAAGCGTTTTATAAAAAAATATGGGATAACGCGGGCGTAGATTTAATAATTACAGTAGGTACGATGGCGACTTTGTCGGCGATTATATCAGTCCAAAGTTTTAGAAGAGGTTTTGAATGAAAACTGGCTAATTATTACGTGTTTCGGCTTATGTTGCTGACTGTACCTATTTACATTAAATTAAAAAAAAAAATACCTATGTACGTGGCGTCAAAAGAATAAGTAGAAAGAAAGAAAGAAAATACGTTTATTTGCGGTAAACATGACGCAAAAAAAAAGAACACAAACACAAAAAGAAACCAGTTGGGGGAAAATATGCGTCACATCCACGCAAAACGGCCATCGCTCGGCATAATGCTGCAACCCTGTGCGAGACAGAGCCCCAGCGCTGGTTTTCAGCGACAGCCGGCGTTGACGTGATGACGTCAGCCGGTGCAGTACGCAATGTAAGTAGTTTTAGAAAAGAAGTAAGCTAGTGATTTTTACATCACCACTTAAGTACGTGTTTATTAATAGTTTTATGTATGCAGAATACGGTCGAAAAGTATATTCATTTTAGGTTTTATTCGCTCCGAGTGAAATCACGGTCAACCGCTACAGAAGTTAATCCCATCTTTGGTATCCAAAAAGGCTCTTCAAAGCAAAATAATTTATTTAATAAATAAAATGTGGTCAAATTTGTAGTTGTTATGTGAAATTTGAGGCCTTTTCTGATGTGAAAATACCTGCTGGTTAGGCAAATGATTAAGGGACCGCAGAGTTCTTGCAATTTAATTAAGATGGCATCGTGCGCGCAGTGGTGCCCTCATCGTTTGTTTTTTTATTTCTTTTATTTTAGAATGAAAATGCAGAAGATAAGCAAGTAACATTGTGTTCCACAAGTCTTAGATACGTTATTATTATTAAAAACAGTAGTTTTGCATTGTTAAGTTTTATTATAATCCTTTAAGCTTCGTTTTAAGAATTATGGGCTCCCACACAAAACTGCGACGTCGCATGGCATCGGACCCTATAATAAAACTTAACAATGTAAAACTACTGTTTGTAATAATAATAACGTATAGTCTTGTGGAGCACATTGTTACATGCTTATTTACTGCATTTTCGTTCTAAAATAAAAGAAATAATCAAAGAAACGATGAGGGCGCTACTGCGAGCGCAGTGTCGTCTTAAATGTTACTGTATACTTATTGAGTTATATTATGTGCCCAGGTATCGTGACTTTTATGTATTCTAGTCTACATTTACGCAGTTCGTTCGTTGCCGTAACATAGGAATAGTTTTGTAGCACCTACTTATGGTCTTGTCGTTTCTTGGCATTTACAGCACATAACAGATGCACAAACAAAGGCAGTGTTTTACTCAAAAGCAAAAGCTTTTGCATTTATCGTACATTCTTAATAACCCCTACATTTACAAACCAAGTACTCAGTAAGCACCCCAATCTATATTCACGAAATTTAAATAGTTTGTCGGGTAAAATATTCATAGTATCGAGCACGGTCGGGTAACGCACGATGAAGGAGCACGGGCCCACCCGTCCGTCCGGCAGTCCGGCCCGCATATCCATATCTGTATGAACAATGTTATACGGCACTAGATTAAATTGAGTCCAATCTCACCCACTATTGCATGGATTACTCCTTTGATACAGATCCTTCACTCCCTAGATTCGATGGCATGGAACACGCGCACATATGTATGTGACGTAGGTAGGGTACAGTATCAGGACGTAGATATGTATGTGACGTAGGTACAGTATCAGGACGTAGACATGTATGTGACGTAGGTAGGGTACAGTATCAGGACGTAGATATGTATGTGACGTAGGTACAGTATCAGCACGTAGATATGTATGTGACGTAGGTACAGTATCAGGACGTAGATATGTATGTGACGTAGGTAGGGTACAGTATCAGGACGTAGATATGTATGTGACGTAGGTACAGTATCAGGACGTAGATATGTATGTGACGTAGGTACAGTATCAGCACGTAGATATGTATGTGACGTAGGTACAGTATCAGGACGTAGATATGTATGTGACGTAGGTACAGTATCAGGACGTAGATATGTATGTGACGTAGGTACAGTATCAGGACGTAGATATGTATGTGACGTAGGTACAGTATCAGCACGTAGATATGTATGTGACGTAGGTACAGTATCAGGACGTAGATATGTATGTGACGTAGGTAGGGTACAGTATCAGGACGTAGATATGTATGTGACGTAGGTACAGTATCAGGACGTAGATATGTATGTGACGTAGGTACAGTATCAGGACGTAGATATGTATGTGACGTAGGTAGGGTACAGTATCAGGACGTAGATATGTATGTGACGTAGGTACAGTATCAGCACGTAGATATGTATGTGACGTAGGTACAGTCTCAGGACGTAGATATGTATGTGACGTAGGTAGGGTACAGTATCAGGACGTAGATATGTATGTGACGTAGGTACAGTATCAGCACGTAGATATGTATGTGACGTAGGTACAGTATCAGGACGTAGATATGTATGTGACGTAGGTAGGGTACAGTATCAGGACGTAGATATGTATGTGACGTAGGTACAGTATCAGGACGTAGATATGTATGTGACGTAGGTACAGTATCAGCACGTAGATATGTATGTGACGTAGGTACAGTATCAGGACGTAGATATGTATGTGACGTAGGTAGGGTACAGTATCAGCACGTAGATATGTATGTGACGTAGGTAAGGTACAGTATCAGGACGTAGATATGTATGTGACGTAGGTACAGTATCAGGACGTAGATATGTATGTGACGTAGGTACAGTATCAGGACGTAGATATGTCTGTGACGTAGGTAGGGTACAGTATCAGCACGTAGATATGTATGTGACGTAGGTACAGTATCAGGACGTAGATATGTCTGTGACGTAGGTAGGGTACAGTATCAGGACGTAGATATGTATGTGACGTAGGTACAGTATCAGGACGTAGATATGTATGTGACGTAGGTAGGGTACAGTATCAGGACGTAGATATGTATGTGACGTAGGTACAGTATCAGGACGTAGATATGTATGTGACGTAGGTACAGTATCAGGACGTAGATATGTATGTGACGTAGGTAGGGTACAGTATCAGGACGTAGATATGTATGTGACGTAGGTACAGTATCAGGACGTAGATATGTATGTGACGTAGGTACAGTATCAGGACGTAGATATGTATGTGACGTAGGTACAGTATCAGGACGTAGATATGTATGTGACGTAGGTACAGTATCAGGACGTAGATATGTATGTGACGTAGGTACAGTATCAGGACGTAGATATGTATGTGACGTAGGTACAGTATCAGGACGTAGATATGTATGTGACGTAGGTAGGGTACAGTATCAGGACGTAGATATGTATGTGACGTAGGTACAGTATCAGGACGTAGATATGTATGTGACGTAGGTACAGTATCAGGACGTAGATATGTATGTGACGTAGGTAGGGTACAGTATCAGGACGTAGATATGTATGTGACGTAGGTACAGTATCAGGACGTAGACATGTATGTGACGTAGGTAGGGTACAGTATCAGGACGTAGATATGTATGTGACGTAGGTACAGTATCAGCACGTAGATATGTATGTGACGTAGGTACAGTATCAGGACGTAGATATGTATGTGACGTAGGTAGGGTACAGTATCAGGACGTAGATATGTATGTGACGTAGGTACAGTATCAGGACGTAGATATGTATGTGACGTAGGTACAGTATCAGCACGTAGATATGTATGTGACGTAGGTACAGTATCAGGACGTAGATATGTATGTGACGTAGGTACAGTATCAGGACGTAGATATGTATGTGACGTAGGTACAGTATCAGGACGTAGATATGTATGTGACGTAGGTACAGTATCAGCACGTAGATATGTATGTGACGTAGGTACAGTATCAGGACGTAGATATGTATGTGACGTAGGTAGGGTACAGTATCAGGACGTAGATATGTATGTGACGTAGGTACAGTATCAGGACGTAGATATGTATGTGACGTAGGTACAGTATCAGCACGTAGATATGTATGTGACGTAGGTACAGTATCAGGACGTAGATATGTATGTGACGTAGGTACAGTATCAGGACGTAGATATGTATGTGACGTAGGTACAGTATCAGGACGTAGATATGTATGTGACGTAGGTACAGTATCAGGACGTAGATATGTATGTGACGTAGGTACAGTATCAGGACGTAGATATGTATGTGACGTAGGTAGGGTACAGTATCAGGACGTAGATATGTATGTGACGTAGGTACAGTATCAGGACGTAGATATGTATGTGACGTAGGTACAGTATCAGGACGTAGATATGTATGTGACGTAGGTAGGGTACAGTATCAGGACGTAGATATGTATGTGACGTAGGTACAGTATCAGGACGTAGATATGTATGTGACGTAGGTACAGTATCAGGACGTAGATATGTATGTGACGTAGGTACAGTATCAGGACGTAGATATGTATGTGACGTAGGTACAGTATCAGGACGTAGATATGTATGTGACGTAGGTACAGTATCAGGACGTAGATATGTATGTGACGTAGGTAGGGTACAGTATCAGGACGTAGATATGTATGTGACGTAGGTACAGTATCAGGACGTAGATATGTATGTGACGTAGGTACAGTATCAGGACGTAGATATGTATGTGACGTAGGTAGGGTACAGTATCAGGACGTAGATATGTATGTGACGTAGGTACAGTATCAGGACGTAGATATGTATGTGACGTAGGTAGGGTACAGTATCAGGACGTAGATATGTATGTGACGTAGGTACAGTATCAGCACGTAGATATGTATGTGACGTAGGTACAGTCTCAGGACGTAGATATGTATGTGACGTAGGTAGGGTACAGTATCAGGACGTAGATATGTATGTGACGTAGGTACAGTATCAGGACGTAGATATGTATGTGACGTAGGTACAGTATCAGCACGTAGATATGTATGTGACGTAGGTACAGTATCAGGACGTAGATATGTATGTGACGTAGGTAGGGTACAGTATCAACACGTAGATATGTATGTGACGTAGGTAAGGTACAGTATCAGGACGTAGATATGTATGTGACGTAGGTAGGGTACAGTATCAGGACGTAGATATGTATGTGACGTAGGTACAGTATCAGGACGTAGATATGTATGTGACGTAGGTAGGGTACAGTATCAGGACGTAGATATGTATGTGACGTAGGTATAGTATCAGGACGTAGATATGTATGTGACGTAGGTACAGTATCAGCACGTAGATATGTATGTGACGTAGGTACAGTATCAGGACGTAGATATGTATGTGACGTAGGTAGGGTACAGTATCAGCACGTAGATATGTATGTGACGTAGGTAAGGTACAGTATCAGGACGTAGATATGTATGTGACGTAGGTACAGTATCAGGACGTAGATATGTATGTGACGTAGGTACAGTATCAGGACGTAGATATGTATGTGACGTAGGTACAGTATCAGCACGTAGATATGTATGTGACGTAGGTACAGTATCAGGACGTAGATATGTATGTGACGTAGGTAGGGTACAGTATCAGGACGTAGATATGTATGTGACGTAGGTACAGTATCAGGACGTAGATATGTATGTGACGTAGGTACAGTATCAGGACGTAGATATGTCTGTGACGTAGGTAGGGTACAGTATCAGCACGTAGATATGTATGTGACGTAGGTACAGTATCAGGACGTAGATATGTCTGTGACGTAGGTAGGGTACAGTATCAGGACGTAGATATGTATGTGACGTAGGTACAGTATCAGGACGTAGATATGTATGTGACGTAGGTAGGGTACAGTATCAGGACGTAGATATGTATGTGACGTAGGTACAGTATCAGGACGTAGATATGTATGTGACGTAGGTACAGTATCAGGACGTAGATATGTATGTGACGTAGGTAGGGTACAGTATCAGGACGTAGATATGTATGTGACGTAGGTACAGTATCAGGACGTAGATATGTATGTGACGTAGGTACAGTATCAGGACGTAGATATGTATGTGACGTAGGTACAGTATCAGGACGTAGATATGTATGTGACGTAGGTACAGTATCAGGACGTAGATATGTATGTGACGTAGGTAGGGTACAGTATCAGGACGTAGATATGTATGTGACGTAGGTACAGTATCAGGACGTAGATATGTATGTGACGTAGGTACAGTATCAGGACGTAGATATGTATGTGACGTAGGTAGGGTACAGTATCAGGACGTAGATATGTATGTGACGTAGGTACAGTATCAGCACGTAGATATGTATGTGACGTAGGTACAGTCTCAGCACGTAGATATGTATGTGACGTAGGTACAGTATCAGGACGTAGATATGTATGTGATGTAGGTAGGGTACAGTATCAGGACGTAGATATGTCTGTGACGTAGGTAGGGTACAGTATCAGGACGTAGATATGTATGTGACGTAGGTACAGTATCAGGACGTAGATATGTATGTGACGTAGGTAGGGTACAGTATCAGGACGTAGATATGTATGTGACGTAGGTACAGTATCAGGACGTAGATATGTATGTGACGTAGGTACAGTATCAGGACGTAGATATGTATGTGACGTAGGTACAGTATCAGGACGTAGATATGTATGTGACGTAGGTACAGTATCAGGACGTAGATATGTATGTGACGTAGGTAAGGTACAGTACCAGGACGTAGATATGTATGTGACGTAGGTACAGTATCAGGACGTAGATATGTCTGTGACGTAGGTAGGGTACAGTATCAGCACGTAGATATGTATGTGACGTAGGTACAGTATCAGCACGTAGATATGTATGTGACGTAGGTGCAGTATCAGGACGTAGATATGTATGTGATGTAGGTACAGTATCAGGACGTAGATATGTATGTGACGTAGGTACAGTATCAGGACGTAGATATGTATGTGACGTAGGTAGGGTACAGTATCAGGACGTAGATATGTATGTGACGTAGGTAAGGTACAGTACCAGGACGTAGATATGTATGTGACGTAGGTACAGTATCAGGACGTAGATATGTATGTGACGTAGGTACAGTATCAGGACGTAGATATGTATGTGACGTAGGTAGGGTACAGTATCAGCACGTAGATATGTATGTGACGTAGGTACAGTATCAGGACGTAGATATGTATGTGATGTAGGTACAGTATCAGGACGTAGATATGTATGTGACGTAGGTACAGTATCAGGACGTAGATATGTATGTGACGTAGGTAGGGTACAGTATCAGGACGTAGATATGTATGTGACGTAGGTAAGGTACAGTACCAGGACGTAGATATGTATGTGACGTAGGTACAGTATCAGGACGTAGATATGTCTGTGACGTAGGTAGGGTACAGTATCAGCACGTAGATATGTATGTGACGTAGGTACAGTATCAGCACGTAGATATGTATGTGACGTAGGTACAGTATCAGGACGTAGATATGTATGTGATGTAGGTACAGTATCAGGACGTAGATATGTATGTGACGTAGGTACAGTATCAGGACGTAGATATGTATGTGACGTAGGTAGGGTACAGTATCAGGACGTAGATATGTATGTGACGTAGGTACAGTATCAGGACGTAGATATGTATGTGACGTAGGTACAGTATCAGGACGTAGATATGTCTGTGACGTAGGTAGGGTACAGTATCAGCACGTAGATATGTATGTGACGTAGGTACAGTATCAGGACGTAGATATGTCTGTGACGTAGGTAGGGTACAGTATCAGGACGTAGATATGTATGTGACGTAGGTACAGTATCAGGACGTAGATATGTATGTGACGTAGGTACAGTATCAGGACGTAGATATGTATGTGACGTAGGTAGGGTACAGTATCAGGACGTAGATATGTATGTGACGTAGGTACAGTATCAGGACGTAGATATGTATGTGACGTAGGTACAGTATCAGGACGTAGATATGTATGTGACGTAGGTACAGTATCAGGACGTAGATATGTATGTGACGTAGGTAGGGTACAGTATCAGGACGTAGATATGTATGTGACGTAGGTACAGTATCAGCACGTAGATATGTATGTGACGTAGGTACAGTCTCAGCACGTAGATATGTATGTGACGTAGGTACAGTATCAGGACGTAGATATGTATGTGATGTAGGTAGGGTACAGTATCAGGACGTAGATATGTCTGTGACGTAGGTAGGGTACAGTATCAGGACGTAGATATGTATGTGACGTAGGTACAGTATCAGGACGTAGATATGTATGTGACGTAGGTAGGGTACAGTATCAGGACGTAGATATGTATGTGACGTAGGTACAGTATCAGGACGTAGATATGTATGTGACGTAGGTACAGTATCAGGACGTAGATATGTATGTGACGTAGGTACAGTATCAGGACGTAGATATGTATGTGACGTAGGTACAGTATCAGGACGTAGATATGTATGTGACGTAGGTAAGGTACAGTACCAGGACGTAGATATGTATGTGACGTAGGTACAGTATCAGGACGTAGATATGTCTGTGACGTAGGTAGGGTACAGTATCAGCACGTAGATATGTATGTGACGTAGGTACAGTATCAGCACGTAGATATGTATGTGACGTAGGTACAGTATCAGGACGTAGATATGTATGTGATGTAGGTACAGTATCAGGACGTAGATATGTATGTGACGTAGGTACAGTATCAGGACGTAGATATGTATGTGACGTAGGTAGGGTACAGTATCAGGACGTAGACATGTATGTGACGTAGGTACAGTACTCGGGCGTAGATATAAATTTAGAAGGATACCGTCACACAGGTCTGAGTGAAAGAAACAACGCTCTACTCTACAAAACCGAACCTTTCTTAATTCTCGATGTGCCATACTTACGGCCACCCACTGTAAATTCTTAGAGAAATGTGCAAGGCCCCTTATTTCCCCTTTGAATTTCTTCTTAAACTAGGGTTGTATACGTGAGAGTTTCTGTCTATCGGTTGGTAAGACTGGTTGTCAGACTTTCGGGCTTCTGACGAACGGTAACGACTGTCAAAGATACACGAATGACAGCCGGGACCAACGGCTTAACGTGCTTTCCGAGGCACGGAGGGCTCTTGATATGTAAGATGGTCATCCATCCACGGACTAACCGCGGCAAGCGTAGCTTAACCTGATCAATCGACCCGTGCGGCTGTTATTTCTTAGCCACAAGCCCCTCACTGATGACTAACGATGTGTGGCAAAACGACTAATTTGCCTTGAAACCTTTAGCTACACTACCTTGATTAGTATATTAGGGATCTATATAAATAAATAAAATTGAAGTGTCTGTTTGTAATGTCAAAATAACATTTTCTTATTAAATGCATGAAAGTATATACGATACATAGTAACAAAAAAAAAAAAAAAAAAAATGTTGTCTGTCTGTCTGTTTGTTCCGGCTGATCTCGGCTACGCCGACGGCCGGCGGAAACGGCTAGACCGATTTTGACGGGACTTTCACTGGACGATAGCTGATGTTACGGGGAGTAACTTAATCTTTATTTCAGAAAAATAATTAGGGTTCCGCGCAAAAAAAATTATAATCCATGAAATTGTGAACAAAAAGTCGGATTTGAAATATTCTTTTTGCATTTGATAGCCCAATTCTCAGGAGCCGAGCAAAAAGAAAAAAGTCAGAAATAACACTAAGCGAAAACGAAGTAATAGCGGGGGCGGGCGATACACGCGACGGGTCGGGGGACGAGGGAATTTTAGGCTATTATTTTAGTATATTGTATATCTCACGACTTCCACGCGAACGAAGTCGCGGGGCACAACTAGTCTTTATTAAAACAGAAGTACCTAGTTAGGAAAATTAGTTTTCGGGTAGCTCTTCGTTCATTTTGTACAATATCTACTCGGGTTTATAGTTAGATAACCTAGTCATTTCCTTAAAATCCAATTACTCTTTGCCCGACTTAGAGTTAGGTCTAGAACTACGGTCCCCGCAGCCGTAACAGGAACATCGTTTTGGTTTAGTAGGTACGCCTTAAGAAAATGTCTCTTAACCTTACTATTTTGAATAAAACGGTACTTTATATGGGAGCAAATAGTCCTCATGGTATACAGATTTGCTACTTCATTAATATGTATAGCCTTTCTCTGTACATAGGTTTGGTTTAGTAAATGTTTGTGCAAGCGACGCGCGGTTAAGTTGAGCGCGGATTCACAGTAAAGCTACGGTTTTCTAGAAGAGCAGTGGCCGCTATTAACGGCCGCAGTGACGGCTGTCATAAAAATGATGGCTTTGGCAAAGATTTAAATCATTAGATTCGCCCTAACGCGTCTCGCATTTCTAATTCGTTTTGACACCTCTGACACACAATGACGCAGTGACTACACTTGATTGTTATGGAAACGCTATGAGCTCACTCTTTTTAGTATGAACACTTTTTCTTGTGACTAAGTACAGTGAGGGCCAATCTAAAGATTTAAATCTTTGGGCAGCGGGGTTCGACTTAATGTCAAATACAGGTGAAATGACAGATTTTCATGGCAGCCGTTATAATATGACGGAAGCGCTTTCCTAGGAAACCAAAGCTTTACAACTATTGCATGTACTTAGTAACTACTACGCGATTATTATTATTTTCACTTCAGTAGCTCAAACATGTAGGTTTTGCTGCCTAAAATCAGAGAGCAAAATGCGATTTTGCTCACTGAGCCGCGAATATCGTATTCAGCCTTGGGTTAATCATATAATTCGAAACATTCACACTCTATCTCTTTCCCGCCATTAGAAAGAGAGAGAGACAAAGACCAGCCCTTTCGAAGTTCCTATTTTGAATTCGACCTCAAAGACAAACACGTTCGGAATTTATGCAAAAAGATAATTATGTCTTTTAATGAAATTTATTGAATTTTTAACTTATTGTTGTATTTAAACGAAAATAAGTATTTACTGCAAATAAAACTGATATTTAACCTGTAAATATTTATTTCTAGTTTCAATAATGTTACGTAATATATTTTGAATAATAAAATATCATGGGTGCTATTTCCGAATACGCCTTAATTTAAATAAAAGAGCTGGAATATTGGAGGATGGGCATTTTGGTACCCATGTCCAATCAAAATGAATTTACCATCGTGGGATAGCTCTCTTCAAGAGCACAAAAAACTACTATGGCACCAATCCCGTATAAATTGTCCGTTTTGAAATATAGTCTTTAGAAGATACTGAATATTTAGTTCAAAATAGAATTTTAAAAAATCATATCGCCGGATTATCTTGACAGATTTTGATGATATTTGCACAGATTTTGAGCTAAGTAAAATTCAGTTAACGGATGAAAATCATAACAAAATCGGTTTGGTATTTTTTCAGTTAGGGGTGATCTATTTATTAAACACTAAACATACAAATACATCAATTGATATTGATGCATGACATTGGAGCAATATTTGTATTACTATTAACCCTGAGTATACGTAAGTAGATGAGTAGTAAGTTGGAACTGGTATTGTTATCTCTCTCGCTCTCTTATATTACGCAGCGCGGTAGTTAGCGCGTTAGAGCAAAGTTTTTAAAAAAAAAAAACGACTTTGCTCTCTTGTTGCACAAATAACTATTGCCCTGTCAGTAGTCACCATGAGCAGTGCACTCAAAATGTTGTAGCATCAATACGTATAATAAAAATGAAATGCTGTTTGTTGGTAAACACATAACTTGAGAACAGCTGGACCGATTTGGCAAATTTTTGTTTTAAAATGTTCTTAATAATCCAAATCAGGTTTTAACGGAAATAAAAATATTGGAAAATTTGGGAAAACTGAAAGTGTAGTTTCTATGGGAATTTTGTTGAATTATTGTTTGGACAGGACAACGTCGGTCGGGTCAGCTAGTTATAAATAAAAGCTTACTGACACGCGTACTACGCGTAGGCGCTCTGCTACGCGCGTAGGTGCACTGCTTCGCGCGTAGGTGCGCTGCTACGCGCGTAGGTGCACTGCTTCGCGCGTAGGTGCGCTGCTACGCGCGTAGGTGCACTGCTTCGCGCGTAGGTGCGCTGCTACGCGCGTAGGTGCACTGCTACGCGCGTAGGTGCGCTGCTACGCGCGTAGGTGCACTGCTTCGCGCGTAGGTGCGCTGCTACGCGCGTAGGTGCGCTGCTAAGCGCGTATGTGCGCTGCTACGCGCGTAGGTGCGCTGCTAAGCGCGTAGCCGTGCTCTCTACGCACAACTACGCGCGAAATCGCAACGAAAGCTTGCGAACACGTGGACATAGAACGTGTATCGCATGCTTTAGATATCGGTTTGTGTGAAAACTCCCTAAAAGTAAACTGCAAACAACCGTAAGTTATATAATGTGAATCTGGACGTACGACATTAAATTAAAACGAGCACAGTACTAGTCCATCCAAACATTTTAAAACACAAAGATTAGTAGTTAATGGAAAAGTTAAAAATTGCAGTTTTCAAACAAAATAAATAGCAGAATCAACTGCATAAAAAGTAAACACGCTTTAGCTATGAAAAGTCACTGAGCAACGGTGCGGTGCGGGGTGCGGGGCGCGGCGGCGGCAATGTTTACCTATTATTACGGACTCGGATCTACATCATGTTGAAAAATAAGAAAATGAAAAATACTTTCCTGTGGCTAAAGTATTGGATTTGATTGATTTTTTGTATACGGGTAAAGAACATAATTATCTTTACGTGGTTTATAGGAATGTCAATCGTCCTGTTCCACCTTGTATAAGCGCGCTAATAAGAACTATCATCAACCATTACACATGCTCAACAAAACTTAAAAGCTATTTCATATATGTTTCATGACTCCTTGTACTTGACAATTATCATTTAGTCACATACATAGTTTCGGTTACAGTAGAATTATGTATTTGAACTGTGTAATGTTCATGTCCTTTATTAACTTGTATTCGGTTGTATTTTATTTTATTGAAGTTTTAATTTTTTTTTTTAATTTTACGTAGTTTATAAGCAGCATCTGTCTAATGTCTTTTTTCTTTAAATGTTATGTGCACCTATAAATAAACATTATCTGCAACGACGTTAAAGCAAATAAATGCACTTTGAAATAAAATAGAATGTCGAGTAGATTCGTATTAAATGTTCATCCGCATAGCAGCCTGCAGCTTGCAGGCTTCGTGTACAAAGTGTACTGAAGTTCCAATTTGTACAGTGAAGCTCAATAGTATAAGTACAATTTGTAGGTCACACTTGCAGTAGGTAAGTTTAAAAAAACAGCTCGATTCAGAACAGAAAGTAGATTTTTTTTTTTTTTTCAAGTGGGATTGACTACTTATTCGTTGGGTTAGTTCTTTCCATGTTATCTGACTATGAAACAGCCCGCGGGCCTACTGTACTGTTTAATTTAGTGTTTCTTCTTTGGCCCAGCGTGTACCACTGATATTTTACGTATTTTATAGGCTTCGCAACTCGTGCCGTTCTAACTTTATTAATAGCAGTTCTAGAACGTATACATTTGTTATGTTCATTTTTAGTGTTCCGTTCCAAAGGGTCTTTTAAATAATTACGACAGTCGGTTCTCTTCTATTTCATGATTCCTTTAACATTACATAGGTACATTAAGACTTAAGAGTATATGTAGACATATAGTTATGTACACGCCTAATAAAATAGTAATTATCTCAGACTCACACAGTCCAAAGAGCTTTCCACAATGGGTTGTAATTCTTGGAAACAACACTGTGACACCGAGATTTCCGAAGTAAGTTCCTAGAAGTTTTTGTCTCTACATGCCTGGAATACGAAGCATATTGTTAGGGAAGTTATGGACATATTACGTAAAAATACAAAATGATAGGTAGGTGAACAGATACAGGGGTGTCGTACGTTTTTGCTTTTGGTTGCGTCATGTTAAAGGGCAGCTGAGCCCTTTTTGTGTTCGTCCGGAACATTCGACTATTACATGGTTTTCACATTTGCTCACTTTTCTGTATTTTCGCTTCTCGTGTCGAGTATGCTCTCGTCTTTGCATGTTATTTTTGATGGCGAGAGAATATTAACATGGAGTGGTCGAAGCCCAGCTTCACTTAAGCTAAGCGGCTAGAAATATAAGCACGTTCTATATTTCAAAAGATACTATGTATAAAAACATATGACTTCACATTACTGACATTCGTATTTTCTTTGTCGATCGATGGCGATCGAGAAGTCAGATATCAAGTGATCGGATTTCAAACCATTCAGTCAATGAGCATCGCCCATTCATTAACATTTTCTTCTGTAGATCAAATAAAGATAGAGAGTTATTTGATTCTATAAAAATACTAACGTACAATGTTCATTTAATGGCGATCTTATATCAATCACGTTTTGCATATTATTCAATTAATTAAGAAATTAACATTTTTATTATGAAATAATTGCATTAATTATTGTTTTTATTTTATTTTTTTCCGGAAAAGGTGTTAGTTTTTGTGCCTCACGTATTTTAAAAGGCGGAGGTAATTTCGCGGCCTCGTAAAACCAACAGCGGTGTCGCATGGCCAAGGAACCGCACTGTGCGGCCTTTAATTTTTTATGGCAAACTTAAAATATTATGATACTGTTTTATATTTCACTTGACCTCGTCTACCGAATTTGCAAAAAAAGCCAAACGCGTAAAAATTTTCTCGGGATGATATTTCGTGAAGTTTTTCGTAAACAATCTCCTCTGATTTCTAGTTGGGGTTCTGTGACTGACAGGCCTAACATTTCAGATAATATAAGTACAGATATTTGAGTCTGAAACTTGAATAGAGTTTGCTTTCAGTTTACTTCGCCACAGACTTCGTGGTTTATTACTCAGATAGGTTTTGAATTTGATTATAACAGTACCTACTTCGATTCCGTATATTATATTAATTAGTTATTTTAATGACAAACTAATTCAGCAGGTGCTCGAACGTTTCACGCCTTCAAAAGCCTTTTAAAGTCAGGACCTAAGTCGTTGCCCTGACCCATGAGCTTTCATATTATTAATATTATTTTCATATTACGTGTAAAACAATAAGTAATTCATTACAGTTGTGTCCGTAGACGAAGGAAACTATGTTTCTAGGAATGGGTGATCTGCAATAATTTGGTAATAACCCAAATATCGATTTTGACCAATACGTTATATACGATTTTGCCCAATACGTTGTATACGATTTTGCCCAATACGTTGTATACGATTTTGCCCAATACGTTGTATACGATTTTGCCCAATACGTTGTATACGATTTTGCCCAATACGTTGTATACGATTTTGGCCAAAATTAGGTGTTTATGTTGATCGTACTTAGCAGCAGCAGTTTATAGCGCAAATTATCTGTTAGAAAGTTTTTCCCCGGAAAATTGGAAAATCCGTCCCCGTTCTCCACGAAACCTTATTAAGCAGTATATTTCGTGTCGATTTTTCCGTGAATTTGCCCCAAAGTAATAAGTGTCTCCCGCTGTTACCAACTCCGATTCCGATTTATTTGCAATCAGACCGTTCACTGTGAAATTGGCCCACAATCACACTCACGTTTAATCAACTCTGTTTCTCTGTGATTGAAACGGATACCCGTCACTATATGCTAATGTAACCACGTATTTATATACCTACGGAGATATAGGAGTATTTCAATGGGTTGCTATTTAATACTCCTAAATTACCTGTAGTTATAAGGCTTTCTGGCCTTTCTGCAATGCGGGATCATTAGTATTATTACTGCTTTTGCAAGTAGGTTATGCATGTAATAAAAGTAAGCACTAGGTAGGTGCTATGTTGTAAATTGTAGTGTAATATAGCAGCTACACTGTTATTTACTACCTACGTGTAAGTAATGTAGGTAGGTAGGTACTTCTGGATAGTTGGGCACGTTGACATATGGGCCTGCTTGGGAATAATCTTACTGACTGACTTGAGCACGATAAGTTTTGTCGTGTCCCGTCAAATATTCGCCTACTACAGGGGCTCCCAAACTTATTTTGTCTACTGCTCACTTTGAGAATAAATTATTTTTTAGCGCCCCCATTTTTTCACCTACTTAAAAACCACTACCTATTAACAATTAAACTACAAACTACACACACTACTACTACATTACTAAATTACAAATCGCCTCCTAAGCCTCTACACAACACAACGCCCCCATTTTTTTTCTGGGTCTCTTACTGCCCCCTTTAGGCCTGCAGCGCCCACAAGGGGGCGTTATCGCCCACTTTGGGAAAGGCTGGCCTACTACAAGCCTTGCATGTGAGCGCTCAACGGTTTTTCACAATTATTGTCGTTTCAAGAGTATTTTCTTTATGAACCGATGGGGTTCATACGACATTTGAGAAGTTAAACGAATAAACTTATCAGTTTTTTATTTAAAACTAAATTAATTGCACTTTAATTAAATTTGTTAATGCTTTCAAGGACACTGAACGAGACACAATATAAGTTTTATTGTTAAGACGTCTATGCCCCTTTAGTATCCTCACGTCAAGTTACGATTTAAATGAATTACTATCTAACATGGTCAAAATGATCAGACTTACTAAAATATTATGAAGTGATTGACTGCCATTATTTGTTTAGAGACATGTGGATAACCGGATGCAGTGTTTTTATGTTTAAACATGAGGTAATTTATGCTTATTAGACGCAAAATTTATCCGTCGTACCCACCTGCCCGACGCTATGTACTAATTAATGTATAGTTAGCTTATCAGACAGGTTCAATCAAGATGCATTCATTCCAGATAAGAGTATTAACAGTTTTTGTTATTATAAAATCGTCGGCTTCACTTCGTAAAGTATTTCTTTTAGTTTTATTTCTTACGGGTAATTTATCCTTATTTTGGTGGCTTAATAAGGCCCCGATGAACATGAGCTTTCGGCATAAAAGTAATGTTTCTCTTGCAATCTCTTCTTATCGGGTTATTAACATGGTGTATATGGGTATATGTGCTTGATTAAGATAATAAAGTATCCTGTTTATGTATTCAGGTTTTGGAGACCGCTTTTGTTTTCCTTTCTTACTTAGCTTTGATACTAATTAATTAGGTTATTTAGATTCAGTTGTTTTCTTTGCTTTTAGCTTCAATGTTATGGACAAAGGTTTTCATACAATTATGTATTGCATTTTGTATTCAAAATGACATAGTAAATTAGTTCTATTACGCAAATCTAACATTAACATTGAATAGGCAACCATGATATTATCATTTTAGAATATCCCATGCAAGTTCTAGTCGACTTTCCACTTCGAGTTTAACCAGAAAGGCTGTACCAGAATTAAATAAGTGCAGAACTAATTGTGGTAACTATAAGGCTGGTTATGTTGGAACACAGTTGGAACTGGCGATGGCTGGCCGATAGTGGGCCAGTCGGGGGCGGAAGCTCGCGAGATAGTGTGGCGGTGAAATTTATCGACACAACGTTGCCCATAGGCTGTGTGTCTATTGTTTGTGTCGCTTGTGTAATGAGATCTGCTTTGAACTGTGTTGGATTGTGCTACTGATGTTGATCTACTGTGGCTTTGCTGTTAAAGGTGCGTGATTCGTGAAAGGGATACTGAAACCATGCCTTTTGGAATTTTGTTTAATTTTGGCTGCTTTGTATAGTCGAAAGCAAACAATACAAACTAGGTTTCAGTGTTAATATTCGATTGTAAATCACTGCCTTTTGTAAAACTCCGTCTATTATGGAGATTCCTTATTGCGATAGCCTAAATAAAGCTATCAAACCCTTGATAAAGATCTATTTTTTCATACAATACCCATAATACACGAACACAATCTAGATTCTCACCTTCGTTACGTGAGGTCACGATAATAGAATAACTTACAGTAAAAAGAAATGAAATAAAATAAATAGTGTTTTATTCCAGCTAAAATACCCATATACTTAATATTTTATATGTGAAAGTTTGTATGTTTGCTAGTCAATCACGCAAAAACGGCTGAACGGATTTGGATGAAATTTGGCACACAGATAGTTTATAACCTGGATTAACACATATAATACTTTTATCCCGGTAAACCGACATGCACGCGGACGAAGCCGCGGGCAAAAGCTAGCCTTAATATTATACATATATTGAGGTGGGTTCACACGAATTGGCGTTGATTTCTCCGCTAACATGATAATGAGACCACAAAAGCGTCCAAACCTTAATATAACTATCGAGTTTCACGTTATCAACGGATGTACAAAGCTAATGCTCGCTACGTTTCGGTGTGAATAGACGTCCGGGTGTCCGGGGCGTCCGGCGAGAAGACGGCATTGTGCCCGTGTCCGGACCGGACGCCAGAAGACAGTTTCATGATTAATTAATATTCCTAATGCTTCCGTGCGAACCGGCCTTTACAAAAACATCGA
Organism: Fissipunctia ypsillon; assembly: GCA_947568875.1. Taxonomy (NCBI): domain Eukaryota; kingdom Metazoa; phylum Arthropoda; class Insecta; order Lepidoptera; family Noctuidae; genus Fissipunctia; species Fissipunctia ypsillon. The sequence continues at coordinate 9,526,783 of OX387645.1, read as the reverse complement.
GTTTATGTTACTTGAGCATGTGTGTGTGTGTGTGTGAGATGTCTGTGTGTGAGTACGAGAAATGGGATCCGAAACAAAAACGCTGTTTCATGAATGTGAGCTGTGATTTCTAATTCTGCTTGGAATAAATTCTCTGACTGCGAATAAACGTACGTAATATATTCCTTTTAGATTAAACTGAAAACCAATAGATATAGCCAAATAAATACCTAACTTTACAGTCAGTTGACTTTTGGTTAAAGCGTATTTTTGAAAACTTGCCGCTAGGAATTGCAATCTCGAATCTCGCGAGATCTCGAGCCTTTTTCCGTGATTCGATCTCGTGGGAAGACTATTACGTTCGAGACTGAGCGCGCGCGTCTTAGCACACTATGTTTTTCAATATAATAAATTCATGAATTTATAGTGAGCGTGATGTGTGTGTTCTGATTTGTTGCATTATGTATGCGTAGTGACCTAGAAACGTTGATTTTTTGTTTTGAGATTCGATTAATGTTTTTTTTTTATTTACAGAATTATAACACGATTACCCTTAGTAGATGCAATTATAATCTATAAGTACATATAATAAAATCGTAGCGAAGTCAAAACTGTACATTGAATATTTTTGAAAAAAGTAATGTCTACAAAGTCTGGGAACGATTCTAATGCCGAAAATATAGTTTTTAGAATTTTTGTCTGTTTGTCTGCTTATCTGTTTGTTTGTTTATTTGTTTGTCTGAATGTATATTCCAGCATCACGCAAATACTACCGATCGGCCGGACAGATATTGTTCTTATTCATACATATTCCCTATAAGTCTGGTCAGTCTGTAGGCTGTAAATTATCACGCTATGTGCTATAAGGGATGAGGAATATTGCATTATGTTCGTATACTTCTATAGTTTACCGCAGATTATAAAAATACTCGACTGCCTCGTTGGTCTAGTGGTCGCAAGCGCTACTGCTGAGCATGAGATCCTGGGTTCGATTCCCAGGTCGGGCAAAGTGTTATTTATTTATTTATTTTATTGGTTCACCAACAATTGTTTGCACAGGTTGTAAGCTAGAAAGTAAACATGCAGAAATGTGAATGCAACAGTGCAACAATCACTTAAAGGTAAACTCCGCATGCATATAGACGTTGTACAATTTTATAATATTAATCTAGTTTAAAAACGAAAAATACTTATCTAATCTAAAGCTCTAAATAATATAACAACTTATTGGGTTTTTCTATCTGGATTTTCTCAGTAGCAGCCCGGAGTCTGGATTTGTGTCCGGTAGATGGCAATAGGCTCGCCCCCTATTACATGGGACTTGAACATAACTGGCGAAATGTGGGTGTACACCTCTGCCTAACCCTTCGAGGAAACAAGGCGTGATGTTATGTTATGTGTTGTTATTTGTATAAAAAGACGATCTAAAATGTTAGAACATTGAAGATAGTTACAGATTTAACCATTTAAATGATTTTCATCACGCTATCCTCTTATGAAGCTAAGCAATTAATCATGACATATACAGGATGGATTTTTGAGATGGAGCAAGAAGGGCCTTAACCGTTATCGCTACAAAAAAGGGTGTTAGGAGACTATCCTTAAAATTTTGATCTGTGTTCACAGATTCTGAAAAAAATTACAGTCAGCAATAAATGGGCAATTTTCACAAAAACTTTTAGTGATGCCAATCGATCGAAAGTGTTTAAGGGCTATATTTGGGCTGAAACAAATAGAGTCTTGACGCCCTTTCATTAGAAAATATAAAATACTAACCTTACCATGCATATCATGTTTATTTGTATTCAAACATAAGAGTCTTTATCAGCAGGCGAAAAGCTATTATGCCCCTCGATCTCATAATACTAACAAGTTGTATCAACCCAAGACGAATCTCCCACTCACGTCCAACAATAATTTTATCATGTGCATCAAATTGTTTTACAAAGTACCAAGCAACATAAAAACAGTTCCATTAATTTTTTTTTTTAATTTAAGCGTAACAACAAAAATGCATAATGATGAATGCTTTTATAGTGTACTTGAGTTTTTAGATTATAAGTTGTAAATTGTGGTATTTAATTTATGTTGTGAATTGTGATGTTTAATAATTGTGTCCGAATATAATTGAATTGAATTATAATTTACTAATCGCATACATTATTCATCTTTATTAATTCATTTAATAATTATAATAGTATTTAAATAATAAGTGATCGAAGTAATATCTTAAGAATTTTCTGTACCTTATTTATGCAAATAAATGATTTTGATTTTGATTCTGTTTCGTATAAAGTTATAAGGGTCAAAAATTTCTATCGGACTAACTGAGGCTTGAGTACTAGAAAAGTCAGAAATTGCAAAAATCTTTTCACATACGTTTCGTAGGATTGAGACTGAGATGAGAGAACACAATATACTAGTGTATGGAAACAGTCGAATTATTCCATTACTTCACTGAACTGAATAGGGAACGAATATACCAGATACCAGATATTTACAGATTTAACCCTTTAAATATTATCATACCTTTATGGAGTTAAGCAATAAATCATAACATATGTATGTATGTATGTATGTAAAAACGGCTAAGTTCGATTCCCAACCATTGATTTAAAAAGTAAAGATACGGTCGTCGGAACGTTTGCCTGACACGTTCACCATACAGAAATACTAACGCCATCTATTAGAACTACTCTTAATTACGATGTCAATCATCGTTAGCTGCTCTTAGGCATAACCTTGTAAGAGCGGGGTATTTTTCGAGATACAAAGAAATAAAAAAAAGTTTTATTTTCCAAAAGTTATATTTAATGCAGTTGGTTTGTTTAATGACACGACTCCAAGCTTCATTCCGCACGGAATCAGTGGGAAATCTGCATATTAAATACGTATTTTCACTGTACTTATAGTTTTTTTACCAGCACATAAACGCATTTTAATTTGCTATAAACAATAATAAAAAAAAATTGTACATAATTAAATCTTATAACTTAGTAATAATTCAATATTTACTTTTCATCGGCTACAATGCGCGGCTGCAAAGTTATGTCGCACAACCGTACGGTAGGCGTGGCCTTGCGTCGCATTCGCCAAACATTGGGACAATTATGAAAGAAAATTGTTTTAAATAATATTAGAAATTGATTTAATTACATATTTTTGATTTACCGGTGAAATGAAATGTTATATTTTTTAAAATGATGTTTTTGGTCAAAGTTCACACAACCCTTCACGACACAATTTGGCATTTTTGCGTATAAAATTTACGACCGCTCCCAAAGACAGCCGATTGCGGATTAGTTCACTTCGGTTTAGGAAAGACCGTTCTGGGACCAAGTTCGTGGCGTCATTGTAACATGGGGTCCACCCAGTCCTAACGCAGTAATATAAATGTCAATGTTCTCAACAATTTATATTTTTGTGCTTCTTTTTTTACATTTTGTTATACAGGGTGGCGATTAGGTTATCACATTAATTGAAACCACGCATTCAGTACATGATTCTGGACCCCGCTGCGTTGAAAATTTTCGTCAGTTATTAAAAAAAAAATTTGCTGCTCCATACATTTTGACCTCGTAGGTAGGCAAAAATGTCATCACCAAGGGGTATCGTATTACCCAGTAACTGGGTTGTGGAGGTCAGATAGGCAGTCGCTCCATGTAAAATACTGGTATTCAGCTGCATCCGGTTTGACTGGAAGCCGACCCCAATATAGTTGGGAAAAGGCTAGGCAGATGATGATGAGGTAGGCAAAAATGTATGGAGCAGCAAATTTTGTTTTTTAATAACAGACGAAAAATTTTAACGTAGCGGGGTCCAGAATCATGTCCTGAATACGTGGTTTCAATTAATGTGATAACCTAATCGCCACCCTGTATATTATGTGATATTTCATAGAAAGTACACAGAAAAACATTAAGTATAGGCCTCTTCTGTCATCTATGGTTATAATAAAAATCTATAGTAGGGTGACTGTTCATGAGAACTGCTGTGTTTACAATTCATGTCATTATTATGTTCGTGCTGTTCGTCAGGAATAATCTGTAAGAATGAAACATTCAGTGTACAAGTGTTGTGACATTAAGTATATGCAGTAACGTAGGCGTTCATTAATTCACTAAAAACGGAAAACTTCGCAAGCAATGGAAAATTGCTACTGAAGGCTGCGGGTATCGAGCTCAGGACGAGCTGCTTCTCACCCGGACAACTGTACTGTACGTCACCAGTCCTGACTCTCTCTATATTTTGCTAGACCAAAATGACATAACATAACACGCCTAATCTCGATCTCGAATGGCAAATCTCGACACTAGACTTAGCACGCGAGATCTCGAGATTGCAATCCCTAATCGCCGCAAAGCAAAAACTATTTCAAAGCAAAAACCATGCAATTTCCTTCCAGTTTCATATAATGTTCCACAAAATAAACACGTAAACTTATGTATCAAGTAACAACATCGTTAAATGTAAGTTTAAAAATCGCAAAGTGGCTGTAATAAATTGCGACAGTAATGATCCTGTTCGAAGATAAATGGAGCCAGGGAGGCTTAACCAGAGCTGGCACAAGACAGGGACATGAAATTTTTATTAGACACTTAAATCCCATGCACTTTTCACTAAACTTAACTTTGCTGTTAAAGTTAACTTCGAAGCTAATTAAATAGGATAACTGTTTTTAGTTTTATTGGTAATTTGAAGCTAACTGTTTGACGTAAGCCTATTGAACTATCGGCAGCTATATAGTTACGCAATTTCATCGTACGATTCCGTTAGGATGTTTCTTTGTAAGAGCCGATGCACACGATGCGTTGCGGTGCCGCACCGCAAAGATTTCACTGTACAAAAGCCGCCAATGGCGGTCACACGTGACCGGCAATGTACGGCGAAATCTTTGCGATGCGGCGCCGCAACGCATCGTGTGCATGGACCCTAAGGCTTCCCGTACATGACGCCGCTGCCGCACCGCATGTTTGTGTAGTACATACGAATGAATATCGCCCATGTAACGCACTACCGCCGCACCGGAGCCACGTGTACAGTTACAACGCATTGTTAACGAGTTAAATAATAGTAAAGCAACAAGCATGCGGTCCGGCGCCGTTACGGCTCCGGTATCATGGACAGGAAGCATAAAAAACAGTTTTTTCTAGGACGATTCCATTTACCTTTTCTTTAGGATTTTCTTTCAGGTAAATTTTTTTATTTCTTTTTTTATTTCTATTAATATTTTCTAGTCTATTTAAGTCCTTGTTTCCTTTTGATGATATTTGCACATAGACTAAAATCATATTTATGTGAATGCAAATTAAGTGGATTTCAATATTTCATACCGACTAGGAGGGACCTACATTGAAAAAGTCATAGAAATGTTTGGATTTGTAGAGCAAACTAAACTTTATGTGTGGGTATTACAGCTGTTTTCTAAAAACACATTTTGGAAAGTAAATCGCGAACGCAGGTTCGGTATCTGCCAGCTAGGGTCGCGGGATGTTCGAAAGAGTTACCGTTACCATGGCCCCGCACAGGCAACTGAAGGAACATGGGTGGGTTTTAGTTAGTAAAAGTCTCCTCCCGCTCCGCCCAGAGCAGGAGAAGTCATTTGATGATATCCCACCCAAAACAAAAGGTATCGGTATGCAACACGATAAACGTTACCTATAAATAAAGTATTCTATGACTCTATCATGTGGAACCATAGTCTAACCCTGGTCTACAGAGTGCAGCACTAATCGGAGAACTGCTAACAATTTTACCGATTTGGTGGATCAAACCTCTAATTTATGGAACCCAATATTATCACAATAGGACTACGTGCCACGTTAATATGTACATTTCTCCCTTTTACCAGATTACGTCATTACACGACGTACCAGATTACGTCATTACATGAATAAATAAGCAGTACATAATATACAATTACTCCTAAAACGTGATTACGTCACGAGTGACATCTACATTTAAAGTTTAGAGTTTACAGCAATTTGTGTCGCACACTTCTGTAAATTACATTACGGGTACTAAATTATGTACCCATTTGTGTAAAACGAACTGTGGAACTGGATTTGGTTTTAATGACGTGTTACTTTATTGAACTGTTCTTTACGCTCGAGCTGTCAGCTCACTCTTGTCTGCTTTTAACAATAAACTGTAATCATTAATCGTATGTAATTATACCTACGAATAATTAATTAGGAATCCCAATTTCTCCTTTGATCGGCCACTACAGACCCAGATGACAGTTCTCAAAGTCAGTCAGTTCCAGTGGTGGTCTGTTTCTGAATATTCTCTTCGAAAGGTACAACACCCTAACGGAAACTATGCGAACGGGCTGAAAACTAGACCACTACACTGGGAAACGGAGACGACCCGTCATTTAGAGTAGATACCTATTTTAAGCTAGAAAGATGCAGCAGTTAAAATAGGCAAACGTTAGGTACATACAAACAAGGTCGACTTAATAGCTTCTAGAAATCCATAAATTTGTACCAAATTACACCTCTGCCTAACCCTTCGGGGATTACAGGCGTGATGTTATGTTATGTACCAAATTGAATATTGAAATAAGAAGCAGTTATGCAGAAAAGCGCCACGCCATAGAACTGAGACATCAATAGATTTATTGCGTTATTTCTTTTAGTTCGATCTGTGTGGGCAGCGGAAACGCGAGTTTTCGAATGAAAAATGACACACGCACCTCGGTCCCGGTTAATTGTTCGTCGTCCAATGTCGCAACGTGCATGGGACATCTGTCTGAATGAATAGTGGCCATTTGTTTAGGAAATCTTACTTTAATACCTCTCCAAATGAAATATCGATATCTAAGAATTTGAATAAAGACATTAGTTTATCGTATGCACGGACAGACTGAATTGACATGTTGTAATGATAGCTTAGGAAGGTTAAATTCTCGGATGTCGTCTAACGATAAAGTAAAATCCCTTGATCTCATGAACAGAAATAGAATCCAGATTTACGAATTCTCAAGTCGGCGAAAAGTTAATTGGCTTCGTCAAACGACTGGAATCGAGTGCTCTTGTCGTCATAAAGGAACAATTTTAAAATAATACGAATTATTAAACCTCACACACAACCTTTTACGTCACTTAACAGTAGCAGCCCGGAGTCTGGATTTGTGTCCGTTTGAAGGCGTGATGTTATCTATACATCTATAAATAAAATTGAAGTGTCTGTTTGTAATGTCAAAATAACAACTTTTTACTAAATGCAAAAGAAAGTTTATACGGTACTTATAACAAAAAAGCAATTTTTAAAATTTTTGTCCGTCTGTCTGTTTGTCTGTTTGTTCCGGCTAATCTCCGAAACGGCTGGACCGATTTTGACGGGACTTTCACTGGCAGATAGCTGATGTTACTGCGGGTAACTTAGGCTACTTTTATTTTAGAAAAATAATTAGAGTTCCGCGCAAAAAAATTAAAACCTATGAAATTATGAACAAATAGTCGGATTTGAAAAATTCTTTATGCATTTGGTAGCCCAGTTCTCGAGGATACTTACAGGCTATTTAACATTACGCTACGACCCTTAGGAGCCGAACCAAAAGAAAAAAGTCAGAAAGAACACTAAGCGAAAACGCAGTAATAGCGCGGGCGGGCGATGCAACGCGACGGGTCGGGGGACGAGGGAGTGTTATGAAAATGTGGCTATTACTTTAGTATGGTGTGTATCTTACGACATCCATGCGAACGAAGTCGCGGGGCACAGCTAGTGTTAAATAAGTGTGTTACAAATAGCTTCTCATAATTTACGTAATTATACATGGTCCTCAGGTCGCTACATTGTGCTCATTTTCATTTTTTCATTTTTTTGTGTTGTCATTTCCTATGACACTGTCCCAAGTCCGATTGGTATTCCTGTAAGGGAGCAACTGCTTCATTTATTAGGCTGGTTATAAATACATCGGACATGATATGGTGAATGTAAGCCAAGCCTTTGCAACTTGATATACACCAGTTTACCTGGGGTCCAACCACCACCTCTTAAAGCAGTATTATTTTAATGTTACTTCAGTGTGAGAATGAGATGGAGCTATACAGGACGTCTAGCTCCGTCTCTTTCCCACACTGAAGTAAGATTACAATAATACTGCTCTAAGAGGTGGTGGTCTAGCTCCTGTATATTACATAGTGGCAATAATGTAAACAAGACAAAGATAGCTATTTGTCATAATTCAGTTTTATCTTGTATATAACATACACCATCAATTTGGAAAGGTTGGCGGAAATAGTTCTTTGCAGCTGTGATCCAACTAATATTTATCTATGCCACGGAAAGCGAGAGATTTCTTTTTTACTAACGGCCGAACCCAATAACCTATTTTCAGTAAAACACAGATCGCTATTGATGGTAGACAGCATAATTCTATCTGTCCTTATGTCAGGCCGGTAAGATTCCATAATCTCTTATTATAGGTTATTGGGACGTTAAAACCATAAATAGATAGGTTTTTCTATCTCCAGTATGCCAAAACTGGTGATAGATAGGTTATTGGCCGTTTGAAGTTCAAAAATCGAAGACCCCACCATTCCACCAATATCAAAAGTTGTGCCCATTTTTGGCAAAGTGAAATAAAACCAGCTCCATCAGTATGCAAGTAGTTCATACTTTGGTAATGTATTGGAAATACTATTAATGGCCTCTTCACTGAACATCGTTTGGCGTGTCGGACGTCGGCGCCCAAATGAGATTCAAATATCGAACTTAATGTGAGTAATAATATTCCGAAGTGCTTTTTAGACGGCTTGGAACTGAAATTATGGTCGAATTGAACTGACTACCTATTAGGTACCTATAGAGAATTGTTTCTATAATAATAAATTAAAAATAATTTCTAGAAGGTATTTTCTAGTATAGAGCATACTGTATACGACTAACCTACAAGTTTTGCTAACGCTTAGTTCGTTAATGTGAAGTACAAAGCGAAAAATATCTTTAATTTCGGAAGTCGGTGGCAAAAAACGAAAATACTAAACCAACGTCGGTTGTTTTTTTTTTGTAATTTATTTTTTATTTTTTGCGTTTTAGTTGTGTACCTACCAACCCCACACAAATTCGTATACCAGTACATACTATGTAAAGAACAGTGACGGGAAGCTTTATAATATCATCAACCAACATACACCACGTGAATTAAATATGTAAGTATTATTGAAGCTAACTCAAAAACTACCTAAGCAAAGTTAACAAAATCTAAATGGGCCCACCGCGCGAGCTTCCTCTAAAATAAAAATACGTGTAAATCGGCCCAGTAATCACGGAAAAATTGGTGTACAAACATGAAGAAAAAACCCCGCCGTATGCATGGCATCCTCCGTTTTTTAGAAGTCGGTTAAAAAGGCTCATTTCACGACAAAAGCGGTAAAGGTGAAAGATAATTTGAATCTAAAAATACTTAGAATATAATGTTGCACATTGGATACGACTAGCCAACCCCTTCAGTTCTGCTGAATGTGTTTATGTCAGGTGTCGGTTTACCGCAGCAGTGCAAGTAGGGTTAAATCAGATCGCTATTGGAGTGGTCGGTTAGTAACAGTAGTGTCTGACATCGATAATTGATGGAACATTATAGAACACGTTCATACATGTGGGTAACATGTTTCAACGTGTTTTGTCACAGACTGTAGGTGAGCACTTGTAGAAGTTGTAGATCCACTCGTGAAATGCCTTTTTCTAAATGTCACTGGGCGGACGTGACGTCATGCAGACTTGTCGAAGTACCGCAGTACCGTGGTCGATAACATTTATAAAAGTACAGTACAGCACATTTTTTCTAATAAAAGCACCACAAGGACCCAAGGGCGTTCCTTTTACTAAAGCCGAAAAGTCCGGCTTTCAATTAAACGTGAGCCTATTAATAAAATTTAAAAAAATGTATAAAAAATCACCCTACACCTGTAATAAACTTGAAAAGCACCTAACTCATTCATGTCGCAAGAAATGACATGTAAGAAATAATAAGATTAAACACCGCGCGTCGCCGCTTCTAACAGTTATAAATTGATTTGATTAAGGTGACAGTGGACAAATTACAATGACATAATTCTACTGAAAATTTTAACTAAACTTCAGTTTTGTGTCGGAAGTTTCGACTGTCGAAGTGAAGTCGAAGTGTCGGATGAATGTATGTAAGTACAGTAACATAAAACTCTCACAATTATTATAGTATTAATAAATCTAGATTGTATCGTTTTCGTCATGAAAATAATAAAAGCAATTGAAAACTATACACGCATCTTGTATCTATATATCATCGACAACAAAACAGAAGCAAAGCGTTAAAAAAGAAAATACATACATACATAAGCTCCCGCCTCCTTCTCATTTGGCGCAGAGCTAGAACGCCACCTGCTACTATCCTTACTACATATTCCTTTTGCTTCGTTTACGTTCATACATCTGAAGGGCAATTCACGTAATTTTAAGAACGTTCACAGTCTGACGCCCAATTCCCGTAACTAAAAACGTTAAAAATGAAGTCGCTGTCTCATCTCAGCTACAATCAAATGTTAAAAACTTGTCAATAATGTAGGGAAATTATAAGTATTTTTGACATATTGAGACAGATCAGAACGGCAATTTTCGTAATTTTAAGAACATTCACTGTCTGATCTCAGTCTTAATATGTCAAAAATACCTATAATTTCCGTACATTTTTGACTAGTTTTTAACATTTTCAATTACAATGGTAGTCACATCACAATTTCAATATTAGTAACTAGTAACACTACAAATCCATGTTCACAAACCTTAGTTATCATTCACACTCGAAAATGCTAACATTGATAAGACAGTTATCGTCATAATTATCATTGTATTAAGTTTATTGCAAATAACTACCTACTTTATTTTGTATTCTAATTTTATTCAATTTTTTTTCCTGTATTTTTATATTATGTTTTCTTAGATAATTACGTCGTTGTCTTTATTGTGAATGCTGTAATAGGCATGCATAGTTGCATACCAGCACTTTTACTTTGTCTTGTTTTCTTATTAATTAATTGTATGTATTGTTGTTTGTGTACCAAATAAATAAATAAACATTTGATTGTCGCTGAGATGAGATTGCGACTAGTTTTGAAAGTTTTTAATTACGGTAATTGAGCTTCTGATCTCTGTCTCAATATGTCAAAAATACTTATAATTTCCCTACATTTTTGACAAGTTTTTGACATTGATTGTCGCTGAAATGAGATTGCGACTAGATTTTGAACGTTTTTAATTACGGGACTTCTGGTTGCGAGTACTACACAACTGACCTTTCTGAAGAACATCATCATTAAGTTCACTGTACGAATGTACGTCCTTCTAGGGCGTAAAAAGGTAATATTAATGACTTCTACACTTTTTTAAACCTCTTTCATAAGAATTTAATAAGACTCACTCAATACTAAAAAAATAAATAAATAAGCTTTTTTTCTTTCATAAACTACTGTGAGGCTCGCAGCCCATTACCTGAACTTATTCATTTGAATTCCCGATCCAGTCATAAAAATGAAATGGCTTTTCAAATAGCGGATTTGGTATCGCATTTTGTGATCCAGACTCGTAATATACTGGACGTGGATATTTATTAAATCCGTGGATACTAAGGCCTTATTTACATATATTATGTACTCATGTAAATAGGAACTGCACGGAATGACAGGCTGAATGGCCGTTATTAATGTTTGTATTTAGAATTTTAGACTAGTCCTGCCTCTAGTTACAACGAATTGTACAGTTTTCCATTTTCCGCAATGAAAAGTGCTTTAGATTGAATAAAATTGTTCGACGTTATAATGCTGATGACACACAGACTTAATTGCCATGTTTTATATTAAATTAGATGAGATTTTGACAGTCGGTATCTACAATGGTAGGTAGGTACTTAATCAATTTGTTTATCTAGTAGGTAGGTACTTACCAATCTGCATATATCTATACAAATAAATAAAATTGAAGTGTCTGTTTGTAATGTCAAAATAACAACTTTTTACTAAATGCTTAAGAAAGTATAAACGGTACTTATAACAAAAAAGCAATTTTTAACATTTTTGTCTGTCTGAATGTCTGTTTGTTCCGGCTAATCAACAAAACACCTAGACCAATTTTGACGGGACTTTCACTAGCAGATAGCTGACGTTACGACCGGTAACTTAGGCTACTTTTAGTTTAGAAAAATAATTAGGGTTCCGCGCAAAAAAATTAAAACCTGTGAAATTATGAACAAAATGTCGGATTTGAAAAATTCTTTTTGCATCTGGTAGCCCAATTCTCGAGGATAGATATAGGCTATTTAACATCACGCTACGACTCTTAGGAGCCGAGCAAAATGAAAAAAAAACAGAAAGAACACTAAGCGAAAACGAAGTAGGTAATAGCGCTGATGGGCGATTTAACGCGACGGCACAGATTACCAGATAAATCGCTCCATACAAAATTTTCAATACATACTGCTATAATAGCCTACACCTTCGAGTCGCTAGACGCTGCGAACGAAAATATATCTGACCGTACAAGCGTAAAGCGAGTTTTTGTTTGTTATTGTGAATTGCCAGCAGGACTGTTTTTTATTTTTTTTTATTTTTTTTTTTTTTTATAAAGATGTCAGTAGGTATTTGTAGTACACTTTATGAAATAAAATAAAATGCTTTTTAATGTTTAGCATGTTTAATTGTTAAAAAAACTTATGGAAGACCGAGGGATATTTTTATGTTAGGTAACTATTTAGTATTCTGTGACAACACCCCGAAACTGCAATTGTAAGACAAGTAAGACACACATCGTACGCAACGTGTAGTACCGCATGGCCACGAATACGAATGAAATGCGAAATGGAGGAAACTGAAAACACGATTAATTAATTTGTTCGTTCATTTACACAATTAGCGGAGGTAGCTACTATGCTCCTACACTATAAACAAACCTGCGCTGGCGCCATATTGTGACGTCATGCACGCTTTTCTAACACTTGCATGCTTTTAAATAAACAATAATCATATGAACATATCATTAACAAGATAATAACGTATTATTGAACATTAATTTGCACAAAGTAGATTTTTGTTAAAAAGTGGCCGTTATTTTAGTATGTTGTGTATCTTACGACATCCACGCGAACGAAGTCGCGAGGCACAGCTAGTCTATTATAATTATATAACTTGTATGTGTGGTGCAAACCGTAAATATAAGTTGGTTACTAATAAATAAATAAAATAAAAAAATTACGACGTCCATTTTAAAGAAATGTAATATTTTATGCAATTATATCATTATTCACGCAAGATCTCATATCATACCTCTGTAGGTACAATGGGTTAAAGTTATAGGTATGTATCTATAGGTACCCGTGCTCATCGCATATACCTATGATCATTCATCAATATAGTGTAGTCTACTTCGTCGTCCCTGAAGGGTCGTAGATGACTGGCCGGAAATAGGCGTTCGAGTCGCGGGCGAAACACGCGTCGCTGAATTACGCTCGGAATTAAGCAATCAAAGGTTTTTCCTTTCATAACACCATGGGAAATCTTTAATATTCATAGAAATATGCAAATAAATAAATAAACTGCTAAATATGAAGATAAAAGTACCCAGACAGATTGTTATAATATTATACAAGATGTAACATAAATAACGCACACACTCATCATTATGAACAACTTTTACTATGGGACCAAACCTGAAATCGCGAAAAAAACCAGCTGCTCCCTACATTTATGTTCGCATAACTCGTCAAAATATACAATGACCCCTTAAGAGGTTGTGCGTTAATTAAGTAACACCATGTATATGACTACCTAAATATTTTATTTAATACACATTGTCAAGCCATTACAGCAAGAATAAGCATGTTGACAAAAATAAAACGTAATTTATAGTAATATAATGGAAATCTATAAAAACGATTTACATAGTAACACAAACAAAAAAAACTAGCCATATCGTCCTGTTAAATCGCGCTACAAGTAATTCCGTTGTAGGTCTCTCATAATTTTGCATTTTACTTCTGTTAGAGACTTATTTAAATAGTTTACGTGGGTGTAACAAGGGGCAAGAGGAATTTGAGTAGCGACCAGTTTGCGATCCTCCTCAATTTATAGTGTCGGGTGTGACAGGTCGTGGTCGCTTGGCGCCGCCACCAGACGGTCGAACATAAAAATGTGCGGAGAATCGCCGTCCATTTAGAGCCAAAAACTAAAACGATGTTTTACAAAATTGAATCAGAGCCCGATTTACAAAAACGTCCGCGCGGAGACATTCGCCTCGGGTTGAATGGATGGGGATAACGACTCGGTGACCACTTTTTGGCTACAAACCCGTTTCGGCTGACCGCTCAAAAGACGCTATCTGTCGCGGAATCTCGATATCGATATAAAACCACGTACGTTTTGCATTGTAATTTCATATGTGTGCAACATTATATCACGATGGGACGGCAACAAGTGAATCACGTTTTAAATGACTCGCGCGATGTTTTATGTTTTTATTTTGGGTCCGTCTGCTAAGTTATGCGCCTCGACACCAGACCTGGCATTTAAATCGACTAAATAAAAATACCTTTTCTAAAAACCTTTTTTTCTGATCTCATGATTTCACAGCGTGCTAATATTACAAGTAATTACTATGATATTATCTACTTTAGTATGTTATCAAGTCTTCAGGAAGTTTTAGAAGCTGATAGACGATAAAAGAGATTTTCCTAAATTGGTTCCGAGCAGTAATAAAGTAAATCTTAACACAAATTAGGGATTTAAACAACAAATTTATTAGTTTACGTCAATAAATTTCTCGGTTATTTGTATAATGAAAGCTCGTTATGATTTCCTAATGCCCAATAGAGTTGGTTAAGAAGGATGTGTCAGCTTAACGTCGTTCGTGGGAGCAAGAAACAAGATGCTCGGCTTAGATGGGTACTGACATGTTCTTCCGCTGAGAAATCACCGACGATCCCAACTAACCATTAACAAAGAATGAATGAAGTAAACCCCGTTTTCAGATTACCGACGAAAGACTGATTTATTGTACTCAGATAATGATTTTGGCGATTTAAACACACAGAAACATAATGAAGGAATAGGAGATAGGAGAATTTCTGTTGAAGATAGATAAGTAAAGCGAATTAATTTAGTAGCAAATAATCAGTCTCATAAATAAACACGAAACGTTAGAGAAAATCTAGTTAAGCTTGAAGCGATTAACCACGACACAATTACCGGAGCTACGCTATTGATTTCCAGTTCTAAATAGATTTAATTGTAACAGGCTGCCTTCTAAATTAATGTAACCTGCCCCAAGCACGTAAATAGTTTTAATCTAAATTCGAGCAAACATTTTGTTTTAACCTAGTAATGTAATGTTAGTAGATTTCTGTGGAATGATAATTGGAATTGTAAGCTTAACTCTTAAGCAAGGAGACTGGTGAATAAATAATTGGGGACCTGTATGTCGACTGACAAGTATAATAATAAAAACTCTCTAGTTTGTGTAGTTTGATTTGTAGTTTAAATGTCTTCGGCATGAATATAAAAATAAGTACCAATAAAAATAGATGTTACAGTGAGTCCAACAGTGGCAGTAGAAAGATGGCCAAAGCATAAATATTAAAATTACGAGCGCCATTTGAGACCACATTAACACAATTTTCGAAACATCTAAAATTGACATTTGTCGCATTATAGCATCCACGTGACACGGACACAAAGTAATTTAATCTACTATAGAATGAAGAATTTATAGCCACATAAGAATCGGAAGGTCAAGATGTAGTTTCGGAGTTTTATGAACTTTCTGCCTCTGTTTTGAATTTTTTATAAGGTTTAATGCGCGACGTTCATCATAAAAGTTTACGTAGATAGCGGTGGCATTATTGTGTTCGTTGGAAGTTGAGCGACACTTCATTTTACGAGTGTGTCGCTGTCCCAGTGACTCGGGCTAGATAATGCAGGTATCAGTTTGTTGTCACGGCTGTACTTGGGACCAAGAGTTTCAATATTGGAAGGAAATAAAAGCGACACAATTTTACGTTTATTGAGTTTGGCCCCATTGCGATATCGTGCTCGTGACCATTTTTAAACATTGTAACGAGCATTTATATGAATTCTTGAAGTAACGCTGAATGAAGTTTCTATGAGAAGCTATTTCAGTTTGGAAATAAGTTTTGACACAGCAAGTTACACATTTAAATAACCACTCAAATGTCCGGGCGACACAGCGATCCCCCCGCAAAAGTCCACCCCGCGCGATTGATATGTCCCGCGCGCTATAGCTTACTTATTATCTAATAAACTACTGCAGCTATACCAAAATAAAAAATACGTGTGTACCTATAGCTGAAACTATACAGAATCGAAATTATGTGAAACCTAAATTACAACAACTAGTCCATAGTGCTTGAAAAAAATGTTTACTAAAACCGGCGCACAATGGAACGTGTTTAGCCAATGTCCATTTTACCGTTATAAAAAAACTTTCGACCTATGACATATGTAGATATTCTTATCGCATGAAACTCGAGGATTGTTCTGATATATTATTCTAGTACACTGGGATAATATAAATAACGTAAAAACAAATGTAAACAACATGAACCATATTAGGTCTACTTCGTGGACAGTATGAGAAAAACAAACATATTTTCCACTTGAAACACCGACATTCTCTATTGCCCCGCCCGGTAACCAATAAATCTCAATCCTAAAAGAATTATCAATTACAAGTGAATGCACATTCAAACTTCACATCACACACGGTACAGATCACACGGTACAGATAACTCCTTTCAACGCTCATGTTTTCATCTATCATGATTATTGACGGCTTGTTTTACCCACACACAATAGGATCAGCGGTTCGGCGCTTCCTCCTCTTAGTCCATGTGCCCCTAGTACCTATATGAAAGGGCTTTGACCTAATATTGAAATTTTGTTTTTCGTTTTTGGTATATTTTGTGTGGGCATTTTCTCTGTTAATGAGTATGAACAATGGTCGGGCATCAGATTGCATCTTAGTGGGCGTCTGAGCGTCGTGGGTGTAGATATTATATACTGACGCTTCATTAAAGATAGGAAATGCACTCATCATTGCTTCCCACTCGAGCTCGGAGAGTTTCAATGGCTATTATGTGCATTTGCGATTTTATAACAGTGTTGTTTATAAGTTACTGTTTTATGGTTGTTCGGTTCCAGACATGGAGATGAAAGACGAAATAGAAAAAGGTATTTGTTAACTTTAACTTCTGAATCACTATTTGACACATGATATTTTTACTTATTAACGTCTTAGTTTTTTTCCCAATAACAAATTATTCTTCCCAAGTTTTTAGACTGTCGATTTCAGTAGCTTAACTTATTTGTGACTTGGTAGTCATAAATTTGCATTTAGCGCTGTAACTTGTGAAACTTTGGCACAAAAACGGTTGGAAGGCAAAGCCCTGACATGCACTTTCGTAGTTTGAGTTATGAGCCATCAAAATGTATGAGGCTATAAACAACTAAGATGGAATGAAGTGTATTACAAATTTTGAGAAAGTAGATTGCTATTATCTCTATCTCTATCTAAAGTAGATTGCTATCTATAAATATGTTGATGGAGAAACACTAACATTACAGTGCCTACCTAACAGTATACTTACTGTAACCTAACCAAACTTTTCTGACTTTAAGCAGAAACAAACCCAACTTACATATAAATGTGGTCTTTTCAAAAACGAAACAAAGGAACAGCGCGTGTGAAACTAAACACATTCATTTGTATCTTATCTTATTTGGGACTTTGGAAACTATCTACAGTGAAATTATTTGGGACTTTGGAAACTATCTACAGTGAAATTATTTGGGACTTTGGAAACTATCTACAGTGAAATTATTTGGGACTTTGGAAACTATCTACAGTGAAATTATTTGGGACTTTGGAAACTATCTACAGTGAAATTATTTGGGACTTTGGAAACTATCTACAGTGAAATTATTTGGGACTTTGGAAACTATCTACAGTGAAATTATTTGGGACTTTGGAAACTATCTACAGTGAAATTATTTGGGACTTTGGAAACTATCTACAGTGAAATTATTTGGGACTTTGGAAACTATCTACAGTGAAATTATTTGGGACTTTGGAAACTATCTACAGTGAAATTATTTGGGACTTTGGAAACTATCTACAGTGAAATTATTTGGGACTTTGGAAACTATCTACAGTGAAATTATTTGGGACTTTGGAAACTATCTACAGTGAAATTATTTGGGACTTTGGAAACTATCTACAGTGAAATTATTTGAGATAATTATTGTTTTATTTGTTTTTCCACAAGAATGTTCGCAGTTCCGAGGAAGTCTACATATTGTCCAGCAGTCGACGAAGTGGGCGTTTTTTGGCTGATTTATCGGTGATGTTTAATTTTAAACCTTGTCAGTTTGTAAATAAGTTCTTGTGATCATCATTATTTTCTGTAAAAGTCCATCGTCATAGTTCACAACCACTTACCAGATATAGCATAATCCCATTACAATCATATCCGTCCTTAACTGCCTTATCCAAGACCTACGGGTTAATCCTGGATTTTATATTTCAAAACCATGTTTCATTTTACCCATTTTCATTTAAACAACATTAGGTACTATTTCAAACCAAATATAAAATAGATTTACGACGTCGAGACGGGGTGTGTCTAGTACCTACAGTTTGTGCACAGCGGGTAGGTATCAACAAATTCATTGTGCACTGCTAACGAGGCGTTTTGGTCGACGAGCCGTTAATAGTAACTGCGGACGTTTGAGTGTTTCCTTCATAACGTTCGGGAAGTGCGGTTATTGCTGTTATGTATTTTAGCTAGAACGGAACTAATTTAGGACGTATACTTAGTTGTGGAATTTATTTTTAGAATTAAGAGTGTGACAATTTCTCGCTATTTTCGCAAACATTTCGGTCTGTAATAACGGTTTCTTCTTTCATTAAAAAAAAAAAAACAGTATCTGTATATAAAAACAGTATTTTTTATTTTCTCAAACTGAAATCCCAAAAGTAGTGAGTAAAGAGTTGTGAAAAGTTTCAATGGGTTCATCGAAAATAAATAGAATATACCTAGTAGAGATATGGGATAGTTCGAGATAGTTTCCGTAGTAGGTATCATCGCGGACATTTGCGTGGAACCACTTTTCGATCTTATTACTAAGGTAATAAGGTTGGAAAGTGGTTCACCGCAAACTACCTACCTTATTGTACCGATAACTTATTGTAAAATTATGGGAGTGGCTTATAAGTATTAAATATTTGCTCTGTTAAGTAAGTTGAGAAAGTGTTCTCGGAAAATTAAACGTTTATGAGCGTGGAATGAAAGTTGTCCCAAATTTTTTCTTTAAATGGGCATGATAATGATTGTTACATTTTTAATTGACTCTTGACAGCAGCTTTATCGGCTTCAATGAGGATAAAAACTGCCACTTGCTCACTTCAGATGTCGCCACCATTGCCCGTCTTAAAGTTTGACAGCTAGCTGTCTATATCCATACATTTTTTGTAAACTATCAACTTCTTTTACTCATAAATAATTATTATGCCCCGTTGCGCAGCTATTGACTGTAAAAATCCGGGGACCCATGTATTCCCCAAAGAAGTTAAAAGAAGAAAACTGTGGGAGAGAGCTCTCCGAAGAAAATTTTGGAATCTCAATAATACGCCGAGGATACGTGCCATCCATTTTAAACTTGAAGACTTTTATCAGAGAAATTCGTACACAGGTGATGCTTTTTGTCATAAAACAGAGATCTAAGTGTGTTTTCGTTACAGGCACTTGTGGGTATTTATATAAATGCATCATTTAAGGGTGTGTGTGATAAGATTATCTTTGAATCGACCAAAATATAATAATATCTAACTAGCATCTAAGCAGTATTCGCTATGTTGCATTATATTTAATACCCTCATATCAAACTACCTACTGTCTAATATTAACACATATCTTGCACTGAATCTCATAGTCATTTAGAATGTTTCGCACATAAATAAATCCTTTTTGCCTGTTCTAGGTGATGAAAATATCTATAAAAGGCTGAGGAGGCCCTCTATTTTTTATTTACAAATGTCAAACCAGTCAATCCGTCAGCTGAAGACACATTCGTAGACATTTTTGTCCCGTTTTCGTATATTTTGTAATTGACACAACAGTGAACACTTAAACTGGGTCAAGGCCCGCGACCGCAAAGTT
Organism: Fissipunctia ypsillon; assembly: GCA_947568875.1. NCBI lineage: Eukaryota > Metazoa > Arthropoda > Insecta > Lepidoptera > Noctuidae > Fissipunctia > Fissipunctia ypsillon. The sequence continues at coordinate 9,506,601 of OX387645.1, read as the reverse complement.
AGAGCGCGTAGGGTTCGCGCGAGGAAGAGAGCTTTTAATTCTGCCGCCAAGTTCTGCAAGCGGGTTTTACGTGGGGCACGTTTTGACCATGTCGGACGTATTGGGGCCAAACTGGCTTCGCACTCTCCGGGTAGTAAACAGTTCTGGTCCCTGTCTAAAGCGGCTGAAGCGAATTTCTGTCGACCCACTTTACCTCCAATGATGAAACCTGATGGGTCACTGGCTCACTCTGCAGGTGAGAAAGCAAATCTATTTGCATCTCTCTTTGCAAGCAATTCACGTCTGGACGCTGGCTCCAAGCAACCACCTACTGTACCTCATTGTGACTCCTCGATGCCGGAGATCGCAGTTCACATTAAAGAGGTCCGAAGAGTATTGTGCAGTCTAGACGTGAACAAGGCCAGCGGGCCTGACGGTATTCCAGCGAGAGTGTTGAGGCAGTGTGCGCCTGAACTGTCTCCTGTGTTGACACGTTTGTTCCACCTCTCTCTTAAAAAAAGGACGGTACCAAAATCCTGGAAGCTTGCAAATGTGCAACCAGTGCCCAAAAAGGGCGACCGTGCAGACCCTGCCCATTACCGTCCGATCGCCATTACCTCCATTCTGTGCAAGGTTATGGAAGGGGAACTGAACAGTAAGTTGCTGACCTACCTTGAAAACAATGATCTCCTCAGTGACCGTCAATATGGCTTTCGCCGGGGACGGTCAACTGGCGATCTTCTTGTGTATGTCACGCACTGCTGGGGCGAGGCCATCGAGATACACGGCGAAGCACTTGCTGTATCGCTTGATATTATCTCGAAGGCCTTTGACAGGGTCTGGCACGCTGGTCTACTCAGCAAGCTTCCTGCTTATGGCATCCCTGCTGACTTTTGTAGCTGGATATCAGACTTCCTTAGTGGACGGTCGATCAGAGTAGTCGTTGACGGCTGCTCTTCCGACCTTATGGCTATTGATACCGGAGTTCCTCAGGGGTTTGTTCTCTCTGCAACTCTTTTCCTGCTGCACATCAATGACCTACTTTAACCTGGTCTTGTTGGGTACGCAGATGACAGTACAGTTTCAGAGAGATACTTATCCAGCGCAAAAATCAGTGGGGCCGAAGTTCGTTCCTTAAGAGAGGCCATGGTAGAGCGGACAGATTTGACCTTAAGTCTGATCTGCCAGTGGGGTGATGATAATCTGGTCTCTTTTAACGCCACCAAAACACAGACGTGTCTTTTTACCGCTAAAAGGAGTCGTTTCGATCAAACTCCTACTTTTCGGGGTACATCTGTTCCTGTAACTGATCGGCTAGAGCTCCTAGGCATGGAGTTGACATCATGTCTCAACCGCAAGTTCGGATGAGTCGTCGCATAGTTTATACCGATGTGGTCATATCGGCCAAATAGACAAACATTTGTGTATGGCACATTGTCTATGTCTGTTCTTTGGTTTCGCCGATTTCGCTAGCGGCTATGTGTAATAATATCGTGGTTAAATCGAATAAAAATACTTCTATGAATAAATAAGAATCGTTTCTTTATTAAGAATATAATTTTTTACACTGGTAAATGAGAATAATAAGCAAATTACCTAAATAAATGACAGGTAGTTACTGTTTTACTGCGAAAACTGAGTTTTATTTTTCAATTATCATTTTTTTTTGTTTTCATTTTTCATACAAAATGAAAAAACCTTTTAGTGAAATAGGACAACGTAACTTTTTCTTAGCTTTAATTATGAATGATTGGTATGAATGAAAATGAATTACTCGTATTTATCAATGAAACTTACACGGGACACAACTTACATGGGACTTAAACATAACTGGCGAAATGTGGGTGTACTACATGTACACCTCTGCCTAACTCTTCGGGGAAACAAGGCGTGATATTATGTTATGTTATCAATGAAACTTAGAATTTTAACCTAATTTAAATATGCTTGATGATATCTTCGACACTATGCATTTTTGGACCACATATTCTAGGACTTTTTGTATTATTTTTACTTATACTAGAATATAACCCTAGAGTTATGACATATAAAAAAAAAACGTTGTATATGGTGACTGGTAATTAGTGACCGATACTTAAACACATGATTGTACTCATGATAACAAAGAACTTTTACTATGGGACAAAACCTGAAAAAAAATCAACACACCCACACCCCACATAGCCCCCCTACAGCTGTAGCAGCCTACATTTTGACGAGTTACGCGAACATGTTTGTAGGGAACAGTTGATTTTTTTCGCGATTACAGGTTTAGTATAGGCATAGTAAAAGTTCTTTGTCTACCAGTCACCTTATAGAAGCAATACTTCATGATACTTAATACTTATCACTAGATAGAAACTCTCGTTGTAATAGCCGGCTCGTCAGCTACATGAGGTCTACATTCCATTCAATTAGAGTGCGGAATGCTGAAACGTATCATCATGGTGTATTACCGTACTTACACAACGGACTTACCTACACGGTGTAGGGACGCTCGTTTCTCTATGTCTTGGCCACAAGATGCCGAGAATTATGTCCAGAGAGAATACTGAAAATGTAATGTAGATGTATGCATAGAAATGTTTTAATTTCCGAGATAAAAAAAAACTACCCAACCTGAGCCAACCCCCATTGCAATACACCATTACATTAAAGTTATTAAAGGAAAAGCTCTTTTGAATAATATATGTTTTCACAATGTGATTAGAAAATAGAACAGCAGATCTATTCTGTAAAAATATCACCTTGAAAACTTACGTGAGGTGAGTTTAAAGTGAGCTGACATTCCACACGATGCTAGGGATTGACAATATACATATCGATACCAGAAGTATCAATTAATGTAAGGGTAAACCACGGTTTTTCAGGAGTGCCAAGAAAGGATTTTATTTTTTAAATCTGTCTATAACTTTTTACTGAGTGCTCCAATTTTAATTGTGTCTAGAGCAAAGTTTCTTAGAATTTCCTCTTCTTTCATGTTATAAACGAAATATTTAGGAATGCCCAGTGGTGTAAAATATAGCATGTTCCTTACATTAAATAAAGATGTTTAGTTGTGCCTTACGTTACTAATATTTTATGTGTAAACCGTCGAGCATAGTGTAAGCAGCATGACAAATAGATAATTATACGTAATTCTATTATAAAGGACTTTTATAGTGTTGCAATTTGATGTTACTATAGATTATCTAATAAAACTGATGGTATTTTAACACCATGGAAATAAGTCTGTCAAATCTACACGTTAGTTTCAGGTTTTACAGCTTAGCTATCACAGATTTTTAAATTCACCGATTTGAGGTTTAAGGTAAGGGTGTAAATTATTTAATACGATGACTTACTTTATCTTTCTGAGAAGAAAAAATGTTCATGATTGTTAAATATTTTTTTTGACATAAATCGTTTTACGCAGTCCAAAAATTTGTACTGTAAGGAACACTTTTTAACGGTAGATAAATGTTAATAATACCAATCGATAGAGCAGGAAATTCTGAACCCATGATATATATAACTCATTTTCGCCAAAATAAGGGATATTATGGCGAAAATGAGAGAAAACGGTAATTGATACTTCTGGTATCGATATGTAGACAGCTCACTTCAAGCTCACTTCATCTGTTTCCACGGTAACATTTTATTTATTAATTTTTTTCGGCAGAATTTGTTTGTAAGTTAACTGTCAAGTATTAAACTAACTCTAAGGTGGAATAATAAGCACTAGGGATTCCTAAGACCGTTGAATGACGTCACTGAAACGTTATTTATGTAAGCTGGTGTGTTTCCCTAGAGAGCGTTTTGCCGTACCATCATTTTCATGACGGCCGTCACTGCGGTCCGTAAACCGTAGCTTTATTCCAATTTTGAAACTATTTACAGAAAATTGATGATTTATTGTTCAGCATTGATGTGCAAGTCGTAATAACACGAGCAACACGTTTGGCGACCTTCTAGGGTTTAACATAAAAGAGCAATAACGCAGCGAAATGTAGTCCCATAAATTGTGTGTAAAACTAAAAAGAGTACAAAAGCGGCTGTCTGCGTTCGCACAATGCTGCCCGCATGATCGACTCTCGCGCAGATACCTAAACCAGCCCTGGAATGCGGGAACACTGAAGTTATTACTTCAAATTTTATACTTTACGTTTTTATTGTATGTGTAAATGTACTAGTTTAGTGAATAATGTAACTTTTATGTGGGTATGTGTTGTGACTTTATTTTTTGACTTGAGGTGAAGGAAGACTGCACTTAACATCCTTGATGTTTGCACAGCAACATGCGTAGCTGACAGTCGATCTTCCGTACAGCGGTAAATGATCTTTGATTTTTTATTCCATCAAGTAAAAACGAAAATATTAAACTTAATGATTTTTACTTTAAGGCGAAAGCGCCAGGTAGCCCGCGAACTTCAAACTTTCTTATGTTTTTTACAATTAGCAAGTCAGTATTAAGTTGAATGTTGATTAAAGTATCATTCGCGACCGTAACAAATATGCATTTACAGAATTATAATCATCAAAATCAGTAATACAACTCCATAAATTTGTATAATCCTAATTGTCAAGATTTCATGAAACAGTCATTCAATGGAAATTCAATTCAATTCTTAAAGAGTTGTATTGATGACTTTAATTATTATAATTCTGTAAATACATACTTTTTACGGTCGGCGAATCATATTTTGATCAACATACTACCTAATATTGACTTGCAAATTGCAAAAAACTTAAGAAAGTTTGAATTTCCCAGGCTACCTGGCGCTTTCGCCTTAAGCTTCTTCAATTCCAAACTGAAGACTGCCATATTCTACTGAAAAATCATAATTAATCACAACAGCAACTAATTAAATAAATACGAAAAAGAATGCGTTTGTCCATTTCGTAACTTTTCTTTAGATGAAGCTTGGTTTCTGGACCTCAAGAAAAGTAGAGCTTTCCGTTCCGTAAAATTATATTCTTTTATAAGCTTGTAGTAGTATTAAAACAGAATCATAATTCATTTAATAAAATAATAATAAGTGGAAAAACATTTTCAAAATGATTACATATCGTGCAAAATAAACAGGTGATGTGTCTCTTTAATTAAGCGGAGTGCAGATGGTAGTCTGCGTGACCAGTGTTGTTATTTCGTGCTGTCTGTACCTCGCCTAACATGGTTCTAGTTCATTCGCGCCTCGGGCTGCAAGGAGGTCTTATGACCAAGTATAGTGCATGACTCATTAACCGTTGAACCTGAGTAGTTAATTATAGGTAAGAATCAGAAGGTGCAGTCGAAAGAATGCATCGCGATATGAAAGTTTACTTACCTATATGCAAAAACCTAAAACAACAGTTGGGCAGTACCCCACAAACACCCATCTAAGTAGAGGATCATCCATTTTCAATGGAGGAAGTTCACACATTGTTCCTCCATCCCCAAACTGGTTACCCAGAGGTATTCATCAGCCCTGAATGCCCCATTCCGTAAGACTCAATTACTGAAGGTTTACCCCCAGCATGAGTTGCTTTTAGAATAAAAGGCATTAACTAGAAATTTTTGCAGACGGATTTTTCATTGTCATATTTTCCACTTTGTAACTACGAAAACCGATGACCGGTAGGTATTATTCTTTTTTGATTTCATATAACTGTATTTGTATCAAGCTAATCAACAAATAGGAAAAGACTACTGTAACGAAAAAATTAAAATACGTTTATATGCCGTAAACATGGCGCAAAGAAAAAAAACAAACACGAAATGAACAAGTTGGGGGAAAATATGCATCCACGCAAAACGGCCACCGCTCAGCATAATGCTGCGACCCTATGCGAGCCAGAGCCCCAGAGTCCTGGTTTTCAGCGACAGCCGGCGTTGACGTGAGGACTTCAATTGGCAATAACAAAATCTATATCTATACAAATAAATAAAATTGAAGTGTCTGTTTGTAATATCAAAATAACAACTTTATACTAAATGCATAGGAAAGTATAAACGGTTCTTATAACAAAAAAGCAATTTTTAACATTTTTGTCTGTCTGTCTGTCTGTTTGTTCCGGCTAATCTCCGAAACGGCTGGACCGATTTTACTGGCAGATAGCTGATATTAGGTACGGTGGGTAACTTAGGCTACTTTTATTTTGGAAAAATAATTAGAGCTCCGCGCAAAAAAATTAAAACCCATGAAATTATGAACACAAAATTCGGATTTGAAAAATTCTTTTTGCATTTGGTAACCCAATTCTCGAGGATAGTTATAGGCTATTTAACATCACGCTAAGGCCCTTGGGAGCCGAACAAAAAAAAAGTCAGAAAGAACACGAAGTGAAAACGAAGTAATAGCGCGGGCGGGCGATTCAACGCGACGGTTGGCGACGGGTCGGGGACGAGGGAGTTTTATTAAAATGTGGCTGTTATTTTAGTATATTGTACATCTTACGACATCCACGCGAACGAAGACGCGGGGCACAGCTAGTAAGAATTAAAAAATAAAATAAATACAATACTTATATATATATAATGTTTTTATAAATATAATATTTAAAATGGCAACATTACGACAAAGCAAACAAAGCAAACTATAACTATTTAGATTACGCAGCTTAGCTGGCTATTGTTTCGAGTGGAAATACTGCATCCATCTTTGTAATTATCTCAAATCGTTAAACTCCAAGATAGTGAGCGATATGACCTGTCCTCGACCAAACGTGGTAACATCGTAATGTACAAATAGGAGACAATGAAGACGATTCTCTATTTGGTCAGAGTTTCTTAGCATTACCAACTGTGTGATTACCTAAGAATTTACGACGAAAAAGGTTACATCTAATAATGATTTTATAGTTTTTGGAATTAGTTCTATAATTGCAACGTAATTAATTGGCTTAGCGCCGTGTGTGTTCTTAAATAAAACATAACGTCACGCCTTGTCTCCCCGAATTGTTGGGCAGAGGAGTTCTTAAAATACTTCCATTATACCTACAAAACTTTGAATCTATACAAACAATAGACTATAGAAGACGGCCTAATAGGAACTGGCGATTGAGGAACCTCATTTCTGTAATATCAGCCTTTAGACGATTTTCTGGGACGGTGCTTCTAATCACAGAACAGACAAAACTTCTTTTATCTGTTCTGTGCTTCTAATAGACTATTTCCATGAACGAACACAACGCAATAACATAGGCTCACTTGTTTGTATGTATACGTACAAAGATAATTTCACTTAAATTTGAGTATAAGGGTGACTCCACAGAACATATAAAGAAGGTACTAGCTTCAACTTTCTGACTAATTGATCGACTCTTTGACAATTCAAAAGTGCCTGTAATTTGTTTAATTGAAATAAATGCTTTGAGTTCCACAATTTTATTCTGACAAACTAAGCAGATCCAGAATGTATTCTTGTTTGACTGATACAGTACAGCAAATATATTGTATGAGATGACCTCGCAACCCTTTTTACCCACGGAAAGGACCTTGGAATTATCTTCAATTATGCCTGTTGACCCATCTTCTTTGAATAATTTATAGCATACATACCGATACGGCCAAGGTCGGCGGTTGTCTGTCGTTCCAATCAATACTATTTGATTATGCACGACAACCCAAACGGGTGACACCATAGGTACCTGTAGTGCTATTCTGGAAAGATCCCACCGTGAAAATTTAGGTGAAGTGAGCGTGATGTAAACTGTCATCCCACCTTACTCTACTAGGGATTGAGCTCACTTCAAACTCACTTCACCTAAGTGCTCACGGTGTGATGTTTACCTACAGAATAGATGGCCGCTACACCGGCCTACATTATTAGCATGTGCTGTTGTTCTCGTAACTGCATATATTATGGTATATACTTGTGGCTGAGTAATAATAGCCGCACGGGTCGATCGATCAGGTTAAGCTAAGCTTGCCGCGGTTGGACCGTGGATGGGTGACCATCTTTACATATCAAGACACCTCCGTACCTCGGAAAGCACTTTAAGCCGTTGGTCCCGGTTGTCATTCGTGGATCTTTGACAGTCGTTACGGGACGTCAGAAACCCGAAAGTCTGACAACCAGTCTTACCAAGGGGTATCGTGTTACCCAGTAACTGGGTTGTAGAGGTCAGATAGGCAGTCGCTCCATGTAAAATGCAGCTGCATCCGGTTTGACTGGAAGCCGACCCCAACATAGTTGGGAAAAGGCTAGGCAGGTGATGATGATCTATGTAGATACTGAGACACTCAATTCCCGGATGGACCTGCCTGATAGTGAGGCGGCGACTCCCATTACCTACGACACGTCATTAAAATGTATCAAGAAATGTCGCGGATGATAGCATCTTCAATTTATTTGACACTCCTTTTTATTAATGGTAACGTGGCTGGCGTAAGGTGATCTCTTATAACAACAGGGATCTTAAGCGTATGAGGTCATCTTAGTGTGGTAGTCATGGCGTATAAAAACATGGAGTCGAGCGATTTGCGGAAATTACTGTTTAATTGGGTATGGGCGCGTCGCACGCGCAACCGGTCGGTAGCGGATGCGCGCTGCCTGCGATTGTCTCGTTCTATAATCGCGTCAGTATTGAAACCACGCAATTCGGTCGGTTATTGTCGTATCGACTAGCGATCAGTGCCCGTAATGGAACTGGATCCACTCGACGGTGCGACTCGAGATTTTAATTAATATTAAGACTTGTTCGAATGGGGTTCAAGTTGCTTGTCTGATCATAAATTCGAGCGCTGAGGAGAAATCTTATCCTTTCTTGCGCACGATATAGTAGCAGTCGCGTGCGGGTGACTCGACCGAAGACTTGCTTAATGAAAGCTCCGTCAGTCATTTGATGAGTTGAGTCCCAGCCTGAAGATGAAAAAAAAATAAAATTAAGCTCGCCACATCGAGCTTAAATGTTGATTAAGAATAATATGAATTATTGGTCACATTTGGGCGCCAGTACGAGCGACGTAATACATTACGCTTGGTTATTCTGCGACACACGACAGTATGAAATATGGCCGCATTACGAAGCTCCTGACTGAATGTTTTATACAATAACGTAATTTGTGAAAGCCATTATGCTAATTTATTGACGTTTTTATGGTCTCCGGCGCTTCGATGGCGACGCGACGTTTTGCGTTCAAACGCGGTCTTCTTGATAAATAATTATAATACTGTGACAGTTGAAATATTAACCCGTCTCACAGGTCACCGTTAACACTAACGTTTATAACAATTGCTAGAAATATAAAAATGTTATAGCGGCTAATATTTTGATTGGCTGTAAAATGATTACTGCCTGTTTGTTTGTAATGGAAACTCGATACGGATGATATCGTGATAATGTAAAACTATAAAATATGCAATTTTATTTGATATAATTCCTTTACTGCAGAATCTAAGTAATGTTTTCTGTAGCGTTAACCTATTTAATATAGCTAACTAGCAACGTTATTTTTTGGCAATCAATCGTTACAAATACATTTATTTATTTCCTGAAGTGATCAGTAATCCAAAACTTAAGTGTGTTGGATTAGATGAGACCAAACCACACTCATCTGCCTAGCCTTTTCCCAACTATGTTGGGGTCGGCTTCCAGTCTAACTGGATGCAGCTGAATACCAGTATTTTACATGGAGCGACTGCCTATCTGACCTCCACAAACCAGTTACTGGGTAATACGATAACCTTTGGTAAGACTGTTAGACTTTCGGGCTTTTAACGACCCGTAACGACTGTCAAAGATCCAATAATGACACCGGGACCAAAGGCTTAACGTGCTTTCCGAGGTACGGAGGGGTATTGGTATCTAAAGACGGTCACCCATCCACGGTTCAACCGTGGCAGGCGTAGCTTAACCTGATCGATCGACCTGTGCGGCTGTTGTGACTAATCCACAGGTCCCTTATTTTTTCAACCTTTTGTTAAATTTTCTTGCATGGTGATCAAACAACAGTGCAATAAAATTTCACAAAAGGTGGAACACCCCTGTCTCGAGATCAGAGCAAGCGATTATAATTATTCTTAATTTTTATGTTTTTGTATTATTATTTAATGTTAACCCTACTAGTACCTACATGAAAATACTAAGCGACAAGACCCCTGAAAACACAATTTTAATACGTTTTCTAATGTTTCTTAACACGGTTTTAAACCCAATGCCAAAACCCGATCGAGAGTTTACTTTAGCGCAAAAGTAATTCCGGTGACCCTCCTGGAGGGTCCACTAGCAAATTATATGGCCACATGGCATAACTATGAGCTCTATGAAAACTTGGTGGATTCGAATGTGTTAAGGTAGGTTTCGTGCCTTGAGTTTGGCAGATGATTCCTCACCACCATTAAGGAAAATTGACGTTTATGTCAATTTTGTAACAGGTTTTGTGCGAATGCGGACTGGATGAGGGTACTCTGGACCACATATTTTTTTCATATCCTTCAAATTCCCAATCTTTTGAATTGTACCTTATGCTTCTCAAAATCCAGATCACTCTTCAAACTAACTTCCATTCCCTCTTGACTAACTTTTCGCCTAAACTAATCCAAGTCCTAGCAAAATTTTTAAATGACAATGACATAAAAATGTAGTCTGGTGTGTAGTACTGATTATAACTTCATAAATATGTGTCTTTATATAGTTGAGTAATGAAAGTACCTATAAGTGTGGCCATTAGTGCTGTGCACTCCCTGAGGTATGCGCGGCGAGGTGGGAGGCGAAGAAAAAAGTGCATGAGTTCACATGAGATCGATACATGTCGGACAGATCTTACGATATCAGTTTGCATTTCTAAGGCAAGATTTGTGGCGGGACGATGGTCGGAGGCTATCTATTTGTAATATATTATACTTACTTAGTTGATTAAAATGTAACCCAAATATACTCATATTTTATTAAAAATATACAGGTGATAAATAAGAACTAAACTTATAATTCAAAGCAGGACTTGTTTTATTGAACATTTTTTTTATATTTACAAACAATTCTAACGAAAGTTATTCTGACATAGATTCTGTTTCAACTTCATCTTCCATTTCGTCATCATCTTCATCTTCCACTTCGCCACCGGAACTTGAATCAGAGTCTTGCAAATTTATTATGAATGAATCGATAACATTATCGAACCTACTATCGCGATTCCAGTAATCATTTTCATTTTTCTGGACATGATCGTCGCATCACTGCCATTTTTCCGCCGTGAATTCCGAAAACAATTTATCCAATAAGATTATCTTTTCGTCTAGAGAAGAATTAATATAGTTTTGGGCTATGTTGTTTTTAATATCAGCCCAGACCAACTCAATTGTATTTAAATCTGGATGGTACGGAGGTAAACGCAGAACAGTGTGTCCACTGGCTTTCAGGAGTTCGTCAATTCTATACACGGGTTCTTTTTGTGTATTTTTGATAAGAAGTAGCAGTTGAGCCTTTGTCATGGTTCCTGAAAATTCTACATTATGGCGTAGCAACCAGTTCTGCATTTCACTTTTGAGGCTTGATATAGTTGGTTTCTTCTCAACCTGAACGCTGTGGTAAGACGCGTTGTCCATTACAACCACAGAATTCGGCAGCAACTTATCTTTTAACTTTTCATCTACCCACTTATAAAAAGTAGGTCCGCTCATATCTCCATGATAGTCACCGGTTCTAGCATCTGATTTGAATATAGCCAATGCATCATCCACTAAGCCATTTCGACACCCAGCGTGGAGAATTACCAATCGCCGTCCTTTCCCAATATCAGCATGAATTCCGGGTTCTGACGATGATTGCCAACATTTGCTGGCATTGTGACTGGCGTTGATGTATGTTTCATCAAGAAAATATATGTTGCGGTTTTGCGTTCTGTAATTTCTGATTTGTGTAAGATATTTTTTCCGCCACACTGTAATATTAGGCTGCTCTATAAGGAGATGTCTCTTTGATTTGCATTTTTTGAAACGGTAGCCCATTTTGTGTAAAAGCTGTCTTAAATATTCCCGTCCACAATTCAATATGCCATCCTGTCTCAAACTTGATAGTAACTTACGGACACTTGGTATTTTTTTTCAACTTCGTAAAACTGATGAATTTTTCTTCTGATAACTCTAAGGTCAAAATCATCCACAACGTGTTTTTTCTTCAGAACTTTTGGTTTTTTTGGCGATTGAAATTTTAATTGGCTTGAATTTTCAATTAATAAATAACCCGCAGAAATCACATCATGCACGGTTCTTTTGCTGTACCCCGTAGCCTCCGCAACGATTTTGGCAATATTCACATCATTTTTATTTAAAAGAAAGCTTTGAATTTTCAAAGCTTTCTTTGTCTGCTTTTCTTTTCTTAAAATATTCAGCCACCTTAAAAATGACAGTCTTCATATCACGAGATAACGCACGACCCATCTTTGAATATTTATCTCATGTGCGTCTGACACAGACAGTCCGATACAGATAACACTACATGCCGCCACGAGCGTTGACGGCGCACTGACAGAGCGCAGCAGCCGATTCTACCCCCCGTCTCGCCGCGCGCATACCTCAGGGAGTACACAGCACTAATGGCCACACTATAGTTATATTTTAATAAAGCACTAACAAAACTTGTCTCGTCTTTCAGAAACTAACATTAACAAATAACAATTACCACAAAGTGCAAAGTTCGACGGTTTATCTTGCTGTGCTGCCGTCATCACATGACTCTAGCAGAATAGTCGACATCGGCTCAGTTGCCAAAACGGGAAAAAAAAGTTAATGTCACCTGGATGACAAATGTCCGGAAGGACATGCAAAAGCTTGGCCTTACAGATGACGATGCTTACCAGCAAAGTGAATGGCGCCGAAAGATTAAGAAAGCCGACCCCGCGTAACGGGAACGGGAAGAGCCGAGGGCAAAGAAGAACAACAGTCAATGTCACTGACGAAGGCGGAGTCGACGTGGAGTGGAGTGTAGAAAATGACTTAGAATATGGGTGTAAGAATACTGGCGTTTCTGCTGCCGTTGTCATAGCGACCTGAGTTCAGTATGAGTCGACGATGTTTCTTCAAAAGGAATTAGAATATTGGCCTGACAATAAAGAGGGCATTGTACAAAAACGGAAATTAAAATCACCCCAGGAGAAAAAACCGGCCAAGTGCGCATCGGACCAGTACCACGCATGATGAAGGGTTCCGTAGTTCGGATAAATTTATCCCAATAACAAATTTAACATTGTAGTTGAAAAACATGTTCTCCCGTTCATTCCAACTGCAAATATAAGTATGTACGCACAATATTGGGAGATTTACCAAGTTATTTTAAGACCATAGACTTCTAATAGGTTTTCGTGTAATCTTTATGCATAATCTTGTATCTATTTTCTGTATTTTTTTCAAAATTTTAGGCTCAGTAGTTTCGGAGATAAGGGGGGAAAGGTCAATTTTCATCTATTCTCTTTAGTAACTTTAAAACGATTTATTTTAAAATTATAAAAAATATACTTGAGGCCCTCATATAAACCCTTTCATTTGATATGTCGAACGGTAGTGTGCAAAAGTTTTTTTTAAATTTTCTTGTTTCTCTCACAAAAGTGAACCCCATGTTCAAAATTTATTTATTTACGTAACACAGCCGTGTTTGGGTCACAGAAATTGATAGGTGTACAAAATTTCAACTTAATCGGTCCTTTAGATTCAGAGCAAATTGGCCGTGACCGACGGACAGACAAACACACGTTGATCCTATAAGACCCTAAAAACAACCTGCTGTAATAGCCTATAATTTAATAAAATAAGAAAATTCCATCAAAAATGGTCAACGCCTTTTTTGGATAAGATATTACACCTAGGACAGAGCTACGCGTTTAATTTAATAACACCTTTTTTTTTTTTTTGTGGATGGGAAATCATCAAATGACTTCTCCCGCTCTGGGCGGAGCGGGAGGGCGTGTCAGACTTTTACTGACTAAAACCCACCCGTGTTCCTTCTGTTGCCTGTGCCGGGGCCACGGTAACTCTTTCGAACATCCCGCAACCCTAGCTGAATTTAATAACACCTGAGAATTACATACATAGCTGCATCCGGTTAGACTGGAAGCCGACCCCAACAACGTTGGGAAAAGGACAGGCAGATGATGGTGAATTACATAATATATATATTAAATATTTATTTATACATTTTCGCGAAAATACAACTCATCCATCACACACGTTGATACAATGGCGGATATCAATCGCCGCAATACGGGGTGCATAATAAAACATGAGATAACATCCAAATGGCGTCGCTTTTTGAAAAACTTATGTCAAAAATCTGTCAAATTTTTGTTTCGCCGCCTCTCGATTAAACAACTTATACTGGCAGGTTATTTTAACGTTCGTTAGCAAATAACATTTTGTGAATAAAAAAAATGGCATCTATTGTATTAGCCGCGTGACATTAGGTATAATCATAGAGCATTCGTTACGGTTTTTTGTCCAATCTATAATAAACATAGAGGTCAACGTCCTTGTTCTTTCTTTTTGAACAGAATATGGTAGGTACGTGGCTAGTTAACTTTGAATACTAGACTATAAATATAATAAACTTGTAGCCGGAACATTGTTATTTTTTGCATATCTTTGTTATTTTATGGTTGTAAGAACCGGTGTTCATAGATTATAAACATGATTGAATTACATCTTTTATGGCTACAAGAGATGAAAGAGCTTTTTAGGGTTCCGCACCTCAAAAGGAAAAACGGAACCCTTATAGGATCACTCGTGTGTCTGTCTGTCTGTCCGTCTGTCACAGCCAATTTGCTCCGAATCTAATGAACCGAAATTTGGTACACATACCTGTGGTTTCTGTGACCCAAACACGGACGTGTTACGTAAATAAATGAATTTTGAATATGGGGGTCACTTTTGGTGGGCAAATAAAAAAAATAAAAAAAGTTGTGCAAACTATACCGTGTGATATCAAATGAAAGGGCTTAAGGGCTTTAGGGCTTAGGGGTCTCGAATATATCTAGACGCAGCGGCCAAAAGTACTTAAGTCAATATTTGCTCAAAATTGTAAAAACTCAGAGCACCCATGTTTTTGTATTATCCGTCGATTGGAATAAGCACGAAAGTCACCGTCACTTCATTCAGTCGCAATAGTCGACTGTACCATATCACTAAGTCGTATCAACAAATCAAGCGGCGACATAAACTACTTAAGTTTTGCAAGCAATAAAATTTGACTTAAGTGCTTATGGCTTCCGAGTCTAGATATATTTTTTTATAATTTTAAAATAAATAGTTTTTAAAGTTATTTAAGAAAATAGACGAAAATTGACCATACCCCGAAACTACTGAGCATAAAATTTTGAAAAAAAAATACAGAAAATAGTCCTATACTTATAAATTACAGGAAAACATATAAGCAGTCTATGGTCTTAAAATAACACGACAAATCTCTCAATATTCTGCGTACAAACTTCCATCTGCAATTGGAATGTATGGGAGAACATTTGTTTTTAAACTAAAAAGTTAAGTTTGTTCGTTGGATAATTCTGTCTCTTCTTTCTCCTCCCAACTAGGTACGGAATCCTTCATTGTGCGTGTTCCGACACGCACTTGGCTGTTTTTTTTGTTATAATAGCGAACGTTCGGTCTATCTGTGTTGATAGCAGTTGAATGCTGTAATTGTGAAGCTCAATGCAGTTTGGTTAAATGCCCTGTTGTTCGTCCGAAGAGGGAGAATCCTCAAAACAATGTGAGTGGTATCAGTGGTATGCCTCGGCAGGCACCTAAATGACGAAGGGAAGACAATGACAATTAGAACTTTTCAGTACCTAAACGGTGGCTTTTTTAAACTTTGCTAGGTAGTTGTACAACCGTTATTCCTGATTCTTTTTTTCTTTTCTTTCTTTCTGATCTAGTAGTATTTTTTTAACAAAACGTCTACTGAAATTTACTGAACTTACTAAGTAGTTCATCAAACCTACTTCCTACTATCCTATATTACTTCTTTCCTGCTAATAAATTATAAACGCGAAAGATTGTGAGTATGGATGGATGGATGTTTGTTACTCTTTCACGCAAAAAGTACTGAACGGATTTGGATGAAATTTGGCACATAGATAGTTTATTATCTGGATTAACACTTATAATACTTTTTATCCCGATGTCCCCACGGGATCGAGACTTATACGGGTGAAACCGCGGGGCATTGCTAGTTTTAAATAAAATTATCATTAAAATGTGTGTAGTCACCCTTATTTGCTTTCCGTTCAGTACTCCTAGTGCCTGTACCCTCCTGTACAGTCCAAGTGATGGGAAGTGCTAAAACTCCAACATGTGTGAAATAGCGGTGTCGGCACCGTGCGTCGCAGCCTACCTGCATCGCTACTGTAGCTGTGCGAATATTCCTAGTGAGCAGGCATTTAAGTTACAAAACGGAAAAGTACAATGTAATGAAGCGGAAGAACGAAATGTTACGTGTTGCGTGTTGTTTGGATTGTCTATCGAAATGTTTCTAGCTTTTGAGTTAGCTTTGATAACTGACTAGAAAATGAATTTTCCTTATAATTATTTCTCTATTTTGAAAACGATAAGTCTTGTAGGTACTTAAGTTAAACAAATATTTTAAGTTCTTAGGTACTGTTGCCGGCACGAGTCGTGAGCGCAAACTTCACTCTTAAACCTATCAAATCTTATTTCCTATCACGGCAGGCAGCACACGGGTGGGAGCAAAGTAATCAATATTCAAGCATGTTTATGTACAGATAGAAAACAGAATACAAGAGTACGCTGACGAGGGCAGTTAAAGTTAAGATGTAATTTGTGCTCACGACTCATGCCGGCAATTATACTTGTAACTGTTTCTATTTTCGTGAACCTAAACTCTGCTTGAAATATTTAGGACAGAAATAAGAGGACAACTAAGTCTGCAAGTTCCGTAGTTTCTTATTTACCAGTCGCATTTCCCCTGAGGTGCTCCTTAATATTTGAACAGACAATGAGCGACGGCTTCCTTGGAAGTTTCCAGCAGAAAGTTCATGCCAAAATGTCAAATTGGAAACATATTTTTTGGACAAAATATACAGTCCGACCGTCGAGAGAACGTGTTCTTGACACCTGTCAGTTTCATACTTACGAATAGGGATGTGTTTCGCGAATTTGATCCTTATCACAACAAGAAATTGTCCAACTGCTAGGTGTCAGGAACACAATCTCTGGACGGCCGGACTGTAGTATTTTGTTTTTAACGTCCATTGATGACGAGTTGACGACCTTTTGGATTTAGAATACACTCTCCTGCTAGTGCTTCGAAAGTGTCGATGTGATATCTCCTATCTACCGCAGATTGCACATTTTAGGTTCTCAAACGCAACTTGACGTAAATAATGACAGGCAATTTCTCCTATGAATTTCTGAAAGGAATCTATGGGTCGACGTAGAGTCAACTTTCAAGACCAAGACATTGAACAGTTGCATGAGTTTGCAAACCAGATCATTTTAGCAGCATAAACATGACTTAGCGAGATGTAAATATACAGATATTAAAATATTGTACCGCATTCAGTAATTAACGGCAGTGCTCCCAGTGTTTTGTTCAAGTGATTTATATTCTGTGGTAGCGAATTAATTGCGTGGAAGCCGTTAAAGATTCTTTGAATAAACAAAGCGTCCTCATTAAAATTTTTGTTACACTAAATGTACGAATTTACGATTATGAGTTGTTCGTAATTCCTAGAAATCATTTTGTAGACTTGCTAAGTAGGTACCTATTCAAGATAATATCATATGAAGTTGGAAAGCGTGACTGAAAGTCGGAAACAAGCCTTGTTGACAAACCTTGGCTTTGGTGACCTGTACACTAATTGTAACCCACCTTCAATCACAATCCGAGGATTTTGATGGATATTTATAATCCATTGCTTCATAGGTTTGAATAATTCATCTGCTCAACAACGTAAATAACGCAATGAACGTGGCTGAACTATCAACATGGGCGATACATAGGCCTATCGTAACGAGGAGACAAATCGTCTTGATCACATTTGTCCATCGTCCGATGACCCTTCGTTCATGTCCGCATCGTCCGGCCGTCGCTAAACGCTGATACTATCTAGAGTGGTGCCGCCAGCCTAATGGGATCCCGGGGTTACGCTTAATGCTCTTAATAATACAATCGCGGGACTGACAAATTACAGCGTTCCCGCGGGGTTGGGGATGGAAACCATTGCCGTAATCGGTTAAGAGGGTAAACAATGTGATAGAGTGGCGAAATAGGTTCGAGTGTTGCTTGATTCTATCTTAATGGAGTAACTTTGTAGCACATTGTTTGTAGCTATTACCTAAATTGTTTTTATACTCGCCTAAAATCCCAGAAAGAATAGGCAGAAGGGACGGACGATCCGATCTTTTATGACCCAAATCTACAGAAATTGTGACCGCTAGAAAAATGACGCATTAGTTGTAACACTGGCCATTGAAACACTGGCATTAAATAGTTAGAACAGCTTGTTCATCCACAGACACAAATCGCACAAGATATTGTCACATTTGAACTTTCATTCCTGTATCCGGGAATCTATTCGACGTCTTTGTGTAAAGTTGTCCTACGATACCCTTCTATTCTACGACAGATTCAAGTGAAAACTCCTCAATAATTCCGGAACTACTCAGCGGACAATACTCAAACATTTTGGTTGCGATCTTACTTCGAGAGCTGTCAGTTTTGTTTACAACTGTACCGAGAACTGTCACTTAGTTAGTGGTGGTGACGTCAAGATGACAGATGGGAGGTGATGACATTAAATGTATGATCATTAAACTGTGAATTGTGATACTGGTCAAGTGATGTACGGGAGAAGTATTGGGTAATTTGAACTATCAACATATGTAGTATGCGACATTGGGGCATTAGGCTGACTGTCCACTGGAGCGGTGAGGAGAGGAGCCGAGCGGAGCTGTGCCAATATTAACCAATGGAATTGCATAAAACCTCCGCTCCGCTTCAGTGGACAGGGAATTGCGAACTAGTTTAAAAGTTCATACAAAACCGGGAAGCGGAGCGAGGAAGCGAAGCGGGGAAGCGGATCGAGGAAGCGAAGCGGGGAAGCGGATCTCCCACCGTCACCCTTTCAAATCGTCACGTGAACTCGGCCTAGCTCTGCACATTGTCCACAGCTCCGCTCCGCACTACCTCGCTCCGCATCAGTGAACAGACACAGTCCACAACTCCACTTCACTCCGCTCCGCTGCCTCGCTCCGCGTCAATGGACAAGCAGCCTTAGGAAGCCATTAATTATTTACCTCACTATACCTATAATTATGTTTTCGGCACATGTATGGTTTTTGGCCAAAGGTCACACAAAATTTGATATGACCTTAGTATACGGATCCCTGGCAGAGATATCTAGCATAAGTCTCGACACTTGTATTGCAACTTGTGTCGCAGTATGAACGAGACTGAAGAGGGATGAAGGAGTTTCAAGTGTTGCTTTGATTCGGAAAATCTCTCTCGATATTCTGTGTCTAGCAGCTGAAAAAATAAAGTTTAAAATTCGAATCCAAGAAAATAAATTCGAATGCATCTTCGAATGAGTAAAAAACAGACAAAAAATTGCGCGTGCAGCACCGTACACGTGCTAGAAGTGATACTTCTTAAAAAATAAAGAATAAGAGAGATTTATTGTGAGAGACAGAGAGAGTTATATCTTTCTTCTCTCTCATGTAACAAAGTGTGCCTAAACGTGATGCGTCCTTGTTTCACTCTCGATTCTCGTCCAATTATCGAATTGCCGCCGCCTATGAAGTTTCACTTTACATTTAGGTATTTCCATTTCAGTTAATTAAGATATTATAACTACAAAGGAACATTCCTAACCTTGATGGGTTAAATAGACCGCTCTAGGGATTAAAAGTTAGGAGACGTTTCAGAGTCGTGTAAAGTTTCAGTAGCAGATCATTTTATACAGTAATTACCTTGTCTATTAAATGCTTGGGCTTGAAAGGTCACTAGGCATAAATACTCTTTTCTTGAAACTTAATCACAATTTTTTTTAGCAAAAATGTTTTGCTAATGGTAATCAAAACTTTACTTAACCATCAGAAAATGCCACGAAATTATAAATAAATGCAAATTAATAAACCAGCCAGTAGAATTGAATCCTCTGATGCATTTTCAAGCGTTTTTCGTAACGTTGTAGGGTACTGCAACGTGCAGACAATAAAAAAAAGAATGATGGCCGCCTGCTTACAGAATTTTAAAATGCAACATCCTCCTACTCATAGTGGTCTTTTTATTGCTAATATAACTGGGAATATGGATAAAATACTAGCTACTTTTCGAGAGTACATTCTTCATGGATGGTAAAACATTTTAATATGAATTTCATTTTCCATATTTGAAGCTTATCAGTATCAGAAGGTACGCGTTCACTGCCGAATGCGATGATTGTAAAAGAAGAATGTTTGCTCAAAGTTTAGCCTTAAAACGTAATCTATAAACGTAAACGTAATAAACTTGAAGAGTTTGTTTGTTTGTTGGAACGCGCTAATCTCTGGAACTGTCGGATTTGAAAAATTATTTTTGCATTTGATATCCCAATTCTCAAGGAAGCATCACGCTATGACTCTTAGGAGACTAGCAAAAAAAAAAATTCAGAGAGAACGCGATAACGAAGTAATTTATTTATTATTGAATTAAAAGCCAACATGGACCAATTATAAAATAAACTATTACAAATACAATTAAATACAATTTCTATACAAAAATACAATACAAATACTAGTCTCAGAACAATTAAAATAATTAAAATAATATTTCCACATTAGCCCGTACATGTACCATGTCACAGTGATACATGTACTGGCAGTCGAATCGCTGGGCGAAGGCGTTCAGGATACTGTTCGGGCTGAGCCGCACCCTGCTCACCAGGGATAGCGCGGGCGCCGCGATGTGATGCGGTGGGTTCGGGGGCCGAACTTTCACGAGTACGAAATCGCAGGCAGTAGCTAGTGATACTTATAAATAGACACTCTAACTAGTTTGAGAAAAACTGTCATATATTATGTATTTACCTAATCCGCGAAAATCTTGTCGCCTCTATGTGCCGTCGTGTTTGAGGTAGTGGCATCATTGACATGTAGGGGCCGTTTATATTATGAATTCTCTGCGTCCATATTTAATGCTTACTGTCTTTTGTATTATAGAATGTTCCACCTAATCGTCGTGGGCGATTATGGCCTGCCACACGACGGCCCCATGCCTTATAGAAAACATGATCGCTTGACCCCATGGCGCCCCGTGCCGGTTTCACAGCGGTATTTCCAAAGCGCTAGTACGTATTCATATGTAAAAGCATATAAATTTCATAAGGTTAAGTGGCATGGGTGACTCAGATTCTAAATTATACTATTGTAGTGTTAATTCAGAATAAATTGTATGCGAAATATGTATATAGCTTTTTGTGACCTCTCGCAGATTAAATTGAACTTGTGAATCTTGAGTTCGTTAGGCTAATTCTCTATCAACAGTTAGTTCTTTTATATTTAAATATGAATAGTTATTTTTTAATAGTTTTGTTCTGTTTGATTCGTTTTGGTTATCTGTAGCGCTATCTCCTCGTCTCGGGCGGCGTTCAGCCTGGCTTGCTAACTAAATTGCGCAGTGGGGTGTGATCTAATTATAATTGGTCAGATTCGGCTTTAACTTAATTTGTGGTTCAGCTTTGTGGTTCATAGTTCTTTGGTATTCAATACATGTTATCAATAAGCTTTTAAGGTCGTAGACTACTAATTGTTATTCAGTTTGATAATTTAAAGTCTTGCCAACAAAATACGAGTATACACACAGCAAAAGTAGTAGAAGAGATATTTACAGAATCCTTAAATCCTAACCAAGTGCTAAACAAAAACTGCACCCTAATTGCGTAACACACTATCAATCACAATCTGAATGATTTTGAAGCATATTGCTAATCCATTGCTTCATATGTTCTAAAAATGTGTCTGCTCAACAACGTAAATAATGCAATGAATGTTGTTAAACTGTCAAAATGAAACCGATTCCTACTGTGTGTTACGCAATTGCCCCGCTGGTAACTGAACACTTCACAATGTGGCTGTACATGTTTGTTTTACTGAAACACGAGCATGCCCTTGCTTCGTGATTAGTGGCAGTTAATCCATACAAATGTTGTCCCTAATTGGAGTAATAAATATCACGTTACACTCTCTCTTCCTCGTTCTAATGTTACAGTACTTGTAAACTTGTAGCTGGATGTTTTGTTACGTTTTATGGGTCGACTCGAGAGCTTTTTAAATGATTGTGTACCTAAGGTCATCCCTTAGTGCCTGGGAACGGAGACCTAATAAAAGAGCTTGAATAAAATATGTTGGAAGTGCTACGGGTCCCCGAAACGATCAATGTGTATCAACACATTGATCGTCTACCAAATGTAACTGAAGCGTTTGACAATAATTATTACTGTAATAGAAATTGATGGCAATTAATCAAGTACAATTGCTCGTTTCGGGGACCCCTTATACATGCTGTGTTTCAAGAATGCTTTTATGACGTTTGATGTGCTTGAAAAACTCTAGATGAATTTACAATTGCCTGTGTTTTTATGATCAGTGACAACAGCGAAGCATTCCATCTTTAAACGTTCACATAGAACCCTGTCAAAAAAACTCACCCTGGATAACGATCATCTCCAAGAGCCTAGGTACCTACCAACCTAATCAAAACTAGGTTTATGATTGAAAATTCGTATAAAAAGCTCCCTTGACCAGCCCAGTCGATATGAACGAAACGTCTGGGAATTATTACAAAATTAAATTATTGCGTAGTCTTTGAGCTGTCATACACAGTAGTTTCCAAAGACAACCGCAGACAATAGGAAACTATTATTAACTTATAATATTATTTGAGGCATTATTTACAATTATTTCAGTCTAGGATCAATAGATACCTACTGGATAGGGTGGTCTTGGCTGTCTGTGTTAGATATATTAAAAATAATGAAAACGAATGACTATTGAATATTATGATGAATGAGTAAAAATGACGAATGGAGCTTGTGTGTTACGGAAATATGTTACTTTGATGTTTATGTACGAAAACCTAAGATTTTACCAAACGATTGATGTATTACCGTAACATAATGAATGTTGTTTGATGTCATGAAATGTGACGGGTCTAGTCGCGTGGCTTAGCGAAAATCAATTTACAGTCCAATTAAATTCAGCGGATTGATATTCGACCGATGACTCTCATGACTCTACATCTACATTACAAATGCTGATGAATCCTTTGTACAGTGTCAATTTGAAATCCTGCGGGGTAATTGCGTAACACATTAACAAGTGCAATGTCTTTCATTTTGACAATTCGACAACATTAATTGCGTTATTCACGCTGTCGAGCAGACGAATTTTTCATTCATATGAAGCATTGGATTAGGAATTTCCTTCAAAATCCTTCGGATTATTCTTCGAAGTGTGTGACGCAATTGGGATGCTCGTATCCCGAGGATCAACCAAATTCTAATTTTGAACAGTTCTTGATAAAATCACGATGAAGTTCAAGTGTAGAACTTTATTCGAATAGCGGATGACATGACCGTGGTCGGTCATCGATTTGACCGGATTATTGGGGGAGGCTTATGACCACTTGTGGACATCTTTTGGCTGACATGATGATACTGATTAGCAGCGGTAAGGTGTGAATTTTGTAAGAGAGAAGCCGAAACGAAGCCGGTTTTAACTTACTTACATATCAATAAAGTAAAAATTTATTTATTAACTTAAAAAGAGGCGTTTTTGTTATTTGAATGTGTATTAAATACCCGTAGTGTAACTATATTTTCTGGCAATAGTAGACACTATTGACTGTGCCATTTTTCAATAGCGGTAGAGTTGCTGATGCGAACCTCCGAAGGGAAGCCGGTAGGAATCGTGTTATATGGTGCTTTCGCCACTGCTGATTAGTATTAAGTATCATGTCCTCTGATAGATAAAGGGTTGTAAAATATAATAGGTAAGAGGTTAGGCCGCATCGTTCTTGTGTCATCAGCTAATAAAAACAAGCTACAATCACTAATCAATTACGGCATTTTATTGTTGTAAGACTTTTTTTGACTATGCATTAATTAGCACAGTGAAGTGAACAGTTTTATTATAGGTTGAAAATATAATTATGACCATATTTTATAAATTTAAATGATTTAAAAATCCGTTAATCCAATTTTAATCTTTCACTCGACTACAAAGCAGAAATATTAATAAAATCCAAATTAGACATTTACTGTTGTAATAAAGAGCCTGATAGAATCGTTGTAAATGTAATTTACAATTCAAAGTGAATCGGCGACTTAGTATTACCATAAGAATAGGATCAGCCATAATTATAATACAAAACTTATAATTAATGGTAAATAAGTCTGAATGCTCCATGGTAGGTATCCTGACGTAACAGAGAAGTTTTAGCATTTGAATTCAAGGAATTTGATCTTTGATCCTATGATGTAGCGCACCCATATACACCTATAGTCTGGTTTAGTATCTAAAATCGATTGAAGATTGGTGCTTTAAAGGATTTTATGACACTTATATACGACCACTACATGGTTTTTATTATGTCCATAAAAGTAATATATTCAGTATCGAAATGTCTGCATTGTTGCTTTAATTTAACTCTGTCAAATGTCTGTGTTTTGTTGTTAAGTGTTAGATCCATATTAAATAGCGATAAAACTAACTATAATCGTGCAATTATAAAGTAGTTATTGTAGCTCTGGAGGGGATGGATGGGGTTTACAAGCTAAATGTTTATAACACAAAAATATACTCCATAAAATGTACCTATCAGTTTACAGCTACAATAGTAGCCTGCCAGCCTAATCTACCTTAACTCAGGTGTACCTTCGAATTCTCTTCTCAATTCCCAATCACCCATCCCCACCTTACCCTTAACAAACAACTATAAAACGGTACCACAAACAAGACCCCATAGCTCTGTATCGGCCTCTGATCCACTAAGAGATGGGCGAGGCCGAATGCCGTGCTATTTGAATACCGAATGACGCCGCGCGATTGTCAATATCCGGCCGATATTGGGACATTAAGTTGCCTTATGATAAAATGGACGATTCATGCTGCTGGCTGGTGGAAGGGTGAATGCATCGATTGGTTTTATGTTTTTATAGGAGTCGGGTAGTGTCTCAACCCTGTTTGTTTAGGATGCGGGAATTGGTCTAATATTTTAGCGAAGTTATAACTGTATTAGCGTCTAGTATTTTCCATTTCAAAAGGGGTTTTATGAGAGGTCCATTGATCTTTGTGTTAATGCTAGAATAACATCTAGAAGATACCAAACGTCTCTGAGTAACTGGCGGACGATATCGTCAAAGGCGCAACAAACACCT
This sequence comes from Fissipunctia ypsillon, assembly GCA_947568875.1. Classification (NCBI taxonomy): domain Eukaryota; kingdom Metazoa; phylum Arthropoda; class Insecta; order Lepidoptera; family Noctuidae; genus Fissipunctia; species Fissipunctia ypsillon. Next base: position 9,481,301 of record OX387645.1, on the reverse strand, counting down.
GAGGGTCTGGTCAGGCGGAAATCGCTTTCAAAGCCTTTTATATTTATTTTCTACTAGCTGTGCCCCGCGACTTCGTTCGCGTGGATGCCGTAAGATACACAATATACTAAAATAACAGCCACATTTTAATAGAGCTTCCTGGTTCCCCGACCCGTCGCGTTGCATCGCCCGCTCGCGCAATAGCGCAATAGCTTCGTTTTCGCTTAGTGTTCTTTCTGACTTTTTTCTTTTTGCTCGGCTCCTAAGGGTCGTAGCGTGATGTTAATTAGCCTATAACTATCCTCGAAAATTGGGCTACCAAATGCAAAAAGAATTTTTCAAATACAACTTTTTGTTTATAATTTCATGGGTTTTAATTTTTTTTGCGCGAAACCCTAATTATTTTTCTCAAATAAAAGTACCCTAAGATACCCGCCGTAATATCAGCTATCTGCCAATGAAAGTCCCGTCCAAATCAGTCCAGCCGTTTCGGAGATTAGCTGGAACAAACATACAAAAATGTTAAAAATTGCTTTTTTTGTTAAAAGTACCGTATACACTTTCATATTTAGTAAAAAGTTGTTATTTTGACATTACAAACAGAGACTTCAATTTTATTTGTTTGTATAGACGACGACTTTCATCAGGATCGTCGTAAGCTTTTCAGTAGCTTAATATATGTCAATCCGATACATTTATGACTTTTCCACCATCGAGGAGCTCGTTGCTAAGTATTAACAGCCGTACGGGTCTATCCATCAGGTTAAGCTACGCTTGCCGGGGTTGATCCGTGGATGGGTGACCATATTTACAAGTCGAGATTCCTCCATGCCTCGGAAAGCACGTTAAGCCAATGGTACCGGCTGTCATTCGTGGATCTTTGATAGTCATTATGGGTCGTCGGAAGTCCGAAAGTCTGACAACCGGTCTTACCAAGGGGTATCCTATTACCCAGTAACTGATTTGTGGAGGTCAGATAGGCAGTCGCTCAATGTAAAATACTGGTATTCAGCTGCATCCGGTTAGGCATGAAGCCGGCCTCAACATAGTTGGAAAAAGGCTGGGGAGATTGATTGTTATCACTCATAGATTTTTAATTTGTCTATAAAGCCATCTGGACGATGGACTTACAATCCCGAGGAGAATGGCGGAAAGGAAAGAAGGCCTATACCAGCATAATTATGTCACTCTGTGCTAAAATGATGATGATGAAACTGCTCTAAAAACACTTCGAAGAAGTTTAGATGCACTATTGGTATTTGCAATTACTGCAAATGCTGTCTGCTTATCCATTTATGCATGCTTCACACATAACTAATTTATGATTGCCCGTCCAGACGCGATCAGGCGATCATACATGATCCTGATCAATCAAAGCTCAATTAACGTTAACGAAGAACAATTAGAGGCCGATCATCTCTTAGTTACTCCAATTAGTGAAGGCATGGCTAACTTTGCAGATTGCGAGACACTTGGTAGACTGTCAATTAAGTAAGGAAAGTTTAAAAAAAAAAGTTGCGCTACATATCTGTGCCATATGGGTAGATTTGTCTAAGTAAGAAGTATCTGTCCGTTTTATTTTGTTAGTGCTGCATAACATAACATAACATCACGCCTTGTTTCCTTGAATGGTTAGGCAGAGGTGTACGTACCTACAGTACGTTACACCCACATTTCGCCAGTTAAGTTTAAGTCCCATGTAATAGGGGGCAAGCCAACCGGGCACAAATCTAGACTCCGGGCTGCTACCGAGAAGTTCCAGATGAAAAAACCCAATATCACTTTGCCCGACCTGGGAATCGAACCCAGGACCTCATGCTCAACGGTAGCGCTTTTGACCACTAGACCAAGGAGGGCAGTTAGAGTTCTTCAGTTAAATTGACCAACTTACATACAATTTTAATTAACTATAATTCGATGAAAGCTTTTAATTAAATAAGTAAATTCCTAAAGGAGAACATATTTAATCCTAACTATAATATATGCGAAAGTGAGTTTGTTTGTTAAGCTTTCACGCTAAAACGGCTGAACGGATTTGGATGAAATTTGGCACATGGGTAGACCATGAAATCGATTAGGACATACAATACTTTTTACCCTGGTACTCCTACAGGATCGAGACTTATGCGGGAGAAACCGCGTGGCACAGCTAGTTTCAAATAAATCACACGTTTTCCAGATTATGGCAAAGTATACAGTATTCTGAACTAATGAGCTGTGTAAACTAAATAAATCAGCAACGAAACTTAGGTGTAACTTGCTATCGACGGCGAAGTGACAATACCTCTTAACTGACATTTTTCGAGGAATTGAGAAATTTGATTTTGAAACATACGAATAAAACCTTTAAAGTAAAAAACGATAAAAAAGTGAATTTCTCGAAAAATGTCAGTTAGAAGGTATTGGCACTTCGCCGTCGCTATACAGGGTGTAAGGGACAGCGCTCCGCAAACTCAGGAAAATTTTCATTTTTTATCGTATTTTCAGTTAGGTATTCCTTTATTTCAATGTAAAAATACATTCTCTGTACGCAGCACTCCATTTATGTAAATAAAACAGCTAAAATATAAAAATCAGCAATGGATGTTGAAATACTCGACGGCCGAAGGCTCGCTGCGCTGCCGTTCGCTACGCGCGTTTTGCCATGGTAACGATACATTGCGTGTGAGATAACAAAACAAATCAGGTTTATTGGATTCCCATAACGTTCCTGAAATAATTTCATGTACTTGTCATGTTACTATGATATATTGAATTCACTCCATCAGTCTGCGGCGGGCTGTCCCTTACACCCTGAATAACTTATGTACCTACATAATATGTAAGTTCTTTCGCACAATAAATACCTACTTACCAACGCGTATTGTCTAATATTCTGGGTAGGTATTCTTTCTTCGCAGATAGATAGATTATAATACTCTTTAACATGTACACCATAAAAATTACAGATATAAATGTATAAAAGTACAGATAAGTACTATTGTTAAGAAAATTTCAATTCAAATCAACTACAGACTTCTAGCAAACCTCTCACACTGCGGCCAGATTTGTGCGAGGTGTGGCGTGTACCGCATATGATACGACACACTCGGTAAGTCTTATAAAATTATTTATGTAGGAACACGTCCCGAGGTGCGTGGAACGTGACGAGCCTCTGCTAAACTCACACGGATCGTGAAAGTGACGAGATAAGGAATACGGCCTCAGCAGAGTTATTAACTTACGGGAAAGATTTGGAAATTAGTTAGTGAATATAACATTCCGATCTAATTTAGGTACTTTTAAAGTGATATTGATGCGAATTTAGGTTAAAAGTTGGAAAGCGCCACTATTAAAAGAATTGATTAGACAAGATGATCAGACTATGAGTTTTTAGGATTTCATTTTCGTTTTTCCGATTTGATTTCGTGACCAACGTGTAAAACTAGGTGTGCATCCTAGATAAAAGAAACCCGGGCAAGTGCTTGTCGGACCACGCACAATGAAGGGTTCCGTAGTTGAAAAGAATTTATCCTAAAAATAAAGTACCCGGTCCCGGGGGTTTTGATTCATTTGCGAGTTTAAATATGTCGCATAAATGGCCGTATTTTTTATTGCTTGATTTTTTTAGAGCTCCAAGGGACCATAGACGTAAGTATTAGATATTAATTTCAACTTGATACTTCCACGCGTTCCTGAGAAAAAGGGTCTTGACAAATTGACAGACAGACAGACAGACAGGCAGACTGATAGACAGACAGACGGACAACGAAATTATCCTATAAGGGTTCCGTTATTTCCTTTTAAGGTACGGAAACATAAAAACAGCGATACAAAATACAACGCTACAGTATTCTTTTGGCGCGCGGTCAAAATCGGAACTAACGCCGTCATCTTGTTTTGTCGACGATCTCCACTGTCAAATTAGTTCCGCGTAGATGGCGCAAAGTGTTTGTTACTTTCATTTAGCTGTGAATGGCTTCATTCAAGTACCTTGTTAAAAACTTTGCCTCGAGATGGCGCTAAGTATTTTTTCTTGTCACTGATTGGTCGCTTTGTCGTCAAGATGACTTTGACAAGTGACAAACACACAGCGCTCTCTTGCGGCGAAGCTTCCGGGAAACAATCCCATTTCGCAAATGTTTCCCACCAACACCTTCCTATCAATGTCATTCAGGTGCCAAAAGATCCTTGTACGATTCTACCTATGTACTGAAAATGCACTATTGTATTTTTGTATATCAAGCAATGGCACCATTGTATTTTTGTATATCAATCAATGGCACCATTGTTTTTTTGTATATCAATCAATGGCACCATTGTTTTTTTGTATATCAATCACTGGCACTATTTGATAGATTCCCGAACAAATCGCTTCGTTATGAGAGAAATTTTTTATCGAAAATCAATCTTCACAAGTTTCACGACTTTTCGTAGTTCTCAGTACTGGGAACAAGTATGAGGGATGGCGAATATGTCTCATACTTCTGGGATAAACGTGACTCTGGTCGCTAGCCATTTGACATTTGCCAGACAGCTTTATCCTACTATAAGCGCACTTAATTCACAAGGTGTATCAAGGCGTTTCATTTACATTCTATTGTGGCTATTTTGAAGAAAATAACAATTGAAAAATGTTTTTTTTTTTAATGCTTCCTCTTTTGTTAGAACTGCGCTGTGGATTGTTTATGGCCACTCTTTATCTTTTCTCAGGACTTTTGTTGAGCATTTGAGAAATAATAATCTGTAATTTTAGAACTACTATTCTATGGTTAAATAAAAACAGCTTCAACTTTTTTTTTATGCTGAGCATTTGTCTATCAGAATCTCATTATTTATATCCATTGTAGCTAGAAACTGCTGGATTAAACCCATGCCGTTTGAAATACTTCCCCTTTTCGCTGAAACTGCGCTGTGTAAAATTGTTTATAGACAAGATTTTTCTTCTCTCAATAATTATAATCAACAACTGTTTAGAAAAGCAACTTTTTTATCAGCTACAAAATAAAGCTAAACTAAGAAGGCATCTGACATCGCTGATTGCGAATACATTTGCACGCCATGTTGTGGCAGGATATGCTGAAATAAAATTACTATAATACCTCATGTACCATATTCTGGCAAATAAATATTTTTGATTGATTTTTTTTTTGAAGGGATTTAAATGATGAGTCGCTCTAAAGTTAGCCATAGGTAGCTACTTCCTTGCTTCAAAGTATTAATTCATAATCCTAATTCCGGGTACTGGTGGTGATTGAATTTGTTTTCGATTTGTTGATCGAGGACCTTCAATGTGGTAGCACTAGGTAAGACGATTAGGACCCAGATAAGTCTGAGCGAAGCTCGGTAAGTCCACACAATGAAAACTTTTGGGATTAGTCCGGAACTGCTTCAAGATTCAGATACTTTTTTAGGATTGTAAAAGGTAGATTTTAATAATCTAGCTTCTGATTATATAGCTTTAAGTAAGGTAAAGCTCAGACAAAGATATTATTATGTTTTCAAAATTGCACAAACTACTTCTGTTTTGGGTTCTAATTTTTAACAATGGCAAAGGCTACTAACTATGCCTTCCAGCTATTTCGATCCAGGGCTAATGTGGACCACTGGTCGTTTGTTTTTCCAGCTCGTCCTGCCATCTTCTACGGGGTCTGCCACAACCATAGAAATATAAAAAAACTCTATGGCCGCAATGCCTTCTGGCTGTGTATATTTTGACTGACATAGTGGATATTTTGGCCTACAGCTCACTGGCCATACCGCAGACGTGGCCAGCTCTGCCCCGCTTCAGCTTAGCCGCTTTTTGAGCACCGTCTGTACTTAATCTGTGTTTTGGAGCACAGTGTGGTTTCAATTCCTAACAATTAATTTTGTTGTTCGTCAAAGATGTGATCAGAATTACTAAAAGCTCCGTTCGCGTTCGAAACTACACATTCGGACGGGTCTGCTGTTATAAATACGGAAATGGAACCGTGGACATCAAATAATCAAACAGGGAACTCAAGAATGATTAGAGAAGCCTTAGTTCCAAGTTGTTTCAGGACATCAAAGAACTTTAAAACTACAAAAATCTTAAGACTGAAACAAACTGACGACATCCTCAATTAATCGCCCGCCCCTTTCTACAATGTCTTTAATTAAATGGCTACTCCTACAGGATCTTTGAAACTAAACGAAACTAAACTTAACTAAAGTAAGTAGTTCTTGTTTAGAGTTTAGTTGTTTGGAACAAAAGGCCTTTCACATAAAATACTTAAGCCCTAATCAGTCACCAAAAAACAGAGGAATTATAAACTAAAATGCCATAAACAACGAAACCCGTGGGCGTTCTTAACTTATAGTAGTTGGCCGCACGCGTACAATTATTGATTATGTATCATCTGACGAGTCTCATTATACTTACGAAAGCATTAATCAGTCACGGCGCATTACCGGGAAACAAATTGAAGTGTGGGTTGCGAGAGGAGACATTTTTACGACTCAACACGGTTTAAACTGCCATTGGATAGTTTTAAACTTCGAATGTCAATTAACACCGTTGCTCCGCCATTATATTTATCATCGGCGCGTACACAATGTTCTGCCCACGGCGCGCGCGTGTCGTCACGAAATGGCATTTCATCATTATTAGATGTTTAGTTTTAATTAATGATTTTCTGTTGGGTTTGTTTATTGTTGTGAAGCTTTCTACTGAGTTAAGTTATTATGTTTCGTGCTGCGAGTTTGTACTTAAGTTTAGAAAACTTTTCTGCTTTCTGTCATTTTTCTATTCATGTTTGTGGGTGTGTTCTTCTTGCTGAAAATCGTTTCCAGCAATTCCAAGTAGGTACCTTCCTGCTTACACCAAGTGTTCATCTTTGTAAATATTATTCAATCATTTTCCTTTGTTTGTATCTACGATACCCCTAGTCATAACCTACTGTACCTTTTTCAGAACTTCAACTTCTAACGTTCCTTTACGTTCCTAAGCCTCGGGTAAAATTCTAATAAATATGTATAAAAACATAAATAAGGCAATACAAGGTGATGCGGTATTTAATATTCCGTTTACATAAAGTCGACGAATCACTTCGGCTGTAATCGGCTTCTTTCGTTTTATGTCGGCGTGAAACTGTACTTTGATGGGTGTTACATGTGCGATGCGATTACATTTGGTTTTTACTTACCTGCTCGTACTTTAGCAATGTCGAACAACAATATTTATGTACGCGCCAATATGTTCGTTTGTTTCTTTTTTACTTTAAAGAGAACTATTTGCTATGCAGTTCGAGATTTAAATAAAATCTTTGATAAAGTTACCTCCCTGGTTAGCATGTGTCGAAAGTTCGTTTCATTGGTATTTAAATTACACGACAGTTATGCGTTTTCATAGTAATTTATTCAGCTGTAAAACACGACAGATATGGATTTTCATACAAACATTGCCGGCCACTGCTCGCATGTATTTGACGTACAGCATTTTCGATGTATCTCGAAAAAGTTTGTCAAAATAATTCTCGAATTTCCAAGCATATTTGAGAAAAATCAGAAATCAACAGGATTGAGATTGTCGATCTGCTGGACTAGCCATTAATAAAACTAATGGTAGGAACCTACACTTCCTTATAGGAAGTGAAACTACCCATATGATACCACGCTTGCTACCAACCATTAAAGCGTCCATGACCATCAATAATAAAGCCGTAACCTCCATTGTAACAGCTCTTAAACTTCCAATCAAATAACTATAAAAATAGTTTAGACCTGCGTGTGTTCTCTAGGTGTGTAGGAGTGGACGTGAATGCACTATCTTAGTCATTATAAATAATGTTGAGATAAGCCAGAGACAATAGATCGCCGGGCGGGTGGGTGGCACGTACGACCAACTCACTCTGACCTCACGTAAGGCTTGTTTTACACGGCTACACTTTTATTAGCGCTGGTTAGGTCTTTCTTAATACAGCCGTTTAATTATTTTTGAAGTGAAAATTTAAAGAAGTTTTCACTTCAAAAATAATTAAACGGCTATAGAGGCGCGTTGAGCGATTTTTGGTAGGGGGAAATCTTACGGGCTCGCGACATGCAACATGCTCGCGAGCGTTCAGCGATTTTTAGTAGGGGAAAATCTTACGGGTTCGCGACATGCGACATGCTCGCGAGCTTTGAGTGTTTTTTGGCAGGGGAAAATCTTACGGGTTCGCGACATGTGACATGCTCGCGTCACCGACATGCTAATACGACGTGTTGCGCCAGACTGGCGACGCGCAACGGTCTGTATACCTACATGTTAATGTTTTAAGTTTTCACTTCTGTCGGTAGTCATGAGGACTGCCAATATGTTTCGTGAACTGAAAGCTTTCAAAGCTATTGCCACTTGTAGACAAGTGGCAATAGCTTTCAATGCGTTTCGCATATCTACAACGGCTTCCAACAACAGGACTGACATAATAATAATAATGCCTTTCGGCAGCATAAGTCAATGCAATATCGCACATGACAACATGTACCGTCATAACTCAAAAAATGGCCGAATTGAGTTAAGATTACCTACGGATCAAGTCATTTTTAATCTACATACTGACAAGACACTTATACAAAAAAGTAAATTTTTGTAAGAATTATGAACATTTACGTAACTTCAATAGTTTTGGTTCTATGATTTTTTGAACTTTCAAATCACTTACTCGAAATGTCTAATTTTGAGTTATGTACATGTTGTCATGTGCGATATATTTTTTACTTTTCCATCATCGTTATCGCTGATGGAATGAGTATCGTCTGTAATCTGTAAGCATCACTTGGAAAGACTGTTAGCCGAGGAGTGATTCAGAGAAGTTAACAAAAACAAATGAGATCGCTTGAGTACGAGTTTTGTGCGGTCACTAAGTGAGGGTAGCTTTACAAAAAACCACTAAAAATGAGGAATTCAAAGTCAAAGTCTGTTTCAAATAAGTACCTACATAAAAGGTATTTTTAAAAGTCAAAAATTAATAATAAAATAGAATTGATTCTAACTGCCCTTTCCAAAAGGTAGTTTCGTATGGAGAAGAATGGGCAAGAAACTTCACCTCTCTTTTATAATGTTTTACAATATTTTGTATACCTATATTAATTATGTCATTAGTTATGTGAAGACGACGCACTATTAAATTATGGACAGACAGATAGATTTATAATGCTATTCATATGATACCAATTTTGTAATGTAAATAATGCTGAAGCGTTTATTCATAAGTTTCAGTATACAACATTATCGTTACCATATTCGAACTCTGAATAAGTTATGGAGTTATATATTATTATGTTATGTAAATGAGCCTTAAGGCATACCCGAGGAAGTATAAGCGGGTCCTAATAAAGTGGTTTGTTCCTCTCCCGTGGGTGCACGTCATCAGGCCACGAAGAATGGAGTTGTACTCATTGTTGTGATCGGCAAACAGTGCGGCGTTGTGATATAAATAAATTGTTTTCTAAAGATATCCATCTTTGTTAAGAGTTTAATTGTGTGGAATACGTGGGATGAGACAATTAATGCGTTCGTACATTCTTGGAAAAAAGTTTTTGTGGACTGCCTAATTTTTATGCACTATACGACTAAACGCCGACAAACACTACGCTGACAGACTGAACACCGACAAGACTTTATTTCGACGGGACTCTTCGCCGACAGGACACTTCACCGACAGGGCATCCTTACTTCTGATTATTACGAACCTGACCCGAAAATCCTAACCCTAGACGGTCGACGTCAGAGGCACCTCGGGGTTCGGTTTGGTTAGGTTCCTTTTAACCCTACAGACAGAAAAAGGAGCCCCGCGTAGCGGGGCTCCGTCGACCTGCTGTCAGTCTGTCGGCGAAGAGTCCCGTCGAAGTAAAGTCTCGTCGGTGTTCAGTCTGCCAGCGTAGTGTCTGTCGGAGTCGTACACTCATTTTTATGAGTGGTCACTTATCGTTGCCATTATCAGAATTTTCTCCTATAGTTTTATAACTAATGTTAAATGACAAATGGCAGCTTTTAAATGATACATAAGTGTTTTACCGCCTATACAAGGTGTTTTTGATATATCATAACTCTAGGGTAGATATGAATGAGACATATCAAAGAATCAACTGGCATAATTATGAATTATTTTTCAATAATCTTTTTTTTTTGTTTTAATTTTTCATGCAAAATAATTCGACAAAGTCACGTTATTAATGTAAAACACCCTTACGTGAAATATGAAAACGTCACTTTTTCTTAGCTTTAATTATGAATAAATGGTATGAATGAAAATGAATTACTCGTACTTATCAATGAAACTTAGAATGAACCTAATTTAATTATGATTGATAATATCTTTGAAACTATGCATTTTTGGACCACATATTCTAAGACTTTTTGTATAATTTTTACTTACTACCTACTTATAAAAAAAAAACACTTCGTATAATGTTCATGAATTTGTAATTGACCAATGAAGGTCGAAATATGGGAAAACCTCAGTAGTATGAATGAAATAATGAATGAATAATATGCACCAACCCCAGCGTGGTTTGACCAGACTCGATTGCTCGAATGAACCCAAAGATTCACACTCGCCCTTGCAGCCTCCTGTTTTTTTTCACGGGGCTACAGAGACCATTGCACATCAAGGAATAGACCGGGGACGCGGTAATGGTAGGGAAGACCGTGCCCATAGGATATGGAAGGATTACTAGCGTCGTACCGGATATGCATCCTGTAGTAGGCAAAAGAATTTTGGAAAGACGGGTGACATTTATCAATGGATGGGCATCTGCAAGAAACAAGATTCAAGAATTATCCTCAAAAATAGCTATTAAAACAGCGATTTGACCCATAGGTCTACCATCTCGCACTAAAAACCCCTGAAGGTGTTAAGAAACTCCTCACCACTTTCCGGCCATCTTATAAACTTTCTCTAGCTCATTATTACTGCACATCTCCATAATGTTTAGTGCTCATGAACTGGCACAACAATAAAACAACAGTTCTGCATCAACGGGCGACGGCTGCGGATCTCTCATTCATTATTCAGTGGTGACACTACGGTTGGGAGCAAACGGAAGCAAGGTGCAGAAAAACCACCTAGTCTTCTATAATAAATAAATAAAATTGAAGTGTCTGTTTGTAGTGTCAAAATAACAGCTTTTGACTAAATGCATATGAAAGTAAAAACAGTACTTAAAACAAAAACAATTTTAAAATTGTTTGTCTGTCTATCGGTTTATTCTGGCTAATCTTCGAAACGGCTGGACCGATTATGACGGGACTTTCACGGGCAGATAGCTGATGTTATAAGGAGTAACTTAGGTTACTTTTGTTAATTTTAGAAAAATAATTAGAGTCCCGCGCAAAACAATTAAATTGTGTACAAAATACGATTCAAATAGGAAAGTATGACATCCACGCGGGCGAAGCCGTGGGCGACAACTAGTTAACATTATAAATGCGAAAGTAACTCTGTCTAACCTTTTCACACCTTGACGGCTCAACGGATTTCGATGAAATTTGGTAGGTACACAAGTAGACCGTAACCTGAGTTAGGAATATTTTTATCCCGGTAGTAGGTACGTTCACGAAGGAGAATTCCCGACCTCTACGCGGGCGAAACCGCGGGCAAAAGCTAGTGAGAAATATATATGAAATACTATGACTGTTCTGTTTTACAGTCTGTTTCTGTGGTGTCTGTTTTATATATATAGAGCCTAAATATAGGTACGTATGTTCGTTGCACTGTCATCGGGCTGGGCCTCGCTACCATCCTAGCTAAGGGCTCGCACACAAAGCTGCGGCGTCGCATCGCATCGCTAAAATCAGTTCAACACAGCGTGAGCATTAGAGCAGTAGCTCGTTCTTGCAGGACCTACAAACTTGTTAACACTGTGACTCCTCATAGACACGTACTTAGTGTTCATATTAGGCTTTTCATAAAGAGATTTTGTAACCCACATTAATGACAACTCCATTGAGGGGCTCGTAGCTAAGCAATAACAGTCACACGGGTCGATCGATCAGGTTAAGCTACGCTTGCCGCGGTTGGTCCGTGGATGGGTGACCATCTTTACATACCGAGACCGTCCCCTCCCATGCCTCGGAAAGCACGTTAAGGGTGCGTTTCCACTGAAGCGGAGACGAGTGGTGCTGAGCGGAGATGTGCGTGAATCAACCTATCACAATAGTTGAAATCCTCATTGCGTCTCTCGTCTCGTTTGTGATTGGACGATTCCGGCACGTCTCCGCTCAGCACCGCTCGTCTCCGCTTCAGTGGAAACGCACCCTAAGCCGTTGGTCCCGGTCATTCTTAGATCTTTGACAGTCGTTACTGATCGTCAGAAGCACGAAAGTCTGACAACTAGTCTTACCAAGGGGTATCGTATTATCCAGTAAACCGTGCCCAGAAGTAGTAGATGTGTGTAGTGTGTATTGTTGTGAATCATATTGTTATCGTCCTGACATGATTTATCGAATTTATTAATTTACACTTATGTTTATGTATGTACTAACACTAGTTTTTGTAAGTTGTTTATTTATTTACTAACAAAAATTGGATTGTATTTATCTGGAAATAAAATAAATAATAATAATTATTATCCAGTAACTGGGTTGTGGATGTAGGCAGTCGCTCCATGTAAAATACTGGTATTCAGCTGCATGCGGTTAGACTGGAAGCCGACCCCAACATAGTTGGGAAAACGCTAGGCAGGTGATGATGATTAAAGACAACTCCATTTCGATCATAGAATGAGCGTTCCAGCCACCAGTTTGGCACTGAGCGCGGTTAGTAATCACGACTATTTGCCTACTTTGTTGCTAGTTAGAAACTGACCTTCTGAACTGCCCTGCCCAGTGCCTCAGCTCCAATGATGGCAGCTTCAATTATACGATGCCCTGAGGACACACGACTGTCGTAAAGTAACAGGGATTGCTCACCACTGTACCGCTGAGGTTTTCACTCAACTCTCCTCTTTTTATGGATGCCATTAATTGCTGTTTGGTGAGATAAGTTGCATTACGTGACAATGTTGCCTTAGTAAATTATTAGTTTAGGTATCTACAATTCGGTGAAAATAGAGACATTAGTTTACAATACGCGCCTCGAAAGATGAGACTTGACGAGCGTCAGTAGTGGGGAGCTTGCGCAGGTACAGTCGCGTACGACTGGTGGAAATAATGTATGAAACAGCTGATTTTTTTTCGTGATTTCAGAGTTGGTCCCATAGTGAAAGTTGTTCGTATTCATGGGTAGAACACACTGCGAAAATTTGGATAGTGATTAAAAAAATGCCCTGTATATAAAAAAATATTTATAATAACATAACATAATAAAAAAAAAACAGCATATTTCTATATACCTATATTTATTTTATATGGTTCAATATTTCATTTAACTTGATGTGTCAAGTCTCATCTTTAGTGGCATGTGTTATACAAGTTATTCATGGTTATCTTACGCCATGAAACTATCGGCATAGTTTACAACCCACCCCGGTGAGTTTACAACCCACAATACTGTTATAGACAATTTTATTTTACAGTAAATTAATAATGAAAATACATACTATTTACATAATATATAAGCTAACAGACTTAAAGTAATAATACCCATAATACTTGAATCTATCATATTTTTTCTGATATCTTACATGATAATGACAGATACATGTATACTCATTCTCATGATTTGTTTTTCAGCATTTTGCATAAGCTACTGGCGATTATTAAAAAATAAATGTAAGTTTAATTTTTTTCTTATACATCTATTAGTTACAAAATACCTGCACGAAAAACTAATTACAGCAACTTATTAATTCCCAGTTTGATATTTTCTTCCAAAATATTTAGTTTTTTTTTTAACTTTACGGTCAATCTAAATCGGGAATCTCCGAGTCCTCATATTTCTGGCGATTATATCCGATCCACTGCTCAGCAAAATAGAATTTTCTCGTCGCACGTCCCACAAATGATAAATATAATGGTGTGTCAATTGTTAATTGACTTGTACTAGAATGTGGCTCACAATAGGTTAGGTGTGCAGTATCGTGTTGCAACGCTGCAACAGATATTGGGTACAACAGTTGTCCGAATTAGCACGGGCGAATAATCGAGTCTATTTACTGTGGCAACCTTGGTGGCTTTGGGTAAATATAATAAAACTAGCTTTTGCCCGCAGCTGCGCCCGCATGGATGTTGGAAAATATACAACGGGAACGTACAATCAGACTTAAAAGTGCCCTATGTGTTAATCCAGGCTATAAACTATCTGTGTGCCAAATTTTGCCACATCCGCACAGCCGTTTTTGCGCCAATCAACAAACAAACAAACAGACAAAAATTTTACGTTGCTATTTTATTATAAATGTATAATAACAGTCCCAGGCCGAATTTCGGCCATGGCGACCAATCTCAGCGGAGACCAGCCTTCGGCGCGGGAGATATTATAGTGCACAAGTGTGTGCGCAGACAGGTACACTCTCTCTTCCCTCACTCTCATAGTCCGATGGGACAGCAATCTAACACGACCGGAGAGCGACCAGGCGCAGGGCCAACGGCTTAACGTGCGCACGAGGCACGGGGGTATCACACCGCCAACTTCCAAACTCCGGGCTGCTACTAAGAAATTCCTAATGGGAAAACTCAATAACACTTTGTCCGACCCGGGAATCGAACCCAGGACCCCACGCTCAGCAGTTGCGCTGGCGATCACGAGACCAACGGGGCAATCCATATAGATAAGTAATAGTATGTAGATAAGTAAATAATGGTAACAGTGTGTAAAGATGGTATACTTACTTAGGTAGATATGTACCCAGTATGTAATAAATACCCAGTTACCAACTGGTTCAAATGGGAGGAAAAAAAGCATTTTTCCAAATCACCATTTTATTGCAATAAGGTCGTGTAAAGAATCTGCCCACTACACCATATCATACCATGACCGTGCTAGGACCGTGTCAGGCAAAAAATATTCTTTGTATTGAAAGTATGATACTGTGCCCACTAGACCTTTCCGTCACCGGCCAACACCGTCGCGTACCATGCACGGAGCGACAACGGTGCCGATACGCTCCGTGCATGGCACGCGAGTCACGAACGGCGGTGAACATACGGTGAAACGGTGAGCATACGGGTTATAACCGCATGTGACGACCGTTCTAAACACGTTATCGGGTTATAAACGTGTTGTTACTTGTCTTGCCACTTTGTCACGTACGCATTCGATGTTAAAATGGAGGACGAAAAACTAAATGAAATTGTCCGCAAATATGAATTTCGGATGTTTTAAATTATAATAAATAATTTAAAACATCCGAAATATATGGATCATATCAAAAAAGAAATTGCGTGGAAGGAAATTGGGGAGCAACTCACACAACCCGGTAAGTGTTTTATTATTATTTTCGTATTTAATACTCAATATTCAATACTTTGTGGCCTACCTAGTCTGTTTGTTGTATTCCACAATGTATGATATATGCGTAGGTGGTAAACAATGTATAAATAAATAACTTTCTACTAAAGTTCTATCCACAATTTGTTTTGACCACCCATATATCATACGAATCCAATGTAAAATGCCATTAATTAGTTTTAAATTTTATTTTACAGCTGTTGCTTGTAAACTAAGGTGGCAATGCCTTAGAGATGCAAACAGGAGGGCTTTAAATAAAAGGAAAAAGCGGACAAGCAGCCAACATTCTGAAAAAATGGAAACATGAACATGAAATGGCGTTTGTGGTTCCCTTTTTCATGGATAGAAAAACAAAAAATTACGTCGAAATTACAAGCGATGATGAACTGTCTGACAAAGCCGATGAAAACCATGCGATAGAATCCAACGCTTCGGAAACCCCAACACCAACATTACGGTCGACGTTACTCCTGCTAACAGATATGCTAACAGTACTAGAATATCAGGCGAAGTTCCTCAAAACGAGTCACAAAAAAAAAAATACAAAGAAGCCAAAAGCAGTAAAGAGAAAAGCAGTCCAATCAGAGCCATCAGCATCTGCTATAGTAATGGCAAAAGTGCTTGATGACCAAAACAAACTAGAGCCACCCCGGGGACATGACGAGTTAGATCGCTTTTTTTTAAACATTTCTGATACTGTCAAGAAGTTCGGTGAGAACTTCTAAACTCGAACATATGTATAAGCACTGGCAAAAAATAAGATATTTTCTCTGGTGTCTGAAATGGAGTTACAACAACTTGCCCCACCTGGCTCAACTCCATACGCCTTCAAGCCATCCCCGCAGTCACCAAGTACTAGTGCAACGCCAACAAGTCCTGACAACTGGATTGAACAGACACAATTTTTTTTCCATGAATTAAATAAGTACGTGACACATAAGAAAAAAAAATGGATATAAACTTTTTTAATATAATATCTTACTTACCGTGGACACACTGCTAGGTTTTCTATTCGTGTAATACTTTCTCTAAATGATAATGATGATGGGTCTTTCTTCTAGCGATAATATTTTCAATCTTGCTCAATAATTCATGAAATTGAAATGTCTAATCTTCTTCTACATCTAGGTGCCTAAATAATATCCAGTATTCTGCATCGTCTTTTTTTTAACAGCGTGAACACAGTAATGTCGTGATCTTCTGATGTTATTGTTTTCTCTTTCTTCCTCGTCTAAGACAATGGCTATCATTGCCAATTCTCTCATGGACAACTTTCTAATAGCCATTGTATAGGTATAGGAAATCATTTTCACAACAATATTCACTCGCTCTTCCTGCCGCGTCTGCCTCACGCGAAAACACAGGTGAACATGACAGCCGAGAGAACGGGAACCGTACGGATATGACGCGCGGATGATACGCGGATGCTGTAAGGTCACTATAGAGTTATGCCCGGGTATGATACGCTGTTGTTACGTTTTAGTGGGCATAGACGAAATTCAAATCTTGTTTACAACGCACACTATGCAGTCAGTTGGGGGATTATATCGAGGATAAAAATGCTTGGCTCAATGTTGGTCCTGCTCCACAACCACAATTGATTAACGTTTAAAAATATTATTGGAGCTGCTGAAGATTGTAAGACTATTTTTGCATTGTATAAACTCAATCTCCTTTATATTATATAATTGCATAGCACATGTGTGAGTACTATGTACTATAGAGCATCCATTTAACCGGGTCTTAGTCGTTCATTGACTTGAATATGCCCTGGCGGCTGAGAGTATGTCATGCTCACTCAAATGTCTCGCTGATGGCGGTGCACGTGTTTGATCATTCTGCTCCCTTCAAAATGGTTAAGCTAACCGGCTCGGTTTCGTGAACGTCCGTCAGTTGGCACTGGTCATCTCTTTCACAGCTTATTTTTTTTAATTTTTTTTTTGTTTCTGTTAGCTACTCTGGAGTCTTTTAACGTGTACGACTTTTTTATATCGTCCTCACATTTAATTATAAATTCAAAATAAAGATATAACTAAGATTTTAGTAACAATATAATTTAAAAGCGTTACCATGGAGTTTCTTGCCCGTTCTTCTCCACCTACCACTACGCTTTGGAATGGGCAACTAACTAGCTTCATTTTCTGATTGACCGATTCCTTGACAATTCATAGTGCCTGTAAATGGTTTAACTGAAATAAATGCTTTGAGTTTGAAATAGTAGTCCGTGTCTTTCCGTGCCTGATACGTCATAGCAGTCATGGTATGGTACTTACAGTGTAGTGGGCAAACTCCTCAAGAAGAAAACGCTATTACGTCCTTAAAAATATATCGGCTATGGATGGTATCGGGTGATTAATACCAAGATCCCCAAGGCCTGTTTTCAAGAAGGCCAGCAGAAGAAAATATCGGGGTGCCATCATAGGCATTTTCCTAAAGAGTAACATCATCATTCTTTTCAGTTTCACCAAACGATTTTAGTTCACGTTTCAGAAACATGGCGCCTTTGGCGTCCATCCTAGTAGTTTTAAACTCTCTTTATAAATCATTATACCCATATCCCTTCAACTGGCATTCGCAAATCAAATTAATTCGCTATAATGGCGGCGACCTTGGCGAGGCCCCGCCCCCTTTCAGATTACTTGCATTTAAACCCCGATTTCTCGCTATTTTACTATGAAACCTACCTATATAAAACTGTAACAGATTCGTAATCTGTACAATGTTTCCTATTCGTGGTATGACTTTCATGTAATTTGGTTCATTGCAGCGGTTATATACTTAAATAGGACCCATATAATATCCCTTTTCCCTCTAACAAATATTAAACTAGGTTTCGTAGACAAGACACTGTTGCCTAAGGCAGTGTGAACTTCGTACGATCTGAAACCTTCAGCAGTTGTCGTAGTAACTGAAGTAAATTAAACGGTAATAAATAATACAATAGTATTCGGAATGGGCGCGAATTACAGTGGGACGTGTGTGTAATGAATTCGTCCTTCCTTTGGTAGGGTTTGCACGCGTTTTAGGGTCAGCAGGTAAAGCAATATTTGGGGTTCTCGTAAGAGGTAATAGATTTCAAGGTGATAGGTACAACTGGTATGTAGACACATAATCAGACAACGAGTCCTGTGGCTGAATGTGGCATATTACAGATCTACTAACTATCCTACAGGTCGCCATAAACATTAAACATTCATCAATAAAACACGTCATACTCCAATGCAGATCGAACGAAAAATTAGAGACGCTAATATCATAAAGCATACTTATTTTATAAATTGTTAATCTCTAATGCAATTTATGGTTCTGTTGAAGACTTGCTTGAATTTAGAAAAGCTAAGAATTCACTTAAAGTCTCGTCTGTAACAAAAGATCTCACCTAAAACAAACTAAAATCACTTTCCGGCAACAATTTGGTCTTTTCAAGGGTTCAATGGAGCAAATCTTCCAAGTTTCGTTGTTCCCGACGACAGATAGTCTCGGGCGCGAATTGAATCGGATTCAGGCGAAAGATTAGCTCCGAATAAGTAACGGGAAAAGTTTGATTATTTGTTCTGTGTCTACTGGGAGTTGCACAATTGTTATCTTCGACGGGATTATTAGAAAGCCAAGGAGTAATGGTATTATATAAAACTCACGCCTGCTTCTTCATCTTTACATACCCCTTTTGCTTCCTTCACGTTCATACATCTGGTCATACACTATTGTGCTATTGAGCGTGTATAAAGTTGATGACAATAGAATTTATAAAATAATAATGTTTTAACATTGGCCCCAAACTAGGCAAGCTTGTATCTTGAGTATTTTTGTTTTATTCTTCATTTCTTCTTTCGTATATTTACGCAGTCCTGTCATCCTGTGTTGAAACAAAAGGAACTCTCAAATGAAGACAACACACAAATGAAGGTTCTCTGCCTTCTGCATATATTTAGTCAATACCAGATTCTTCGAAAAGTGGCCTGAGTCGGTCGGTATGCTGAATGTCCTCTTGGTTAACAATTCAAAGAATCGTCTGCTCGACTGACTTTTGTAAGACTTCAAGAATAAACCAGTTACAATATTGGATTTATATTTTATAGTAAGTTTAGAAAAGTAATTTCCTCTTGTTAATTGAAACATGAATATTTAATTACATTTTCAATAGGTCTTTACTGAAATCGATTTATAGTTTCTCCGATACCCAAATTGGTAGAATATTCTTAGAGTTAGTTACCTCTACTCTTATCTGCGTAATCCTATGAATCTTGTGTAATTTCGACACTAAAAGTTCTTTTGCAAAGACTGAACTACCTTTTTGCCGTATTTATCAAAATTGGTTAAATTCACAGTACCTATCAGCGAAGCTGTATAATTTTACCTAAAACCCTTTCACTTATCGCATAAAACATAACGCGTTAATATAAGACGCGACAACCCTACCGTAGGGCTATCACGGCAGCACATGTGACAGCGATCAAATATAATTGGTGCGACACTCGTTACCATAACACGCAGAGTTCGAGACGCGTCACGCCGTCAAGCGTGCTGTAACGAGCAATATTGAGCAATGACACTTCATCCATCATCGAAGTGCTGACGTGATCTATCGGGCAGCGTGATTCCCACGGACGGTAGTCGGGAATGAACTGACGCTAACCAATACTGTGACCGGACACGCGGCCACAGTCACAGTAAGTATTTGGAGATACGTCTCTTGTGTCTTCCCATAGTAGTCGGATAGGAAGCACCGACCTCATCTAGTATTTGTTGAAATATTATTGGCGTGTAAAAATAAATAAATAAATAAATATCTTGGGACAACTCACACACGGCCATCTGATCCCAAGTTAAGCAGAGCTTGTGTTATGGTAACCAGACAACTGATATACATACTTATATAATTTATAAATACATACATATTATAGATAAATTACACCCAGACACAGAACAAACAATATGCTCATCACACAAAGTTTGTCCTGGGTGGGAATCGAACCCACGACCTCCGGCTTTGCAGTCAGGGTCACTAACTACTAGACCAACAGGCCTGTCATGTGTCAAAATGTTTGTATAAACCTACTTACAGATTTTTTTTTATAGAAAATGTAATAATAGGTGATAATTACGACAAGGATATCAAATAATAAAACAATAATAGGTACATTTAATTAGTTTTTTGTTTCCTACTAGCTTCTGCCCGCGACTACGTCCGCGTGAAATTTACTGTTGGGGTCCCACCCCGTCACACCGCACCACCTACGCCTTACTTCGTTTTCGCTTAGCGTTATTTGTAACTTTTTTTGTTTTTACTCGGCTCCTGAAGGTCGTAGCGTTATGTTAAATAGCCTAAAGCCTTTCTCAAGAATTGGGCTATCAAATGCAAAAATATGTTTTTAAATCCGACCGGCTGTTCCAGAAATTAGCGCATTCAAATATACAAACAAAAGAACAAACTATTCAGCTTTATTATTTTAAAGGTAAGGATAATACAAAAATAATAAAAAAACATATTATACAGATAATCTAAGACAATAGAGGCACGTTATTTTATATTCAAACAATAAGTAATACATATCTACCGCTTTATTTATAAACGTTGCTAAAAGTTGCAATGATTAGCGACAGTTTAACCGTACATTTTTAACGTTTATAAATAAACCCCTTTTATGTTTTCGCATTTATGTTTTCGCATTTATTTTTAATGACATATTATGTTTGTTTCAGGATTGAACGACTACTGTTTTATAAATAAGCATTTATCAACGTATAAAAAAAAAACTGATGACTGCCTCGTTGGTCTAGTGGTCGAAAGCGCTACTGCTGAGCGTGAGGTCCTGGGTTCGATTCCCAGGTCGGGTAAAGTGTTATTGGGTTTTTCGATCTGGAAAAATTTTAGCCCGGAGTCTGGATTCGTGCCCGGTTGATGGCAATAGACTCGCCCCTATTATATGGGACTTAAACATAACTGGGGAAATGTGGGTGTACTGTAGGTACACCTTTGCCCAAGCCTTCGGGGAAATAAGGCGTGATGTTTATGATTCGGAACAATATCGATTCTAATCGATATCTCTTTCAGCTTTGCGTGTAATGAAAACATTGATAAAAGCGGGTATACACATATATACAGATATATGTACAGACTCTTATCCGCAACCTCTTTTATTTGCCTGGCAGACTTCTCCCGCGGGAGTGGAAACCATCACACTGGCTGATACGAACGAAGTAAAAATCAGCTGTTCCCTACATTTATGTTCACATAACTCGTCAGAACGTTAGGGACCAGCAGTTTTTTTTTTTTCACGATTTCAGGTTTGGTCCCATAGTAAAAGTTGTTCATAATGATGAGTACAATGACCTCTTAAAAGGTTGTGCGTTAATTCCGTTACATGTTGTATAGGAATATACTGTAGCCTCTATCTGTAGCTACAGTCAACCACATATCAGTGGTAACAATTTGATATTTACAGCGCCTGTATGCTGTATCGATAAGGGCAATTTTCGGAGAGTAAGTGTTACCACTGATGTGCGGTTGACTCTGCGTACAAATAGAAGATTCATTTAGAAGTCTTATCTGAGCTTATGAGCTTCGATTATAACTTAGATCTTTTTTAATGACGCTTGCATCTTTCCTTGTCGAATAATGGTAAGATTCACAGAGCGTACACTTTGTTGTCATGTGAATATGAATCTTACTACTATAAGACTAATGATCATAATTCGTATAGCGAATATACTTAAACAAGCGATTCGTACGAATATGAACCATATTCTCGTTTATTAATATTCATATTGGTATGGAACGCCTACTTAGCAAAGTCGAAGTGTGGTCTATGAATCATGCCCTTAAATACTTATTTCACAGCCAACTGGTTTAATTAGCCGTTTAGTTAACCGCCTAGCCTTTTAACAAAACGGCGGCCGTTCAACTAGCGGCCTGAATGATTTTCAATTATAGGTTAGGTTGGAGTTGTGACAAACTCCGCGCGAGCAGAATTGGTCGCAGTAACTACGCTGGGGGGCAACCCGACCAAATGGGCTAGATTAGGTTAGAGCTGTGGCCAATCGCGTGCGAGACGAGCGAGCGAAGCGAGCGGTGCCGCGGTAGCGGCCGGCGGCGAGCACTACTTCCATATTCATAGCTTTATTTGTATTCCGTAATGTGTGATCCTACAATGGGCTTAAAGCTAAGGTACAATTACGGACCCTGTAGGGCACAGCAAAAAGTATAAAATGAATGTTGAAATAAAATTAATACTTAATTGTTAATCAATTAACAATTTTAAAACATGTCCTTAATATTAATTAACTAAATTATAACATTTATTTTTATTGAGATCAGTCATAACATAATTATTATTTGATAAGATTAAATCAAAACATATTTTATGATAATATATTTATCTATTTATGTATGAATGTCAATTCTACAATGTGTGGTGCCTGTCATATTTGTTTGTCTTGATGTATGTATTCGTTTATTGTGTAGTATGCTTTTTTGATTAATAATTGTTTGAGTTTGTTCGTAAAAGTGGTGTCGCTAGTTTCATTTTATTGCATCTGGTAGTTTATTAAATATTTTAATGGACATTAAGTGGGGACTATTTGAATGTAGTTTCATGCGCGAAGAGGGTAACATTAACATGTTTTTATATCTGACAGATCGGTCTCCATGTTTGACACTGCGGCTTGTAAAAAAGTTCCAAAGGGTAGGTGGTTAACAAAACGGCTAATTACATAAGCTGCGATAAATATAGGTACAGGGTTATGTGAAAGGGTTGTAAAACTTTTAAATAATTTCATCGGTCTCATCCTTATCATTTAACATACTCTCATCCGACTGTATCTCTAAACTGTACTACTAAGTACCTAAAATTGCCAACGAATATACCTACAAATACTCCATGTTTCGTCCCACATGATATCGTTAACTACACTACAACTTGAATCTAACATCGCCGCGGGGCACATACATCTAAAGATTTCGAACATTTATAATTATTGTTTTTATCGCCGATAAGTATTATAAACTTAATTATAATTAGGTATTCTTTCCTAATTATAATTAAGAATGCACGTCGTAAAATTATTGTCGTTTTGATTATTAATTGTCGGCGGAGTTTTTTTGTTCAAAGATATTATTTAACGATAAGTTGGTATCAAACTGAGTTGTTAAGTACTTGTTACTTTTGACCGTATATAACGGTATTTTAATAATTTTTTAACGAAATATTTTTAGTAGATTAGGAAATTATCAAAAATAACAATTATTTATCTAACTAAAGACGGAACTTTGATCGTTTTTTTTTACCATCTACCTAGCTGCATCTTTGTTGTTAATCCCAGCGGAAAATTCACAACTTTTCCCGATAGCCGTCTAGTTTTTTAATATGAATTGCATTTCAAAATAGAAACCCGGCTAGCCTCTAAGTAGTTTAAAGTAGGTACTAAGAGAACATGTAAACTTTTCCAGAACTCATCTCCAACAATTTTCCAGCCGGTTAGTTTTAGTGTCAAGCAGCGTCCACGCACGGTAGCCGCAAGCACCTGTCATGGCGGCGGCTGTAACAGCTGACTACCCGACTGTGCACAATGACTAATCACTGCGGTTTGTAGAGCCTGGCTACATAATTACGATACTATTAATAATAATTAGTGGTATTCGCTCACACTGCTTTCTTTACCACTCGAATCATTAACATCCACTGATTTTGACATTTGAAATGACTGATAACAAATTAAAGGGAGAGCTTTTAATTTGTCGTCAGTTCTTTATTTAGTGTAAAAATATACTTTATATGCTTTGGTATTGGCGAATTACCTATAACTGAAACACTCACAGTAAATGCACATCACAGGAGACAAAATTGGCTTTAAAGTTGGTGTTCAATACAAATCTGGCAGAAAATAAGTTTGTAAAGCCGTATTTCAAAGTTCCCATCAACTTCAAACAAGTCAAGCTAATAATAATCTCATCATGTTATTTATTGCTAAGACAAGCGAGGCGACATTATGCAGCTTTTACTCAAACCCGCGTTACTTTGTGGCGGAAACCTGACTCCACAGTTTATTGCCTTTACAATTCCTAGAAAACGTTTTAACCATAATAGGTTTGTCATAACTTGTGTTTATCTTTAGTGGTTAATATATAATGTGAGAGAACTGGCCCTGAGGTCACGAAATCCGCTATTCTAGCGTGGTTTCGAGCAGGCTCCATTTTTGAAAAATTCGTATGTCAAAGAGACATTATGTAGATCACGATATGTTTTTGTTTAAATATGACAGTTTGGTAAGCTGCATTGATGATCACCTCTTCATGCCTTAGAGAGCATTTTTAACCGACGAAAAAAAAGGAGGAGGTGCTCAATTCGACGCGTATATATATATTATATAGATTTAGTCAGATTTGATCGATACTTGTTTTATTCGGGAGGGTATACCTCGAAGTTGGTCCCATGTAAAATTTATTAACTTTGCTTGGGTAGTTTTTGAGTTACCTTCAGTATTTTTTCCACTTAAGTCTACCTATGCGGATGATGTTCTAATAACTTCCTGTCACTGTAATTTACATAGCAGGTAGTGGTATTCGAATTGGTGTGGGGTAGGTACTACAACTAAAAGTGACAAATAAAAACTTTTTTCAAAAAAAAAAAAAACAACCGACTTCCAACCTTAAATAAACACTATAAAAAGTAAAAAATAACTTAAATTTCGGAAGTCGGTGGCAAAAAACGAAAATACAAAACCAAAGACACCGACTTCCGAAATTAAAGTTATTTTTACTTTGTTGTGTTTTTTTGGAATTCGGTTGTTTTTTTTCGTCAAAAAGTTTTTTTTGATAATATTATCAATAATTTATTAATTATAATTAATAACTTAGCCGAACTAAGGGAATTGTTTCTCGTAGGTCGAATGAAAGGCAAGGCTGATGAACGTAGTCTGACAGCCAAAGCTGAAAGGATGCAATTAATTACTATGAGCCTTGATTGTTAACATATACCGTTAGATGCTGTTAAAGTTCTCGAGCACATTCGTAAGAAGCTGCCAGTATCATTACAACGTTAATGTGTTCCCATTGTTTGTCTTATTTTTGTTTTAGTATATTCGTGTATTTTTCTGTGCTTATATTTATATATTATTAGGTATATTTATATACAAGGTGTAACATAAATAACGCACAACCTCTTAAGAGGGTTGTCACATTTTGCACCTCTCTCGCTCACACGGGACCAAATTTTTAATAACGTTAAATGAAAAGATGCATTTTTGAAAAATGTAATCAATGGGCGGTCTACAAAATAATATAAGTTTAATAGGTAATTATTAAAAACACATTTTTATTGTGGCATTTATTTACATCATCTCAAAAACAGATCATAACACTTAATTACATAAGTTTATTAGATAACACAATAGAAATGTGTTTTTGAATAACTACCTATTAAATTAATATTATTTTGTAGACCGCCCATTGATTACATTTTTCAAAAAAGCATTTTTTCATTTAACATTCTTAAAAATTAGGTTTTGTGTGAGCGAGAGAGGTGCAAAATGTGACAACGCTCTTAAGGGGTCATTGTACTCATCATTATGAACAACTTTTACTATGGGACCAAACCTGAAATCGCGAAAAAAATTCAGCTGCTACCTACATTTATGTTCGCCTATCTCGTCAAAATGTTTGTTAGGAAAAATACAAACTACTTTAATAAGTTAAATAGCAAAAGATACAAATTCAATATATGTTTACCAATCAATAAAACAGCGTCATTAAATAAAAGTATATTATGCATGGCTCCACGCATATATAACCATTTACCAAATTCACTTCTGGAGATAAGTGATAGATTGTAAATATATTAAAAAACAATATAGAAAAAAAAACACTGTTACTAAAAAAAAGCATATTACTCTGTCACTGAATATTTACAGGATAAACTTATATAATGTTACTCCATACGATATTTTAAATAATGTCTTTTAATTGTTAAATTCTAGTTTCATAGATCTGTGTATTTGTAAATTTGCATGCCTTATGGTAGGATATGGCGAATGGACACTGTTGTTTGTATAAGACCTTTCTTTTGTACCTATATTCGTGAATAAATGATTATGATTATGAAATGTAGGGAACAGCAGATTTTTTTTTCGCGATTTCAGGTTTGATCCCACAGTAAAAGTTGTTCATAATGATGAGTACAATGATCCCTTAAGAAGTGGTGCGTTATTTATGTTACATCTTGTATATCGTTTGTAATAGATATATAACATATGGCTGTGTATCTTAATAATAAAATAAATGTTTATTCCTAAATTCGTAATCGTCTCTGTACATTTGTGTGCTTAATGTATTAAATAAATAATAAATGTAGGTCAGTCCAAATTCTCGTTTTCGTTCGATCTTTATCCCTCTTTTATGATTCTCGGATACTGAATTGTCTTTAATCTATATCGATTGCTTCTTGCAACCGCTTTACGACTATCTATGACATCCGTCAAAGATATAACATTATCTATGGAAACGTTTGCACAATGGGACAGGGCTTTGTGCCCGTAACTCGGCTGCATTTCGCGGAAGCCAGTCTCGCGTTGACATCAGTTGACCCACAGCACTGATCCTAGATATCGTACATTGATGTATTAATTGTTGCGAGAATTTTCTAGCCTGTGACCTGCAGGTTAGGTTAGGTACCGTTCTAGGAAATGATGAAGATTTAAGTTATAGATAGTTAGGTCCTTACTGTGTTATGGTCAGGTATGCAGCTGAGTCAGGTCAGTTGGTCATCTTATAAGATTAAGAAAGGAGATAAATAGAGGTAAATAAATAAAAGGTTTCAAAGGTTTTTTATTTATGATTCGCTCGAATGTTTTGGATTGTTTTGGACAAGATAAATCTGCGAGTACGAATATGTTAAATTTCTGTAACAACATAAATAGGTATAACGGCGCAGGATAGGCTTTACCAGAAGTGTTCATCGTAATAATGGCTCAGCAGCTTCATATCATCACGACTGTGCCGGAATAAAGCAGTTCGTCGTAG
This sequence comes from Fissipunctia ypsillon, assembly GCA_947568875.1. Classification (NCBI taxonomy): domain Eukaryota; kingdom Metazoa; phylum Arthropoda; class Insecta; order Lepidoptera; family Noctuidae; genus Fissipunctia; species Fissipunctia ypsillon. The sequence continues at coordinate 9,453,935 of OX387645.1, read as the reverse complement.
ACGTTGTACGACAACGGTTCTCCTGATATCTTCTGTCATCAGAAGACAGCTGCCACGCAACCATCGATGTGACGCTCTGCTAGAGTGACTGTCACCAGCCAATGTCACTCTTATCCGACCTTTTCGGTGATTCCAGTAACGTTAGGGTATACAGAGTGTACTAAAGGCTGCCTGTGCTTCGAGGAGTGAATTCAGTATATCATACTAAGACGACCGGTGTACATGAAATTATTTCAGGAACGTTATGGGAATCCAATAAAACTGATTTGTTTTATTACCTCACACGCAATGTATCGTCACCATGGCAAAACGCGCGTAGCGAACGGCAGCGCAGCGAGCCTTCTGAGCCGAGTATTTCAACATCCATTGCTGATTTTTTTTATTTTGGCTGTTTTATTTACATAAGTTGAGTGTCGCGTACAGAGAATGTAATTTTACATTGAAATAAATGAATAGTAACTGAAAATACGATTTAAAAAAAAAGAAAATTTTCCTGAGAATATTTCCGGTGGAATATAATATGATTTAAAATAAGGAGCTGAGTGCACCCTGTTAGTTTGCGGAGGGCTGTCCCTTACACTCTGTATATGTTCTGTGCTTCGTAACAAAACTAGACAGCGCCACTTGCTGCGCCGTCAGATACCATCAACATCCGCCAGGCCTTACCAATTTTGAAACAGATTTGCTTGCAAATGTTTTGTGCCGTTCCGACTTTCTATTGTTGGATGAGCACAAAGGACCATAGGGGCAGGGTTTTTCAATGAATCAGTGTATACAAAAAGCAACTTTAAGGTGTAAAGGCGTCCGTTTTGTCGATAGTACGTCATTAAAATAACATTCCTAACATGATGGAACTCCATAATATTCCTCTAAACAAGTTTCAACTAACGTTTCGCATACATGCGCAGTCAATAACTCGGGAATCTATTAATCAACCATATTCAATCATTTTGATTCAACGGTAATTGTTTCCAATTCATTTTACTATTGGCTGTCGCTACTTCGTCTGCCTGTAATTTTTGTTGTTAACAAAGAGTTTAGAGACCCTACAAGCTGTATGGTAAATTATATCTTAGTGAACCTTTTAGGTACAAGATGCTGAACAAGTAGAAGAGTCGATCTTTCTTCAAGAATAGATATGTCGGAAATACTTTAGTTGTCGTCGTTTGACTAATAGGGACGCCAGCGCCACCAAGCGGCGCTCGACAGAGTCTACAACTTAACGCTGGTCGACCGGAGCTTGTCAGTGGCTGTCGAGCAGTGAACACGTTTAGAAACTGTCGCGCGTTGTGTCGTGTACCTACAGTGTGTGAATAGCTAGTGTGATTAATTTGATCGTGAATTATAATGTGATTTGAACTGCAAACGGTTTTTATATTGCGCAATAACCAACACTACCCATAGCACGCCAACAGTAGTTAAAATATGGCTGACGATAACTAGAGAGATGTACCTTCTCTGTCAGGTATAATAGTAGTCATTCACCGTTTGTTTTTATTTTAGTTAGAGGCTGTGGCTCAACTGCTACCGAAGAGACTGGGCCGCAATGGCATGGCATGTCTTCACAGACGAGTGTGGAACAGGGAGGCCTTTGCCCAGCAGTCGGACATTACGGGCTGAACATATAGATAGATAGATAGAAACTGATTCAATATTAATCATTGAAGGTTCAAATAACACATAGTAGAACCACATTATTGCATTTATTTAAAACAAGCTGTTGCCCGCGACTTAGCCCGCGTGGATGTCAAATAGTTCCCTATTTGAATCGGATTTTGTTCACAATTTCATGGGTTTTTTATTTTTTTGCGCGGAACCCTAATTATTTTTCTATAATAGGTAAAAGTACTATAAATTACTCCTTATAACATCAGCTATCTGCCAGTGAAAGTCCCGTCAAAATCGGTCCAACCGTTTCGGAAATTAGCCGGAACAAACAAACAGACAGACAGACAGACAAATAGGTGAAAATTTTTAAAATTGCTTTTTCGTTATAAGTATCGTACCTATAAACTGTCTTATGCATTTAGAGAAAACCTGTTATTTCGACATTACAAACAGACACTTCAATTTTATTTATTTGTATAGATGTATAGACAATTCTACACACAACTAAACACAAAACACACACAACACATCTAAAACATCTTACATTCGTAAGGCACAACCTTAAAGTTCCCTACTTTAAAGATTACGCAATATGATTGATGCAACTCCGCGATCGAATTGAAAGCCAATAAGCGAGTATTGATTATAGATAAAGTATCGAAGTACTGCTACTTACTTCCAGAAAACATGCACGAGGTAATACGAATGAAGTGCTCACTATATTTGTTGTTCTTCTTAGCGTATCGATGACAATCTAAATGGACGCGGTCCAGAGTTCGGCTACGTGTTTGGCGACATAGGTAGCGTCCATCAGCTCCGTGCAGGCGACAGGACATGCAGGACACGGCATTAAGTGTCCCATTGTTTGTGCAACAGCGTCACATCTACACTTCAAAGCAGAGTAGTCTATGAATCTCCACCTGAACAGGTTTTCCTTGCTTCGGCCAACCTGGGTCTGGAACTATTCATGTTTATTTAAAAAAATATCTGAACACCAGATTGGGACAGATCAGTAGTCAGTTGGACAGACCACAGATTCTGCCTAGATATACCTACAAGTGTGAATACGGAAAGCTGTTTAGAAAATCGAATTTTTGTAACAGAGAAGAGATACTCCTAATGATGGGATCCTAATGGCGATGAAACGAAATAGGGACAAAAATCTTGTCAGACGATCATGGTCGCGCCTACATGCAGCAATAATAACACTCACCGCGTGTAAAAGTCAATGAAGGAATTAATTTTCACGTTAAAATTACAATAGTGTCGAGTTAAAATCGAATTCGGCTAACACAGCTGCACCGGTAACCCGGACATTAATACTCCATTCCTTGCTACTCCATGTTCCCGGGCTCATGTAAGCAATTGTACAAATTGAGTGGAGCCGCTCGACCTCGGGCTAAATGATCCGTGAAATGGGCGTCTGATACAGCTCTTGACTTATTCTATCCGTTATTCGATTCGATTGCCCGATTCCCAGACGATACACTAAGAGATACCAAATGTATTGGAATTTACTTATGTGGTGCTTTCGCTTCGTTTTTATTATATTTGAAGTAATCTTGCTTACGGGTTACGTTCGGATCTTTTTTTTAGTATAGGTACACTGGGTTGTATTATATAAGGTCTATGAAACAAATTCTTTTATAATTAGCTAGTCGACAGGCACACACTTTTTTCGTTGCTGCTAATAATAATTATGGTGCTGAAGATAATAATATTGACCCATATCTAACCATTGTCGATAACTATCCAGGGTCAAATTAAATTATCTAGCGAAATTGCGATGACGTGAAGGGTATCGATATCTAAACACGACAAAATAAAAATAAAAAAGATTTGATGATTTTTTTGGGGTTAATGACTGCTGGTAGTGTTGTTACTTGAAGTGTGAGTTGATAAAATCTTTTTATCGTATTGACATATCGATACCCATATACCCATCACTTCTGTGAAGTTTACTCAAAAAAAAAAAAGATTTTTAAGTGACTACACTACTGCTGGTTGATAACCCAAAAATGTCATCAATTGTTTTATTTTTGGTTTATCATGTTTAGATATCGATACCCATCACGTCTGCGGAGTTTCGCTAGCTAATTTAATTTGACCCTGTATAAGTAATTCTTGGGTTTCCAATCAGATGCCTAAGCCTAGTTATTTTTTTTGTCTCGAAGAAATTGATTTAAGGCGAAAGCGCCAGGGAACCAGCCCGCGAAATTCAATTTTTCTTACGTTTTTTTTAAATTTGCAGGCCAGAAGTTGTATGTTGATCAAAATATGATTCGCGACCGTACCAAATATGTATTCACAGAATTTTAAAAATTAGAATCACCAATATAACTCTCTAAGTTAAAATTGACCTCAAATGCCATGATTTCATAGCATAGTCATTCAAAAGGGTAATTTGAACTTTTGTATTAATGACTTTACTTTTGTAAATCCACCTATGTTACGATCGCGAATCTTATTTTGATCAATATACAACCTGACACTGATGCGGGCCCTACACGTTCAAGTAATTTGATCAAACAGGCTGGTCCAAACAGTTTTATCAATTTGGCATGAATGTTTGTGGGAAAATTTGATCAAATTTAATGAGTCGTCAAATGGCATGGAGAAATATGAATTTTCGTATTTCTATTCGATCAAACATTTTGATCGAACGGTTTGATCAAATAATTTGAGCATGTGTGTGGCGAGCGCTCAGTTGCTGCTGCGTAGTGTCTTAATAGTGTCTTTCTTCTTAATTAATGGACTGACTAACGACAGAAGCATTAAATATGTTTCCTCATTCATTCGCAAATAATTATGCCAGTCTTTAGCAACAAATTTCAATGTATTTAACAAGTTTATTTAGCGAATATTCGTCTCTTTTCATGAGCCACTTTTTATACCATATAGTACGACTTTATGTCCTTTTTTGGGCCTTCAAAACAAACACTAAGCTGTCTATTGCTAAGGCGTTATCTGTAGACATTGTTAAGAAACACAACAACTCTTGCCTGCTTCGATGCAGAACTGACGTCGCTTCAAGCCTGCATGAAGATGTGTAGTCACTTGAAAGACCATGCCAATTTGATAAAGCTGTTTGAACCAACCTGTTTGATCATATTACTTGAACTTCTATGGCCCGCATCACCTGCAAATTGCAAGAAACGTCAGAAAATTTGAATTTCGGCCAAAAAGTAGCCCACTTTAGCGCATCCCCCTTAACCACGTACTTCCCTTGGGAGTATAAAAACTGGTAAAGAAAATGTCGAAACAATTTCTTTTGGGTAAAAACTAGGATTCCCTGGAGATCGCAGAGGTCAGCCGTTACTTTTTGCAAAACTATTTATATCATGGATCAGTACAATTTAAGTGAGGATAACTGAAATTGAAACAAGTGTGGAAAATACAGGTTTATTCACTACGTTTTGTGTGCATAATCTGCATAAGTACACCGTTTTATTCACAAAATCCTGAAGCTGTTACTTGTAAAGCATGTACTGCAAGTTGTTCAGAGTTTCATAACGTTAAAAGCGTCGCTGCAGTCGCACATTACTGGTGTTATTGTGACGCCGTGCCGTCTGCATACAATGGTCTCTATGAATAAAATATACCGAAATGGGGACACCGTGTTGCCATAGAGGACTAAGCGAATGGAATGCGGGCGAGCCGTGTGAAAATTATACGCAGAAATGAGCTTGGGACTGTTGCGACAGTAGTGTATCGAATGCTGGGAAAGCTGTTGATGGACGATGACAAAATGATTTTATGCCTTTATGCAGTTTTGCACTCCACGAATTTGCTGAAAGTCACCCACATTTTTGATTTGATTCTGTATAAATATTATATAGGATGACTGGTAATTAGTGACCGATACTTAAACACATGATTTTACACATGATAACAAGCAACTTTTACTATGGCACCAATCCTGAAATCGCGAAAAAAAAAATAAATTGGTTCCTACATTTTGACGAGTTATGCGAACATAAATGTAAGGAAGAGCTGATTTTTTTTTCGCGATTTCAGGATTGGTGCCATAGTAAAAGTTGCTTGTTATCATGTGTAAAATCATGTGTTTAAGTATCGGTCACTAATTACCAGTCACCCTATATTTATATTATTTCAATAACCATGGGTTGCACAATGCACATACTGTAGGGTACTGTTTCTTGTTACAATTAAATTAAGCTTTTTGTGCTCATCGCTAAGTAGTTATTTGAGGGCCCTATCAGTTGTGTTAGCACTGGTAACAGCTATGTCGGTTGATGAGTACTCCATTGACTAACTCATCCGTAGCCGCTGCGCTCCCAATACGTCCTATGCAACGCTTCATATCTGCTGCACGTCCTTTTATCGCCACCACAATGTACTAAGTACGGCTCTTTGTGTATAATGTGTTGGTGTAACCAGGTCAAAATGTATAGCACCCTATGTATTGAAGTTTTCTTGGGTTTCATGCATAGTTTTGAAATAAGATTTCGATTGTTTTAGATTGATATATTCCTGTAATTGTCTCAATGACTACATTAATAGCTAGATATCTTTAATTGCTCCACAGGAAATATGAAGAGTTTATAAAACATACCTACTTCCATGTTGGTGTTTGATTAAAACTTCTGAATGCGTATTTCCCTTTTCGTATTCCATTCGAGGCACCGGTTGCGTGAAATCACCACGCTTTTGTAGCACGGTAGGTACATGCACACCGAAACCGTGTTCAGTTTACGTCAATTAAACACTGTTTAGTAATAACGACTAACATTGTTTTGTTTTTACAAAACAGTGTACAGTTTACAGCTTACGGTTTGACATAATAAATTGTTTATTCCACCAAAAACACCTAAAACATAATAGTACATTATGATACAAGTGTGTAATGATCAATGCACACGCTTTTCATACAAGGTTTTTCAACAATCTTACTAGGCAAAAAATAAATAAAGTTTCATAAACTAATTACCTATGCAAAAAAATAGGAAATATGGCTCGCGGATTCCTTTTAAATACAAATACCATTTTTTTTTGTTCAACATAGGTAGATTAGGTACAGATGTTGTAATTATTAAAGAACGCTAAGTCTAGCCGTCCTCGGCGTATAAATTATCTTGGTACAAACATGCTGATTATAATAAATTATCAAACAATCATCACACTTTATTAAATAATTCTAATTCTAATGTTCAAAACAAAAAAAAAACATGCCAATAAAATATAATAATAATTTCTAGTATAAATTGTCAAATCAATTATAAATTATAAAAAAGGTAATTGTAATACCTACTAAAAAACTAACTAATTCTAACTTGTTTAGGTACTCGCTCACTGTGTTTTTTCATATAATATTTTCAATAAAGCCTTCTTAAAATCGAGTATGTTATTTATTTCTTTAATTCGTCTAGGGATCTTATTATAGATCCTAGGTGCCATTCCTAAAAAACTTTTTGTAGAGCAGTGCTATGTGGCTTAACGCATATCTCTCTTTGGCGTCGTTTAGATCTCAATGTTTCGAACAGATATATGTTGGATTTGACAAATACTGCTGTCTCAAAAATGTATTTACAGGGCAATGTCAATGGGCACGCCACAATTGCGGCGATAAGTCCCCTCTTTGAGGAGTGGCTGGAGAGGCGCCACGGCGTCCTCACCTTCCGCCTGACGCAGGTCCTCACCGGACACGGGTGCTTCGGGAAGTACCTGTTCCGGATAAGGCGGGAGGAAACGCCCGGGTGTCACCACTGTGTGGATCGCCCGGAGGACACGGTGGAGCATACGGTGGAGGTCTGCCCGGCTTGGGCGGAGCACCGCCGTGTCCTCGCGGAAGCGATCGGCGGCGGCGATCTCTCGCGTCCGGCCCTGGTCCAGGCCATGGTACGGAGCGAGAGTGCATGGGAAGCCATTACCTCCTTCTGCGAAGCAGTAATGCTCGTGAAGGAGGAGGCGGGACGCGTGAGGGAGAGGCAAGCTTTGCACCCTCACGCCCCTAGTCGCCGCAGGAGACGCCCTGGGCGTCGGGAATTGGCAGCTGATTCCCGGCCACCGTAGGCGCGGGCTTGCGGACGGCGAGCAATGGGTAGCTCGCCGTCCGGTAAGGACCAGGCCCGAGTCGACGGCGCGTCGTGTTCCACGCGCGCCTCAAAGAGATGTCAGCACTATTGACGGCGTCCGCTAGGGCCGATGCCAGCTAGGGTTGCGGGATGTTCGAAAGAGTTACCGTGGCCCCGGCACAGGCAACAGAAGGAACACGGGTGGGTTTTAGTCAGTAAAAGTCTGACACGCCCTCCCGCTCCGCCCAGAGCGGGAGAAGTCATTTGATGATTTCCCATCCACAAAAAAAAAAAAAAAAAAAAGGGCAATGTCAAGAGATTAAAATTTCTGAAATATGGAATACAGCTTTCAGTTGGTTTCAGTTTAAGCACAGCACGTACACATTTTCTTTTGGGCTTAAAACGCAATGCCTTTCTCAGTGGAATTTCCCAAATATATTATTCCAAAACTTAATGTAGATGTGACATAGGCCTTGTAAGATCGCCTTTATCGCGGTGTCTTCGCAGGTTGAAGAAGAGGCAAAGGCACGAAGCCGTCGAACAGTCTAATAGGTATTAAAAGCATAAAAACTTAATATTTCGTATGTTATTTAGATGTAGAACACGCAAGAATGTTATTTTTTGACAAAAATAAATAATTTGATGAAATATTATGTTAACTTATCATATTTTATTTATGTACACAGTAGGCATAAAAAGGCATGAAGTCTCTTCGATGAGATTAAAAAAGCGCACATCTCCGACTAGTAAATAGTTATCTGTGGCGCACATTACTGCACTAGTCCGGTAATATAAAGTAAAAAGCACGCGTGTTTAATACACTGCATTATGATGCTAAAAACGGTTCAATAAGAGCCACTTTACGAGCAAGTGTGTTGAAAAAGGCTTAATACACCTTTGTATTAAGCCTTTTTCAATATTTAAATACTCTGACTCACCATTTTATCGACATTTAAAGTGAACAAATTATCGGCCAAAAATTCAACCACGCAGGAAAGCGCAGCCTCAGCATTTTGGTATGTCTGGGGCAAATCATAGCCATCTATTACAAGGGCAGTATTATCCGCATACGTAAATATCTGACAATTTTCGAGAGGCAGTTGCAAAGGTTATTTATATAAATGAGAAAGAGTGTACGCCCCAGGATGCTGCTTTTCGGAACGCCATATTATTATATGAGAGGAAGCTCATCATCACTTTCGTGTTGCCTGATTTTCATTTTTTGGGTACGATCACTGTGGTAGTCTGCGAAGATTTTCAAAGGGTGTCCTCGTATTCCAATCCTTTCCATTTTATTCAATAAGGCTGGGGCAGAAACGGTGTCAAATGCCATTGACAGATCAAGAAAAAATCCTAGGCACTTGTGTTTTCTGTCTAGTTTCCTAGCTTCGTGATTAGAATGTAGACAAACATCCCAGGAGGTGTCAAACAAAGGGGACATTAAAATTTTTATTATTTTTGGCCCAAGACGTCTAGTTTTCTGAATATTTGCGAAAAGCTCAAAAAGGGAAATCCAGGGTATAATTTAGTTACCGAATGAATTAACAACTGTGATAATGTTAACACAGCTTAGTTTAATAGAAATCCAACAGTTATTAGACAAAAGTCACTGTCAAGAAACCGTGAACTGTACACTGTTTTTGAAAAACAAGGTTAGTCGATTACTTGTTGTGTGAACTATTGATGTACTGTCAGAAAAAGTGGTGATATATCAGGCAACTGGTGTCTCGAATTGAAAGCGGAAAGGATAATACACTTCCTGAATACATACAACCTGGGTAGTAAATTACATAAAAATGTAGAAAAGCAACTGTAATTTGTTAGGTTTATAAACGTTTATGCACACAAACATTTTACACAAAGCGGGCTTTAGAACACTAGCTACAAAATAAATTAAAAATGAGTTGGTATTTTTACAAAAGAGCTGGAGTTTCATTAAAAATGAAAGAGATTAGTAACACGTTTAAGCGTTTAAAGCTTTAGCACTAAAAGCTTTTTTCATTATTCACTTTACACTGGACTCTGTGAAGGGATAAAGTGATACACAGGAATTCTTGTACTTTGTTGTTTTTTGATACCAAATAGTGGAAAAGAGTAGAAAGGAGATTTACCTACTATATTCAGCTGCATCCGGTTAGACTGGAAGCCGACTCCAACATACACACATCAACACAATCTGGGGATACATATTATTATTTTAAGATTGTTAGGTTTTAAATTATGTCAGTAGTAAAATATTATCTGGGGATATTTTAATTATTCATAATTCATGTCGTTTCATATTGAAACGAAACTATAAAGAATTTCTTAAAGCATCCTTATATCAAAACACGCAGTTTTTTATACCCTAACAGGAAATTAAATAAAAGTATGTTTATTGTATAAAAGGACTTTTATATAAAAAAAAATATTGTGATTAAAGAAAGAAAATAAATGAAACATTAAGTTTTGTATGCAATAAAAATTAATAATCTGTAAAAGCACCTCGGATGTTTATAACGCATCTGCAACGATTATTCATACTCAAAATGAGGTTATCAATTTCTCGATGTGGGATAAGCTCCCAGGTCTACGAAGATGCATGAAAAGTCCTCCGTCTGTCACTAGATTTTTGGGAAAATTTTGTAAAGCCTTTCGATTAGCATATTCCACGCGTGCTCAATCGGATTTAAATCTGAGGATTGCGCGGGCCAGTCCAGGGTTGCCACAGTATGTTGCTGTGGCCATTGAGTTACCACTTGAGCTGTATGTGGGCGGGCATTATCATGCATAAGCATTAAATCGTGACCCATTTGCCACCGGTGTGATTGGACTACAGGTGCTAGCACCTCATCACGGTATTTTGCAGCCGTTAAGTTGCCGTGTACCCAAACGAGGTCAGTTCTCCCGCTTAGACGTATTCCCGCCCATACCATGATTGTTCCACCTTGATATGGATGGACTTCCTGGAAATTTCGCAGGCGGCTCTCTCGTCCAGGTGTCCGCCAAACACGTATTCTTCGTGTATCTCGATGGAAGCCGAACGGAGATTCATCTGAAAATAACACCCATTAGACGATCATTCCAAGCCAAATGTTCCTTTGCCCATTCCAACCTTCGTCCGCGATTGCCTCGTCGCAGTGCTGGAATCCGAAGTGGTCTTCGAACATGAAGGTTGACTTCGTGCAGTTTCCTCCTGAAAGTTTGATCGCTAACAAGGACCAGCGGGGCAATTGCGTAACTCACTCACAATAGGAATCGGTTTCATTTTGATAGTTCAACAACATTCATTGCGTTATTTACGTTCTCAAACTCAAACTCAAAGCATTTATTTCAATTACAGGCACTTTTGAATTGTTAAAGAGTCAGTCAGTTAGTCAGAAAATTGAAGCTAGTCGCCTATTCCAAAACGTAGATCTCTATGGAGAAGAATGGGCAAGAAACTCCATGGACACTCTTTTAAATCAAAATTATTACAAAATCCTGGGTACATTGTTCTTGTTGCTTCTATATGTGAGAACAATGTAAAAAATAAAAAACAATTCAAAATATAATATTAAAAATAAGAGTTAAGAGATGACCAGTCTCCACTGACGGCGCCCGTTCACGAACATGACGCGTGGATCAGCACCATCCAGCTCAACCATTTTGTAGGGAACCGAATGATCCAACACACGCGCCACCATCAGCGAGACATTTAAGTGAGCATGACACACTCTCAACTGCCATACTCTTTCAAATCAACATACCTACATCATAACAGAAAACAGCTCCATGGTACTCACATTTACAAAATTGAAAAAAATGCTTCCAATTTATACAAAACTATAGTTTGCAATGATTGTATTTAAAAGATTAATAAAATCTTACTACCGTTGTTGAGCAGTTACATTTTTCAAACATAAATAGCAATGGATTTGAATCCAAAAGATTGTGATTGATAGTGTGTTACAGAATTAGGGTGCTGGTGTTCCGACTATAACTTCAAAACCAATTGCCTAGCCGTGGTATTCCAACTGTAACTTGAAAACCACTTCCCTAGCCGTAAAGTTAGGTTGTCTTCTCGCCGTAATTTGTAAAAATCTGTCTTGTCTAGCGGTGGTTACCCGAATATTTCTAGTGTGCCGCTCAGCTGCCTCGGCAGTGCCCCGGTAGCGAGACCATAATCTTGATATGACGCTTTGACTGCTGCCAATGGCATCAGCAACATAGCACTGACTCGCGCCCGCTTCCAGCATGCTTATTGCTAACAACATCTCTTCTCTGGTTAAATGTCCGCGTTTCATGGTATAGAGAAAACCACAAATGGTTCTAATTAAATTAATAATCGTGCGAAAAATAAAAATTTTAGTTTAAAAACAATTACCAGTCTATAACTCACTAGGAAGAAAATTTATCGTTGTAAAGTAATTAAATATTGCCACCTGTCATATTTTGTTTTTAAATTCGAATTTAGAATACAAAAACTAAATGTGTCAGGAACAAATTGACGTTTAAATCTTTAAAATGCGGCCAGTACTTTTAAAGTTATGCTAAGAAACGTAAAATATCCCTAGTGACAGTGACAGTGTTGATGTGCGTAGTTGGGAAAAGGCTAGTGGTTGGGAAAGGTACTCACAGGGTTGAAGCTTGCGTCTCTTCGATAATGCAGCAGGCTGGTTCAGGTTTCGTGTTTTTGGGGCGCGGGTGAGTTTTAGACTAATTGATTGAATGATTGAAAGGATCGAGAGGATTGAATGAGGTAATTGAATGTGTTGAGGAACAAGGAACGAATGTCCTTCGGATGACTGATTTACGTTGAGTGTTGCAATGTGTAAAACATGTTTATTGCTTTAAAGAAAATGTGTAATTAATTAAATTGAAGAAATGGCGCAGACAGCTAGGCATATTGATTTTTCATTTACCATTGATTTTCTCGGCTGTAACTATTTACCTTTTAATAAAAGTGGTATAATTTGGTGTAGGTACACCACACTCCGTTGACCACAACACGGGGCACGGTATTGTAATGAAGGACATGTCATGCCAATTAAAAATGTAAGTATCATTAGTGTAGTAGTTTAGAAATGCGCATTATTGAACATGGACTTCCCAATCGAAAATTTCATAGAAATTCCAGCCAGAAAAGGTTGAGAAATTATGAAGTACCAAAGATTAGATATTAGTTCACAGGAAATTGCGTCTCGTAGGGTACTTATGTACTTACTTCTTGAGATCCCTTTGTCGTCACTATATTGCGGAATGTTGTAACTGGGCAATACGTTAACTCTTAAGAATATTCCGTAGGCTAAATGATTCACATGAAATAAATCTCCGTGCTTGTTATAACTCGAATTTAATATACGTCGACATAGCGACATTTTTGAACATAAAAAGGAATAGGAGTAAGGTCGTAACTCGGAAGGAATATGTAAATTGTATAAAGCTTTTAGGGTTGTCAATAAAACAAGAACGCGTATAGTACAGAATTTATTTCCATATTATATACTCAGATATAACAGCAATTGTCTCGGTTCCACTCTATATACTCTCCAACAATATTTACAGTTTTGGGTTTCATGTCGCTACAGTTTGTCGTCGCCTTTATAAAAGCGTCAAATATTGTGTAAGTCGAGAGTGCGCACACTTGCGACTGTTATCACTCCACATTACTCGCAACTCCTTGTACATGCTTACAGAGATCACATATTCTCACATCGTAAAACACTGATTAATTCAGCCATAGCTATTTGCGGCCGAAACATCGGCGATAGATCCTCCTAACTAAAAGGATTACGCCGAGTACGAGTGCTCGATGTTGCATCCTGCACTAAAATAAGACGTGGTCTATGAATAAACTGGCAATATGGACTGTTTGCTCACTTCCTTATACACAATTAATAGGTGACCTCGATACACGGTTGACAATTCTATGTAGGTACCATCTCAAAATGAGGAGGTCTCGCAAAACGAAATCCCTTGTAATGTCATAACTGACACATGTCATGACTTGTAATGTGAATGATAAAATATCGTACAACAAAAGTCGCAAGTGTGTGCCCTTTACATTATTTGAATAGTATATTTTTACAGCGAGCTTGTTTTACTTTTTTTTGTAAACGAAGATGAATATACAGGGCGTATCTCACCTATCGGATAGTTTTCGAGTTCAAACAAGTATGATATCAAAATATTCAAATGTGAATTTCTTTATTACTAGGTAGGTATAGGTGTATTATTGCAAAGAATAAAAATAATTTAATAAAGTGGCTTACTTACCGCGGCTTATTTAATTTTCGTCTAGTACATAATGTCGGTCAAGGTTGAGAAGTTCTTTACTTGTTCCAAAGAGCGAAACTTCCTAAGCCGACACTTGAAAAGTTGAAACTGATCTGATCAACATACTCGAGTTTCTCAGTCAAAGCTAAGAGGCTCGGATCAAACATGAAAAGATCTTGGTGAAGCCTGTTATAACTTTCATTATACAGGGTTATTTTTACGACTAGCGCAAAATTTTGGTTGGTTGGCGTAAAAAAATTAATCTATGGCGCGTTTCGAGAAAATTATTTATTAGTTTTTTTTTTTTTTTTTTTTTAAGTATATTAATTTCTAATACTGGTTTTAAATTAAGTAACAGGTTATCGTAGTCCACATAAGTTTTGGATAATCTTTGAAAAATAGCTATGTATTCTTTAAATCTGTAGTAGCGACATGCTCCAACATTCCACCCTGGTCCTCACATCAACAACCCATATCTACGATACATACAAAACGCAGCCATTACATGACCGCAACACTTTAATATATATTTACTAATCTTTAAAGCAATTTACAAACGTATTTTATTGCTACATATAACTTATATTTTAATTTTATATTTTTTTTCTTGTCATTTTGTTTCTTCCTACATTATACTGGTTTATTGATATTGAAACTAAATATTTATATATCGGTATAAACATGGGTATTTAGGCCTGCAGTAAATAAATTATACACAACAAACATACAGCTATTTATAATAATATCTTTAAGTTTAATTTGTTAAGATGGAACTTTGTTTTTGCATTTAGATGTTCGATTTTAAATACTTACTTATTATGTAATGAATGAATAAACCAATTCTATTAAAACACAATACAATGCAACGAGTGCATCAACTTATGAACTAATCAGTATCACATAAAATAATATTAGTTTAAATTATGACTTAATTAATATTATAAATAATAATATCCGTAATATTAATATGGCAACGAAATATATTTACTAGCTAAGCACCTAGACCAGTAGGATTTCAGGTATTTACACAATCTGTACACAGAATCCTTATTTAAGAGTTATCACTCGCTTCTAATCGTTATACATCTTTCTTAATAAAATTATTGCCAATCAGCTAGTGTTCAACAATGATTAAAGATTTCTCAAATAATTTATTATTATTATGACAATAAATTTCACAATCACCTCGAAGTTTTTAAATGCAGAAGTATAGTAAAGCTTCCATTACAATGTATATTTCCACCTAATTCTAAGAAGAATCTTCAAAAAAAAAATATTTACAAAATGAAGACAACATCGATATGCACTGTACATTAACTGAGATATGCACTATACATTTACAAAATGTTAAAATATCTGAAATGCATCGGGATTGTCGCGTGCATCGATAGAGATGTTATTATAAAATCTTATTCAATTATCTTTGTAAATACGCGGAAATCTGGCATCGGATACTACCGTAGTTCAGGACTAGCTACAACGAACGGTCGCACTACGCATCACTCACGTGTCTTTTATTACGTCACTACACTATATTTCTTACGACGAAGCGTCGCCCGTCCCTCTCACGTATGGGGCCACTGTACGTGTGAGCGGGATAGCACGAGAGACTGAGCTCCGTGCGCAAGTGGCACTCAAATACACGTTCACACATGACGTCATACAAATGATATGGTTATTCTTACGTTCGTGCGCGTGGTTTAGGTGAGACGTGCGAGGAGTGCGGCCGTGAGCAGTACCAGGACTGATGTGGGGGACTTAGTTGTCGCTGCGTTGAACACCTTCGGCGTCGAGGAGTCGGGGGGAGTCTCGTTGGGGTACGATCTGCTTTCTGTTGTGACAATACAATGGATTTAAGAAATGATTTGAAAGACAGACCTATGGTTATGAGAAGATTTGAACAGTTCTGGATTTCTAGAGAGTTCCAGGCATCATATAATAATCACACATTTTTTCAAGTTAATAGTTTTAAGATTCCTTTCAGAAATCAGATTACTACGTATACAAGTCCAAAGTCCTTTAAGAGGACTAACAAAGTCTTTTGAAAGTGCTGTGACAGACTTATAACCATCAAATACTCACGTCCATCATGGTCCCCGGAGCCGTCGTCTCCCGACCCTTCCGTGTCGTAGTCGTCAGGGTAGCTGCGACCAGATCCTGAACCTTCTTCACCGGCTTCATCGCCCTGCATGAACGCTTCTGCGGAAAGTTCCTTGCTGCGAGAGTATGAGACGAGCAACTGTGGAGAAAAAGTGAAGATATAGTGGATATGTTTAGAATGAGTTGGGGGTATGCTCCAGATTATAGGGACATAGCGAATTTATTATTTGCCGAAAAGTATTTGAAAACAACTTGCAACGGCGTGGACATAATGATTTTCCAAAAAAATGGGTCTTTTAGTTTGGTTTTATTAATGTGACAAGTATGGACTTCGTAACTTCGTACGATCGATGATAAAATAAGAAATTTAGGCGAATCTGTGGTTGCAACTTTAATGTTTAAGTCATTAAAAGTCATATTAGACCATTAGAAAGTCTAAAATTCAAGTCACTTGAAGAACTGTTTATTGTTTGACAGAATCCAAGCTATAGTCCAATGGGATCATGTATCTGATTTTAACGCAAAATTCACGCCAGTTACAATGAGTTCCTGGACTTCTTAATAATAAAACATAAATTCTCAGTTTATAGCCCATAACTGATGATTTATGTTGTAGAAAATTACAAATATACTTCTTGCTTGAACTTCACAATCAACGCACTGCGAAGCGGTACTTCGATTTTTTTTTTCTGGAGTTGTAACCCCTCTATACACGACCGTAAGTACCTAATTAAACAGAGACCGATATCAATTAGCCACAATCACTTATCCCTGAGTGTTGCCCTTCTTACATTACACAAGTTAACGTTTTTAACGACATCTTTTAAATGTGCATTTCCTTCCTGTCGAGCTGGAACCTGTTTCTTATCTACAAAGCTTGGCGCTACATCAGTAGTTTGGAACCACTTCGGGCACTGTGGAAAAAAATACAACTTTACTGTCGACGTTTTGCCATTGTGAAAACATGGTACTTTATTGAAAGTAGATTGTACTTTATACCCTGCGGATGTAGGGTAAAGAGTACAATTCGCAGTACCTACCTTAGCGTACCGGACTAGCAGAGCTTTCCTCTAAAAATCATATCTTTGATTCACAAATATGTAATATTTGTTCATTTTAGAGTCGATAAACGCTATGTTTTTGTACAGGATTGGCTGGCACAGGATGGATATCTTTATATTATTTTAGGAAGCGTGTCTAACTTTTGTAACGCGACATTTCTTCCAGAGCTTATTCCTCATTGGTCACGATGCTCCGTGACCCCATTCACAGCTGTCTTGGCATGCACTCTTTGGCACCACGTTGTTTTAAATATATTTTGTAAGCTCTATCTTTGTTCTAAGGCGTAAATATTTTCTGTAGCCAAATAAATCTTGCTTGATTGAAGTACTTGAATTTTAGTTGCCTTGTTAAAATAATGGTTTCCTTATTGAATTACGTGTTATATACAAGATCTTTAGTGAATCTAATGCCGCTGATATCTTTTTGTTTCTCGGGTCCAATGTTTCCTGATAAAAGACTAACTAGGTATTACGAAACCTTTAAATATATGGTGTTTACCTGTCTGGCCTGCTGCAATCTGTCTGCTAAGTTAGCTACTCTGGAATCCTGTGGTGCACTACCGGTGATTTCTGGATTATACTTCTGGTCACTCAGCGAAGCAGACGATACTAGGGGCTTCGTGTAACTAGATAAAAAAAAATATACCATTCAAATATAGAATAGGAACGTAATTCAATCTGTATGCGACAACGGTACGCTTTGAACTGTGCGTGCTATTAATTGTCAGTCAAATTGAAATGAGATTAGCATTCATACATATGAATGTTACGTTGCACGTAATTAAATATGAATTAAATTTTAGAGGTCCATTCAAACACTAAAGGTTAATTAAGTTGAAGAGTAACGACGGTGAACGATATAATTATACTATTTGCGGTGTGCATGGTGCGGGTTACAGGTGACAGAGTGGGTAAAATTTAATTTACTACAGTTATTACTGATGCCGTATTTTACGACTATGATATTTAGGGTGCAGCTAAAATATTCAGTCATGATTATGAATCGCGGTAACGTTCAAGAGTGAAAAAAGGAACGGTTCGTCTAATGTCAGCCGCACGCGCACCATTCTGCACCGCAAATAGCATAGACCAAAAAAAATGGTATTCATAGAGGTAAAGAAGAATAACACTTCCCATTAAAGAACCTGAAGAATGATGTGATAAGGCAACGGTGCGGTTTAAAAGAAGATGTAGTGACAAAAATTGAAAAGAGTATGCTTAGATTGGTTTGGTCATGTTGAGATCTGAGAGGATGAATGAAGGCGACTAACAAAAGGTATTTACACGGCAGATGTGAGTGGAAACGCCAGGACGGACGCCCTAGGAAGACATATAGTGATTATTGATGATGTTTTTTCAGAAAGGTCAGGTGCGGAGTACTCGCAACCGGCGTGCGTGTATGACCAGATGTATGAACGTAAACGAAGCAAAAGGAGTATGTAACGATCGTAGCAGGTGGCGTTCTGTAGTTTCTGCCCCCATTTTTACCCCCATGAGAAGAAGGCGTGAGTTTATGTATGTAAAGAACCTTCCCTGGCCACGATATTTTTAAGTACTGGCTGACAAATCTTTTCATCATGCAAAATGAAGAAAAACAAAAGAAGCTAGCTACTCACTCAGCAATAGCGTTCCCATTCCAACAGCGTTCATTCTCTTCAGCAGCGAAGTCCGGTTCATCACACAATCGATCAGCCAGACCAGCGAACAGTTTCTTAGTGTTGGCGAGGGTAGCAGCAAACTGCAGAAGTTCAGTATCTGGTGGAGGTGCCCTCAGATTTTCCCGGCGAATTGAACCTGGTGTGGGCTGCGCGGAAGAAGGGGCTGGACTATCCATTGTGGCTGGTGGACCGCATTCTTGTCGCACCTAGGTATAAAGAAGATTATAGTTAGTTAAATGTGTATTAAAACTTTAGCAATCTAAAAGTGATGACGACAAAGCTCGTTATGGATTAATGTCTACCGAGTACCAAGCAAATTGATTGGTCTTGAAGGTCACTGATCTTTACGCATCCAACTCTGTAATTACTGAGAGCATGTTTATGCTTTCGTCCCGGTTACGGTAAGAGTCAGCCGAACGTCAAAAATTGGAACGTCGAACGACGAACCAAATTATAGAAACATTTTAATACTAAAACCTATCGCATAACCACGTAATGGCTAAAGGATCGAAGTTAGAACAAGCTTCAGAACGGGAATAATCATTACTTCGTACTTAAATCCAAGTATTCCACAACATTAGGTCCTACTGTAACATTATGTGTACGTGATCGTAAACGCAAACAAGGAATGCTGTACCGCTATCCCTGTAACTAGCAAAAAGTGAGATGTAATCAGCGCGCGTTCCAGCGGAGATGAAGACAAACGACTGTGCAGCCTCGATATACAGTCATGTCATTTGTCAGCGGATAGACGCCGCTGCAGCAGAGCGCTGCAGTCGCTGGATTATCGCAGAGAGGATCATGGATAGAGGTGTGAATAAGCGGTGAACGAGTACCTGTATTGATCGGTTTAATATTATAGCACCTATGTTGATTTAAATCAGGCTACAAGAGTTATTAAAAACGCATTTTACTGTACCGATATAATGAAACTGATATCTGTAAACATGTCGTGTTTTGTAGTTTTGACAGTGTCTTCATCACGTGGGTAGAGGGTAAGTTATAAGTTGAAAGTTTTAACCAGTTTTGTTTATCCATTTTTCTGTCTTTCATCCTCCATTATCCTGTACATAAACACACGACTACAATCCCCGAAGGGGTGAGCAGAGGTGCTATTATCCTGTATTACCTATCATATACGTGCCTGCGTCGCCTGGGACCTTACTCGCGCTATCTTTCAATCATCTTTCCATCAAATTTCGTAATATCCTATACATAAGTACGTATCGATACAATATTCATGGTAACATTCCACTCCTCACTCACATCACTAGTCTAGATATATTGGAGTGCGGGCGTTACCAGCGCGTGCGCCGAGTGAACGGCCTCAACGACTCGCGACACGCAAATAAACCACAACAACACAGACGCAAATAGGCACATAGTTCCGACGCAATTATTGCAAAAAGTACTACATAATACCACCAGGCGACGCCACCGTAAATACGTTTGACATTTTTCTGCTACTTATAATATGTGGTATGTTTGGACTCTTTCGAAATACAGTTGAAAATATGCTTGAAATTGTAAATGTTTTTGCTTTGCGCTAAAAGGCATTCATGGCCAAGGAGAGGTAGATACTTGAATGTCAAGAAAGGGTCTGTTGAATTCGGAATCTAATATAATAAAACATCACTATTATAACCTTTTCCAAACATAGGGATTAGCCAAATTTCGGTCTAGCAGCTGCAGATGAAAATGAGTAGTATTTTCCCATGTGGTATCTTATGTCTTCCAGCAAAGTTAGCTACGCAAAGATTCCGCAACTTAGAAGTAATATCATGAATCCCGCAGGATTCAGGACAAAGTTTTATTACGTCTGTGACATCTGTCGCGAACACATACAAGTACCTACATAAACTGGGTATCTATCTATATCTCAGCTTTTATTAATATTGGGATATATTCGTATAAAGCTCTACAGACAGCTTTTCTCGATTTTCCAAGAAAATAAGTAGGACAAGTTCAACGAAGAGAGATTTTCGATTTTTCGATAACTTGTTATCGACTGATTGATTTGTGCCCGCGGTTGATGGCAATAGGCTCGCCCCCTATTACAAGGGACTTTAACATACTGGCGAAATGTGGGTGTACTATACAGGGTGTAAGGGACAGCCCTCCGTAAACTAACAGCGTGCATTCAGCTACTTATTTTCAATCATATTCCACCGGAAATATTCTCAGGAAAATTTTCATTTGTTTTATCGTTTATTCCGTTACTATTCCTTTATTCTAATGTAAAATTACATTCTCTGTATGCAGCACTCCATTTATGTAAACAAAACAACCAAAATTAAAAAATCAGCAGTGGATGTTGAAATACTCGGCGGCCGAAGGCTCGCTGCGCTGCCGTTCGCTACGCTTGCCACGCTACGTTTTGCCACGGTAACGATACATTGCGTGTGAGGTAATAAAACAAATCAGGTTTATTGGATACCCATAACGTTCCTGAAATAATTTCATGTACCGGTCATCTTAGCATGATATACTGAATTCACCCCATCTGTCTGCGGAGGGCTGTCCTTTATACCCTTATACCCTGTATACCTCTGCCCAACCATTCGGAAAACAAGGCTTGATGTTCATGTTGTTATCGACTGAAAATAAAGTGGATTGTAGCTGATGTGTCACTTAATGACAGACAGCCAGTCAGTCGGGTCGGGTCGGGCGGAGGTCAGCACCCTAATTGCGTAACACACTATCAATCGGAATCTGAATGATTTTGAAGCAAATTGCTAATCAATTGCTTCTTAAGTTCGAAAAATTTGTCTGCTCAACAACGTAAATAACGAAATGAATGTTGTTGAACTGTCAAAATGAAACCGATTCCTACTGCAAGTGTGTCACCCAATTGCGCCTCAGGTCGGGGGGGGGGGTGTCAGTTTTTTTTCTTTGAGTTCTATGTTGAAAAGTGTCAAACAAATCCTCACAGTAAGCTAAACCTAGCATAGTAGAAATTACTCGAGTATTCGCTGCAAAAACTTAAAAACTTAATTAAATAATGAATATTAATAGTGCAAGTAAGAAAGATGCTACAACAAAAAGCAGACATCAATTAAAACTTATCAGTCCAAAACTTTTAACATTATGTGCTAATTACTGATTTTTTTTTGCCAACAGCTCCCAAGATAGGCATAAAAAGACAGCGACAACTAAATATAGTAAATATTCATTAACGCATTGAGTTTGCACGACCGCAACCGGATTGTACCGCCGTGGTTACGAAAAGAATTAAAAAAACTGTCTGCTTGTAAGTACAGTCGAACTCGATATTTGATAGTGTAGTGAACTAGAGACTGATATGTACATGCAGCTTACTTGCAACTCTTTTAAACAATGTGAGTGTGATAAGCACTCAATTCTTTATGACATAATTAAGCTTTCAAAATTATTACGCTCACAATAAGAATGAATACACAACATTATTACATGGGCCTTAAACATAACTGGCAAAATGTGGGTGTATTTTAGGTACACCTCTGCCGAGCCCTTGTGTTGTGTTATGTGTGCGTTAAGAATGAATATTGGCAGTGTAATGGAAAAATTAATATTTTTGTCTGTATATACCAAATAATTGGTTTGACTGTACATATATGTTGGTAAATAGCGAGCATTTGCTTGCCGCATGTAATAATTACAGTACTAAAGAAAGTAGATAATTATCTAGTTTTTTTTTTTAAAAAAGCGGTGCTTTTATATCGGTTTGTATTCAAACCGATATAAAAGCACCGCTTTTTTTTTGTGGATGGGAAATCATCAAATGACTTCTCCCGCTCTGGGCGGAGCGGGAGGGCGTGTACCCGTGTTCCTTCTGCTGCCTGTGCCGGGGCCACGGTAACTCTTTCGAACATCCCGCAACCCTAGCTGGCATCGGACCCCGTCAATAGTGATAAAAGCACCGCTTGGGATCGCGATTAACGGTTAGACAGAACTTATTATGATTGCAAATTGAAACAGCTGTAAAATAACGTAGTTTTGCTTTGATAGCTAAGTACTGCCTTTTAAAAGCGATTAAAGTTTTGTAGGAAAATATTAATTAAACTCGCATTAAAATTAATTGATAAATAAATTGCAAAGTTATGCAAACAATGTGATAAGGTGTGAATGCATGATGAGTGCCTTAAAAAGGCGCGCCTTTTCGTAGGTAGAGATGTGCTTATTAAGACTTGATGCCTCCATTTGGCACCGGCCCAATTTACATACTTTATTTGGCTTGGTGTTAAAAACACGATGCCCGAAATCGCTAATTGCTCTGTTTAATGGCTTAGTATGCCTGTTGTCTCCTTACTTGATAAATTATTTTATTTCTGTAAGTAGGTTTGTACAAACACTTTTACACGTCAATCATATTTTAAAACTAATGACGCCGGCGTTTCCTATCTGACTATTCTGAGAAGAAAGGCCGAAACAAACTCAGAGGTCACAGTCTCTTTGGACTTTAAAGTCCAGACATACTCTTTGTCAGATCATGTGAAGACCATGTATATTGGTGAATTGGTGTCTGAAAGGGTCTTTTGAGGAAAGAACCACACAAATTGAGTGGACCTGTCAAGTCAGTGCACGCATTTATAAGAAATCGTGGAGCTCAACTCAGAACTTAAGGAGCTCGACGATTCGACGAACAATACCGAAAGAAAGGACATTTAGGTAGGCCGCATAAATTACTCAAACTGCCAGACCATCATTAAAATAAGGATGGTATTTAAAAGTACTTCAATTTATTCCCTTTTCATTTACCTAATTTTGCCTGTGTTCCACCAAATATACTGAATGTGCACCAAAATATGTTCATTAAAATATGTCATAACGAGCATCTATTTAACAACTGTTGCAAATTTGTAAAAATAGTAATACACCTAATTTTAAAAACAAGCATTTATTTTTTTAGTTTTACTTCAGATAATGCACTGCAAAATGTATTTGAATCAAACACCAATTAATGTCCAATGTAGCTTTATTAATAAAAAATGAAACCTAACCTAACCTAACCTAAAATATGTAAATGGGTATACGGTACTAGGATGCATACTAAATATAACCTAACCTAACCTAACCTAAAATATGTAAATGGGTATACGGTACTAGGATGCATACTAAATATTTTGTGTAACATTCAGGAATATTTGGTGCACGATCAGTATTTTTCGGGGAGCATACATAGATGTACCTTTAGATTTTTGGTGAACACAAAAATATTATCCTTAAAATAAACAGGGAGAAAAAACAAAACAATTGACCCACATAGTCCTCACATTCACAATAAGTAAAATAATATAATACCTACTTTACACTGTAAATATTCATGTCATTTTAAACAAAATACATAGAAAAAAAAATATAAGTACAATTAGCAAAAATTAAATTAAAAATCAACATTCACTGAGTAAATTTATTGGAGCAGCTCAATCCTTCAATCCCTTTTCGTTCTCAATATAGTCTTTGACAGTATAAAAGACTTTCTGACATAGTTTCCGCTTTAGAAAAGATTTGAATTTATTAAGGCTTAGTTCTTGAATGTGGCTAGGAAGTTTATTATAAAAACGTATACACTGGCTTCAGAATCTTCTGATTGTAGGGATAACAAAGTTTTTGTTCCTAGTATTTATAGTATGGATATCACTGTATTTTTTAAACAAATTAATATTTTTAGGTGCATACAAAAGATTTTCATAAATATACTGAGAGGGCACAGTCTACTCTCTTTTTAAATTTGTCCCTGAGGGAGTGTCTACGACTTAATTTATAAATTGAACGAAATTCCCATTTTTTGTAAAACAAAACTTTTCTGAATATTGGAAGCATTTCCCCACAACAGAATACCACACGACATCACACTATGAAAATAACTAAAGTATACTAAACGGACTGTCTCTAAATCAGTTAAATCACGAATTTTTCTAACGGCGTATGCAGCAGAACTAAACTTTTTCGACATTGAAGCCCATTTTTGGGGCCCCATTGAAGCTTGGCATCCAAAGTTATTATGCTTAATAAAAAACACCGTGGTATCTTCGGGATTCAACTCTCACCCTTTATGAGCACACTAGTTTAAAAGTTTTTGCAGTTTAGCTCCTTATTTTAGCAAGTTACAAGCCGATTTCATACAAGGAAAACTGCAAGGTAGGTAAATTGGACAATTCAGCCAGTGTACCTGCACTAGTTAAAACTTCAAACGGTGACAATTTTGACTGAACACCACATCACGAAACCATTGTTAATTGGGCCGCTGGACAGTCATTAATTAAACGTTAATTATTAATTCATACGTGTGTCCGTCACCGCTATTTATGGCAGGCTCTTCATTGAACGTCAATCTATTAGATTATCATCTACAGCGAATGACTAACGCATTGTATAGATAATCGATAAATATTTTACAATAATTGTAACATAAGATCGTCTTTGTTCGCCATGAATCATACCCAATTGTGCAGTATATATGAAAATGTTATATTTTGTAGCACTTAGCAGTAATGATCTAAAATTACTCGTATCTGTTTCATTGTTCATTTTAGACGCAGGGTTACAATAGAATACAGTTATCATGGTAATCGTATATTTTAATGTATAATACCCAGTTAAGCTGAACATGGAACATAATTATTATTATAATCTTACGTTTTTAGATGAGCGATTGCGGTATAATTGTCATATTACTACGTTGTGCTTGTGTTCCATTTAGAAACACGAAAGGCCCAATGACAGCCAAAATGGCGAATTCGTCATTTATAACAACGACGAACCAATAATAGCGCTAATCGATTGATTTCTAGGTATTACAGGCATTATATGTATTTGTATAAAAATGGGCACGTACTTAATGTCATGCAAGTATATTTGCTGAATATAAAACGCAATAATATATGAGAGAAGTGTTAAATAATTCACAAGGAGGTACAAAAAACGGAACATCCGGTGTCAAGGCAGATCGTCATTGAATTTGAATGTGTTTTTATGAATGACATCTGTTCGTGTGAATTGTAGAATTGTATTACTGTATGCGTATCGCGTACTCACTTAAATTACGGCGGTAATGGTACTAAATACTTAGCGAATTTATTAAAGGTGCGTAAAATGAGAATTTGAACGTGGAATGGTGGTTGGATATGAAAAAGTGCCTTTTGCACACAGAACATGGCTACTCGACATGTTATAAGTACAGAGTACACCCATAGTTTCACATTAATAACACAAAGTAATACCAACATGGGACTGTTTAACGCAAAACACGATAAACAACAAAACGCGAACACATAAATCATATCACATCTGAACATCACAAAAAGCAATCCGGCCGCAGTCTAACTCGCATTTTTTGCGCTCTCGTTTATACAAACTACACTCGCGAGGCAACCTAATCGACTCAACCCCATACAACCCGTGCATACAAAGTAGTTTTTTTTTTCAAAAAGTTCATATCCCATTTATGAAAAAGCATTTTTTTTTGTAATCCGGTAAGCTTTAAGATGGCTTATCATAAGTTTTAAAATCAGTTTAGTTGTTTTCGAGTAATTGTTATTTGAGTATTAGAAGTGAAGTCGATTTGGTTGCTCGCAAGTGTATATTGTACGAGATAAATAATAAATGGCATTTTTATAGGTGTTCCCAACATGACAATGAATATTTTAGGTTCAGACGTAAGGCCGTCATATAAATCGCCTATCATAAATCGGCCGTGCTCCTATAGCTATCATTTGAGCCGTATAAGATTATTACTTCACCTATTTGGTGGCAAATCTTATAAACTGCACGCATGTTGAAGCCATGAAACTCATCTAAGTGTGGTAAAATTTATTACTTGGGCTTAGTATCGCTGGAAATTACGATCTATTTTACTTGAAGCGTAGAGCAGTAATAAATTAGTGAAAGTGATTTATTTCGCTTAGAGCTATTTATTTATGAAATATAATATGGGTTTGCTGTATTAAATCAGAACGAGATTTTATAAATGATTAAAAACGGACAGTAAAATTGCCAAGAATATTTACTAATTAAAATATACCGTAAAGCATTCCTTTCAATATTATCAAATTGATCAGAGAGTATTTTTATATTTAACTCTAACGATAAATCAAGACCATCTAAAATAAATTGGCTGAATTGGTGACAATCATTGCGTCAGTAACAATAGGAAAAAAGGGAATGTGACGTCATAGTTCTTTTACACTCAACGGTTCGGGGCAGCCATTTGTGGGAAATGAGGCAATTACAGGGCGCGCCGCCCTGAGCTGCCTGGAAGATTACTTAATAGAAAATAAGAAGAGTTTTCCTTGCGATTGCCTATTCGAAATTAATTAGGTTTAACAACTTCTTAGCAGGTGGTTTAAGGTTTTGTATATTTTGTGTTCCTGTGGCTTCCCTTTCACGAAGGAATTGGAGAAACCATATTCAAGTCGATATCTTAGTTGTTTGTTAGAAAAGTTAGAATTAGGCCCCCGACATAGTGTTTTCCCACAAAATAAACGCATTCATAATGAATCGTTATCCTGTCATAGTGTGGACGAGCTCAGTCTGCAAGTTGTTACAAGTATCTCTTATGAAAAAATTATGTAGTTCAAATGCAAGTTGCAATTACCTACGTTCAATTTTGATTGCGCCGCATGCCCTGTCATCTGCACACGAGAGAGCCTAATGGCAGCGTCAGCAAAACGTATTAGCGTTGCTGAATTTAGGGGTAAACCAATTTAAAAAAAAATTTTAGGTGTGATTTTGCCATCGGCCCGCAAAGAAAAATTCTAATTGAACATGATGGTCTACAAGCATGTATGTAAATAGTTATCTCAGAAGACCTGTGTGCTAGCTGATTGGATATAACATCCGGACAAAGAGCACCATTCTGTGTACTTCCATGTTTATAATGTCACTGGCCATTGTACACAGACTAACAAACGTGACATTTGCTATTCAGCGCAGATTAACGCTTTTAAAGCATTAAATGGAGGCTCAATAGGTAAACTCTCCATTGAGCGCCATTGTTATTAGGTGATAATTATACTGCATTTGATGTAGTATTTAATCAAATAATAAGGACTTCAGTAATAAAACTGGCTTTTGTTAGGTAGTAAATTTTAAATATTGAAATACAAAAAGTTTTATTCGTGTGCTAAATGATGAAAGATTTTAATTAAGTATTTTGATTATGTAAAAAATATTATAGAAAGAAATAAAATGTTATAAAATTCAATTAATTCTGATCGATATTGGGTCATCAAAAGTGTTCGAATATCGACATAATAACCGTAAAGGTAAAGATTAATTCTAATTCCTATTAATTTCGATTATGGATAATTTACTTAATTAATAAGTAAATTTGAGAACAAGGTGATAAATAAGGAATACTTCGCACAGAATTAATCGGCGACTAACGTTAGGTAGGTACCTGTTCGTTCATACAATGTTAGTACGAATATGTTCCTATGTTGTGTTACTTTTGGTTGCAATGATTTCCTACATGATGGAATCTATTTATTAATATTAGGGCAATTAAAAGTAATAACTGTTACTAGTCGCCTAGCCAATTTAGGGAAATAAGCCAAGAATTAAAATAAATGGAGGCCGTGCTTATTACGCGACATAGAACCGCCCATAGTCCCTTTACAAAACCCGAAACTAATTACAACAATATCATTAATTATTTTACGAACCAACTCCACAATTCCATTTACGTAACTACCTACCAATCGCGGCCAAACTTTTGTAACAGTACAATTCTAATTAATCATAAAGTCCTAATAAAAAATACGTCAGAACCAGAAGTCGTTCAATAAACAAGTCGTAGTATTACAATAAATAAAGTCGGTGGGACTATACATCAGCCTGCGATTGGTCGTATCGAGGTTCTAAGTTTTCGCCCACGTGAGTCATGACCCAAGACACGAGCGGTATAATCTGCCACACGCCAAACCCACATTTTCTAACTAATAGTGTTATGTGGGAACGGTAAGAAGATTCACTTCTTAAAATGCACAAAAACTGGCAAGAAGTTAAGTTTCCTCTTTACAAAACAGAATAAGAGAAAACAGAAATTACCAAATCCGTAATACCAAAACCGACATCATGAGTTCATAGGTCTCAGTTGTACCTACTTACATTTTTCTTGCTTTCAGGCAATATAACGCTGAGATTACAGGATTGCTAATTACAGGATAAGTATTAAACTCGCCCAAATACTAACAGGCTATAGTTAAGGTGGGCATTCACGATAACGCCATTTGGCGTGGCTCCAAACAACTAAATCCAAAATCAACAGCCAACGGATTTTAACATTCACTATCAAATTTTGGACTTTAAGAAATTCGTCACATGTGGGAGAAGACTCACTGCTTTGCTTGCAATTAAGCAATCAAAGCTCAGTTTCATAACGTTTCATTAGAACTATAAGGCTCCTGCAAACAGGCGCGACACACGACGCGACACAAAGGCACCGCGTGTCGCGCCTATTTGCAGAAGCCTTTACGGTTAGAGTGTGGACTTTGCTCTGCTAGAAGGATAGATCTCCTTATAACCACTGCAAGTTGCAAACGGTCGTACATCATGCTTTAGCAAAAATTTAATGCTTGTCCAAGAAAACTTTGTTACTATGCATTTTATGGAATGGTTCTTCTGAACTTTTCTGTTTAATTATATAAGTATTTTATATAAGGTCGTGTGCCATACTGTTTAATGTGCGTAGGCGCCGGGGAAATGCGTTGAGAAATTAATATTAATAGCTTTACACGTTACATGTTATCGTTAACGTTGTAAATTTCGTTATACCTATCGAATTTCGTGATATGTGGCGGTATATTAAATAGTTGTTTAAAATATCATGCTTTGATACTTAATATTAAACAAATTGAGTAATGTACCAGTTATTTATAGATGCAGGGAAGTCACGACCTGATATAAACAACTTAACATTATTAGCCCTTAGACTAGTGGAATGTAGGTAAGTATTTCAGGTAAATGGAATGCCACAATAAGATTCATATTAGGTACTAAAGCGCTTTAAACAAAGTACTGAAAATAACAATAAAAATATTATATTCGATCAGTGTTTGTCTTAAGACGGCGACTATCGGCTTTTTCGTGAATTCCTTTGAAACGCGTAGTCAGTGCAGAGAGCTGAGTCGCTCGATGCGAGCACATTGCGAGCGACAAACAAGTCAGTGCAAGTTGACGCGTCGTCGCAAGCACAACGTATCTCATTTTACTCTCTTTTCCAAAATCAAAATATACTTTTCCGAAGTAAAAATGCAATGAGATAATGAAAAAACACTTCTATTTGGCAAATACAAAGAAAGGCCGATTTTATGGGTCAAGTGCTCGAAGCGAGCGTTCGCCGCGTCTTGTGTATCACCGTTTTGTAACCAAGCTCGCCTCGAATGATACATTACAAACAAACGTTACAAGTCAGTCTCCGCCTTTATAGGTACTCGTTATCTGCAGATCTGAAATAAACATAACTGCTTCACTCGTTACTTTGAACTATTTTTTGTAACTTACTGCGTTATTGTTTATTTAAAGGTGTTACAGAGAAACTAAATTGTTTTTTTCACAGGCATTTTCTGTCGCTGTCGTCTGCATATTGCGCCTGCGATTCGCGAGGTGAAAGCACGCACAGGCGTGGGCGGGCGCCGGCGTCTCACGATATGAGATGGGGTCCATAGTACACAGACGGAGTTCATATGAACTGCAGAACTACGGTTTACTCGACACGTGTCGATGACACTACTCTTTATATGCTAATATATAGGTACACGTCTTCAGGAAGTTTGTGAATAGTTTGACGACGTAAGAAAATTTTATAGGTACAAAAGTTTTGATTATTTTCGGAAATAATGGTTGAAAATTCCTGATATTATGCCGAAACAAACTGTAATAACCAGTAATCAGTATTTCATCATTCAGTAACTACGCTGTAACGGGAAAAGTTGGACTCTCAATGATTGGATGATGTTGAATGCATAAAATATTATGTTTCCAAAAATATTGTGATTAAATCGAATGGTATGAGTTTCATATGGCAGCGTCAGCAACGAAATTATGATTGCAGTATGGGAAATTCGAATGTGATGCTGATTTACTTCAGAACAAGTGAGATCACTTTCAAATTGTATGGAGTGAGGTTGGAATTAAACACAAAAATATTTAGGTAAGTACTGAAAAATCCGATGATTTTGAAATTATGTTTTCATCACTCGTATGAATCTCCTATACAAGGTGTAACATAAATCAAGCACAACCTCTTAAGGGGTCATTGTACTCATTACTGTGAACTACTTTTACTATGGGACCAAACGTGAAATCGTGAAAAAAAAATCAGATGTTCCCTACATTTTGGCGAGTCATGCGAACATAAATGTAGGGAACAGCTGTTTTTTTTTTCGCGATTTCAGGTTTGGTACCATAGTAAAAGTTGTTTATAATGATGAGTACAATGACCCCTAAAGAGGTTGTGCTTGATTTATGTTACATCTTGTATATGATTACAGGTGTATTTTCCTGTCATTACCTCATGTCCTCAGTGGGTAGGAGATTAGCGGAGGTATGATTAGCGAACAACCAGTAAATTGCACCGTATGATGCGAAGAGAGGCGATGATCACCGGTCTTGACACAGATACGTGACGTTTGCGCCGTGTGGGATCCACAGATCTACTGCTAGATATACTTGTATATCATCACTTTTATACAGATAGTTATCTTTCTATATTCTGCAATTTGCGATACATAAGTAGGTAGGCATACCTACTTTAATACAGTGAAACTT
Source organism: Fissipunctia ypsillon (assembly GCA_947568875.1). Lineage (NCBI taxonomy): Eukaryota > Metazoa > Arthropoda > Insecta > Lepidoptera > Noctuidae > Fissipunctia > Fissipunctia ypsillon. The sequence continues at coordinate 9,422,486 of OX387645.1, read as the reverse complement.
ATTATGAACTAAGCTAATGAATTGATGAGTGTTTGAAACTGAAATCGAATTTAAAAACCAATACCAATTCATCTAACTTTTCCTCTCTTTATTTTCTACATAGATATTCCACACAGTGTGTTCATTTTCTTTTCCATTCCACTGTTTTATTATTCAACAATTTGTTTCGCAAATACTATCTCATTTTGCTTGATTAAAAGGCGAGTCGACTAAGTACTGACTAGTTAGGTAGTGAGGATTGAAAGTCAACAACCTCCAGTGCGGGCTACAATGTCGGACTTGGCTGGTAAGTGAAAAGTTTTTATAAAGCGCCAAAGTCTGGGTAATAAAGCTAAAGTGTGTTATATTCAGCGTCGTTTATCTTTTGTTATATTGCTACGGTGATAAAACAGGATTTTAACGAACTTGATTGCGGTACGCCTAGATGAGTTCGTGCTTAGTCTTTTGGAATGCAAACCTTAGCCTATGTAGTTGGATTCATTCTACCTTTGTAGTTCTTTAATGGCGCACCGAGCTTTTAATACACACAAATACGTTTTTATAACCCTTGTTTGAAGTAGTAAACAATTAAATTAAAATCTAGGGAAATATATTTTGGGTCCTTATTTTTTTTTCTTCTTTTTTCTCTCTCAGTTTTAATCATAATCTGGCAGTTTGAGTAAATTATGCGGCCTACCCAAATGTCCTTTCTTTAGTATTGTTCGTCGAATCGTTAAGCTCCTTAAGTTTTAAGTTGAGCTGTACGATTACTGACAGATGCGTGCACTGACTGGACAGGTTCATTCAATCTGTGTGGTTCTTTCCTGAAAAGACCATTTCAGACACCAATCTACATGGTCTTCACATGATCTGACCAAGATTATGTCTGGACTTTAAAAGAGACCTCTGAGTTTGTTTCGGCCTTTCTTCTCAGAGTAGTCAGATAGGAAACGCCGGCCTCATCTAGTTTAAAAAAAAATGTTTGACGTGTAAAAGTGTTTGTATAAACCTACTTACAGAAATAAAATCATTTATCATTTATATTGGTATTATTGGGGATATATATTACTAGGCAGTACACACGATGGAAACATGATTTGATAAAGTTGGCTCGATTGAATAAATTCGCTTTACGCCTTTTCGAGTAACTTTTTCCTCTATTTACCTACTTTTTTATATAAATAAGTAGTTTGATATTGTGATTCATTACTAAAAATATTCATAGGTGACTGAAGGGTTTATTCACTATAGCTTTTTTATTTAAGAGCAATAGGTATGATGAAAATAACAACGAAATACATTGAATAAGTGCAAAAGTGTGGTTATTTTCTTTGCTCTTTACCCATAAAGAAAAAGACAGAGACAAAGGCAAACTCTCGGTGCGCCCTTAAGTCTTTACTAAATCCGAATTGAATCAGCCGAGTAGGTACCAAACATTATCATCCACAATCAGTATGTTTATGTGATTATGTAGATTAATTTTGCATTATTCCCGATAACAGACTCTCAGCAAACACGAAATGTTTTTATAAAAAATAATAAAAATATATCTCATTTAACAAGCGCTTGTCAGATATTTTTCGGAAATTGCATGTTTATCTATTCTTCCTCTTTTTGCATGTTCGCGTTGTTTTCTCGCAATTTAATTTACTCAACTAATGTTGTTAGAAAACAAACATTACATACTTAGATCAATTTTATGATCTAGCTTAAGTTGTATCAGCTGTCCCAGCAAATAAAACGTGAGGTACAAACGTATGCTGTCACAAGTTTATTGAATCAACCGTCTGTATAGGAGAAAAATGATTGAGACCGAAACAAGATTACCTATATTGGCAATATTGCCAGGGTTGATTACGGGAGAGGACACAAAATAAAATATATTCTCAGAAAATATTCACGGAGAAAACAGCGCGGCATTTTTTTCTTTTTTACTTTACGCTTAAAATAAATTGGTGTTCCGATTGAGTTACTCAATCTCTGTGAAACGGTTTTGTATACAGATGAACCTATTAAGCCGGAAGACGGAAGGAGTGTCCTTGATCCGAGGTCCGCCGTGACATAACTAAATGAGATATACTCGTAGGTGTTGTGCCACGTGTGAGTCAACGGGATGTATCCTACGTGTGACGGTAATTAGACTATCCGGGATCATTTTGGCCGAATTTGGCTGCTACACTGCCTTGTGAAATAAACGGCAAAAATTACTTAAAGCCTGCCTATAACATTTTGGAAAACGTTTTTATATGAGCTATTAAAACAAACGTAAAGTAAATGAAAGTGCGATGTTAAAGCGTCGTTCGACAATAACCATAGGTTATACTTCTGCAGTAAGTAGGGCAAAACTTGGCTAATTCGTGATATGCAGCTATTCGGTGATAGATAATTGTGTTTTATTACCAAGTTACTACTGACTTGATAAATGTACATTTTTCAATCATTATAGTATTTGCCACATTTTTAGATATAAGTTAGCAAAACTTATTTTGTCTACTATATCACAGTAAATTTAAAAAATAGTCTGATCAATGAATCGAATTTTACAAGTAAAAAACAAAACTATCACCGATTACCCAAGTTTTGCCCTATTCATGAAGCGAAACGCATGTTATGTGATATTTTAACGCGCTGAGGATGCATACCGCTAAATAAAGGGAGGTCTTTATGAGCCTCGTTATTTCTAATAAAACGACCATGAACCATTCTAGACTGTGTTTAAATCCGAGCTGTATGCGACATTAGACGAGCGACGGGAAAATAACGAAATTGACATCTAAGTAAGGACATAATATTAAAGGTAGAGTGCTGAGGTAAGCCACGAATATTATTTTATTCGGAAATCGATCTTTGATGTAGTCGATAAAATTGATTCAATCAAATCTTCAATTCAAAAGGCATTTAATTTCTAATGTAATGTTTCATTGTAATCGATTATCGGTTTTGATTTAAGTTTTTGACCACCAGTGATCGATCTGACGCTAACTCACTTTGAACGTTAGATGCGAAGATAAAAAGCTCACTTTGTGTAAAAGCAATTTCTCTTTGTTGTATGTGGTGGCTGCAGGCGGGCAGGCCGCGACCCGCGCCCACCGCTGACCCGAGCCCGGCCTACGTCGGTTTTAACTGTTTATGGTCTCGTAATGCCTTGTAAACATTTAGACAGAGAGATGCTTCACTATACGACCGTCCAATAGATATCGCCGTAATAAAGTAATTGAATTCTTTTACGGATCGAGTTCTAGTACGTAAATAGCTGAATGCAAATCGTCGACAGCACTTTCAGTTCGAACCAGCAGTAACTAAGGAATAATTGAAATGTCTCGTGGAGGTATTCGGGGCACGTGTGGCGAGCTGCCAAACTGTAGGGCGCGTCCGGCAACTTATTTTATTCAAGCTCTCGTGTTAAATTAGAATATATTTTCTCATTTGATTGCTCTATGAGCGGGAAGTAACGGTGCCACATTTCATAGCTTATAGTTATAATAGCAATTTTATACTAAAATAGCGTAAAATGTGGAACTTCTGTTGGCTACCAGTGCACCGGTAAATCAAACGAAATTATGGTCAGTCGTTGTGAATTTAGAATCATATTTTATCGTTAAGAAAATGATTAAATCCAAGTCGAAAGTTGCCCAATTAGAAAGAGGGCGTTGATCAGATTGACCTGTTCATCGAGGTATGATTATCTTTTTAAATTGCTTCTGAATGTAAATATTATTTTAGCCTTAAATTGTTAAGATTAACTTGGCTTAAATCATCAAGTTTTTAAGCAGTTTTATTTTGATATCTTAACATTTTATGTTTAAGATAACGGTTGGCTTATCAATTTCGAGACATCTTTAAAGCTATTTCATCTTATTTTTTCCTTATCTTACCTTGTTCTCGGAGACAGCCCTGTTTTCCAACGCGTACATGATAGCCTTCGAGACCTTGGTCTCCAGCTCCCTGAGGGCGACATCTGCATCCACTTTGGTGAGTCTCTCCACGCCTTCCACGTACCCTGCCCAGGGACCGTCCAGCTCAGACAGCAGTGAGCCTATGCACCTGTTGAAAAATCATTTATTTATAAGAACTCTTCTTACAATTCAGGGCTCAAAAACATAAATAGTAGATTCAGTAATGGTAAAAAAAGGATTTAGGATAATATATCGGGTCAAATACTTGGTAGAAAATATTAGTAGCAAAAACTCCGAGTACCTAGTTGATTGATGTGCCCTGAGGTCTTGCTCGATATCAATTTTCTGTCCATTGTCAAAAGATATTAGGACGTCAAGATTATTTGATACCAATTCATGCAGGCAGAAAAAAATTACAGACAACAAACTTTTCTTTCTAAGTAAAACCAGTCTGCAATAATAGTAAAACATGAAAAAAATTTAATACGTTTTCTTACAGACTTCAGTTTTTCCAATTGTCTGCGAGACTTTTAAAATGTTGACCGTGTTTCACTTTGTTGTTTGCTGAGGTCGTTCAAATGCTCTCTGTGCCATCCTTAGTTTCCGTTTGATCAACTCTGTTAAGGATTGCACAGAATCCACTTTCAACAACAAGCGCGTGTTACATTTTGTATAAATTTATACGTGCGCTTTGATCATTTTATAGTTTGATTCAATTAATAGAATTTGCATTAGCTGTCCTGGTTCTCGCATCTATAGCTACTTAATATCATTGTAGACTCGTTATTTCTATAATACATTGGTTGTATTATAGGAACATAATATTTTCATGTAATCTTAACTACATACTTAAGATTCTGCGATACATGCTAATACGGAAAACTCAGTACAATTCTGGAGGGGAATACAATAATAGCCACTGATATGCAACCACAGTATCTTACAAATCCAACTGGAATCTTGCGCTAGGATTTGTGTGTAGCCTGTGCAGGACATATTTAAGTCAATTCCTAGCCAGTCTTAGCTCGACACTATATTCCATTTATTGTAACTAAAGTCTTTGCTCAGAGCATACCTATTTTCTCGTAGCAACAGGCATAGCTGGCGTATTAATGCTCAATATGTAGGTACCATGTATGTAGGTTCAGGTTGTATTAGTTGTATATAAAGCCTACTCTTTAATTCGCCGCAAAAGTTGCCGCTGATTCGTGCTATAAACAGCTGATTAGGATTTATTACATTTTGGTGCCTACAATGTCTGAACCGCTTAAACATTTTTCATGGAGTTTTGAAAGAGTATTCCTCCATTCCACAAAAAGTTGCATTGTTCAAGCTCTAGTTCTATAGCTTTATTTTCCGATGAAGCGACAATGTAACTTTTCAGTCTCACATTAATTCCTCTCAAATCCCGTCAGTCCTACACAGATGCTCGCACAGTCCATGTCTCCGCCACACAACAACAAGCCGGGTGAACACCCGTACACCGACTGCAATTAATCCGCACGCACGGCTAGGATAAGTGTACACCAGCCCAAGCTAGTTTATTACTCGCCTTGATTACTCGCCTCGCCCGCCACAACTGATATTGACCATTTTTTAAATGAAATTGCAATTTATTTTACTGTACATAGTTGAGCTTTTTATTTTAAATTGCTATTTGTTGGACTATAGTTTGGTTTTATGTTTGAGATTAATGTTCCGAGAATTTATTCGGGGTTTAAGCTTTGTTTTGTTATATTGAGCTTTTGAACTGTGTGCAAAACGAAGGATTCATATTCAGTGCAGATTATGAAAAGTGGTGATTTTTATAGGTCCATGTTTTATTGTTATGTCAAAGTAATCTCAAAGTATAAAAAAATCGTATCGGACCACGCCACGCACAATGAAAGGTTCCGTAGTTGAGATGAATTTATTCCAAAAACCAACATTGTAGGGGAAAAACGTGTTCTCCCATACATTCCAACTGCAAATGTAGATAACTTTCTTTGTACGCACAATATTACAGATTTATCATTTTATTTTAAGACCTTTTATAGGTTTTAAAAGACTTTTATAGGTTTTAAAAGACTTTTATAGGTTTTCCTTAATCTATAAGTATAGAATTACTTTCTGTATTTTTTTTTCAAAATTTTAGGGTTAGTAGTTTCGGAGATAAGGGCCTCGAATGGTAATAAATAACTTTGAAACTATTTATTTCAAAATTATAAAAAAATATATACTTGAGACCCTCACAGTAAGCCCTAGCTTTCATTCGATAATAATTAATGTCACACGGTACCTACTGTGTGGAAAACTTTTTATTTTATTTTCTTATTTGTCTCCCAAACGTGACCCCCGTATTAAAAATTCGTTTATTTACGTAACACGTCCGTGTTTGGGTCACAGAAATTAATATGTACTGTACCCAATTTCAACTTAATCGGTCCATTAGATTCGGAGCAAATTGGTTGTGACAGACGGACCGACAGACAGACAAACAAACAGACAGACAGACACACGAGTGATCCTATGAGAGTTCGATTTTTTCATTCGGACATACGAAACCCTAACAATTTCATATTTATTTTACTTTTGTTTGTATTTCGACACTAAAAACGAAAACTTTTTAGAACCCTAAACTATGTGGACCAATAAATCTACCTACGTAGCCAGATAGCTTGCGTGACGATGCGGGATGGCGGTTGCATTCCAACCAACTGCCAATTTAAGTCAATAGAGCAGAGCGCACGAGCCACAATGACAAACCTCAGAGAGACTATGAAGATGAAGATCAAGTGATCACTTAATGTCACCGTTATACACATCAATCATCATACAATTACGTGATTAAACTGTAGTTGAGAAGTCAGCAGAATAGAGGATGAGTATTATTTGAGTTATTCAGTGAGTTTCATGTAAACGACATTATTTTTTTGACGTTTTATTGTTTTAAATTGGACGCTATTACTATAAGAACACCATCCATTATTATTACTACAGTTACACCTCTGTCGCTCCATGTAAAATACTGGTATTCAGTTGCATCCGGTTAGACTAGAAGCCGACCCCAACATAGTTGGAAAGGGCTAGGCAGATTGATCAATCAATCTACCTCAAGGTATACCTCTGCCTAACCCTTCAGCGATTACAGGCTTGATGTGATGTAATATTTATGCCATTAGACGAGTTTTTTTGTTGCGAAGTTATTATCAATCGCGTTACGCGCGCTAAACAAGTTCAAATTAAATTGACTAGTGAAACTCCACTCATGTAAAGAGTATCGATAAGTAAAGGTGATATTAAAATTTGTTGTTAGAAATCTAGATGTTTCCAGCAACAAATATTTATCTCTCAATTTCAACGGATGCATAGCTGCCATACCTAATTCATGTTCAAAACAAACTCAGTATAGATTCATCACAGATTGAGGCATACTTTTGTGTAACCTCCACCTCATTGTTGAGTTTTCTCACGAGTTTTGGGACTCGTTAAAGTTAAAATCTCTTTGTTTGACAGAAGTTAACGAATTAATTAGTGACGTGTTTGCAGTAGCCTACCTTTCATTTGGATTTCAATAGGTATAACATCACGCCTTGTTTTCCCCGAAGGGTTAGGCAGAGGTGTACCTATAGTACACCCACATTTCGCCAGTTATGTTTAAGTCCCATGTAAAAGGGGGCGAGCCTATTGCCATCTACCGGGCACAAATCCAGACTCCGGGTACTTCAATAGGTATATTATAATGTTATCTACCTACCGAAATGATACAGAACGGATACTTAGGTCCTACTTAAAAAGAGTAGGATTTCATTGGTCGATAGGGCTCGTATGCGGGGTGCGGGAGATTTCTGTAACGAATGCCATAGGGCCCGCATGCAGGGAACCGTTTTCATTAGTCGATAGGGAACGATTGCGTTATACGGAGAACCTGCACCGCACGTTTGGCAGGTGCTTTGAAGGCTCATTTTCATTTGTCATTTCCACTGGGTGTGAGTCTCCGCATGCTTTTTGCCGACGGATGAATTTCATTGGTCGCTACGCCCGCTACGGGGATTCCCCGCAGACGGTGTAGATCGACTTATGGCTTTCATTAGTAGGTAATTACTGCGGGAAGGCCCCGCATGATGTATATCGACCGAGTTATTGACTAATGAAAATGAGCCATTTTATTGAAGTATTCCCGTTTGAGCACCTATTTTTTGGGCACCAATGCATTGAGCACCGAAGGTATTAAATGGATCAGTGCTCAATGCATTGGTGCCCAAAAAATAGATGCTCAAACGGGAATACTTCATTTTATTATTTAATAGAAAAAATATCCGTTCATATATTGCAGGGTGGAATACCTTAGCAAAAATTCTTGGCAACTCGGAGCTTCCGTTTGTAGTACAGATTCGTATTGCAAGCGACACCCTGGCGCATTCCCGATATATTTCTTATTGACAATAGCACGCAATCCTGCCATGCCAACGCGACCAGCCCTAACATTCTGAAGCAAATGCCTTTAAACAATTACTTTACGTAATATCATTATGGACATGCCCACGACTTTATACACGCTTTTGAAAATCAGAAAATTTTATTTTCCTATACAGTGTGTCTGTATACCTACGGTACAGACCATCAAACTGAACAACTTTCTCCCGGGAACCAACATCGTAATCGCAAAAAAAATCTGTCGTCCCATACAAAACTTCAATACCTACTCCACCAAATGTATGGGCCGACTGATATTTTTTTTGCGATTACAATGTTGATCCCCGGGAGAAAGTTGTTCAGTTTGATGTTCTGTACCCGACCCTTAATTTTCTCCACACCGTCTACAGACACACTGTATATACAAAGTTTTTTTTTTAATGTCATAACTCTACGGTATGAATGAGACCATATCAAGGAATCAACTGGCATATGAATTATTTTTCAACTATAATTTTTTTTTGTTTTCACTTTTCATACAAAATAATTCGACAAAGTCACGATTATTAATGTAAAACATCCTTACGTGAAATATGACAACGTCACTTTTTCTTAGCTTTAATTATGAATGACTGGTATGAATGAAAATGAATTACTCGTATTTATCAATGAAACGTAGAATGAACGTAATTTAATTATGATTGATGATATCTTCGAAACTATGCATTTTTGGACCACATATTCTAGGACTTTTTGTATTATTTTTACTTATACTAGAATATAACTCTAGAGTTATGACATATAAAAAAAACACCTTGTATACTACAACATCCTGTTGCACCTGGCATGAAAAAAATTTTTTTTTCTTATTTCTGCACTTTTAAGGTATATAATTAATTATTGTCATTGTTCAGTCTCAGTGGATATGTCAGTGGGTTAACTCTCCGTTATTAACAGGATTATTTTAGGTGCATAGAAAATATTTGCACTCAGTCGCCTATGAAAACAACGTCTATGAAAATTAAATTGTCTACTTCTAAACTAACAATGTTAGAGAACCCCACCAGTGAATGCACTAGAGACGTTGTTCGCACAAATTAGAAACTCAGAACAGAGAGGAACATGGAGCGTATCATGCTTTAGAATCAAATTATATGGAGGACCTAACGCTAAAGCCTGACGACGCGACGGACGGAACGGACAAGACGTACAGTGAATGAATTTAGGAGCCTGGAATTGGTTAGACCAAACAGCTAGACGAAGTGGTATGGGGACTGTAGGGAGTCGAGCCTTGTCGAAAGCATTCCTAATTGGTAAAGGGAACATGGTATAGTTTAGTAAGGTGTAGATGTGTTTTGGAAATGCGTAAGTAACGTCTTATTAGATATGCAGTGAGTGGGCATTACCATGGAGTCACGATGTTTTATCTCCACAAAAAAGCTCTGAACAGATAATACTTACAGTATTTGGAAAATTGTAAAAGCTACCCTCGACAGCTCCACGGTTAAAATAGATGAAGATACAATATTATTTAAACGCCTCGTCCAAGATCCAAGAGCAGTTTATCTTGTGTATTGTATGTCGTAACCAGATCTTAGAATTGATCATGAAGTGTTCGACCGTTTCATGAAATAGTTGTATTTTATGGTGTTTTTTTTTTTGTTAAGGTTGTTGAATGGTTGTTTTTTTTTTATTGTGGTTGTATTTTTGGTTGTTGTGTTTTTGACTACATCACTGAATACTCAGCGTTTCACGATGTAAACAGTTAAATGCACGACCACTTCATGATGTGGCTGAACATTAGTAATCATATCGTAAAATAGTTAGATTATCCACCGGTAGAGGCGTCGATGTCGCTTTGTTTTTGTTGTGCGTTTATTCCTACTCGAATAATTCCTATTTTAGGGTCCTAGCCAAGTAACTGCGACCAACTTGGATGTAGCGCTCGCTCGGATCTAACCTAACCTTACCCATTTGGTCGGGGCGCCACTAGCGGCGTGAAATGCAACTACTTGGCGATATGCTCAGTGGTCAGCTGGGAATTTCGATAAATAGGTTGCCTTCGTCACGATATGGCCATTTCTATAATCGGACCACGACAAATATCCTACATTAATGATATGGCCAAACGTCGACTGACATATCGTTAAACGTCGACGTTTAAACGATATGGCCAATTTAGGTCAGTCAGCCACGCTAGCATCTTGCTGACTGACTAATATTTTTGCCACGGCATTAGTTATTCTGACGTAGTTCGTCGTGCCTATACGAGGGAAGGAAACTAAGCACTTACCCTCTGGCCACATTGAGGCAGTAGTTCCTGCAAGGTCGTGCATCGTGTCCTTCACATCGCGCACATCCACCTGCCCGTAGCAGGCGTTCAGCGCAGTTTTCACTACCACTGGCCAGCACTCGTTCAGTGGAAGCCAGTGCGTCCGCACCAACTGCTAACATCTGAAGCAGCGCCCGCGCCGCCTCCAGTGACCGCGACAGAGATGTGCCCAGCTGTTGACAAGACACATTATTTGATATTTTTGATCATTGAAATCTCTCATTTATGGTAGTTTCACGTTTCGGTAGTTAAACTACGCCTACGATTATCTGGGGAGGTCTCGCGACAAAGTGATCATGATGAATAAATATAATTATAATAAATCAAATAATCCAATTAAAATTATGTATTGAGCTACCTGCGAAAGTGATAGAAAAGGTTTAAATATCAAATAACTTTTCCCGACCAAGTTGTTAAAATAACTAGGAAATGATTTATTATGGCGTCGGCGAGCGACAGCTACATCGAAATAAATCCGATTTAGCGCTTTACGAGCCGGCCACCGGCGCGGCGGCGCTGTAAAGCTTTGGTTTCCCAGGAAAGCGGGTCCGTCATAATAAAACGGCCGTCATGAAAATCTTTAATTTTTACCAGTATTTGATATTAAGTCGAACCTCACTACCCAAAAATTTAAATCGCTAGATGTGCCCTCACCGTATTTAGTCACAAGAAAAAGGGTCTTACAGAGAAGAGTGAGCTCACACATTATTAAATAGCGTTTCCATGACAATCAACTCTGGTCACTGCGTCATCGTGTGTCGGATGTGTCAAAACGAAATAAAAATGACGACCGACCGACGACGACGATGATGTTTGGACGCGGTAGTGCAAATCTAACCATTTAAATCCTTGCCACTGCCATCAAGCCATCATTTTCATGACAGCCGTCACTGCGGCCGTCAGCGGCGGCTACTGCTCTTCTAGGATACCGTAGCTTATGAAGCGCTAAGTGTCCGTCATTTTTATATGTCAGCAATGTAAACAAATAAGCGCGAAAATCTCTGGATGTGAATAGGATTTAGTTATACTTATATATGGGCCCAAGCGTTTATCGCACTTCCGCACTCCGCGTGTTCCATATCCGGCCTTGTGTTCATTCGTTTGCTACCGTATAAACGTAGGCACAGTAATTTTTCAATAATAATGCATTCACCCTCTATATTAAACTATTTAGGCATAACAACCTGAAATTATTGTACATATTTTCAGAGCAATATTTGTCACCTAAAGCAGTTTTGTAACATCTTGCACTAATCTTGTATATAGGATACTAATGACATTATGTTTTTTGTAAATGCTTGTGTTATCTTAGTGCCAGCAACATTTCGTGATGGCAGAACAGTGTTCTGCAATAGTATTCATTAGTTATGCTATGCACACTGGGCTTTGTCCTGCAACCTGCATACAACGTATCTCAAAAGACACTTCGTTGCAACATGCGACCTACTGACGAGCTTATTGAACTGTTGAATCTAGTGAACTTAATATTACGAAATTAGCAGAAAATTACAGTACCTAGGCATGCTTCTGAAATTCACTTGATGTGACACTTAAGTACCTAACATTTGGTGTTATTTTTTTTTTCACTTTATGGATCAATAAACGAGACACAATGAGCACAGAAGTTTTACTGTTATCACGTCTAAATGAAAAAAAATATTTGAAAAATTGTGGGACAAAATCGTAATCGACTGAAAGGAGAGCTTATATCATAAAAGTAACCACTCTCATTTTACGAAAATGTGAGAGAAGCTTAAAAGGACAAAATAAAAGTGAGTTATCCCTCCCCAGTATGAATATGAGACTGCAAGGCACAGGTTAATTCGGATAATCTCCGGGTTAACCCAGTTAAGACACATGCCAGCAGTCGAGTAAAAGGTGTAATGCACCATTACTTTTAATGACCGAAACCTACAGCCTACCTGCTTCACCTAACGTCGCGTGTTTCTCGGCATTGCTAAGAAATTTTGAATTTTACAAGTTTTATGCTTAGTATAATATTGCATACTGCTACTTTTAAGGTGCTTCAGTTTTATATAAACTGTAATGCCGTGTGACGAGTCGTTATACGAGCTGTTTGACAAATTATTTAGGAGTTTGCAAGGCGAGACAAGGGGGAACAAACATTTGAGAAAAATATTACTGACGCACTTGAGATTGCAGAAAACTGTATAGAAGTATTACATAACGTTTCTTGAACAAATTAAGAGTCTAGCAGACATATTAGATTTTCACAGGCCAATTTACATGCTAGTGTTGCTAATACATCCAAATTCTCCAAATAGTTAACAAGCGTAGGTTATTATTACCTGTTGCGGCACATCCCCAAATGGCTGAACTGCGTCATACGCATCCTTTAGACACACCTCGTACTCCGAAGTGAACTGTTTTGAGTCCAACTTCAGCACATTATGATAGGCTACAGGGAACAGGTCCCTGAAGAAAGTCTTCGTGGTGGCTGATAGGTCTTTAGGAGGTCCTGCGCTCAGGCTTTCGCTGGTCAGGTCCCCTTCTGCTCGGAGTATGGTTCTGATGTCATCGTATAAGTTTGCAAGAGGCTGGACTGTTCGCGTCGCGAGTCCTCGGTATAGTTGGGTGAAGAGGGTCGCAGTCTTGTTCTGCGACTGGTGAGAGAGTCCCGTTAAGTGATCTGTTAGGAAGAACGACAAACTTTTAGACAGCTGAATGAATTTTATAGATGCTCTTATCTGTTTTCAAAGCACAACTGGTACAACAGAACACGTTTAAGAAGCGTTATGTTCTACCCTAGTTTTAATCCTATTCCATTAAGGTTTGATTGACAGGTCCTAGAACTCAGTAATCAACTAAACTATTTAATGAGGCATAATGTAAGTGAAACCTCCAAGGGTATGTATTTACATTGCGTCCTACCAAAATTTGGATACATGTAAGTAGTTACGAAACATTTGTGTACAATAAATTAGACGTAATGTTAACAGAGCCTGTGTAAATACGTTTAGTTGGTTAAACATCCCCCAGTATTTGGCTTCATAGTTTGTGGCACCTGCTCTGGGTTATAAGAGTATCTAGCGTTATCTCACTGGAATGCAGGGCCGAGACGCGGGATCAACGCCTCGGCGCATTCCTACCAACTTACCTACACGTATAAAGTGCTCCAAGCCGTTATCCTACCAATACAGATAACTACAAGATATTTTTTAATTAAATAACATAAGGCTCTTTATCAAAATGCTACTACAAGTGAATCCGAGTGGCCGTGTGTTGAAACTGTGAGGAAAGCCTACTATGTTTATACGAAGGATGAAAAGCTCCTTTGATCTGCGGAGCTTGACGAAAAGCTTTTTAGCCGGCGGCGTTTACCGCGTGCTCGTAGATGTATACCTGTGAGCCGTACGCTTGAAGGATTCATTATGATTCTAGTTATAAATCTCTAAGGATTATATGCGACGAGTTAAAATGTCACATGGTTTAATTTTAGGAGGCTGTTAACTGATATTTTGTGGAGTTTATGAGTAAGTAAATGAAGACTTTGGCCTGCCTACTTGTGTGGTTTGATGACTTTATGTTTTCTTAGAGGAAGATACATGTATATCTATCTGAGGAGACCGAAGGAAAACCAACAATCAAGCCTCAATTTATCAGTGAATGAATGACAATAAAAGAATAATTTTCCGTATTTCCCCTGAACTTCGCCACAACTGTCATCAGGTGCTATAGACAGTACATTAAAGTAACCCTCACTGTTTCCACCTGCACAATAGAGGATTGATGACAGTTCGCAGTGCTTCACTGTAAATCCCCGGCGCATTCAATGTTTCGTGGCAGAAAATCCGGAAGGTAATGTACCACAGACAGCGGCAGAAGGTTCACACCATCATTATGTACCTATAACTCTGTTGATATTTAACATCTGAGAAAATTGCTATAAGTCAAGTTCCTACCAGAGGCGAAGCACGCTAACAACTCCATTCCAACCGGCTTCCCTTTGGAGGATCGGAAGAGTAACTTCACCTACCACCATTGAAAATAGCACATTCAGTAATGTCTGCGATTGCCAAATAATATATATTCCAACAACAACACAAAATGTTCTAAATAAGCCGGCGCCACATCGTGGTAATCGTATTTGTATGCCTATTTATAACTAAACAATTTTTTCTTCGGCTTCCCTCCTACGAAATGTCAAGGCTCACCACTACCTGCTTAAGTTACGTGATTCGTAAATATTTATGTTGGTTTCCACATTTTCTTTTCAGAGCACGGAGATATTTTACAGCATTAGCATAATATTTGAAAATTCTATGTAAATCCACTCCTAGATTTGCATTTTATTTTTTCAACAAGAAAGAAAGGGATATGTGATTCAACGAGTGCCTGTAATCGAGCGAAGTTGATATTCTGTGTCTTTTTAATTTATAGTGGCACGGGTGGCTCAATAAATAATAAGTGTCATTCGTCTTTCCAGAGGGAGACCTCCAGACGCCCTTTGCAGCGGCCGCCGAACTGGCTACATTTAATGTTACTACGTATTTTACAGCTATGTTTGGAAAAGGGCTAACACGTTATCTTCATACGTTGCACTAAAACGGTTACAGTTCTGACCGTAAATCAAAGAAATATGTAAAACGAAACAGTAAAACCTGGCGTGAATTTGAATAAAATGAAAATTAAATAAGACGCAACAAATGTTGAAAATAAAAAAGAAGAAAAAATTACTCTAAAACAGAAATGTTTTTAATTAATTATCGCTCTTCTCGCTACGTTTCAAAATTTTATGTAAATAAAGCTGAGCTAATCGACGAGCTAAGCGCCCTTTGCAATTAACGCCCTTTCATCAAAATCGTGGAATTTTTCACCGCCCACGCTTTAACACTCACACTTAAAAGTCATTTATATAAAGAATCATAAATTGCATTACAGTGAAGCAGCTCAGACTGTGAATAGTCTGCGGAGAGTGGACTAATTACTTAGTTATGCAAATTCTGCTACAGAGGTTGTTTTAACAAATGAAATCCGTCAAGCCAAAGCTAAAAGATTTTTGCGTTTTAAGTAATTTCATCTCGTGGAGAGCAGGACTGAACCATAGTAATGAGACGCCAGGGCGACGGTAATAGACAGGATTGAGACGTGCGAAAGTGAAAATAAAGGAGACTGTGTAGGAGCTGCTAAGGAAAATATATAACCTTCCTTTATCACCATCCATTTACTTAAAATACTAGCTTTTTGCTCACGGCTAGGTAGTTTCAGAATCTTAAAATGTTTTTATAAAGCGTCTCATCTAAGTTTATGTTAAAGGACTCACATTTAACAAAGTTTATCTCAAGAAAACCCCGTCTTTCCTACGGAAACTAACCTAACTTACGAGTTATGAGTCTCTACGGATCATATAGCAATCTTCATACCCTATAAATCTGAGGTGTGCACACTATAGAAATACATTTAAGGAAATTTCATACTGTCGGTAGTGGAGATTATATCTTGTCAGTGATGGTTATGTATGGTCGCAGCCCGGCCCACGTACCCGAGCATACAACTGGATGAATGGGACCAATTCACTGCATTGTCAACTCACGGGATAAAAAGGGTTACTTTAGATATCAACAATACTTAAACAAAGTTTACCAAATTCACTGTTCCGTAAAAGTAAATCATTGAGACAAGAGCTGCTAATGAGAACTCTATTAATATTAAATGGTCTCTATTAACGTTAATGTGGGGTATCTTCATAAAGCACAAAGGTAAATTATTTTAGTGCTCTAATGAGGGTCCGTGCGTGTGGTCCCGGGGGCCCTCAGGCATTCGCTCAACAATGGTATAAAAGGGAACCCTCGGCGTGAAGCACACTCTGATTATTTCCTCTCAGGAGCAGGGGGTTGAGCTCATTGTTTCATACTTGTTAGTCGCGGGGTCGTCGCACCCAATATTATATTTTTTATAGATAATAACGCGCCACTCGTGTTGATGGGAGTCTTTGAAGAGAACTTTCAGGTAAATAGCTCTTGATGATTCTTTTTAAAGATGAGAGAGCCTATTTAAAAATGGCGAAGGAATATAACAAACAAATACTGTCTGATTGCATGCCGTTGTTGTTAATCTACGTGTGTTGGCTAACATTGCTTTTGTTTGTAGCGTTTGTTATTTGACTGGGCTATATATTATGCTCGTTTGCGTGTTAAGCAGAGATTAATCGAGGGTTAGTCAATGCTTGGCACTAGATGTATCTACGTTGCATTTCTATCCGACCAACAATGCAACGACTGTATAATAACAATAAATTGTAAACTCTACTACACAAATTACAATAATTATTTGTATATATTCTCTATGTCTACAAACCTTTGTAAAAACTTTATCACTAGTCATGCAAACAGTTGATAGATTGTTGAAAACGGTTGTTAGTTAGCCGATAGGTCACTGCGACCGTTCCCAGTAAAATTCCTAAGCATTTTACAAGCCTTATATGGTTGTTAATTTATTTACGAGTGTTGTAGTAAATCGTGTGGCATTTATTGGAAAATACAAATTAATTAATTTTCTAAAGGCCAAATGCTTCGATCATTCATCAAACAAACACAGGCATTGAAGTACACAGTTTAGGGCAGTAAGTGACGTAACCTTTTGGGAGTTCTCACAGCGTTCAGTGGTCCAAAAAATTTAAGTAGCGTTGAGGGCATATTAATACTGGCTGGCCGAGTAGACAGTTCTTTAGAACATATATTTCATTTGATTATCTACACCTTTTTTTGGCAATAAAAATTTTTCTTTCTCATCAACTTGTCAGGAATATTATCAAGTTATAAGTGGAACTATTAGGGGCAGTAAATAACCCTACGATAAACGTTTCAACATCAATGTTTGCATCGCGTCTGCAGCGGTTAGTTGTGGTCAGCACACACAGATGGCACTAGTTCCACGTTCACCATGCCTGCACCAGAAGAGCACTAGGAAAACGCTTCATTTTTGTCAGTTCCGGCCAGTATTTTTTAGTGTTACATTCCTCTAAAGAGGTTTTACTCGCAGGAATTCGAAGTTCAAATTAAACTTTTTCTGTTACTTCAGTTTCTTCATATTGTACTGTAACGTTCGTTGTGTGCAACGCATGCTTGTTAATGTACCTACACAAGTAAAATCTATGAGAAAAAGTAAGTATTCCAACTGAAATTGCTTTAGTCTCGGCCGGTTAGAACAAGCAAAGGCGTAAAAACTCGAAAATAAGCTTTTCCCCACATCTGTGTCCGGCGTAGGTACGGGATTTTCTTTTCTATGAACATTAATGTTATGTGCAGTCACGTCTTCATTTACTAGTTTTATATAATGTATGTTCCGTGGTCAGATCTTAGAATTGATCATTTCATGAAATAGAACATCGACCGCTGGTCACATCTGCATCATGATGTGGTCTGGCCAGATCATTGAATATTCAACGTTTGAAGATAATTATGAACAGTTAAACACACGACTACTTCATGATGTGACCAAACATTAGTAATCATATCGAAAAATAGTTAGATTATCCACCGGTAGAGGTGTTAATGTCGCTTTGTTTTTTTTGTGCTTCTATTCCTACTCGAATAATTCCTAAGTAACTGCGACTAACTTGGATGTGGCACTCGCCGGTCACTGCCGCGACACCGCTCGCTACGCTCGCTCGGCTCGCGCGCGATTTGTCACAGTTCTAACCTAACCTAACCCATTTGGTCGGGGCGCCACTAGCGGCGTGGAACTCAACTACTTTGCGATATGCTCAGTGGTTAGCTGGGAATGTCGATAAATAGGTTGCTTTCGTCACGATATGGTCATTTCTACGATCGGACCACGACAGGTATCCTGCATTAATGATAATATTGCCAAATATTGACTGACATATCAATCATTAAACGTTGACGTTTAAACGATATGGTCAATTTTAGCTGGCCGTTTCATGAAATACAACCATTTCATAAAATGACCGAACACTTCATGAAATGATCAATTCTAAGATCTGCCCACGACATATGCAACACTGCATGCACGTGCAGTAATTTTATAACGTTTATTGGCTCAATAAGTAGGTAAGTTTCTGTGCCTATCTCTGGAAAACACAATAAAATATTTATTTAATACACGATGTCGCAGTCAGTTAATAGCGTCAGCAATTTCAGCATTAAAATAGCTATATTTCAATTCGAACGATATCATGTCGAGCATAATTTATAATTTTAATTACATAACATCACGCCTTGTTTCCCCGAAGGGTTAGGCAGAGGTGTACTTATAGTACACCCACATTTCGCCAGTTATGCTTAAACCCCATGTAATAGGGGACGAGCCTATTGCCATCTACCGGGCACAAACCCAGGCTCCAGGCTGCAATAATGCAATTTCAATTATACACTATAAATCTTTGTTTCTAATTTAATTTCTGTTTTATCAAATCGAATCTAAACCTAACTTTTAATTATCGTAAAGTAAAGTCGAGAACAAGTTTCAAAAAGCGAATGACCAGAGGCAATCAAAGAGGTGGAACATACAGGAAATTAATACGAATCAATTTTCCTTCAATCGCTCTCAGTAGTCTCAGTATCAATTAATCGTGTACATAATCAGCCTATAATGTTCCCACTGCTGGGACACAGGCATCCTTTCTTCGAAAGAGAATGGGCTAATAATCTACCATGAATCGTGTATCGGATATTACTTATTTGTCGAGAGTTT
Source organism: Fissipunctia ypsillon (assembly GCA_947568875.1). Lineage (NCBI taxonomy): Eukaryota > Metazoa > Arthropoda > Insecta > Lepidoptera > Noctuidae > Fissipunctia > Fissipunctia ypsillon. The sequence continues at coordinate 9,403,208 of OX387645.1, read as the reverse complement.
CGTGTAAAAACTAGAGTATCAAATTCTCTTTTATGAGGGCACTCGTGTATTAACAGTAACAGCGTGTAAGGGTCGGTCTACACAAAGTGCCCAATTTGTCGGCCGTTGGGAGTGTTTGTTAAACAAGTATTGTTCGCTCGCTAACACACGGCCGCGGACCCGCCTCTACTTTCTCATATTTATTGTTGTAAGTGCAGCGCGCACGGGTTGCGGTAGGCTCGGAGTGCCACTCGACGTGCCGCATCTGCTTATTGTGCCGATTGATCTTTGCCCACTGCCATAATAAACATATCTATGCGCTCGCGTCTTTCAATAACGTCTCCTTTTATAACGAGCGTACAATGAGGTTACAGATAGTGTTTATTGTATAATGCACGTACTTATACAATTTTAAATGAATACATGTGTGCTATTTTTAAAGCTTCTTTCATTCAAGAATGTGCTATGAGAGAGGAATTGTGAATGAAGTATTTGACTATTGATAACATAACATAACATACCCCTCGTTTTATCGATAGTAATTGAAATTATCGTTCATACAATTAAAACACTCATAATTAATATGATCACGAGATAAAAGCTTACATTCCTTTGTTCATTGTTATCTACTAACACTTAAAGCCTAATCTATTTCACGAAATCCCTGCAATCAAGTCGATGGAAGCGATACAATCACTGTCATTACTCCGTACCGTCATCACTTTGATCTCACAACACTGGCGTGCAATATTAGTGGCTCGCGAGGCAACTAGAGCATAACCAGGCCGCTCCTTTAATCTAGGCACTTTGAATTTAGACGCTAGGTGTAGTAAGAGCCGGCTTAAGACTTAAGATCTCTCGGTGTTTTCATTCATTCACGATTTCTTTACAAACGGGTTAAAAAGCGGTATAGTAAGAAAGCGAGTGTGCGTAAAGGTTCTTGGTTTTGTTCTACAGATGATAAACCATGTGCAGTTATAATTTATTTATTTTTCAAATAGTTAAAATTAGGGTGTTTGGAATGTAACTATAGGTACTTAGACGCCTAGGGCACCCCTAAAAATACTGGTTTGCTATGGTATGTGCATAAAACTGTGGTGGTAGATAGGTAAGTAAAAAGCTCTTGCTTTAACAGATTCTCACATGTAGGTAAGCAACCTAAAGATTACCCTAGATCCTCATCATATACTCATTATTACACAGTAACTGGGTTATGGAGGTTGTTTATGGTAACAAAAAGTTAATTATTTTTTAGTATGTGTAAAAAGAAACGTCAAGATCTCATGTCAAGGGCTTGTCGTTTTAATCAAGCTACCAGCGATAATACAGTCCAATGAAAAGAATACAAGAAGTAAACAGATGTCAGATAGGCAGTCTCTCCACGTAAAATACTGGTATTCAGCTGTATCCGGTTAGACTGGAAGCCGACCCCAACATAGTTGGGAAAAGGCTAGGCAAATGATGATGTACTCTTTACTAAAGATTATCAAAAGTAGGTGTTCTTCCGACTCGATGTGTTGAAATACGTACATTAGGCAGGTACCTGAGGGGCAATTCTCGTAATTTTAAGAACATTCACAGTCTGATCTCAGTCTCAATATGTCAAAAATACCTATAATTTCCCTACATTTTTGACATTTGATTGTCGCTGAGATGAGATTGGGACTAGATTTTGAACGTTTTTAGTTACGGGAATCGGGCTTCTGTTATTCCAAAACAATACGATCTCGAAAATTTGAATTTTTTGTAAAAACAAAACGTAACCCGTAATTTACCTTGTAACGACCTCTTGGTATTCAGCAGCAAGCTGGCGGTCCTCTTGATAGGCACAGTCGTGCTGACCTCGGCAGCCCGTCGCAGTGCGGACTGCACCTGAATCTCGCGCCCCCTGCCGCAGCACTGCCCGCCGCATATTTGACCTGAAAATAAAGAAAAAACGTTAGAAAAAGTTATTTAACTAGATACACATACATATACATAGTAGATACACACGCCGTTTTCCATGGGGGTAGGCAGAAACTACAGAACGCCACTTGCTACGACTAGATAACTATCTTGCTTCACTAGAAAATGATAAGGTAGAAAAAAATTGGTCATTTTCAGCCGATTTCAGCGAGCTTGGTAACTATGTATATGGTATATTTCGCATGAGGTAACAAGAGCACGTTATATCTAGATTGGGAGCTAGCGGCTTACCAAATATTGTAATCGAAATTAATTGTCTCGTGTGTTTTTTTTTTTCTCAAAACATGAAATATTTGGTGTCATTGTCCTTCATGGCTTCTCAATACGTGTTACTACGTGAAATTTACGAAATTGTGGTGACTCTTCAATAGAAGCAACAGATGAAGAGTTGAAGTTTATGTGTGTAAAATCTTGATATGTAATAATGAGGCAGTGACCCGAAAGGGTTGATTGGATCCGTTTCATTCGTAATGATGTATTGAATCGACTCCTCTCGGAAATATTCGGGAAAATTATTATCAAAATAATTGGTTAGGTGATAAGGCAGCTGGATTTATTTGCCTGAATTTCGGTTGTTCTTAAATTAGGTAAGTATTACTCGTAATATTGGGAATCGACCACGAATATACATAGTTCTGAGACATTGTGCAAATGCACGTATTTATGTAATTAAATTCTCTTTGATAACAATTAGGTATTATCGGTTGATAAAATGAAAATTAATATGTTACATGACCACATGAGTTAAAAAGGTCTACACAAATCATAAAAACTATGCACTCAGCAATGAAATATAACTGATTTAATTAAATACGTATATTTTCAAAACAAAATTTCCGAAAAAGTGTATACAAAATAATAAATAGACACGGAAACCTCACAAAGAGCAGTGAAGTAGTGCTTCATTTCCAATTACTATTTAATATGAGGTCAAAGGTAAATTGTCGTAGAGTGAGGTCGCGTGACAGGTGTCGTCCGTGATGAGGGTACCCTCCACTTAACAGCCTCCGAAACACTCGCTTTAATCACTCCTTCTATTAACTGACTCCCGGACTACAATGAAAAATTATATTATGTTCTGTAATCGAGCTTTTAATGGATTGAAATACAACTTTTAAATTGTTTATTTTTTATTTACAACCACTTTTGCAATAAAACGCAACTCTAATATTATGATGACTCTTGCAATGTATAAGAAGAAAATGTCAAATAGAATAGATATAGGAATCGATGTACATTCTACCTAATAGCATGCAAATATAGTACTTACCTACATTTAAACAAATTCCAAAAATTCATTTCAATTTAGTTAACTTATCGTGTAAGAATACTAATGTCATGTGTGTTCATTTAGGTTACTATTGTTTTTAGTTTTTAGTTTTAGTTTATTTCATAAAGGGATTGTAAAGTTTACAGATGTTGCATTTACATATTTGTAGGTTCACTAACAGTTTACAATAAATACGGGTGAAGTACTGTTCTCCTAGCTAGGTTAAAATTTAGCCTGTGTTTAGGAGAGACAGTGCCGGTCCCCTGATTGGCGGATTTTATAAAATAGTGAGCGCTTAATATAACATTTTAAATTTTAAAATTTTAAACAGCATCTGTGACTGTAGTTACTATACAATAGTTATTTTACAATTATTTATACAAGACATATCTAGAGTGTGTGGGTGTGTGTGTGTATGTGTGTGTGATGGTGTGCGTGCGTGTGTATATGTGTTTATGAGATTACTTTGCAAGGAATAATTCAGTGTCATCATAATTGCGGTCCAAAAGGAGCGTCCGTACAGTTTTTTTACAATGGTGCAATGAGAGTTTAAAGATAGGGCATTTTGCGTTAATTTTATTATAGAGAGATGGAGCAAGATATGAAGAGAATCGTTTTACGAAAGAGGTACGTGGAGGTGGAATTGAGCAGATTATGTCTTTTCGACGTTTAGAGATATGTCTGTAAGGTGTTCTGGAAAGTTGTAATAAGACTATATGTAAAATGTACTGTTGTCGTACATTTAAAACGTTCCAGGATTTATAAAGCTCGGTTGTTGGAAATAAGATAGGGCGAAAGGTGGCAACTTTAAGTATGGCCCTGTGAGCGATCTCTATTGGCTTCATCACTGTCTTAGCAGCTCCTCCCCAACAGGAAATACAATAGGTGATTAGGGATTGGCAGAGAGCGAAGTATACATTCCGGATAACTGATGCGTGTGCTACATGTCGCAGTGTTTTAAAAATGTAAATAAGTTTCCGTACGCGGCCTGATAAGGTATTAATGTGTGATTTGAAATTTAAGTGTTGGTCAATGATAATGCCAAGATATTTTATTTGATCTACTGGAGTGAGTGATGAACACTGGCAGGCCTGCTGCGACATTAAACAACACGAGTGAGCTTTTAGGGAGATACAGGGATTTGGTTGAGAATTTGTGTTTATTGAGAAGGTAATATAATTCGTTTTAGTGGTATTTAGGGTCAAGGAATGTGTGTAAAGCCATCCTAGTGTGGAGTTAAATCCTTTTTGGGCAATTGACTGTAGTTCCACCCATGAGTTTGCGGTAAAAGTTATTGCAGTGTCATCAGCATAAGAAACTATTTGGGCATTTGGTAAATCTAAGTTGCAGAGGTCGTTGATGAATACAAGGAAGAGAGTGGGCCCTAAAATACTTCCTTGCGGCACTGCCAATGTGGCAATGTCATGTGTGTTAGTGTAGGCTACTAATGTCACGGACTTTGAGTAACTTTTCTTTATCATATCGTAATTACGGCACGCTAATGACGTGGTCAATTAACGTAAATCGAAAATAAATTCTGTTACAATATAGCCATAGCCCGGGACCGGCACTGAACACGTGTAGGTACAACATTGAATATCATAACAACTGACAAACAGACATGCATTATTACGTCAGCTGCTAAACTTCCCACATAGAAATTGCAGGAATGACGGAAGCCCGTAGTAACCCTTTATGTCGGTATGCAGCCCAACTTATAGTCTGGCTTTACTTTAGCCAATTTCTATCAACAAACTTTGCTTACCAATACCCGTTCTCCTTTTGTTTTATACGAGCAATAATCAACACTATAAATAGCAAGTGTCAACATTCCTAATTTAGATAAATCAACTTATTATCTAAATACAAGACACATTGACACAATAAATGACGCTAGATAAAGTGTTAATGAACGCTCCTCCAGACCTCTAGTCTAAATATCTCTAACTAGGTTGTCAAATCTATATCTATTCATATTAGATATAAATAAAGTCCCTTTTTGTGTCTGGCTGTGTGACCGCGTTGTTTTACTAAAAACGCAACGGATTTTGATGCGGTTTTAACCATAATTTAAAGAATTCATTCTGGAATGAGCATACATATACACCTTGACAATTCTCGAGACCCTGGGTTACCAGACCTTTGGAAGGCGTAAGAGGGGCCGCCGAAGCCAACTCGCAGAGGCCCGTTAGACGTTTTTAATTAAATGAGGCACCAACCGACGATTATCCCTGTTCGTACTATTCCAGTGCACCCAAGGACAACCCCCGGTTGGTGTAGGACTATTGCAGGATATGAAAACAAAGATATTGGAATATGGGTTTGGGTTGCTAAGGTGAACTGGTTATCTCTGACCTATATTTTATATAAAATACCCAGATAAAATAGCGGGGGGTGACTTGCACATTCAATAATGGGCCTTCGAAAACGGTCGCTAGCACAGAGTATCGTAGCGACAAGGGGGCGACATGTGAGGTGCTTATGAGGAGCGGAGAGGTATTCCACGGAATCTTACAGATAATAACGAAATCTCGATGTTTTGTCAAGTTGTAAAAACCGTGCGAAGCAGAGGCGGGGCGCTAATAGTAAACAATATAATATCACAGGGTTGAGCTTGCGTCCCTTCGATAATGCAGCAGGCTGGTTCAGGTTTGTAACTTCCTACACCAAGTCAATTTGTTTTTAGGCACAGCACAGCACCGGTATTTACTAATTTTACACGTTTTAGAGTTTTTAGCGGGAGCGTCTATTATGCGGTTAGCGAGCGGGTTTTTGAGGCGAGAGTGAGTTTAGGACTGAGGGATCGATTAGGATCGAGTGAGGTAATTGAATGTCCTTCGGATGAGTGATTTATGTTGAGTGTTGCAATTTGTAAAACGTGTTTATTGCTTTTAAAAAATGCGTAATTAATTAAGTAGAAGAAATGGCGCAGACAAGTAGTGAAGTGTCGCGAGCGTGGTCTCGAGGTATTTCAACCGTACTCTTTGGCCATGGTCCAACGTGGGGCAGCCATTGTCCACGGTGCGTAAAAACCGTCGTCTGGTTAGTTGTGGTATGCCAACACATTTATTTGGCTATAAACATCACGCTGTAGAAATAGAAGTTAATATTCGCTAAAATGACGCGAAATTTATGTTTGGGTTAATCACAGGATGTGACGAATGTGCTAGGCTTTTTATTGCGTTGGCAGAGTCGTTTAGTATCTTCTTAGTATATAATTCGTAGTTACATTAAAGTACTAAAATAAATTTGTGGTAATAAATTAAAAGGATTTCTTAGTCAAATCTAGGTACACACATTTACTTTGTCTTAAATCGAACGCGTTTACCAAATATTATCAAGAGTAAACAATTCTAAATGAACCAAATCCACGTGTAGAGATAACTAATGTGTTCTCAAATTATTGTGTATTTGATTGCTAACCTCAATTGAGGTTTAAAGTATTTACCTACTACTTGCATAAGTCGACCTACTTGCTTCTAACCAAAAACAAACATAGGACATAGAGCGCGATCGAGGGGTTGAACGTTCTATTGATTGATTCCTGCAAGAAATGTGACTACAAGGAAAAACTGGCCAAGTGCGTGTCGGACCACGCACAATGAAGGGTTCCGTAGTTGGGATGAGTTTATCCTAAGAACAAACTTAACATTGTAGTTGAAAAACATGTTCTCTAATACATTCCAACTACAAATGAAAGTTGGTCGACTATTACTCGTTAACTTGTACAGTCTACTTAGCTGTGATAGTTTTCTATTTAACTTCGTTGTATATACTACTACCGTGAATTTTCTGACATATCCAGAGCTAACCGTTTAGCTGGAAGGGGGGGGGGGACACTTGACTCTAACAAAAATTAGCACTATAAAGCTTAATATTTTAGAAAAGAATCCGTTAATCGAAAAATTGTTTTCATAAGCCCGCAATATTATTGAAAGATAATTATTAAGATGGTTATTGTTTTTTTTTTTCAACAACACCCCACACCATGGGATAGATGAGAAAAAAAAAACATCCCCACTTTACGTGTACAGGAGGCATCCTAAACAAAATTTTTTTTTCGTGATTTTATTCTACCACTTTGTCGGCGTGATTAATATGTATATCCATGCCAAATTATAGCTTTCTAGAACTAAGAGTCTCTGAGCTAAGCTGCGGACGGAAGGACATGGCGAAACTATAAGGGTTCCTTGTTGTCTACGGAACCCTAAAAACGAGTTATTAGTTACCGATAGAACTTTGATTTCAACTGATTGATGCATTGAAAAGGCATGGTTTTGATTAATTGCATCTAAAACGATTTTATCTATCCTCTTAAAAATCTTCATCCTAAAAGTAAAAAAGAGCCATTATGGGGGAAGCGCTAAGGTAGCCCGCGTAATTCAAATTTTCTTACAATTTTTGCAATTGTTGTTTTTAGATATCATTATTTATTAAACTCTTAATAGCAGCATTTCAGCAGACTTTAATTCAGTATTAAATCAAATGAAACATTTCCTAGACAAGTCTAGTTGTTTAGATTACAATCACTCTTTTTTACTTTGGACTTGGTCCAGACAGACAAGAAAAAGACATTTTAGTGTTGAAAACATTTTAACTAGCTTCGTCAATACCAGTGTTATACGTTCATTTATAAACATGTACATATATTAAATTACATTTGGCACAATGTCGTGTAAGAGAGCGACGCCCGCTGCAGGTTCAAGGCTGCGCCGGCGCATTGTTGTGTGACAGCTAGACGAGAGCGCACAAAGACGGCCTGCTGAATACCGCAGACACGAGTTCTTTTTATAAATTAAACTCTTGACAAAAATGTAACTTTATTCTGTTCCCCGAAGTGTTTGTGTCGACTGTGTTGCCGACTACGTGGGTATTTTTAATACACTAAAAAAACTTGAAATTGTACAGAAGTCTGCATTAATTTTGTTACAAAAGACCTGTAACTGATATCGACTACTGTTATCTGAATTTATGTCAGAAACTGTATCTCTGCAAAGCCAGTATAATTGCAAGTTTCCTACAAGAATAATGTAGTTCAATAATATCAGTGGTTTATGTAGGTATGTAATGTTCGGTATTAGTGCTCGAGCAGACAGCTGTTGCGGTACAAGGCCGCGCCTGCAGACCGAATGGTGCCTAGCACACTGAGCACCCACATCTATAAAACCTATTACATAAATTGGATAAATATTGAGACTACGCTATTACTAGGAAACACCTACATTCGTTATTAAGACAAAGGTGATAAATGATGATTGCTGATACGAAAATCGTGTCGAACGCTTCACTAACAAGATCATAGAGATGCTATAAATAAGTCAATTTTGATTGATGCATTTACAGCTATTGCGTTTTCTTAGTTATTCCGTTGTTTCCACTTCAACTACCGTCCGTTAACTAAACAGTGGCCCGGTGTTGGTACAGTCAAGTTGAGTCATAAATCTAACACCACATTTACGGCAAATAGATCGGTAATAAAGTTGTCTTGGTAAATTGCTGGCTTGGTTTAGAACGACTGGCCAATCAATCATTTGTGAATGTATAAGTGGTGGTAAAAAAGTGGGATTACTATGAATAACAACTGGTAACAAATTGATACTACCTCGAGACGGTTATGCGATAATAAACATTAAAGTGTTTAAATAAAACCGTCTTCAGCCCGTTTCTCTGGAGTCGTCAATCACTGTATGTTATTTTAATTCGGAAGACCTATGGCTGTACCTACTTTAAATAATTTTACATGCGTGTATATTTATGATGATTTTTTTGTACGACGGAAACGAATTGATTCATATTTTGAAGGTGTCTGGCATGATCGAGTACAGCGAGGACAAGGTGACAAATGCGTCCGGCATACAGAAACGATACCTACCTACAATCGAGTAAAAAATAAAAACTTTATTTATTTTATTTATTTAACAGTTTATGTACACACATATAAACAAACAAGAAGAAAGGAACAGAAAAATACGTACAAAGGTGATGCTTATTTCTAAAGAAATCTCTTCCAGCATACCTGCGATAGGAAAGTAGATAAAGAGATGTAGACAACGTGTGTAAGAGTAAAAGAGAAAACAAAATACATAAAATCACAAACGATACACTAATATGAATATAAACAAATATATATATAAACATAAAATATGAGTACATACAAATACATACATTATACTACCAAAATAAATATCACAAAAAAAAAATATACGATAATAATGAAACATAACATAATAAATACTAATAGCTATGACGAAGTGGAGAGATAGTGTTCTTTCACTCTTCTTTTAAACACTGCAACAGTTTGGCAGTCCCTAATATCAGGCGGAAGTGAATTCCATAACCGAACCGCATGCACAGTGAAGGAGTAGGAGTAGAAGTCGGTTGAGTGGGGAGGGGATTTAACTTTGTGAAACGAATGAGACACTCGCTGAAATGAAAAACGATGAAAACATACTAGCGTTCATAGACCTTCCGTTGTACATTCCTTGAATTTGAACGATTGCTTTTCAACCGTTTTCTTCGAAGACTTCGTTGCTTCACTATCTGTTGACAATTTTTTTCTCGCAGCGTAGGCCACGGATCACCTAATACCGTTTCCACTCATGAATATTCCGCCCAATTGTCTCTACAGCGCAATAAAATTAAAATTGTAACGTCAACAACATCCGCCATTAATTTTTTTTACGATTTTTTGATGATGCCTTGTCGCGTATCTCTATAATTCTTTATATACCTGTAGGTATGTAAAAATAAGAAATAGACTGACACAGGTGTGCCGAATAAATGAGTTATAAAAATAAAAAGACATTTATTACTTTTTGATAAAAACTAGACAAGATTTTTTGAATGGTGGAATCACAGTTAGGTACCAGCGCGGACATTTGCGGTGAACCACTTTTCAACCTTATTACCTTAGCAATAAGGTCGATGGTGGTTTACCGGAAATGTCCGCGATGGATCGTGTTAAGTCTGGCTCTTTTTTTGGCTGCAGAAATGCAATAAAATATTCAATTAATTTAATAGGGTATGCAAATGAGGTACATTGATAATCAAGTAACTCCGTTACCTGTTACGCCAATATTTTTAATGAATGAAATCCTTAACTTGGTCTGCAAGTCTACTTTCCTCAATTTTGTTACAAGTCATACTGTTTCTTAACCGTAATACTTTTAAAAATAATATATACATACATAGTTAAAATTCTCACAGATCAGGGGGGCAACCAACACCTCTTGAAACAGTATTATTTTAATGTTACTTCAGTGTGAGAAAGAGGTGGAGCTATACAGGACGTCTAGCTCCATCTCTTTCTCACACTCAAGTAAGATTACAATAATACTGCTTTAAGAGGTGGTGGTCTAGCTCCAGTAGTAGATTCTGTATGCTTAAGCAAAATATTATTATTAATATAGGACCAGCATGCACTACACAAAAAAGAAGCTTTGTTTTGTTATTTTTAGTTGTTTTGTTCATTTAACTAATTTTGCGTTAACGTTTGCCATCATTTTGTGAATACATGTAAGGGTACTACTATTTCTTAACCGTTTTGATATTGAAAAAAAATTCAAATAAAGACTGGATGTCAAAATGTTCGCTTTAAAACGACTTAGAATCCCTAACAACACTAACCCACACTAGAATCATAGGTATATTTCTATTTACTGTGATATAATCGTACATAAATATTAAGTTACTGTGTATTTTCTGTGTAAGGATTGTTAATCTAAACGTAAGCTACTCAGAATAAAATACAGAAGCAATTACGGACGCACACGAAACCCCTTCACTAAAGTTTAGTACAAATTGCATGGTGCGAGAACTTTATTTCCCTAATGTTTGTACACCATCCAGTTAATGATAGTGTGAAGAGCATCTTTGCGCGGGAACCGCCCGAAATAAAGATACATAAATAGGTAGGTAAGTATGGCGCTCATTAAATGTGAAAACACTTACTACTGCTTCCTTGTGGGCTTTTCCGGGCGAGAAATAGTCATTTTAATTTTTACGGAGTATCTACTATATTTTTTCGTGTGCGCAACAGCTTTTTGGTTGAGCTTTAAAAAAGTAATTTTGTTTTTCACTGCTTTAAAAAGCAGTCAATTTTTTTTAAATATCATACTTTTTTAGTGTGAAGAGTTTGTTTTCAGCCAGCATTTAAAATTGTCTACCTATGGTCAGTTATTGGATAAAACCTACTTGAATTTTTAATAATATTTATACTTTTGTCGCAATATAATCTAATATTTTCTTCATACAAGTTATTGATACTTTGCGAATCGGATAAAGTCATTTTAGTACCACTGTACATCGAGTAGGTAATTAGTAGTAAATTGGTAAGTGGCGTGTGTTAACTCTCTCAGCGGGAGTGGTAAATATCAACACGTTGGTGTTAACCGGTGCAAGCGGGCGTATTTGTGCACTGTAATAATATTTCGTTTGCCACTAATTTTAACTTAGAACAACATTACCGAACGTTGAATAGTAACCGTCAACATTGAAATACGAACGCGGGTTTATGCTTTAAATATGGAATGTAGTGGTTACATTCTGGGGAAATTGTGGTCCAATAATTTTTAATTTTGTAATCGAATTCCACGATTAGAAGCGAGAGAAATGTGTGAAAGCAATGAGCAATTAGGTATTTAATTGCGGAATAAGGAGAGCACGTACGACAAACTATGTATGTCATAAGATATGTCCTATGTAATGGCGGTCGTCATTCATATGCAAGCCACGAGCTCAATATTACTGAGCTCCGGATAAATATTAACAGCTCACTATGTTTGTTATTATCCGGCTTTATCTATTTTACTTATCGTAAGCTTCTAAGTTATGATCGTAAACCAGTTATGCTTTTAACAAATATAAGAACATAGACAATTTTTATAAGTAACGTTTATTTTCAAACAAACGGACTAGGTACCTACAGAATATTAATTAAAAGCAAGCAAAATAATGAAAATCCTTGGTAAAACGGTTTCTGGGAACCAACGAATAATACAAAACACTGAAATCGACTTCATTAATATTGCACGAAGCAAGCATTTTGTGCAATATTAATAAAGCTTGGTGTTTATTTTGAATCATTATCGGATAATCTTTTTCATTTATGTAGGTAACATTCGCCACATTTATTTACTACAAAATACTCTTTGAATACATCAAAAAATTATATTTATAAAATTTATTCTTATGAAAATAATCTTAATTATGTACATACAATATTTAACATACTCGTAAGGTGAAAGACCAGTGTGTCGGCTCAAAGTCGTCTTACCTCACAGTTTTTTTTTAATATTCCACATCACAAAGCACTCACCGCGTATTGAAAAGTTCTCATAATTCTACTGAAATATCAAAGAAATAAAAGTCAAGGTTAGTAAAATTTGCATAGAACAAGTATTATATCTTCCTATTAACGGAGCTTGCATGCTTTTCCACTCTTAACGCCATTGCGAAATGGTTATGTGGCATTATCGTAGCACTGCAACACTGAATAACAGTTATTTATAAGTTATTTACCATTTTAAAGGTTCTCCCATAAAATATAAAGGCTATAATCCCGTGCTTGTGTACGGCAGTATCGGCAGTTTATTGTAATTGACATTGGCTGCCGCAAGGAATATTTAAAATGCAAACGGTTCTATCGACAATTAAAGGTAATCTTCGTTTAAATACGATTGAAAGGATAAATTATTACGCCGCGCAAAATTAATGTTATCCATTTAATTGTAACTGTTTTTTTTTTTTAACTAGCAACATTAAATATGAATTGATAAAGAATCTCATTGTATTGTACTATGTATAAAGTTCGTATATACTAATTCCATGCTCATACCTATTTCCTCGTATAGTCATTCCATTTTCAAATCCCAATGACAACCGTATTTAGACCGTGATTTTTGTTTTAGTAGAATCCCAGCACCCTGACAATTGATTTTTTTCTATTACTGGTTTAGATGCCAAAAAAGGAAAGGGGTTACAAATAACGAACATGTCCCTTCTTTTCATTCTGCCCAAATTGTATGAGTTTTCTGAGAGCTTTCCCTCACTCAAGTGCTCTAGAATAAAACCCTTTTTCTTACTACTATTACACTTCTATAGTAGAACCTTATGTAGTGTCTGAAAAGATAATGAAATAGTAGGAGTCCGTGGATTTAGGTACTACCTTCTAATATGACGAAGATTATTATTTAGCCCGGTATAGGAAACCACCTGATTTAATTTTTCCCTTTCTTCAGGAGTTGAGGGGACAAAAAAGTCCTAAGTCTCCTTGCCAATATTATGTCCGTCACGTAAATGCGTGGATATGTATGCATATTTCCTTCATTTAAACTTTTAAGTACCCATAACATAGAATCATTAGCAGTGTCCTCAGTCTTCAAAACAGGTACGTAACTAATAACATCAACGTCATCAACGTTAATTTAATGGCTAACTTTACGACTAGTTATAACAGCGACAGTGAACAATAAATTATACCTTTACATGTATGCGCAACGCTTCTTCCGCTTCCTTAGCAGTCATGTGTACAATAACACTAACAAAATTTTAAACATATACCCCTTGTGCAAATCCAAATGTAAAGCAAAAATAATAAATTGGCTTCTTGATTTAGATTATTCTGAGACAGAAAATATTTTAGCTGTTTTAAAATAAATTAGATAGTAAATTTGTAGACCACATTTTAATACACACACCTACACTCACTCTAACAAATATACTTTCACACACACACACACAACACGCAACACACACTCAACACGCACCATACACCACACACCCATATACACACCATCTTTAGTTTTAACATTTTCCTATTTTAGTTTTTAAATATTCCTCTCTGTACGTGAAGGCTTTGATGTTTACAAATTACCTAGTGCTTAATAGTATTGTTTTAAGAGGGTGAGAGCCTGGAGATCTGTCATACAGGTCCCGAACCCGCTACAGACTCCAGCTCTCACAAAGGTTACAAATTTGATGGAAATAATATGTCACGAACCAATGTCTGTACCTTTTTGAGAGAAATAAATCTTATTTGTATGCAAATCGTAATGGCGGTAAGCTTATGGCACATAACACCACGTAAAGCGGTGTGGCGAGTTTCAAATAGCATAGACAATGATAAAGTCTACACTAACACGCGAGGCACTATCTGTTACGGCCCGGACTTCTTTTTTTGAAAAGAAAAAAGAATCATTGGATTCAGAATTTGAAAATTGGCTATTGGCTTGGTCTTGCAGTAGATCTAAATGTCACAGAGCTAATTCGCCTAGAGACTTCGTTATAACTTTCAATCGATTTTGCAAACTTGTTAAAACATTCGAAGTAAGGATCTCGAAAAAGAACGACCCTTGAGATTTGAGCGTACGTTGTGTCAATACAGAATGCCTGTGGAGTAAACTAGGCCCTGAATTTATTAAGTACGTTCCCCTTATCGTTTGCGCTTCTGCCTGAAAAAGCAAAGTTACTTACCTACTTTTTATTACAAACACACTCATTACTAATCTTGAAAATAATTTCACTCCCCACATAATTACGACAATTATTCAAAACACCATTTCTAATCAAACATACCTACCGAGCTTTCGCCACTATTGTCTTCTCAGACTATATGTACGTCGAAGCAAATGTTTACGTTTTCACCCCTTAAATAACCTTTCTAATATATGCTGTATGTATAATTAACATGGTGGTGGGGGTATTCGTGTGTTGCTTGGTTTATATTTTACCCATGTAGTAGGTACATACCTACATAGGTAGGTACCTATCTACATAGCTACTGAGCAAACAGCTCCTAGCCGCGCGCTTGGCTCTAAAATAAGCGCAATACACGATTGTGGTGTCTGCCTCGTGTTGACCACCCCTGGCGTGTGTACATTCACGCGGGCACCCTGAAGCGGGAGCACATTGTGTTGCTAAGTGATGAATCATAATTGGTCCGTCTGTGTTAAATTATAGAGGACTAGAATTTCGATATCGATTTGATTTGGGAAGCTATGGTAGCGTTCAAACATCAAGTCTTTTTTTGGAAGAGTTTGATTGGATGTATCAAATAACATATATCTATACCGAACTAGTCACGTGATTGGAGGCAAATAACAGCATATTCCACTCATACTGCACAACAATCCATAGTTAGGGAGGTATAAAAATAAAACATGCGTTTCCTACATCGTGCAACTCTTTATTTAAAATGTTAAACAGCAGCTGACACGCTACTCTATTCATTAAACAAAAGACCGTCAAAAACAAATGCACATCGTACTCTGCGTACTACAATCTCCTAAAATACGCACAATACCTTACTATACGATGGCAGCCGGCGTCGCCCCGACTACGTATATATACTTTCCCATAACGCGCGTCTAGACTCCCTCTATAAGTCTGGCAGTATATTGTGCCAACGATCAGGGCAAGTATGGATGAACTTGGATTATGATACGGGACCAAGAAAAGTGAATAAAGAATTCTCTGTATGCACGGCAGCTGTAGAATCCTTACCTACTAATATTAAATCTGAAAGTCTGTGAAGATATTTGTAAGTTCATCACGCAGAAACGGCTGAATGGAATACGAAAGAATTCGGCAAATAGGTTGACTATATATCAGTGGCGCAGCTACAATTATCATTAGAGGGAAGCCGAAGAAAAAATTGTTCAGTTCTCATAAACCCAGACAATAGACTGTAGGTTTTTAATCTTATGATGTATTAAATATAATTATGTAATGTGATGTGATACACAGTTACACACATAGGTGTACCATATTATTTGGCAATAGTAGACATTTAGAAGAATGGTTGTTCCGAAAGGAAGCCGATAGGAAACGGGTTGTATGAAGGCTACGCCCCTGCTATGTATTGGATTAAAATAAAGGATACCTTATGTCCGGGTAGGTCCTGTAGGCCACGCGTTAGTGGTAACTTTTTGGCCTAAAGCTGGCCTGGCGCCGTACGGAGATTTAGTAGAACACATCTATACATCTACATACATACATACAAATAAATAACATTGACATGTCTGTTTGTAATGTCAAAATAACAGCTTTATACTAAATGCATATGAAACTATATGCAGTACTTATAACAAAAAAAAACAATTATTAAAATGTTTGTCTGTCTGTCTGTTTGTACCGGCTAATCTCCAAAACGGCTAGGTCGATTTTAACGGGACTTTCACTGGCAGACAGCTGCTGTTGTACGGAGTAACTTAAGCTACTTTTATTTCAGATAAAGAATTAGGGTTCCACGCAAAAAATTAAAACCCATGAAATTGTGAACAAAATCCGATTCAAATACGGAACTATTGACATCCACGCGGGCGAAGCCGCAGGCCGAAGTTCTCCAATGATGAGAGTTGACTCCTCAAAAGATTTCACACTATCACTAAAGATTTAGTTTCCTAGAAAACCGGTTCCGTCACTAAATGACAGATTTTCACCAGTATTTGACATTAGGTCAAAAAACGCTCACTATTTGGACAGCCATTATTGTATGACCGCTTTCTTAGGAAACTAAAGAACTAGCAGGGCTAAATGATCTCTCTAAAAACGAAAGCGACAGCTGACACCTAAAAGCCGAAAACCCGAACAAATCCAAATCTTCTATCAAATAACTCGTACAAAGTCGTATATTTTTTGTCACGTTCGGTAACACAACCCGATTCACAAATCACTGCGGGTAACATTCGAACCGCACAGAAATCGGGATTTAAGTGATTGTAAACTATCCTTTATAGGAGCAAAATCTAGGTTATTCTAGCCCAGACTTAGGCCAGCTTACAACGAAAATAGAAAATAAAATCTAGATTTGTTAGATTAAGTAAACCTTAATTGTAATGGAAATTGTTAATTGAAACGTTAGTGGACATATTTATTTTAAGAATATTTAAAACGAGATTTACATTGGAATTCTCGCTGGCAGTGACGTTAATTCCTTTTAGCCAGCGGGCAACTACGTAAAGTAGGAATCGGTTTCATTATGACAGTTCAACAACATTCATTGCATTATTTACGTTGTTGAGCAGACATATTTTTCGAACATATGAAGCAATGGATTAGCAATATGCTTCAAAATCATTCAGATTGTGATTGATAGTGTGTTACGCAATTATATTTTATAGTTAGGAATATGAGAATGAGCTAGTTATAGTTAAATATTAATAGGTTTTTGAATTAGTTAACTTTCCTTTGTCTAAATAAAGCCAAAGTAGCTTTGCTGTATTATCGCATTGACTTTCAGTCTTTCATGTATCCCTTTATTTTACCAGCAACATAAGATTCACTTCTTATTCAATCTTTGCAACCGATACTCAGATTATAAACATGACGGATCACCTCAATTAAAGTACCTATTATCTATACGGCAAATTAAAGAAGACAGACATACAGGTATATTAACTAGACATCCGTATATAACTACTAAGCTTAGTACAAGACGGTCTAAATCTTTAGAAGATAGGACTACTACCAGTAGATCTATTTCATTACGCCACGTTAACAAAAACCAGCATAAACAGACCCTAAGCACCGTCAATTTTCTTCAGTCTTAGAGGTCTTCGTAAGCCGGACAGTAAGTCGATTGGTCACATATGTGTCTAGGTATGTATGAATAGTTATGTAAAACCATTTGGAAGTGACATTAGCATTTAGCATTAGCGTCGAGTGCCTTTGCCAAACTACGATTATCGTGAGTGTTGAGTTTAATTTTAACTAGAGCATTAGTATTCCTGTAGACATCGGTAAGTTTTAATGTTTACTTGATACGTGATGACGGAATGTTACCTACTTGTTGAAATATTATTTGTATAATTTAATTAACGAATGGAGACTAATCTGGATACAATTAAAATTGCTATGATTAATTTATCGATAAAATCTATTGATAAGAACATTGCTAATTAGCACAACACCATTTTTTTTAATTAATAGAAATCAGCCAATCGACTTCTAACGCAACGGTTAAATAAAAAAGAAAAATTGAAAATTCCTTTACATTAGGAGTGTTCTATTTTCAAAACCGCATTGAACGTGAACCTCGTTCCATTTTAGCAAATCAACGACATAAAAACACAAGCTAAGGACCCTAACTTTTATGATTACCAGCTAAACATGCAGCAACCCATTCTTAGACTATATCAACAGACGATCAAGACAATAAAACATCGGAAAACAAAACACGCGAACCTATTATACCTACACACTGTAATTTCTTCTAAATATTCATAGCATTACAACCTTTAGTGTAAAGACAGATGGTTGATAATCGCTTGGTCGGCTTGTACGATGGTGTGGTATGGTGTTGCCGTGCTGACGATAAGCGATCTTGTTACGATCGCATTACATATCGGAAGTAAGGGGTTGGTAGAAACAGGTTTTAGCGTAATTTCGTCTGTGACGTCACGGTGACAGACAGTATCAAGATATTTGCTTTGGCGTATTTTCTTTGTCGCAAGAAATGGTGATGTTGCTTTGCGCATTGCATTGGGTGTGACGTTTGACCCTCAACAAGCTTTCATAATGATCCATACAACACTGACGACCGCACCTACACACGGAGAATAAACCGTAGTTTTCACGGCAAGAAAAACGTGTGTGTACAAAGAGCCTCATACTATTTTACTTACAAGATTGAACAAGAAATTGAGGAAGATTGAGAAAGATATTCATCGTATTATTAAGAATTTGAGAGACTAAGAGCGAGTTTCTCGAACGAAAATTATCGCAAAATTAATGGGAAAAATTGCCAAGAACTCGTAAACTGCGGTGGTTGGTTGGATTTATCAACAGCCAATCACAGCAGATTAGGCGCGCTTGACAATTTGTCACATTTTTTTGCGATCATTTTCGTTCGAGAAACTTTTGTTCAAGTAGATAGTGATTTGATATTCGACTCAATTAATCATCAGCTTCTCACAGAGATATTACTTAAACCATTCACACATTCAGTTTTAACTACATATGTTTGTCGTTCTTAAAAATTATAAACTACTATCTGTCATTAGGTACTATGGTCTATCTACTGTCAACTGGGTTGTGGAGGTCAGATCCATATAAATTACTGGTATTCAGCTGCATCCGGTTAGACTCGAAGCCGACCTCAACATAGTTGGGAAAAGGCTAGGCAGATGATGATTAGGTACTATGGAAACTATCCACCCCCATTAAACAACAGGGCACTAATGGAACTACTTGCACAATACATATGCATAACTACTTTACTACAAAGCATTTTTTTTAATTTTTGTCTGTCTGTCTGTTTGTCGTTTTGTTCCGGCTTATCTCCGAAACGGCTAGACCGATTTTGATGGGACTTTCATTGGCAGATAGCTGATGTTATAAGGAGTAACTAAGAGTACTTTTATTTTAGAAAAAGAATTAGGCTTCCGCGCAAAAAAAAAACTGATGAAATTGTGAACAAAATCCGATTCAAATAGGGAAGTATTGACATCCACGCGGGCGAAGCCGCGGGCGACAGCCAGTCCTAGGATAAGAATGTTAAAACTTAGAGGAATGCTAAAAATGACAACAAAACCAACGCCATACAAAACATATTGTCGAAAGCATCCATCATTAAACTGTGCCAAATGATAAACAAAATATAAAAACACAGAGAATGATCTACACGACATGCCAAAGCGTAACACAGAAACAGGTGTCAAGTAACAAAAGTATCGTATAACCCTTTAATACGCGTTCCTTGTTGCGCAGACGACGGGTTAAGTTACGCACGCAAACCGTTTATGAGTAAATATTGTGTTTTTAAAAATCTGAGACCTTTGAGATGATATAAAAGTAATGGTTCTTTACATTATCTATACCTAAAAGTCAACGGTTAGGAACAATAAGACATAAATCATAGAAATAATATTTTTTTTAATAAATCTAAGTAAACTCCGAGTTTGAGTAAACAATTACGAACGAAGGCGGAATGCATTTCGCACGTTTTTAAATTTTTTACAAATTGTTTTTTTTTTTCTTTATTTGTCTCGCGTGCGGTTTACTTCATCAAACAGCCTGTTACTTATTGATACAATGTTCGTGATTGATCTCTTTGGTGATTTGAACTTTTACTGACAATATCCACATTCCAAATTCAAATCACTTTTGGTCCCTAGGGATTAAAGAGCTATTTTGGTCCCTGTTTACGAAGAATAAACTAGGTCTTTTTGAATAGATATGTTAAAAATTACTTTAAATTCGGTACTCGGTGTCTTTGGATCTGTATTTTAGTTTCTTGCCACCGACTTCCAAAATTAAAGTTATTTTTCACTTTGTTGTGTTGTTTTTTGGAAATCAGTTGTTTATTTTTTTTTTTGTAAAAAAAGTTTTTTTTTTCACTTTTAGTGGGTCAGTTTGTAATTTATCTAAGTTACAATATCCTAATGCCAACTGTTCATACCCTTTTATAAAATCTTACTTTTCCCGATGCAGGGACGGTAATTGTTGAGAAGTTCTCCTGGTACTTCACCACCAGCTCCGCTTAACCATATGCATTGTGACGAGCATAAATTGCTTAGCAACCATATAAAAGTAATAGAATCGTAACCCGTGAAATACTTATTATTAAGTAGTTCCAATGGCCATCTGTGGCCTTCATTATCAGTTCCACTTCACCAAATGCTGCAAATGCTCCGAGAGCAAATGCATGAGTTACTGAAAAAATACCCATATCGCTAGAGCGTATAAAATTTGAGGCTTACCCTCGATTTCCATGGACTCTTCTCATCAGATTATGACTTGGTGACAATGGGACCACCTCGAGAGTATACCCTTTCAAACAAAAAAAAATATTTTCAAAATCGGTTCACAATTGACGGAGAAATCGGTGAGCACAGATAAAAAACATACATACAGACATACATATAACCTCGTTGGAAGTCGGTTAGAAAGGGCTTTCATGGCTTGAAAAATTTCCCGCCCTCCCTGTCCTCCCGGAGAGAAACATTTCCCCCCCTTGAGCGAAAACCTAGATCCGCGCCTGAAAGATATGCGATATTTCATGACGTAACACACGAATAATTCGCGTCCCGAGACATTTTGCCGCGAAAAAAGGATTAGACAGATTATAATTAGACCTCCATAGCCCGTTGAAAGCTTCGAAAGTCGAGTAGTCGGAAAGTTGAATATAAGCTATCCAGAAGTTATCGAGTTTGCAATATATTTTTGCATTTTTATTTACGCTTACAAGAAGGGACCTAGCGTTTATTGCCTAGATAGAATAGATTAAAATAAAGATTTTTATTTGAATATTAATTTGGAGTTTCACATAAAATTTTCCGTTTCTAGATTTACGCTACTAGCCGAAACTCCATAAAGAAAGGTAGGCAGTAAAAGGCCGGTATCGTCATTTATAATTCAAACTAAAAAAAATCCTTAACCATACAAATTAAAAAAAAAAACGTATGTCTGTATTCCCATAATACTGTAATATCAGAAAAAACATTATCCTTCTTTTGGACTCCGCTGCGTTTTGGAGTCGGGTAAAAACGGCCAACCAGGAAATCCGTGTTAGATACCGAGTAATTTCACTCAATTCAAAAGCAACTTTGTTCAACTTTCCATGTACTACCGGTCTGAAAGTTGAACGAATATCATAGCAGTGGGCGCCGCATCCACGGGGCTATTATATAGTACACGGGTGTGGAAGGACTTATGAATATTAAATCGGCGTAGGTATATAATGCGCTTTACTGGACACATTTGCACTGGATTATGCAAATGATTGGGATAATATGTTTGAGAAATATCGTTTTATACCGTATCGGAGGCCCAGATACATTTTGTGCCAACGACTTAAGTATCTTGCGGTGTTTGCGTTTGATTAGAGACCAATATTATTGTCAACAATTGCAGCTGTTTTCTATTTACTAAGGGCGAATTTCACCAATTAAACTGACCGCGATCAGCACAGCTAAACCACATTCATCATTGTTGTGGAATATTAAGAGCATTTACGACGTACGGCATTTCATACAAACTTTCAAGTCCTTGCATTTCGAAATGAATGAACCGATTTTAATGTAACTTCATACGCATAAGCAGGATACAAGCGAAAAATAGTGTTACAGCTAAATTCGACCGATTTTAAATTTTCCATAGAAACAGAGATTTCCAATTATCTTTTATTATATAAGACATTTCGAAAATGTTCTTTACTAACTTTTTAGACCTATGTATCCTGCTTATGCGTATGAAGTTTCATTAAAATCGGTTCATTCATTTCGAAAAACAAGGACTTGGAAAGTTTGTATGAAATGCCGTACGTCGTAAAGGTTCTTAACACTGATAGCTCTTGAATGCGATTTAGATAGATTTGTAGATGTACTGGTCGCGTTCAGTTCTATTGGTGTAATTCGCCCTAAGTTCTAGGTAAACAAAATGTAAAAATCTAAACATTGCCGCAAAACTCAGACTAACAAAAGAGAAAGAGTAGGTAATCTAACAGTACCTATCAGTATCTATATATTAAAGAGTATTATATTCTATTCTATTCTAACATTTATTTCAAAAGGAATCTTCATTATATCTCACTGAACAATGTCAACAACAAAACATTATGCATAGCGGAACTATGCATAATGTTCTGAAAATCTACCTTTATTTGTGAAGCTAACGTAGGTATATTGCTGTTAGGTATATGAAAATGGATGTCGCGCGGCAACAAGATGGCTCGTTATTATATTGACAGGCAATCGGGGAAGTGCCCCATAATAGGTTACGTGATGGTTATCGGAACATACATTATATACATGTGTTTATTTTTAACTGAAGAAGCGAAGGAAATGTACCTGATTGGATCCTGTTTGTGATTTGAGCGGTAGGAAACAATATCGTGACATCGTTTTAATATATAATCTATGATCACCTAAAGCTGCGGTTACCTAGAAGAGCGGTGGCCGCCACATAATGGCCGCAGTGACGGCTGTCATGAAAATGATGACAGCGGGGTTTGACATTACGGTGACAAAAAACGCTCTCTAGGAAAACACACCAACTTACCTTCATAAATAACGTTTCAGTGACGTCATTCATCGGTAAATTGCAGACGCTATAAAACGCGCGAAAATTCGAAATCATGCATCCATCCATGTGGATTACATACAGCTGATTATGGCCCACTCCATCTCACAGAGAGGAGGCCTGTGTCCCAGCAGTGGGAACGTTATATGCTGATTATGCTTATGCTTATTAGAGGTTAGAGCTAAGAATTAATTTGCTTTGTAATAAGTGTTTTCTAATATCCTACAGTTATGGCTGGTTTACACAGTGCGAGCTGCTGACTAGACAGTAGACAGCTGCTCGCATTGTGAACTCGTATGTCAGTAGCCCAGCTTGAACTTGGTTGTTTTCATTATGAGAACAGCTGCCTAGTCTCTTAAGAATTGTGTGCTGGAGTAGTACTGGTATCATGCAATGTCGAGTCAACGTGATTTAATTTTAAAAAAGAACTCAATAAAAAGAGAGAAAAAATAAGGGTTAATCTGGATTAGATATTCGACTGACTGGCGAGCTACTGCCGAAAGCGTCCAAACGATGCGAATGGTGTGCGAGCTGCTGCCATGCGAGTGATGGGGGAAGGCGAGCAGGCGAGTGAAAACAAAAAATGTTGAAGTGACTCGGATGCGAGCTACTGTCCAACTCACAAGTGCGAGTAACTCGTATGATACGTCCACACAGTGCGAGTTGCTACACTGCAGCTACTCGGTAGGCCGACTCGCACGCTAGCTTGCACCATGTAAACTAGTCATTAGATTTAGAGTTTTCCCGTTTTACTCCTTAGGGGGTTAACACTTTTAAATCGGCAACTAACTTCCTATGGCAATTGAATAGTGCCTGACAAAGGTATCCAAAAAAACTTCCTTACCTATTTTGTTACTTTTCAGGGCACACAAACCCAATGATTAATTATATTGTGCCTTAGTACCAAATAAATGTTTCTTTCATCATTGTGGCGTTAAACACACACCGAAATTCAACATATTAAGTTAACGTATGTGTAAAGGAAATCAAAGGGCTCTAGGAAATCTCAAGATAAGCACATAAAGACGAAATTCTAAACATTTTTGCGCTCTGTTTGTCACGAGAGAATTAATTAAATTATCTATACGGGCGATGCCAGGGGCTAATTATATTATTTAAATGGAGTTCGTGGCCTTTATGTAACATTTTTGATTTAGAAATATGCTTACATGAATTTTTGACGACAAGAATACATCCTATACAAATAAATAAAATTGAAGTGTCTGTTTGTAATGTCAAAATAACAATTTTTACTAAATGCATAAGAAAGTATAAACGGTACTTATAACAAAAAAGTAATATTTAACATTTTTGTCTGTCTGTTTGTTCCGGCTAATCTCCAAAACGGCTGGACCGATTTTGACGGGACTTTCACTGGCAGATAGCTGATGTTACGGCGGGTAACTTAGGCTACTTTTATTTTAGAAAAATAATTAGGGTTCCGCGCAAATAAATTAAAACCCATGAAATTATAAACAAAAAGTCGGATTTCAAAAATTATTTTTACATTTGGTAGCTCAACTCTCGTGGATAGCTATAGGCTATTTAATATCACGCTACGACCCTTAGGAGCCGAACCAAAAGAAAAAAGTCGGAAAGAACACTAAGCGAAAACGAAGTAATAGCGCGGGCAGGCGATTCAACGCGACGGTTGACGACGGGTCGGGAGACGAGGGAGTTTTATTAAAATGTGGCTGTTATTTTAGTACATTGTATATCTTACGACATCCACGCGGACGAAGCCGCGGGACACAGCTAGTATGAAATACATCACAAGCTTGTTTTTATTTACTGAAAAACACTAGATGCGCCATTTAGGAGCAAATAAACAAATTTTCTTTTTTCTCCTTTTCTTTCCTTCTTTCTTTCTTAGTGTAAGGTTCAACAACAGATATCCTATGCTACACACTGTATTCTTTATCGTAGTATCTTATTTAAAAAAAAAAAAAAAACAACAACACGATTATAATTATACAAGCAATAAACGGAACAAATTGAAAACCACATCGTAATATTTAGCACATTTCATTAGAATTTCCACACCATGTAAAAGGTAGTGGGATGTTACCCTCACACCAAATCGCATAAAATATCGGCAGATACCTAATTTATAAATTGGATTCTCCGAAGGTATAATATAGGACATAATAAACCCTCAAAGCCAAGTCAGCCGTAAAACCTTTTGCCCTTTTTAGTAGGTACAGTAGAGCACGTTGATGGAAACAAAACCAGTTTAAGCTGGCCTCTTATTCCATTGAAACTCCAGAGTATGCTACGCCAGCTCAAGGTGAAAGTGTTGTCATCGCTGAGTGGTCGACCGTACCTACTACGAAAACTCGACACAATTAATAATAAAATTTGATGTTCAAGCGATCGTTATTAAAGCTAAGTACAACCTACCAGGCATTTAAGAGGATTATGAAGATCCCGGTAATAAGTCTGTTAAGTGGCGATATTTTTAATATTTTCATTACTTAATGCTAATAAAGGTGAAAACTGACTTTAATCTGGCTCCTTTATTTGGGCTTAGAGGAATTAGAGCAACTGTAATTAATGTATTTGAGTATTTTCTTGGGTTTTTTTTTATCTGTCTTATATTCTACAGCAGTAGGTAAATAAAAACAGGTTTGGTTCACGACGTTTACGACGTACGGCATTTCATTCAAACTTTGAAGTCCTTGTTATTCGAAATTAATGAACCGATTTTAATTAAACTTCATACGCATAAGCACGATACATAGATCTAAAAATTTAGTTTAGAAAATTTTCGAAATGTATAAGACATTTCGAAATGTTTTTTAACTAACTTAAAAAAAAAAAGATAATTGGAAATCTCTATTTCTATGAAAATTTAAAATCAGTCGAATTTAGCTGTAACACTATTTTTCTAAAATGTTTGAAAAATCTTTCTTGGTGTTTGTCAACATAATTGAAAACCTTGAAAAGATAATCTCCTGTTATCTATATCTATAAATGGTATAAAACAAAACCTTTTATCGTGTATGTCTGTGTGGCCGTCCGCAACGGATTTTGTTTCTGTTTTCACCATTATTTAGAATTTTAGAGAGTTTAAACCAGAATGTTTACTAAAACAATTTATATTAAACTTACACCAAAGAAATTTCGATATTTTGTCAAGCCGTAAAAATCGAGCAAATCTGAGGCAGGCCGCTAATCGTTTTAGAAACAAAAGACAATAAAAGAACATCCCTAAATTCACTAGAACCAGCTTCAATATTAAACGCTTCGTTATATCAAAAATATACGACAAATCATCAACTAAATAAAAGTAAATGAATCACTAACAAGGAGACATTTCTTTTTCATAAAATAAACTTAATCGAGTAAATAAGAACATAGGACGTAAAGAGACAAAGCAAATTGTATCGACTGTATACTTAGGTATTAGTACATAAGTCTTTATTTACACGAAGCGAGGCAAAACCTAGCCTTATTTACTAGTGCCGGGAAATCCCTTATGTAAGCATCGATCGGCTGATGTTGACTACCGCTGAATAAACATACTGTTTTTGTTGATTGACTATATTTAGTAGCAGGATTGTAAAATATTCGTTTAGTGAAACAATCCATAATTATATAGGAGTTTTAGTACAGACGACAGTTACGTATCTAAGAAAAGAATTCACTATTCGCATGAAACATCAAACATAATTTTATGCTTCTATCTTATGACGTTTTGACGTTCAAAAGCGCCTTATAAGTGCCTATTTGAAATAAACGATTTGACAATGACTTTGACTTAAGTTCTTCATAGGTACTTATTGTTTTTAGCAGAATATAATTTCTGTTTCACTACTTTTGAGTTTTGAAAGATAAACCACTTGATAGTTAGGTATCATTTAATTTCCTATGAGAATTAAAATTTAAAAAAATACGGATCGAGCAGGGAATAAATTCGGAGGGTCGATATTAACAAGATCAATGGCTGGCCCCGACACAAACCGGAAAATATAATACGAGTGAAAAATATATTTGATATTACGATCGTTTCCGCCAACGTTAAAAGCCCTGATCGTGAAATTGAAACAAAAATAATACCCCACAAATCTTTATATCAATACACAGTGCAATATCAATGGCAATGGATCCGTAACGGCTCGTCCATCATCCCTTATAGACCGTAAAACAAATACACGTGCCCACTATATCTTTGTAGACGGCGATATACGGTACTAAATGTAAATGGATTGAATTTGAAATAACACTGACATTTTCCTTCATAACCAGCGCCACCAGGAAGTGTCAAGATAAACTAGACATCATGCACAATAAACAAATTCAATACATTCCAGGAATTTGAACAGTAATTAAAAATTGTTTTCTACGCCATCGATCGTAGCAGGCCTACGAGCCGCCGGCTACGCGCTACGGTGCTACGCCATTACTTGTAGCGTTGCAGCGAGACAATAAGGTTTGTGATTGAAACGTAGTTGTGTTGGATTTTTTTTCTATTTAGGTGCTACAAGGACAATTGAAATTATAGTCTTCAATTTCAGTATTTTTTGGTGTAAAATGTTTTAGAAATAATTAGTTAATTGTACCATCATTATCAAGTTAAGTGGAATGATGGGTATCTTAAACCTTTTGCCTCAAAGTAATTTACTAGACACGAGTTGGAATATTAATTTCCAGATTTTCATAGCATTGCTAGTTGCTACGTAAAAATGAAATGATTTTGACTTTATTTATGTATTTGTTTTGTTGTTGTATGATAATAGTTAATTTAAAGATTTTAGTTGATTTCTTGACTTTAAATAATATTGATGATTTTAAACAGTTTAATGAATTTAAAGATAATTGTAATTTTAAGCAGCAACTGGTGAAATGATTTTATTTGTTTTGTTGTTATATGATTTTAATTAATTTAAAGAGTTTAGTTGATTTCTTGATTTTAAATAATATTGATGATTTTAAGCATTTTAATGAATTTAAAGATAATTGTAATTTTATTTATGTGAGTACACAATGCAATGTTTTTAATTTTAGTTATAATAGTATGATAGTATGATTTTTTTTTTTTTGTGGATGGGAAATCATCAAATGACTTCTCCCGCTCTGGGCGGAGCGGGAGGGCGTGTCAGACTTTTACTGACTAAAACCCACCCGTGTTCCTTCTGTTGCCTGTGCCGGGGCCACGGTAACTATTTCGAACATCCCGCAACCCTAGCTGGCATCGGCCCTAGCGGACCCCGTCAATAGTGCTGACATCTCTTTGAGGCGCGCGTGGAACACGACGCGCCGTCGACTCGGGCCTGGTCCTTACCGGACGGCGAGCTACCCATTGCTCGCCGTCCGCAAGCCCGCGCCTACGGTGGCCGGGAATCGGCTGCCGATTCCCGACGCCCAGGGCGTCTCCTGCGGCGACTAGGGGCGTGAGGGTGCAAAGCTTGCCTCTCCCTCACGCGTCCCGCCTCCTCCTTCACGAGCATTACTGCTTCGCAGAAGGAGGTAATGGCTTCCCATGCACTCTCGCTCCGTACCATGGCCTGGACCAGGGCCGGACGCGAGAGATCGCCGCCGCCGATCGCTTCCGCGAGGTGATAGTATGATTGTGGTGTGTATTGAATCTTGCTACTAACATAATTCGTAAGTATACCTTCTAACAAAAATATGGATCACTGTATCTGAAAATAATAATAATAAAAAATAAAATTATTAAGAAAATGTTGGAATTTCTTCGCGACTCCATTATTATTCGATGTTCATCACAGTTAGATGAATGCAATTCAATTCAATTTATTCAGGAACAATTCACATTGTGTTTGAAATCATAAATAAATAAAACCACGTTCATTAAAATTATAAGACCAACACATTCATAACACAATAAATTATAAAAAATAACAAAGAATAAAAAATTTAAATCAATAACATTACCTACAATTTAAACATTCAGTACAATTAAAAATTGAATAACATTACTACATACTCATATTACCCATTAACTATGTAATACTTATCAAATTTTTAAAACGTGGTTATGTCATCGTCTATCGAATACAGACATTTCTCCAATAGGAAAATTTTGAGTCTGGACAAATGAATGAATGGATGGTTAAATGAGCTCTTGTAAATTATAGTGTATAAGTCCAAATGGCAACCTGTTAAAAATCCGCACTGCTTGATATTGAGAGCTATGTTGAACAATATTAAGTTGGGGTATTATTTGGCTATTAAAATCTTTCCTGCGCGTAATACTCTAAACGATATATTTTCGAGGCCCAAAGTTCAAAAGCATGAACCTAAACGACATTAATTTATCCAGCGTAGGGAGCAATTTATTAATGACAACCATTTCAACAATAATACCTAGCAAGTATAGACCTTGTTACTTTGCAAATAAAGTTAAAAATCGCATACCACAGCTCCGAAACTCCAATAAAATAATTTACGCACACACTACTTGTCTCACAGCATAATGACAAGAAACAATCTTAATTAACTCGTGCCGTCCAAAAACGTTGAGAATAACACAAATAACATTCCATATAAGGAAGGTTCACACCTGTACCCCGGTTGCCGGGACCTGGGGTACGGGTGTCCCCCACGGCCCCACCTTTCTTCCAACGGTGCCTTTAATTATACCACTTAAGGTCTGTTAATTAAATCCCTGGGTGACACATATATTCGTTCACGGGATTTCTTCGCCGTTCCCGTGAAATTGTATGAAGTGACACTTAAGTAGAATGTGCTGGAATTGTTGACGCTTGTGTGTGTCAAATTAGCCGTGTTAAGGCTGTTTTACGAGTAATTATCTGGTTTGTAAGTAACAAACTCTTGACTAAACAACTAAACTAGACCGTTTGATATAAATAAAAAGTGGTCTGCATTTTGAATAGGTGTAAATCAGGCTTTTTTATTAAGAGCCTTATAATATACATATTTTTTTTAATATGGCAGCATTGTGCTGAGATAGGAGCCTTTTTTGTTTTGTTATTAGAAAATATGTTAATTTTGTTAGTTTTTAATGCTCCTTTTTTACTTCCTGTTTTTGTATCTCCTGTGCCTGTCCCGAATATTTTTTTTTTAATAATAATTCGAAGTTGCAAGTAAATTAGGAAATTGTAATGCTAGTTTCACGTGATCAAGAAAAGTACAGTTCTGTTACATTTTCTTTGATTTCCATATCTATATTCAAAGTGCAATGTTGCGTGGAAAACCTTTATAAAATAATACAGGGCGGCAGGCACATCGACTCGCCAACTACAGTTTGCGAGTTTGGTTACAACCATCAACTCAGCACATGCTTCTAGACCTAGCTGTTTCATAGAAAAGTGCAACCTACGCGGTCAAAATGTATAGAACAGCTAATTCCTTTTTTAAATAACCGACGGTTATTAAAAAAAAGTTCAGAATCATGTACTGAATCCATGGTAACAGGTTGGGCGTCTGTGTCCCTGCCACCCTGTAGGTATCCCTGTAGGTACCCTGTAGGTATAATCAGATGGCAGCAGTCGAACTCGTACCTACTCACAATATTTCAAATAAATTCGCTTGCTCCACAAAAAGCTTTACGACATGCTTGCATTTTCATCACTTACTTCAGGCTCGTAATTTCACATTACATGACTCAGGCATTCTCGTTACTTTGATATTAAGCTCCACATTCGCAAATTACCTGGAAAAATAAAAAAATAAATGTTAGAAGATCGGACACAGTTAAGTCAATCATCGGGTGCTGACATATGAACACGGCAAGGGGCAGACTGTTTGGCGTGGCGCGCAGGGCATGCCGCCGGCTCAATTCTATATTGGTCGAGTTATATGCGTTCGCGCCGACGACGACGCCGCATGCGAAATTAGCGTCAGAGCACGCCCCGTGTCGTTACCCCGCCGCGCACACATTAAATTATTTCGAGAACGTTTGCACATGTTCCTTTACACGTTATAACTTATAAACTTAACACACGCGACGTGATTGCAGTACAATTAGCGCGAATGTATCAACCAACTTAGTCCGTAGCTTGGTTTACGAGCGCGCCGCCGCCGCCCGCTCCTATTGACAATGGAACGATAAATTTTAACATCGCTGCGGCTAACTTTCTATAATAAAACGAAACACGACAGTTATTGCTGTCATTTCGCTGGATTTAACATTTGCTTCGTCTAATTCAACGACACACAATGTAACCGATATTTTAATGCTTACTACGCCGCGCATGGCAACCAGACTCCGCGGCATGTTCGATACAAGGCGGAGTTTTTTAAACGTTGGCGTGCAAAAAAGTCAACTAAGCTATACGAGCCACGCAGATTTGTAAAGGAACAACAAGATAGGAGCGCGCTCAGTCGAGGAACGGGTTCCGTTCGTGAGAATGCACACTAATGTATGCGGCATAAGAACACAATGCGCCCGCCGCAGCCGCACGAGCGCCGCCGCGCCGCACCCACACCCCGCGCAATAGATATGTGCCTCGATATAATAACGCAAGAGAACTTCACAATTAAACACGAATAATAAAATCGCCCAGAAAAAGCCGGACAATGCAGTATTGTGGCGAGAAGTGATAACGATTAATACGGCTAAAATGACAGCTGCACGCGCGGCCCTGTCGCATGCAACAAGAGCTCGGTTCGTTAGAGCTGCAGATTTAAAATAAAACTCTTCGCGGCGGGAACAAAAAGAAGAACCTGCGGTACGAAGTAGGCGCTTGACCTGCGCGCTGAAATGACATCATCGCGGAACGCGCTGAAGCTAAAACGGTCCTTGCCAAATTGTAATAAGAATTAATTTAGCGCGACGCGGCATTCGCTTCCAGCTTTTTGCAATCGCCCACACTCTGCTCACTGACGTTTTATTTCAATTGTCTCTGCGGGTGGATTGCCCTATTTCGAGAGTGCATTCGCGAACAATTTTCGCCCAATCAAATCTAGTGCACTTGTGATTCCCACGGGACGGCTACGGGTCGCGAGTAATTGTCAAGTGGAAATAACAATTGTTTGAGTGCATAGAACTTAGAACAACTAACATTGTTTCAATTCACATTTTATTGTTGGTGTTAACGATACTTTTTATCAGTTAAATATCATCTCGCAGCGGGACTACAGATAAATGTTGTCCAGACGTTTATTAAAAGCTCTTTATCTGTGCTCGCGATCAAGTAGATATCAAATTATAAAGCTCCGGTTGGTTTAATGAGCGGTAGTCATGTTACAGTCAAGGGCTGTCGTTCGTTGATTGAGTTAAATTAGTTGTGATTGCGGATCAGGTTGCGGTCGCCGGTCGCCGCAGACATCCGATTTTCTACTTAGTTGCGTTTTCCTTGCATGCGGCAGACGAGGCGGCGCGCTGCGACCTGACTAATAACACTTTACAGCGGGATTATGCAAAATAATACCAAAGTACACTCACCGACGGCTGCAGAATCTCAATTTGTGAACTCAACATGTTTTCGTACGTGATTTGGAAGAGCGCCCGATACATATTGAGGTTTTATTAACAGGGAATGTAAAAGTACACGAATATAGTCATCCAATGTATTGATAGATAGAGGAGAACAGTGTTTGTTTGTCAAACAATTGATTTATTAATAAGCAAACGTTGCAGGCTGGTTATAATTTACGGCAGCTTCAGCCGTACAGCCAGGGGAACACGCTACAAATCTCCGTGTAATCCTGACAAACTCCAGTCAGATAACGCGTTGTCAGCGTATATCGCGCCGGACACCGCCGGACAACGCCGAACGCGAGCCGGACACGGCACGATCGATATAATTCGCTCCCGCTGCTTATTTACCCAGACCGGCCTGTAATTAAAACCAAACAACGGCCGCACTTAATCAGCGGATTCAGTTTTAAACGTAGTCATTATAATG
The DNA here is from genome assembly GCA_947568875.1 of Fissipunctia ypsillon. Classification (NCBI taxonomy): domain Eukaryota; kingdom Metazoa; phylum Arthropoda; class Insecta; order Lepidoptera; family Noctuidae; genus Fissipunctia; species Fissipunctia ypsillon. Next base: position 9,370,139 of record OX387645.1, on the reverse strand, counting down.
AGAATGATGGAGTTATAATGAAAACGTAACATAATGGCAGTTACAGAACAGATAAAATGACAATGTTATTACTACTAGTCACGCTCTGCTATTAAAATGAATTAAACGTAGGTCACAAGTTTATAACTAAAACTGATCACTATCTTTAGTAATACAGGATTCCAAACGATTAGATTCTTTATTTTAAAGCATTTAAATGGAAATGGCGAAATATTATATTTCAATAACATGAATCCCAAAACTTAATTCGAATCTTACATTTAATTTACCTTCTATTTTCAAATGAAACAAAATCGCCTACAAAGGAATATGATCCAATAGGGATACAAACGTAACGAGATGTACAAAACAAAATATCAGAATTTCAATTTGAAATGAGAACGCTTGCCCTAAAACAGGAAACATTAGGATTGGACCGGTAAAGCGAAGACTAAATTCCATCTCGATATTGCAAATACTTTTAGTGTCTTGTGATACACGAATTCGGTGCCTTAAGCTGTAGTCACAAGTGCCATATTCGCTTGTCAAAGTGCCGAGACGTTCAGTTCTTGAATAAGGCTGAACTAATCAACTAACAGCGTGGTAGAATTGACCGGTTGGACATAAAATATTCAATGTCCGTCAGCTATGCGTTTTCTGTATTAATGCGAGCGACAATATGCAAATTATTTGTAAATAATTGACTTCTATTTATTATAAACTTTGCTAAGTACGGTTGGTCACGACTCGATATTCTTAGAAGGAATAGGCACATAGCCTGACTTACAGCATTGAATCAGTCATATTCTTCACTCATTTTAGATGGTCGGTATTAAGTCTCATGTAGATAGTAATTAGGGCAGACCTCAATTACAATTTTAAATTTTCTCGATGTTTATGTTTTAGCCGTGTAAATAACCATTTTTTTACGCGGCTAAATACTCAAACTTCAAGAAAATTTTAAATTGTCCAAAACAAAATCTCACCAATATCATTTCTCGATCAAAAATCGAACTCGACCTCACACTCGTAAGACAAAACCCACGTTGCAAAAACTGAACTCACGAAACTACAATAAAACTACATACATACTTAAATAAACATGTGAAATAAGTACTACATGTAAAACATGATATCTACTGCATATTGAAATAAATAAATATCAGTTATTATAATAGTCGCGTCTGGTTAGACTGAAACCCGAAACCAATTTACTTAGAAAAGAGTGATGTTGATTGGAACGTCTAAGTGCCAATTTCACCAATGAAACTAAACGCGATCAGCACATCTAAACTGCGTTCAAGAGCTGTCAGTGTCAATATTCCAGAACAATGATGACACTGACAGCTCTTGAGCGCGGTTTAGATATGCTGATTGTGTTTCGATTCATTGGTAAAATTCGGCCTAAATAATCGTCTAGAATTTCACCGTCCTTGCTACAAGTACCGACCGCACAGGGTGTTGCAAATTCATTAGTGGTCACGTAAAAGCTCTTTTGGCTGAAGAAGCGGTAAATCTTCTTAAAACTTCAACTGAATCTAGATTTTAACTTCGGAAAATTATACTTCTTATATCTGTTTCTTGAAAACTTAAGGATTTCTCGAGCGCTTTCACAGCTTTCACTTACGATTTAGTTGTTTGTAGGTTGGTATAATAAGGGTAGATACCTAAAATTGAAGTATTATAAATATTAAAATGATTATTATTATAATTTAAACGTTATGAATAAAATGATCGTACACCTTTTCTAATAACTTCGCCCGGTAAAAGTTATTATCTACATCGAAGGCCTACATTATAAAAGCTTCAACACAAGATTTACATGTTGTTTTAGATGTAACTTTCCTTCTGAGCTTTTCTTAGAACCAACGCTTTGAGTTTGTTTAAAATGAGTAATGGTCAGTCATTTTTTTTTTATAGCTAAGTAACTACGTAAGTGACTGTACGTAGTGGTATTTTATAAAGCCTAGTAAAATGTAATACCTATCTACATTGCCTACGTCATAAAATGTAATAAAAGAGTCACATTTATTGCAGAATTTCTCGCTAAAGACTGTAATAAAAAATCAACCGAATGTGTGCTTATACAGGGCATTTTTTTAATCACTATCCAAATTTTCGCAGGGTGTTCTACCCATGAATACGAACAACTTTCACTATGGGACCTACTCTGAAATCACGAAAAAAAATCTGCTGTTTCATACATTTTGGTCGAGTAGGTATTGAACTTTTGTATGAATCAGCAGATTTTTCTTCGTGATTTCAGAGTTGGTCCCATAATAAAAGTTGTTCATATTCATGGGTAGAACACCCTGCGAAAATTTGGATAGTGATTAAAAAAATGCCCTGTATAATTTCTAACTTGACGATATTATCGTGAACGTTCACGTCCACGTCACGGCATCACGATGACACAGGGAAGTAAAATGTATCGAAATATATGAAGAGATCTAAATTTCCATCCACGATATTAACGTTTTAACGTGCACGTATTTCCATACATTTTATGGACGTGGATGTGGACGCCCACGATAGTATTACTATCGTCCCGTTGGAAATTATAAAAGAGCACAGTCCCAGTTAAAGAAACGCTTAAGAATCAATAAAATAAAACCGTTTTATATCCTCGAAGGTAGGAATCGATTTTCGTTTAACATTCTACGTATACGTCTGTTACGTCATTAACCGTCGGCTGACGTCATTAACTCTCCTTGCTTTACCGTCATCCATACCTACCTTTGTCTTTTAATGGACGGTAATGAAAGACTTTTGTTAATGGTGGAGAGGCTTTTGTGTTCATTTGTACTTTCGCCTATAGATTTTGTTGGTGTAGCGAATCCTATGGGCATTTTGTGGGTGCATTTGGTTTGTTTACAGCCAGTGTTATTTTGGTTAATGAGAGTTGAAGCAACGAACCAAGATCAATATATGATGCGATGGAGTGCCTATCGATACGACGAGACTGCTGAATTGATTACTGAACAAGAAAAATAAAGCCTATTTTGAAGACTACCACTATTTTCAGCTGTAAGTGCCTATTATGTTCTGTTATATCGTGTCATATTACAAAACGATTTTTCTGTAACCAAAAATTATGTAATTTAAGTTTAAAAGCATTTTGCAGCAAAAATGTTTAGGAGAGGTCTCCATAATGTCGAGCAGTGGTCGTGTCGTGTGATGAGTCGTGGTCGGATAATCGGATGCATATTTACCTAAAGTTAAATTTTCGCTGAGAGATTATGGAAGCGGCTTCTTAATTTTTTTTTCTTTCTATAAATCCAGGGATTCCAGAAAATCTGGGAATGCACAACTAATCAGATACATGGTATGGAAACGACTTTTTAAACATGTGGTATTATTTATTTAAAAAATACCTAGACACCGGGGTCACATAACTATTCTTATGCTTGAAATTAATTTTTAACCCCCGATGCAAATATATTATGTGTATGTAGGTTGTAAGAGGAAGGGTAGTGCGTGTCGATTCTATAGTCAAAAAGTACTAAATTTATCAATTCCAGAATCGCGAAATTTTTACGATCGATACAAAAGTGCATTCCATATTAGCCAACACTTCAACTTTAGGTAAATATGCATTCGAATATCCGATCTCAGGTGATGAGACTCTCCTTTTTCAACCCTGCTTTCATCCAAAAATCTAGACCTACTCCTTCCAAAAGAATACACCCGTCAACCCTAAGCTGCACAACTCTTTTATCAAAACGAAAGTCCGCCTCCAGTGACGTCTCGAGTTCGCCTAGTCAAAGAAGCGAAGTTTGACGGAATATCCCGTCCGTTGCCGTCGGGAACCGAGCGGTTTGAAGGGTGTGGACTCGACGGCACGACGGCTCGGTCGGAGCCACGTGGTGCGATAACGTGTCCAGTTCAAAAGATGCCATAGAGTCGAGAATCGTCTGCAATTTTCCTTTAGGAATTTAGAAATACTTTATGCAATTTTTTAACTAATCAACTGTCTTCGTATGGCGTGGTTGTAAGAACAGGCCTTTCGAAAGTCTGCACTAACAATTTCGTAAAGCTGATTCTTTATTGCATTGATCATTCATCAGTTTAATGCCACTCAGATCCAAATATGAACAACCAGTGTGTTAAGAGGACTACGTACCTATTGCACTGAGGAGTTTTTTAATAAACGTTGCTTAAAGTTAAGGTAAATCATGACATTTTAGAACAAATCTAACATAGAGAGATGTATTATGGTTATAATTATGTAAATACTTATTTGTTTTAATAGCTAATCATATTTTAATCAAGATACACCCAGACACTGACCTAATAAATTGAATTTCGCGGGCTACCTTTACGCATCCACCTTAAGAAAAGATTATCGTCTGCCGATGTTTGACGTTTAAGCGTCTCTTAAGTTTATTTGTTAAGACAATTACATCACATTTTGTAAAGAAAACTGTATGTACCTACTGTCAATCTGCCTAACCTTTTCCCAACTATGTTAGAGTCGGCTTCCAGTCTAGCCGGATGCAGCTGAATACCAGTATTTTACATGGAGCGACTGCCTATTTAACCTCCACAACCCAGTAACTGGGAAATACGATACCCCTTGGTAAGACTGGTTGACAGATTTTCGGGCTTCCGACGACCCGTAACGTAATATTATAATAACTAAGTTCTAACGTACCCGATTGTCAAAGATACACGAATGACAGCCAGGACCAACAGCTTTTTTTTTTGTGGATGGGAAATCATCAAATGACTTCTCCCGCTCTGGGCGGAGCGGGAGGGCGTGTCAGACTTTTACTGACTAAAACCCACCCGTGTTCCTTCAGTTGCCTGTGCCGGGGCCACGGTAACTCTTTCGAACATCCCGCAACCCCGGCTGGAGGACCAACAGCTTAACGTGCTTTCCGAGGCACGGAGGGGTCTTGATATGTAAAGATGGTCACCCATTCACGGACTGCCGGGCAGCTGTTATTACTTAGCCACGAGCTCCTCTGATGTACCCACTGTGTGTGACATCTTCTATACGTGAGGATTTGTTATTGGTTCTCTGGTGCTATGGTTTCCTTCTTGTTTGTTTTTGGCTGTAAGTCCTCCATGTACTAAAATAAATAAACAATAGTGTAGGTTATGCGTTTTTACTTCTATCATTTATAAACGCTGTAATGTATAACTGCTTTTGTCGCAAATAAAAAAAAATAAAAAACGCGTTTCTGTCAATCGATTTCATCCATTTAATACTCCTCTAATGGATGAAACAGTCTCTAACATTTTGTCTCAAAATAAACCTTCGCGCTACAAATATGGAGTGCCAATCAAACCATCTACATCCATCCCACATCTTCCATAGTCCACGATGCAGCACGCGATGCTTCAAGTTTGATTGAAACCATTGAGCTCAATGCGAACTGATGCTAATAAGAGTTCCACCTTACTTGGGAGCTGCATAAGCACTTGTACTGAGAAAAGTAAGGAGGTATGCCATTGACGAAGTGTTAGGAGTAGAGATGTTAATAGAACTCGGAATTGTTAGGCAGTTCGTGAAAAAGTGATTTCAATTAATGTATTTAAATATTATTTTGTTAATAGGGCTGTCGCATTTTGTCACCTCTCTCGTTCACACGGAATCAAGTTTTTAAAAATATTAAACGAAAAAAATGTTTTTTTTTTAATGTAATCAATTGGCGAACTAATAAATAATATTTTTTTAATAGGTAATTATTAAAAACACATTTTTATTGTGGCATTTATTTAAATCATCACAAAAACAAATCGTAACGCTTATTGAGCTGAGTTTATTAGCAACACAATAGAAATGTGTTTTTTTAATAATTATCTCATCTATTAATATTATATATTAGTTCGCCAATTGATTACATTTAAAAAAAAAAACATATTTTCATTTAATATTCTTAAAAATTTGGTCCCGTGCGAGCGAAAGAGGTGACAAAATGCGACAACCTTCTTAAATTAGTTCGTAAAAGGCTTAGGCAGTTATACAGACATACACGTAGGTAAGGCTAGGAGGTGTGTTGGTATCTCAAATAAATAAAATCTGTCTGAAAAACACATAACCCTCTTTTTTGGCTTCGCCGCAGACGGATAAAAAGGAAGATTATTTATTTGCTTCAACGTAATTACGAGGTAATATAATACATGTATAAGTATACATGAGTAAAATTGTACATACCACATGCCCGGGTCGAATTTAGTACGACTAAGCATAGTAAACGAGTTCAGAACAACTTGCTTAGTTTTCTGTTTCAAGAGCCAATGTCTTTTGATAGACGCTTTACTCTTTCAGGAAGGAAGTCCTTAATAAAATACAATTTCAGTGAAAAGTAAATTATATTTACAAATAAATTCATATATACGAATATTAAAACCGATTCCAATAAAACAAACAACAAGGGAACACGAGTTGCCGCGTTTAATCTCACCTGCATTACCAATGAGCATTTAATTAATATGCGCGCAACAATCGCATCAAGTATGAATGCTAAATATTAATAATGCGCCATTATTCGAGCCAGTACTAGTAATAGTACAGGTATGATAATGTAGTACTAGCTATAAAGTATTTACTGCTTGATAGTACAAGCATTCATTCTTTATGACTGTACGTCATGTACCTAACTCTTGTAAGTGGGTAGGTACTGCAACAGCAGCTTGAATAATTTCGACGTAAGTACCAACGTATCGTTAGCTTAAATGAATTTTATATCAGGAATATATATTTGAGAGAAACTATTTTTTAATTCAATTTCGTTAACTCAGATATTATTTGTTTAATATACGTTAAGAGGCAATAATTAATATTGCTTTGGAAGGAGGAAGCACAAATAAAGTGGTACATAGAAAGTGCATCTTGGCAGCTGGCCAGGGTGATGAGACAAACAAGAGGATCCACGGTTAGTCCCGGCCTGTGGTAATCTAGAGAAAGTTTGTTTTGTATAAGTATTTGTATGTGCAGAATATAATCGAATGAATTAGCTACCTACTGACTTACTTGGAAAACGAAGCAGATTTGATTGATTATATTAACTTTCATGGTTTAGTTAAGAAACTCACTGAACAACCAATGCATTACGATGCGTTTCATTCTAAAAAAAAGTTTGCAGTTTTAATTTTTTTTTAATTAATACAGGCTGTTTGACATGAAAAATTGGTAAAGGCCTTAAATAATTAAAAATAAACTATGTTTTTCTTTTCACTTTTATGTCACCCAAACATATTTTTCGGGAACTTCAGCCAGTTATTTTTTAAATAATCGTCAAAAAAGGTTTTTATACTTTTACATGGGTAGTTCAAGCTAAGACATGAGGTCATAGCGCGGAGGTTTGGTGGACAGGCATTCAGCTGACAATGATTTTTACAGTCTTTTCACAGTGTTATTTTACCTCTGATTTTGCATCACTGTCAAAATCACTGTGATCTTTATTTTCTTTATAATAAGGTTGCTGTTGGGTTGCTGCTATCAGAGTTAAAATATCAGTGAAAGGAAGCCCCCAATCCTGTAAATATTAGTATATATTATCAAATGTACGGAAGGCACGTTATTAGAAGAGCCTTCGTTAAAAATATCTGTAGCTGTTAGCCGTATATCGTACATAGATAATGTGACACTTCAAATGTTGTATTTGCGTTCTTTCTTTGCGTCATTTTTATCGCAAATAAACGTATTTTCTTGATTTCTTCCTTTTCTTTCAAATAACAAAATCTCGCTAAAGAATCCATAATTTCCGCGCAGTGTTCCCAAGACGATAGCAATAGAAAATGTAAGGCAGTTAAAAGCGAGCGAGTGGTGATTTTTCAAACAAGCCGGGCTTCGAGGTGTTTGCGTAATTGCCCTACTTTTACAGCGGAAGAGGTTATGATATTAATGTTACCATACTGATAAGTCATTCGGGGCATAATGGATTTTGTTGAAAGGCACAAAGAATTAACTTACAATTTCCAATGACAGTTTTATGAAGTGAAATAAAATTAAACTGTTTATTATGTAAATGCTTATATACAATATTTAACACTCTAACTATTTATACTAGGTACTAAATTAAATGAATATCTAACAAACTAGACAGACAAATACAAAATAATAGGATATCGGATTCTGTAAATTGGAAATCAGAATTAATTTTAAACGTCATATTAAATAAAAAATAAGCTGGACGGAGTCGAAATTTCCTACCGAAATCAAAAGTCATTTATTCAAACTAGTCAAAATTACATAAGACAGTCCCCCAAAACGCCCGCCCTTCACCACTTCCTAGTGCTTTAGCTGGGAAGAAGAAGTGGCGCAGCAAACTCCCCAGCAGCACAGCTGTCTGTGTAGTTAGAAAAATCCTATCGGACTACTCAATTTTTTTTTTTTTGGGAAATCATCAAATGACTTGTACCGCTCTGGGCGGAGCGGGAGAGCGTGTCAGACTTAAAAAAAAATACTATCTGACTACCCCTGAGAAGAAATGACAACTCAGGGTTCAAAGTTTCTTTTAAAGTCCAGACATAATCTTGGTCACATCATGTGAGGACCATGCAGATTATTGATTAGTGTATCATTACGATCAATTTTGTGAACAGTGTACTTAATGCTTTGACAAAATTACTCTCACTCTAATTCATGGAAATAAACCATACCTACTGTGTCCATTGACGCTTTAGTAGGAATACTAACGAAGTTCGTGCATACAAACAAACCTGGCAATGGACACACCTTTGATAGAATTACTCTCGCTCAAATGAGTTTCTGTTACAAAAGGAGGGATAACATTGATACAAATGTGTTCAAGGAGGAAAAGCAGCCATAATAGTTAGGAAACATTCATCTCTTTACGTTATCCCGAAGAAATATTATACTAGCAGTGAATGTGTTAATGGCGTAAGTTCGTGTATTATGAGAATTAATGGCTGTTTTAGAGTATTAACGCTTGTGGGATACAGTTTGGTATAAACTTGTAACAGAGAAAAAAAATAGGATATTTTTAAATACTGCAATATCTTGAAGATCCAATACTGTTTAGAAATTATATTTGGTAGACTTCAAACGCATTAAAAAAACCGATCATCATTTTCAAACTACACCATCAAAAAATGTTACAGTCAACTTTATCTGAAACAGTAACTGAACTCTATGTTTCTGACAAGGTCGGTTCGAATTCGACCGAACTTCATTTTGACGTTTGATCAACGAACTTCATTTTGACGTTTGTTCAACGAACTTCATTTTGACGTTTAGTCGGATCCGAACCGACCGAACGTAATACAAAAATATGTAAGTACATAGTAGGTAACGTCCGAATATTCGGCCGATCTTCGGATTTACGCTTCGGATTAGACCCCCAGTATTTTATATGGTGCGACTGCCTATCGGACCTCCACAACCCAGTTACTGGGTTGGGTACCTATATCCCTTGGTAAGACTGGTTGTCAGAGCCATAACGACTGTCAAAAATCCAAGAATCACAACCGGAACCAACGGCTTAATGTGCTTTCCGAAACAAGGAGAGGTCTTGGTATGCAAAGATGGTCACCCATCCACGGACCAACCTTGGCAAGCGTAGATTAAACTGATCGATCGACCTGTGCGGATGTTATTACTTAGCCACAAGCCCCTCAAAGAACGTAGTAGATACGTTACCTATATTACATATTCCAAATTACGAATGCATATTATAGTGCCTGTGCCAACTACAAACAGTACCGATCAGCAAAATTAATGCTTTTAGATGAAATAGCGCAGAACTATGAAGTGGTGCATGTTAATGATATAACTAAGTAGACGGTGGCACAGTATAAAAAGTTACAGTAGTATAACTTCATAGAAAACGGCCGAAACGACGCGCTTCGAAAATCTCAATGTATGCCAGTACGCAACAATCTCGAGTTCGAGGCAGTTACGCACGGACGCGGAAGGTGGGACATTTATTTACGTGAAATATGGCACGAAGTTACAGACTGTATTGTTCAGTGTATGAATGTTTAAATTCATCAATGTCGAAATCAGAAATATCATTTATTAAATTACCAACTCAGTCGGCAAGGTAAGCCTATAAGAATAACAATAATTTTAGCTTTTATTTATTTATGTGTTATGTAGGTAGTTGTATATTTATTGAAGCATAGCGAGCATAACGTCCTTGACAGGTACTTAGTAGTTGAGTATCTCTCTTTTTCACGAGCACGAGTGAGTGAGCAAAATATACCTTGCTAGCTTCTGCTCGCGGCTTCGCCCGCGCGTCTATCACAGAAAGTCTTTACCGTGCGTCCCACGAACAAAAATACGTCCATGAAATCTAAATTATTCAACCCACATTCACAAATGATTTGGTGTAAAATGCAATTTTATCGACATAAAATTTTCTTGACGATAAGAAAATTTATTTAGATTAAATTACCCTAGACAAATTAACATATTTATATTTTCATACAACTGTGTCATATTTTATCAATTTTTCAATTAACCTGAGCATTTAGATAGGTATATGATATAATATGTTATCGCAGACTTTTTCTAGGCCTTTTCATGTAACTTTTATATAGAAAGTATGATATTTTTTACCCCGAATAAATAGATAATATCTATTTTCGGTGACACTTTGCATCCGCTAATGACGCCTTGTTGGATTTTTTGCGACGTCATAAAGCTATCATATAACCAGTGGAACAACGTGACACTTCCAACAATATCTCGTTTAAGAAAATACGATGAGTAGTTTAGGAGTTATGAGGGAACAGATGAACGTCCATGTATACATACATAGCCTGTCAAAATCATACGCTCCTTTGGCTTTGCCGTAGTTTGGTAAACATTTAAACTTACAAGATTTGCAGTAATACATTTTAACAAAAAAAATTACAAAACAAAAAGAAAGGCAAGAAAAAATTAAAGAAAAAAAATTATGAAAAGATAATATGACAATTTAATATAGTATTATCAAATACCTACGTGCTTATTTATCTACCAAGCGGCCGTAGTTAATTATTTGAAGGTCACAGCCGAGACCTAATACTGCTACTTTATTATACTGTGACGGTGGGCCGGCCCTCTTTTGCGCTCATCGCATACAGACGTGCACATCAATGCAATACGGAAACAAATTAATTAACGTTTGCTATAAATTGTGACCCAGTTTAAGTGTATTAGCTTCATATACAAAGCAGCGTAGTGAGCGGTTCTAACTCGAAATAATGGACTAACTTAATTATAAAGAGTTATTTTAATTCTGGAAAATGGACAGCAGTCCATTTAACCGGAGTGTGATGACGCCTCGCAGCCCTCCATCGACACCAACACCGAGACCACCCCAACAACCCATGGAGCACCAAGTAGAAGCCGTTGAACCAATTTCTACGCCTGAGATTCAGAACTGGTTGGGGACTATTCATCAATACCTGAATGAGGTTTGTGCTATTTCTTCGGAAGGAAAACTTAATTCTGAGCATAAGCAAAAAATTAACAATCTTTGCCGAAAAGTCGGACATGGTGTTTCTCAATTGGCTGTTCAATACCAGTCGTTGAAATCCAGAGTCTTACAAACACAAACAGCCCTTAAAACGATGACTGAAGCTCGAGACCTAGCGGACTGCCTCTCAGAGATGAACCGCACCATTCAGGAGTCCTGTATGAAACAATCTGCAAGTTCTACATCTTCCACGTCTTTTGCCGATATGGTGAAGAAGGGGTCCAGCAGTTTTATTCGCCCCAATAATCTTAGCTCCGTTGCGATTTTTCCGAGCGACAATTCAAAGTCCAGTGATGAGACCAAGAACATGATAAAGAAAATAATATGCCCTGGAGATATGAAGCTGAAAGTACGAGGCGTTCGTAAAATAGGGAAAGGAGGACTTATCATCAGCACTGAGACCAAGGATGACTTAGACAAGCTCAAAAAAACAGTCCAAATCGCTTCGTCAGGCCTTACTATCGACGAACCTCGGAAACGCAAACCTCGCATTATTGTTATCGGAGTTCCCGCATCAATGAGTGAAAATGAGGTTTATAAATGCATTTACGACCAAAACATTACGGAAAAACTGCCCATGACCCTAGCTACTTTTCTGAGCTCAATTAAACTTAGCCACAAGTCTGGTCGGAAAGATGCTGAGAATTGTAATTATATAATAGAAGTTTCAGCCGTCATTCGCAAGGCCCTCATCACTCAGGACAGGTTGTTTATAAACTGGACGTCCTGCCCGGTACGAGACTTTACACTAGTAACGAGATGTTACAAGTGCCACCAGTACGGTCATGCAGCTAAAACGTGTAAGGTCGCTGTCCCGGCTTGTGCCCATTGCGGAGAAGAAGGACACTCTAGTCAAGACTGCGCAAAAAAAGCTGATAATCCAAAGTGTGCCACCTGTATGCGCTTTAAAAAACAAGCCAATCACAAGACGGGAGATGCCATTTGTCCGGCTAAACAAGCTGCCGAATACAGGTACATAAACTCAATTGACTATGAAGGCGCCTAAGAGCGCCACATAATTGTTTTAAATCTTAGACTTAATCTATATATATATATATATATATATTTTTTTTTTATTGTTATTAATTTTAAATAGAATGGATATTAATTTAATTACTGACATAGACAACTCGTTTTTAGCTGAGTCAAAGTCATGCGAGGTCGAGGACTGCAAACAATATCTTTCCCAATATCAAAAGTCACTAACCATACTAACCCAAAACATACGTAGTGTTTATAAGAACATAGATAGTTTTAACATTTTTCTTCATAGACTTAACTATAATTGTGACATAATGGTTCTAACAGAGTGCTGGCTATCAAAGCGCCACAATAATCTCCCGGTAATACCAGGGTACAACTTATTGTACACTAAAATTAACCATAATCAAAATGATGGTGTTGTTGTCTTTGCTAAGGAATCATTAAGGGTCAAAGTCGAAGAACCTGACCTACAAGACTGTATTAGTAACTGCCTTATCATCAAAATTGGTACATCCACAGCGATAATTGCTTTGTATAGATCCCCTTCCACTAGAAACTTAACCTCTTTCTACAGTTCCCTAAACCAGATCTTTCAAGCCCTTAGCCCATTTAAGAATATAATATTGACAGGCGATATTAACATTAACATTGGCTCAGAAAACTGCGATACAGGGACTCAAGATTACCTTAACATCTGTTCATACCATGGTTTTTTGCCTGCTCACACATTACCTACTCATCACAGCGGCTCTTGCCTCGACCATATGATGATTAAAACCAGCTTTTCATATATTACGCTTGTTACCAACTCAACAATAACCGACCACCATTCCGTCATACTAGCCGTAAATTTAACGCTGCCTAAGCAAAATCGACCCCAGATAAAGACTAAATTAAACATAAATAAACTCGAATATGATTTGCGCAACATTGATTATAACGTAGTTTATAATACTACTGACGCTTGCTCGGCTTTATCGTACCTAATAAAACATGTCCAACAAGCAATATTGCATAATTCGACAGCTGTGCCGGTAAATAATCGTCTTCGTAATATTAAACCTTGGATTACTCCTGGACTAATCCGCTGTATTAGACACAGAGATAGACTACATCAGAGAACTAAGAAATACCCTGATAATTTAGTCATTCTAGGCACCTATAAAAGGTACAGAAATTTTTGCAACAATCTTTTAAAGAAGCTTAAAAATGATTATGATAAACACGAATTAAATAAAGCAGGTAACAATAGCAAACAAATTTGGAAGCATATTAAAAACGTCACCTACATGACTAAACAGCGTGAATCAAATTCGAGATTACTGCTTACTAACCCTTCACCACTTTTATCCGCTAACAAAGTAAATAACTTTTTTGTCAATGTTGGGAAAATTTTGGCAGAACAGACTCCGAAACTTTGCGCCCAACCATCTTTCCAAAAATTTTACAGCTGCTCTAACCTGAAGTCATTCGCGATGCTGGACACTGACGAAGACGAAGTATCCCGAATCATTTCTGGTCTTAAAGACGGTTGTGCAGTTGGATGGGATAATATAAGCAACAAGATCCTTAAACTATTTAAGCATATATTGGTACCTCCCTTGACGCATATCTTTCGAGTCTGTCTTTCCAAAGGAATTTTCCCCAAATGTCTAAAAAAGGCAATTGTTATCCCTATATATAAATCTGGAGACAAGGACTTGGTTAATAACTATAGGCCAATATCATTACTCCCCTCAATCTCGAAAATACTTGAGAAAATCATAAACAATAGGCTGGTTAACTACCTAGAAAAAAACAACCTCTTGTCACCTGCACAATTTGGCTTCAGAGCCAAATTATCCACAGCTGATGCGGTGCATAGCCTGACCGATTATGTCTCAGAAGAGCTAGACAAAGGGAACCAGGTCCTGGGAGTCTTCCTTGATTTAGCGAAAGCCTTTGACACCGTTTCTGTTTCTGTGCTACTTAGAAAATTAGAGGCCATAGGAATAAGGGGAACGACGCTGACATTACTTGCTGACTACTTAGACGACCGATCCCAATGTGTTCAGATTGACGAGTTTACGAGCGATGAGCAGAAAAATACTGGATTTGGTGTCCCCCAGGGGAGTATTTTGGGCCCCACCCTATTCCTGGTTTATATTAACGACTTGTGTAACCTTAATATCAAGCACGGCAAAATCATATCATATGCTGATGACACGGCACTAATTTTTTCAGCTAAATATAGTAGCGAATTATATAAAAACGCTCAAATCGGTTTTAATACTATCACTGATTGGCTCCAAAGCAACTTACTAACATTAAATGCTGACAAGACCAAATATATGCATTTCTCCATGCGCAAGTCGCAACTTAACACTACTAACTTCAATATATGTGCTCATCAATGTGCTAACCTGTCAGTTAACGATTGCAATTGTCCTCATATCCTTAAAACCTGTACTATCAAATACCTCGGGGTTATAATTGACGACACTCTCTCTTTTCGGCATCATATTGAAAGTCTGGTTAAAAGAGTGCGCAAATTAATATACGTATTTAAAAAAATACGAAATTTTGCAGATCCTAAATTAATCACACAGGTTTATTTCGCCCTTTGTCAATCTGTAATTAATTACTGTATCACCTCATGGGGTGGCGCATCAAAAACAATCTTGCTTCCTCTTGAAAGAGCTCAAAGAGCAATTTTAAAGGTATCACACTTCCATCCCTTTTTCTTTCCCACAGATCAGCTATATAAATCCTGCAACGTGCTGAATGTGCGTCAGCTTTTCATTACTCGTTTAATATTAAAACAGCACACCATGCTCACGTACAATGCTGACAATACTAACAAGAGACGGAATGATATAGTATGCATTTCTAATGTTACCTCCAAACATGCCTTTGTGGAAAGATTCTTTTTATTCTTAGGTCCATTTCTGTACAATAGATTAAATAGAAAACTAAGTATATATAAGCAAAATTATTTTACCTGTAAAAAATCTATAATTACCTTTTTACAACCTCTGTCTTATGAACAGACAGAGGATCTACTTGTTGTTTGCAAGTAAACTGCAAGCACGCTATTTTTGTTTATGTATGTTTTAATTTTAGTACTTTACTATTCACTTGATGTTAATTTATTTGTTTTTAAGTAGGTATTAATGCACCTTGTAGCCTGAAACACAGGTTCAACCTAGTTCAGGCAAAAAGGAACTGTGCCCTATTATAACTGTTCGATATATATATTTTTATGTAAATGTGCCCCTTTTTATAAATAAACGATTATTATTATTATTATTAAATCGAGAACTTGTGAACTGCCGAGTAAATGTATGTATACCTGCTTGTATAGTCAGTTTTAGAACTTTGCCAAAGTGTGTTGAGTGTGGTCCTACACGTGTTTTAATCTGTTTTACGTGCTGGTACCGACATCAGGATCAATTTAGAAGGTTCCAGTAATTTATGAATGTTGATAATAATAATCGTAATGATTTATTTGTCAGAATATTATATTATTATGGACTTAATTCAATGGTCTCATCACATTCTGCCACGTGTGTCGTGCAAATATTATATTGTATAAAATATTAAATCTATAATGGGTGATGACTGGGCCACCACTGCTCTCAAAACGGTGAAGGAAAACATCGTGAGGAAACTGGCATGTGCTAGAACCAAAAATTCGGAGACATGTAACATCCACCAACCTGCACTGGGCCCGTGGGGTGGTGACGGCCTAGGCCCTTTCACAGAAAGAGGAGGCCTGTGTCCCAGCAGTGGAAACATGATAATGTTTCCACTGCTAATGTTTCGGCTGATTATGAATTATGAATAGGGTGACTGGTAATTAGTGACCACATGATTGTACTCTACATTCGGAAAGTTTCCCGGAAAATTTTCAACTTCGGGAAAAACTGAAAGTGATTTTTTCTGTGGGAATTTTTGTATGAATCATTAGACAGGTCTGTCGGGTACTGACCCGACAGACCTGTAGTATTGTATAAAAATAACTGATACATGAAACATTGACAAATAATTAAATCTTAGTTAAAACTAAAATAGAAATTTATAAGGAAATTGTATAGAAAATTGTATTGTATTGATTATTGTATTGCAAGGAAACTGTGAAATTGTATTGTGTATTTGTTATATTATTGTATAGTAAAAAATATAAGCTCTGCTAATAGCCTTTAAAAGAGAGAACTTCTTTATTCATTACGATGTTTAATAAACATGAAAACATTGTAAACATATTGTGTTCCAGGAAACAAGATGCTTTTAGAAGATGATTCCTTTTTCAAAAATATTCCTTACAGTATTTTCAGCCACGTGTATGAGCCAGCGAGTGAAAAAACTGTACTAAAATAATTTCTGTGAAGTGGATATTCATACCTTTCAATCACTGAAATACAAATGTTTTTCCATTTTGTGAATGAGTGCTTTTTATTACGTCAAACTAAACAAATATAAATGTGTAAAAAAAACATTATGAATTCATATATTTTAATACCAACTAACTGACCGACTCTTTGACAATTCAAAAGTTCCTGTAATTGGTTTATTTAAAATAAATGCTTTGAGTTGAGTTTGAATATTTGTCTATACTCCATTTGAAATAAGAATAGAAATTTAACTAAACCTTTTTTACAGTCTGTTTATTTAAATTTCTTAATCTTATTTCAAATGGAGTATATCACTACTCTGAACACTACACACCACGACTCACATACATACTACGCTTATCAAATTAGGAAGTTAATCCAACGTAAGGACTCCAGCTACAAAATCTTGTAACTGAAGGGTCTGCTTCGCACATTACTGAACAAACTGGAGTGCACAAGAAGAGCCGCCCCGAGCGTTGTCTAAATCATAATAAAACGCCCAGCGCACCCTAGTAGTAGCGTGCACTCAGTAACATAGAATCCAGCTGGACAATCTTCTCACCACGATGATTCCCCAGTCGGCAGTCTCCACGGTCCCCCAGGACCATCACCAAAGACACTTTCCAGATTCACCACAACCGGAATACTTAAATTCTACCAATAACTGCTCCTAGACTCGACCTCATTACTGACCGGATATGTAAGTATCTCCAAATTCTTAAAAAATGGATGGGCCATTTTTTAAGAATTTGGAGATACATATATAAAAAGCAAGAAAAAATTAAAGAAAAAAAATTAATTTTAAGGTCACAGCCGAGATTTAATACTGCTACTTTATTATACTGTGACGGTGGGCCGGCCATCGAGAACTTGTGAACTGCCGAGTAAATGTATGTATTGTATAGTCAGTTTAAGAACTTTGCCAAAGTATGTTGAGTGTGATCCTACACGTGTTTTAATGCCCATACCATAGGCTAGTGACTCCTTCAAACAAACATACAGGCATAACCAAACCCTTCACACAATATAGCACAAACAGATTGCACCACCGACATGTGCAAATTTTCCCGTGCATGTCATTAATAAGTTCCAAAGAGGCGAACTGATTACCAATGCAGCGCAGTCCTTAGTGAGCTCACCACATTGCTATCACGGCAACAATGCCAAGGGAAGATGTCGTGGGACACACACCTGCACATGAAGGACGCGTCTTTTGGCACGTGGATGTATATGTAACGTGCCATTCCCAGCTCAATTGAGGATTAGAGGACTTCACACACGGGTTTCGGCTTAACGCTTACATATTTTTGTTTTTGTTTTTTACACAAATTTCCAAGAAACATTGTTTTGTTTTTACATTTCGGGAAATTCACTGCTTATTTTAGACAAAATTATGTTAATGTATTTACATTAACATAACTGTGTCTAAAATCGTTTCGTCTAAGTTGGTAGGCAGTTCGCTTAACAATTAATTTCCCTGAAAAGTCAAGTGCAATATAAATTATTTATTTTATTACAAGTCCGTTTATTCAAACCTCAACTGTCATCTTCTGACAGTATGTTGTATGATATGGCTTTAATACGGCAAATTGACGTAGAGTGACTCATCTGCTTAACAATTAATTGCCCTGCCTGACTGTACTATGCAAATGCATTAGTTTAGCTTGTGGAGCACATTGACCGTAATTCTGCGAATACATAGCTTGCACACAATATACATATATTTTAGTTTATTATCTGTTCAAGTCTAGTCCCTCGGGAAATTAACGAAGATTATTTCCACAATATAGTTATTAAGAAGTAGACGCTATTCATTTAATAAAAGTCCTAGCTTGAAAATTCCATAATTATTTTGATTCGGGTTCTGCGTCTTTTCTATCAGATTTTTCTCTTCAAGGTTTTCAACTAAGTACTTATATACCCTACTAGCACTTCCCGCGAGACTTCGTCCGCGTGGGTTTCGTACTTTAGTACCCCGTTAGGGGTAGATTTTCAAAAAACCCTGATACACGTCATTCTTTATTTTCGGTCGGTATAAATACTGAGTTTCGAGTTATTCGGACAGCGCGTTAAAATTTTTCCATACAAAGTTTGACACCCCCCAATCCCAGTAAGTTTAGAAAACCAAAAAGGACAAACTTCATAATTTATTTTGATAAGTATTCGTGCCAAGTTTCGAATTTATTAACTCAAGGAATAATATTTTTCACACCAACAAAATCTCCCCTTTTCACCCCCTTAAAGGTCGAATTTCCAAAAAATTATTTCTTAGTGGATCCTTGCAACACAAAAGGCATCAACTGCTAAAATTTTAAGTTTGTAGCCCCAGCGGTTTAGGCTCTGCGTTGATGAATCAGTCGAGACAATTAATTACTTATATCTTTAAATAGATATATCCCAGTTTCCGAATTAATTTGAAGTCGAGAACTTGTCAAAGTCTTACCGCGAAATTCAAAATTTCTTACGTTTTTTGCAATTTTTTGGATTTCGCGGATATTTACATTAAGGGGGATATATGCGCTAAGGTAGCCCGCGAAATTCAAATATTACACAATTATAATTCTGTTAATAGGTGCATATTTGTTACAGTCGCGAATCATATTTTGATCAACATAAGATCTGATACTGGCCTGCATTGCGAAAAACTTATGAAAATTTGAATTTCGCAGGCTACCTGGCGCTTTCACCTTAAGTAGAATTTGACAAGTTCTCAAAATGACGACAGTATCGTGGACGTCCACGTGGACGTCACGGCATCACGTTCACGATAGATAACACAGGCAAGTAAAAATTAATGAAAATAGGTACATATATGAAGCTTTTAAATTACCGTCTACAACAACGTTATAACGTGCTCGTATTTCCATATACAAGGTGTAACATAAATAAAGCACAACCTCTTAAGGAGTCATTGTACTCATCATTATGAACAACTTTTACTACGGGACCAAATCTGAAATCGCGAAAAAAAAATCTGCTGTTCCCTACATTTATGTTCGCATTACTCGCCAAAATGTAGGGAACATCTGATATTTTTTTCACGTTTTCACGTTTGGTCCCATAGTAAAAGTTTTTCATAGTGATGAGTACAATGACCCCTTAAGAGGTTGTGCGTTATTTATGTTACACCTTGTATTTATGGACGTGGATGTGGAATGTGAACGAGACGATAATATTGTCGCGTTAGAAATTATAAAAGTGCACAATCTCTTTTGTTTAACGCTTTCAAGGACACTAAACGCCCATAGACGTCATAACAATAAAACTTCTATTGTGTCAATTTGTCTTTTTCAGCGTCCTTGAAAGCGTTAAGTACAAGATAACTAATAGTTTGTAACATGTCTACAACATGTCGTCGTTTAATACATGTCCCACAGAATCTGTAAAAGTGCTCTCAGATATTAGATCGTCCATCATCGTTATCGTCTTGACACATTTCATAAGTTCTGCGGTACTAACAGATACGTTACGACCGTCATATAAAATAGTGCTTTTAAATTGCTATTATTAGACACTAGACGTGTTTAGTAATTCAATGAAAAATTAGAACTGGAAAATTGCTTTACCTTTACTAAGCCATAAAGGCTCCCGCAGAAAAGCACGACGCGACGAGACTCTGGTGGAACAATTTCTATGAAATCTTCATGGAAATTGTTCTACCGGAGTCGCGTGGCACCCGCGCCGTCACGTCGCATCTCTCTGCAGGAGCCTTTTAAAAGGAAAATATTCGATAATTTAATCCTGAAGCATAAGTAAGTTCGTAGGTATCCTTCTCAGCCTTCTTCATTAATTCTGAAGACAGTGAAATTTTACTATTTTTACTGATTCATAGAAAAAAACAATAATGAATTCAAAAGAAAAAGAACGTTTGTAGGCAGTCTTGTACTATAGTTCCTACCTACCGTCATTGAAAAGGCGTTTACTAAAGATTTAATTAAAACTTATTTCAAAGTGACAGTTGATCACAGCTGTTAGTTAGGAAACAGACCAGCTGTTGCATCCATTCTATTATTACGAGCAGAAAGTTCACAAATAACAATAATATAAATATAAACTAGATATTATTGTTGACGTCGTCGCCTTATCTCCAAGTATACTCCTCTTACAGAGGGTCAGTAGCTCTGCCTGTCCCAGTATCTTTATGACTGCAATATTCGTGTGATAGGCAGAGTTCCCTTTGTATTGTTTAACTACCTCATCATAGTTCACTGTTGTTTTAAAGAGACCACTTCAGAGTTCAGCACTTTAGCTGAAATATCTCCTAAAAGGCCGGTAGAACAATTTCCATGGTTTTCATAGAAATTGTTCCAACAGAGTCGCGTCGCGCCTGTTTGTGGGAGCCTTATCTCAAACTTAGAAATTGTTCCAACAGAGTCGCGTCGCGCCTGTTTGTGGGAGCCTTATCTCAAACTTAGAAATTGTTCCAACAGAGTCGCGTCGCGCCTGTTTGTGGGAGCCTTATCTCAAACTTAGAAATTGTTCCAACAGAGTCGCGTCGCGCCTGTTTGTGGGAGCCTTATCTCAAACTTAGAAATTGTTCCAACAGAGTCGCGTCGCGCCTGTTTGTGGGAGCCTTATCTCAAACTTAGAAATTGTTCCAACAGAGTCGCGTCGCGCCTGTTTGTGGGAGCCTTATCTCAAACTTAGAAAGGCACGTACCTATTCTAGGAACTTAGAAGGATGCTCTAACATGAATCTTGATGTATAGGTAGATCAGAGTATAGTTTACTTAGTAAGAAATCTGTAAGACTTCAATCAACCAGGAATTAAACTTTATTGGATAGTTCTGCGATAAAGATTGGTTCACAGATGCAATTTGTACATTGTTGTGACGAAAGTGACTTATACAACATACATTACAAATTCGTTACGATCCGAATAAGATACTCTATAAAAAAAAACACTATTTGGCACAATGGCTATACAGCCTCTCGTTAACTCTTTTTGATTCGGCACCCGTCCCACCACCCGCCGCCACGTCGGCGATTAACGAGAAGCGAGTTATCAACGACGACGAGCGGCGAGTACACGACGGCGGCGAGAGATTAGTCGCTGGTATGCGTATGCAAGCGAGCATCGCTGGGCGAGTACTCTTGTCGCTGCGTCAAACGAGTAGGTGCGCGCAGCGACGCACCGATAGTTAAGTCAGCGATCAACTATTAATATAATTTATGTTAATGTACCTATACCTATCTTTTACCTACACGGGACCTACAATCTTTTGTACGTTTCTTAAGATGCTGATATATGGCAACGGCCTTGAGTGCATAGCTTCCGTAGTCTGTGCTGAGCTCAAGCAACGTGTCGTACTTCCACCCAGTAAATAGGACACGCCCATCAAGGAGCGCTGTCCCAAATTAGTCGCATTATTAATTTATTATACATATTAAAACACGTATATGTACTAAAAGATATATAATTAAATTATCTTTAAAATGGTGAAGGTTTCATAAAAATACGCTTGATAGTTTTTGCGTGATTCTCAGTTTTATACCATAACTTTACAAACTAATTACACTATGTAATATAAGAATAATCTTAAATAATCACATAATAAGTTATTAAGAAAATGCTCTAATTTAACATTATATGTTTTCCAAATCATTAACACTACTCGTTTAAACGTAATCTTTAGTTTAAAATCATTAATAGTCGGTGATCGTCGCCTTAAGCGAGAAAATCGTTGATAGCCAGTCGCTTCCTTGTCGGCGGGCGGTGGGACAGGTGCCTCGCACTACGAATAAAAACTATTTCTCTAAAATTATGTGCTTCCAACACAACATTGATATGTCGTAAAGGCACTGTGTAATATATCCGGCAAGTGTCAGTCGTTCTCATTAATTTCATGCCACGGTTTCCTGAAAGCTGTTACGTTATCTAATATACCTACATAAAAATACAAGGCCGACTATTGTTACTATACCAGTGTTTTTAATCTAAGACTTTTTTGTAGACATTGACAACACGCCACTTTGATTTCTTTGTTTACAAGTACATACGTAATATGTATACACGTAGTACGCTACACCCCCCCCCCCCCCCAAGGCTCGCTCCTATTACATGGGACTTAAACATAACTGGCGAAATGTGGGTGTACTATATACCTAGGTACACCTCTGCCTTAGTATTACGGCAGTTTCCCTTCCGAGAGTTATATTCTTCGTTAAAAAGGAACAATATCAACTGAGCAAAGTCTTCTCTAGTCTTTTGTTTTGACATATATGTATGTATATTATGTAAGTACCTACATACTTAAATAAGGTAATTATTCTAGTGAATCGATTGTACATAAATGTAAAAAGCTTTTCTGTATCGTAAACGAATCGATGTTAGCTAAATCACGACCTATTTACGTACAGTCGCGTCCAACCGTCCAACGTAGATCCCAAATAAAATAATAAATCGCTGAATAAAAATGAGTTGGCATTTAAAAGTGGGTGCATCTCGCGAGTTTGTCACTCACGGGGAAACGCGGGGAAACTCTCAGGTTTATAAATAAACGTAAACTTTCTCATTCACAACGTTATTTCGGGCACACGTAACGCGCATGCACGTAATAGACGCCCACTGCTAGTGATGACGATATTATATTTGAGTGCGGGAGCCAAGATCAGCATTGACATCTCGCTGGTGTTTTGACATATTTGAAGATAAAACGTTTTTTACAGTTTTTTATGATAAAAAGCAGGAAGTTTGAATTGGAGCGTCTAATTAAAAAAAAATATTGCTATGTTTTTCGAATTGTTTAAATGCAACGACTTTTCGAAGTTTATTTTTCTGATTTTCGCGAGCGATTTATTGACTCCTTGTTCATCATAATGGAGTCATTATCATCAGTAAAAGTTTCCAATTAAAAGATTACATTAACAATATACTTAACCCATTTACTGCGACAGTTCAGATTCCGGGTGCAATACTATTAGTGTCCTCCATTTCGGTAATGCTGTCTTTTGTCTGAGTCACGACATTTTCTTCGTTTTTTCTTTGACGTCCATGAAAAGGTTTCCATTGAGAGGCGCATTAATTTAAACAGTACCCTAAGAGAGCGGACAAACTCGGAGTTGTAGATTATAAGTTTTTGCACTTAAACAATAAGTTTCCTTAACAAATACCGATGGATAAATTTTCATAATGATCAATTATCTAATTATGCCTATCCATTTATCAAACAGAGTGTGTTATTATTTGCAAATAGGTTTTGGTCCGTCATAATACAAATATTTGAAAAATAATATTTACAATACAGTTTAGGTCAAGTACCTATACGGAAAATTAAGCAAACAAGATCTTTGCGCACAAATAAACATTACACAATAGCTTGATTATTATTTTATGAAAATTTAAATAGATTTTTGGCATTCGTTAAGCATTCGAGACAAAACTTATGTACCTACATTTCCTTCAAAATAGTCCAGCTATGATGGTTAAATTACAAACAGAGAAGTCAAGACAGCATGATTATGTTTCTAAGTATGATCAGACCATAATCATCGCTGGTTGAAGTAAGATGAAAACTAACTCCATACTTAATTAAAGAAAATACAAATCTACAGTCGTTTTACTAGCCAGACGCCGTCTTCGAGGCCACGCCTTAATAGACATCAGGGAGTCATTTGACGAGAGTGTCATTACCGTTCCAAAGCAATTTCTGAGAGCAATTCCGAAGGGTTTCTTTTCACACAATCGAGTTGCGCGACACTGCCGACACTCCTGACACTCTTGAAACAACGCCAATTGTATTGACGGTTGTTAACGATCCGCTATAACATGACACGGAAAAAGAATCGGATTTTGTCGAAAGACTTTTTGTAAATGACTGTACCTACTTCCCGAATAGAGTGGCCGTTTTAAATAATTACTTCAGTCTTCTTTGGAAAATTAGATCGTTTTTAATAATAGCTGTTGTAGACTTATATTTTACTGTTCAATACAAAGTCTGGAACGCCAATTAAAAGTAATGTCTTGCTAATCATACAACAATTATCTCAGTGACAATAATTGTAAATAGAGTATGACAATTTAATCCCTTGACTAATCTCATTAAATCTCAGGCAAATATCATAATAATTGGCTCAAATTATTGTAGAAGGAAACCGATTAATCTAACGCTTCGTATTAATAACAAGGAACACGTAAATACCTACCGTAGTAACTACACTACACAGAGTTAAGTCAAAGTTACTCCGTCCCATAGCCATGCGTAGGTTTGTGTGAGTATTTCTCGATGCAAACTTTAGATCGAGACGCGTCATGTACCGTCATATTGTAAGTATTGATTATACAGGGTCAATTTAAATTAGCTAGCGAAACTCCGCAGACGTGATAGGTATGTTTTATGCAAATAAATAAAATTGAAGTGTCTGTTTGTATTGTCAAAATAACAGCTTCTTAGTAAATGCATATAAAAGTAGCTTGTAAAAAAAAAAAACATTTTTAGGATTTTTGTCTGTCTGTCTGTTTGTTGGGGCCAATCTCCGAAACGGCTGAACCGATTTTAACGGGACTTTCACTGGCAGATAGTATAAGGAGTATAGTTATAAGGAGTAACTTAAGCTTACTTTTAGTTAAGAAAAATAATTAGGGTTCCGCGCAAAATTATTCAAACCCATGAAATTGTGAACAAATTCCGATTCAAATAGGGAATTAATGCCATCCACGCGGGCGAAGCCGCGGGAAATAGCTAGTAGTTATCGAAACATGATAAAGCAAAACATTATTTCCGACGTCCAAGCGGGCGAAGCTAAGGGCTAAAGGTAGTCAAATATATATTTTAAATAGGTTATGGTCATCTTCAAGTAACAACTACTGGTTAGTGGTTGTTACCCCCCAAAAAAAATCATCAAATCTTTTTATTTTTAGTTTCTCGTGTTTAGATGTCGATACCCATCACCTCCGCGGAGTTTCGCTAGCCGATTTAATTTGACCCTGTATGTTGTAGCAAGTTAGCAACGAACTAGTGATAACATTGAAATTTACCATTATAAGCTAACTCTGGTATTAGTTCCTTGAATTGAATAGAATAGTTCTTTATTTGCACAGAAAGTAGGTACAAGTTACAGATGTTAAGTTTAAAATGATCCTTATACCAACTACCTTAACTAAGGCATGCAAACTTGTGTAATGTACTATTTATACAAGGTGGAGACGACATTACAACAATAAATTAAACTGCGTACCTACAATTTTATGCCGTTCCCAATCTGCATACGAAAATTCAATAAAATATATCCAATAGCTTCGTCACTAGTCACTACAGCTAGTCAAAGATTGACAAAACCCATAGTCGGACCGTCATACTATTTAGTTTGTTTGAAAAATAACTTTTTAAATTTCGATACTAGGATTTATTTGATAGTTCCAAAATACTCTTATGCATTAGTATTGCCAGTGTTTTCATTTATTGTCGTATTGTTATCTCCGCATTGTTTCAAATCAATCTGCTTAGCTTTTTCCCAACTATGTTGGGGTCGGCTTCCAGTCTAACCGAATGCAGCTGAATACCAGTATTTTACATGGAGAGACTACTTACCTGACCTCCACAACCCAGTAACTGGGTAATACAATACCCCTTGGTAAAACTGGTTGTCAGACTGTCGGGCTTCTGACGACCCGTAACGACTTTCAAAGATCCAACGAATGACAGCCGAGACCAACGGCTATCCTCTTACCGTCATGGCTAGTTAGCCCATTGACTAACTTAAGTTAGTCCTATTTGAACTTAAAACCGTGCAATTTTCAGGTCTTTAGGCTCATTATACTACATAATAAAATGTCTGGTCCCATATTGCAGAGCACTTCAAATTCGACACAATTTAATAATATTGATAAATAAAGCAAGATAAAATATTTACCTACGTCCAACAGATATGATTTGTTGTAATAAGAATTATCATTACCTACAATACCCACATTATTTACACACACAGTCGGTGCTAGTAAGTATTTATTATTTGTATACATACATATCAAGATATTAATTTCCAGTATAAGCTGATCTAGCATTTTATAAGATTTCCGTACAGTGAGTGGTCAGCTTATACTAGAAATATATAGCTTGATATCTAGCCGTGTGTACAAGTATCATATTTATTACATAGTATTTTTATCTCACAAAGCGACACCCGATATACCCAATATAATACCTATACTAATTTTCTTAAGTCCCGTCTTTAGTCTCTCGGTACCTACTTACAAGATGCAACTCAATAAGGACCAAAATTTTAAATATCAATGAACCGTTACGAAAAGCCCGATACAGTTTTGAAATCCTGTTCGTCAATCATCATAAATAACTTTATGATTATTACGACTCTATGTCATAATTAACAAGGTAGTTTGTAAATAATTGCTGGCATATTCATGAGCTTTGTTTGACGCAAACAAATAAATTAATAATACCATACACTGGTTGGAAACGTAAGTTGTGACAGTAAAACAGGCAATTATCTAGGAGTTCCAAGTTTATGTTGGTACGCGGTGGCCAATATAACATGAGTTAGGTATTAAGGTGGCGCTGCTTGCTAAGGTAAGCCCTCGAGCCCACGGGCGATTTTGTATCGTGCTTTGGACTTTCAACGCACTGCTTAGAACCGAGAGTTGAAAATCCAACAGTGTAATTTTTTGACACGCTGGGAAACACTGTTTAATTCTCAATGCTCGGCTCAAGACCGAGAGTTGAAAATCCAGTGCGCGAGAAAAAAGTCGCCCGCCTAAACCTGGACTAAATGTCAATAACAGTTCAAACAGTACATTTTACTCTTTAGTTCCTCATTTTCCCGCATGCCAAGACAGATTGGACATGTTGTACCTACATAAAACTACGTAAATTAATGGAAAATGTAATACTAGTAATGACGGTTGAGTTGATATAACATACTAGTAACAATTAGAATCTAATAAATATTCAAAGAACACAATTTGCTGCCCGTGTCTGATTGATATCATCCTCCGCGCGACGCACTAGTAATCAGAATAGCTTGTTGTACCTACATAACTTATGCTTTTGTTTTATTAATTAGCTCTTTGTTGACCGAAGGGCTAGGTCGACAGTTCAGAAGTTACATTTCCTTTAATTTATAAGTAATTATTATTCTGTTACGTCAACAACAGGGGTCCTTCAGTTTATCGCCAAACAAAAGTGCTCGTATAAGGGCTTAAGATTTCTACATAAAGAGACCTACATAATAATTTTATGTACTAAAAGG
Source organism: Fissipunctia ypsillon (assembly GCA_947568875.1). Taxonomy (NCBI): domain Eukaryota; kingdom Metazoa; phylum Arthropoda; class Insecta; order Lepidoptera; family Noctuidae; genus Fissipunctia; species Fissipunctia ypsillon. The sequence goes on along the minus strand of OX387645.1, from coordinate 9,342,161 downwards.
GACTTCCCTCCGCTTTCGACCGACCTTTATGAGGTCGATGTCCAAAGGCGCGTTTTATATACAGCTCCCAAACAAAACTTTAGAGCTATCGTCAATTTAATCACACGCGCCGATAACATACGAGGTCACCAAAAATACCGCGACATTTGCGCCAATTAGCGCAAAATGGCCGCGACAGCGAAGCAAAAATAACATAAATTATTATCGTCGAAATGACTGTATCAAACTGCGCCAAATCTTATAATATACAAATCAATAACGAATAGCCTCGAGCAGAAAACAAAAAAAAAACATTTTCCTTTGAATTTGGAACGTCGTAAATCTCTAGGGCCTTTGGCTGTTTGCTGGATTCTATGATAGCACAAATTTCAATTTGTGCAGTCCCATTTTTATAACAAAAGCCTGATATTACCTTACTATAGTCGCTCGTAAAAAGAATATAAAGGCTCTTGCTATCCTTTTAGACATTTTAGGACTTTCTTACAGGATGTTTAGGGTATGATTTCACATAAAAAATGGGGCGTAATGGTGACCAGCCAGAATAACGGAAGTAAGACAGGACTACTTTCCATTTATTTTTATGTAAAAAATGTCTGACATTACGTTTATTTATTTAACAGCTTATACATTCAACATGGGTTTACAAAGGTATTTAGGAAATGTATTACGGCTAATGTACACACAAATAGTACATAACATGTTTCTACGCGAATGCTTCTTTGGCACATAGAGAGCCCACTCAGCAGAGGCGAAGCGCCCTAACAACTCCATTCCTACCGGCTTCCCTTTGGAGGATCGGAAGAGTAACTTCACCTACCACCATAGAAAAATGACACATTCAGTAATGACTATCTACGATTGCCAAATAATATATATTCCAACAACAATACAAATTGTTCTAAATAATCCGGCTCCACAACGTGGTATTCGTATTTGTATAACTATTTGTAACTGAACAATTTCTTTTTCGGCTTCCCTGCTACGAAATGTCAAGCCTGGCCACTGCCACTCAGGCAATAAATATAAAAAGGAATATTTTTTATGAGCGTGCATTCTAGGTACCTACTTTTATTTTTATTAAAAAAGTTATGACCCGTACTTATAGTAGATAAATTTGATTCGCCACCAGCCAAACAGTGCAACTTTAATCTTTACCTAGGTACATCAGAACTGCACCTTAATCTCCAACTACGTACTAATTGTCTGAACAACAACTGCTTGTCGATTTACGAGTATCTTTCCGTTATAAATCGATGGTCATCTGATAGGTAGCAGTACGTAATTGAAACCTGACAAACTGTTCATCTGGTGCTCCCTGCTAATTGGCAATCAACGACGCATCGCCCGCCACCACAGACATAACTATAGTGACATGGACGTCAAATGCAACTGGCAATCATATTTTTTTTAAACTTAAGAATATTGGCAAAAACTAGTTTTAAATTATTTACGCGATTTGCAAAGGCCTCATTTCATGCAAAGAGAAAAACAGGAATGATTATAACAATGTTCTCTGCGCAATGAAGATTTCAAATTTTGTCCACAACAATTTTTATTCATCGTAAATTAGTGGAAGCCACATTGGTTCGGGAACAAGTAAGCATCAGTACCTACGTATAAGTACTTTATAACTAAGTTTAAAAGAAGTTGATAACATTGCATTCAGGGATTTTTTTTAAATTCACACCCTACGATGCCGATGCTGTGTTAAAGTCATTTCATACAACTGTTAAAAAATGACAGTCGTGTCATCTCAAAATAACAGCTTGTTACTAAATGCATAATATGAAACTATATACGGTATTTACGGTATAACTTTTGTCTGTCTGTCTGTCTATTTGTTCCGAGTAATCTCCAAAACGGCTAGACCGGTGTTGACGGGACTTTCACTGGCAGATAGCTAATGTTACAGGGAGTAACTGAGGCAATTTTTATTTTAGAAAAAGAATTAGGGTTCCGCGCAAAAAAAAAACCCATGAAATTGTGAACAAAATCCGATTCAAATATGGAAGTTGTTTTCCGACATCCACGCAAAGTCGCGGGCACAGCTAGTCCATATCCATACTAAAATAAATGCGAAAGTAATTCTGTCTCTTACCTTTTCACGCCTAAACCACTGAACCGATCATTATGTTTTTAACAGGTAGGTAGCCTGGGCCCTGGAGAAGAACACAGGCTACTTTTACTCCTGCCAGTTTTTTTTTTTAACTACTTACATTATACTAGGTATATAAGCCATATAAGTATCTCCATGTTCACTTGTGTTTAGAGGCACATGTTCAACGTTACCACATCCCCCGGAGGCTCGTGTTTGAGTTGAGGAAAAGTGCTACAAAACTAATTGTTACTTTGTTACCCTTGTATTACAGAAAGAGTAGGGGTGGGGGAGGGTACAAAGTTTCCTACCTAGGTACACTTTAAACAAAGTTACACTCATCAAAAAATATTTGCACTACTTGGGGGTTTGACTCGTCTAAAAGACTTAAAAGCATTATTTTCTCGGCTTATTTGGGACCTTCTCATTAAGATGAAAGCGTCAGGGTAGCCCGCGAAATCTAAATTGTCTAACGTTTTTTTTGCAATTTGCAGGTCAGTATCATGTTTACATTGATTTGCACCCTAATTGCGTAACACACTATCAATCAGAATCTGAATGATTTTGAAGCTTATTGCTAATCCATTGCTTCATATGTTCGAAAAAATCTGCTCAACAACGTAAGTAACACAAGAAAAGATTCGCGACCGTAACAAATATAGTATTTATAAAATTATAAGTAGGTAATTATTAAATCAATGAATAACTTCAATTTAAATGACTCTATTTGTTGACTATTTCATTAAATCATGACATTTGAGGCCAACTCTAACTAAGAGAGTTATATTGATGACTCTAATGATTATCTATTGTGTTAGCTAATAAACTCAGCTCAATAGGTATTATGATCTATTTTCAAGATGAGTTAAATAAATGCCACAGTAAAAATATGTTTTTAATAACTACCTATTAAATTAATATTATTTACTAGCAGCGCTCCGCGGTTTCACCCGCATAAGTCTTGATCCCGTAAGAATATCGAGACAAAAATTATCCTATATGTAATCCAGGTTATAAACTATCTGTGTGCCCAATTTCATCCAAATCCGTTTAGTAGTTTTTGCGTGAAAGAGTAACATCCATCCATTTGTCCTAACAAACTTTCGCGCTTATAGTATTAGTAGGAAGTAGGATATGATAGGATTAGTTCGCCAATTGATTTACATTTATCATTTATCATTCTTAAAAATTAGGTCCCGTGTGAGCGAATGAGCTGACAACATGCGACAGCTCTGTTAATGAATGTTCCTCGGTTCATAAAACTAGAAACCACAATTTTGACAAGTGGTGTACGTGACTACTCATTAATCACGTCAAAAAAACAAGTGCTAACTGCGTCAAACTGATGTTTTAATTGAAGAAAAACAAAACCGTAATTAAAACTGATTTTGTACCAATAGAGTGTTAATTACTATAATCAATGCACGATAGCCACACATTATAGCAACATGTTTGTTTTAATTAAACGTAAATCAGCTTCAAATATATTGCACACGTTGATAACTAGCAGTACGTAATTAATTATTATAAAAAATAGGGAAAATAGTGCGCCAAGCCAAGTTCGCCATTAAAATTACGGATATCATTAGATAAACTAAAAACATTAATACCTATTATTATTGTATGTACGGTCTACTTATTCTTAGGTGTGCTAATTAATTTTTAGTAGGTGGCTCAACTACGTTAGTTTAGATTAGTGTGACAAAACATTTGTGTAGGTACCTACCAAAGAATTGTTGAAATTATTTATGCAAACAATATTTTAACAATGAACATCTTTTTGGCGTATCTAGCAAATTTACATCTCCGTGTTAGAACACAGCTGCGTGTCTTGCGCCTGAGTGCGTACAGAAGTAACCGCTGCAGCTCGCATGCGCAGTATGGCCTTAGCACACATCCTGACCGCCTGTTTGTCATAGTCATTACACACCATTTCATTGGCAAATACGTACAACCGCTTATATCTATGTTTGCGGATAATTTGCCAAGTACATAAATATTACGGTACCTACCTGATTATGTTTAAAATTATTGTTAAATAATGTATTAATCTATAGGGTTATTATTATGCTAACTTTACCAGAAACATAAAAGTGTATGAATTCGATGATGCGTCTTGGTCCTTTGTCCCAAAACTATGTCCCAATTACTTAATTTCTAAAAGAAGTCCAGACAAACATAGTTTAAATTAACTTTTGAGACGTTAGTATCTCTAGAGTTAATCAATATTCATCAGACAGTTCCGCTACTTCATTTGGTATGACTCACTCATAGAATGTCAAATATTGTGACAAATAGAATTATTTATTATGCTAAACATTTTTTCGCTGATTAAAATTTTATTCAAATCATTTGACATTTTAGTACCTACATATCTAGTGATCTATGAATCACCGAAAGTCTTTATTTGCAAAACTAATTAGAAGTTCATTGACATCTGATAAGTATGGTCTGTGCCAAAACTATGTGATGAAAATAAAAACACATTGATCATAAAACGCACCTGTGGATGCCACTTACCAATTGAGTGCTTTGGTTTGATCATACCTACACCCGAAATTCTAATTTTATAATCACCTTTTATGTAGACGTTATTCATTTGACATTCTAACCTCAATGATCATCAATGATTGAAAAATTACAACAAATAATAATTGTTAGAATAAGTGGAGTGATATAAATATGAAACTTTATAAATACAGATGAATATGTTACTAATTCCCTTTAGTAAGTGATTACGTAAGAATTTAATCTGAAAAGGGTTTGTTGATACTTTCACTATATACATTTGGAACAGAACAACTCAGTCATTGCACCTTTTAGCAACAAACAATCACTTCACGTCTTCTCAAATTAAGGTTCCACCATCTTTCTCGAAAGCTCGTTTAAATAAACAGCTATACCGATACACAACTACAAAAAGCTTTGGTAGATAATTTCGCCATAATTCGGAATCACAACCGTCCTGTGTTCGGGCCCCAATTACCCTTCCCGTGATAAATTATCTCGCACGTGTCATTAATTACAAGTGTTTTGAGAATAACCATCGCTACGGTCCACTTTCGTTATTATTATTGCTAAATTAGTTTTTTCTGGAACTGCGTCATCATGGCAGAATTGTTTTGTAGATGCTCCGATTCGTTTAATGTTAATCGTCTTTTTGTCGTGCACATCTTCAAATTGAGGTATTATTAGTATTGTAATCAAAAAGTTAATCTAAGTTAAATAAAAAACGCACGCTTTGTAACATTTGGAAAACACGAGCAACATATTTGCGAACTCTATTTTGTATCCTGCACATGTTAATTAGTTCATTTTTATACTAATTGTTTCATACAACACAATGATTTGATCAACCCACACTGCAAAACGTTTACCTACACACTCATTACGTTAAAAAAACAGTGGCTACCGTGTTAGTAATGACATAATAAAACCGCTAAAATAGAGCGGTGCATGTGTGGGTGTTGTCTGTGGGTCCTATTACGACAATAAAATAATTACGCATTCCACGAACAGGCGATACGATTCACATCTCGATGTAATCGGTCAGCTTTTCCTGTCACGCTCCCGGTAATCGTCCACAATTAACATCTAGGTGCACGTTTTTTTCTATAGGTAGCGCTTACAGATTCATTTACATTGATAAAATGTGAATGTCAATGTCGAGCATATTTTTATAATGGTGAAGTTATTTATTAGGCTGTGGAAATAGAGTTATTGGGTTTTATCTGTCAAGAGCAATTTGAATCACGATTATTATCATCGCAATTGCTGACTGATTGTGTTTATTTTAAGACTGAATCATGATTGTTATGCGAAGTCACATAATTTTCTGACAATGCCTTATTCAAGTGTCAGAAAATATCGGTCACGAACACACCACACAACTACGCAAACAGCTTTATTAAACATTGTTCAATAATAAAAATCTAATTAAAATTAAATCTAATTCACACAGATACGATAAAATGCATAAATCACTTTTATTAACACTTAATTAAAACATTGATCACAGCGGCGCGGCGCCTGCGCAGCAAACACAAAGACAAAAAAATACAAAACAAGGCGAGTTCATTAGTTGCATTCGCACGGTGGCCTACAGGTATGCAAAAATATAAAAAAAAAAAAACAAAAAGTTGAAATGTGGCTAATTTACATAAAATTCCTTTGGTGAGTTATCTTAATGCTGGGTTCTCTGGCGTGGCTTGAGGTGTCAGATTGTGTGTGTTGTGAAATATGCGGCGCGCCTGACAAGGGTTGTTTTAATTTAATTCAAAGGATAAGCCGCTGCCGCCGTTGCTCGAGTATCGTGTATAAATCTTTCGCAGATAATGACGAGTGATAATTCACGCTCGAACTTGGCTAACTCTACGGTCGCCAACTTCCTATTGGGAGCAATATGTGAGCTAATTATTTATGCAATAATGGATGTTGGGTTTATTCCGAATTAAATAGATGTTAGTATTTAAGTAGACTTTAAACGTTATCTATACTCTAAACAAATAAATAAAATTGAAGTGTCTGTTTGTAATGTCAAAATAACAACTTTTTACTAAATGCATATGAAAGTATATATGGTACTTATAACAAAAAAGCAATTTTTAAAATTTTTGTCTGTCTGTCTGTTTGTTCCGGCTAATCTCCGAAACGGCTGGACCGATTTTGACGGGACTTTCACTGGCAGATGATGTTACTGCGGGTAACATAGGCTACTTTTATTTCAGAAAAACAATTAGGGTTCCGACCAAAAAAAATTAAAACCCATAAAAATATGAACAAAAAGTCGGATTTGAAAAATTCTTTTTGCATTTGGTAGCCCAATTCTCGAGGATAGTTATAGGTTATTTAACATCACGCTACGAACCTTAGGTGCTGAGCAAAAAGAAAAAAGTCAGAAAGAGCACTAAGCGAAAACGAAGTAATAGCACGGGCGAGTCGGGGGACGAGGGAGTTTTATTAAAATGTGGCTGTTATTTTAGTGTATTGTGTATCTTACGACATTTATGCGAACGAAGTCGCGGGGCACAACTAGTTAGTAATGAAATTGAGATAATATTATCTTTACTTAAATATATTTAAAACAAATAAAACAGCACAATGTCAACAATGAATGTAACGTTACACTACATTTTAATACACAAACAAGTACCTACTTTACCTGCCTATGTAATACACAACAATAAAATTCAAACGAACTAAAACACTGGACGCAATAAAGACCGTTATAAAACTTAATGTCACCGTTATTTCGTACTCTGAAACATTTAGAAAGAGTTATCAGGGAGATGACAGACATGAAGCCGGGGTCACTGCCCTCCCGTCCTGCGAGCCCGAAAGTGCCCTTCACTTGTCCTAAACAAAACCCACTTACATACCTATGTAGGTAACTAAATCATGTCTGGGCAAGAAATTACCTTTGGTAAATATTTGAGAGAACTGGCTTGTGATTGCTTACGTCAACTTGGTGAGAATTATTTATTACATTTACATACTCGTGTACCGAAAAGTTTATGCTTACTTTATGAGAGAGAACAAAGACTTAGATAGAAGTAATGAGTTTGGTACATGATGTGAGTGCCTATGGTTTCAATGAGTTAAAAACCTCAAAAGGATATAGGTAGGTATACAGGGTGTAAGGGACAGCCCTCCGCAGACTGATGGGGTGAATTCAGTATATCATACTAAGGTGACCGATACATGAAATTATTTCAGGAACGTTATGGGAATCCTATAAATCTGATTTGTTTTATTACCTCACACGTAATGTATCAACATGCATTGCTGATTGTTTTACTTTAGCTGTTTTATTTACATAAATGTAGTGCTGCGTACAGAGAATGTAATTTTACATTGAAATAAAGGAATAAGTACTAACTAAAAAGTAGATTTAAAAAAAATTAAAAAATCCTGAGAATATTTCCGCTGGAATATGATTCAAAAATAAGGAGCTGAATGTACCCTGTTAGTTTGCGGAGGGCTGTCCCTTACACCCAGTATATAAATAAATAAATAAATAAGGATTGCCGGAAAGACCTTGTAAAGAGCAATAAATAGGACAAATTGCAAAGATGTCACAGTAAATTGAGCTGCAGGAACTTAAAAAATAGGCAAATAGGCTTAATAGATATTTATTATACATAGTTATTATTATGTATAGGTAGAGGTATTTACACTTAATTAACAATAATAATACGTTTCGTCAAAAGCTATTACGCCTTCGCCTGTTAATTTAATTCAATATTTTACGCCCCGCGGTGTGTAATAGCTGCTAATAATGACATCTCTTAACCATTTATGGGAACTTATAATTATCAGATAGTCATAAAGACCTTAATGACCTGCCGATTGGTCTTTCCCACCCACCCACTGAATGCCAAGTGGAAAATGATAGTCCAGGTCAAATGTCAGACTCGTAAAGTTCACAAAACCCAGAAATAATATTAATTTAACCTGCGCGAGCTGCGTCTTAAAAATGTTATCAAAAATAAAATCTCTAGACGTTTTTAATGAAGTAATTAGCATAAAGAGATTGCCAGAATGATCTCAAGGGTTTAATACTTTAATTATTATCGCAGTTACTGAGGGCAATGCACTGGCGTGGGTGGTACCTAATAAGTGCTGATGAGTCCATCTAATGTGCATTAAACAGTATGATGAGTCTTTATAAAGATGTCTTGGCTTGTGCAACACTTCGGGTTGATTTCCAATCTAATTCGACGCAGGAGTTGCGATGATATTATTTAGAAAATAGAATGGAATATGAAACAAATAATGTCTCGTTTTATGGAGTCTGTTATTAAGAGTGTTATAACTTGGGGATAACAGGCGTATTGAACATTTCAATATTGTCTGTCCTAATTTTTTGTCTTAAATATTTTAAAGAGTTACGTATGCGGTTTAGATTGCCTAGTTAAATACAAAGTCTTAAAATATTAAAGTCTATATATGGTCCTATGTACTTGAATATTCATAAATTAAGGGACTGAATATTTATACTGTACCTACTAGATATAAAGCTTATTCAAAGTTAAAATAACTTTAGAGCGTTTACGACGTACGGCATTTCATACAAATTTTCAAGACCTTGTTTTTCGAAATTAATGAACCGATTTTAATGAAACTTCATAGCATAAGCAGGATACATAAAAAGTTAATTGAGAACATTTTCGAAAAATAGTGTTACAGCTAAATTCGACCGATTTTAAATTTTCCATAGAAACGGAGATTTCCAATAATCTTTTTAAATAAGACATTTCGAAAATGTTCTTAACTAACTTTTTAGACCTATGGATCCTGCTTATGCGTATGAAATTTCATTAAAATCGGTTCATACATTTCGAAAAACAAGGACTTGAAAGTTTGTATGAAATGCCGTACGTCGTAAACGCACTTAAACATATTAAAATATTTACTTCATTACTTTATCATACCTAAAAAAAAGGTATTGAAGTTACGTCATTTCAAATATTAGAAAAACATCAAACTTCAAAAAAAGACTAAGTAACAATTTCACGGACACTGAGATGAAGTTGACATTCTGAAACTAAACATTTTCATACAAAATAATACAACGCCTATAGCCGGGCTGCCGAACCTGTAATATGACGATCCGTCGATAACTTTTTTCTGTGCTTTGGCATTAGAAAAATGTAAGTAAGTGCAATACACTGGATCACGTGGCTTCTTAGTAATGTTCGCAAATTTACACGAGTGTACGCGGTTTGCCTGTTTTGACTTGGTAAAATTAAACACGAAAAAAAATTGCCTCTGACCGTGACGTCAGTGAAAGTGTATCATTTTTAATTCGCCTGATAATAACGTTAAAAAAACATAATATCTATGGGCAATAACCTACCTCAGCAGAGCACATGTAATACTTACTTAGCTTTAATCACTGAAACTTTTACAGGAAGTTCCGCGCAGTTTATTTTGTAAACCCTCCGCAGATTCGCATACCTGTCTTGGAACTTGCAACAATGGTAGTCAAACAGCAATATATCTACAAGATGAAAGCATGACGCGTCACTTCGTTGCTTGTCCGTTGACACTTTAAGAACGTGTAACAACGACACAGTGTGACTGTGTGAGGTATTAACATAAAACCAATTACAAAGTAACCCTTGCCGCTACGTTTATTTTAGCATCTTCGCAGCATCCGCTGGAACGTTTCATTAGCTGGACCTACCTGTTTTATAGCTAATAGCGAATCCTAACTAATATTATAAATGCGAAAGTGTGTTTTTTTTTATTTATTTAACAGTTTATATACACATATACAGGGTGTAAGGGACAGCCCTCCCCAAACTATGTACTATGTATTTTGAATCGTATTCCACCGGAAAATTTCTTAGGAAAAATTTAATTATTTTATCGATTTTTCAGTTAGTATTCCTTTATTTCAATGTAAAATTACATTCTCTGTACGCAGCACTCTATGTAAAAAAACAGCTAAAATAAAAAAATCAGCAATGGATGTTGAAATAATCGGCAGCCAAAGGCTCGCTGCGCTGCCGTTCGCTACGCGCGTTTTGCTACGGTAACAATACATTGCGTGTTACGTAATAAAACAAATCAGGTTTATTGGATTCCCATAACGTTCTTGAAATAATTTCATGTACCGGTCATCTTAGTATGATATACTGATCTCACCCCATCAGTCTGCGGAGGGCTGTCCCTTACACCCTGTATAAACAGACAAGAAGGAAGGAACAGAAAAATAAGTACAAAGGTGATGCTTATTTCTAAAGAAATCTCGTACCAGCGATAGGAAAGAATACAAGGTGTAATTATAAACAGTGTTTATCTCTTAAGGGGTCATTGCACTCATCATCATTATGAACAACTTTTACTAAGGGACCAAACCTGAAATCGCGAAAAAAAAATCAGCTTTTCCCCACATTTATGTTCGCTTAACTCGTCGAAATGTAGGAAACACCAGATTTTTTTTTCGCGATTTCGTGTTTGGTCCCATAGTAAAAGTTATTCATAATGATGAGTACAATGACCCCTTAAGAGGTTAACGGTGATTAAAATTACACCTTGTATAAAAGAGACGCTAAAATGCGTTTTGTTAAGCTTTCACGCTGAAATGCCTGAACACATGGGTAGACCATGACCTGGGTTAGGACATAGACTACTTTTCATCCTGCATCGCAGACGAAGTAGCGGACAACGGCTAGTACAATTACAAGAGTCAGAGTTAGACAAACTTGTATAATTTTATAGCAGGGGTAATCATACGAAAGGTATGAAAGGCTACTAGAGTTAACAAACAAATAGTGTATTTATTGTAGTTATTAATTTAAATATAGCCTAGTCATGACCTTATCAGTAATTTATTATCGTCATTAAAATATAAGTACCAGCATGTAACCGTTACAAATCCTAAACCGAAGGCACCCTCACCGCTTTGAAGAACAAGTCGTGGAAAATTGTCATGATCACAACGCGCAACACGAAATTGATGATAAAAATGCGGGAAAATGAGGGAACCCATCCCCTGACACCTTTTATAACATTACGGCAAGAAAGAGGGTGACTTATTATTTGCACAGACAGAATTGCTCTAGTGAAATTAATAAAATCAGTGTTTTACGAGACGGCCGGAGCATGGTAATGAGAACCAACCCTCCCGCCCTCGCCTCGTTGTCCTCGTACCTCGTCTGAGGGCGGTACGTAAAATAGCCGACTTTAAGACTTCCCTGAAAGGCAATTTATTTAAACTTCAAATAAAGTTAGGTTAGAAAAGAACTTTTTTTTCTAAACGGAGTAAATAAACATTAACTTCTTTGTCCAAAGTCGTAAATTATCCTCAACCAAGCCTCGCTTTGATAACGTTTAAATATTCGCATAAAATCCGATGGCAAAACTTATTTGTCTAGGATTTATAGTGTTGTTCACTTTATGATCTCGGTCGCAAGATTATAAGTAGCAATATATTTGTGTGCTCTTTGCAATCTCATCAAAATTGGCCACTCCTTGTAGCATTAACCGCGATGACTTTAAATACAGTGCGAAGGAACATGATGCAACAACTATCGACCGAGGTGGGACGGTTATAAAACTGACGACGATAAAAGAGGCGATTTAGAAAATAAATATACCATTTTATTATCATATTATCTCAAATATCACAATGACTATAATAGAATGACAATATATTAAGTATTACGTGTAAGATCGCTCAACATGTTCATAAATCGATAGTCACGCCTCCCAAATTTTGAATAGTGGGTGTTTAGATAGTGTAGATTATTTACGTATAGTTTCTTTTAACAATTCACATATATTCGTGAGTGAAGGAGTGCCGATTGCCGCAATAAATATCGCGCGACTATCCAGCCAACAATGTTGATTAAGCAACTATTTCCTTGCGAGAAATACTAACAGTTAACTTGAACAATTTTCTCTGGAAAGCGCTAATTGTTAAACAAACTCGCAGATTGGAATCTTATATTAGATCGCGAAAGTTCCTAGAATAAGTAGGTAAGACATTTATATCTAGTCTCGTATAGTTTGATAAACTGCAAATTGGTTTCTCTGAATCTCCAAGCAATTTACATCTCTCAGTTTACTCTGATTGAAAATGTTCTTAGAACGCCTCTCCCTGTCTGTGACCAAACTTACCTACTTATACCGTCAAACATTCAAGAAACTCAAAATAGCAGCGCAATATAGCCAACAAGGCATCCTTTGTAATATTGCCTAAGCTTACCTACGGTCGGTAAAATAATTGCGCCAGTTAAATTTCATAGCGGTCCGTAGCACTTAAATGACGGGGAGTGCCGCGGACGGAGGACGGTGGAGTGATGGGCAACTGAGTCATCGTCACGACCTCACTGTTTCAAATCATCTGATCATTGGTCGCCGACCCTGTCTAGCGAAATTCGCGATTCATTAGAACATAGACGAGTTTTATTGCAAATTACTATGTTGGACGCAAATAAAAAGATATAGAGCATCCGGTTTTTTTATTGAGACTGCGATCTGATAGTTTTTTTTTTTTTTTTTTAATAGTTCATTGAGCTTTTGTTCGTACTTAATGCGTTCGATGCTGCTTCTAAAGGAGAGTGAACAGTCGATTTTCAGCTAAAGACCATTATTTTCTTCTCTATTCACATAATTCACACATTTTAATACATATCGATTTAATACATCAACGCCAACTCAGTTCATAAATAAGGCATTAAATAAATAATTTGACATTATTATAGTGTAGGTGAAAAACATAAATAACCCTAAAATGCTGGGGCTTGCGTGTCGAATGTCCCGTCCGTTGGTAACACGGTGTGCCGCTACTAACCCATATCGCAAGAAACGGATTTATGAGTAACTAGCTCTATCCTGTGCCGTCGCTCGCATTAACTCGTTGACTATGAAGCTATGACGAGGTGTCGAGGGTGACCTTCCTTCATGCCTATTATGTAATTTAATGGCGGATTATGGGCAGTTATGGCTATCAGATTTCATTTTATGTGACATCAAAATAAAGCCTAATTCGACGCACAAAGACTTTTTGTTCTTTCAAAATGCTAAGCGCTTCCTTTATGACAAAATACCGACAATGTAATTATGACACGGCACAGTTTTCCAAAAAACTGCACATTAAACTCATGTAACCCTGTTCCATGTTCATTAATGTAAAAGTTTTACGGCTAAACAGTCATTATTACAGTTTCCGCAATAAAAAGTAGTTATAAATGTATACAGCGTGTTATTACGCTGTTCGCTCGTAATATCGGCCACAAAGAAATGTGGAAGCATTGTTGCAAACTCGTAAAGCCGTGCAGATAAGTGCTTTTTAATATTAGGTAAACATTCGCAAAAGTGGAAGAAGGAATATCTTTCCACCTTATGCAAAAGCGAGAGCAATTGAAATGAAACTACTTCAGGAGATTACTTTGAGAGTTTAACTCTAAATAATATTAAATCTCGTTACTTTGACCTGCAGTTAAGGGGTTAATAAAAAGTGAGTTAAAAACTGAGCTTTTCATTGCTATTCTAGTTAATGCAAACACAATTACGAAATGTTTAGCCGTTGTAGCGAACTAACTCTGCGAATGCAGATGAGTTCACAGCGGGTTCAACACTAGCGCTGGTGACATTAGTTGGAAACTTTCGAACTAAGTACAGCTGTGGAACAAAGCAGTTAATTAAATCAATACACAGTTCTATAACTCTCTATTTTTGTCTATATCATACATAACTACATGGCAATGGAAAGAATAAACTTTGTAAAGTTATTAAAATCTAACTATCGCCTACAAAGAAATTGGTTAAGTATTAAGAACTCCTTTCATTAGATGGAATAAGAATTGGTGATTATGAGTATCTAGATACAAACTACATTGTTTTCCTAAAATCTCTAAGACCCTTACAAGAAATGAGGTTAGAGGAAAATCATATAAGGCGCTGGTCACATTAGGGAATGACTTAATCATCGTTACGTGTCGGTGGTACGTGTATGTGTCCTCGCCTTAAATCGCACGGGCCGAGGTAGCGTGTCCACATGATTGGACTATTACCCGTTTGGCGACACGGAAATGCGCCGACTTAATGATTTTATTATTGTGCTCGTAAACGAATTTCTTTTTCAACGATACCGGGAAATTTTTCCCTAGAATGCCAACTGAATGTGTCAGTGCCCTAAATTGAACAACGGTATGCATTTGCAAAAATAGAAAGGAATGAATCAAACAAGATCCCAGATACGTTTTCTATTCGTAAATAAATACAAAATAAAACTCCGCAACTTCAGGTTATTTGTTTACTTCACATAACATACAAGAGAGACACTCCGATCTTTACAAGTGACTTGCACATATCTTTCCGAGCGAGCAAAATGTCAACGTTTAAGACCCCCGGAGCCGCAGCGAAGTTACAAAATACATTTGTTAAAGGACGGTTGCAGTGACTGACATCAATTGTGTGTATGGATGCTGTATGAAAGGTCACTCGGGTAATGCACTACAATACATATTTCGTAACTGGCTGCACGTACAAACTGCCACTAAAGTTGTATCACACTAATAACGGAACAGCGAATTGAATAATGCTAATTCCAACTTAGATAATGCCGAACTTTATCTGTACAGTGTATCTTATCAAGTTGGGAGTAAGTACCGGTTAATAAGCACTTGTGGTTGGATTAAGTTAATATTGATTTGTATTGATTAGATAAATTTCATGCTGAAAGTGCATACCACTACCATTTATTGCATTATTATCTTAAAGATTATTAACCGACTTCTTAAAAGGAGGCTCTCAATTCATCTGTATCAGAAACTTAAGTCAATTTATGACTATTCAGAATCGTATTATAATCAATAAAATCGGTCACACAACTCACACACACCACGCCACCTAATCCTCATTGTTCTAGTTTGTTTGACATGATTATTATTAATTATAACATTGTAAGCGCGTACAATTCAATGCCAGCCCTACATTGTAGGGTATGTTAACATAGTCATTGTTTCAAAACACGGTGACTAGTCAATGAATACTTATGCTGGCGATAATGAGGATTAGAAACAACTGTATCGAGTATCAACGGATGACGCACTTCAATAGCGTATCGGATTACACGTCCAATTAGATTAATTTAAAACTTCAACACGAACATCATAAAGGTATGTACTGAGGTACTGTTTACACATTCAAAAATATATAAGTATTCAGCCGCATCGCAGGTTAGACTATGACGTCAGGAAAAAAGCTGACTAAGCAGACTTCTGTCAGAGAATAATCATACAAAACTCAGGAGGTTAGTCATATAAAACAACCGACTTCATAAAAATACTACAAGGTGAAAAATAACTTTAATTTCGGAAGTCGGTGTCTACAGTTTTGTATTTTCGTTTTTTGCCACCGACTTCCGAAATTAAAGTTATTTTTCATTTTGTGGTGTTTTTTTTTAAAGTCGGTTTTTTTTGTAATTTATTTGTCACTTTTCAGCTGTGGTACCTAACCCACAAAAATTCGAATACCAATACCTGAGTAAATTACAGTGACAGGAAGTCATTATTGCATCATCCACATAGACGTAAGTGGGAAAAAACGTATCATTGAAGCTAACTCAAAAATTACCCAGACAAAGTTAATTATTTTTACATAGGACCAACTTCGGTCAAAAAATGCACAGTCACCGAACTACATTGCCATCAAAAAAAAGAAAGAAACAGAAAATTACCTAGGTATCCATCATCAGACAAAACATTATGAAATCAATGATTACTGTTCAGTAAATGATGACTACAATGGGTACATATTACTCCACTCCACACGTGTTATAAATAGCGACTAATGTCTAATAACAAAATACTACTGTCGCCAATACATTTGCCAAGCCTGTTGCAATATAATAATAATCTATGCACTGTTTGCGGGACTTCTTAAGTAGTAAAAATTGTAAATAAACACAAAAACCTGCCAAGTGCGTGTCGGACCCTCAATGAAAGGTTCCTTAGTTGAAAAGAATTTATCCCAAAAACAAACATAAAATTGTAGTTGAAAAACATGTTCCCCCATACATTGATATACGTCACGGTCAATTCTCCAACCGCAAATTTAAGTTTGTAATCGCAAAAAAAAGTATGTGATAAAACTACAAATTAACGATTTTCGGACTTTTTCCTTTACTTTTGCTGTGAGACTGCTTGTTGCCAAATTTCTTGATTCTAAGTCAACGGGAAGTACCCTATAGGTTTTGATTTATTTGCAAGTATCAAAATATGTCGCATAAATGGCCGTATCATTTTATTCCGTTGACTTAGAAGCTTGATTTTTTTAGAGCTCCAAGGGATCATAGACTTTTTCTTTAATATTAATTTAATCTTGATACCTCCACGCGCGTTCCTGAAAAAGAGCGTCTTGACAGACAGACAGACAAACGGATAACGAAGTGATCCTATATGGGTTCCGTTTTCCTTTTGAGGTACGGAACCCTAAAAATTGCGGATTTATTTTCTATAACCATCGATTTTTCGTGCGAAGGACAAGAGGTTGTCCGGTACTCAGAATCCAGTCCTCCTTTCTAGCTATTCTTTTCTCGTCATATTCGATGACGTCACAGCACTTTCCGATCCGATCTACTCTAAGTCAATACTCGTTGTGCGGAACCCATTGTGTCCATTCCTTCGTGTTATTTCAGAAATTTTTATTGAATAGAATTTTATATGACAAGCAATTTTTGACCGAAAAGAATACGACTTTTATCTTTTACGTTAATCTGTTTGGCGTTTTAGAGTTTACTTTCTTTTATATTTGAATGTTTTTAGAAGGAACAATAAATAGATATTACAAATGGTTTCCTGTAGCAGCTTCAAAGCATTCAGTCCACTGCGAGGTGTTGGCGAGGTTCCATCACCACGCGACCTATTCTCGCGAAAGGTCAGTGCGACTCAACACTGGAGTGTTGTGATGAGAGTTCCGGAGTATTAGGGACGACGTGTATTTAATGTATGAGTTTTATTACGATACGCTTGAATGGGGGACTGAAACAAACTGCGTATGACTGCAGTACATCCTGAATTATTAGAACTTTAGAAGATTTGTGCAGAACTTCAGTCACACACTATTATTTTATGCCTGTGAAACTATAAATTGTCGTCAATATGATTGTCCATGTTCCCTTAATCACTGCAGACGGCAAAAGTTCTAGTGTTTACAATAATCAGAAGCTTTTTAAGTTACACTTTTTTTTAAATTAATGGCATCTCGCAGTTCAACCTAAGATAAGTAAATGTTTCATGTATGTATGTATACAGTGGATTTCGGGTATAACGACAATGAAGGGACCACTCTATTTTCGTCGTTATATCCGGAAGTCGTTACAGGCAAAGGTAAAGAGATACAGACACGTACACATGTGTAGTTTATATTCATTTATTATTGAAAATATTTGCACACATAGTTATTCACCGGTACATTTAAAAAAATGTGTAATATTAGTTTGCTTCAATTTATTTTTTTGTGCTAGTGTACGCTGTAGGGTGTATTCTATTTTCATTACTTCTTCAATATCTATAATATCCTTTCCATCACCAAATAAACAGTATCTTTTAAGCTTTGTTACAACACCTAACACATCCTTAGTTGTAGGAATCTCACCTTCCTTGCAATCTTCTTCTTCCTCCTCATTTTCCTCATCTTGCGTCGTATGTGATGGAACAACAGTTTCAACAATTTCACTATCGGACAAATCGCTAGTAGTGATAAGTTGACTGTCAATATCAACATATGTTGCCCAGTCCGCAACATTTGTTCCGCTTGATGATACTGTAGTCAGTTGTGCCAATGGTATGTCCAATTCATCATCGGAGTCGTCGTCAATTGTTGTGATAGCCGAAGATTTACGGAACCCAGCGTGTAGAAAACACTTTTTGATCGTATCTGGAGTCACCCGAGCCCATGCCGTAGTTACCATTTCAATGGCATCTAAAATATTAACGGAAAACGGGCCTGCCGAGTTTTCAATGTCGTTCATCATTTTCTGTACTAAAATCTTCCTATAATGACTTTTGAGGGTTTTAATTATCCCTTGATCAATCGGTTGAATCACTGATGTAGTGTTTGGTGGTAAAAATGCCAGTTTTATGTTGGTCAAATTCTCTATTTTAGGATGAGCTGGGCAATTGTCAATAAATAAAATGATCTTCTTTTTGTTATTTCTTAACTGGGAGTCCCATTTGCGTAGAACTTTTTCGAAAATCTCTGAAGTCATCCAGGCCTTTTTGTTTGCTTCGTAATCAACTGGCAAAGATTTAACATTTTTGAAACATCTGGGTTTTTTTGCCTTGCCTATGACCAATAATTTTCTTTTTTCCCCTGCCATACTTGATGCAACAAGCACGGTGATTATATCTTTTAATAATTTTCCACCAACGCACTTTTCCCCTTTAAATTTCAAGGTTTTGTCAGGAGTTAACTTAAAAAACAAACCTGTCTCGTCAGCGTTCCATATTTGGCTATCAGTATAACCTTCAGTCAATTTTGGGAAAACTGTTTTTAGCCAGTTGTCACAGTCACTTTGCGATACACTAGCGGCTTCTCCACAAACTTTGCCTACTACAATATCGTGTCGTTGACGAAATCGGTATATCCAGCTTTCCGAACACTCAAAATCCATTTTTCCAAACAGTCTGCCAAATTGATTAGCCTTTTCTTGCAGCAGACGACCGCTCAAAGGTACGTTTTGGCTTCTTTGGGCTTTGAACCACATTAGAAGGGCATTTTCGATATCTTGATGCGTCGGTTTGCGGTTTTTCTTAATTTTTAAGGATTTGGATTCAAAGCATTCTAATATTTTATCACGGTTTTTCCACATCGTAGATACTGTTGAATGGGAAACTTTGTACTCTTTGCACAAATCAGCATTGTTTTCACCGTTTTTCAATTTTGAAATGATTTCCGCCTTTTCTTTAACAGTGAATGTGCGTCTAGCAGCCATACTTATTCAAAAGTTTACTAAACCCAGTTGCTACTCAGAATATCACTTTGTAACTGAACCATAAAAGCTCCGAAACGTACACGCTTCCCCTACCTACTTAGTTGATATCTATAAACAAAAGGTAAAGGTCTCCACACTTGCTGACCATCTGTGTGCAATGGATGTAAACAAAAGATAAGAAATGTTTGTGAAAGAAAAAAATCTTTGTGTCTTTGGCGGCCGACTCCGGTCGCAATATCTGCATGGGATTTCTAGGAATTTGTTACAAATGATTCATTAAAAACAGTCGCTACACCCGAACTCGGCGTTACATCCAAAGTCGCTATAGCCACATGAATTTTGTACTAAAGTATGCTTTAAATTCAAGGGACTTAGATGTAACGTCGCTATAGGTAAATGGTCGCTACAACCAAGGTCGTAATAAATGAAATCCACTGTATATGTAAATGCTACACCACAGACTACCTGCAGTAGGGCAAAACTTGGCTAATTCGTGATATGCAGCTATTCGGTGATAGATAATTGTGTTTTATTACCAAGTTACTACTGACTTGATAAATGTACATTTTTAAATCATTATAGTATTTGCCACATTTTTAGATATAAGTTAGCAAAACTTATTTTGTCTACTATATCACAGTAAATTTAAAAAATAGTCTGATCAATGAATCGAATTTTACAAGTAAAAAACAAAACTATCACCGATTACCCAAGTTTTGCCCTACCGTCTCTCCTTTCTCCTTTAATCCATTCAAAAGGGTGTCTTTAAAAGATTGCTCTTAGCGATAAGACCGCCCATTGTGTCACCCCTTGTAAAATTTCTACTTTATATCTGTAATATTTATGGTGTACAAAATAAAGAGTATTCTATATATCTAAGAGATTGTCGGCTGCTTAACCGGGCTATCCTGTGGATGCTTCATAAATAAGGGCTCCAACCAGGACATAAGAACTATTAAGTTTCCTGCAGTTGTGGTTACGTCTTTAGCGGACATAATGCTGTCCTTGCCTGTCCAAATGTTCTTACAACATCTCCTAATCACGTTTTCCGAACTGGACTTCACTTACAAGTCGTACCACCACCAACGAATTAAGAATCATTCTTAATTCGTTGACCAGCACTTACTATTTGCTCAGTTATTTATGACATGATATTACAACCGGCCACTGATTCGATTAAATTATAAATTAGACTATCAACGATCTGCCTCAATAAAGTGCAAATTGTATCTAATCGATAAATAGGCGTTACGCTCGATAGAACCAGATATTTCTATTTACAGTGCAAATTAATACGAGTACGTTGAATACCAGTCTAGCAAGATGTCGAAACTGAGAAATTTCGAAATTATACCTTAATATTTTAGCCCTTATCTTGGGATCGCGATCGGTTAAACACATAAAAAATCGTATTTACAGAATGTTCAGAATTTCCGCAAAGCATCGGTTTGGTACCTCATATGTACAGTGGGTGGCACCAATCACTTAGAAAGAAAAGAAAGAAATAAAATAATTTTATTTGGGACACGCACAGGAAATACAATAATATAAAAAAAAAAACATTAAAACTAACAAAATCATGAAAACAATTTAAAAAACAAAGAAGACTTGTGCGAGGCCAAAGAGGCTCCTATCTCAGCATGATGCTGCGATATTGGAAAAAAAAAACAAATACCGCATCGCTGATATTCTGATAGGGCCCGGTGGACACACCTAGGAACATAAAATAAATGAATAAAATAAACAAGATAATATAATAAAAAAGACAAAAGTAAATGAAAACCGTATTGACAATAATTAAAAACTATTACGATGGACCCACACCCGACGCTCCAACGTCGCTTGTCCATGCTACAGACTATTTGTCTATGGTCTATGACAAACGAAGGACACCTAACATCACTTCACCACATTATTAGTCGCTTCGCCCACTATTTTCATATAAATAAACATCTTATTAACGCCAACCGAAAGTTGACCTCACTAAACGAAGCCCATACTAAGTAATCTGACCATACAAGGCAGGCGTAGGCGCATGTCACGTGGGTGCCCGAATGCGGCACTAAGCCCCGTATCACGGTACATCCGACAGGTATCGCGTAATCATAAAAAGCTTTCGCATTTTCCAATCATAAAAACATTGCTGTACGAATACATAATTTATTTTGTTTCCTATATTTTGTCCGCGACTGTACTCGCTTGGATTTCAGAATAAATGGATATGTAAGTGAGATGCGACTAAAGGCTCCTTCAAACAGG
Source organism: Fissipunctia ypsillon (assembly GCA_947568875.1). Taxonomy (NCBI): domain Eukaryota; kingdom Metazoa; phylum Arthropoda; class Insecta; order Lepidoptera; family Noctuidae; genus Fissipunctia; species Fissipunctia ypsillon. The sequence continues at coordinate 9,320,355 of OX387645.1, read as the reverse complement.
CGCGGTTCGCGGTGTGAATCGCGCCCGACACACGTGCCTTTGTGTCGCGTCGCGTGTCGCGCCTGTTTGCAGGAGCCTGTATCAGATTTGGTTGAAGATAAGCTCAAGACTTTTCTTTTTTTTATAGCATCATAATATTTTTATTCTAAAGCCATGTTCTTGTAAACAGACGAAAGCTCAGAGACGCACGAGCTTTTAGTTTGAATTAAATCATAAAAATGTGTCGATATCAAATCGGAAAGTCATATTTTACAGACAGACACAGCGTTGCTACATAAAGTTAAATTATTCGGCGATAATAATCAATTGCGCCAAAACTTTAATGTATTCGGATACTAATTGAGACCGGTGAAGTGGCCGGGCGGAGTGTGCCTAAATAGCAAAGTCAATCAATACAAGCGCAATATAACAACTGATCAGCTGTCGGATACTCGGATATTACCGATACCATAGCCAGATATTTAATTTTAATTCACCAACAGATTTATAATAACAGAAATGGATATATTTCTATTTAAGTAGCTCATAAATTTATATCAAAACGGTTCAGTTTTAAATAAATTTACTTTAATCTTAATTGTACTGTTATTCCATTTATAAGTCCTAGACAGATTAGCAAACCTCAAGCCACTTAAATTATTATTTGTTAAACAATAGAAGAACTTAAAACAGAAAAAAAACAGTTGAAGATTGACTGAAAGCTTAGAACTTACTCTACTGTGGAATTGATTAATCGTTTGTTCAGATAATATCTAATGATTTCCAACGAGCTGAAATCAATATGTGCATGCGGCCTTATATAGCAATAACTCTACACGAATCCAGAATCATTAATATGTATTATCTTATCTGCATCATAAGAAGCAGGACACTTTAGAAAAACCTTCACATCGTAAAACTCAACGCACTTACAAATTGTAAGTCGTAACGTTAAAGCGATCGTTAAAAATGTACATTAATTGTAATTAGTAAATAACTATTGATTTTCGTAATAGGGTCGTTTTCCTGTGACAGATGTATTGCGACATTCACAGCACAGAAACTGTTCTCGCGTAATATTAGTTTACAGAACTTTAGACTGCAGCCATAAATAGTTATCTGGACACTGTTGGTTTTGTAAGTCAAATTCAGTTTTAAACCTGCTCTGATCATGTTAAATTTATAGAGCAACAGTTCTCTAAAAGACCATAAAATCGAATTTACAGTCAAAGTTTTACCATTTGGAAAAGTGTGTCTTCCATGTTCTGCTCACTTCATTGTTGTGTGTGAAGCTGTTAAAGTATTGTTAAATATATCTTACTCTTGTCAACTGATTTTTACGGATATTAGCCGCATAAATTACCTGTAAAAGAAAATAAACACCGTTAATAATAAAGCTAAGGATTATCAACAAAATAAAAAATGTTATCATGGCGACCTCATTTGCGTAAATCCAATTCCCTTGTGAAAACTTCATGAATTTCTAAAACGTAAACTGCCGACTAAAAGGAACTTGTCGTTTGACCTCTAAAGTTTTACGTTTTCAATGAATAATTCAATTTTTTTTAAGTTTCATGTCTCCATAATTTTTCATGCTGAAAACACGGTTATTTTGTGAATAGCATCTTATTTAAAGTGGGGGATCGTCGCCAGAGAAAGTTGGCGACTAAATTAGGGAGGGCCTAAGCGAGTACTTAAAGAAAGGAAGATGCCAATCTTATTTAATTAAGAGTCCTGCTGCAAATATTCAATTTCAATCAGCTGTAAGACAAATAAAGTAGACTAATGCCCGGTTTCTGAGGTTTTTAAATGGAATTTTTCCATTCGATAGTGATTATTGGTTCGTTATCGTGTTTCTAAACATTTCGTTAAGGGGGCCAGGTAGCCCGCGAAATTCAAAATTTCTTATGTTTTTAGCAATTTGCAAATCAGTATAAAGTTGTATGTTGATTCAAGTATCATTCGCGACCGTAACAAATATGCATTTACAGAATTATAATCATCAAAATCAGTATTACAACTCCTTAAGTTTGTATTTGTATAATCCTTTGTTGTCAAGATTCCATGAAATAATCATTCAATAGAATTACCTGGTCTTAAAGAGTTGTAGACTTTAATTATTATAATTCTGTAAATACATACTTTTTACGGTCGCGAATCATATTTTGATCAACACACAACGTAATACTGACTTGAAAATTGCAAAAAACGTAAGAAAATTTGAATTTCCCGGGCTACCTGGCGCTTTCACCTTAGGGAAGAATTTAGCTTAAACGTGGAGTGGTGGACCTTCGATGGAGCATAAGGAAGGAATTTTGTCGAATCAATAGCTATTAAGAGTTTATCTGAGGATCTCAGAAGCCGGGCACAACTGTTACACAAATAAACGTAGATGTGTTAGGTTTATGTCAAAAAGCTGAAGCTAATAAATTATCTGATTAACAACGATGTCTCTTAAACACAAAACTCAACAACTATAGAATCGTAAAACAGTTCGCGATACAAAAACTAAGAAACCCCAATAATAATTAGTAAAGAACTTGATGGCGGACGAAGTTTATCAGCGTAAACACGAGAGCAGAACTTTTAATGGCGAAGTTCTTCCGAAGTTCACTTGCTAAGTCTGAACAATCGCCGAAAGCGGTGCGCCACAACTTTAAACACGGTTGTAAATGAAAAATTGGCTGCGAACCATGACCAACGACTTAGTGTTCTTCTTTTTCGTTCTAGGTCTCAGTAAAAGAAGACGAGAATCGCTTTGCTTTAAGAAGACTTGTTAGGGTAAACGTTTATGAGTATCTTTGACGAGTTTTTGCTGAGCCCTAGAACTGAAAATATTATTCAGCACAAAAATGAAGCGATGTGAAAAATCACTTAGTAATAATATTATCTAGATGTAAAATGTATTTCTACTAGAGTCGCTTCATTATTTACGTAGGTAATCCTTTTGAAGTAGGTATGACTTGAAAATTCGACGAATGGCTTTCTGAGGAAGGATAACGAGTATGTCCTCTTTTAAGTAGACGGCTTTATGTGGGTAACTAGGTATGTCTTTTAGCGTTAATAATAATCTAACCTTTAAAATAGTGGCATTTTTATAAAAAGTTCTTGAATTATGTAATTGTCTTGTACTTTGATTTAGCAAATGAAATTACTCTTTTGTATGTTCGGAGATTAGCTATATCATGCAAGCATTATTACTTTGTTGGCTTCCTAAGAATGATCCTTCATATAATGATAATATTAAATACAACGGGAATTAAACTTTCAGAATAAATCGAAGATGATTTTGCGAGATGTGGAAGTGTTAATACACAAATAATTAAGGATATCCGCACACGTTCGATTGAATTACTAACAGTGGTTCGGTCGATGATCTTCATTCACAAATCACCGTCTCAAATGATTATTTGCGAGACTTGTTTTATCAACAAAAAGATACTCGAGAAATATTAAATCAATCGTCAGTTTACAAACGTGTGTATTTTTTTTATCAATTATGTACGTACCTACATACATAAATTCACGCCTTCTTCCCATGGGGGTAGGCAGAAACTACAGAACGCCACCTGCTACGATCCTTACATACTCCTTTTGTCTCGTTTACGTTCATACATCTGATCATACACGCACGCCGGTTGCGAGTACTATGCACCTGACCTTTATGAAGAACATCACCAATAAGATCACTATATGTCTTCCTAGGGCGTCCCCTCTCGGCGTTTCCACTCACATCTGCCGTGTAAATACCTTTTGTAAGTCGACTTTCATTCATCCTCTCAGCATGACCAAACCATCTAAGCACACTCTTTTCAATTTTTGTCACTACATCTTCTTTCCGTGATCAATTATGTAGTACCTATGTATTATCCTACTACATTTATTATTACATATTAGGTATTTTGAGTATGTTTGCTCCGTTTGATCACGGATAACACGGATCATGTGACACTATTATTAAAATTATAATTGAGACTAGCTGTGCCCCGCGACTTCGTTCGCGTGGATGTCGTAAGATACACAATATACTAAAATAACAGCCACATTTTAATAAACTCATTAACTCTCTCGTCCATCGACCCGTCGACAACCGTCGCGTTACCCGCCCGCGCTATTACTTCGTTTTCGCTTAGTGTTCTTTCTGTTTTTTTTTTCTATTTGCTCGGCTCCTAAGGGTCGCATGGTGACGTTAAATCAGCCAGGGTTGCGGGATGTTTGAAAGAGTTACCGTGGCCCCGGCATAGGCAACAGAAGGAACACGGGTGGGTTTTAGTCAGTAAAAGTCTGACACGCCCTCCCGCTCCGCCCAGAGCGGGAGAAGTCATTTGATGATTTCTCATCCAAAAAAAAAGGTGATGTTAAATAGCCTACTCGTATAACTATCCTTGATTGGGCTACCAAATGCAAAAAGAATTTTTCAAATCCGACTTTTGTCCATAATTTCGTGGGTTTTAATTTTTTTACGCGGAAACTTAATTATTTTTCTAAAATAAAACTAACCCAAGTTACACGCCGAAACATCATCTATCTGTCAGTGCAAGTCCCATCAAAATCGGTCCAGCCGTTTCGGAGATTAGCAGGAACAAACAGACAGACAGACAAAAATTTTAAAAATTGCTTTGTCGTTATAAGTACCGTTTATACCTTCTTATGCATTTAGTAAAAAGTTGTTATTTTGACATTACAAACAGACTCGTCAATTTTATTTATTTGTATAGATGTATAGATGAGATCACTACCAAACGTTTTAGTAAAAACCTAATGGCACTTCAGCTGTCCATCTGTTTGCCATTTATAATACTTATAAACCATAACTTTACAATGTACAAAGAGTTTTGACATTTGGATGTAATTCGACCGACAATTCTCCAGCTGTTAAGGTTTTTACATGATATCTTGCTAGGCAATAAGCTACATGCAGAGTTATAATTCATATTAATATTTTTTGCCGAATACGCTTATGTCTGTTCATGAGAATATCTATGCGTCGACTGGATTTTGATAATAATGTTTCATTATCAAAGTCGCAGGATGTTTGCTATAGAATAATATGATGCTGAGCTCAAGGCTCAAATCACAGATGTTCAGACCTTAACCGGCATGAAAGAAATAATTGGAGCATGCAACACTGCATGTTGAATCGATGAATGTTGATCTATAGGTATTCAATTGTTTGTCTATAATATAGCTGTGGACTGAAACAATCGACTACGAGAAAATCTTGGAGCATAGATATTGAACATGACAACTGCCGATCTATTCAGTGAAGTGAGCTGTGAACAGTGTCAATCCCTGTCATCAGGTGGAATGTCAGCTCACTTGACGTAACTCAGTTTTCGCGATGAGGTTTTTACAGAAACCGGCTGTAGTCGATGCGTGAGGCGTGTTGTGACACAACTTACGAAAGACCTACGTCCACTTGTCAATTTCTGGAGTTAACGACGAAAAGCATTGATTGATTGATAGAGGACATATCGAGAGCAAGTAGTATTCAATGAATTCGCACTACACTGAGAACTACCACATAAAATAAGCAATACGCGTACTGAAAATTACGAAGACAATTACAATTTGCTAATCCCTTTGCGATCTGCATGTGCTGCTCGTGCATAATTTGACTCACAGTGATGTAACAAACATTACCATACATTTAGCATGTTTACTAATGAACATAAAATCTATTATTATCGACGATTACATACATAATATCACGCCTGTATTCCCTGAATGGTAAGGCAGAGGTGTACCCTACAGTGCACCCACATTTCGTCAGTTATGTTTAAGTCCCATGTAATAGGGGGCGAGCCTATTACCATCAACCGGGCACAAATCCAGACTCCAGGCTGCTACTGAGAAATTCCAGATGGAAAAACCCAATAGCACTTTGCCCGACCCGGGAATCGAATCCAGGATCTCATGTGCACCAGTAGCGCTTGGAACCACCAGACCAACGAGACAGTTGGTTACAATATGTAAAAATAGCTATCAAATCAGATGTATTCCATCTGATTTGATAGCTATTTTTACCTTTACATCATTCGATCGTGTTAAGTTTTTGTGCACATGGAGATTTGTCAGTTAAACAGGCGGACATGGCGGACTCGGAATACGACTAGCATTGATATTATAGACACAAAAAACAGTGTAAATGTATTTAGAGATAGATTTTGTCACGTCAATGGCCTGTAAGAAGTTGGTGTGGTCACAATCATAGCTTTGCTGTACAAATAAAACCGCGTGTCGTTTACACCGGTAAAAAATTCGACTTTTTGAGGATGTGGATTGTGATTGGTAGATTTGTCTTCTTTTGAAGTGACGAATATTAGTGGCTTTTATCGCGTTGGTCATGACCAGTGATAGGAATAGGCAGTGCTAATTTGCCTAAACTTCGAGGAAGGAAGTAACATAGAGTGGATAATACCTCCTCTAAAATCCCGGAATAATTTTAATGACGTTTAAATCCCGGGATTTAAAAACCACGAATTTTTTTTCGGACTTTATTTGTAGTTACAAATTATTGATTTGAAAAATCATAACATTTTTTAGGGTTACACACACACACACACACACATTTATATATGTAATTTTTATGGTGTACATAGTAAAGAGTATTCTATCTATCTATAAATAAAGTCCAATAAATAATTCGTGGTTTTTAAATCCCGGGATTTAAACGTCATTAAAATTATTCCGGGATTTTAGAGGAGGTATTATCTACTCCATGTTACTTCCTTCCTCGAAGTTTAGGCAAATTAGCACTACCTATTCCTATCACTGGTCATGACAAACGTTATATCATTACTTCTGGGATTACAGGCTTAACGCTACGCATTATGCACATAATAAATGTTCCGTAAAAGAAGCAAGGTTTGCACACATTTTCAGAGTAAAATGTTCCTTTTAATAAAATACCAGTCACATTTTCATTCCAGCATGATACAAAGAATAAATTCAGCTGCTTACAACCCAGTCCACGTTGCAGGAAAATAGATTACCTATTGCGGAACATAGCACCCGAGGTACTTCCACGAGCGACAGTTTCTAAACCTGATGCATTATTACTACACGTGCAGTACTAACGCACTTTCAATTGAATACTAGTACCTAGATCAAGCATAATTATAATAGTATAGTAATTGTAGTTATCGTAATCGTGTCGCCATCGTCGAATGTGTGGAAATCATAACGGAGCCATACAATTCTTGATTAATGGGAGGGAATAGCCAATGAGAAACCGCAAGGAACACTTATCAACTAAAATTTTTATGTGATAAATGCCGGTGCTATGGTGACAGCGTGGATCTGTAGTAAGAGTACTTAACTTTGTGTGGCCAGCCATTCTTTCACAGCATCTGCCTCATTGGTATGGGTCGATGCCTGGGTAGGGCAGAGTCACAGAATTTTCCTGTTAGTTTTCTCAAAAGCAGCTCATGATTCCAAATGTGTTTTAACCAAACTCGGTCGATAAGATCTGACTCTATCTTACCGACCGTTAGTGGTTAATTTCCAATTCCTATGATACCATCAAAATCGCTAGGCATCGGACGATATTATAATTATGCAAGTGCAATTAAACAGAACAGTGGGAAACATTTACACTGTCTACAAGTGTCTAAGCCCCAGCACGAACGGTAAATTTGAACGATTTTTTAATTTTAAAAAAACCTGTGCGGTTGGGGAACCCCCCGTCAGGAACGAAGTTCCTTCTCACGTATGATTTCATTTTATTTCATTTATTCAATAACAATTTTTACATCGTGTTTGAATGTTTTACAAAGATAATTGAACTCAAATAAGTAAAATAATAATAATCAAAATCCTACGCAAATAATTAAAATAAGAAGTAATAACAAGGTACACACAGATTTAAAATTAGTTCAACACAATCAACTTAATAGTATTTACATTCATATAAAATACAAATTTAAAAAAACGTTAACGGAAAAAAAAAATTACTACCTGTCACTAATACCTAAATTCCATATAATGTCAAATAATAATAATAAAAATTAATTTAGGATGTCCGAAAGTAAATAAAATAACAGCAAGTATTATGTAAAAACAATCTAGCTAAAACACGTCAGTGAGAAACTCATCCACAGCATAATAGCATTTTGATGATTTAAAACAAAAACAAAATTTTCGCAGTCGCCATCTTGGATTTACATTTTGACCTCACTATCGGCTTTAGCCACCTCGAAAACCATGAAAACGATATCTATGAGGAAAAATTTTAAAATTTTCACGGCCGCTGTCTTGAATTTTCATTTTGACCAAACTCAAAGAAAAAAGTCGCATGGACCCGCATATAAGCTTTTTCGCGTGACGATTTCTGCCAGTTTACTCCTACCGGCAGCCGCGTAAAAGAACTTCGTTCCAAAAATACAACTTGGTTCTTGCTACAGTACTAAGTAAATATGATGTGCAAAACGAGTAGGTACTTATTTTCAATTTACAAATCGTTCCAATTTACATTACCTTTAGGTGCTCCGCGCGTTCGTATCGGGCCCACCTAACTCGAAATTTCCAACACCTACTCATGAGCACATTTGTGTGCCCACAAATCCCCGAAAAAGCACGATAACACCCGAACAAGCGTCGGTAATAACTCGAAACGTGTCATGAATGCCGTAAGAAGGCATGTCGCAAGCGTCTCCAGTCCGCCCACATAAACATGCTGTTACTCCAATAGCTTTTAAAAAATACTTCAAATCGCCCTTATTAGTATTAAATAGGTAATGTCGGGTAATGGTGACAAATTTGTCAGATAAAACGAATGTAGCTTGAATATTAATTTCTTTTAATGAAAATTCCTTGCCCTACGTATTCAGTAATAGGTTCCGATTGAACATTTAGTCGAGTGGTGTAATGGCCATTTACATAATACATAATCAGCCTATAAATGGTCATTTGGATGACGGCCATTTTAATTGTAGATGACTTTTTGGTGCGTGTTGGTATCACTATGGCCCCTTACAGTAATTTGAAATAATTACTGAACTTTAATTATGTTAATTCGATACGTTACCTTTCCCCACCTCGGTGTGAAAATTACTTAAGAAATTGATGTCATAAATCCATTTGAAGTGATTGATGCACACGTTTGATGTAATTTCGAAAATCACATCAAACGTGTCCTTATTAAAAAAGTAAATTATAAGATTAAAGTCTACGTTGAAGACAGGGAAGTTTGGCGCTAATTCCTTCTGCACATGTGGCCTGGTACCTCATTGACAGCATAACTATTTATGTAAATGTCTATTAACTGCTCCCAAATTACTTTAATTTTTATTATTTTTTCATACTACCATGATATAATCTTTTCATTATTTTACATTATATAGTCTTGTCTTTCTGTAAGTTTAAGATTTTATTTTGTGAATGTGCGAACGTTGTAGGCTTAATAGACTGTAGATTTGTAGACCATTCTCTTTTCTGTTAAGTACCTGGTACTTGTTGACAGGCCTACACTGTCCTCCCATACTCAATAACAGTGTAATTTGAAAACATTGTAAAAACCAATTATTTTTAAAAGAGTAACCGTGGAGTTTCTTGCCGGTTCTTCTCCATAGGAAACGACCAATTGGAACCGTGCACCTAGCTTTTGACGTTTCATAAGTGCCCATGTGAAATAAAATATTTTGAATTTGGAATTGATTTGAATTTAAACTCAGTTTCTAATTCTAATCAATTTACCAGATGCTCATTCATCATTCATGATCATTGATCATTTACAGTTGATACGTGGTAAAAAAACTGCAGTCAAACATTAGTACCACTACCAAACAGGTACAATTGTAGTTAAGAGCGGACGGACACGATCGAACCAAATACGTCAAAATCAACGCGTGTCAATTTTATAAATGAGCTTTGTGCCTTTGATCGCGGCCGCGTGGCTCCGGTCGGGACCGTGGGACACACGGTCACGTTAGCTCTCAGCCCACATAGCCTAGCCAAGTGGCCACAATGACGTACATTTGGGACAACAAGTATAGTTAACGTGGTAAAATGGGCTCTTATGGCGCTCGTGGGCGGCAGGAGAACTACTTGTACCTACGTATTTGTAGTGAACTTTGATCCAAGTTACTGTTGATTTGAGACGCCGACGCCAACGGAAGCGAAACGGGTTCTGTTATATCACACTTCTTATCCCTAACTGGTTGAGCTAAGATATTATTTGTTTAAGGTCGATTACATTTCCTTGAGTCAAAAATATATCATGTGTAACCTACCAATCAAATGCCTACCGCCTTATCCAGAATAGAAATCGGTCAAAACCAATTCAGATGGAACTCCCATAACAGGAGCAGCTCGGAACGTAAAAATACATTCCAATCCGACATTTACATGAAGAGACAAGTCGCAGCGCAACTTAAAAATCAGGACGTGTCACGAAACGTCTAGCAACACTGAGCTCGTCGACCTTCGCCGACACTGATTGATATTGATAGAGGAAGCCGACACCTCGGCTGCGGCCCGGAGCCCCGGATCAACCACGCCGAAGATTGATACGGTGACCCTACGTTTCCTTGGGCCCTCGCTAAACAAATATTGCGAGACTTTCAATTACGAAATGCCTGCGACATTCTTGTCAGTTGCTGTAAGTGTGTGACGCTGGGAAGGAAAATGTGGGTTGATTTTCATTGCTGAACTTGACAGGATTCGTGTTGGATTACGAAAAGTAAAGTCTGTTGAGCTGTCAAGTGGTTCTCAGAAATGATCGCTATTGAATTTTAAATTCCAATTTCAATGTTTGTGGCATATTTTTCTGCTTTTTCCAACTTCATTTAATTGAAAATTTCTTAACTTTAGAAAACAAATCATACAAAGCTGGAACTTTACGAATTTTCAGGTTTAAAAAATCTTTGTCGACCGTACAAGGTTGATACGATTAAAACAGTTATAGGTCACGCGTGGCGCCTGAGTTGATGCCTGAAATGCCTGAAACCTCGGAAAGTTCAATCAATCTCATTTAAAGCGAGGCTTGGCTGTACATCTATAATGGATGTCGTATCGAACAAAATTGCCGAGGTTACGTAAACCGAACACTGTCTAATGCCGTGCTCAGAGTATACATCGATTAAGTATATTATGTACCCGTGTAGGTACATAATGTATGCCAGGCTGCGTTTAGTAACATAAGGGGCAGGCCTATGTTCGGCAGCGGACGTGACAAGGAGGCAGATATGATGATGAAACGTGCCTATTCCACATTTTCCAACCACTATTTAAAAATTCCACTGCACTTTTCACAAAGACAGGAAAATGCTAAATGCTTCACAAAATACTTAGGTAGATATCACTTAGACCAGCAAGATTATCCGACAATTTAATACCAGGATTCTACCTCAACACTGGATAGCACAAAAGAAATAATAAGATTTGGTGCACATCGTCGCGTCTGCCTGTTTGTTTTACCGGCTGCGTCGCTTGGGGCGACATCTGTCCGCGGGCAGACGACTCATTAGCATTGTTACCGAGGTTTGCAACACTAGCCGCCCAACGACAATTCAGTTTCCACGCCAGCCAACTATTGCGGTGTCACTAAGGGCATATCTTGCGAAACCAAAATCTGCGTGGCTTAGAATATTGCATAGAAATATTATATACTGGTGCAGGGTGCTACTGAAGTTTTGAATAGTTAGTTTTAGTCAAATTGATTTTCTAATCGACTGCTGCAAACTTACTTAAAAGACTTTTTTACGTATTAAAGACGAGTGTAATATGGTATGTCATCATTGCACACATTTCTTGGATCTCTTATTCAGCGTATAATCATTTACATTCAATATGCGGATAATTACTCAAACATATTTATTTGATTCAGATAAAGATCGGTTGCGTTTACATAAAATATGCAGATTATGCTTATAATCTTCATATTTTATGAGCCAGTATTGCAAGATAATTGCGACAAAATGCTTGGTAAACATGTCTATCTTAGCTTATTAATTTCGAATCCTTCGCAATTAAATACAAAATTCATTCCCCATTTCTGCAAGACCGATAAAAAAGTCCAGTGGAAGCGTGTGTGCATGGCTTTATAGTTAGGTCGTTACGGTTTCAGCGGTGAAGCGAAACTTTTATAGAGCGCCCAATAAGAGCAAAAACATGTGAACGATGCCGCCTCGGCCTCGGCTTACCGAAAAATGACATGTCGAGCGATAGGGATGTCCAACGAACACTTTTTAAACGGAGCACTTCAAACTTAATACTCCGCAGAAATAAAACGCAAGAGAAACCCGACACGAAACACTTTCAGCATAAAATGTGAGACCATCCTTAAAAAGCGTATTTACGTTGAATAATTTACGAACACTGTTGAATTCGAGCCAAATGGATTTAAATTGTTCGATTAGTTGGCAGTTTTAATCGGGTCCACATTACGCAACGGTCGTTCATTGATTTGATGAATATGCTATTTAACGTCGTGATACAAAACACATTAAAACGTGCCTTCTGAATGAAGCAAAATGGCCGGAGGAAGTTCAAAGCACTTGCAACGTGACGAAAGTGGAACACTCGGGGAATATATTACTGTTCCAGCTGGGCGAAGCTCGCCCTTCTGCCAAATATTTGTTATACTCCGTAAGGTCAAGGTAGCAGGAAGTAGGCCACGGCGTGAGATACAGCCCATAAATCCGCGCCGGGCTGGTGTTGTCACTTCAGTGCTTCAGTCATAAAAACTTCGACGTATTTGGAATTTATTTCAACTATCCTCATAAATATATATTAGATCGGAGTAGAACTCTTCCTCACATATCAATTACCATAAATTCCGGGAATTATGCAGCGAGTCGTAAGTGCAAATCGAATGTTTCCAAATAGGGCAGTCGCTTCGTACCTAATGATGTACCTAAGTCATTGAAGCCGCATTTCGTCTCGCGCATGCTGAGCGCGCATACGCGCATATTACTTAACGCGCATTTTATTTAAATAATTCCCCTTTTACATCCTTAAATAGGGTTTACTTGGAGTTTGGTTGTTCGCAACAATCAAATCTTATAACTACTTTGTATTCCACAAATGCAAACCATATCTCTGAGTGCTCAATTTGATTTCCCACGGGACCTTCACGTTTTTTCTATTACGTCCGCTTTATCAAATATGTAAAAGAACGTATTGCGATACTAGACTATGTAGTATAAAAAAGATTTTAAAACTTCAGAAGAGCAAGATAAGTGAGAAATATTTTCAGATCGCAGACGTAAAATTGAAATAGTTGTGTAAGAATTTATATTGAAGCAATGTCGTGTACGATCGCTGACTCAGGCTACTACCCTACCTAAAAATCGAACAAAAGAGAGCATGAATCGATATCGCTTGCCGTCGGGAAGTGAATCGGAACGAAGTATTCGAGTTATCGCAATATTATATCGAGTGACGATTCGATCGGCGAAGTGGCTTGTCACGCACTGATTTACAAGGCATGTGACCTGTCGTGCTCCATTATGTATGTACATACATGAATGTTATAGCTTCTCATATACCAGTACCTATGGAAACATGCACTTAACATAGCAGAAGAACTTTGCAGTGCCATTTTCTTTATTTTGATTTTTGGAAAACCCAAGCAAAAACTGCATTACTATTTCGTTTCGTATGTTCGATCTTAGAACATGTTCATACTGTTTTGGGTAGCAGTAACAAAGAAAGATCTATTTTAATTCCAACTTCACATAATTACCTCCTACTAGGTAAACGCGACTCTTCCAAAGACGATAATATTCGCACATGTGATTTCCGCACAGCGTGACGCGGCCGGATCTTCTAAATATATATTTATGTTCAAGCGGACGCGAACACAGGAAAACGGTGAGACACACGTGACCGATAGATACACACTTTCTAATACAAAACCATTCAAAGCTACTGAATTTCACAGAACACTGGGATGAGACGTCAAATGGAATGGAAAAAAAAATACAATTGCGGATTCATGTAATGTCATGAGAGAGGAAGATTTTAATTTCAATTTCTATTGAACTGATTTATAATGTGATGTAGAGGCAAGTATCTAGTGATCCTCCTGCGATACATTGTTCTCAGTGGGAGAAACGCAGTGTTACATTAAAATATGATACCTACCTATTAATTATAAAAGGTAAAATAAAAAATATAGATACCTAAACTTAATAATTAATACAATGTACATATTATATTCAAATAATTTCGAATAATTATATAAATATGGAACAGAATAGATGCGTAAATAAATAAATAGTACCTATACATTACAATAGGTACATTAGTTTTTCACGACAAGACTGGTGATTTCCTACCATCATGAGGACAACACTACGGAGGCTGTCTGATAATAGTTTGGATATTTCAGAAGTTTGTGAGTTTGCATATTTGTTACTCCATCACGCTTTAAGAGAATTGTGAAGCTGTAAATTTTCATACAAAAAGCGATAACGGTTTCCCCCCTGTTTACAGGTACAGGTACAGTTTATGTTTACATAGTCAAATTTTCATAATTTTTGGAAATGTTGTAGACATAATGAGAAACTAGGTCTGTAAGTTTCTATTATAAAGAAATATTGCGTACGATATAAGTTATTGGCATCTAAATATCTATATTTTTGACTTAAAAACTTCCTCGAGCGTGTTTATATTTTTTTTATTTAAATGAACTGAACTACTAAAAAAGAAAAACGTACAGACCTAGATTAAGGTGTACTAAATCTAATGAGACCAAAATTGTCTCATTTTGTAAAGATTTAGGAGTGTGAAAACGTTATCGCCCGAAACAATATTTCAAAAAGGAAATATAGGTAGTTGCCTCTAAGACTTGCAACTCTCTCTATCGCACGATATGTTCACGCCCGGAGGGAGAGAGAGCAAGTATGAAACAGATAGCATTTTTGAAAATACCTACTCGGGCTGCGTATTGGCACTTCACAATCCTCTTAACGACTGCACGGATTTGTATGAAATTAAGCGCACAGGTAGACTATGTATAGGCTGGATTAAAATAAATGTACTTTTTATTGACTTTATACTGGTACATGTGACACTTTGCCTATAAATGCGAGTGAAACTGCGGTCAGCAACAAGTTTGTTGGTGCTATATAACGTTTCTGCATCAATCCACCTTCAAGCGGTGGAAAAGACAAATTTTAATGTTCTGCGATGTACACACGGCTACATATCAAGCTATACATTTTCAGTATAAGCTGATCTCACATTGTATAGGATTTCCATGCAATGAGAGGTCAGTTTAAACTGGATATGTAGCAGTTTGTACATGTTTCAACTAATAAAGACTACATATACGTCAATATGCACATAATTGGTGCAAGCTGCCTGAACCAGCGTGCACTTGCTGAACTTCTAACTATAGTAGTTAGAGTACATCTAATTAATTAGTAAGGTGCACTCGAAGTTACTCTGAAACCACGTTGAATTCCGATGTCTCATCTATGCTAGAAGTTAGAGGTGATACAGTTTTCATCTATTAAGTAAGTTTTAAGTTATTGTCGAAATGACTGTGCTAATATTTTTTTTTCTAGGTAAACAATTATTTTAAGCTAGCTGCGCCCGCGGTTTCAGCAAAATAAGTCTCGATCCCGTGGGAATATCGGGATAAAAGGTATCCTATGTCCTAGACCAGGCCATGGTCTACCCATGTGCCAAATTTCATACAACGCCGTTCAGCCGATTTAAATAAACAAACTCACGTTCACATTTATAATATTACTAGCTGCGCCCCGCGACTTCGTTTGTGTGGAAGTCGTAAGATACACAATATACTAAAATAACAGTCACGTTTTAATAAAACTCCTTCGTCCCCCGACCCGCCGCGCGCCGCGTTGCATCGCCCGCTCGCGCTATAACTTCGTTTTCGCTTAGCTTTCATACTGACTTTTGTCTTATTGCTCGGTTCCTCAGGGTTATGGCGTGACGTTAAATAGCCTGTAACCATCCTCGAGAATCGGGCTACCAAATGCAAAAAGAATTTTTCGAAGCCGACTTTTCGTTCACAATTTCATGGGTTGTAATGTTCTTGCGCGGAACCCTAATTCTTTTTCTAAAATAAAAGTAGCCTAAGTTACTCCTTATAACATCAGCTATCTGCCAGTGCAAGTCCCGTCAAAATCGGTCCAGCCGTTTCGGAGATTAGCCGGAACAAACAGACAGACAGACAAAAATTTCAAAAATAGCTTTTTTGTTATAAGTACCGTATTACTTTCATATTTAGTAAAAATTTGTTATTTTGACATTACAAACAGACAGTTCAATTTTATTTATTTGTATAGATGTGTATAGATGTATAGAAGAATAATGCTCCAGTTTAGGCCTCTATAATAAACACGCACCTCGAAGAGTCGAAGGCCATCATCACCCTGTATCTGGAAGCAATCAGACAGATGACTCGGACGGTAGCGATTGGCCATCGAGATTTGTATGACGCGCCCGCAGTCAGCCACTCAATTTATCGCTTGATTTGATTAATTTAATCCATGACACTGAAATGGCCCTCTTCCTGTGCCATCGGAACTTGCCATCAAACCTCGTTAAAGATAAGAATTCGACCGAAAACGACGGGTCCCAGTTGGATAGACGGATGGAATGGGCCCCGGTACCCTAATTGCGTAATACTAGCAATCAGAATCTGAATCATTTTGAAGCAAATTGCTTCTTAAGTTCTAAAAATTTGTTTGCTCAACAACGTACATAGCGCAATGAATGTTGTTGAACTGTCAAAATGAAACCGATTCCTACTGTGAGTGAGTTACGCAATTGCCCTGCTGGATTTGCAGCCGTGAGAATGTTATTGAAATTCATTTTTCGTTTAAGTTAACCACGTTACAGGAATCGTGGCTGCGAACCCAAACACGTCGTGTTTGAGGGCCTTTATCTCCGCTTTTTAGCATTCCAAGGAGGTGTGAACAAAAGTCCTGTTCTATCTCAGAGATTCGTAAAATGTTTCAAATTGAACGTATCGTGACTTATACCCAGAAAAAAAAACTTAACAATAGCGCAGCATTCATTAAGATGTCGGTAACTCAGTATTATACAAATAAATAAAATTTAAGTGTATGTTTGTAATGTCAAAATAACAGTTTTTTACTAAATGCATATGAAAGTATACATATACGGTACAAAACATTTTTAATTTTTTGCCTGTCTGTCTGTTTGGTCCGGCTAATCTCCAAGACAGCTGGACCGATTTTGACGGGACTTTCACTGGCAGATAGGTACCTGATGTTATAAGGAGTAACTTAGGCTACTTTTATATTAGAAAAAGCATTAGGGTTCCGCGCAAAAGCATTAAAACCCATGAAATTGTGAACCAAAAGTCAGATTCCAAAAATTCTTTTTGCATTTGGTAGCTCAATTCTCGAGGATGGTTACAGGCTATTTAACATCATGCTACGACCCTTAGGTACCGAGCAAAAAGACAAAATTCAGTAAGAACTCTAAGCGAAAACGAAGTTATAGCGCGGGCGGGCGATGCAACGCGGCGGGTCGGGGGACGAGGGAGTTTTATTCAAATGTGGTTGTTATATTAGTATATTGTATATCTTACGACATCCACGCGAAAGAAGTCGCGGGGCAGAGTAATAAGTAATTATGTTTAGTTTCTGTCAGGCTAGACACGAAATTGCTATTCGAATACTGTGCGTAAGTAAACAAGTTTTAAGTAACAATTATTGTAACAAAGATTTGTTAAAACTCTAGTTCTTAAGTGCCACTAAGTTAACAATAAAGGGAAAATAAAAAGAGCTTTTGTATCGTTAGTTGTACTTGTGAGACAAAAATTAGTCATAATTCCCAGGTAAAGAGATTATTTTAAGACGTACCATAAAAAAAACAAAAATGTAACGGGCCTCTGCGAGTTGGCTCCGGCTTCTCATATGCCTTCCAAAGGTCCGGGACCCTAGGGTCCCGAGAAATATCAAAGACAAAAATGTTAGTACTAGGAACTATTGATGAAAATAAGTAGATTAGGAGTTTCCTACTAAGGTTATCGAAGCAAGAATAATGTTCATAGAGCAAGCGAACGTTTAGCTGGTAACTAACGGATAGCCATCGGAAATGAAGCGGACACGAGCGAATTAAAACGAGCTCACACATTTACTGTTTATAGAGTTTATGACTAACAGGATGAACAGGATCTGGAGTGTGGCGTTAAATATAACAAATTTTATGCAAAGGTGCCTAAATAATCACCTCATAACACTCGTAGCACGTAGTCAACAAAAGGTAGACGAAATACAACTTTTACCGTCATTGAAATTGTCATGTGAACCGGCCGATCGATGATCGAATTCTATTGCAAATACTTTTGCTGATACTTATTAAAATTGTATCCATTTATCCTGAAACTAGCTGTTGCCCGCGGCTTCGCCCCCGTGGATGTCAATACTTCCCTATTTGAGTCGGATTTTGTTCACAATTTTATGAGCTTTAATTTTTTTGCGCAGAACCCATTTTTTTTTTCTAAAATAAAAGTAACCTATGTTACTCCTTATAATATCAGCTATCTGCCAGTGAAAGTCCCGTCAAAATCGATCCAACCCTTTCGGACATTAGCCGGCACAAACAGACAGACAACTGACAATTTTTTTTTAAATTGCGTTTTTGTTATAAGTACCGTATTTACTTTCATAATATGCATTTATTAAAAAGCTGTTATTTTGACAGTACAAACAGACACTTTAATTTTATTTATTTGTATAAAAATCAAAATCTATGAACAGAATGTTAGAGACTAAGGTTTTTCCCAAAATGTGTCAATCCTTAATAACAAAATTTCGGGTATTAAAAAAGAACAAAGAATTCTTTTGATGTTTTTTTCCACAAAATAAAGATATAAGAAGCTAGGTACCACGTAAATGTCAATATTTTTATAAATGGGCTCACTACTCTATGGGTCACCAAAAACTTACGATCATCGGTCGTGAAGTCTAGGCTCCTTTACTGCTGCTTCACAGCTATGATAGTAAAAGATGAATGGACATAAGTAAACAAAAAGGAAACCAGTTTCCTAAGCTTTTAGCTCCTTAGCCTACAACATTGGATCTAAATGGGACCCTGTCATCATCTATAACTGGTGCCTGAGGATTGAAAATCACTTTCTCAGAGTTTTTGGACCCAGCAAACATTCATTCGTGTTTTTGATCGTTTACAACGATGAGGTGTAACAACATAATTATTATGAATGTTATGTTCTAATGCGTAAAATCTGGTTCGATTAACATTCGAGAGAACAAGTATCGAGAATGTTTTCGATCCCCAGTGGGTGGTTCCTTTGAGACCAAATATTGTATAAAGCTTTGGTACACAATTCTGTAGCTAAGTATAATCTGATAAGGACAGCACCCTAATTGCGTAACACACTATCAATGTCAATCTGAATGATTTTGAAGCATATTGCTAATCCATTGCTTCATGAGTTCGAAAAATTTGTCTGCTCAACAACGTAAATAACGCGATGAATGTTGTGGAACTGTCAAAATGAAACCGATTCATACTGTGTGTTACGCAATTGCGCAGATTCCCCTTTTGGCGTGCCTCTACCAATGCGTTCTAAAAACGATCGGTGCATTTCCTTTCCTACAGGTACAAACTTCAGTCTTGCTCGACATTTTCAGTTCCTTTCCTAGTAAGTAGCTATTTGTGGAACAGGTGGTCGGGACACGTCGGCTCGGTCAGATTGTGTGGTGACCCGGACACTATCGGTTTCACATCGGACCGCTCCGGGGCTTCCCGGCTCCGATTACTTCGACCACAATGACTCACAGGGTTAAACTCATAGGACCGATCGATGGGAATTAACCCTTGCTAACGATGTCCGAAAATTATGTTCCACGCTGAAGATAATAACTAAATTAGGTAAATACCTACTTGTATATTAGTAGGCTTATTAGCATTTAAATTGACACTGAAATGAAAGCTTCTAAATATTCTGCGCTACCTCGCAAATATTTCTCCTCACCGTCACAACAAACATGTTTGTCTGGCTACAAGAACAAATTAACCTTTATTTAATCTAACATCCATCGGTACATCGTACGGTACATACCTACCTATGAGAAAGTATGTCCGCTCTGAACCTCGCGATAACCCGCGCCTACCGCTCTCAGATACAAACGGTCCGGAGGACCACGCGAATAATTAGCACAACTGTCTTATCGTACTTTAATTAATTCTATTGGGATATTGGAACTACTCGATCGATGTAAACCCACACAAATGTATTACCGAGTTTAATTTAATCCCTAATTGTTAGTATAGTTCACTTATCGTGTTAATTCGTGTTATATTAAATTAGTGCTATCTCAAATTCTCAAACAACGTTTTGAATAGACGATAATAATAATAATTATGAGCGATGAGGAATAATTTTCTTCCATGTTTATAATGTAAACGTAGGTACTCGTCATTCATTCAGACAGTTGTCCAATAAAAAAAGCTGTTAACGTTTTAATTGCTCGTAATCACGCTATTAACTAAGCAATTCTTTTAAATGACGGCTGTAAATATGAAAACACATTCATGCTACACCAGAGGAAAGTATATCATGTATCCCATGAATAACAATTAGACTACCCCCCACCGGAAGCTCTTAGTATAAATGGTTATTAGACGCAACTTCCGTTATAATTCCACCTTCTTTAACATATTCCTTCAATTTATTCCAGTTAATGGCTACTATGATACAGATTCGTTTCGCTTCAGAAGCGATTCGGAGAAGACAAAGGGAAACAAGTATTGCAAAGATGGCATACAACAGCCGGGTGCCGCCCTTGTTGATAATAACACTTTTTAACGCACAAAAGTTTGTCAAAACGTATAAACAAAAGTTTGGCTGTATCTCAGGGCCGCGACCGTGGGTGTACCTGCGCTCAGGTAATGGCGGCGCCCACAATGGCATTCCGAGCATCCGAAATGAATCAAAATTCGGTGCAACAACGATGACTAACGCCGCGGACCCTTCTGATAAATTACAATAATAATGGCCACCTCTATTGTTGTTATTGGGGATGATTTCATTAGGATGCGCCCGCGCACCTGCCCCCCGACCCGACCACGACGCGCCTAAACGTTACCGTTAACTGTCAAACATATGATTAGTGTTTCTAGTTAATTGGATAACAAAAACTACCAGCCGTGACTTTAAATTACAAGTCAGTTATTATCAGAGGGGTCGGGCAGGGCAGCGCCACGGAATTAACAAGTGTATCCCTAAATGTCAGTTATGGACAGGTCAGACGTGTTTATTGGAGTGAGCCAACAAGTCGTCCCCACTAAAACGACTGGTTCCATTATTTGTACGCGGCGGCGACCTCCCGCGCCGACGGGAACAATGAAAGTGAGAGAGGGCAGGAATGCAGGCGGGGGTGAGGGCAGGTGCGGCGCGCGGGGGGCGCAGCGTTCCCGGTTCCCAGGCGAGGAATGCCAGCACGAGCAACAAAGCCTACCCGCCGCCATTCACCCCGCGCCTCCCTCCCCGCGCCGCTAGCGGTTCCGTCCCAGACACGTAATTTTTCGTGACTTTCCCCTAAGTAGCTTTTACGATGCCGTGAATCGGTACTCGATACGTTCGATATTCAAAAATCGTCGCGTGCCCCCATTCGTTAGGCCGCAAAAGGTAAATTCGCTTTATTTTTACCGACGTGATCGACTAATAAATTAATTATGTACGACCTGCGGTCTACAGCTACACTGTACGGAATTCATTATGAATCGACATCGCGTCAGGACTCATGCAACTCGCTTTTATGTAGCGCAAAATAATGTCCATACTGTGTGATTATAATAAGTGTTATTGTTCCATTCATGCAGACCGGTCGAGGTTCAGGGTCGGGTGTCGAATAGCGAACAGCTGACGCTTAATTTATTGCTATTTCAATAATACACACATAAGTATTTCTGTTTTCTTGAAATACGGCGTCATATTTTTTAAACAATGGGTATCAACTTACAGAACGCACACATTAATTAGCACATTTTTAGAATTAATCATTATAATATTAGTTATAGACTCGACACAAATAATATTAAAGGAGTAAGTTAATAACCAAAATGGCTGTAAAACCCACGAGCAAAGTAATTTTAGTTTAACTTATAGAACTAGTAGTGACTTAGCTACTTGATTCTAACAACAGGATTTTTTTACCCACGTTATAAAACCGCCAACCACTGTAACATATATTTTTAGATTTCAATCAGTATGCCATTATTCTCTTTTTTTAAATTCTCAGCGGGCAGTGGCCATGGCCAGCATTGATTCTAATGTCACCATGTTTTGAAACGCGTTCGTTCCATTTGCTTTTTTCACTAATGGAAATACTTCGTGAATTTTCAAGTAGGTACTTCTTTTATTTAGTTGTTGCCAGGTTGTCAGTTTACATTATAATTTAAGTCCGACATTAATTTTATTTTGGTTACATTTAACACATTCGTGGTGGTTTCCAAATTGTAAGGACAGTTGACAATTTTATTTCTGCCTCTTACAATACCTAATTCGTTTATTATGACAGTTTTTTTCCCCTGTTATGTTTGCAGCGTTAATGTTGTAGTCCAAGCAGTTAAAAGTGTCCTCAAACAAGAAGACTGATGTGAGTTTTACGAGTCGAGGGACAGTAACGATGTTTTTATCGGGAGCCACAGATAAACTGACAGGTGGAAAACAACGTTTTAATTTCAAAACTTTTTAGGTACTTAATTTAGCTATCGCGTCAGTGTTGCCACTATGTTTACTAAGTGATTCATGTCATTCATTATCTGTCCGAGAATGTTTTATGTAAGTTTACATAATGTGTATATATGTTAAAACTCTTAATCAAGCGTTATCAAGAGTGATGTAAATACATTGTAATAGATGCTAGTTGCTAAGGGCTCATTTAATTAAATATGAAATTCACCTCTACGTTAAGAGGCTTCAAACACACAATTCCACAATTTAATATTTTTGCTTTTTCGTTAAGGGAGTCAAGGCCTCAATCTTGAACAATATGAGCTGCCATATGTCACAATCACAGCAATAAATGTTACATATAAATGTACGAGTATTGATCTCGCATGGCGACAGATTGATAGACACTATTCGATGAGTACCTAGCAATCTCTGACTCATCACCGTACTTACATCAGAATCTTTGATTTAGTTAGCGCAATAATTTCATTCATGCAATTTTGTAATGATCGGTGTGATCGGTAGAAATTTCAATCAGCATGCCCAATGCAGCGTGGTAACTTTTGACATAAACTACTTTCTTTAGCCTTCCCAAAAAGAAGGTAAAGCTCCTTGTCTCTGCCTAGCAGTCTGTAATAATACTGATTGGGTAGCATGGAGAGAAATCGACCTCTTTATTCATGTAAAACAACTGACAATCAGCGCACAACTTGGCACAACACAAGGCAGAAAATTGTGGTCTTTAGAGGCTGTAGAAGTGCACTGAGACAGAATTTTTCTATCACTGATCAAGGATTTACGTTTTATGCGAACGAAGTCACAAGCAACAGGAAGTCTAACACAAAATACAGAAACCATTGTTGCTCCGCCTCTTCATCTCTGCAGCTACAACCAACGATGGTGAGAAGTTGGCTATTTTGAGGCCACTCCATTGAAACGTTCAAAAAGCACCAAATTTACCCCATTCTTTATTCGTACTACAATTCGTTTACCCAGCAATCATTATTATCTATCTATGTTAACGAAGTCCGTGTCTTATAAGGATGACACCGGAGATCAGCTGAGTGGCGCGTGCGACGGCCACCTGACTCTTGTCTACCCAGACGATATTGATGTCATCTGTTAATACTCGAGACATTGTTATATGATCGTAGAATGTCGATCCAAGAAATTCTTATTGGACTGCGGTTTCCTGCGGTTAAGGGAAAAGCAGGTACTTGAATCGATTTTGAAGGAAGTGAGCTGCACGCGTAGCATGACCACCGTAGAAACGAAAGACAAAAAGACAGATTGTACCTATAAAGATTTCTACGCAGCGATGTCAAAAATAAAGAAAAGAAATGTCACTTTGTCTTCGTTGATGGTAAAAGAAGACAGGAGTAGTAGTGTTACGAGTGTTGGCAAAACTCAATGTCAAGGTCTCGAATTGTTTATTCAGCAAAGTATATCTTGAACGAACCAGCACCCTAATTGTGTAACCCACTTACAGTAGGAATCGGTTTCATTTTGACAGTTCAACAACATACATTACGTTATTTACGTGGTTGAGCAGACAAATTTTTCGGACATATGAAGCAATGGATTAGCAATATGCTTCAAAATCATTCAGATTGTAAATGATAGTGTGTTACGCAATTAGGGTGCTGGCAACTCACCGAAGCAACAGCTTGGAAGGTCTTTTCTACCCAAGGGTCCCCGATATAGACCAATGAAAGAATTCACATGGTAAGGAAATTGAACCAGAGCACCCACTGAAAAGTAGACAAGTGACTTTAACTGCGAGCGAGAGACCTTCAGATAGGTTCGTGAAGCCAGCTAAGATATTTCTGACAAAGACCTCATCTTTTGAGGTCAAGAATGTGACAAAGGAGAACCAAAAGACCCGAAGTGACTACCATTTAAGAAAGCAGTTAGGAAGATGGCAGAAACACCAAAATTGCGGCTACAAGCCCAAAAAAATTAAAAGTAGGAAAATGGATCGGAAATGGGAAAATTTTAGTTTACTCCGAAAATGACCCTTGTTAAGCGCCAGGCAGGTGTGTGCCGCATAATATCGAGCTGTCTAATCCTGTGGTACGGCAAATCAAGAAAATTCGTACTGATAATGATAGTATCCTTCTGGGCCCTAAGCCTCCCAGACTCCAACCTTTCTACTGCTACAAGACCTATTTGGAAAACTGCTCAAACTATAAAAGCAGAAACGTAAATGACAAATCTTGGAATGTTTAAGTTGAGCATGCCAAGAAGTCATTAAAGTAAGAAGTTTTACACTTAACCCTAAAACACCAGTTGTAAAACATAAGTTAAACGCGAAAGTCTATGGTTAAGTTAATCGCTCCTGTAATAACCACATAGGCTCTTAAACATCAGTGTGTTTCGAAGGAAATAACAGTCGCAAATACCATCGTTAATTTTACCATTTACAGCTAGAAACCAGAATTAAACTACCACGTATTAGGTGCTTACAGTACCACGCAGTAAGAACTAAAAGGACCAGAGTACAGTAAGCCGCACGTCAGTGGTAACATTATGGCCTTAAGCTGGCCTAGCGTAGTATGGAGTTTCAATAGAGTACGAGGCCAACTTTACCTGGTTTTGTTTGCACTGCCGTCCGGCCTACCGTACTAAAAAGAAATGTAAAATAAATTGTTCGTCGAAAATTGACATTAACATCAAAGCATGTAAGTAACGGAATACGCAAAAAGAACCGAAAGGTAATCAAGGAGAAAAAGAGCTCTATGTAGAGCAAGGGAGAGGGATGAAACTGGGTCTTCCGTTGCTTGCAAAACGCAGCCTAACGACTCTTTGGGGAGTCGTACCCTAACACCGGCAAACAATGTATAATAGGTACATTACGTGCAATATGCATATCGTTGCATACAGTCATACATTGTACTGGGAACTACAAACTACAGCTCTATAATCTACTCGTTCATTGCACCTTAATAATTAATGTAGAGTTAACCCTTGGCGACTGGTAGTTTAGAACTCTACATACATTCGGATATTCTGATTTTTTTCCTATAAATTAGACTAACTTTCATAAATTAATACGTAGAACAAATTGTCCAAAAAAAAATTTACGAAATTAATCATCCAAAAAATTAATTTAGAGCCCTAAATTCGAATATCTTCTCTCAAAACTTATTTAATTGCTCAGTATAAAAGTTGGCAATCTGAAAGCTTTCCATCAATCCCTTCACTCATAATCCCAGAACATTGGAAGGTGTTTGTATAACCGCACCTGGTACATCGTTATCATCAGCTGTTACGTTGTGCCTCAGGAAGAACTCGCCGGATAAGGCGCAGGGCACACCGGCGGCTACGGACAGCCTGCCACACGCCACCACCAACACCATCACTACTAAACACCTCATGGTCACCAACACTTAAAAATACTAAAACAAAGTTCTCAAATAAACTCAGTTCTGTGACACACTCGCGAGCGCGCGTTCGTCTTGTCGAGCCGAGAGCGCGGCACGTGCTCCTTCATCGATGCGCCTTCCCAGACTGACGGCCCACAGCCAATGAGCTCGCCAACCGCACCGCGCACAACTTTTATTAGAACTCAAATTAAATAAAGCTTTTTGAATTCCGAATCTGGCATTAATTTAGCGATCGGACAATTATCTGGATGACGTCATGTAAATTTTTTAAGATGTAAAAACTATAAAGTTGCTGAAATTGTCGGAGTGTTGCGAATTGTCGAATTTTGGTACGAATCATTGAATTGATGATTGCCGGAGCTTTTTATATGGCTGTAAAGTATAGGAAAAAGTATAGGTATCGTAGTTTCTTGCGTGTCGGTGTTTTTTGCAGCATTCTCGTCAGACAGTTGGACGTGTCGTGTCGTGGACTCGTGGCTCTGCGGAGATGCGCGCGCACGGCTATCGAGCGTCGCGGCCACTAGTCGCTCATCCACGGTGAGACACGACGGCTGCTCAACGCTCATATAACTCAATAGTAAATAAATATTAGCACAATAAGTTGTATTGTCTTTGATTGTGAAGCTAATCGACTACAATGATATTTTTGCCTGTTGTATTTAAGGAATTTCCTTTCAAAACTGCCCGAACTACTGTTAAATAAAAGAGGTGAGTTTGGAAGAAACATCCCATTTTCTTAAAGCAGTTTACAGATAAACACGGAGTTGCGATAATACCATAAAATATGATTAAGAATAAACGCTCTTTGAAAAAATCAACGAACCGCTCACGGGTCGTTAAGTTTTTCTCACAATTAATTCAAAACAATTGACAAATTAACCACGAACTCCCAACTCTCAAAACACAAGTTATACAAAGTAATTAAAATTTATTTCATAAAAATAATCAAGTTAAAAACTTCTAAATCGTAAAAGTTATGGCTGTATCATAAATAGTTTATCTTTCATCTACATAGCTCACCTAATGTTCTGAGACATGACGAATATAATGAGGTAGACATGCTTCGAATACCGAACACAATAATTAAACGTTCTAAAAGCCACAATTTCCAATGTCAAGGCTGGAGACTCGAGCTGCATACGAAACTATAGACTAAACTAAACCAACCAACCTTCTCCTTTTAACCTTTTTAGAGTTCCGTACCCAAAGGGTGCCAACGGGACCCGATTACCCTCCGCGGTCCGTCCGTCCGTCCGTCTGTCCGTCCGTCTGTCACAGGCCTGTATCTTGTGAACTTTTGGTAGACACTTGAAATTTACAGAGTGTGTAGTATATGGCCGTTCGCTATAACAACAAATACCTAATAAAAATAAAACGAAATTAAAAATTAAAGAGATAGGTACAGGAAACGTATTTTTTTTTCACTACAGTATTAATAAAAGTATCTGTTAAATATTGTACCGTAGTACGGAACCCGTCATGTGTGAGTCTGACTCGCACTTTGCCGCTTTTTTGTAGTAATAGACAATAGTAGAGCGTCGAAACTGACCCATTCGGATGATGAATGCGTGGAGATGGCATATTTTTAATTTATCACCGATAGATAATCCAGGTACGTTCATTGAGGTTCTTTGGTCGCGTCGTCGCCGCCCGCCGCGCCGCCATTGTCAGCGAGCGGCCGGTGGGCAAGGCAAAAGCGATAGCGGGTGATGTTTCTTGAGTTAAAGAAGAAAAACTGACTAATGAAAAGTTTTAAGTATTTATTTGAACACTTCTACGTTAGAGTACTTTATCAAGGGCCTACAACAGCAGCAGATGCTGCATGATGATGCTGATCTAGTAATTACGGCGCGCCAGAATTGGTATTTTATTAATTAGTCACAGTTACCACGCTTAACGGATTGATTACCACAGGTATCGACCGACACCTTAGGTGTGTTGTAATAATTAACTTAAGTAAGTAAGTTATAAGAATTCCTCACGAAGGTTACTTAGCGAGGTAATAAGTACTAATTATAATCCCCATGCTCTGTAAAAGGATTACTGGAAAAATGATTTTTATTTGTGTTACGTAGTGTGCAACACTGCTGCTATCCTCATTACAATACCTAATTTCAAAGTAGCTTACTATAAGTCCAATGTAGCGATATGGTAAGCTTTTGTAAAAAATATTTTAGTAAAATTATTTGCTTTTATTTTTAATCCGGATGATGTCAGGGCAATTTACTGTTAAGCAAATTAACACCCTACGTTCATTTGCCGTGTTATAATCATTTCATAAAACTGACAAAGAATGACAGTTGTAATTTGAATAAACGGACAATTTAAGTTAGTAGTCAATTTGCCCAACAATGAATTTCCTTAACTTCTACATTTATAGTGTCTGGCTGTGTGACCGCGATATTCTTCTAAACTACGCAACGGATTTTGATACGATTTTCTCTATCATTTACGGTTAAAATATCATTTATTTCTCAAATATTTACATAATCACTTAATGACAAACAAAGTTTTAATGCAGGTAATTGTTATAATAGTCCAGAGCGCTCGTCGTGCAGTTAGCTAGTACATTATTAGTTATTTTAATAAATTTGGTGAGTGGGTACATCATAATAACTGCACTGTTATAAAGCACCGTGCACACTACTCAATACCACGTAATATAGTACTTTATTTATTTATGTTGGAGCTGTCAAAGATGTGTTTCTTTAATTTTTTTTTAAATATAAATTAGTTTTAGCTTCTTTAATGTTTTTTGTTAATGAATTATATAATTGTACTCCTTCGTATTTAATATTTTTCTTTCCGTGATTTGTTCTAGGTTTGTGTAATAGTACTAGGTCATTTGCCCGACGCGATGATCGTGTTTGCACTTCATTGTTCCTTTTATATGTAATTTCTGTGTGTATTTCTTTTGTTAGGATTTTTCTTATTAATATGCAGGTATTATATTGATAAGTTTTGGTGATGTTAAAAAGCTTAGTGTCGTTATATATTTTGTTTGTGGGTGTTAAATAAGGATATCGAAAGAGGGCTTTAATAATTTTATTTTGGGCGATTTGAAGTTTGTGTAAGTTTGTTTTTGTTGTCGATCCCCAGACCTCAATAAGATATTCAATGTGCTGCTTTACTAATGAGTTGTACACAGTATACTTAATGTTTGATGGTAGACATCTAGCTATCCCGCGCATCTAGCTATCTAGAGAATTTATTCGGGAAATTTTATATGTATAATACATTAATATTAAACTTACATATAATAAACAAATCTCTATGTTTCGTCAAGTCGTGCAGAATAAATAAACCTCCCCATCGCTTGTCCATTGCACCTCACGTCTCTATATTTATGTGGTCCCAAACAACAGTCGGCTAGCCATGACTGTTACCCGTAATAAAAGGGACGTCTCATTTATTATTGACAAATATTTCGCGTTGAAAAAACTATTGTGCCCTAACGGAAGGCGCCACATTCTAAACTTTATTGTATTTATTACATGTACAATATACGAGGCACTTTGGCGGTGCACTTTTATGGCATAAATAATAAAATACACGAAATTATGTTCTTCAGTCAGTCGCAACGCGGGCGCGGGCGCAAACGGAGGCATTTTTCGAGTGCGTTTATGTCTTTTGTATGTAAGAGCGCCGGCGCATCCTTAGATGTAAGTACTCTGCATTCTTTGTGAATGACTCCTCGAGAACGATTACTGGGTAATGTATTTTATTTATTGAATGGGTGGTAATGGTGGGTTTAGATGTAGACCTGATTGAAATATATTGTTATAGCTTAGCCTAGTTTTAATGCGGAAAAATCCTAAAATTATTTTCCTATTGTAAATGCCTTTTCATTAAGGCATATCTCGACTTAGGGTTCAAGAAATCTTTCAACAAAGCACCAAAAATCTTCATTACTTTAACTCATACCCTTTCATGCTTCAACCTCTTTTCCAAACACCCCTATAAATTGTAATCAAATTAAACGGTTCCCTTAAACATTTGGATCGCGTGAGACGTGTCGCTTCATGTCGACACAAGTCTAAACGATTAGCACTGGCCGGCGCAAACGCATAAAAACTTTTTCAAGTAAAAAAATAAGTTGAAAGATGCGTGCACAATGGCCGGTGATACCGTGAAAAATGTTCACAAATAAAACAAGTCTTAGATCACCCGGGAAGACGGCTCTACGGTTCTTAATACGTGTGAAACTTGTGGAGACTTGTAATATTTATCAGCTTAACTATGTTCTTATGTGAGGATTTAAGAATTACGTACCTAAACCGGATTAAGTAGGTAGGTTCATGTCCAAGCAAAGAAAGGGCAAATGAAGGTATTTAATAACTAGTGGCACTTTTTTAAATATCATTTGGCCATAATGAACAAAGTAGACAATTATACGATTCTGTAGTGCATCAGGAATGTTTGCTGAACATCGCGTAGATTGCTTTTACACTACGATGCATAAAAGGTGCGCATCCCTGGTGCGGAGAGTACGTGGCAGCGCCAACAGCATCCTTAGCTTGATCGCTAGTCGGCTGGACTGTAGTTACATCAGTCATTGCTGCGCCATTTGTCATGGAATGGCGCAGTAGTGATTGTTGAGTTTATTTTATTTTATATGTTTTGTTGTGGGTAGTTTTAAGTATTACTAACACTAATCTATAAGAACATTGTTAATAACAAAATGGACACCATGGTCTGAAATAAAGTATTTATTTATTTTATAATTTAAACTGTTAACATGAAAATCAGAAAGATAAACGCAGACGTTTGCTGATGCTACCCAGTTTTACAATTACACTCCGGAAATTGCATGAAAATATATAACAAAACCCAAATCTCCTTCCTTATTCGTTCAAACGCACCCTCCCATTGGCAATCAAATACGGCCAGTTAAGTGCCAAGCTGTGTGGCACCACCACGCATCCGCAAACACGCCGCGTCATCGTTCACCTCCACACAAAAACCTGATGAGCTCACAATCACCCCACAATGCTAATGGGTTACCCAAAACCTTACCTGATCACTCGCTTACTCGACAACTTCAAGCCAATTAATCATTCGAATACGGAGCTTCAAATTTTTGACAACTAAAGGAATTTTAATCGAATTCAATACATTGAAAACGGTTCCGACATTCTAGTGATTCACAATCGGATAGTTACTCGGTGAATGGGGATTTTAAATCTTTTGTGGAGATGTGGTTGAGCAATTTAGTTGGTGCACAAATTAAATTATACGAATACCTTCATAATTGGATACAACACTCGTCAAAAATATTTGTTTGGTTTACATTTCTTTTTCTTGGCTGATTCAACGTGGATGAATACTTTTAAGGCTCCCGCAGACAAACGCGACGTGACGATGCGACGCAATTCTAGTAAAATAATTTCTATGAAGTTTTCATAGAAATG
This sequence comes from Fissipunctia ypsillon, assembly GCA_947568875.1. Classification (NCBI taxonomy): domain Eukaryota; kingdom Metazoa; phylum Arthropoda; class Insecta; order Lepidoptera; family Noctuidae; genus Fissipunctia; species Fissipunctia ypsillon. Next base: position 9,288,928 of record OX387645.1, on the reverse strand, counting down.
GTTCTAATAGAGTCGCGTCGCGCCTGTCTGCGGAAGCCTCTATTCTAAATGTTTCTCAAAACCGTATTAGTTATTTGTCTTGTATTTACCTTAATAAAAACTCAATTTAAAACAATTCTCCAGTTCTACAAAACATTAAAACGCCATCGAGATAGTCTCAATACTTTAAAGAAACACAAAAGTGAAGCTTGTCCAACAAAAGCTCCGCCGCGCGCACAAAAAAGATATTATTACGGTGAATGTTTCCTTGTAACTGTGTCACTGCACTTAAATGCAACAAAACCAGGATAAAATGGCGAACTGGAGGAAATTAAACGACGATGTTATTAAAACGGGTGGTCCGTAAGAAGTAAAACACCTCGTATCATCTTCGATCACGCACAGGACCGGTCGATGGCCAGCTGTGATGATGAAGATGATGATATTATATTTGGATACTGCCACGTGTCGAGTAGATTAGATAGCAAGGTGGCAGTGCCATCCACACGTAAACACATAACGCCATATTATTTATTTGTAACGTTGCCATTATAGTTTCAGAGGAACTGTAGACCGTCCTGTCTGTCCATGAGATGTAAGTGGCTCAGAAATAAGGATTAGAGAACGGGAAACAGCTCTCATAACGTGCCTATAAAAACACATATTCCCACCTTCCAGAGGCGAAGCGCGCTAACAACTCCATTCCTACCAGCTTCCCTTTGGAGGATCGAAAGAGTAACTTCACCTACCACCATTGAAAAATAGCACATTTAGTAATATTTACGATTGCCAAATAATACAAGGTGTCCAGAAAGGGTATCGGGTATTTGTAAGTTCAATGAAACAAAAATTATTTGTATGCAATAAAAAAGTTTATTGTTTATTATTAGCATATGAATTGGAGAATTATTTGGAAAAGATGATGTTATCCAAATGATGACCGTTACGTTGCTGGCACTCTTCTAAACGGACACGAAGATTGGCGATAACACGTTGACACATAGCTATCGATATTGCTGCCATTTCTGACCTGATGTTTTGCTTTAACTGGGTTAGATTCGTCGGATTGTTTTGATAAACCTTACTTTTAAGGTATCCCCATGCAAAATAGTCAAGCGGGCTAAGGTCGGGGCTTCTGGGAGGCCAGTTGATGTTACCCCTTCGCGAAATGACTTTATTAGGGAATAATTCGTTAACAACTTCCATTGAGTCATTTGAGGTATGGCAAGTGGCCCCATCTTGCTGGAACCACGTTCTTGAGTTGAAACCTGCAAACTCCTGCAACTCTGGGACCAAAAAATTTCGCAACATATCACAATAACGGTCACTATTCACATTAATTGCTCGGCCTCGTTGATCTTCATGAAAATAAGGACCAATTATGCCTTTAGCAGACATAGCGGCCCAAACAACGACCTTTGGGCTATGCAGGGGTCGTTCATGCTTTCGTCTCGGATTCTCCACTGCCCAGTACCGACAATTCTGCTTATTAACATGACCATTCAGGTGAAAATTTGCTTCGTCACTGAACGGTATGTTGTTAAAGTTGTTAAATCGCTGCAGCATTTCGTTCGCAAAATTCAGTCGATTAGCATAGTCCGTATCCTTCAATTCTTGAACCAATTGAATTTTATAGGCTTTTAGATGTAAGTCTTTCTTTAAAATCGAATGTAAAGACGATTTTTTGATGTTCAACGCTTGGCTTCGCTTTCGGATGGATAAAGACGGATTTTGACGAACCGACGCCTCAACTTCTTCAATTGTTTCTTCATCGCGAACTGAACGAGGACGACCAGAGTTTTGAATTTTAACTGTCGCACCTGTATTCTCGAACATCCTGATCCATTTCCTAATGCTATCGTCACTTGGCGCGTGGCGTGTACGATATTCCGCATGATAGAGACGTTGAGCAGTCACTATTGAATCACCATTACGATAATACGCTCGTACGCAAAATGCGCGATGCGTCCCCGAGTACTGTTCCATCGTGACTAAAACTCCACAAAATGGCGGACGCCACGAACCCCTCCCCGCACCCTTTAGACGCCCCGTTTCGAATATGGCGCGAAAACAAATACCCGATACTCTTTCTGGACACCTTGTATATATTCCAGCAACAACACAAATTGTTCTAAATTAGCCGCCGCCACAACGTGATAATCGTATTTGTATGACTATTTATAACTGAACAATTTCTTCATTGGCGTCCCTCCTACGAAATGACAAACCTCGCCACTGCCACCTTCCATTATAGTCTCTGAAGAAGAATCACTTCATTAGTAACGCAGACTACTCGATAGGCCGAGAGCTCTCAGCCTCAGAACAAGCGACTATATTTCACGTCACAGGCCCGCATAGCGACCGTCCAGTTAACTATAACAAATGTTTTCCTATTGTCAGGGTGCCTGACTCATTAATTTCGTACTGAACGGTGAAAGAAATCCGGCCACTAAGACTTCTGGCGCACTCGAGACTTTTTTTTACGTTTGCGACTCGTCGCTAAAAATAAAATATAGCGGTTAATCGATGAGAGAAATTGAGGACACAAAACCTCCATGCTTCTTGAACTTTGCATCCCTCTGACCTTCCGGACGTAAGCCTCTCTGCAAAGACGAAAGTAGCTAGTATATGCAAGCAGGTTGGTAACTGCTGTGCAGAGCCAATACGTGCCCTCAGATTCTAAGCCAGTGATACCAAACATGTTTCCATGTTTCGGAGAGTGCTACGCCTCGTCGAAGCGCCATCGACGTTCTGACATCTCCTACACCTTTTTATAAACTTGCGATTCGGTGCATTCGCCAATCGCGATTGCCGCGGCCAGAAGCATTGCGTGCTTCGGCCGTAACTCATGAAGACGTTTTGTTTGAAGCTGCCGAACAAAGAAGCACTTTATTTAAGAAATTGTTTTTCTTTTTATTTACTCGCCAGTTTACTGCCCTTTTAGGCGGGAGCTTACTCTTATTTGCTTTCATTGCGCGAAAAATGTTTTTGCTACAATTCCGCGATTATGAGATTATGCTACGGGTCGAGTTCTGTTTGTTTCTCCTGATTTATATTCTGATACCTTATTTAAATATTACGCTACAAACATTTATTAGGGACTAAATGTACAAATATTTTTTCAGTGTTTGTAATTAATATTACTGACTTGACCTAGTTTTAAATAATTCATGCTGAACAATAAAGCATTAATTGATTAATCTGCGCGGAACGGGATTTTGTTCCTAGACGTTTTTTATAATGTGAACAAAACAAATCGTCTATTAAAATCTTATTTGTTCATGCTCCGCAGATGTCTAAAAGATCAACTACCTGTCTTATAATGTACCAACTTAATAACACTCAACACTCGATCAAAAAAAAAAAAGTATAGGTACATTTACACATCCCAAGGTGCCTCGGTTCCACTGGCGGACATTATCACTCTATCATCACACCTCAATGGATGGGCGTCATTTATCAGGCGGTGTCGGCACCACACATAATGCTCCTTCATCAGATCCCATGCACACAATGTTATATTGTAACCGATATAGGTAATTACGAGCTGCTTGGAAATAGCTGCTTATAGTCGCCATACTAGGTGCGTATATCAAGGCATAGACATTCTTCTTTTTACCTTAAACAGCTTTGTTAAAGACCTCAAATTGAGGGGAATTAATTTTATGGACTTGGTTCCATACAATTAATATGGTTCAAACTGATCGATTCGGCATAGCAAGCACAAAATTCCCCTCTACATTTATACCGATCAATTAAATCATAATTATCAATTTTTTAATATTCCGCGAGATGAATTTTTAAAACACCAGAGGCTTCTTTATAATGGGCGAATGTACTGTAAGTTGTACGTACGGGCAAGGGCGGGGGGGGGGGGGCGTGCCTCCCCTCCTCCTCCCAAAATAAAAAACTGTAAAATAAAAAACTGTGAGATTAATACGATAACACTCTTCATAATACGATAACATTCGTTCCTTTCCTGCACGTTTCCTCGGACTGTGACCTGTGACTAAGGTGCAAATTGGTGCGGGCAGTTCGTAGTTGGCCCCAGAGGTCTGCTACCCCAACAATGCACTGGCCTAGAGCCTTAGTCGGTGAGAGGATTTTAGGTTAACATACATATAAACATAAAAGATAACGCGGTCCGAGAGGCCTCACGCGTCCAAAGTGTATGCAGCTTTCCTCGACTCATGAAAAATATTTATCTAATACTTACTATGAATGGTTAAAAAAAAAACTAACTAAACCAATCTGCGGTTTAGAGCTAAAATGATTGAGCTCGCTTCGCTCGCTCTTGCAGCACAGGTTCTCATAATTTTAAAGTTTATTTACTGCCTATATCGACAATTACCTAACCTAACCTAACTCTTATTTCTGAATGTATGATCAAAAAAAAATCTGTTCTATCCGAGGGGTGCTAAAATTGTACTATTTTTTGTAGGTATTCTTTGAAAAAAAAAAATTAAGCCCAAAAAGAGCATAGTAGGTATGGGGACACTTCTTACCTGTCTGAGCCCTGTGCCCCTCCTGGAAATAAATCCTGGATCCGCCCATGCCTACAGGCGTCGCGAAATAAGACGTTAATTAATGAAAATTTTGATTGATTTCGCGGCGTAACAACAAAAGAACTTTCTCGGAGGCTGCGCGGGTCCGCCACAGCTACCCAGCAAGGAAACTTGGAATCTTGTTGAGAATTCATCAACTTTTACGAACTAATTAGGTACACGCAGATAACACCTGGCAGCGAGAGTACCTCCACGAAACATAGCATAGTATGGTAATTTTAAGTATTTATTTAAAACGCGAGAAATTCTGGTAAGTTTAAGCAGTTTGAGACCATCTTTTCTTTGGGTTCCAGTCGGTTAGGTAGGTACTAAAATCTTATAACTAGTCCGCCTCTGTACATTTCTGTGCATGAAGTATTAAATAAATAAATAAAAATAAACTAGGTAATTATTAATATTTAACCAGAAAAGCCTTACCTACAAGGAGATTATGATAGTAAATTAACTGCTATTAACAGTTTTCTATTACTTAACAGCTTTAATCATTTTCATGAGTAAGTGATAGTTCTTTAACTATTAATTTGCACTTTGAATCAGATTAGTGGCTAATTAGAGTTAGTAATTTCAATTTACAACCCCTCGATTCAATTCATTGTTAGCCTTCAACATTTTCATTCTAAGATGTTATGGATCATATCTGACAACAGTTACAACAACTACAACTCAGGTCAGTCTAGCCACGTTTAGCTCCGTCGTTAATTACTTCGTTAGGACTAATTTGAATTTAATTACTTGGTCTTAGGCTACTTTATCCCTTGCAGAGGGTAAGGCAAGGATAATTGAGCCAACCGCTATAGTCTCTACATTTTCAAACAGGCTTTCGTGGTAAGTTTTTGAAAGGGGTAGGTAAATTCTAGGAACGAAAGCATTGCTGCAATGATATCTTTTCATGATACCTTTTTATAGGAAGATGACTGGGTAAAAAAAAAAAATTATTTAGTCCGTCATTCAGATAATAAAATAAATATTTGACACGTATTTTTTGCTTTATCATCTTATTAAAAAATTACTTACATAAAACGCATTAAAGTTGGGGAGTGGGGGCTCGCTACGTCACAACTAAGTATAAAATCTAGCTAGGCGTGACGTCATGCCACATTTTAAAAAAGAAAAATACGTGTCCATTGTTTTTTAATAAACTACCTGACGGCCAAAACTAAATTTTTAATCATCATCCCTAATGCTATGAGGGTAAGGTTGCGTTAGACGTACCAGCGACAAAGTCGTACTAAAGCAATATCTGCTCTCATGTTCATAAAAACTGACATCTAATGATGCAAAAATATACAATTTATAATGTTTTATTATTCTTTAGATTTACATAATTATCGTCTCTGAGATGTTATTCTAAGTACGACTTAGGTTATAACTGGCACCCATACATACCCCTTAGGGTCCGTACATGTGTAGGGGTAAACATGTACCACCACCACACCACATCTCTGCGACAAAATGTGGGTAAGCAGTGGTTACGTGTTAATAGTGACGCTGCAGCTTCTTGCAGTTGCGTTGTGGTAACTACAGTGGTTGTGTTTGCGATGTGGCCGGCCGCCAGTGCGCGGTGTCCTGGTGGTTGCGTTGTGACTGCGACCTGGCTGCGGCGATGTGGACCGAAACTGTTGATTTTGACGGCAAAATGTGGTCCGTGTCAGTGGCGAGAGCAGCATATAACACGATTCCTACCGGCTTCCCTTTGGTGGTCCGCATCAGCAACTCTACCGCTATTGAAAAATGGCGCAGTCAATAGTATCTACTATTGCCAAATAATATAGTTACACTGCGGGTATTCAATTCACCATAACATTCAAATAACACAAACGCCTATCTTCGCCTAGCTTTGAATCACAAAAACAACAAAAAAAAATCTAAAATAACCCGGCGCCAAAACGTCATAATCGCGAACTAAAAATTCATACAATAACGATCCCGTCATGACGTCACTTTAGTCGCATGGCACCGCTTGATAATAGACGAGAACAAGCCTGTATACAACGGGTTACGATAGAGACAGAAATAAAAAAAATGCGTCAGTGAGTATGAGATGGAGGAATATTTTATTTAGTTTTCACCTGTTCAACTGTATTGTATTCGATTATTTATATTCCTTTAATAATTTTAGAATGATAGTAGGATACCTAATTTAGTTGAGTTTATTTCTCTAAAACATTGAGTGTTGTTTGTGGAGTGATAGCGTCTTTTTGGTTCTGCTATTTGACGATAGATGGTATTAAATTCAGTAAAGACTTTTATTTTTAAGTTAATAAATTATTTTTTACTTTATTGATGTACGTAAGTTAAAACCGGCTTCGCTTCGGCTTCTCTCTTACAAAAAATCACACCTCGCAGCTGGTGAATAAACCAGGTATTCATTTTCATACGAATTAGTCCCCGTCCACGTGTTGTCGTTGTGGTGTGCTTGTGGTACGTGTGAATGGACCCTAATATTGTACCATAGGAACTCTTTTGTAAAACCAAAAAAAAAGATGATCAAAGATTTTAGAGTTTTTATAAATGTTGGTTGGTAGTATATTATATAAAGGTTGAGTTGATGCAAAGGATTTTGATTAATTTAAATTACCCTAAAAACCGTAGCAGTGTTTTCCCTTAGGGGGCAACCTTACCCTATCATTTAGCTCGCCAACAAGTTTTCATATTTTATATTCAACTTTCCCACTATTCGGATTTCGAAGCTTTCAACGGGCTATGGTGGTACAATTATAATCTGTCTTTTTTCGCGGCAAAATGCTTCGGGACGCGAAGCATTCGTGCGTTACGTCATGAAATATCGCATGCACTAAAAACTATTTAAAACTCCAATATTCTTGAAGATAAAGCTGAGCTTAAGGTGTATATGTACCGTTCAAATATTAAGTTTTATGAGTCACTAAGTCGTAGGTGTTGCTAGGTATATCCTTTTGACTATTTTCCCTACTTTAAGAATCCGGGAGGTCTCATAAAAGTTTCAGTGGCAGATCAGTCGACGAGCGAATGAATGAATGAGTGAATGAACAGCTGATGTAAACTTCTATTTCTGTTTCTGTGATCTCAAAAAGTTTCCTTACGTAATATTGACTGGCTTTCGACAAGTTTGTGAAAGGTCAAGACGTTTGATTAAGATAGGGTAGGTTAGATATGCGTTCTTATTGTTTTGGGCTTAACTTAGAATGAGAAATCCTTGGGTCGACACCTAAACTAAATCAAAACGACCAGTCCTTTGATTTTTTTTTAATTGAATTTCATCTTTATATATTTTCCAACGTGATTGATTACCATCAACTCAGTTTAAATCTAGCATGACCTAAAAACACGATCTGTTTAGCCTTTTCCCAACTATGTTGGGGTCGGCTTCCAGCAGCAATGTAGCTAAATACCAGTCTTTTACATGGAGCGACTGCCTATCTGACCTCCACAATCCAGTAACTGGGTAATATGATACCCGTTAGCAAGACTGATTGTCAGACTTTTTGGGTTCTGACTAACCGCAACGACAGTCAAAGATCTACGAATGACAGCCGGGACCAACGGCTTTACGTGCTTTTTAAGGCACAGAGGGGTCTCGATATGTGTAATGGATGGTCATCCACGAACCGACCGCGGCAAGCGAAGCTTAATCTTCGATCGACCCGTGCGGCTGTTGTTATTTAGCCACGAGCCCCTCATGGCTCATGGCTCTCATAGCATGATGTCAAACAACTAGAAAAAGTTTGAATGACGTGCTTACCAGTCGATAAGCACATTTTACAGTCAAATGTATTTCAACTGTCCTAGAAATACCTAATGGTGTTATAACATCATAAGTACCTACTACTCACAACAAAAATGTCTACTTTCCCAAATTCACACGGCGTCCATGCTATGAATTACAATATTACAATAAAACCGTCACAATACAATCTAATATTCCGTGGCTGAATGGAGCGGGTTCACGGAAGGGTCCCACAAATCATCGCCGCCTCATACGCGTGTAATTATCCCGAGCCGGACCCGCCTGATAAGATCTCTATAGCCGCTAATCTCTGGAGAATAACGTTGAGAAGTTCCACTCTTGGCTGTAGAAAGCCGTGGGATAGGGACCTTTAACATAGAATGACGTACCCCTACATTTTCTTCAATGTAGACCTATCTAATATACGTTATAGCATAGGTTTTACACCCAGAGACTATCTTAGCGCATAAAAAAAGTTATAGGACTCTGAATAATAAGCTTGGAGGTTCGGCCATCGAAGTGTGTCAATCTATGACTTTCCAATTCATGAGATCCTATTTCATCCTATCCAGTACTTATGGCCCATAACTTGCGTACAGGTATTGTCTAGAGTAGTCTCATCCAGACTAGACATAGTTCTTGAACAAGCAAACAAGGCATGAAAAGCATGGGCTTTATTGTCTTTTTTCCGACCCCCTTGAAATTAAATTGATCGGCATAATCTTGTAATCCTGCAAGGCAGTAGGTACAGACCTTCTGTTCCTCATTATTCGGTGCCCCTAATCCAACGGTTGTGTGACTAAGGCGGCAGGAATGTGCGCGGGCGACGCGTTGTCCCCCGGGAACTGCCTGCGCTGGTACACACAACAGATAAGTTCGAAAGACTACTCCGTATTCACCGATTAGGAAGGGAACATGTTTAAATCCTGTTTTGCCCAATATGATAAGTAGGAATCGGTTTCGTTTTGACAGTTCAACAACATTCATTGCGCTATTGACAAATTTTTCGAACATATGAAGCAATGGATTAGCAATTTGATTCAAAATCATTTAGATGGTGATTGATAGTGTTTTGCAATTAGGATGCAGATTGGAAGATGTGAAGAACATTTAAAAGAAGGACGTTTTGACCTTTAAATTAAAACTTCTGAATGGATATCAACATCTGTTGGTCTATGTCCTATATGGTTGACCTATGTCCAGCAGCAGGCCTAAAAGGTTGATAAAAATATGAATCCTGAAGGATTCTGTATGACTCCTGAATTAAAGAACTGTGGTTCTTATTATACCTACGTCACATTCTGGATCATACATATTTGATTATTTCGTCTCCTTAATATTTTTCTGTTTGGGTTAAATATGTTTAGCCCATGCTTTCTGAACCTTCTTACTTACTTAGCAAGCGGTATGCGCCTGCACCTCGCGATCAAGATCCGCCGCGCATTCCAGCCAGTCGCGATCCCGCTCTACAGATGAAAGGATAATCCTTTATTTTTAAGGATTTATAAACTTGTCTTAACGCTGGGATAAACGCATTTTTATTCAAATAGGGACTGCTTGTTTTATTTCATTCACATATTCTACAGTAAAAGGACAATATCTGCAATTCCATTTCATGAGTCAAGTGATGGTCCATTTTATAAGTCTTGAGGTCGCAAACTTGGCTTAGGTTTTTACTTTTAACTGACATCACAAATTCGGCATTAGGTAGACACTAATCGGTAGCTGTCATCTGAGTTTGTTCCAGCTAAGTTTCAAGGACGTCCGGGTGAGTTTTCATAAAGAGTCCAACTTTACTCGACGAAAATCCCGGTCACTTTCTTGTAATTCCTGACTTTCGAATTTCTGGTGGAACAGCACAGCAACCCTGCATGACTTGCATTTAACCTTAGGTACCCAGTTTTTTACACTAGGTATCTAAACACACAAACTACAATTTCACATCCAACCCAATGACCTACAGGCTCAAGTAAATTGACGCGACACAATTGAACGTAAGTAGGTACATTACTAACGTTTCCCTTCGCGTCTCACATTTGCCACAAAGAGCATCCGTAGCCAGCGACCGACAAACTCCAGACATAACAAAGCAACTAATACATGTACATTACTGTACTAATAGCGAAACTGTTTAGTGTACAGGGCACAACATAACTTGAACATAATTTTCATATCAATTCGTCAAAACGTTCTTTGAAAGAGGAAAATGTGACTGTTAAAATGCTTCATAGATGGAGGGGTGATCATTTAGATCGTATTAATAGGGAAGTTGGCAAAACTTTGCTGAAATGCAAAAAAACTGAAGTAAGAGTACTTACATAGATCAACAAATCAAGCTTTAAACATCAACTGCTGAAAGAGAGTGAAGAAGAGTCCATAAGAAGAGTCCACACACAATAACCATTTCTGCCTGATGGGTCCTCCTCTTCGGCTTTATACAACACGCTCACAGGTGCAAATTTGTTCTTAGGAGAACCACGTGGTTTTAGTTTTCAGTGTGGACACGAATCTCTGTTGCCATGTGTACATGCGCTGTAAAATATGATCGAGAGAACTTGCAAACAATAGAACTATAAGTCGTCGTAACAGTGACGTTATATCTTTGAAACAATCACGAAACACCCGCACAATGGACTGAGGTAATTGCGACTTAGTAACGGGTTTCAACTATTGTGTTAAAACTTTAAAACCTGTATGACTGTCGAAAATAATGGAGGAATTTGTTAAATGGTCAAGACTATGTTCTTTTGCGGCATTTCTGCCCTACATATTCATGGCAATTCATTTCTATCTCTTTTCTCATCACGATACAAAAGTTGATACCTAACTGAAATATTTAATTGTTCTTTGATCTGAAATATCTTTCTTTGGCTACTTAAACATAAAGTATCAACAAAGACGCAAAGGTTACAATTACGAAGCTCTCCCAAGTACTCCTAATTGACAACGCCACTTATGTTAACACATAAAAGCTGGAACTGGAAACTGGAAAGATTTATTAAACACTCCACTAAACACATCACATGACCACAGTATCAACATTAACATGCATTAACCCGTTCCTAAAATCAAAGATTACAGATTGCTGATCGCAGTTTATTGTTACTAGCATGCAGGTCACCGCTGCTCATCCGTTTGTATGTAGTGAAATCATTGGCTGGGAAATACAGGATACAACGACCAAGAAAACGCTAAGGAAACTTCAGTTTTCTCACACCACACCTATATATGTATATACGAGTATATAGGACGCTTGCAGCCAGAGCCAAGCGGCACTTTTTTCCAAGGCCACGGCTGCCTTCTTATCTACGCCCTGATTATGTAAAACGATTTTAAATTGAAACGCTTTACCTAATAACATGTGTAATTTTATTGTAATCAATTAAGGTGACAGTGCCAGGGTAGCCCGCGAAATTCAAATTTTCTTACGTTTCTTGCAATTTGCAGATCAACATTAGGTTGTATGTTGATTAAAATAAGATTCGCGACCGTGACAAATATGTATTTATGGAATTATAATAATAAGAGTCAATACAACTCTCTAATACCAAGTAATTCTCATGAATGACTCATTACTCAACATGTATGTTTTTGTATGTACTCATATTTTATGTTTATATATTTATTTGTATATATTCATTTTATTGTATCGTTTGTGATTTTATGTATTTTGTTTTCTCTTTTACTCTTACACACGTTGTCTACATCTCTTTATCTACTTTCCTATCGCAGGTATGCTGGAAGAGATATCTTTAGAAATAAGGATCACCTTTGTACGTATTTTTCTGTTCCTTTCTTCTTGTCTGTATAAATGTGTGTACATAAACTGTTAAATAAAAAAAAAAAATTAAAAAAAAATAAAAAATAAATGACTATTTCATGAAATCTTAACATTTCAGGATTATACTAACTTAAAGAATTGTATACTGATTGTAATAATTATAATTCTGAAAATACATATTTGTTACGGTCGCGAATCATACTTTAATCAACATACACCCAGACACTGAGCTGCAAATTGCAAAAATCGTAAGAAAATTTGAATTTCGCGGGCTACCTTAGCGCTTCCCCCTTAATGCTGTATGCTAGTAATGGCAAATCGATTTTATGTAAATTGCAGGATATTAATGGAATAATATTTCTCATAATTATGTTACTGAAAGAACGATTCTGCCTCTACTTGTTTTTACTTACCGTTTTTTTTTTACGCATTTACATAAAGGATCGGCCCCATTTACACCATGGCGTTTCACGTAAGCATCTACCATTGAATAAAACATCGATTTCATTCAATTAGGTACATGGAAAAAGTAAGAAACAATAAGTGTACAAAAAGTACACCCTTTCTCCTTATTTTCTTTCGTAGACTCTTGGGAATGCACAGTCACACACACGCCTTCACTATGGTCCAAACTAAAAGGGAGTGTACAATGCGGTACAACCTATTTCCGAATTAGGAGAGATTTCCTCCATTTGTTTTAAGGAACCCCGAAACGATCAATCAATCAATTTTTACGTTATTGATACACATTGATGCGCAAATTGATCGTCTAACACTAACAGATGCAATTTAAGCGATTAACAATATTACTATACAATAGAAATTGATGGCAATTGATCAATTGCAATTGACCTTATGTAGGTTTCATGCTAAACAAAATACACAGATCAAAAGTGTCTATAGATCAAGATATTAAAAAAAAAACCGGCCAAGTGCGTGTCGGACTACGCATAATGAAGAGTTCCCTAGTTGAGATGAATAAATAAGAGACAGAATTACTTATCCCAAGAACAAACTTAACATTGTAGTTGAAAAACATGTTCTCCCATACATTCCGGTAGCAATGTACGCAAAATATTGAGTTTACCGTGTTATTTTAAGACCATAGACTTCTTATAGGTGTTCCTGTAATCTAGATACGTATAGAACTATTTTCTGCATTTTTTTCAACATTTTAGGCTCAGTAGTTTCGGAGATAAGGGGGGTATGATCAATTTTCGTCTATTTTCTTAAATAACTTTAAAACTTTTAGTTTAAAATTATAAAAGAAATCAATTAGAGACCCCCACAATAAGCCTTTTCATTTGATATATCATACGACACCGTGTTTGCAAAACTTTTTTTGTCAATTTTCTTATTTGCTCACCAAAAGTGACCCCCAATTCATTTATTTACGTAATACGTCCGTGCTGGGGTCACAGAAATTGCTATGTGTACGAAATTCGGTCCCTTAGATTCCGAGCCAATTGGCTGTGACAGACGGACAGACAGACAGACACACGAGTGATCCTATAAGGGTTCCGTTTTTCCTTTTGAGGTACGGAACCCTAAAAATATTTTATTGCCCTATTGAAATTAAATGAAAATGTCTATTTATATTGGTTAAATAAAATGTTTTCGTATGTGTAGCTCGACGAAGTCTACTCTCTGCTTTTGCAAGCTTAAAGACTTTTCGCGATTTTTTATTATACTGGATTTTTCACCATAATTGTTAATTCTGACATTAAAATGTGATGAAAAGATAAAAGTTTTTAAAGGTAAATAGCACAATCGCAGCGATTGCCGCATATTCAGATTATGAGTTCATCCGAATCACGTTGCCGGAATGGCCGCCCACGTCCGTTGTAACAGGCGAAAAAGATTTTCTGGTGTGTGTACGGCATCCATATTTGGCAGAGCTCTTCTTTGAAGCACATCCCATGCGTGCTCAATGGGATTCAAGCCTGGCGATTGAGCAGGCCATGGTAGGACGTTGATATTAGCTGCGGCAAGTGTGTTTGCAACGGACACTGGCAGTGTGTGGACGTGAATTATCATGCATAAGCAGAAATGAAGCATCAAATTGGGTCTGCAAAAGAATGACAACATCTGATACAATCGTTTCAGCGTAAATCTGTCCATTGAGATTGCCTCTGATCCAAATCAGTTCGGTTCTTCCGGCGATCCGAATACCCTGGGCGGGTATCATAATTGTTCCACCACTGTATGCGCATGGACTTCAGGAAGTCCATCCAAAATCTTGCCAGGAAGCAGGCTTCCTGGCAAGATTTTAAACGTTCTTGGCGTCCAGAGGTCCTCCAATACCGCTACGTCTATACAGTATCTGGCCGCATACCAAAGCGAGATTCGTCAGAAAAACACACAAAACGCCACTCTTCTTCTTCCCAATGCCACAGCACGTAGCCGAGAACTAGCTTCCAACATTCTCACGGCTCTGATCATTTCTTCTCGGCTCAAATGACGTCTTCTCTCCATAATAATGTTAGAGTAGGGAGCAAGAAAAGAGTGGACTGTATAAATAGGCAGTGGTTTATTGCCATCTGATGACTAATTATAAAACTGTCCCGGAAGAACAATTAAAGATTTAATTAGAGAGAAGAATCGTCCGCCGCGGTGGAGTCGTTGGAAGCGAGTGGTCATCGGGCCGAGTCGTGTCGCCGCCGCGCCGCGCCTCAGCTTGCCGATGACGCGCTGATCACGCTGCCTGCGTGTGCAGAGTCAGACCGCGTTGTGTTGGGTTCAATTCCCAACAATAACGTTCTTTTGTATTGATTCCACTCAGAATTATGGCAGACATTTTACTGATTTGGCCTTATACCCGTTGCAGGATTATATAGGAATACCACTTGAGAGAAGATTTTCATCTTTTGACAGAAATTCAAATACTATTCCCTTTTCAAATGACGAAATTTACTAAAAAGTGTCCATAGGAGTTACAAAAAATGTAATTACAAAAACGTAACTAGCAAAACTATGCTTGATCCCTAGACACTTTTGATGTGTGTATTACTTAATATTATCTGCAACTTCTTCAAACTCTTCAATTCCCTACAAAAACGAAAGCGACAATAAAAAAAGTTGCCATAACATTTCCATAAAGGATAAATGATGAGTTCGAAACACTTTTAGCCATGGCAACACTTTCGTACCTTTCTTACCGAAGCCAGGTGTAACTCGAGCCGAAGAGGCGAAGTAAAAACTTTTTCTTTGCGTCATTAATCATTGCCAAAAGTCCGCTCAACACTCGTTGAAGAAAATGACTGTTTCACAGTAAAGCAGTTATTTATACTTTTAATTTTGAGCCGCTTGTGTAGTTTGTTTGAGTTACTTGAAACTTGGAAAAATGTGCGTTATGGGAATATGACTAGAGGATTGGAGTGTACCTACATAATATGAAAATTAAGTTATATGTGCACTCCATTTCAATGATCTACACACATATACAAACATAAAAACTGCAGCACAGAACTCGTGAATGTGCGACAGCTTTGACGTAGCACTCTCTGCAATGTTATTTGGATCAGTTTTTTACGGTCAATAACTAGAATATGATAGCTGACCTAGTTACTTATAATACTACTCCAGACCGAATTTCGGTCGTGGCGACCAATCTCAGCGGAGACTAGCCTTCGGCGCGGGAGATATTAAAGTGCACAAGTGTGTGCGCAGACGCAGGTGCACTCTCTTTTCCCTCACTCCCATAGTCCGATAGTACACGCAACTGACACTCGCGTAGTGAGATCAGGCGCAGGACCAACGGCGTGCGTGCTTTCTGAGGCACGGGGGTATCACACTGCCAACTTCCAAACTCCGGGCTGTTACTAAGAAATTCCTAATAGAAAAACCCAAATAACACTTTGTCCGACCCGGGAATCGAACCCAGGACCTCTCAGCCGTCGCGCTTGCGGCCACGAGACCAACGGGGCAGTCACCTACTTACTACTTGTCGCCCGAACCTCCATAACTTAAACGTTCAACTGTCATGGTATGAGTCACAACAACTATGTATTTGTTACCGACCACTAGCCGGTCGATCGACAGCTGAGCGGACCCAGAAAATTAATATTACCTACGAAATGAAAGTCTTTCCCTTCAGTAGATACACTGATACAGTACCTACAGGGCTTCTCTAAAGAATATTTTGTTTCGGTCAGCATGAACCCCCAGAAAAGCCGCTTCTAGCGTAACTCAATCTTACCTAGCCCTAAATTAAACATTTCGAGTAATTAATCTCACTATTTCACGAGTTTAATGGTGAAACGGGGAAGGGTCGAAGTGGGAATCAAAGAAAAGTTTCATGGTAGGGGAAGCAGGCAGGGCCAGGTGCAACACGGAGCGGCGGCCCCGACCAGCCCGCTCCGGTCATAAAACTTTTCAAATTGCTTTCTTTTACATTTAAATAAATGGTTGTTGTAAATAATTCGCGGATTCCTTTATTTTCCTTCCTTTAGCGGCTCAGTGTGTAAAGTTTATTTTATGCTAGTTCTATAAAATAACGACGTTATGCTAGTTCTATAAAATACTTTTTCATGAAGATAACATTTTTAGCGCTCGCTTGGGTTTTTATCGTGGAAAATTGTAGGTACTACAAGTATGTTTATTTCGCAGTCATTCATTGCTTGGTTTATTTAATTGACTCAGATGGAACTGCAAATAAATCTATTGCATTTTTTAAACGAATGACCATTGCAATTTGCATCCAAAGAGCGAAGGCATACGATAACATCCAACATACGACAACATCAAAGGAAAATTATCCATATTTCAAATGCATCGGCACGCAATGAAGGTCGTCTCGTATTCGTCCCTGTGAGCGTCCCGGTTTCAGGTGAGGGCGAATTCTTCACCTTTGAGCTTCGCAATCTCTCGGCCCGCACGAAGCCCGTTTCTTCAAACTTTACGAGTGTGTAATCCGTTTCGGGCTCGTGACCTGATTTCGGGTATCGCTCAAACTCGAAATATATTTTTTTGCTACCGGTTAAGGTAGGTACTCACGGATGGATGTAGCTAACAGTTTTCAAGTTTAGAAGTGCCTGTGACTTGCAAAGGAATTTCTACGTGAATGCTTTTTAATCGAAATATATTGTATATATTGTACCTACCTGAAGATTTATATCTAACAGTCAGCTGCAGTTTGCCTACTCTGGAAATCAGTCATCCGTTGCGGTAATAAATTCAACTCTTTTGCTGTATGAATGACACAAAAATTGTTGCACTGTTGAAAAATAAGAAACATTAGAGATAGCTTTAGGTACCAGTAGGTGCCTGCTGTGTAATGACTTGAATGACAATATAAACACACTAGCTTCTGCCCGCGACTTCGTCCGCGTGAAATTATATCCTATGACTCTCAGCAATACTGTAGCTTTCCATAGTGAATGAATTTTCGGAATCAGATCAGTAGATCCAAAGATTACCCCCTACATACAAACTTACAAACAAATTTTACCTCTTTATAATATTAGTATAGATTATGTATGTATCCCCGAAGGGTTAGGCAAAGATGTACCTACAGTACACCCACATTTCTCCAGTTCTGTTACACAAATATAAATACATAATATCAACCCCTAGTAGGTACAAAGAAATAAAAACATGATACGAGCTACGACTGCTACCACGCTACAGTCTACGAGCGCGCTACGAATCTGCTACGAATCTCGCCTATTTATATTTTAAAACTTTACCAAGGAACGCAATTTATCCAGTTTGTATACAGTGTGTACATACTTCATTGCACACAAATACCTACTCCCCAAGAGAAATATGAATACAGAACGGTAGAGTGAGCTCGCTATATACATTTTCAATAATGACTGAACATTCTAAATAGCCACCCACAAATAACTATTTCTTTTAGAACATTAATAAAAGTATCTTTCAAGATACTGATTTATAGGTAGGAATAATGTTTCATGTCTACATATTCATTACGCGTTTACCTCTTGGTTTAGTTTGTCTTTCTTATTGTTTTGCTAGGTATAGGTACATAGGTACTGCGTGGTACAGGAACGTGCATTTATACGGTTCTGAACATCTTAGGCTAGTACTCGACTAGATACAATACATAATGTGCATGCAATACCTATATTTTTATACAACCTATCGCATGTAACATTCAGAATAAGTTTTACCTACTCGGAGAAATTGTCTTCAACATTACCTATGTCCAAATATCTCCTGGGATAGGAGGTTAGATAGGCAGTAGCTCCACGTAAAATACTGGTATTCAGCTGCATTCGGTAAGACTGGAAGCCGACCCCAACATAGTTGGGAAAAAGCTAGGCAGGTGATGATTACCTATGTCCAAATGCAACAAAAAAAAAAATGCGAAAACGAATGCTGATACGCCAAGAATACCTTCAGGCCGAGATCGTGTATAATCAGCACAATAGCTCCATTCCATTCATTCATTCGGTCGTGTCCGTAGTGTAGAGAGTGAATGAATAATCGTAATCGCACAGTAATAACGGATCGTGGCAGACATGACGGGTTACGAGTTGTGAGTAAGCACAAAAAAGGTAAAGAAGGTTCACTATCACTTTAAGGCGCTACCCCGACCAAACAGCCTTGAGCGTTCGGTCCTTCTCCGTCCCACCGCTCTGACCCGCTCTGTCCCGCTCCCTCCACACGCCCGTTTATAATAGAATTCACACAATTTTTGGAATTATTTTAATAAAAAATCTAATTTTGGTCTTTTGAAAAAAATATTTCTAGCAAAATGTTCATAATTAAATTGCCTATCCATTAGTGTAAGTACCAAAATCAAAATAATGGTTAGTTTTCGAGGAGATGCATGGTTTCAATAATTATTTATCATTTCAGTGGTTTCGTTGTGAGGCGATTAATTAAACATTATACAAAGTAAAAAAAAAAAATCTACCATTTTGGAGCCAAGATTATGTAGAAATTTAATGTATTTTTTATTATTTGATATTTCTTTTGGATAAAGAGTATATAGCTCCAAAAAACTGCACAAAAAACGTCTGGCGCTGCGTTTTGCACGGGGACGCGCCTTAATAGCGGTTTTGTACAAGTTCTGCTCACAATGAGACGCTTTTAGGACTCGAGATACTGTAGGATTTTGTAGGAAGAAAAAAAATCTCCTGTTCGTTACAAAAGTGTCATACTAACACAGTCAAAATGTATGGAACAGCGGATTTCGTTTTCATATTAATTCATAGTTTGTCCTGTATTAAAAGTTGTTCGTATTCATGAGTTTGTCCGTGTATTTTGTTTGGACCTAATATAGGAACTTCGTAGTTACTATAGCCTATTATTATCGTCCTAATGATAGTAAACCTATTGTTTCTACATTACGGTGTAAAAGCCTTTCGTATGGTCTGTCTGGAGGGCGGGCAATGTCGGCTTGCAGACGCTTTGAGAACACTAAATTATGATAAGCTACCTACTATATTATGCGTTTGCATTTACAGCTGAATAAAATGAAATGCACTTGTTTCTTGAAACAAAATTGCAGTATTATTTTAAGGATTGTATTTTGATAATGTAAACAGTGTTTGAAGATGTAGTTAAGTAACAAGTAGGTACCTCCATAAGTACTTTTTTTTTGTGGATGGGAAATCATCAAATGACTTCTCCCGCTCTGGGCGGAGCGGGAGGGCGTGTCAGACTTTTACTGACTAAAACCCACCCCTGTTCCTTCAATTTCCTGTGCCGGGGCCACGGTAACTCATTCGAAAACTCAAACTCAAAGCATTTATTTAAAAAAAAACCAATTACAGGCACTTTTGAACTGTCAAAGAGTCGGTCAGTTAGTCAGAAAGTTGAAGCTAGTTGCCCATTCCAAAGCTTAGATCTCTATGGAGAAGAACGGGCAAGAAACTCCACGGACACTCTTTTAAATCAAAATATTGTTACAAAATATTGGTTATATCATTCATGTTGAAATTAAGTATGTGAGAACAATGTAGAAAGACGTGCACGTTAAAAGCGTCCGCAACAAAAAGGTAAAAACCAAAAACGATTCAAAAATCAAAATAAGCCGTGGCAGCTAAGAGATGACCAGTCCCTACGCCGGTGCCCGTTCACGAACATGACGCATGGATCAGCACCATTCAGTTCAACTATTTTGAAGGGAACTTAATGATCCAACACACACGCCACCATCAGCGAGACATTTGAGTGAGCATGAAGCATGAGCATGAGCGAACATCCCGCAACCCTGGCTGAACCTACATAAGTACTGAGTAAGCATTGAAGCAAAGATGTACCAGTTCAATTAATTGTTTCATTCAAATTAATTACTCCAGGGGCGTTTGGTACTACTTATTGGATAAATCCTTATACTCTGAATGTATTCTTGGAATCTAATCCAACTTACGAGCGGATGAATAGTTGGAGCTGGTCCCATTGATCCTATGGGACCAATTACTCTACTCTAGGCAACACTCAAAATTTCCCGGGGAAAATTCGTAGCGTATTTCGTAGATAATCATGCACCTAATACCAGAAAAATAATCATTTACTTATTTAAATCACGTATAGAAAAGGACATTTCATTTTTTTTTTAACAATTCACTTTTTTTAGGAGGGTAGCTCTACATTTTTCTTAGAAACGATCACAATAATATTTTGTAGTGTCACTATACATTTAGTTCTTACACCATGTCTCGCTTTTGTGTTAATTCTCCGGATTTATTTTGTTTTATTTGCAGTTTCGAGGTGAGTGCATTATCGATCAGCATTATTTGCAGTTTCGAGTGTTTTATTTGCAGGTTTTCGTTTAGAGGAGCTCGTGGCTAAGTAATAACAGCCGCACGGGTCGATCCATCAGGTTAAGCTACACTTGCCGGGGTTGTCCGTGGATGGGTGACCATCTTTACATACCGACACTCCTCCGTGCCTCGGAAAGCACGTTAAACCATTGGTCCCGGCTGTCATTTGTAGATCTTTGACAGTCGTTACGGGTCGGCAGAAGCCCGAAAGTCTGACAACCAGTCTTACCAAGGGGTATCGTATTACCCAGTTACTGGGTTGTGGAGGTCAGATAGGCAGTCGCTCCATGTAAAATACTGGTATTCAGCTGCATCCGGTTAGACTGGAAGCCGACCCCAACATAGTTGGGAAAAGGCTAGGCAGATTGATTGATTCGCCAAGATGTAAGAAAAAACGTATATGTTGTTACTCATGCCACAAGAATTTGACGAACTGGTTCAATGAGAAACCAACAGAGATGCCTCGTGGTCAACCTATGATTTGGCGAGAACCTAAGGATCATGTGAGTGACTGTTGTTTTTGTCTTACAGATGTCAAAGGTTTTTCTAGAAAATCCAAGCACGCAGTAAAATACGCAAAGGTGTCTTCCGTAACAAAACCAAATACCACATTCGAAATATCTTCTTCTTTGTTCAAGTCACGGAATTTTTTTTTGGGAAATAAACGGTCGCTTCGTCAAAAAAGCCTTATAAATCAATTGCCAAATGCGTATAAAGAATTGGATTGCAATATGTCGTTAAAGATGCACTCTCTGCACTCGCACCTAGATTCTTTTAAACAAAATCTAGATGCAGTGAGTGATGATTACGGTAAGCGCTTTCACCAAGATATTGCTTCAATAGAAGAGCGTCATCAGGGGAAATGGACCCCTACAATGCTTGCAGACTAAGGTTGGTTTTTGCTTAGAGAGAACAACATCTTACAACAGGCAGGCTAAAAGAAGAAAATCAAGTTTATTTTTTGTCTAAATAATGTATTTACTTTAAAATGATTACAAAAAATTGTTAGAATTAAAAATGTTTTCTTAAAAGCTTAACGTGACAGAGCTAGACGTTTTATTGACTGTTCTAAGTTTACAGACAATCAGATCTCTGGGGAAATCTATTTTGTGTTGCCTAGTGTTACAATAGTAACTACCATGAGTGAGACCCTCTCACAATCTTAACTACGGATATACATACATAACACTCATAACCGTTTAATATTAAATAAACAAAAATACACGAACCTACCTAATACGTAAATTATGTACCCCTAACCGATCATAAGCTTTATTCCATATAATACCATTCTCGTGTCTGTCTGCATACTACAAGACAACACATTTTACAGCTTAAACAAAACGAATAGTTAATACGCTAACTTGTGCAATATAACACCACCAATAAGTTACCGTCTGATGATAAACAAAATAATAAAAGCGAACGCATTGTCGGGACAACTTCGTCACAAACCTCGACGAGGGAGGGCTATACTTACATCTGCGCTAAGATATTACTTTCATAAGAGAAACTCGGGTAAAACAAATTTATTACGCCACTTTCGCCCGTGTCCTTATGGTTATACGGTAGCAGGAAAAGGACAGGAACGCGAAAAAACAACTTTTCCGTTTATGAGGGCAGGTAATTGTTGTAATTTAGTGGAAGAGCAAGGAGCTAAACGAATATTGCAAACTATTAGTGTGTATTACGGAAATAGACTTTTGGTGTCAAAACATTCGTGTGTTCTAAGCGAAAGGTAATGTTTTTAATAAATACGGAATTGAATGGTATAATCACTAAACCCAACGACAAAACAGATCGCACTTCAAAAGGTTCTAGAATGAAGAAAGTACCTATTTGTTAAGAATTGAAATTCGATTTAAAATGTAGGAAATTCGAAGTTTAACTGTATGCTAACTTTTAGAAAAGAAGACAAAAAACCGGCCAAGTGTCGGACCAAGCACAATAAAGGGTTTCGTGTTTGGGATGAATTTATCCCAAGATTGTAGTTGAAAAACTGTTCTCCCATACATTCCAACTGCAAATGTAAGTTGGTCGACTATTACTCGTTAACTTGTAAAGCCTACGTAGCTGTGATAGTTTTCCTTTTAACTTCGTTATATATACTACTGACGTGAAAAGTATTTTTGAAGAAAAACCTCCAAAAATTATGAAATACTAGCCTATTATTGCCCCACTGTAGGGCAAAGGCCTCTTCTCATACAGAGAAAGCACGAGCATTGATCACCACGCTGGCTCAAGACGGATTGGCGATTTCAGACTTTTATTATTGAAACGTCAACCCCCAAGTTAAGGTTGCCGCGCCGAGAGCTGCATGACTAGGGGGAGCCTAGTCGCGTGCCTGTTGTCTGGGATCGGGCGCTCCCAGGCACTAACAAGCCTTACCTCTACATGCGGGGCTCTGTAGTGTTGACAGATTTTCCTCTGCTTTTCGTGGGAACTAAATGAGTTATTCAAATGTTAATCAACTCGGAGGCGGCGGTGATGCTCGCCACATACCACGTCAATTGTTTCCACGGGGCGAAAAGCGAGCTGCGGAATGTCGCTTAGCTACGCTGAGTGTGCAGGGAGGTGTAAAAGATAAGATGGATGAGGTGTGTGAGATGGTGAAGGATAAAAGGATAGATGTGTTATGTGTGAATGAGACGAAAAGAAAGGGAGTGGGCATATCCAAACACGGTTCTCTGACCGCTATCTGGTCCGGTGTTCAAGAGACGCATAGGGCCTGTCAAATGTGTGAAAGATTATGTTTTGTGAGTCCCAGGATTCTATGGATAAGATCCAACGTGGGCCTAAACTCTATCTTTATTTTATGCGTTTATGCACCCGATATGGGAAGCTCACCTTCGGAGGACGAATTGTGGGACAGTATAAGGGATTTAGTAAATGGATGTAGGTCAAACAAGGTTGTTATGATTGGAGACTTAATGTTTGGGTTGGTGTGAAGAGAAAAATGAGAATGGGATGAATTTACTAGAGATATGTGTAGAGAAGAATTTGTCTGTTATGAACTCTATGTTTAAACATAGAAAGGTTCACAGGTATACGTGGTATAAGGTATAAGGCAAGACAGTAGAAGTATGATCGACTTTGTGATTGTGGATGAAAGATTAAAGAGTAAAGTGACAGATAATATAGCATATCGGGGTGTTAATGTTGGGACTGATCATTATCTGGTTATGTGTCGGGTGGATGGTTTGTTCAGGCATTGGCGTCATCGAGTTCGAGTTCCTGTGACTTATCTAGAACAAAAGTAGAAAGACTGCAAGATTTAAAAGTAAAAGAGGAATATAAAAGGGAAGTAAAAGTGAAGACGGATAAAATATTTGATGATACGAATGATTACAGTCTAGAAGAAGTATGGGATATAGCGAGAAATAGGATGGTGCAAGTGGCCACAAAAGTATGTGGTCTGGCGCAGAGGAAATGTGGTAGTAGAACGAATGATTCTTGGGTAGAGATGAAGTTAAAGAGGTTGTGAGGAAGAAGAAAGAGGCCTGGCTTAATGTGTTAGCCTATAAGGCCCAAAATAGGATGAATCAGGCAACGAATGTGACAGATGATTTGGAAAGAGTGAAGAAGAAATACTCCGAATGAAAACGAAAGTGAAAGATATTGTAAAAATTAAGAAGGATGAATAGGAAGAAAATTATAACAGGAAGATCTCTGAAAACTTCAGGGCCAATGTTAAGCTGTTCTGGAAACAGGCAAGATTGGCTCGCGGAGTGACAGGAACATCGAGTATGAATGTTATAAGAGCAGAAGATGGATGTTTACTAAGTGAAGAATGTAAGGTCTTGGAACTCTGGAAGGGATACTTTGAAAGTTTATTTAGTTGTCAGGATAGTGTGCAAGGAGTGGGTAATTGGGCAGACACCAGTTTTGAAGACCCAAGCTTAGATTTAGATGAAGAGAATGAAATAGATGAGATTGTAAGCGCGCGGAAAGGGATGAAAGTTGGGAAAGCTGCGGGGTACGACAGTGTCTGCTGAAATGCTGAAGGGTGGTGACGGGGTGGTAGCACGTCTGTTGTGCCGGATCTTTAATATGTGTTGGAGATATGGCCGTGTGCTGGATGATTGCTGCAAGGCTGTAATTGTACCACTATACAAAATGTCCCGGAATTAACGCACAAGCAGAGTGTGGAGCAAGTGAGTTTGTATATTTGGGGAGTCTGTTTACAAGGCATGGAAAGATTGATGGAGATGTGGAAAGGAGAGCAAATGCGGGAAATAAAGTGAATGGTGCTATACATGCAGTTGTGACCAACCAGTTAATGTCCAAAAGGCCCGACTGGCTGTTCACAGTTGGTGTGCTGGTGCCTACGCTTATGTATGAAAGTGAATGTTGGATGTAGCAAAAGAAGCATGAAAGTAGAATAAATGCTGTAGATATGCGTTCCTTGCGAAGCATGTGTGGTGTGACCATGAATGATAGGCTGAGGAATGAAGGCGACTAACAAAAAGTGACACGGCAGATGTGAGTGGAAACGCCGGGACTGGACGCCCTAGGAAGACATAGTGACCTAATGACCTTATTGGTGATGTTCTTCAGAAAGGTCAGGTGCGTACTACTCGCAACCGGCGTGCGTGTATGACCAAATGTATGAACGTAAACGAGGCAAAAGGAGTATGTAAGGATCGTAGCAGGTGGCGTTCTGTAGTTTCTGCCTACCGCCATGGGAAGAAGGCGTGAGTTTATGTATGTACGTATTAATGAAACGTCATATACTATTATAAAATAACTTTATAAATGATTAATTAAAAATAATCCACAGTCAAATCATTATGAATCTTACGCAATACAACAGGCACACTGGAACACTTATAACTAGTTAGGTAATGTGATACAAAACAAATCATTGGTGGGGGGGGGGGGGGTATACATCTTCTACATAAAGGTGATCTTGGTCCGCACTTGGTTCACTTGCCACACGTTGAGATTCTCGTACTCCTCGATACAAGCGTCCACCTATTAGATAAATTAATCATTTTAATTTTACTACATAATTGTAATATAAAACAGAAACATTAATAAAGTTAGTTAAGAACATTTTCGAAATGTCTCATTTAAAAAAAGGTAATTGGAAATCTCCGTTTCTATCGAAAATTTAAAATCGGTCGAATTTAGCTGTAACAGTATTTTTCGAAAATGTTCTCAATTAACTTTTTATTGTTCGACCTATGTACCCTGCTTATGCATAAGAAGTTTAATTAAAATTGGTTAATTCATTTCGAAAAACAAGGACTTGAAAGTTTAACCCCTCTATTGCCTGAATTAAATAAATGATAATTATATTCTTATATTTACTCTGAGTTGATTGAATATGACTATGAAAACTCACTTGATCGGGCTTGAATCCCTTGTCGACGCAGCGCTCGATGACATCAGCAATCTTGACGGTCTGGTGTGAGCCCGCTAGGTCTCGGACAATCGCGAAGATTCGGTCCGTGGAGGTTATACCCCTGAACAACCAAAATGATTGATTACTTGAAAATATTTTGCTAAAATTGTTTAAAAAAAATAAAAAGTCGTTGGTTGGAGTTAATTTATGTGAACAGCCGATCTATTCTGTAAACATCACACCGTGAGCACTTAGGTGGAGTGAGTTTGAAGTGAGCTCAACCCCTAATAGAGTAAGGTGGGATGACAGTTCACATCACGCTCACTTCACCTAAATTTTCACGGTGGGATCTTTACAGAATAGCACCACTGCTGTAAAATAAACCATGATATGGTAAGCCCAGTGGTAAAAAAAAAACAGTATAAACTAGCCTCTTATTCTACTACATACTACGCTAGGCCAGCTCAAGTTCAAACCACCAGGTCACCACCGACTTGCGGTCGTACCGTCTGTAGTACCGTGTAATAGGGACGGAGGAGTGAATCGGAATGAAACATTAAAATGGATTTTAATGTTGAATAATATGGTTTGTTGCCAAAAAGGACTCTAATGTGTTAACTGTTTTATTATCGATTAAGAGTCCTTGTTAGCAACAAACTATATTATTTCAATGTTAAAATCAATTTTAAAGTTTCGTCCCGATTCACCCCTGCATCCCTATTCATCCCGTTACACGATATAGTGTACATGTTGTTATATTACCTTTGAACATTCTCATCAACAGGTGACAGCGACTGTTTCGACATCTCCACCAAACGGATAGCTTCCGAGACATCTTCTTTTTCCACTACGTTAGACAACCTGCAAACAATACGTAGCGTCGTAAAAATTATTCTATCAAAAATAGTATATTTTTACTTTTTATGTTTTCTTCGAAATATATGGGGCAGACCTTTTGCCCAACAGAGGAACAACATAGGTTTACTATAAAAAAAACAGTCCTATTTTTATGGCCTTTTCGTACTTTCCAACATTCGATCCCAAGAATAATTACTTACTAAATGAAACCCTAAACCGCTAGATCTACAATTTTTGCACAAGATTTCCTTAATATCCATCAAAAAATCATCATCATCAAATTCATCATGAAATTTAAGTTTGTACAGAAATTCATCATATTTGCTGATGGGAAATCCCGACCATCAAACGGCTTATCAATGCAACAATTATTATTATTATTAAAACTCAAACAGACTGCCTGAATTACTCAACATTCTGAGCCCACCAAAGGTGAATAACAGACATTCTGGGATTTCAGGTGGTATTCAATAAATGCAATAAATCTTATATGTATGAGTATTTTTTACATAACTACGACAAAGCCAAAAGAGGATGATGATTTTAACAGGCATATATGTATGTTCATTGGTTCCCTCATAACTCCTAAACTACTCTATGTATTTTGCCAAATGTATGGATGACTCCGGCTATACGGAAACCGATGTTATTTTTAATTTGTCTGTCTGTGATGTCTTGTGAGCTTTAAAGTTAGCGTTTTTGTCGTAGTTGGGTTTAAGTTTTTAACTTTCTTTGTTACCATCATACCTGAGTCGTGCGAGCGCGGTGGACAGTCGTAGTATAGCGAGCAGGTTCCTCGCCGACGTGAACGTCACGTCACGAGCGTTGCGCGCCTCGCGACGTAGCTCCACGTATGATGCTGGAATACAGTGGCTTAGTTAGGTTGTGAATTTAGTGCGATACGATGATTGATGTTGATTTTATTTATTTATTTATCTATTTTATTGTACTTGGGTGGCTAACAGCTAACATAAAGTAATAGCATTAACAATAACAATAGCACTTAAATATTGTTTAAAAAAATTACGTATAATACATTATTATAGAATAACAGTAGCAGCTCTGTGTCTGGACTCGTGCCCGGTTGATGGCAATAGGCCCTGTTATATGGGACTTAAACATAACTTACGAATTGTGGGTGTACTTTAGAGTACACCTCTGCCTAACTCTTCGGGGAAGTACAGGCGTGATATGTTGTAATAGAATACTGTTTGTTTCTTAATTATTCCATGATAAATATGAATTGCCGACCTCTACCGATTTCATATTAAAGCTTGAGCTAGCACCTCGTTCTGGTATTTGTGTTATTTATTTTCGAATACTTCGTTTAATAATAACTTGTGTTTCTTTGATTAACCAATCAGCACACTTGTTAAAAGCTGACGTCAATCCTGGTTCTAGGAAATTAACAAGTGTTATCACTTGTCTCAGTTAAAAGTATTCCCTGTACTCACAGACGATGTAGTCGGTGAGATGGTTGGGCACAGCCGGATTCTTCCTCTTGGTGAGCGCCACGTAGCGCCGCACCAGTCGCATGGACAGCGCGCGCACTTCTGTGGGGGGCTGGGTGGAGTGCTGGTGCACGTATGCTATGTGCTTGGCGAGTTCCAAGTCTTTTTCACTGTAGGGTGAGCAAATTATTTTATTAGATAGGGATACCTAAATAAGACAGCGTACAGACATACTAGAAGCTAACGATAGCAGTATCTTATCAAACAAGAAAAATGAACAATTAACGGGAGCTGTTTGCACGCGGTTAGGGCCTACACCAAAAATTCATAAGCCAAACTTAGTTTTATGGCGCCGTTAGCGACTCTTAAAACTAAGTTTGGTTTATGAACATTATGATTTTTTTTTTTTTGGTAGTCTCATTCTGCTCAAGTTACTTTAAAAAGTGTTTTGTAGAGACAGGCGACAGAAAGAAGAATACCTGAAAGTGTACTAAAGCCGATACGCTTCACTCGAGCAAAGGATCATTTTTGTTTCATTCCACGTTTACATGACGCCGACAAAATGTTGAAAGAATGAACGTTCATCTGCTCTTTTCATTTCATTTTTCGATGAAACATGCCGAATGAAAAGCAAAAAAGAACAAAAAGTGAGGCGTCTGATATCAGCTTTACATACACAAGTTAAATTAATAATAAGCTATCACATACCGGTTAGGTTTGTCCTGTATAAGCCACAGTAGATCAAAACGCGACAGTAGCGCGGCGGGCAGCTGTATGTTCTGTTCAATGGTCCGCTTGGGGTTGTAGCGGCCGTACGCCGGGTTGGCCGCCGCTAGTATTGACACGCGAGCGTTCAGGCACGTCATTATGCCCGCCTGTGGACAAAGGTATCAGTTATTTGATGGATAGAATTAGTAGAATTATATGATTCATATGAACCACATGAACCACAAAAATCATTGCTACTAAATAGCCACCATATAGAGGGACCGATCTGGGTGCAATTGTTTATTTATTCATTACAATTCTAATTTCTACTATTTATTAGTGGCTTTTGTGAACGGGATATCAATTCAGATTTGTTACAGTTGTACTGCCAATCATGTCATTTGGTTTAAATAGGTTTTTATTTTTATTATTTTATTTCTCTTTTAATTAGATTCTTTTATATTTTGTGATTGTGGGAACGTTGTAGGCTTATTAGACTGTAGATTTATAGACCATTTTCTATATTGTTAAGTACCTGGTACTTGTTGACAGGCCTACCTACACTATCCTTCCATACTTAGTAACACTTTGAAAACATTGGAAAGCCAATTATTTTTAAAAGAGTAACCATGGAGTTTCTTGCCGGTTCTTCTCCATAGGAAACAACCAATTGGAACTGTGCACGTAGCTTCTGACGTTTCATAAGTGCCCATGTAAGTTTATGTGAAATAAAATATTGTGATTTTTATTATGATTTTGATTTAGGCTCTTCAACAATGTGTACACTATTACTTAACAATTTGTACATGGCAAACTTACAAAGCCTTAGTCTAGCAAAAGGATAATTATGACAGAGTAAATTATACTAGGCATGTGAATGTAAAGTACCTTGGCAATACTGATGGTCTGCTGCTCCATGACCTCGTGTATGGCGGTGCGGTCGTTCTCGGCCATCTTGTCGAACTCGTCGATACAGCACACGCCTTGGTCGGCTAGTACTAGGGCACCGCCTTCCAGCATCATCTCGCCAGTGAATGGGTCCTGCAGAGACCAAAAGCCCAATTCTCGTACTTAAAAAACGTTCAAATTCAAGTCGCTATCTCCTCTGCGACAATCAATATCAAAAATAGAATAGAATTTTTTTTACATATTGATACTGAAATTAGAATGCTACATTATAAATTAGAATGTTCTTAAAAAATATTTGATTTGACCCTCAGAAATGTTATTATCTCAATTTATCACATATTTGATAACTTTTGGAAAAATAATGCAAAAATGTTTCAGCAGGATGATCCCATGGTAAAGGCTGTTCATATTAAAGAAAGCATTAAGTCCACCTTTGTACCTTTTTTGTGTGCGAGAAGTTTAAATAAATAAACCCCTGGAAGGATGTCAATGATTCCAATTATTATGCAATGTTGTTTTATGATGCTGTTGCTGTTTTGATCAATCAATCATCATAACTAATATAAAATTATGGGGCTGACATAACCTCTAAATAGTTGCAAGTCCCAAATAAATAAAGAGAACTAAAAATAATAAGTCGGGAGGCGTTGTAGGACACCCGGTTGGAACGAAGTTTCTTTCGCTGTATCATCATCTGCCTAGCCATTTCCCAATTATGTTGGGGTCGGCTTCCAGTCAAACTGGATGCAGCTGAATACCAGTATTTTACATAGAGCCACTGCCATCTGACCTCCACAACCCAGTTACTAGGTAATACGACACCCCTTGGTAAGACTGGTTGTCAGACTTTCGGACTTCTGACGACTGTCAAAGATCCACGAATGACAGCCGGGACCAACGGCTTTACGTGCTTTCTGAGGCACAGAGGGGTCTTGGTATGTAAAGATGGTCACCCATCCACGGCCAACCACGGCAAGCGTAGCTAACCTGATCGAACGACCCGTGCGGCTATTATTACTTAGCCACTAGTTACTTTCGCTGTATATTATGTATTAATACAGAGCCATCTAGTATGGTTTCAAGCTTCAAGTGCCAAAAGTTTTCGTTTTTGTCTTTTATTACAGAGCCATTGAGTATAAGTTTTTAGGAAGCCAAAAACTTATGCTAGATGGCTCTGTATTAAAAAACAAACACTTTTAACACTTGAAACTTGACTTTTTCAGGCGTAACGCTTTTTCGTAACGTGACGATTTCTACCAGTTTACTCCTACCGCAAGCCGCATTAAAGAACTTCGTTCCAAAAATCTTAAGATTTACACGGCCAATTTACTGATTAGACTTGATGAGGCTTTCAGAAGGCTTTGCTTTCAGGCTTTTGAGGCTTTGGGTTTAGGATCTTTTCTGATAACTCCCAACCCAGAGATATAGTCTGAAATGGGCCTTACATCAATCCAGACCTAGTACTGCCTAGTGCTGGCAGTCGATATAGTCTGAAATGGGCCTTTCATTTTTACTATGTTGATGAGTTTCTCACCTTTATAACAGCGGCAGTGAGACCGACACCGGAGGAACCTCGTCCGGTGGTGTACTGAGACCGCGGCGCTAAGCGGTCGATGTAGTGGAGTAGCTGAGACTTCGCCACTCCCGGGTCGCCCATCAGACAGATGTTAATGTTGCCTCGGATCTTCATGCCGTTGGGACGTCTAAACAACAAAAAATAACCATATGTTATATTTTAAGTTTTGATGTAACAACAACTAATATGGTATCACATATTTGCAAGACGACCTACTATTCCTTTAAGCTGAGAGACCTACCTACCTTACCTACCACCCTACTCCCCTGCTACCTTTAGGCTGTGCTAGAGTCGGTCCATCTTGAAAATATGTGATACTTACCTTATTACTTGTTACATCAAAACAAGAACTGGTCATAGAACAGAATTTACTTCGATAAATTTATTGGCAGCCTCTCCAAACCAAGGAGAGAGATTATCCTGGGTTATCCTAATCTTAAAATTTTAATTCAGTTAAACACTGTCTCGATCTTTAATAGTCAAAGTAATAAGTAAAATAAGTCAAAGGTAATGTGTAAGTAGTTATTGGGTTTTAACGAATGCTGAATATAGTTGCTTACTTATCGACTCCTCCGACGAGTAGTAACAGCAGCGCTTTCTTCACGTCCTCGTGGCCGTATATCTCGGGCGCGAGGCTGCGGGCCATGCGCGAGTACAAGTCCTCATCTGCTAACTCTGCTAGTTCCTCTTCTGTTAACGCCTCCGCCAATTCACTCTCGTCCGCTTGATTTAGGCAGTTTACGGACTAAGGAATGACATTAAAGTAGTATTTAAGAACTATATCAAGATGCAGTGTTAAGTGTTGATACTAGTCCAGAGTTTGGTCATATTCAATAGGAAAAGTCGATAAGTATATTGATCCCATTTACGATAAACAGAAGATATTGAGTTAGATGGGAAGTTGTGTTTAGTGACTTGGTTAAACTACGCAGATTTTCTTCCACCACACTTTAAAGTTATATAATAAACATCATAGCCCCCTATCTAGCTGTTACTTTTAATAAATGTGTTGATTTAGGATATTTTCCTGACTTCGTGAAGAATAGTAGTAAAGTCATACCTTTATATTTACGTTGCCAATTTCAGGCCTATTTCTATCTTATCAGCATTTAGTAAATATTTGAAAAGTTAATGCTCAAGTAATCGTTAAGACATTTTAATTTAAATAGTTCCTTCATGATGAACAATATGGCTTTATAGAAGGTATTTCGACTACAGATGCGGGTGTTGCTCAGCTGAAACACATTGCAAAATGCTAATGGAGTTTTCTGTGATCTCTCCAAAGCCTTTCGAGTGCGTGCACCATGACACGCTTTTGCGTAAACTACGTCATTACGATGTTCAAAACGAAGCTTTCAACGTAATAAATTCTTATTTACATAATAGGCTCCAAAGTGTAGATGTTAATGGTGTGAAATCTTCCGGGCTACCAGTTTAGTTAGGTGTACCTCAACGCTCAATACTGGGTCCATTCTTATTCCCTGTGTATATGACTTACAATTCTTTTTAAAGGTTATTTATGACATTGTGCTGTTTGCAGATGATACCTCTCTTATCATTAAAGTAGACAGGAATAGACAAGAATTTGACGACGTATGTTTACGTCGTAAAAATCTTGTTCACTTTCAATGGTTACGGATTGGTTTACGACAAATAACCTAGTTCTCAATGCCAAGAAAACGAAATGTATACAGTTCGCCTTATCGAAAGATAGAAATCTAGGACCCAACATCGTCTTAGATAAACAGGTGAGTGAAACTGTAGACTCGGCAGTTTTTCTGCGCATAACAATAGATGCCAAACTTCAGTGGGGATCACACATATCAAACGTAGCGGGAAGTCTCAATTCCGCCGCCTACGCCGTCAGGAAAGTAAGACGTTGATACAGCTCGGTTAGTGTTAAAGAAATATGTAGTGTTAAATACTGTTCGGTGACCGTACGGAACCCTTCGTATGCGAGTACGACTCGCATTTGGCCACTATTTTACGATTGTTCCTAACATTGTCTTCAATACACAGTATCTACTCACATGCGCCTCTAGGTGTATATCAGACAGTAGTCCCTGCACGAACTGCCGGAAGCCAGCAGACAGTAGAGGTAGGAACACGCCAGTGACTGCGACATTGTCTTCAATACACAATATCTACTCACATGCGCCTCTAAGTACGTATCAGACAGTAGCCCCTGCACGATCTGCCGGAAGCCGCCAGACAACAGAGGCAGGAACACGCCGGTGACTGCCACGTGGTCACCCGGCTGTGCCCGACGAGTGGTCTCGCCGCGGCAATACACGGACAGCTGGCGCGGAATGTGGCCCACCGGGACTTGATCTGACTGTAATAATGTATGTGTTAGTGGTTGGAAATAAGATTATAAGCACAAATCTTTTCAAAGAAACACAATTTATTAAGCACATGTGTGTTCCGCCTGCAATTGTGACGTGATCGGAGATTAGAATTGAATACTGCAATGAATTATTATATTGGTATAATAACCATGCTTGGACAACAGAACTTGAAAACCAACTATTGTATATTAACTTAACATGGATATTCTACTTTCTTTATCTTAAGGCTTGGCTACACACTGGTTAGTTTACCATGAGTTGACACTCAATAAGATTTTAAGCAAAATGTATGTTTGTGGTATATAATTGTAAAACTGAAAGGAGCTTAACTGAATCACTTATGCAGAACTCTGAAACATATTTTTTAATTATTCATACCAACATAATCAGTAAAGTTATGAGTTGATAATAATACATACATGCTCCTGAATCTTCAACTCCTGGAACTTTTGGAAGCGTGACCCCCTGGTCTGCAGATGCAGCTGGCCGGCGGTCTTGTTGAGGCGGCACTCGTCGGCCGAGCACGACGGCGGCGGCGTGAACTGGAGCGAACGTACCGGCTGGTACGTCTCCGCGCCGCACGCGCTGCAGGAATATGTGGCCACCACTAGAAGAGGCTTCACGTCTGTGCAGCGGGTTACTATGCCTGGGAGGAGCATTCAGTGTTATATGTGTTAATTTATTTTAATTCCAAAAGCAATGACACATACTCAGACTATTATAGAGGCATGAGGAACAGGGTGTAAAGTTCACTCATCCTCCATAGAAAAGGGAGGATCCTCCGACCAGACGGGTGTTGTGTCTGGTGGGCTACTGCCCGACGGTTGATGTCGGGATGTTGTATATATGCTAGTCGCGCGGTAAACTCTGTTTGCGCGATGCAGGATTTTGCGTGACGTCAGTGTGACGCGTTCCACTGTGGCGATGCCGCCACACTATCAAAGTTATAACTTCGAAAAATTTATTCTTTATTAGATTGGGGTCTTGTGAATCAGGCAATTTCGAGTTTTACCTGATACTTATCTATACTTGTAATATTATAAATGCGAAGTTTTCCTTTTCACACCTTAACGGATTTCAGTGAAATTTACATTTTACATAAGACACTTTTTATCCTGGTAGCATGTTTTCGTGGAATAATTTCCGACCACCACGCGGGCAAAAGCTAATTATAACTAATAAATAAGCCCATCTAGAAGCCTCCCAAATACCCTCGTAAACTAGGAAATATCTAGTAGGAAAACTTGGACAGACTGTGTTTTACTTTTCCCTACTCAAACAAAAGCATTGAAATCGCAATTAAGCAATTGAGTATGCTGAATAATATATTATTATGCAATAGAATTTTACCTCTGAGTGTAACTAGCTTGCCAATGTGCTCAGCCTTCACTTCTCTGATAGGTAAAGACTTTGATGAAGACAAGTCTTTGAAGTACACCTCACTGCAAAAGAAATTATATATATAATATTTCTATTGCCTTCTAAACCATCCTATGAGTTAAGAGGGCAGTAATACTAAACAGAACACATGATGTCATGTTGCCTGTCAAAAATCGAGCTACCCTGTAGGAACATTTACAGAATACCTGGACACTCACAATATTGGCAAAACATGAAATTAGGCATGATCAGAAAACAAAATGCTTGTCGTTATTATTAGAATGGCAGATGCTGCATTGATTCTTGATGTAATGTAGTTTCTTTTTTTTTAGAACATACAAAGATGAAAAAGATAATTCTTGGCCAATTCCTTGTCTACTCCTTCATTACCCACAAACTTCAACTACCAATTACAAAATGATTCACAACACTGCACTTACAATCTCCTGATAAGTTCTGGTGGGTATCTGTTGCGGGGGTCCCTCATCTCTCCAGGGATCCTGTGATTCCTCGCCTCCAGCAGGATCCTGTGCTCTATGTACACATCTAAGGCATCTTTGGCAGCCACCTACAGAGTTAATAATAATTTAAACAACTATTAATTCAAAAATTAAAATTGGTAAAATATGTACATTATAAATAAATCATAGAAATAATCTAGGCATTACAAAGTTTGATGCCTGTACTAGGATAAACCTATATCACAGTTAAGTTACTTATATTTAAATACAGTGTAAACTCTTTAGAACAAAACTCAGGGACAGAGCATTTTTTTGTTATAGAGTTTTCGTTATGTGGACTAGAGAAACATGTTTTAGGCAATTAACAATAACAAAAGCAAGGCGGCTGTTTACGACCTCAGGTGTCTTTCTTAGAAATTTCGGCACCTCAAAGATTTAGTTGGAGCTTTCTGTAAACTGGTAACATGAACAGTAATGCGATAAAATATATTAACTAAGTTCTAAATATGAAATATTTCTTCATAATAGAGAATGGCTGTAGCATTTTATAGAGTGTATCAATGTATGGGTTTTAAGGTAAACCCACCAAATTGAACTAATTTCTACATTATAGGAAGTTTAACACTGTATGTGCTTAACGCTTACTGTTGGATAGACCAAATGTTAAAAATAGCCATTTTAAATGTAAAGCATATTTTAGTGAAGAAACACAATTAGTCATTATTTCACAGTCCTAAAACCTCATTATTATTGTGGTTTATGGTGATTGTCTTACTATTATTGAGTCTGTTATACAGTCGGAGAAAGTGTTTAAAGTGATTCCAGACTTCTATGTTGTTTCATTGTTACCTCTCTGTGTTTATAATCAGGCAGCATCTCATACACAACATCTGACACCATGCTGGTGTACCGTCTCGTGTTCTGTCTCACAGCCTCTGCTAGCTCTGCGTTAGTCTCATGCAGGTCATCCAGTTCAACAATAAGGGCATTCTGAAATATTTATATTAACAAAGCATGATTATTTGCAACTACTAGACAGATGAAACTATATTTGAGTTATCTTTTGAACATAAAAATATAATAACTTAAGGGGGAAGCGCTAAGGTAGCCCGCGAAATTCAAATTTTCTTACGTTTTTTGCAATTTGCTGGTCAGTGTTAAGTTGTACGTTGATGAAAATATGATTCGCGGTCGTAACAAATATGTATTTACAGAATTATAATCATTACAATCAGTAATAAAACTTGTTAAGTTAGTATAATCCCCAAATGTCAAGATTTCATGAAATAGTAATTCTTGGGGTTTACTTGGTCTTAGAGAGTTGTGTTGATGACTTTAATGATTATAATTCTGTAAATACATATTTGTTACGGCCGCGAATCATATTTTAATCAACGTATAACTTAATACTGACCAGCAAATTGCAAAAATCGTAAGAAAATTTCAATTTCGCAGGCTACCTTGGCGCTTCCCCCTTAAACTAAAACTATTAAAAAACTAAAATATGGCGTCGAAAAATTCCTCCGCATCGCTGTATTGATATATCATCCTAGATAGATTGATATCAAAATACTGCAGACCTCCTACTGTTTGAAAGTTCATTTTTGTATGATTTGAGCAAAATCATAACATCATATTTTCAAAAACATTACTTCCAAAAAACTTTTGCTTAATTTACCTGCTCTCTGTGTGCAACCCTGGTGAGTTGCTCAGCGTATTTGAAGTGCTTGTTTCCTTCATCGTCGGTTTGGCAAAAGTCCACAAAGAAGTTCTTGAATGACTCTGAAACATCGGTGTTTGGTTGTTATTTTAGGTTAGTTAGACGACAAACAGAAACAAAGTGATAGGCACACAGATGATGTCATTACCACTGTCTGCTGCATAGTCACGCATAGCCATTTTTAAGGAACTTTTCACGATAAACAAGTAACAGAAGGCTTTGTAAAATATTTTCTCAAAAAACAAGCAGTCCGGCCAATTTGTTGACAGTTTGATGAAATTGGCGCGAAAATGATCGTTGTTGTGGGATTACTAGAGGTGGCCTAATAAGATTTAAGAATAACCATAGACAAAGAATCCGATTATTAACTAATAGATTACAACAGCTAGAAATTCGTCGTTGGTAGGTGCGTAAATTCGGCCATCCTATCCCATCCCTATGTTCATATTGTTTTCTTTTCCCTCTTTCCCGCCAATCCAAACGTCAATCAAAAGTGCTGTCGAGTTTCGCTGACTGAAAAATTAAAAATTGTAAATGTGCGAGTGAAATTATAAACAAAACATGGCAGATTCCTTAGGTAAATTCAGTGGTAGTGATAGCTTATATCTGGTATGGAATTAAAACCAAATATTGTATTGTTCAATGAAACAAAATGTAATGTTTTTAGCTGGTCAAAGAGTCAAGAGGCAGAAAGTGGACAAACACGGCCGTTTATCAGCTTTTGAGAGGCTGAAACAACTGAAAGGCAAGGGCGTAAAGAACAAATACGATGTGGACGAGATGGAGAATGTTTACGACACGGTGGACGAGATGGAGTACTCGGAACGGGTGATGCAGCGTCAGGAAGATGACTGGATTGAAGACGATGGTATGTACATGATTTCTTAACTCATTTCATAGTTTTTCTGCTATAAACTCTAGCAGATTCGTTTCACAAGCTTACTGAAAGTTTGTTTACCTCCTTCTCAGTTGAATAAATGTTTGGTAGAATGTACCTTTCCAAACAAAACATTAGCTCTTTATCTTCATCTTTTTAATTTCAATACAGGCACTGGCTATGTGGAAGATGGCAGAGAGATATTTGATGATGATGAAATTGATGACACTTATGTGGCGGCTAACAGTAAAGAGTCTGGACGAGGGCAGAAGAGAAAAGCTAGAGTTGCACCTCCAACATCTGGTAAAGGAAATATCAGAAACCTCCTCGGATCCATGCCTACCAAGAAAAAAGAGGTATTGTCACATTTCAGACTTGATCATTTTGTTACTATATATTCAGTGCTTAATCTTTTCTTTTGTACATTTTTTATCTACACCAGCTCTTAACAATCTGCTTACTACTTACTTTTCAAATGTACATGCAAGGGGCAGTATTACTCTTATATTGGCATTGCAAATCTCTAAGAAAAGTTTTGTAAAGTAGAAAAATATTGTTATTTTCACTGTCATCTTTCAGGATGTGAAAATATCAGAAGACAACATTCTGTCAGACATTATGTCTGACTTGGATGGCAATGCATCAGCAGCAGTGAAACCAAAGCCAGTGGTCAATAAAGCTAACATTGTGGAGTCCAGCAAGAGGGATGCACAGAACTACTTCAAAAGTCTGTCTTCAGCTGCTAAGAAACCTACCACTACTACTAGCTTGAGTAATAAAGAACAACCAATTGTTAAAAAAGACAACGTAAGTTTGGGATAAGTATACAAACTTAATTTTCTCATGCCTGGCTATCTATACTCCATTTGAATTAAGATTAGAAATTTAAACAAACCTTTTTTACAGTCCGTTCAACCATTTTGACTTCTATTCTGTAGCCCTAAGGATGGTATTAAAAGCAAAAACGTGGTTACATTACCAACTATTTACTGCAGGTGCCATTTGTCATGCCACCAATGCAATAGAAGTTAAAATTGGCTGAACGGACTGTAAAAAAGGTTTAGTTAAATTTCTAATCTAATTTCAAATGGAGTTTAGTAAATAATCGCCATATGCTGTGCAGCCGTGTTTTTATTGTTAATTTACTTCCAACTCAAATTACTTTAAATCTTTTTTGCAGAAAGAAAACCTGGTATCTCCTGATAAACCAATTGAAAAGAAAGTGACTGTAAGTTGAAAATTTATTGTATTAACCTCACTTTATGTTAGATCCCTTGATCTAGTGTTCCTAATCTCACAAGATCTACTTTTAACCAAATCTTCTAAATTTACAGATACAAAATGGTGAATCATCCAAATCTGTCACAGAAAAACCAGTCACAAAGAAACCAGAATGGAAAATAGACAGAGAAATAAAGCAAGAATTAGAAGACTCGGCCACACAGAACATTGAAGAGTTCCAGACACAAGACCTAGACTTTGATGATGACTTCAGCAATGACATCACACTTAAACCTGAGGTAGTTAAAAAGGAAATTATTCCTAGCACCGCAGAAACTATTGGTGATGTTGCTGAGGAGTTTTTGAATGAAGATTTTGACATATTCCCTACCAAAAAGGAATCTCCTAAACAATTGAAACCTTTAACAAGTACCTGGTCGGATCAAATGGGTGAGAACCAAATTGCAACTACAGTGCAGCTAGATGGACAGTTGCCTCTTCATACAAATGAGAGTGGGGAGAAAGTATTAAAGTTCTACTGGCTCGATGCTTGGGAGGACAGATTTGTGAAGCCAGGAGTAGTGTATTTGTTTGGGAAGGTGTACGCCAACCCATCTAATAAGAAGGCTGGCTGTGTGTCCTGCTGTCTGGTTGTGAAGAATGTTAATAGGCAAATGTTTCTGTTGCCTAGGGAGTATGTAAGTATTGGCTGCTTTTTAACATGTTCTTCGGTTTTCTTCATTGTCATTATATTAAAACAATAACATTGATATAGAGCTTTAAAAGAGATTAAAATGCTGATTATCTTTTCAATAATATACATATTGTATTGATTCCTTAATCCTTTTTTTCCATGTCTGCAATGTTTTATTTGGATAGAAGTGGTAAGGGATACTGCTGGATCTGGAGGCAAAAGTCCTCGCGCACATGTGGGAGTGGCGCGAGGAGGCAGGACGCCGGGGCGTAACTCTGTTGCCGCGAGAAATCGTGGCACGGCGGACAGAGCTCCGGCAGGATCTCATGGCGGCATGGAGAGTGCGATTGTCGCAACCCAGCGCTGGGCACGCCACAATTGCGGCGATAAGTCCCCTCTTTGAGGAGTGGCTGGAGAGGCGCCACGGCGTCCTCACCTTCCGCCTGACGCAGGTCCTCACCGGACACGGGTGCTTCGGGAGGTACCTGTTCCGGATAAGGCGGGAGGAAACGCCCGGGTGTCACCACTGTGTGGATCGCCCGGAGGACACGGTGGAGCATACGGTGGAGGTCTGCCCGGCTTGGGCGGAGCACCGCCGTGTCCTCGCGGAAGCGATCGGCGGCGGCGATCTCTCGCGTCCGGCCCTGGTCCAGGCCATGGTACGGAGCGAGAGTGCATGGGAAGCCATTACCTCCTTCTGCGAAGCAGTAATGCTCGTGAAGGAGGAGGCGGGACGCGTGAGGGAGAGGCAAGCTTTGCACCCTCACGCCCCTAGTCGCCGCAGGAGACGCCCTGGGCGTCGGGAATTGGCAGCCGATTCCCGGCCACCGTAGGCGCGGGCTTGCGGACGGCGAGCAATGGGTAGCTCGCCGTCTGGTAAGGACCAGGCCCGAGTCGACGGCGCGTCGTGTTCCACGCGCGCCTCAAAGAGATGTCAGCACTATTGACGGGGTCCGCTAGGGCCGATGCCAGCTAGGGTTGCGGGATGTTCGAAAGAGTTACCGTGGCCCCGGCACAGGCAACAGAAGGAACACGGGTGGGTTTTAGTCAGTAAAAGTCTGACACGCCCTCCCGCTCCGCCCAGAGCGGGAGAAGTCATTTGATGATTTCCCATCCACAAAAAAAAAAAAAAAAAAAAAAAAAAAAAGGGATACTGCTGAAGTGATAATAATATAGTCAGCTAGACATCTCTACCATACACTTCAAGATAAATAAAAACATAATGATATAACTGACAATACTATTTTGTTGTAGAAATTAGACCCAGTAACATTAGAGGCGACAGATCAAGAAGTGACAATGATGGACATGTATGCAGAGTTCAACAGCACGGTGGCCAGTGATCTAGGACTGAAAGAGTTCAAGTCGCGAAAAGTCACAAAGAACTACTGTTTCAATCTGCCAGATATACCTGCACAGTCAGACTACCTAGAAGTTAGATATTCTGTAAGTTTGGAGATAATAATAAGTAAAATGTTAATCATTAGTGCCCAGTTTTAGACCAATGTTTAGATGAGGCGGTTTACTCCTGTATTGTTAGGCGCATATACTGGATGCAACAAAGCACCTCGAGCGTCCGGAATCGCGCGTTAAACAGCGTGCATGTATGCAGAATGTATTAGCTCATAATTTCACGGCGATGCGCGTAAAATGCCATATCTGGACAGGGACCTATGTTTACGCTTTCAAGTGTTTCAAAATCCCCGACGCATGAGTAAACTCATGCGCCATGCATGTTTCAAAAGTTGAAAGAGCACTGGCGTTATATGTTAACGCCAGTGCGTCGCGCTGTGAATTTATTTTAAATAGCTTATTTCTTGTTTTTAATGTTGTTTTTGTAACTCCACAGGCTACATTCCCGCCGCCTCCAAAAGACAAGAAGTACTTAACATTCTCGCACATCTTCGGTGCGACCACCTCATCTCTAGAAACCTTCCTGCTGGAGCGTAAGATCAAGGGTCCCTGTTGGCTGGAGGTCAAGCAGCCGGAACAGGTTCAAGCTAAGATGTCGTGGTGCAAGTTGGAGGGCGCGTGTGATAAGATGGAGCATGTTACTGTTATCAGAGATGGCGCGGATTTAGAACCGCCACCTATTGTTGTAGCTACTGTGAGTAGGCTGTCATTTGTTCTTATTTTAAATGACTTGACTTTTTAGCTGTTAATTTGAACCGGTAGCAGTAATTCATGCTGTGATCCGAGTTGTATTGGGCTCAAACATGAATGAGGCGACGTATATTTAGTGGTCCTGTACTCCTGTGCAATTACTGGTTTATCATTTAGTAACAATGACAAACCATCTTATGGACTTTCCATTTGAAAGAATTTTTAATAACCACGTTTATCTGTTTTTTTTTAATAAATTGTCTCAAAATGTTTATGGTATGTAATTCGAAAAAGCAAGTAAGCTTTTTAATTTGTCATTATTATAATATTACAAATGTTTCAGATAAACATGAGAACTACAATGGACCCCAAAACAAAGAAGACAAAGATATTGATGCTCAGTTGTCTGTCACATACTAACTTTCACTTACACAAGCCTCCTCCGAACCCGCCATTTCAGCAACATTTCTGTGGTAAGCAATACTTATCAAACAAATTAATGCGTAAACCAGTTGAACAAGCTTTGATAAAATATAATATTGATTTGGTAGCATCTAATTCTGGAATTTATGG
This sequence comes from Fissipunctia ypsillon, assembly GCA_947568875.1. Classification (NCBI taxonomy): domain Eukaryota; kingdom Metazoa; phylum Arthropoda; class Insecta; order Lepidoptera; family Noctuidae; genus Fissipunctia; species Fissipunctia ypsillon. The sequence continues at coordinate 9,245,933 of OX387645.1, read as the reverse complement.
TTTTCAGTAATGACAAAGTGCAATGAAATTTGGCCACTGGACCTAAAACAATGCCTATCTCAGTACAAAGCAACAAAACTAACCAAATGCGACACTGAGCGAGAACTACTCAACTATTTTATGGTACAGTTCTGGAAGATGGACCCAGATCTAGTGGTAGGCCATGACCTGCAGGGATTCCAACAAGATCTACTGATTGGGAACATTCTCGATCTTCACATACCAAACTGGTCTCGATTAGGACGGCTCAAGAGAGCTATTGCTCCGCAAAGGAAGTTCGCGGCTAAGGACGCGTTCCTCGGTCGCTTGGTCTGTGACATCAAAATATCTGCTATGGAAGTAATACGCTCCAGAAGCTTCGACCTCGACACTCTCTGTGTAAATGTACTGAAAATGAAAGAAGGTGAACGCATTGAAGTGGCACTTGAAGACCTGCACAGATATTATGAGAAAAGTAATGACTTGTTCCAACTTGTGTCACTAAGTATGCAAGATGCGTCCTATATACTCAAAATGATGTGCGAATTGAACGTCATACCGTTAGCTTTGCAAATCACACAAATCGCCGGAAATATCATGTCTAGAACTTTGCTTGGTGGCAGGTCGGAAAGAAACGAGTTTCTATTACTTCATGCCTTCACTGAGAAGAACTATATCGTACCTGATAAAGTTTATGGCAAAAGAGTCATAGCAGACGATGATAATGACGAGCAAGAGGAAGGTGCCACCAATGTATCCAAAAAACAAGGGAAGAAAAAAGCGGCTTATTCTGGAGGTCTCGTTTTAGATCCCAAGAAAGGATTCTATGATAAACTAATTCTTCTTATGGACTTTAATTCCTTGTATCCTAGCATTATTCAGGAGTACAATATTTGCTTTACAACTATTAAAAGGAAAGCGGCCGGATCCTCTGACGAGGATGTTGCTAATCTTATTTTGCCAAAGAGTAACACAGAACTCGGTGTGCTCCCAACACAGATCCGTAAACTAGTGGAGAGTAGGCGAGAGGTGAAGAAGTTAATGAAATCTCCCGACTTGTCGCAAGATCAGTACATGCAGTACAACATCAGACAGATGGCCCTGAAACTCACAGCTAACTCCATGTATGGTTGCCTCGGTTTCACTCATTCCAGGTTTTATGCAAAACCACTCGCAGCCCTAGTCACCATGAAAGGCAGAGAAATTCTGATGGACACCAAAGATATCGTCCAAAAGGCTAACTACGACGTAGTCTACGGAGATACCGACAGTTTGATGATCAACACTAATTGTTTAGATTATGACAACGTTTTCAAGATCGGCGTGGATCTGAAGAAAGAGATCAATAAGAAATATAGACAAATAGAGCTTGATATAGATGGGGTATTCAGATATTTGCTTTTACTGAAGAAAAAGAAATATGCAGCTGTGTTAGTTACCAAGAACAAAAGTGGCGAGTTTGTCTTTACACATGAGCATAAAGGTTTGGATATCGTTCGTCGTGATTGGTCACAGCTGGCTGCAGAAGCTGGTAAATTCATATTGAGCCAGATTTTATCAGAACAATCTGCAGACGAGAGGCTTGAGAGCATTCAAACGCATCTTAACAAACTCAAGGACGACTTGATGAACGGCAAAATGCCTCTCTCAATGTTAACAATTACGAAACAGCTGACCAAGAACCCTCACGAGTACGCTGACAAACACACGCAGCCACACGTACAGGTCGCTCTAAGACTGAACAATAAAAATAGCAGGAGGTTTAAGAAAGGAGATGTAGTACCTTATATAATCTGCGAAGATGGCACCGCTAATTCAGCGACACAGAGAGCTTATCATATTGAAGAGCTAAAGAATTTAGAACATCTTAAAGTTGACTTCAAATATTACTTAGCACATCAGTTGCACCCTGTAATATCCAGGATATGTGAGCCCATCGAAGGCATGGATCCGGCCCGAGTTGCAGACTGTCTCGGCCTCGATCCCTCTGGGTATCGACAAATAGTTAGAAGAGATAACTCCAACACAGAAACCTATGAAGTAGAAAATGAACAAGAAAAATACAGACAATGTAAAGACTTCGTGTTCGTTTGCGTCAACGAACACTGCAAAACTGAGAACAAGATCAGAGAAACAGTTGTAAAATTGGATAAAGAGAGTGTAACATTTTTAGATAAATGTCAGAATGATAAGTGTACTTTGAGGCCAGTAGATTACCTGGCGAGTATTCAGAACCAGTTGAGCCTCCAAGTCCGTCAGTACCACGCTCAGTACTACGCGGGCTGGTTGTCGTGCGAGGACCCCGCATGCGGCCACCGTACGGCACGTCTTCCACAGACCTTCGCCGGCGGATACCCACTGTGCAGGTTATGTGAGAAAGGCGTCATGTTTAGAGAGTACACTGAAAAGGACTTGTACTTGCAAATTAACTTTTTCTTATTTTTGTTTGATCTGAGCAAGAATACCAATTCAAGTAAGTATGAATTATGTACTATTAACCGATTCGTTGCGGCTCCCGTTTTCGAAAACTTCTAGCTGTGGCGGCGAACAAATATTTCGGGACACGCTTGTCGTGTCAAGCGCCATAGAATTTGATGACACGCCTATTTTGCCATTAGCATTGTGTAAAAGAAAATGTCGTTTTTATGCTTTTTTGACTTGATTAGACTAGATTATTTGATTATTTGATAAGTTGACATCAAACATCAGTTGTAAACGAAGGATACGTTGTTTTAAATGGCTTACTACGCGTTTTTTTTTACGTATTTTCCTTGAAATGGATGAAACATGCCTTTTTATGCAGGTGTTACAAACCTTTTGTACTATTTTTTGTTTTTATATTTTTTTAACATAACATAACATCACGCCTTGTTTTCCCGAAGGGTTAGGCAGAGGTGTACCTATAGTACACCCACATTTCGCCAGATGTGTTTATATTTTTTATTTATTTAAATATGTACTGTACAGCTAAATCACCCTGTAAAACTACTTTGGTTTTTATTACATTACATTTTCACCGAATAATAACGTTTGTAAATATCGAAGAATCAAGAAACTTAACTTGGAAAAAATAAAGTTGATGATTCATTGATATTTACAAATGTTATTATTCGGGGAGAATGACTATTCTACGATACCTAAAGTTACCGCGGAGACTTCTCAATATGGTTTAGCTAAGTTGAGTATTCTATGGGAAATGTACCAGTGTGAAATTATTATTATTATATCGGGTGTAAAAAGACACTTAACGAAGAGTACCGATACCCTTGCGCCATCCCATCTTCCTAGTACGGCGGGCTGTGCTGGGGTGACTGCTGCGGGTGTGGAAAACCTCAAACGTCGCAAATACTCCAATCTTATTGGGACTTATATATTCGAGCCATTTGGGGTTGAAACTCTAGGGCCATGGAATCCGAGTGCCCACTTATTTTTTCGAGACATCGCCAGGCGGTTGGTCGACTCTACACGTGACCAGAGGGCTGGCCTATTTTTTGGGCAAAGAATCAGCATTGCCATACAACGTGGCAGTGCTGCTAGCCTTTTGGGCACTTTTCCTGTTGACAGCGATGCGGACGAATTTTTTGATGCCCTCTGATTATCCTCCTTTTTTATATACTTGTACATTTTATTATTATTATTTTAAGACTGTTAGTTTTTAAATTATGTAAATATTATTGTTATTTGATCAACTGAAATAAACTAAATATGACAGCTGTTTTAAATGTTATAACTGTACTTTAAATACCGGCACGACCCCTATACTGTTGTATGCAACCGTAAGCACTACGTTTTGCGTGTTACCATAAAAAGTGATTTTTCACACCCAAAAAGAAAGTCTTTTCCCAGCAAAAATTTTTGCCCTATGTTACATAGTTTGATGGGTAGTATGCGTCGTTAACGGGTATGTGTGTGTGTGTGCGGTATGTGATGTGTCTTTTTACACCCCGTATGTAACGTAGAAATGATTTTCCATTTTTTTTTAATTAAATCGAATTAGTTCGTGAGCGATAGCGATGAGTGCTATTATTTACATATTTGTTATTTATTAGAAAGTATTTTTCGACAACATGATTTAAAACCCACACAGTAAAAAAGAGTGCCATCCACAAGTTAAAAACCTCCTAAAAAATTCTAATTCACAAAATATCCAGAAACGAAGGTTGTAGGCATGAACTACTTGCAAAATAATGAATATTTTGCGCTGGATAAATCATCCAAAATGCAATTTGAGCGAGTTATAACATTTTTTTAAATGACACGACCCGCGTGTCATACGCCACCCAGAAAAAAAATCGATGGCACGCCTGGCGTGCCATCCGCAACGAATCGGTTAAAACTCGTGCATTTTACAAAACGTATAATAATGTAAAAGTTCTAATACATTTTTGCTTGTTACAGAAACTCGCATGTCGCCTCAAGTCACGAATGCTTTCCAACAGCTAAAGGAAATGGTGGTTGAAGACTGGCTGGCACAGTCTGCGTACTCGATCATAAACCTGTCAAAACTCTTCAGATTCTTTACAGTAGACTCGAAAGCAGGCAACAAGGTGAAGGCTGAACCAATCGAAATCGATATTTTACCTGAGACTGAGCAAATAGATGCGCTATTGGAGATGGGCGTCTATTAGCTTTTGTATAGTTTTATTTTAGAATTAGAATCATGTTAATTAAGTATTATAACCTGTAAATAATAATAAAATATTCTTGTATTACATCCTATTTGTTGTTATTCTTACGTGGATACCTTCAGGAACAGAAACAGAACAGCCAGTTGCGGTAAATTCATGACAAGACTGAAAATAAACCTTTTACAAAAAAAAACCGACTTCCAAAAATCACTACAAAGTGAAAAATAACTTTATTTTCGGGAGTCGGTGTCTTTGGATCTGTATTTCAGTTTTTTGCCACCGACTTTCGAAATTAAAGTTATTTTTTATTTTGTAGTGTGTTTTTTGGAGGTCGGTTGTTTTTATTTTTTGCAAAAAGTTTTTTGTGTTTCACTTTTTAGTGGGTCGGTTTGTAATTCACCTGAGCTGCAGTAGCCTAATGTCAATTGCTCATCACCTTTTACAAAATATTGCTTTTCCCAATGATAAATGATTTTATTTCTCTAAGTAGGTTTATACAAACAGTTTTACACGTCAAACATTTTTTTTTAAACTAGATGAGGCCGGCGTTTCGTATCTGATTACTCTGAGAAGAAAGGCCGAAACAAACTCAGGGGTCACAGTCTCTTTTAAAGTCCAGACATAATCTTGGTCAGATCATGTGAAGACCATGCATGTAGGTTGGTGTCTGAAATGGTCTTTTGAGGAAAGAACCACACAGATTGAGTGGACCTGTCCAGTCAGTGCAAGCATCTGTCAGTAATCGTACAGCTCAACTTAAAAGTTAAGGAGCTCAACGATTCGACGAACAATACCAAAGAAAGGACATTTGGGTAGGGCGCATAATTTTAAAAGACTATGATTAAAACAGAGAAAAAAGAAAAAAAAACAAGAACCCACATAGTCTTCACATTCACAGTAATTAATATAACACTTTACAAAGTAAATATTCATGTCATCGTATATATTAAATAAGAAAAAAAAAAGAATTAAAAAAAATGCAATAGGTAGGTATGTTAAAAAAAAGCAGCTCAATCCCACGCCTTTTTTTCTTCAATATAATCTTTAACGGTATAAAAGGCGTTCTGACACAACTTACGTTTAAGAATGATTTGAATTTATTGATCTTGAACGTGGCTTGGAAGATTATTATAAAAACGTATACATTGACATCTGAACGAGCCACCTATTTTCTTGAGCCTTGTTGTAGGTACAACGTGTTTGTTCCTAGTATTCATATTATGGATATCACTGTATTTTTAAACAATTTTATATTTTTATGGGCATGTAAAAGATTTTCAAAAATATACTGAGAAGGCACAGTCATTACATTAATCTCCTTAAATTTATCTCTGAGAGAGTGGCTCGGACCTAATTTATAAATTGATCGAACAGCTCTTTTCTGCAAAACAAAGATAGTCTGAATGTCGGCGGCATTTCCTCACAACAGAACAGTACGACATTACACTATGAAAATAGCTAAAGTACACTAAACGGGCTGTCTCAATGTCAGTTAAATTACGAATTTTTCTAAGAGCGTATGCTGCAAAGCTTAGTTTTTTTGACAATTTATCTATAGGTGGGCCCTACTGAAGCTTAGCATCCAAAGTTAAGCCTAAAAATAATGTGCTATCTTCAGGACTCAATTCTTCGCCCTTTATCAACACGTTTTCACCTGCCCAACGTGAGGTAGCGCAAACTTAATGCTTAATGACAAAAAAAACTTAATGGTTTTTTTCATTAAGAAGTAAATTATTTACATTGAACCAGTGAACTACTTTTGAGATCGCGCTATTTACATCGTCAGTAACCAGCTGCTGACGTTTAAGTTTAAACAAAAGTGAAGTGTCATCCGCATACAGCACTATATTATGATTATCCTTTATACGGTAAGGCAAGTCGTTAATATAAATAAGAAACAAGAAAGGACCAAGTATTGAGCCCTATGGGACTCCCATTGTTACTGTAGATCCGGGAGATCTTTTTCCATTAACGTCAACGCTCTGAATCCTATTACTCAAGTATGAAGTAAGAAGATCCAGAGCGGTGTTCCGGATCCCGTAGTGGCGGAGTTTCCTGATTAAAGTTGCATGAAGAACGCAATCGAATGCCTTGGACAAATCACAAAAGATGTCCTAAAAGTTCAACACCAGCATCATTAGTTATACGACCCCATGTAAAACCGAACTGTTTGTTATGTAATAATTTAGTTTGTTTATTAAAAAATCTTTGCAATTGTTCTAAAATTAATTTCTCAAAAAGTTTACTAAAGGTAGGTAGTACTGAAAGAGGTCTATAATTTGTGATGATGATGCAGGGACGTTAATGGTTAAGGAGTTCTCCTGGTACTCCACCATCAGCTCCACTTCACCACATGCATTGTGACGAGCATAAATTGCTTAGCAACGAATCGCAACCCGTGAAATACTTATTATTATTGATTAGTTCCGGTGGCCATCTGTGGTCTTCATCATCAGTTCCACTTCACCAAATGGTGCTTTCTGAGAGCAAATGCACGAGGTACTATAAACAATATCCAAATCTCTGCAGGTGTGTCTATATAGGTGTATTTGCAGAGTTCCCTCGATTTCTCCAGGATCCCATCATCAGATCCTGACCTGATGACAATGGGACCACCTGGGAAGTATACCCTTTCAAACAAAAAAAGAATTTTCCAAATCGGTCCAGCAGTCTTCGAGTAATCGGGGAACAACGCCGAAACGTCATAATACAGCTCTACCTAGTGCCTATCCCTCCCAATGTGATGTTTGTGTTCTGATCATTTCTATACGTCAAATCTGCATCGGGCGTCTTAGGGTCGATTTATACTAGCGCAGAGTCGAAGCGCATCGAAGCGTCTATCCAAAACTGAACATAACAAATTCAACCTTAACTCCACAGCATAACGCACACATTACTTCTGAGATTTTAAAAAGACGCGCGCATTCTTCGGAATTCGCGCGTCTGCGCGTGAACAACGCTGATTGGTGCGCGCGCATTGGTGTGTGCGTTACGCTGTGGAGTTAAGGTTGAATTTGTTATGTTCAGTTTTGGATAGACGCTTCGATGCGCTTCGACTCTGCGCTAGTATAAATCGACCCTTACAATCATTCGTTATAGCAGAGTATTAGGAAAAATATAAGAAAGAAACAAGTCCAATAACAGTATTTATTGACACAAAATCTTATCGCATACAGTTAAAATACATTGAGGTTTTTATACCAAGTCACAAATACGTGAAAATACATAAATCTATCTAATAAAACCTAATTGCATGAGCAATGTTAACACAATGAAATGATACTTCATTTACTCGTAGTACAAGTAAATAAAACATACAGTGCGCGGCCATAAATATGGCACAATGAGTTTAGAAAATCGGCTCTGTAGAGCGTTTTTCTGTCATTCATAACTGTGTGATAGTTCTGCCATGTTAGTCTATTGACCGCTTGGTTTTATACCAATTGCCGTGCCCCCAGCGCCCCGCCCAGCACTAAAATCGACGAATTGTCGATTTGTCGATTGTTTGATAATATCGGGTCGTGCAATTAAACAAAAAACAAACAGGTTGTCAGTCGTATAAATAAGACGGCACGGGCAAGAAACCATTTGCCGTATTAATCAGACTGGGGCGGTCAATAAGTCGACCGGGTACTGAACAAAATTTAATAGTACCCTCGGCCACGGCCTCTATTAGGCCCGCCGAAGTTGCCCCTGCCGCCCCCGCGACCTCTGAAATTGTTTTGATTATTATCGTAGTTATTGTTACCGAACTGTTGGTTCATCTGAGGCCGCGTATCATAGTTATCTTGGCCCCTGCCGTTCATGAAGTTATTTCTCGGACCCTGGTTGTATGGAGCATTAGGTCCGAAGTTATCAGGGGCGGGTCCTCTCATGGGCGGACCTCGGTTTTCCATCGGGCGTGGATTCCACTGTCCTTGGTTGAAATGATCATTGGGCTTGTTTCTGTTTTCGTTAAAATGTTGTTGTTGTTGCTGCGGCGGTTGATATTGCTGTTGATGCTGCTTAGGTTGGTACTGCTGCTGATGCTGTGGCGGCTGGTTACGTTGCTGGTGTGGTGGTAGCATTTGGTTGTGCTGCGGTCCTTGATTATGTTGCTGATGTTGTGACGTAGGCTGATAATTCTGCTGTTGCCCCTGATTATAAAGTGGCTGTTGTTGGTTTTGCTGAGGTGGTTGATGATTTTGCTGTTGGTTCTGCTGAGGTGGTTGATAATTTTGCTGTTGTTTCTGCTGAGGTGGTTGATAATTTTGCTGTTGGTTCGGCTGAGGTGGTTGATAATTTTGCTGTTGCTGTGGTGAAGATTGATAATTCTGCTGATTCTGTTGAGACGATTGATAATTCTGCTGATTCTGTGGTGGAGATTGATAGTTTTGCTGTTGCTGCTGATGATGCTGCTGTTGCGGACGCTGCTGCTGCTGTTGCTGCTGTTGCGGACGCTGCTGCTGCTGTTGTTGTTGTGGCGGCTGAAAACGTACCGGAGTGCGTAACAAACCTTGCAGACTTTGGAATGGAGTTGGTCCTGATCCTGGCCCTTGAGCTTGATTATTGAATGAATTTATCAGCGGCGCGGGTGTAACTGGCGCACTTTGTAGTGGCTTCAACGGTTGTTCTTGGGTGACCGTTGACTCAGGAAGGTCTCCGAAGGACCTCGGTTGAGTGTTACTGACCACGACGTTAGGTGAGCGTGACAATGGCGCCGGTGTGGCGGCCGGCGTAGACTTGATGCTCGCTTGCACCAACGCGAACAGGTCAGTCGCAGAGCTAGTAGACAAACTCTTTGTAATATCCGCGAGAGAATTCTCAAGTTTCGCCGGCTCTAGTATCGTCTCGGCTTTCGTCTCTTCCAAAGATTTCTTTACAATTTCCATTTCTTGACGTATTTGATCTTCCTTTACTTTCTGCGTTGCTGATTGGAACACCTGGAGAAAGAGAACATTTTTACATACTGGCATGTAATAATTTGCTAACTGTCACTGATAGTGACGAATAACCAAAGACGGTGACGAATTTCAGCGTAATAGCGTAACATTATAAACAGGTGCACTTAATTTTAAATTAGACTCATCATCTGTCTAGCCTTTTCCCAGATAAGTTAGCGAGTCAGCTTCCAATCTAACCGGATGCAGCTGAATACCATTATTTTACATGGAGCTTTACTGCCTATCTTACCTCTATAACGCAGTTACTGAGTAACACGATACCCCTTGCAAAGACTGGTTATCAGATTTTCGGGCTTCTAACGTCCCGTAGCGACTGTCAAAGATCTACGAATGACAGGCGGGACCAACGGCTTAGCATGCTCTCCGAGGCACGGAGGGGTCTCGGTACGTAAAGAGGGTCACCCATCCACGGACGATCGATCGACCCGTGCGGCTATTATTACTTAGCCAAGAGCCCCTAATTTTAAATTATACTATCTATAACATTTTCAAGGGCTATATCATCTATAATAAATAGTATTTACCAGCAGTTAGACAACAATCATTCTACACTGGCATTAAAACATTTGTGTACAAAGTGAAGCCTTGACTTCTGCGCTAGGTGACACATGTATTACAGGAGCCAGTGTCTCCTCCCAATCAGAAGATTCTGGATTTAATAAAATATAAATATATTAAATTTACTTTATGACAATAAAAATTGATTTATTATATTATTGTCGTTCTACTTGTGTGAGTATGAAGTGCAAATAGTGTTTTGTGTTATGCGTGGAGTGTGGTGGTCTGTGAATGGAGGTTAATGATATTAAATATATACCTATATTCAATTTAATTATTAGTTGAGTATGAACGTGGATAGCTAATAGTCCTCTAGGCCGAATTCCGGCCATGGCGACCAATCTCAGCAGAGACCAGCAGCCTTCGGCGCAGGAGATATTATAATGCACAAGTGTGTGCACAGACACAGGTGCACTCACTCTCATAGTCCGATGGGACGGCAATCCGACACGACCAGAGAGCGATCAGGCGCAGGGCCAACGGCGACACGTGCGCACGAGGCACGGGGGTATCACATCGCCAACTTCCAAACTCCGGGCTGTTATTAAGAAATTCCTAATGGAAAAACCCAATAACATTTTGCCCGACCCGGGAATCCAACCGAGGACCCCACGCTCAGCAGTCGCGCTTGCGAACACGAGACCAACGGGGCAGTCAAAAACGGATTAAAGAGTAGGGGAAGACCAAAGAAACTATGGATGGACTGTGTGAAAGATGATATGGCTGGGAAGGGGGTGACTACCGAGATGAGTAGTAATAGAGAAGTATGGAAGAATGTGTTGCGCCGACCCGAAATAAATTGGGATAAAGGCAGGAGAATGATGATAGCTATATTAAAATGGATTCTGTTTGTTTGTACTCTTGTGTCAGAAATCATGACTTAGTTTTAATTTTAGCTATCCTTATTGTACAGCTCCCGTCACGTAAAAAGAACGCCGGCCGTTTACCTGCGCACTGAGCGATTTATCCATTCCAGCCTATTCCAAACTACTAAGTAGCTAGTAAAGTACCTATTATGATTTTACAATAAAAGAATAGCCTAGTACTTTAGGACGCGACTGTACCCGTGCGCAGACACATCTCCACTGTCGCTCAGCGTTCTTTTTACGTGACGACAACTATAGGAGGATTAATATTCAGAGCACTGTTTGTTTTATTATTATTTATGCGACTTGATAAATACATGCATTGCCTTCTTGTAGCTGCGGTGTTAAATTTGATAGATAGGGAAACGTTCCTTACGATACGATTATTTAAAACTAGTAGGATATTATTTTAACAGATCAACTTTGTCACCTCTTCAACAGTATAGTCATCGTCGTCACTCTCGACGACCACGGTCTTCGCAAGCTCTTCTTCGGCATCCATGTTCTCAGGCGTCGGTTCCTTGGGCACGGTGGAGGCCGCCTCGCAGACATACTCTCGCAGTCTCTCGACTCTCTCAGGCTCTTTAGCTTCCAACTTCTTCAAGTACGCTATAAGGCTGTACTGTTCTTCAGCTGATAACTCGTTGAAGTTCTTTAGTAGAGTTTCGAGGTCTGAATCCGAGAGGCCGTCCATGGCGTCAGGAGCGTTGCTTTGCTCCATCCTGGTTGGACATAAAGATTAATTTGGGTGTTATTCATGTGCCACAAATTCAATTTAATTTACATTATCCACTCAAAGAGGAATTTAGAATGAAATACAGCAAGTAAGCCGTAAATATAAAGCGAGAAAAAATTCTTAGTTTATTGAGCAAGCATTGAATTAGTGCCTTGTAACGAAGTAATTAATTCTACCAACTTACTTCTTATCATTCTCATCGTACGCCGACTGCAACATTTGCAGCGCAGATGCGGTACCACTTTGTTTCGGAGGCGGCGGTTTTATCGCCGGCTTTTCTACCGGCGGTGGTACGACCACCTTTTTCGTCTGTTCGGCCGCTCGTTTCTTTGCCTCTGCCATACCCACGACAGCGTCTACTAGCACTGCTAAGTCTTCAGAAGACACGTCCGTCTTGCCCTGAGCTATTAATGCTTCTGCCATTTGTTGGGCAATCTGTGCGCGGTCCACTTCACCCACGCCTGCCACTGCTACTGGTACAGCTGTCGTTTTACTAGGGCCGGTAGCTTGCTGGAAGGTTGAGAGTTGTATAGTATTTCGTAATGTTGCTACTTTACATGTACGTAAATATATAACTAAATGGTGTACATACTAGAAATGAGAAATTAACGTATCTAAAACAAAATCCAAATTATTAAAAGTAGAATTATTGTCAGGTATAGTAAAGAATCTCTTTTTAACAAGGAGAGTTTCTTGACTGTCAAGAGGCGAATGTCCATGGGTCTTTTGCACATTTAAACTTTGCAGCATTAAAATGACGTAGCTGTCTTCATCACTTTTGGAGGAGTCAATAGTGTGACAAGGTTCTTAGTAGAGGCAAGTTTCCATTGGCATACCTTCTGCTTGAGCCGGCTGCGCTTGTCGGCCTCATGCAGCGTGGCGGCGGCACGCACGACGGCCGCGCGCAGCGCCTGCGCCGCGCTGCCGCCCACGAGCCCCGCCTGCACGGCACCCTTGAGCTTCTCCTTCGCTGTCTCGATGAGTACTACCGCGCTCTCACGCACTAGGAGCTCTTCGGATGAGTTCGCTTTCTCCTGGTTAGGGTAAAAACACGTAAATGTCAAGTTACATTTCCAAGGTTGTGTCTTCAACGTGTATCAGAAATGTGTGGACCATTATACTGAACAACTTTTCCATGGGACCGATATCGTAATCGCGGAAAAATAATCAGCTGTCCACATTTGGGTCGAGTAGGTATTAAAGTTTTGTATAAAATAAATTACCATGCATTTCTGATACCCATTTCATACATATTATAAACTAGCACTTCCCGCGCGACTTCCTCCGCGTGGATTTCGTACTTTAGTACCCCGTGAGGGGTAGATTTTCAAAAAACCCTGATACACGTTATTTTTTATTTTCGGTCTTAAATACTGAGTTTCGAGTTAATCCGACCGCGCGTAAAAAATCCTTCCATAGAAACTTTGACATCCCCCAATCCTCCTTCAGGAGATAGTTTAGAGAAACAAAAAATGAAAAACTTCATAATTTACTTAGATAAGTATTCGTGCCAAGTTTCAAGTTTATTAACTCACAAGAAATAAGATTTTTCATACAACCAAATCTTCACAAAGCTCAAATTTCCATAAAATCCTTCCTTAGTGGATGCTTACAACATAAAAGGCATCAACTGCCAAAATGTCATGATTGTAGCCCCAGCGGTAGGCACTGCGTTGATGAATCAGTCGGGACAAGTAATTATATAATTATGTATAGATTAAAGTCGGTTTTCGTGTCTGTCTGAGAGAATGTGTTGTTTTTCTAAATTACACAACGGATTTTGATGCGGTTTTTAACATACGAGAATAGAGAATTTATTCCGGAAGGTTTGTGTATAATACAATTGTAATAAACTTACACATAATTAAGAAATGTACATATTTTCTTCAAATCGTTAAAACCATGCGAAACAGGGGCGGGTCGCTAGTCTATATACAGGGTGTAAGGGACAGCCCTCCGCAGACTGATGGGGTGAATTCAATATATCATACTAAGATGACCGGTACATGAAATTATTCCAGGAACATTATGGGAATCCAATAAACCTGATTTGTTTTATTACCTCACACACAATGTATCGTTACCGCGGCAAATCGCGCGTAGCGAACGGCAGCGCAGCGAGCCTTCGACCGCCGAGTGTTTCAACATCCATTGCTGATTTTTTTTTATTTTAGCTGTTTTATTTACATAAATGGAGTGCTGCGTACAGATAATGTAATTTTACATTGAAATTAAGTAATGGTAACTGAAAATATGATAAAAAATATGAAAATTTTCCTGAGAATATTTCCGGTGGATTACGATTCAAAATAAGGAGCTGAATGCATCCTGTTAGTTTGCGGAGGGCTGTCCCTTACACCCTGTATATAAAAGGAGAAACTGACTGACTGAATGACTGATTGACATATCAACGCGCAGCCGAAACTACTAGGTCAGCTGGTCTAGGAACGTGAAATATTGCACACGACTTCCTTTTATAATGTAGGAAAGCACTAAGAAGAGGTTTCTGAAAATTCGACCTCTAAAGGGGTGAAAGACCCCGGGATTTCGTTTGTATGAATATTCTTATTCCTTGAGTTAATAGACTTGAAACTTCGTACGAATACTTCTCGAAGTAAACTATAAAGTTTGCCATTTTTAGTTTTTCTAAACTACCCCGTAAAGGGGGATTGCGGGGTGTCAAAGTTTGCATGAAAGAATTTTACCGCGAGGTCCGATTAACTCGCAATTCAGTATTTATTTTTAAAACCGAAATAAAGAATAACGTTTATCAAGGTTTTTCGGATATCAACCCCTGACAGGGTGGTAGGGTGGTAGGGTGGTGGCAGGGTGGTAGTAAATTTTACAGTGGAGGATTTCACTGCATGGCTGAATTAACTCTAAAATTGGTAAAAATAATCTATAAGTCAAATAAAATAATGGAAACATCACAAAAGTCATTTCTTTTGAGAGCTTCCGTTGCGTGCGCTGCGTAAACGGTTATAGTTACGCAAAAATCATTTATGACGGAATTGTTCCTCTTAAAAAGTTCTAAAAAAAGTCCGCGATAGCAATTATGTCTATCTTTTAAGGTTGACTCATTATAACTTTTTTTACTGGTAATCAAATTTGTTATAAAATAATGCATTATTTACGAAGGTGTTTTCATAAACATTGTATTAATCCTTATCCAAATAAATAGTTTCATAATCAAGGTTGATTAAATACATGTACATTCCTTAAATTATTCGAATCGGACCTTTCGTTTAGAAATTACGACGGGTATAATGCATAAAGTAAGAAAAGTGCGTTTAGTCTATTAGTTACCTACACATATATTTTTTATTGACTGTTTGAACGCGCTAATCTCTGTCACTGCCAGTCGGATTTGAAAAATTATTTTTGCATTTTATAGCCCAATTTTTGAGGAAGGCTATAGGGTATAAAACATTACGCTAGGACCCTTAGAAGCCGAACAAAAAGAAAAAAGTAAGAACGAGCGCTAAGCGAAAACGAAGTAACAGCGCGGGCAGGCGTTGCGATGCGATGCAACGGGGTGGGTCGGGGGAACACGAAATTTCACGCGGACGAAGTTGCGGGCGGAATCTAGTAAATAATAAAGATGTTAAGCATTAAAACTACCATTTAAATGGGATCAAATTTCACAACCCCTTCCGGGTCCGAATAAACGAGATCCACGCGAACGAAATCGCGGGTGAAGTGCTGAATGACTGACATAATAATATCAGAAATTTTGTACAAGGGTTCCCTTTATAATGTAGGCGAGCTCTGAGAAGGGGTTTTTGTAAATTCGACCCTTAAATGGGGTGAAAAGGGGGATTTCTAATGTATGAAAAATCTTATTTCTTGAATAATTAAGTTTGTCTTTGTTTAGTTTTTCAAAACTACTTGTCAAAAGGGATTGATTTTAGAGGGTGCTAAAGTTTGTATGGAAGAATTCTAACGTGCTGTCCGGTAACCTCGAATAACGGTATTAATACTTTTGACAAAAAATATGAGCATAAGTTTTTGGGTTTTTCGAAACCAGCAAAAGTGGGTAATTAAGTTTTTGGGGGAGAATTTCACTGCGTGTCTTGATTTAGTCAAAAGTAATCTAAACATTAAATGAAAAAACACATGATTGAAGATATTTCATAAATCAACCTTTTTCGGGGTGAAAAGGGAGGAACAGTTTATATGAAAATTTTACTTTTCCTCTCATCAATAAGTTAAATAATAAGTCTATAAATTAATCAATAAATTTGTAATAAGTAAAAGGATCTTAATCATTAATGTTTCAAAACTACCGGTTAAAAGGGGTGAAGGGGGTATTCAATTTTCTAAGAGAAAATAGGAAATCCACGTGGATGAAGTCGCGGGCAAAAGCTAGTATAATATAATTATAATGGCATACAGCTTGAGCATGCACGAAAGTCAATAATATAGTGTCATTTAACGAAAATATGGGGCACGTTTCCATACTAGTCAATAGTTCCCCCTCTGACTAGTATGGAAAGGCGCGCAGTTTTCTTTTGTTATTCCAGAATCACAAGTCATACCTTCTCCATCTTCAATGCATCAGCTAGCAGATCAACAATTTTCGGTCCCAAGCTTCCAAGATAATCTTCTAACGCGACCAGTTGCCTCAGCGTGGCGACCACATCGTCGGCCGCGCCGTCCATCACCTGTCCGGCACCGTGACCGCCGGAAACGGACGGCCGCCGCCGCATCTTAGAACCGCGTGATACCATGCTGCCGGCGCGCGACCGGTCCGTGCGGATTTCCGGCCCGGAAGCCACGGACTCAATGTCGTTGTCCGAGTTCCATGGCGAGAGGCCGTCGTCACTGTAATTGAGGAAACGGTTTTATAAAATGTGAAACTCAGTACAGAATAGTATTATTAAGGGGGAAGCGCTAAGGTAGCCCGCGAAATTCAAATTTTCTTACGATTTTTGCAATTTGTAGCTCGGTGTCTGGGTGTGTGTTGATCAAAGTATGATACGCGACCGTAACAAATATGTATTTACAGAATTATAGTATTAGAATTAGTAATACAATTCCATAAGTTAGTATAATCCTGAAATGTTAAGATTTCATGAAATAGTCATTCAATAGACTTACTTGATCTTATATAGAGAGTTGTATTGATGACTTTAATGATTATAATTCTGTAAAGTCATGTTTGTTACGGTCGCGAATCATATTTCAATGAACATACAACCTAATACTGATCAGGAAATTGCAAAAAACGTAAGTAAATTTGAATTTCGCGGGCTACCCTGGCGCTTTCACCTTAAGGGCGAAGCGCTAAGGTAGCCCCCGAAATTCAAATATTTTTAGGTTTTTTGCGATTTGCAGGTAATTGTCAGGTGTCAGGTTGTATGTTGATTCAAATATAATTCACGACCGTAAGAAATATATATTTACAGAATTAAAATCATTAGAATCAGCAATACAACTCCTTGAGTTAGAATTGCCCTCAAATATCAAAAGGACTATTTAATAGTCCTTCAATGGGATAACTTGGTCTTAGAGAGTTGTATTTGGTCAATTATCACGCCAAGTATATTTGTGTGCTGCGACCCTTATCGTGTCCTATAGTGGCGCAGCGTTCATACAACCCGATTCCTATCGGCTTCCCTTCGGAACAACCACTCTTCTTAGTGCCTACTATTGCTAAATAATAATTAATGGTACACCTGTGTGTGTAACTGTGTAACACATCACATTACAGATATTTAATACCAGTTTAATACATCGTAAGACTAAAAACAATACAAAAATGCCTAAGTTTTTTGTCTAAACAAATATTTCCGATAACATCAGCGTCAAAATAAGCCGGACCTCGTGTGTCAGAATGCGGTACTAAATTCGTAGGTACGAACACTCGTGATTTCGTGTCCCCCGCAGCACGACGTCGTAGGTAACTGGGGAAGCCGAACTACGGCGAGTTATGACCGGGACATAAATAGAAAAGTATGTAGGCACGAACGAGATACAATGAATGATTGTTCTTTTAGAATGAATGATTGTGATTTTCTTGGCGTCATGTTTACCGCAAATAAATGTACATTCTTTCTTTTCATTTTCTTGTTCTTTGTTAATAAAATGTTGATGTCTTGACACATAAATTCACGTGTATTTTGTTTTCACCTGCTCTTTTGCATTTTATTCGTTATAACATTAGAATATTTTTGTAATATAATGCTTTTCAGAAATAAAACTGTAATCGGTAATTTTATCGTTTATTTCTGTAAAAAATTATAAAACATTCTGTTTGTGTTGTGATAGCGTCATTTGGTTATGTTTTTTGACCTTAGATGGCGTTAAATTAAGAAAAGTAAAGTAATGACTTTAATTTTTGAGTTAGTTCATTTTGATGTTATCTTGAGTTTATGAGAACTGAACAATTTTTTTCAGCTTCCTTCTAACGATAATTGTAGCTTCGCTACTGCTGTCCTATACCTGAATTCAGAATCTTAATTATTTACCTGCCACTAACTCAACAATATTTTAGCGTTGGTTTAAGTTGATTTTTCGGTGACCATTTGTAATATAACAAAAATTAAAAAAAAAAACTCCGACACACATCTATCTATAACCTGTTCATTGAGACCATTCCAATGAGCCCAAACACGATACCTCCGCTGTAAATTGGTGAGGGAGTTGGGTATCCTGGAAATTCCAGGTGATGCTGCAGCATCAGTTCAAGGTAACTATGTTTTTCTAATATCATTGAAGTAACAGAATACTAAATTTTGACTCGATCAGACCTATGGAAGATAATCACATCCATTCATTAACTAAATAAAATAGCTGATAATCTTCAAACGGCTGAATAAATTTTCTTGAATCATAGCTAAGAATACTCTCGATCACCACCCTTTAAACAAAACAAAAAAAATCTAAATCGGTTCAGTCGTTTGGGTGCTACGATGCCACAGACAGATACATAGATACACACGTTAACTTATAACACCCCTCTGTTTCCGTCGGTGGTTAAAAAGAGACTTTCATAAAATTTGGTTGCAACAGAAATTGAGTTTGTGGTCCCAAAACTTAACATACATTGACTGGGAGGTGTTGTTTGTAAACATTTGTGAAATTGTCACAGAAATTGCATTGATAAAACTAGAATTTAATCTAATTCTATCTATATAAAAAACAAATGGCGTGTGTTAGTCTCGCAAAAACTCGAAAATGGGTCGACTGATTGTGATGAAACTTTGGTAAGTTGTTGGGTGCACGCCGGAGAAGGTACCTAATTAAAAAAAAATTAAAAAGGCACTGCAACGCGCGTCGAGCATTAGCATTAGCTAGTTTTTCTATACACAATAATAACTCACGGCTTGAGCTCGTCGTCGGAGATGAGTACGGTCTGCATGGAAGGCGCCACTTGTCGCGAAGCGTGGTCGGGGCTGCGGTTGCGTTGCTGTTCGCGCTGCGACAGCGGGCTGCGACTGCTGCGCCGGATCGACTCCAGCGCGATGTGCGTGCGCGCAGGGCTGCGTCTGTGTAAGTACTCATCATTAAAGCCGTACCCCTCGTATAGGCTAAAAATTAAAAAAACAAAAGAGCTATAATGCTTACAAAGCCTATGTTGTGAAGCATAAATTGGATATACAGGGTGGCGATTAGGTTATCACATTAATTAAAACCACGTATTCAGTACATGATTCTGGACTTCGCTACGTTAAAATTTTTCGTCTGTTATTAGAAAACAAAATTTGCTGCTCCATACATTTTTGCCTACCTACGAGGTCAAAATGTATGGAGCAGCAAATTTTTTTTTTTAATAACCAACCTCATGCGTTGAGCAATAAACATTTGAATTTTAATTTGAAAAAACCATGTGAGGTGGGCGGGGGCGCTGTCAGATGTATAAATTGGAATGTGGTGTTAGGCAAGGTGGTTTAAGCTCACGTCTATTATTTAACATTTATGTTGACCAGCTTGTCGAGCGGCTCAGCAGCACACATGTCGGCTACCACATTGATGACACTTGTTTTAACAATATGGTGCTGTTGAGCCCCTCCATAAGTGGGCTAAGGAAACTTTTGTCTACCTGTAAGAAGTACGCGGAGGTGCATGGGTTACAAAATAACTCTAAAAAGAATGAAATTTTAGTATATATAGTAAATCAGGCAAACAATAACCTACCCGTGTGCCTCCTGTATTTCTCAATGGAATAACCCTAAAGCAGGTTCAAGCTTTTAAATATCTGAGTCACATTGTGACAGGTGACCTCAGGGACGATGAGGATATTTAGCGGGAGCGCAGGGCTCTGGCGGTGAGAGCAAATATGCTCACACGCAGGTTCGCACGATGCACGAGAGAAGTGAAGGTGTTCAGAATGTTGTTGGGTCTGCCATGGCGGTGCAGCACGTCTGGGATGTTTGCTGAAGCGCACACTGATGGTTTCAAGGCCATCATGCGCGAAAAAGCAGCTTCCCTGCTACCCCGTATACGGGGGAGCAACAACGGCATTCTGAACGCAATAGCTGTACGTTTCGACCGTCCCTTTCAGAACCACTGGGTCATGTCTTGTGTAGGTGTGGCGAGTCATGGCAAATAAATATGTACTATAGTCCGTTCGCGTTAAGAAAATAGTGAGTCATCAGTGCAACTGCAGGGTAAAGATGTTTTCACAGTGGAGTAAAAATTCAAACAATTTATATTTCAAAAGATTTAGTTTAATGGATAAAAATCAAATTAATTGTCTTAAATTAAAACTAAATTCATTAGTAATATTTTTTTATCAGTTGTTTTTATTACTGTGCTCTTTTTCAATACTCAATCATTTATTGCTCTTGCTCTCCATAGTCACATTTAAATCACACATTTTAAAGTAGGTACTTAAAAACATTGTAAATGAATCTTCTTTCTCCACTATGAATTACCGGTCCACTTGTATTCTTACGAACAGGCGAGATATTCATTTTTATTATTTTATGTAGGTAACGCACAAAAGACAACCGTTTTGCCAAAAGATCTGCCGTCAACTGGTCACTGTGAACTTAGCTTACTAATTTGTTGCGACCTAATTGGTCGAGGGGCGGGGCTGGGCCGGCGGACAACGATGACTCACTATATTCTTAACGCGAACGAACTATAGGTTCGGTTAGGGTAGGTAGGTTTCTATGGGTCTATGCCACCCGAAATAAAGTTTTTATAATTATTATTATAGGCTATAGTCTGTTCCAAAAGTATCTCGGCAAATGCGTCGGCAGACTGGCCAGGATGCGTCGAACGTACGATTAGTACCGCCACTTATGGAGGTTCACATGTTCAGTTTTAGTGTTCAGCTTGGTCCGTCTGATACTCTGATCAGACCCTACTGGTGTGGCTGTTTTGGCATCAAAATTGATCGCCTATGACGGCCGGAACGATTACTACGCCTTTAGCGTTGAATGTTTGAAAATTTTCAAAGATTCAGTAATACAACGACATTTAAAAAAGGAAATCATTCACGCGTCAAACATTTTATACCCAACAATTAAAGTGCCGCTATTTGTTAATGCAAGGGCGAACATATACATGCCTGTAGCTGGTATAAAACTATGCAAGTAACTGGCATGCCATTGTGACATTGACCAATCAGATGTTGTTATGGCACACGGCAAGCCAGCTACTTGCATAGTTTTATACCAGCTACAGGCATGTGTATTTTCGACCTTATGCACCAAACCAGATTTTTGATATATCCACTCACATATCAACCTGGAGGTTAATCATACGTGTTCCTTGTATACGACAGGATATTATGATTGATATCCTTTCATATTCGATAAATAAATCTTGCTGATAATCACTACATAGTATAAAACAAAGTCGCTTGCCGCTGTCTGTCTGTCCCTATGTATGCTTAGATCTTTAAAACTACGCAACGGATTTTGATGCGGTTTTTTTAATAGATAGAGTGATTCAAGAGGAAGGTTTATATGTATAATACATGCATAATATAGTAGAGAAACACTGATAACTTTAGAGGTTTCTAATGTGATGTCGTAAATAAACACATTTTTTTGCGCTTACATTGCAAACGCTGGCAGAACCCTACGAGGTAGATCAAAATAATGTACTACAGTATTGTACACCTTAAAAAGGTCTACAAAAAAGTCCGCGATGGTATATATCTATCTCTTAGGGATAACCCACAATAACCATTTTTTATCCTTTACTTTTTACGAGAAATAATGGCTTATTTACGAAGCGATTTTAAGCAATACAGCATAAATCCTTACCCTATTAAGTACCTTAAATACATTGTGCATGTAATATAGATCAATATAGCCCTTTACAGCATGTAATTTAAATGAATATTTTTGAAGATATTACTTTAAAGTGCTACAGATTTAAAAGGCAGGCGGGGGGCCGGCGGCGCGTACTTATAAATAGCGCGTCGAAGGTCGCGCTTCGCCCTTTAATCCGATCCAGCATGTCCATTTGCTGTCCTCTCCCAGTGACGCCCTAAGCCGAGGTCCGTACCCCACAGGGAGTGCCCTTAGCGTGTAGTCGCTTAGTTTTAGTTGTATGCCTGGCTGGAGGCCTTAATTTATTGAGGCATCCACAGGAAAGCCCGGTTAAGCAGTCGACAACCGCCTATAGGTTGAACTGCGAGATGCCTGCCTAGCCTTTTCCCAACTATGTTGGGGTCGGTTTCCAGTCTAACCGGATGCAGCTGAATACCAGTATTTTACGTGGAGCGACTGCCTATCTGACCTCCACAACCCAATAACTAGGTAATACGATACCCCTTGGTAAGACTGGTTGTCAAACTTTCGGGCTTCTGACGACCTGTAACGTCTGTCAAAGATTTACGAATGACAGCCGGGACCAACGGCTTAACGTGCCATTCCCCAAAAACAAAAACAACGCGCTTCGCCCTGTAGCACTTTATGATTAGCAGCGATCGCACGCGTTTATCGGAGCTATCTAGCGAGCAAAATAATTATTACTGCTTTTCAGCGCGACAACGTAATCCGTACTTATAAGTACGTTACGATAAATTAAAAAATATATATATTCGAAATTGTATGATAGTATTTAAATCCTAAAGTGAATTCTTTTTTAAGACAAAACGTGCTTTTCAGCGCGACAATTTTTACGAAATTGTATGTTCGTACTTTAGTCGGTATTAAGGTTAATTTTTAAACCGCACTTATAGTAAGTACATTAGGTTAGATAGGATTAGATTAAAACCATAATTTATCAATTGTATTACTTCTATTAAAATCTTGGTTTGAATATAGAGTTAAGGCAATTTAGTATTAGGGCAAGTATTTTTAATTATCGAAAATCGTAGTTTAAGGTAAGGTATTTAAGTTCAAAAAAGAACTGAATAGAATAGGTATCTTTTGTTGTTGAGAATTTTTGATTATCTGTAGTATACAGGGTGTAAGGGATAGCCCTCCGCAGACTGATGGGGTGACTTCAGTATATCATACTAAGACGACCGGTATATGAAATTATTTCAGGAACGTAATGGGAATCCAATACACCTGATTTGTTTTATTACCTCACACGCAATGTATCGTTACCGTGGCCAAACGCGCGTAGCGAACGGTAGCGCAGCGAGCTTTCGGCCGCCGAGTATTTCAACATCCATTGCTGATTTTTTTATTTTAGTTGTTTTATTTACATAGATGGAGTGCTGCATACAGAGGACATAATTTTACATTGAAATAAAGGAATAGTAACTGAAAATACGATTAGAAAAAAGACAATTTTCATGAGAATATTTCCGATGGAATATGATTCAAAATAAGAGCTGAATGCACCCTGTTAATTTGCGGAGGGCTGTCCCTTACACCCTGTATTTAGTATCAGCATTGCACCCGTGCGAAGCCGGGGCGGATCGCTAGTGTTATAATAATTGTAGCCTTGGCGTATTTTTACGGGCGTCCGTGTCATTTTGCTTGTGGAGGACAGACTTTATGCGAATAGAAATAGCGTATATTTTAAAGAGATTAACTAATGACTTAGGGTATGCTTATTGTAAATATCTTTAAACCGAAATGTCCAGTGGTCAACATAAGCCTTCTATAGGCATTTCAATCTAAACTAGCTAATGCTACGATGGCAACATAAGTCTATCACCCAGTTTTAAACAGACAATCGTGCCGGAATGCTGCTTGCTGCCATGATTTGTAAAATGTTACGGCTTAAAAGTGCTCCAAAGAGTTACAGAGTTATAGGAGCTTTAGGGACTGCCACACAGGCAGGAGTGACAGAGACGATGCTGTCCAAAAGTATCTGCTGAAAATGTACACACATGTTGATGTCAATTTGTAGTGCCACTTACATTGAGAGCTAAAATTTGATTATTTGAATACTCAAACCAGAAATTTTTATTTTTAATCACTTCAAAGATGTTTTTCATTTGACAATTGAGGTTTATTTAAAAACCTCAATTTTCGGCGATGATTTTTCAATTACGATTTAATAATTCAAACAATAATTGTTGGAAAAAGTGATGAGACATAAAGTTGAAACCTTCTAAATACAGATGAATGTGAAACAAATTAATTTTAGTGAGTGATTGCGTCTGAATTTAACCTGAACAGCGTTTGTTTACACTTTCATCAGATAATTTTGGAACAGACTATACATAGTCGATCTTTTCCTATCTACATTTGCCATATTTACGGTGGGTTTTGTATTTTCGTGAAGTGTTAATCTGGGGGTCTACTCTGAAGCGTAAATCCGATGTATCGCCCGAATGTTCGGCCGATACTTTGGATTTACGCTTCGGAGTAGACCCCCTGGTGTTGATAATAGTTAGGTACCTGTGTAGTGGACTCCTGGAGCGCGTACGTTTGTGGTGCGGCGGCGGCGGAGAGCGGCGACGCTCCGGCGAGCGGCGCCGAGGCGGGGAGCGGCGCGGCACGGGCGGCGGCGATCTGCGCGCGGGGGGGCTGTAAGGGCCGTACTTAGTAAGGAGGCGTGATACAAAGGACATTGGGTTAAAATGTATGGAGCTTGCTCCAAATGTCCACCACTAACGAGACCTATGTCACCGTTTCGTCTATTAAATAAGAGCAACTGTTACAACACCCATTAAAAAATCTGTCAAAGAAAAGTTATAGCTAAATAAAAGTTATTGTGTTTTAATCATTTTAGCTTAAACAGCCTGATTAATTTTAACATTTTAACAAATTTGTATCTTATTTCTTTATACCAATGCTACATTACTACACATACATATATGATTTGGACCATTATAACGTACAAACATTAGACCCAAATACACCAAAATGATTTCTGAAACATTTTATCTCACCTATGATCCCGTCTAAAGTCCAGAGGCGAGCGCCGTCTCGGCAAAGGGTCCCGACCTCGATGGTCAGACCGGTCGAATCGGTCGGGGCGGTCGGGTCGGTCGAGTCGGTCGGGACGGCGGCGCTCGGGCGACCGGCGGCGCGGGTCGGGCGACCGACGACGGGGCTCGGGCGATTTTCGGCGAGGTTCGGGAGATTTCCGCCTCGGTTCGGGTGCGCGGGGCTTTTCGACCGACTGGCGAGGTTCTGACGGCCGCTTGCTCATGTCGGGAGGAGATAGGCACAAACGGCGGTAGATCTCGTTCACTTGGATACGTAACTCCTCTTCGTGTAGTACTTTCATGCGCGCCGTCCAGAACACGATCCATTCCGGTTTGAAGTCGTGCTTCGATGGGTCTTTGCCCTCTGAAATTCATGATAAATTCTCAGAATGTGAGTGAAAGTGGAAGTTAGCCATGAAACTGTTTATTATTGCAGTAAAACCAAACATTTTCCATTGTACAAAGTTAAACCTAACCTATTTCCGAAATCATCAAACTTTTCAATAGGGTTCAAGAAGCGGGAAATAACTGTTAACAATTTAGAAGTTTATTTTCCAAAAATATATATTTTATTGCCTACACAACTAACTAGCCCATAAAAAGTAAAATATTTTCTGCAAAAAAAATCCAAGTGATGAATTTTCACCGGGATTATCTTTATTTAGGCATGAGAAATACAATAATAAGAAATACTTTGTAAAAAGTTAAAACAGTGTGTAAAAAGGGGGCTTGTGGCTAAGAGGGGCTTGTGGCTAAGAGGGGCTTGTGGCTAAGAAATAACAGCCGCACGGGTCGATCGATCAGGTTAAGCTACGCTTGCCGCGGTTGGTCCGTAGATAGGTGACCATCTTTACATATCAAGACCCCTCCGTGCCTCGGAAAGCACGTTAAACCGTTGGTCCCGGCTGTCATTCGTGGATCTTTGACAGTCGTTACGGGTCGTCAGAAGCCCGAAAGTCTGACAACCAGTCTTATCAAGGGGTATCGTATTACCCAGTAACTGGGTTGTGGAGGTCAGATAGGCAGTCGCTCCATGTAAAATACTGGTATTTAGCTGCATCTGGTTTGACTGGAAGCCGACCCCAATATAGTTGGGGAAAGGCTAGGCAGATGATGACTTTGTAAAAAGTTAACTTAAAATATTGCTTCTAACTTACCGGCTTGTATCTCCTTGTACCGCTTGTTCCAGAACTTCTTCCATTCCTCGGGGTACAGCGGGTGCTTCTCCGGGTTCTTCTCGTGGTAGGCAAGCGTCTTCTTCAGCGACTCTTCAGACGACAAGCGCTTCTCTTCGGCCAGCTTTACCTTGTACTCGTAGTTAGGAGGCCTTTGTTGCTGTGGGTTAAGGTTGCACTAGTCGATATTTTTTCCATACAAATTTTGGGATGGTATTACTCCACTGTTTGACATTTTACATCCAAAGTTAAACACGATATCGTTTTGTCTCATTATTAATTTTGTCTGTGCAGAAACAGAATATAGTAAAATAAAAAGCCATTAAAAGTTAGAGCCAACAAGGATTCGTTTTTCTTGTTAATTTGAACGCAACTTTGGGCGTAAATAAATAATAAAATGAGTAATTTAAAAAAATTAAATCGACTTCAAACTTTAATTTCGGAAGTATAGGTACAGCGTGCTTTTTGGCCACGCCCACTAGTGAGTTCGAGCCCGCGACTATAGTGTGGCCATTAGTGCTGTGCACTCCCTGAGGTATGCGCGGCGAGGTGGGAGGCGAAGAAAAAAGTGCATGAGTTCACATGAGATCGATACATGTCGGACAGATCTTACGATATCAGTTTGCATTTCTAAGGCAAGATTTGTGGCGGGACGATGGTCGGAGGCTATCTATCTGTAATATGTTATACTTACTTAGTTGATTAAAATGTAACCCAAATATACTCATATATTATTAAAAATATGCAGGTGATAAATAAGAAACTTAACTATTAACTTAACTAAACTTATAATTCAAAGCAGGACTTGTTTTATTGAACATTTTTTATATTTACAAACAATTATATATTCTAACGAAAGTTATTCTGACATAGATTCTGTTTCAACTTCATCTTCCATTTCGTCATCATCTTCATCTTCCACTTCGCCACCGGAACTTGAATCAGAGTCTTGCAAATTTATTATGAATGAATCGATAACATTATCGAACCTACTATCGCGACTCCAGTAATCATTTTCATTTTTCTGGACATGATCGTCGCATCTCTGCCATTTTTCCGCCGTGAATTCCGAACACAATTTATCCAATAAGATTATTTTTTTTGTCTAGAGAAGAATTAATATAGTTTTGGGCTATGTTGTTTTTAATATCAGCCCAGACCAACTCAATTGTATTTAAATCTGGATGGTACGGAGGTAAACGCAGAACAAATTTCTCCCAGGGACCAACAAAAAAATATCAGTAGTCCCATACAAAACTTTAATACATTTTGATGGTTTGTATGACATCCTTAATTTTCGCCACACCTTGCTGAGGTCCTGTATGTATGAACCTTCTTTGGTTTCACCGTAAAGTACGCTCACGCACGGCTCGCATATAATTTTCTTTGCATTTTTTTGCACTAATATTAATAAATAGTCGTACGAAGCCATTAATTTAAAAAAAAATGTATCAACATCATGTTATCGTCAGTGTCGGCGTATTGTGTCAATCTCTAGGACAACAAAAGTGACGTTAGAAAAAGCAGGAATTCGCGTATTTGTTATTATTTTAAATATAATTCCTATACATTCAGAGTATTATTGTGATAAAACGCGATCATTGTCCGTGTCCATCGTGTCCATTTGTGTAATAAATTTTCGTAGCTGTTCTAAAACATTGCATTTAAGCAGCTAATCATTGCAGTTGTACCTACGTGTGAAATGATAAATTCTCTGGCTTTTCTTTTTTAGATGAGTCATATCCAGATAATGCACACGCAACCATTATTAATTACGTCTACTAAACGTAAATTTTCTCTTTAAAACCTCAGATGTTTTTAAAATAAGCGGGATTTATTTCGTACACGACTGACGTCGGCCGATACAGGCCGATAGCGTGTACGTGAATGGTCTCGTCTATCTATCTCGCTCTAAACTACGCTTAGACTATACTTTCTCTTTTGCATTGCCAATCTAACACTAGTATATATAGTACATATATGGTTCGACCGAATTTAAAACACTGGCAGACTACAGTTATTTTTTTTTTGTTTCAACGCGCTTATCGCTGAAACTAAAACTCGGATTTAAAAAAATCTTTTTGCATTTGATAGCCCAATTCTTGACGAACGTATATAGGCTGTTTAACATCACTAACTTTACTGCTTGCAACGACTGACTGCCTCGTTTATCTAGTGACCAACGAGGCAGTCAGGTATCACTCATTTACACATTATTTTGAGCATGGTTGTCCCCAATCGTTTTGGCCGGGCTGAATTGAGAGCGACCGCCATCTTGCGCATGGTACTCGCTCTCTCTCACTCGTCCATCGTCCCAACTGATACCTTAATGTTGCATTCTGCGCGACGGCTCGCGCCTACTTTCAACCCGGCCGAAAAGATTGAGGGACTACGGTACCATGTTCTAAAATTTATATACAACGCATATTATAAGTAAGTTGAGTATCTACCTTCTCCTGAGACATGCGGGGCGGCGCGCGGGGCGCGTGTCGGTTGCGGAAGGGCGAGGTGCCGCGTCGCTTGTCGTACGGCTCGAAGCGGCTCTTGTTCAGGAAATCGTGCCTGTCCCTGGAACAATAGCTTATTCAAATAAATGTACAAGGAAGCCCGCGAAATTCAAATTTTCTTACGTTTTTTGCAATTTTCAGGTCAGTGTCAGGTTGTATGTTGATCAATATAATATATGATTCGCGACCGTAACAAATAAATACTAACTCGTTTAAATTAGAATTGACCTCAAATGTCATGAAATGCTGAAAAGTAGGGTATAATTTGAACTTTAGAGAGTAGTATTGATGATTATAATTTTGTAAATATATATTTGCTACGATGGCGGCGTGGCGCTTTCTCCTTAAAACAAATGTCCGTAAGGTACACTGGTAGAAAATGCTTGAATTGTTATTACGTCCGCCTCTGCAATTTTTATTTGTGCTCTTAGACTATTCAATCTTATGGACTTGTAACGCGTTCAATTCTACGAACAAAAAAGTCTGTCACTTTTGGTGGGGGACGAGGTAGACAATGCTGCCAACCACACTACCAACACTGCTACCAACTTATTACAAAAACAAGAAGTATCGATATTTTATATTCCTTCCTTTATCGACAGATTTCTTAAGGAGAGAAAGAGCACTCGCATAAGATTCTTCATTTGCCTAGCTTTTTCCCAACTATGCGTCTGATATCGGCTTAAAGAAGGAATATGAAATTTTATTTAGAGCGTCTGGAAATTATACATTTTTACATGTTTATTACCCAACTGCCCCAGAAGGAAGGTAATGTTTTTGTTTTTCGAGAGTATGTACATATGTATGTCTATTCCTTTGGCACGGTAGCCTAAACGGCTTGATAGATTTTAACACATGAGGTGTTGTTAAATTCGTTTAAATTGTGGTAGTGACATAGGCTATATAATATTTATATATTGCGTCTGGAAATACAAAAAAAAGGAGCGGAAGGTGCTTTAAAAAATAAATTACAACAATATTGGTATCAAATAAAAGCTAGCAATGAGTCAATTCGAAATATATATATTAATAAAATTAAAAAGCTTAAAATAAAGCAAATTATTAAAAAAAAAAACCCGACTGCAAAAACACACCTAACTGTAAAGAGAACAAGCATTATAAATAATAATCTATGGAATTTTGGTATCGCAGGCGGGGGCAAACAAAAGTTACCTACACCATATTTTTGGGTATTGGTTTGTTCCCGCCTGCGATACCAAAATTCTATAGATTATTATAATGCTTGTTATTCACTTTTCAGTTATGTGTTTTTGCAGTCGGGTTTTTTGTTTTTTTAATAATTTGCTTTAATGAAATTTTTGTTCAAAAGTTGTTAGTGAAGGAGGGTAGGTTGTTGTTACCTTGAAACTCTCTTGTCCTTGGCGGGGTCCCGCCGGTGCTCGGGGTCCGCTTCGTCGCTGATGTCGGACAAGGACTCCACCGAGCCCGTGCGCCGCAACTGCCGACCCGCCGGCCGCTATAGTCACACTCAGTATATAGTTACGCTCAAAGGACCAAAGTTCACAAAGACCGGACACATAGCGGATCGAGCGACCACACATTTCTGTTTTGCTTAGTCTTTAGTATTGCAATGCTTGCAATCCCAGCTGCTATAGTCATTAAAGCTCACTCATTAAAGCGAAAGCGCCTGGGTATCCCGCGAAATTCAAATATTCTTAAGTTTCTTGCAATTTGCAGGTAAGTATTAGGTTGTATGTTGATTAAAATATGATTCGCGACCGTAACAAATATGTATTTACGAAATTATAATCATTAAAGTCATCGATACAACTCTCGTAAGACCCTATTGAATGACTATTTCATGGAATCATAATATTTGAGGATTATACTAACTTAAGGACTTGTATTACTGATTCTAATGATTATAATTGAATTTCACGGGATTCCTTAGCGCTTCCCCCTTGAGTCGTTACGCTCGAAGGACTACAGTTTACTAGGACCGGACAAATCCCCAATGGTTGGATCGAAAAACACACATTTGTGTTTCGCTTAGTAGTCTTCTTTGTACAATGGTCGCGGTCGGAGTTACAAATCAGAAGTATGTGTCGTGCCTTTTATCAAAATATCACATGTTCGTTTATTCCAGCATAGTTGTTTCAAATGAACGTTTCAAATGTGAACATCGACTATCTCTCACGTAATTTTACTGAGATTCAGGTACTGTTTCATTAACGCTGTTTCCAAAACATAATTTCTGGTGCAAGTTACGCAATGAAGCTTTTGATGATTTATGATTGATTGATATTGATAGTTGAAAATGATGTAGTTCTGTCTCAGTGCCAAGCCGCTGACATAGTCTTGTTTGTCTGTCTTACAGCATACATTTAATTCTAAATGGATTTTAAATCTCCCAAATCAAACCAGGCCAACTAATTTCCGAACCGAGCCGCACTTTGTCTATTAGTTCCCAGTGTTCTGATATTAGAAATAATAACACAAGGTTCTTGAACTTGACAGCGAAACAACATTCAAACGGATATGGCTATCGAGAGCGCACGCTAGTTATGTCCGTTAGTATTTTTACTATTTAGTAATATTTTAATGTTGGGATTCCAATAATGGCTATCAATATAACACGATAAAACAGATTTTATCAACTTACACTAATTCTAGTAACAACACTACCAGCGGCCATTGACCCCAATAAAATCATAAAAATATCATTTTTATTCCGTCGTGTTTAGATATCGATCGTTTAGAGATCGATATCGAATTTCACCAGCTAATTTAATTTGACCCCGTATATTTTGAGATCGACTTCCACTAACCGTTTCTTGAAAGTTCCGTTTCCGTAACTTGAGGCAAATTAGGACTCTTTTTCATCAAGTTCCTGGCCATAACGAATAGATAACTGTTGTATATGTTTTGAACGTGTAAGTTGCTTGTTTCTTCGGCGGGACACATCCTACTCAATTTACCGCGGTCTAGTCGGTTATCGACATTTTTGGTTTGAATAATATATCGTTTTGTTCCTACTTCGTTATGAGTGACTTTCACTTCTTCATATAGTTTACAGCTTGATCATGCGATATTTTAGGTCCTTTTAGATGCGTGTACAGGAACATCTGCAGGTGAAGCGCCACGTACGCTACACTCGCGGGAGAAGTGCTTTTTCTGAAAACCTACTGTATAAACGTACTATGCTGTCACGAAGCATTCTAGGCAAAGAGTCTCTCTACTTGCTACAATAATTTATTTTTCGAAATAATAATCGAAAGTTAAAATGATGCCGGTCACGCTTATTGTCGTACACACTACCTACATGTTAACCAATTCATTTTATGACTTTAAATTGTAATAACTTTTGACCGAGTGGACCGATTTTAATGAAAAAATGACTAAATGTTACCTCAAAATACGGACTATGACTATATTTCCAATCTCTTAAAAAGAGGTACATAAAAATGTCAATAATAAATGTGAGTTTTAAAATCATGCCCTATTATCCCTTAGGGGTGATTTTTCAAAAACGCGAAACACGTAATACTTTATTCCTTACCAAAAACATAAATTTGAATTTTCATATCCCTAACTTAAGAAATGCTGGGTTTTCCACACAAACTTTCATCTCCTATATCACCCCCTTAACGATTATTTTTCAAAGAAAAAGTAGCCTATGTCCTTCTCCAGGATGCCATCTATCTCTTGCCAAATTTTATCGAAATCCGTTCAGTGGTTTAGGCGTGAAAAGGTAACATACAAACAGACAGCCTTCGAATTTATACTATCAGTATGGATTAGTATACATTATGTTGTTTATTTAGAAAATTTAGGGTCCCGTAGCCAAATGGCCAAAACGGGGAACCCTTATAATTTCTAATTCTTTACTTTTTTATTCAAAAATGATTAAACCAAGAGTTGGCTCGCTTTTTCTGAAGCAACACACCTCTGCCTAACCCTACGGGGAATACAGGCGTGATTTTGGCTTATATTTAAACGTTACATATCCCCTTACATCTGTGACCGATTTTGAATAAATCGGTGGTAGCGGAGCCTCGACCGACGAAGCCGTGGCAGATGGCGCCAGCGTGACCGACTTAGAAAGAACCAACGGTAGTGGCGTATTCTTTTCGGTGTTAACTTTGGTAGATGGTCCGGCCAGTGTAGCCGCGCCCGCGAGAGGGTTGAGCCGCAGGTGCTTGGCCAAGCGGCGGCGGGTGCGGGTCCGGGTCCGGGTCCGCTTGGTCCCCTTCTTCCCTTCGGCCCCCGGGAGGGACGCCACCAAATCCACTTGTTTGACGGCGTCCGGATCCTACGACAACGAGTATCCCTATCTATAGTCTGTTCAGAAAAGGATGGGTTGTAGATACTTGAGAAATGCATTCAAAGTTGGTAATTCTACATAATATCGATTGTTTGCCACAATTTATTTTTATCGATCTGATTTAACAAGCTTTAAGTTTATAAATGACCGTTATGAATGAACCGTTAATTTTGCAAGTGTCTAGCAAACCATCATAGAACGAATAGACTATATAACAACCTATATTTTATAAGTCGCTGAACTGTATTTGAACTCTGAACACCGCACATTACATCTTATCGGAAATTTTGCATGCTCGTTTCCGATTAAAATAATTAGAAGAAGCCATGTCCGTCTAACACCCGTGTAGCAGAAGTAGCTATTTGAGTTTTTTTTTCGTTAGTAATTACAAAACAAAATAACAATACGCTACGAAAATAGCCAGTAAAATCGATACGAATCGTAGAAATAATAATCGACAACGACTAATCAATATCACTACGTTGATCGCCTCACAACATAATCGATGGTTCATCGATGAACGGATTTCGGCTGCCCTGCACCACACTAGGTCTTCTGTATCATATATGTATATCATCGATGGTCCGCAGTCTAGTCGACTTAAAAAACGCGAAAATAGCAAGTAACTTACTTAAACCCTCTGAAGTGGTCGAAACATGTTGAACCGGTTGAACCCTACCTGGTGCTGTCAGTTTATTACGATCGTTCGAACAAGACTAGCAAAACTATTTCAAACTTTTTAATCAAACTATGTATATCTTTTCAAAATAAGAAGAGGTGTCAGACAGGGTGATCCGTTGTCCCCTAAATTGTTCTCTGCGGTTCTAGAAAACTTATTTCGAAAACTAGACTGGGACCAATTTGGACTCAACATCAACGGGAGAAATCTAAATCATCTCAGAAGCGCAGATAATCTGGTCCTGTTCGAGGAAAACCCAGAACACTTAATGAAAATGATGCAAGAACTAAGCAAAGAAAGTGAAAGCGTAGGACTACTAATGAACTCGGACAAAACAAAGCTAATGACAAACTCAGTTGCCTTGGAAATTAAAATCAACAACAAATTACTTGAATATGTCGAAGCGTATGTTTATTTGCGCCAGCTTATCTCACACAAAGACCAAACTAATAAGGGAATTGGAAGACGAAAAACAAATGGGTGGAAAAAGTACTGGTCATTGAAGGTCTCATGACCAGTTGCATTCATAAGCACTGGTCTAAATACTGGATTAAAACGGAAGGTATTCAACACATGTATACTGCCTTGCATTACATATCGTAGCGAAACTTGGTCTTTGGTCTCTTACAAAACACCACAGAGAAATGCTGGCACATTCGAACATCAATGAAAAGAAGCACTGGTATTAAAAAACAAGACGGGATACGAAATACACTGATTAGAGAAAAGACAAAAGTTATCGATGTTCTTACCAAAATAAACCAACAAAAGTGGACATGGACAGGCCACATGTTAAGAGTAATTGAAAACAAACTGAGTAAAGTTGTGACAGAATAGTACCTCAGATGGCAAAAGGAACAAGGGAAGAAAATATAAAAGATGGGAAGACGAATCTCGCTCCCGCTCACAGCGGGTCCAAATTGGAGAAGAGTTGCGAGAGATAGGACTCAGTGGAAGTTGTTAGAGGAGGCCTTTGACAAACGGTACACTGGACTAAGAGACATTCTGTAAGCTAATAAAAATACCACAACACAAAGATGTTCAGAATAAAAAAGGCTTATTATAATGTATATCTTTGAAATCTGTTTGTAAAATGGCATGGTACTCTGAAACGACAGTTAGTGTTAATTTATTATTATAATTAGGATCTTGTGCGAAAAAATACTCCCCCTTTAACTATCGTTTAACCGTTATCTTATCGCGACCTAAAACTTTCACATAGAAATTAACAAGAGCATTTAGAAACTCAACAAGTCTAGTGAGGAATTTGAATAAATATGGCACATCGAGATAGACCGCGTACGCACGGACGTAAAAATATCGCGGCAGGATTTTATCGCGCACTGGATTTACAACTCTCGGTGTTAAGCCGAGCATTCAGAATCTAACAAGAAGCGTCTCAGCGCGTCAAAAAAACACTTGGATTTTCAACTCTCGGCACTAAGCAGTGCGTTGAAAATCCAATGTGCGAAAAAAAATCGCCGCGGGAAGAAATCGCGCGTGCGTACGTGGGATTATACAAAAGTTCGATTTTATTGAGAGGAAAGTCGTCTCTGTCACTCATACCTATGAGTCTCTTTCTAAAACTTGCTTGCTAACATATTAACGCCCAGGAACATTCACGAGCATACATATCTATCTATGGACAGCTCGGCTATAACATGTATCTGATTTCATGATTCATGCATTAATAGGTATATGTCGTCAAGATGACGGCAAATATACATTATGTGATCATTTGTGGAAGGCACATACAAGTGGGGCAACACAAATATGTGACATGGAAGGAACACCAAAACTATGTGACGAGCCAAAATACTAGAATGTTGCATCGCCTTCAAAAAGATGTGACACCTCTTAAAATGGCAATCATATTGGACATGACTTGCGTTATAAATATCTGCCTACTCAGTTAAATTCAGAAGAATGTGATACCTCATTGGGAACAAAAATATTTGACATCACTTTGGCAGCATAAAAACCTGACGATATAATGTTTCGAGTTTTCTTATAAAACGCCATCAGTGCCGCTCATATTGCAAAAAAAAATGTGACATCACTG
The DNA here is from genome assembly GCA_947568875.1 of Fissipunctia ypsillon. Classification (NCBI taxonomy): domain Eukaryota; kingdom Metazoa; phylum Arthropoda; class Insecta; order Lepidoptera; family Noctuidae; genus Fissipunctia; species Fissipunctia ypsillon. Next base: position 9,210,215 of record OX387645.1, on the reverse strand, counting down.
GCAGCATAAATATCTACCGGTAATGTTTGAAGGTAAAGTTCATTTTTAATCCCAGTTAGTAATTTGACAGGTGCAAATGTCAAACTATGAAATGAAGAAACATACATGGAACATATGAAATGTCAAATTACTATCTGGTATTTAAAAACGAAGTGTAGAAATGTCAATAATAAGCGATTTTTTTTCTTTTCGGCAACTGACCCGATGTCGACTGTACGCCTCGTCTGTTTTCGGCGGGTTGGCCTCGGCATAAATTTGGACAAGACAAGTCATGTACAATTCGCACGACTTGCCGAATACAATCCACATCGAAGGGTCTCTTCTCGAAGTTATGAAGGAGTATATCTACCTAGGGCAAGCTATCCAGCTCGGTAGACACAACTTTGAGAAAGAAGCCGACAGAAGGATCCAGTTGGGTTGGGCAGTATTTGGGAAACTTTGTCAAGACTTCTTGTCGCCTATCACGCAGTATATGAAGACTTCGACACGTCTTCAACCAGTGCGTCCTGCCCGTCATGACATATTATGGTACCGAAACGTAGACACTGACAGTCGGGCTGGTCCACAAATACAAGGTCGCTCAGCGCGCTATGGAGCGGGCTATGCTCGGAGTCTCTGAAGGATAAATTCAGAAATGAAATTACCCGGAAAAGAACCGGAGTTACCGACAAAGTTTGCAGAGTAAGCAAACTGAAGTGGCAGTGGGCTGGCCATGTTTGTCGAAGGACCGATGGCCGGCGGAGCAGACGAGTCCTGGAGTGGAGACCGCTTATCGGCAAGTGTAGTGTGGGACACCCCCCGACTAGATGGACCGACGACCTTAAGAAGGTGGCTGCGACTGACTGGATGCGGAAGGTGGAGGATAAAATGTTGTGGCGCAGCCTGGGAGAGGCCTATGTCCAGCAGTGGACTGCGATAGGCTGAGTTGATTGATTGACTGTCAGAATATATGACTGATGTGGATGTGTATATGTGTGATGGCAGATGTGGATCAAGCTAATACTTTCAATTAAATTAAATGAAACTGTTTATTATGTGAACAGGATACCGGAATGACTTTTACACGTCAAATTCAAAAAAATAAACTGTAGTGTGTGCTGTGTGTAAGATGGTGACATCTCCTATCCGATTACCCCTGAGAAGAAATGGCGAAAAAAACAAATGATAGCGTTCTTACCGAGAAATTGTTAAACAGAGGTCTCGACGGCGCGGCAACTATGGGCGGAGACGGCTCTCTCTTGTCTCTGGAAATAACGCACAATTTTATTACATATGAAATGAAATATAATAATGATGATATCTGAGTTCATAAAGAAAATAGAGTAACTTATTAAATAATTAACGTAAAAAAATCTTACTTTGCCTTAGTCTTGACTTTACTAATTTCATCTGAAACAAATACGAAAAAAAAAATTAGCCAACTTTGTAACAGAAACAAAAGGTCATATATTTTATAATAATAATTTAGTAAGAACTGACTGGATTTATGTAGTGTGTCGATCAGTCCAGTGTCAACCACTTCTGTGAAGGTAGCTCCATCCTTCTCAGAAAAGTGATGACTTCGGAACACCCACTCATGGATTTGCACCCTGGAACAATTTATTCGCTTTGTTATTGGCGTGAGTAATAAAAGCGTAAAACATCTATACAATACAAATAAAAAAAACTGAAGGGTCTGTTTGTAATGTCAACAGCTTTTTACTAAATGCTGTTATTCTGTCATCTATACAAATAAATAAAATTGAAGTGTCAGTTTGTAATGTCAAAATAACAACTTTTTACTAAATGCATAGGAGGTTATAACGGCTCTTATAACAAAAAAGCAATTTTTAACATTTTTTCTGTCTGTTTGTTCCGGCTAATCTCCGAAACGGCTGGACCGATGTTACTGGCAGATAGCTGATGTTACGGCGGATAACTTAGGCTACTTTTATTTTAGAAAAAGAATTCGAATTATTAATAAAAACCAATTAAATTATAAACAAACAGTCGGATTTGAAAAATTATTTTTGCATTTGGTAGCCCAATTCTCGAGGATAGTTATACAGCCTTGGCCAAAAGTATTGAGCACCCATGATATCTTTCAGTTTTATGCTTAGTATCAATTAGAAATAAAACAAAACGTTTTATATGGGTTTATTTTACTATTTATTAATAGAAAATTAATATTTTGTGGGTCCACCCTTTGCCTTAATTACGGCAGAAATTCTTTTTGGTAAAGAGTTAACAAGTTTTTTACAGTCGTCAACAGTAATCGAGTTCCATTCTAGGCGCAGGCAGCGTTTTAAATTTTCTTTGTTGTTAATTGTGTGGCGCCTAACCCTGCGCTTTAATAAACCCCATAAATGTTCTATGGGGTTCAGATCTGGAGACTGAGCTGGCCAGTCAAGCAGTTCCGTGTTATTTTCCCGAAACCATCTCATAGTGCGTGCAGATTTGTGGCATGGCGCGTTATCCTGCTGGAATTTGACACCATCCATATTCGTGTCGCCAAAAAGTTTCGTGAATGAAGGCAGTAATGCAGTTTCTAGTACATTTATGTACTTAGTAGAGTCCATGCGACCCTCACACACGAACAATTCGCCAACTCCAGAATCGGTCATGCAACCCCAGACCATTATGCTGCCTCCACCGTGTTTAACGGTTGGGATCACACACTCTGGCTTAAATTCTTCGCCCACACGGCGACGCACAAAGGTCACACCAGGTGTACCAAAAATCTGCAATAAAGAGAAAAATATTGAGTTCCGTAAAACTAAAATAAATTCAATTATGCGTTTGGTTTTTAAAACATTTTATAAAATTGTATCAGGGCATTAAATTGACTTACTCACCTCAAAGTTTGATTCGTCTGACCAAACAACATTTGACCAATCTTCAGCGGTGAAAGTTCGGTGTTTTAAAGCCCATTTCAATCGAGCTTTTTTGTTGTTATCGGAGAGCCATGGCTTCTTCCTAGCTTTACAGCCTTTCAGACCAGCTTCTTGAAGTCTTCTGCGAGTAGTTCGAGCAGAAATTGGCTTCTTAATTTGTTCCGACAACTCAGCAGCGAGCTCTGAAGATGTTTTTTTCCTATTTCTTAACGACTCTCTCAGTAACTGACGATCTTGACGGTCTGTGGTGATGCGTTTGCGCCCGGTTCTCGGTCTATTTTCATGTGATCCGGTAGTAGAGAATCGCTGAATAGCACGGATCGGCGCGAACATTTCACAGTTTTAGAAATCTCTACTTGTGATTTCCCTTGCTCATACAGAAGCTGTATCTGCACACGTTTTTCTAAAGAAAGTTCGTTTTGTTTTGGCATATTGCAACGATAACACTTAAAACTTCTGAAATAAAATACAAAAGGCGCACTAGATCACTGGATGTGTTCACAACGAGCGATGGTAGCGAACTGATAAATAAATACAAAAATTGAAAAAGACAAATTTTGTGACATCCAGGTGTTTTATTGCTAGCTGTGCGGCGTGGGTCATTGTTTAAACCTTTGTAGATGGCTGACAAAAGAATTCTTCAACAATAGATTTGGTTTACTCCCATACTTTCCGTGAACGAGCGAAATTTGTAAGGTGCTCAATACTTTTGGCCAAGGCTGTAGGTTACTAGCTTCCGCCCGCGACTTCGTCCTCGTAAAATTTCTTGTTCCCCTGACCCACCCCGTCGCATAGCATCGCCTGCCCGCGATGTTACTTCGTTTTCGCTTAGCGCTCATTCTTCCCTTTTTTTGTTTTTGCTCGGCTTCTAAGGGTTCTAGTGTAATGTTACATACCCTATATCCTTCCTCAAGAATTGGACTTTATAATGCAAAACTGCACGTGCCAGTCAATAGTGTAATGTCATACGGTATTCTGTTGTGGGGAAATGCAGACTATCTTTGTTTTGCAGAAAAGAGCTGTTCGATCAATTTATAAATTAAATCCATGACACTCTCTCAGAGAGAAATTTAATGAGATTAATATAATGACTGTGCCTTCTCAGTATATTTTTGAAAATCTTTTATATGCCCATAAAAATATAAAATTGTTTAAAAATACAGTGATATCCATAACATGAACACTAGGAACAAACACAAATTTGTTGTACCTATAACAAGGCTCAAGAAAATAGGTGGCTCGTTCAGATGTCAATGTATATGTTTTATAATAAACTTTCAAACCACGTTCAAGATCTGAGCCTTAATAAATTCAAATCATTTATTAAACGTAAGTTGTGCCAGAAAGCCTTTTATACCGTTAAAGATTACATTGAAGACAAAAAGGCGTGGGATTGAGCTGCTCCAATATTTTTTTTTTTTTTAAATATACATACTGACTTTTTTTTTTTCTTTTTGCTTACTCTTTTTTTCTTTTTTATATACACATTGACATTTATGAATTTTATATATACAATGACATGAATATTTACTTTGTAAAATGTAATATTATTTTAATCACTGTGAATGTGAAGACTGTAGGTCCTTGTTTTTTTTTCTCTCAGCTTTAATCAAAGTCTGCCAGTTTGAGTAAATTATGCGGCCTACCCAAATGTCCTTTCTTTGGTATTGTTCGTCGAAATGTTGAGCTCCTTAACTTTTAAGTTGAGCTGTACGATTACTGACAGATGCTTGCACTGACTGGACAGGTCCACTCAATCTGTGTGGTTCTTTCCTCAAAAGACCATTTCAGACACCAACCTACATGCATGGTCTTCACATGATCTGACCAAGATTATGTCTGGACTTTAAAAGAGACTGTGACCCCTGAGTTTGTTTCGGCCTTTCTTCTCAGAGTAATCAGATACGAAACGCCGGCCTCATCTAGTTTAAAAAAAAATGTTTGACGTGTAAGTGTTTGTATAAACCTACTTACAGAAATAAAATCATTTATCATGTTTTTGTGATGCGAGAAAGTTGCTAGAAACATTCTATGTTGAAAACAGAGAGCCGTCTCCGCCCATAGGAGGTTGTAGTATTGGTGACAACATGAAAATCATGATAAACAAAAGTTGCGCATGTATGTTCTCAGGTGTTTTTAGGCTTCATCTGGGTGACTATGCCAGCCTCACAGGGTCGAACATATTATTATTTGACAGGAGGAGACGGTGGAGGTCTGCCCGGCTTGGGCGGAGCACCACCGTGTCCTCGCGGAAGCGATCGGCGTCGGCGATCTCTCGCGTCTGGCCCTGGTCCAGGCCATAGTACGGAGCGAGAGTACATGGGAAGCCATCACCTCCTTCTGCGAAGCAGTAATGCTCGCGAAGGAGGAGGCGGAACGCGTGAGGGAGTGGCAAGTTTTGCGCCGTCACGCCCTTAGTCGCCACAGGAGACGCCCGGGGCGTTGGGAATTAGCAGCCGATTCCCGGCCGATGCCAGCCGGAGTCGCGGGATGTTGAAAGAGTTACCGTGGCCCCGGCACAGGCAACTGAAGGAACACGGGTGGGTTTTAGTCAGTAAAAGTCTGACACGCCCTCCGGCTCCGCCTAGAGCGGGAGAAGTCATTTGATGATTTCCCATCCAAAAAAAAAAAAAAGTCGAACATATCATAGCACAATAAATAGCATGCAGTCTGAAGTGGCAGCCAGCATGCTTCCAATTGCACCATTCTAACCACCCACTCACTTTTTTTTTAATTGACTTGACTTTGAATAATATCTTCTCTCTCTGAGATCCTCTCATTTCTTTCTTTCATATACAATGTGGATCTGGACGTACGACATTAAATTAAAACGAGCACAGTACTAGTCAATCGAAATATTTTAAAACACGAAGATTAGTAGTTAATGGAAAATTAAAAAATTGCAGTTTTCAAACAAAATAAATAGCAGAATCAACTGCACAAAAAGTGAACACGCTTTATCTACGAAAAGTCACTGACCAACGGTGCGGTGCGGGGTGCGGGGCGCGGTGGCGGCAATGTTTACCAATTATTACGGACTCAGATCTACATTATGTTGAAAAATAATTTCCTGTGGCTAAAGTAATCATTGAATTTGATTGATTTTTTGTATACGGGTAAAGAACATGATTCTCTTTACATGGTGTAAAGGAAGGTCAATCGTCCTGTTCCACCTTGTATAGTTTCAGGAAATTATAAATACTTAGTTTTCCAGGATTTGATGCTGCGGCAAACAATGTTAAGTGTGTCAGAAATACGTTAGTCGTCGTTTGACTAATCGGGACGCCAGCGGCTACCAAGCGGCGCTCGACAGAGTCTACAACATAACGCTCGTTGACCGGAGTTAAGCAGAGTTTGTCGGTGGCCATCGAGCAGTGAATACGTTAAGAAACTGCGTGTGAATAGCTAGTGTGATTAATTTTATAGTGAGTTATAATTTGATTTGAGCTGCAGTTTTTCTACTGCACAATAACCAAAACTATCAATAGTACGCCCACGGTAGTTAAAATATGGCTGACGATAACTAGAGAGATGTACCTTCTCCGTCAAGTATAATAGTGCTGCGATACTCACTTGTCTTTCTCATACTCCTCCTTGTCGATGTTGACGGGTCGCTTGCGGCCGTACTTGTCCTCGATGCGTTGCGCGAGACGGTTCATGATCACGCCGACACCCTCGCGGTACATTGGCTGCCCGCGGTACGGCGACAGCAGCCCGCAAGCCAACGGGAAGTGACGCACCTGTCACATAATGAATTGTTTTTGCGGAGTTTTCTTTGTAAAAAAGTTTTTTATTATACGACAATCCTCGCGGCAGTCATGGTAGTAAAACGTACGATTGAGATGGTGAATATAAAGAACGGGATTTCTTCACGTTTTCGGTCCACACCAGCGCATGCGCACATGTACGCGCACACAGTATAAAACATGTAAACGGCCTACTTAGAAATATTAATTCAGAAGGTGCAATTTTAGGTTTATTACTTATAGTTAAGGGGGAAGCGCTAATGTAGCCCGCGAAATTCAAATTTTCTTACGATTTTTGCAATTTGGAGCTCAGCTCTATTTGTCTGAGTGTATGTTGATTAAAGTATGATTCGCGACCGTAACAAATATGTATTTACAGAATTATAATCATTAGAATTAGTAATACAACTCCTTAAGTTAGTATAATCCTCAAATGTCAAGATGTCATGAAATAGTCAGTCTTAGAATTACTTGATCTTAGAGAATTGTATGACTATAATTCTGTAAATACATATTTGTTACGATCGCGAATCATATTTTAATCAACATACAACCTAATTACTGACCTGCAAATTGCAAAAAACGTAAGAAAACTTGTACTTCGCGTGATACTCTGGCGCTTTCACCTTAAGTTTAAAATTTTAAGAACAAAGTTTGCTAACAAAAAGTTCGAAAATTTGTTTAAATAAATAAAAAAAATCACAATAAGGACAGCATATTATAATATACTCACGAGGTAGTTGTGCCGATGCCAGAAGCAGGTCATGTGGTTGATGATGGTGCGCGGATGGCCCTGCTTGGTGCACAGCGTACACATGTACGTGGGCTCGTAGTGCGTCTGCTCCGGCGGGTGCTCGATCAGGTACTCCACGCCGATCAGCGGAGCCCTGGCGATAGAACATGCGTAAGTAACAAACAATAAATAAAGAAAGTACTTTTGTCCATGTTGGATCTCAGAAATTCAAATGTGTACCAAAGTACAACTTAATCCGTGTAGTAGATTCGGAGAAAATTGGCTGTGACAGACGGACAGACAGACCAAACGAGTGATTCTATACGGGATCCGTTTTTTATTCGGACTTATGGAACCCTAACAAACCATGTTGGGGGAAAATATGCGTCACATCCACGCAAAACGGTCATCGCTCAGCATATGCTGTGACTCTATGCGGGACAGAGCCACACCGCTGGTTTCCAGCGACAGCCAGTGTTGACATGATGACGTCAACCACATAGTACGAGGAGGGATCAAAAAGACTACTTTTTCTCACTAGAGAACGACATACTCCTTGGTAAGAAAAAAAATAAATACTGGCAGGCATAGCTCAGATACATACAGCCTTGGCCAAAAGTATTGAGCACCTTACAAATTTCGCTCGTTCACGGAAAGTATGGGAGTAAACCAAATCTATTGTTTATGGATTATTTAATCGGCATCTACAGAGGTTTAAAAATAATGACTCACGCCGCAGCTAGCAACACAACACCTAGGTCCAACAAAATTTGTCTTTTTCAATTTTTGTGTTTATTAATCAGTTCGCTACTATCGCTCGTTGTGAACACATCCAGTGATCTAGTGCGCCTTTTGTATTTTATTTCAGAAGTTTTAAGTGTTATCGTTGCAATATGCCAAAACAAAACGAACTTTCTTTAGAAAAACGTGTGCAGATACAGCTTCTGTATGAGCAAGGGAAATCACAAGTAGAGATTTCTAAAACTGTGAAATGTTCGCGCCGATCCGTGCAATATGCTATTCAGCGATTCTCTACTACCGGATCACATGAAAATAGACCGAGAACCGGGCGCAAACGCATCACCACAGACCGTCAAGATCGTCAGTTACTGAGAGAGTCGTTAAGAAATAGGAAAAAAACATCTTCAGAGCTCGCTGCTGAGTTGTCGGAACAAATTAAGAAGCCAATTTCTGCTCGAACTACTCGCAGAAGACTTCAAGAAGCTGGTCTGAAAGGCTGTAAAGCTAGGAAGAAGCCATGGCTCTCCGATAACAACAAAAAAGCTCGATTGAAATGGGCTTTAAAACACCGAACTTTCACCGCTGAAGATTGGTCAAATGTTGTTTGGTCAGACGAATCAAACTTTGAGGTGAGTAAGTCAATTTAATGCCCTGATACAATTTTATAAAATGTTTTAAAAACCAAACGCATAATTGAATTTATTTTAGTTTTACGGAACTCAATATTTTTCTCTTTATTGCAGATTTTTGGTACACCTGGTGTGACCTTTGTGCGTCGCCGTGTGGGCGAAGAATTTAAGCCAGAGTGTGTGATCCCAACCGTTAAACACGGTGGAGGCAGCATAATGGTCTGGGGTTGCATGACCGATTCTGGAGTTGGCGAATTGTTCGTGTGTGAGGGTCGCATGGACTCTACTAAGTACATAAATGTACTAGAAACTGCATTACTGCCTTCATTCACGAAACTTTTTGGCGACACGAATATGGATGGTGTCAAATTCCAGCAGGATAACGCGCCATGCCACAAATCTGCACGCACTATGAGATGGTTTCGGGAAAATAACACGGAACTGCTTGACTGGCCAGCTCAGTCTCCAGATCTGAACCCCATAGAACATTTATGGGGTTTATTAAAGCGCAGGGTTAGGCGCCACACAATTAACAACAAAGAAGATTTAAAACGCTGCCTGCGCCTAGAATGGAACTCGATTACTGTTGACGACTGTAAAAAACTTGTTAACTCTTTACCAAAAAGAATTTCTGCCGTAATTAAGGCAAAGGGTGGACCCACAAAATATTAATTTTCTATTAATAAATAGTAAAATAAACCCATATAAAACGTTTTGTTTTATTTCTAATTGATACTAAGCATAAAACTGAAAGATATCATGGGTGCTCAATACTTTTGGCCAAGGCTGTATTTGTAATATTAAGAGAGTTGTCACATTTTGCACCTCTCTCGCTCACACGGGACCAAATTTTTAATAATGTTAAATGAAAAGATGCATTTTTGAAATATGTAATCAATGGGCGGTTTACAAAATAATATTAATTTAATAAGTAATAATTAAAACACATTTTTATTGTGGCATTTAATTACATAATCTCAAAAACAGATCATAACACTTAATTACCTAAGTTTATTAGATAACACAATATAAATGTGTTTTTGATAACTACCTATTAAATAAATATTGTTTTGTAGACCGCCCATTGATCACATTTTTCAAAAAAGCATTTTTTCATTTAACATTCTTAAAAATTTGGTCCTGTGTGAGCGAGAGAGGTGCAAAATGTGACAACGCTCTTAATAAAGAAAAAATCTTCGATTCTCTTTTGTTTTTTTCTGAATGTAGTCATTTGTTTGCTTCGTGTCAGAACGTGTTCTCGAAAATGGTGAAAAACGAAGTACGAGCCGTTATTAAATGCCTCTGTTTAAAAAAGTTAACGACGCAAGGGATTCATTGCGATTTGGAGGCAACATTAGGAGAGTTTGCTCCGCCGTATTCCACTGTTGCAAGGTGGGCTTCTCAATTTCGAGTAGGGAGAACGAGCACGGAAGACGAACATCGTTGCGGCCGTCCATCGACGTCAGTCACCTAAGAAAATGTTGCGAAAGTCGAGAAAATTGTATTGAGCGATCGAAGAGTTACCATCCGATACTTAATTCAAGAAACGGGCATTTCATATGAAAGTATTCAATCCATATTGAAACAATCTTTGAATATGAGAAGTCTCCGCAAGATGGGTGCCGAGAATGTTAACCGACAGTCAGAAACAAAATCGACTTGACATTTCGAAGATATTGTTGGACAAGTTTCAAGAAGATTCTGAAAACTTTTTGTCTCGTTTCGTAACAATGGACGAAACATGGGTTCATCATTTTGATCCCGAGACAAAACAGCAATCTTTGCAATGGAAACGGCCATCATCACCGACCCTGAAGAAGTTTCGTGCCGTGGCATCGGCTGGCAAGGTTATGGCCTCAATATTTTGGGACTCAGAAGGGATATTGTTGATTGATTAACTGGAGCGTGGAACCACTATTACAAGCCAATATTATGCAGCTTTAATTCCCAAGTTGAGGAATGCCATCAAAGAGAAAAGGAGAGGGAAACTTCGAAGGGGCGTGCTGTTTCATCACGACAACGCACCCGCGCACAGGTCGGCAGTTGCGATGGCTGCTATTCAGCAAGCTGGCTTCGAATTGGTTGACTACCCCCCTTATTCACCAGATCTGGCGCCTAGCGATTTTTATCTGTTCCCCAAATTGAAAGAATACTTAAGGGGAAACAGGGACGAAGACGATAAAGAGGTGATGGATGCCGTGGAGAGCTTTTTGCAGTACCAAGACAAAACTTTTTTTTTTAAAGGGATTGAAGCCTTGGAAAAGCGCTCGACTCGGTGTGTAGAGAGACTCGGAGACTATGTAGAAAAATAAATTATTATGTTATCAATAGTCATTATATTCTATCTCATTCTCACTACTTTTTGATCCCTCCTCGTATGTACCTACAGCAACGAAACACAACAGCGCACGAAGTTGCTAGCTGGACGGAAGATTAATGGTGTTTCAATACCTCCGGATAAGTGTCGATTAACTTATACAGGGTGGGCCAAAAGAGTGTTGGTGATTTAATTCTTTAATTTCTCGGGAACGCGTGGCGCGGGGCGGCGGGGGGATGTGTTGTTAGCCACGCCGCTTCCTGGAAATTTAGTCGCCATGGAGCTGTACACGGGAGCGCAGCGTGTATTTTGTGTCCGAGCGTATTACGAAAACAATAAATCAGTGATTACTGCACGTTTGTATCGACATGAACACGGTTTACGCGATTTAAGTGAAGTTCCAAGCGCCAATGTGATACGGAAATGGATCAGAATGTTCGAAACAACCGGCTCGACAGTACCAGTTACGGCTCGTGGTCGCCCAGTTTCTGCAAGATCAGCCGACATTGTGGAGCGTGTTCGTGTTTCAGTTCAGCGAACTCCGCAACAGTCAACACGTAAGAGAAGTCAGTCTTTGGACATCAAAACTGACTTCTCTTACGTGTTGACTGTTTGGACATCAAAAGAACGACTTTGCGACGAATTTTGAAGCGTTATTTGCATTTGAAGGCTTATAAGATTCAGGTAGTCCAAGAAATAAAACCAGATGATGCCAATAACCGACTTAACTTTGTCAATTTGATGCTCGACCGGTTCAACAATTTTAACAACGAGATGTTCAGTGATGAGGCCAATTTTCCCCTTAATGGCCATGTGAACAAGCAAAATTGTCGGTTCTAGTCCGAGACTAATCCCCGATGCTTGCATGAACGTCCACTTCACAGCCCTAAGCTTGTCGTGTGGACTGGAATAACGTCAACCGGTATTATTGATCCATGCTTATTTGAGGATGAAAACGGGCAAGCGATGACGGTTAGAGCTAACAATTATTGCAATATGATAACAGACTTTTTGGTGCCATCTTTGCAAGAACTTCAAGGCAATACCTCGAGGATGTGGTTTCAACAAGATAGGGCCACATGTCATACGGCTTGTGTATCCATAGAGCTGCTGAAAAATGTTTTTCCCGGAAAACTCATTTCGAAAAGGGGGGATATTGAATGGCCACCACGTAGCCCCGATTTCTCTCCGTGCGACTTTTTTCTATGGGGCTACCTCAAATCCGTGGTCTACGAGAATAATCCGATCAATTTAGAGCAGCTGAAGAGGAATATTATTCAGGAAAGTAACAAAATACCGAGAACAACTTGTCAACGAGTTTTCCAAAACCTGCAACTTCGGTTCAAAGAGTGCCAAGCAGCCGAGGGAAGTCATTTGGACAACATTATTTTTAGGTCTTAAAATTCCCATGTTCCCACTTTAAAAAAATACAAATACATTTTTTTATTGTTTCGTAGTTCTTTTTTAATTGAATATTGAAACCGCCAACACCCTTATGGCCCACCCTGTAGAACAAAAATTTCATACAAATACCGTTTTTTTATTTATCAGGTAGATATTGCCTACCCGGACCCCGAAAAACATGCCCAGTTAAGAGTATAGTACTTTGCTAGGTCTAGCCATAAAGACCGTAAATGTATGAGTGCAGACAGTATCGTCCGCACACTTTCGCTATCTCCCTCTCACATGTTATTGCAACACGTGCTACGTGTTTTCGCCTGACATGAGATGTTTTGTAATTTTAGGTTTTAACCTTTTGACCGCCACGTCAAAAAAGCAAAATCGTGCCCTCAGCGCCAAGCTATGAATTCATCCTTCAATACCTACAAAATAGTAGTGAGTTCGAAATTATATCGATAAAGCACTAACTATTTATTTTTTAACTTATAGTATGTTTTAATAAAAGGTAGTATACCGGAAATATATAATACAGGAGTTTTATTTCATCCTACTTTGTCCTTTATGACAGAAATGATAATGATATGTGTCACAGTTTCGGCGTTAAATCCACAATTCAAAACAACAATCGATAAAACCAAGACAATACCATCACAGTACTATGTTCAATCATGACGTACTTTCTTGTCACCTTATGATGACAGTGGCGTAGCTGGCACGGCTTTTTTAATTTCCTCGCCTCTGCACTAGAGGTGCGCAACCGATATTTATTAATAATATCGAAATAATAATAGGTATTTTATTTTAACCTTTTGATCGCCACGTCAACAAAGAAAAAGCGTGCCTTCGGCGCCAAGCTCCAAATAGTTCATCCTTTAATACCTAAAAATAGTAGTGAGGTCGAAATTATATCGATAAAGCTATCGATACACCGAACTAAACTATCACCCTTAACTATCATTCCTTACTTTTGGCTATGAGAATCATAAAGCTATTATGAAAAAAATTCTCTAAAAATAATTTTGACACCACTATAATCGAAATTGACAATCGTAACTCCACGTGGTACTTGTTTGCCCTGCCCCGTGATTTTTTTGTAGAGCCGGAGGCGCGCAGAGGGGGCCATCCTCGACGAGTTTTATCTATGATAATATGGAATGGAAAATATGAAAAATTATTACCTACATGTTGAGTTTTAGGGGTTTTTGGGTTTTATAAACGGGGGTCGAAATTTTCATTATTTTTGCGATAGGACACACCATTTGCGAAATATAAGCAAAAGAAAAGAAAAAAAGATACAGTACTGTTTTTGCACCTGAAGTCGAGGTGTTGGTGTGAATTTTAAATCATGAAAATAAATTTTATTTCACACCTTTTTAATCGCGATTATTTTATGACACAAATGTAATAATCTGTGTCGCAGTTACGGCGTTCATTATAATAATAACAATAAAGGAACTACTCTATTTAAAAAATTTACGCGTGTGATGTCATGGGACTGTCTTACTAGACGACTGTGGCGTCCCAGGCAAAAGTGATGGACATCACAGTTGTTACAATTTATCAATAATCGACGAACTTTTAAAGAGCGCATAACTGATTTATGTCCTGTCTTTAAAAGACAGTGTATTATAAAATTTTCTTGATTTCTCAAACAAAAAAGTTCAATATCAAAATTTATTTATTTATTAGTGCAGAAATCAGAGTAAATTAAATATAACGTAGGTTGCCGTCGAGGTCGATATTCTTGTTATATTGAGTGCTACCTACATCACTACGTGTCATGATATGGTGACTGTGGCGTTGAGGGCACTATGTTTGTTCCACGTAATTTCTGAAACGGCTGGACCGAGTTTGACGGGACTTTCACTGGCAGATAGCTGATGTTATGGCGGGTAACTTAGGCTACTTTTATTTTAGAAAAATAATTAGGGTTCCGCGCAATAAATTAAAACCCTGAAATTGTGAACAAAAAGTCGGATTTGAAAATTTTTTTATGCATTTGATAGCCCAATTCTCAAGGATAGCTATTGGCTATTTAACACCACGCTATGGCCCTTAGGAGCCGAGCAAAAAGAAAAAAGTCAGAGGGAACACTAAGCGAAAACGAAGTAAGAGCGCGGGCGGGCGATGCAACGCGTCGGGTCGGGGGGCGAGGGAGTTTTATTAAAATGTGGCTGTTATTTTTAACCGACTTCAAAAAAACGAGGAGGTTATCAATTCGGTTGATTTTTTTTAATGTGTGTTACCTCAGTACTCCGACATTTGGACCAATTTGGAAAATTATTTTTTTATTTGAAAGGAGATACATCCAGATTGGTCCTATGTATATCAAAATCTAGTTCTGATGATAGGATCTATAAGGAATTGAGGGAACTCCTCAAATATTATAGGCAAACACATAGTGATTTTGGTATTTTCATCAACAAGTCAAGCATTTGCATTCAGAAAGTATCATTTGTTGTAGTGGAACTGACGAAGAAGACCACAGATGGCCACGAGAACTCCTCAATGATAAGTATTTCATGGGTGGCGATAAGATATCTCGATATAGATAGATAAGCGACTATGACGAAGCAAATTTAAATAAATGGTTCTGATGAAAATGGTACCATCGAACTGATCTGATGATGAAGCCGAAAGGTACGCACCGGAATTCCGTAATACAACAATGTATCCTAGCCGTGTTTGGACTTATTGGAATTGTCATGAGATACACTGGCTATAAATGATTTTAATGGTAATATACTTCAAATTGCGCTCATATGTGGCCTCGATTGTCAGAAGACAGATTTCGTCAATGATCTGTCGTCATGTGGTTGATTTAATAATTTGACGGCGACGGCGTCCAAACCTGATAAAACTACGCCTTCCAAACTTCTAACACGACTTAGCGCGACATATATTTGCCTTTTTGCAAAGTTTTTAAATTGAAAGGGAATACTCCTGAGCTGGTCGCATATAAATTTGGTCAAATTCTGATGAGTGATTTTTGAGTTAACTTTTAATACGTATTTTTTTTCCATTTAGTGTATGTTGATGATGTTATAATAACTTTCTGTCACTGTTATTTACTTAGCAAGTAGTTGTATGTATACGAATTTGGGTGTAGTAGGTACCACACCTAAAAAGAGGAAAATAAAAACTTATTTATAAAAAAAAAACAACAGACTTCCAAAAAAAAACACTACAAAGTGAAAAATAACTTTAATTTCCGAAGTGGGTGGCAAAAAACGAAAATCCTAAACCAAAGACACGGACTTCCGAAATGGGGAAGGCAACTGTCAAAATGGCGCTGTCGTAGCTAGTTCCCAACACAAGCCAATAATACAAGGCGTGAGGTGGTTTTATTTTATTTTTGCGAAAATGATGCGTTGTTGTGTTACTAAATACTCCGAAATTGGAGTCCACCATTTCCCGAGAGACCCTAATATTAAAAAATGGTGGCTTAAAGCTATTCGTACAGATGTTTTATAAATTAAACAGAGTAGAAACATTTTGAAGACAGTGACTTTGAGGATATATTTATAGTTTTAAATTCTGACACTTCCCATATCATTTACTTGATTTAAAACATTGAAATCACCGAAAATAACGAAATAGCGAAATAAAAGTATACTCATGACTGAACGAAATGTCAAACTTATTGTAGGCCGTGGGGACCTAGCTATGATCACGCCATCTACAATTAGCTTTGCCCGACCTTCCCCATTAAAGTTATTTTTCTCTTTGTAGTGTTTTGTTTTGGAAGTCGGTTGTTTTTTTTTTTATAAATAAGTTTTTATAGTAAGTATACTGTGTATCATACGACTTCCACGCGAACGTAGTCACGGGACACAGCTAGTTCACGTATAAAAGTCTATCATGTATGATAGTCGTGACCGTGGCGTGCTGGGCACATTTTGATTTGTCATCTATACATAACTGTGGCGGTCAAAGGTTAATAGCTATAATAAAATGTATTTGTTCCAGCGCCCCGCCCCACCTGCTTCGCACTGCTTTTACGATTTGACAAAAAATCAAGATTCTTTATTATAATATGTAAGTTTAATGTATTTAATAAACATATAAACCTTCTGTAATAAATTCTTTAAATTATGGTCAATCGCATCAAAATTCGCTGCATTCGTTTAAAAGAACAACGCGGCCACACAGACGCGAAAAGCTACTTTAATTTATTATTTATATGTATAGATTACTCACTTGACGGCATCCAGAGAGTCCTGGATGTGACAGTTAACAGCCCTGTACTTGTTGTACTTTTTGTCCAGGTCTGATGGGTCCCTGTTGTGATGGTCGACCTCTTCCGCCATCTTCTGAAGAACTCTTTCAGTTGCTATAAGATCATAATAAAATTAGAAATAGTTATACATTCTTCATATAATTAGAATGCCCGATATTTAGGTTGTTGATAAGTTTAACCATTTTTAAGTAAAGACTTGATTGAATTTTACAATCAGCAGTTTTAATTGGTATGAATGAGTAATCCATATAATAATTTGTAAAGTAAGCCACCGACACATTACTGTGTCATGCCGCGGGATACACCAAACAAACGAATCTGTTCAGGACTATGTCAAATCACAACGAGTTTTGATTGGCTAACACTGTGTCAGAAGTCGTCTCGACACGACACAACACAGTAATATGAATCCGGCTGTATGCACTTACCAACAGTCTTGATAGCATTCTGGTTGAACGGATGGTCGTCAAAGATGCTCTTGGGCCAGATGGTTCGCATCGTCAGCTTGATCTTGTGTTTCTTCCCCGATATATGAGTCTGAAAACAATAAACACCATTTAGAAAGGCACCATAGGCACCTATCCCACCGCCGCCGGCGATTAACGAGAAGCGAGTAGAGCTAAAAACGAGTTGGCGAGCAACGAGCAGCGAGTGCGCGACGGCGGACAGTATTTTATTTTATCTCAAAATGACCACCTCCCTGATTATTAGTGAATCAGATAGAGCTTTTTATTCTAATTGCGAGAGTAAAACTCCCACGAATCCATCTTAACTACGAGTAGTTTAGGAGATATCCGGGGGTAAAACTTTTTACCCATATTTTGAAAAAACAATTTAAAAAATATTAAAAAAATTATTTCATCTAAACTTTTACAGTTGCTTTATTTTTTTAGCTACATTTTAAAAGGTCTTGTTTTTATCTATTTTACGAGTCCTTTATGGCTGCTCTAGACCTCGTAGGAACCGAGAAATCAGCGATTTTGTGATTTTCGTTTTTATTTTTTTTGCCCATGTTCCTCAGTTTTAGAATCTGCAATTTACTTTAAAAAAGAGGTAATAAGGTAGACTACCAACACACAAAAAAAAACAACAATTAATTCCGTGGAATCTCGGAAATACTAAAATTTACCCGAACTTACCCGAACCCGGGGTAATTACCCGCAATTTTTTTAAATTAATTCATTAAACCCCGAGTGGTAACCGGTTACCGCTTGCTATTGTCTTTCTATTGTGTCTCTAATTACGGTACTTGATAGGTTAACATAGGTTACATTTACGAGAACTGCCTTTATTTGTGGTTTTAGTTAGTTAACTAACTAATTTGGTCCAGTGATAGGTAATATGGTGCGGGAAGGAGTCCACCCTCGAAAGGCAATCGCTGAAACCCCGTATATACATATTACTCTGGAGGACACGGGGGTGAGGCACTATGGAGCCGTCAAAGACTCATAGTGCCACTTTGCCTCAGCACGGCTTGACCCACCGTGCTGAGGGATGTCACTCCGAGCTCCGATCGGATGACTTAATGCTAGGAGGGCATGAGGGCGCCAACCCTCATGTTGGTCGGCGAGTGGCAAGTGAAGCTACGGATTGCGCCGTAGCCGGTCCTTCACATGCTCCGGAAGAGACCGCAAATACACGAGGAGTACACCGAGACCCAGATCCTCCATTAACCAGATTACAGGCTTTTAATATTTTTATTGAAGAGAGTAAAAAAATAAATGGACGATTGGATAGGCCAACGGATCTAAGTAAACCCGAGAGGGTATGTTTGATGTCATTAACTCTTGCAAAACATTTGAATTCTCCGCTTTCCAATGCTCAAGAGGAAAAATTTGCTATGGCTATAGGATTATTTATTTGTAAAGCAGAAAAAAAATTCAAGACTTGTAAAAGCAACTATTCCCATTTCGTGAAAAAGAACAAAGACTGGTTGAACAAATCATTTATAGATGATATTCCTCAAGACTTAGTTCGCTCACGTGTTGATGTTTTTCCTCAAAATTTTACGCAGAGTGCGTTGCATATTGAGGAAGAACAGCATATAACACCTACAGTGAGTGCTAATGACCTTGAGGAACAACATGTAGATACATCATTTACTACTACTCTCAGTCCCTATACAGAAGATAGCAGCAAAAAAAGATTCGAGGAGCTTAATCCACGTCAAAAACAAAGAGCCATAAAAAGACTTAAAGCGAAACTGGAAGATGAACCACCTGAAAAATTGACAAAAACGTTTACTAAAACAATTACTGTTGGAGACGAAAAATTAAGTAAAAAAAAAGCACGTGATTTGGAGATAATTATTAATAAGTGTATTGAAACTCCGGACAAACCAACTAAAATACTAACTATGATAAATCAAGAAACTCATCCTTATACTCCAGAAGAAACTCTTGGAATAATGATTGACAGAAGATTAAGCGTCGAAACTTATAAATTTTTACAGCAAGACTCCAAGAAAAGAGGATTTAATCTATATCCACCTTATCATCAAGTAGCGCAAGCCAGACAATCATGCTACCCTTCAGAAGAAATATCTGTTTCAGAAATCGAAGCTTCTGTTACCCTGCAGGGTTTACTGGCCCACACACTCCAGCGTATCTTAGATTTAAATGATGAATCTGTAAATCATTACATGGAAAAAGAGAATATCAGCCAATTGGCTTGTACTTTTTATGTTTCTTGGGGATTTGATGGAAGTACTGGGCAATCTGTATACAGACAGGAATTTAGAGAACATTCTGGTGACCCCGATTTTGACGAAAAGTCAATAATTGCTACAACTTTGGTACCATTGAAAATTCAAGAATGCGGAGGCAAAAACGGTTTAATATGGTTAAATCCAGCCCCACAGTCATTTCGTTCTTGTAGGCCTCTTCACGTCCAATATAGAAAAGAGACGCAAGAAAGAATACTGTCTGAAAAAGAATATATAGAGGAACAACACCACCCTGACACCCCTTACTTACCCGCACCCTTTGACTCCTATTACAACACTTACATCAAAAGGATTTATTGTCTTCACAAACTGTAATTTAACGCTGAGCTTAATTGATGGAAAAGTTTTTAATATAATAAACAACACGTCTTCCCAATTAAGATGTGCTATTTGCAAACTGACCTCCACGAATTTCAATAACCTAGACCTTGCTTTTTCAATACCAATTACAGAGGAAGCGGCACTGAAAAACGGCATGAGTCCTTTACATGCGTATATAAGATGCCTGGAATTCTTGCTGCACTTGGGATATAAAAATGACCCAAGAGTCAGACAGTGGCGAGTAAAGAAAAATTCTGATCTGGGACAAATTACTGCAGAAAGAAAAAAAGAAATCCAAAACCAAATTAAGGAAAGTATGAGTCTATTGGTAGACGTTGTTAAACCTAATTCAGGCACCTCAAATGACGGCAATACGGCTCGGCGAGTATTCAAAAGTGAACAAAGCCGCCAAACGTTTGCTAATATACTTGGCATTGAAAAATGGCTCGTCGATGACCTAAATGTAATTTTAATAGCCATCAATTCGGGATTACCAATAGACGCAAAAAAATTCGGTACATTTTGTAAAAATGTGGCTTATAAGTATGTAGAGAAATACAACTGGCACCCTATGACTACTACTATACATAAAATCTTAATTCACGGAGAAAAAATTATAGAGAATTCAGCGCTACCCATAGGACTACTCTCTGAACAGGCTGGAGAGTCGAGGAGTAAATTTTGGCGTCAGGATAGGGAACATTACAGCCGGAAAGATTCTAGGGTTCATACTATGATGGACTTATTCCACAGGGCGCTTGAGTCATCCGACCCTGTCATATCAGCGATACGGCTAAAACAACGCCTAAGTAACCGAAGGAGAATGCCACTGCCAGAAGCTGTTATAGAAATGTTACAACCGGACAATTCTGAATGTTTAAATGAAGATAACAGTGATGTCGAAGAAGAAACTGCATGTACCGAGAGTGAAGAAAATAAGTTTACAACACTTCTTTACAACGAAGATAGTTTATTTAACGCAGATGATGTTTAAGCACAATTATTTTCAAAACACAAGCCAAAAGAATTCTACTATATTTATAAAGTAAAAAATATAAAAAATACGTCTTAAAAAAATTTGCGGGTAATTACCCCGGGTTCGGATAAGTTCGGGTAAATCTTAGTATTTCCGAGATTCCACGGAATTAATTGTTGTTTTTTTTTTTGTGTTGGTAGTCTACCTTTTTACCTCTTTTTTAAAGTAAATTGCAAATTCTAATACTGAGGAACATGGGCAAAAAAAATAAAAACGAAAATCACAAAATCGCTGATTTCTCGGTTCCTACGAGGTCTAGAGCAGCCATAAAGGACTCGTAAAATAGATAAAAACAAGACCTTTTAAAATGTAGCTAAAAAAATAAAGCAACTGTAAAAGTTTAGATGAAATAATTTTTTTAATATTTTTTTAATTATTTTTTCAAAATATGGGTAAAAAGTTTTACCCCCGGATATCTCCTAAACTACTCGTAGTTAAGATGGATTCGTGGGAGTTTTACTCTCGCAATTAGAATAAAAAGCTCTATCTGATTCACTAATAATCAGGGAGGTGGTCATTTTGAGATAAAATAAAATACTGTGCGGCGTTGCGTGATTACTCGCTGGTATGCGTATGTACCAACCGTGAGACGCTCAGCGAGTGTTCTGCCCATTAAGCGAGCGTCCCTGAGCGACTACTCTCTCATAGTTCTTGTCGTTGCGACAAACGATTACTCGCCGGCGATGTGAACAGTTACAGAACAACATTTCTGATAGGATCTAGTCTAGATAATATCAGCAATGGTGCTTATGATACTTAAACCACGTCTGTATAGCATTACGGTGCCCAGGGGCCTCACCTGCAGGATGCTCTC
Organism: Fissipunctia ypsillon; assembly: GCA_947568875.1. Lineage (NCBI taxonomy): Eukaryota > Metazoa > Arthropoda > Insecta > Lepidoptera > Noctuidae > Fissipunctia > Fissipunctia ypsillon. The sequence continues at coordinate 9,188,639 of OX387645.1, read as the reverse complement.
GCCGCTGCAGACGGCGGCGCACGGGTAGCACAGATAGATCCACTTGCCCGAGATGTCGCGGCCGCGCCGCTCCACCATGCATCGCGTCTCGCCATCCTCCAACCGGATCTTTAAACTGTTCAGATGCTCCTGGAACTCGATCTCCGCCTATAAAATAACAACCACAACCATCACTATCATACAACTCACGCGTCACAAGTACAAGCCAGTACAACAACTGACCAAGTCATAAATTCGTCATCCAGCAGATTATAGAATAAAAGTTTAAAATCGATCCGCCTAGTAATATTCGTCAAGACGTGGGATAATTCTAAACAAATAAAACAGTTTACAATATTATTTTCATTCGTTTATTGAACGTATTTTCATTTTAAGTTATTTTTCACTGTTATAAATACTTACCTGGGGGTACCGTGGCACTGAGTAATAAATGTAAGCGTTTTCACACTTATATTATTGTGTGATAACTCAATGAGAAGTCAACGTAACGTCGTAACACATCGCGGAAAAGTTATGATAAGCACAAATTAAATTTATTTTCCCCATTTTCCAATATTTTCAGATGCTTGTGCACACTGATCGTATGGGCAGAGGTCTCATGTGAGGAGCGTTTTGTGTATCAATAGAGGTATTAGGTCCATGTGGATACGAAAAATAAACTACAAAATAATCTATGATGTTGAGGACGCGACTTAAGGAGATAGCGCCAGAAGTGAGAAGGTGAGCATCTTTATACACCTTATACACCTGACGAGCTGCGGTACAGACTCGGTCGAAAAAGAAATATGCCACATACAAAATGTTGCCATCATTTATTTTTAATTACTAGCACGCATTATTGACGGAAGTTGTAGAAAAGTATTTTCGAACAAGGTATGCTTTCCTGAATTAAATTGAGAAAGCACAGCAACAAATAAAAATAATCAAAAAGAATTACATATTATAAATCACGCCACGTTTGACTGTCTGAACGCGATAAACTCAAGAACTCCCCAACGGATTTACAAACGGTTTTGACCAATGGACGGAGTGTTTCCTGAGGAACGTTTAGGTGTATAATTCATTAAAGGTTTTGTGTAAATTGGCTGAAATATGGCGATTATTGTTGGATGTCGGAAAAAATTATGCTTTACTGGCGTGCGCCGCGTAAACCGTAAGAGATACATAAAAATAATGTTCAACAGGATTGTAGACGCCAGCACATCGAGCTACCCGAAACTGTCAAATTTTCCCAATCAACCTTGAACCTAATTCTTTAGCGATAAAGTTGAAAATATATTAAAGAAATTTGACAGATTGTAGTAGCTTGATGTGCTGGCGTCTGTACATTATGAAAAATTCAACGAAAAAAAAGTCCGCGATAGCATATGTCTCTTCTAAGGATGACCCCACAGTAACCATTTTTATCATTCAGAATTGATAATAATTTTATTGTTATTTCCGAAGCAATTTTGACCTGTGTTATACATCCAATAAAATATGTTACTTATTTAAATTAGCCATTTAATTTAGATTAAAATCTGCCTTGACATCATATAATTTAAATTAATACTTTAAAATATATCACAGATTCCAAATTACGCGTAACAAAATAATTATGTGGCAGGCAGCGCAACGCTGGGTCAGGAGTGAATGACCTTTTCCTCGGTATGCGATCATCGCTTCGCTTCCTATTCCGACATACACGCGGACGAAGCCGCGGGCAAAAGCTAGTAAATAATTGATTTAAGTTTTTTTATGACAGCTACAACTCTCTAAATATCTCCGCAGATCCACTTGCCATAACAGTACTTATTATTTATTTATCAAATACCTAAAAAAAAATTAAATTAATATCCTTCACTCAATAATTTACTAAGAGGGTTGTACTAAAATTCAGTAGGTATCTATTATGAATTTTCTTCTGAAACACTTCACATCATCCATCAAAATAAAAATGTCAAAACTCCATAGGATAAGAGACTAACAAACAAACAAACATTGCAAGTTAAATAAAAGCTTGTAAACATAAGGGGCAACGGGGACTTGTGCCTGAGAGTTCTGAGGCTTATAATTATAAAGCTTACGGTATCTTCCTTAAATATATTATAAACACGCTGTCTCTCTATCTCCCATTACAACTTAGGAATCACTAATCCACTTTATGCAGATTGTTCTATGTTACGAGATTGGTTTTCACACTTAATCCTTCATGTGGACCATTGTATGTGGTTGCAGATTGTTTGTTTAATTTATATGTAGATATAATGCACATATGCGAACAGCGCCGCAGCCCACAGGCAAAACTAACATTCTATATTACTTACCACAAAACTTAGCACAATTGACTGACTGATTTTAATTATTTTGTTAGTTACTTAAAATAGTGTTGCAATGTAGAAAACTAAAACTAAGCATTTCACACAAAAACTAAGTAAATCAGACTAACACATCATCAAAAGCAATTGTTGTCATGGTAATAATAATATGTTCTCCCTTTCCTGTATTAAGCTGCATAATTCTAGTTCAAGGGGGGTTCATACTTAAAGTAAGTGGTGGTTTCATCATAGATATAGGAAATATTATTTGAAGACACTGAAACCGTAATCTGTCTTCATATTGCTGCATGTTTGTGTTAAGTTCCAGAATTTTAACACTACCATTATAATTTTTTCAACCAAATTATTAATTTAATAAACAGTTAACACTAATGCATGTAATGTGAATGTTAAAGGCCTAGTTCACGTGACAACGCAAAGTGACTGATGCCTGCAAAACTGGTTAACTGGCCCTTAAAGAACTTTTTATCAGTCATACAGTGAATGAGTGCGCAGAAATGCGCGTTGACGCTTATTAAAACAAGACAATGTTTGTATTCCGTGTACATGCAGCGCGTGCTGACGCGCGTAAACGCGCGCCTCTTGACCTTTAAGCTAACAACTCTCTCTTTTGTATGTCTCTAAATTATCAAATTAGTATTTACATGTTTGAATGGGAAGACTGGTTCAGGATACTTCATTTTCATTAAATGGTATTTGAGAGCTTTCCAGACTTTTTCCTTAACTATATTAGTTTCCTTTATGCAGTAATTCATTTATTAATACCTTAGGATTAATAGGGGAAATAGGAATAATGTTGTTCAACATTAAGCTATCATAACTGTAGCAAGGGGTGCTCTTTGTGTCTGAATTGAGGACAATAAACAGTTGACATTTAAAATTAAGATTTATTTGAGATTAATTCTTTAATTACTTCAGTATTGTATTTATCTAATAAGTTAAAAAATAATATTTACCTTTGTACAAGAGGACTCTTCTACTTCAGGTTTCCTAGGTACTTCAGTGACAGAATCCTGATACCCCTCTGCCCCCGGAGGGCAATCTGGAAGGTCCATCTTGAAGCACTACACTTGGTAGTTTATGACCAGAAAACGGTCATAAACTTTTGTCACTGTTCTTAAGAAATTCTTCTTTCTTCTTAGTCTTGAATCACGCACAACTGTAACCCAAATCATTTAATATCAAACTAAATAGCCATTTTGAGTTAATTAAAATCTTGGTTATAAATGAATAGATACTTACAACCATCCAATATAATGCATACTTACATGTGATGAGGTTGTTTCTAAGCACTCTGCTATTTGACTGCACACATCAAATGTGCATAGTTGCGGCTAATATAATATAATTTTCGTAATCACACAAATTAGTTATTTGATAGCTATATTATCATACCTTTCTAATAAAAAAAATATTCATTGATTGTGGATTATAGTGTCCTGTCCTATTTCTGTAAGTTGATGCAGTTTCAGACACTTTGCCATATTCTTTGTCAAAGTTGAAACAGGCAAACATATTGAATCATAACACCGCAAACAGCATCACCTCTGACACTATTTTAACATTTATTGTTAGACAATGAGATTGAGGTTTTTTAGTGTACCTATATTCTACACTAGAAGTCATATTCATCACCTATGTATGTATTAATTTAAGTACATACCTGTATATTCGAAATAATAATTATTAAATTACATTATTGATAAAACAAATGGTCAACATATAAAGGTCAAGCAATCAAAATAAATCAATTTGGAACTAAAAAAAAACAGGTACCAAAAGTCCTGATTCAGATTTGATAGGGATCATTGTTGTAAACAGTACTACAAATAATATAGTTGCACTTACCAGTTAAATTATAACGCTATAATGAGTAACCATTATCTAATAAGTATGTAAAATATAACTAATATTTTGCTAGAATGTTACTATAACTTAGGCTTCAACAAAACGAGAAGTATTGAGCGCATACTTTATTTAGTATTTATTTCACCAGTTGAAAATTACCTAATATCTTTTATTTCCTACTCCCCTACAATGATTTCAAGTCGCCGCTGAAACTCAAAAGCCGTTTATTAGGCTAACACAGTACAGGTTTTGTTAAAATTTGTATTGAATGATAAATTAGAAATAAGTTGCATGTCTCGCCTATATATCAAATCGTATTCCTATTCGTACTTTAGTTAATAATCAAAATAAATGTGTACTGACCTTTTGAAGCAGATGAAACGACGAATTCCGTCAATTGTTTAAAGAATCAGAATCCGTTTTAGCATTACCAAAATTGAATACACCTCAGTGATAGCTGTTGGCTAACCTCCTCAAGTCCTCAATAGTAACATGTAATTATTGCAGACGTCCTACAAAATTACCAAAACTATTGATTTCACAAGCTCCTTTTTGCAGCAGTAACCAACTATCACGTTTTATGTCCAGTCCATACAATTTGAAATACCTCTTTTGTTTTCAAAAAAAGAGTCAGCAACCTGCTATGTCCATACGCTAGTCCTCTTGAAAGTTGAAACAAAATATGATTAACTGTCACATGAATTGCTATCCAATTTAGTCGCGTAATAGTACCAAGTGGCAGCGCCATAGACTAGGGCGGCGAAATCAGTGTACCATAGCTATAACCAGCGAGATACCTCTTTGTCTATGATTATTTACTAAACGCTCAACAATAACTAACTATGCGCTTCGGGAATCATCTTCGGTAATACGAACACGCGATGATGAGATCTAATATAGAGCTGTTACAGCCATAAAAGTACTTGCAAAGGAGATTGTTTGCCCAGGGAGCAAAACAACTAAAAACTTAACAATTTTTTTAAATCCAGAGCGTCAGCGAAGGATTATAAAGTAGAATCCAGAGCACAGCGAGCTCCGTTAAGAGTATATAATTATGTTTTGTGATAGCGAGGGATTGAAAGTACAGACGCCAGCAGGTCAAGCTATCGAAACTGTCAAATTTTCTCAATCAATCTTGAACCTAGTACTATAGTAATAAAGTTGAAAATCTATTAAAGAAATTTGACAGCTTGATGTGCTGCCGTCCATAAAAAAAAAAAACAAGTATAGAGGTAGGAAAAGGAGTACGGACGGACCTCAGATCAACAAAAAAAGGAAGATGGAGCGCCGCGAACATCAAAAGTGAAGCCACCTTTTTATCTAAGTGTGAATCGAATGGTTGCCAAGTTTGGAGAGTGCGATTGTCGCAACCCAGCGCTGGGCACGCCACAATTGCGGCGATAAGTCCCCTCTTTGAGGAGTGGCTGGAGAGGCGCCACGGCGTCCTCACCTTCCGCCTGACGCAGGTCCTCACCGGACACGGGTGCTTCGGTAGGTACCTGTTCCGGATAAGGCGGGAGGAAACGCCCGGGTGTCACCACTGTGTGGATCGCCCGGAGGACACGGTGGAGCATACGGTGGAGGTCTGCCCGGCTTGGGCGGAGCACCGCCGTGTCCTCGCGGAAGCGATCGGCGGCGGCGATCTCTCGCGTCCGGCCCTGGTCCAGGCCATGGTATGGAGCGAGAGTGCATGGGAAGCCATTACCTCCTTCTGCGAAGCAGTAATGCTCGTGAAGGAGGAGGCGGGACGCGTGAGGGAGAGGCAAGCTTTGCGCCCTCACGCCCCTAGTCGCCGCAGGAGACGCCCTGGGCGTCGGGAATTGGCAGCCGATTCCCGGCCACCGTAGGCGTGGGCTTGCGGACGGCGAGCAATGGGTAGCTCGCCGTCCGGTAAGGACCAAGCCCGAGTCGACGGCGCGTCGTGTTCCACGCGCGCCTCAAAGAGATGTCAGCACTATTGACGGGGTCCGCTAGGGCCGATGCCAGCTAGGATTGCGGGATGTTCGAAAGAGTTACCGTGGCCCCGGCACAGGCAACAGAAGGAACACGGGTGGGTTTTAGTCAGTAAAAGTCTGACACGCCCTCCCGCTCCGCCCAGAGCGGGAGAAGTCATTTGATGATTTCCCATCCACAGAAAAAAAAAAAAAAGGGTTGCCAAGTTGTATGTTGATTAAAGTATCATTCGCGACCGTAACGAATATGCATTTATAGAATTATAATCATCAAAATCAGTAATACAACTCCATAAGTTTGTATAATCCTAATTGTTAAGATTTTAAGAGTTATATTGGTAACTGTAATGCTTATAATTCTGTAAATACATATTTTTTACGGTCGCGAATCATATTTTGATAAACATACAACGTAATACTGTCTTGCAAATTGCAAAAAACGTGAGAAAATTTGAATTTCCCGGGCTACCTGGCGCTTTCGCCGTTGCTCCCGACTCCCACTACTTTTTAACTAGTTTTTATCTCCCTCTATGAGAAAATAAGTAAGTGCAACTTACGAGTAAGAATAGTACGTTTATTTACAATAAGACTATCATAGAAATAATATTTTTGTTAGAAAACTTGAGTAAACAATAAATTACGAACGAAGACGGAACGCATTTCGCGCATTTTTTATTTTTTCACAAACTTTTTTTTTTAATTTGGCTCGCGAGTGGTTTACTTTATCAAACAGCCTGTTACTTATTCATACAATTGCATACAATGTTCGTGATTGATCTCTTTGGTGATTGGAACTTTTACTGACAATATCCACATTCCAAATTCAAATCACTTTTAGTCCCTAACGATTAAAAAGCTATTTTAGTACCAGTTTACGAAGAATAAACTAGCTCTTTTTGAATAGATGTGATAAAAATTGATTGTTTGCCAAGGGAGCAAACAACTATTTTAAAGGCGAGAGTGTTTCTTTGAATCCAGAGCGGAGCGAAGGATTCTAAAGTAAAATCGTGAGCGCAGCGAGGGATTCAAAGTACGTCACTCGAGCTTAAAATATTTTTGCTCCCGAGGTGGACACTACTTTTTATGACCCTCTATGAGAAAGTAAGTAAGTGCAACTTATGAAAAAGAATAGTACGTTTATTTATTTACTAGCTGTGCCCCGCGACTTCGTTCACGTGGAAGTCGTAAGATACACAATATACTAAAATACCTGCAACATTTTAATAAAACTCCCTCGCACCCTGACCCGTCGCGTTGCATCGCCCGCCCGCGCTAATACTTCGTTTTCGCTTAGTGTTCTTACTGACTTTGTTCTTTTTGGTTGGCTCCCAAGGGTCGTAGCGTGATGTTAAATAGCCTACAACTATCCTCGAGAATCAGGCTATCAAATGAAGACATGAGTGGATGAAGGTGATATGTCGCATTTTTAGAGTTTCGCTGTTCTATGCATGGATGATGGTGTTATGTACATACAAACAATTTTAAACCTTAAAACAACCACATTTGTGGCTATTTTAGAAATTCACTACTTGATGAAGGTGTCATGTACACTATTATTTTTATTCAATATTGGAAGAATGTGGTATGGGCACTTAACATTTTTATAGATGCCTAAAAAGTAAAAAGTTAACTTTTCTACAGTGGATGAAGGAGCTATGTGGCATTGCACTGCACTTATAGTGAATGAAGGTGTTATGTGCTGCACATATCACTTTCGTTCACTTTCTTTCAGGGCTTCTAAGACTGAGATATCTAGTGAAGCTTCTTTGGATACGTTCAATCCTGTTTACGTGAACACGGTGAGTAGGGTTCCAAACTGGAGATGCATAATCCAGTAGACTTCTCACAAGAGTATTGAAGAGTACCTTTAGGGTAGAGATGGATTTGAACTCACGGCAAATTCTCTTTATAAAACCAGACATTTTTGCAGCTTTGGCAGTGATATTGTCAATGTGGTGTATGAATGTGAGTTTAAAGTCGAGGTGGACTCCCAGGTCACGGATCGTGTCCACTTTACGTAATGCTACCCCATCAATTGAGTAAGACGTAGGTATGGGTTTCTGTTTTTTGGTAAATGAGATGTGGTAACACTTAGTCACATTGAGGGTCATGCGGTTTTTCAAACACCAGTCGTGCACTGCGCCAAGGTCAGCCTGTAGTAGATGAGCGTCGACGGATGAGTTTATCTCTTTATACATTTTGAGATCATCAGCAAATATCGAGCAATTACTATATTTTACTGAGAGAACTATGTCATTGACAAATATTAGAAAAAGGATGGGGCCCAGGTGCAGATATAGCGGATCGTGGAAGTTCAGAAGTCGCAAGTGCACTCTTCAAGTTTGTGGAGGTAGATCCAAGTTGCCAAGGTAAAGATCATTTGATAATTTGGTCGAATTCATATGCCGGACAAAACAAAAATTTCAATTTAATATGTCTTTACCAATACTTGATCTTAAGAGGATATTTTAAAATCATAGACCACAAATTTCCCGAAGTGGGACATTCATATTTGGATTCGGATCGAGATTTCGGGAGGATCGAAAAAGTGTTTCGAAAAAATGATACAATCTATGCACCTGAACAATATAACCACCGAACCATTATAAGCAAAGCTTCACGAAACAACATAGTTATTGATATGACTGACCATTTCAGGAAAATAAACGATTTGCAAGTGAATTTAAATTTGATTAACAGGAAAAAAAAAACTAATAATGGCAAAATTAGTTTTAGGGATGGCGTGAAATGGATCAGAATTGATGAATACTGGCTAATAAAATGATGGCACCTTTCCAAAAAGTTGATATTTAAAAAAAAAGGGGTCAGATTAATCCAAATTTTGAGGTACCACGTGTGAACGAAAAATATGGTAGGTAGTCAGTTGAAAAAAAAGCTAATATTAAAGACCAACTAAAAGGAGACCGAAACCATTACGTACAATATTGGGCCTGAATGTAACGAGATGAAATTGATGTGAATTAATAGATTTAAACTTATCAGTCCCTTGCTGAAAATTCTGTTAGTTTTGACAATCTGAGAGCCGAGTTATTAGAGGTTTAGTAAAAGTAAGGCTATGTCACAATCTTTAACTAAAATCTTATTCCTGAAGTGCAAAAGATGTTCTTTAAACACTAATGTATATTATATTTCATCTAAGGGTCGTCGGCCTAGTGTATTGTAGTGACTAGTTACTATCTCTCAATTCACAAAGCGATCCATAGTTTCAACAGTATCCAATCCACAAGGCGGCGGTAAAATCCAAAATAACAATTCCAAGTCAAACGTGTGGGGGTGCTTGGACAGGAAACCTCCCCGTGTGCCTGTGGGCTGGAATTCCCTTATGGATGCGTCCGGGGGGAAGGCCAGTCACCGGGACGGTGCACCCTGGGGTACGGGCAATGACTCCCCATTAGGTACTGTGTGCCTAAGGGGTCTTGTTGCCCGTATGCCAATATCCTGTCAGAAGTACGCTCCAACGTGTGTCTCTCTGCGCTCTAAGCAGAGACGCACAGCGGCGGAGTAAGAGCGGGCTCGGTGTGCACTAACTCTGCCGCCGGGCAGGCAGAAAGAGGCCTTCTCTTTCTGCCACCGTTATTCTCGTAGCCCCGAAGATTGTCAAGGTCATGTCTCTGACTTTTGACGGGGGTCGAGGGTCTTGGCTTAACCGCCCGGGCCGCGAGGAAGAAAGCCTCTATAAAAAATCACCCCAAACCTCCAAGCGGCGGCGCACCGTGAGGGAGGTTGATAGCTTGACTAATGGGTAGCTAAATTAGTCGCTAGTGCGAACCACTAGTTTTTGGGAAATAAAAAGTTTGTACTCGTGGGAACAAAAATGGAAAAATCAAAGAATAAAAATAAAAGTAGTGAAGAGGAGGGAAGTGATGCGGGGTCGGAGTCCGACGCCGTATCTGGCGCGAAGGGCTCGTATAAGAGCCAAGAGCGCGTAGTGGTTGGGGCGGCTAAGAAGAACCTAGAGTTCTTAAAGAAGCGCCCCAAACCAGGGGATGGCCAGGAATCTTCCTCGGACGGATGGGTGAGCTCGGCCCGGAAGAAGATCAGCCGGCGGGGTGGGGCCCATGAAAGTGGTGTTGGCAGAGGGCTCACCATGAAGGAGGCCAGCAAGCCGAGCCGAGCCGGCCCGGCCGAGCCAGAGTCGCAATTAGGTCCGGTCTCGGCCGGGTCGGAGTCGTCAGGTGGTGAGCCGGACGTCACTGGCGGCTCGAAGTCGGAGCGAACGGTCAGGTTCGCAGAGGTCGTGGCAGCCGCTATTAAAAATGTGGCCATGAAGAGGACTCAGTCCTCTAAAGACAAGGCCATATCCGCAGCCACGGCCTCCATTATGGCGGCAGCGGAGGCCAGTCACATCGGGCCCCCGTCGGACGCAATGTCCGAAATGCGGGCGGAGGTCGCCCGTTTGACAGCCGCCATGGAGCTTCTCCGAAAGGAGAACGCGGAGCTCCGAGCGGACCTGGCTAGGCTTCGAGAAGCCGGCCCCCGGGAGGTGCCACAGGAGGAGGCGCGGCATGGGCAGGTCAGGCCCATGCCTACTGAGGACCGGGTTCTGGCCCTGGTCCGACGGGAACTGGCTGCCTTCGGGAGCCGGTTTTCCGCCCTGGAGGCTATAGTCCTGCGGCCCCCGCTAGCGGCGAGCCAGCCGGCCTCGGGCCAGCGGAAGGCGGCATCGTATGCCGCCGCCGCGGCTGCCACGGTCAAGCCGGGGTCATCGGGGCAGGTGAAAGGCGGAGCCGTCCCGGAAGCCGCGAGGGCCCCAGCCCCGGCGGCGAAACGGCCGCCCCCGCCTCCTAAATCCCCTCCGGCTGACGCCGAATGGCAAGTAGCCGGGGAGAAGAGGAAGGCGGGTAAGGCAGCAAGGGCGGCCAAAAAAAAGGAGAGGCGGCAGCGGCGCAAGGAGCGAAGCGTCGCGGCTAGGCTCCGTGCCCCGAAGTCCGCAGCTGTAGTGATCACACTACAGCCGGAAGCGGAAAAGAAGGGCTTGTCCTACCGCGACGTGCTTGCCTAGGCGAGGGCGGCGGTGAACCTCGACGAGCTCGGTATCGCAGATGGCGTCCGGGTAAAGGTCACTCCGACTGGGGCCCGGATGCTGGAGGTCCCCGGTGCGGCCAGCGGCCCGACCGCTGACGCTCTGGCCGAAAGGCTTAGGGCGTCCCTAAATGCGGACGAGGCCTGAGTGTCCAGACCCACCAAGCGCGCTGATATGCGCATACTGGGTTTGGACGACTCAGCGACGGAGGGAGAGGTGATGGCCGCCGTTGTTAGGACTGGAGGGTGCTCAGCCGAGCAGGTTAGGGTAGGCACCATCCGTCCTGACTTCACGGGGATGCGAACCGTTACGGTGAGCTGCCCCGTGGCGGTGGCCCGAAAAATTACCGGGGAGGGCCAAAGGCTCAAGGTGGGCTGGGTTTCCACGCAGGTGAAACTGCTGGAGCCCAGACCTCTGAGGTGCTTCCGCTGCCACGTAGGCAACCACGTGGGAGCTAAATGCACCTCGGAGGTGGATCGTAGCAGCCACTGCTTCTGCTGTGGTCAGCCCGGTCACAAGGCCGGCTCGTGCAAAGCCATGCCGCACTGCTTCGCGTGTGCGGCAGCTGGCAAGCCGGCCAATCACCGGGCTGGGAGCAAGGCTTGCACTCCACCCGCCAAACCCAGGGCCAGCAAGCCCTCCGCCACCGTCGTCACCGCCGCAGCCGCCGCCACTGCCACCGCTGCCGCCGCCGCCTCCACTGTCGCCGCCGCCGCAACCACCGCGGCAGGGCCCTCACAGGGAGTTCGGGAGGGGGCTGATATGGAGTGCCAATAATGGCCCCATTACGCCTCCTCCAGGTGAACATCAACCACTGCGCCTCCGCTCAGGATCTGTTGCTCCAGAGCATGGCGCAGTGGTCGATTAACATTGCCGTGGTCGCTGAGCCGTACTTTGTCCCGCCCAGGGATGACTGGGTGGAGGACCTGAGCGGCTCAGTGACTAATTTCATCGGCCGCCGCCGGTACCCCGTCCCTCGAGGCAGTCAAGAGGGGATGGGGTTGCGTGGCAGCACGGTTCGGGGAGATTGTCGTGGTAGGGGTATACTTCTCCCCGAACCGAACTCTCGCCGAGTTCCACAACTCCCTTGCGGAGTTGAGAGTCGTCGTCGTCGGGTTCCGTTCCCTGCCTGTGCTCGTCCTTGGGGACTTCAATGCCAAGAATGTGGCTTGGGGTTCCCGGCTTACGGACACACGGGGCAGGATGGTGGAGGACTGGGCTCTGGAGACGGGCCTGGTCGTCCTAAACCGGGGTTCTGTCCCCACGTGTGTGCGGATGCGGGGTGAGTCAGTGGTGGACATTTCGTTCGCCAGCCCCGCTCTGTCGCCGCGTGTCCTCGACTGGCGCGTCATGGAAAGCAGCTGGACCGGGAGCTCCTCCTGGAAGCCTCGATCGTGCAGGCCTGGGTGTCACCACCGGACAGGCCTGCTGACATCAATGACGAGGCGGGGTGGTTCCGGGAGGCCATGTCCGAAGTATGCGACGTGGCAATGCCCCGGGTCCGGCCCGGACGCGCCCGGCGCCAGGTGTGCTGGTGGTCGCCGGAGTTGACGTCTCTGCGCGACGCGTGCGTTGCTGCGCGACGCCGGTACACCAGGCACCGCAGGCTCCGTATCCGCCCTCCGGATACGGAAGCCATTCAGGCGGAGCTGTACGAGAGGTACAGAGCGGCGAAGACCGCCCTCCGAGCGGAGATCCTGCAGGCCAAGGGACTGGCCCGTGAGGAGTCGCTGGAGACTGAACAGGGACCCGTGGGGACGCCCCTATAAAATGGTGCGGAACAAGCTCCGCCCATGGGCTCCCCCGCTGACGCAGAGTCTCCGGCCCCAGCTCGTGGAGGACGTGGTGAGCGCTCTGTTCCCTTCGCGAGGGGAACATACTCCCCCGCCCATGGCTCCGCCTCCTGCGGTGTCGGATGCGGACCACGCAGCCGACGATGACGACGATGCTCCGGAGGTGACCGAGGTAGAGCTGAGAGTGGCGGTGCGCAGGCTGAATGCCAAGAATACCGCCCTAGGACCCGACGGCTTACCTGGAAAAGCCTGGGTTCTGGCCTTGGAGGCTCTCGGGCCTCGACTAAGGGGGCTCCTAAGCGCATGCTTGGAGAGGGGCCAGTTCCCGCTTCAATGGAGGACAGGGAAACTGGTCCTCATTAAGAAACCGGGGCGCCCTGCGGACTCGCCGTCCGCTTACCGGCCCATCGTGCTGCTCGACGAGGTGGGCAAGCTCTTTGAAAGAGTCATTGCAGACCGCCTTGTCGGGCGGCTGGTGAGGGTGGGGCCGGATTTGGCGGAGAGCCAGTTTGGTTTCCGCAAGGGGCGCTCTACGGTGGACGCCATCATGCGCGTACGAGCCCTCACGACGGGGGATGCTGTGGCCCGGGGTGGGGTCGTCTTGGCGGTGTCTCTAGACATCGCCAATGCCTTCAACACCCTGCCCTGGAGTTGCATCAGGGCGGCACTCCGGTATCACCGAGTGCCGACCTACCTCTGTCGCGTGGTCGAGGCCTATCTGACGGACAGGGCCGTCATCTACCCCGGTCACCGGGGAGAGTGGAACCGGCGAGAGATGTCGTGCGGTGTCCCGCAGGGATCGGTTCTGGGACCGCATCTGTGGGACATCGGGTACGACTGGGTGCTGCGCGCCGACCTCCCTGGTGGCGTCAGCATAGTTTGCTACGCTGACGACACGCTGGTCCTAGCGCAGGGGAGGTCGCACCAGGCGGCGGCCGAATTAGCAGCACGCGGGGTTGCGACAATCGTAGAGAGGATCCGGCAATTGGGACTCGAGGTTGCCTTGCACAAGTCCGATCCATGTGTTTTCATGGTCCTCGGAACGCGCCACCATCGGGTTCCCAAATAACGGTAGGAGGGGTTCTCATCGGTGTCGAGTCGACGATGAAGTACCTGGGACTCGTCCTCGACAGCCGGTGGAATTTCGTGGAGCATTTCCGACGTTTGGCTCCCAGACTGGAGCGGGCCGGGGCTGCCTTGGGGCGGCTCCTGCCCAATCTGGGGGGTCCAAACGCCTCCTGCCGGAGGCTCTACGCGGGGGTCGTGCGGTCCATGGCCCTTTACGGAGCTCCGGTGTGGGCGCGTTCCGTGAGGCGGCGACCGGTCCGTCGGTTGAACGCGTCCCAGAGGGTCATGGCCATCCGGTTAGCCCGGGGATACCGCACGGTCTCCGGGGAGGCGGCGAACCTCCTTGCCGGATTACCGCCATGGGATCTGGAGGCAAAAGTCCTCGCGCACATGTGGGAGTGGCGCGAGGAGGCAGGACGCCGGGGCGTAACTCTGTTGCCGCGAGAAATCGCGGCACGGCGGACAGAGCTCCGGCAGGATCTCATGGCGGCATGGAGAGTGCGATTGTCGCAACCCAGCGCTGGGCACGCCACAATTGCGGCGATAAGTCCCCTCTTTGAGGAGTGGCTGGAGAGGCGCCACGGCGTCCTCACCTTCCGCCTGACGCAGGTCCTCACCGGACACGGGTGCTTCGGGAGGTACCTGTTCCAGATAAGGCGGGAGGAAACGCCCGGGTGTCACCACTGTGTGGATCGCCCGGAGGACACGGTGGAGCATACGGTGGAGGTCTGCCCGGCTTGGGCGGAGCACCGCCGTGTCCTCGCGGAAGCGATCGGCGGCGGCGATCCCTCGCGTCCGGCCCTGGTCCAGGCCATGGTACGGAGCGAGAGTGCATGGGAAGCCATTACCTCCTTCTGCGAAGCAGTAATGCTCGTGAAGGAGGAGGCGGGACGCGTGAGGGAGAGGCAAGCTTTGCACCCTCACGCCCCTAGTCGCCGCAGGAGACGCCCTGGGCGTCGGGAATTGGCAGCTGATTCCCGGCCACCGTAGGCGCGGGCTTGCGGACGGCGAGCAATGGGTAGCTCGCCGTCCGGTAAGGACCAATCCCGAGTCGACGGCGCGTCGTGTTCCACGCGCGCCTCAAAGAGATGTCAGCACTATTGACGGGGTCCGCTAGGGCCGATACCAGCTAGGGTTGCGGGATGTTCGAAAGAGTTACCGTGGCCCCGGCACAGGCAACAGAAGGAACACGGGTGGGTTTTAGTCAGTAAAAGTCTGACACGCCCTCCCGCTCCGCCCAGAGCGGGAGAAGTCATTTGATGATTTCCCATCCACAAAAAAAAAAAAAAGTCAAACGTGTGAGCGATCTTCTGTGTACAGTGTGAAAGCAAGGGTCGTACAAGGTATGCAGGGTCAGAATCCGTGAAAAACAACGCAGTGATCGTTAAAAATGAAATATTCTGAAAAGCAATCAAAACGCATTGGAAAACACGAAACGAGTGAACAAGCAAGAGCAGTCGGCAACTCAATCTATATTACTATACTCTATGCGGCAACTGTCTACTGTCAATGTTGAGCTGACTCACAGCTGTCATGCCAGAGACATAGACTAAAAATATGAGACTGATTTTAATCGATATGAAATCGATATTCATTATATTGGTTATTCAGTAACTAATTGTTATTTAATTTATTAATATGGCACGTAAGTAAATGCACTATATTGTATATAAGTATATTTAGTGCATTTAATTACTGGAGTTAATTACCAAGTGCGAAGGTTTTCTTATTGTAATTTTGTAATCGATTACATAGAACTATATTTCTCTTAATTCTCCGCTTCCAGATTGTGAATTGAGCTGATTTTTTATATTCTAAGATGAAAAAATATGACAAATTTTTTAGATCATATCTCAACTTATTACATTTGGGCCCACCGTTTTCCGTCTCCTTTATTAAACCGTAATATCGATATAGAAGAATAATCGTTTTTCGTTTATTTTTTAATTTCTTTCTAATTTCTTAAGTAACTTGTCTCCTTCAGACTTCATTTTCTTAAATTGCTTAAAATATTTCTTTGCGGAAGAAGGAGTTATGTTCAGTTTTTCTTAAAATAAAGTAGTAAAAATACATTTTATTCTTTAATTTCTCCCCTATTTTAAAAATAGTATACGGTTGGCGCCGCCAGACACACTTATTGGATAAATACATTAAAGGTGTTTTGAAATATCCTAAAATGTTTATGCGAAACTTTGAACTCAATTTTCTCGAAATTAGAATTTTGTGACATATCACCTTCATCCACTCATGTCTTCAAATGCAAAAAGAAATTTTCAAATCCGACATTTTGTTCACAATTACATGGGTTTTAAATTTGTTGCGCGGAACCCTAATTATTTTTCTAAAATAAAAGTAGCCCTATGTAAGTTACTCCCCGTAACATCAGCTATCTGTTAGTGAATGTCCCGTCAAAATCGATCCCGCCGGTACGGAAATTAGCAGCAACAAACAGACAGAGATAAAAATTGCTTTTTTGTTATAAGTAAACCTAATCACTATATGACTACATAGTTTAAAACAAAGTCGCTTGCCGCTGTCTGTCTGTCCCTATGTATGCTTAGATCTTTAAAACTACGCAACGGATTTTGATGCGGTTTTTTTAATAGATAGAGTGATTCAAGAGGAAGGTTTATATGTATAATACATGCATAATATAGTAGAGAAACACTGATAACTTTAGAGGTTTCTAATGTGATGTCGTAAATAAACATATTTTTTTGCGCTTACATTGCAAACGCTGGCTGAACCCTACAAGATAGATCAAAATAATGTACTACAGTATTGTACATCCTAAAAAGGTCTACAAAAAAGTCCGCGATGGTATATGTCTATCTCTTAGGGATAACCCACAATAAGCATTTTTTATCCTTTACTTTTTACGAGAAATAATGGCTTATTTACGAAGCGATTTTAAGCAATACAACATAAATCCTTACCCAATTAAGTACCTTAAATACATTGTGCATGTAATAAAGATCAATATGGCCCTTTACAGCATGTAATTTAAATGAATATTTTCGAAGATATTACAGATTTAAAAGACAGGCGGGGGTCCGGCGGCGCGTGCCTATAAAAATAGCGCGTCGAAGGTCGCGCTTCGCCCTTAATCCGATCCAGCATGTCTCTGCTGTCCTGTCCCAGCGACGCCCTAAGCCGGGGTCCGTACCCCACAGGAGGTGCCCTTAGCGAGTAGTCACTTAGTTTTAGTTTTATGCCTGGCTGGAGGCCTTAATTTATTGAAGCATCCACAGGAAAGCCCGGTTAAGCAGTCGACAACCTCCTATAGGTTGAACTGCGAGATGCCATTCCCCAAAAACAAAAACAACGCGCTTCGCCCTGTAGCACTTTATGATTAGCAGCGATCGCACGCGTTTATCGGAGCTATCTAGCGAGCAAAATAATTATTACTGCTTTTCAGCGTGACAGCGTAATCTGTACTTATAAGTACGTTACGATAAATTAAAAAATATATATATTCGAAATTGTATGATAGTATTTAAATCCTAAAGTGAATTCTTTTTTAAGACAAAACGTGCTTTTCAGTGCGACAATTTTTACGAAATTGTATGTTCGTACTTTAGTCGGTATTAAGGTTAATTTTTAAACCGCACTTATAGTAAGTACATTAGGTTAGATAGGATTAGATTAAAACCATAATTTATCAATTGTATTTCTTCTATTAAGATCTTGGTTTGAATATAGAGTTAAGGCAATTTAGTATCAGGGCAAGTATTTTTAATTATCGAAAATCGTAGTTTAAGGTAAGGTATTTAAGTTCAAAAAGAACTGAATAGAATAGGTATATTTTGTTGTTGAGAATTTTTGATTATCTGTAGTATACAGGGTGTAAGGGACAGCCTTCCGCAGACTGATGGGGTGACTTCAGTATATCATACTAAGATGACTGGTACATGAAATTATTTCTGGAACGTTATAGGAATCCAATAAACCTGATTTGTTTTATTACCTCACACGCAATGTATCGTTACCGTGGCCAAACGCGCGTAGCGAACGGTAGCGCAGCGAGATTTCGGCTGCCGAGTATTTCAACATCCATTGCTGATTTTTTTATTTTAGCTATTTTATTTACATAAATGGAGTGCTGCATACAGAGAATATAATTTTACATTGAAATAAAGGAAAAGTAACTGAAAATACGATAAAAAAATGACAATTTTCATGAGAATATTTCCGATGGAATATGATTCAAAATAAGAGCTGAATGCACCCTGTCAATTTGCGGAGGGCTGTCCCTTACACCCTGTATTTAGTATCAGCATTGCACCCGTGCGAAGCCGGGGCGGGTCGCTAGTTTATTTAGTAAAAAGTTGTTATATTGGCATTACAAACAGACACTTCAATTTTATTTGTATTGACATACAAGGAGCAATAAGACTTATCAGAGAATGAATGAATGAAATGCACCGACCCCAGCGTGGTTTAACCAGACTCGATTACTCGAATGAACCCAAAGATTCACACTAGCCCCTGTAGCCTCATGTTTCATGGGGCTACATAGGCCATTGTATATCAAGGAGTAGACCGGGGGGCGCGGTAATGGTAGGGAAGACGTGCCCTTAGGATATGGAAGGATTATTAGAGTCTACTGAGTATGCACCCTTTTTTTTTTTTTTTTGTGGATGGGAAATCATCAAATGACTTCTCCCGCTCTGGGCGGAGCGGGAGGGCGTGTCAGACTTTTACTGACTAAAACCCACCCGTGTTCCTTCTGTTGCCTGTGCCGGGGCCACGGTAACTCTTTCGAACATCCCGCAACCCTAGCTGGTATCGGCCCTAGCGGACCCCGTCAATAGTGCTGACATCTCTTTGAGGCGCGCGTGGAACACGACGCGCCGTCGACTCGGGATTGGTCCTTACCGGACGGCGAGCTACCCATTGCTCGCCGTCCGCAAGCCCGCGCCTACGGTGGCCGGGAATCAGCTGCCAATTCCCGACGCCCAGGGCGTCTCCTGCGGCGACTAGGGGCGTGAGGGTGCAAAGCTTGCCTCTCCCTCACGCGTCCCGCCTCCTCCTTCACGAGCATTACTGCTTCGCAGAAGGAGGTAATGGCTTCCCATGCACTCTCGCTCCGTACCATGGCCTGGACCAGGGCCGGACGCGAGAGATCGCCGCCGCCGATCGCTTCCGCGAGGACACGGCGGTGCTCCGCCCAAGCCGGGCAGACCTCCACCGTATGCTCCACCGTGTCCTCCGGGCGATCCACACAGTGGTGACACCCGGGCGATTCCTCCCGCCTTATCCGGAACAGGTACCTCCCGAAGCACCCGTGTCCGGTGAGGACCTGCGTCAGGCGGAAGGTGAGGACGCCGTGGCGCCTCTCCAGCCACTCCTCAAAGAGGGGACTTATCGCCGCAATTGTGGCGTGCCCAGCGCTGGGTTGCGACAATCGCACTCTCCATGCCGCCATGAGATCCTGCCGGAGCTCTGTCCGCCGTGCCGCGATTTCTCGCGGCAACGGAGTTACGCCCCGGCGTCCTGCCTCTTCGCGCCACTCCCAGATGTGCGCGAGGACTTTTGCCTCCAGATCCCATGGCGGTAATCCGGCAAGGAGGTTCGCCGCCTCCCCGGAGACCGTGCGGTATCCCCGGGCTAACCGGATGGCCATGACCCTCTGGGACGCGTTCAACCGATGGACCGGTCGCCGCCTCACGGAACGCGCCCACACCGGAGCTCCGTAAAGGGCCATGGACCGCACGACCCCCGCGTAGAGCCTCCGGCAGGAGGCGTTTGGACCCCCCAGATTGGGCAGGAGCCGCCCCAAGGCAGCCCCGGCCCGCTCCAGTCTGGGAGCCAAACGTCGGAGAGTATGCACCCTAGAGTAAACATTGGAATATTGGAGAGACGGATAATATTTATCTATGGATGGGCATCTTTTAACGACGTCGCCGCCAAGTCGTTTCAAGTCCGGCTTCACCGGTGAGTCTTTTGGCGGGGTTACTGCTATGCTGTATCCAAAGTCTTCGTCTCAGGTCTCCCTCCAGTCTTAACGATGACGGCCACCACCTCTCCCTCCGTCGCCGAGTCGTCCAAACCCAGTATGCGCATATCAGCGCACTTGGTGTGTCTGGACACTCGGGCCTCGTCCGCATTTAGAGACGCCCTAAGCCTTTCGACCAGAGCGTCAGCGGTCGGGTCACTGGCCGCACCGGGAACCTCCAGCATCCGGGTCCCAGTCGCAGTGACCTTTACTCGGATGCCATCTGCGATACCAAGCTCGTCGAGGTTCACCGCCGCCCTCGCCTTGGCAAGCACATCGCAGTAGGACACACCCTTCTACTTCGCTTCCAGCTGTAGTGTGATCGATCACTACAGCTGCGGACTTCGGGGCACGTAGCCTAGCCGCGACGCTTCGCTCCTTGCGCCGCTGCCGCCTCTATTTCTTTTTGGCCGCCCTTGCTGCCTTACCCGCCTTCCTCTTCTCCCCGGCTACTTGCCATTCGGCGTCAGCCGGAGGAGATTTAGGAGGCGGGGGCGGCCGTTTCGCCACCGGGGCTGGGGCCCTTGCGGGTTCCGGCACGGCCCCACCTTTTGCCTGCCTCGTTGATCCAGGCTTGGCCGTGGCAGCCGCGGCGGCGGCATACGATGCCGCCTTCCGCTAGCCCGAGGCCGGCTGGCTCGCCGCCAGCGGGGGGCGCAGGACTATGGCCTCCAGGGCGGAATACCGGCTCCGGAAGGCAGACAGTTCCCGTCGCACCAGGGCCAGAACCCGGTCCTCAGCTGGCTCAGGCCCGCTCTGCCCATGCCGTGCCTACCCCTGTGGCACTTCCCGGGGGCCAGCTCCTCGGAGCCTGGCCAGGTCCGCTTGGAGCTCCTCATTCTCCTTTCGGAGAAGCTCCATGGCGGCTGTCAAGCGGGCGACCTCCGCCCGCATCTCTGACATTCCGTCCGACGGGGGCCTGAGATGATTGGCCTCTGCTGCCGCCATAATGGAGGCCCTGGCTGCCGATATGGCCTTGTCTTTAGAGGACTGAGTCCTCTTCAAGGCCACACTCTTGATCGCGGCTGCCACGACCTCTGCGAACCTGACCGTTCGCTCCAAATTGGAGCCGCCAGCGGCGTCCGGCTCACCACCTGACGACTCCGACCCAGCCGAGACCGACCCCAACTGCGACTCTGGCTCGGCCGGGCTGGCTCGGCTCGGCTTGCTGGCCTCCTTGGTGAGCCCTCTGCCCACACCCCTTTCATGGGCTCCACCCCGTCGGCTGATTTTTTTACGGGCCGAGCTCAGTCCGCCATCCGAGGAAGACCCCAGGCCATCCCCCGGTTTGGGGCGCTTCTTGAAGAACTTTTGGTTCTTCCCAGAGACCCCCACCACTTCGCGTTCCGGGCTCTTACATGAGCCCTTCGCGCCAGATGCGGCGTTGGACTTCGACCCCGCATCACTCCCCTCCTCTAAATAGGCACGTCTTGTGTTTCCGGTAGAGTCCATGAAATGTAGGTGTGACTCGATTTCTTCATTCGCCAATTTTAGCAAGAAACATTAAATAATTATCTAATTTATTCTATGATATTTATTTCCAATAAACCTACTGCTATATTATAAATTGACACCAATCTTAAATCGAGTTTGGGCATTATAAACGATAGGTCAAAACTTGCACTGTGACCGTAGTGTCTCGCTCTCGGCTATAGCTTCGTAGCTTACACCGGTAAAAGAATATCCTCACGGCTTGCGGCGAGTAAAACCGGCTTATAAAGTGAAGCGGTTAATTATATAAAAAGTGTTCCGTATCATTAATTAAATTTTGTTGTTATATTTATTCGTGAGTGGACTCTTCGCAGTTATGTCCAGAGGGTATTTTCTGGGCATAATAATAATTATGACTGCGACGAGCCTACGCCTTTTATTACTTCACTTGTAACTAACAATGTAAAAAAACCGTGGAGCGCTTTTTAGTTGTATGTTACGTACTTTTAATTAATTTAAACAAAGCGCTCCACGCTTTTTGAATTAATCATTGGATATAAAAGAGGTGACAAGCTGCTTGTTAGTTAGTGGAAAAATATGTTTTAAGTTTTTTATAATTTGAATAGGCAATAAATGGATGCTTCATTTAATAATATTTTATAATTTTTAGTGCGTGTTAGTAGCTTGTTTTTTAGTTTTTCTTAAACTACATATTTACATATTTGCGTCGGATCATTAAGTTCCCTTTA
This sequence comes from Fissipunctia ypsillon, assembly GCA_947568875.1. NCBI lineage: Eukaryota > Metazoa > Arthropoda > Insecta > Lepidoptera > Noctuidae > Fissipunctia > Fissipunctia ypsillon. The sequence continues at coordinate 9,166,438 of OX387645.1, read as the reverse complement.
AAATGGTCGAGCTGAATGGTGCTGATCCATGCGTCATGTTCGTGAACGGGCGCCGTCGGTAGGGACTGGTCATCTCTTAGTTGCCACGGCTTATATTAATATTTTTGAATCGTTTTTGGTTTTCATCTTTTTGTTGCGGACGCTTTTAACGGGCACGTCTTTCTACATTGTTCTCACATGCTCAATTTCAACATGAATGATATAACCAATATTTTGTAACAATATTTTGATTTAAGTAAAAGAGTGTCCGTAGAGTTTCTTGCCCGTTCTTCTCCATAGAGATCTACGCACTGACCGACTCCTTGAGAATTCAAAAGTGCCTGTGTTTTACAATAATAAGGTTGTTACATTACATAAATATATTCTTAGTTACCATTGCAAAGTAGGCATTATAGATTACGTAGTAGTTAGATCCCTACCTAAAAGTAAAACGCTAAAACATATTGGATCATGCCCTTATTGAAATCCTTGTTGTTTATTTTAACTGGAAACCGCAGGGAGCATCTTCAAATAAACGTTTGTCAGTGGGTACGGTAATGAAATGAACATCAGTTAGGTCAACCTGATTCGAAGAGGGGTTCGGTATTCGGTCAAGAATCTCATTACGTAGGGTATAACATGTAGGTACCTACTACTTGAGTACGTTGTACGAACAACAATGCAACATATAAAACAATTCGCACAAATTCGCCGAGGGCATTCACCGAAAAGTTCGGGGTCTCAATGCTAATTAGCCACGAAGATTAGCCCAAGCGCCTCGGTACACCCGTGGCCGTAGCCCGTGGTCAGCGGAGCGCGTTCACAACCGCGGACAACATGCGTGCAAACGGACGCGTGCCAAGTTTTCGTTTGGCGAGCGCGATCCTGCGCGCCGCTTCCATTTACGCGTGTATCACAGTTGCTGCATCTTCAGAGTACGGGGTTCCAATAGAAATAAAATTATGGGATACTGGAAGAACGCCTTTAACTCATATGGTGGATGTAACGAACGAGTTCGGTTTGAAAGTGCTGGCAGAACATAACTTTTTAAATGATAACAACATAGCGTTCTCGCCGTATGGACTGATGGGGATCATGGTGGCTCTGTATGAAGGAGTGGATGGTGAGGCCTCGTATCAGATACAGCGGGGGATGCAGCTGCCGTGGAACAGAAATATCATGAGGATAGGTTTTAGGGATATACATCGCACGTTAAAAGTAAGTCATAAAAATGTAATACAAAAATATTTTACAATTGCTAGCGGGGGAAGTATGTGGTACTTCTTCAGGCGTTCAATTTTTCAGTAGGGACTTAATATTTATTTCAGCAGAAATTGAGGTAGGTTCATGCGTTTTGTGCCTGTATAGTTTGCAGTCGTAAAATCTCGTTGAAATAAGAGTAACCTGCCAAATAAACAAATCGTTCGAAAGTCTCTCTAGTAATCCGGTGCTATTGTCTTGTGTTGATCTGTGACTAAAATGTAACAGTTTGTAACTCTAGGAAGTACGGCCATTAGTGCGGCATTTAGAATTGTTGTGATCACATAATATCCTTTTCGTTTTCAGGCCGTGAACATGATGGACAAAATGTTTTATTATTTGGAAAGGTACTGTCAGCGACAAAAGTCGATTAACATTTTCGTTTTATTGAGCTAAATATTCAATTAAAATCGGAATAGAAGTTAAATTAAAAGAATAACTCTTAGCTATTATATGAAAATATGCTAAAATACAATGTCCTATCGAATAATTTTGTGTCAATTTAGATGATGTGTAAAAGTAGGTAGCAGTGTAAAATCGACTTCTGTCGCTGACCGTACCTAGGAGGCATCCTAAAATAAGCTAACTTTCTATAAATTACTGTTATCGGCCTACCTTGTGGGACTACCTTCAGACCGTTATCGCACTGCATCCGATCCGAATCTGAGAAATATCGGTCCGAATCCGAAGTACTTAGACATAATATAGTCCGCGCGCAAGTGCTAGTCCTGAGGTATGTAAGCGGTGAGACGGGGAAGGGCGCGATCGACAAGATTGGCAGACTGAGTTATCTTGGCTTTTGTCTACCTCCCTCATCTCACCGCTCACATACCTTAGGCAGTGACTAGCACTTGCGTGCGGACTATAGTCTATTTGTATGAGGGGATGCGCACTAGAACCGGCGAACTCTATCCATCCGAATTAGAACATTCCAAATTCGGATTGAACTCGGATTTTGCATTCGGTTTCAGATCGCATACAGTGCAGCACCGCTCTGAGGGTCTAAACTTGTCCAATGGTCGTATCAGTCAAAACGCTAACTAGACAGTAGTAAATAGCATAACCCTAAGCTATCTAGGTGGACTTTGCTGCACAGTTGGGTAAACAGAATGCGCGACTGTCGCACAGTATTACTATTGTATAGAGTCATATACAGAGACTCTAGAGGTCTCAAACGTTCCTTAAAGGTGAATGCGCGAGCCTCTGCCTCCTGGCATTTTGTCAGTAAGAGTTTGACTGCTGACAGACCGGTCTAACTGCCACAGGCGGAGGATTTCCACATCCAAACGAAAAATAAAACCCTGCCGAGATCATATATGTATAGGAAGTGTAGCGATAATTTCAATGCAAGCTTATCGAGCGCGATTTAACACACATATCCAATTAGATATTAGACACACTTTCGCTCGACCGGTATTCGAACTCATGTCGTCAAAATAATTAGCAGTTCTAATCTGAGCTTGTTAAAGGCACCAAACAAATCGTAGTCGAAAGTTATGATCGTAATATTTAAAATGTCGAGCTTGTCAATATAATGTGTGTTGGTAATAATGGGTACAATTTTGGCTATACCAACGAAATCACTATTGTCAACTGTCAATCCGATATACCTACACAATTGTAATTTTAACCATTTCAGACTTATTTCGTACCGGAAGAGGGATTTCTGGCGGGGTTAGCGTTGAACAATGAAAATGTCACTTTCAACGAGCCATACAAAAAGATTCTGCGGTTTTATGGTTTTGATTTAGAAAACGATCAGTTGCCGACACTTGCACCTGATACTAACAGTACTTCAAATGACACAAATCCACCGATCACAACAATGAGTCCTGCAGGGTCCAGTGACACTACGACAACGACTGTGGCGATGACGGCTGAAAGTAAACCAGCTCGAGAAGATGCTAGTACTACTCCCCTGACTAGAGAAGAGACTACAAGTACAACCAATCCAAATGCGGAGACAATAAGCACGATAGATATAAGAGGAGCAACATCGACCACTGCAAACCCGTCCGCTGCGCCAAACGCAGAGAGCACGCCCATGAGCCCTGTCACCACTACAGAAACAACCACTGAAAGAATTACAGAGACCACAACACCAATAACGACTACATCGCAGGTGGTGGAGACTACCACACAGGCTCCAATCCCTGACACAGAATTGACCACCACTACAGTAGCCCCAAGCACGGCGGTTGAAACGGAACCAGTTTCGATAAGTTCACAAGTCACAAATGCCTTAACAAATGAACCGACCACCAACAACGAAGTGGATACGTCTTCAACTCTTGAAACTAGCACAGTGCCAGCTACTACTCTTGATGGAACATCCGCTACAGCACAGTCTAGCACACTTGATGCAAGCTCAGCACAGACTACACTTACTGATATGACGCAAACACCATCATCAACGGTGGATAGTTCTACAATAACATCAACGTTGACAGAAAACATCCCCACAGAGAGTGTGATGACCACAATGACTGAAACTCAGCAAACAGAACAAATGACTTTAGATGACATGACGCCCACATTAAATTCCGTGACACCAGCTAATGAATCTACGTTAGAGACTCTTGAACGAAAGAAGAAGTCGATAGTGGATTTTATATTCACAAATCCTCCGTACATAGATGATTACTTGTATTCCTACAGATCTTATGATATTGGTTCGGATGCGTCTAATCCGAGCTTTGACGACAAAATGTTCTTAGCGAACGGTTTGCGAAGCGTTCAGGTAAGTCCTCAAACTGCTACGTTTGCACATAGCTGACACAGCCAAGTTCGAGTCTTGTTGGAAATATTTAGTCGCACACCATAACTTTTTTAAAGTTGCAGCTCATCCTATTATCTGACCACAATAAAGCTCTCTGATTTAGCTAAATTATCTAATAGCATTCGGTACGCTCTTGCGCCATATCATTAAAATGGCTAGTTCGTGAATCGCGCATCCTAGCGACATTGTAAATAGGTACCCTTGTTATATTGGTAAGCGTAACAACACAATTTGCATTATAAATTTGTCACAGTTTTGCTTTTCATTATTCAAATTGATGATGGGTCAATTATTTTCAACAGGTCACGTATATGCGATACGATACAGTGCTGGAGCACGCCTATCTGCCACATTTGGAGGCCTCGGCCTTAAGATTACCTTTGGACAGTGACCGTTATTACTTGCTGGTCGTGCTGCCCACTCGGGGCGGTTCGCCTGAGCTTGGGCGGCTGCTGTCCCGAATGGCGCGGGAGTCAGACTTGTCGGACATTTACTCGGTGCTGCGCCCGCGCCGTGTGAAGGGAATCGTGCCGAGCTTCACTGTTAAAGGTCATGTGACCTTAACTACGGATTTACAGAAGGTAAGTAACTAATTTTATCTTGGAGATCGTAAGTTCGTAACAAATGAATTTGCGGTACTTATTTTCAGAAGTGTTGTTTAAAACAGGAATCCCCACAGTCTGCTACTTTTTTCTAATTTCTAGTATAATTTACGACCTAATATCATAAAGGCACATACCTAGCTACAATTAGTTACCTATATTGACCTAGTTTCGGCCACTGTGTAACAAAAAGCAGAGATTATGGCGCTATTAACATAATAATTAGTTTTGTGTGCTAGTATTTACATACTTACGTACACCTAATACCTACCTGATGACGATGACGCGATGGGCTACACGGAAAGTTGTCCTATGTTAGGTACATAAAATGAAAAGCTGCGTGTTACAAAGATTGTTAGGTAGGTATATGAATTTTTTGCAATGTTTATGCATTTTGTACATTGTGATAAGATCACATACTACATTATTAGGTTTTGGCCTTCAAGCTAGCTGAAGGTTTCTTTGACAAAAAGTCTTGATAACTTAGATGAATATCTAATTGCAGCTTGGCATTAGAGACGTGTTCGAACCTCGACAGCGCGACTTCACGCTCATGACGAGGCAACCGGGCGTGTACGTCCGAAGCATTGAACAGGCAGTGTCCGTTGCTATACGCAAGTACCGGCCCGACGACCAGAAGAAAAATAGTAAGTATCCAACAGCAAACAAAGGAACTAGGTACCTATGTAGTTGTTAAACCCCTCGATACATCTTTCTGTGTATGAATAAAATATGCTTAACTATAAGTTTAAACGGAGGCGTGGTAACGAGGCTCAGGCCCTACCAACGCCGTTCCGGCTTGATCCATTTAATTGGCTAGTCGGCTGGATATGGTGGCCATGTGTGCGTGCGTGGTCACCCACAAGACTGGGGTCACTCGTCGCCGTCACGGCTTGACGCGCCGTGATACGCCCGCCGCCGGACCATCCTTGAGTGATGACATTGATGTGCTCCAAAAATCTACTAAATTGATTTTCCACAATTAATCGAATTGGCAACCGTACATAGAATACACATTCGCATCATCATATTGTGTGAAAATCTAAGCTCTAACTAATCCCACAGTAGCAGCACTCAGCAGGGCTAGTTGTGTACGGTTACGAAACCGTTGCATTATTATAATCGGTGGTGTTCTTTATAGACATTCTTAAATGCTAACAACGCGCGAAGACAGATTTCGCGTCCTCGTTTTCCGGCGCAGGGGCTGAGATAATTGTTACCAAAAGAGTGCAAAGCTGAGGTATCAAGTGGCGAGAGCAGGCCGGCCGCATCCATTGTCTCGCGATGGTGGCGCAACGCGGCGACACGCGCATCTGCGTCCATTGATGCGCGCGCGCACTGCTCTCCGTGCGCCATCGACAATTAGGGAAATCACCCTCTGCAACATCAATGCGACCTCAATGCTTAATCGCGAGATGAAAATGATGATTTGCAGATAGTCCGTCATTTCAATTACATAAATGAGTTTAACTGAAAAAATCGCTAGATGATTGTTTCCGGTGGCTACAGTTGGCTTATTCTGTTTCGATTGTTATGATAAGAGCCCCGTATTTGCATTGCAAGGATGTTCAGTATGAAATATAAACAACATACCTACCTTTTTATAAAAAGTCAACCTATGGCCATATTAAAATTGACCGAGCTGATTGATGATTTGCTGACTGAAACCTACAGAAAGACGTCGACGTTGGTTGGAGTAGGTACTAACTCTATAACCATTTTAAATTATTAAGGCGCTCACGTCGGTTCGGTGCGGCTTGGCATGGCAAAGGATTTTCGTAAGCGGAAAATTATATTGAGTGTTGTTTTCCTACCCTTAGCACTCTGTGGATAAAGGGAGGCGTTTGCCCAGTAGTGAGACATGACGGGCTAAATAGATAGATAGATATAGCTCTCGCATTTAGTTGATATCTTCACGGGACTGGAGTATACCGCGGGAAGCCACGGTATACCACGGAAGACTGGCATGCTTGCCGCCGGACATAATTTGTTGCTATGCCGTGCCATGCCGCGTCTTGCCGCCTAATGAGCGCTGGCCTTTATTACTGAAAATGAAGTAGCCAGTAGAAACTTCTGCCAAATGAAAACTTAAGCTTAGGTAATGATGATTTCCCATCCACAAAAAAAAAAAAAGCTTAGGTAATGTATCCTTAAGAATTCAGTTACCTATTAACAAATAATAGGTACGCAATGTAAAAAAACAATGCTTTACGACAATATTTCCAATAGTTTCTTGTCAAACTTAATTTCATAATAAGTAAAAGCATAATAATTATGTATAAAAGAATGTACTTAACTATGTTAATCGACTTCGTTACTGATCGTTTTGTTAATCGACTGCGTTACTGATCGTTTTGTTAATCGACTGCGTTACTGATCGTTTTGTTAATCGACTTCGTTACTGATCGTTTCGCATGCGGCGAGAGCTAATATAACTCTCTAGTCATCACCATTAGGATCGACCTCCGTCCAGCCGCCACACAATGGTCTGGAAATCGAACTCCATACTCATAGAAACTTATAGTAAAGAATTTAAAGAAAAAAAATTGCAATGGCTCTGGTATACCTCCCTTTACATAATATTAACGTATGGATAGTACAAATCACACTACGCGTGAGAAAAAAAAGATTTGTGTTTTTTTTTGTATGGGAGAAAACACTAAAAGTACGTTTTTTCGAAACTTAATGGAACTGTTAGGCTGGTGCTCACACGAGATATAGTCCCTTACGCGGCGATCAAGATGACATAACAATTCATGTACCTTTAGGCACCGCTTCGCACGTAGCAAATTTTTGAAATTTTGAATTTTCGAAATGTGAGTTTAGGTTTAAGAACAACTTTATTTCTCATAAGAATTGCATACATAATTCACTTACTGAGAAACAATATCTAAAACTAAAATTAATAATTAGGTTAGGTAGTAGGTTTTTTTTTAATTTCATTCCAAGAACTAACTCATTTGTTAATCACCGTGATTAAGGTTAAGATATTATTAGATACTAATGACATGAGCATTAATGTAATGCAACTTTGGGTACCTATCGCTTTGCACGTAGTAGTTTTTGAAGTTATGAATTTTAAGTATGTGGTTTTTCCGATCCTTTATAAACATTAATTTTAAAAGAAAAAAATGCGTAGTAAACTGATTTTCATTTTTTCAAAGAATATAAAGTTAAAAATCTCGAAAAAATAAACGATTTTGTGGAAATAAATAAATATTTTTAACAAATGAGTTAGTTCTTGGAATGAAATTAAGAAAAAACCTATACAATCAATATCTTTTTTAATTATTGTCATCATAAAGGTCATTAGCAGGCTAAATCTAATTATAATATTAGTAAATCGATCGGCAACGTCATTTAACCACGGCAAAGATTTGAAAACTCACATTTCGAAAATTCAAAATTTCAAAAATTTGCTACGTGCGAAGCGGTGCCTAAAGGTACATGAATTGTATGTCATCTTGATCGCCGCGTATGGGACTATATCTCGTGTGAGCACCAGCCTAAAAAAAACGTACTTTTAGTGTTTTCTCCCATACAAAAAAAAAACACAAATCTTTTTTTTCTCACGCGTAGTGTGATTTGTGCTATCCATACGTTAATATTATGTAAAGGGAGGTGAGAGCCATTGCAATTTTTTTTTTAAATTCTTTACTATAAGTTTCTATGAGTATGGAGCTCGATTTCCAGACCACTGTGCGCCAGTCTGTCACTTAATCTGCCATACCCGAAATCAAAGAAAAATATTCTCTCTAGGAATCTCAAGGGTTGTGAGCACTGCACAGATGTAGTACAGTACAGACTGGAGGAGAGCTTACCTGTAGAGGATAGTAATACATATGTGGGCTTACCTTTACGTTTGCACTTTGGGGGGACCCACCACCAAGTGGCGGACCATAGCATAGGTATAGTCTGTGGTGACAATTTGCCATTGTCTACGCCTTTATGTAGCCTAAAGCCCCATTTGCACAAGTTTCTTGCCTGTGGCATAAAATAAAATTGAAGCAACAAATGACTTGTATCGTCTAAACACTGTTTAGAAGAAGGTGCAACTTTTATTGTTGCTTCAACTTATAGCATGCCACAGGTAATTCAATCACACCGTGTAAATCAGGATTTTAAGGCGATTTTCGTAGTGCCGTTTCGTGCGGTTGACTGTACCACAGAATAGATAAAAGAGGTGGACTGTACTATAAACCCCCAGTCCAATAAATTGGAAGACTCAGTTCACGTATTGCTGTTGTTTCAGGGTACGTGTCAAGTCGTGATCCAGTCGTTTTCTCGGCCACCTACCCGTTCCTGTACTTCGTGATGGACGCCAACATCCATGTGTCGCTCATGGCCGGCAAGATGGTAGACCCGCTCAATTCTAGGATATTATAGTCATGTTCAAAATTTATAGCCGTTTTATTTCTGAACCTAGCAAACCATTAAGATTTTAGGTGAATGCGCATGCGCAGCACGAAGATGATAGATGTTGGTAACTAGGTATGGACGGCAGCACATCAAGCGTAGACAGAGAATAGAGGTAGACAAGTCCTCAGCGTACGCGGTATGAGATAGCGATAGTTCGACATAAGTACATTACTACAGCTACGTGCAATTAATATTGCCATACTTAAACTTTAACCCTATCGTGTGGGTAATCTGGTACTAATTAAGTCTTTTGATTGTACTACGTCTACAAAGAGTTATTCAATTCATTGTCACCTTTCAGGGGGTGATGTATTTATAACTTTACTTTTCTTTTTTCACTTTTTTTGAAATAGCAAACTAAAACATCAATTTCATGCGTTTTTGCATGAAACAGCAGACATTTATTTTGATATTTCAGGGTTAATCTCATAGTAAAACTTTATAATCACGAGTGCTTTACATAACAGTAGTGTAGCAAATAAAAACAGGACGCGCGCGAACTAAATGCTTCCGGGGTGAAGGTGAAGCGCGAAAACAAATGAATTGTAATATTATTTTATTACAATTTAAACTAAGATATAAATTTATTTTCACCTCAAAATATAAACAGTATAGTTAGATAAACTCGGCCTGTACCAGTCCACATATTTCTTAAGAATGGTTCAATCGGAAAACTAAAAAAAAAAGGAAAAGATTAAATACGTTTAGTGGTAAAAATAATCTAGTGCTGGTATCCCTGTCAAGCTATTATCCGACTATTGACAAATGACACGAAGCGACATAGATAAACCTAGCTTAATATGCCTCACGCATAAGTCGGTTAATATAAAAAACAAGTTAGGATTGTATCATCTGTTTTGATGAAATTATCAATAAATTTTGCTTATTATTGACAGAAAATAGTCGAGTACAATAATTCTTTGCTTTACTTGCAGTAATAGATACGTACGAAATGCTACTTACCGGTGAAAGGTTATGTTTGGTTGATTTCGTTCACTACGACTTTTACAGCCATATATATAGCAATTCACCATCACTACACAATAAATATTACCTTTTGGAATATCAATAAAGTCACAAATTACACAAAATAAGCGTTTCACAGTTTTTATCAATGAAAATCTTTTAACACCACAACTTGTTTGCCACCTATGACTAGTGATGGCAAACAACAAAAAACCGATACGCAAATAGAGATAGAAAAATTATGCTATGTCCTGCTCACACATATACATTTTAACATACATGTCATCTCACTTTCCCAATTATTATTATTTTAAGAGCATGTCTACCTCTATTCTCTGTCTACGACATCAAGCTACTACAATCTCACAGTATTTTATTTTATCTCAAAATGACCACCTCCCTGATTATTAGTGAATCAGATAGAGCTTTTTATTCTAATTGCGAGAGTAAAACTCCCACGAATCCATCTTAACTACGAGTAGTTTAGGAGATATCCGGGGGTAAAACTTTTTACCCATATTTTGAAAAAATAATTAAAAAAATATTAAAAAAATTATTTCATCTAAATTTTTACAGTCGCTTTATTTTTTTAGCTACATTTTAAAAGGTCTTGTTTTTATCTATTTTACGAGTCCTTTATGGCCGCTCTAGACCTCGTAGGAACCGAGAAATCAGCGATTTTGTGATTTTCGTTTTTATTTTTTTTTTGCCCATGTTCCTCAGTATTAGAATCTGCAATTTACTTTAAAAAAGAGGTAATAAGGTAGACTACCAACACAAAAAAAAAACAACAATTAATTCCGTGGAATCTCGGAAATACTAAGATTTACCCGAACTTATCCGAACCCGGGGTAATTACCCGCAAATTTTTTTAAGACGTATTTTTTATATTTTTTACTTTATAAATATAGTAGAATTCTTTTAGCTTGTGTTTTGAAAATAATTGTGCTTAAACATCATCTGCGTTAAATAAACTATCTTCGTTGTAAAGAAGTGTTGTAAACTCATTTTCTTCACTCTCGGTACATGCAGTTTCTTCTTCGACATCACTGTTATCTTCATTTAAACATTCAGAATTGTCCGGTTGTAACATTTCTATAACAGCTTCTGGCAGTGGCATTCTCCTTCGGTTACTTAGGCGTTGTTTTAGCCGTATCGCTGATATGACAGGGTCGGATGACTCAAGCGCCCTGTGGAATAAGTCCATCATAGTATGAACCCTAGAATCTTTCCGGCTGTAATGTTCCCTATCCTGACGCCAAAATTTACTCCTCGACTCTCCAGCCTGTTCAGAGAGTAGTCCTATGGGTAGCGCTGAATTCTCTATAATTTTTTCTCCGTGAATTAAGATTTTATGTATAGTAGTAGTCATAGGGTGCCAGTTGTATTTCTCTACATACTTATAAGCCACATTTTTACAAAATGTACCGAATTTTTTTGCGTCTATTGGTAATCCCGAATTGATGGCTATTAAAATTACATTTAGGTCATCGACGAGCCATTTTTCAATGCCAAGTATATTAGCAAACGTTTGGCGGCTTTGTTCACTTTTGAATACTCGCCGAGCCGTATTGCCGTCATTTGAGGTGCCTGAATTAGGTTTAACAACGTCTACCAATAGACTCATACTTTCCTTAATTTGGTTTTGGATTTCTTTTTTTCTTTCTGCAGTAATTTGTCCCAGATCAGAATTTTTCTTTACTCGCCACTGTCTGACTCTTGGGTCATTTTTATATCCCAAGTGCAGCAAGAATTCCAGGCATCTTATATACGCATGTAAAGGACTCATGCCGTTTTTCAGTGCCGCTTCCTCTGTAATTGGTATTGAAAAAGCAAGGTCTAGGTTATTGAAATTCGTGGAGGTCAGTTTGCAAATAGCACATCTTAATTGGGAAGACGTGTTGTTTATTATATTAAAAACTTTTCCATCAATTAAGCTCAGCGTTAAATTACAGTTTGTGAAGACAATAAATCCTTTTGATGTAAGTGTTGTAATAGGAGTCAAAAGCCTTATTTGTTCCTCTATATATTCTTTTTCAGACAGTATTCTTTCTTGCGTCTCTTTTCTATATTGGACGTGAAGAGGCCTACAAGAACGAAATGACTGTGGGGCTGGATTTAACCATATTAAACCGTTTTTGCCTCCGCATTCTTGAATTTTCAATGGTACCAAAGTTGTAGCAATTATTGACTTTTCGTCAAAATTGGGGTCACCAGAATGTTCTCTAAATTCCTGTCTGTATACAGATTGCCCAGTACTTCCATCAAATTCCCAAGAAACATAAAAAGTACAAGCCAATTGGCTGGTATTCTCTTTTTCCATGTAATGATTTACAGATTCATCATTTAAATCTAAGATACGCTGGAGTGTGTGGGCCAGTAAACCCTGCAGGGTAACAGAAGCTTCGATTTCTGAAACAGATATTTCTTCTGAAGGGTAGCATGATTGTCTGGCTTGCGCTACTTGATGATAAGGTGGATATAGATTAAATCCTCTTTTCTTGGAGTCTTGCTGTAAAAATTTATAAGTTTCGACGCTTAATCTTCTGTCAATCATTATTCCAAGAGTTTCTTCTGGAGTATAAGGATGAGTTTCTTGATTTATCATAGTTAGTATTTTAGTTGGTTTGTCCGGAGTTTCAATACACTTATTAATAATTATCTCCAAATCACGTGCTTTTTTTTTACTTAATTTTTCGTCTCCAACAGTAATTGTTTTAGTAAACGTTTTTGTCAATTTTTCAGGTGGTTCATCTTCCAGTTTCGCTATAAGTCTTTTTATGGCTCTTTGTTTTTGACGTGGATTAAGCTCCTCGAATCTTTTTTTGCTGCTATCTTCTGTATAGGGACTGAGAGTAGTAGTAAATGATGTATCTACATGTTGTTCCTCAAGGTCATTAGCACTCACTGTAGGTGTTATATGCTGTTCTTCCTCAATATGCAACGCACTCTGCGTAAAATTTTGAGGAAAAACATCAACACGTGAGCGAACTAAGTCTTGAGGAATATCATCTATAAATGATTTGTTCAACCAGTCTTTGTTCTTTTTCACGAAATGGGAATAGTTGCTTTTACAAGTCTTGAATTTTTTTTCTGCTTTACAAATAAATAATCCTATAGCCATAGCAAATTTTTCCTCTTGAGCATTGGAAAGCGGAGAATTCAAATGTTTTGCAAGAGTTAATGACATCAAACATACCCTCTCGGGTTTACTTAGATCCGTTGGCCTACCCAATCGTCCATTTATTTTTTTACTCTCTTCAATAAAAATATTAAAAGCCTGTAATCTGGTTAATGGAGGATCTGGGTCTCGGTGTACTCCTCGTGTATTTGCGGTCTCTTCCGGAGCATGTGAAGGACCGGCTACGGCGCAATCCGTAGCTTCACTTGCCACTCGCCGACCAACATGAGGGTTGGCGCCCTCATGCCCTCCTAGCATTAAGTCATCCGATCGGAGCTCGGAGTGACATCCCTCAGCACGGTGGGTCAAGCCGTGCTGCACAAATAAAGGCAGTTCTCGTAAATGTAACCTATGTTAACCTATCAAGTACCGTAATTAGAGGCACAATAGAAAGACAATAGCAAGCGGTAACCGGTTACCACTCGGGGTTTAATGAATTAATTTAAAAAAATTGCGGGTAATTACCCCGGGTTCGGGTAAGTTCGGGTAAATTTTAGTATTTCCGAGATTCCACGGAATTAATTGTTGTTTTTTTTTGTGTGTTGGTAGTCTACCTTATTACCTCTTTTTTAAAGTAAATTGCAGATTCTAAAACTGAGGAACATGGGCAAAAAAAATAAAAACGAAAATCACAAAATCGCTGATTTCTCGGTTCCTACGAGGTCTAGAGCAGCCATAAAGGACTCGTAAAATAGATAAAAACAAGACCTTTTAAAATGTAGCTAAAAAAATAAAGCAACTGTAAAAGTTTAGATGAAATAATTTTTTTAATATTTTTTAAATTGTTTTTTCAAAATATGGGTAAAAAGTTTTACCCCCGGATATCTCCTAAACTACTCGTAGTTAAGATGGATTCGTGGGAGTTTTACTCTCGCAATTAGAATAAAAAGCTCTATCTGATTCACTAATAATCAGGGAGGTGGTCATTTTGAGATAAAATAAAATACTGTGAATCTGTCAAATTTCTTTAATAGATTTTCAACCTTAATGCTAAAAAATTAGGTTCAAGGTTGATTGGGAAAATTTGACAGTTTCGGGACGGCCGTCATGTTGAAATGTCATTCGATTGTCAGTGTATACTACATTCGGGTTCTCTGGTTGTTTTGTCGCATGTCGTGATATTGCTGAATTTAAAAAGTTAAATATGCCGAAAGCTATTAAAAGTGATGCTCGAAACATTATTCTAAAGGTTAAAACCTTTTTTGAAGAAGCTCGGGCGGGGTCCGATTATTCCATTTAATCAAATAAACAAACGAATTTCGGCAGCGACAGGTTAGTGTTGTCAACTTTCTTGTTATAAATTACCCGATAAAAGTCCACCAAATATTCTTTTCTATTCTTGCTGCAGGTTAGCGTAACGGTAACGTACATTTAATAGGTAACCTGCTAAGTGAGTGAGCAAACTAACCTGCCAGATTTCAAATTTCTACTAACATTTATTTTATTATCTTATATGTCAGGTTTGAGTCAAGGACTAATTTCAAAAATAGTTAAGGAAGGGCACGCAGCAGAAGAAACTGGTACAAAAATTCGGACACCAGGCAAGGAGAGAACACGTAAAAGTGGATTTGTGCATGTTGATGATTCTGACATGGGAGTTATAGGTACCTATAACTCCCATGAGGAAAGTACATGAATTTTATTCTGCTAAAAAAGAGGTCCCTACTGTTAAAAAGCTTCTAGAGGTCTTAAGACAGAAATAAATTACACAGGACAGCGAGAGTCTGCGAAAGCTGCTTCACAAGGTGGGATTTCGTTTTAAAAAATCTCAATCCAATCGGAACGTTCTTATGGAGCGTAATGAAATATCAGCTTGGAGAGCTAAGTACTTGCATGCAGTGGATAAAAATAATAAATCTCCCCAGCCCCGGCCCATAATTTTTTTAGATGAGACCTATATTCACTCTTCGCATACATCGGGTAAATGTTGGCAAGGAGAGGGTGAAGACGGAGTATTGGAGCCTGTATCGAAAGGGCAAAGATATATTATTGTTCATGCGGGAGGAGATACTGGATTTGTTACAAATGCACTACTTGTGTTTAAATCAAACACAAAAAGTGGTGATTATCATGACGAGATGAATAGTACCAACTTTAAAAAGTGGGTTATTGAAAAACTTGTGCCTAATTTACGAGAGTCAGCCATAATAGTGATAGATAATGCTCCTTATCACCGTATTTGTGTGAATAAAGTCCCAAATGCAAATTCCTTAAAAAAAGATATGCAATTATGGTTGACCCAAAATAAAATTGACTACGGAGAGAATTTGACTAAACCTCAGCTTTTAGAAATAATTAAGAGAAACAAGCCTGAACCTGTATATGAGATTAAAAAAAAAATTAGAAGACAATAGACACAAATGCTTATATTTACCACCTTATCACTGTGATCTCAATCCCATTGAACTCATATGGAGCACAATGAAAAGAAAAGATGCTGATGTAAATATTGAGCACAAAAATGCTGAAATTCCCCGCCTAGTTAGAGAAGCTTTTGACGCTATTACAGTTCATGAGTGGGCACAGCATTGTAAACACGTTCGCAGGTTAGAAAGAGAATACTTAAAACATGATTTGTATTTAGATAAACCTTTTATTATAGAAGTGGTAAGTGACACTGAAACCGAAAGCGATAGTGATAATGATGATAGTAGTACGGAAATAAGCGGAGTATGGCCTCACAACCAGGATGAAGTTGTGTATGCAGGTTCATCTAGAGATCACAATTACTGTAAACCTGGTTTTCAATAAATCATTGTAAAGCAATTTGTTTTTTTTTTATTACACTACACTACCACTAGGTACCACTGCTAATTATAATTAGTCACTCAAATCTGGTGTTAGGGGTTAGGTACGGTCATAACTAAATGCTAGACATCCAGGTACCTCTTGCAAGGTAGGTACCTACTTAACTTCGCATTAAATGAAAGTTGTATCCCCCCCGTGGAACATCTGCTGAACTTCCACCTCATTGGATTACTTTTTAGATAAAGCCATTGTTTATTGCTGAGAGACTAAACTGTTAGCGTACCTACGTTCCTGTAAATTATCAAATTCTTTTTATTTATTTTATATAGGTGTCATTGTTTTTAATTTGTAAAAACTGTAATTCTTATTAAACGATTATGTCAAATGTGAAATTTCCTTTTTGAAAACTTACTCAATTTTGGGCACCTTATATTAATTAGCAACACTGAATCGACGGTGCCGTCCTCTTTCAGTTCACAGATAAGTTGGTAGGACTGTACTGCCGAGGCTTATGACTGGTTTACACAGTGCGAGCTGCTCACATTGTGTACTCGTACCTGTCAGTAGCTCGACTTGGAACTTGGCAACTAGCACCAATGTAAACTAGAGGCTAGTTTACATGGTGCGAGCTAGTGTGCAAGTCGGCCTACCGAGTAGCTGCAGTGCAGAAACTCGCACTATGTGGACATATCATACGAGTTCTCGTACTTGCGAGTTGGACAGTAGCTCGCATTCGAATAACTAAGATTTTTTGTTTTCACTCGCCTGCTCGCCTTCCCCCATCACTTTATTTTTGGAAGTTTTTTTATAAGCATGTTCTAATTCAAAGCTTAGTATTGTGGTCATAGACCTTATCATTTTTATTATTAAATCATGTTGATAAACATTGCACGATCCTAGTACTACTCCAGCACACACAACTCAGAGAAGAGACTAGGCAGCTACTCTCATAATGAAAACAGCAAAGGCAAGTTGAGCTACTGACATACCGAGTACACAATGTGCGTAGCTGTGTCTAGCCAGCAGCTTGCACTGTGTAAATCAGCAATTTACTACCATACACAGCCTTAGCACAGCAGCGTTACAGCAAGCTAGGGCAACAAATGCTTACAACCATTTATAAAGGGAGTATCCAATGTAAGTATGCTGTCAATCAGTACTGGAGTAACTTATCAGTAATCGGTTTTTTGTATAAAAATGATGGGGGGGCCCGGGGGCTCTACGCAACTATGAAATAAAAGAAAAAAATTTTTTTTTACATTTATTTCTACATCACACTTCTCACTTTGCCCTCTTGGATTTGATCTTTCTTAAGTAGAACTCGAGCTCCTTGCCTTCCAGGATGTAGCCATCAGCACGGCCACACTGGCCAGGACGACTGGCCACACACGCTGCAAATAATACAGACATCTTAATAAGCATGTTCTAGTTAGGAACAAGAGATTTATTTATTGAATAGGATTCTCAGAGTAACTATGACAGAATAAATCATGCAACCGCTAGACTGTTCCCAAAACGGTACCAGTCCATGATGCAGTCTCAAAACTTCTCGATCTCATCATTGAGGAAGGCAACTTAGTTTATTACTGTATTTTGAAAATTTTACTATAACAAATCTCCCAAAGATATTTTTCTACTGTAAGTATCAATTAACTTGAATGTCTAATGTAAGCTTTGAGAAAAGACCACGTTTACTAAATTAATATTTTAATGAATCTTACCTAACAAACGTCCAGTATGGAACTGCTCCTCCAAACCACCCTCGACCTTTGACAGGCGTTGCCTAGCCAGGTACTTTTTGGCGGTCTTCTGGCTGCGTTTCTTGTTGATGATGGCATCTTCAGCCTCGGTCTATGTCCATACAATATCATGATTAGTAATTGTATATGGTAAAATTATTACTAGTCATTCTAACAATGATAGTGCACCTCAGTTTTTGCAATAATCACTGTTCACTCATATGACACGCAAACTATCATCATTTGGCTGTGCAAAAAAGATAATATTTTGGTGTAAACTACTCAAACAGGCAAAATTGGACATTAGCAATATTATTATTTTAGTCTTTTATTTATCAGTGATACCTAATGGTAAGACAGGAGGAGCTCGTGGCTGAGTAATAACAGCCGCACGGGTCGATCCATCAGGTTAAGCTATGCTTGCCGGGGTTGTCCGTGGATGGGTGACCATCTTTACATACCGAGACTCCTCCGTGCCTCGGAAAGCACGTTAAGCCGTTGGTCCCGGCTGTCATTCGTAGATCTTTGACTGCCGTTACGGGTCGTCAGAAGCCCAAAAGTCTGACAACCAGTCTTACCAAGGGGTATCGTATTACCCAGTTACTGGGTTGTGGAGGTCAGATAGGCAGTCGCTCCATGTAAAATACTGGTATTCAGCTGAATCCGGTTAGACTGGAAGCCGACCCCAACATAGTTGGGAAAAGGCTAGGCAGATTGATTGACCTAATGGTAGGACAAGTGGGATCTAATGACAGGTCATAAATGTTCACACAGGTGAAGTTGCAGAGCAACACAAGTGCAATGACAAAATACTAAATCTTTTTCGTTGTATGGCTTATGTTGTTATCCAAAAATGTCAGAAGACCACAGTACAGGTGATGGATTCAAGAGAGTTAGGCACTCTACTATAATACTCTTAACTTTGATTGACACAAACCAGCATTACTACTTTACAGACTGGATTTCTATTAACATTGACATCAACCCTTAACTGTGTTACACGAGACAAATTTCAATTATTACCGACCTCAAGGGAGCCCGTTTTACAGTTATAGGGTTAAGTCAGCCTGAGATGAAGGAAATAAGGGTCAATCAAGCTATTTATGATTATCTGCCACTATCAAGTCTTATTAACATGAATAATTTGGTCTTATTCAACATATGAATTTTATACATATAGCTGGACAATCATGCAAACTGAAATTTGGGATGATCCTTGAACACAATAATAGCTTCCATTAAACAAATCAATGGAGAACTTTTTACGTAATTGGCTTGTCTTAACCAATACATACACTATCATCAGCTTAGGATAAAAGTAGAGTATTCTTATTGTGCTCACCAGTTTGGCACCCTTCTTCCTTCCAAGTGGCAGCAGGTAGTGGGACTCATACCACTGCCTGAAGGGTGTAGCATCCACCACAACAATGGCGTTCTTCACCAGTGTCTTGGTACGCACCAGCTCATTGTTGGAGGCGTTGTACACCACATCAATAATACGGGACTTCCGGGTGGAGCCTGCAAATAACATTGTAGCAGAATAGGTCAACATAGGTACTTAGGTATTTGTTAATAAGTAAATCTTTATTATAGCTGGGATTGGGGACTCGATCCTACATACATCACACTTTCACTATCGACATGACTGAATATACTCACATTCTGATCCCCATGAGAAATTTCCAGTGTCTAAACGCAGTGCACGATATTTCGTGTTGCCACCGCGGGAGCGCACCGAGTGAATGCGCTGGGGGCCAAGCTGCAAAACAATCGCATTGAATTATTAGTATAACCTGAAACTCGGAAAAGAAACACTGATATGCTACCTTGATTAATAGTTTAGGTACTTTGATAGGGGATTATCATCCAACACATGGTTGAAATAAATAACAACTTGTCAATAGAGGTTATGTTTCGAGGTGATCACCTTTGTGTTGGCAGCCGGGCGACCCAACTCATACTTCCTCTTCTTACGGATGGGCGCGCGCTTGCCGCCCGTAGCTCTCCGTTTATGCCAATGATCACGACTGATACCTGTACCACACAAACATAATCATTTCCGACATACAACACTTCACCGACAACCCATTCTTTTAATCACAATCTTGCGATTTCACAGTATTTAACACAAAATACAAACAAAACTTTGGTCACTGAGTAATTCACAGTTGCATGAGCGATACGATTAATATGAAAAAGAAGCCATGGTGTGGATATTTACAGATATATTTTATTATCACTAGAAATAAAGTTACTCACCCATCTTGGCTGGGTCGGAAAAGAAAAGATTAGTTTGACAGACGGAACTTCTATACCTCTACTACTCTGTAGTCTTTGGTTGGTAGTCTATACGCGATCGCAAGAATCGCTTTCAAACGGGCTTTTTAGTACACTCCGATATTATATTACAAAGACGAAAGAGATTAATATTATGTTTTCTTCGAAAGTTCTTATAGTAAATTGTTACGAAGAAATAATCTTTCGAAGACATTAAATTATTCTTTTCGAGTCGGAATATAAAGGACCGCGTCCACAAGGCGCCCCTTTGAAATAATTATAAACTTCACTTAAAGCAAAATTTCAACTTAGATATTAACGCAAAACATTATAATACTAGTATCTAGAATTTTACTTATATTATTCCAAGAAATACAACAGACACAGTTCGCAGACGTTCAATCACGACAAAAAACAAATGCAATTCAAAAGAATACTAATGTCAGCAATTTGAACTAAGAACAGAGTAGGTACTTTGATCTGTTTATAATCAGTTTATACTTTTTGCAGAAAAAAATTGCGCACTCCAATATTTAAGAAACAAAAATATTAAGTTTTCAAGGCGATGACGACATCCTGCCGGGCTCTTGGGTATTTTTTCCGATGTGTAAGATTTTCATGATTATTTCATGCATTGGCTTTTAGTGCTAGGCGGCAAGCAGCACCCGTGGTAAAACTCAACTCAAACTAAATCAACCAAATAAACCTTACAGGCACATTTGAATTGTCAAGGGGTCGGTCAGTCAGAAAGATGAAGCTATACCTTACGCTAGATAAGGGTGGAATAAAAGTCATTAACCCCACGTACTAAAAAGTCTCAAAACTGAAATGCAAACAAAAAAAAACATGCCACTTGCACGCGTCAAGGACGGCTCTTACCGCGATATGTTTGTTTTGATCGTGTTAGCAATACTGCCTTAACATTTTTACGTATCGTTTTGAAATATTGGAATACATTGGTAGAAGGCGTCAACGACATTTATTCCACGGTTATCTGGTGGAAGGTACCTATAGTTGCCCATTCCAAAGCGTACTACAAGGTACTCACTGCAGCTGCGATTGCTTGAAACTAAAGACTAGGAGTATTTAAAGAGTATAAAAGGTATAGTAAGGTAAGCTATTTATAAGGTCTAAATAATACCTGGATAAACTTTTGCAGGTCAAAGTACTCATGAATTATCTTCCGTAAAGGAGCATGCCTGAAATATGAGATAAAAATCTGCTACTTCAATCATATAAAGATTAACTAATACAACTTGATTTTTATTACTTTTTAATTCGTTTTTTGGCAGGGCAGTCGTGTTTTTAATTTTTTTTTAATTATTTATTTTTATTTTATACATTTTAGTGACAAGTTTTATTTTTTCGTTTTATAATGTGCTCAGTTGAAGAAAAATATTTTTTCACATTCGAAAATGGAGCCATATTGCCGCCATATTGATTAAAAAAAAAAAACTTGGCAGTGGCCCATTGTCACTCGTAAGAATGTAAGGATAAGCGTTGAAAACAGTTTAATCAAAGTTTTACGACAGTGGATAATAATGTAAATGCTTGTATGACACGCGACGCGATACCCCATATTATGTACAGACGCCAGCACATCAAGCTACTACAATCTGTCAAATTTCTTTAATGGATTTTCGACTTTATTATTAACAACGACTTATGCATTAGGTTCAAGGTTGATTGGAAAAATTTGACAATTTCAGGGTTTCGGGATCTGTTCAGGCATTTAAAAGTTTTGGTGGAATAAAAAACCTACATACATACATACATACATGAACCCTGAAAACATTACACTCCTTTTTTGGGGCATTCGTGTAAAAATGGACTGTTTGTGGCTGGCCCCATACAAGAGCATGCATAGACTACCATGCAAAATTTCAAATCGGAGAAAATTCCGAACGGAGAACAGATTTTGAATGGATTTGCTGCCTTTCAAATTCCGAATCGATATTTCGAAACGGAATTCCAAATGTATGTATGTGGCCGCCCTAACTTGATAATTTTTAAACATTCGTCTGCTCGACAATTTAATCAAGCAGTGAACATTGTTGATCCAGCTCCAACGAAAGTGCTTGCCGCAAGCTTCCTTTGATTTGCACAAAAAACGACTCACAATTAGAGGTTTGCATCGGAGCAATGAGCACCGGATAATCACCGGTTATTTTCCGGTGAATGTATTCGGTAAAACACCGAATAAAAACCGATTGATCACCGGTTTTATTGCAGCAGTATTTTTTTTTTAATAAAGTTGATTTAAATAAAAGGAAGGTTTATTTTACAATATTGGTGCCGAATCTCTTGTACACCGAACTAAACTAACTAAACTATCACTAAAATTCCTTACTTTGCCTATGAGAATCTTAAAGCTATTTGCAAAAAAATATCACTAAATTTAAAAATAATTTTGACACGACTAAATCAAATTTGACAATCGCGACTCCGCGTGGTAAGTACAAGTTGTACTTGTTTGCCCTACCCCGTGATTTTTTTTGAGCCGGAGGCACGCAGGGGCGTAGCCTTGACGTGTTTTATATGGAATTTTTCACTTTTTGTATGGAAAATATGAAAAATTATTACCTACAGAGTTAGGGTTTTAGGGGTTGATTGGCTTTACAATGGGGGTCGAGATTTTCATTATTTTTGCGATAGGACACACCGTTTTCGAGATATAAGCAAAAGAAAAGAAAAAATAAGTTTTTGCACCTAAAGTCAAGGTGTTGGTGTGAATTTTTGTTCATGCCAACTAATTTTATTCCACACCTTTTTAGTCGCGATTAAATATATTCAGATTTACTTAGAAAATCTAAACTTTAGGTGAAAAACATCAAATTCAGAATAGCATAATTACCATTTTCACTAAAGTAATAACTCAGTGCCATCTTAGTGCTGTCAAACAAAAATATAGTTATGTTGTGATACAAGTCAATTTCTCTAGTCAATTTCTTTAGTCAATTTCTGACAATATCGATTGGTTCGGAAGCAAGTACTTGCAAGCCCCACCACCACCACCACCACCACGACCACGAATCATGCCAAAGACCAAACGCTTCATTCACATGTTTATTATGACCATTTAATAAGTAATCGTAGGTCGGGCACTAAGTAACTTGCGTGACGCAAAAACAGGGTAATGTATTTTTCATGCGTATTTTTATCCTAAGGGGTCCCAGAAACGATCAATTTCCATTAATTTCAATTGTAATATTATCAATCCCTTTGATTGCATTTGTTAGAATAAAGAAGTTCATATATAAAAAGAAAGTTAAGAACTAAAACTCAACTACGACAAAAACGATGTTTATATTATACCTTTTTATTAACAGATTCGTTGTGGCTTCTGTTTTCGAAAACTTATAGCTGTAGCGGCGAAGAAATATTTCGGGGCACGCCTGTCGTGTCAAGCGCCATAGAAGTTGATGACACGCCTATTGTACCATCAGCCATGTGTAAAAGAAAATGTCCTTTTTATGCTTTTTTACTTAATTAAGGTTAGATGACATTCGTGTGTTAAGTGTCGACCAGTAAGAAATTTCCTTTAAAAGGAGACGCACCCTCGGGTTCCATGACCCGAGTGTTTCGACCCCAAACGGCTCAAAACTGTAGTTACCCATAAGGTTACAGTACTTGCGCCGCTTGAGGGTTTCAGCAGCTGGAGCAGCAGCGCTAGGACAGCACACCGTGGTCGGTACATGAGATGACGCAAGGGTGTCGACACAGAGGCCTACCTACCTTCCAAGGCAATAATGTCATGCCGTCTGGTCTCTTCCCATCGTTACGTACCGAGCCGTTTGGTTCTAACAAGGCTGGTACGCCGGCGGTGACGAGAGCTCGACGAATAGTATCGTTGATGCTGGCGTGCTGTGCTATGCAACCTGCACTCCTGCAGCAAGTTAGGCCATGGTGCCAGAGACTTTAATTATTTATTACAGTTTATTTAAATATATATTTTTTATTTATAGTTTCACCGCAGTGACACCGATGGTAAACAATACAAGGTGTGCCTAAGCGGAGCCAAAACGATGAGTCATCCATCATAGTGCCTATGGTAGATGACGGGAGTGACTGAAACCACAAGCCTGACTCCCATTCCAGCCAGCAGACGGGCACGCTCAACAGTATAAAATGACGTGGTTATTAGGGTATTCCGTATAATACTGCTGAGCGGCACGTCACACTGTTTCTGGGAGGACGGGTTGTCGGGCAAATCCGTAATGGGACAAGCCATTTTTCAAGCGTTCAACGCATACGGTCAAACACGGTACCTCAAAATCGACCAGTGAGGAAGATAACATTTTCCCTGGTTATTTTATTGGCATCCAGTCACTTCTTATACCGAGTGATTTTTTTTACCATCTCGAAATTTTTACAGGCTGTTCTAACCATGAATATGAACAACTTTCACTATGGGACCAACTCTAAAATCACGAAAAAAAAATCAGCTGATTCATACAAAAGTTCAATACCTACTCGACCAAAATGTATGAATTAGCAGTTTTTTTTTTTTTGGTGATTTTAGAGTTGGTCCCATAGTGAAAGTTGTTCATATTCATGGTTAGGACAGCCTGTAAAAACTTCGAGACGGTAAAAAAAATCATACAGTATAACAAAAAGCGTGGAGTGCTTTTAGTGACAAGCTGCATAGGTACTTATATCGTAACTAATACAAGTAAATATTTTAATTATTTTATAAATTATAGGGCGTGATAGGCTCCCACATAAAACTGCGATGCGATGCGAATTCGCAGTTTTGTGTGGGAGACCTAAAAGCGTGTTTTTTTAGTTTTTTTTTTTAAACTACATATTTTTAATTTATACTTTTTAGTGTATACTTTATAAATATTTTTTACATCGAACTTATTAGTTGCAGTCGGGTTTTTGTGTATTACTAGTCTGTGGTTCTATGGCCGGATGGAGTTTGGTTCACCAATTCACCTCTAGTCAGAACTACAAAAAAAATTTGCACATCACTATCTCACGTCATCTAATGAATGTCTGTTGATCGATTGTCTACGGCATTCATTCATTCATTCATTCTTTCAAGAAAGTAAAGCATTTTGCCGGATTTGATCTGAATTTTCTCTTTGCTTGATTGCTTTTTGTGCAACTGTACAGTTGGCGTGGTGTTATTTGAATTTATGAAAGTGTTTGCCTACAAGATTTATCTCCAATAATGTCTTCTGATTTTTATATACGTTACTATGTTGGTCACAAGGGAAAATTTGGCCATGAATTTTTAGAATTCGAATTCCGCCCTGATGGCAAACTTCGGTATGCAAATAATTCTAACTACAAAAATGATACAATGATTCGTAAAGAAGCATACGTACATCCTTGTGTAATGGAAGAGCTGAAAAGAATAATTGTTGACTCGGAAATAATGCATGAAGACGACCGTTTGTGGCCACAACCAGACAGAGTGGGAAGACAGGTACCTTTTAAAATAATAAATTACTATTTGAGTACAACAGACCTCTATTTCTGTTAGGTGCTGCAAAACATATTAGATTATTGAAAGATTGTACAGGCAAACATATTTTGTTTTCCCTGAAACATGAACAAAAACAAGCCATAAATATTGCAGAAACTTAGGTTATAATTTTTGTTCACTTTTGTCAATTCTGTGAATGGTTTATTTTATTGAAGTAATTATTATTAGTTGAATTTAATAATGTGGGTTGTAAAACACTTTTAAGCAAAATCTCTAAAAATTCCATATAACAGTAATTATTGTCTATGTGTGTAGTGTTTTGTGTAGGAGCTAAATTCATCATGTTTTTGTTTTATCCGACAGGAATTGGAGATAGTTATAGGTGAAGAACATATTTCCTTCACAACATCTAAAACGGGATCACTAGTGGACGTGAATCAGTCTCGTGATCCTGAAGGTCTCCGTGGTTTCTACTACTTGGTACAAGATCTCAAATGCCTGGTATTCTCCCTCATTGGTCTCCACTTTAAGATCAAACCAATATAAGCAGTATGTCTAATGTATTTTAAGTGAAATAAAAATTTACTATATTTATGCCTATTATTTTACACAATTTGGCTCTACACTGGAAAAATTATAAAACATTGCATCGTTAAAATGAAGGAAGATCATGAAATGTGATTACCTATGTGAGTAATAATGAAAATGGTCAAAGTAAAATGTTCCATTTGCTAGATAACAAATAGAACATTTTACTTTAAAGGCGACCTTTGGCCTATTGAATTTTTAAAGTTATTATAGACTAGCTGTGCCCCGCGACTCTGTTTGCGTGGAAGTTGGAAGATACCTACACAATATACTAAAATGACAGCCACATTTTAATAAAACTCCTTTCCGGGAACCGCCGCGCGCCGTGTTAGGAGTATATGTGTTCTGTGGCCGTGTTACACCGGCCGCTCGCGCTATTACTTCGTTATGCTTAGTTCTTACTGATTTTTTTCCTTTTGCTTGGCTCCTAAGGGTCGTAACGTGATGTATGTCTATAAGTCCTATAACCATCCTCGAGAATTGGGCTACCAAATGCAATTTTTTTTAAATCTAGTTTTTTGTCCATAATTTCATGGGTTTTAATTTTTTTTTTGTGCGGAACCCTAATTCTTTTTTGAAAATAATAGTAGCCTAAGTTAATCCTTGTAACATAAGCTATTTGCCCTTGAAAGTCCCGTCAAAATGCGCTTAGCTTTTTCGGAGATGAGCTGGAACGTTTGTTCCAGCTAATCTCCATGTCTGTTTAGACAGAAAAAAAATTCAAAATAGTTTTTTTTATTTGTTATCTTTTAGGTCACGTATATAGTTTCTGCATTTAGTACAAAAAAAAAACAACCGATTTGCAAAAAAATACTACTTTGTTGGCTGAAGTCAAAAAGGAAATACCCGAAATTTATGCTTTTATGTGGCAATGTTACAGGTAGGTATCCTTCTAAATTATTATACAAGGACAACGTTTTGGAATCTGCAGTAGGATGCGAACAAGGTGACCCTCTCGGACCAGTTATTTTCAGCTTGGCTATTCATCCAGTTATCCAGAAACTAAATTCAAAATTTAACGTGTGGTATTTAGATGATGGGACTCTAGGAGGTGATGCAGACACCGTTTTGAAAGACCTACAACTTCTCAAACAGGAATTTAGATCTATTGGCTTGGATCTATTAACCTTAACCCCTCAAAATGTGAAATCTATCTTCCTGACATTACTGACAGACAATTGACCCTAGATGAATTTAATGCAATAACCCCACAAATTAAAATTTTAGAAAAAAAGTTCACTGCACCTCCTAGGTTCCCCAATTTTAGAAGACAGCTTTTCTCCTTTCATCGACGAAAAAATCAAAAACTTCAACGACATTTCGGACAGACTCCAAAATTAATTTACATTCGGCATTCACCCTGATTAGATACTGTTGTTTTGGCCCAAATTTTATATACTTTCTACGTTCTTCCCCTTTATGGAAGCAGCCAAACCTCTTGGACAAAATTGACCAAATAATTCGCAGCACACTAACATTCATTTTAAATGTGGCCCTGGACGACCGAGCGTGGCTGCAAGTCACACTACCCATCCGTTTTGGTGGCCTCGGCGTCCGCAAAATTACCAGTATTAGCTTACGGAAAAGTTGACCGAGAAAATTTTTGCCTCCTCTTTAGTTGACTCAGAAGTGCCGTGCTTTACTGACGCAGTGAACGCCTGGAAAGTGGCTTGCCCGGATATAGAACGGCCCTTGAACCCATCTTCCCAGAGGCAGTGGGATGAACCGCTCTGCAGGTTGGTACGGAATAATCTAATTTATACGACCACCAATACTGCTGAGCATGCCCGCCTGCTGGCTGTGGGGGAGTGGGAGTCGGGCCTCTGGCTTCAGGCGCTACCGTCACCCAACATAGGCACTATGCTGGGTGACACCACCTTCCGGCTCGCTACTTGTCTGCGTCTGGGCGCTCCTTGCGTGGCTCCACATCGCTACCAATGCGGTGACGGTGTAGACTGCCTCGGACAACATGGCCTATCCTGCAGTAAGAGCGCAGGCCGGATAGCACGGCACGCCAGCATCAATGACATCATCCGTCGTGCTCTTGTAACCGCCGGGGGTGCCAGCTGTTTTAGAACCTAATGGCTTGGCACGCGACGATGGGAAGAGACCAGACGGAATGACCATAATGCCTTGGAAGGTAGGTAGGCCTTTGGTGTGGGATGCAACGTGTGTCGACACCCTTGCGCCATCCCATCTTCCTAGCACGGTGGGCTGTGCTGGGGCGGCTGCTGCGGGTGCGGAAAACCTCAAACGACGCAAAAACTCCAATCTTATTGGGACTTATATATTCGTGCCGTTTGGGGTTGAAACACTAGCGCCATGGGGTCCGAGTGCCCACTTAGTTTTTCGAGACATCGCCAGGCGGTTGGTCGACTCCACACGTGACAAGACACGTGACAACGTGGCAATGCTGCAAGCCTTTTGGGCACTTTTCCTGTTGACAGCTATGCGGAAGAATTTTTTGATGCCCTCTGATTATTTCCCCTCCCTTTTTATATACTTGTACATATTATTATTATTTTAAGACTGTTAGTTTTTAAATTATGTAAATAGTTAGTTATGAGAAATAAATATAATAGCTTCAATAAAAAAATAAACTACGAAGTGAAAAATAACTTTAATTTCGGAAGTCGGTGTCTTTGGATCTGTATTTTAGTTTTTTGCCACCGACTTCCGAAATTAAAGTTATTTTTCGCTTTGTAGTTTTTTGGAAGTCGGTTGTTTGTTTTTTTGTAAAAAAGTTTTTTATACTTATTTCACTTTTTAGTGGGTCAGTTTGTAATTTATCTAAGTTACAATAGCCTAACGTCAACTGCTCATCTCTTTTTACAAAATATTGCTTTTTCCCGATGCAGGGACGTTAATGGTTGAGCAGCTCTCCTGGTACTTTACCATCAGTTCCACTTCACCATATGCATTGTGACGAGCATAAAATAAATTACTTAGCAACCATTTATTAAAGTAATCGAATCGCAACCTGTGAAATACTTGTTGAGTAGTTCCGGTGGCCATCTGTGGTCTTCATCATCAGTTCCATTTCAACAAATGGTGCTTTCCGAGAGCAAATGCATGAGTTACTAGAAAAAATACGCGAATCGCTATATTAAGTGTGCCTATAATATTTGAAGAGTTCCCTCGATTTCTACAGGACCCCATCATCAGACCCTGACCTCATGACAATGGGACGACCTGGGAAGTATACAAAGTAAAAAGTATACCCTTTCAAAAAAAAAATGAATTTTCCAAATCCGTCCAGCCATCTTCAAGTAATCGGGGAACACACAAAAAAAAATAAGAAAAACATTCCGGCGAACTGAGAACCTCCTCCTTTTTTTGAAATCGTTATTTTGGCATTACAAACCATATTACAAACAGACACTTCAATAATAAATTGAAGTGTCTGTTTGTAATATGGTTATTGGTATTTCAGATATTTAAAACGGTGTCATAAAAAAAAAAAAATTTTAGCATTTGTATCGGCAAAATAAGAAACAAATTATGCTGCATTTCTATACACTAGACTAGCACATTCGAGACCACCCACTTCTTATAAAGCTCATATTATGCCCTGCTGCCATACATATTGCTAGTGGATCCTCCAGGAGAGCCTGGTGATCCCTTTTTTTTCAGATGAGAAATCATTCAATGACTTCTACCGCTCTGGGTGGAGCCTGGTGACCCCCTGGAGGGTCCACTTAGCACATTACTTTTGCGCTAAAGTGAACCCTCGAGGTGGGTTCTTACTTCTTGGCACTAGGTTTGAAAACATAAACATGCATTTAGTGATTTGTGGTGCAAGTGGTAAGTATTGAAGTTACAAAGTTTTACTCAATGTATTTTTATTTTTTATGCAAAAATTCAACCTGCATTGAAACACATGAAACGTCGCTTGGCCGAACCAGGAATCGAACCAACGTAAATGAGTTTAAAAAACATGTATTTTATGGCGCTAATCGTTAAAAATCCCTCTCGTAACATTGGTCCTGCAGTCCTGCTACACCTAAGCCCAGTGGTCTCGAACCTACCGATATGGGCTCTCGTTATAATTAGTCTGTAGTTTTTTTTTTTCAACAAATAAACGAATTTGATTGAATATTGTATTTTTTTGTCAAATACCGATTTTGGGTACAAATATACCATTTTTAGCTGGCAACTCTACCGATCTCGCTCTATGACGTTCGAGACCACTGCCTAGGCCATAGATAAATCTATACTAATATTATATTACTAGCTCTTGCCCGCGGCTTCGCCCGCGTGTATGTCGGAATATATTAAATTAGTACCTACCCCTACGTGTTAATCCGGGTTCTAAAACATCGGTATCCCAAAGTTCCTCTAAATTCAATCAACTGTTTTTGCGCCAATCCGGAACACATCCCGACGAACAACAAACAGACAAAAATTCTAAAAACTATAGTGTGCGCAACAGACTCGTTCAATCACTTCTTTTCAAATATATGCAAAGCACAGTTCTGACTTCGTTACTATTTTTAACCGACGTCAAAAAAAGGAGGAGGTTATCAATTCGGTTGTATGTTTTTTTTTAATGTTTGTTACCTCAGTACTCCGTCATTTATAAACCGATTTGGAAAATTATTTTTTATTTGAAAGGACATACTTTCAGATTGGCCCATTTTCACCAATATCAGTTCTGATGATAGGATCCATGAGGAATTGAGGGAACTCCTCAAACATTATAGGCAAACACATAGTGATTTTGGTATTTTCGTCAACAAATCAAGCATTTGCATTCAGAAAGTATCATTTGGTGAAGTGGAACTGACGAAGAAGACCATAGATGGCCACAGGAACTCCTCAATGATAAGTATTTCACGGGTGACGATAAGAGATCTCGATTAAGATGGTTAAACGACTATGACGAAGCAAAGGATCATGGTCATTTTGGACTAAGAAAAAGCAGAATTTCGTCCCAAGATTAGACTATCACCAAAATGTAGTACATTATTAATGTAATTATTAGATATCATCAGTTTATTTTTTGAAGTTGGGCAAGTATAGATATTTTATATCATTATAAATATAATTTTGCATTATCAGAACGCAGTGTAAAATATTGATTTTGAACGCATTTGTATTATTAACGTCACTAGGGAAGTCCATACTTTAACTTAGATCTGAATCGATTTTATTTTTTAATCGAAATGAAACCCCGGGCAATGTAAACTGTTTAAAAGTACTTAATGATTTTACATCTCAAAATCGATACTGCATAAATTGATCGATGACGTGGCCTTCCTCTATGTTTGACAAGTAAGTAATATAAACAAAAGAATTATTGACATTGACAGTTTTCTGCGCAGACTGTGTTGTAGTTTCGGCGACGACTGTGTTCTGTACGATTTTGTGTTATTTTCCTGAATTCCTGATATATTGCATTGCTTACGGACACCGACTGATTCTTCTACTCTAGTTGACTTGGCTTTCGTATATTGGACTTGGAACTGCATCACGTTTTGGATCTTCTATCGGAAGTGGCAAAATGTCTTCCATTCTGTGTGTTAACTGTGAATTGTGTGTAAATCGTATTGCGCGACACATTGTCCTAGAGCAAAACACAAGAGTGGTATTTTTATTGCTGAAAGGATTACTCCTCGTATTGTACGTACGCTACGTATGTATAGCAGTCTTCTTGGAAACTCCTCTATTATCACGGACAAATTCAGAGTACGGGCCCTGCATTTAACATAATTTGTAACTTAATAAAAAAAACAGATGAAAGACCTCTCAATTCAAAAGCCACAGATTAATAATATACCACTTAACCTCAAAAAATATATTTCTTAATTACTTGACTCTCCCATCTTTTAAAAATATTTTGAAGGCCGTACTTGTTACCATTTATTTAGACAAATGAAACAACGTATGTTTCATCAAGAGTCGTTTTGTTAAATTTTACTAGTCCAAGCATGTTAGGAGCATGGCCATGATTCTTTAAATAAATGGTTCTGATGAAAATGGTACCATTGAACTCAGATCAGTACCTAATAAAACTATGTATACTAGCCGTGTTGGGGCTTATTAGAATTGTCATGAGATGCACTCTGGCTATAAATTATTTTTAACCGATTTCAAAAAAGGAGGAGGTTCTCAGTTCGTCGGAATCTTTTTTGTGTTCCCCGATTACTACGGCTGGACCGATTTGGAAAATTCTTTTTTTGCTTGAAAAGGTATAGTTTCCACGTGGTCCCACTGTCATCACGTCAGGATCTGATGATGGGATCCTGGAGAAATCGAGGGAACATCGCAAATATTATAGGCACACCTATAGCGATTTGGGTATTTTTTATAGTAACTTGTGCATTTGCCTTCGGAAAGCACCATTTGGTGAAGTGGAACTGATGACGAAGACCACAGATGGTAAGATGGCCACCGGAACAACTCAATAATAAGTATTTTACGGGTTGCGATTCCATTACTTTAAAATTATTGCTAAGCAATAGAAGCTCGTCACAATGCATATGGTAAAGTGGAGCTGATGGTGAAGTACCAGGAGAACTCCTCAACAATTAACGTCCCTGCATCGGGAAAAGCAATGTTTTGTAAAAGGTGATGAGCAGTTGTCATTAGGCTATTGTAACTCAGCTAAATTACAAACCGAACCAAAGGAATAAGATTTTTCATATAATCTGTATCCCCTCTTTTCAACCCCACAGGGATGGAATTTCGAAAAATTGTTTCGGATTTTTCCATAACTGGAATCAAAGATTTCTAATAACAATTTTTGAGTTAATCAAGCCACACAGTAAAACCCCCCTTTTAAAAATATAATTACCCCTTTTCACCCCGTCAGGGGTAGTATTGAAAAACCAATAGTAATAAACTTTATTGCCTATTTAGGCAAATATTCGTGCCAAGTTTCCAGTTTATTAACCAAATGAATAAGATTTTTCATCTAAACTATATCCCCGCTTTTCACCCCCACAGGGGTGGAATTTTAAAAATTGGTTTAGGATATTTCAAAAACTTGACTCACAGATTTCTTATACCAATTTTTGAGTTAATAAAGTCGCACAGTAAAATCCTCCTCTTAAAAATCTAATTACCCCTTTTCACCCCGTCAGGGGTAGTTTTGAAAAACCAATAGCAAGAAACTCTATTGCTTATTTAGGCAAATATTCGTGCCAAGTTTCAAGTTTATTAACCAAATGAATAAGATTTTTACCTAAACTATATCCCCGCTTTTCACCCCCACAGGGGTGAAATTTTAAAAAATCGTTTATGATATTTGCAAAACTTGACTCAAAGATTATTTGTACCAATATTCGAGTTAATCAAGCGACGCAGTAAAATCCTCCACTGTAAAATTGACAACCCCTTTTCACCCTGTCCGGGGTAGATTTTAGAAAAACCTTGATACGTGTTATTCTATATTTTTGGTCTTAAGTATAAATAGTGAGTTTCAAGTTATTCGGACTGCGTGTTGAAATTCTTCCATACAAATTTTGACACCCCCAATCCTCCTCGTGGGGGTAGTTTCGAAAAACCAGAAATGACAAATTTCATAATTTACTAAGATAAGTATTTGTGCCAAGTTTCAAGTTTATTATCTCAAGGAATAAGATTTTTCAAACAAACGAAATCCCCCCTTTTCACCCCCTTAAAGGTCGAATTTCCAAAAACCCCTTCTTAGTGCTCCCCTACATTACAAAAGGAAGCGGTGTACAAAATTTTACGTTCCTAGTCCCAGTAGTTTCGGCTGTGCGTTGATATGTCAGTCAGTCAGTCAGTCAGTTTCTCCTTTTATACAGGGTTAGTTTTCAATAACCGGCCAAATTTTCACAGGGTGTTCTACCCATGAATATTAACAACTTTCCCTGTGGGGCCAACTCTAAAATCACGAAAAAAAAAAATCTGCTGTTTCATACAAAAGTTCAATACCTACTCGGCCAAAATGTATGAAACAGTTGATTTTTTTCTCGCAATTTCAGAGTTGGTCCTATAGTGTAAGTTGTTCATATTCATGGGTAGATCACCCTGTGAAAATTTGGCTAGTGATTAAAAAATTGCCATGTATATATAGATAAAGAGTTTGTTTGTTTGAGTAAACGCGCTAATCTCACGAACTACCTACTAGTTCGAATTTTAAAAATCTATTAGTGTTGGATAGCCCATTTATCGAGGAAGGTAATAGGCTATGTAACATCACGCTACGACTAATAGGAGCGCAGTATCAATGAAAAATGTTGCAAAAACGGGGATAAATGTCACTCAGGTGTTCCCTACATTTTGACGAATTATGCGAACATAAATGTTGGGAAAGGCTGATTTTTTTTCGCGATTTCAGGTTTGGTCCCATAGTAAAAGTTGTTCATAATGATGAGTACAATGACCCCTTAAGAGATTAACACTGATTATAATTATACCTTGTATACAAATAAATAAAATTGAAGTGTCTGTTTGTAATGTCCAAATAACAACTTTTTACTAAATGCATATGAAAGTATATACGGTACATAAAGCAAAAAAGCAATTTTTATAATTTTTGTCTGCGTGTTTGTTGCGGCTAATCTCCGAAATGGCTGGGCCGATTTTGACGGGACTTTCACTGGCAGATAGCTGATGTTACGGGGAGTAACTGAGGCTACTATTATTTTAGAAACATAATTAGGGATCCGCGCAAAAAAAAAAAAAAACCCCATGAAATTGTGAACAAAAAGTTGGATTTGAAAAATTATTTTTGCATTTGGCAGCCCAACTGACGAGGATAGTTGTAGGCTATTTAGCATCACGCTACGACCCTTAGGAGCTGAGCAAAAAGAAAAAAGTCAGAAAGAAAACTGAAGTAATACCACAGATTACCAGATAAATCACGCCATACAAAATTTTCAATACTGCTATAATACAATAATAGCCTATTCCTTCGAGTCGCTAGACGCTGCGAACGAAAATGTACCTAACGTTACAAGCGTAAAGTGAGTTTTGCTTTGTAGCTGCGCGCCGCTGCGTGGTTATTGTGAATTGCCAGGGCTGCCTTTTTCGATAAAGATGTCAGTAGGTATTTGTAGTACACTATATGAAATTGAAGCGGTAATAGGTTGCTAGTAATAAGGAAAACAACAGCTTACAGAAAGAAAGGAGTGTATTGTCCGAAAGTTCACAGGTTTTACAAAATGAAGGTAGAAGGTGAAATAAAGAGTGCAGGATGAAAGCGATAGGCACAATTAACAGTTAGGCACAAGTAAGAGTTAGGCACTAAAACACAGTACTTTAGTCCTAAAAGCACTAGAAGTATTGTCGAGTGTTAACCGGCGGGAGCGAGCGAGAGCGACATGTGCTTGCGACCAGTAAGTAGCATCGACTAGCGCAAAGAATATACTACTCTCTGACGAGAGGACTAGCGGCAGGAGCCACGAGTGTGAAAGAGATAGACGAGATGCGCGAGCTCACTCAGGTAACCGGTCCGCATTCCACAAAAACACAAAAAATATCTAATAACGAAATTATCCGTTTGTACTGTCATCTTAATTTTTAATTTGTACTTTATGGAAAGTTATATAATAATAAGTTATGATTAAGTTTTTAGGTTAATATATTAGATTTAAGTGTAAAGTATATATATAAATAATGTAAATACCTACTATTTTATTTTGTCCGTTTATTATAAATATACAATATTATAATATTATAATATACTTAGTTTATAAAACGATTAACAAATTTGAGGTAG
Organism: Fissipunctia ypsillon; assembly: GCA_947568875.1. NCBI lineage: Eukaryota > Metazoa > Arthropoda > Insecta > Lepidoptera > Noctuidae > Fissipunctia > Fissipunctia ypsillon. Next base: position 9,130,775 of record OX387645.1, on the reverse strand, counting down.
TAGCTTCGCTACAAAATAAATAAAATAAAATGTTTTAGCATGTTTAAAATACTTATGAAAGGCCGGGGAATATTTTTATGCTACGTAACTATTTAGCATTCTTTGACCGCACCCCGAAACTGCAATTGTAAGGCAGTTAAGATACATATCGTACGAAACGTGTAGTACCTAACTAGTTAATAATTAGTGACATAACCACTCCGCATAGCCACGAATACCAATGAAAATGAATGATTATGATGATGATGAATGAATGATAGATTTGTTCGTTCATTTACACAATTAGCGTACCTAATAGGTAACAACTATGCTTCTAAACTATGAACAAACCTGCGCTGGAGCCATATTGTGATGGTATGCTTTTAAATAAACTATCATATGAAAATAACATTGACAAGATAATACTCAATGCTCATAATGTCCTAACTGTATAATGTTTTATTGTGTGTACATAAACAGTAAAATAAATACATAAATAATAACGATAATAAATATTATTGAAAATTAATTTGCACAAAGTAGATTTTTGCTAAACGTAATTTTCTAATGACATTTGACAAATGGAGGTCATTGACCTTTCTATTCTTATCTCAGACGTATCAATAAAATACAAAACACGAAACATGCAAGTTTAAATAATATACCTATTTAAAAAACGATGGTAAAACTGTATCAGCAGGTAAATTGAAAAAAGAAGCTTTATCTCTTCTCTTGCCAGATCTACATCCATCAACTGCACATAATAAGTACACTAGAACCAGCCTAATCATAAGAATTTGAAACTAAATAAAATAAATAAATAAAAACTTTATTGATGCTAAAAACCTTTGTTACATTATGTAATAAATATAGGTTACAAAAAACAGTTGGTAGTATAAAGGTGTCTAGGATGATGAGACCCTGCCTCCTAAACTAGGGGAAACCTGTGCCTTAGGAGACAGTGTTCTACTGTTACTTCGTGCACAAGTAGTCCTTTTCATCATACCTTGTTCGTAGTAAACCTAATTAAATACATACGACCTAATTAATACGTCATGTCGACCGAAATATATGCACACGTACGCGCCTCGCGGCTGTCGGCAACCCACTGCACAGAACACATATACCCACTGAGAAATGGGTCGCGTGCGACCCGGTGGCCGGTAGGTAGTTAGCGTGCGTAAGTTCATGGAGTGATTTATCTGGTAATCTGTGATAAAGATAATAGTGCGGGCGGGCGACGGGACGGGACGAGAAAACGCGACGCGACGGGTCTGGGGACGAGGTAGTTTTATTTAATTGTGGCTGTCATTTTAGTATATTGTGTATCTTACGACTTCCACGCGACCGAAGTCGCGGGGCACAGCTAGTAAGCTATATTACTTATCATTAATTTACCCTACACGTCGTGTCGAATACTAGAATGAAATGTGGATGTAACATCTAGCTAAGCTGCAATCACTAGTGGTTTTATATGGATACGTTTAGCTAAGCCACAACTTTTAGTGATTATGTCTGGTGGCCGCATCTGATCTTGTCATTAGTTGCTGCCATCGGCTGTAGTATTCCCCGTCTACGATCCAGTGTTTCCGCGGTGTGGCCACCATACCAGTAAAGTCCACTGGTAGTCGTCGCAACCAGTGGAACGTGCCCTACTCTGGGCCACCGGCAGCAACTTCTAATGCACCGGCTGTATATCGTATTACGTAATATTTTCTTAGGATATATTCGTCCTATTTCATGAAAAAATTTATGTCATTCAAATACCCGGAAAACCTGAGAATCCGAAAGAAACAAAATATTTTACGCTAGCAATATACTAACATGGCAAAAAAATAACAACTGAAAGTTGAAATGTTTACTTTCTGTGGACTATTTGACAACTAAATTGCGTTTCTTTTTAAATAACAATTTGCATAACAAACACAAATCACGAAAAATATTTATAAAAATCAAAAAGTAGGGATACAGTATCAATAGGAATATTGTTATTTAGTTTTTAAGGTGATAAATATGACGCCTATTGTAGTATTTATGTGCTTTCTTGTAACATATTAGTATTAAAAGTTCTATAGTATGCAAAAAAATAAATAAAATCAAGATTATTTTGAATGCTCAGTCATTTTCTTCTAAATGCCTGAATAATTGTTAAAATCCTATGTAAACTGGCATAAGTTTAATTTTTTATTTGATTAAATACGTGTAGAGGAACGTGCCTGGCATTATGTATTTATGTTTATAGTATAGTTTTGCGCGTTGCGCGCGCATCGCATCTGCCCGACCGACCGATTATGGCGGACAGGCAATGAAGAATGTTTGTCGTCTTTTCTAAATCAGAAAGTATCGACAGCAGCCAATGGCATAAACCGGGTTTTTTGTAAAAATTGTACATTGTAAATAGTTCTGTGTACATATAGTAATTATATTTGTGCTCGTTTTGTTTAGAAATTCTGTGAATAGTGTATTATTTTGAGTGTTATTCAGTTCAGTTTTCGACGCCGACTAATAGCTTTATCCTAACGTTAGTACATTAGTAAAACCCATATAACTTGTCAATTTGGCAGTCTAGTAATTTTGTATCCTAGAAATCATTGATTTCACTTCTTGTCTTTGTTTCGATCCGTCAAGGAGACCGTTGCAGTAGGTGCAATATTTTGGTTTCCCTTAGCGGCTGTCATCGTGCTTTGATAAATCTACTGTCATTACAAAGACAAAAAGACGGATTTAGTCGCCAAATGTATTCAATATCGAGATCTGGTTGCTGTATGTAGTCTATTTGATCATGTAAATCGATTTAATTACACATCTGGCTGTATTATTATTGGAAGTAGCGCTATAATAATATCTATAAAGAGTAGATCGCGAGACATTTTGTTTACGGTTACGAAGGATCGAAGTGTTGTGAAACTGAATGCTCGAACCCCACGGTAGCCCAATGAAGTGGCCGGGATCGGGACCGGAAGAAGAGCCGGGCGAAGCTGCTTTGCAGAGCACGCGCGCTTCCCAGGCTCGGAGCCAGGACGATGCTACTGTGCATTACGTGTTCCAGCGAGAACCACAGGAGGGCGAGCTGCCCTCGCTAGCGCCCAAACAGCGTTGGGCCGTTGGAGACGATACTATTGTTGAGGTTGGTTGACATCTCGATCATTATTCTGATGTACTCTGAGACATTATAACCTAAAATTGCCAAATATATGTAAATGTTTTTCATAATCTCAAAACCTGTTGAATTACCAATGTTTTTGTTAATGTAAGTGAAATGGATTCTTATTCAATTATTGTTTACTATAATTTCAGAACCAAGATAAATGGAAGAATACCAATCCTATGACCATGAACAATATGCACCAGCAAGCTCAAGTGCAACTTAAAAATTCACAAGCAAATCAGCAGCAATACATTAACCAGGCTATAGCTTCGTCAGTTGGAACACTAGCTATGAATCCCTCAGTTATTGGGAGTCACCCAGCTCATTTGACCACCAATATGGTACATACCCAGTTGGCTCCATTGCAAAATCCAACACTTGGAAACAATTTGATCCAGAATAGTGCAGTGATGCTGCCACAGTTACAAGGCATGCAAAATGCTCCACAGTTGGGACAACAAGGATTGTATGACATTCATCAGCATCATGGCAATCCTATGCAAGCTATGAATGGTATTGGAAAAAACACTGAACACCTCATGTACTTGAGCCAAGCTGGTATGCTGGCTCCTGGTACCAATCAGTATCTTCAACAAGGACAAAACCAACTTGGTCTGACACCAGTTGCCACCATCAGGAACCAGGTAAGAAGTGCATTATTATTGTTTACTTGTCAGTCGGCATGTTTTTGCATGAAGGCATGTGCAGTATACGTATGTATAGTTCATTCTAAGAATTTGCATATATAGGATGACTGGTACCGATACTTAAACACATGATTTTACACATGATAACAAGCAACTTTTACTGTGGCACCAATCCAGAAATCGCAAAAAAAAAATCAGCTGGTCCCTACATTTTGACGAGTTATGCAAACATAAATGTAAGGCAGAGCTGATTTTTTTTTCGCGATTTCAGGATTGGTGCCATAGTAAAAGTTGCTCGTTATCATGAGTTTAAGTATCTGTCACTAATTACCAGTCACCCTATATATTTTTAATATGGCAGAACTAAATATTAGTGAAGTATTATCTAATATCACATTTTTATTCATCTTGTTACATTCAACTGGCTATTGTAGACTAGTCTGTAGGGTTTATAGTAGTTAGTATTTTAAAAATATAATAATAGTGAATGATTTTTCATGCAGTGCTTATTGTAATGTGATTAGTTGAATGATGAGAATGTCATAATATGTGCAAAGATTGGAAAGATGTTGGATGCATTTGATAAAAATGTAATAACAGATTGACATTTTTCATACAAACTACTTATTTATGATTGACAACAAGCTAAGATTACTGAGTAATTTTCATTAGTTTGACTACTGAATTTCTAAAATTGACTTGGGCATAGTTAAAATGTACAATGGACAATATTGTGACACATTTACAGACCAGTTTCACATTAGTAAATATTTGTTATTGTTCTCAATTCATGTCTTGGTCACTGCATTTTTGCATTTTAAAGATCTAGTAATGTAGGTACAGTCAAAACCGTTTATAACAACATGGCTTAAAACAACATACCAGTTATTATGATGAAATTTTGAGATCCCAGTGTTTCTGTTTACTAAACATAGTTTTTGGTTAAAATGGCTACCGGCTATAACAACCGTAATCTGACGGTCCCTTCAAAGTCCTTAGTCGTTTTTACTGTACATAATGCTATTTCACATTATTTAATATTATTGCTATAAGTAATGCAAACTGAATTCTTCTTAAGTCCAACTTCAGCCTGCTAGTAGAATGGACAGAAAGTACCTATTCATCTTAGGCTAGGCCATATTATTGACCCACACCTTTTCAATTATGAAATTGTATGATTCTGAGAATTTTCAAAATCATTGTGTCATTTATTACAAGTATTGCGCATTGATATTACCAGCATTTCAATTGTTATAGTGCTAGTGGTCATATAGTATCAGTAGGAAGTGTTATATTTTGTTTGAATATTTTGTAGTCATTATAACAGTCTAGAATGTGATCTTTGTAAGCTATTTTGGAGAACTTATAATGTGTTGTAGATCTCTTGACTCACACTTCACAAGTTAAGGTAATACATATAGACCTTGATTCTCTTGTGCTCTAACTTAATTGATAATATCACAGAAATAAGTGAGAGCCATCAAATTATGACTAAAACTTCCATACAAAGATTGAGACATAATGCTAGAACATGGCCTAAAAATACAAGTTAAAAAACATTTACTAGTTTGAAACCTCTTTATTGTCAGCAGAAACTGAACCAATGCCTGTATAAATGTAAAAAAGAATGTTTGCTGTCTTGCTATATAGTTGTATTTTGGGGTTGTTCATGAATCACCAGATGCATTGTCCTGAATCTCCACAGCAACTTCATAGAATTTAATTAAAAAAAAAAAAAACATTATTTGTTTTACATTCTATTTTTAAGGTCTATTAGAAAATAACTCATTGTATACCACACAACATGGAGCTGTAAGAAATAGATCCAGCATTACTGTATAATCAATGAATAGGCTGCATGTATTTTAAGACGAAAGCGCCAGGGTAGCCCGCGAAATTAAAATTTTCTTACGATTTTTGAAATTTGCAGGTCAGTATTGGGTTGTATGTTAATTAAAATATGATTCGTGACCGTAAAAAATATCTATTTACAGAAATATAATTATTAAAGTCATCAATACAACTCTCTATGACAAAGTGATTTTAAGAATGATTATTTCATGAAATGTGGATATTTGAGGATTATACTAACTTACGGGAGTTGTATTACTGATTCTAATGATTATAATTCTGTAAGAATATATTTGTTATGGTCGCGAATCATACTTTAATCAACATACACCCAGACACTGTGCTGCAAATTGCAAAAATCATAAGAAAATTTGAATTTCCCGGGCTACCTTAGCGCTTCCCGCTTAAATGTAAATAATGTAGATTTTAGAAACAATATTCCAGTTCTAATATATTTTTTAAAGATTACTAGCAATGTGAATTCCATCAGTATTTCTGTAAACCCCTCCATCTAAGTTAGATATACATGTAATAGGAGTGGGTTGGTTACATACATAGTAATAATTTTCTCAGTCTGCCCTGCCCATGTAAACAAAACAGGAAATATAACAAATAAACAAACTACTTCCGCCTAAAGTTTGAGTTGATATAATATCTCTCCAATAAAATTAGGTGATCTATTTTAAAGAACCTGCAGATCATTTTCCTTGGAAAATGACAGCAGTTGCTGATTATAAAAGAACATGTTTTGAAATAAATTAATTAATAGATTTCTGCTTTCCTATTCTGTCGTGCCGTGACGTGCCGTGCTATGGTAAATTATAAAAGCACCCATTCATATAGATACCATCACACTGAAGTGTGTACCTGAAGCCACAAGGCTTATTACCAGTAACGATACAAACCCTATTTACAAATTTCGCTATGTCTTAAGCTTTTAGCCGAGCCGAGAACTGTGAAGGCCGAGATCACACCGACTGGCGAAAAGCAGCGTTGCTTCCGATACCTCTTGAAAACTCTTTGTTCATGTCCTTTACACTGCGTTTAGTTCGTTACACTTCACTTACCGCGTAATGTAAAACGCTGACTGTCGCTGTCGCTTCGGAAGAACGCTCATGTCATAAACCTGCGCGTGCGCTTAACGTTCATGTTAGGCAAGAGCTTTGTTTGTGTGGCCCTGCGATAGCTTGGCTTTTAGTGTTTTATCTATTACTCCGTAAATAATTACAATTTTAATGATAATAGAATGTTAAGAATAGATGTCAAACCTTTAGTAGTACTAGAGTATTACCATCATTACTCGTCTGGCGAAGTACTCCCACCCTACCTGTTACTGCCGCCGAGCAGCGCTTCTGTGTTCTTATTTGAAGAGTATGGTGCCGGTGTAATTACAGGCACATTTCAGCTTTCTCTGGGATGACAATGCATCTAAGAATAACAATGCATCATGCATAAAATACTGCTTCTTACCCTTTTATGTAAAACCTAAAGAAAGCTTGTTTTTCGGTTAGCCAGAGCCAAGTCTCTGGTTCAGAACTTGTTCCAGCATAAGTAGCTTACACTATCGTGACAAATCACTTTTCGGAAGACATTTACCTAAGTCTCGTACTTCTGCTCATCCATCAACACTATTATCACAAACGGAATGTCTTCCTCTGTCCTTCCATCCACATCCACATTTATATTCATCACTCTTTTATCACATGCCTTTTATCCCTCCTCATCACATGCCCCTGCCAACACAAACAATTCCCTTGCAACTTTTCTGCAAGTCTCGCCAATGCTTACGATAGTAAAATACTTTACTTGCCGCCATCGTTTTTTTTTAAACATAATTATTATGTAAACATGTGATTCGAAGACAGGAGCATGTGACAAGAAGTGTTAAGTATGCATAAGAACGTAAGAATAGTTGCAGAACAAAGAAAAGGCGGGATGGATTGTGTGAAAGATGATATGAATTAAATTCTGAGATGACGGCTAATAGATGTATGCAGGAAAAAGACGTGCTGCGCTGATGCCAAATAAATGGGGATACAGGCAGAAGGATGATGCCTGTATTCGCTCAAGGGTCAGGCAAAGGTGTACAGTACACCCACATGTCACCAGTTATCAAACTCATGTATTTATGGTTTAATTTAAATAACTGCCAACCTCTTGAGGGGTCAATGTACTGTCAAATCATCTGTTCCCTACATTTTGACGATATGCCAACATAAATGTAGGGACCAGCTGATTTTTTTTCGCGATTTTATGTTTGGTTCCATAGTAAAAGGTGTTCATAATGATGAGTACAATGAACCCTCAAGAGGTTGGCAGTTATTTAAATTACACCTTATATACGGTGTAAAAGGTGGCAATGGCGAGCCTATTGCAATAACCGGGCATCAATTCAAACACTGAGCTGCTATTGAGAAATTGCTGATGAGCAGTAGTGCTTGCGACCACTCTGCCAACGAGGTAGGCACAAAAAATGAAGGAAGAACGTACATCATAATTTAACTAAACAATAAATTGCAAGCATGAACTTTCAACAACCGCGGTTTGTATCATCTTCAAAGTCAACAAACGATTAGAATTTGGTAGCACAAACCTTTTTTAACATTTATCAAAAAGGAGTAGCTATCGTGGAACAGTACGGAGTCATTCACCCGTTCCAGCTACCGGATAGTCTGCGCCTACATAACCGGTGGCAAATATATGGGTAAAGCTCGATTCACATCTGCAGACATCAAAGTGGCAGGCGCGTAGTAACACCGCACTAATGTAAAAATATTGTTAGACATAGAACATGGTCAGACCGTGTCCGCAATTCCGCTTCGAAACGGGTCAATTCTGCGTGAGAAAACTTCATACTAAACTGACATAGGTACTTAGGTAATACTCCCCAACTAACGCCGCGCACACCCATAGTCTGGTCATCAGAGCGTGTGAAAAGAAAGGTACAGAAGAATACGCGCACCCGCGCCCCATACGTTCCTCAAATGACACATCGTCCTCGTATCGTTTTTCGCGCAAGGTCAAGTTATTTGCGGGCAACTGTATTGATAGTTTATTTTATTTATTTATTAATTAATTAATAACCAACTTATATTTACAGTTTGCACCACACATACAAGTTAATTACTAGTATAGAGGCATGAGGAACAGGGAGTAAAGTTCACTCATCCTCTATAGAAAATGGAGGATCCTCCGACCAGACGGGTGTTGTGTCTGGTGGGCTACTGCCCGACGGTTGATGTCGGGATGTTGTATATGTATATGCTAGTCGCGCGGTAAACTCTGATTGCGTGATGCAGGATTTTGCGTGACGTCAGTGTGACGCGTTCCATTGTGGCGATGTAGATATGCTGCCACATCACTCACCTCCGGAGACCGGAGGTCGATAGCGGGCAGAGTCGTGTATCTTGCGATGCTTGCCAGGGCCAGTTGAGGTTCCAGTGAGTCGGAACCGGGTGCCGCATAGTTCACGGTGAGTCGGAACTGTCTGCGGAGATGCTTGGCGCTGCGTTATGCTCCAGTGCGTCGGATGTGGTACAGCGCCGGGTTGAGGCTGTAAAGTTCACTCATCCTCCACAGAAAAGGGAGGATCCTCCGACCAGACGGGTGTTGTGTCTGGTGGGCTACTGCCCGACGGTTTATGTCGGGATGTTGTATATATATATGCTAGTCGCGCGGTAAACTCTGATTGCGCGATGCAGGATTTTGCGTGACGTCAGTGTGACGCGTTCCATTGTGGCGATGTAGATATGCCGATATGTAGTATACCGTGGAAGCCCGAGTTCTAAAGTCTAATCATAACCTGTTATCACCATAATCTTTTACAATACATTGCCCAGTACTCAGTAGGGCTAAGCGAATCTGCCTCTCCATTCTCCGCCATAAGTTACTTGGGGTTGGCGCAATGTTTTTCTTTCATTTTCCCGTCAGTCGTCAACTCATCTTCCCTTCCTTGTCATGCATATCGACTATTATTTTATTTGGTCTTCCTCTCTCACTGACTCAGCGAATCGAACCTCAAGGTATAATCGTGTAGCTCTGACTCAGGGGCAGTTCCGTAAGAGGGCAAGAAACAGTGTAAAATTGCGAGAAATCTGGGTTAAATTAAGTAACACATGTTTCTCCACTAAAATATGGCTAAATCTTACACAAAAACGAGAGGCGTCATGGTAAACCCGGTTGGAACGAAGTTCCTTTCGCTGTATATTAAGTACGTATTAAATAACAGGCACAACGTCCAACGTACTCAAGCACAGATTAACATATTTACACTAAAAACAAGCACTTTGAAAAATGTCACGTGAGATTAGGGGGAGTGGGGGTCGATAAATCGCGTCACGTAATTAATGAAAGCCCCCTTAAATTATAAAATTAGTTTCAGTTCCACCTTTCCCTCCCTTGTCATGCATATCGACCATTATTTTCTTTGGTCTTCCTCTCTCGCTGACTAAGCGAATCGAACCTCAAATATGTTATAGGTACTTTTAATCGTGTAGCTCTGACTCAGGGGCAGTTCCGTAACGTAATAAAATTAGTTTCAGTTCTGTATGTACGGTTTTGAAATTTTTTTTTTTTTTTTTTTTACAAAAAGTATTATTTACTTACAACAAACTATACAGAGTAACCAAGGTACCAACAATATTATACTCTGTATAGTTTGTTTTAAGTAAATAATACGTTTTGTAAAAAAAAAAAAAAAAATCAAAACCGTTTTTTATTTTAAACGTAAATGTATAAAAATGCCATTATTTTCATTTATATTTCATATTTACTATACCGCTACTAAGGTGCCGATTAGTTCAAAATCACTACCGATAAGAATAATAACATTAGCATTACTCTGAGAGCACTTCCGGCACTCCGGCCATAGACTCAAATCATTCATCAAACAAAAGAACGCGCCTCCAGAAGTTTAGGTTCTATGGTTACCCAGTTTTGGTTTGCACGCCATCTATCAAACGTGAACACTAAACTTTGCTCCGTGCGACGCTCCCTTGTATGGGGAATTTTAACGCAGGCGCTGTGGTCGGCGTACGTCCTTTGTTCGAAACAAATCAACATTGTATTATTTGAGTTTGGATCTTTCTAGTGTTATTTCGCAGCTTATGAACATATTAGTGTAAGAAATGTGCTTTTTAATTGTTGTGGTTAGTGTATATGTTATATAGAACTAGTGTTTCACGTAAAAAGTGTTATTTTCTCACGATAAGCTTTCGTTGTAGTACATGACTGAGCTTTAGGCGGATTGTACGCATGAAACCCTTGAGCGACTTTTTTTTCGAATCTGATGTTAAGGATATGGGCCCCGACATGGTGAGTTTTATAGTTTTATTTAGTAGCATATACAAGTTGGTTCCAGTTTTAAGTCATGAAGTTACTGATTTCCTGGTTTTTTCGCGCAACAGGTCCGTTTTTGTTTTGTTTACTTGTCACCGGCGTCCGCCATGTCTGATTCAGAATTTGTTCACCGGTCTAAATACTTTAGTTTTTTTAGGGATGTAGCGTGGGAAGTCGAACTTCTATGAAGTATTGCGTGGATGTTATCATAATGATATCTCTCAGTCATTGATTTTGTAAAAATGTTCGTATAATTCACAAGCTATGTCTGTTATTGTCGCCATTGTTGCGACAGCGATGTGACCAATTAATTACCCATGTACTGCTCCGGTGCTCCCATCCCAATTATTTACTAAATATTATTGTTATGCATTCGATTTTTTTCATGAATGCTCTGTTCACATTGTAAATACCTACTTGCAGATTTTCAATGACAATAGAAAACTTAATAATTTGTGAAACATTGTATTGTTAGATAACTTAGCATTGAACTGTTTCCTAATCGACAATGAAATGTTTGATTTTCAATTACTAATCAAATTTTCTAAAATACTTACAATGTATGGATAATGTTGAACTGACATAGTTTATGGAACTGTAAATGTACATGTAACACAATTTTCTCAATAAAATTGTAAACCATGTCTTGTTCCTAGTTCAACAGTGTTCCTTTTCAACCAATATTAGCGAGCCTATAGCCATCAACTGGGCACAAATCCAGACCCCAGACTGCCCCTGAGAAATTCCAGATGGAAAAACCCAATAACTCTGCCTGACCTTTTTTTTTTTTTTTTGGGAATCAAACCCAGGACCAATATTATTTTGATAATTAATTTATACAATTCTAACCTATTTGGCAAAGTGCAAAAATGAAGCCGCAATAGGTAGTTTTGTGACTAAACTAATTCTGTATAGAATTACCTATTTGTTGAGATTTTAACTCAATTATGTTATTAAATTTAAGAAAATATAACTTATAAATTGTGTTGCTCAAGGTTCCAATATAATGTATTGTCTTGTAATAATTGGTTCCGCACTTGCATTTTCATGGTTTGTCTGCAAATGTAGTATCTCAAGTATTTTGGGAATTATGGTTTTGTTTGTGGTTTAACCTGAATCAACATTAAATAATACCTTTGCAATCACAAAGCTTGTGTTTACTTATTACAATGTTAATTCAAGGAAATGTATTTATTACCTATCCATCTCCTATGCTTCATTTCTTCACTACAATCATGTTACGATAATAATAAGTGACAACACATGCATAAATTAGTACTGAAGCCTATCCATACATACCTATGTAATAGTCAGGTCAGGTTACATCTTGATAACATCACTGTATCATATTATAATAACTTCCTTCTCCACTGTGACTTAAAACTTTTAACAACACTAATAGCCATTACAACATAAGTATGTGTGCTTCCCTTAAAAAATAATTAAAAACTAAGATTGTGGTATTATGATTTTATCTTAATTGAGTTATTATTTCTAATAGGTTGTTAATTTAAAAAATAACCCTTTAAAAAAATTGTTCAGATGAATATTGAACCCTGGGAACTATGGCTTAAGCAGGGCTTAGACTAAATATGTAAACATTTAAGACTTCTATGCCTTCAGTGAAATAATATATCTCATAGAATTGATCAAAACTGAATGCATTCAAGGACACTGAACAAGATACAATAGAAGTTTTATTGTTATAATGGCTATGGGTGTTTAGTGTCCATCCATTTTTGGGCTTATTGCTTGATTTGTATCATAAGATTTCAATAAAAAGTTTAGTGATCAAACAGCTGTTCGTTTGATGTCTTTGTATAGTTGCTTAGTATAAATCACCAGGCTGTATGTATAGATATGCTGTATTTGCTCTCATGTAATTTCCTCTCTGCAATTAATGTTAGTATCTTATTCTGGGTTTTTCAAAGTTGAAGTATTTCACTTATTCACATTTATAACTTTTAGAGAATCAATAACAAAGCCCCAGGAGGATACATGCACTGTAACTTTCATAGCTTGGTGTTACATTAAGAATGAACTAACAATTTTCTGTCGCAAATTAAAAAAAACAAATGTGACAACAAAATAACTAAAATAAATACATAAACATATTTTATTTACATTTAAAACTAGCTGCTGTCTGCGGTTTCACCCGCGTGGACCCTAATTCAAAAGTGAAAGTCCCGTCAAAATCGGCCCAGCCGTTTCGGAGATTAGCCAGAACAAACAGGCACATACAAAAAAAAGTTATTTTTTGTTAGAGGTACTCATGTATTTAGTAAAAAGCTATTGTTTTGACATTACAAACAGATACTTCATTTTTATTTATTTGTATACATAGATGTATAGATGTTCTATACATTTGCTTAGCTTTTGCATACCTAATATTTGTTAGGTATGCAAAGCTAAGCATTCCAAAGCTTTTTTATTTTAACCCTGGAGTTTGATTTTAATAAAGCCACACTGCAATAAACACTGAATAGAAACAAGTTCTAAACAAAACAGTAATAACTACATTTGCTGTAACATTGTCAATCAATATTGGTTTTACATAAACCATGACTGTAAGCAATAAAGCAACCTACAGTTTTGAAACATAAACTCAATATTACATTATGCCTCTAACTTGCTCAAAAGTATGCAAGTTGGTGGGGAGTTGCAACACTTCTTCCCAGCTAAAGCACTAGGAAGTGGTGAAAGGCGGGTGTTTTGGGGGACTGTCTTATGTAATTTTGATGTTCAAAAAGTGCTGATCCTCAGCCTAGTTTGAATAAATGACTTTTGATTTAACAAATTCTGAATATGAAGTTATTATGGTAACATTGTGTATTGCTGCCCTTAAATGTCACAATGACATGCAAGTTACTTGCATACTTTTGTGCAAGTTACAGGCATGTGTATTATTCATGCTTTAGTTGTTTTGTTTCTTATCTACATCTCTATACTGAGGGAGCTTAGTAAGTCATTATCAAAACGGTATTGAGTGGAGGCATGGAGGATGTAAAAGTCTGAGGGTAGTGCTTTGTCAATGGTAGTGTGTTGTTGAGCGTATGCTGTTCTAGTGCCCTTGCACTGATGTCTGCTCTACAATATTACATTAGATTGCCTACTTGTAAAAATAATTATCTGTTTATATATGTAAGTGCATGTCTTTAGTATTTCTTATGTCTCATAATCAATTATGTTTGTTTTTAATTCTCATTATCATCATTAAGTGTCTTACTTTATTGAAAGGTTAACATAATGGCACAGTTACACCTGGTAATTCACCTGAAACGAAATATCTATGGATTTTGGACTAAGTAACAACCATGTGTCAATGAGAAGAAAACCTTTATAAAGAACCATCTGCTACATAATTGCTACTGCTAAATCATTTATGTTGAAAAAGTCAATCCATAAAATCCTCAGCTAGTTTTAAGTAGTTTATATAGCTGATGCATGCCAAAGTAACATAAATATATACTTCCAATTTATTATACATATCATTACTAAATATTTATTATTTTTCCAGTATCTTAATTCTATTTTGACCAGCACCCTAATTGTGTAACACACTATCAACCACAATCTGAATGATTTTGAAGCTTGAAGATTGCTAATCCATTGCTTCATATGTTCGAAAAATTTGTCTGCTCAACCACGTAAATATCACAATGAATGTAGTTGAACTGTTAAAATGAAACCGATTCCAGCTGTAAGTGTGTTACGCAATTACCTCTGAGGCAATACACTGTTTTCATTGGTCCTATTTATGAATTTTTAGAAACTGTTTTATCGTTTTTAGATAGCACCTGCTGCAAAAAAACTATGGGACAAAGGCCCCGGCGCTGGCGGCGACAGCAAGGGCCCTCCCCACCTGCCGCCGCTACAGTTGAACCCCGAGCAGATGTGGCGTGATCCGACCTGGTCCGCACAAGGTTCGTTACTCTTCCATGCTAATGTTACATCATTGGAAGCTATGACGATACTTTTATGCTAACGAAAACAACTACATTATCCTTGTTATTCTTTGTGTTTTAGTACTTTAACCCTTACAAAAAAATCTGTTTGAAACCATTTATTTTAGCAGAACCTAGAAAGACAATACTCGCATGATAAATTACTTTCGTCAGATGTATCTTTTTCTAAATTGGTCTAGAGATCGACACAGTATATCCTGTTTATTTGTTTTAAAAAAATTGGTACTATTATAGCTTTGGAACACAATGTGGGCGTGCCAATGATGGGCACGCGACGCGGTGTCGCGTTCCCCGGTGGCGATGCCGGCAGCATTCTGTCACCCCGTGACACGGCCGGACTCGGCGTCAAAATGGTCGAATATGTACTTGGTGGATCTCCTACAGGTATGATCTGCGCCAAAGCTTTTTTGAAAATCACGCCAGACCTTACAGTAGAATGGTAATATAGATTTAAGAGAGATGTTAAAAAAAATAAGACCTTAATTATTTAAAATACATTTTCTTGGTAAAATGTTAAGTCTTAATCCTTAGTCACTTTCCTATAAAATCCATGTTCGCAAACTTAACCAGTTTAAATTTTACACTATAAAAATAATAATGTCCATTGTATGCCACTTTGTTGCAGTTTCATCAAGAATTAATTATTCACATCTCGTAGAAGCAGGTGGCGTAGCTACTGGCGGAGGTGAAAAGGTACCCGGAGTGGTAGCTGGATTACGAGGCATGGTACTTGAGGAGCGTCCTGAGGACAAATCAGCCTCTCCATTCGAAAAGGACTTGCACGAAATGCATGAACATGGATCTCTACCTAATGGACTACATAATGGACAAGAAGATGACAAAGCTTTCAAGTAAGTATTTTATTGGGATTTAATGAATTTATTTCTTCTGTGTTATAATTTTAGGCTTAAATATCTGAAAACAACTTCCCTGTGATAGGTTGACTTTTTACTTTTTCCCTTTTCGATTCATGTTTTATTTAGGTATAAACTAGTTGTGCCCCGCGACTTCGTTCGCGTGGATGTCGTAAGATACACAATATATTAAAATAACAGCCACATTTTAATAAAACTGCCTCGTCCCCCGCCCCGTCGCCAACCGTCGCGTTGAATCGCCCGCCCGCGCTATTACTTCGTTTCGCTTAATGTTCTTTCTGACTTTTTTTTCTTTTTGCTCGGCTCTTAAGGGTCATAGCGTGATGTTAAATAGCCTAAAACTATCCTCGAGAATTGGGCTACCAAATGCAAAAAGAATTTTTCAAATCCGACTTTTTGTTCATAATTTCATGGGTTTTAATTTATTTGCACGGAACCCTATTAGTTTTCTAAAATAAAAGTAGTCTAAGTTACCCGCCGTAACATCAGCTATCTGCCAGTAAAATCGGTCCAGCCGTTTCGGAGATTAGTCGGAACAAACACAAAAATGTTAAAAATTGCTGTTTTGTTATAAGAACCGTTTATACTACTTTCCTATGCATTTAGTAAAAAGTGGTTATTTTGACATTACAAACAGACTTCAATTTTATTTATTTGTATAGACTAGCTGCCCGCGAATTCGTTCGCGTGGAAGTCGTAAGATACACAATATATTAAAATAACAGCTACATTTTAATAAAACTCCTTCGTCCCCCGACCCGCCGCCTTGCATCGCCCGCCCGCGCTAAGTATTACTTCGTTTTCGCTTAGCGTTCTTACTGAATTTTTCCTTTTGCTCGGTTCCTAAGGGCTGTAGCGTGATATTAAATAGCCTATTACCAACCCCGAGAGTGGGGCTATCAAATGCAAAAAGAATTTTTCGAATCCGGTTTTTTTTTGCGCGGCACCCTAATTCTTTTTCTAAAATAAAAGTTACTCCCTGCAACATCTGCTATAGATCTGCCAGTGAAAGTCCTGTCAAAAATCAAACAGACAGACAGATAAAAATTTTAAAAATAGTTTTTTTGTTATAAGTACTGTATATACTTTCTTATGCATTTAGTAAAAAATTGTTATTTTGACATTACAAACGGATACTTCAATTTTATTTATTTGTAAAGATTAACCTAAAATCGGTAAAGCAGCTGTTAAGACTCATTATTGCTACAATTGACACAAAGTTAAAGCTATTTAAATTAATAGGCAATATTAGAGACATGTAAAGGAAGATCAGAACTGTAATAAAAACTTACTTAATGTAGGAAACTTCTTGTTAGTAATGTATGGCGGGCAAACTAATTAAAATTGACAAGTTTCATAATACCAGCAGTTTCAAATGAAGTAATAACAATTTACTTCTTATTCATATATGAGTAACCGGGATGCTATTCGCCATTTATCAATTAGTGTATGCAAAATAGGTTATTAGGTAATGATGAATAGGTGATGAATAGGATGAATAGGTTATTAGGTGAGATGTAGAAGTCCGTTAGAAACAAACACGCCAGCAGATGACGCAAACTTAATTTTGTTTTATCTGCAATAAAACTAAGATGATATAATGTACTTAATTCACAAACAATAACCGATAAAAAAAAATCGCTGCCCGAATGACAAATCTAATCTTTATCAATAAACAAATTACTACGAGTCGTCGATACGTAAGATCGTCGCGAAGGTCATCGAGTGTCGAGCGCTAAACCGTTCGGCTCAGTGACGGAGGTACTCGAGGTAGCGAGGGAGCGGGGCGTGCGTGCGGCGGGCGGCTCTGGCGGGCAATAACCGCGCGTGGATCATGGCCTCTGTCAATGCCACTCGCCGCACGGCGCACAACCTGCGCGCCCGCACGATCGGGACACTCTTAAATGTTTTATCGAGCGTCGAGCGCCCGCAACCTATGATTCACACGGTAAACAGATTTCCTCTGATAAAGCTACGGCGTTTGAGTAGTGATCGGTTTGCTGTCTTAAAGGTTTTTCTGGTACCTTAATTCGGAGACTAGTTCTATTTGCGCAAGAAATAATAGCTACAGCGTTTCTTAATCTTAAATCCTAATGTTAAACGAAAATTAAACAAGATTGATAAACATAACGTTTTTAATTAGCCACACCAAAGACGAATCTCGTTTGGAGTCATATCATAATCAGCGTTTCTACAATGTTCCAACTGCCGTAATTCACCATGCGGGGCCTGCGGGGCAATTGCGTAACAGTAGGAATCGGTTTAATTTTGACAGTTAACAAAATTCATTGCGTTATTTAAGTTGTTGATCAGACAAATTTTTTGAACATATGAAGCAATGGATTACGGCGGCGTTCCACAGGGTAGCATCCTCGGTCCAACATTATTTTTAGTTTATATAAACGATTTATGTAACATCAAGCTGCAAAACGGCAAAATCATCACTTTTGCCGATGGTACTGCCGTGATATTCGATGCTAACACGTGGGATGAGGTTAAAAATTATGCTCAACAAGGTCTTGATACGGTGTATAAATGGCTATATTCCAATTTGCTTACCCTCAATGTCGATAAGACAAAATACATGACATATTCCCTTAGACCCCAGGATCAACCAGACTTCAACTTGAAAGCCCACTCATGTAATTTCATCAACCACTGTTCTTGTCCTGTATTAGTTAAAACAAATTTTATCAAATATCTTGGAATAATCATAGATTACCGTCTCAGCTTCCAACAACACATTGAAACCCTAGTTAAAAGAATCCGAAAATTAATTTACATATTTAAAAATCTAAGACATTTATCTAATACATCAGTTATTAAAACAGTTTACTATGCACTATGCCAGTCTTTGCTAGTTTATTGCATTACCACTTGGGGCGGTACCTCTAAAACTTATATGATAAATTTAGAGAGAGCCCAAAGAGCCATATTAAAAGTTAGTTGCTTTTTGCCAATCCTCTATCCAATTTTCGAACTTTACCAACACTGCCAAGTGCTAACAGTCCGGCAGTTGTTCATTCTCATGACAGTACTAAAAAAACACACTGAACTTCCCTTAGAACTCAATTTACCAACACAAAATAGACGATCAACAAATGTTTGTTCAATCATCCGTTATAACACTAGTTTCTCCCAAAAGTTTTTCTGTTTTCTTGGCACTTTTCTTTTTAATTCAATTAATAACAAAATACCTATTTACACTCATAAAAAAGCTATTTATAAAAGAAAATTACGCATTTGGCTATTAAATCTGGACTACGTTGCCACTGAAAGCTTATTAAAACCAGTGTCTTAATAATACCCACACATTTACAATCACACACCTAGACTTACATACATTCATACACACAACATTCTTCATTTCCCCATTTCCATTCTTCATTTTTTGTTATGCTCATTATTATTTTATTTTGTTAGTTAGATACCTAAGTATGTATCAAAGAATAATAATATACATAATTTGTATATTTCTTTGAACTTTATGTTGACTTGCTTTTCTTTGATTTTGTCTTTAATTATTATTTTTTGTTTACATTCTGCACTCAATTGCATTATCAGACTTTATAATACCTATTAAGTTTTTCTTAACTTTAACTGTTTTGTAAATTAACATGTCCTTTAAAAGAGAGCCGGGTGATCTGTAACTCAGGACCCTCCTACCTCAGACCTTTCTCTATTTAAGATTGTGCATTTTATTAACTAGTGCCTGTAATATGATGTTGAGATAAATAAAGATTTATGATTATGATTAGCAGTATGCTTCAAAATCATTCAGATTGTGATTGAAAGCAGTATGCTTCAAAATCATATTCAGATTGTGATTGATAGTGTGTTACGCAATTAGGGTGCTGAGCGGGTCGGTGGACAAAATAGTACTGTTTATCTAGTTCAGTATTTTGCTGCTTTCATAATTTGTCGTGCTGAATTAGGTACCCCTTTTTGTTAAACCATTGTCTTATTTTCTAAACATGCTGACTGAATTTATTGTAGTTTCAGAATAATTCTTACAAAATATTTGATTGTAGTGAGATCCTCGTTGATCTGCCTCGTTGGTCTAGTGGTCGCAAGCTCTACTGCTGAGCATGAGGTCTCGGGTTCGATTCCCATCCAGGTCGGGTAGTGTTACTGGACTTTTCCATCTGGAATTTTTCACTAGCATCCCAGGCGTCTGGATTTGTGCCCGGTTGGGACGTAAAACATAACTGGCGCGAAATGTGGGTGTAATAGATAAATAACACCTCTGCCTAATCCTTCGGAAAAACAGGCGTGATGTTATTTTATGTGTAATGAGATCGTGGTTGCTGGTCATGTCGTATATTATAGTGAGGTGGTCTGGTTCCCCTGCAGCCGCACGCCGGGCTCGCGCCAGCCTTCGCCGGCCGAGGAGGAGGCGGGCGCGCCGCGCAACGGCGACGCGCCCGCCTTCCCACTGCTGCCGCCCCACGCCATGCCGCAGCCGCAGCCGCAGCAGCTGCATCACATGACGCATCTCTCGCATCCACAGGTAACAAGCGAAGCGTCGCTTGCACCACAAATCACTAAATGCGTTTAACGCTAAAACAAAAAACTAAATAAAAACAAAATAAAATAAAATGTATATGCTAAACGCATTTAGTGATTGTTGGTGCAAGCTGGCATAAAGCTTACTCTATAAAGTTATTTTGGATTAAGTATACTGAAAGTTAAGCAAAAGTTGGGCCAACTTATTTTCCGTAAAACTCAATCCGCAAGGTGTAACAGAAATAATAAATTATGGTAATGGTAATAAGAGGTAATAAGTGCAACAAAAAAAAAACCATTGCAGTAATAACCATTAAAAGACAACATTATAATTTCACCTTTCTGTAACTGTTTCATGACCAGTTAACACCACCCTTACTTCAAAATGTTTAATGTTGAAGAGCGAATATTCAAAATGAAAGCCAGTACAATCACGAGTGTGTTAACGAAATTAAGAGTGCTGCCGGTCCATCTACTGTATATACTGAGTGATTGTGTATTATTACTTGGACTCGTTATTTATCTGATTTATTGTCTGTTTCAGCATCATCCAGGGATGTTAGGTGTGGCCCCTTTGCAGGGTCTGCCGCACCCACAACACCAACAAATCCACCCTGGTTAGTAACAAACTAATAAGTATATTATTTGCATGACGACTATGATTAGCAGAGTAAAATACCATAATGAATTGATTTCAGGTATGACATTGAACGACTCTATGAATCAACACATTGAACTCGTTTTACAAATGGAGCAGCATCCACAATTCGACAACAATAGTTTTGCAAGCACACAGCAGGTTAGTTTTAACCTATTTCTAAAATACTTATGCTTTGATCACACATAACGAGTAGATGGGCAAGATAGTGCTCTCAGCCGAGTGCTTGGTACGTGTAAACACCTCACTACTACCTTTTCTCGAAGCTTTTCGCAATAAATCGACGGGTCCCAAGAACAAAGTCGTATCTTCAATATTCTCCAACTAGACAATATTGAAGATACGACTTTGTTCTTGGGACCCGTCGAAATACTTACAAAGCCTCATTTGGCTTGGATAATGTTAGAGCTCAAATTCTCAGGATAAGGTGTACTTAGAAGACTATAAAACGCACTAAGTTTCATTTGTCTAGCTTTTATAGTTTGAATTTTATTAAGGGGGAAGTGCTAAGATAGCCTGCGGAAATCAAATTTTCTTACGATTTTTGCACCATTACCATTTTGGTATCAATTTGCAGCTCAGTGTCTGGGTGTATGTTGATTAAGGTATGATTCCCAACCGTAACAAATATGTATTTACATAATTATAATCATTCGAATCGGTAATACAACTCCTTAAGTTAGTAACTGGGTTTTAACCTTTTGAACGCCAGAGCATAAACGCACGCGCGTGCCCTCCACGCCAAGCCACTATTTCACCGCAAATACCTACTAAAAAGAATGGGGATTCCAAAATTTTATCGATAAACAATATTATTGTAACATTCTTGTCTGTAATTTTCGAATAAACACTATTCATGACATTGAAATTTTATTTAACCTCGCACTAATTCCTACTATAGTAGTCATTTCACGGCATTTACAGAGTTTATCAATTTAAAAGCAGAAATTAGGAGGAAAAAAAAAACTAATTATATTATGGTACAGCACTATTCTCGATCTACTGTCTTGATATTGTGACAATGGCGTGGGCTGCCAGCCATTATATGACTTCCTCGCATCTGATTTAGGGATGAAGCCGTACAGAATATCGTTTATCGATTCTATCTAATAACAGATTTCGTAAAAAACCGATAAGTATTTATAGTAAATATCAAAATATCCGATATTTGATCTATATCGAAATTAGGGATCTAGCAACATAACATCAACATCTCGCTTATCGATACTTTGTAGTATGACATTGAATTTGTAATAAATAAAACACTTTGTATTTCAAGTTTGGAAGAACAATGGTATGTATGTCATTCGATTCAGTATGAGTCGGGCAATTTTTTAGGTAAATAAAAAAATAGGCTAATCGCTTTAGATTTTGAAATAATATTTGTTTGTGTTTTATTTACGTAATGTAAACAAACAAATAAAATAAATAATTATTGAAAAAAATCAAAGTCATTTAAGTATGGGTTCATAGAAATATCACAGTTATAATATACTAGGTACTATACCTACTACCATAAAATATCTAATGGACTTCACTAAAAATGATCCCTGCACTTATGACGTCATGATTTTGACGTCTATTTGTGACCATGGCGTACAGGGGACTGATAATCAGTGTTGCGCCAGGGATGCGCGAGATGAGATTAGCGAATATCGAAATTAGACCCGACTAGATTTTGTTTTCGATTCTATAGCTGCTATAGTGTGGTTTTATAAGACTGAATCTTATAATTGGTTTATCCAGATACCAATAAAATTGATGCAAACATAATATAATCACATTAATTTAAAGTTAGTATCACATGAATTTTAGTAAGGATTTTATCGATATTATAAATCATACGTCACGTCACTAGCGGTCACATATAGAAGATTTTGGCGTGTGAGAACACTCCTTTTTAAACGTTTAATTTCTCCTTTTTTGTCATCAAATTTCTCTATATCCATGGTATAAATTAATTCGTTTCAAGCAACTAAATATGGACAAGAACTTAAATATTTAAGGTATACAAATAAAAACACACAAAAGTAATGATTTAATTGTCTATTTCGTGATAAAGTGCACCGCTTTATTTGTCACATATTTGTGTCGTTGGCGTACAGGGCACGCGCTTGCTTGTCACGTATATGTGACAATGGCGTTCAAAAGGTGGTGTGTCATGCAATAGTTCAATGGAACGACCAAGCTATTTCCATTTTGACCAAGATGTAAGGTTTGTAGAGTTGGGCCAAAATACACGTCTGTAGCTGGTACAAAAACTATGCAAGTATTTGGCATGCCGTGTGCCATAACAACTTCCGATTGGTAAATATCCCAATGGCATGCCAGCTACTTGCTAGTTTTGTACCAGCTACAGGCATGTGTATTTTGGCCCAACTCTACAAGGGCTAACACAAACCTTACATCTTGGTCAAAATAGAAATGGCTTGGTCGAATGAAAATACACATGCCTGTAGCTGGTACAAAACTATGCAAGTAGCTGGCATGCCAGCTACTTGCATAGTTTTTGTACTAGCTATAAGCATGTGTATTTTCGCCCAACTCTACAAACATTACATCTTGGTCAAAATGGAAATGGCTTGATCGTTCCATTGAACTATTGCACGACACGACATTAAACATCAGTGACTTAATTTCTTACCGTAAGCCTGTGCGACGACCGCGAAACGGCCTGTAATATTGTGCAATAAATAAATAAATTAATGAAAAAGAAATCTCGTCGAATGAAACACCTCCTGCTTAGGGTTCCGTACGTCCAAATGATAAAACGTAACCCTTATATGATCACTCGTGTGTCATTTTGCTCCAAATTTAATGCACCGATTAAGTTGAAATTTGGTACACATGAATTTCTGTGACCCAAATACGGACGTGAAACGTAAAATCAAATGAATTTTGATTATGGGGGTTACTTTTGGGAGGCAAATAAGTTTTTTTTTTTAAAGTTTTGCGAATTGTACCGTGTGACATATCAAATGAAAGGGCTTACTGTGAGGGTCTCAAATATATTTTTCTTATAATTTTAAAATAAATAGTTTTAAAGTTATTTAAGAAAATGAAAATGCCTCCCCCCCTCTATCTCCGAAACTACAGAGCCTAAAATTTTGAAAAAAAATACAGAAAATATATGTCCCATCCTTTGTTTTGAAGGATAAGGTTCAGTTGTATTTTGTTAATATACATTATCAAAAATTACACATGCAGCAAGTAGAGTGTTCGCAGCGCAACGTGTTGAGAATACACTGGAAATAGAAAATCTCTCTAATCCCACGTGGCGCCTGTTCAGGGTACCCATTTGAAATTCAATATAGGCTAAGTTGTGCCGTTGTATGAATAAGATTGTTGTGTTTACCTCGGTGTAACTAACATGTGTACCGCGCGGTGCAGTACGGAGGCGGCGTCGGTGGCGTGGGCGGGGTGGGCGGAGGCGCGAGCGGCGGCGTGGGAGGCGTCGGCGGCGTGGGCGGCGTAACGGGCCAGGGCGCCAGCCTCGTCAACGGAGCGTCCGTTGTGCAACAAGCACCCGATTCCTCACAGCATCACCAACCCTTCGATGTACAGGTCAGTGTCTTATTGCTTATTTACAGTCAACCGCACGACCTTGGTAACAACTTGACGGCGATGAGGGCCGTTTTCGTAATTTAAGTCTTGTGTTACTACGGATGTGCGGGTTGCCTGTACAGTACCCTACACGGGTGTTAATTTAGCACATCGAGGTATATATAGCGACGGTCACAGGTATCGGAGAGACTGACATAACCCTCTACAAAGCCAAACGTTATCCTTACTCGATGTGCCAGATAATTGCCGCTTACTACACTACAGTTAATTTGCAAATCAATTGCTGCGAAATTGCCAAATTACGATGGGTCCTCTATCGCGTATCAAAGTTTCTACTAGTCTATTCCTGCCCTAACTATGACGAACAAAGAAATAAAGCTCCTTTTTACGGTTTTTTCCTGGTTGTCTCGGTCCAGTCTTTTTGGTTTTAAGGCAGCGTAAAGCGCAGTAAATACGTTTCTTCCATCTGTGGGCCCTTAAACTGATTCACACGTGTAAAAATTATATTCGATACGTTTACTACGAAACCAACTCTTAAAGAGCATAAAAAACATCTGTTTCATACATTTCTATTAGGCCGAATTTGCCTTCGCTATTTGTTTTGATATATCATATTATGATATGATGTTCCTCGATAAGCTGTTGCCAGCTACACCAACCACTGTATACAATAGAAAACTTTATTATTATACAGGCTTGTATTATTTTGCATAAAAGTTGGATTTCTGGCAAAAAAGCTTAACAATTTTTTTAAAGAGCTGTTGTTGTGACCAATTTACTCTTTTAATATAGTTTTTTTTTGCCCTGAAGTTCGACCACAAAAATTATAATTTAAATAAATAGGCAAAAGTTCCTTCAAGTACTGCCAAGACGTGGAGGGGCTCCCGTTCTTTCATATTTGCAGCTCTTCTCTAGTTTGCTTTTTTCTCTTCGTCTGATAACTAGTGATGCCCTAGTTCTGATAAAACTAAAAAACTGTTTTACTACCAGCCCATTTCGGCGCGTTTGCTTGCGCTTTATGTGAGTGGTTTACTCTAGTTTTCAAATCGTGTTTTACGGTTAGGAAATTCTAACTTTCTCTCTTTTTGTTTAAAAGTGGCTATAAAGCTCAGCATAATAAAAGGAGATGTTTCAAAATGTATGGAGTCCCGGCCAGGTATTGGTACACCCTACTAAAAAATGGGGAAACACAATTAAAACAGTTTCCAAGCATCCAATTACTTTTAATTGGCTTTGTTTGGTAGTAAAGTACAAGAATGTACATTTGAAATTGCAACACACAACAAAAACCCATCATGGCGGTAAGTTGTCATGTTGATTGATTATTGACGTTTGACATGTTTACTTCTGTCATATTACATTGTCAAAGAGAATCATAACATTGTCGTACTTTTAGTCTTTTGCAATATTATTTTAGATCTAATTGTAAAGTCGAAAATCTATTAAAGAAATCTGACAGATTGTAGTAGCTTGATGTACTGGCGTCTGTACATAAAGTATAGTCCAGTTAAGCAGACGACAACCTCATAAGTTGATATGCCAAGATTTTTACTTATAGCATAAACGTACAGAATACAAACATTCAATAGTCGAAATATTAACTCAGACAAAAACAATGTAGCGATCTTTTGATTCAACTATCAAAAACAAAATCCAAAAAACGAAAGCCAGGTTGTTAAAAATAACTCGAGAGAACAGAACATCAGAACACGATCGACAACGAAAGCGACTGAAGTGACAGTAGACAGTTCACGATCTATGATCAATGGTCGATCTATGGTTTACTGTCATTGGTTTTTAACCACAGAGTACCTAAATTGGGGAGACGCCATATTAAAAGTCGATAAAATAATTGATAAATATCAAATTATTATAAGAGAAATATGCATTTATGCAATTTATCAGTATTTTTCCCGAATTTCACGGATTTTTCTCGATTTTTCGAGGTATTGTACATATTCTGGACCCATTTTGAAACATCTCCTTTGTGCTACTCTCACAGACACTGCACCAGGTCCATAAACATCGCAAATCTTTTTCGCGGCTTGCGTTGCATTTTTACCTTTTTTGTAGTAAAATTTTAAAATGTATCGAATTTCTTCATTAGATTCACTCATCTTGACAGTACGAAAAACAAATGAAAATCACACATTTTCCTAATTTGAATTTGGAATTATGTTCTTTAAAATTTAAACTTTCAATGATACCAAAACCAGCCAGATACAAATAGTATAGCCAAAGAGATTTTATTAGAAGTTCATACATACTATAATGCGAAAAGACTTTTTCCCCAACCTAATATGTCGGTAACTAATAGACTAAGAGCATTTTTCTTACTTTAAGCATTTTTATATCCGTCGTAATTTCTACACGAAAGGTCCAAATGGAATAATTTAAAAAGGAATTTACAAGTACTTAATCAACCTTGATGATACACACACACTACACACACACTGAGACACCCACACTTTACATACTGAGATTCCTCCGTGCCTCGGAAAGCACGTTAAGCCGTTGGTCCCGGCTGTCATTCGTGTATCTTTGACAGTCGTTATGGGTCGTCAGAAGCCCGAGTCTGACAACCAGTCTTACCAAGGGGTATCGTATTACCCAATAACTGGGTTGTGGAGGTCAGATAGGCAGTCGCTCCATGTATAATACTGGTATTCAGCTGCATCCGGTTAGACTGGAAGCCGATCCCAACATAGTTGGGAAAAGGCTAGGCAGATGAATCAACCTTGATGATGAAACTATTTACTTGGATAAGGATTAATACCATGTTTATGAAAACAACTTCGCAAATAGTGCATTATTTTATAACAAATTTGTTTACCATTTAAAATGTTATAGTGAGCCAACCTTAAAAGATAGACATATGATATCGCAGACTTTTTTTTAGAACTTTTTAAGAGAAACAATCCCGTCATACATGATTTTTGCGTAACTTTAACTTTAATTGATGCTCCGCTCCTATTGGCCGTAGCGTGATGTTATATAGCCTTCCTCGATAAATGAGTTATCCAACACTATAAGAATTTTTCCATTCGAACCAGTAGTTCCTGATATTAGCGCGTTCAACCAAACAAACTCTTGTTTATAATATTAGTATAGATATAGTATAGTTAATAACTTAAAACACTCGCCTAACAGCGTTATGAGGAAAAAACATGTTGCAAGCATAATTTAATCTAGTCTCTCGATCTCGACGGACGTATCGGTTTCGACATGCTCTTGGATATGACCAAGGTCTAGTTTAATGCGCATGTCGTGCTGATACTGGTCCACGACTAAGGAAAGAAATAAACGTAACCAACGATACTCCATGAAGATAATTAAAGTATACGCTCCTACGTCTGACCATCCTGACGAAGAAGTGGAGTTATTCTATGACGACATAGAAAAGGCCCTCAATGACACACCATGCCACTACTCCACCATAATTGGCGATTTCAAAGCCAGAATCGGACAACAGTTAAATAACGAAACATCCGTTGGCAATTTTGGTCTTGGCATGCGCAACAAAAGAGGACAAACCCTAGTCAACTTTCTAGAACATAACAAACTATACGTGATGAACACCTTCTTCCAGAAAAGAGCGCCGAGAAAGTGGAAGTGGGTAAGTCCAGATGGTAACACCAAGAGTGAGATAGATTATTTAATCACTTCACATAAATACGTTGCCACCGATATTTTGGTTCTCTCACGCTTCAATGCGGGGGGAGTGACCACAAGCTAGTGAGAGCTACATTGAGGTTTGACTTGAACAGTGAACGGACTAAGATGATAAAATCCACAAGAATGTATGAGAAGCAGGAAATCGCTTTCTTGCAAGACACTTACCAAGCAGAACTAAAAAACAAATTTGAAGGACTTTGAACAGGAAAACCTAGATGTAGACGATATAAATAATCTGCTATGCGGTGCTTTGACCGAAGTAGCCAAAAACACCTAGGCGAAGTTCCAAAGAAACAGAAGAAGATGTCGCCCGAAACTTTAAACTTAATACAAAAGAGAAGAGACATGCCATTTCGCACTGCAATAGATAAAAAGACGTAGATATGATAAATAAATAAGTCAATAAGGAAGGATTTAAGACACTATAACACTAATACAATTATTAATACCATAAAATCATATAGAGGTCCAAAAGTGTTTCGAAGAAAAACTTGCATAGGTTCCAAACAGCTCACTAAGCTCAGAGACAATAATGATAACATGGTGACGGACCGGACTCAGATTGTATATATTGTTGAGAAGTTCTACGAAGAATTGTATGCATTTCAATCTGCAGAACAACCTCCTGAAGACGATGCTAGAGCACCCCGTATTGAACATCAAAATACAGAAATCTTACCACCTTTTTTTTTTTTAATTCAAAATCTGTATTAACAATAACACACATATAATCTTGAAGACAAATAAATCTCCTGGGGAAGATTCAATTACCGTTGAACTGCTACGAGCAGGTGGCGAACCAGTTCAAAAGGTCCTCGTGGAACTTTTTAATAGGGTTATGTACAGTGGCGTGCACAGAGATTTTAGACAGGGTATGCACAAGAAAAAAAAAACTTACCAGTTTCAACTTGTTGTACCTACCCTAAGTGGGTTCCCAAATTCCCATCATATTTAGCCAACAAATCTACAAGTTCCAGAAAATTGCCTTCATTAAACGACAAGCTGGATTCGTTATGAACTCATGACCACGGAATGCTAATTCTTGTTTACCTAGAAAACAAACTACATCAATCAACCGTTTGAAAATGTTTCTATTTCTTTCAACTTTCGCGTCGTGCCTTTCAATATCTAACTTTAACTGGCTATTCAAACTAGTCCCTATTCTTCCTTTACCAAAAGTTTGGAACTTTAAGCAGGATTCTAGATGTTTTTCAGAAGAATCATGCTTAGCAGCCGCTTTGTGAAAATTATTTAAATCTGAGTACCCGCTATAGGTCCAAACATTATTTTTATCTTGATTAGTAAACAAAATGCAAGGGAAACAATACAATGTGTTTGTGTGTACACAACCAGTTAGCCAGTAATAGTTATCATAAAACTTTTTATGAAAATAACGAGTAGTATTACCTATTATTTGAGTTAAATCTAACCCGGGTACACACCTTCCCTTTGCAATCAATCTAACTTTTTCCTCAAAAGGTAACGACGAAAACGCGGCGGATTTTAACTTATGTATATGTTACGGCTAAAACCCGAAGTGCGGCTACAACTAGTTTTAGCCGGCTACAACTAGGTGTGGGCTGAAAGGTAGGTTAGGTTAGGTTAGTACTGTGACTACACAACACACCTAGTTGTAGCCGGCTAAAACTAGTTGTAGCCGCACTTCGGGTTTTAGCCGTAACATATACACACTTCGCCAACACAGGTCTCACATGTATAATTTTCCATATTTTACAATAAACTTGCTAAATAATTACTCGACAGTCAATCACTTGCGCCAAGAAAAACAAAAAACTTTGCAATTTATTACATTACGAACTAATACGAAAGAATGAATTAGGTAGTCGGTAGTCAGTCATTTGGTCAATCCGACTAAAAAAAGTCGACCCTCTGCAATGAACAATTAAGCGGTGCTTTTACGGCTTCTCAATTTGGACAGGTTGCAATGTAAGCTATGCTTCTAAAACTCCAACACGCGCACACATTTTCACGCACACAGTCACACTTTTGCTGTGTACTACACGAGATGCGTTGTATGAAGAATAAGCAAGGCGTAGTAATGCTTTTGCTCACGGGAGCGCTGACTGCGCGATGCGCGCGGCGGTGGATGTTCGCCGCTCCAACGAGTTAGTTCCAAAACAAGTAATAGATGGCGCGTAAGCTAAATTACCGTGATTTTTTTGAATTATAGTTATTTATCATTTAGAGGGGCATGTATGTGTAGGACTACAGGGTATGCAGAGCTTATTTGCATGTATGGAGTGCACGCCACTGGTTATGTATGATGTTTGATGTCGGTACTTCAGAAGAATGGAAGAACTCTATAGTCATCATCATTCACAAAAAAGGTGATATTTCAAAACTAACCAACTACCCGTCCCATTAGCCTCCTATCTCAGATATACAAGTCACTAATCGGCTTACCCGTGAGCTTGATGAAGCCCAGCCCATCGAGCAGCCTGGCTTCCGCAGCGGATATTCGACCATTGACCATATCCAAACGGTAAAGCAAACGGATAGCGGTAAACGGATGGAGAAGTGCCAAGAGTATAACCGGCCCCTGTGCATCGCTTTCGTCGATTACGAGAAGGCCTTCGACAGTGTCGAGCATTAGGCCGTGTTCCACGCTCTCCATCGCTGCCACATCGATTCCCGTTACGTGGATGTGATGCGGGAACTATACACCTCGGCCACTCTGCAGGTCCGCATGCATACCCTATCTAAACCCGTAACGATCAAGCGGCGAGTGAGACCGGGTGACACCATTTCACCGAAACTTTTCGCAGCAGTCCTAGAAGACATCGTGAAATGTTTAGACTGGGACTATTGCGGTGTTTATTTATTTATTTATTTATTTAAACTTTTCACACTTAAAAAAGTACAAAGGCGGACTTAATGCCTTAGGCATTCTCTACCAGTCAACCAAGGGTGGTGAAGAGATTAGATGGCAGGTGCTCTGTTAGAAATGGAACAATTTGTACATAAATAAGTCATAAACTTATAATACACATACATACATATTTACTATAATATATACCTATATTATATACATATATTATATATAAATTCAAGAGAGAGAGGTTTTGAGATGACTCTACGCTATTTATTTTGAAAATAACTCCGCAATCTCCGCTTAAATGCATACCGACTGGTGGCCATCCTGATGTCAAGAGGTAGCGCATTCCAAAGAAGAATGGACTGAAAATGAAAGGAAGAATGAACAAAGTCAGAAGTATGAGAAGGACAGAGTAGGAGAAGATTGTTAGAAGAACGAAGATTCTTAGCGTGTGAAGAACATAGATATTGGAAGTGAGACACTAGATAAGAAGGAGGAGTGGGAGAGTTAAGAAGGGATGTTTCATAGAAGTTAAGTTAAGTGGGACGGTGTTATCATCACTATGGTGCCTACCTGTCCCACTTAAGATTTGCAGATGACCTTGTGCTTTTCGCTGAAAACTTCGATGCTCTCCAGAAAATGCTTCAACACCGTTATGAAAGGTAGGACTTAGGATGAATATGGCCAAAACAAAGATTATGGCAAACGTCTTTAGTAATTCAAATCCTTCTGTTAAAGTAGGAAATGAAACGTTAGAGACGGTTGACCAGTATGTCTATCTTGGCCATATTCTTTCATTTGGCAAAGAGCATTAGCAAACCGAGATTTCTAGAAGAATACAGCTTCGGTGGGCCGCATTTAGAAAATGGGATGACATACTGAAATCAGCCAAAATTCCACAATGTCTGAAGTCCCGTCTCTATAACCAGTGTGTTCTGCCCACCATGACGTACGGTGCTGAGAATGAGACGTGGACGCTCACGCAAGAGGCTGTGTACCATGCTCGGCATAAGATTGATAGACCGAGTTCCAAACGTCGAGATCCGAAGACGAACAAAAGTTTTCGTATCGGAAAACGAGTTATGGAACTCAAATGGAGCTGGGCAGGACACCGGCCGTCCGGCGGCGAGATGGGTAGACGACATTGTTACCATCGCGGGTAGAACCTGGATGAGGTTGGCACAGGAACGTGGGGATTGCCACATAAAAAGAGAGGCCTATGCTCAGCAGTGGGTGAAAACGGGCTGTGAATGATAACGATGATGAATATGTTAGGCAAAAACACGATTCCATAAAATTTTCTCGATAGAAAAAAAATTCAAAGTTACCTCCAAACCGAACTATAAACCGCTGGTATTCAAAAAATACTTCAAAGTAGATCATGAAACTTTGCATACTAACTGAAGTAACTATAAAGCAGGTCTTATGTTTTTTTTTTTTTTTTTAATTACCCCTATTTTCATCGTAAAAAGAAATTACCTAAACTATCGGCGCTCCCTGCCGCCCAGCACCGCACTCAGTTCCCGCTCTCACTCAGTCCGCGTGTAGTATATCGTGCGAGCAAGGTAAAGAGTGAATTTTAGTTGAGGTAGTATAGGCTCTTAAACATATTAACCCTTTAACCGCCTACGACGGATTAATCCGACAAATATTTTCGTGTCCATTTCGCCAGGGTCGTATATTGTAACCTTTTAACCGCCCGACTTCATATCAGTTGTCGTGCCCCCAGCGCCGGGCAACTTGAATCATTACGATATTTGGTCGTAAATATACGACCCTGGCGAAATGGACACGAAAATATTTGTCGGATTAATCCGTCGTAGGCGGTTAAAGGGTTAAAAAAAACTATTTAGGTGCATTTTTAGTTACTGCGGCCAGTTGCACAATGTAATTTTCTCACATTGTAGAATTTTTCAGTTAGCTGGTTACCTATCCGCTCCTGTGACTGGTTGTAGCAGTCATAAGTAGATTAACGTTAACTACTTTCTTCAGTGTTGGAACTCGGAAGCATTCCGAGTTTGCTTCAAACGAGCGGTGGCAGTCCTTAGGAAGATTCGGCAGCTCTGTTATTACTGACCTCTGAAGATTTCCTAAAACTCTAAGTACCTGTTTAACAACTGAAATTCTTGTGTGAGAGGTTTCCAATATAAAAAGGACATTCGCAGAGCACTTGGCAATATTACACATCAGTATAAAAAACAGTGTATCTCAGGTCATGTCGAGTCGTGCCGTGAGAGTAAGCTGACAATTGTAAGCAACGTGTCGACGTGTTTTTATAGACGCGCCTTGTTCATAGAAACTATGGGAAATCTTTGATAATATTTATGAATATGAAATGATACAAAAATGGCTGTCCCAATACTCGATACAAAAACACCTGAGTACAAATAAAATCCGTTCTAAATAACCATGCATTTCAGCTTGCATGATGCAGCCACGTTTTAACAAACGTGTAGAAAGAAGCCTGTCACTTAACCCAGAACAAAGAAACATACTACTTATGGCGAATTAGACCAATCTTTTATATCTTGTGTAAGTGGTTTAAAAAAAAAAATGAATTTTTGACAGTTCTTCCATACATAAACTGTCCGACGTCAATTTTATTCCACGGATAAAAGATATTAAAGACTTTGGTAAAATTAGTCCATAATTTTATAATTTATTATGATCATGAGAAAAGTATTGTGTCACGGATTGGCAGGATCGTACGACGAATTCTCATCATAAGACTTATTGTGCTGTAGTTAGGGGGGAACTTTAATTCTCAGAGAGCCATGGAACGTTCCATCTACGTACGTACGTATACGACTTATACTGACTTAGACTGAGTTCCAAACGTCGAGATCCGAAGACGTACGAAGGTTTTCGATAATGGAAAGCAGGACACCTAGCAAGGCGCGGTGATGACAGGTGGAGTAAAGCAGTGACCGAGTGGCGTCCAAGGACTGGAAGACGAAGTGTCGGTTGTCCGGCGGCGAGATGGGTGGACGACATTGTTACCATCGCGGGTAGAACCTGGATGAGGCTGGCACAGGAGCGTTGGGGACTGGCACAATAATAGAATAATAGAGAAGCCTATGCTCAGCAGTGGGTGAAGTCGATCTGTGGATGATGAATGGCGTGTTTCATCACCTGCACATAAGTTTCGGTTAACTTATCTAGCAGGCAGTATCTATCCGGACACCGTGCAACAAACACTAAGAATGATCAAATTATACAATGTACTTGCTTACTTATATCAAAATTATTATATGTTTGGCATTGGCAGTGTCGACAATTGCGGAAAGTCCTCGCATACTGTTTACAAGGCGATTTCTAGTCTAATGGGAATAAGCCATAATTGGCACTAGTTGATTAGTTTCATCTCCATTATCTCGCATAGGAATATTGGATGTTTTATTTTGACATCAAATACGAAATGTTCGTAGGTAATTTTATTTTTTTACTATTTATGTACACACAATAAAACATTATACAGTTAGGACATTATGATCATTGAGTACAAAGGTACTGCTTATTTCTTAAGAAATTTCTTCCAGCAGACCTACGAAAGGAGAAATTAAAAAGAAATGTAGACAATAGTGTGTGAGAACAAGAAGAGAAGAATATGATTAGTGACGTCTTAAACTAAAATATATATACCTACACATATACTATAATGCAAAAATTAACAAATATTTAAATAAATAAATATGCTGTAAACCTATATATATATATATAAATTGTCACAGTTGAGAGGAGAGGTAATGCTCTTTTACTCGATATTTGAATCGCGAAATAGATTGAAGTGAATTCCACAATCTTACAGCATGGTCAGAAAAGGAATAAAAATAGTAGCTTGTTTTATGAGGATGGGATTTAAGGAGGGATCTAAGGTGTGATCTACACGGTGCGTCGCTAGGGCGAGCGTAAGAAAATCGCTCACGCAGATAGAATGGATAAGACGGGTTGTGTAAGATGTTGAAGAGGAGACATAAAATTCGAGTGTTCCTGCGAAGGCGGATTGGGAGCCACTTGAGTTCCTTGCGAAGGTGAGAAACATGGTCATACTTTCGCAGACCGAAAACAAAGTGAATGCACAAGTTTTGCAAGCGCTCAAGCTTGTTTAATAGCTCCTCAGTAGCATCCAGGTAGCAGGCGTCGGCATAATCTATAATCGGCTGAATAAGTGTTTGTGCCAAAGAAATTTTAGTCTTCAAGGGCAGGAGACTTTGAAGGCATTTCAGCGAATGAAAAGAGAAATGTACCTTTCTACTGACCTCATTGACCTGAGCACGCCACGAAAGATTGGAGTCAATAATAACACCCAAATCTTTGGCGGTTTCGGTATAGTCAATGGGAACACCATCGAGATATAAAGGCATCAGAGATGCAATATCAGCCGCATTGCGAACGAATCTGCTGCCTATGATCATGGCCTGGGATTTAGTTGGGTTAACTTTCAAACCAAAAGACTGTGCCCAAGCGCTGATACAAGCCAGGTCACGATTCATGGCAGCAATTGCAGAACCCGCGTTGGCTACAGTAAAATGTCGGTAAAGCTGCAAGTCATCTGCGTAGAGATGGAAACTAGAGGAGATTACTCTGGTAACAAAGTTTATGAAAATTGAAAAGAGAAGAGGAGAGAGAACGCTACCCTGAGGAACGTCCTCAGTGAGGCTACACCAATCAAAGAAAGACTCCTCAAGGC
The DNA here is from genome assembly GCA_947568875.1 of Fissipunctia ypsillon. Classification (NCBI taxonomy): domain Eukaryota; kingdom Metazoa; phylum Arthropoda; class Insecta; order Lepidoptera; family Noctuidae; genus Fissipunctia; species Fissipunctia ypsillon. The sequence continues at coordinate 9,095,044 of OX387645.1, read as the reverse complement.
GAACACACTGAGAGCGTCCCCTAAGATAAGAACTGAACCAGGCTAGAGCGGAAGAAGAGAAATTGATTGAGAATACCTAGTAAAATGTCGAAATCCACTGAGTTAAAGGCGTTACTAAAGTCAAGTAATACAAGAACAGTAAGGGACTTATTCTCCATTGCCCAGCGGATGTCGTCAGTTACTTTCAAAAGCACGGATACAGTACTGTGACCTGGGCGGAAACCGGATTGAAAAGGGGATATTATCGAGTTCGACATCAAGAAAAATGATAATTGTCTATGAACTATGAATTTTCGTCGTTTCACCTATCTGAAAGTTCATATACCTCTTTTTTAGTATTCCTTACCTCAAAAGGAAAAAACGGAACCATTATAGGATCACTTTCAGTCTGTCAAGCCCCTTTTTCTCAGGAACGCGTGGAGGTATCAAGATGAAATTAATATCAAATACGTAGGTCAATGGTCCTTTGGAGCTCTAAAAAAAATCGAGCTTTTAGAAGCTTGGATTTTTATTTATTTTTTCGTATTTTTCTTATTGCAACGACCTGTCTTAGGTCAACGCAATAATAAAAAATACGGCCATTTACGCGACATACTTTAATACTCGCAAATAAATCTAAACCTATACATATGCTTCCCGTTAACCAAGAATCATGAAATTTGGCAAGAAACAAGGTTTCACAGCACAAGTAACGGAAAAAGTTCGAAAATCGTTAATTTGTAGTTTTATCACAAAATAATAAAAGCGATTACAAACTTACATTTGCAGTTGAAGAATTGACCGTGATGTATATCGACGTATAGGAGAAAATGTTTTTCAACTACAATGTTAAGTTTTTTTTTGGGATAAATTCATCCCAACTACGGAACCCTTCATTGTGCGTGGTCCGACACGCACTTAACAGGTTTTTATTTTTATTGGAAACTGCTTTAATACCCCCTCTTCTATCACCATGTCGGTCACGTAATGCATCGAAGTAATCAATAAAAATGCATGAAAATAAAACAAGAATTATAAAATTTTGCTAATGCAAAATTTTATAATTCTTGTTTTATTTTCTTAGCTAATGCTAATCGCATTTTTCTTTCATGTGAATTTAGGTTGTATCAAACATCAAGAAATCTTTGTTCCGTGAATTAAAAATGAAAGAAAGTGGTCGATTCCTTATAAAGTTATGTTAGGGACACTCAACAATCATCAGTTAAAACAAACACGTGTATCATCACATAATTTAGAAAATAACAACCATCGCAAATACGTGAAATCGCCCCCGCTCCTCAAGTCAACGGATGCTAACAGAATAAACGGTATTTTTGGGGTTATTGCCTCATCAAGCGCTTATTGTTAGTACACGCCGTTTTTACATTATTAAAAGATTTTTTCTGATTGTTTACATCGTTTAGATATAAGATCGATTAGTTTTATACATTAAATACCCAGTATTATTTTATTTAGTTTACGCATCTTTATTAGAATTTTCTTTCAATTGGTTTGATATAAACAGTGGCATGTAACCAACATAAAATGCGTATTTACTGCCACAACAGTATTGACGTCGCGTAGTTAGAAATAATTGTCTACACAATTATTATTCATGGTGGACTGCAGTTGTTGTATTACCATAACAGGTGTGTAAGGCAGCGTGTTATTACTCTACGTTTTGGTGCATTGTATTGTCGCATACGCGCTTGGCGATGTAACCGTGTGTAGATTGGTGGTGCGGTTACCGTTAGTCCGTGGAGCGTCGCGACGCGTGCCCCGCTAACGAGCGCCTATCTCCGGCCCTGTTCCCACGCCGCTAGACGACGAGGAAGTAATAAACCTACACCTTAACTGCACACACCATTACCGATTGTAACGGCTCACATGATGTGTGATAGAATCTTCACGTTCACAGTGCCATCGACCGACAATGCGATGTATCAATAATGTCTTATCGAATTGGCGTGCCGTCACGCGGCTGGGGACTCCTATCATAACCGCCTAGTGGTTATGGCGTGCTACAAATTTTTACATCCATTGGTATTGAATTGGCCTGCTTGAGGAAAGTTGGGGTTATATTACATTTGACGAATTATGCGAACAAATGTTAGGGGGGAACCGCTGATTTTTCGCATACAACACTATCGTGGCAGCTCCCTAGCCAATAAAAAAGCAGCGTGTATAATGAAATGTGATTAAAATAAATACTATACTACTATTTATTTTCTCGCAGTCAATGGTAAAAAGTAGAGTACACAACTCTTGAAAAAAAAAATCATCTCGGTCCTTGTATCCCTCACTCCGCTCAGGATTCTAATTTAGAATCCTTCGCTGCTCTCGGGATCGCAACTTAGTCCCTCGAATTAAATTTCCTTTTTTTCCACTTGTTGTTTATTCTATTATTTTTATTTTACTTTAGTAAAGTTCAGTTTTACCAACTTATCTATTATAAAGGCAATTTAGAAGGGTTTTTATGGTCTCAATTGTAATTTCAATATTACACAAGTGCTACTGTGATAGTTTAATGAGCTTATAAAGCCATGAACCATTCAATTTCATGGATTACAACGAAACTGTTTCAAATGAATTCGATCGTAAAGATTTATTTGCAAACTTTTCAGAATTTTAAATTGCTAAAAGACACAATTATTATTATGCTTCTAAACAAGACTGCAGGGTCATTGAACTGCTAGCGACAATTCAGCTAGCTACCAGCTGTCTGTATTGTTCCAAGCTTGCAATCCGTGTGAAAACTGCAATGTAGGTTATAGCACGTCTATATGAAACAATATGGCGTGCCAGTGTTCATAGCCATGCTGAACTAACGTCACTTTCAGGTCTAGACTAGAAGGAAACCTATTTTACACAATCTTTATTTTTTTTTTATAATTTTGTTCACATATCTTAAAATTTCAGTACAGATGTACATAATTAACGGACGTTCACTTGACTATTCATTACTGGCAATTAATTCCCGCGGGTTGCGCTCCGCGGCGCTGAGATCGACCTCGTGGGAAATTAAACTGTGCACGGGCCGTCTTCAGCCGCCCGCCGCCGCCGCCTCTTTCCCGGCCTCGCCGCCCCTACTCCACATATGAACACTTTCTCTTGCTGATTTCCCGATTTTTCCACGTGCACTTAACGTCGGTGGAAGCAAACGCTTTCAACATTATGAACTAATTGACGAAGTCATTAGATTTATTTATTTATTTATTTATTTATATATACTTTATTGTACACCAGATTACACATTACATAAAGATACATCTTAAACTACAAAACTATTACTACTACTACATTACTGATTATTGATTTACTATTGTCTTAGGACCTGCGATATCATTTTTATACTTCAAGTTCTTAGATTACTACAGTTTTTCAGTGAATGGGCATGTAGGCCATCAAATATGTAGACATCTATTGAAATTAGTTAGCTGGCTCGTTGCTAGTTGCGAGCCCATGTGAGTGGCTCATTAAATATGGAGCTGTAATCAGTGTGGTGCTCGTAGAGTCCTCTCGTACCTCGCACCTATCGGGCTCACAACCGCACGTTCATTGTAGGTACTGTTTTGATACATAGCCCCATTTTCTAACCAACACGGGTGCCAGGTATATACCTACACGGTAAATTTTTCAAGTGTGTGTGGAAGGTCAAATCCGAAACTAAAAAAATAACTAAAAATACTCTAAAAGTGTTACGGGCCTATTTTCATAGGAAAAGTAAAACTGCATCAGTGACATGAAAATGAGTCGATCAGGATTTTAAAAAAAAATGTCATTTTTACTATTTTTTAAGGACTACTCCACTTGAACAAAAAAAAATAGTAAGCCTGTTGTGCATGTTTTCACGAAAAAAGACCAAATGGTCGTTCCTAAGATACTTTCCCCGTATCTCCTATGAATTCGGATTCCACATACTGTCCTAGTTTAAAACACATAGATTACGTACTCTTTTAAAACAATCATTCTTCACGGAAATAAGTTCAATAAATGAGGTTTTAATAAGCTACATAAACTAAAATGTAGGTACAGGTACACCCTAGCGATTATTAATTATACATGCAAAAGTGTTTGTTAACTTAATTAGTCTAACTACATTCCATAGCACATGAATAGACCCGTATTAATGATTAACACAAATTTTCTTACTGTAGAATCGCCCTAAAGAAATCTAAGGTGACCGACTGATTGAAACGAAAGAGCTGGTATAATAATATATAAAACTGTATTTTTGTTAATAAGCGTTTGCAATTGAAATCGTGTTTTATTGAGTGTTATCGTGACGACGCTTTCATTTGCCTTGTGTTGTCGGAAGGGGCACGCAGTTGAATGTTGCAATGAGGTAAACTGCCGCTGCGAATCTGATCGGAATCGCTCAGCCGCGCCCGATTGCGCCGCCACGCATCACCAACCGCGGAGAAATTTAAGTATACGGACCGCTAGAATACCCACCTCGGCTAGCAACCACTTGCGAAACTTCTCGCCGCTTAATTGTCCCGCACTTGCTAAGCCAAATTTGCGGGAATTCATCGTAAGGTTAACTTCGATGCGCTCGAATACTCGTCGAGTGGAGAGCGACCGAATAATTACATAATTTTAAAAGTTAATAAGTAATGAGCTTTGTTATATGTAGTCGACGCGAAACGCGGTGGTGTTTGTACAAAGAACGATCCCAGTAAGCCTGAGGGCGCTCGGCATAAGCTGGCCGTGTCGTCCGGGCCGCGGTTATGAGATTATTCTCGCTTTGACGGCCCGCCTCGTCCGCACTCCGCATGCACCGCGTTGCGCTTTTAGGTTGTGCTCATCTAGCTTACATTAAAAAACCTAATTAGCTATTTTATGACTTTATGTTTACGCTTCTTTGCATTTTCTTGTTATTCAGGTATTAATTGAATATATTTTTGGAATCTGATTTTTTTCGTTTTTCTAAAGTGTGTTCCTAAAACCGAGGCGTAGTCAAATAAATGATTCAAAGAATAATCAACCAACCTAATCAACTAGCCTATCGCAGTCCACTGCTGGACATGGCCTCTCCCAGGCTGCGCTACAACACCCTGTCCTCCGCCTTCCGCATCCAGTCTGTCCCAGCCACCTTCGTCGTCGTCGGTCCATCTAGCCGGTTCGGTCGAAGAATAATAATAGACCTCAACCACCTGTAAGTGTAGTTAATAACTAATATAAATAACTATCTTTTGCCCGCGGCTTTTCCCGCGTGGATGTCGGAAAATATCCCACGGGAACGTACTACTGAGATTAAAAGTACCCTATGTTCCGTAATACTCTATTGATTTACGCGGCGCATGCCAGAAAGCTTCCCTGTCGGCATGATTTTTTCGATATCTTCAAAAATCATCATATTATCATATTTCAGCCAATTTATAATACAATTTAATGAATTATACCCCTAAACCTTCTTCATGAATCAATCCGTCCATTGGTGAAAACCGGATGAACCACCGTTCGGTAGTTTTTGAGTTTATCGCGTTCAGACAGATAGACGCGGCGGGAGGACCTTGTTTAGTTAAAATTATGCCGGTCACGCTCTACTAACAAATAAAAAATAACTTTTGACCGAGTGGACCGATTTTAATAAAAACTTATTTATAAAAAAAAAAACAACCGACTTCAAAAAAAAAAAAACACTACAAAGCTAAGTGAAAAATAAATTTAATATAGGAAGTCCCGTGTCTTTGGTTTAGTATTTTCTTTTTTTGCCACCGACTTCCGAAATTAAAGTTATTTTTCACTTTGTAGTGTTTTTCTTGGAAGTCAGTTGTTCTTTTTTTATAAATAAGTTTTTATTTTCCCCTTTTTAGTTGTGGTACCTACCCCACCCAAATTCGTAACCACTACTTGCTAAGTAAATAACAGTGACAGGAAGTTATTATAACATCATCACACTAAATGGAAAGAAATACGTATAATTTAAGGTAACTCAAAAATCGCTCATCAGAATTTGACTAAATTCATATGCGACCAACTCATGAGTATACCCTTTCAAATAAAAACTTTGCAAAAAGGCATATATGTCGCGCTAAGTCGTGTCGGAAGTTTAGAAGGCATAGTTTTGTCAGGTTTGGACGCCGTCGCCAACAAATTATTAAATCAACCACATGACGACAGATCATTGACGAAATCTGTCTTCTGACAATCGAGGCCACACATAACATACGCAACAACTCAAGTAGCACAAATTGAAGCATATTACCATTAAAGTCATTTAATAGCCAGAGTGCATCTCATGACAATTCCAATAAGCCCAAACGGCTAGTTTTATTACGGAGTTCCGGTGCCTACCTTCCTTTTACCATTTTCATCAGAACCATTTATTTAAATTTGCTTCATCATAGTTGCTTAATCGAGATATCTTATTGCCACCCGTGAAATACTTAACAATGAAGAGTTTCCGAGGCCATCTGTGGTCTCTTCATCAGTTTCATTTCACAAAATGATACTTTCTGAATGCAACTGCTTGACTTGTTGATGAAAATACCAAAATCGCTATGCCTATAATATTTGAGGGGTTCTCTCAATTCCTCATGAATCCTATCAGCAGAACTGGAATTTGATAAAAATGAGACCAATCTGGAAGTCTGTCCTTTCAAATACAAAAATAATTTTCCAAATCGGTTTTTAAATGACGGAGTACTAAGGTAACAAACATTAAAAAAAAGAAAACATACAACCGAATTGAGAACCTCCTCCTTTTTTAAAGTCGGTTAAAAATAAAGACTAAAAGTTACCCCAAGAAGTCAAGATACGAACTACGACTTAATTTACAATCCCTTAAATCTATTATAGAGGTACACAAAATCTTTAATATTATTTGTGATTTTTAAAATATAAATTTCCTAACAAAAGCATAAATTTGAATTTTCATATCCCTAAGTTAAGAAATTATGGTTTTCCCATACAAACTTTCATCCCCTATATCACCCCCCCTGTAGGATTATTTTTGAGACAAAAAGTAGCCTATGTCCTTCTCCAGGATGCCATCTATCTCCTTGCCAAATTTTATCGAAATCCGTTCAGTGGTTTAGGCGTGAATAGGTAACATACAGACAGACAGAGTTACTTTTGAATTTATAATATTATAGTATAGTATGCAAGTCATGCATGACTGGATAACTCGTAAATCATTTTCTCGTTTTAAAATACGTCATTCTTTTATTGACATATGACAGTGCCTAATCGAAGCAACTAATAAACAACAAAACTGAACCATTAGTGATGTTGAGGATAGAAGCGACAGCGATAATTTGTTCAGCACCGCAACACCGGAGATAACAGTCGCCTTATTGCCGGCGCCGCGCCTCCGCCCGCTAACTAACGCTTATTAAACTTCAACAACGCTCCCGCTGATCACTTCACCTTCTTGTTTACTCTCTAAACTTAGATTAATCGTTCGCCTGGCCTCGCACGTACAGCTATTTATCTTTGCGAGTAAAAAGTAGCTACTCTTTTTTCCACCTTGCTTTAAATTTGGTTAACATAATCTAAAACATCAAACCGCTTAATAAATCTAGACTTACAATAAAACAGATCTATTGACTTAATGCTAAATAATAACGCAGTGAATTTACTTACAGCACGTAACGTCGTATTACGTACACATTTCGGCTTTACGTGCAAGGAGCGAATGGTGAAATAGATTATCATATAAATAAACAGCCAAGTCGTTGGAAACTTGCGATCGAATCGTGTTCCGTGAATGTCAAAATCTCGCATTTAAGATTTTCTAAAATCGGTAACTAGTGTAAATAAAATGAGTGGCAATAAAAGCTTGCGTTTGTGCTCAAAACGGAACAACGGGTCCGTTCACTGACCCCCCAGGAACACCAGGCCATATGTGTGGGTTTATAGAAGCATGAGGAACAGGGTGTAAAGTTCACTCATCCTCCATAGAAAAGGGAGGATCCTCCGACCAGTCGGGTGTTGTCTGGTGGGCTACTGCCCGACAGTTGATGTCGGGATGTTGTATATATGTTAGTCGCGCGGTAAACTCTGATTGCGCGATGCAGGATTTTGCGTGACGTCAGTGTGATGCGTTCCAATGTGGCGATGTAGATATTATGCCGCCACAAGTTAGCAACAGTGGTTAGGTCAATCCAAAACAGAAAATTTGAGTTGATCAGAAGGACATACGAATGACATTCGTTTCTGTTTTAAAAAATCGCCAGTCGCCAAGAATATTTGATGTTTCTATTGAAATTTATACGATACAATATTATAAATAGAAGGTACGGATGATAAATAAAACAGTAAAAATATTTATTGCTTAGAGGCTGAGAAAAAAACTTTAAAAAATAACATAAAAATCTATTAACAAATTGAACTTTTTTTTCTTCGTTTTCTTAAGTAAGTAATATAAATGATTTTAGGAGATCAAAATCACATTTTTAGGTTATATCTTATTTAGGCCCTTTTTAAGAGTCGGTTTTGAGCACTGCAAGCAAATCGGCTGACCGCACACTGCACAACCTATCTCTTGCCAAATAAGACAATGGAATTTCGTCATCAAAAAAAGTGTTCTGAAAATGTGTCACAAGTTACTGGTGTTAGCAATAGGGTATACTCTTCATTTTCTTCTACCGAAGAAAGGCTGCGATCTGATTGAATGCAAATTTCTTCATCTGCCGAAGACTCGTCAGGTTCACCCAGCCATGATTCTAATAATTCGTTTGAATTACTGCAAACTGGAACTCGATGTACTTTTTGAGATGTAGAGGGCCCAGGCGAAGTGTTGCATCATATACGATTCATTTTATTAACAAAATAATAAAAAATACAACCTCAAAAAAATTACATTAACACTACCATACGTATGTCATACGTCAGACCCTCGAATTCTCCTGTTAGGACACGTGCCACGTCTCCGCTCTCCCCGCCGCCCATGCGTCGCTGGTAGCTAGAAAACTACCTAAAATGGCGTGAACATGTTCTCGCGCGAAATGAAGTTATGAACGAATAACGGTTTCGGCGACGAATATCATCCGTACGTCAGTGGTTAAGGAATAGTCAGAAAAAATACGATTGAAATTTATTTATTTATTGATATGACACTTAACAACTTACTCACTAGAACATACACAAACAAAAATCACAAACGGTTACAGATATTGTGAGTACGTCACTTACAGAAGTGCACAGCACTAGCAAAAATCTTGATGATCAAGGGACGTGGTAGGCACCGTTAGTTTAGTTACTAAAATAGATTACAGTAATAATGAAAAAAAAAATATATATACGAGAATGCGCTATGTTCACAAATACAATGGGTAGTATATAACAAAAAAGGCTGAGGATGTAGAAAATCGAAATGTCAGATGCGTTTTGAAAAACGAGCGTATTGGGTGTTCGTTCCACTTGCGTTTTAGATATTTAGATCACTGTCATCACCTCTTCATTTTGAAATCGCTATTAATCGATTTGATTGGACGAGTAATAAACAATGTTATCAATTATTTAACTTTTTTTTTTGGATTCATTGATTGGTAAAAAAGAACTTATAAATAAATAATTGATTATTTGGAACAGGGGAAATCCAAGAGTAGAGGGTGGAAACACTGAATTTGTTTTTACTTGTTTGACAGCAGACAATCTGTCATAGATTTGACGACTTAGGGCTGTGTTCACCAATATTCTAATCGCCGGTTAGGTATTTAAATAGTTGATTTATGACAAATTTCCTAAGGAAAGAACTGAAGGGGCAATTCCCGTAATTTTAAGAACGTTCACAGTCTTGATCTGTCTCAATATGTCAAAAATACCTATAATTTCCCTACATTTTTGACATTTGATTGTCACTGAGATGAGATTGCGACTAGATTTTGAACGTTTTTAGTTACGCGAATTGAGCTTCTGATTAAATGTCTAAACGGTCGTTTTAAAAGTCTGTGAATTCCGCCCTTAAGATGATGACATCACTCGTGCCGTCATTCCTGCGTGCTCCGTTTTGACTATTAAAATTAAATTGAGTTTTATAAATGAAAAATTAGTATTGTTAATGTTAATATTTTGATGAAATTATTCTAAATTTGTTTTAAGGAAAATGGACAACATTTTTAATCGGTTTCCTAAAAAACTGTCAACTAGCCTATTCTTAGGCCCGTATTACGGAACCTCACGCAAAACTTAGTCATTTGATTGTTTGAAACTAGTATAAGGTATGAGGTTCTGTAATATGGGTCCTTAAAGTGAATAGGTTACTTCCAGACAAGCTTGCACCATCGTCAACCGCATCATCGCTTACCATCGGGTGGGGATAGTTCAGAATAGTCGCAAAAGAGCTTATCAGTTACCGCCCTCTCGCACAGGTGTACAATGGCGACATGTCAAACATCGAGATTTCTGTGCTGTCGGTGCTTGCTATCTCAAACTCAAACCTTCCGGATTAAATGGTGAAAACTACATTAAAATCTGTTGTGTAGTTTATAAATAAATTCTAAGAGGTCAGGAGACAATGAGTATTTATTTAAACTTTTCACACTTGGAAAGTACAAAGGTGGACTTAATGCCTTAGGCATTCTATATATCTTTAGAGCAGTGGTTCTTAAGAACCACTGCTTTAGAGAGACGCGACTTTATTTTACAATACGCATCCATACTAATATTATAAATGCGAAACTAACCCTGTCGGTTATCTTTTCATGGCTGAACGGATATGGATGAAATTTGGCAAACAGATAGACCACGACGTGGGTTAGTTAAGACATAGAATACATTTTATCCCGGTAGAACGTTCCCGTGGGATAATTTTCGACCTCCGTGAGGGTGAAGTCGCGGGCAGAAACTTGTAGATTAATAAAAAAAAGACAGATCGGCTAGCCTTTTATTTTGATTTGCACGAGTCCCAACATCATCTTTAAGCCCTTTTCGCTATTATTTGAGGCTCTTTTATTACAAATTCTTTGTTGAACCATTTTGCACATTGTGACCGACATAAAACTGCAGTTTTTGCTTTAACAAACGATCAAAACTCATGTAACATCTCCGATGAGCGATTGATTACAATCAACGATCATTTGAGTGGAACGCAAAGAAAAATTGAGATGTTCTTTTTTTCTTCATTGCTTCAAATGCGGAAGTAAGGTATCATGTTTCATTGGCTAATGAGACGCCTGCTATTTCAATGATCAAGTTTAGAGCCCAATAAACTAACAAAATCCTTTTTGTCACTTAGCCCTTCATTATGTCACAGGTAATTTTGGTGCACATATTTAAGAAGAAAAAAGGTTCCATTACTACTTTGGTGACTATTTTGCTCCTTTGATGTATGTTGTGTTCTATTTACATAGTACACTGACAGTAATAGTCATACATCCAAAAAAATATTATGACAACGGCATCTATTATTTAATTGTGACACTTGGAGTAGTATTGACCATTAGGTTTTATGGTATAAGTGATATTGTTCGCGCCAGGTAAATTGCCACTTTACAAAAGTTGTGATTTATGTTCGGCTTTGAAAGTATGCGAGCTATGTGAAGAAACAAAGGAAGTCATTTAAACCGCTCGCGAGACAGTCACGCGACCGACGACGTGCACAGTGCGGTCTCCACTATCTATTGTTTTATTTAATGTTACTACCCCTTTTGACAATTCACTTGGTTGTTATTTTGACTTTCGATCTTATGCTCTGCTAGAGTTAGAACGGTTTGTCCCTGACAAAAACGGCGTAATCCATTTCAGCGTGGTAGTAAAATATAATTATAATTAATAACGAGGCGGATTCACAGCACAGGCTGTTGACTCAGGGGTGAGCCGCAAACTCCGGTGAAACATTGGTTCCACCGTCAAGGTAGCAACACGCACAATGGCCACTATGTTTGCTCGCCTCGGCCGTGTTGTGCTGTTGTGTCGTTTTGCTATAGCCATGAGCGATCGCCACCTAGTGTTGTGGCCAGAAACGTGATTAAATTTACAACGACATCAAAATTTTATGCGTGTTTACTAAGCCGTTGCCTATTAATGCTAACTCATATTCTTAACTTCATCTGTTAACAATTGTTTAATTTCATCTTTCATTTTTCTTTTTCTCGCAACACAGATGCTGCTCTATACTATGAGAAAATAAAAAATGCTAGAATAACCTTACCTGTTGCCAAGGAATTGACTAAGTATATCAAGTGGATCTCCTAATTATTGCATAAAAATTAAAATACCTATAGACTAATGAATGATGAAAGGATGTTACCTACTTAATTATTATAATGTTTCAGGCATCAATAAAAAACGAGTCGGCTTCTAACACGACTAATATCGGCTAGAAACCTCTTTATATTTGTAGCAGATTTCACAAAAGGATTTGTTGCCCGCCAACCCGCGGCCACAACGAGGATTTTCGTTGTCACCATTGGCACATCCCGGCTTAATGTAGAAACCCAGATTAATGAGATGAGCCTTGCTGTGCCCGCTCCCCTGTACCCATCTCTCGACTTACATTTTATGAATGACTGTGCGTTATGTTTAACGTTAAAGAGGTCTATTATATATCTACTCGTGTCTAAATTTTAAACGACTATTGCATAATTTCCGCCTTTCCCCTATTTTATTGAAAACCATTATAGTACATCGCGTGATTGAGTGAAATGATTATTCTAGATATTGAGTAGTATTTTCAACGCAGCCACGTATAGTCGGGGAGAAGCCGTACTGTCCAAGTTATTTGCACGTAAGTTACGTGTTCAAGTTGCTGTTTTTCTATACATGACCATTTGTGAACAAGTTAGTTGTTAATAGAATTGGGGACGGATGTTTTCAATAGGCACGTACAAATTTAACACGTTTCAATTTCACGTGTTGTATTAAACTGGATTAAGGGATCGAATTATTTAGGGTAGGTTTTCTCGATATCCCTCCCTTACCGGCAGTTAAACATACCTATCAGAACAAAGTCACCATAAAGTAAATATCGATACGCTTCTGTTGTAAAACTACGTAAAAATACGAAACTAGTGGGTAACTACTAACTTATTTGTAAAACGGACACTAAAAGATGTCTATGTAAATAAATAGTTAGGTTATTTATTTACATAGACATCTTTTAGTGTCCGTTTTACAAATAAGTTAGTAGTTACCCACTAGTTTCGTATTCTTCCTCTTCAGAAAGAAATTAATGGCTTTGTTATAAAACCAGGGACCGGCCGGATACTCGTTGAAAGGGTTTTTGAACGGGTTTTTTTAAGCGCTTCAAAAATAAACCCTACGATACATGTTACACCCTCGAACGGGTGTAATCTAACCCCTTCCGAACGGCTTACCCTTTCAATACCCTGTAACTCTGTAACAGGGTAACCCATTCGAACCCAACACATCGTAATATGCACTCTTCGGAATCGACATTAGTTTGAAAATTGCATAACCACGACCGCACGTGACATCTTGCCGCCCGGCGCGCGCCATTGTTGCATGTACCGAGCGACTTGTACACATGGAATAAATAATGCTTCAGTGTTTCGATATATTTCAAAATGTTAATGTAGGCGCGTGGTCTCATACATGGAGGCAAAAACTGAAGCTCTCCTATTAGTAAATTTCCAAAATAATAATTTCTTTTATCCAGTTCCTTGTCAAAAAAACAGTGAATAGATTCTTTATTATTATCTGTAACGTTCTCACACGATTCTTCGACTTTGTTACTCTTTGGATTACTGTTTTTACCATAATCATTTTGAAATTCACAAGTTTCTTTACCAGCCAGCTCCCATAGCAAAATGTTCGAATCCCTAACAAAAAAAAAAAAAATCAAACTAGACCATATAAATCACATGGTCTAGTTTGATTTTTTTTGTCACATAATGTGAATATGAAAGGGGCGTGTTGTGAGAGTTTTAATTATATTTATTCATAATTTTAAAATAAATGGTTTTGAAGTTATTCAAGAAGTTAGACGAAAAATTACCGTTCTTCCGTTATCTTCGAACTATTGAGCCTAAAATTTACTAATAACAACAGATAATAATAGTTACTGTTCTTTACTACAGATTACAGGAAAACCTATAAGAAGTTTATGGTGTTAAAATAACATGTTACAAAAATGAAATTCGTTCGGAAGCCTTTGCACGCGACTCAGACTCGCACTCAGCGAGTTTTTGTTAAAATAAAAAAAAAAACATTGCGCGCGCGCGTCGCGTCGGGCAGCACTTCTCTTCACAACCGCCAGTTTGCATCGAACCAAATATGCTATACCTAGTGATGTGCCGTTCTCGAGAACGTTCTCCCACCTGAGAATATTGCCGGCAGCGTTCCCGGCAACGTTCTCATAAGTGAGAATGGTTGAGAATCATTTTTATGAAATGGAAACAACCAACCTTTCTTAAGTAAAATAGTATCAAATGAAGTCGACAGATAATTTTGTATAATAAAATACACTCTATTTGCAATAAAAGACTATGTTTCCAGTAGTAGCAAGTATTCTCGAGAATATTCTCGGGAACTTTCTCGGCAATATTCTCAGCATTACTGCATCTTTAATAGAATTTTTTTTTGTGAAATATTGTTTTATTGATATGGACGATAAAACTTTCTTTTTACACGTAAAGATAAAGAGAATGGATAGTTAAAATGTTCGTTTACTTGACATTAAATGTATATATTTTTAGGTACAAATGGAATGGTCAAATTGAAACAATTTTTCGCAATCAACTCCGTTTAATAAAACAAGAAAACATCAACTTCACTAATTACTACTATTACAATATTGACAAACACTGAGTGAGCGCTTTGAAATCTGATTGAAAAATTAAAAAGATGATTAAATCGTCATCATCTTCCTGCCCTTGTCCCAATCGTATTAGTGGCTAATAACTCAAAGTAAATCAACCGCTATCTAAAGATAAAATCGTCGATTTTCTAATTGTAGTCAATTAGAAAATATCAAATCAGAATTAAACATTTAAAAATCAACAAAGAATAAACTAAAATTAACAATATTTAACGACTTTGAGATATAATTAACCCTTTGAAATCTGATTAAAAAAAAATAGTATGACAAAACCGTTTTCGTACGAGAAAATAATTCTAGTTTATCGCAAGATTTTCTTCAAGAAGTAATGGTTCTTCTTGAATATCCTGAAACTCATCAAAATCACACGTTTCCATGGATTCAAGCATAGATTCTTCATGTTCAGAGTCACTTTCGTGGTTCGCTGAGTCGGCCGACGATTGAATAGTAGACGATAATTGGTGACTCTGTGTTTGTGTCTTATTTGAAGACTTAGAAGTTTTATTCATGAGCTTCCAATTATGAGCCACGTAACATAGTTTTCCAGCTCGATCAGTCTTTAGTTTGTTTCTTTTCTGGGTGTGTATATTAGAAAATGTCGAGAAACTTCTTTCCACAGTTGCCGAAGTTGATGGTATTGATAAAATTTTTATAGCAGCTCTTCCCAAATCTGAGTTGGGAAAAAATAAGTTCCACCAAGACAAAGATTGAATTGTGCATGCTGATTCCCAAAGAAAACTTTTATCATAAATGCCGGTTCGTCCTTTGTAATTTGCTAAATCTTCAAGGATTCTTGGTCCGTTTGTCCCGTATCCACACTGCGCAATATTCATTATTGCCTGGCATCCTTCGAGATTCGCATTAGCAGGTAAAGTTGTACCTTGGTTACCAGGGTCCAAAATAGCGGCCGCAAAATGAACTGATTTTAATGCATTTTGTTTTCTTTGTATAAACTTAGCCAATATGTCTTCTAAATGGTTTTCGAATACTTGGTTTGCATTTTCGGAATTAAGCATTTCTTCGATTTCTGTGAATGCTTGGTAAACTAAATGAATTTTTCCATCATCTCCTTCGCAACGTGTTAAGCCTTCAAACTCAGAAGCACACTGATCAACTAACACGCGGCCGCGGCGCGGCGGCGGCGCGCGTTCGCCACGAAAAGAGTGAGCAGGACAGCAATATCTCACTCACTCTTTTCGTGCGTTGTTTATAACGACTAGTGCTAGAGCCCAAAAAATAAAACATAGAAACACTGTATATAGGGTGACTGGTAATTAGTGACCGATACTTAAACACATGATAACAAGCAACTTTTACTCTACTAAAAAATCAGCTCTTCCTTACATTTATGTTCGCATAACTCGTCAAAATGTAGGGACCAGCTGATTTTTTTTTCGCGATTTCAGGATTGGTGCCTTATTAAAAGTTGCTTGTTATGATGTGTAAAATCATGTGTTTAAGTATCGGTCACTAATTACCAGTCATCCTATATATATCACCTATAAATGTACAAAAGCATCAAATTATAAACTAAATTTATTTTGTCGAGAACGTTGAGAATATTCCCGGAAACGTTCTAGTTTCTTGAGAATATTCTCATTGGCAATATTGCCGGCAACGAGAACGTTCTCAGCGGCACATCACTAGCTATACCTATACAGCACCTTAATTGCGTAACACAGTATCAATCGGAATCTGATTCATTTTGAAGCAAATTTCTAATTAGCAATTTGCTTCAAAATTAATTATTAATTAGCAAATTGCTGGATTATAATCCATTGCTTCATAAGTTCGAAAGTTTTGTCTACTCAACACGTAAATAACGCAATGAATGTTGTTGAACTGTCAAAATGAAACCGATTCCGATTGATAATGTGTTACGCAATTGCCCCGCAGTTTAAACCTATTCATTCTTAACGATTGCTTACCATCATTGCCGCCTGTGCTAGTAATCGAACTCGGGAATTCGTCTTGATTCTCTGTAAAAAGCGGCTGACTATATTCTTGGAATCGTACATATATGTATAACAAATATAATTACACGTCACAATATTAACATTAAGATAAAGAACAACAACGCGGTCTCACAGACAGACACGAAAAGTGATATTAATTTATACTATGCATTTAATTATAAATATGTAGCATCTCCTCTAAAATAATAATCACTTACCCGTGTTACTACTCATCCTAATTATTAGCTCGCTTATCTGTCGACTGTCGTCATTTGTTGTCAAATTCGTAATAACTGAATAAAAATAGTAGGTAAGGCAATGAGGCGCCGCTCGGGTGCAAGTATCCCCCACCTACATGCAGCTCAAGTGTATTCGGTAATTCAGGGTAACCCGAATACTTAAAAGCTTTTCGTGAAGGTAACCCCTTCAAAGGCTTAAGTCATTGAAGGGGTTAACCCCTTCACGTGGTTACCATAATAAAGGTGGTAACTGTTTCACTGGGTTTCGAAGATGTAACTCGATCAAAAGGTAACACTGCGATATGAGTTACCTCATGTACGGGTTACCCTATCAAAAGGCTTAACTCTTGAGCGGGGTTGTCCGATCCCTGTATAAAACTCTAGAAATCCTATTATTTTGCAATGTTTCGACCAAAGTAAGTTGTTAGGTTTTAATTGAGGCTTTTTAGGGTTCCGTACGCCCGAATGAAAAAACGGAACCCTTATAGGATCACTCGTGTGTCTGTCTGTCTGTCCGTTTATCACAGCCAATTTGCTCCGAATTTAAGGGACTGATTAAGTTGAAATTTGATATACATATGAATTTTTGTGACTCAAACACGGACGTATAACGTAATTGAATGAATTTTGAATATGGGAGTCACTCTTGGGGGACAAAGTAGAAAATAAAAAAAAAACTTTTGCAAACTGATTACCTACAGTTTGCCAAACCTTTTTTTTAATGTGCGAGTTATCAAATTAAAACTGATTACTATGAGGGTCTCAAATATATTTTAAAATAGTTTTAAAGTTATTTAAGAAAATAGATGAACATTGTCCATTATCTCCAAAAGCACTGAGCTTAAAATTTTGAAAAAAAAATACAGATAATAGGTCTATGGATTACAGGAAAACCTATAAGAAGTATTAAAATAACGTGGTAAACCTCTCAATATTGTGCGTACAAACTAATATTTGCAGTTGGAATGTATGGGAGAACATGTTTTTCAACTACAATGTTGTTCTTGGGATAAATTCATCCCAACTACGGAACCCTTCATTGTGCGTGCTCCGACACGCACTTGGCCGATTTTTGTATTGGTTTCCCCGACTTGCCCTGTCCTGGAACTCCTAGAATCTAACTAACATTTGCAGTTGGAAAGTATGGAAGAACGTGTTTTTCAACTACAATGTTAAATTTGTTCTTGGGATAAATTCATCCTAACTACGGAACCATTGTGCTTGGTCCAACACGCACTTGGCCGGTTTTTGTATTCGTTTCTCCGACTTGCCCTGTCCTGGAACTCCTAGAATCTATGACCTACCTAGATGAATAACAGATAAGGCCCATCACCTTTGATATTATCAAATGTGTTTGTTAAATGAGATTCAAACATAGTGCCTAAACGGTCAAGGTCTTATCATTTATCTTGACCGTGTTTCATCTACCACCACGACTATTTGGTGTAGGTATTTATTCGACACTGTTTAATGTATCTCTCAATGCATGTGTTTCAATTTCATGCATAATCATTTCCCCAATTGTGAAAATGAAATTCTAAATGATTTGTGTGACTTCATTTCATATAACGTCGTTTCCGAGACTGACTGTTAGTATGTAGGTAATGCAACGTAGATTTATGTCTATTAAAGTAAGACTAAACATTATATGCGACTTCCGTTCGAATGAAAATCGGAAAACAGCTGCAAGAATAGAATTTATAGGTGCAATTCGGAGTCGAGACGGCTCCAACCACGACCTTAACCAGGAGTTACCAAAAATTTATGTAACGATTGTATTAAATATCAATCAGAAATAATGTATACATAAGGTTATTCCACAAATCCCCGTTGACGTCTCATAGAGGTCATGGGGGTTGTCAGTGGGGATTTGTAGAAAACTCTTTTTTTTTACAAGTTTGATTAATGACTTTTATTGCACTCATTATCTGGCGTAAGGTTATATTATACAGGATATAAGGGACAGCCCTCTGCAAACTAACAGGGTGCATTCAGCTCCTTATTTTGAATCATATTCTAAGGAATTTTTTTTTTTTAAATCGTATTTTCAGTTACTATTCCTTTATTTCAATGTAAAATTACATTCTCTGTACGCAGCACTCCATTTATGTAAATAAAACAGCTAAAATAAAAAAAATCAGCAATGGATATTGAAATACTCGGCGGCCGCAGGCTCGCTGCGCTGCCGTTCGCTACGCGCGTTTTGCCACGGTAACGATACATTGCGTGTGAGGTAATAAAACAAATCAGGTTTATTGGATTCCCATAACGTTCCTGAAATAATTTCATGTACCGGTCATCTTAATATGATATACTGAAGTCACCCCATCAGTCTGCGGAGGGCTGTCCCTTACACCCCGTATAGTACTTATATTGTTGTTTATATTTTATTTTTAAACCGATGGGGATTTGGTAACTTTTTGTTCACAAATCCCCATTATAACCACTATGAGACTTCAGGATTTTCAATGAGGATTTGTGGAATAACCCCATACACATTGTGCCATCAACACCCAAAGCGAAACAGGAAGGTTTTTTTTCGCCGTGGCTACGGTGAAAGTTGCAAGATTTTTTTTTGTGACTTGAACTTCCATGGTATTTTAGGGTTTCTTTACTCATCGCCGACTGTGTCCGTTGTGCTGTTTTATTGCCCTTCAAGGAATTTCGTTTTGCGTAGTTAAGTGACACGAATCACCGATTGTGACATTTAAAGTTCACACTGATATTTGCAATGGGGTTTGAAGAGCCCCTCGATCCATGACGACGACGTCGATGGGCTTCTTTTGTGTACCGATTTATTTGGCTGTTTGTATATCATTAGCGTTAACAATGAACATGCGCAAAATGCGCACTTGTTAGGTTTGGTTAAAGGCTCACAGACCGTTAAGCCAGGGAATACAATCGCACTAATTCAGTCGCGGCTTCAGATCTGCGCCGCCTAATTAGCTGAGCGTTTGCGCGACTCCCGTGCAGCCGGTCAAAGGATTCGCCGCTCATTACGTGCGCTGCCAACATCCCGGTCAACCTGAAACTGTCTCTGTGCTTTTAACTAACTGCGTTTTATAAAGAGTTGACGGCCCGAATTTAAAGTTTTGTAAAAGTTTTAGAACCAAATTTAATTTATGACAAAGAAAACTTTGCTAGGGCAAGGTAGTCACGGAACAGACACAAGCGGGCAGTGCGATGCGATGTTCGCGGAAGGCGCGATAAGATCGCGTGAGAGGCGGGCACGCGGGTACGCTCTGGCGCGCCGCCCTACAAACAGGGTTGCCTAATAAATATCAAGGAGCTAGAAGATACTACCATTATTGCATTTAAAAATATTTAGTATCTATTATTCTTTTAATGAGCAAGTCTAATCTGACGAGAACCTTGTTAGAAAAGACTCCTATAAATCTATCACATAGTCTGGAAAGGCATGTGTATAGAACTATATATTATGTAGATATGTATCAGCCATACTTACATTGGCAGTATTCTGATTTACGCACAATAAGGACAGGCCACGTTACACAGACAGAATTAGATACTCTGAATGCTCTGATATTTTGGATTGCAAGATTCTAAATCTAGTTTAGAAGTTTGACATAGTTTTTACGGCAACCCTGGGCTTCCCGCCGCTCTCTGCCGGACGATTCGTCACGCTGCGTTAATGGTCGCGCAGCACGCCACACTTGACTATCTGCTTGCACCGCTATTTTCGTTCTAGTTATCGATTCGTAACAGACAATGCACACTAAAACGATTTATTGTAAAACTTATACTAATCGTTAATATTGCAAAAACTCTACAAAATGGAACTGAAAAAGTTACCTACATTTTAATCGGATCTCATGAAAAACTAATTTCTTGTTAGCATAGCACGTTGCATTGCATTTCATTTGATGAAAACGAAATCGATGTGATATTACAATTTACACAAGTCAATCCTGTATAGTTAGTTTCTGCAATATTGTAGGCCTTTCAGTAGAAAAAAAACAAACTTTGTAGCGTCTATTTAGATATTTGTAAATTGTGAGGTGTACTCGCGCAGTTTCGTTATGAAACTTCTCCACGTTGGCGCAGTTTGAATATAAACATGTGACTATTTTTTTGTTACGTGTCTAATTTTTTGTTTATTTATAAATTTTATAATTGGTGTCAGTTTCAGATATTCGTGCCACAATTCAAATTTTAAGGTATCCTTTTTCGATCATATAACCAAATTTTGAACAATAAAATGTTATCTGATTCTACTTCGACAACTTATCAGTATACCGCCACATATTTAATGAATGTATAATTGTCTACATAATACCATATTATGATTTCAAGTTATAAGGTAATTTTCCTATTATTATTAATAGGAAAATTAGTTTATAACTTGAAATGAAACTCAATAGCGAAGCCAAGCCCCTGATGGACGTAAAGATATTATCTGGAAATCGCTGAAGTGAACCTTCCAAATAGAACTTCAATAAGCTGAAATTATATAGTTCAATTGAAGAGTAGGGTTATAGTGTGCATTACTTATCATCTTTCAGTTTTATTGAGAAATAAATGTAACTACATGTGGTTTGCTGTTGTAACATAATATGTGGGCGTAAACAGGCTGGCAGATGGTCGCCGAACGTATAACAGGCATAATGGCACTGATTAAACTTAATTAACTGAAGCCATTTACACGCGGTGGGGATAGGGCGCGTCGTTCTCCCACCGTCACACGTCATGCCGTGCGTGTCGCCACGACGCCGGGCGACGCTTGTGTTACCGCCGCTCAACGCAACGCAATGTAAGGCATCGGTCACTGACATCACTTACAGACTGCTCAGACTGTTCTTCACGTAAAGTAATGTAACAATATTAATGCAGCACTGCCACTAGCGATAATTATAATGTCAAGCCAATTAATATGTTTGTCGACCTTGTTGTTTACAATGCCAATATGCAAACAACCATAATAATAGGTAGGTACAGATTTTATGTTTATGTTAAAAAACCTTTTAGTTCATTACAAATGTATTCAGGTTGGACTCACCTAGGGAGTTGGAAAGTTAGGGGGTCGGGCAGCGTTAGTGATGAGATCGGCGTCGGTGGGGCTTCTGCAGCGGCCGCGGGCCGATACGGAGCGGGAGCGTCGCGGGCCGCTCGACGCCGCCCGCGAGATTTATCGCGCGGCCGCACGCAGCTGGCGCATTGCCCATCGCCCTCGCGCCCTTTTATCACCGAGTAAAACACGCCCGCCGCGTTAATTTGTTTGTTCTGACACGGTCGAGCTAATGAATCGCCCCGAGCTGGACCCGTGTCCACGCGCGACCCGCTCTGAATTAAACGTTTACACCCTTAAATTGGTACGGACCCGCAAATAAATCGTTAATCACGTTATTTGATATTCAATGCTATGATTTTATTGATGTTCTATTGAACTTTCATTTTATTTCTAATTTATAACGACTCGTGTAAATGTTTGGGAGGCGCAGAAGCGTGGAGATTGGCTGTTGCCAATCTCTCGAAGAGACACCTAATAAGTAAGGCCCGGCTGTGGATTACGATGCTGTCAAAGTACTGCTATGACTATCGGTTTAGAAACTATTTTCGAACTTTCTATGAACGTAACGTAGGTACCTAAATAAATATGTGGAAGAAGGGAAGCAAGATTTGTGATGCGATTTAATTTACAATACATTATTTACGGGGAACTCCCAGATCCATGTATTGTAAATTAACTGTAGAGTGATGGATGTATCATGAAAGCAATTCAGCCTCTCTGTATTTCGACAGACAAACTGTTCAAATGTGGCATCAAAAGTAGGTGATGTCTAATAAATACCTATGTTTAGCGCACTGATTTAGCGCGAGTGAATCAGCATCGTTCAGGTGAGGTCGCATTCCGGCGCGCGCCGCCCTACCTGCGCGCCAGAAATACTCCCGCGCACCGCCCGCCCGAACCAACATTGCTACTCATTTTATTTTCGGCAGACACTCGCTATTTGCACAAGCATTCCTGGATTTGATAGCTTTTGTTATTGCGGAAACTATGTATAACATTACATAAATATTCAAAACGAATCGCTCTTCATCAGCGTCATAATTACATTTTTCAATACAAGCATTCGTCCTTGGCTCACAACAAGAGAAAAAAAAACATCTAACATACGCGTGTGCGCAAAACGTGTATTAGGTATAAAGTGTTTAATTGTATATTACCTAGCCTTTCATGTACGTAGGTACATGAAAGACCAAATACCATTTACTCATATCATGTAAGAAAAATTGTCTACAATTTGTCTTTACGTGCGCAGTTTTTACTGTTTTTGAAATTTTGGGGTCGTTCATTTGCATTTTTGGCATTAATTATTGGTAAATTTTAAATGATCAGTTTGATCTGAATATAGATAGTTAATTCTGTAGCCTATTACCGCTGCTTATTTCACTGTAAACATTTATTTCGTCTTGCCGGGTTCACCACTTAATTAGGTGCTGCTCGTAAAACTGTCTTCCTCATCTTATATTTACCGCGTTTGCCCTTTTTATTATCCGATTACATGGGCCGCGCGGTTTGCAAAGCGTTTTCCTACGCGAGGGGAGCAGTTTCATTTGTTTCTTCAGAAATTACTTCAGACCGTCTCGCACAGCGCGAAATGCGTCCCCTACGTAGAAAGTGAAACGACTCACTTTAACTTCAAACAACACGTTAACGTTATAATTAGCTCAAGATTATTGTCGCACTCGCTACTAGTGTCAAATCAGGTAATTAATGTTCACACCGATATGATTGCGGTTGGTCAGGGGCTTATCAGGACGCCCGTTGGGAGATGCTCATGCCGCGGTGTACAGATAATGGAACTTCGCTTATTCATTTCATTGCAGACGTGTGTAGGTATGTGGTGCGGTTAAAAAATAAAGTATTCGCAGTTTAATGTTTGTAATATAGATACGCAAATATGAATGTACATAAGGTGCACTGGGGTAATTCCAAAAAAGGGTATATTCCGAAAATCCATAAAATTATCTTCTTGGGGTAATTCCGAAATACAAAACTATAAGAAATGATACTAAAACTCGTGATATTTTGTGTAAGGGGTAAATACGATTGAAAAAGAAATGTAAACCTTTGGTCAAAGTACAATAAAGTCGACGTTTAAATAATTTCGGAATAACCCCAAGATAGTTCGTAATTTCCCGTAAACCAAAAAATTATAATTCAAAAATTCAAAATGAATCCAACTACATATTTATGAATCTAATATATCCATTGGTTAAATCTTTTCATTAAGTTAACCGAAGTCGCTTATTAATGGCAGTAAATATGAAATTACTTTACATAACTAACCGAAATGTAGACCTCTAGACATCTCGTAAAAATTCCCGTCGGAATTACCCCAGTACACCTTACATACTTATTTGCTATACATAATATTTGATGATCGGCTGGAGCGATGCGGATGGTGTCGGTCGAGGAATAGCGTGGCGTTGCAATTAGCAGGGCACTCGACGCGTTTCCCGCAAACCATGGCACGGAGTCCACTCGTGTGTCGTCGCGCAAATTAAAACGCGACACTCGACCCGATCGCGTCCTCAAACTGCAATTCGTTCATCGAATGAATCGTTTAAACAACTAAGTAAAAAACAACTTGTTTATAGTTAAGGGTATCGTATTTCATGGACTGATTAAACAACATTCAAATTAGTCTTTAAACTGCAACAGTGTGTATTTTTAATTAGTGTTCTGATACTTTCTACTGTCATTCGTGGATATTCGACAGTCGTCGTTCCGGGTAGTCAGAATCCCCTGACGAACAGTCTTACGAAGGGGAATCGTAATACCCAGTAACTAACTAGGTTGTGGAGGTCAGATAGGTAGTCGTACCATGTAAAATACTGGTATACAGCTGCATGAGCTGGATTCAGTTGGATTGGAAGCCGACCCCGACAAAAGTGCCTTTTATTCTATTTGAAATAAATGACTTTACTTTGATTTGAAAAAAAAAACTAGACAGATCATCATCCTTGTGATGCTTTTTAGTTCACTTCCTTGATGACCTATGCCAAAACCAACAGCTAAACGAGTCTTTCTCAATCATATTAACACTTTCCGGGTCACCGAAAGCAGCCGTGATAACCATTAAAATTCATAAATGTTTAATCGTGGTCTCACTGTGATTCGGTCGTAATAATCTGTGAACAAGTTTAAAAGCTCATAATAATATTAGGCATGTTAAAATTGATCCAAATTCGTAGATAAGTAAGCTTCGTTGTTCTTCTTGTATAATTGGTTTCGACAAACTAAATACATAAGCACTATCTTTTCCAACGGGGCTGTATATAGCAACTTGTTGGGTTGGGCGTAAGACAGTAAGACTAAGAGATTTGTGGTTGGGTCCGGTCGGTTCGGAGGTGTTCCCACGGGCGCGCCTCTCCGTAATTGAGAGCGCCCGCGGGCCGATAATTGTGCTCGCGCGAACCGAACGCGCTTGAACCTTCTCGATGCCGCGTAAATCATGCCCGTTACTCTCCATTACCTCATAATATCAAATTGACTAGGATTTTTGCCTCATCCTCTGGCTTTTGTTTCTCTGCGAAGTTGTATTTATTTTTAAGATATTGCTTGCAGTAGAATAATTCCCCAAGGAAGTTTAAGAAAAGTTGGAAGCTTAATAAACTTCAGTTGTAATCATATAGGCTAGGTTGTTTTTCTTTCAACTAAAATTAACCATTGATTTAACAAAATCAATTAATCCAAATACATACATACCGTGACTCCTCACCTAAATCAATAACAGCAGTATCCTTTTCAGCGCCACATTTACAGATCCAGTCAATAACCCGGTTAGCACTGTCCTCACCGAACCACACATCTCCGGGGTCTCCGTGTTCAACGAAGTTCTCTATTTCTTTAGTGTAGGCCTTCTGCCAGTAGTCTTGTGTACCGAGCTCTGACGGGTCCAATTCTGGGTCGTCCATTGGTCTGAAATTTGCGTGTTACATACATACCGTGACTGCCTCGTTGGTCTAGTGTTCGCAAGCGCTACTGCTGAGAATGAGGTTTTGGGATCGATTCCCAGGTCGGGTAAAGTGTTACTTATAGGGTTTTTCTATCTGGAATTTCTCAGTAGCAGCCCGGAGTCTGGATTTTTGCCCGGTTGATAGCAATAGGCTCGCCCCCTATTACAAAACAAAACTGGCGAAATGTGGGTGTACCTACTATAGGTACACCTCTGCCTAAGTACCTACTACATGCAAAAATAGTATTCAATCTGCCTAGCCTTTTCCCAACTATGTTGAGGTCTGCTTTCAGTATAACAGGATGAAGCAGAATACCAGTATTTTACATGGAGCGACTGCCTATCTGACCTCCACAACCCACGGGTGGGTAATACGATACTAATTGGTAAGACTGGTTGTCAGACTTTCGGGCTTCTGACGATCTGTAACGACCGTCAAAAATCCACGAATGACAGCCGGGACCAACGGCTTAACGTGCTTTCCGAGGCAAGGAGGAGTCTCGGTGTGTAAAGATGGTCACCATGGGCGCCGGCGGAAATAATTTCCAGGTAGTGCAGATTTTAGTTTTCTTACAATCTTTGCCGTATATGATTGTTAATAAAAAGATGAAATTTTAGTCTGAATGTTCGAGACATTTACAAATTTCTGACTATTCATTATGAATTTATTATATATAGGTACACCCAGTCGTCACGGCTCACACCTATTTGTTCACGACGATCGAAATTTAAAAATTCTAAGTTGGTGGGCCAGGAGCATAAAAAAATGATTTCCAACAGACGGCTTTTTATTTCAATAATTCCTGTTGATCCCGAGATTCCCAAGGGGTGCCAGTGCACCCCCTGGCACCCCCCTGCCGGCGCCCATGATGGTCACCCATCCACGGAACAACCCTGACAAGCGTAGCTTAACCTGATAGATCGATCCGTGCGGCTGTGAATTATTAGCCACGAGCTCCTCCTGCAACAATAGGATTATAATAATATATAGTATAGTTACGGTGTTAAATTGATAATGCTAGTTTACTGGGTGGGCTATTTAAAGCCTTGCTTTGTTCATATTAGGATGTCGAGAGTTACACCACTTGTCACGACAAGGACGTCAATGTAGTAAAGACATGCGAGCTTTTTAAACAAACTTTATCCGTCTATAAAACAGAAAGAAGGTGTGCGATAAAACGATCGCGTGACTTAGCCTCGTGCCGGAGCGTCTGTGAATGCCTTGATTAGACGAGACAACAAAATATAAAAACAACAGTTAAAACTGATGTCTTTTTTCGATTGACTGAAGCTTACCGTTATCGGCAGCATACCTATTGACTTGATTATGGATGTTTCAAGGACGTAATCTGTAAGCTGCATTGAAATCGTGAATCGTAAGTGTGCCAGAGCAGGTGGTACCAAGTGGTTAGCTGGCACTATGAGCTTATCGGCTTGACGTCAGTCCAGGGGCGGTGCCGACGTAGAAGCATGTAGATCGCGAAATTGATTGCTTGGTATCTGATGGGGCACGGGTTCTCCGCTAGCGTTTAATACGGGCGTCCGCCGCTTGGCACGCGATCCTTTTGACAGGAGAACGTCCATGCCCCAACCCCTTCGAGCGTGGTAATTACCGCCCCATAGCCGTGTGCAGCGGCGATGTCGCGCGCGCTCCTGGATACTAACCGATAATTACCGCGTACGATCTAACCGTATTTGCACCACATTCTTGACTATAACTCGAAGCACCATATCAATGCATTCGATCTCCGGGTCGAGCAGTGAATTAGTTTTTCCACTTGGACATTCTCTTTAGCCAAAGAGAATGTCCGGATTTGTGCCCAGTAAGAAATAGGCTTGCCTTCTTATGTTATTCTTCGGTCCCATGTGATATGACGTCTTAGGCTCAATCCACACCGGAATGGCAGCGGCCGGCAGCGGCACGGCGAACACTTTCAGTGTGAAATAATTATCTACCCATACTTAAAAGACCAGTATCGCTTGAAAAGCTCGAAAAGGTAGCGCGGCCGCGCGCGGCTACCCACGGTGCCGCGAGCGGCCTCGCGGCAACGCGCGTCTTGTCAGCGGTTCTGGGTACTGCGGGCAGCTTCTTCCGTGAATCATGGACCTATATACCTTTTTTCTTTTTTTCTTTCTTGTTTTTCTTTGGATATAAGTGCTATAATGACCAATTCCATCGTTTTCACTCTAAACGTACACACGAATTTCCTTGTCGAATGTAGAAACTAGACTGGTCATAAAAGACTTGGCGTGCGGCGCGCCCCGCTCTGTCGGCTGCTGCCATAATCGTCGCGTCGCTGCCGGCCGTTGCTATCCCGGTATGAATTGAGCCTTACACAAACATATCTATCTGGCAATTTTTGGGTGTTCTATACAACTGCCATTACAACCAGATACTGGCACTATAATCGGGTATCTACAACCATACTAGACTAAAAACATGCAGAGACGATCCTGGCTACAGTACCTACTAGGTCATCTTTACCAAAATTTGCATTGTCGTTCGATTTGCCGAGAGTATGTTGTATTGTACTAAACAAGAGAGACAAATTATGTAAATAGCTTGTAAAAGACAGTACCCCGTCTTTTCCTGTGGCAAAGTCTGGTAAAAATAGGAATTAATCGGGAACAGCCTCTGTAGTGGATAGAGGTCCGTGTCGTAACCATACTGTATCAGACTGAAAATATGCTCCAAGACCTGGACACAAGAAGTCATCAAGGTTGAGCTAGCAATAAGTCTCGAAGACACCATTCATCGCCAACTGCAGCAAGTATCCCAATATCTATAGTGCATACCTACATATACATATACATACCTACATATACATCATACCCGTAACCCGATAGCGACAAAAAAATTGTGGCCGCTGCTTTAAAGAGAAAAATAAGCTCATATGTATAACAACCCTTAAAATCAGAAACATATTTTTCGAACAAAAATAAACGATATTTTTGGTTTTCCTTTCGATCATTAGTTGAAGTGTCGATGTTGCGAGACGAATTTAAAGGTTTGTTAAGTTTGGGAGGGTGAGTGCAGTTCTCTCGCAATTTGATTGGCGATAGCGGGTGCGGGCGGGCCGAGCGAAGACTCGTGGCGTGTCCGAGTTGCGCTAATTGCCCCGCGCAATATAGAAACAATGACAAAACTTAGGAGCGCTTCGGCCGTCGCCGACCCTCGACGTCTCCCTCTTTTATTTAAAATTCACTTACCCGCCTCGCAGATTGTTATTCAGCCAAGTTGTGTCAGACGTTATGAAAACAAGAATAAACTTAATTACATTCCTATTTTAAGTATAACTTGGCACAATTATTAAAACAATGGTCTGTTAAAATGTTTTTTTTTTCTTCTTGAAATGGAGTATTCGATACGCTAGTACTTAAAGTCAAAACACAGAACGGTCTGATTGCCTTAGTAAACATCCACATAGAGAGGTGGGGTGGGTCGGTAGTCGCGGTAATTGATTGTGACATTTGATGGACATCCACCAGGCGTATACTGAGCCACTAGGGACTACATTTAACTAACATCGACTCCACATGCACGTTATGTAGATACGAAGCTACTATAGAAGTGGACTGTCTATAATTATTATGCTAGTACCAAAATAAACGGTTCAACAACATTGTTGGAGTAAAAAATAGGTAATAGTAATTGGTGAAATAGTAATAATAATGAAATTTTTTTATTCACTTACAATAATAATTAATTTGGAACTCCTGATTTTCTGATGATTGGGTCGTACTTGTTGGTCACTGTTGTTGACGTGGCCACAAAACAAACTCGCCTAGCCCAACCTCAAGCTTACCTTACCTCTGTAAACTAAGCCCGCCCTAAACTTTTAAGGTACGTCTAATAACGCAAGCAATTTGTGGGTCTCCCCTTGTTTGCATTCTTGCCTTACCTACTAAGGTGATTTGATGATTTTGACTTATTCAAACTTGTTGGGAATTGTGTTGACCCTAGTGGAACAGTCGACTCCGCTTTCTAGAATTATTAATGATTTACATCCAGATTTGTAACATTTGCACAGCTTCTTTCGTTCAATTTTAAAGCAACCGTTGTGCGGCCTACCTTAGCTCAAAATATGCCTTGGCCAAAAGTATTGAGCACCCATTACATCTTTCAGTTTTTTGCGGAGTACAAATCGAAATAAAACGTTTTTTATTGGTTTATTTTACTATTTATTAATAGAAAATTAATATTTTGTGGCTCCACCCTTTGCCTTAATTACGGCAGAAATTCTTTTTGGTAAAGAGTTTAGGGTAGTTCCACGGTAAACGCTACCGCAGTTTTTTTTTTTTAATTCACTAATTTTACTTAATATTTAGTTTCAAGCTAATCTACTTTATTTAACACTTTAAAACTTTTGCCTAGTTTTCGAATTTATCGATTTTTCTCCCAACTAAAGTCAGGTCATTATGCTTGACCAATGGTAGTTTATTTTTCCTATAGTGAAAACACTAAAAAAAAACAAGAAGAAGTTTCAAATTGTCAGCTCGTCGCGACCCGCCATTCGAAAACAAATATTTTCTTCTACTGGTGCGTAAATAATAATTTGGTAAGTACAAGATTTTCATTACTTTCACCAGCTTTTAAAGCAGTCCCCTTGTCTGGTAACGCCCGTTACGAAAATAGTGGAAAAGTTTGTTTAACATCTAGTATGTTGCATGCATTGTAAAATGCATTTGAGAAAGTAAAGTTAGTTATTATTTGATATGATATTATTGGGACCAATAAAATATTGATAATGGGTTCGGTGTACAGTTTGAAGCTTGTAAACATAAAGTGGTCCATAACTTACGGGCCCCTTTTTCTAAACTCTTCTAACACCAGTTACCTACTTTTGTCCCGAAATTACGCTAAAATGTTCTCGATGTAGGTACTGCTGCCTCCTTGTTATTAATGTCACGTGATTTATTGACGATCACTAAATATGATATTGTGCTGTTGCTGTGCGATAAAAGCTTTGATTGGGTTGTTAGATTTTCAAGATGCCTTCAGCAAGAGAGAATGAAAAAGATACAAGAAAAGATTAAAAGGAACTCGGAAAAGTATGCAAAGCATTTGCAAAAAGATAGGGAGAGGGAACAAAAAGGAGACAAAAGTTAAGGAAGAACTAAAAATAAGAGGGGACCGTACATACTACAGCTTTTTGTTAACAGTTGATGTTTTAGAGCAATAAATTCTTGAAAATTGATTAAATATCGTGTTTTAAGTGTTCTCACCATAAATAACAACCAAATATATGCTTTAATATAGACTTATTAGGTACAGCAAATATTGTTTAGGATTCGTCTGCGTAACACCCGTTACACCAAGAGCTGTAACACCCGTTACAATTACAAATTCCTGGTAAAAAAAAACTGTACGTATTTTTTACTACTTTTATCCTATATTATAATGTGATTACTTAATTTCAATTAACATTTTTTTAAATATAAATTTACAAAATTCGCAGTTTCACATTTGTTACGAGCGATCTGGTGTATCCCGTGTATCTACAGAGGCCAAATCGTGTAACACCCGTTACGCACATAAATGGCTCTATATTTTTGTACTGCTAATAGACATATTAATTTCAACACATTTTACGAAAATCTAACATTAGATGGAGTGTATTGAAACAATGACATTGCCATGTTTTCATAATGATTTGAGTGTTTTTTGGCAAGTAAAGGTGTACGAACTGTAACACCCGTTACATGGAATTACCCTTTACGAGACTTTTACAATCTTCAGCAGTAATCGCGTTCCATTCCAGACGCAGACAGCGTTTCAGCTTTTTTTTTTGATTGTTTGGCGCCTGACTCTATACGCTTTAATAAACCCCATAAATGTTCTATGGGGTTCAGGTGTGGAGACTGGGCAGGCCAGTCTAGAAGTTCTGTGTTATTTTACCGAAACCATGTCGTAGTGTGGGCAGATTTGTGGCATGGCCCGTTATCCTGCTGGAATTTAATACCATCCATGTTTGTGTCGCCAAAAAGTGTCGTAAATGAAGGTAACAACGCAGTTTCTAGTACTTTTATGTACTTAGTAGAGTTCATGCGGCCCTCACATACGAACAATTCGCCAACTCCAGAATCGGTTATGCAACCCCAGACCATTATGCTGCCGCCACCGTATTTGACGGTTGGGGTCACACACTCTGGCTTAGATTCTTCGCCCATCCGGCGACGCACAAAGGTCACACCACGTGTACCAGTAATCTGCAGTAAAGAGAAAAATATTGAGTTCCGAAAAATTAAAATAACTTCATCAATATATTCGGTTTTAAAACCATTTTATTAAATGTTATTAGGGCATTAAATTGACTTACTCGCCTCAAAGTTTGATTCGTCTGACCACACAACATTTGACCAATCTTCTGCGGTGAAACTTCGGTGTTTTTAAAGGCCCATTTATACTTACCGAGCTTTTTGTTGTGGTCGGAGAGCCACGGCTTCTTCCTGGCTTTACAGACTTTCAGACCAGCTTCTTGAAGTCGTCTACGAGTAGTTCGACCAGAAATTGGTTTCTTAATTTCTACTGACAACTCGGCAGCGAGCTCTGAAGATATTTTTTTCCCTATTTTTAACGACTCTCTCAGTAACTGATGATCCTGACGGTCTGTGGTGATGCGTTTGCGCCCGGTTCTTTGTCTATTTTGGTGTAATCCGTTAGCAGAGAATCGCGCAATAGCATATTGCACGGATCGGAGCGGCCATTTCACAGTTTTGGAAATCTCTACCTAAGATTTCCCTTGCTCACGTAGAAGCTGCATCTGCACACGTTTTTCTAATGAAAGTTCGTTTCGTTTTGGCATATTACAACGATATCACACCTACCGGGTAAATCTTCTGAAATAAAACACCAAAAGCGCACTTGATCACTGGATGTGTCCACAACGAGCGATAGTAGCGAACTGATTAACATATACAAAAATTGAAAAAGACAAATTTTGTTGCACCCAAGTGTTTTATTGCTAGCTGCGGCGTGAGTCATTATTTTTAAACCTTTGTAGATGTCGATAAAATAATCCATAAACAATAGATTTGGTTTCTTCCCGTACTTACCGTGTACGAGCGAAATTTGTAAGGTGCTCAATACTTTTGGCCAAGGCTGTATGTTTAAAATTTCGTCGGTCTATTGTCAAGAGAGAAACTCTAATTCAATGAGAATAAACGAGCAGCGGCTTCATCGTGGCGATATTTAAGCTCGGTTTCACTGCCATCGAGTGAAACTAAGAACATTTCTCTCGCGAAAGCCACATTACCAGTCTGCTAAGTACTCACACCCGCTTATAGATATTTGACTTAAGGTATACTGTAAGGACTATAGATTGAGTACATAAAATAACCTTAACACCTGCAGTCGCGGTCTTGGTTACGGGTATTTGTTCAAAATTACGCATTGTCTTGATTTTTTTGTATTCGTAAAGTATTGAACTAATTCTTTGCCGATATTCAAAACCTAAACTTAATGACGCAAACGACAGAGCTGTCAAAAATATAAGTCGTCGACGAGAAGAAGATGATCAAATTTATTGTCAGTTGATTAGAACACTATGCTTGTGTTAGACTGTAACTACTGTAAGTCTGTGTGTACTGTAAGTACTGAATAGATATTGTTGCCTAATCGGGGTATTAATTTTCCATGTTTTAAAAGTAAGTCAGTGGTCCAATAAGACAAAAGCCTTAAAGCATATCTCAATAAAAATGAGTGAGCGAAAATGAATTTCTTATGAAGTAGTAGCAGACGTAATTTTAGTAGCGGCATATAAAGATAATGGTCACATATGAGAGGTCGCAGTTATTGCTAAGTGATATTGATTGCCAGTGGTGAGGTCGCGCGTTCGCTCTCTGGAAGAGCACGCGAGGTGAGAGAGATGTTTTTATTCGTCCGACACGTCCACGGCCGCTCGTCTCGACGATGTGTCGTCCTCCCACGGGACACTGGCCTTACTTCCGAACGGAGATATTTATAGCCGCCCCAGAAGCCGCTGTTACCTAATGTTACGTTTTATGGTGGCCCTTATTACGGTTACCAGGCCTGTCTATACCTTGCATTCGTACTTCCACTCTGAAATTTTATTTATTCAATCGATCCGGATAAATATTGAGTTTTGTTTTCCTTCTAAAATAAGAAATGATAGTGGTACATAGCCTTCCTCCAAATAGCAAGCAGCGGTCACTAGCGGCTCGCAAAAATGCCATGTCGAAGATATTCTTTGCAGCAATCGTAAATTGGGCAGGTCCCCGGGGTACGCCACGGCCGCCTCCAGTGCCGCATACGCTAATCGTAGGCGGCCACCCGCCGCGCCGCCGCCGCCTGTGCTCGCGCCTCGCTTTCCTCTGTGTGCCGCGTCGTAATGGCCGCGAGAAAGCCTCTTTTGTTACGCTAGCGATTTGTTATATCTCGCCGCGCTTTTCCGAGATATACCTGCTTTGACTCGCGTAATTGTTCTTTCGAATCGGTGGTTTTGTTGTGTATAAAATGCTTTGTCACATAAATCTGTTAAGTTGCCCTTTATAGTCGGTATATACTCTTGGTTTCATTGTTAATAATCCACATTCATTAGCTTGCCGTCGAATCGATTTAGAAATGAGTCATCTTGTTTTCCTTTTAAAAAAATAAATTGAGTAAAGAATGCCTTAAAAAATAAGATTTCTATTTGCACAGACACATTAATAGAGTCAGTAGTTGGTTGTCATGACAGCTCAAGTATATTATGTGTTAGGTGCGAAGCCGTACTCGCCACGCTAGGCTGCGTCCCCGGCCGTTCAACTTGCTGTTGTGCTCGGTTTGCAGTTTGCTGCTCGAGAACCATCACTTCCTACATTCCTCTAACAACACATGTTGCTACTCATAACAGTACTCCAAGATAATTGTTAATTTCTCCAAGTCAAGGAAAAGAGAAATCTTGCATTAATATTACAGCACGTACAATTTATTAATTAGTTAAAAATTAAACCGGAAAATTATACCACCATAATCATACTTGCATCGCTCTATTAAAAGGCATTGTTGTCTTGTTCGTTGAAACGTTCGTTTCCAACGAAGACTGCGTAGACCGAGCTTTATGACCCGGCGCCAAGTCTTGCTGGAAGGACCATTCTTGGTTATTGAACATGGTTTTGTTAAGGGGCTTCACTACCATTCTCAAGAATGGTATCTTGATACACTTGTGCCGATGTTTTGATACCTTTTTCACAAAAGTATGGCTCAGTCACTCCTTCATAGCTAATACCCCACCAAACCATCACTGAAGTCGGATAGTGCCCATGTTGCACTCGACTAATTGGGAAGCTTACTTAGAGCTTTGAGCATAAATACGGTCATTTTATTTGTTAAAATGTTGCTCAATTGTAAAAAATTTCTCATCCGTAAACAAAATTTTTCTGTGACCTTCCTTTGCGTACCGCTTCAGTAGTTGTTTCGATTTTACCACCCTATTCTTTTTTAAATTATCAGCTAAGAAATGACCAGTACGTTTCTTATAGGCTACAAGTCCTAAGTCATCTTTTAAAATACGCGACATGGTTCTAGGTGCTATCTTCATCTCCCGAGATAAAATCTTTTGCTTTCGGACAGGATTTCTTCGAATTCTGTCCCTTACTGCTTTGACCACCTTTTTCGTACGAACACTACGTGGACGACCAGTTTTTCTGTCACAAACAGAGGAGGTCTCATTGTACCTATTAATAGCCCGGTACACAAACATTTTACTAATACCAAGCGTATGGAGAGTTTTAAAAATTGCATTTGGGCTCCATACCTAACCTACTTTGTGTAATGCAATCACAGCGATTCGGTTCTTTTTATCACCCCACTCCATTTTAATATCGCAAAATATTGTACAATGTATTGGCGCCAAAATGAGAACACAATGAACAATCATATAAAAACGACAGATTCCAAATTCAAATGTAATATTTTGTTTATTTTTAATTGTTACAGTATTTATGGCCAGACTAAGTATATTCGTTTATACGAAAGGAAAAACTTTCTTTGAAAAGTCAATAAACTGACAATATTTTTTCTTTTGACCATGCATAGTTAGCTTTATTTTGACGTATTATAAGGTTAAAAGACTGGTAAAACAATTATTTCGCTAATATTTCAATAGAACACACATTTTAAGATATTTATTCTAATATTTTACCATTGATTCTTTTCATAAATTCATTCACTACCCCAACACTAGTTGTAGCACGTTAACATTATTTTGCTTCGAACTGTCAAGTCCACTGGGCCAATTTTTTAAAAGAAAAACTTAATTATAAGAAAGCTCTTTCAAATGATACGTAGCATACATTTATTAAAACTTTTATTTTCTTTGGTTCGTACTGACCCCCTAAGTAAATAATAAAAATATTTGCATAGATCCAGAGAAAAGCGTCTGTGACAGACGGACGAAAGGCGATCTTATAAAGGTTCCGTTTTTTCTTTTAAGGTCGGAACCATAATAACAACACGATTTTTAGGTTTTGAATACCTTTATAAATTCAGATAATTTTTATTTCCTCCAAAATAAATTCTTCATTTTAAAGAAAGAACCAAATTCTTAGAGACTTCGCACCTGGCCAAATAATGATATAGCCCCGTGACATACTTTGCTGCGTGACAATTTTCGCTGTAAGGGGTTGTTCTCTACGTCACGATGACTCGGCGACCGCTCGTTACTGTCTCACCTGTCCTACACGAGCCATCCCCTACACAGGCTTGATGTTTCCACTAATGATCTCGTGTCAACACATATTTTTAATAAACCTAGCCTTGCTAAATATTTGTTTTTTTTTCTGCTTAGCAATGTAGGTAATCCTGTAACGCAATGCATGACTAATTCCTTAGCCGCCTCTGTTTGCACGCAACAACACACAGTATCTGCAGCCTTTTTTTTACATTGTGGTAGCAAATATGCATATGATGTAAATAGACTTTTTACTTCGGCGCCACTATTCATCCCAGTTCATTGTTCTTCGAAATTGCTCTCCGCTGAGAATAGTGCTTTTGGGTCTAGCTGTTAGTTGCCTTTTTTCACCGACAAAATGTGTACCTAAACAATCTAAAGATATTTTCACTATGTGGCCTTTAATAAACTTCGTGAGATATAGAGTTACTCTATTTCTAATACAAGCATATGTAAGAAAAAGCCACAGAATCCTATTGTATAATTCCCATAAAATCACGCCTTTTTCCTATATATTCTTGCTTTTTCCACGTTGGCACATCTGGGGTTGCTGGTAAACCCATGTTACATTAATTGTCATCATTTCCTCCACCCAATATAGTTTCATAGACTTGTCGTTGAGCCACGCCTCTTATCGGTTCATTATAATTTTCATTTCTAATAGCTTAGGAGAAATGGTCCACATTGTATATGCGCATGAGTGACTCATTATGTTCCATTGCAATAATTACCAAACATTGAAAAAGAGTTAACTAAAGGTGAATAGAGAATGTTCAAGATCACACTTTTAGTAATCTTAGGTGTGTACCAAGCTTATTAAAAGAAAGTTCTTTAATGTTCTCGCTTGCTGTATTTGATTTTTGCGCACATCAGTGTTCTCTAGGTGTGAAGGGAGCTGAAATCTACTTCACAAAATAACAACCTTATCTGGATAGGAGTTTCGTCATTAATTATCAAGGCTTTGTAGTGCGTGCTTCATTAAACATTTGATGAATATGTACTTAGTGCAAGCAATAGTTCAATTCATAATTTCATGAAAGTATGCGATTGGATTTCTACATGTGATAACTCCGTCGATTATGGTGGCAAAAAATTAAAGACAAAGACACCGACTTCCGAGACTTATTTTTCACTATGCAGTGGTATTTTTAAAGTCTGTTGAGGTTTTGGACAAAGTTTTTTGCATTGCTATTTTATTTTATCACAGAGACATCAATGCAAAGGTTTGAAAGAAGAAATGATTTTTTTTTTAAATTCAGGTTTCAGCCAAATTTTCACGATGTACACAAACGCAGTAGTAATTATTATATTCAAGAACACTTTTTCAGTGTTGGTTTTACATGTTATAAAGTGCATATTTTGCGATCAGCAGTTTTATCTGCTTTTGCAAATAGATAGCCGATAGAATGATAAAGTATGTTTAGCTGTATCTAGTTGTTTACTCGACAGCGGTAAAAGGTTTGCGAGTCCCTCGCGGCGCGGGGCCGCTTGTTTTCATTTCGTTATTTACTTTTAATTTGGCAGCAAGCGGATGATGCGGTGGGTGGTGGGGGCGTGTCGTGTGAATAATTGAGCCGACGCAGAGTCGAGTGTCGGACCGTCCGTGCATTCGGCGGAGGTGGCCCGGTCGCGGTCAGAAGTCATTGTAAACGTGACACAAATTGACAACATTTAATTCAACATACGAGGAGGGATCAAAAAGTAGTGAGAATGAGATAGAATATAATGATTCAATCTGCCTAGCCTTTTCCCAACTATGTTGGGGTCGGCTTCCAGTCTAACCGGATGCAGCTGAATACCAGTATTTTACATGGAGCGACTGCCTATCTGACCTCCACAACCCAGTAACTGGGTAATACGATACCCCTTGGTAAGACTGGTTGTCAGACTTTCGGGCTTCTGACGACCCGTAACGGCTGTCAAAGATCTACGAATGACAGCCGGGACCAACGGCTTAACGTGCTTTCCGAGGCACGGAGGAGTCTCGGTATGTAAGGATGGTCACCCATCCACGGACAACCCCGGCAAGCGTAGCTTAACCTGATTGATCGACCCGTGCGGCTGTTATTACTTAGCCACGAGCTCCTCAGATAGAATATAATGATTATTGATAACATAATAATGTATTTTTCTACATACTCTGAAATCACAAATGAAATCTACAAAATCTGAAATCACCTACTCGACCAAAATGTATGAAACAGCTGACTTTTTTTCGTGATTTCAGAGTTGGTCC
Organism: Fissipunctia ypsillon; assembly: GCA_947568875.1. Lineage (NCBI taxonomy): Eukaryota > Metazoa > Arthropoda > Insecta > Lepidoptera > Noctuidae > Fissipunctia > Fissipunctia ypsillon. Next base: position 9,056,250 of record OX387645.1, on the reverse strand, counting down.
CATAGAGAAAGTTGTTCGTATTCATGGGTAGAACACCCTGCGAAAATTTGGATAGTGATTAAAAAAATCCCCTGTATATCTTTATCTTAAATGAAATTACATCTAAAAAAACCATGTTTTTTTTAAATTTTGCGTTGTTTTTCTTACAAAAAAAAATTTGAAATTTGTTTTATTCTAAACAGACTAAACGCCATTATATGAAACTGTATAATTGACGTAAGTCATTCAGATGACATAAATGCCTTTATATTATGCTATGAAGTGAGTATGTAGAATCCTTTCACAGTTAGTTTACCTCTAAGACCAGCAACTCAACAGTAACCTTATTATAACGAGGTTAAAAGATCACTGTGATTTTGCCAGACTTGTCGGTGTCAGCAACCTAACTTTGATTTTGACAGTGATTCAAAATCAGAGGTAAACTGTAAAAGGACTGTGAATATGATATTCTTATATTAAGCCATTTCAGTGATGTCATCGCTCGTTTTTTTTTTTTTACTTCGAAACTAAGCAGTGAAAAAAATCTAATTTAAAAAAATAAATCGACTTCAAAAAGGAATTAACTCAAAATTATAAAATAACTTTAATTTCGGAAGTCCGGTGTCTTGCGATCTGTTTTCTGTGTTTTTTGCCACCGACTTCCGAAATTAAAGTTATTTAATAAATTTGAATTAATTTATTTTTGAAGTCCATAAAAAAAAATACTTTTATATTTTGAAATTTTGTAGTTTTAAGTAAAAACTGGGATTTTTTGTTAATAGTTTTGTTGTAAATATTGCACTAGAATTTGACCAAGGTTTTGAGATGTTTTCCCTTTGACACCACCGTAGCTCATATCAATAAGCCAGGCCGTCAGACTTACACCTATTAGATCATATCATGAAAACTTCTGAACCGATTTTGATGAAACTTGCACTGTTCCCTAAGTTGAAGTAAATGTAAGCCAATAAAAAGAATAGTTACCATCCGATTCCGGTTTCGGATAAATGCGCGGACAAACATACATACATACAAACGTACATATACACCTATAAAATTTTATATATTTGATTGAAAGCCCTATTAGATTATCATATGTCAATATCTTGCAGTTCCAATAACATTACATACTTACATACAACAATTTTCATAGAAATTGTTCTATTAGAGTGGCGTCGCGCCAGTCTGCGGGATCCTTTATAAAACTAAGCTTTAAACAAATCCTAATTTTAATTACGGTTGGTTATGCAGTGTCAACGGGTATACTAAATTTCAAGACGACACCAGTAATTGTTGAAGAGTTGTCCCGTGCTGGGAGACCCGGACACAGCATCAGGTCAACTGTACCAAATAAAATATTTTCATCGTAACGTAATTACGTCTATGCGCAAAGTTTTAATTTGACAAGCCAAGAGGGATTTGTCCAAAAATGGCTTGCAGGATTGCATCATAAAAAGAACTATTAAAAAGCTTATAGGTAAATATAAAACACAATGTTAATGTAATAATAGTATTTCAATCTTATCTTTCTTTTTAACGTTTTACGTTACTGTATCACATTGCATTTCCAATTTTTGGGACCAAATAATTGCAAAGTTCATTTAAAAATGCCGAGGAAAAGAAAGTTAATTACGTTCGCTAGAATGACAGTCGCTGTCTGGATGGACTACTTCCTAAAGTCCTTTGTATTGTGGAATAATTGATGATGCAGATTTCTTCCATTTGTGTTTGTGCTTATTTACTTACGTACTACTTGTTGTTTTCAATTCTTAACTGCCTTAAGAATATAAAAATTAACTAGCGACCCGCCCCGGCTTCGCACAGGTGGTGGAGTTTAGAAAAAAAAGAGATGAACTCGCCAATAAATACACACTATTATTGTTTATTAAACATTTGATTTGCAATTAAGTTATTGTGGTCAATAATCGAGATGAAAACTATCCTATCTTTTAAGTTGGACTAAATTACACATAGTGACCAAATTTCATCAAGAATCGGTCCAGTAGTTTCGAATTTCATTCAGGAGATACATCGTGACACGAGATTTTATACGAGGTTTTATATGATATGATATGATATAATAATATTTATTTATTTATTTATTTATATATATAAGATTAACAAAGTCACAAGTAAAATTTTTACATTCCTTGCATTGAAGGAACAAATGGAATACAAAATTTTGCTAGTTTTTAGTTTTGCAATCCACAAATTGGAATCACTCTATAGTACCTATCTGTCTGTTTTTCATAGTGTTATTGCAACAGACTGTAATACTATATCAAGTTTAAAATTATACAGTAGGAACATTTTTTTGCGGAAATGAGTGATAATAGGCGGCCCCAAAACATTTCGAAAAGGCTCAAGGAAATAGTATTCATTAGGGTCCAAATCTTATACATCGCGTAACAAAGAAATAATAATTTTTCCACACATATTTTGCTGATTTGTAACATCATCTTGTTTATAAGCGTTGTATGTAAATGAAAACCGCGTTTTCGAGGTCGGGGGGTGCGACGACGACGGTTCGCGTGCTGTAAAACATTAGGTCGCTGACTAGGAGTTCACGGGGGGCTGGCTTATTGTCTCGCGTCTATTAATACCAGTGTTTATGGCAAATTAATTTCTGCGGCATACACATTCTCCTTCTTAGACGTGCCGCTACCTAAACTATTAATAGAGGTTATTGCGATTCCTTTCCAGCTAACTTTATTCATATCTTTCTTTTCAATGTCATCCTTTTGTATTATTCTTTGGGTAAAACTACATTTTTAAGTGTAACACTTTCCTGAACGGCATAGGACCGACTGGTAGAATCGAAATATTTTTCCAAGTTTTATCATTGCTTCGAAATATCTCTAGGGAACAGTCTTATAAATTGGATTCAACTTTGAATCACGCACTTTGATGACATTTTCTTTCGCCAAGTTTTGTTTTGGGAAAAGTTAGAAATTTAAAGAATATCCTAATTATCGCTAAGGTTTGTTCCTGCGAGTTCAAAGCAAGTTGCCTATGGGCCGTTAATAATTGAGAGTTCCGTTAATTGTTTGGAAGTCGGTGTTGTTTAGAGACGGAATGTTTGAATTATTGAAAGAAGGAGGGGCTTTAGAATATTGGTCACGTGGCGAATAGCACCACGCCTCGTGCATCGCAAACTCGCTTGAACTAATATTCAGGACCTTAATCAATGGTCCTTATTGTCTTGCGTTAATTGCTTACCATTTAACGGTTGTTTTCTTTACAGCGAGCATTTCAAAAGAATGTTCGTATTTATTGGTATCGCTTATACTTAAGTAATCTATTCCAATGTATTAGGTACATTGGAATACACTTACCTGTATATTTGTAAATATATTGTTGTGGGAACTGGATCCGGTTGTCACTATACTATTTGAGAGTTGGAAAAGTGGGACGAAAGTAGTCTGCAAAGCTTTGTGGATGCAGGGCGACCGCTGCAGCAACGGTGTTTGTTGACGAGTCTGTAGGCGGCGCGAGAGGGGCGCGGGTGGCGCGGCCCGCGGCAGGTGCGCGCCGCGCTAGTTCCGCGACTCTCGCCGCTCGGATGCCACGTACCTCGCGAGAGACATGTAGCTCCGACCCGAGCTTGCCGGCTGTGAAGTGACTTCGGTGTTGTGTTTTGAAACTTAGAGTGACTATACAGTTAGTACTATGGTGGTCTTAGAGGGCGGCGGGGCCCTGCTCGAGCCAGCGCTCGCGCTGGATGGTGCGGCTGCCGCATGCCTAGAGCGCGCTTATGCACAGGCAGATGTTTCGCTAAAACTTTTACCAAAACGTTATATCAATTTACACCAGTGGTTGTCGCCAGTGACGACATCTGTCACAGCCGCCGCTGCTGCTGGAAAAGATCTTAAGCTGCAAATTGTAAGAGCTTTTCTTTTACGTTATTAATGTGTCATTGTTTATTTACCAGCACGTACGACATTGTTTATATACTATCTAGAAGGTATTTTGTTAATTTGGTCTCCCAAAAAGATGTTGTTAACGAATCAGTTCTCAATCGCTCAGTTAATTTGCAGTGTGTGGTGTGACCTTTGACATTCAAAAATTGTGAGCTTTTAATACAAATATTTGATCATTTTTGAGTTGAGCTATTTCTACCTATAACATAATATAATATTTCACAAAATAAAATAAATATATTCTAACATATATAGATACCTGTAAAGCCTTCGTTTCTTTACTTATGTTATAAATGCTAAGTACTTATTATAATCATGTAAGTAGACATAACTTAATTTAGTCCTGAATTTCTTGAGTATCGTCACTCGCGCATCATTTAATGCACCCAATTAATTCGTATTATTTTTATATGAAGTGATAGACGAAGAATTTATAATGGAACCCTTTTGTCCGAACCTAGCGCCGCTTTAAGAGTTTGTTTGAGATAAGTTTGTTTGTAAACAAAGTTAATTATCTTCGTAAGGTGTAACACAGGGTTTAACATAGGTAATATCTAGTCCGTAGTTATACATAGCCAAGTTACAGCACTTCCGAAATACGGCTATCATCGTTAAGCCTGCCTAATAGTTAGGTACGTAACGTGTCCTATGTCCTATAGCAGTCGCTAGCAATAAATCATTTTCAAAAAACTTCGTCGACACTGATTCTCACATATTAATTGATCGGTGACCGAAATTTGGAAATGCAATTCGTTCCGTCTTTGCAACTACTGTAGAAAAATAACGTTTTCCAGCAGTTGAATTAAACATAAACCAAAATATTTGCTGTTATTTTTAGTCGCTGTAAAATTGAATCAGCTGATTCAACAATGTGTGAGTTAAAAAAGTGATATATACCCGTCTATAATTATCAGTAAGTAGCTTTTACATGAGCTGATCGATTTAAAATACAAACTTACGCTTTCTTGGTTTTTCCATTTTCCTTAAAAGAAAACGATACATTCTGTAATACAGTATAAAAAACTATTGAGCAGTAAGAGATTGTGTTAGTTTTGCAGTAAGTACACAAAACTAGCTAAATATATTATACAAAGGGTTGTTAATTTTATGAGTGAAAAAGCTCTATGTATCACTCACGACGTTGTGCAAACATCATTGCTGATTCTATTATTATTAAATTGATTTAGCCCAGTAGGTGGCCACTCTGTGTATCCAGTAGGCCAGTGGCCTGGTTGAGGTCTAATATGATGCATCTGTATTTTATTTCTATTGATAGCTAAGTCGTTAGTAAGTTGATAAGCGTCATCTATTGCTTTAACACTAAATTACCCCGGATCGAGTAATTGTTTTTCAAAAGCTGTGGGTGGTACTGTGTTGGCATTATATTAATAAAACGTATTGTGAAAACTAATTAGCTTTAATGCTTTAAAACAATTGTGAGCAATTTACATCCATCACTAACAACACCTTTCCGTTTTATCTCCTGAGTGAAACGTTACTCATTCCACAGTTGTAGATATATGAAATAGATACCTATAAACAGATTAATTTAAGTACTTTGTCCCCCTTTTTTTTAAAGAGTGTCGATGGGAAAAAATATTTCAGTAGTAACGGTAGGACTCACGCACCCAAGAAAAAAATTGTGGTATTTGACCCTCTTGGGCACTAGGTTATAGTTGTGCATTGAGAATTCTGTATAGCTTCGCCATCTCGATGCGGCTTGCTATTAAAGAAATGCGAATTTCTGGAAACAGCATTTGCACCGGGGTTGGTTTTAAGCAACCAGTAATCTAGAGTTGTAGGTATCCATTAATTAAGGATGGACATATCGGGCCCATACCGAATAGGCGTATTCACCAGCGGAGAGACAAAGCGCCATTTCAAGGGACTTAAAAAAACTCACAATGGAAAGACCATTGCAACGTTTGTAAATTAGTAGACTTAGCTCTCCAAATCTTTCTGTAGTTACGCTTAGCTACAGAAAGCTTATAATTTCTATGTATCCACTTAACAGATTTTCCGACAATGTCGGATCGGAATAGAGGTGTTGTTCCTGTGCATGTTGGCATCGCGACCATGGTTGCGCCACCATGGTGTTTTAGTGGAGCTACGAAATGTTGACCATGTGAACTTATTCATTATGATGACATAAATCATGAATTCATGACACATCACGATACAATAACAATGACACGCTGCGCTGACTCTGCCCGTAGCGCGTAGAGTGCGAGTCGAACTCAATTAATTCCACAGGAGGAAAGTCTCTTGTAAAGAGCTTATTAACTACTTCAAAGTAGTTCTCAATATTGCAATTTTCTTGTTGAATATTAGGAATATGATGACTTTTTATTTTGATTTGGGAGTCATAATAATAGGTATTTACCTACGTAATTGGAGATTCTATAACCAGCATTTTCAGATGTAATTATCTGTGGATTGGCGCGCAATTCGAAATTCAAATAAAATTTATTCGAAAAACCGTGTTAATTTAATTTCAAATTCAGTCGTTTGTTTTTAGATAGTTTTTTGTTTTTGTGAAATTGTGGTAGTTTTTGGCGCCATAGATAAACTGAAAATTCGTACACTTTTCGAATATGAGTTCCTACGTGGAAATACCGCTGCGCAAACAACACGAAACATTAACGACGTGTACGGGACTAACACTGCTTGCATAAACACGGTCCATTATTGGTTCAATCGTTTTAAATGTGAAAATTTGAGTTGAAGAACGAGCCTTGCGGTCGGCCGGTAACTATTGTCGACAACGACGAATGGAAGGCGATAGTGGAAGCGGATCCAACTCAATCTACGGCTGAGCTTGCTGCGGGCCTTGGAGTTAGTGTCAAAACAACATTGAAGCACTTGCGTCAAATCGGAAAGATTAAAAAGGTAGATAAGCGGGTGCCACACGAACTACGCGACCAACAGCGAGACTTACGCGTTGAAGCATGCATAGCACGCACTACTGAATCGGCATAGAAACGAGCGATTCTAAATCGAATTGTTACTTGCGATGAAAAGTGGATCCTGAAACGTTCGTCTCAGTGGGTGGACCCGGGTACAGCACCTAATCAGTGCGCTAAAAAAAGATTACTCATAGGAAGATGATGGTGTCTGTCTGGTGGACCAGTGCTGGACTTGTACATAACAGCTTCTTACCGAATGGCACAACAGTGACGGCAGATGTCGATTGCCAGGAATTGCAAACAATGATGGAGAAGCTCGCAATTCAACAACCAATACTGATCAATCGCTCTTCCCCATTGCTTCTCCACGACAACGCGCGAGCTCACACTTCACGACAGACTATCGCAAAGCTACATGAGTTACAGCTGGAAGCTCTCCGCCACCCACCGTACTCACTGGACCTTGCCCCAACAGATTTCTACTTTTTTCAAAATTAGACAATTTTTTAAGTGGGAAAAAATTCAACACCCGAGAGAGGCAGTACAAAATGCTTTCGCTGACTTCATAGCCTCCCGTCCGGCAGACTTCTACAGTAAAGGGATAAACAAACTGCCATCAAAATGGCAAAATTGTATAGATAATTTGGGCCAGTACTTTGATTAACTGAAATAAAAAATTACCAAAATTTTTATATTTTAAAATTTTCATATATTTTTCACTTTTTGTGGTACTTTCCCCTACACAAATTCGTATACCACTGCTTGCTATGTACATATCAGTGACAGGAAATTATTATAACATCATACACATAAAGTGGATATTGAAGTTTCCTCAAAAACTACCCAGCAAAGTTAATAAAATTTATATGGGACAAACGCGCAGCTAGGAAGCTGCGCGGCTTTGGTAGAGGACTACCAAATGAGAAAAAGAATTTTCGTAATTGGTCCTCAATTGACGAAAATATCGATGATCATTATTTTAACCGACTTCTTAAAAAAGGAGGAGGTTCTCAATTCGTCTGTATACAGGGTCAAATTAAATTAGTTAGCGAAACTCCATAGACGTGATGGGTATCGATATCTTAACATGATAAAACAATAAATAAATTAATTTGATGTTTTTTTTTTAAGTCATCAAACCATCAGTAGTACCTATAGTCACGTGAAATACTTATCAGTTTAAAAATCAGGTTTTTTTGTGTAAACTTCATAGACGTGATGGGTATCAATATCTCAACACGATAAAACAGATTTTATTAACTGGCATGTCTAGTAACAACACTACCAGCGGTTATTGACCCCAAAAAAATCATAAAATCATTTTTATTTTGTTGCGTTTAGATATGGATACCCATCACGTCTGCGGGATTTCGCTAGCTAATTTAATTTGACCCTGTATACAGACTAATTGAGAAACTTCTCCTTTTTTAAGAAGTCGGTTAAAAACATACGTAGGATTTGAGGATTATTTGTCTATTCATTGAATAGAAGAAGTACTTTTATTTAATACCATGTAAAAAAAAAGTCCGCGATAGCATATGTCTATCTTTTAAGGTTGGCTCACTATAACTTTATTAATGGTAATCAAATGTGTTATAAAATAATGCATTACTTGCGAAGTTGTTTTCATAAACATGGTATTAATCCTTATCCAAATAAATAGTTTCATAATCAAGGTTGATTAAGTACGTGTAAATTCCTTTTTAAATTAAGTATTCAATTCGGACCTTTCGTTTAGAAATTACGACGGGTATAAAAATGCTTAAAGTAAGAAAAATGCTCTTAGTCTATTAGTTACCGACACATTTTGTTTTTTATTGATGGTTTGAACGCGCTAATCTCTGTCACTACCAGTCGGATTCGAAAAATTCTTTTTGCATTATACAGCACAACTCTTGAGGAAGGCTATAGGTTATGTAACATTACGCTAGGACCCTTAGAAGCCGAGCAAAAACAAAAAAAAGGAAGAACGAGCGCTAAGCGAAAACGAAGTAACAGCGCGGGCAGGCGATGCGATGCGACGGGGTGGGTCGGGGGGACAAGAAATTTCACGCGGACGAAGTCACGGGCGGAAGTTAGTAAGTAATAAAATGAGATATAGTACCAAGTGTAGCCAACTAGACACGGTTGATGTAGCCGCGATTCGCGCGCGTCCAACGCAGACGCGGTGGGCAGCCCGCCGCCGGCCATATCGCAACGCCCGATCTCTCCGTATTCATCGCTGCGCCCGGAAATCACTAAATGTAGAGATACTCCGACCAACCACCTTACCTCCTAGCGTTTTGAGAGTTCACATTTACTGTCGAAAACTTACATTACACAAATTGGATAGTCTTTGGATTTCAATGTTATTCATAGCGGCTCCCTTGTAAGAACACCGGTGAAGTAAAATTCGACTAATAGATAACTCGAAAATTAAATCATGAAACGCATTCGAGAAAATCAAATGTGTTCGGTGTAGCTTGTCTACAATTCTACGGCTACGGCGTAGGCAGGGTGTGCGTACAAGTTGGTTCTCCGCAGCGTTCGTTCATTTGCGACTTCCTAGCTCTTTTGTTATGCTCTGTCGCCTGTGTCTGCTTTGAAAAATTGTAATGCAGCAGCATTGTAGACGCGAGCTGCTGGATTGTGCACGTAAACGACGACCTATCTACTTATACCACACCCTCAAATTTATGTTCTCGAGAGTCAGTGTGATCTAAATTTCACACGATATAATGCTATTAGCTTCTTGTGAACGTACTGGGCCTTGTAGAGTATTTATTTATTATTTGGTTTTAATAATTTAATAAGTATGTTGGATCTTTAGATCACTAAAAGTTCACTATAACTTCACTAAACTACCATTAGTTCACTAAATAGTCACTACATAACGAAAGCCCGTGTCATTTATTTCAATCAGACCTTTAATAAGCATATTTGCTAGCGGAAAATGTATACAAAGAAAAAGATAACAAATATTTCATAAGGAGTAGAAAGGGCAGAAGAAACTATTTCGTTAAATACTTATTAATTATTAACATAATCTATACAAATAAATAAAATTTAATTGTCTGTAATGTCAAAATAACAGTTTTTCACTAAATGCATATGAAAGTTTAAACTTACGGTACTCATAACAAAAAAAAAAACTATTTTTAAAATCTGTTTGTTCCGGCTAATCTCCGAAACGGCTAGACCGATTTTAACGTGACTTTCACTGGCAGATAGCTGACGTTACGGAGAGTAATGTAGGCTACTTTTATTTTAGAAAAATAATTAGGGTTCCGCGCAAAAAAATTAAAACCATTGACATTTTGAACACAAAGTCGGATTTTAAAAATTATTTTTGCATTTGGTAGCGCAATTCTAGAGGATAGTTATAGGCTATTTAACATCACGCTATGACCCTTAGAAGCTGAGCAAAAAGAAAGAACACTAAGCGAAAACGAAGTAATAGCACGGGCGGGCGGTGCAACGCGGCGGGTCAGGGAGTTTTTTTTTTAAATATGGCTATTATTTTAGTGTATTGTGTATCTTACGACTGCCACGCTAACGACGTCGCGGGGCACAGCTATTGTATAATAAATTGTCATCATTGTAACAAAGTCCGGGGGTAGGCACTAGGTAATGTTCTAAATAAATACATAAGTGAAACAGCAGAACTTATGACAATTTGGCAGATAAGGATACTGAAACTTATCCGGGGGTTATGACACGGCCCTCAAATGAAATTTTCTTAACGTAACACAATCTTTTGCCAAGGTACCCTATTTTATTAATTTGCATATCAAGTAACAATTAAATAACTTGCTTATTTGCATGATAAACTTGTTACCTAGAAATAAATAACATAAATTTATAAATAAATCCCATTAAAATGTACGCAGTATTAACCCATTAAACATACATTACGTGTATAGATGAGCTACATCATTACATTCTTTAACGTGGAAAAAGCTTGATAGCGTTAATTTGCATTAGGCCGTGTGTAGCGTGTGTACATACATATGTGCAGGCGCTGCGAAGTACACAAAGGCGGTGTAGCGAAGGCGAGGGCGGACGGAGCACGAGCTGCGGAATACATTAGCCGCCACCAGCGGTGTCGGCGTCCGTACGCCATAATATATTTCACTAGCGGTCATTTTCGACAATTAACCACATAAAATAAGTGAAATTATGCATGCGGCCGACGACGGCGTATATCACGTCCAGTTACGGGCCACGATACCTAACTACATTCATTATTCAAAGAAATGTTTCGCTCGACCAGGTCGCGTCCGGAAGCGCCGGCTCTGTTCGTGTGATTGATGGAGACCTCTTTATTTTTACAGTCTTTTTGTGTTTAATAGAGTGTTTGTTCATAAACAATAAGTTGCTTGCTTGTTTCATCTTTTGACAGCAGGACATTGCAGGCGTTGTTCTGTACGAAAAGCTATTGTTAGGCTACGTGAACATCTATTACATTATAAAATTAAATGTTAACGTCGATTTGAGAGTAAGATACTCCTTGATTCTTCTAGTGTGTGCAAAATGCACACAGTCATGTAGGAACTTACATTCCCTCCATGCGAGAGTCCTAAATACCTTTTCATATAAACCTTTACTTCAACCGGACCTCTCAAACCGTCGGATTCATTTTCTCTTGCAATTTCCTACAATTTCCGGGCAGCGTTTGGTACGTTGATGTGCTGGAAAATTATTTTCATGTAAATCTTGCTTGTGCCTATACTCGGCACATGATGAAGGTAGACACAGTGAGATTCACTTTGAGTTTTCAGATATTAATAAAATTATCTTTACCTACATAAAATATCACTGGAAGACGTGTTAATTTTTGTACTTAAATTGTAAAATGTGAACGGTGTTTCAAGTTCAAGCACGAGATCAACGTCCTGCTGTGTCGGCGTCGCGGCCCGGTTGCTTAACGCAACTAGGCCGCGCTCGACGCGCATGCATGCCTCGTGCGTGAGCCTCCGTCACTTCTCGCTGTTTGACTTGCTATCGAACAAACTTGTTCATTCATTTACATTAGATTGATCGGTTTTACATACTAGATTCACCACAGGTGCTGGATGTTATATTAACTTGGTACATTCTTTTATCTTCATATCGGGCGTATTAATTTCGTTTCTCGATTTCATAACAGATCTCAAAACCTTGAATAAGAAATATTTAAAAGTAAAATAAAAACTCTGATTTATTTATAATATCATTGACACATGATACCTGTGAGCCAGAATGGCATGCACAATAGCCCACATATGATTGGTGCTCCCGCAAGTATCACCTTGAGGTGTGCGGTGAGTCAGCAGACGGCACGATCGCACCGGTGTGACGGCAGCAAGTCGAGAATAGCGTGCGGTCTATTTAGGACTCCTCTCTGTTTGTTTGCCAGCGAAATGTGTCATTGTTAACTAATTTAAGTAACAACCACTGCCAGCTGTTACGACACCGATGTGTAGATGCGGTTCACAGGCGAACTTCGACATGCTTATTAATCACCTTGCGATTCTGAGACTAATCATGCTTATTACACGGGCGACCAATATTAGTAATAAAACATCTCCATCCATTAACACCTAACATTCAAGTTATATACGAGTCCAATGATTCACGAGCCTCGGTAACTGTAAATTTTTCGACTGGTTTTATTGCTTCTTCATGCCCGCCAAAAAATATATTTTGTACGTAGCGATTCTGTAACAATTTGCGTATCTAAGTGTTCCATAAATATTAAACTTATGAGGAATAAATGTGACAGTCTACTTCTTTGATTAAAGTTTTCTTACTTTTCCTCATTTAAATAAGCAATCTATATGCACAGAACGTTAGTGGCCATAACGAGCTCAGTAATGAAACTCTTTAATTTTTTAGTGAGGTAGGCCAAGCTAATAATTAATTAATTAATATGAGTACCATCCGCGCTGTCATTTCGATAACCAGCGACATTATCGCTGGAGAGTTACGTAAACATCAGAATGTAAAACACGATACCGTTTAGCCAGTTAATTAATTGCCGTGACCGGGACTCTGAAGCGGAGAGCGAGCGGCGGTCGTCGCGAGCTTGTTATGGAAATAATGAGTGCGACCGCTCAGCCAGCCACCCGCCTCTGCACAAGTTGCTCCGCGCTTTCGAGCCTACCTCCACTTTTATTGTTACCATCGGATCCTAGATGTTTACGAGTTTCTCCGACTACGCGGAATTATTTCCAGTGTTTACCACAGCATTTTTATCTGTTGGTATAATTTATTACATTGGTGATTTTTTACGTAGTTAACGTGATTTCGATTGGGAATAATTCGTTTTTGAGATGGAGCTTCAGGGCGAAAACTGAACAGAGCTTCAGCAGCTAAGTGATCAATCCCTTTGACCACATTGATCTGCCTGATTTTCGTGAGAACTAATATTACAGTTTCAGTTTTTGGGTTGCGTGGGCCGACACGCACTTAGCCGATTTTTATAAAAGCGTTTACTATCAGCCTGTAATACTGCTCCCAAGCTGATGAGAATAAAGTACTACAACGTGGAGCTTATGATCATCAAGCACTGGTCAATTTAACGAAGTTTCGGCTTTTGCCATGACCCCTGATCTAAATTTTTTGTCCTATGTATTAAAAGTTCATGAAAAATATCGCACATTTATGTTCTTGCTTTTCACACAATTAATATTACAAATCGAAAGCTTTGCCTCTTGTTGCTAAAATCTAAAAATCTGTCTCGAGAAAATGAGACGTGAAAACGTTACGATATGGCGAGCCGTGGGGTTGCATACACGAGGGCTTATTAAGTTATGCCTATAGTGCTTGCATTGCATACGTTTACTTATCAACCATATAAATACTTTCTATAAGAAATCTCTACAATACTCTACATTGTAGAGCTTTGCATACACCGGATTTTGTCTTGTTTCCTGAAAGCGTTGCATAAATAACTTTTGCGGACTACATTCAGAAGATGTGAATAAATATTATTTTATATAACTACCTTGCCAGGTACCAACATTTCTTCATTAAGTTCTGGCATGCGAAAGAAATACAAGACATGAATTTCTCGAGTAGTCAAGCGCCTTAGAAGCCCATTTCTTCCATGGGTAATATGACATGATATAAAACATTTCCGTTTGGCACATGGGTTTATTGGGGTCGTGTGATTGAGGTAACCTGCGACGAGACGTGTCACTTGATTTAATTAAGAGCCGCTTTACCGCCCGTTCCTCCAAGCTAAAGCTTTATACGGCGCCCGGGTTAATTTCGAACAGAGTCATTCTGCTAGAGATTTATTTCAATATTGAACACGTCTTACCGTTGCTGGTATCCACATGCCACTTTTTACGTCCTCGTCTTAGTCATGCTGTGTATAATATTTAATTAAATAAATAATTAATACAAGTTTTTCTGTAGTACTTTTAACGAGGTAAATCATTTTTTACCTTTTTTCTTGTAACAGATAACAAGAAAAAGGGTAAAATGAGTAACGAAAGGTGGAATCTCTTAAATCCGCTAGTGATTGCATCGTTTAGTCCAAATAGTCCTCGTATTTCAACGCAGAATCTCTGACTTACAATTTAATAAATGGAGTCCATTTGTTAGCCGGTGGACCCCGTGTTTTCACCTCGTATCTCTTTCCTGTTATGGCATCTTTGTAGAATCTATCTTATTTTTCAAACAGATAATTAGTTATTGTTAAAGGCCGGTTACTTAATATTAATTTAAAGAACTGAATTGCGAACTTTTGTGTCCCATAGTAAAATCTGTCATGAGTACTACACTCATTAAAAGAACGTTCCTCGTTCGAGCTAACGCGAGACGTACACCAAATCGTCGACCTAACTCTGCCGATCGAAATAAATATGTATAATCATGTAAATGAATGAATGCGTACCTACATCTTTAACCGACATCGTCTAATAACTAGGTGTACCTACGGACTCACTTTTTACATAAATGGTTGGTTCGTCGGCTCTATTCGGCCGATGATGGATTAGGTGTATCCGAACCGTAGCACGCTGTAGTAGAGCAGTAATGTTCAAAATCAATCCTTACCACATTCTCTTTGGAAACAGCAGTATCGATTTTCTGTTGCTATTCACAATTTGGTATTACTTTAATTCGTGTTTTTATCGTTGCGGTGAAATTGACACATTTTTGCATCTTATTTGCATGAAGTATTTAATCGCTGTCTCTTAAATTTAAGGTAATTCTTAAGTAGAAAGTTAGTTGAGCTGTTTTACCTATACAAAAGTTATTAGGGTTTCGTTTTTGTACCTTACCGGTGGGGTACTTAATGATTGTTCGAAAGACGTTTTTCCAGGTAATGTATGTAGAATATAGTAAATCCGTTTTAGTAAATGCGTTTTTGTACAATAAAATAATTGTTTATTCTTATTTATCTCAGCACTAGTGTGCGAAGCAGAAGCGGACACTGCTCCGGTCGGGTGCAATGGGCGTCATGTCAAAACATCGAGATTTCTGTGCTACATCTAAGTTAAATATTCATCATTATTAAGACTTTACAGCCGCAGAATATGCACCTCAGGATTTTGCGTTCGAAATGCGAACGCAATATTAAATATTAATAATGTATTAAATAAATTATACACGAGATAAACCTTCTTGCTCTAACTAAATGACGGTGAAAACCGCATCAAAATTCGTTGTGTAGTTAGTTAGTAGTAGATCTAAGTGGTCACACAGACATCAAAAGCAACTTGGTTTTTAACTTTGCATAGATAATTATTAAGAATCGTAAATCTTGAAGTAAACACAAATAACTATGTTGTAAACTGCAAAACTTAGACGATTACTTTACCAATAGTTTGTTAACCAAGATTCTTATAGTCAATCAAGTTCGGAAAAAGAAACCGTTTGTTATTGTTGATAGTGCATACGGAACCTTTGTGCGTGCGGCTGACTCGCACTTGACCATTTTATTATATTTTGTGAACAAAAAAAGTATAAAACAACATGTAATTAGCTTGAATTTTGCAAATTTCCTCTTTTGGCATCTAATGCGCTACTCGTGTTGGCCGTCATCACGCGTCGCGGGAGAAGTTCGTTATTAATTCACCGCTTTTCAACTCGGACACTTTTACTCACTTAAGGCTTTACTTTTCGTGGATGATAGGCTCCAACATACACTTGAGCGTGTGTCGCGTCCCGTCAAGTCGCATGTCATCTGATGTGATCGTGCTCCGCGCCAAAATTGTATTCTTATTTTATACAAATGCAGCTGCCTCTATTATTATAAACCTACTTCGTTTGCAATTTTGCATAGTTTCGTAACAGGTCTTAAACGTTGACTGTCAAATTATCGATACTTCGATTCTTGACAGTAATAAAAATGTAAATATTTGTATTATTGAATCGAGCGCGTCTCTTGATAATTGCAGCGGGCTCTATTGACGACGTTAATATTAAAATGCATACGTTCTTGGTGATTATGGTGTTCCACAATCGGCAATCACATAGTGACCAAAAAGCGGCCACGCGGTGTTGATTGTGACATTGTCTGATGCGGGTGGGGCGCCCGTACCGCTCGCGCCATACAGGCCAGCGGCGCAGGGCGCGCGACGTGGCGCATCGCGACTGCCTCCCGCATTTGTGATGCAAATTGTTGCGCCCGCCGCAGCGCCTCTGTACTTCGCACCTTACCTGCTGCAACCACCGTAATTATTGTGAAAAATATTCATTTGTCGCATTTTAGACCTTCATTATCATAATGCAGCTTTTTGTTAACACGACTAAACTGCTTTTCGCTATTTGCTTACTTATTCTCATAATATCTATGCCGTTCTATCCGTATTATTTCTTTTGTAAACTGATACCTTGTCTGCTGTCAAGCCCGTTAGCTATAATCGCGGGAATTCAATAGCTAACTGAACTGGCTGTAAGAACTTCGTGTGAAGTTTCGTGAGAACCTAGAGCAGCTCGGCAAACGACTGAACGTTATCATATTTCAAACGGTTTCGCAAAACGAATAAATAAGAACGGAGGCAAGAAGCGTGCGGTGAAACCGAGGCAAAGCCGTGGGTATTAGAAACGCTCCGATTACCACGCTGAGACAAGACGCTGCCGCAGTCGCCACGTCCGTCCATGAGGGTCTGGCCTTCATAGCATCTTAGACTGTTATACCAAATACATAGGTACTTGTTGCTTTGTAGTCAACTAGCTCAAAATAATTCCGAAATTTTTATTTGTTACATCTTTAACCTCAGCGGAAGTCTTCCTTTTAGTTTAAGACACGTACATTTTTCTCTAAAACATGTGTTCTTATTATTGACCCTGTCGATTGATGCTATTAAATAACATCATAATAAGATCATCATCATGTTTCTGGCGTTTTTGTTGCGGCTGAAGCATACAAGTATTCAAAAGGCTTTGAAAGTAGTTTGCGCTGGGTGCTGGGGCTTTGAAAAATAAGGAATGCTTCCTTGTATAATATTTACTCATCAATATATTAGCTGCTAAGACAAAATGCAAATTATTAAAAAAAAAAAAAAAAAAAAAAAACCGACTGCAAAAACGACTGAAAAGAGCCTACCCGCCTGCTTTTTCTCTTTTCAGTTGTTTATGCAGTCGGGTTAAAAATATACATACTCCCGAAAAACTTTACCCTTCTTCTGGGGAAGTCGGGTAAAAAAAGAGGTGCTAATGTACTAAACTTTAATAAAGGCTTTATTTGTACTTCGAAAATCGGTTACATCGATTTTATTGTGGTTATTTTTGTTTGCGATGATACCTACCACTAAATATTAGTGTTATTAGTGTTATTTAGTGGAGAGAGATTTACATTTTCACACGCGCTGCATAGGCGACGCCGGCTGTGGCGTAGTGTATGGATAAATATGAAAGCTTTCAAATGAACCGGCAGATTTCACCCGGTTTGCCCATAAATTCGCTGCCGGGTGGGTAACCAGCAGCCTGAACGTGTTAAGAGGTGCTAAGTGCAGAAAACTTAGGCGATTGCGTTAAGGTACCCTGACGGAACCCCTAATAACAAAACAAGTAAATAATATTTTATAACATCAATACCAATCTGCGTATTTTTCGCCATACCATGCTTGCATGGCACATAATTAACTGAAGCCTTAAATGCACAATAGCAACTTATGCGTATGTGATTCTCTAATAAAATTCAATGTAGGTTATAGCTGAATGAAAGGTGACGAGGTGGCAGTGTCGGACATGGGTACCGCTGCTGGCTTGACCGCGTTCCACTAACGGTACTCGCTCCGGAGTATTTCTCGGCACGTGGCACACTTCATGGGTACATTCACCTCGCCCATCTCGCTGTCTCCGCATCGCCTGCATAACGGCACACTATCCTTGGCTCCTACATTAGTCACTATTGTTGATTCGCTAATTGAATACTTAATATGACAACAGGCTCGCCCCCTATTACATGGAACTTAAACATAACTGGTGAAATGTGGCTGTATGTACTATAGGTACCTCTGCCAAACCTTTTGGGGAATATAGGCGTGATGTTATCTTGTACTTAATATGTAAAACTCCAATGAAAGGTTTTTTGGTTGTCATAACTGGCTTCGAATAAGTAAAGCATCCATTGCATTCTAGAAAAACGACAAAATTCAACCCTTACTCTGACAAATAATTTATAATTCCTGCTTATGTATCCGTAACAAAGAGGTTTTTCTAGCGTAAAGCTAGCTATACTAATGAATTCGGATCCAAATACCGTTATAGGTTGTCGAACTATGTGCGCTGATGAATAAATACATATCTACCTACTTACCTACTGTGAGTTATACAAAAAGAACTTGAAACATCTTAGGTTTTCTAAGATACCATCTTTTTAACTTAGAGGGGAACTTTATATAATTAATTAGTTTGCTAATTACTGCTACCATTCAGTCTTGCTCTAACATCGACTACTTTATGCACTTCTACTTCTTTACCCCACCTGGACAGTTTTATTTAACATTGGCTTCGCTTAAATCCTGGAAGGTGCAGGTGGTTGTGCATGATGGGCAGGAAAGGAGGTGAGACATCTGTAAAGAGGCTCCATACTGGCACTGTGTTTGGGATGGGCAAAGGATACCCCATTTGGCCATATTATTTGTAGAGCGGCCGCAATCAACTTCTGTAGTAATTTGATAAAAGTTAATGTTTAGTTATAGTGTTCCGGTTGTACCTACTGCCTTGTTTCCTTCCCACTGGAACAGACAAAATCCGAATAACTAAACCCATCCTTCAGTTGGTCAAAAGACCACTGAGAAGTTAAATTAAAAAAAAAACATTTATTGGGACTGTGAACTTTGGATAAAATTAGAAATGAATAGTAAATGCTACCTAGTTTTCGAAGAAAGTCATACTACGCACAATACTACTATTACTAATAGTACTATTCACAAGACCTTTCTAAAATAAAAGTTGTCTAACTGTGATAACAGGAGAATTAGGAAGCTATTTCGCTGTCCCTCTACCACGTCAAGCGGCATAATTAGATTTACTTTGCTCATTCTCCTTTCGTTTATTTTCTGAAAATGAGCTTTTCTATTTTAATATCTTGGGAAAATTATTTTTTGCTTATCCGAGAAACAAACTTTAAATCTGACAATAGCCGTTTTAAGCAAAGTTATCAGTACAGCGTCATTTAATGCAAAGTATACAGTGTTTCATAGTCTAATATAAACTAATATATCCAAAATTCCTTACCCGAATTAGTTTAGAGCTATATCCGTAGTTTGCTAAGCAAGTGGGTAGCAGTAAAAGCCCGGAGGTCGTTGCGTTACGGGTTCAGTTAGCGCGAAATTGAAGTGAAGGTGCGACCCATGTCCTAACGTGCCACTTCATTATGTAGCCTCGTTGCCCGCCTATGTCCATACCATCACTCCATGTGACATGCCTAGCGATATACCATAGTCTAATAAACACTTTAGCCTATATCAGATACCTATTGTCATTAACCATAATGATGTGTACTACTTGAACTAAACAATTACAAATATTGTAAGTCGTAGGTTCACCTCTTAATTTAGCTGATCCTAGTACGCAGACGGCTAATAAAATAAAGACTACACACTACGTTTTATTATTGCTCACAAAGCAACATATTTTTCTTATAGGTATGAATGGCTGAAAATTAAAGTGTATGAAGGTGAATTATTGGTTTTAGGAGTATTATTCCTGTAGAGTTATAAAACGCCGCCCGTTTCTTGCGTGCGTGTGATTACATTGCCGTGTAATATATTCACATTTTCACCACCTTCGCATCCTTAATGTTTCGTTTCCTTCTTTGTTTACTGTGTTCCATTGCGCTGCCGCTATTTAATTTCTTTGTGTGTAGTGAACAGTTGTGCGGTAAACACGTATTGTTGTAATAGTAGTGCAGTAGTCTAAACGATCCTTAGTACTGTATCTCAAGACTTGGTCTTCTCGGCGTAAGATAACCGATGTACAGTTTCCGGAACTTCATGCACGGTACGGTCTATGAGCTGGCGAAACGATTCGGCTACTTACTCGTCTGCCAAATCGCCCCTATCGTGTGTCATTTACCAACGGATTTCTTTGGGACTTTGCCAGTAAATTGCAAACATAAATTACCTCTAGCAACCTAATTATTACGTGTTTACAAATCAAGATTAACTCTATCAACGTTTGTTATTTTCCACCTACCGTCTTTGTGTTGTATTTCTGGAGTGATTTTTCAGGAAACGAATAGCACCATTGACATATTATTTTAATTCCACATGTCTAGACCTAAACGGGGTTTTTTGTATGAGTAAATAAATAAAAGAGTCAGTCGATGTGAAATTCTGTGTGCATACAGATTACGCTGTAATCAACGCTTGTAGTGCAAGCCTTACCTCGGCCGCGTGACCAACTTACGTATCACACGTGCATTTCGGTCATTGATTTAGGACCATTACCATTCAGATCATCTAGTGGCTATTGTTCCCCTGAAATTAGATCTAGCTGTTATTACGAAATTAACCGTTCACTACGGTAATAAACTTGCAACACATCGCGAGCGGGTTTCCTTTGAGATGGCGGTGGCAAAAATCTAATACAGATCAGAGACACCGACTTCCGAAATTAAAAGTTATTTTTCACTTTGTAGTGTTTTTTTTTGGAAGTCGGTTGTTTTTTTTTTTTGCAAAAATGTTTTCACATTGGAAGTCGTTTTTTTTTTAAGTTTTTAGTGGGTCGGTTTGCAATTTATCTAAGTTACAATAGCCTAATGTCAACTACTCATCACCTTTTACAAAAGATTGCTTTTCCCGAAGCAGGGAAGTTAATTGTTGGAGTTCACCATCAGCTCCACTTCATCATAATGCATTATGACAAGCATAAATGGTGCTTTCTTGCAAATCGCTGTAGGTGTGCCTATAATATTTGAAGAGTTCCCTTGATTTCTCCAGGATCCCATCATCAGATCCTGACCTGATGACAATGGGACCACCTGAGAAGTATACCCTTTCAAATAAAAAATAATTTTTCAAATCGGTCCAGCCATCTTCGAGTAATCGGGGAACATACATAAACAAAAAAAAAACCGACGAACTGAGAACCTCCACCTTTTTTGAAGCCGGTTAAAGAGAAAGTCTGCACCGCGAACCAGTCACGCATACCTACTCGAGAAACGAAAACAAAATCCCTGTAACCCTTTTCGCTTGCGGCTTTAAAGGCAGATCTCAGTTCCGATTTCTTTAATAGTTTCGATGTGCTAAGAATATGTTACATATTTATGCGGTTTGTGTCAAGCTTATTTACTCACACTCGTAGTCTAGTGACTTAACCGAGCTCGGCCCCGAGGACGTGTCTGACTGAAGCAAGCGATTACTTTAACTGTGGCCAACAGATCCCTTTAAGTCGTTATGCTGTTATTCGTCTTGAAATCTGCCATAACAATTCTGCTTAAACTTTTGTCATCTTCTAAAAGCTGGGTTGCTTCTCTTATCCCTTAAATGGCGGGTCTGGCTTTAAATGGGGGTAGAAATGTTATTTTTTGTAACCTAAATATAAATGTGTGTTACAGATAATAACTTGTATAGGGTGAGTTGTTAGGGAGCGACAGCTAGGTGTGGCTACGGAGCCGTCGCCGATGCGATGCCGGTGACGGTGTTTTTACGATTGGGGTGCGCCGTGGCGCGGGCGCGCCTGCTAATTTTGATAAAAGCTCCGTTCGACCGCACCCGGCTACCGTCGTCACCACTGCGACCAATAAATACCCGACCATAACCGCAAACCTATACTTATAGACATGCAGTGCTGATACTAAAGTTTCTCGTTGATCTGATCTTCCATCAAATTTAAATATATTGATAATAAATAAAAAACAATGATCTCATCATAGCAAGTTTCAGCAGGTCACATCTTAAACGCAACATATTAACTTATGTTATAGGCCCTTACTAACATAACAGAAAACATTTGAATTTTATTCCGAAGTCCGGCCGGTAATAGTTGATTTAATATTAATGTATTAGGTGCACATAACATAGTGGAATAAATGCTCTATTGATGATGAAAACCGCATCAAAATCCGTTGCGTAGTTAGGAAGATCAACGCGGTCACACAGACATTCACGAAAATCGGCTTCAATATATATTGTAGATAGGTATAGAAACAAGTGCACAGTGTCTTGCAGTGCTTAATGCTGTGGCCCTGAAGGACTCCGTGCCTTTTTCGAGGGCAGCGACGGCGATGCTTGTTCGCACGAGTTAATTTCCTTCTGCATTGTCTATGACACATGTCTTGTACCAGTTGCCCGCACATTTCTTTACAAGTTAACTGGGTCTTCCATTTCGACAAATTTTTAACAGAAATGCTAGTAGAAAAACCTTATTACCTTATCGATTATATAAATATTATTTTTAATTCAGATTCATAGTTCAGCGACTTTCAGAAGATATCCTAATGTTAGAAATAATAGATGCTATTTTAACCGACTTGAAAAAAGGAGGAGGTTATGTGTTCGTCTGTATGTATGATTCATCGGTATTTTCGCCAACTGTGAATTGATTTAGAAAATTCTTTTTCATTTGGTAGAGAAAGCTTGCGCAGTGGTCCCATAAAAATTAACTTTGCTTGGGTAGTTTTTGAGTTAGCTTCGGTAGTGCGTATTTAATCTACTTTCTATCTTGATGATGTTATAATACTTCCTGTCACTGTTGTTTACATAGCAAGTATTTAGTGGTTTACGATACCCGATACCCGGTTATAAAAAACTGTTTTACAAAAAAAAACCGACTTCTAAAAAAAAAAACACTACAAAGTGAAAAATAACTATAATTTCGGAAGTCGGTGGCAAACAAATTAAAATACAGATCAAAAGACAGCGACTTAGTAAAGTTATTTTCATTTAGTACTGTTTTGTTTTTTGGAAGCCGGTTGTTTTTACAATATATAACGAAACTGATAGGCTAATTAATGTTACCGGCGGAGTGAGTGCTGAAAAAATATCCCTGCTAACGAGTTTAATTTGATTCTATTTACAACCCTTCCATCACAAGCATGATGCTCCCATGATTGCTGTTTTAAACTCGCGTCGACTTATTTAAATTTTAAACTGGAGGTTTAGTTTCAGCACGTTTTATTCTATTATTCAAGAGAAGTTGTAATCAGTCAGCGGTGTTTAAAACAGATCATGGTAATTGCGCGTTAGTGTTGTAAAGTCGGGGAAATTAATTGTTAAGCAATACTTACTAACTTAATTTTACCGTATTTTCATATCACAGTTGTCATTTTTTGTCAGTTGTATGAAATAGCTATAAACCTTCACATGTCATGTTAGGACTTGATCTTCCTCTACATCGATACACATTTTTTGGAAACTACCAAGCTTTCTCAATCCGCACGTTCATAACGGCTTTTTTTTCCTTACCTTCCCTTTTCAACCAAATCAATGTGCTACTAAGATTTCAAATGCTCTGAAGAAAGGCCTACGTGGAGAAAGTTTCAGCGTGAACGACAGATCGAAGGGTCAACTTTAAAGACCTGATGTATAAGTGACTTACTATTTTTAATGGTTTTAACTTACAAGAACATATTATCGAATACTTTATAATATAATTTACAAAAGTTAAGCTGCGTTTAGCTATGTAAACCACATTAGACGGTGACGACTAGTCGTACCAGTTTATCTATCTCTATATTGTTTTTTGTTAATTGTTTCTTAAGAAAATAATTAAAATTTAATATGATATCAATAAAAAAATACCAGTGAGAAATTTGGGTAGGGCGGCGACGACGTGGGCGTGTCTATGCTCCGCCCAGTCAAGCCACGCCCTCGCCCTTTGCCACCTTTTCGCTGAAAATCTGAAAGCGCTGTTTCGTGTAGGTATTCAATCAACTAAGTAATCAGGATTAAAATGGAACCTTTGTTTTTGGCAAACATTCACTCGTACAAACCGCAAACGTCCGATGTAGGTACCGACTTGAATTGAATAGTAAAAACAACAAAATATGGCTCTCTATTTAAAACAATACAATGTAAAATACTGGCGCTTGAATGATGCACTTTTTTTGTGCATCATTCAAGCGCCAGCATTTTCCGGTTGAAAATATGGCTGTGTAGATTCAAATAGCGTTCTCCTTATTAGAAACATAGCAATTCATATTATTATTAGGCATTGGGGCATTTCCATACCTATTTTAGAATTCATTACCTATAATAGCTATGCCATTGCTACTTTCTAGTCGGTCCAAAAAAATGATGGCTGTGCGATGAAAATTGATTACATTCGGCTGCTGATAAGAAAAGAAATGAACGTTGTCGGGGTCGCAGCCCGCGGGGCAGATAAACTCGTTACAGCAAGATACGCCATTGACGGCATTACAGCGCGGCGGTGGCAGCGCACGCCAGGGCTCACGATACCTATCCCTGTAATCTCGTTGTACACTCCCGACCCCGGCGTTTCCGATTTCTTCCCGAATTACCTTTTCTTCTTTCTTGATCGACAATCTAATTCGTTACAACATAAAACGCTTTTCCCTCAATTTACGATGCTCTTAGCTATTTGGAAAACAACGGTAGTAGACATTAAACTGGAAGGTGTTGGGTTTGCATGAAGCACGTAGCACCACGTCGACGCCGCTAAAAGCTTCTTGTTGACGTAGCGTTCGATTCAAGAGGCATGAACTACGTCTTGTCCTTGTAATTGATTGCTTTGTCGCGTAATTTGTTTGTCGACGCTGCCGGGCGGAGCGTGCGATTCTCGCGGGAGCACTGAGGCGCTCGTCCTCTCGTCATCTTCCTCGTAAATAATAAATAGCATCCGACAGTGGCGACCACCCGCCGCGTGCCTATCGCCTGAGAGCCTCCGCGCCACCGCTCGCGTGACTCAGCACCCACATGTCTCTGTACCGTTGATGAATCGCTACACTTTAGCTAGGGACACGTAAGTACTACATGTACATGTTGACGTAATAATAGATATATCATAATTAAAATAAATTCATTCAAATTAAATCGTTGCATTGGATTGCAATTTTATTAATCCGCTCTGAAAAAAAAAAGAGTCAAGCATTACGGTACAGTGGTAGTTTTGTAAAAATCAAATAGCGTATCGCAACGTCGTGGCGGGCTGAGCCGCACGGGCGTCCAGGCTGAGCTGAGCACGATCGCGCGTTCCTTCACTAATAACCCCGTAATTGGTATCGAAGCTCGCCGCAGCCGGATTACTGAACGTCTAATTGAATGCGAGACGCTTACTTGCCGCCCGCGCCGCCTCCTCTACTGCCACCAGTGCCACCTTGCAGCGACACAGTAGTTGGAGCGACTTCATTTTGTTGCGGTCAAGTTAGTCTGTTTTGCGCACGTGTACAGGCCGCGCTTATCGTCTCGCCCACCGTTCAATTACAGCGTCTCAATGAATTAAATTGCCGTGGAATCGGGACGAAGCCGCACCAGGAGATCAAACGTTACTCCCCCCGACGAATAAGATCTACCCGTTACAACGACGGCAACGCAAACTTTACGACGTTAGATAATCATTTCATGTCAATTAGCTAATGAAAAATAAAATAGGCTTGGTTAATGTACTAGCACCGTAATTAAAATTATGATGATGACTCGCTGGCATCTGTTTTAAGTCTTTAGTATGGTATCTACATTAATTAATACAATTACATTAGAACGTATAGCCCGGTATACCTGATCAGTGATCAATCAATGAATTAGTGAGGAATGAAGACGATTTTTACAATTTCAATTAAACTTAACTAGAAATGTTCCACATTTGAGACTTGACACCTGTCATTATAATTCTGTATACGACACCACGTGAACGATAATTTATGAAAACTTATAACCCACAAAGCTTCTTTAACCTGGAACGACTAAAGTTATGCCGTATACTAAAAACGTTAGAAATCTGCGGCTGCACGGGTGCGTGCGAACGCGGCGCGCTCAGCTCACTGTGTTTACACTGATCACGCTCAGTCAGAGAGGCCTGGAACAGCGCCAACTAATCTCCTCTCAACAGGTAGATAAAATCCGCGCGTTCCTAATGATATCATCACACTCTGGATCTATTTCATTCTGACTCACTTCATACAAATTATTACGACTATATTACCCAAATACCTATATTTAAATGCAGCAATGCATAGCAGTGCAGCATAAATGCGTTTTCTACATGTATTTATTTCCAAAATTATTTATCGTCAAAATTCCATCTCGATTTACTTATTTCCTTAACCCTTTAACCGCCTACGACGGATTAATCCGACAAATATTTTCGTGTCCATTTCGCCAGGGTCGTATATTTACGACCAAATATCGTAATGATTCAAGTTGCCCGGCGCTGGGGGCACGACAACTGATATGAAGTCGGGCGGTTAAAAGGTTAAGGCCTAACATATATAGCGTGACTGGTAATTAGTGACCGATACTTAAACACATGACTGTACTCATGATAACAAACAACTTTTACTATGGGACCAAACCTGAAATCGTGAAAAAAATCTGCTGCTCCCTACATTTATGCTCGCATAATTCGTCAAAATGTAGGGACCAGCTGATTTTTTTTTTTCACGATTTCAGGTTTGGTCCCATAGTAAAAGTGGTTTGTTATCATGAGTACAATCATGTGTTTAAGTATCGGTCACTAATTACCAGTCACCCTATATAGTTATACCTACAAAACTGCACATTAATAAATGTGTAATTTTTCTCCTCCAGTTTCCGCTGAAATGAATAAAAAAGAGACAGTCGGCGGCTGAGGTTGTTTTTTTATACATTTAGTAGGTACTAGACGCTCACAGTCGGTGGCCGACTTTATGCTTTGGTGAAAACGCGACCTAAGAGAAATTCGCTACTCTCCAGTCGCTCCCGTGATTCGCCGCCATTTTCATTCAATGTTAATTTTGTGCTTGAAGATCTTAAAATGACTCAAAATGGTTATGCATATTATTTAATAACTGAATTAGATTAAGAACGCCATCAGGCTCAACATACACGTGCATTGGACAGCACACCGCCTGTTATTAACTTTTTAAACGATTGTGTTAATTAGCGCACTTCACGAGGAGTCGCCCTCGAGCGCTGCACCGCATTGTAAGGTTGTTTTTTTATACATTTAGTAGGTACTAGACGCTCACAGTCGGTGGCCGACTTTATGCTTTGGTGAAAACGCGACCTAAGAGAAATTCGCTACTCTCCAGTCGCTCCCGTGATTCGCCGCCATTGTCATTCAATGTTAATTTTGTGCTTGAAGATCTTAAAATGACTCAAAATGGTTATGCATATTATTTAATAACTGAATTAGATTAAGAACGCCATCAGGCTCAACATACACGTGCATTGGACAGCACACCGCCTGTTATTAACTTTTTAAACGATTGTGTTAATTAGCGCACTTCACGAGGAGTCGCCCTCGAGCGCTGCACCGCATTGTACCGAGCAAAAAACAATAAACGATACGTTCCGCTATTAATTAAACCGCTATACGATGCACGATTGCTTCACCAATAACCGTGCGGCATAGGCAAATGCAATTAAAATATCTATTTTGAATCCCTACGCTAATTGAAGTTTATCTGTATTCGCAACGTAAATAATGTGTTCAAATGGAAAAGTCGTATCTAGTATATTTCATACTGCGAGGCGTGATGCGGGGCTTAGAGCACGTTACGGTGCGGATAATCCCTTTATGCAGCAGCAGCGTGTGGCACGCGCTTGAAAAGCTCGCAGTTCAGAAGACGCAATATCTTGTCAAATCCACTGTGGAATAAACAAGAATCGTCAAAGAATTAATTAATTATCAGCTTGAGACGCGTGCGCCGTATCACGCGCTACTTCAAGCTCCAATACTGCGTATTCTCTGAAAGCTTAATTGTGTAATAATAGACTTAATTAAGCGTATTTCTTCTAAACTACGCAACATATTATTTTGATGCGGTTTTCACCATCATTAGATAATGTATTCCGGAAGGTTGTGGATAATACATTAATTTTACATATACAATGTGTAACTGAATTACACATATTATTCAAGTATTTTATTCAGAATCGTTTACTGAATCGAATTATGTCATTTGTAATATAGACGTATTTTATTATCGACACTAGGTTAGTCACCAACCACACGAAAAAGAAGATCTCAAAAATAATAGACCACAACCATTGATATACAAAAAACCATCAATGACCACAACTTTCGCCTACAATCAGTATAACTAATTTAATAAATAAACAATATTTTTTACATATTAATAAAAATTCAGTCTATGTAAGTATTATGATTATAAAATAATAAAAATGATTATTTATTCAAGCAATACATAGGTTGAGCACAGTAGTGGATAAACTGAATTTAAAGGCCACAAAAATCTATATAAACAAAATTATAAACCCTGTCTCTTAAACTAGGAGGCCTGTATCTTAAGAGACAGTGTTCGGCCAGATGGTGCATTAATTAATTTCCCTATATGAGTGTAAAATGTGACAATCTATCTATCATTACATGATGAACAACAATACATTCCGTAAATTAAACATTTCATGTGAGCACTTCCTGCAGTTGTGATTGAATTAAATCTGATTGTAATGTATTGTTTGTATGTGTGTGTGTGAGGGTGTGTTTGTGTGTGTGTGTGTGTGTGTGTGTGATGGTGTGTATGTATGTGTGGGTAAAGGGAGAATGGTATATGCTTTATTGTATGTATATATATATATATATATATATATTAGATATAATAATATTACGTAGATGCTAGAGTTGTTGTTACTTTTTATCATATTATCATATTGTCAAGCGATGTATGTCAATAGAGATTGTTTTTGCATAGTCCTGCTGAATGAGCCATTCTGTAATTTTTGTTTTGACTTTAAATTTATTTAAGTTTATTACATCCAGTTCCTTCTGTATTTTTTTAAAAACGTGAAAGCTTAGAACGTAGTATTGGTGTCTTGCAAACGAGGTTTTGTGTTGTACACCAGGGGTAACAAGAAAAAATAATATTCTGATTGGGGTGTTTGGTGGTGTGCGCTAATTCCGGGACATGTTGTATTATAATAAAGAATCTCGATGTTTTGTCAGGTCTTTAAACCATGCGAAGCAGGGGCGGGTCGCTAGTTTATTCAATAACGTAAATTGTCTGGTCCCTCGCTCGCACATCAAGCAATGGACAAAGAGAAAAAAAAAATGAAAACTTTCGGATTAATTATGAGGCTTTTGGATACTTTATATGTGTGTACTTTTATTATTTTTTGTAATGTGCATTTTGTTTGTGCAGAATGAACAAATTTTCTTTCTTCTTTCTTTCTAATAAGACTAGTACTTAAAGGACCACCCTTCTAGTATTTTTTTGGAAATATTGCCTTTTTATAGTGGCTTTTATAAACGTAATAAATCCTTTGTATCGTCAAGGTCAACGGCGATATATTGGCCCATAGTTTACCACGAATATGCAGGAATCAATTTGTAGGTCTTGGGTTCGAACCCTGACAGGCGTTCTACTTTGTGTAAATTATTTCATCATAGATCTACCAACCCGCACTGGGCCCGCGTGGTGATTACGGTCTA
The DNA here is from genome assembly GCA_947568875.1 of Fissipunctia ypsillon. Classification (NCBI taxonomy): domain Eukaryota; kingdom Metazoa; phylum Arthropoda; class Insecta; order Lepidoptera; family Noctuidae; genus Fissipunctia; species Fissipunctia ypsillon. The sequence goes on along the minus strand of OX387645.1, from coordinate 9,026,468 downwards.
CTCTACGTCTCACCGATATGAGGCCTGTGTCCCAGCAGTAGGAACTTTATAGGCTGATTATGGAGAAATCATAAGCGTCCAACAGCAACGTGCTAAATAAAAAACATTTCAAGTTGATACCTTGTGTTAATTATACAATAACCAGTTATATCGATAATTATTGTCAATTAAGTATTCACACCGTATCTTTGAACCTGGCATTCAAAGAAACGCGTTATTTAATAGCGTTAGGAAATTGTAAAAAAAGTGATTGCTTACCACTTTCTTACAATGCATTTATTTTTGTTACAGCAATTATTCCGGTCTCAGCAAGCTGCGGCAGCAGGCGGCCAGGCGGCGGCGGCGCAGCTGCAGCTCCTGCAACAACAACAGCAGCAACAGTTTCAACTGCAACAACAGTTAGCTGCCCAGCAGGCTTTTACACAAGCGCCGTACGTAATCAACGCGGGGCAGGAGGGTTCGCCTTATGTGAGCGCATTAATAGCGGGCGTACCGCCGTACTACGGCGTCGCCGCGCCGTGGGGCGTGTACCCTGGGCTCGTGGCGCAGCCCGCGCAGCAGCAGGCGCAGCAGCCGCGCCGGCCGCTCACTCCACAGCAAGGAGAGCAGCAAGTGAACGGCCAGGGACAGTATGTGATACCGTACTACGACCCCGGCTCGCTGGTGATGGGCGGGCGCAACGGCACGCCGCTGCGGCTCGTGTCGCCGGGCGGCGTGCTGGCGCCGCGCCAGTACCAGCCCGCGCCCACGCACCCCGCTGCCTCCGCCGCGCCGCCGCAGGCCGCGCAGCCACAGCAGCAGCAGCCTGGTAAGAACTCCAAAGCCAACACGCCTCACTTACTCGGACGCTCACTTTACACTCACTGTTGCAGCTTTTTATTAAATCCGTTTAAATAAATAATCTTTATTCATTTTTGCCTAGAATTGAATCTACAATTAGTACCTGCGCTGAATCAAATACTACATGCCTGTTGCCTAATAACTATAAAGGTGTAAAAAGGGGCTGTAGTATTTTCTTACTAATTAATAACGATGAACAGTACTACGAAACTAAAAAAAATGCCTGGAGAAAGCCAAGTACCTAGGCCATAAGCCATAATTTAATGGCGTTTTTAATGCTTGTTCGAAGTGGTTCACAAATCGGAGATCAGAACAGAAATTATCTTTTAATACATTTTTTTTACAAACAAAATGCTAAAGCGTAAACTACAACTAATTACATCGTCTTAAATTAATAATGTAACCTGCTCTTGATTCCGGTCTATGATTGCGGCCATAGTTGTTTATCATTAGAACGAAATTCTATCCACGTGCCTTTGGCTCCACTCGGCAATCCCAATGTCAAAGTGAACACATCAATATTACAGGGTTTTGTCATGCTTAAACTGTCATTTTTCCAATCTTTATTCTGTGATGAGCATTCTCAAAGATTTAGATCATTGGCAAACTTCTCTCAAACATGGATTGACATGTTAAAAATTGGGTTAGGATTAATTATTAATTTCAAAATGTATCAGTTAACTTACGACTTTGGCGCATATTAAAATGTTAGAATCACTCGCATTGCTCGCATGGTTTAAATAAGTTATATAAAAAAACTGGAACAGTGAGTTGACCAAGAATATATTTGTCTAACAATGTACATAAACTCATATTTACAATCAATAACAACGTTATACTAAAACATTGCGCATGGCGTGATACGATACATTCTCTGTAGACCATTAGACAATTTATATTTAATTAATTACATACAAATAATTATTAACATTTTGTAGAACCGACAGAAACTAATTCATTCTAATAATTATTTTACTTTCAGTAATTGTAGTTTTATTTTTAAATAGTTGCTACTGAATTAAGAAATTAATTATGTAGATAAACACTGACGTCTTAATGCGCACATCTTATTTTGGAGTACAGTGTCAGTTGCTTGATGAAGTTTTTGCCTGCTGAACTTGTAACATCATAGTTTTTTATCAATTGTATTTAATTAATAACCCAATTTTAGTATACACTCACTGTGTCTATTAACTGTATATAATGTAATACATACTTCCTCTGTTTAATTCGTATATTTTGTGTATAGATATTTACTTCATATTCGTGGTAAATGTATTCACTTACTGTTTGATTGAATGCTTCAAGGGTAGAGGTTTAAATTATAATACGCGATAATAATGTGGTATATCTTTTCCTTATTTTGGAATTGTGTTGTAACTTGAGCACACAATTATACATTGCAAATGAAATGCAACGTCTCCGTATGGTTAAAGAGAAGATAGGCTACTCGGGCATTTTTTTTTTTCTCCAAATCTGGTTAAAGCAAATTGGGCATGAAAACCCTTACGAAAAACTCGAGCGAGCCTGAGATATTGACTTCGGCGTAACCAAAGCACTGATAAATAAAGCAGTCATATATGAGTAATGACCTCATGAGATTGATATGAGAAACAAAAGTTCGTGGCTTGGCCCAGCATCGAAGCCAGTATTACAAATCATTGAATTTTTTACCAATTTTTCACGCAGATGTTGTAAAATATTGGGTTGGCAACAAGTATTGACTCACTTTGAAAAAAAAAATTCTTTCTTCTTATCGAATTGAACTAGAAAGTTCTTTTTTTAGATAAATCTAGAACATTCCAGAAGCTTTATTATTGAATAAATAAAAGGCGGCTAGAGCGCGTCTTTGGCAGTTTATTGAGCTGTAATATTTTACGAGTTTAAACGTGGCTCCAGTACGAAGCAGACAAATGCGAATATCAACAACGCATTTGGAGAAGGCACAGTTACACAGTCAACTGTAAGTTGATGGTTTTGTCGCTTTCGATCCAGCGATACAACACTAGAGGATCGAGCCCGTTCAGGTCGACCAGTCAAATTCTATGTCGACATGCTGCTGGCAGAATTAAATCAAAACCTGGATGCTAACTCGCGAGTTAGCGCAGGCACTTGGCTGCAGTCACACGGCTATCGAAAAGCGACTGCATGCACTGGGATATCGGCGAGTGCTGGCAAAATGGATTCCGCATCAGTTGAGTATGGCAAACCGAGCTGCCCGAATATCGATTTGTCAATCGTTGCTCCTCCAGCCCAAACAAAAGGAGTTTCTAAGTGATTTAGTAACAGAAGATGAGAGCTGGATACTGTATAAGAATGACAAGCGTAAAGCCTACTGGTTACCACGAGGAGAAGAACCGCCAATCCAAGTCAAAGAACAAACTCATAAACGCAAGGTTTTGCTTTGTTGTTGGTGGGATGCAGGCGGTATGATTTATTATGAATTACTCCCCGAAGGACAAACTGTCAACGCCAACGTCTATGTTAATCAGCTTCGTAAGTTAGCGGCTGCTGTGAAAAAAAAATGGCGTAGAAAAGTCAACATCCATTTGCTACACGATAATGCGCGACCTCACGTTGCTTCCGCCACACGTCAGCAATTGCAGGAGTTAGGCTGGAGTACAGTTCCGTATCCACCATATTCTCCAGACTTAGCGCCCTCCGATTATCATCTGTTTCGCTCTCTTTAAAACTTTCTGCGTGGACAGCGCTTTCACGATTTTAGCGCAGTGGAGAATACACTGGATAACTAAACAGCAGCCCGTTGATTTCTGGGAGCAAGGCATTCAATCTTTGCCAGATAGATGGAAACAAATTATAGACTTACACGGCGATTATATCGTCGAATAGTTTTTAATAAAGAATACAAGTATTAATATTTGTTTCATTCGAAAGTGAGTCTGTATTTAGTTCCCAACCCAATACATATAATTCCTCATATTTTTTAATTGAATACTAGATACCTACCTCATTTTAAAGATGTTAAACTGCATTTCATGTATCAAACTGGGAACTCCTAATTAGAATACATAGTGTATTTACTTTAAAAAATATATATTTTCTAACTCGATTTTACTAAGGTTTGGTGTAAATATGTTTCAGTGTTATTTTTTCATTTTAATTTATTTCATTGTAACTGGTTATCATTTAAAATTTCGATCATTTTACTATTATATTAATTACGTCACCTACACAGTGTAGGTGTAGGCTACACTGGATAAAATGTTGTTGTTATTTAACAACAAAACAGGTTTTATCACATGCGTGACGGGGTCGAGTTCATTATCATACACACCATTTTATGTCATCTTGTATATAAGTACATCGGATTGAAACCCGTACACGCGTGTTGGGCGCGCCGGGAGCTCGGCCCGCGCGCCCGCTGCACCCACGCGGTAGGCCCGGACACTGGAGCGCGGAGGTATGTCCTGTTGCAGGCGGCGCCACGCAAGCTCGGCGCGACTCGCTGGAGTTCGGCGGCGGTGGCCCGGCCGCGGCGCTGCAGGAGTACGCAGCGCGCAAGTGGGGGCCCTCGCCGCTCTCGCCGCCGCTAGGCGCCGCGCTGGGTCCCGCGCTCGGTCCCGTGGGGCTGCGGCCCGTGTCGGCTGCGCCCGGCGCCGAGACTGCCAAGTACAGGTGCTGTTCTGCGGAGCCCGTCCGCTCATGCGTCGCCGCACCCTTTCCTGTCTCACGACGAACTCGTCTTATACGAAAGTCCTGTCGTCACACATTCGAGCTGAAATCGTTCATCAGTTATTGCGATAACGCAAGAAAGCACAGAAGAGCGCGCATGCATAGGGCATAAGCCCCATGCATGCGCGCTCTTCAATATAAGTGGAAATGATGGATTCGAGAGCGCACGATCGCGCGTCATGCAGATGTTTCTGCAGAACTATCTTATCGCCGATGAATAATACCAGATGGAGTAAAATCCGATACATTCTAGAACGCGATATGCTCACGCATTTACGAACACTACAAAGTTGTTAGTCAAACTCACGATGCAGCCGAAACAAGAATAGAAGCGACGCGAACGGGTGTACGGTGACTCTTTGAGCGGGACACTTGTATATTGTAAATACTTGTATGCTATCGTTGTTTATATGACACCGCAGTATTTAATTTTGTACAGATCTGCCGATGGCGGCATTTTGAGCATGTTCGTTTATTTACGTAAAACTCATGCCCTTTGAGAGTGGCTGTTTCCTTGAATAGCGATATATTTTTCTTGCAGAGCTGTGAGCAATTTAGCGCATGGTCTGACGTCAAATGGAATGTTCGGATCATCTTCATCACTCCTCAGCAAACTCAGCGGAGTAGGAACTATATCAGGTCTGTACTACGCACCATCATCTCATCATTCACAAATCCTTGTACATTTTGTAAATAGTTAGTATTTTTTATGTATAGTATAATAATACTGTATGTTTAACACTCATCACTTACTTTGTCGGCGGTGTTCCAATCCAGACGTGGGTTAAATAAATAAGATTATGCTTAACGGTTGATATAAGATAATAAGTTAAGCCTCTAGGTCTGCGTTATGTTAAAGCACGAGTTATATCGCTAGTAAAATACCAACATGATACAAATGTACGTTTCGTAATTTAAAAAAAATCTGCTATTAACGCCAGCGATACGTTAACAGTTTATTTACTTTTGTATAGCAGTGTTTTCCACATAACTTATGGCGATTTTATATTAATGACACCCATAGGAATTAATGTATGTTCGGGATAAGTTAATCAACTGTGTGTATGTTTGCAGAACTGGTGGGCGGTGGCGTGGGCGTAGGTGGCGTGAGCGTGGGCGTGGGAGGCGTGGGTGGGGTGGGCGTAGGCGCGCTGGTGGGCGACAAGCCGCCAGCCGGCCGCTCGCGTCTGCTGGAGGACTTCCGCAACAACCGCTTCCCCAACCTGCAGTTGAGAGAACTCGCCAACCACATTGTAGAATTTTCACAGGATCAGCACGGCTCTAGGTATGAAATATTCCTAGTAATACATACTTAAACAACAACATAATAGGTAGGAGAAAAAGTTACTTCACATTTTTTAAGAAAATTCAAAACACTTTTTAATATAGTTTATTCACATTTAACTAAAGTATGTAGGTACCATTTTGTTCGATAACTTTTTGCCATCTTGTAGGTAGGGACATGATCCCATTGCTATAGAAATTTTGGGACTTCTGATCAAAATACCGCGACAAGTGGTTTTGACAGTCCTCTCGTGATGTTAACCTGACACTGCCTAAAGAATTCTGAAGAGACCGAAACAGGTGGAAATCTGAAGGTGCAAGGTCAGGACTATACGGCGGATGCATTAACACCTCCCAGCCAAACTCTCTTAATTTTTGCTGAGTGGCTAAAGATGTGTGAGGTCTAGCGTTATCACGATGAAAAACCACATCCCTTCTGTTGATTAATTCCGGCCGCTTTCTCTCAACTTCTTGCTTTAATCTCATCAGTTGTTCGCAGTAGAGTTCAGAATCGATGGTCCTGCCCGGTGGTAACAGCTCATAATGAATAATGCCCTTCCAATCCCACCACACACACAGCATCACCTTGTTGCGAGTTAACCCGGGTTTCGCCACAGTCTGTGAAGCCTGACCGGCCTTTGACCACGACCTTTTTCGCACGTTCTTGTCGTACGTGATCCACTTTTCATCACCAGTTATCAGCTTCTTTAAAAATGGTTCGGTTTCGTCGGTTTCGAACGAATCACAAATGAGTACACGGTTCATTAGGTTTATTTCGGTGAGCTCGTGAGGTACCCAAATATCGAGCTTTTTTGTGTACCCAGTTTTTTTCAAATGCGCCAAAACTGTTTTGTGGTCAATTCCCAGTTCTTCAGCTACGTCGTAACTACTGATATGCCGATTTTGCTCCACATTTTCAAAAATGGCATCCATTATATCCGTAATAGGGCGACCAGAGCGACGTGCATCTTTGAAAACGCTTAAACCAAATTTGTGCTACTCTCACAGACACTACACCAGGTCCATAAACATCGCAAATTTTTTTCGCGGCTTGCGTTGCATTTTTACCTTTTTTGTAGTAAAATTTTAAAATGTATCGAATTTCTTCATTAGATTCACTCATCTTGACAGTACGAAAAACAAATGAAAATCACACATTTTCCTAATTTGAATTTGGAATTATGTTCTTTAAAATTTAAACTTTCAATGATACCAAAACCAGCCAGATACAAATAGTATAGCCAAAGAGATTTTATTACAAATTCATACATACTATAATGCGAAAAGAATTTTTCCCCAACCTAATATTTTTTATAGATAGATGGTGATAAGTTCTGTTGTCGGTGTTGGTATGAAAGATTGCCTTTAAACGAGGTCCCTCAACATGATCTACTCTATCAGGGATATGGTCACCCATAGAATGTGTTTTTATATTTTATGAAGAACAAAATACGGAAAAAACTTCGGACTCAATTCTCGGTACGGTTCTGGTGGGGTAGACTACAACTTGATAGGTCAACTTCACCCCTGCACCAATTATCTATCACATACTTTCGTTCTTGTTGCATGTTATAAGTAATTGTTTTTGTAACTTTTCCAGATTTATTCAACAGAAATTAGAAAGGGCTACAGTTCAAGAGAAACAAATGGTGTTTAATGAAATAATCGGCGCTGCGTATAGTCTAATGACGGATGTTTTCGGAAACTATGTTATACAAAAATTCTTTGAGTTTGGAACTACAGAACAGAAAACCACATTGGCACAAAAGGTAAGACTATTCATTCACTCACAGCTAAGGCCGAAATGTTGGCCATTGAGTACTGAAGTTACATTACAAGTATTTAATATTATGAGGTTGATTATTATTGATAAAGATTATGAATAAAATGGTCTTAAACTTCAACTTAGGGAACAATGCAAGTTTTATCAAAATTGGTTTAGTAGTTTTCAAGAGATGGACTAATACGTGTAAATGTGATGGCCTGGCTTATTGATACGAGCTACGGGTGTGGTGTCAAAGGGAAAACATCTCAAAACCTTGGTCAAATTGTAGTGCAGTATTTACAAAAAAAAAAAAACTGTTAACGAGAAGCGCAATGACACGACGCTGGTAATTTATTGCAAAATATGAAAGCAGTTATCTATTTACAAAATATCTATTAATTTATTAATGTTAATAACAAACCGAGTAATAACAAAAATACCCACTTCCCATACATTTAAAAACCTGATAATGAAAGTGTATGTATAGTTATAAGGTATAGTAGCAAGACTGCCGTATGTCTAAACTTACAAGTAAAAATTACTATATGACGTTATTTTAAATAACGTTATATAGTCATTTTTATGATTTAAACGCTACGAAGTCCAAAAAATACTATTGTTACAATTAAGTTAGGATTTGCAGTTATCAAATGGGTACTAAAGAAATAAATGTGCTAGAACTAATTATTAACGCTCGAACGGGAAAACAAATACCTAAAACACTATGTTAATGTGGAATGGTTAATTAATTATCATCACTTTCGTCTAAATCTTATAGAATCTCATCTCATCCACAAATTCTGACAATGAAAATGCCACAGTACACAACGAGACGCAAACGCAACAGATGCCAACCGCAGAACTGTCAAAATGTCAAAAAAATCCGTTTCAGTTGTGCGAACTCAATTACGTACTGCATGATTAATTTGCTTAATTATTATGTTGTTTTTAATTAATCTGTATTATAAAAGACTAATAAAGAAATACTTACTGATTAAATAAAACGTAAACTAATGTACGAGGAGGGATCAAAAAGTAGTGAGAACGACAAACTCCTTGGTAAGAAAAATAATAAATACTGGCAGGCATAGCTCAGATACATATTTGTATATTAATAAAGAGAAAAATCTTCGATTCTCTTTTGTTTTTTTCTGAATGTAGTCATTTGTTTGCTTCGTGTTGGAACGTAATCTCGAAAATGGAGAAAAACGAAGTGCGAGCCGTTATTAAATACCTCTGTTTAAGAAAGTTAACGACGCAAGAGATTCATTGCGATTTGGAGGCAACATTAGAAGAGTCTGCTCCGCCGTATTCCACTGTCGCAAGGTGCGCTTCTCAATTTCGAGTAGGGAGAACGAGCACGGAAGACGAACATCGTTGCGGCCGTCCATCGACGTCAGTCACCCAAGAAAATGTTGCGAAAGTCGAGAAAATTGTATTGAGCGATCAAAGAGTTACCATCCGATACTTATTCAAGAAATGGGCATTTCATATGGAAGTATTCAATCCGTATTGAAACAATCTTTGAATATGAGAAATGTCTCCGCAAGATGGGTGCCGAGAATGTTAACCCACAGTCAGAAACAAAATCGACTTTACATTTCGAAGATATTGTTGGTCAAGTTTCAAGAAGATTCTGAAAACTTTTTGTCTCGTTTCGTAACAATGGACGAAACATGGGTCCATCATTTTGACACCCAGACAAAACAGCAATCTTCGCAATGGAAACGGCCATCATCACCGACCCCGAAGAAGTTTCGTGCCGTGGCATCGGCTGGCAAGGTTATGGCCTCAATATTTTGGGACTCAGAAGGGATATTGTTGATTGATTACTTGGAGCGTGGAACCACTATTACAAGCCATTAATATGCAGCTTTAATTCCCAAGTTGAGGAATGCCATCAAAGAGAAAAGTAGAGGGAAACTTCGAAGGGGCGTGCTGTTTCATCACGACAACGCACCCGCGCACAGGTCGGCAGTTGCGATGGCTGCCATTCAGCAAGCTGGCTTCGAATTGGTTGACCACCCCTCTTATTCACCAGATCTGGCGCCTAGCGATTTTTATCTGTTCCCCAAATTGAAAGAATACTTAAGGGGAAACAGGTACGAAGACGATAACGCGGTGATGGATGCCGTGAAGAGCTTTTTGCAGGACCAAGACAACTTTTTTTTTGAAAGGGATTGAAGCCTTGGAAAATTGCTGGACTCGGTGTGTAGAGAGACTTGGAGACTATGTAGAAAAATAAATTATTATGTTATCAATAGTCATTATATTCTATCTCATTCTCACTACTTTTTGATCCCTCCTCGTATAACACTCGGAAACAGAAAAAATAAAGGAATAAAGTCAAGTAGCAGTCAGTATAATGGAACTTCGTAAAAAAGGGTAGTTGAGATGCGTTCAAAACATGGTAATACGTTTACCCTTGACGTAGAATAAGCATAAAAAAATATTTAAACATTTTTTTCCTCCGTTTCTTTTAACATTGTGATAAGCGTAATTAATATACAATTCAGTTAGCTGAATTTTAAGATTTATCTAAGCTTTTTGTATTGTAATAGTAATAAAAAATATAAAACGTAAACCAAGTGTCTCATTACTTATATGCCAACCTGATATTTCATTTCTAAACATAGTCAGGTGAAAATGGGCATGCTTCTTTATGAAATGTGGCAAAAAACTAAAATACAGATCCCATGACACAAACTTCCAAAATTAAAGTTATTTCATGATTTTGAGTTATTTTGTTTTTGAAGTAGTTTGATTTTTTTTTTTTTTCTTTTTCGTAACAATTAACTTGCTATTTATTGGGTTGCTGCTTTCAGAGGTAAAATAACTGTGAAAAGACTAGAAATATGAAGCAGTTGAATTTTCACGATGATTATATTGTGTAATGTAACTTGCAGGTTCGCGGACACGTGCTGAATCTGGCGCTGCAGATGTACGGCTGCCGCGTCATCCAGAAGGCGCTGGAATCCATCCCGCCCGAGCAGCAGCAGGAAGTGGTGCGCGAGCTGGACGGCCACGTGCTCAAGTGTGTCAAGGACCAGAACGGAAACCATGTTGTAAGTATAAAAATCATAATAATATCAACCTATTGTTATTCCACTGTAGAGCGAAGCCCTCTTCTCATACAGAGAAGGCACGAGTATTGATCACCACGCTTGCTCAAAACGGGTTAGTGATTTCAGAATTATAAGTCCAGGTTTCTTTTCGATGGTTAGAATACTGGCGTTTTATTCACCTGCATAAGTAGTGGCGCTTTTTAAAAAGTCGAGACGCGTGGCGCCCAAGCATTAAAAGAAGCTGTCTCGAAAACAAACGATGGCGCCAGCGACGCACACACACACACACCTGCAAGGAATTCTGCCATTTCATTCATATCGCTGTTGAATATTTATTATAAACTAGCGGACCCGGCAGACGTCCTGCCCGTACAGCGCTACCTACCGGGTTCAATTGTTTTTAAACCATTCAGGAACCCATTGAAAAATACACACAAAATTTTCCAAATCAGTCCAGCCGTTTCAGAGGAGTTAAGTGACAAACACACGTACAGAAGAATTATACAGGATGGTCCGGTAAAGAATCGATAACCTTGAAATAGCATAATATTAGACCTCATGGCTCTTCTAAAAAAATACAAAAAAAATATCTGAAGTAATAACTAAGATTTTTAGAATAAAGTACTAACTCTTTTACATTTTTCATCACCACGACCACAAATCAATGAATTCCATCGGTTACCTGTTGTTATAATATAGTACGTTGACTATGCCGCCGACAGAGAGGCAACAAATAGTGTGACTAGAAATTACACAGTATTTTTTTCAAAAAAAAATTATCTTAGGTACTTCGTGGGATCTCTCACCTCCAATCAGAAGGCTTGATAGTACATGGGCCAACAGTGACGCTGAAAAGGCTGAAGTTTTTGTTAACCATCTTGAAAGTGTCATTACTCCCCACGCTGACGAAGGATCAAGTAAACTGGAATATGTCAATGACACACTAGCATCTGTTCACCAACTAGACCCACCACTGAGAAAATGTTCTCCTAGCGAAGTTAAATGTGCCATCAGTAAATTGAGAAATCACAAGGCTCCAGGTTACGACCTAATAACCGCGTCCGTTCTAAAGCTGTACCAGAAGTTGCTATAACATTTCTTCCCTACCTTTTTAATGCTATACTGCAGCGTACCTTTGTCCCCAAACAATGGAAGGTCGCGCAGATCATTATGATTTTAAAGCCTGGCAAGCCTGAAAATGACGTTAAATCATATCGACCTATCAGCCTACCTATTGCTTCGAAGTTGCTGGAAATGCTATTTCTAAAGAGACTCATGCCGCTCCTGGTGGAAAAAAACCTTATTCCTGAACACCAATTTGGATTCAGGAAGGGCCATGGTACTATAGAACAGGTATATATATACAAATATCAACACTTCATTTGAAAATAAGGAATACTGCTCTGCCGTCTTCCTGGACATTTCGCAAGCTTTTGATCGTGTATGGCACCAAGATCTACTGACCAAAATAAAAATGTATCTCCCAACAAACTTCTACCTGTTCCTGCGCTCCTACCTCAGCAAGAGATTCTTCCTAGTGAAGCAAGGTGATGAGGTCACAAATCTACGTGCGATTTAGGCTGGAGTACCTCAGGGCAGTGTCCTAGGTCCTGTTATTTACTGCTGGCTTGCCACTTTTGCTGATGATACGGCTTTACTGGCTACTGATGCCTGCCCGAGAGAGGCTTCTGCAAAACTTCAAAATAGCCTTAAACAATTTCCAAATGGCTTAAATATTGGAAGATAAAAGCCAATGAAACAAAATCAGTCCAGGTGACTTTCACCACACGCAAAGAAACGTGCCCACCTGTGACCTTAAATGACATAGAAGTACCCCAAGCAGAGGTCACACGATACTTTGGAATGCACCTTGACAGACTCGTTACATGGAGAGACCACATATTTACCAAACGCAAAGCCCTAGGGCAAAAACTCGCAGCTTACACTGGATGATTAACAAAAAATCCCAAATGTCTCTAGAAAGCAAATTACTTCTTTACAAATGTATTCTCAAGCCTATCTGGTGTTATGGTATCCAGCTCTGGGGAACCGCAGCGAAGTCCAACATCGAAATCCTTCAAAGGTTTTGTAGCGGGATATCTACATCGCCACAATGGAACGCGTCACACCGACGTCACGCAAAATCCTGCATCGCGCAATCAAAGTTTACCACGCGACTAGCATATATACAATATCCCGACATCAACCGTCGGGCAGTAGCCCACCAGACACAACACCCGTCTGGTCGGAGGATCCTTCTTTTTCATAGAGGATGAGGGAACTTTACACTCTGTTCCTCATCCTCTATAGTTTCAATCAAAAACACTGCGACAAATAGTTAATGCTCCATAGTACGTCAAAAATGAGAGAATTCACAAGGATTTAAATACAAAAACAGTCAAAGAGGACTTCAAAGCTCGTATCACCACATACTCCACCAGATTAAAAGCTCACCCAAATCAATTGGCAATGAATCTAATGGCAAACCCAGTTACCTTCACAAGACTGAAAGGAGAGCACCCCAAGACTTACAACCAGCATGAGTAAGCTGTATTATCGATCGGATAGGGGGCAGTGGCTTCATACCGTGCAAGTTCGAAACCATCATCTACCTATTGCTGAATGTCCCAGGACAGATTGCATTAAAGAGGAGTTTAAAAAAAAAACTTCTTGGGATATACATTTTTTTTTGTATTTTTTTTAGAACAGCCATAGGGTCTATTATATACTATTGCAAGGTTATCCATTAATGACCGGACACCTGTATATATTAAGATATATCACTAAAAGTGCTTCGGTAATTCTGAGAACACTTATAGTGAAGAAGAACAGTGTTTAATTTGATGTAATCAGCTACCACGTTTTCCCACCGCCATATTTTTTTTATCTTTTATTATTCCAAAAATAGATTACATTTGGTTTATCAAAAACATACCAACATAAACTCGCAGAATTAAATTCTTGCACGCAGTTTAGGCGTATCACCGCTATTTGATACTTTCATCGATTCTCATGGCACTCGATTTATTAAAATATGAAAATGAGAAACGAGCCGTCCTTACAGAATTTATTAAAATGTGAATGTTATTTTCAGGTGCAAAAATGTATCGAATGCGTGGAGCCAACGGCTCTGCAGTTCATAATAAGCGCGTTCGCGGGGCAAGTGTACGCGCTGTCAACGCACCCGTACGGTTGCCGCGTCATCCAGCGCATCCTGGAGCACTGCACGCCTGAACAAACCGCGCCCGTGCTCAGCGAGTTGCACGCGCATACCGACCAGCTCATACAGGTACGAAATACTTGGAAATCACGGGGAAATGTAAAGGTGCGAGGTCAGGACTACATCCATCAACACTACCCAATCAAGCTCTTGGTCTGGCGTTATCGTAATGAAAGACTGGTGTGGTCTTTTTTTATTTACACATTAACCCCCTTGTTCATAAACATTGTTTTAAAGTTAAGAGATGTTTAAAAATGTATGCTTATCCAGATGTTAATCATTACTTAACTGTAATCAACTTTTATGAATAAGAGGGTAAAAGTATAAACATTGTGTTGTTTGAAAAAAAAAAAACTTTAATCCGCAAAGGAGCCAGGCATAATATTGTTTGTGATTCCCAGGACCAGTACGGCAACTACGTGGTGCAGCACGTGCTAGAGCACGGCGCGGCTGAGGACCGCTCGCGCCTAGTGGCAGGCGTGCGCGGCAAGGTGCTGCAGCTGTCTCAGCACAAGTTCGCGTCCAACGTCGTGGAGAAGTGCGTGTCGCACGCCACGCGCAACGAGCGCGCGCTTCTCATCGACGAGCTGTGCGGTTTCAACGACAAGTACGTTCCCCCCACGTCTGTATACTGATTCACTAGATCCTTTAGACGTCTCGTTAGCTGCTAGTTCTATAATATGGCGTGTTTACCTTCACAGTGCTCTCCACGTGATGATGAAGGATCAGTACGCGAACTACGTGGTACAGAAGATGATCGACGTGGCGGAGCCGACGCAGCGCAAGGTTCTGATGCATAAGATCCGACCGCACATCGGCTCGCTCCGCAAGTACACGTACGGCAAGCACATAATCGCAAAGCTCGAGAAGTTCTTCATGAAGGCGCCGGAGCTGGGGCCCATCGGACCACCGCCTCCCAACGCTGTGCTGTAGTCTGTGTAAAGTATTAAACGTCCGCGGGTGTAGGCTGATGCGACGGCGCGGGTATCGCCCGCCTATTATAAATTTTGTGAATATTTGCGATTGTACATTTGTAACTATAGAGCTCGCCGCTCCGGCTGGCGGGCGCGGCCCCTGTACATACGTAGCGGCAGACTGATGTACAGAACGATACGATTTACTGTATACTGTAACAATAGTTGTACAGCGTCGACGCCGACTCCGGTGCTCGGCCGTCGCGTCACCGCGGCGTAGCGTTTATTGTGTTTGTAGCTCATAAGTGTTCTAGTATTATTCGTTGTTCGTATGAATCTATGTATAAATATTTGAACGTCTCTCATTCTCGTGTAATTTATGAATCGAAGGAAAGCGGCGGTTTAACGGACCCCGGCGTTTCCATAATTTTAGCTCGTTGTAGATTTACTATTAGCTGGGCTAGGGGACCTTGAATCTTCTAAAGCGATAAAGAGATGCCACAGGCAGTTCTGGACAATCGGCACTATAGTCGTGATTATTATATTATTATTTTGTACTATTCTTCAAGTCAAGCTCTCGTTTAAGTTATAAACCGGCTTTAAAATCGTACATAGCTTATCTCGTTTAGTGCCGGAGTGTATAGTTCGTCGATTATAATTTTGTGAAAATGATATTTTTGTATATTTTTTATGTAATTAATTTAAGTTATTTAGTTAATGAGTCTCCGAAAATGATCGGAGCGAGCGCTTACGAGTGGGCGATGCTTATGTTAGTGTGTAGGCGCAGCAGTGTCTCGCGCTGCGCATAGGTTATAGTGATGATTGTAAAGTCCTGTACTGATAGTTGTAGTCCCGAGGTCTACCTTGCCGGTTGCACGTCACAAGCGTAGCTACTCCTCATTCCCCCTGTGTAATTAATTTTTATAGGAAGCGTAGTTTCCTACGACACCTCAAGATTTTTTACGTTTAGATGTAATTGAAAATAAAATTATTGTATATGGCTGTACAAAAATGTTAACAAAATGATTTGTAAAACCCGTATGTGATGGAATAAGGCGAGGCGTCGAGAGTGGCGACGTGTGACTTATCGCGGCTCTGTACGTCGCGTCTTGTAGGTTGTACTAGATAACATTTATATGATGATCCATCTATTTAGACATTAATTATAATAAAGCATTTCTGTAATAATATTACAAAGAATCTGTTGTTTTAGTTATTACTATACCTACACCACCAATAATTCTATACATCATCCACTGAGTTTCTGTGATAGTATGGGGCTGCAGGACGGAGAAGTGGCTTTACCACCATCAGGGATTTTAATTTTGATAACACAAACAATTTGTCGCTAATTAGTCGTTTGTCGCCAAATATCAGAATTTGTCGGTCACTGGTTCAGAAGATATAAGGGTTTATAGGTGGCCGACCTGGAGAATCTCCCCAGCTTGGCCACATTTATATCTCAAAAACTAGGGCACCTAGCGAAGATCTTGTTTAGTTCCAAATTTAAGCACTAATTAATCGCAATGCATCGTCAAGTTACAGATTCAGTCGGTGTGTAATTAAGGGGGAAGCGCTAGCGTAGCCCGCGAAATTCAAATTTTCTTACGATTTTTGCAATTTGCAGCTCAGTGTCGGGCTGTATGTTGATTACAGAAGGATTCGCGACCGTAATAAATATGTTTTTACATAATTATAATAAATAGAATCAGTAATACAACTCCTTATGATAGTATAATCCTAATCCTCAAAAGTCAAGATTTCATGAAATAATCATTCTTACAATTATTCGGTCTTAGAAATTTGTATTGATGACATTAATGATTATAATTCTGTGGATAGATATTTGTTACGGTCGCGAATCATATTTTAATCAACGTACAACCCAATACTGACCTGCAAATTGCAAAAAATTTAAGAAAATTTTAATTTCGCTGGCTACCCTGGCGCTTTCGCCAAGGGGGAGGGAAGCGTTAAGGTAGCCCGCGAAATTCAAATTTTCTTACGATATTTCGATTAGCAGCTCGGTGTCTGGGTGTATGTTGATCAAAGTATGATACGCGACCGTAACAAATATGTATTTACAGAATTATAGTATTATAATTAGTAATACAATCCGTTAAGTTAGTATAATCCTGAAATGTTAAGATTTCATGAAATATTCATTCAATGGACTTACTTGGTCTTGGAGAGTTGTATTGATGACTTTAATGATTATAATTCTGTAAACTCATATTTGTTACGGTCGCGAATCATATTTCAATGAACATACAACCTAATACTGATCTGCAAATTGCAAAAAACGTAAGAAAATTTGAATTTCGCGGGCTACCCTGACGCTTTCACCTTAATAAAGAATTCAAACAGTGGTACAAGCAAGTACAATACTTCTTTCTTAATTCATAATAATAATAAACATAAGTACCTAAACGAGACACGGTTCTTTTATTTCTCAGGAACTATCCCACTGATCAAGTGTGTTTCTTTTTACTTGAGGTACTTTTTAGGTACAATTTTTTGATGGTTAAATAATAAAATATTACAAAACACCCGCCATCTTAATGTCAATATGGCGGGTGTACCTTAATTTCGAAATAATTTTGTTCTGAAGGTGGTACAAATTTTTTAGAGCTTGGTACTAAATAGTACTATTTAGGTACATTTTTTTAGTAATTGGTATAATTTAATTCGCTATGGTACACCCGCCATTTTCACTCTCACTAAAGAAAAACAAATTGCTTTACAATAAATTATTTATTGAAAACCAGGTTTACAGTAATTGTGATCTTTAGATGAACCTGCACACACAACTTCATCCTGGTTGTGAGGCCATACTCCGCTTATTTCCGTACTACTATCATCATTATCACTATCGCTTTCGGTTTCAGTGTCACTTACCACTTCTATAATAAAAGGTTTATCTAAATACAAATCATGTTTTAAGTATTCTCCTTCTAACCTGCGAACGTGTTTACAATGCTGTGCCCACTCATGAACTGTAATAGCGTCAAAAGCTTCTCTAACTAAGCGGGGAATTTCAGCATTTTTGTGCTCAATATTTACATCAGCATCTTTTCTTTTCATTGTGCTCCATATGAGTTCAATGGGATTGAGATCACAGTGATAAGGTGGTAAATATAAGCATTTGTGTCTATTGTCTTCTAAAATTTTTTCAATCTTATATACAGGTTCAAGCTTGTTTCTCTTAATAATTATTTCTAAAAGCTGAGGTTTAGTCAAATTCTCTCCATAGTCAATTTTATTTTGGGTCAACCATAATTGCATATCTTTTTTAAAGGAATTCGTACTTGGGACTTTATTCACACAAATACGGTGATAAGGAGCATTATCCATCAATATTATGGATGGCTCTCGTAAGGCACAAGTTTTTCAATAACCCACTTTTTAAAGTTGATACTATTCATCTCGTCATGATAATCACCACTTTTTGTGTTTGATTTAAACACAAGTAGTGCATTTGTAACAAATCCATTATCTCCTCCCGCAAGAACAATAATATATCTTTGCTCTTTCGATACAGGCTCCAATACTCCGTCTTCATCCTCTCCTTGCCAACATTTACCCGATGTATGCGAAGAGTGAATATAGGTCTCATCTAAATAAATATGGGCCGGGGCTGGGCAGATTTATTATTTTTATCCACTGCATGCAAGTACTTGGCTCTCCAAGCTGATATTTCATTACGCTCCATAAGAACCTTCCGATTGGATTGAGATTTTTTAAAACGAAATCCTACCTTGTGAAGCAGCTTTCACAGACTCTCGCTGTCCTGTGTAATTTATTTCTGTCTTTAAGACCTCTAGAAGCTTTTTAACAGTAGGGACCACTTTTTTAGCAGAATAAAATTCATGTACTTTCCTCCGTATAACTCCCATGTCAAAATCATCAACATGCACAAATCCACTTTTACGTTTTCTCTCCTTGCCTGGTGTCCGAATTTTTGTACCAGTTTCTTCTGCTGCGTGCCCTTCCTTAACTATTTTTGAAATTAGTCCTTGACTCACACCTGAAATATAAGATGACTAGCTTTTGCCCGCGGCTTCGCCCACATGTATGTTGGAATATATCAAATTAGTACCTACTCTACATGTTAATCCAGGTTCTAAAACATCTGTATGCCAAATTTCCTCTAAATTCATTCATTCGTTTTTTGCGCCAATCCGGAACATACATCCCGACAAACAACAAACGGACAAAAATTCTAAAAACTATAGTGTGCGCAACAGACTCGTTCAATCACTTCTTTTTAAATATATGCAATGCACAGTTCTGACTTCGTTACTATTTTTAACCAACTTCAAAAAAAGGAGGAGGTTATCAATTCGGTTGTATGGTTTTTTTTAATGTTTGTTACCGTTACTCCGTCATTTATAAACCGATTAAAAACAATATTTTTTATTTGAAAGGATTGGACTTCCAGATTGGTCCCATTTTTATCCAATTCCAGTTCTGATGATAGGATCCATGAGGAATTGAGGGAAATCCTCAAATATTATTGGCAAACACAGTGATTTTGGTATTTTCGTCAACAAATCAAGCATTTACATTCAGAAAGTATGATTTGGTGAAGTGGAACTGACGAAGAAGACCACAGACGGCTACAGGAACTCATCAATGAATAAGTATTTCACGGGTGGCGATAAGATATCTCGATTAAGATAGTTAAACGACTATGACGAAGCAAATTTAAATAAATGCTTCTGATGAAAATGGTAGGTACCATTGAACTCAGGACAGTAATAAAACAATGTATCCTAGCCGTGTTGGGGCTTATTGGAAATGTCATCAGATGCACTCTGGCTATAAATTATTTTTAACCGACTTCAAAACAGGAGGAGGTTCTCAGTTCTTTGGAATCTTTTTTTTTATGGTTCCCCGATTACTCGAAGACAGCTGGACCGATTTGGAAAATTCTTTTTATGTTTGAAAGGGTATACTTTCCAGGTGGTCCCATTGTCATCAGGTCAGGATCTGATGGTAGGATCCTAGAGAAATTGAGGGAACTCTTCAATATAGGCGCACCTATAGCGATTTTGGTATTTTTTTATAGTAACTTGCATTTCTTCTCGGAAAGCAACATTTGGTGAAGTGGAACTGATGACGAAGACCACAGATGGTACGATGGCCACTGGAACAACTCAATAATAAGTATTTTACGGGTTGCGATTCCATTACTTTAAAATTAGTGCTAAGCAATAGAAGCTCGTCACAATGCAAATGGTGAAGTGGAGCTGTTGGTGAAGTACCAAGAGAACTCCTCAAAAATTAACGTCCCTGCTTCGGGAAAAGCAATGTTTTGTAAAAGGTGATGAGCAGTTGTCATCAGGCTATTGTAACTCAGATATATTACAAACAGACCCACTAAAGAGTGAACAATAAAAACAACCGACTTCCAAAACAAACACTACAAAGTGAAAAATAACTTTAATTTCGGAAGTCAGTGGCAAAAACCTAAAATACAGATCCAAAGACACTGACTTCCGAAAAAGTATTAGTACCGAGTTTCGAGTTAATATGACAGCGCGTTAAAATTTTTCCTTACTGTTCCTTACTGTTTTTACGGTCTTAGTGCTCCTTACGTGTTTTAAAAAACTAAGAGTGACAATTTATATTATTTCCTGAGGCAAATATTGCCATGTTTCAACTGTATTAACCAAAGGAATAAGATTTTTCATATAATCTGTATCCCCTCTTTTCACCCCCACAGGGATGGAATTTCGAAAAATCGTTTAGGATTTTACCATAACTGAAATCAAAGATTTCTTATACCAATTTTTGAGTTAATCAAGCCACACAGTAAAATCCTCCTCTTAAAAATCTAATTACCCCTTCTCACCCCGTCAGGGGTAGTTTTGAAAAACCAATAGTAAGAAACTTTATTGCTTATTTAGGCAAATATTCGTGCCAAGTTTCAAGTTTATTAACCAAATGAATAAGATTTTTCATCTAAATTATATCCCCAGTTTTCAGCCCCACAGAATTTTAAAAAATCGTTTAGGATATTTCCAAACCTTGACTCAAAGATTATTCATACCAATTTTCGAGTTAATCAAGCTACGCAGTAAAATTCTCCCCTGTAATATTGACAGCCCCTTTTTACCCCGTCCGGGGTAGATTTTCGAAAAACCTTGATACACGTTATTCTTTATTTTTGGACTTAAGTATAAATACTGAGTTTCGAGTTAATCGGACTGCGTGTTAAAATTCTTCCATACATTTTTTGACACCCCCCAATCCCCCTCGTGGGGGTAGTTTAGAAAAACCAAAAATTACAAAGTTTATAATTTATTAAGATAAGTATTTGGGCCAAGTTTCAAGTTTATTAACTCAAGGAATAAGGTTTTTCATACAAACGAAATACCCCCTTTCACCCCCTTAAAGGTCGAATTTCCAAAAACCCCTTCTTAGTGCTCCCCTACATTATAAAAGGAAGCCGTGTGCAAAATTTCACGTTCCTAGTCCCAGTAGTTTCGGCTGTGCGTTGATATGTCAGTCAGTCAGTCAGTCAGTTTCTCCTTTTATATATGTATATAGATAAAATAAATGTTAGTAGAAATTTGAAATCTGGCAGGTTAGTTTGCTCACTCACTTAGCAGGTTACCTATTAAATGTACGTTACCGTTCCGCTTACCTGCAGCAAGAATAGAAACGAATATTTCGTGGTTAAGTGTCGGGTAATTTATAACAAGAAAGTTGACAACACTAACCTGTCGCTGCCGAAATTCGTTTGTATATTTGATTAAATGGAATAATCAGAGACCCCGCCCGAGCTTCTTCTGCAAAAAAGGTTTTAACCTTTAGAATAATGTTTCGAGCATCACTTTTAATAGCTTTCGGCATATACAACTTTATTAATTCAGCAATAACACGACAAAACAACCAGAGAACCCGAATGTAGTATACACTGACAATCGAATGACATTTCAACATGACGGCCGTAGTTCCAATTTTCGCCATTTCATAGATAAGTTGGTAGGAGTGTATCTATGTTTGTTTCGAAATATATAAATATAAACTTATTCTATACCATGCCGGGTTAGAGGCGCGCAAGTTTGCTTTTGGGAAGCGCCAAGGTAGCCCGCGAAATTCAAATTTTCTTACGATTTTTGCAATTTGCAGCTCAGTGTCTAGGTGTATGTTAATTAACGTATGATTCGCGAGCATAACAAATATGTATTTACAGAATTATAATAATTATAATCAGTAACACAATTCCTTAAGTTGTATAATCCTGAGATGTGTTAATATTTCATGAAATAGTCATTCAATAGAATTACTTGGTCTTAGAGAGTTGTATTGATGACGTTAATGATTATAAATCTGTAAATACATATTTGTTATAATAATAATAACATCGCCGTATCTCTACGTTGACGTCGTGGTGGGGCTTGCGCGCTTCGAACTCTAGGTCTGTGCCGGTAGAGGTTACTTTGCCGGAACAGGTCTAGGGTGAGGAGCCAGACCAAGAGAGATACAGAAACCCGCAGGGCAGCATGTGGCGAGCTGCTGGGCAGTAGCGACCCCACGTACCCTATCTCCCGGGAGAAGTCATGTTCCTCATCTCTGGCTTGCCTTTATTGGCCGGCTGGAGTGAACACTGACGAGAACTGACCTCCCACCTCATTCTTGCCTTTATTGGCTGGCTTGAGTAGAGATTCGCAAGAGCAAACGTGCTCGGAGGAAGGAAGTAGTCCAGTAAGATGCTGGTAGGGATCTTGACCGTACTTCCGGGATTGTCCTGATAGCCGTGGAATACCTCTCCACTCCTCTTAAGCACCTCAAGACATGTTGCCCCCTTGTCGCTACGACACTATGTGCTAGCGACCGTTTCCGGGGGCCCATTGTTGAGTGTGCAAGTCACCCCCTGCCATTTTATCCGTGTATTGTATTTATCACACATTGGTCAGGCAGGGGCCATAGTCCTTCCATAGTTTTAGATAACCAGTCCACTTTAGCCATCCAAACCCATAGCCCAATTTTTTTTTGTCTCCATATTCTGCAATAGTCCTACACCATCCGGGGGTTGTCCTTGGGTGCACTTGCATAGTACGCACAGGGATAATCGTCGGTTAGTGCCTCATTTCCATTGAAAGCGTCTAACGGGCCTCTGCGAGTTGGCTTCGGCCCCTCATATGCCTTCTAAAGGTCCGGGACCCTGGGGTCCCGAGAAATATCAAAAAAAAAAATAATAATAATATATTATCAGGTAACAAAGACCCATAGATACATACGTATAAGTATACATAATAAATATAGTAACAATTTTGTTAATAAATAAAACTTAATAACTATGTTAGTATCACTTAGTTGCACTAAGTCATTGTGCGTTCTGGTGGCACTTGTTCGCGAAAGCGGCGGAATACCACATCCTGCGGCCAAAAGCTTTCTTCCATCACCAGGTGCAGGTAGCATGTTGGTATGCGCACCACGAACGCCTTGAAGTTGACGTTGCGGTGCGACTCCAGTAACTGCACCCTCGGCGCGTACCTCGTC
Source organism: Fissipunctia ypsillon (assembly GCA_947568875.1). Classification (NCBI taxonomy): domain Eukaryota; kingdom Metazoa; phylum Arthropoda; class Insecta; order Lepidoptera; family Noctuidae; genus Fissipunctia; species Fissipunctia ypsillon. The sequence continues at coordinate 9,003,173 of OX387645.1, read as the reverse complement.
TTCTGGCGCACGTACTCCACGATGTCTTCCGCCTTAGTGGTGTAGTGTAGGCGGGAGATGTACACCGGTGTGTTCGGCTTTGCGGCACGCAAGCTGACTTCCGGCTCCGTAGGAGCTTTGCCACAGTGGTTCTTGTTCGTTCGCGACCGACGCTTCCTCCTTTGCACCGTCACGAAACCCTCCTCATCAGCCCTATTCGGTGCCTTTTTTGGCATAGGCTTCCTACTTGGAGCTCCTTGGGCACTCGCGGTGACGCTAGCGGATTCCTTTTCTATGGGCTTCGCCAGGGCTGCAGACACTGGCAGCTGGCAGCGGGGCGGGTTATGGTCGCGAATAATATTTTAATCAACATACAACCTAAAACTGCCCTGCAAATGGCAAAAAAACGTAAGAAAATTTGAATTTCGCGGGCTACCTTGGAGCTTTCACCTTAACGCTAGATCTGACCCAGATGGTGAATGTGACAACGCGGGTACCGGATGTTGACGGCCATACACCCAATTGCTTGGACCTTCTGCTGGCATCTGATCCGGACAGTCATTCAGTATCCGTCTCAGCCCCGCTGGGAACGTCTGACCACTATCTGGTGAAATCCATATCGACCTGCTCTCCTCCAGATGAGAGTCCTAGAGGCACGATGCGAGTATGGCGATACAAATCAGCAGACTGGGATGAGATGCGGCACTTTTTTGCGTCTTATCCTTGGCGGCAAGTGTGCTTCTCCTCGCGTGACCCCTCTTGCTGTGCTGACGTGGTTGCGGACGTGATTCGGCAGGGGATGGAGTATTTTATTCCATTCTCCGACATCCCGCTCGGTCCTAAATCTCGGCCTTGGTATAATGCAAAATGCGCCAACGCTGAGGCCCGGAAAGAGTCTGCTTACCAAGCCTGGGTCAAGGCCCGCGACCGCAAAGTTAGAGCGCGTAGGGTTCGTGCGAGGAAGAGAGCTTTTAATTCTGCCGCCAAGTTTCTCAAGCGGGTTTTACGTGGGGCACGTTTTGACCATGTCGGACGTATTGCGGCCAAACTGGCTTCGCACCCTCCGGGTAGTAAACAGTTCTGGTCCCTGTCTAAAGCGGCTGAAGCGAATTTCTGTCGACCCACTTTACCTCCAATGATGAAACCTGATAGGTCGCTGGCTCACTCTGCAGGTGAGAAAGTAAATCTATTTGCATCTCTCTTTGCAAGCAATTCACGTCTGGACGCTGGCTCTAAGCAACCACCTACTGTACCTCAGTGTGACTCCTCGATGCTGGAAATAGCAGTTCACATTAAAGAGTTCCAAAGAGTATTGTGCAGTCTAGACGTGAACAAGGCCAGCGGGCCTGACGGCAATCCAGCGAGAGTGTTGAGGCAGTGTGCGCCTGAACTGTCTCCTGTGTTGACACGTTTGTTCCGCCTCTCTCTTAAAAAAAGGACGGTACCAAAATCCTGGAAGCTTGCAAATGTGCAACCAGTGTCCAAAAAGGGCGACCGTGCAGACCCTGCCCATTACCGTCCGATCGCCATTACCTCTATTCTTTGCAAGGTTATGGAAAGGGTACTGAACAGTAAGTTGCTGACCTACCTTGAAAACAATGATCTCCTCAGTGACCGTCAATAAAGCTTTCGCCGGGGACGGTCAACTGGCGATCTTCTTGTGTATGTCACGCACTGATGGGGCGAGGCCATCGAGAAACACGGCGAAGCACTTGCTATATCGCTTGATATCTCGAAGGCCTTTGACAGGGTCTGGCACGCTGATCTACTCAGCAAGCTTCCTGCTTATGGCATCCCAGCTGATTTTTGTAGCTGGATATCAGACTTCCTTAGTGGACGGTCGATCAGAGTAGTCGTTGACGGCTGCTCTTCCGACCTTATGGCTATGATGCCGGAGTTCCTCAGGGGTCTGTTCTCTCTGCAACTGTTTTCCTGCTGCACATCAATGACCTACTTCAACCAGCCGATCTATTCTGTAAACATCACACCGTGAGCACTTAGGTGAAGTGAGTTTGAAGTGAGCTCAATTCCTAGTAGAGTAAGGTGGGATGACAGTTCACATCACGCTCACTTCACCTAAATTTTCACGGTGGGATCTTTACAGAATAGCACCACTGGTATTGTTGGGTACGCAGATGACAGTACTGTTTCAGAGAGATACTTGTCCAGCGCAAAAACCAGTGGGGCCGAAGTTCGTTCCTTAAGAGAGGCCATGGTAGAGCGGACAGATTTGACCTTAAGTCTTGTCTCCCAGTGGGGTGATGATAATCTGGTCTCTTTTAACGCCACCAAAACACAGGCGTGTCTTTTTACCGCTCAAAGGAGTAGTTTCGATCAAACTCCTACTTTTCGGGGTCAGGTCAGCCAGTTTAAAGTGGAACTTATTATGAATAGTAGGAACTCGAGTGTTTTATAAATTTTTCTTATAGATATATCTGTGTAAAGCAACAATAACAAAAAACATAAACAGAGGAAGTCTTTGGATAAGTTTGAAATGATATGCTTAGTGTGCATTGATAAAAACTTTTTTCTAAAAAAAAAAAAACAACCGACCTCCAAAAAAACACTACTAAGTGAAAAATAACTTAAATTTCGGAAGTCGGTGTCTTTGGATCGGTATTTTAGGTTTTTGCCACCGACTTCCGAAATTAAAGTTTATTTATTTATTTTACTATTTATGAACACACAATAAAACATTATACAGGGTGTTTGGTAGAACGTTGAACATACGAAAATGGTGGTTAGTTGGGGTCATCTGCTACCCACTTGGCCCAAATTATTTGACCTTGGCCCCACCGTTTTTTTTTTTTACTTTTTCTTAATTTTACAGAAAATTACCAGTTTTTTAACTTTAAATTCGAATATCTTTACTTGCGATGGGTAAAACAGGCAGGATGTTGTTTTGTATTAATGTCTAATAATAGCAGACTCTCATAAAATATTTGTTTGGTACAGATGTTAGTAGGAAAAAAAGTTTAGAGTTTTTAAAGGTACAAAAAGATGTAAAAAAAATACTTAGAGCATAACTTTGACTTGCATTAAAAAAAAAACTAAAAGCGATCGAGAACTTAGGATAATATCAAAAGATCTCTGCTGTATGAGCTTTCTAACGGTATGTAATTTACATTTACTAAAACAAAAAGTCAGGACTTATTTGACAATTTTATCAAGTAGGAGGTTTTTGACGAAACAGAAAATTAAAATGTTTTGCGAAATTTAAAACTGTAAAGTTGTCAAAAAATGTAGCAATCAATTTAAATGAGAGGAGTACTTAAATTACCCATTCAAAGGGCCTTTTTCTGTTACCAGTCACTGCACAGACTCCTTTGTTGCGAAATTTCTTGGAAAACTAAACCACTTACATTTTGTTACCTGGGGTCGGGAGCACTAAGTAGGTAAACATTTTGTCTCACTCGTGCGCAGACATAAGGCATGTTTTTTTCTCTTTCGCTCCCGGCGGGGCCCGCTGAAGAGGCCAAAACGATGATTTTGAATAATTTGAATCAGTCGAGACTTAACTGCCTCTGCGATCGTTTGTGCCCGTCACTTCTGTTTTCGTTCCGAGTCGTTTTGTTAATTACTTGTTGTGTTATCTGTCTGTTAAGTTTCTTGTTCCTGTGCGCTATTACGTTTTTCTTGGTGAAAAATGGCAACTTTACAGTTTTAAATTTCGCAAAACATTTTAATTTTCTGTTTCGTCAATAACCTCCTACTTGATAAAATTATCAAATAAGTCCTGAATTTTTGTTTTAGTAAATGTAAATTACATACTGTTAGAAAGCTCATACAACAGAGATATTTTGATGTAATCCTAAGTTCTCGATCGCTTTTAGTTTTTTTTTTTAATGCAAGTCAAAGTTATGCTCTAAGTATTTTTTTACATCTTTTTGAACCTTTAAAAACTCTAAACTTTTTTTCCTGCTAACATCTGTACCAAACAAATATTTTATGAGAGTCTGCTATTATTAGACATTAATACAAAACAACATCCTGCCTGTTTTACCCATCGCAAGTAAAGATATTCGAATTTAAAGTTAAAAAACTGGTAATTTTCTGTCAAATTAAGAAAAAGTAAAAAAAAAAAACGGTGGGGCCAAGGTCAAATAATTTGGGCCAAGTGGGTAGCAGATGACCCCAACTAACCACCGTTTTCGTATGGTCAACGTTCTACCAAACAACCTGTATAGATAAGACATTATGATCATCAAAGTGCAAAGTTATTATTCACTTTGTAGTGTTTTTTTTGGAGGCCGGTTGTTTTTTTTTTTTTCCGTAAAAGTTTTTTATTTTTCACTTTTTAATGGGTCGGTTTCTAATTTATCTAAGTTACAATAGCCTAATGACCAGTGCTCATCACCTTTTACAAAATATTGCTTTTCCCGATGCAGGGACGTTAATTGTTGAGGAGTTCTCCTAGTACTTCACCATCAGCTCCTCTTCACCATATAAATTGTGACGAGCTTCTTTTGCTTAGCAATAATTTTAAAGTAATCGAATCGCAACCCGTGATATACTTATTATTGAGTTGTTCCGGTGGCCATCTTACCATCTGTGGTCTTCGTCATCAGTTCCACTTCACCAAATGGTGCTTTCCGAGGGCAAATGCACAAGTTACTATAAAAATACCCAAATCGCTATAGGTGTGCCAATAATATTTGCAGAGTTCCCTCGATTTCTCCAGGATCCCATCATCAGATCCTGACCTGATGACTATGGGGCCACCTGGAGAGTATACCCTTGCAAACAAAAAATAATTTTTCAAATCGGTCCAGCCGTTTTCTAGTAATCGTGGAACAGATTGCGACGAACTGAGTGAGAACCTTCTCCTTTTTTGAAGTCGGTTAAATACAATAATAGCTTGAGTGCATCCCATGACAATTCCAATAAGCCTAAACACGGCTAGGATACATGGTTTTATTACGGAGTTCCGGTGCCTACCTTCCGGCTTCATCATCAGATCAGTTCGATGGTACCATTTTCATCAGCACTATTTATTTAAATTGGTTTCGTCATTGTCGCTTAACTATCTTAATCTAGATATCTTATCGCCACCCGTGAAATACTTATCATTGAGGAGTTCCCGTTCCCGTGGCCATCTGTGATCTTCTCCATCAGTTCCACTTCACTAAATGATACTTTCTGAATGCAAATGCTTGACTTGTTGTTGAAAATATCAAAATCACTGTGTTTGCCTATAATATTTGAGGAGTTCCCTCAATTCCTCATGGATCCTGTCATCAGAACTGGATTTTGATAAAAATGGGACCAATCTGGAAGTATGTCCTTTCAAATAAAAAAAGAATTTTCCAAATCGGTTTATAAATAACGGAGTACTGAGGTAACAAACATTAAAAAAAAATTAACAACCGAATTGATAACCTCCTCCTTTTTTTGAAGTCGGTTAAAAAGGAAATATGTCAATGGTGACTCTGAACGCGAAAAATATAGTAAGTAAATAATCTAGGTTATTAGGTACCTAATTTGAAAAATATCCTTTGATGAGATATTTTATTCCAAAAATAGCTATTTAGGTACAGATGTTTTATCTCACGAAAGCGGGTGACCCATACTTGTGTGTGTAAGTGTACATGCACACTGTCTTTGTGTGCGTAAGCTCGGGAGCCACTATGGGACGAACCTGTGCGTTTCATCTCAAAAATCCGTAACTTTTTAGTTTCTTGACATTTTGTATTGAAATTTTGTGTACATATGCCTGAATAGTTATGCTATTAGATAAATAAAAAGATGCTACTTTAAAAAGTAGATTTATTAAGGAAAAAAAAAATCAAATATAAACTTATGAAATTTTTCATACAAAAATTAAATTAAATTCTTTTATGAATTATTTGCTTACGTTACATTAAAATAAAATTATTAAGAAGTTAATAAAAAGATTATGACATCATTTTAAACTAAAAAAGAAATCCTATCCGTGACAATAAAAACATTAATCTACTCATCACTTGTCAATATTAAAAGCTCCTTAGCTTCGTTAAGTAGTTCTTTTGGTATCATAGTACTGGTTCTATTTAAGCTAGATATATAGGGATCAGAAGTATACAACAGTATGTGCAGAACGACTTCCATTGTGGCTGACCTGGAACACTTTCTAGCGTGATTTAACCGATATATCTTATAGTCTTTATTACGAGCTTCTTGAGCATCTTCCGATAATTGGCCTATTGACAAAACTGCAAAATGCTCTATTATTTTGGCACCATGTATAAGAGTTTTGTGGACTGAAGATGGCATATAGTACCAGTTATATTTACTCACATATAACTGTGCAGTCCCCAGCGCATGACATGGTTTGCAGAATGATATATAATCTCTTGATCAAATCTTCATCGATATCTGTAGTTCTGCAGTAGATATAACATTTATCAAATTGACACTCAACAATTACAGTCTGAAATTGATGTACTTGAAGAGTCACTACATTCACTTTATATTAAGTATAAAAGTGAGCTCTCAAAATCAAATAAAGGAACACATTCTTGCTGCAAACAAGTTAGTGGAAATGTGTAATGATGAGACGGACAGAGTTGACCCACTGTCTCTGAGCATCACTCAATGTTCATGTCAAAGGGAATCAAATCTTGGGGCTCTCCAACCTGAGGCAACGGAGGACCCGTCCCAGGCTGGAAAAGCTCAGGACAGTTTCCCAGATCAAGATACACCACATGTTGCACATGGTTCATCTCAGGGAGAGACTTGTTCTCTCCCTTGTTCTAGTAAAGATTGTTATTGTTCCATTGTGTTTTCAGATAGTTTAGGGAGAGGGTTAGGTAAATTATTAAGTAACAACCTAAGTCATTCTGCTGTTAATCATTGTATGCCTGGGAAATCTTTCAAAGAGATAATGTCAACAGTAACTAGGAATGAATATGATTCGAATGCCACTATTTCTATATTTGTAGGTAATAGTACTAATGTAAAAAAGATGACATCACTGACAGTGTCGCTGAAATCTTGAAGATTAATTGTCAGAAAATAATATTGTGTGCTTTTCCTTACTTTCAGCACTTATCAAGTAGGCAAAATCATAATATATGTACATATGCTAAATAACCATATGAATTTATTAGTGAATCACTATAGTGACAGGCTTATGTTTTTTGACATCAACACTTTTGTTGAGAAATTGGGATCGACTAGGGATACAGCGTATCTGCCTATTAGTTTTAGACGTCAAATAGCATGGCTATTAGCTTTAAATATAAACTCAGACATAAGTAGTATGTCGAAGTCTACTGTAATTAGCACTACTAAAATTAGTAATGATACTAATATTTTAAACTAGGCAGTAAGACAACAGAAGGTACCGGTAACAATGTTGTTAATCTCTCCATCAACAAGGTATCGTCTAGCACTCAATTAGTTCATTGTAAAAAAGGGACTAAACAGAATTCCTTGAAATTGTTTCATCAAAATATTCAAGGTTTTTCTTCCAAGCAATTAGAAATTGAATTGTTTTTAGAAACAACAAAGTATGATATTATTTGTATAACTGAACACTGGCTGAAAGATTACGAAATGTTAATAAATTATGAGAACTATAGTGTGGGCAGTTGTTTTAACCGAAAATCCATGCTGCGTGGAGGTTCACTAATCTTAATTAAAAACTGTATAAAATTTAAGTCTCGTAAAGACATAGTGGAACTATCGGTTGAACATAGCATTGAATGTCCTGTGTTGAGCTAGATAAGCATTTTATAGTGTGCGCATACAGACCCCCAAATTATCTAAACTACTCTATATTTGAGTCAGTAATGGAAGACGTTTTGGCTAAACTTGCAACTGGTAATAAATCAGTAATTATTTGTGGTGACTTTAATATTAATATTTTGGAAAATAATTCAATTAGTAGTAGATTATTAAGCCTGTTCAAATCATTTAATCTGTCAAATGTGTTTGTGGAACCAACGCGAATAACTACGGCTACTGCTACATGTATTGATAATGTTTTTTGTTGCTGTGACTATTTAGATAAAGCCATTGTTAATTATCTCCCTTCTGATCACACCGGTCAAACAGTTACTTTTGAGTCCAACGCACCATTACAAAAAGTGCAGATACAAACTAGACCAATAACATCGGGTAATTTGAATAAATTTAATAGCACTTTAATTAGCAAGTTAAGTGCTCAGAGCCTAAATATGAACAATGGCAATATTTTGTATAAAGAATTCTTTTCATTAGTGCAAACTGAGTTTAATAATTCATTTAAAAAGAAAACTAAAACTATTTGCCCTAAGTTTTTATTCAGTGACTGGGCAACTAAAGGCATCAGGAAAAGTAGGGAAAGATTATTTGAACTGTATGGCCTTAAGCCGTACATAAACTCGGAAACTTTTAATAAGTATGTTGCTACTTATTCTAAATTTTTTTTAAAAATTTGCAAAGCGGCTAAAGCTTCATACATTAGCACCAAGGTTAAGTCAGCTGACAATAAGATAAAGACAGTTTGGAAAATTATTAACAATGAAACGAACAGGAACAAGAGACATAATACTGATTACACACTGGAAACTTCCGGCGGTCTCATTAGCGGTAACATCGATGTTGCCCAGAAATTTGCAACTTTCTTTACAAATATTCCAATTAAAACTACAGAAACTTTAAAATCCTCGCCCTCACTTGCTATTGATTTATTAAGAGCGAATGTTTCAGCCTGCCCTGAGGAATTCAAATTTAAACATATAAACCCTGTGGTCGTTGTAAAGGCTTTTAAGCAACTTAAGATCAAAATTACCGAAGATCTGTGGGGCATGTCTACAAAAGTATGTCAATCCATTATTGAGACAATTGCACCCTATTTAGCTTTAATATTTAATTTGTGTGTTGATCAAGGGGTATTTTCTAGATTTAATGAAGTACAGTAAAGTTATTCCACTTTTCAAATCCGGGGACAGCAAAGACACTAATAATTATAGACCCGTATCGGTTTTGCCGGTTTTCAGCAAGGTGTTTGAAAAAGTAATGTTAAATCAAATGCTCAATCATTTTAATCGTAATAACATCCTACACGATCAACAGTATGGTTTCACCAAAGGACGTTGTACAGCTGACGCCGGTGTCACCTTATTAAAACACATCTTTAACGCTTGGGAAGAGGCACATGATGCAATAGGCATCTTTTGCGACCTATCCAAGGCATTTGATTGCGTGAATCATGAAACACTGCTCTTGAAACTTGAGCATTACGGACTGGGTAAACTTGCACTTAGCTTAGTAAAATCATATTTGAATAATAGACTGCAGCAAGTTCAAATAAACGGTGTGAATTCATTGGGATTAAAAGTCAAAATGGGTGTACCGCAGGGCTCTATATTAGGTCCGTTCCTCTTTTTAGTATATATAAATGATTTACCTCATTTACTGAAAAACCGACCACAAATGGTGTTATTTGCTGATGACACATCACTAATTTTTAAAGTTAACAGACATGCACAAGAGCTCGACGACGTAAATAACGCTATGCTTAAGGTCCATAATTGGTTCACTGTAAATAATTTAGTATTAAATGAGAAGAAAACTAAATGCATAAGATTCACGTTACCAAATGTTAGAAGTAGTGAATGTCACGTAGTATTGAATAAGGAAATGCTACAATTCGTCGAACAGACTGTTTTCCTGGGAATTACGCTGGACTCAAAGCTGCAGTGGAGTCCTCATTTAACATCACTAGCAGGGCGGCTAAGCTCGGCTGCTTACGCTGTTTGGAAAATCCGCCAATTAACAGACGTCGATACCGCGAGACTGGTCTATTTTAGTTACTTTCATAGCGTCATGTCTTACGGTATTTTGTTATGGGGACGGGCTGCAGATATTGATTCTATCTTTATTCTGCAAAAGAGGGCTGTCAGAGCCATCTATAACCTCCGCAGTCGCGAATCTCTAAGGGAACTGTTTAAAAAAATTAACATCATGACGGTGCCTTGTCAATATATATGAAAATATTATGTATGTTAGAAAAAATCTACATCTTTTTAGTAAGATAAGTGATCGGCATAATTTTAACACTAGAAATAGGAACAAATTAGATCAACCACGTTTCAGATTATCTAAGGTACACACTTCTTTTATGGGGTACTGTGTAAAATGTTATAATAAATTGCCTCTCGATATTCTTCAACTAAATGAGAAGCAATTTAAAACATGCATTAAACGCACACTATGTAGACAAGCATATTATAGGTTGAATGATTATATCGTAGATAAAAATGCTTGGCTAAATGCTGGTCCTGCTCCACAGCCACTTGGGCTTTGTTATTTTTTTTTTTTTTTTTTTGTTTGGAAGAAATGCGTCCCCTTTTTTTCTGACATTATGTTATTACTATAGACTTATTGACTATATATAGACTATAGATTTAGTGTTTACTAATCTTTTAATTACAATCATTGCAAACTATAGTTTTGTATAAATTAGAAGCATCTTTTCAATTTTGTAAATGTGAGTACCATGGAGCGGTTTTATGTTATGATGTAGGTATGTTGACTTGAAAAAGTATGGCAGTTGAGAGTATGTCATGCTCACTCAAATGTCTCGCTGATGGTGGCGCGTGTGTTGGATCATTCGGTTCCCTACAAAATGGTTGAGCTGGATGGTGCTGATCAACGCGTCATGTTCGTGAACGGGCGCCGTCAGTGGAGACTGGTCATCTCTTAGCTGCCAGGGCTTATTTTTAATCTTATATTTTAAATTGTTTTAGTTATCTATTTTTTACATTGTTCTCACATATAGAAGCAACAAGAACAATAACAATGTACCTACCCAGGATTTTGTAACAATTTTGATTTAAAAGAGTGTCCATGGAGTTTCTTGCCCATTCTTCTCCATAGAGATCTACGTTTTGGAATGGGCGACTAGCTTCAATTTTCTGACTAACTGACCGACTCTTTGACAATTCAAAAGTGCCTGTAATTGGTTTAATTGAAATAAATGCTTTGAGTTTGAGTTTTTGAGATAGTTTTGGAAAAATCTCCTTGCCGTATTTCCGTCATTACAATTTCCAGAACCTTGACGTAGTTTATCAATGTGTATCCCAAGCAATTCCCGGAAACGAGTTTGAACGTACTTCTTTTTGTCTTCTTTAATGTTCTTGTTCTCTGGAGACGATGCAGACCACTTTTGAAATCCTAGATTATAAGAAATATGCAGAATCATTTCCATACATCTTGTCCACGCATGTAAGGTAGACAGTCCGTATTTGAACGCATCTTCATTCTCAATTCTCGCAGTTACTTTTGTTAGATCGTTCATCTGTCTAGGAGTTGCTCCACAAACAGTACACGAAGCACTCGATGGACTTGAGAAATTTTCCCGTCGATCATAGTCATAAACAGCTCATGTCTTACTTCTATAATATTGCCTTCTATTGCTGAAGGCGTTCGCGTTGGAGTTAATTCATTAATTTTTGCTTCAAGATCACTTACAACAGTGGTAGTTTTTTCAGGAGTCTCTTTTGCTAATTCCAAACAAATGGGTCTACAATATCTTACTGAAGAACATGTTGGATTTTGCCATATAACTTCTCTACTTTCTTCATCCACTAGTGGATGAAGAAATGATAATGATTCAATGGTACAAGTGAAACCATAAACATATTAGCATCCGATATTTGTTCATTCTCTTCAGGTAAAACTTGTTTATATTCACTTTGTCCTGAAGATCCATCACAACCCCATTTGCTGTACAGTTTAAGACGGGTGAATTTTTTAGAAACCGGGTTTATCTTTAAAATACGACAGGCAGTGTGATCTAAGAGATCTTCAAGATTCACTTTGGCACTGATATTCGTAACGGATATGCTTGACGCAAGAGGATAGCAGTCCTTTTTTGCTTCAGCCAGGTATGATGGTAATACAGAAGATAAGTTCTTCTCAACAAGTCTTAGCCTCAAGTAGGAATATTAAACTTTGGATAGATCAGCTTCAATATATATACATAATGCTTCTTCTTTGGTATAGGAAGGTACATCATCTGAACTTCGTAAAATATTTTGAAGAATGACTTTTTTCTCCTCCTTTTCTGTATTTCTTATAATACTCACAATCGAAGCTTCATAATTTTCACCCATTGATCGTAAACCTTGTACGTAAGCGTAATGCACATGCCCCATTCCGTACTCCTGGAGTAATTCCATGTTTTTACGTTTTTTTCGTACTCTCCGAACACGCGTCATACGGTTTTGTTGGTCTACCACGTTCTCCAGATGTATTCAAGTCAGAATTACCAGATGTTGAAGTACTGCACGAATTTAATGGAACTTTAAACTCACCATCTAACCAATTTGTGTTTTGGCTCTCGAAGCGATCTTGTTTTCTTTGAGTTTTCACCCATTTTTGGTTACAAATCGTAATCAAATTTTTTTGTACACTGCATAACCGTATCCACATCTGTTGTTGATAAATGGAAATTGTCCAACAAATATTTTTCAATCTCTGAAGTACTTTTCCCGCTTATTATCTGAGCACATATATCGCGTCGAAAACAAACGAATTCACTCATTTTTAATTTTATTATTTTTGCAGTTTCACAGTTACTCAAAGAAAATATCCGGACACATTGATGAACACGCTGAAAACTCGAGTATTTATAGGACCCTAGCTTCAGTAACTTGTGCAAAACCAATGAGAAAATTGATAAGAACAGTTCTCACTCTAATACTGATTATAATTATCACAATAGATAAAAATTATGCAACATGATTTTTATCATACGTGTGGTTAAAATGTTCACCGCAAAAAAAAATATCATGAGAAAATATTTTTCGGTCGACATTTCGGCTTCTAGCTCGAAATGGCGAAGTAATGACGCAGGTCTTTTATTTCCCTGTAACACTGAATAAGTAAGGTATCTTAAAATGTCATTAACTCGACATCGGGAGCCATCGGTAACAACAAAACCTCCACTTGAAAATTAGAAAGACGTAAAATTTCCTTATGACGTTTAAAAATTAAATAAAAAAACAGAAAAAAATATATGTCATAAAAACATAACATAGTCGTAAACTAGAGATCTTGAGCAATTCAAAAATGTATAATACTAATATATTCCCTTGAAAGACATAGAAAGTATCTTAAGTTGAACTTCTATAACGAGTAGTCTAGTTAATATGAAATTTTCAAAGTATAAAGTTTGAATGTAATTTTATGCAAGTAAAAAATTAAGGTGGGGAAAATAGATTAATCATAATCATAAATCTTTATTTATCTCAACATTATATTACAGGCACTGGTTAATAAAATGCACAATCTTAAATAGAGAAAGGTGTCTGAGGTAGGAGGGTCCTGAGTCACCCGGCTCTCTTTTAAAGGACATGTTAATTTACAAAACAGTTAAAGTTAAGATATACTTAATAGGTATTATAAAGTCTGATAATGCAATTGAGTGCAGAATGTAAAAAAAAAAAAAATAATTAAAAACAAAATCAAAGAAAAGCAAGTCAACATAAAGTTCAAAGAAATATACAAATTATGTATATTATTATTCTTTGATACATACTTAGGTATCTAACTAACAAAATAAAATAATAATGAGCATAACAAAAAATGAAGAATGGAAATGGGGAAATGAAGAATGTTGTGTGTATGAATGTATGTGAGTCTCGGTGTGTGATTGTAAATGTGTGGGTATTATTAAGACACTGGTTTTAATAAGCTTTCAGTGGCAACGTAGTCCAGATTTAATAGCCAAATGCGTAATTTTCTTTTACAAATAGCTTTTGTATGAGTGTAAATAGGTATTTTGCTATTAATTGAATTATAAAGAAAAGTGCCAAGAAAACAGAAAAACTTTTGGGAGAAACTAGTGTTATAACGGATGATTGAACAAACATTTGTTGATCGTCTATTTTGTGTTGGTAAATTGAGTTCTAAGGGAAGTTCAGTGTGTTTTTTAGTACTGTCATGAGAATGAACAACTGCCGGACCGTTAGCACTTGGCAGTGTTGGTAAAGTTCGAAAGTTGGATAGAGGATTGGCAAAAAGCAACTAACTTTTAATATGGCTCTTTGGGCTCTCTCTAAAGTCATATAAGTTTTAGAGGTACCGCCCCAAGTGGTAATGCAATAAACTAGCAAAGACTGGCATAGTGCATAGTAAACTGTTTTAATAACTGATGTATTAGATAAATGTCTTAAATTTTTAAATATGTAAATTAATTTTCGGATTCTTTTAACTAGGGTTTCAATGTGTTGTTGGAAGCTGAGACGGTAATCTATGATTATTCCAAGATATTTGATAAAATTTGTTTTAACTAATACAGGACAAGAACAGTGGTTGATGAAATTACATGAGTGGGCTTTCAAGTTGAAGTTTGGTTGATCCTGGGGTCTAAGGGAATATGTCATGTATTTTGTCTTATCGACATTGAGGGTAAGCAAATTGGAATATAGCCATTTATACACCGTATCAAGACCATGTTGAGCATAATTTTTAACCTCATCCCACGTGTTAGCATCGAATATCACGGCAGTATCATCGGCAAAAGTGATGATTTTGCCGTTTTGCAGCTTGATGTTACATAAATCGTTTATATAAACTAAAAATAATGTTGGACCGAGGATGCTACCCTGTGGAACGCCGTATTGATTAGGAAGTTCGTCGCTAATCCAATTATCTATTTTCGTAGCACATAATGAATGAACGAATTGATAATTAGGGTGGGGGTGGGGGGGGGGGGTTGGTTGGTGGTTGGGTTGTGATGGGATTTCCTTAGTAGCGGCGAGCGAACAGGAAAGAAGCCCAGCACTGAATCCCGCCGTTGTTCAGGCGGCGGGAGATGTGGTGTTCGGGAGGTTCCGCTTTCTCGTCGCAGTAACTATGAATGTAAAACAATCAAAACGGTTTCAGTAACACAACTTTTGTCTCAACCATTTTTGAGACGGAAAATACTGTTTGGTCCCATAGTGCGTCGGCCGAGTCAGTAGTGCTTCTTGGTTCGCGCCACAATTGTTTATCGAATACCGTCAGCATGGAAGGTACGAAGAAACGGAGAAAAGTTGTTCGCAGTGAGGTAAGGCAAATTAATGTTCATGTTTGGTGTGTATTTATGTTGTGTGTAATGAATTAATGTATTAGTTAGTTTAATAAGAACATGTTAAACGAGATTTTAATAATATATTGTTTATTTTTTAGGCTCATCAAATGACTGCAAATATTTATAATCCATAATTAGGCCGCAATTAGAATACGCAGTTCCGAACTGGAATCCTTACTATGCGAAATATATTAAAATTATAGAATTAGTCCAATGCAAATACCTTCGTGCTATGCAATTTAGATGTTTTCGAAAGAAAACATCATACCATTCGCTTCTTACAGAATACGACAGTCAAGACGCGTCCTCCTTATTATCCGCGTTATTCAGTGTATGCCGAAACAAGTTTGATTGCCCTGACTTGGTGAATGGTTTGTGTTACTCCCATTCGACTCCCATTCGGTACAACTTAGAGACACGCACCGCACAAGATATTTGCCTTGAGACAATTTTTTTTTATTTTAAGGACGTAGGTAGTTAGGCATTCCGACCGAGGACTGCCACAAACAATATTTCTTCTTTGTGGTTCCTCGAACAGTACATGGACGGGAGATACGCACCAGGCGACTGTTCGCTACCAGCTTTTGTAGATCCAATGCTGGTAAGCGCTCACCGCTATATCGCCTAGTAGATACATACAATACGCTTTTTGGTGCAATAGACATATTATTCTTAAGCAGAAATAAATTCAGAAGTGAAGTAATTAAAATTCTAATGGATCGGCAGTTGGCTCCATAGGTTTTTTACACAATATGGGCATCATTATTAATAGGCAAGGGATCTGTATGACACATCACGCATGATTTTTATTTTATTTTATTTTTATTTTTTCTTAAAAATTTTTTTTTTGTTTGTTACATCTTTTATAGAGAATTGTTTATCTTTGTTTTTTTCTTTTAACTTTTTTTTCATTAAGTTAGCCCTGCTACAGCTAAAGTTTTGCTAACAGCTTGTTTTTTATTTAATATAGTAATCTGTGGAAAATGTTGTGGGTAGTATATTTGATAAGTTTAATTATAAGACAACACTGTATACTACTGTTTGTTTTCCCAAATGTAATAAATAAATAAATAGATACTACGGGATTTTATTGAACGTCATTCTTTTGTCAATATGTATAAAAATGGTTTATGTAAGCCAATAAGCGTATGAGCGACGTTGAAAATTTTACGTCAACAGCACGCTATAAAATTTTTCGCCAAGCGCGCGACGTTGCCGCTTTGTTGAGACGCGTAATGTCGCCGCATTATGGAAACAAAAGAAAACAATAGCGGGGTGTTTCTGTCGCTAGAGTGACGCACCTGTTTTTGTCTCTTTCTGCGCCACTAGAATTCAATTCTTTACCAACTGTAACTTGTTGTCTCACTCCACTGACCTCTATTAAAATTAATAGAGGTCAGTGTCTCACTCACAAAGAGTATAGTAATATAGATGCTCACTCAATTACTTCGGTTCTTAGAGTGCGTTTGTTTGCTTCCTGTTGTGTGCTGAATATTTTCTGACCCTGGCTTATTTACTGGATTCTGGAACCTTCTTGCTACTACGACTTTGGCTAGCATTTATGGACTCTGATTTGACCTTATTGGATTGGATGTTTGGAGTTATTTTATTGGATACCTACTGATTTGGTACGTTCTATTTTTTAAGTAAAATATTGAATAAAACTAATGTATTAATCTTATTCTACCTTGACATATCAGAAAACTTAATTGTTTGGTCTTAGCGAAAAGCTTGTCCTAAGTCGAACCAATAAAACACAGTAAAAAGTAAAGTACAGTGTTATTCGCTCAAAACGCAAAACCTTTTCTTGTTAGTTAAACTTTATTAATACTAATGTATTCCAATCCAGTATTTTCTTGACTTTAAAGTATGTCACGCACGTGTCAAAATTAACTTAGAATGTATTAATTAGCTATACGGTAAAGTGCAGGAGTCATAGACTAACATGTTTGCAGTTCGTGCACATTATGAACTATCATTGAACTGTAGGTACTGAGTGTACTACTTGTGTGCGATTAACCGTACCCTCTCTTAGCGTAAATTAAAAACTTTTGATTGACTTTGCATTTTCAAACTTGCACTGGGAATATATATATTTTACTAGTTTTGTTTTTCGAACACTAAGTGTCGATGTGACTCTACTCAGCATTTCTAATTTAACAACATTTTGATTCAGGTGAAGTACTTACTTCAACATGGCGTCAAGTTCTGTCAAGCCTGAAACAGTTCAGAAGTCGATACATGACTATCCTGAGCTGATTTTTGACGCTGCCAGCTGTACTATTTACTGTACCAAGTGTGAAAGCCATTTATTAGTAAAAAAATCTAATGTTAATCGACATATTGAAGGTGCTCAACATCGAGGAACATACAAACAGCCTCAAGAAGAATTTTATTTTGACCTTATTCAGTTTTTAATTCTTTGTAACATCCCCTGGTCGCAAATAAAAAATAATGTCTTCAAAGATTTTTTTCAAAAATACATGTGTGGTGTTTGTTGTTGTAATTGCAATAACAAAAAAGTGCCTGACGAGTCGCTATTACGAAAGGTGTATTTGGACAAATTTTATAAAAATAAAATTGCCTCCATCTATGAAAACGGTAAAGATGAGAAACTGGATATCGTTAGATGAGACAACTGACTTTTTAGGTCGTTATATTGTGCATTTCTCTGTCAAGCCATTAAATGAAAACTTTTCTGGTCGACCTTATTTAATTGCCTGTAAAATGCTCGAGGTGGTTAATGGCCAAACTATTTCAAATTTTGTAATAGTGTTTGGAAAATATTTGGCAAGACAAATTTGAAAGAAAAGTTGATAATGTGTTAATATTATGTAGGTACTGATAATGTTGCATACATGTTGTCTGCGGGCCGAAATTTTTTTTTTTACATCAATTAAAACATGTCACCTGTTTGGCACACGCTCTTCATCACGTATCAGAACAGATACGGTTAGAATACCATGATGTAGATATGCTAATATCCAATGTGAAAAAAACAAAATTAAATGCCCCTCGCAGAATAAAATTACTGAAAGATACGTATCCTAACTTACCTCTTCCCCCACAACCAGTGATAACTAGATGGGGCACTTGGCTCGAAGCTGCATCGTATTATTCAAAATATTATGAAGAAATATTAAATGTTATTTCTAAATTAAACAGCTCTGATTCAATGGCAATACGTAATGAGAAAAATATTCTGGAAAAGGAAAATCTACGGAATCAATTAATATATGTAGAAAATCATTATACATGCCACTGTGGCGTATAATTAATAATTGTTTTGTTTTTTCTGGTAGATGTAAGTACTAACACTAGTTTCTAAGTTGTGTTGTACTAACCAAATGGACCTTGTCTGAATTAAAAGATTTTTTTTAATTTTTTATTATACCATTATTTTATTTTCATTAAAAGAGTTGGACGTAGTTACACGAAAAGGATCCAATCCACACAAAGTCATGTGCAGTACGTCCAGTTGCAGAAACAAAATTTAGCATTAAGGTGAAAGCGCCAGGGTTGCCCGCGAAATTCAAATTTTCTTACGTTTTTTTGCAATTTGCAGATCAGTATTAGGTTGTATGTTGATTGAAATATGATTCGCGACCGTAACAAATATGAGTTTACAGAATTATAATCATTAAAGTCATTAATACAACTCTCTAAGACCAAGTAAGTCTATTGAATGACTTTTTTTTATGAAATCTTAACATTTCAGGATTATACTAACTTAAGGAATTGTATTACTAATTCTAATATTATAATTCTATAAATACATATTTGTTACAGCCGCGTATCATACTTTGATCAATATACACCCAGACTCTGACCTGCAAATCATAAAAATCGTAAGAAAATTTGAATTTCGCGGGCTACCTTAGCGCTTCCCCCTTAAGTGACTCGTTTTTGGATTTTGATCAAGTCAGAGCTGCTTTAAATTAATGTAATTCTGATAGAATAAAAAACAAAATTGAAAAGTTATGGATAGGAATCCTGACATTGACATCCTCAGAGAATATGAAGGGAAATTAACGAAAAATGATGTGAATGACGAAATTTTGTCATATAAATTGCTTCACTGACATCAACAGATGTCGAACGCTCGTTTTCCACATATAAATGGGTGTTAGATGTAAAAAGAAATAGATTAAAATTAGATAATTTAGAAAAAATAATGGTGATTTATTTTAACTCTGGTCATACTCAGTCTTCTAGTGAAGCTGAAGACGAACTAGACCAATGACATTTTTTGTTTAAATAAGTGAATTATTGTTGAAGCGTATTGATTATTTAATTAAGATTTTTTTCTAAATACAAATTGTTCTATTTGATAATGTTTTGATTTTCTGAGGAACAAATAATTTGTATGGTAATATGTTTTTGTGCAACTTTAGAATAAAAATGTTTAAATGATTGTTGATTCATGAATAAGAAACTGTTACGTAAAAAAATATATGTGGTTTAATGAATCAAGTTTATCTTTTTTTTATACTATCCTTAATCCCGTCCTTCTTATATTTACCCGTCAGAAAGGAAGTGTAATCTTTCATTAGTCCCGAAGGCGAGACTAGTTTTTTTTAATGATTTTACTACCCAACTAACCCAAATCCCGGGACTCGGGGAATATCCATATTATTCTAACCTATGGCAAGTACATAAAACAGCTCTACCTATTCCGATCTATAGTTATTATAGTGCGGTCATAATATATTTTGTATAGTTGGTTTTCTAAAACAGCTCAGCTTCAACAGCTTACTTTTAACACGGTGTGTAGGGCTCCTGCATGAGTTTGTAGTAACCTTTTGAACGCCATTGTCACATATACGTGACAAGCAAGCGCGTGCCCTGTACGCCAACGACACAAATATGTGACAAAAAATGCGGTGCACTTTATCACGAAATAAACAATTAAATCATTACTTTTGTGTGTTTTTATTTGTATACCTTAAATATTTAAGCTCTTATCCATATTTAATTGCTTGAAACGAATTAAATTATACCATGGATAAAATTTGATGACAAAAAAAGAGAAATTAAACGTTTAAAAAGTGTGGCTTGGCGTGGAGGGCACGCGCGTGCGTTTATGCTCTGGCGTTCAAAAGGTTAAGCTTAGTTGCTAGTTTTTGGTGTATGATATTACGACGGCGAACTGCCAATACCTCCTAACAAACATGCGAATAACGCCTTTAAATTCAAAACGATAAGGCGTTATTCGCATGTTTGTTAGGTATTGGCAGTTCTCAGTCGATTAACAAGTTTTGGGTTACTGTGATACAAGATACTGTGATATGTTGTATTGTTTCAGGTTTGCTGTGACATTTTCTGCATAAATCATTTCTTATTGTACTATCTTTTATTATGTATTTTCTATATTTTTTGTATTTATGACTTGATCTTGAATGGCTAACATAAACCTTCTGTTTCAGGAAACAGCTCACTTAACTCTAGCCATTTTTTACAAGCCTCATGTTTGGTGTAAATTGTTGGGATGTCTTCCATGTAGTTCTTTTTGCCTCCACTTCTTATGTATCTCTTCTATATGTCCGAATACGAACATAAAAAATACGCCGAACATCTATACAAATAAATAAAATTTAAGTGTCTGTAATGTCAAAATAACAACTATTCACTAAATGCATATGAAACTCTACACGGTACTATAGCGACCAGCCACGATACATAGGCAGGTCACTATGTATTTTGTGTGCGGGGTCTCGACTTCGAGGTGTGTTTTAATGAGGGGAATCTTCGTAGTGATATAAATAGGAAGACCGTTGCACTATCAATCAGATTTATTGACTTATTTCCAAGCAACAATATATTATATCACTGGGGCTAATATTACACTGACTCCATAGTACTTATAACAAAAAAACATTTTTTAACATTTTTGTCTGTCTGTGTTTGTTCCAGCTAATCTCCGAATCGACTGGGCCGATTTTGACGGGACTTTCACTGGCAGATAGCTGATGTTACAGGGAGTAACTACTTTTATTTTAGAAAAATAATTAGGGTTAGAATAGAATATTCTTTATTGTACACCATAAAAATT
This sequence comes from Fissipunctia ypsillon, assembly GCA_947568875.1. NCBI lineage: Eukaryota > Metazoa > Arthropoda > Insecta > Lepidoptera > Noctuidae > Fissipunctia > Fissipunctia ypsillon. Next base: position 8,982,096 of record OX387645.1, on the reverse strand, counting down.
ACAGATATAAATGTAGAAAGAGGGTGAGAGTGAGGGTGTGATGTAGGGTTCCACGCAAAAAACTTAAAACCCATGAAATTGTGAACAAATAGCGCGGACGGGCGATGCAACGCGGCGGATCGGGGGACGAGGGAGTTTTATTAAAATGTGGCTGTTATTTTAATATATTGTGTATTTTACAATTTCCACGCGAACGAAGTCGTGGGGCACAGTTAGTCCTTAAAATAATAACAGTCGGCGTCGATCGACCGCTGTCTGTTTGCACTACGCTACGCTATTTGGCCGTATCTTGGTCATTCTTAGAGAAATAAAATCAAACTTGAAACGTTTATAGTATGCTTATCCTTTATTGAAGATCGTTACAGCAAAGTCCTATGCTATAAAACTGGAAAATAAATTTATAACATTGTTTACATCTATTTATCTTCATCTTTCTCCTTGTCCTTGGTCTTAGGTTTGACACTACGTTCTCGATCGCGAGATGATCGCTCGCGCTCTCGGGAGCGGTCCCGTTCGCGTTCTCGAGGAGAGCGCTCCCGCTCCCGCGAGCGCTCGCGCTCACGCTGGCGCGGCGAACGAGACCGCGATTTGTGACGACGAGACCTCGAACGTGATCGCTCCCGTCTGTATGATCTATAAATAAAGAAAAATCATGATTTAACACTCTCACTGCCAGCAATATATAGCATGTTTCCAGTTCAGCAAGCTATGGAGTCCGCCGGCGGGTCCCAACGATTTCGCTGCGGTAGGCCGCCACTCAAAATTAAAAAATATTACAAGTGGCGTAACGGACAAAAATGTTTTGGGGGCGGCCGGCGACACCCACGGCCTGCTGTTAATGTTTCTTTACAATAAGACCGGCCCTTTGCACTCGAAAACTTGGGGCCCGCCAACGGATCCCATGGCAGTGAGAGTGTTAATTAAGTTATTTTGTTATTTTAAGCTAAAAATAAAACTGAATGTGAGAAGCCCCCTTTACTCACTTACTGCGACTTCTAGAAAAAGTAACAATAATCGAGTCCGTGGTTATTCATTGTTGTACTTACTTTTCTCTTATCCTGTCAGGTTTGATAGAGCGAGACCGCTCTCGTTCCCTATCTCTATCTCTTTCCTCCTGTGAAACGAAAAAAAACAAAACTACTAAGTCAACTTGTAAAATCGTACTAAACATACACTCAAGAAAAGACTACTGACCTCATCCCTTCTATCGCGGTCTCGTCTATCGCGGTCGTCTCTCTCCCGCATGCGGTCTCTGTCGCGGTCTCGCTCGCGGTCCCTATCTCTGTCTCGCTCGTGCATGTGCGGCGGCGGGTGCGGTCGGTAGGGCGACACAAACGGCGGAGCCGGCATCATGTGCGGCGGCGCCGACATGTGCGGCGGTCCCAGCGGCGCGCCCATGCTCATCGGGGGCCCCACGGGCGGACCCATCGGACCTGGTGTTAGCTCCTTTATTTCACTCGGCACCCAGCCACTCTGTTCAGGATGACCTGCAAAAATTAATTAAGCGTATTTGAAAAAAACTTTAAAAGAAATTCAAAAACGAAAAAATTTAATAAAACCTAGTCTCAACTAAGCTCCTAACCTCCTTAGCTTCTAGCTGTAACTAATTTAATAGTAAATAAATAAATACATTTTGCGGAGGTGCCAAACAAACAATAAACGCAGGTCAATGTCAATCAAGATGCCATCATTTTACTTGGCGCCTTTTTGTTTGACGCCGACTTGGACAACCTCCTACTTAGGGCGTCGGTTAAAAAATAAGCTGCAGGCGCTGTTGCAGCATTAGAAACATACAAGTTTTATCCAGGGCAATGTTAACCTGTTGAAGCACATGACGCCTTGAGGCGTCAGCAGAATTTAATAGGTTAAGGGCTCCCACACAAAACTGCGATACAATGCGAATTCGCAGTTTTGTGTGGGAGCCCTTAACCTGCTGAATTCTGCTGACGCCTCGTGGCGTCAGTGGGATTCAACAGGTTAAGGCTATATATATTTAGTTCAGATGGGTCTGACGCTTCATGTCTACTCCGTGGTCTGATCGGTCAGAGTAGTCAAAACGTTTATTGCAAACTAGCTTTTTCCAGCGGCTTCACCCGCGTGGAGGGGACGTCCTACCGAGATATAATGCCCCCCCCCCCCCCCCACATTGGGCGTGCGCCAGGCGCGCGCGTTAGTCGAGCGTGTGGACGACGCGAACGCCGCGACAACGCAGCGAACACGCCGCGTTTTAGCAGGGTGGGGCGTGTCTACAGCGCGCACGCCGCGTTGTTGCGACGTGACGCCTCAGTGATTGTAAAAACCGCAACGCGGCGTGCGCGCTGTAGACAGTCCGCACGCTCGTAAAGCGTGACGTGCACGCTCGTAAAGCGCGACAAGCACGCCTCGTAGCCGCGGCGCGCACGCAGCGTTCGCGAGGTTCACGCGCTCGAGTAACGCGCGCACCTGGCGCACGCCCAATGGGGGGGGGGGGGGGGCTTATGATTATAGTGTAGGAGCTGGCCAGGTGATTTGTATGTAACCTAAACACAGTAATCTGTGCCCGGATCCTAAGGTCCAATACCGATGATCGGAAGGGTTATCTCCGTCTCGCTCAGTGCAACTCATTAAGACAGTGACAGGCATAGTCTTAAGCGACGAACGGACGATGCGGCGCGCCGCGTGAGTGAGTATCGAACTAACGCAACAGTCCACTGAATTGGCCCGACATGTCGAGTCCGCCGCGTAATACTTACCCCAAGGTTCTTCGTATGGAGCATGTGGAGGTGGTGGGTAGTAGTGGTCACCGGGCGGGGGACCGAAATAATCCGGCGCACCCATCTCTCGCTGGTGACCGCTGCGTCCGTACTCACGACGTTCAGCAGTCATCACCTGGATCGAACATTAACCACACTTGTATGTTAATTGATATTATTGTTTATCTTTATTTGTGCTAATGACAGTGACTCAAATAAAAATGATACTGAATAGTATTTGAAAAATAACTTACCTGTATAGTGTTTTCTCTAGATTGGTAGTTATTTGACATTGCTGGTGGCATCATCATTTCATCATTTCTTGGACCTAAATTAATAAAACACCTCATTTTAGTAAAGGCGCTTATTCAATTTCATACATTTTTATTATAAGTCTTATTTTGTTAATGAATTTATGACGTCTGACAGTTTTTGAATGGAAAAATGTAAAAAACGTGTGCAATCGGGTGAACCCAGGAACAAAGTTCCTTCACACGAATGATTAAAAAAAAAAAATTTCGCAGCAGTCATCTTTGATTTACATTTTGACGTCACTATCGGCTTTAACACCCTCGAAAACTATGAAGATGAAACCCATGACGAAATATTTGAAAATTTTCGTAGTCGCCATCTTGGATTTTCATTTTGACCTCACTATCGGCTTTAGCACCCTCGAAAACTATGATAACGACACTCATGATGAAAAAATTAAGAAAATTTTCGCAGTCGCCATCTTGGATTTATATTTTGACGTTACTATCGACTTTAGCACCCTCGAAAACTATGAAAACGACACCCAATGACGAAAAACTTGAAAATATTCGCAGTCGCCATTTTGGATTTCCCTTTGACCAAATTCTCACTAGAGATCAGAGAGACAGAGAGAAAGTGTAAATTCGAAAGAAGAAAGTCACATGGAGGGGACATACAAGTATGTACGCTTTTTCGTTAATCACGATTTCTGCCAGTTTACTCCTACCGCAAGCCGCGTAAAAGAACTTTGTTCCAAAAAATAACATAATTTAATTATATTATTAATATGTATATATTATTTTATTTATTTTATTATTATTATTTCTTTATTTTTAAATTTGCAATCAAAGAAGGTGTGCATGTCTGGCCCACTGAAGAAAAATCATGTTATGAACATGATTGAGCCAGCCAAGAGTAGTTTTCCATCCATAATCATAGCCCACTAGGTCTCACATAGAAGAAGCCTGCGACCCCTCAGTGGGAACATTAGACAGATTTTGTGTACTATAACCTGCATGTAGGTGGGTAAATGACGCCAACATATAGGTTCATAATTGGTTACCGGGTGGTCTCCTGAGGTCGGGCGGCGGCGGACGGGGCGGCGCACCGGCATGCAGGCCCACACCGGCCTCGTTGACGCGCATGCGCCGCTGTCGCTCGCAGTACGCGCTCCACGTCACCTCGTTGAAACCATAGTTGAAATAATCTGAAAATATTCATGTTATGTAATTTCTTTACAAACAAGCTCAAACTCAATCTCAAAGCATTTATTTCAAACTAGCTGTGCCCCGCGACTTCGTTCGCGTGGAAGTCGTAAGATACATAATATACTAAAATAACAGCCACATTTTAATAAAACTCCCTCGTCTCCCGACTCGTCGCGTTGCATCGCCCGCCCGCGATATTACTTCATTTTCGCTTAGTGTTCTTTCTGACTTTTTTCTTTTGGCTCGGGTCCTAAGGGTCGTAGCGTGATTTTAAATAGCCTATAACAGGACGCATGGATTAGCACCACTCATGGATGGATCCAAAACAGGTAGTGGGACAGGTGCTGAAATCTTCTCGGAGGACTGCAACATACACATAGCCACACCTTTGGGTGTCCATAACACAGTGTTCCAGGCCGAATGCATGGGTATTTCTTTGGCAGCTGCAGCCAGGGAAGTTAAGGACCACTCAATCTGTATACTCTCAGACAGCATGTTATGACAGTCACACAGTTGATTCTGGGCTAATATATGAGTGCCACCAGCGCCTTAACCAGGTGGGTAGCAATAATAACACCATTCAATAGATCAAAGGACACAGCAGTTCGTTAGGCAACGACGCAGCCGACGAACTTGCCAGGAGGGGGTCGAGCATGGCACCAGTGGGACCTGAACCCATCGTGCCACTCCCCTTCGGGTACATACACACTCTGGTAAGGAAACGCACCAGCGAGCAACACCACAAGCAATGGTTGGAGCAGGGCAGCAGGCCAAGGAAGCAGTCCCTGCAATTGATGGCCGTGTCATGAAGCGGCTTCTCCGACTAAATAACAGCAGCTGCGCATAGTTACAGCAGCTATAACTGGCCATGGGTCATTTAATAAACACCTCTTTGTGATAGGAGTCACAGACAGTCCGCTGTGCAGGGCCTGCATGGAGGATGACGAGACAGCAGCTCATGTGCTACTAAACTGCCCAGTGCTCACCACATATAGGGCAAAGTACTTCGGTAACCCAGGTACCCTACGTGAAATTGTCAGTAACACCAATGCATTGCTGGCTTTCCTTGAGGAGCTGGGGTGGATCAAATAATCGATTTTCCCACCCATTACGCAAAATACGCGCATTGACGTGGAGTTGCGGACACCAGCCCGTATTACCTATTAGCACCACTCAGCTCAACCATTTTGAAGGGAGCTAAATGATCCAACAAGACTATTAGAAGCCCAACCAATGGACTGGCAATAGTCACAAGACAGTCACTACCTTTATTTTATTTATGGCTAGTGTGTGCCTAGGTGCAGTCCTCTAGAATCTTAAAGAATGGGAGAAAATCAAGGTTTAAATTTCAAGAATCCCACCATTTTTATTCATTTGACTGTGTAATTCAGAATGCTGATTTCTATATAACAGTAAAGCAAGTTCCGAAATACCCCTCTGACCCTAAATAGGCAGCCTGCATAAGGCTATTACTTATGATAAAAATGTGATAATCACCAGATATGTCAGCCCCAGGCTTGTTCCATGGCTTATCTTCAATGGTGTCAATGTTAAACTCAAGTGCAGGCACTCCATTGATACTCCCTGGTCCATCCAAGTCTTCTAATGTTACTTTCCCACCGGTGGTGGTGCCACTGCGAGGTTTATCTGCAGCACCAGCAGCTACTAAACCTACACCTCGCTGAAAAGAGTAGTTGTGGAACATCACACACTGTAAGCAATGAATATGAGCCTCTTCATAGACAACAAGGAATGCACAATGGTACACCTGAAGAACTAAGTGCAGAAACCAAACCAATATAACATAACATAACATAGACAAGGGAGAATGTAAAAATTGATGGGCTTTTAAGTACTTGGGTTAATAAATTTTTATAAGTCACCCCCGTTGTATTTTCACAGATGGTTTCACTATTGTTAGTATGTTTATCACTTCATGTATTACCAATATACAAGCAAATAAATTATATGAATTTTGAAAATTATTTCAGACTTCTGCCTGTGGACATCAGCTGCAAAACCTGAGAGGCAATTCACGTATTTTTAAGAACAGTCGCATTCTTATCTCAATCTGTCAAAAAATGTATGGGGTTTTCAACATTTATTGTTGCTGCAATCAGACCGGCAATTCTGGTAATCTTAAAAATGTTCACATTCTAATCTCAGTCACAATCTGTCAAAAATTGTATAGCGTTTACCTACATTTTTGACATTTGATTATTACTGAGATGAGATTGCGACTAGATTTAAAAAAAATAATTACGGGAATTGGCCTTCTGATGTGTTGCAGGTACATTGGCCTTCTTAGAGCGAACTCTTTTCGATTTTTGTTAGCTTAGCGAGACAACCATTGATTAGCCTACTTACTTTTATTGCTAGACTAGCGTAAGATTGAGGTCCAGATTTGATCTCTCCAATAGTGACTTTGATGTCATCACTGTCATCCGAATCAGTGTCTCCATTGTTCTGACTATCGGCGTCTCCGTTCCGGTCATCGCCTTCGCGCCCAACCTCCGCGAAATGCTCGTCGTTAAAGTGAGAGTCATCATTATTTGTCTCGTTATCCTCCTGATCTTTTTCTTCGCCTTCCTGCAAATGATAAATAGTAAATAGTTGTTTCAATACCATATGATGCTAAAATACTAAAAAGAAGGAGGAAACACTGCATAGTAAACGTTCCTACAACTAGGACAGAATTTGCCAGTAGACAATATAAGAAACGTGCAGCTTTTTTATACAATAAAATAAATAAACTAATATAATTTTATGATAAAAAAAAATTATGTATGTAAAAAGATGTTAAAAATATGGCTTCACAGTTTAAATTATAATGACACAGAGTTACTTTTGCAACATGTGACTTAACAATAAATATTATTGGTGATCCTATTCGCTTTATCGCTTATTTAGCCACTCATGTACACTCAAAATCTCTCTCCCTCTCACACACACACATATACACACCACCTCACATATACATACACACACACACACACACACCCCCCAACACGCATGCACACACTCATACTCGTAAGTGATTGTATTTGTATTTTTAGTTTTTCCTCTCTGCTTTTCTTTTTTTATACCTGTTTAGCTCGTACGTTTATGATGTAAGGGAAGAGCGGAGCCTTCAACTACAGGCATTTTTTATGCTTAAATGGAGACTCCTCGATATGCAGTGTAAGCCAAATGAGATGTATGAAATAAACTTATTTTTATTTATTTATTTATTTTATTTAAATATTACAGACTTTGAAAATCATCAGATTAATTCATATTGTATAATCACGAGCCTTAAACAATAACAGTTAAAATATTGAAATAACCGCATTCTACACTAATTTTATTACCCACGTAAACTTTCGATCAAACATTATAGGTTATGTCTACTTACTGCTGCGGCGTCGGCTACATCAGTCTGTTGTCCGTCTTTTTCGGTACCTTCTGTAGGTTTATCCGATGCGTGATCTGGATTTGATTCACCATACAACCAACTATCGTCATTTTCATCTCCGGGCGCCGTTTCTACGGCAGCGTCTGCCATTTTTATTTTGTTGAAATTTTGTTTGACACTCAGACGCTTAATTGACATACATAACATTGGTACAACATTGTAGTTTTTTTACGCCATAGAGTAATTTTTTATTTAAAAAACGGGCATTTCAGACAAAGGCCAGCAGCCAGAAATCCAATAAGCATCGCACACTTGGCCGCGTAACGAGCAAGCAACTTCGTCAAAGTTAGCAAGACGTGCTTTCCGTTGCGGCCAAACTTTGTATAAAATAAACGAGCTGGTCTAGGACAGCAAACGTTTCAGTTTACCCTGAATACTGAATACACCGTGGTTGTCACATTTGACATCCGCTGGACCTATCTTTATTTTGTAATGGGGAAGTTCGGGCAAAGCCAATTGTAGATGGCGTGATCATAGCTAGGTCCCCACGGCCTATAGTAGTAGCCAAGTTTGCCATTTCGTTAATTAATGAGTTTACTTTTATTTCGCTATTTCGTCATTTTCGGTGATTTCAATATTTGAAATCAAGTACAGATATTCTATTTCACGAAGTCCGTTCGGCTTTGATTGTAGTAGTGACGTATACACAAGCGCGCTTGTGTGTGTAAAAGTGGGTAACGTTAGCAAAGAAATCTGATATATATTCAAGTCGAGATTTAATAATCGAAATAAAATTTTGATTTTAAAAGTATATACTTTTGTAAATAAATTAGATTAGGTTGCAATAAATACAAAAATATTAAGAAGATGTAGGCATTTAATTAAGCATTGGTATTACAGAATGGAAACGAAACAAGTAGGACTATTCAGTATTTTCAATCACTATCAGATAAATTTTCGATTTTCGATTCCGTTTTGCTGTCATCAGAATCATCTTGTACATTGATTATAAATTCAAAATCGAGATCAAAATATTTCAAGTAGTCTTTTTCAATTTTTTCAACATGATCACAAGTTTTCTGCCACGTTTCACTGCTAACTTGGCCCAAACTTTCATTGATCAGTCTTTCCGTATTCGTCATGTTTTGCTCGATATTTTTAGATGCGACGTAATTTTTAACGATCCCCCAAATATTTTCAATCGCATTTTATTCTGGGTGATAGGGGGGAAGGCGTAAGACATCAAAACCTTTGCCCTTTATAAATTCGTCAATCTTGTAGATTACGTGTTGGGCTTTGTAGTTCTTTATTATATCGTACAATTCCAATTTAAGAAGAGATTCATCAAATGCTATACCCTTATCCCTGAGCCATTGCTGCATATCGGCTTTCTTTGTAGATTGCGTCGGTAGTCGTTCAGCCCGTGTGTTGTGATAAGATGCATTGTCTAAGACAATGACAGAGCGCGGAGGTAAATTGGGTAGCAATTTTTCATTTAGCCACTTTACATAGTTATCATAGCTCATATTTGAATGATAATCACCAGCTGTTGAATTGGCCTTATAAACCAAAGAAGCATTTTCAATAAAACCATCCTTGGTTCCCGCGTGCACTAAAATAAAGCGAGTGCCTGTGCTAATTTTTTTTAAAAACGGAGTGCTTTCCTTTTTTTGCCCAGGTATTGTTACGCTCGTGTGTCGAAAGGACGTAGCTCTCATCGGTGTAGACAATGGGCCGACTTTGAGAGCGGTACTCTGTTATCTTTTTTAAATATTTTAAACGCCACATTTGTATATCATGACGCTCCGTCAAGACTTTACGGTTGTTCTCTGTTTTGCGCCACTTGTAACCTAATTTCAATAGTAACTTGCGAACAGTTTCTAAACAACCTTCGAATCCGATTTTTTCATTCAATGCTGTTCTTAACTTAGCTAATGTTGGAATTTCTTTATGGACAATATGGAAATCTTGTACAGTACTGCGAACCACATCGGCTGTAAAATTATCTATATCCACTTTATTATCTCGCTTTCTCCTTTTCTTCATAGGTGAAGTGAATTTTGATGAAGTGGATGGCAATTCCTTATCTTCTTTTAATATTCTTTGAACTGTTTTTTGGCTAACACCCGTAGCTTTAGCTGTACGCCGTGTAATGTCTCGTGAATGAGACAAATCACAGTTGGGTTCCATGAATGACTTTGTAAATTCATATTCTTTTCGCAGAAAATGATAAACACTAGCTATCATGTTTCGACCCTAAACAAAATGTAAACAAAATAATTAAGAAATATAAACATTTTATAACACAAAAAAACATTCATTTTATAAATACTTCTATTGCTATATTGAGTATCTTTGTATAAAATTTTAATTGAAAACGTGTAAATAAATATTACCTCACTATGGACAACTCTTCATCGTTTTGTTGCCATGCTGACCTTACTCCGTGAAACAATTTGGCGCGAACTAAAAACACTACTGATCCGGACCGTGTCCCGATCGACACTGAGCGCTCTCGAGGTTACGCACACAAAAACAATGTGCATGTGCACGCTTGACAACATTCATAGCCAAACGGACTTCGTGACATAGAACATCCGTAAATGATATAGAAAGTGTCAGAATTTAAAACCATAAATATATCCTCAAAGTCACTTTCTTCAGAATGTTTCTACTCTGTTTAATTTATAAAACATCTCTACGAATAGCTTTAAGCCACCATCTTTTAATTTTAGGGTCTCTCGGGAAATGGTGGACTCCAATTTCGGAGTATATATTAACACAACAACGCATCATTTTCGCAAAAATAATATAAAACCGCCTCACGCCTTGTATTTTATTGGCTTGTGTTGGGAACTAGCTACGACAGCGCCGTTTTAATAGTTGCCTTCCCCATAGCTGCTTTACAATAGTTTTCATTGAACCTCAATGTTTACATCTGTTGGAATCGGAACTGGGTCGGGGTCGGAACGACTTCATACGACACCACGACTGTATGATGTCGTTTCGACTCCCAAGTTTGTTGGGAGTCGAACACCTGTCGCGCACAAGAGTCTTTGACAGTTATTTTACAGAAAATTTGAATATCGCGGCCTACTTTAGAAGTACATAGGTTTCCCTCTAACTCTTGGTGTCGCAAGATGAACTATTCGATTAACTCTGATTTAGCTGTTAACTCAGAGTTATTTAAGCTAACCCATGAACGTGCAAGTGGACCTTAGGGCGATTTGCAGCCGTCAGGGATCGAGAGCCGATTCCCGGCCACCGTAGGCACGGCCTTGCGGACGGCGAGCAATACTAGCTCACCACCCGGTAAGGACCAGGCCCGGGTCGACGGCGCGCTGTGGTGTTGGCTGCAAGTTGTATTGTAGTTGTTTTCTCGTGTTATTTTCTAGTTTTCTTTAGCGTTAGTCATAATATACCTATGCAACATAAATTACAATGAAGAGATCTAGGGCACCTAATTTTGTCACGACAGGAATAATGCATTTATTACGTCCTGTGGAAAAAATCCCGATGAATGTCAAATATCTCTAAAATCAAGATTTAACAACTTTATACCGACCTAGATGCCGGTTTAACTTTGACGTTTATATTTAAATCGAAATTTAAACTAAGTCGATGATATGCAATTCGTTATATTAAGTCGAGTTTAAATCGAGATTAGTAAAATAAAAACTAAATAGGAGTAAAAGGTTCAAGTCGGCTCTAAAATGTTAATTACTGAGAGTTATAACACTACATTTCATTTTATTTTCCCGACTAAACGTGCAAATGGGCCTTGACTCAAGAAATGTGTCCGCATTGGTAAACGAACAAATTTGGCGAAAATTACTGGCTTTCCATTTTTCTCCTCGCAGTTTTCTTCTGTGAATAAATAAATTAAATAAAGGGTGTCTCAGTAAGAGTGCACTTTTTCATTTTAAAATAAAAACAAGTATTTTATGACAGAGTTGTGATATTTTTATTGTATTGTAAAGAAGACATGTTCCGATTAAGTATGGAATAAAATATCCGGCAAATGACCCCCACGGCTCCGATGACAGGCCATTACTCTTTTCATTAAATTTTCCATGACTTGCACAGAGATGTGGCTGTATCTCACCGATGACGCGTTGGATTTCCGATTTGAGCTCAGGAATTGTTTCGGGTTTATTCGCATAAACCCGAGATTTCACAAAACCCCAAAGAAAAAAATCCCACGGCGTTAAATCGCACGATCTTGGTGGCCAGTTGACATCAGAATTTCGTGAGATAATGTGTTCTGGAAATCGTTGCTGCAATAAGTCGATTGTTTCATGCGCGGTGTGGCAGGTTGCGCCGTCCTGCTGAAACCACATGTTGTCCAGATTCATGCCGTCCAGTTGAGGCCACAAGAAGTCCGTTATAATATTCCTGTAACGAATGGTAAACAAAGTTGCTAGACGCACCGAAAACGCCTGGAAGAGCCGATCGATCCGCCTGGTCGGTCGTTGGCTCGCGCAAACGGGGGGTATCTCCACACAAGTCACCTCGAGCCGAGTCGTTCGAGCGTGGCGCGTCGCCGCCGCCAGACGACCCCGACATTGCGTCGCCATACCGAGCGCGTCGTGTCGCCGTTGCCAGGGCGATCTGCGCCGGCGCCGCGGTCACGTACGCCACCCCTGCCGCCGTCTGCGCCGCCTAGCGTACTCCGTGCTGGTCATACGGCAGAGTCCTTATTGGAACACAGCTACACAGCTACAGTACAGCTAGTGACATCACCGCAACGGACCGTATAGTGGACGCGGTCCGTTCCATCAATAACCGGGTGAGATCTGACCAACATTTCTTTATTTCTTGTTTCGATCCTAGTCTGAATAATATTAGTGATTGGTGTTACGAAGTTGATCGGGCAAAACTTAATAAAATAATTGGAGCGATCATGAATGTCTTTCGCGAATAGATAATTGTTTAAAAGGTGATGCTCGTACGTGGTTACATGAGTGGGTTACGAGTGATCGTACGTGGAGTAATTTCAAAAAGGAATTTACGTCTTTGTGTCCGAAAACGCCAGACATTACAAATATTTTATTCGACGTAATGAACACAAATTCGGATAATTATTCCACGTATACGGATTACGCCCGACGCTCGTTGCTTCGACTACGCATAGTGCGTGGACTCAGTGACGAGCTCATCTCTGCGATTGTTGTTTGTGGTATTGTGGACCCTCACATTAGAGCATCAGCTATTAATGCTAAGTTGTCATCTAACGACATAGTTGAATTTTTGTCGATTTATGTAAAACCCAGGGATTGAAAACCGGTACTAATTTGGGTTCCGGTTCTTAAAAAGGTTCTTCTTTTCGGTACGGTTCCGGTTCAGGTTCCGGTTTGGTTCTGGTTCCAAATAAAGGTTCCAATATACCGCTTCCGTATCATCCGATTTAAAGGTTCTCTAAGAAAGATGGGATATGTTTGACGCGTGCCTGGCGTATCTTTTCTTTCAGTTCGCCTTCGAATTATTGGCGAGTGGAAGTCTGTACTGAACAGTGTCAGCAAATATTGTCAGTAATTATTATTAGTGGTTTATATAATCTACAGTTACTGTTAATACATTAATATAAAATGGACAAAGGTAAGTTTCATCGTATTGTATTCACTTAGATAATATTATTAAAAAGGAGGAGGGTTTTTTAATATAAATTATTATTATTTTGTTTTAACATGTGTGGACAGTGTTTTATGGTTGTTTAGTTTCATGGGTTACGGTACTACCGCCGAGGTATTACGCTATTCCAATTACACGTTGGTTATATTTGGTATCTTACTTTCAGGAACAAAACATGCCCGTATTGTGACCGATACCGATACAGACACTCAACTCCAAGAGCAAGAGTTACCTCTAAATTTGAAGCAATTGCTTAGAAGAAATTTTCAAGAAAAATGTCAACCTAAGACTGCAAATACTGAAAAACAACAAATAATAGAGTGTAAAGATTGTGCTTTGCACCACAACGACGATGACGAGCATGATAAAAGAAATCAAATTTTTTCTCAACTGATTACAAAATAATTAAAGAATATTAAACCATGTCTCAGGACTAGGTGTTATATCGACATACTTGAGTATTTACAGTCAGCAAAAGGTAGTCAAAATATTTCCGCGAAAATATTTCTGCGGGAGCGCAGCTAGTGACAAACTACACCCCTTCCTGGTTTCGCCCAATTATACATTATGCATTTGTGTGAGTAAAGGGCATTCGGACTTGCTTTGAAGAACCGGTAACATAAAGGTTCTTATAGGTTCCAATTTAGGTTCCGGTTCCGGTTCGGGTTCTTGTACCCGGAACCACTTAATACCGGTTCTATACCGGTATTTTAAGAACCTTTTCAATCCCTGGTAAAACCGTCTACTTCTAAGACACAAAATTCACGTCCTACCTCACAAAATAATTCTGTTAAAAGTAATCATGCGACTAATTTCATTAGGAAGCGTAGGCTTGAGGAGGGTAAGTATTTTTCGTGTGGTGTGGCCGGACATAAACAGGCTGCGGAGTACATGATTCCTTGGCGTGGAGAGTGGACTCTTGAAGTATGTGCTGCTTACTTCAATGGTGAGTGCTTTATGCCACTTTTGTATATGAAGCTTCATGTGTTTGTGTTGTATTGTATTGTATTGTATTGTGTTGGGATAAGCTTCACGTAGTGCCTGTTCCCTGACCAAATCGAGTTACGAGTACGCCTCGCGGCTAGCCTCTGACTCCGCTAAGTTATGCCACATTGTGGGGCTTTTTCTTAGCTGAATATCAAGATGCGCCTTGATATATGACTCACCCGCTAATTTGTCGAGACAAGTTTCACGTCGTGCCTCTATCTCGATAGCTTAGTGTGTGCCAGACAACAATCAATGATGTGCGTATACGCAATGCGTAGCGTTATGCATAGAGCACATGTTTTTAATGTCCTCTGCAGATGCAGACCATGAAGATGAGGAGTCTACACTTGAGCTAATCTCGCCAGCCGACCAGCCTGTCTCCCAGCTACAAACGGGTACCTCCGGGAACCAGGCAGACGCGTTGCAGCATCCCGTTGAGCCTGTGCCGCTGCAGCTTCAGGTGGAGCCCGAGCCTCTGCAGCTTCAGGTTGAGCCTGAGCCTCTGCAGCTTCACGTTGAGCCTGTGCCGCTGCAGCTTCAGGTGGAGCCCGAGCCTCTGCAGCTTCAGGTGGAGCCCGAGCCTCTGCAGCTTCAGGTTGAGCCTGAGCCTCTGCAGCTTCACGTCAAGCCTGAGCTACTACAGCTTCACGTCGAACCTGAGGGGCCTTCAGCAGACGCAGGGCTCTCCATGCCCGTGCTGAGCTGAAGACATTGGGAAGGAGCCCTGGACGGGCTCCTGTCAGGAGAGGCCGTGTTGTGAATAAGAAGGACTCAAGAACCAAGCAAGGAAGCGCTGTCAACACGCCTGCGCCGTCATAGCGACCGATATTTTATTTTCTTAATTTCGTGTGCATTTGTTTTGTTTTTGCTAATTGCTAAATTTATTAAATTATTATTGTAACGGTGTGATTTTTGCTTTTTAAAAAAATAACTTGCCATCTAATTTGCAAGAATATATATAAAAGGAGAAACTGACTGACTGACTGACATATCAACGCACAGCCGAAACTACTGGGACTAGGAACGTGAAATTTTGCACACGGCTTCCTTTTATAATGTAGGGGAGCACTAAGAAAGGGTTTTTAGAAATTCGACTTTTAAGGGCATGAAAAGGGGGGATTTAGTTTGTTTGAAAAACCTTATTCCTAGAGTTAATAAACTTGAAACTTGGCCCAAATACTTATCTTAGTAAATTATGAACTTTGTAATTTTTGGTTTTTCTAAACTACCCCCACGAGGGGGATTGGGGGGTGTCAAAGTTTGTATGGATGAATTTTAACACGCAGTCAGATTAACTCGAACCTCAGTATTTATACTTAAGTCCAAAAATAAAGAATAACCTGTGTCAAGGTTTTTCGAAAATCTAGCCCGGACTGGGTGAAAAGGGGTAATTAGATTTTTAAGAGGAGGATTTTACTGTGTGTGGCGTGATTAACTCAAAAATTGGTATAAGAAATCTTTGATTTCAGTTATGGAAAAATCCGAAACGATTTTTCGAAATTCCACCCCTGTGGGGGTGAAAAGAGGGGATACAGATAACATGAAAAATCTTATAGCTTCAGGGTAGCCCGCGAAATTCAAATTTTCTTACGTTTTTTGCAATTTGCAGGGCAGTATTAGGTTGTATGGTGATTAAAATATTATTCGCGACCATAACAAATATGTATTTACAGATTTATAATCATTAACGTCATCAATACAACTCTCTAAGACCAAGTAATTCTATTGAATGAATATTTCATGAAATATTAACACATTACAGGATTATACAACTTAAGGAATTGTATTACTGATTCTAATGATTATAATTCTGTAAATACATATTTGTTATGCTCGCGAATCATACGTTAATTAACATACACCCAGACACTGAGCTGCAAATTGCAAAAATCGTAAGAAAATTTGAATTTCGCGGGCTACCTTGGCGCTTCCCCCTTAATACACTCGAAACTTGGCAATATTTGCCTCAGGAAATAATAAAAATTGTCACTCTTAGTTTTTACAAGTAAGGAACACTAGGACCGTAGGAACAGTAAGGAACAGTAAGGAAAAATTTTAACGCGCTGTCATATTAACTCGAAACTCAGTATTTATACTTAAGTCCAAAAATAAAGAATAACCTGTATCAAGGTTTTTCGAAAATCTAGCCCGGACGGGGTGAAAGGTGAAAAGGGGTTGTCAATTTTACAGGAATTCTCCCCTGTAAAATTGCTTGGGTCTACCCGATATATTCCGACATACATGCGGGCGAAGCCGCGGGCTAAAGCTAGTTTGCCATAAACGAAAATTAATGGACATGTGCATACTCCCTATCCTCAAATACGGCGCTCAAACCTGGTCTTTGACGGCTCAGAAGAGGTACAAGCTTGAGGTTTGTCAGCGAGCAATGGAGCGCTTCATTCTTGGAGTCAGATTAACGGACCATGTTAGGAACACAGTGCTGCCCTCCAAAACACAAATCGCCGACGACGTCACCCAAAAAGCAGCTAAGCTTAATTGGGCCGGACACGATTGCCGTATGTCGAACGAGTCATGGGCCAAATCTAGCACCATGTGGGTCCCAAAAAACGTCCGTCGACAACGACATCGAGGCAGACCCAGGAGAAGATGGCGAGACGAGCTTGACACCTACAGACAGGATTGGTCCACACTAGCTCAAGACAGAGAGGAGTGGAAAGGATAAAGGGAGGCCTATGCCCTGCAGTGGGACAATTCAGGCTAAAAATAAAATAATGGGAAGGACCTTGCCTAGAATTTTAATTTATTTGCGAGTACCCATCAAAATATATCGCATAAATGGCCGTTTTTTTATTGCGTTGCTTAGAACCTTTGTGTTTTTAGAGCTCTAAGGGACCATAGACGTACGTTTTCTATATTCATTCCTACGTATGATATTAATTTCAACTTGATACCTCCACGCGTTCCTGAGAAAAAGGGTCTTACAGACTGGCAGCCAGACGGACGAACGGTCAACGAAGTAGTAGTAAGATCGTAGGAAGCCGTGCTAGGAATGGAGCAAATAGAAAGCAGTACATCTGTTCACATGACCTCGATTTTTCCACGCCGCAAATCGCACGGTGTTCGATTTTCAACGCTCAGCGTTGAATGAATACGACATACGAAGTTCTGTACTTGTGTTCCCACGGACGCGAAAAAATCGCGCGCATTAAACATCGAGCGTTAAAAATCGAATATCACGCGATTTAAATTCGCGGCGCGGTAAAATCGCGGTCGTGTGAACAGATGTACTGCTTTCTAAAAATCGTGGCGTGGAAACATCGCCTGGCGCGATTTTTTCGCACCTTCAACAGTGTGCGAACGAGCGTTAAAAAATCACTTTGAACCGATTCGTCGTGCAGTGCGGACGTATCGTGGACTCTGTAAAATTATTAACCACAAATAGCCAATTATAAACACTTACATCGATCATTCCTTATTTTAGGAGAAGGCATTCCCAGTTTTCCGTTGATATAACCTTACAAATGTCTTCCCGGGCATCTTTTTTTGTTTATTTGAATATTCCGGCATAGATTTAACATACAGTGTGAGTCTTTATAATGTGCACATATCGAAATGAGGGAATCTATGCTTAATTTTATCGACGGAAAAAATGTTAAAAAAAATCTAAATATTTATTTATATTTTTTATGGATTTTTAAAAAAAATTGTTTGCTTTTGTGACCCCAGTGTATACAAAACTGTGTAACTTTTAAACTAAACGATTTATCACGATGAAACAAACTCTATAATGTTTGGAAGTAATTAGGTGTCGTCATAAAATAAAAATTATGGAAAAAAAATAGCCACATTTAAAAATAAACATTTTTGTTTGGCAAAAATCTGATTTTTTTTCATTAATTTTTACAAAAATTGTAAAATTTCTCAATAACATGCCCCCATCACCTTCTTTTTTTATAACTTTAAGTTATTCTTCATTGTATTAGGAACCTAACGGTAAAAATTGCATGTTTTTAACTCAACCCCAACATTTTTTATCAACTGTCAAAGAAAGGCCCAACGCATAGCTATTGTTTAGCAGGTAGATAAACTTTCTTTTGAATGTGCGCAGGTCGGGGAGGTAGGGCCAGCCAAAGGAACTTGAATTATGACAGATGTCAGACTGGCAGTCGCTCCGAATTATTCGCCGCTGCTACATGTGTTTCGGTACTTTCGTTCGCTGGACTTTCATAACTTTCGTTCGCTGCTACATGATGCCGCGTTTAAGTGAATTTTCCCCAGCACACATCGCCGACATACATTTTTATTATGGAGTGGGACAAGGAAGTGCCAGAGCTGCGCGCGCGGCTTACATAGCTGCGTATCCTAACAGGCAACCAGTGCCATCTGCCCGAAACTTCCAGGAAGTTCACAGAAGGTTGTCGATCACTGGACTTGGATCAAGTAGAGATCGTCGCGAGCCACCTCAAGTAATTATTGATGCGGCTACTGAACAAGCAGTATTAAGTGATTTGTTTGCTGATCCATCCATAAGTACTAGACGACTGGCTCTTCGTCACGGAATATCCCAAAAATCAGTGTGGCGTATTTTAAAGAAAGAAGGATTGCATCCTTATCACTATCAAAGGGTGCAACATCTACATGAAGACGTAGACTGGCGTCCAAGGTGTGTGATGTCCACATGGATTCAAAGAAAAACCAGAGCAAACCCAAACTTTCCAAGAAAAATACTATGGATGGACGAAGCGACATTCACTAGAGACGGTATTACTAACTGTCGAAATTTACACAGATGGTGCCGCGCAGGTGAAAACCCGAAACTGAAACGGTCATCTACTTTCCAAGTAAGATTTTCGATAAATGTTTGGGCTGGTCTTATTGGTCAGTTATTGGAAGATGTCCCACTGGCTGTGCGTCAAAGGATGTTTCTTCAGATGGACGGATGTCCTGCCCATTACGCTACAAATGTAAGAAGATTTTTAAACGAAAATTATCATGACAAATGGATCGGCCGGCAAGGACCTGTAGGGTGGCCTGCGCGTTCACCCGATTTGACGCCCCTTGATTATTTCCTATGGGGGACCATGAAGCAACGCGTCTACAGTACCCCCATCAACAGTGAGGCCGATTTGCGTGACCGCATAATAAACTGTGCGAATGATATTCGCAATGATCCCGAAATGATAAGGAGAGCGACACACCAAATTCTAATTCGCGCGGCTTTGTGTTTACAACAACGAGGTGGACATTTTGAGAACCTGATGCATTAAATTTTGTATTTAATAATAAATGGGTTTCAATTGAACTCTTTTGCATTAATTATCATCCCAAACAAACCACCCTTATGAGAACAATACGATTCCGCGTTCGGAGTGCCATCTTTGAAACGACCCGCGCGCATTCACAACAAAGTTAACAAAAAAAAGTTTATCTACCTGCTAAACAATGTGCGTAGCTATGCGTTGGGCCTTTCTTTCACATTTGATAAAAAATGTTGGGGTTGAGTTAAAAACATGCAATTTTTACCGTTAGGTTCCTAATACAATGAAGAATAACTTAAAGTTATAAAAAAAGAAGGTGATGGGGGCATGTTATTGAGAAATTTTACAATTTTTGTAAAAATTAATGAAAAAAAATCAGATTTTTGCCAAACAAAAATGTTTATTTTTAAATGTGGCTATTTTTTTTCCATAATTTTTATTTTATGACGACACCTAATTACTTCCAAACATTATAGAGTTTGTTTCATCGTGATAAATCGTTTAGTTTAAAAGTTACACAGTTTTGTATACACTGGGGTCACAAAAGCAAACAATTTTTTTTAAAAATCCATAAAAAATATAAATAAATATTTAGATTTTTTTTAACATTTTTTCCGTCGATAAAATTAAGCATAGATTCCCTCATTTCGATATGTGCACATTATAAAGACTCACACTGTATAGTAGAGGTCTCCTCTGGACCTCTAAAATTAAAATTCCCGGATCCAAGTCCCAAGACATAATTTTGTCCGCCCGCACATGCGGCACGTCGAAACTACAAGCCAGCGCGCCGTACTGAACAACGCACGCGATTTTTACGCGTCCGTGCGAACGTGGGCTAAGGGTTCCGTTTTGTCCACGAGCGGACACGGAGACGGTGCCATATGAGATGAAGGCGGGGTGCAGCAGACGCGCGGGATGACGATGCGACGTGAGCCAATCAGCGACGACCGACGCCAGCCGCGCGGCGCGCGTGTCACTTCACAGCAAAGTCGAATCTATAGCGAGCGGTCATTGTTTTACTTTATAAAATACCGAATATTAATTCTGCCTTTTCATTATACCTATATATTTTATACAGTCCACTAGTTTAATTAATTAAGAACACACACCGAACAGTTTTTTCCTTTTGAGACACGGAAAATGCTCTAAGGGCCGTTTGTTATTTTGACGGTCCAATGTGGTCAGTGTGGATAAACAATTAATTTTCATACAAATGGGGAAGGCAACTGTCAAAATGGCGCTGTCGTAGCTAGTCCCCAACACAAGCCAATAATACAAGGCGTGAGATAGACCTTGTCCAGAAGAAGCGAATTCGTCGCGAAACGTTTCGCGCGAATTCATTCGCGCGCTATTGAGATACTAGGCACGAATACATCGCGTCCACAAGCATCGCGCGAATTCAAAATACGCGCGTAAATCGCGTGCATAACGCCAGACCCTCGACTCGCGCGTGATTCGCGCTTTCTGGACAAGCCCATAGTTTTAATTTATTTTTGCGAAAATGATGCGTTGTTGTTTTACTCCGAAATTGGAGTCAACCATTTCCCGAGAGACCCTAAAATTAAAAGATGGTGGCTTTAAAGCTGTTCGTAGAGATGTTTTATAATTAAACAGAGTAGAAACATTTTGAAGTGACTGAGGATATACCTATTTATGGTTTTGAATTCTGACACTTGTCATGTCAAATACTTGATTTAAAATATTAAAATCACCGAAACTAACGAAATAAAAGCAAACTCACGAATGAACGAAATGTCAAATTTATTGTAGGCCGTGGGGACCTAGCTATGACCACGCCATCTACAATTAGCTTTGCCCGACCTTCCCCATTAGCACAGTCGTTGTGGTGTCAAGTATAGTTGTAGTACGTGTGATAGGGCGCTTAGGGCCCGATCACGATAAACTAGGACACCATGGTAGTTCAACCATGGTCGCGCTGCCAGTACCTACGCCTGTGATCCTAGCGTCGTGAATACGAATAAGAAAAAATAAAACAAAAAAAGGACATAAAAAAACAATACTTCTTAATTTCAGCAAGTTTGAATAAATAAATGATTTATATAAAATTATTTATCATTATGCAACATAGACAATAATCAATAATTTTCCGTAGACATTCTTCTGTTACTGAGTCATTAGTCAAGTCCATTCCTTCTTCGTGGGAAAAGCTTTTGTTCAACTTGTTCCACTTTCTGGGCGACGTTGGCCAACTGTTCAGACGCATCGGAAGCGGCCGCGCCGCACGTTTCTGCCAGTTCTTGGACACCGTGAGATACCTAAAATCAGCAGATAACGAAAATCATGTTAAATGCAAATGATTACGTTAAAATTTTATTTTATGGAAGGATGATTGATAGAAGTATGAAAGAGAAATCGTAACTAATATTACAAATATAGTGCTGGTATCTCTGCTTTTGATAGTACTTCGTAGAACACATTTGCAATGCACGTCTTGACGTGCATCGCAAAGGTTGTTGGCTGATTGACTTAATGCGACTAGTCCTGCGGGGCAATTGCGTAACACATCAATCGGAATCCGTTTCATTTTGACAGTTCAACAACATTCATTTATTCATTCACAGAAGTTGAAAAAAAAAAACCAAGTGTCCGTAAGTTACTATCAAGTTTGAGACAGGATATTGAATTGTAGACGGGAATATTTAAGACAGCTTTTACACAAAATGGGCTACCGTTTCAAAAAATGCAAATCAAAGAGACATCTCCTTATAGAGCAGCCTAATATTACAGTGTGGCGGAAAAAATATCTTACACAAATCAGAAATTACAGAACGCAAAACCGCAACATATATTTTCTTGATGAAACATACATCAACGCCAGTCACCATGCCAGCAAATGTTGGCAATCATCGTCAGAACCCGGAATTCATGCTGGTATTGGGAAAGGACGGCGATTGGGAATTCTCCACGCTGGGTGTCGAAATGGCTTAGTGGATGATCATTGACTATATTCAAATCAGATGCTAGAACCGGTGACTATCATGGAGATATGAGCGGACCTACTTTTTATAAGTGGGTAGATGAAAAGTTAAAAGATAAGTTGCTGCCGAATTCTGTGGTTGTAATGGACAACGCGTCTTACCACAGCGTTCAGGTTGAGAAGAAACCAACTATATCAAGCCTCAAAAGTGAAATGCAGAACTGGTTGCTACGCCATAATGTAGAATTTTCAGGAACCATGACAAAGGCTCAACTGCTACTTCTTAGCAAAAATACACAAAAAGAACCCGTGTATATAATTGACGAACTCCTGAAAGCCAGTGGACACACTGTTCTGCGTTTACCTCCGTACCACCCAGATTTAAATAAAATTGAGTTGGTCTGGGCTGATATTAAATACAACATAGCCCATAACTATATTAATTCTTCTCTAGACGAAAAGATAATCTTATTGGATAAATTGTTTTCGGAATTCACGGCGGAAAAATGGCAGAGATGCGACGATCATGTCCAGAAAAATGAAAATGATTACTGGAGTCGCGATAGTAAGTTCGATCATGTTATCGATTCATTCATAATAAATTTGCAAGACTCTGATTCAAGTTCCGGTGGCGAAGTGGAAGATGAAGATGATGACGAAATGGAAGATGAAGTTGAAACAGAATCTATGTCAGGATAACTTTCGTTAGAATATATAATTGTTTGTAAATATAAAAAATGTTCCATAAAACAAGTCCTGCTCTGAATTATAAGTTTAGTTCTTATTTATCACCTGCATATTTTTAATAAAATATGAGTATATTTGGGTTACATTTTAATCAACTAAGTAAGTATAATATATTACAGATAGATAGCCTCCGACCATCGTCCCGCCACAAGTCTTGCCTTAGAAATGCAAACTGATATCGTAAGATCTGTCCGACATGTATCGATCTCATGTGAACTCATGCACTTTTTTCTTCGCCTCCCACCTCGCCGCGCATACCTCAGGGAGTGCACAGCACTAATGGCCACACTATAACACCTTCGTTCCTGCATAATACTACCTAATAGCACAACACTGATTCACTGCCTGATGCATTATTACTATCTATTACAGAATATTGCTGACGAACGGATATCACTAAAATAATATATCAGTAGATTGTAAACACACATTTCTTGTTAAGTCTTCTACCAATAGATATTTTTTTTATAATCATAGATGAAAAAGGAGGCCTAAACATGAAGTTTGTTTTTCTGTTTACGTTATTTATTTAATTATTTATTCCCCCTTAAACATAACTGGCGAAATGTGGGTGTACTTTATAGGTACACCTCTGCCTAACCCTTCGGGGAAACAAGGCGTGATGTTATGTTATGTTATTTATTCCCCTTTTAACTATCATTACAGATTGCATTACCTAATGCGATAGTACGGTCTCATAAAATTAATTTATTATTAAAATTATTTACAATTTAAAATTATTAAGAACTTTATCCTTTTTGTTAGCTAGTCTTACCACAGACGGACGCCATGTTGTCCCGTTTACCAAGTGTTGCTGGTGCGCCCTCTAGCGGGATAAATTGTCAGTAAGGTTCCCTATTGCAAGGCTATGCAGCCGTATTAGCTCTTAAGCTTGCTTCCCACGGTGCGTGATATTGCGGACGGACTTTTCCAAAATGCACAGTGAAAGAGAAGCTTGCACCGCACCTTTGAAGTTACCGACTAGCCCGCACCGACGCACCATGGGAAGAGTATCGTCCGTGGTAGCGCAGACACGTCCGTCGCGGTGCGTCGATCCGCGGCGAGTCGGTAACTTCAAAGGTGCGGTGCAAGCTTCTCTTTCACTTTGCATTTTGGAAATGACAAATTGGCTTCGAACCTCAAGACCCACGCACCGTTGGAAGAGCCTTGTGTGCGGTGCGTGGCTGTCCGTTGCCGTCGGCCGTGCGTGATAATCCGCAGAATCACGCACCGTGGGAAGCCAGCTTTAGCCGCCCTGAATGCGTATATGTATACAGGGCGTCCCACGGATATGCCACATGGAGGGAAAGTACCTTGAATATTGTAGATGGAACATTTTACTGAAAGAAGACATTATTTGAATTAAAAAAAAAAAAAAAAAAAATATTTATTTAATCTTTTCACACTTAAAAAAGTACAAAGGCGGACTTAATGCCTTAGGCATTCTCTACCAGTCAACCAAGGGTGGTGAAGAGATTAGATGGCAGGTGCTCTGATAGGAATGGGACAATTTGTACATAAATAAGTTATAAACTTATAATACACATACATACATATTTACTACAATATATACCTATAATATATACCTATATTATATATATACATTATATACAAATTCAAGAGAGAGAGGTTTTGAGATGACTACGCTATTTATTTTGAAAATAACTCCGCAACGCAATGTTTTTTAAATTCAAATAATGTCTTCTTTCAGTAAAATGTTCCATCTACAATATTCAAGGTACTTTCCCTCCATGTGGCATATCCGTGGGACGCCCTGTATATTTGTAAATTTGTATATAGCATTTGTAAATACAGTATAATATGTGCAGCACGATTATATATAAGTCTTTTCGACAATACACACACTTGGGTGTGTGTGTGTAGTATACCACTACAGGTACCACTGACACCAAGTGTCGTCAAGCCACGAGTTTAATTACTGACCTATGGTTTTACTCTTATTTACGTTGTCGTAATGTTTATCAAGCGTTAAAACGGAAAAGTATAAAATAAAAAATTAAGTTTAAAAAACTAGTAACCCGACTACGGAATAAAAAAAGTGATCTAAATACGATACAGGGCAAATCCAAGAAGTTTCCATCAATTATTTTTTTCAATGGAACGCATAATGCGGGGCGAGCCATTTTTATAGCATTACAAAAAAAAATTGATTCCAATTTTTACTTGTCTATTGCAACCAGCGCCCGCTTTAGCGCAGGCGCGATGATGTGTATGTATTGTAAGTGGTGTAAAGTTATATGGTCTGTGGTGATGTGCTGGGTTTTGGCGCCATTAAAATAAGTTTTGTTATACTGAATTTCGTGGAATAAAATTTATTCTTGCTTAGAAATGTCTGATACCAGTGAATGTGAAGAAAATTTGACTCAGCCCGATATTTTAGATGCGGCGACGGAAATGACGCATAATCTGTTACCAGCAAAGTCGAGAAAATTATACTTATATAGCATAAATGCTTTCACGACTTTATGGCATGGAAAATGCAAAAAAAGGCTATGATCTTATATTTAATAGGTTCAATCAATCCCAATGTATGAGAGTAGATAAAGTAGTGTATGAAACTGCACGTAACTAGGTATTAAAACACTTGTGTGATACTATTAAAAACCTTGCCTAAATACCCCTCTTTATGCAACAGTGTCATAAAGTATTTTACCATTGAACAACCAGACTCAAATTATTATTTATTGGGACGAATGGGAATACACGATAAGGATAAGGATAAAAATAATATAATAATATATTTATTCAAGTTATAAAGTAAAACAGAAAATACAATTATGCTTAAATCTATGTCAAGTTCACTAATGTTATTTGCCTGAACTAGGACATCCTGTGTTTCTAAAAATATTGAGATTAATGTAATTTTACAAAATAAAATAGTAAGTAATGTGTAAAATCTTACTTTCTAAAATCTTATCATACTAACTTATCGAACTAATTAAAAATAAATAGTACGCTAAACACTATTTCAATACTACTAACAACTTCTCTGTATCTTCATAGGACTAACTTTGAAGAGCTACCTTGAGAGTTTTTTTGCAATTTGCATAATTTAGGGCATAGATGTTTGCTTTTGCATTTAGTCTGTTATACAGTAATGGTCCAAGGAAAACATGAAATTTGGCTGTGAAAGCATGTCTTGTACTATTTGTGGGGCAAACAATATCTTTCCGTCTCTTTTTAGTAAATTCAGTGCTGTAGCGAAGGGCTGCGTGTTGTTTTAGTACAATGCTCATTATGAATAATTGTCGAACTGTTAGTACTTCACAAGACTTATAGAGCAGGTTAGTGGGAAAGAGGAACGGGCGGCAAGTAGACACCTTGAGAACCGCTCTTTGTGCTCTTTCGATGGGTAGTAATAAAGTTTTACATGCTCCACCCCATGAGGTAATGCAGTACGTCAAAATTGACTGACATAGAGCAAAGTAAACTTGCCTAATTATTATTGGGTCTGCAATATATCGTAGCTTTTTGAATACGTATATCAGCTTACGAATTCTACTATTTAGAGCATCCATATGTTGTTTGAACGTTAGGGTTTCATCAATTATAACACCCAAGTATTTAATTTTATTCGACTTATTAATATAGGGACACATAAACGGGCAATCTGCAGGTACTGTACAGCAATGAGCATACAACGTTAAAGGAATACTAGAAGTTGGTTTGCGCATGGAAAACGTTATATAATTTGTCTTGTCTGCATTTAAAGTTAGTGAGTTAAGCTGAAGCCATTTATTTACAACACTAAAGCCGTCTTGCGCGAGCTTGTAGACATCATGTTCCGATTCAGCCGAAAAAAGAAGGGCAGTGTCATCAGCATAAGATATTATTGTGCCATGCTTTAGCTTTAGATTACAAAGGTCATTTATGTATATCAGAAACAAAGTGGGCCCTAAAATACTTCCTTGGGGAACACCAAATGACGTATTTTTTTGGTCTGCGCTGAGAACACTGCCAATCTTCACGCACTGAGTACGGCCTTCTAAGTAACTTTTGAAGAGTTTCAGCTGAATGCCTCTTATGCCCACTGTCTCAAGCTTGCGCAACAGAATAGGAATGTAAACTGTGTCAAAAGCCTTGGCGAGGTCCAAGAAAATTCCTATTGTATGGTTACCCTTGTCAAGTTCTTGCGCCAGATAGTCAGTCAGATGATGAACGGCATCGGCAGTTGAAAGTTTAGGTCTAAATCCAAATTGTCGTTCCGACAAAATTGATTTGTCCTCCAGATATTTGAACAACCTTTTGTTTATTATTTTTTCCAATATTTTAGACATAGAAGGCAGTAGAGAAATAGGTCTGTAATTTGTTACTTGCTCTCTACTGCCTGATTTATATATAGGGACAACAACTGCTTTTTTGAGGCACTCCGGAAAAATACCCAAAGATAAACACATGCGAAAATATAAGCCAGGGGTGGTACTAAAATTTTCCTGAACTGTTTAATAATTTTATTTGATATGTTGTCCCAACCAACTGCACAGTCTTCTTTCAAAGTCATGATTATACTTTCTATCTCAGTCTCGTCAGTATCTAGCAGAGCAAACGATGTTAAAGTGGAATTCCCTGTAATAGGAGTGCCCGTTAGATAAAGTGATTGACTCCGATTTTTTTCTGCCAGACACTTTCCAACGTTAACAAAGAAATTATTTGCTATGTTAGCAGATGTCAGCTGTGTCGAGTGCGCTTGTAATAAACCTGAAGATGACTCATTTTGTTTCGCCGAATATGTTATATTCTTAATACATTTCCAGATCTTTTTACTACTTGTTCCAGCTTTTTCTAATGCAGATTTATCGTAGTTGCTTTTAACTCTTTTGAGTAGATCATTACAAAAATTACGATATCTTTTGTATGACAGTTGAAGCATAGCATTATCTGGATGAGATTTAGCTTTCATGTGCAGTTTATCTCTATGCTTCATACAGCGGATAAGACCTGTTGTGATCCAGGGTTTTATGTTGCAATTTTTGCTGCTTAACTGCGATATAACCGTATTTTTCTGAATTGCATGTCGCACATTTTCTATTACATACAACATACAAAACTGCGGGTCAGCGGAATTATAGAGTGGATCGAAATTGATGACACGCAAATCTTCCTCAAGTTTATTTATATTCAATTTAGAAATTGTGCGAGTGTTTTGCTTAGGTATGTTACAATCTAGAGTTAGTAGGGCAGCATCGTGATCAGTTATTGTCGAGTTAACAACAAGTGCAAGTGAGGGGTAATTTGATTTTAGCATGACATGATCCAAACAGGAGCCACTATGATGTGTAGGAAAGCTGTGTGCGGGGAGTAGGCCATGATATGCGCATAGGTTGAGGTAGTCCTGAGCAGATGCATCAGTACTACCTGGAAGAATATTGATATTAATATCTCCAATTACAATCGAGTTTTTGATGGATGACAGGTTCTGCAAGACATCATTCAGCGATTCAGTAAAATTGCAAATATTTTTAAAGGTCGATATAATGCTAATATTGCAAAGTTTGATCCAATCTTCACTACCAAACTGTTGCAGTCGTGCATATTAGGTTCCTCAACAGAGACCTCCAGATGATTCCTTACATAAACTATCACCCCATCATTTTGATTGTAATTCCTATTACTTTTGTACATATTATATCCCGGTATTAGTGGTATGTTATATTGCTTAGCAAGCCAGCATTCGGTTAAAACAATAACGTCACAATTTATGTTTAACCGTTGTTGAAAGGTGCAAAAGCTATCAAAATTCTTAAAAATACTGCGAATATTTTGTGTTAGTACAGTCAATGGAGTTTTGTAGTCGGACAGATACTGTTGGCAATTTTCAGCTTCACAAACTTTTGACTCGGATACAGAGAAATTATCTAACTCATTAATTATACTGTTAATCATAACTGTGGTTCTAAAATATGAATATAGAAAGAAAAAACTTAAATGGACTAAATAAATTACTTATTAACGGCGCTCTTAGGCGCCTGCATAATCAATAGAATTAATGTACCTTTTTTCAGCCATTATTTTCGCCGGGCAGTCAGCAGCGCCTGTGTTGTGCTTGTCTGGCTTTTTGTAATGAAAGCAAGTAGCGCATTTTGGCTCATCTCCCTTTTTTGGACATTCTTTGATTGAGTGACCTTGATCGCCACAGTGGCCACAGGTATAGGACGTCTGCCGACAAAACTTGGCAGCGTGACCATACTGCTGACACTTATAGCATCGTGTGACCAATGTGAAATCTCTCACAGGGCATGATGACCAATTCACAAATACTCTCTCTTTTGATATCAGCGCTTTGCGTATGACTGCAGGTACTTCAACTATGTAGTTGCAGTACTCAGCGTCTTTCTTGCCTGACTTATGGCTTAACTTAATTGAGGTCAAAAACGTCTTAAGGCTGCAGTCCTGTAGTTTCTCGGCAAGATTTTGGCTGTACAAACACGCAAAAACCTCATTTTCTGCCATGGATGTCGGCACTCCTATGATAACAACCCTAGGCTTCCTTTTATAAGGCTCGTCGACTGTTAGGCCTGACTTTGTTAGCTGCTCCGATTGCCTCAGCTTCTCGATGTCGTCTTTCGTCTCGGTGCTGATAATAACACCACCATTTTTGGTCTTGCGCAGGCTTCTAACATGAAGCTTCATTTGTTCAGGGCAGATAATTTTTTGGACGAGAGATTTTGTCTCATCACTGGTCCTCAATTTATCTTGCGGATAAATGGCTACAGAACTTACGTTTGACGGCTGGATATAGTTGTTGGCACCTTTCTTCACCATGTCAGAAAAGGAAGTTCCCAGTGCAGGTTTATTTGACTCTCCGACTTTTAACTTGAGCTCCTTTAGTTGCTGCGAAAGGTCGAGTTGGCTTTCGAGTGCTTTCATAGCATTGTGGGCTTGAAAGGCTTTAGCTTTGATGGACTGGTACTGTACAGCCATCTGCGATGTTCCATGTCCAACTTTCCGGCATAAGGCATTGATGCGCATTTTCTGGTCCGAGTTCAGTTTGCCATCCGCTGCGATAGTACATACCTCCTGAAGGCTCTGTTCAATGGTCGTCATCCAGTTCTTGATTTCTGATGTCGCTATTGCTTCGAAATCATCGTGCCTTTGGCTCGGCGCTTGAGGGGCAGGAGCGGGTGCGGCTGCGCGCGCGGGTGTAGGCGGCGGGGAGCGAGCACACCTACTTTTCGGGCTGAAGGGACTATCCTCCATTGTGTAACAGGTTATTTACTTGTTAACCACTGATCATCTTTATAAATCCACCTTACATAAACCAAAAGTATGACTCAGTTTGCTTTACTACCGGCTATTTATAAAAACTAGGTCGCGATTTCGCAAGTGATTATTTGTTTATATTTATATTATCGACACGTCCGTTTATTTATTTATTTATTTATTTAAACTTTTCACACTTAAAAAAGTACAAAGGCGGACTTAATGCCTTAGGCATTCTCTACCAGTCAACCAAGGGTGGTGAAGAGATTAGATGGCAGGTGCTCTGTTAGAAATGGAACAATTTGTACATAAATAAGTCATAAACTTATAATACACATACATACATATTTACTATAATATATACCTATATTATATACATATATTATATACAAATTCCGTTCACTACAATCGCCATCGATTCGATCTCCCCACGATAATAGGTACTTAATCATTTATTTTCGAAAAATACCTTTTAAAGGGGGACAGGGGGCGTTAAAAATCTTGGGGGAAGATACGAAATCTACCCGAACGAAGTCGCGAGCGATGTGCTAGTGTTTTATAAAGGGCCAAATTAAATTAAACATGGGGGAAAAATAGTGACAAAGCATTTTATGCATCGACTGCATTGATGACATGAAAACACAATTTCATTAAAAGTAATCAGCAATACCAATGAAATAGAAGCTTTACCTTTTATCTGTCTTTAATCCTGACCAAATTCTATTCCTGATTATGAAATAAAATATGATCATATAAAATAAACATAACAACTACAACAATACTTACAGCATCAGCTTCAACCTTCACTTCAGCAGCGGCAGCTTGCATATTGTTAACTACTTCTTGCATCTGGGCCGCATGCTGAATGGGTTCAGACTCGAGCACGGGACCTGCCTGAAGAATACAAAAAAATCATTATATTTTTTCGAAACAAATAAAAAAATGTAATTTAATCAGGTTGATATTATACTATACAAGTTCTTTCTATAAAATTAAGAGAGCAACATCACAAGAATCAATATGTCTCACAGCCAAAAGAGTCAACATGCAAGGGGAATGTCTTGGTAATATTGAGCAGGTGTCTGGCTAACTTCTGGAATCTTAGTGGAGTGTGAAGAGAGAATTTCCCAAAATAGGTTACAAATTACAGTTCATAAGAGTTTTTGTTTACCTGTTTGCAGTGGTGCATGCAGTGGCAGTGATGTTTGAGGACACCCTCTGCAGCACCAACTTCATGCATATGCATTTCATTCTGCTGCATCTGGAATTCAAATATCAATGAATGTGATTAAAACAGAAAATAACTCCTTGAACAGTCTTTAATAAAGTTTAATTCCAGCATTATATTTGACTTGGTTAAGTGCATACTTTCTCATTTTTATAATGTCATGTTAACTCTGTCAAGGACACTAAACGGCCATAGCAGCCATAACAAAAGCGCTTCTGTTGTTCAGTGTCCTTGAAAGTGTTACCTGCCATTATACTTATGATGTAAGTTTATTTATCACAAGACTAGAATATTGTGCATAGATTTCAATCATAATAAACAATTAGGCTTCAAGTTGCAAATTAATGCAAAAGCAACAAGTTACAAAGGCTTAAAAAGTGCCATACTCTCTGGCTAAGACAAGGCTGTTCTATTATTACCAGTATTAATTCCTATAAAACTAGTGTGCTTTTCAACAATCATAATTTTAACTATCACTACATTAGTTTCATACCACACAATTTAGTAGGTATCAAAAGTTCCTTGGTTCTTGTAAAATAATTGTCTTACATTTTCAACGAAATTCGGGTCAGTGTAGTTGTTCAGTTCGGAGGCCATGTGCATGGCTTCAGAGAGCTTCTCATGTCCAGCTGTTGCATTGTTGATAGCTTGAGCAGTATTCAACAGATTGGCTGTCGCAGTGTCTCCTTGTTGCCCATCTATGGGGGCATTCGGTGCCAGACCAAGTTTAGCTTCCAATTGCTCAATTCTGCTTTGTAAAATTGAAATAGGGTCCATTTTTCAGATGGCAGTAGTCACTTAGTAAAAGTAAATAAAATAAAACTAATCTACAAAATTCAAATGTCGTTACTAAAATAAATGAATCTCGCAATATTCGAATGCAAATGCAATTTTAATTTGTTTTTTATGTGTTTTGACATAAACGACTGACGTATACGTCAACTTATTCCCGTCACGTTCCGAATTGAGCTGTTATCGACTTGAGCGTGCTTACAGCCATTTCGAATTAGCGTGAGCGCAATAACGACGTCCCGTGAATCGTCATAGATGACGTCATGAAATGCGCCATCTTGCGATAACGCTGACCATGCCCTAATGGGTTATCACCGTGTCAAAAATGACAGTTGTGCTGTTTTGTTTTAAGTCGGAACTGTGGTCGGAACTTAACTTTAAAACTAACGTGGCATTTTCAAAATGTCCTTCTGGCTACAGTCGCCACCTAACCAAAGAAGAAGAAGAGTCAAAGAAATACTGTAATCCAACCATGAGTATTCAAATGCACTGTGAGCGCGTTCAAAAGCGTTCCAAATTGCTGACAGTTTTCAGCTGTCATAATCAATCAATCTGCCTAGCCTTTTCCCAACTATGTTGGGGTCGGCTTCCAGTCTAACCGGATGCAGCTGAATACCAGTATTTTACATAGAGCGACTGCCTATCTGACCTCCACAACCCAGTTACTGGGTAATACGATACCCCTTGGTAAGACTGGTTGTCAGACTTACGGGCTTCTGACGACCCGTAACGACTGTCAAAGATCTATGAATGACAGCCGGGACCAACGGCTTAACGTGCTTTCCGAGGCACGGAGGAGTCTCGATATGTAAAGGTCACCCATCCACGGACAACCCCGGCAAGCGTAGCTTAACCTGATGGATCGACCCGTGCGGCTGCTATTATTTAGCCACGAGCTCCTCTCAGCTGTCATAATCGTGATATTTAAATCGGAACGCAAATGATTGATGTGAGCGTTGTGAACGTCTACGGTCTAATTCGGAATTTAGCCTTGATGATCAAATTAAAACCACAGAATACCTATAATTCTAGAGTTCTAGCGGAGATGAAAACAGAATAGGAAAAAAAAAACATTTTTACAAAAAGAAACACCTGATTTGCAAAAAAATACTACGAAATGAAAAATAACTTTAATTTTGGAAGTCGGTGTCTTTGGATCTGTATTTTAGTTTTTTGCCACCGACTTCCGAAATTAAAGTTATTTTTCACTTGGTAGTGTTTTTTTTTGCAAATCAGTTGGTTTTTTTTCTGTGAAAAAGTTTTTTATTTCTCACATGGATGTGTCAACTGCTAATCACCTTTTACAAAATATTGTTTTTCCTGATGCAGGGACGTTAATTGTCGAGGACTTCTATAAATTGCTCAGCAACCATAATATTATTATACAGTGTGAGTCTTTATAATGTGCACATATCGAAATGAGGGAATCTATGCTTAATTTTATCGACGGAAAAAATGTTAAAAAAAATCTAAATATTTATTAATATTTTTTATGGATTTTTAAAAAAAATTGTTTGCTTTTGTGACCCCAGTGTATACAAAACTGTGTAACTTTTAAACTAAACGATTTATCACGATGAAACAAACTCCATAATGTTTGGAAGTAATTAGGTGTCGTCATAAAATAAAAATTATGGAAAAAAAATAGCCATAATCAAATATAAACATTTTTTTTTGGCAAAAATCTGATTTTTTTTCATTAATTTTTACAAAAATTGTAAAATTTCTCAATAACATGCCCCCATCACCTTCTTTTTTTATAACTTTAAGTTATTCTTCATTGTTTTAGGAACCTAACGGTAAAAATTGCATGTTTTTAACTCAACCCCAACATTTTTTATCAAATGTGAAAGAAAGGCCCAACGCATAGCTACGCACATTGTTTAGCAGGTAGATAAACTTTTTTTTGTTAACTTTGTTGTGAATGCGCGCGGGTCGTTTCAAAGATGGCACTCCGAACGCGGAATCGTATTGTTCTCATAAGGGTGGTTTGTTTGGGATGATAATTAATGCAAAAGAGTTCAATTGAAACCCATTTATTATTAAATACAAAATTTAATGCATCAGGTTCTCAAAATGTCCACCTCGTTGTTGTAAACACAAAGCCGCGCGAATTAGAATTTGGTGTGTCGCTCTCCTTATCATTTCGGGATCATTGCGAATATCATTCGCACAGTTTATTATGCGGTCACGCAAATCGGCCTCACTGTTGATGGGGGTACTGTAGACGCGTTGCTTCATGGTCCCCCATAGGAAATAATCAAGGGGCGTCAAATCGGGTGAACGCGCAGGCCACCCTACAGGTCCTTGCCGGCCGATCCATTTGTCATGATAATTTTCGTTTAAAAATCTTCTTACATTTGTAGCGTAATGGGCAGGACATCCGTCCATCTGAAGAAACATCCTTTGACGCACAGCCAGTGGGACATCTTCCAATAACTGACCAATAAGACCAGCCCAAACATTTATCGAAAATCTTACTTGGAAAGTAGATGACCGTTTCAGTTTCGGGTTTTCACCTGCGCGGCACCATCTGTGTAAATTTCGACAGTTAGTAATACCGTCTCTAGTGAATGTCGCTTCGTCCATCCATAGTATTTTTCTTGGAAAGTTTGGGTTTGCTCTGGTTTTTCTTTGAATCCATGTGGACATCACACACCTTGGACGCCAGTCTACGTCTTCATGTAGATGTTGCACCCTTTGATAGTGATAAGGATGCAATCCTTCTTTCTTTAAAATACGCCACACTGATTTTTGGGATATTCCGTGACGAAGAGCCAGTCGTCTAGTACTTATGGATGGATCAGCAAACAAATCACTTAATACTGCTTGTTCAGTAGCCGCATCAATAATTACTTGAGGTGGCTCGCGACGATCTCTACTTGATCCAAGTCCAGTGATCGACAACCTTCTGTGAACTTCCTGGAAGTTTCGGGCAGATGGCACTGGTTGCCTGTTAGGATACGCAGCTATGTAAGCCGCGCGCGCAGCTCTGGCACTTCCTTGTCCCACTCCATAATAAAAATGTATGTCGGCGATGTGTGCTGGGGAAAATTCACTTAAACGCGGCATCATGTAGCAGCGAACGAAAGTTATGAAAGTCCAGCGAACGAAAGTACCGA
Organism: Fissipunctia ypsillon; assembly: GCA_947568875.1. Lineage (NCBI taxonomy): Eukaryota > Metazoa > Arthropoda > Insecta > Lepidoptera > Noctuidae > Fissipunctia > Fissipunctia ypsillon. Next base: position 8,946,622 of record OX387645.1, on the reverse strand, counting down.
AACACATGTAGCAGCGGCGAATAATTCGGAGCGACTGCCAGTCTGACATCTGTCATAATTCAAGTTCCTTTGGCTGGCCCTACCTCCCCGACCTGCGCACATTCAAAAGAAAGTTTATCTACCTGCTAAACAATAGCTATGCGTTGGGCCTTTCTTTGACAGTTGATAAAAAATGTTGGGGTTGAGTTAAAAACATGCAATTTTTACCGTTAGGTTCCTAATACAATGAAGAATAACTTAAAGTTATAAAAAAAGAAGGTGATGGGGGCATGTTATTGAGAAATTTTACAATTTTTGTAAAAATTAATGAAAAAAAATCAGATTTTTGCCAAACAAAAATGTTTATTTTTAAATGTGGCTATTTTTTTTCCATAATTTTTATTTTATGACGACACCTAATTACTTCCAAACATTATAGAGTTTGTTTCATCGTGATAAATCGTTTAGTTTAAAAGTTACACAGTTTTGTATACACTGGGGTCACAAAAGCAAACAATTTTTTTTAAAAATCCATAAAAAATATAAATAAATATTTAGATTTTTTTTAACATTTTTTCCGTCGATAAAATTAAGCATAGATTCCCTCATTTCGATATGTGCACATTATAAAGACTCACACTGTATTATGAAAATCTCATTAGATACATCAATGTTCGAATTTCGACCACTTCAGCATTTCGAAACGAAATATTTGCTACAAAAAATGGAAAAAGCGTCATGGCGTTACTATCAAAATAATGCCAGTGTCAGTAAGTGTCAGTACCAAAGAGGTACAATGTGGTCAGCACTTGGTTACGAAATTACGAATTACAAGCGTGCAATTGATTTTTAAATATTTATTGTAGTACAACTACAAAATAATTTTAAAAAATGGATGAAGAACTAGGTGGACTAACGGAGGATGATTTCGTAATACCGCCTGTTAAATATGAGTGTTAGTTTTTAACCAAACAAGAATCAAAATATTTACACACATGTAATTAAGACGTTATTGAGTAAAATCGTGTATATTCATGATATTTCGTTATTTTTCAGACCTGGATCACACGGCTGATGTGCAGTAAGTATATTTAAATTAATATTTTGATCTAAAAACTCATTTTGTTTATATCATGATGCATTATTACACAAATTTCAAGTCCATGTGATAGTGCAGAACTGCTTATAAAAATACTTATCTTGATATTATTTAGTTTTACTTTTGAAATTTTAGTTTCTTTTTCCTATAAAAATAGTTTTTCTATTATGTTAAGGCGAAAGCGCCAGGTACCCCGGGAAATTCAAATTTTCTTACGTTTTTTCCAATTTGCAGTCAGTATTACTACAGTATTATTACTGATTTTGATGATTATGATGATGTAAATGCATATTGGACAGAAAAGGCACAGCACAAAGAAAATTGGAAAAGTATGGGGGAGACCTTTGCCCAGCAGTGGGACAACATAGGTTGAAAGAAAAAAAAATGCATATTTGTTATGGTCGCGAATGATACTTTAATCAACATACCACTTAATACTGACTTACAAATTGCAAAAAAGAAAGTCTGAATTTCGTGGGCTACCTGGTGCTTCCCCCTTAAATTAAATTGCACAAGTATTTTGATGTATTCATCATTGGTTTAATTATGATCATCAAATAGCATGTAATCATTTTGGTATTTAGGCCAGCTGTTCCAAATATTTTGAGATATGTATTTCTAAATCATTCTATCACATGATAGATTAAAAAAAAACGAATAGTGCTGTGTAACAAAAATAAAATAGTAATCAGAAATGAACACACATAATTAACAATTTCAGGCTACATGCATGGGGCAACACCCTGAAAGAAGCATTTGAGCAGTGCGGAATGGCCATGTTTGCATACATGACAGAAATGCCTTACGTTCAGATCAAAGAAGTGCACACAATAGAAGCAAACGCTGATGATCTGATGGGCCTCCTGTACCACTTCCTTGATGAACTATTGTTTCTATTCTCCGTCGAACCATTCTTAATCTGTAAGAAATTAGTGATAACAGAGTTTAATACGCAAGAGTTCAGGATAGTATGTAAATGTTACGGTGAAGAGTTTCAACTCGGAAAACATCCGCAAGGTAGCGAAGTAAAGGCTATCACTTACTCGGCCATGCAGATAGTAGATGAACCTAAGGATAATAAGTATGAAGTATTTGTTATTATTGATATTTGATAATTATATTTTTGTTGAATACTTTCATGGTTTTCTGTTATACACACTGGTCTATATTTGTCTTCTAAAGACACTTGCTAACCATGTTTATTTCGTATTTAAGTAAAGGAAGCTAACATTAAACATAAGTAGTTATATAAATCAAAATCTCTAGTTTAGGTCCACTTCACTTACACAGAAAAGGTGCATATTGTGTTGACCTTGTAAATTATTAATTTATGCAACTAGTTTCACATCTTATCCAGCCTCAAAATATAAACTAGGATAATGGAAAGAGAATGATGATGATACTTGCACAGAGCAAGTACATGTAGTTTTAAGACTAAAATATATCAATAATAATAATATGTAGAATATTCTTAACCATCCATTACTTAACATTGATTCTTTAAGCACTTAATTTAAATCTAGTTAACTGAGTTAATTAAATTAATATTTCGTTAACTGAATCTTTAGTTAAAAAGCTCATACTGTTTTCTGCCATACTAACGGGAAGTATCCCCATGAGGCTACCCTCATAATCCTGGATCTCATGGCTCATTAAGTGATTGAGGCCCTGTTTGTTTTTTGCACAACTCTACCCTACTCAACTTCCTCACAACCATATCTGGTCTGCATTTGGCAGTTCAAACCTCAATGATTCCATTCAATCCCTCTATTTTGACACATATTTCCGGATTGTCGATCAATCCGTCTATTTCCTACGAAGTATATGTATACCTACATATTTATTACTGTGATAGTCACGCTTATTTCGGAGCGAGCCAATTCAACAATATATGGATAGAGTAGAAAGATGATCCTCCTCGAAGATCTGGGCTGAGCGTGGCAATACCACTGACAGCTCTGCGAATATAGCATGATCATCCTATAATGATTCCACTGCTGGAACACAGTACAAACCTCCACTCTGCGGAGTGGGCCACAATTTACCACGCGGGCCCAGTGTGGGTTGGTGGATGTCATATATCTTCGAATTTTTGGTTCTAAGACATCGACATTTAGGTTCCTCACAATGTTTTCCTTCACTGTTTTGAGAGCAGTGGTGATGAAATAATTTACACAAAGTAAATGCCTGCTTGGGTTCGAACCCACGACCTTATAACTCGTAAGTCGCGGCGAATTTATACACTGTAAATTACTAGGCTAGAGTAAACACACGTCAGATTTTTAAGAGAATTTTTAGTATTCAAGTCTTTTCAAGATTCAATTCTTCGCAAAATTAACTACTACTAGAACTCTATTTATCTACTTTGGTTTAAAACTTGGCTGTCTGGTGAGCCATAGCAGCTCGTCTGTGGAGATTCCTCACTAATGTAGTGGTTTCGTAATAACTTAAAACGCAACTGCGCGGCTTTAGAAAGTTTATAACATGCCATGCGTGCCTGTAATTCTTAGAGATAGGTACAAAGAGGAGTATTACCTTTTCATCATCAACATTTCAGCCGAAAGACGTCCACTGCTGGATATGGGCGGTACGCGGTCGCCCACTCCAGAACCTTTCGGCCCCATCAGCCATGTGTTCTGCGAGCAATGTGCCCCACCCACTGCCACTTAAGTTTGGCAATGAAGTCTTTGAACAGTGCGTGTTGCCAGTAATGACCGCTAGGTACTGTAATGTTGTCGCTCACAATGGGCCTCATTAGAATGCTGAGTCATCCGAAGGGCAATGGAGAGCGCTATGCTCGGAGTTTCCCCTACATGATTTACCTTACCCATAGAAAAAGCAAACTCCCATCTCCAGCAGGTCGACCAGGATCATAAAAAAAATCTGGCGTATCTAGCCGCGTGGTTTCTTTGTCCAAACTTTCTGTATTTACTGAGAACAACTCCTTCGAAAAAATCCATTCTGTTATGATTGGCTGAGAATTGACAACTTGCAGTGTCGGATGTGTTCGCCGTTGTCCGATGCTGTGATGATTAAGCAAACTCTTCTACTCACTCAGTATCTTATAGACTTCTGTCCGGTGTTCTCCACCTAAAGACTCGAAATGTTAGCTCTATGTTTGCAGAACTCGAGTACTAGGTAGGTACTGTAGAGGTTCGTGCGGGTTATTACAGTACCTACCCTGAGTTACCGTAACTGCGATAATAAAATCAAATGGCCAATTAAAGAACCTCCTTTGACAGAAGAAGCCTTTCTTGTAATAAGACGGTTAAGTATTCCCAATCAAAGGTGTTCAGTCTTTTTCTGATGATTAGATAGACAGTGTTTTATCGACCGTAGACCATAAATGGATTTAATATCAACAAAAATATTTTAAAAAAATGCTACACAGAAAGTGAAAAATAAAACAATCTGAAGTCAGGAGAGAATTTCCCAAAAAAAAAAAAAGTAACAACTGAGTCATAAACATAATCGCAGAGCATATATGGAGGTATTTCGGGAAGCCCTTGTATAGAATATTCTAAAAGTTTCTTTTGGACGTCTTTTCACGGGCCACCCTGTACTGTGACTGTTCCTAAAATCACAGCCTAAAATACTCTAGCTAGGCTGATAATATTTTCGTGTTTCCTAAATATTTTAATATTAGTGATAACGTCGGCTTCCCCTTATAAAAGGCAAGTGTCCCGACTGACAAAATTACCGATTTAAGCAAAAATTATCCAACCCACCATTGTCGGGGTTGTGGGTTGGATCGGTCCAAAACATCTTCGCCCAGCTAAAACCGCTTAGGGCAGAAATTCAAAATTCGAACTACTGTTCGAATTTTGAAATTTTTGAATTTGGCATTTGACGAGTTATGCGAACATAAATGTAGGGAGCTGCAGATTTTTTTTTCGCGATTTCAGGTTTGATCCCATTGTAAAAGTTGTTCATAATGATGAGTACAATGACCCCTTAAGAGGTTGTGCGTCAATTATGTTACACCTTGTATAGATGTGCATTTGTATTACAGCACAGTACCTACCCATACAAGCGACAGCGGAAGATTGTTCGTATACACAAATGCAGGATAATAATCTTGTTAGTTGATTGACACAGAGTCTAGTAATAGTAGTAATAGGACATTCTGTTACATTCAAATTTCTGATTTAAAACCCTCCTTTGTTCACATGAACCATCGACTAACCTCTAGACAACTAGTCAGTTTATCTAACGGTGGGAACTATAGACAATTAGTTTGGTTCGCCACAAATGTGTAACGCGAATTTGCAGAAGTGGTAATCAGTCCTTGGTAGGTAGTTACTTAGATAGGTATCGACTCCGCCCCTTAGTTAAAAAATGTGGTCGGACCAGATTATGGTGATATACATACATATATTAAGGCTACCCCCTCCTTCCCCCGCCTTTATTTTGAAAACAATCGCCACTTCTGGAGGACCGATTGGTTGGTCTGGTGGATCAAAAACATACAATGCGAGGAACTACTTCACTGAATTTCATGAACTCCCTCAGGACGAGAATCATAAAAGGATACTGACACAGCCCACAGCACAGCCCCACAGCCTCTCGAAGCTGGCTACATGCTACCTAAGCCAAAACGCTACGAGATTATGACGCAGCTCGTAGCACAGTGGTCGTATAAGGAATATGGCATACAGGCTTAGGTTTCCAGCCGTACTCTATATTATTCTCTATTTCGCGTAGGCGTAGATAGGTATTCACAATCTACAAAAGCAATAGATTACGCTAAAATTCTGTATTTATATTGACTCTGACTTTGAATTGAATGAATTCCTGCCACTTCAGCATTCACTGAGTTTTTTCGGGCAGGGGCCGACAATGGATTTACCTCCTATTTCTTTATGGATGATCAAAAGAAAACATAAATGCAGTGTTAAAATCGAGCTCGCCTCGCTCATTCTTGCATCCTACATCGTCTTGGTTCTCAAACTTTTCTGTATGAATTGAAAAAAATACTTCTACTTCTGTATGAACAGTCGAAAGAAAACCTACCCGAGGCAGGGTGCTAAAAATGTTGAGCTTGCTTCGCTCGCTATTGCATCCTACATTCTCCATTCCCATAAGGGCAGTCCGCACTGTTTTCGGTCATGATTGCAAAGTGGCGGGAAGAGAGAAACAAGGCTTCATTGAAACTGATAATAAACGAGAAAATTTTATGTTCCGCAGAAAGTACAAAAATGCTGTTTCTTTTTTCCTTCTCTGAAATATAATAGATAGGTAGGTACTTTATTTCTTCTTAAAAAAAAGGTGTGCAACCCTAATAAAGGCATAAGTACCTATAATATTATGTTATTTACATGCATTATGACCTTTTCCCTTAAAAATCATTTCTCGTACCATTTAAAATAAGTACCGGCTAGATGACCAACGTCTACGAGTCTTTTTAAAACACAACAGCAGAGGTATCTATCTGCTGTTGTGTAGCAGAGTTGTCTCAGTCGGTAGACTGAGATAATAAAAATAAAATAAAATTCGTTTGTTTCAGACTATTTCTGTCCATATTTTGTTAGAATTAAATTAACTAATCTCATCCTTCAAACAATCCATCCATCATTTATATTCTTTGGCTATCCCTCCCTACAGCCCTGGAGTGTCATTTCATTTTGTTAGGGTTGCGGTAAATTTGAGGGGAACTGGGGAATAGGAATTTTATTATAACATCTTAACCTCTATTATTATGCTCTCAGAGTTCAATAAAACAACGCCTTTAACTCTCGTGCGACTACCAACAATTTTGCAGTGCCTAGGACAATTTGCGGGAGTGGCAGGATCATTGCAGAATCGGTAGCGGGGAAGGCTCATCAGGCTGTTACCTGATGGATGACGTATATTTAATTAAATAATTTATTTCACATTAATTTATTTTATTTTCAATTATTTATTTCTATTAATTGATTGCCTCGTCATGAATAACATAGTCTTAAATGTACTTACCTACTAAACGATGATTTTAATGATCATAAAAATCTTTTGGATTTTTTCTGCTTTTCATTTTTTTTATAATTAAGGTATGGTGCATATGTATAGACGCCAGCACATCAAGCTACTACAATCTGTCAAATTTCTTTAATAGATTTTCGACTTTATTGCTAAAGCATTAGGTTCAAGCCTTGAACTTCAAGGTTGATTGGGAAAATTTGACAGTTTCGGGTAGCTTGATGTGCTGGCGTCTGTACACTACCGTCCAAAAGTTTGGAAGCAGCAAGGTAAAAACAAAGTATTGATAAAAAATTAAAATATAAACAAAAACTAATTTAAGCAGAACAAACATTTTACATACAATATTAAATTAAATTTTAGCTTCATCAAAGTGTCCTCCTTTTTCCTTTATTAGCTTCTCGCATATTCTAGGCATTCTAATAATTAATTTATTAACCCATTCGATGCCACCGTAGGTACAGATAAAACACACCGTGTGCGTTTACTGGCATGGAATGGGTTAAAGTAATCTTCATCTAATTTGTTCCATTCGCTCTCTAATAGCTTCCAAAAATGTTCTGAGCTCGTAGGAGAACGATTTTTCATCCTTCTATCGAGTTCATCCCAAATAAGCTTAATGGGAGAAAGATCAGGTGATTGAGATGGCCATTGCATGGTGTTTAAGATTTTTTCATCTTTTTCATGTTCAAATAGGTCTGGCACAGTTTAGAAGAAAGCTTAGGATCATTATCCTGTTGGAAAATGAATCTAGGACCAATTAGATTTAGTCCACTGGGTACGGCGGAATTTTGGAGAATTTTCAAATAACCTTTGTTTAGTTTTCCGGTTATCCTCACAAGATTTCCGGGTTAATTGTTTTTTTTATGTCGAATTGAAAACTGGACAATAGAGCAATGGGAAAATGTCATTTGGAGTGACGAATCAAAGTTTCAGATTTTCGGATCCAATAGACGTGTGTTTGTACGCCGGTCAAAAGAAGAGAGGGCTTCAGAGGCATATACTGTGCCTACTATCAAACATGGTGGGGGTAACGTCATAGTTTGGAGGTGTTTTGGCAACAATAAACCCGGAAATCTTGTGAGGATTATCGGAAAACTAAACAAGGATGGTAACTTGAAAATTCTCCAAAATTCCGCTGTTCCCAGTGGACTAAATCTAATTGGTCGGATTCTTTTTCCAACAGGATAATGATCCCACGCATTCTTCTAAACTGTGCCAGACCTTTTTCAACAAGAAAAAAGATGAAAAAATTTTAAACATCATGCAATGGCCATCTCAGTCGCCTGATCTTTCTCCCATTGAGCTTGTTTGGGATGAACTCGATAGAAGGGTGAAAAATCGTTCTCCTACGAGCTCAGAACATTTTTGGAAGCTTTTAGAGAGCGAATGGAACAATTAGATGAAGATTATTTTAATAAATAAATTAATAGAATGCCTAGAATATGCGAGAAGCTAATAAAGGAAAAAGGAGGACACTGATGAAGCTAAAATTTAATTTAATTTAATATTGTATGTAAAATTTTTGTTTTTTTGTTTATATTTTAATTTGTTATCAATACATTGAAATTGAAATTACTTTGTTTTGTTTTATTTGATTTTACCTTGCTGCTACCAAACTTTTGGACGGTAATGTACCTATTCGAAGTTCGTTTCATAACGCCTATAGGTATTTATTAATCATTTGAAAACAGACGTACTTAAATGAACTAACACCTTTCTAAGAATGCTTTGACGTAAAAAAAATATCTACCTGCTTATTGAGGGGTTAGTTTTACCGACGCCGAGGTAAAAATAAAGTTAATAGAATGGCCGGATGGGTTAAAAAAAATCAATGGTACGGCATCTAAGAGAAAGAGATCGTTCATTCTCCACGACACCACTGGTGGTGTCGTGGAGAATGACAGAAATCACTATTCCACTCGACACCACCGAAGCACAGTATAAATATGGATTATATTTATATTGTGACGTTTTCTTTAATTTATAGGTTTTGAGTCGGTTTTTTTTTTTTTGCTGAATGGACCTGATCTTGTGCTTGCTATGTGTATTTTAAATAAACACTGGGTAACCGATTGCTTTTGGAATGAAGTAGGAGTAAACTGGTAGAAATGGTCACGACTCCATGCGACTTTTTTTGAGAGAAAGTTTGAATTTGGTCATTATAAAAATCCAAGTTGGCGGTTGCAAAATTTTCAAATTTTTTATCATGAGTATCGTTTTCATGGTTTTCAAGGGTGCTAAAGCCGATAATGAGGTCAAAATGTAAATCCAAGATGGCGGCTGCGCAAAATTTTCAAATATTTCATCATGGGTGTCATTTTCATGGTTTTCGAAGGTGAAGCCGATAGTGTGGTCAAAATGAAAACCCAAGATGGCGGTTGTGAAAATTTTGTTTTTGCTTTAATTCACACGTGAGAAGGAATTTTCGTGGCTGACGGGGGTCCCCAACCGCACACGTTTTAAGAGGGCTGTCACATTTTGTCACCTAATAACTAATTTCGGAAGTCGGTGTCTTTGGATCTGTATTTTAGGTTTTGCCACCGACTTCGGAAATTAAAGTTATTTTTCAGTTTGTAGTGTTTTTTTTTTTGAAGTCGGTTGCTTTTTTTGCAAAAAAGTTTTTTATTTTTCACTTTTTAGTGGATCGGTTTGTAATTTATCTAAGTTACAATAGCCTAATGACAACTGCTCATCACCTTTTACAAAATATTGCTTTTCCCAATGTAAGGACGTTAATTTTTGAGGAGTTCTCCTGGTACTTCACCATCAGTTCCACTTCACCATATGCATTGTGACGAGCTTATATTGCTTAGCAATCATTTTAAAGTACTTCTTAATCGAATCAGAACCCGTGAAATACCTACATATTATTGAGTAGTTCCGGTGGCCATCTGTGGTCTTCATCATCAGTTCCACTTCACCAAATGGTGCTATCCGAGAGCAAATGCACAAGTTAATATAAAAAAAATACTCAAATCGCTATATGTGTGCCTATAATTTTTTAAGAGTTCCCTCGATTTCTCCAGGATCCCATCATCAGATGCTGACCTAATGACAATGGGTCCACCTGTGAATGGGAACCTTTCAAACATAACAAGAATTTTCCAAATCGGTTCAGCCGTCTTCGAGTAATCGGGGAACACACATAAAAAAATATATTAAACATTCCGTTGAATTGAGAACCTCCTCCTGTTTTTGAAGTCCGTTAAAAGACTCTAAACTAACTATAAAACTAACTACTATAGACAAATTATAAAATCAAACACCTTTTGTATTTGTTTTTGTATTGAGGAATCGTGGTATCCCACAACTGAGGGAGTGTCTCAAATCTATACAAATAAATAAAATTGAAGTGTCTGTTTGTAATGTCAAAATAACAACTTTTTACTAAATGCATAGGACGGTTTATAACAAAAAAGCAATTTTTAACATTTTAGTCTATTTGTTCCAGCTAATCTCCGAAACGGCTGGACCGATTTTGACGGGACTTTCACTGGCAGATAGCTGATGTTACCGCGAGTAACTTAGGCTACTTTTGTTTTAGAAAAATTATTAGGGTTCCGCGCAAAAAAATGAAAACCCTTGAAATTATGAACAAAAAGTCGGATTTGAAAAATTCTTTTTGCATTTGGTAACCCAATTCTCGAAGATAGTTATAGGCTATTTAACATCACCCTACGACCCTTAGGAATTGAGCAGAAAAAAAAAAGCCAGAAAGAATACTAAGCGAAAACGAAGTAATAGCGCGGGCTGGCGATTCAACGCGACGGTTGGCGAAGGCTCGGAGGACGAGGGCGTTTTATTAAAATGTGGCTGTTATTTTTAGTATCTTGTGTATCTTACGACATCCACGCGAACGAAGTCGCGGGACACAGCTAGTGTCAAAATAAAATCTTTCTCTGGCTGCAGCACACATTACGCGGGTGGGAATGCTGGTGTTTGGCTGCGCGAGTGCGCAAACGTCTCTTCAGCGTCATCCGTATCCGACTCCATCGCAGGAGTATTATCTAGTGTTCTGTGTCCATCGCTGTCCGCGCGCTGACTGACGGATGATTGACGAAATGCCATTAGACGTTCACTCAAAAGTCATGAATCATGATTCATGGTTGCATGGTACAAAAATCAAAATATTCATATTTTCGTCAATGATTACCATGCAACCATCAATCACTGTATTTTAATTATAGACGGTCAGTCACAATCCTTGATTGTGATATACGTAGCAAAACTAACCGTGTAATGGGCGCCTTATTACAGTAGGAATCGGTTTCATTTTGACAGTTCAACAACATTCATTGCTTTATTTACGTTGTTGAGCAGACAAATTTTTCGAACATATGAAGCAATGGATTAGAATAGCATAACGTTTATTGTCTCCAGTATTACAGCTAGTACACACAAATACACACATACCTACAGCTAGTATACACAGAACTATAATACCGGAAGCAAAAGGTTCAAGCGTCAGCATTATGCTTAGGTTCCCTAGTGGGTTGCTAAGCGCTGGTTTTCAGCTTAAACCCTTGATTCCTGTTTACAAAAGAAAAGAAACAGTAGGTACATTTAGCAACAACGGATTAAATGATAATTATATAATGATCATACACTAACACTATTTTGATCATACACTAACACTATTTTATTAGCTGATTGATGATTAGCAATTTGGTTAAAAATCATTCAGATTGTGATTAAAAGTGTGTTACGCTGGTCTTACTGCTGGCTAAACTTGGGGAAATAAAGTCTTCTGGTACCTTCCTATCATCATTCTCTTGCCCTTATTCCAATTTATTTAGGGTCGGTGCAACATTTTTGTTCTCTTCGGTGGCGGTGATTTCAATGAGGAGACGAATTTATCGAGGCCTATGACTATAGGTAATCTTCCTGCGAAAGCAGGAAGATTAAAGAGACTATGTAAAGAGTCCCTGTAATTATTGTATTGTGTAGGCCTCAACCATCAAGGATTTACTTGAGTGAACTAGAAAACACCACGCAATCATGGGTTAAGAGAAGTTTGTATGGATAAAAACCATAGTAGTATAAGTACTGGAGTGACTCAGAAGCTAACGCTAACGGATAGCTAACCTTACACAGAAAAATAACTAAACCAACTAATAACTAAAATCGATTAGAAAACCACTGTAAATGTGAGAGGCCGAGAGCTGGATCAACGTTGATAAGCATGGGAATAAAACGCATTATCCTCATTTTTGTAGACTGCACCCTAATTGCGTAACACACTATTATTCGGAATTTGAACATTTTGAAGCAAATTGAAAATCCATTGCTTCATAAGTTCGAAAAATGTGTCTGCTCAACACGTTTATAACGCAATGAATGTTGTTGAACTGTCAAAATGAAACCGATTCCGATTGATAATGTGTTACGCAATTGCCCCGCTGATCAAGTTATCGACTAAGTAAAGTATGTACCTAAATAAAGCTATTTTTTATTTTTTTTATTTGAGATGGGTTTGCTCTTGACTCTAGTCTAGGTCAGAGGTGACAGAGACAAAGTCGACGAGATGGAGCGAGCTTACCCAGAAGAAGCCTGTTCACTTCACTCTCACTTTGAAGAGATCAGGGTTGGTTGCGTTCGGAAACACAGATGCAGGTAGAGAGTTCCACTCCTTTGTTGTGCGCATTACAAAAGCCATTTGGAAACGCTTAGTGCAAATTGGTGGAATAGCAACTAGGCAGGGATGGTAAATTGCAGTGCCTCTAGATGTCCGATGGTAGAAGGGGGCCGGTGGAATGAGGTCGTAGAGTTCTTGAGCACATTCATCGAAGTACAGACGCCAGCAGGTCAAGCTCCCGAAACTGTAAAATTTTTCCAATCAACCTTGAACCTAATGCAGTAGCGGTAAAGTTGAAAATCTATTAAAGAAATTTGTGCTGCCGTCCATACAATCTGTAAAAGACCGTCAAGCAGGCAACCTTGCGGTGATGAGCCTGTTATTACGTACTATCTAAACAGAGCAACAGCAATTTAGCGAAGTTAACATAAGGAGTAGTCGTGCCGAAAAGCTACGGGCGGGATAGGTGGCATGCGGTGAGATTAAAACACCAAATCATCAAGTAACTGTTCGTGTATTCCTTGATCATCAAGTTGTCATGAAAAGCTAATCATAAACTATTCTAAACACTTAGTAGGTACCTATCAATTAAAAGAGAATTATGAGAATTTTATACAATAATTAGGAAAAAACGTGTTCTCACCATGATGTCGTTTTGACAAGAGAAGGAATGAAAAAATTGCCCTTGTATAGACTGAGAACCATCAGATCAATAGATCATTGATCTATGAACTAATAATTAAAGCGGACCATGCATGTTTCATCAGAGCCAAGCTGTGAAGCTTAATTGGTATCCACCAGTTTTACGTCGCCAATGAGCCTCTTAACTCTGGGTTCCACCGAGTCAAGCGCGGCAAGTCGGTATTTAGCTGAGCTATCCTATACCTCCGCAGTCGCGAATCTCTAAGGGAACTGTTTAAAAAAATTAACATCATGACGGTACCTTGTCAATATATACGTCAATATATACAGGGTGTGGCGTAAATAGTGGTCCAACGTTGAGCGGTCGATACACCGTATACTCAGCTATCACATACCTACCACAATTTGAAACTTTTTTTCCATAGATCTCAGAATAAAATATTTTTCTATTCTATTTTGAAAAATTTACAACTCGCTTTACTAATGTGGCTGTAATTTCTAAAAAAATATATTATTTTACCATATTTTTTTCTGTTTATAACTGTGGAATAAGTACCTACATGTGCTATCATATGCAAGTAATTTTGTAAATGTAATCTTATAGGTAATAAAGAAAAATGTGTTTATTTCAAAATGTAACTCAAATGTCTAGAAAATTGTGTGACTTGGGGTGCGAATGGTGTAAAAAAAATGTGCCACACTGTCGGTGCCCATTATTTTAAAAACTTGTTCAATTACTGCAGATTCTAAAATAGTACAATAATAACCGACTCCTTAATTTAAACAAAAGTTGTAGCCATTTCTATTCAAAAAGAGCTGAATTGTACAGCCCAATTAGTAAAGCAAGTTGTACATTTTTCAAACAAGAATAGAAAAATATTTTATTCTGAGATCTATGGAACAAAAGTTTCAAATTGTGGTATGTGATAGCTGAGTATACGGTGTATCGACCGCTTAACGTTGGACCACTATTTACGCCACACCCTGTATATGAAAATATTATGTATGTTAGAAAAAATCTACATCTTTTTAGTAAGATAAGTGATCGGCATAATTTTAGCACTAGAAATAGGAACAAATTAGATCAACCACGTTTCAGATTATCTAAGGTACACACTTCTTTTATGGGGTACTGTGTAAAATGTTATAATAAATTACCTCTCGATATTCTTCAACTAAATGAGAAGCAATTTAAAACATGCATTAAACGCACACTATGTAGACAAGCATATTATAGGTTGAATGATTATATCATAGATAAAAATGCTTGGCTAAATGCTGGTCCTGCTCCACAGCCACTTGGGCTTTGTTAAATTTTTTTTTTTTTGTTTGGAAGAAATGCGTCCCCTTTTTTTCTGACATTATGTTATTACTATAGACTTATTGACTATATAGACTATAGATTTAGTGTTTACTAATCTTTTAATACAATCATTGCAAACTATAGTTTTGTATAAATTAGAAGCATCTTTTCAATTTTGTAAATGTGAGTACCATGGAGCGGTTTTATGTTATGATGTAGGTATGTTGACTTGAAAGAGTATGGCATTTGAGAGTATGTCATGCTCACTTGAATGTCTCGCTGATGGTGGCGCGTGTGTTGGATCATTCGGTTCCCTACAAAATGGTTGAGCTGGATGGTGCTGATCCACGCGTCATGTTCGTGAACGGGCGCCGTCAGTGGAGACTGGTCATCTCTTAGCTGCCAGGGCTTATTTTTAATCTTATATTTTAAATTGTTTTAATTATCTATTTTTTACATTGTTCTCACATATAGAAGCAACAAGAACAATAACAATGTACCTACCCAGGATTTTGTAACAATTTTGATTTAAAAGAGTGTCCATGGAGTTTCTTGCCCATTCTTCTCCATAGAGATCTACGTTTTGGAATGGGCGACTAGCTTCAATTTTCTGACTAACTGACTGACTCTTTATCAATTCAAAAGTGCCTGTAATTGGTTTAATTGAAATAAATGCTTTGAGTTTGAGTTTGAGTTTGAGTATCCCAAAGGTGACTGCAATACTCCATGCAGGATCGGACTTGCGCTTTGTAAAGGGTTAAAAGCTGTCCAGGCGTAAAGTATCGCTTCACCTTATTTAGGATACCCAGTTTCTTGGCCGCAGTTTGGACTTTGTACTCGGTGGTGGCTCCGAAGTTGAGACATGATGTCAACTATATGCCTAGGAGCTCGAGCCGATCAGTTACAGGAACAGATGTACCCCGAAAAGTAGGAGCTTGGTCGAAACGACTCCTTTTAGCGGTAAAAAGACAGGCCTGTGATTTGGTGGCGTTAAAAGAGACCAGATTATCATCACCCCACTGGGAGACAAGGCTTAAGGTCAAATCTCTCCGCTCTACCATGACTTCTCTCAAGGAACGAACTTCAGCCCCGCTGGTTTTTGCGCTGGACAAGTATCTCTTTGAAAAAGTACTGTTATCTGCGTACCCAAAAATACCAGGCTAAAGTAGGTCATTGATGTGTAGCAGGAAGAGTTGCAGAGAGAACAGACCTCTGAGAAACTCCGGCATCAATAGCCATATGGTCGGAAAAGCAGCCATCAACGACTACTCTGATCGACCGTTCACTAAGGAAGTCTGATATCCAGCTACAAAAATCAGCTGGGATGGCACAAGCAGGAAGCTTGCTGAGCTGAGAAGACTAGCGTGCCAGACCCTGTTAAAGGCCTTCGAGATGTCAAGCGATACAGCAAGTGCTTCGCCGTGTTTCTCGATGGCCTCGCCTCAGCAGTGCGTGACATACACAAGAAAATCGCCAGTTGACCGTCCCCGGCGAAAGCCATATTGACGGTTACTGAGGAGATCATTGTCTTCAAGGTAGGTCAGCAACTTACTGTTCAGTACTCTTTCCATAACCTGGCACAGATGACGATCGGACGGTAATGGTCAGGGTCTGCACGGTCGCCCTTTTTGGGCACTGCTTGTACATTTTCAAGCTTCCAGCATTTTGGTACCGTCCTATTTTAAAGAGAGAGGTGGAACAAATGTGTCAACACAGAAGACAGTTCAAGAACACACTGCCTCAACACTCGCTGGAAAGCCGTCAGGCCCAATGAAGACGTCCAAAAGTATTTTATTTTAACGATGGATGCTGACACAGAAGCCTCCTGTTAATCCAATAGGTAGGTACTCAATTGTTTATCGCATTTTACAAAAGAAAACAGTCTATATAGTACTTACCTACCTATTAATTATGGATCATATCTGTCAGGCACAGTGCACAACATCGTTTACCTAGTAGCAGAAGAGAAGGAAGCTTATTCTCCCATGCCAATGCCATGAGGTCTGCCTGTCTGAATGCTTACCTACGCAAAAATCGCTTTACAAATTTATTTGGGCCCTTGTCAGAATATTCTTTAAGTTGATTGTGTGTGTAGTGTGAAGTGCAGATTGAAGCAAACCATTTTTATCTTCATTTAAAAACATCATTTGAACGAAATTAAATATACAAAACCACATAAGAGTGAAGAGCCTTAACCAAAGTAGACACCCCGCATGTTCTTTCAGTGGCTGGAAGAGAGAAAGTGGGTTCTATTCCAGTAAAAAATAACTATGTACTCTAGTAAATAATTTATTATTCCATCTCTGTCTTAGATCTCTATTCAAAAACTATCCGATTCTTTCCAGTCTAATTAAAAGGGACTTTGAATAATTTATTTACAAATAAACTTTAATTCATTCATGATTAGATATAAAAAAATCTCCTTATTTGTTCATTTATGCATAAGTTTATGCACGATTTTATTATATTTCTGAACGATTCTTGTCTATGATAGAGATGTATCTTTCATAATACTAGTTATTTCCGCTTTGTTCGCGGTTTCACTGACATCCGTATCCTATATTAGGGATGCGTGAATAACTTATAATATCATTTTCAATTAAATACATTTATTTTTAAATTATATTTGAAAAAAAAAGCATTGTTATTTTTAAGCATAAAACTGATGTTTAGTTCGCTACAAATAAATTTACCCATTTCCCAGAGTTATTTCTCAAACTCAATGGTTATGGTTTATTTAGTACGTACAGTACTGCGGGAATCTGTTATCTAGTAAAAACTCGGCCAACCTAAAAATATTGATAGAGCTCAGTTATTTAATTTATACTAACCGAGAGGTTTGATTGAACAAAAACCAAACCAATCTATCATTTACCCATTTATCATTTTAAAATACCAACGAAACTCACTCTGTTGCTTTACCTAATTTAATTTTCAATTGTTGCATTGTTTTGATTTCAATTAACGAATTTACTGATAATATTTCCAAAAAAAAATGTAAGTAATAATTTCATTGCATTCTACACTTTCCCTACCCACCTACGGAACCTAAGAGTAAGATTCTATTTGCCTAAATCAAATGATTACATGTAATTTTCGATTTCTAGTATAATTTTAAATGTGTGTGCTTATTACTCCTAGCGGAGTGTGTTTCTGACTTTGTGTGTAAAATACCTACTGGTAGGTAGATCTCGCTAGCTGAAAAAGTTGGTAGGTAAACTGTAAAACGGAACTTTTGGATAAAGTAAATCTTTTATTTTAGGTACATATACATACATAAAATAGCAACTATTCATAAAATAATGTAATTAAATATTCTGAAAAGTAGGACAAAACATAATCAGTAAATACTAGATAGCAACTTTTGAAATAAAATCACATATCATGCGCCGCTACAAAATGTTAACAAACAAACGGCTCTATGAAGACGCTT
Source organism: Fissipunctia ypsillon (assembly GCA_947568875.1). Taxonomy (NCBI): domain Eukaryota; kingdom Metazoa; phylum Arthropoda; class Insecta; order Lepidoptera; family Noctuidae; genus Fissipunctia; species Fissipunctia ypsillon. The sequence continues at coordinate 8,928,630 of OX387645.1, read as the reverse complement.
CGCTTCTCTAAACCGGTCGAACAATGGAAATTCAAAAATTCGTTATATTTTTTATGGCTTCTTCAACGAGGGGAGGAATTTGGATCGCGAAGCGGCGTCCGCTAGGGGTTGCTCGCTCGGTCGCTTCGCGCCTGCGCACGTAGTTCGCGCCACTGCTACGTCGCTTGCAAGCCAGATGTTCTGAAAAGCTTCCTGTCGCCGTTCCAATGCTCCGCATTTTTATCTAATAAGTTATTGTAAAATGTGGACTAGGACCTTTTTATTATTTTGTTTTATGAGTGAAGTAATCAGTGAATAAATATCATGTGTATTGGATAAACTGTGTGGAGTAACTTAAAATTATCGAGCGTCTCGATGTCCACGAGTTCACTCGGGACCAACAAAGCGGCGGACATTTTATTTTGAGTACTCGATAATGTAGCGTTCGCGTCGAAAACATTAATGTCGTTTTATGGTTATAAATTCGGATATCGTTCGCTTACACCTTTTGTAAGTATTGTTATTTCATAGTGGGTATTTTGTGCGTAATCCTTGAATGTGTACACTTAGGTTTAGAAGCGGTTATGCCCAGGTATCACCGCTAGGTTGTCGATATTTTGGGGAAAATGTCGTTGAAAAAAGTGACGTAAGCAAAACTGGACAGCTGGAAGTGTCGCCTTGGACCTTTGGTATTACATACAGTCTGCTAAACTTGCTATCGACCCACTCCGCTTCGGAGGCTTCTCGTTTGTGATTTCCGCGCGCGCGGCGCCCCTAACCTCTTCACTAATTGAATTGTGATGATTATGATGCCTTACTGTAGAAAAATTAAATGTTCAATAGTCCTAACATGTTATTTGTGTTAATTAACAGCGATGCCGAGAGGGGTGAAGCGAGGGCCGGCGGAGGGCGAGGCCGAGGTGGTGGTACGCGCTGGCGCGTCTCCTTCGCATACCACGCTACTAGACGACAGCCCTAGCCAGCCCATCAGCTATCACTTGCTCGACCACGGCTATGGCGCCACGCCACAGCATCAGATCCGGCGCGAGGCGCCTACGGCACCGCCGAAGACGTCTGAAGTAAGTTCTCGTTTTTTACTTCAAGGACTGAGAAATTCAAACTGTAGAGTTATTCGTCAAAATTGGGGACATTGAATAGTCATAAGTATAAATCAATGGTACATACTCCCAGATATTTATGTTCATCATGTTAACTTTGATTCATTGAAGTTGAATGATTTGGATGATGTTGGAGTAGCCGGTTTACTAATGGCTCGCTGCATCATGAAAAGGCACTTTCAGTGGAATAGTAGTTCTTCATTTCTTAGCTCAACTGAACCTGGGGTATCCTATGTCCTTAAAACTTGGTCTATTGTGAACTTATAAAAAAGATCTTTTGCTCTGGGATTATTATGTGCATGCTAATGATGCTGCTTGCATGTGATGTGGCAATGGAAAGGATATGGTAACAGTTGTGGTTTATGTGGCAATGCTGACATACATATTACAGTATTCAGTTCAGCTCTGACTAATGAGGCCATCGATTTTTATTTGCCTGTAGTTTTAAAATTGTTATTTTGGTAGATAACAATTATTATATTAAGTATTACCCAGTAACTGGGTTGTGGAGGTCAGATAGGCAGTCGCTCCATGTAAAATACTGGTATTCAGCTGCATCCGGTTAGACTGGAAGCCGACCCCAACATAGTTGGGAAAAGGCTAGGCAGATGATGATGGTAGATAACAATAATTTAATTCTCTTTTTTTTCTATTGAACTGTTAAGTAAGGTTTCTAATTTCTTTAACTGCGGATCAATACTTTATTACTTACTAGTAGTACATATGAAAGGTTACACTTATACCATCTATTGGGTTTAAAGATTCCATGTCAAATTACAAAAAGTCATCATCATTGACATTTTTATGTAAATTGTATATCGACTATTACATCATTGGGAGTTCCTGTATTGTGATTTGAAAGACATTTTTAGCTGTTTAGTGTCATTTACAAGTTTTCTTTTCAATAAATAATTTTAGATACCTACATTATAGGTAACAATAACATGAAAATGTTTGGTCATTGAGTTGAAAAGATCTTTTATTCGAAAACATACATTACTTATTTTGTTGAATCTTACTTAGTGATTATTCAACCAACACTTTTGCTTTACTTTAATATTTTTATTTAGTTCTCAAATTGGGAAAATTTCTATTTATATTGGGATTCTAAACTAGTAGCATATCTTGTTGATATCTCATGGTCAACTACCGCAGGAAAGTTGATAATGGTCTTGTCATCAGAACTTTTATTATCAAAGAATTTTGTTGACATTTGCAAACATAATATACTTAGAAAATACACTTAGAAAGTTCATGTCTTGATAAGATTTTGCAGTCATTTGAACATTCTCAATTAGACCAATAGATTATTGAATGATGAGATACCTATAGAATAGACTGACAATAAGCATGTAAGAGTTGTGACTTTAAGGTTAGTTTAATGAAGGTCTTAAATAAGTTACGTTTTTGGAATATTTAAGCAATAGTATATTATACAATACAATAACTTGCTGCAATAAGTCATTAAGGGAACTGTTTCAGTGGCAATCATAAAATGACAGTATTTTTTGATTAGAGGCATAGGTAACTGATTAATGTGGTGTAATATTCGCTACAGAGCCATGGTCAAGCAATGATTTATGTATTTTTTGCACATTTTCCTTAATATTTATTGAAACATATTTATGTTAGTGTTCTTGATAAATAATTTTCATAAAAATCTATCACAGCTTGTTTGTAATAATAAGCATGGCTTTAGAAGCAGGACTGAACTTAGATGGATGAGCTCTAAAATAATAATAATGAGGTCATTGGTCTCTGTGGGGTCATTGAACTGGGCAAATAGAATTCTAGAGGTTCAAAGAGGATGGTTAGGATCACCTTCTACTTAATTTAATATTAAATGGTATTTATGGGGTGTACACAGACATAACTAGGTACTACTTGACTAAGACTTAAAAGAATATACCTTCCTAGGTGCTTAGTATATGTATTTAAGAAACCTTTGCTTATTTTTGTATCTTTCCTAGGATTATTTTTATCAAAAGAGTTGTTTCTTCCCCAACCTATCTCATGTGGTAGGTATGGTTCAATATTATCATGACCAAGATAACATACATAATTCACCTAATACTACTCTACTACCTTTTATCTTATTAATGTATTATCAATTCACATTGCAAGTAATTTCCATGCATTTGACATTATTTATAAAAGAAATATTTTTTTTTATATAAATAATATCAAAAGAATAATTCCATAAAATCTGAATACGAAAAAAAAATCGGTCAAAACTGGTCAAAAACAACGTAAAATTCTGCAATTCGTAATAATTATGACGAATCAAAATGGCGGATCGTAGGCGACATAATTTCGAGTGTGTAACGGTAGCGAGTACACTGAAAAGTGTTTAGTCGGTGGGACCCTACGCGAGACCGGGGTTCGGACCAATCACAGGACAGACGCTTTCGACCTACATAAATTTTCTCCGACCTATTCATTCAACAACTCGCATCATCGAAAGTTTACTAATCTAACCTTTCAAACTGATTAATAATTATTTTGATTTATGTTATTTGTTGTTAAAAATAATGCTATAAAATTAGTATATTTTCGCGGGTTTTTACTAATATTGAATTTAGTGTGGTAACACTGACCAGTTTCATTGATGATTAGGCCTAGTTCACATGAAATAATAGTTTTGAGAAGTACGATTTAATCGTTTTGATAGGCGTTCGGTTCACACATTTCATTCGGGAAAAAGTACGTTAGCATTTTGCCTCATTTCAACCTCATAGATAGATAACACCGTCTCGATAAAACTGTCACTTGATTTCTAACGGTACCTATTCAACTAGTCCATTGATTACGAATATATACATTTTTTTTTTACAAACGTTAAGTTGGGATGTTTTTCTGGTCTTTGATGCCGTAGATATAAAATTAATATCCATAATAGAACGTTGACCGCGCTTTACAACATCCTATTTAGTGGCTTGTGCTTGTACTGCCTATTAGATAAACGTGCCGATTAATTGGTTTTGGTAACGAAAAAACAAAATGGCGGGCGCTTCACGCCAAATTTGAGCAGTGCCTTTAATAGGATATTACAAAGCCAAACTTTTACAATTGCAATTCATAAACCTTAAGGTGAAAGCTCCAGGGTAGCCCGCGAAATTCAAATTTTCTTACGTTTTTTGCAATTTGCAGGATAGTATTAGGTTGTATGTTGATTAAAATATTATTCGCGACCATAACAAATATGTATTTACAGATTTATAATTATTAACGTCATCAATACAACTCTCTAAGACCAAGTAATTCTATTGAATGACTATTTCATGAAATATTAACACATTTCAGGATTATACAACTTAAGGAATTGTATTACTGATTCTAATGATTATAATTCTATAAATACATATTTGTTATGCTCGCGAATCATACGTTAATTAACATACACCCAGACACTGAGCTGCAAATTGCAAAAATCGTAAGAAAATTTGAATTTCGCGGGCTACCTTGGCGCTTCCCCCTTAAATGCTTATTATAGAAAAAGTTTAATGCTTTTATATGAAGCCATTTGGAAGTCTTTCAACCCCAGTCAAAAATTCCAATATTACATACCCTTCAACGCTGCTGAATGCTTAGCTTCGTTTGTAGGGTTCTATGGTCTGTTTTTTAATCTCGGAGACTAAATAGACAAGTACAAATGGCAAACTGACTAACATTATAATATCATGTAGGTTGTTCAAATTTGCATTTAATTGATTCAAGTTTTAAATACACCCGTATTTTGCGTTTCACTGAAAAGAGTCTGTAATAAATCGTGCATAGACCATCCATGAATTTTATTTCCGAACCCTTTTCTTGAATATTATGGATGTACTTACAAATACTAAGGCTGATGAACGTATGGAGACATTCCATTACATTATGATCCGGGATCTGGATGACGCATTATTGTTTTATTTATGTATCTCTAAGAGAACTAGAACAAAAATATAAACTTTATGAGCCATGCATGATTTATTTTAAGGCGGTACGTTGCATTGCATGCGAATCAGATTTTAAGATAAGTAAACAATTTTTCATGAAAGTCAGCTGGAGGTATAACCTTCAACTTGGTCGTTACGTGTGGAGCGAACACAAGAATAGCGGGTGGCAAGTGTACAGAAGACACATATGTTTGCAGTATATCATGTGAAGTGGCGTTGACCCAGCCCTCGGGCCATGTTGCTCCAGCACTAGGAGGTCACGTGGCCAGGTACCTACTTCCTGTCATCACACTTGTATTGCACATTTTCGGTCATTGTCCTTAACGTCTTTTGCGAACTTTGATCTTTCGCTAAGGATATGGGGATCCCTTTTTAAAATGATTTGGGTTGATTTAATTTATCAAACGGGACAATAGTTTTTTTTTACACTCGTATCAAGGTAATGTAATTTATTCGATCCCTGCCGGTTGCATAATTATTATTACGCGGTGTAAGTACGTTTAGGGAAGTATTGACGGTGTGAGCAGTTTTGCGCTGACAGAAGGGCTGAGAAGGGATGTTTTGTCTGCTTAAATAGCGAGCCCCGTGTCACATCTGCTCCGGTTTACTTGCTGCGTAGAGGCACGAGGACGTGCGGGACCCGCAAATCCGGCAAATTAACAATAGTGCCTAGTTCTCTATTAATAATAATACGAATATTTCGAGATAAGAAATTGCCATTCTTTCGCCAGAGGTCCCTTCCGAGAGCTCGACGGCTTTTGTGTTGATTCTAATTTATGTCATGTATTGTTGTTACCGGGTACCCTCCCCACACACTTCCTTTTAGTGGCTTTGGCCCCGTTGCCTGTCGAAATTGAATTTGTTGCAAGAGCTTATTGAAAACGCCTCGTTCGCCTTTGCTCTCCGTGACTACTTCGGTGTGCTCTTTTCTTTTATTTTCGTAAATAAATTATTAAGACGCTTTGTCATAATTTACCGATAATTATCATTGTCGCTATTAATTAACATGGGGTCAACGTACAGTTTAGAAAAGAGAATAGTTGTAATTAAATGTTCCGTTGAAGTGTTAGGAGTGTGAAGTAGGCGCTTTGGTTCTTGTAGCGAGTGAGTGAGCGATGCTCAATTGAGCAGATTAACAATGACTTACTTTGTGTTAAGAGTGAGTACCATTTTATCGTAACTAGTGATGTGAGTACCATTTTATCGCAACTAGTGATGTGTACACCCCGGTATACATTGCGACACTTGCACTATTGAGTGTCTCCGTGAATCTTTCTTATAGTGTGAATAACGAAAATTTGTGGATAAGTATTTGAGCTTAGATAGTCAAAACTAAGTGTGTAGGGACCTTGTTCAAACAATAATCACGTACGAGTGTAATACGAGTGACAAATTAACCTCAAGTCAGGTGACACTGTGAAGCTTTTAGTGATTTTTATGTGCAGTGTGAAAGTCATGGGGGTGAGTAATTATTGGAGAATGGTCAATGTTAATTCTATTATTAATTATTACCTCAAGACTGAATGCTCTGAGTAAACGTGATGAGTGATGACACTGAACAATAAAATATAGACTTCCTAAATTACTAGATAAAGGCTGTACGCCTGTAGCTGAGCATACGTCATTTGTTTAATTAGCAGGTATAGACTCGTTGGTAATTCAGTGCCATCTACAGTAATGTAAATAGATATCGAATCGTCCGTTTTTTTGTTCGTTTACGTCATCAAAGCTAGCTATATCATAAAACATTACAATATTGTACATTAAATTCTTTCTACGTATTTTAATCGATAAATGGACCGCAATATTCCATGAATTCCGTGTTCTAATTTAAAGGTTATTGATAAAAAGTACCTACCCATCTCGGCACTTTAAACTTTTTATGCCAAAGGTTCTTTTCAAGTAGAACTTTTAACAAAGTACTTATCTATTTATTAAAAATGAAATGCTGTTCGTTGGTAAGTGCATAACTTGAGAACGGCTGGGCCGATTTTCTATTTTTTAGGATTCCGTACGTCCGAATGAAAAATCGGAACCCCTATAGGATCACTCGTGTGTCTGTCTATCCGTCTGTCACAGCCAATTTGCTCCAAATCTGATGGACCGATTAAGTTGATATTTGGTACCTACTCATTTCTGAATTTTTTTGACCCAAACTCGGACGTGAAACGTAAATAAATTTAGAATTTGGGGGTTACGTAGGGGGCAAATAAGAAAAAAAAACTACCGTGTGACATATCAAATGAAAGAACTTACTGTGAGGGTTGCAAATATACATATATTTTTTTAATAATTTTACAATAAATAGTTTTAAAGTTATTTAAAAGAAAGTAGACGAAAATTGACCATTCCACCCGCCTTATCTTCGAAACTACTGAGCCTAAAATTTTGAAAAAAAATACAGAAAATAGTTCTGTACTTATAGATTACAAAAAAAAGAAGTCTATGGTTTTAAAATAACGTGGTAAATCTCTCAATATTGTGCGTAACTTACATTTGCAGTTGGAATGTAAGGGAGAACATGTTTTTCAACTACAATGTTAAGTTTTTTTTTGGGATAATTCTGTCTCTTCTTTCTTCATACCAACTACGGAACCCTTCATTGTGCGTAGTCCGAAACGCACTTGGCCGGTTTTGTTTTATACACATGGATACACACATAAGTTCATAACCGCACGCCTTCCTCCCTCGTGGGTAGGTTTTATAATATTCGTAATACCTAGTCCGAATCAGGTTCTTACGGAAAGAAAAACTGAAAAGTTGCCGGGAAAATTTGTGCATTTTCTATGGGAATTTTGTAGGAATTATCGACATTTGGATAGCACGTCTGTCGAGTCAGCTAGTTTAAAACAATGTTTGTCAATCCACATTATCTTTGATACATCAATTCGCTATATCTGTCCGCTTCTTTATTAATGGTTATAATGCGGTTTACTAGTTTGGGTTATTTATTGAACACTTTAGTATAATTTAAAAAAAAACATTAATTTACACACTCTGCAGCTTTGCTTACCATGATTGGATGGCAAGAGCAAATAGGGAAGCCGTGCACAAAAGCTGGTAGTTTAATTCGCGAAATGCATTAAAAACTGTATTGCTGATGCATTGCAAACCCTTGTGCAAATGTAAATGAAAGCATTTTTAATTTAACCAACTACCACATTTTTATTTGCGGTGGTTGCGTCAAAAATTAGGTGTCAAAAAAGTTATAAGCTCGTGACGGATAGCTGTGAAAGGAGATGTTTTAAAATGTATGGAGCTCCGGCCATGTATTGGTACACCCTACTAAAAAATGGGGAAACACAATTAAAACAGTTTTCAATCATCCAATTACTTTTAATTTGCTTTGTTTGGTAGTAAAGTACAAGAATGTACAGTTGAAATTGCAAGACACAACAAAAACCCATCATGGCGGTAAGTTGTCATGTTGATTGATTATTGACGTTTGACATGTTTACTTCTGTCATATTACATTGTCAAAGAGAATCATAACATTGTCGTACTTTTAGTCTTTTGCAATATTATTTTAGATCTAACTGTAAAGTCGAAAATCTATTAAAGAAATCTGACAGATTGTAGTAGCTTGATGTACTGGCGTCTGTACATAAAATATAGTCCAGTTAAGCAGACGACAACCTCATAGGTTGACCTGCGATATGCCAAGATTTTTACTTATAGCACAGAATACAGAATACAAACATTCAATAGTCGAAATATTAACTCAGACAAAAACAATGTAGCGATAAACGAACGCCAGGTTGTTAAAAATAACTCGAGAGAACAGAACATCAGAACACGATCGACAACGAAAGCGACTGAAGTGACAGTAGACAATTCACGATCTATGATCAATGGTCGATCTATGGTTTACTGTCATTGGTTTTTAACCACATAGTACCTAAATTGGCGAGACGCCATATTGAAAGTCGATAAAATAATTGATAAATATCAAATTGTTACAAGAGAAATATGCATTTATGCAATTTATCAGTATTTTTCCCGAATTCCATGGATTTTTCTCGATTTTTCGAGGTATTGTACATATTCTGGGCCCATTTTGAAACATCTCCTTTCCATAAAATATGCAATGCATTAGAGAAACGTGAATGTTACATGTATGCCTTATGTAATTTGAATGACTGTCTTGCATGTCAAGTTCCCGGCAAATGCCAAAAGCAAGTTATCTATACATCTGTAGTTCTATACAAATAAATAAAATTGCAAGTGTCTGTAATGTTAAAATAACAACTTTTTAGTAAATGCAGAAATTATATACGGTATACTTATAACAAAAAAGCAATTTTTAAAATTTTTGTCTGTCTGTCTGTTTGTTCCGGCTATTCTCCGAAACGGCTGTACCGATTTTTACAAGACTTTCACTGGCAGATAGCTGATGTTACGGGGAGTAACTTAGGCTACTTTTATTTTAGAAAAATAATTAGGGTTCCGCGCAAAAAAATTAAAACCATTGACATTTTGAACACAAAGTCGGATTTAAAAAATTCTTTTTGCATTTGGTAGCCCAATTCTCGAGTATAGTTATTAGTTATAGGCTATTTAACATCCCGCTACGAGAGGAGCTCGTGGCTAAGTAATAACAGCCGCACGGGTCGATCCATCAGGTTAAGCTACGCTTGCCGGGGTTGTCCGTGGATGGGTGACCATCTTTACATACCGAGACTCCTCCGTGCCTCGGAAAGCACGTTAAGCTGTTGGTCCCGGGTGTCATTCGTGGATCTTTGATAGTCGTTACGGGTCGTCAGACCATAGTATAAAGAGAGGAAGTACGTTATCTTCATACAAACGCACCGCGCGCGGCTTGTATGTGTGCGCCAAAGTATCTATGCGTCGCCGCACGCACACTTAAACAAATCTCGGCCCGTTTCGCAGCGCGCCAGTCGGGGCTAACATCGCACGAGGTTCGCGCGTCACGGCTTTTCGGCACCGCTAAATGAATGAAAAATGTGTGATAATCGCAGGAGAACGTATTGCTGTGTGTTTGGGTGTCTTAATAATTCATCGATTCCAGAATTGTCTCTGTTCAAATTACCTATTGAATAGGAAAGAAGTCACTTTTTCTAGCATATCATTTTTACTTGATGATGAGATACCTACTTACTTATTTTTTGTTGTATTAGTTTTCTATCAGACAGAGGAAGTAAGTAGGCCTACATTCCCACTAGAATGTACTAGGTACTTTTGATCTGTCAATTGATTTGCCGCTATTGCTTTGTTTATGTTTAGTCATGCCGATTTCTCAGTACCTATTGTAGGTATAGTAACTAAGTACCTACTTACAGTTATAAAATCGTACTTAAAAAATAAGTAATTGACTAATTGTGAATCAGATAAATAGAGCAAAGTTCGAATCATCTACCGTTTACTCGTGCTCATCACCGCCCCGCGCCGCCCGTCTGCTGGCCCGTCGCTCTTTCTTTCATCGTGAAAGGTTTCATCATCGTTTAGGTACCCAGACAATACAAGTAAAAAATACAACTTCCCGACCCTTGCCAATTTATTGGCACTGAATTAAAATTTAACTAAAAGTGACAACCCTGAGACAGTAGGCAATTATATCGCGGATTGTGCCGGAGATAGCCTACTTCCTCTCTTTATACTATGGTCAGACGCCCGAAAGTCTGACAACCAGTCTTACCAAGGGGTATCGTATTACCCAGTTACTGGGTTGTGGAGGTCAGATAGTAGGCAGTCGCTCCATGTAAAATACTGGTATTCAGCTGCATCTAGTTAGACTGGAAGCCGACCCCAACATAGTTGGGAAAAGGCTAGGCAGATTGATATTTTAAAATCACGCTACGAGCCTTAGGAGCCGGAAAAAGTCAGAAAGAACACTAAGCAAAAACGCAAGTAATAGTGCGGGCAGGCGATGCGATGCCACGGGGTGGGTCGGGGGAGCAAGAAATTTCATGCGGACCAAGTCGCGGGCAGAAGTCAGTTATGCTATAATTTGAGAAATATAAGTCTTCTTCATTTTATTACGACTTTTTGAAAGATGCGACGAGCAAACACCTACAACCTACAGAAGTCAGTTATGCTATAATTTGAGTAATACAAGTTTTCTTTATTTTATTACGACTTTTTGAAAGATGCGACGAGCAAACACCTACAACCTACACCTACACTTACAATCAGGTTGCGATTTAAATAGCGTTTTGTTCCGTTTGATAGATAGTAGACTGGTATTCGTACTTGTCTTAAGCAGTGCGTGGTTATCTGACATCTACCCCAAATATTTCCGAGTGATTCGGACTTCACCTTCTTCGACAATACGCACGTTTCTATTTCTCTTCATTTGTGGCGATGTTACACACTATCATCTGTTTGTGTATCTATACACAATTTAATTTGAAATCGACACCCTAAGAAGAAGCGAAGCATGCATAAAGCAAAATCCTGAAAAAGCAATAGATAAGTTGTAGTTACGCGCATTTATTTGGGCACGCATGGCGCAAGGCAGACATGGTATTAGTGTGCCTGTGCTCCGCTTGTGCATCCGCTTTTAAATCCAAAGTCATAATGACTTCCAGGTCAGCCGAGGCAAACTATGTAGTTTTTAAGTGGGTTGGAACTTAAAAACTACACGTTAATTACCGCTGGCAAGCAATAGCAGAAACGATACTGCACCAATTACGCCCTTCTCCTCCTTATCTTCTTCAACGTTGTATTAATGCTGTGTTGTATTAAGGCTGAGTTGTCAGCATTAATAACTTGACAGGCTTACGGATATCCTGTCATATTATTATGAAAGTCGCCAGAGTCTGAACTCGTGCAGAAGAAGTTGACGTATAAATGTTGCATGCTTACTTAAATACCGTAATTTTGTATTGTCGCCAGGCGGTGAAAAGAAGACTGAACCTGAGTGAGAGCAGTTCTGGCAGCCAGGGTCACGTGGTGCCCATGAAAGCCGACTTCAAAACGCCCAAACAGAAACGCGTGAAGGTTCTCACGCCCTACAGTCGACCGTCCAGTTCCTTGAAAAAGTACACCGAACGTTCCAGGTACTTGTCTCAGTGAGAGGTAAATTTCCATTTTAGAGAGTAGTATTTTCTGTAGTTAAATAGCGGCTCGACACGGATAAAGACTTCTATGGAGAAGAGTTCCAAGTTGTCGTGAAAATCGTGCCGAAATCGCAAGCTATTCATGGCTACAGAACGAATAGGCGTGGCCGGATGCGTGATAGAATTAATTCTAAACATAGAAGGCCAAGCAAAATTAACTTCACGTACAAGTTACTTCAAAATTGAGTGCAGCAATTAAATTCACCCTCGGCATCCTTCTGTCTCTGAGATCAAATGGCGAGCAATATTGGCAGACATAGTGAAAAAGTAAACAACAAGTCCTGTAATGTCGGCTGAATCCAGACTACGCCGCCGCCGTGCACAGTGTGGTGGAAACATGGAAATCCTGTATTCGTTTCTCATCTACTAATTTCTCCAAGCAATAAGTTCAAAGCGTCAATAATTCAGCTGGAAGATGCCCGCTACCAAACAATGGATCATCCCATTACTGGGCTTGCTTCAAGTTTACGTCCTTGGGTGCCTAGGAATAGAAGGAACCGCCTGCAAGTTACAAGATAAATAACAAAATAAAAACTAGTGTATTTACTTGAACATCTTTAATTTTCCTAAATATTATATTGTTTGTTTCAGGTTTGACACATCATTAGGTTTACTCACAAAAAAGTTCGTTGCGTTGCTAAAGTCCTCGCCCAATGGCGTCCTAGACTTGAACATAGCGGCAGAACACTTATCGGTCCAAAAACGTCGTATCTACGACATTACAAACGTACTAGAGGGTATAGGAATATTAGAGAAGAGATCCAAAAATAATATACAATGGAAATATGGTGAGTGTGAGCTTTCGGCAAATAATAAAGGCTACATTGGTTCTTATGTGTGTTTTAGTTAGAGATTGATTTTAACCCTTAAGTTTGAGCATTTTCTTACAATAGGAGCTTGTGAAGACTCGATAAGATGTTACATGGGTGAAAATTAAAAGGCATTCAATTGCTGATCTTTATTCCATACCCTTTAACTAGGCGACAAAATTTCTTCTATTCCAAATTAAAGAGTCATCAAAGTCAGTATGACATTATCTTCAATGAAACATGCTTTTGGGAGCCTGAAAATAATCCTGAAGAAGTCCTACGGACAATATTCAATGGACGAACGGCATATAAAATTTTATCATGGTGCTTGGAGTGTTCTGTAATAAAGGGCAAAAACATCGGCGAAACATGCTTTGGACTCTGGAGTCGAGTCTACTGCAGCAAGACAATACGTCATGCTGATACAATCTGTCCATAATAATTTACTTAATACAGCAGGCAGTTCGAGTCGCCAGCTCGCCAGCTAATTAAGCAGTTTGTTATCAACTGTCAAAAAGGGGAGGTCATATTTGTGGACGGTCTGATTAGTGACCACAGGATGTTTTCAAAGCTGGAGATGGTGCTGCTTGTCTGACAATAAGCTTTATTTTAAACTTGTTTGGTTATTCTGCCACCTGTTGGTCGTCCCAGCAGGAAAATGTGTCTGGAAGCTGAACTATTTATTTTCAAATCAATTTAAAGGTTTTATGCGTCGTGGGAAGTCGGTAGTTATAAATCAACAGATTCGAAGGTAAACTGTTATCAATATCAGACAATGTTGAGCTGTGATTGGGGCACAGAGATTGTGGCACGCCAACTTGTGACGTTGCTCTTCCATGTTTGGTGCTAAAATGGATAATGGAAGTTAAAGTTCAAAGAACCTGAGATCGATTCTCTGGACCAGCAGTTATTTTTTGTTCTGATGCTGTTTAGTAGCAGTTTCAGTGCTATTGCACCTGAGGACGATTGGATTATATCGTGTGGGTCTTGGAATCATGTTTTAATTGGCATGCTATTACTTAAGTTAACACACGTGATGGAAAGATTGGCGGTCAGCAAGGCCGGTAGCGTGGCTGATGGTCCACGGTGCGGAGTACCGGACCATTAGCGAGTTGTATGCGGTAAGTATGGTCGCAGAAGTACAGGCATGTTGTGGCGCAGGCGTGGGCTCGGCGGGAGGCGCGTGCGGCGGCGACGCGGCGCGCGCACGGCGACTGCGGCGCGACGTGCGTGGGCTGGCGGCACGGGAGGCGCGCGTGTGTCGCGCTGTGGGCGTGGCTGAGCACGCGCTCAGCGCGCTGTCGGCCGACCACGGCGCGCGCGCCTACATCACATACGCCGACCTGCGTTCCATCCGGGACTTCCGCAACCAGACCGTCATACCCATCAAGGCGCCGCCCGACACGCGGCTCAGCGTTAGTTCATACTTACATACTTATGTCTTTCTTACGCCCCTCGCCCTTTTACTAGCTGTCGTCGAAGTTCTCACTTGGAAGAGCTGAAAAACTACAAAAAAATACGCCTGATTTAAAAAATACAGAACCTCTAAGTTGCCTCACCTCTTTAACCTATACTGTAACATAACTTTTTTTATTAGTTCTAAATTGCAGTAATGCTAAATGCATATGATATTATTTACCATCTTTGCAGGTACCCCATCCTGACGAGAAAGGCTTCATGATACATTTAAAGTCTATGTCGGGAGAAATCGAAGTCTACCTCTGTCCAAAAGAACGTCCTCCTTCGCCTGCTTCGTGTAAGTTTAATTCAAATATTTCGAGAATCGGAAAGTATTACGTGCAATTGCACAGGATGTCTCCATAAGTACTGCATCAGGGTTAACAAAAGTATTTTAATGAAATACTTCTCTCATCCATCGCTAAATAGGGGAAGAGCACCAATTACCCAAGCAGCCTAGCGGCTGCTTGGGTAATTACTACACAGTAGTATTTTGTGGTCCAAGTTATCTGAATTGAGCAACCAAAAATTGCAGGGACCACGCTCTCTGTCAAAGTCTGTGTTTGCCATCATTATTCAGCCGAAAGACGTGCTGGTCATAAGATTCCCCAAAGCAACGTCACGACGCTGCTCCTCTGCTTCCTGCGTCCAGCGGATTCCCTAGACTTTCAACAGGTCGTCGACCCGCCTTGTGGGTCATACGCACGCTGCGCCACTCGAGAACTGCGATCGCCAATTCCATGTTTTATTCCTTGAATGTGCAACCACGGCAGCATGTGCAGCCTATTCAATAAAACCGACAGGAGACAGTCCGACAATCTGACAACTTTGTAAGCTTTTCATAGTTTTCGGCTTTGTTAAACACCCATCATCGTGAAAATGTGACAGTTATGTAATTTTTTAAGAAAAATGTTGCATTGTCAGTTATATATATTAAATAGGGCTCAGGTTTCCCGTAGGTCTTCACTTGCTGTCAATACCGGCTAATGTTAGTTGTTGTTGTAGCGACCGGCCCGTTGCCGGCCGACCCTCTGCTGGAAGACAACAAGGCTCTGCTGGCGCCGCTCATAGCGCTGCTGCAGTCCAAGCCCTCCACTTCCATCACCGCTGACTTTACGTGAGTTTGTTCACTTATGCCATTTCACTAGATAAAAGATTTTAGATGTTAGTATCGAAAACATTAGTTAGGAGCATTTATCAAATTGTGTAAAAAAACCTGTAATGATGTAAAATGGATAAATAAATAAATAGTAGCAGTACTGAAATATTGTAAGGAGAAAGTTAAGGCGCAACTTTTGTAGAAGATTTTTTCAAGATGGCAGACCTTTTTTTTTTTTGGATGGGAAATCATCAAATGACTGCCCTGGGTGGAGCAGGAGGGCGTGTCAGACTTACTGGCTAAAACCCACCCGTGTTCCATCAGTTGCCTGTGCCGGAGCCACGATAACTCTTTCGCACATCCCGCAATGGCAAAATGGCAGACCTGAAGCCCCATTTACACAATGCAAATTTCTTGCCTGTGGCATTCAATAAAATTAAAGCAACTAATGAATTACTTTTATTGTTGCTTTAAGTTATGGTATGCCACAGATAATTAAATCGTACCGTGTAAATCAGTTTTGTAGAAAGTGGTTAATCGACTGCTACACGATCGCCAACCGCGTCCCGACAGAGGTGACCCTGGTGATTTACAACTGTGTAGACGGTGGTTTACGACCAAACATTGATACAGCTCTGCCGATTGCCAACCAAGGTAATCACCTCTGTCGGGGACGCAGTTAGCGACCGTGTAGCAGGCACTTTACCCCCCACGCCCGTGGACTTGCGTCTACAACAAAGGAAGAAGAGAAGAAGTCAAAAGTTTGTTACTGTGTGACGTGATGGTGTTAAGATTGCTCTACTAGTTTTGGGATTGAGCTGAGTCAATGTTTTCTTTGGCTATGCCATTCAAACTGGAACACGGCAATGCCAGATAAGATAGGAGCCGGTTGATACGATGAGTTTTCGTGTCAACCTGCTCAATAATCAGGTTTCATGACTGAAAGAAACAAAGAAAATAAATTTATTTGCCCCAGGGTAAGGCAGGCACACAATATACGCACAAGAAAAACAAAAAAAACTTCGTGACTGTAAGCTAATGTATGTGTTTTCTGTGCAGGACGCCAATAAAACGCGAGCCTACTAGCTCGTGTTCGTCGTCGTCGTCATCGATGGTGGTGTGCGCGCCGTGCGTCACGGACCCCACGCTCCCGCTGGGCGCGCTCGCCACGCCACAGCCGGGCCACACGCCACACACGCCGCACACGCCCCACACGCCGCACACGTCGTACACCAGCCACCACGAAACGCTCAACACTCCTGACAGTCAGTATCATGAGACATGACAGACAATATATTTCTAGCGAGTTTCAGCCCTTTAGCAAGCTCTTAGCCCTAGCCCTTTTTCGTTTTTTTCAACAAATGCTATTGGTATCAGTGAAGTAGGTAGTGCTTGCTGTCAGCACGGTGGGCGATCAAGTTGGTTGTTGTATCATAAACTTACAATAACTGCCAGTTTTGTGATAATCTCTGTCTGGGGTACTAAAATGACAAGTTGGATGTTCATCCTACGATTTAACAGGTGTCAGAACCATGGATATACCACATATTTTGCAGTACTCACTGTGAGTACATAGTAGTGTTGTTGATGCCTTCTGACAATCCCCTGACACCATGCTATGGTTTCAAGATATTTATTCTAAAAAAAAAACACAAAGGCACAATTTTTCCAAGCTAATAAAATATGAAGTTCGTCACAATCGTCACTGCATCAATTATGAATATTATGGTACACTCATCCGATGCATTTAGTTTTTAGGAAGTATTTAGCTAATTGAGTCTTGAATGCATTGAATGAATGTATTTATTTTCACTTTTAAAAACTCTTTCAAAGTTAGTTCTTAAACTAATACGTCAATATTTTCCTCAGGCGGCGGGGCGCGGGGCCGGCTGCGCAACGCGCTGATCGCGGACAGCGACGACTTCGCGCCCATCATGGGTGGCGGGCGCTTCCAGCTGCAGACCGAGGACCAGGAGTCAGGTGCGACATTAGCTCACACTCATACACACTGGGCATACTATTATTTATACTTTACATGCAATTAAAGGTCTAAAAATAACTTATTTGATCGCCAACTCACAAATAGAAGACAATTCAAACTGTACCCAGCGTGCTATGGTCATGATTGAAAGACGGAGATTGTAGCGTGCTGAGCGCAGTCTAGTTTATCTTCTGTTTGTATTGTGGGGGTCAAAAGGTTGGCTCGGTTCCTGTCTTACTTTCGGATTTTGTTACTTTATATGTTTGCAAATATCGAAGCAGTCATCGGCAAGGATTTTTGTGAAGCCTTTTAAAGGCATCAATGAATGTTTCTGTTGGTTGTACAGGGCTGCCTTTTTATACACAGGAACTGCTGGGGCATACATATAATTGTTCAGTAGTTTTACATGATAGATTAATACCTTAACTTGCCTGTAACAACAGACACACCTTGCAGTGATTATCAATTTATGTCATTATTTTGCATTATTATATTGATACATCATTATCAATGGTAACAATAACTGATAGTTGATAATGGTAACCCCTGGTTAATTCAATTTAATGTGTTGTCTCTTGTATTCAATTTATTTTGGTTAATCAATATACATAAGAATTGACAACAACTGACCTTTGATCAGAGACTAGGCCCCGATTTCCAGTCTCTGATGAAGATCAGTGAATTTGCTGTCAATTTTCATATAAGCTGTTGGGATTGCCAATTCGCCTGAAACACAGGTTCAACCTAGTTCAGGCAAAAAGGAACTGTGCCCTATTATAACTGTTCGATATATATATTTTTTTGTAAATGTGCCCCTTTTTATAAATAAACGATTATTATTATTATTGATATTATAAATGTGAAAGTAAGTTTCTTTGTTTGTTACGCTTTCACGCTAAAACGGCTGATTGGATTTGGATGAAATTTGACACATGGGTAGACCATGACCTGGATTAGGACATAGGATACTTTTTATCTCTATATTTCCACGGGATCGAGACTTATGCGGGTGAACTTGCGGGGCGCAGCTAGTAACCAATACATTTATCAGGGGATTTTACAGCAAACCATTAACTGGGAGTTAGTTTTTGCCATTTCATTAAGGTATCAATTTAACAAATAAAACAATAATAACCATGTTCAATGAGAGTTTAACCTTTACTTATATTTCACAAAGTCATGGCCTCATGGGTATGCTAAGTCACGCTATAGGCAAGCGGGCTCAGG
The DNA here is from genome assembly GCA_947568875.1 of Fissipunctia ypsillon. Classification (NCBI taxonomy): domain Eukaryota; kingdom Metazoa; phylum Arthropoda; class Insecta; order Lepidoptera; family Noctuidae; genus Fissipunctia; species Fissipunctia ypsillon. Next base: position 8,909,942 of record OX387645.1, on the reverse strand, counting down.
AAGGAGAGCGCACGTCTCGTGGCTAGCACTTTGGCTGTGAACTGTGTGTCGCAGTCACATCACAGTCAGAGTTCTAGCTACGCGGCCGTGCGGCGCGGCGCGAGGACTCACCACATTAGATATAAGTCATTCGGCAGCGGGATTCACTAGGTTGGTTGTTAATTTATGTTCCGACACACGTGAAAGCGGTGCGACGTCGCAACGTAAAAACTGGACATGTCCATAAGAAACGCTTCGGGTGACGTCGTTGGTTTTTGCGATCCGACGCAATGCTTTTATCTGTGTCCATCCTAACTGATTCACTGTGTACAGAAATACGATGGGCTAATGTTAGTTTAGAAATGGGCCATCTTAAAAAAATATTGTGTACAAAAATGTTAGATTTCTAGAAAATAAATTTTCAATATCCTTCAGTCTATCGATTCAGCCTATATCTAGGTAGAGCTCTAGCTACTTATAGGCGATTAGATAGACTCCCAAGTACCTTCACTTTCACTGCTCTCACACATCCCAAGGTTTTGCCATTCTAATCTATTGAAAAGTGCCTTAGTTCATCGTGTTTCCAAATATTGTCATCCATGTATGAATATGTGTCATCATGTAACTTACCACGAACATGCATGCTTGTCCATCACGGTGCTCACGTCATCATCATTAATGCTTCACTAACTATGTTAACTGTCACATACTACGTCAGAGGGAGCCAAGAATTGTGTGCCAGTTCCTGTCTCTCAAATTGTGTATGTGGTTTTTGAACTGTATTACAACTGACTCAGTCGGGCACCAACTATACTAAATGATAGCTATTACCATCCTTTACGTGCAGACAGAAAAAGAAAGAGGCGGATGAAAATTAGGTTGTACTAACACATTTAAACAGGCTAAATGAAGTTTTACACGAAACTAGTCCAACATTGCCAGTTTCTCCGTCTATTAGTAAAAGATAACAAAATTTTGTTTAATTTAGCTGGAGTTCAACAGAGTCATTAATATTAACACTGTAACAGAAATCTTTTTATCCAAGATGATTTGACTTTCAAAAAGGCATTATGATGCTCAGTTTATCGTCATTTCTGTCGCAGTGTCACCATCACTAATTGTTGAATTCATGTAAATAATGTTGCGTTTCGGATGTGGATTAAACTGGTTTTTGTATTGTGTAAATAATTTGCTGAAAGTTCTATTAACATTCCTAGATATTTCCGAAACATATATGTATAGTGGTTGTATAATAAAAGCACAAATACGATGTTTTTAAAGTTTATTTATTGTAAATATGTCAATTTGGTGCATGCTCACATCTCGTCACGGGCAATCTGCTAAACGTTGGCACGCATTTTCATGTCAGGAAAGACAAAAATAGTGGCTGGGTACCTAAATCAAAAACATTGAAAGTTTAATTAATTAAATGACTCCTTTTTACGCCAATAATCCCCAAAGGATTTGACATTGGGACACTAAAAAGTTAACACCCGTGATAACGTACTGTTAGTATTGTTACCTCGTTGATGTCGATGTGAGCATCCCAGCGGAGAGCTTGCAGCGGTTCAGTAACGGGTCGGCGGGCGTCAGGCGCAGGGTGGTCCCGGCGGGCGGCCGCGAGCTGTATCCCGTGCGGCTCCAGTGCGCATGTAGCACCATGGGATTCAGCTCACGGACGCTCGCCACTAACAGCCAACTCATCTACTAACTCCACAGACAACCATCGCCAATGTAACAACGCTCTCATGTCTAACTGTTTGCACTGTGTTCTAAACCTTCGGAAAACGTCGTTTCAGTCATTCAAACACCTTTCACCACCATTCATAAGAATCTGGGGATATGCTTCCATTTAACTTCATCAGTTGCAAAACAATTTACCTAAACGACTTTTTTCGAAGACACTCATTTTGAATTAAAAACAACGCTGCAGTAAAATTTAAACATAATTGTTGTTTTACAATATTGTTCAAAATGGGTAGCTGAATTTTAAATTGACAAGCAAAAATAGACAATTTTCTGACTGTTTTCGTTTGAAAACTTTTACTTACATGCAATATTCATGTAACGCGCTCGCTTTATTAGGCAAAGGGAATTCCATCACTAATATTTCATCCACAAGCTTAAAACAGTCTCAGGCGAATCCCGTGAGGCCTTCAGCTGGACTCACGCTTTGTGCCAATACCGCGCGGGACTTGGGATACAAGACAGGCCGTACAATTTTTATAGCAGTTGTCTATACAACTGCTATAAAAATTGTACAACAGCTACGAAGATTGCACGTACCGTTCCGCGTCCCGCGTCCCGCACGGGTTTCGCTTAAGTGTGAGTCCAACTTAATGACCATTTTTTATGGGCTTCAGGCGTTCAGGATGCGTGCGCGTTGCAAGAAGTATTGCACATTTTTTCCTTCGCCTCTGCTTCGCCTGTCAAAATCCAATAACGCTTGCTCCTATTGTCCATCGTTTGTACAGATTTTGCAGGTGATGTCGGGGTGGGGAGCGTGTTTGAAACTAATTTTGTAAATAATTTGTGAAATAATTAATTTGTAAAATGTTCATTTCATTTGATGTGGGCACACGTGATATTCATGTGTGACTTTAGGAGTATGTAATGTATTTCCTAGGCGCGCTCATGTCAGGTCAGTCTGGTCGGGTTTATACTCTAAACCCGACTGTTTTTATCTGACTGATATTGTTGTCGGTTGATGGAGCTTGTGGGCGCACTCTTGCTGACATTCTTTAAATTTTTCGACATTCATGGAATTTTATAGTAGTCTAGATCATTGTCAATTTATACAAAATGCAATAGTGTGTATAATCTTTTCAGTATGCAATTGCGATATTATGAGAATACTAACCCATGTAGTGACAACATTATGACACTATACTGACATGGCTGTTGTTCCGTGGCATTTCAGAACCGCTGGAGTTGGAGCCTTTCCTCGCGTTGGAGCCGCCCATGTCGGCCACGGACTACGGGTTCTGCCTCGACCACGACGAGGGGCTGGCGGAGCTGTTCGACTTCGAGTTCTAGTGGCGCGCGCATGCGTGCCAGCGTCGCGCCAGTGTCGGCGCCGGCCACGTGCCACGCGCGCCACTGCTGGCTCCCTCGCCTGCTGCATCCGTCGTGCTCACAGTACTGAGCTGTACTCGCTGCAGGCTGCACTCTGCTCAACGTCACTGCAGATGTTTAGGGTTTCAAATGAGCTCTGTGCGCGCGTTGTGACAACCGCTACAGGTGTTGGGACGGGTGCGACCCGCTCCCAAGCCTTGAACATTTGACGCGAGGTCGGGACGACTGTAGTCTAGTTTACAGAACACTCTCACGGTTTACATACGTTGTGCCTATGATTGTGTTGCGGGCAACATTGTGTTGAACATTTAGCTTTTATTTTAGGTACAGCAGAATACCTAGTAGAGAAATGCGCTGGTTGCTCCGATTATTACGCAGGCTGGTAGACTGGCAACGCCCGCGGAAGCGCTAGCATAAATTAAGCAATACGTGACGCCATTTACTAAACTAGTGTTTTTGATGAATATTTTTAAAGTTTATTTCGTTACGACGCGTATGATAATGATGCCATTTTATTTACGGGTATAACACTGTCATCATGTTGAGCTTGTTTTTGTTTATCCGAATATTGCTTTTGACTAGACTATAAAATCACTATTTACTCATTCGCCTTGAAATAAACGAACGCGCTCAAAGGCAGCGTCCATGCGATCGTGTGGAAGCGTGAACGAAGCATTTGTCTGACGAGAAGTTGAGCGCGCTTATAGGCACTTTTGGGACTCGAGACAAGAAATTGGTTCCATAATAACTTGTAAGTAGGTAATTAGTAGTTTGCCCACACAGGCTGCGTTCTTAAGTTTTGCGGAATGGATTTGTATTGGATCGATCTGGTGTTGGCCGCGGCCTGTGTGCGAGCTATAAGCAATATAAATAAATAACCTTTACGAAAGTCAAGTAAAATATGAGAGTGTTCTGTAAAAGCAATAATGTGTGGCAAAGAACATTTAACATCGCGCTCTTAGTTAGTTTTATTTTATAAATTGATTTCAACGTAAATTATTTAGTTGGATTATTTGTGACGGAGATGTTGAATACTTAACTAATGCTCCGTTCTGTGGGACTGTAGCCGGCGCATGCTGTTATGATACGATAGTTTATAGCAGATCACTGAGGTTCCGGATTTACCTGGGAATGTTGTACAAGTTCTAGATAAAGAAGTAACCTTCAGTGGAATAATTCTAACTTACATAAGAAAATTTTATAAATAGCAACAGGTAAGTTTTCAAGTTGACTCTGGCAGACTCATTATTTGTCGTACAACGTTCTCAGTAATTGCCAGGTTTATAATTCATCAGCTTACTAAACATCGTTGACAACAACAAACAACCTCAAACAACCCAATCTGAAAAACATGGTGCTAATTTCATTTCTTCATCTATTACCGCTGACTATAGTCCCACATTACTGTTTAATAAACTGAATGCTTATAATGAAAATGTTCCTTAATTGATTTGTTTGTGTTACTGGCATGTTGCGTTGAGTGCCGACGAGCACTGCTCGTCTACCACTGTCCAGAACACGTGGCCGGTATCTGATGGGGGCGCATACTACAGATACAATGCCTTAAGACTTTATAGAACTATGTAAATATCACACATGCCAAGTTTTTTATGCGATCTCTATAGTTTGTTTTTCACATGTACGTAGGAGAAAGAAACTACAATTTGCGGTATGCGTCCGTACATACACGTTGTTGCGAGCACTTAGTGTAGGTTGTGTCGTGCCGCAGGCTGTGGAGCGGCGCTCGAGCGCTCGGAGTGCTCGCAGCGCTTGCAGTGCTTGCAGAGCTCTCGTGCTGTGCTCGCGTGCTGCAGTTTTCGCCCGCTGCGCGCTCGTGTATATAGTGTCGCTCAAATCAGAGGGGCGCGGGCGGGCGCCGTGTACATATTACACACTAATGAACGGTGATATCTTAGCGGCCTTCGATTTTACTTGTAAAGCTAGCTCTAGTGTTCCATACGTCATACGTTCACGTTAGGCCTGTCGTTTGCGTATTGCACATTGTTCCGTTATCAATATAACTGATTTGCCAAATATTTAGTTAATACCTGAGTTTGTCATTTAAGTTTCATTATGGGTTCGTTTAGTTGTCATTGTAAATAGTGGAGGCAGGGCGGGCGCGCGGCGAACGTCAACATTATGATTTCAACAAATATAATTTTGAATGTTTAAGTACAAAGTGCGATGCCGCGATAGCCGTCTTACCGTAATGTAAGTACATTACTCGAACTCGTTGGCACGCCTCCGCTCTGCCGATTTTGAATAGTGTACAGCACAAATGTCATTGTAAAAAAAAACTATTAATAAGTGCATATCAAAATAATTTTAATGTTAGAGTTAATTTGGAGAAATGTGTGAGCGGCTTGAGTGAGGGAGGCGCGGAGTGTCGGAAACAGGCAGGCGGAACCTGGTTGCAATACTAGTGCACGTAGTACGAACGAGGGCGAAATCATTGTTTTAACGTTTAGTTCTCATATTACATTAGTTACATTCCGTGCCCTTGTAACAACAAACACAAGATCCCGCGTCTTCCAGGCATTTGTACATATTTAGATTTCGATGCATTCACGAGATTAGACTGAGAACGTTGATTTTAAATAATAATATCACGTTACTCGATCAACAATAACTGCACGTCGATGTACGCAAACTGTTCACGTCAACGATGTTCATCCACAAGGGCGCGGAACTCTCGCTACCAAGTGTGAACTCGCGACTACGTCCCGCCAGAATACCCGCTAATAGTATTAAATCACTAATATGTTTATTTATAAAATTATTTGTTATGGGTAAGCTTATGTTCCGTGATACGATTTTATTTTACATCTGTACAGTATGTCAGCTCTGTTGTGCTAAATCGTTTTTAATGAAATGAAATCTTACTACAAATGAATTTTTAACATTTTTCGTTTCAAGATCGTTATCATTAAGTTTTATTTCGGTTTGATATTATTTTAATTTTTTCGTTTTAAATATTGTTTCCGTACAAAGCAAACTCTGTTGAATACCTTTTTGAAATCATACCATTGAAACAGATTTTGCTTTAGCGGCGCTCGTGAAGTACCTTATTCTAAAGTGAAATTTGATTACTGCAAGATACTTTAGTTACCTCATCTCATGTTCCTTAAACATCGATAGTAATGTAATATTATCAAGTTTGTTGATATACCATTTTGATACTGCGCAGTAAACTATCGCTTGATAGGCGCTGAACATGGGTACCTGAGTGTCGATTTTTGAGGAACACATGCAATCGATATGTAGGTTGCTACTCGCCTATATAAACATTTTGTTCGGCATGGCGCCGCCTCTTGCTAGGGGTTGCGTTTTAATTTTAAATTGTTTACGACACAAATTCTGGGGCCAAACGTACGAGAAAAAGAAGTACAAATTATAAACAAAAATTTTCTCGTAATTTAGTTAAGGTTTTACGCTACTTACATTGTTGACATCGATCGATGTTTTGTTCTTTAACGAATGATTTAGTAAAATCATACGAAGCCATTGTAATGAACACGCATTACATTGTGTAATGTCAGCTCAGGTTTGACTATTTCTTTCTTCCGGAGCTTTGTAACTTATTGGAATTATTTATTGTAGTCGCGCATGTCTGAAATCAGTAAATCTAAAATGTGATTTGGTGTTATTTATGAAATTTAGGCAGTCTACGAGTGTTATTTATCTAGCGTCCGTTTAACTAATTAGTTTACATCACTAAATCTACCAAGTGGTAGGTCAAAAAGTTCATTCACGTACTCTAGTAGACTGCCGTCTTAATCAATCTGATAATTTGTTAAGATAACCTCATAATGTTACGCTTATACAATAGCTATCAGTATTTTTGTAGTTAATTTCAATACATTGGAATATACTCATTACTTATTTCCACTTCGCGTCGATAGTTTGATGAGGATCTCAAGTTAAAATGTTGGTATTGTTGGTATAATTTAATGTGTGAGACTATCGACGTGGGGCGCAACTGTTACAACGATTTTAGTCCGTACATAATAATGTCAGCTCGACGGTCCACAGGGTCCTAATATAGTATTTCAATACAGACAATATTAAAGTTAATTGGAACTTCACATAGAGGGGCCACGCGCGACGTAGGCCCGCTGTCTACAATGTTGTCTTCACACGAGTCATGCGGGATACACAGATTTCATTGGTAGTATTCTATCTTAGTTTCTGTCTGTAGATGTACTTATTTTTTTGTATAAATCTGCGAGGTAGCCTAGTGTGAACATTGTCAATGAACGGGTTGTAACCAGACAAGTTATAGTTTGCTCGTAGATGCAAACTAGTGCTGTTATATGAAATTGAGACTTTTCTACGGCATGTTTTTGTGTAATACTGGTTTTTTAATGAAACAAATTGAAGGTGCAATGTTATAAATATGTATTTATAGTGCGTGTGAGCTCGGGAGGGACGCGGGGGGAGCGGAAGGACGCTCGGAGTAACGATACGCTTGTTTGCGCCATTTGTTGTTGGTGTGAAGCCTGTTTGATTTGTATTCATTTGTGTTGAAAGACTGAGGTTGATTATTCCAGTTTCGACGAACGTGCGAGTTATTTGTTGATTGAATTTAAATATAAAGTCATATATATAGTTAGGTTATATTTTTTAATAAATATAATATTGAGATATGTAATATATTTCTGTCTTTTCTTTCGCCTTTACCTGAACCCAGAAAAAAATAAAATCCTAAGTTGAACGTTGATGACTAGTTTATTTTTATTGTATCTGTGTAAAAAAAAAAACAAATGAATGCCAAAAGTTTTGATGACTGAATATGACTGAAATAACCCTTAATATAAGGTGATGCATATTATAACTTTAAACAACATTTGTATTTACAAACTGGCACTTATAAAATTCAACACTATAAAATAGCAGCCAAGACAGCTCGATCAGTCTTTAATAAAGTTGTCGATGGGGAAGTCCTTGAAGGAATGGCTCCAGATATCTGTGAAGCCTGTGCTGACCAAGTCGTTGATGAGCGGCCTGATCACTGCGAAACCGGGCTTCCATGTGGCATTGATGAGACGATCCAGCATGCGTTCTGAAAACAACAACCCCGATCCTTATTTTCTATTTGAGCGTAGTATAACAGTAACATTATTTTTTTCCTTGAATTATATTAATTAAGAGGGATATCTCTGCTATTCTATCCCACAAACCAAGATGGTGAAACTAACAAAATGGCAATGGTGAAGCGCAGATTTGTGCAAAATACAGCAGTATAAAGGTACCAATGACTTCCTCCAAAGACTACAAATTCTATGGTGCACGAACTATCCTAAAAAGACGGACATCTAAAAATATCTTACGCATATAAGTACCGAGTATTCCGTTGCCCCTGACCAGGTTACCGACGTGGATCTCCATGTCTCCGATGTGATCAACCTCTACGTGGACATCTACTCCAGTACCGTTGCGTTTGATGCGCGTCGTCTGGGAGTAGTCACGTAATGTTAGGTTCCAGGTACCGGACCGTAGGACGCCAAGGCCGAAGGCATCGCCCTGGAAAATGAAAGTGTTGGTATAAGTACGCACAAGTAAACACATCATGATTGAATCTGCCATCCGCATTTGCACCGGTTCAGAAGGCTGGCAATAAGCTGTAATAAGAATCTACAGACGTTGGTGCTGTGAGAAGTGGAAAATGGTACCGATTCTCTTGTACACCGAACTAAACTAACTATCTGTGCTAACTATATATAGTCCCCGCGAGATAAGAAAAAAATAAAAGTCGTCGCCTTCTACCAATGTATTCCAATATTTCAAAACGATACGTCGCGTCGCTGCTAACACGATCAAAACAAACGTATCGCGGTACGAGGCGTCCTTGACGCGTGCACCTGGCATGTTTTTTTTTTGTTTGCATTTAAGTTTCGAGACTTTTTAGTACAAGTGGGGTTAATGACTTTTATTCCACGCTTATCTGGCGTAACGTATAAACTATCACTAAAATTCCTTACTTTTGCCTATGAGAATCTTAAAGCTATTCTGCAAAAAAATATCACTAAACTTAAAAATAATTTTGACAGAACTAAAATCGAATTTGACAATCGCGACTCCACGTGGTAACTACTTATTTGTCCTACCCCGTAACTTTTTGAGCAGGAGGCGCTCAGGGGGCTTGGGGGGGGGGGGGGGTGGATTTTTCAATTTTTGTATGGAAAATGATTACCAACATTTTGACTTCTAGGAGTTTATGGGTTCCGTTAAGGGGGTCGAAATTTTCATTACTTTTGCGATAGGACGCACCGTTTTCGAGACAAGCAAAAGAAAAGAAAAAAGATTACCTACTGTTTTTGCACCAGAAGTCGCGGTGTTGGTGAGAATTTTAGTTCATGCCAACTAATTTTATTCCACACCTTTTAAATCGCGATTAAAAATAGTCAGATTTAGTTAGACAATCTAAATTTTAGGTGAAAAACGTCAAATTCAGAATAGCAAAATTACCATTTTCACTAAACTAATATCTCAGTGGCATCTTAGTGCTTAATGCTGACAAACTAAAATATAGTTAAGTTGTGTCACTTTAGTAAATTTCAGAATGGGAAATCGTCGTTTGACAGGACCAAACTAAATTCTGGTGATTTTTAGTCTAGTTTAGACGCATTTGTGACAAGAGAATCGGCACCAATATCACGTACCTACACAGAATCATGTAGCATGTAGGTATCTTATGGACGACCATGAGGCGGAATTGCATCCGTCAATTATATAGATTCAGGCAAACCTTGGGTGGGCTAGATCGTAAATAACCTAGTATATGGTACCTTGGGCCATCATGATTTATGTCATCAGATTTACTCATCAACTTCCTAGCCTTTTCCCAAATACGTTGGGGTCGGTTTCCATGTCATCAGATTTACAGAGTAGGAATATTGCAATTTACCTTGAATTCGTAGTCACCGTTGAGCCATTTTTCTGGGAAGTACTGTGAGTAAACTATGCGCTGGTTCTCCCAGTCGGTTCTGTAAAAAGTAATTATAGGTACTTACATAGAATAAATAAATTGAACGTTAGCTTTGCGTTACATAGATAGATAGGCTCAGTAGCCGTTCCATAGTTTAGCTCCAAGTTTACTCACGTGGCGGTGTTAACAATTTCTATACAAATTGATCATTCGTAGATCACAACACAACAACAGTAACTAACTTACAAAGTAGTTGTACGTGCTGGTTACTACAGGTTACAGGTTAGGTACTACAGTGAAAACTCACTTGTATTTAGTGACGGTGGACTGTGACCATCCTCTTTCGTACACGCTGGTTAGTGTGAGCGTGTATCCGATCCCGTTGATAGCGCGCGCCTGTTTGATCTCCCGCGCGAAGTGTGGATCGAACGGCGCCACACCCATCTCCGGGATACCTGAAAAATGTGTAGACATAATTATTATGACCACTACTTTCTAAGGCCACATCCTAACCGAAAGCGATCGTCACGCATTTTTATGTGAGTATGACATAATTATTCGCGCGATAAATCAAGTCGTAGCGTAATTGCGTATTCCTGTGACAGGACGGGGCAGGGTAAGATTTTTCCATAAAAGGTTAAGTAGGTCACTTAACCTAAGTACCTAAAGGTTGTTTACGATGTAAGCAGATTTTTGATAAACATATTTCGACATAGGTACCTACCTAGTTTAACAAGGCTTACACCTAATTAGACTAAATTTTGACACACAATTAATTTAAGCTTTCGCAGTTAATACGTTACGTGATCATTCCTAAAGCGTAAAGGTGCACTCAAGCAGTCAATCTTGAGAGCTAGCGTAACTTTTGAGCAAGACTTTTATTGGGCAAGTGTATGTTCACAAAAATCTACCATTCTACGGAATTCTACCAACTTGAGTAGGGTATCTACCTACTTATATGGATGTAATGAGAGTGTACGTACTTACCTAGTTTGAAATAGGGTCGCACCTTGTTAAAAGCTCTCTTTATGCAGCCATCGAAATCTGGGGACGTTTTCTTACACGCTGCGAATATTCTTTCTGAAACATAATAGGTAATTGTAGGCATTAGTCTAGCTAGAGGTGGGTTTCCTGCAGAATCTACCGTTAAAATCACGCGGGTGCGGATACAAGGGGGGGGGGGGGCAATATATTACTAAGATATACGAGTACCTCCGTAGATAAGCCATCCTCGAAAAGGGGAGCACATTCCCGAGTTTAGGGCAATTAGGTGCTAAAGGTTATTTTTAAAAGGCTTTCTTGGCTTGAGATATCCCCGTCCCTCCAGAGAGAAACATTTTCGCCCCCTTTGAGCGAAAACCTAGATACGCGCCTGGTTAATCCAAATGGTGCTCCCACGAACATTTTTTAACACCAGTGTGGGAGCACCAAAAGATATCATATTAGATAAATTACTTAGGCGGTTGATAGGTGAGTGCTGAGTGTAGATACCTATCTAGAGCTATTATATAGAAACATGATAGGTACTGTAGAGGTTTAATGCCGGTGGCAACCTCACGTGGGACAAGCCGCTAAGTATTTGCGTATGGGCACATTCGAACGCCAAGTGGCAAATAGAATAGTTTAAAATATGACATATTGTAAGATTGATTTATTTATATTGAGGCATACCTAGTTTTACGTTGATAATGTGATAAGCTTTCTATAAGCAATAAAATAATAATTACAGTGCTCTCTTGTGTCTCTGTTTGTAGTGTCGGTGTCCTCCCCTACACAGTGACTTAAGCTTACACTACACTACAGACACGAACGCACGTAGTGATCCTGCTCGGTCTCCAACTATCACGGCAGATTGCTACAGTACCTACACTCAGCACTCACCTTTCGAAATGGAATAAGACATCACCAAAATGAATAATCATACACCGAAACAACACTCCGTTCTTATTTCGCAATAGGTATTACACATACCTAAAGACTGATTATTGTACCCGAGGCTTTGACCACACGATACAAGATTCAACAGTTTGGATTACCTAGGTCGTTGCGGCTTGTGAATTCAGTGAGTGACCCTGATAGATAAACTACTATCTATAAGGTAGCTTATACTTAGCATTTGAGTGGACTATATTTGTGAATGAAACATCAAAGAAAGAAAAGGTACAGCTCGTTCAAATTTTATGGCGGCTCGGAGCATGAGGCGAGTTGCTGCGCAGTAACTCGGAACATGAGGCGAGTCGCTGCGCAGTAACTCGGAACATGAGGCGAGTCGCTGCGCAGTAACTCGGAACATGAGGCGAGTCGCTGCGCAGTAACTCGGAACATGAGGCGAGTCGCTGCGCAGTAACTTGGAACATGAGGCGAGTCGCTGCGCAGTAACTCGGAGCATGAGGCGAGTCGCTGCGCAGTAACTCGGAACATGAGGCGAGTCGCTGCGCAGTAACTCGGAACATGAGGCGAGTCGCTGCGCAGTAACTCGGAACATGAGGCGAGTCGCTGCGCAGTAACTCGGAGCATGAGGCGAGTGGCTGCGCAGTAACTCGGAGCATGAGGCGAGTCGCTGCGCGGTAACTCGGAACATGAGGCGGGTCGCTGCGCAGTAACTCGGAACATGAGGCGAGTCGCTGCGCAGTAACAAATTCACGCGTCAGCGGGGGTGAGGGGTGCGGTACTGCCCAGCGATTAGCGCACGTCACAGCCGCCATAAAGTTTGATGCGTAGGTATTATAGTCAACTTGAAAATTATCTTCGCTATCGCTAGAGTGGACTCCAAAATTTAGACTAACTTAATTTAATCCTCTTCAGGAGGATCTTTGACCACGACTTTGCATCCCGACTCTACCTTTCCTTAAGTAGGTACCTATAGGTAGGTATGAAGGTACTTATCTACATATTATACATAAAGCCTCAATAATTGGAATATCTTGAACGGTTCAACGAAAGGACAAAGCATGCTACCGTACCGATATGATATTACAATACTCGTCCAAATATAGACACAGTTACACTACTATGTTGCAAAATGCTATTAGATAACATTCTTTATCAAAAAATTCATCACCAAACCAAATCATTGCTAAATGCATATCTAGGACAGATTGCAGTTACCATAGCGAGGAACAATCTACAGACGCAGTGCAATATAACAAGATTGTGGATTTTAATTAACATACATACATAAACCTAACATGTTTTTTTTCGCAATTATCAGCTACAGAATCTGTTGCTACAGAATCTGTTGCTACAGTTTCTGTTGCTACAGTTTCTGCAACGAAACTTGGATAAAAGTGACCTGTTTTGAAATTATTACGAATACTTATTCCAAAACTTGTTTGGTCGTAATAAAAGTAAATTTTTATTTACATGGCAATGAGATCGGACTTCAAGAATCAATAGGCAGTGGCGGGGCAAGACCTAAATTTGATGTGGGCAAGATATATTTTGCGAGGCCCCATGATGGATGACGCAAGAGGGCGGATTTTGTTAAGAGAAAAAATTTTTTGATACTCAAATTTTTATTCATAAAAATGCAAACTTCTGCACTGTAATTATTTTACAATATTAAGTAGGTATACCTCAACTAACAGTAAAGTAAACAATTAAAGAAACAAATTTACTGCTTTTAGCCTTACTGAACTCCCTAATAACTGTGTTATAATCCAGATTAGATGCTATATTTGCCTCGGTAGATAGAACTGCCAACGCTGAAAGTTTTTCCTGACCCATTGTACTTCTTAAATAATTTTTTTATTAGCGCTTTACGCTTTGAACTATATCATGACGCTGAGAATCCGTTATGGGAAACTTCCACAGTGCCGGATCCGAACACACAAATGCTTGTTTGACTGCATCACTGGTATCGCTGCTAACTGGTGTGATAGGCTGGAGTTTGATTCTACCTGTATTTATGACTTTAGTTTGGTACTCACTGCGTCTGGAGTGCTTTCAAAAGTTGACGGAGTTTCGGAATCGGAAGTGTCTATATCTTTTGTGGAAGTCGAAGCAATTGATTCAGATGATTCTGAAGGAGTTTTTCTGAGAAATTTCGTCATACTTGAACTTGAAATCTGATTTGCTACAGCTTGTTCAGCTTTTTCATTTTTCTGAACCAGATTCCCATTTTCTCCCGTCATCTCTATCTCTATTGGGGCCTGGGCCTGACATGTTAAGTAAGCCTGAAATATTATAATCTGTAAATAATATTTTAAAAAATATTAGGTAGTTTGCGTACGTACACATAACAAATCGAAGGCATGATATAAACAAGTTCTAAAAACTACAAAATTTATCAATATTTTCTTACCTTGCTTTTAATAAATAAATGGGTAGGACGTGTTGTTCTTTAAAAACACACTTTTCACACTCAACAGTTATAATACAGTTCTTTATTTATTTCTAATTTTTCAGACAGTGAAACGCAACACTTATTCTCACATCGAAATCTGTTGGAAATACATTAAAAATATTAGGTACATGCGTCGTTGCATGATTGCATGACTGCATGTGTTTATAAGCGCGAACATAGACGGAGCAAACAGAATGGAAAATCTTCAGCGGGCGAAGCGAGGATTCCCCGCGTCATTCACCACTCGCAACGCCAGCAAATGTTGCCAGACAAGATATTTAAAAAACGAATGTGGTAAGATAGTATTACCAGACACTTGCTAGCCGGTTTTTATATTATTTATTGCTTGATGAGTAATTATATCTATATTTGCTTTCGCGGGCCTTCGAGGCGCGAGGCCCCTCGGACCGCGAGGCCGTAGGCGGTGGCCCACGTCGCCCACGCCTTACGCCGCCTCTGTCAATAGGTATGTGAACTGAAAAAATAATAAGCAACCTAATTGCGTAACACACTATCAATCACAATTTGAATGATTTTGAAGCAAATTGCTAATCCATTGCGTCTTATGTTCGAAAGATTTGTCTGCTCAACAACGTAAACAATGCAATGAATGTTGTTGAACTGTCAAAATGAAACTGATTCCTATTGTGTGTTACCTACGCAATTGCTCCGAAGGTTAGGATAAAAGTTTAGATAAGTATCCCTACACTACCGCAATAGGTTACCTTGTAATGATAGATGTTAGTTGGAAATAAATAATCTATCTATACTAATATTTATTTATTTATTTATTTAATACTTCATGCACAGAAAAGTACAGAGGCGGACTTAATGCCATAGGCATTTTCTACCAGTCAACCTTTATTATAAAGCTGAAGAGTATGTTTGTTTGTTTGTTTGGTTGAACGCGCTAATCTCAGGAACTGCTAGCTCGAACTGAAAAATTCTTTTAGTGTTGGATAGCCCATGAATCGAGAAAGGCTAAAGGCTATATAACATCACGCTACAACCAAAAGGAGCAGAGCATCAACGAAAAATGTTGCAAAAACGGGGAAAATTTATTCCTTTTGAGAGCTTCCGTTGTGTGCGCTGAGTAAACGGTTAAAGTTAAAAAAACAATCATGTATGACGGAATTGTTCCTCTTAAAAAGTTCGAAAAAAAAGTCTGCGATAGCATATATCTATCTTTTAAGGTTGGCTCACTATAACTTTTTTAATGGTAATTACATTTGTTATAAAATAATGCAATATTTGCGAAGGTGTTTTCTTAAATATGGTATTAATCCTTATCCAAATAAATAGTTTCATAATAAAGGTTGATTATGTACATGTAAATTCATTTTTAAATTATTCGAATCGGACCGTTCGCTTAGAAATTACGACGGGAGTAAGAAAAGTGCGCTTAGTCTATTAGATACCTACAATTTTTTTTTATTGACTGTTTGAACGTGCTAATCTCTGACACTACCAGTCGGATTTGAAAAATTCTTTTTTACATTTTATAGCCCAATTCTTGAGTAAGGAAGGTATTTAATATTACGCTAGGACCCTTAGAAGCCAAAAAACAGAAAAAAGTAAGAAAGAGCGCTAAGTGAAAACGAAATAAGAGCACAGGCAGGCGATGCGATGCGACAGGGGTCGGGGAAACAAGAAATTTCACGCGGACGAGGTCGCGGGTAGAAGCTAGTGTATTATAAACATAATGTAAAATATTCACATATTAAGTTATACTTATTAAGAAAATGTTCTAATTTAACATACTTATTTTTTTTTTCAAATCATTAACACTACTCGTTTAGACGTGATATTCAGTTTAAAATCATCAAAAGTTTGTTATCAAGCCGTCTTGTAGGTAAGTACCGAAGGCTTCTAAAGTTAGAACAACTTCGGTATAGTTCGAACTTAAATAAGCATATTTAAGCATTTCGAGACAAAATTACCTGGACGAGCTACATGGGAAAACAACATCACATAATATGAAATATAAATTGTAATGGTTATCCGGACATAATAGAGAAAAGACTATTATTGTTATACGATTGCAATTTAATGTGAGATCTATGGATATTATACCTACCTAACCTATTGTTCATAAGTAGGTAGGGTATATAAGTTGATGCTCAGTAGGATCATTGTTAGGGCGCCTTCAAATTAGCCGCAAAGTGCAGCGCGGCTGCAGCGCTGCTTTGTTAATCCATATAAATAAAAATCGCGCGACTGCAGCGCTACACCCGCGCTGCGGCGGCGCATCAGTTCATTGATCGACTAGTGACGATGCGCACTGAACGAAAATCAGGTTGAAGAATTTATCGATGAGGTTGAGAGTCGTCCAGCGATATGGGTAAATAGTAATTGGTAATTCTGACATTTTTGATCACAGTAGCCTTTTACTTTATGTAATTCAGTTCGTTGACTTACACAAAATAACGGCGACGTTTTCTTAGGTTTCTTTTTTCAAAATCTTTTCGTTTTAATAGTAACACTAACACCAGTGTTTCGTCGTCAGACTCCATCGTGAAACTAAATGTACAACGGCACTGTGATGCTCGAACCAAGCGGTTGCAGCGCTGCTGCCACGCGGCACTTTGCTACTAATTTGAAGGCGCCGTAACTCATCATTTACAGCACACTCCCCTTTGCCTCAGGGAAACTTCTTCACAAGGACATGAAAATCATGAAATACGTATCTACCTAGGTATAACTAATCGGCTCGCAGTCACAGCTGATGAAATTATGATTAAACCATATATTTTTTTGTAATCTAAGCCCATCTAGTCAAGTCCTTGGCCCAGGACTGCCAGATTATTAGCCAAGCGCTCATCTCACCTTGGAAGATCTTTGCGTCACTGTTTGTTGATGCTCAGGTGAGCAACGCATGCTGCCATCTTGCTCAATGCATCTGTTACGAAAAGTTAACGTTTCATATGGTTTCATATATCTGTCGACACGATACTTGGATTCTATGTTGGTGACCTTTAATTTTTGACTAGAGCAACATCTATGTTTATTTATTGAGTTTGAGAAGAACATGATGACAAAATCGGAATGTTCTGGAAGGTGGTTTATGCATTGCTGATGTTCTTAGTCACAGTGGTGCTTGGCTCCTTGATAGGATGACTATACTAAACTAAACCATCCCTTCTGTGGACATAGGATGATTCCCGTGACCATAAAAATTATAGTTTTTCTTACTAAACGATTGCTCTTTGAGAAGCTTATAACGCTTCTTATAATCTGCTTTGAAAAGGAATAGGTATTAGAGTACCGATGGCCCCTACGGATCGTGTACTCATTGCTCGACTATGCCTTTTCTCTATGGATGATAGAGTGGGTTTACGGTCTTACGAACCGAACTAGTTGCAAGTTATGTGCTGATTATTTCATCAGAAAACAGCAGGAGCAGTAGATGCCTAAGCAACACTACTACAACAGGAAAATAGCCTTCTCTATCTTTTCAACACAACCAATTCTTACCGAAAGGCCACATAACATCGAACAATAACATGAATATATTAAAACGATCATTCTAATAGTATGGTATCTATAAACACCAGTCATTAAATATTTATAGCTCGCGGCGATATTCTGCAATATTGCCCAACGCTCACGTAACCGGTAATGTATCCGTACCAACACTACCTACACACCGCGGTTATGGTTGCTATACCATTAGGAACCTATTAATGGTGCACCTGCTTCTATGTCAAGGAGTCTTCGGCAAAGAGGAAAGAATAGAAGGTCTCTTGCTAAATATTATTAATTGTTTGGACCTCTTGTAGTGTAGGTGTAGCCATGAACTAACATTTTTAGTTTTTATGCTTATCCCGGGAGCACAATGCCATTTGTTTTTATGTCAGTAGAAATTGGTAGAATCATGGTTGTTCCTTGTCTAGATTTAAGATTTTGATTCGAGTCGAATTCACTCTTAATTCAGATCAGGGGGTCCACTCCCTAAGGCCATCAACGAAGATACGGGCCCGTCCAGTTGTAAAACAAGGGTAAAATAAAAATTTTCGGACGGGCAAAGACACATCGGGCGTAGTGGCAACTGTAAAATCGTGTTGTCATTCATTCTTAGTTCGGAAACAGAACTAATCTTATGTCCGTAAGTGATACGGAGTAGAAAACGCTCGTAACTTCGGCCGAAACTAAGGACTTCGTGCTTTGGGCACTCCATAGAGTTTGTCGGGTTAATTTTGAAACACCATAAATATTGATGGAATATGTTTTGTTATGAGTAGCTTAGACCGAATAGTAACTTAATTTATGTGCAAGGGATTCAATTAACTGAATGAACCAGATTTTTTTTTATTATTTTTAACATAACATCACGCCTGTACTCCAAAGGGAGGCAGAGGTGTACCTCTATTACACCCACATATCACCAGTTATGTTTAAGTCCCATGTAATATGGGGGAGCCTATTACATGGGACTCAACCGGGCACAAATCCAAACTTCGGGCTGCTAATGAGAAATTCCTGATGGAATATCCACAAACCCTTTGCCCGACCTGAGAATCGACCCAGGACTTTATGCTGAGTAGTAGCGCTTGCGACCACAACCAACGACAACTAATTATTTTTATTAAGGGTAATTTATTTAAGATTAATGAGTACGCCGTGAGAAGCATTAAATACAATAAGTTGCGGTAACATTTGTTGCTGAGTGGATACTGCGTACTGTAACTGCTTGAAGATATTGGTGAAATTGGAGTTGCTGCCACGAACGAGATTTTTAGGTTTATCTCCTCAAGGAATTTGATAGATTTTAGTCATGTCATAACCCATCGCAAGCCATTTCGTAACAAAATACAATATGTTGCAATAAAACATAAAAATAAATGGTAACATTGAATTGGTACAGTCAGCAACATAAGTTGATTAACACTTCAGTTTTAAAAATCTTAATTCTTGAGCTAAATATTCATAAAAATCTGAAGTGATGTAAAATTTAAAGAGTAGGTATCAACTCTTAGCTACCTAAAAAAAAATCAGCTGTTCCCTACATTTTGACGAGATAAGCGAAAATAAATGTAGGGAACAGCTGATTTTTTTTCGCGACTGCAGGTTTGGTCTCATAGTAAAAGTTCATAGTCCATAATGATGAGTACAATGACCCCTTAAGAGGTTGTGCGTTAATTCCGGGACTTGTTGTAGATTATATGTAAAAGTAATAGTGTAAATCGACTTTTGTTACTGACCTACAATTTAAATCAAATAAAACAATGAATTAAATCGATGATCATAATGTATGGGTGACCTCAGGTAAATCAAACGATCGAATAATCGAGAGATATCGAATCTTTCCACTATGTCTATGAATGTTTTTTGTATTCGTATCTTATCTATGAAGGACGAGGTTACTCAAATATTTGCATGAAAATTATTTACATGAAACTTGTAGGAGATTAAAATAAATAACGGAAGCCGCAGTCACGCAAAAAAGAACATGACGCCTGTTTCCCCGGGTTGGGCAGAGGTGTACCTAGACATCATCCTTATATGACTGGCTATACCTATCCCTATCCATAGCTAGGGGCGTGGGCGAAGGGGCACACTCCTGACCCTCTCTTGGGTATTTTTCTTCAGGAATAGGTTCCCATTGTTCTAGAATAAACTTTTTAACGTAGGTCAACTCTTGGTCGATATTATCAACCTCTTATCAACATCTACGTGCCTTTTCCCAACCATTTTGGGGTCGGTTTGCGGTCTAACCGGATGCAGCTAAATTGTCCTGCAGCAGTGGCGCAGCTACAATTATCAATAGAGGGAAGCCGAAGAAAAAATTGTTCAGTTCTCATAAACACAGACAAAAACCTGTAGATTTTTAATCTTATGATATATTAATTTAAATATAATTATGTAATGTGATGTGATACACAGTTACACACACAGGTGTACCATATTATTTAGCAATAGTATCTAGACATTAAGGAGAGGTCCGAAGCAGTGGTCTCGAACCTACCGATTTTACCGACCGAAATACCGAAATATAATAATATATATATATTTCGGTAGAACAGAGCCCATATCGGTAGAAATACCGAAAAATCGGTAGGTTCGAGACCACTGGCCCGAAGGGAAGCCGATAAGAATCGGGTTGTATGAAGGCTTCGCCCCTGTCCTGCAATATTGTCTCTCCTTCCCCCTTTAAAGCCATCCCAAGATTGTCTTTAAAATATCGTTTTTAGCGATAAAACATCCCATTGTACAATTTCTACATTTTATCTGTAATTTGTATGGTGTACAAGAGTATTCTATTCTACTTATTCTTGGTCAACGTCGACCACATAATAATTAATAGGATGAGACTTACAGGCAATATTTTGATTTAAAAGAGTAACCTGGACCAGAATCTCCATAGTTTCTTGCCCGTTATTCTCTACAGGAACTTATTACCTAAGCTTTGGAATGGGCCACTAGCTTCATCTTTCTGAATGACCGACTGCTTGACATTTCAAAAGTGCATGTCATTGCTTATATTTAGTTTTAGTTTGAGGCCATGACTGATGAGGTTCCCCCGAAGCTTTTATTTACTTCCTAGGCTTACTTCCTTAGTCTTATTTTTGACTTTGAGGTCACCCTTTCTGTAGGCTATCCTTGATTTCAATTTGTAGCTATTTCTCGCTTCGGCCATGTTTCCCAAAAGGAGCAAAATGAGGGATAATTAAAGCAAGGCAGTTTGCATCATTAACTTGAGCAATATAGTAAAATCTTATAATCACCGTTCACCTTGGCAGAATTCACCATCGCGCCACTTATCCAAGCCGTCGATTTTGATGCCTTTACCTCACTTTACCTATTCGAAGCCACTTGAAGCTCACTTATGCAAGCTCTTGTAGTTTGTACAATTATGTGATTACTAACATTATGCAGGTGTCTATTTAACAAATAAGCTATTTTTAACCGACATCGAAAAAGGAGGAGGTTCTATATTCGACTGTATGTACCTATGTTTTTTTAAATGTATGCCCACCGATTTCTCCGTCAATTATGAACCGATTTTGAAAATTCTTTTTTATTTGAAAGGGTATACTTTCGAGGTGGTCCCATTGTCACCAAGTCAGAATCTGATGAGGGGCTCACATGGAAATCGAGGGATACCCTCAAATTATATAGGCATACCTATAGCGATTTGGGTATTTTTTATAGTAATTCGTGCATTTGCTCTCGGAAAGCACCATTTGGTGAACTAGAACGGATGATGAAGACTACAGATAGTCACCGAAACTACTCAGTAATAAGTATTTCACGGGTTGCGATTCGATTACTTTAATAGGTTTGCAAAGCAATTTATGCTCTTCACAATGCATGTGGTGAAGTGGAGCTGATGATGAAGTACCAAATATAAAGCTATTTTTATGATACATTTTGTAATAAACAAATCCAGTTATTATGGTCATTAAAAAAGCTTAGGATAGGTAAGGTGAAACCGTTCTTTGCAACTGCTGAAGTAGTTATGACAAGTTAAATGTATCTATCGATTTATCGAACGAAATATAGCAGAGGTTGGTGCACTTCATGGGTCTTTAGGGATGCCACGGACATCCTTTTCTCTAGTCAGTCTCATTTCACAAGTATCCGACCGTGAATGTCTACTATGAACGAATGAGCCTACTACAAGCGTCTACGATGAACAGTCGTGATGAAGCAAGAGGAGGCGTGAAACGTCTAGCACAATCAGAATCACTCCGCCTGACGGTACCAGCGGTGATCGCATTATGTTGATATTTCCGCATACCTACATAGGTATTGTCAAATATACACTTCTATTTATTTTTACGATAGTAAATTACATAAGAAATAATAAAGCATAACATCAACAGTAAACATAGGAAATGCTGGGAGGTATAATTATTCCCAATAGATATGACTGAGGCCTGATATAATAATTGTGTGAAATCTATACAAATAAATAATCTCAAAATAACAGATTTTTACTCTCCGTCTGTTATGTCAAAATAACAGCTTTTTACTAAATGCATATGAAAGTATATATGATACCTATAACAAAAAAAAACAATTTTAAATTTTTTTTTCTGTCTGTCTGTCTGTTTGTTCCGTGGTCCGGCTAATCTCTCGGAATGATTTTAATGGGACTTTACTGGCAGATAGCTTATGTTATAAGGAATAATTTAGGCTACTTTTATTTTAGAAAAATGATTAAGGTTCCGCGCAAAAAAAAACTAAAACCCATGAAATTGTGTACAAAATCCGACAAATAGGGAAGAATTGACATCAACGCGGGGGGAGCCGGCAACAGCTAGTTTATTTATTATAAAAATAAATAATAATGATTGACTTACCGATTTCAAGAGCTTCCTGTGCGGTCCTCGTTACTTGCGAGCAGCACACCACCAGCACAGTAATGCTAATTAGCGAACTTAACGAACGCATTTTTACTAAGTACTTTTCCCAAAATTAGACTGTTCTGCAATCAAGTTACATTAAGTATCCAATGCCGTGTTAAAAATATTTGGCACTAAATTTTTGACAATGAAAGTTATAAAGTTCGTTTTATATCAGAAGTTTGCAAATAGTTTTTATTGTAGGCACACGGGCTGTGGTCAGTCGCAATCTGAGTGCGTCTGCGAAAGTGCACGCCCCTACCAAGGTGCCGAGTTGCGCTTGCGACACTTGTCACTGAAGTATCGGAGCTGTTGCAAAGCGCTTATAGACACAGATTTTGTTTATGTAAACAAATTCTTAGGACACCTTGTTTTTGTCATTTTTGTAGAATATAGAATCATGTAGGAGTCCATCGTGGTAGTCAGTAGAGGAGTATCTCAGCTGGCCGCTTTAAGTTAGACTAAAAGTCCATCTGCATAACAATTATTTAAAGAAAAATCATTCTCGAAAATATACTGAAAGTAAATATAACGCCAAGCTGCCTGAAAATAGGAGGGGTTCTCATCGGTGTCGAGTCGACGATGAAGTACCTGGGAATCGTCCTCGACAGCCGGTGGAATTTCGTGGAGCATTTCCGACGTTTGGCTCCCAGACTGGAGCGGGCCGGGGCTGCCTTGGGGCGGCTCCTGCCCAATCTGGGGGGTCCAAACGCCTCCTGCCGGAGGCTCTACGCGGGGGTCGTGCGGTCTATGGCCCTTTACGGAGCTCCGGTGTGGGTGCGTTCCGTGAGGCGACGACCGGTACGTCGATTGAACGCGTCCCAGAGGGTCATGGCCATCCGGTTAGCCCGGGGATACCGCACGGTCTCCGGGGAGGCGGCGAACCTCCTTGCCGGATTACCGCCATGGGATCTGGAGGCAAAAGTCCTCGCGCACATGTGGGAGTGGCACGAGGAGGCAGGACGCCGGGGCGTAACTCTGTTGCCGCGAAAAATCGTGGCACGGCGGACAGAGCTCCGGCAGGATCTCATGGCGATGGCGGCATGGAGAGTGCGATTGTCGCAACCCAGCGCTGGGCACGCCACAATTGCGGCGATAAGTCCCCTCTTTGAGGAGTGGCTGGAGAGGCGCCACGGCGTCCTCACCTTCCGCCTGACGCAGGTCCTCACCGGACACGGGTGCTTCGGGAGGTACCTGTTCCGGATAAGGCGGGAGGAAACGCCCGGGTGTCACCACTGTGTGGATCGCCCGGAGGACACGGTGGGACATACGGTGGAGGTCTGCCCGGCTTGGGCGAAGCACCGCCGTGTCCTCGCGGAAGCGATCGGCGGCGGCGATCTCTCGCGTCCGGCCCTGGTCCAGGCCATGGTACGGAGCGAGAGTGCATGGGAAGCCATTACCTCCTTCTGCGAAGCAGTAATGCTCGTGAAGGAGGAGGCGGGACGCGTGAGGGAGAGGCAAGCTTTGCACTCTCACGCTCCTAGTCGCCGCAGGAGACGCCCTGGGCGTCGGGAATTGGCAGCCGATTCCCGGCCACCGTAGGCGCGGGCTTGCGGACGGCGAGCAATGGGTAGCTCGCCGTCCGGTAAGGACCAAGCCCGAGTCGACGGCGCGTCGTGTTCCACGCGCGCCTCAAAGAGATGTCAGCACTATTGACGGGGTCCGCTAGGGCCGATGCCAGCTAGGGTTGCGGGATGTTCGAAAGAGTCACCGTGGCCCCGGCACAGGCAACAGAAGGAACACGGGTGGGTTTTAGTCAGTAAAAGTCTGACACGCCCTCCCGCTCCACCTAGAGCGGGAGAAGTCATTTGATGATTTCCCATCCACAAAAAAAAAAAAAAAAGCTGACTGAAAAAGCAAGCGTTAATAGGTTAATGCAGAGCTGCGTAACTAGAGGGAATATGCATGTAATTTTTTTTTTTACTAAATCAAAAAAATACAATAATTTATACCCAAGAAAAGTATTAAAAGTTAAATTCAACTACTGCTTGTTTTTTAAAAAATTATGAAACTCCAACAATTTTCTACTACAGTCCAAACGTCCGTTTCTGTCACGGACATGATGTGACGTGATTTTGCACGTCACTACTTTATTTGCATGTGTTTTTTTTAAGGTTTTTTAGCCCCAAATCATATAAATATTTTTTTTTTTTGTGGTTTATTCAAGCAGAAATCGCACTTACTTAGTGAGATTTCAAGCATTTTGCAAAAAATAGATTTTTATTCACATAGTTTTTTACATCACTTCCGGCAATGTCGAAGGCGAAAAAAACGGAACTTAAAATAATTAATTGTAAAATGAGTAATGCAATAAAAATGTAAAAAAATATGAATTTGTTTCTTGACTCCTATACAATGTATATTTAAATAATGAATAAGTTTTGAATTACGTGCATATTCCCAGAATCCCTGACCATAAACTTTTTTATTTTTATTTTTACCAGTCATTATTGTCCCACTGCTGAGCCTCCGTAGGTACTCTCTTTCCCCACTCTCTGTCCAGAGTTGCCAAGGACCAATCTTTATTAAAGGAGTCCAGCTCATCCCACCATCTCCGTCGGGCCTGCCGCGATGTTGTTTGCCGCTGGGTCGTAAGTTTGGCCCAGTTTGGCCCATTGATCGTCTGACAATGAACTAGGTATTATTTTTATCTTAAAAGATTTCATTGCAAAATTAGAAATAACCAACAGTTTGGTGCAGTTCAACTTATTACCGAAGAAAGATAACATCCCGACCTTCATACGTAAAAGTTCGCTTCATACATCTTCATCATATTTGGAACAAAAAACAGTTTTAGATTACAACATTTACAGAAAGTAATTAAATTACAGTCGAAAAAACGTATAACCCACACTATTGTCCACGAAGTGACATCGGAGTATGACAACGAACGCATGCTACTAAAATGAAAAAAAAAAACTGTCTACTACTATCTCTGGTTACTTCGCAATGGGAACGACATGAATTCCTCAGATGACACACACTACGTTACCATGCAATGGAGCCATAGAGCAAGTTACGCAACATAAGCCATTATAACAATATAATGGACAACTGGACATGTACCTATCCACTACCTACATGTAGGGATCTGTTCTTACAAGTGTTACATAGAGTCTGTTGTGCAACTAATGTGTTGAAGAGAAATGATCTGTGTCCGAGAGTTATGACAGGAAGAGATCACCGGGAAGACAAGCTTATGCTGTCGTAAGACTGTTTGTATGGTCGACTATTGACCTTGGAATACGTACAAACACCCGTAATATCACATAACATAACATCACGTCTGTAATCAAAGAAGGGTTAGGCAGAGGTGTACCTATAGTAACACCCACATTTCGCCAGTTATGTTTAAGTTCCATGGATAGGGGGGCGAGTCTATTGCCATCAACCGGGCACAAATCCAGAATCCTGGCTGCTACTGAGAAATTCCTGATTGAAAAACCCAATTACACTTTGCCCGACCTGGGAATCGAACCAAGGACCTCATTCTCAACAGTAGCGCTTGCGACCACTAGACCAACAAAGCAGTCATCCATAACATAGAATCAAGCTGATATCATAACAAGTGAATGAATGATCATTTTTGTTTCATTCCACGTTCACCCGACACCGTCAAAATTACATAGAAATGAACGTTCATCTCCACATTCTATTTTCGATCATTCGGAGCGAGAGTGAAAGATGCTGAATGCCGAAATCCAATAGCGTTGAATTCATTAGTTAATTAATTCATTTTTCACTTCGATTCATGTTGAGCCTAAGCAACCGGTAGATGGCGCTAACGCCATCTAGCGGTTGATATATATATATTATGTTAAGGAGAAGATAAAAACGCAAGCGGATTTTGATTTTGAGCAGGAAAAATTACAAATGGCGTACAAGCTAAAATTCCCTAAAAAGAAAGTGGCAGGATTTGGTAGACATGCAGGGTAAGCACAAATAGAGGGTTTTTTTCTTGACATGCTGAGCTGGTCTCCTGTTTGGTGCACCCGTGCTCCGTGCAACCTTGAGGTGCGAGTACACCATAGAGGAAAGTAGGTAATTTAAATATGCACACTGCACGTTGGTTGTTCCTTGTTTGAATTTATCTTAGTGTATGGTTTTATCTATGGTTTATGTATATGGTTTATGGTATGGGTTTTATTTACGGTGGTGGTAGTGATGGTTTACGGTGGTATATCTGTGGTTTTTTTACGTCACAGTTTCAATTTCTTTCTTTTTACTGTGATATTTTATATTATTTATTATCACATTGGCACAGCCATGCATTTTTTAATACCCTTTATATTTAGGAGCATAACTAAAAACGAGCAACTAATAACGTTGTAATGATTAACATCTGTTTAACCGTACATTTTTTGACGTTTAAACGTTTCTTAACTTTATGCAACGTTTTTATATAAAGGCGTTAATGGATAAATCATTTAACTGCGCTTTGTGTGTTGTTATTTTGTTGTTTCGTTGAATAAATAATGTATTATTCTATATACAAGATGTAACATAAATAACGCACAACCTCTTAAGGGGTCATTGTACTCATTATGAACAACTTTTACTATGGGACCAAACCTGAAATCGCGAAAAAAAAATCTGCTGTTCCCTACATTTTGACGAGTTATGCGAACATAAATGTAGGGAGCAGCTGATTTTTCTTATAGAAGTGCCTTCAAAATACTCTCATTAACAATTTTAATGAAATCCCACATAGGATAATTATAGTTCAATCTTAATTACTGACCGGAGGACAATGTCACCTATCTTCCTTTCATTTAATAATTCCTTAGTTACTGACTTTCGGGTGCAGAAGCAGAGGCTTGGCTTCTTCTTAAAACATATCAGTAGCAGAAAATTCACGAATAAAATAACTCCTTAAATTAAATACTTTATTACAGTTGTACAAATTAACGTAAATCTAATAATACGAAAGAGACCGAACGCGGTCGAATCGAATGTATCCTACCAGAAGTACTAAATAATAAATAGCTTAATATCTACATTTTACAAAGAGATAAGCTTGTCCGAGATACAGTACTATTTGTATCTTACATTAAAGTAGCACAAACACCACTGTGTTTAAGTTCTAAAGAACTATTGTATACTCTACTTAAATCTGCCAGATATGTATTTCTTGGATTCGTCAACTAGTTCTATTTTTGTCATTTTGTGGCTTAGCACCAATAGTTAGGTTGCCGACGTTATTGTTGTCTTTATCGGTATTGTCATGTGTAGTGTGGATATCGGTTGTCATGGTATGGGCATGTGATGCGGAGGGAAATGTCGTGAGGAACGTTTTTGATGCGATTGTAGATGGCTATATGAGTAGAGGAAGACCAAAGAAACGTGTAAAAGATGATGTAGCTAGAAAGGGTGGCTACCGAGATGGCGACAAATAAAGAAGTATGGACGAAAAAGACATGTTGCGCAGACCCCAAATAAATTGGGATATGGCCAGGAGAGTGATGAATGATGATGGATGAGAATGATGAAGTCATGTTCCCAAATCAAAACATCTTTCTCTTGATAACAAATTGACCAGTTTCATCGTCTTTTAGCCAGAAACATCATAAGCGGATGCTTTTCTTCTGGGACTTCGGTAAAGATCTATCTAAAAGATACCCCGCCACTGCTATACTCAGTATTGACACAAATTCCATATCAGCAACCATAAATTGTATAACGAGCCTGATGATTTTCACTTTCCCACAATCTCGTTAGCAACAGTTTGTTAAAATTCTTTTGTAAGCTGCTTAACGATGGCAACCAACCAACCTTTCATCATTTCTCACTGTAATTCGCCCTAGTACCTAATCTTAACCTAAGCTCTTAACGTCTAGTCCACGATCCATTCGTCATAGGGAATCTTCTGCAGGATATTGTCGACGAAACGCGACATCTTCTCAGCGAGGTCTCTCTTCAGCTCGGGTTTCATCTCTTTCAGGAGCTCTTGAGCGTTCGTGTTGATAAATAGGTTTAGGGCCGCCTCTGTTGATAAAAAAATATGGTCGATGTCAAAACTCAGTTTTACAAATGCAAGAAAACAGCGATATTTTTTATCTTTTTATCTGACTACGAGAGCAGTGGTGGCCCAGTGGTAAGAGCCGTGACTTGCGGGTTGTAGGTTTTAGGGTTCGAACCCTGACAGGCGCTATACTTTGTGTAACTTATTACATCACCACTGCTCTCATAACAGTGAAGGGATACATCGTGAGGAAACTGGCATGTCCTAGAACCAAAAATTCGAAGACATGTGACATCCGCCAACCCGCACTGGACCTGCGTAGTGGATTATGGCCCACTACCTCTCACAGAGTGGAGAGGAGGCCTGTGTCTCAGCAATGGAAACGTTATAAACTGATTATGCTTTATGTGACAGAGAGCATTTAGTATGTTTGCTTATGGTTAATAATAGATTGTTATACAAGAGATGATAGAGGCTTATTTAGGCACGAGATAGTTTGGCGCACGATCGTAGCGAGGGTGCTATAGTTTGAGTGCCGAAATAGGTCTTTCACCCGAGGTAAACACTCTGCTTTTCATTTCGAATATGAGGAAAGTAAATTTACCTGATAAATATAAACAAACATTATTTCCACTACTGTTTTAGCCTCTTCTCTAAGGAAATCTGGCGTTAAATGCAAACCTGAATCTATGTACGTAAATAATTAGCACTCGACAAAACAACTGAAGATCGAATTGCCGCTTTCCCGGCTTTTTTATGTTTCTTTTTCTGTGGCATTTTACCAGCCAGTATGAGAGTATGAGAAATGAAAAATATATTACAACCACGGAGGAGAAAATAAACATTACAAATCAAACAATTTTATAGCGAAGCTGTCTAAATGAAATTGGTGAAAGTTGAGAGAACCTAGATCCTTTCTCAGTTTAACTAATGTCTCTGCTTCGTGGACACTGGACTGTGACAGTGTATAAGTTTGTTGGGTTAGCAGAAAATGTGTGTCAATTTGCTGCACTTGCGCATTGAGGGTTTTCTGAAATGTCGTTCACCAGGTGGCAGCACTGAGAAGTCAGGTCCGGGCCACCTGTCAAGTGTCACAAGCGCCTATATTTTCTTTAATCGTGATTGAATGATGAACGAATGAATGAAACTAATGATGAACGTCATCATATATTTTATATTCAATGTCGAAATGGAAGACTTCTTGTCAAAGTGGCGCCAACTGGTAGCGTGAATTTTCATGAAAAATTGGTAAGATTGGTATCATTATAGATTACCCACCTAGCACAGCGTTGCTATTCTGCAAGTTCTCGACGCCCATCTGTATGTCCTTGACGGAGAAGTCGAGCTTCAGCTGCTGCAGCCGCAGGTACGTGCGCCCGTCTGTGTCGCGGGTGAACGGCTCTCCGCGGAAGTACACTTTAGCTTTCACACCCTCTGGGGATTAATGGAGAAATTTTGCGAATAATGATTTGTTTAAATTATTAATTGATTATGAAAGAATCTATATTCTTTGCGGAGGCAACAAAAAAGATAATACTTTTCAGCCTATGTGTTGGGTGTGTAGAATCATTTTGGTTTCCACAATTAAATTTATGGCTCCTATGTTTATAAAAGTATTTTTGATCTTCATACATAATAAATAATGATTGCTTGTCGAGTGACCTTGACAAGATTGACATAAAAAAGGAGAACGTGGTGACGCTGATAATTAGTTGATACGTTTTGAGGATGATTTGCTTAGTACACATACATATGTATTTATTGATAGTTGGACTAGAGAATTAGTAGATTAGAGGCACTCACCGTATTCTCCCCAGTACTCGCCACCGCCGGACGCACGAACGAGCAGCAGAACTCCAGACGAACGGTAGCGAGCGCGCGCGCTGATGTGCGGCCCGAACAGCGTCAGCTGGAACTGGTGTGTCTCTAAGTCTGATCTGTATGGAGGAATAATATTGTTACAATATAGTACATAGCTATAGATAACAAGTTTCGTTTATATCTTGGTGTATTTGTGAAACTTCTGGGCCGTGTGCTAATGAATAAAGTCGGTGCTGTTGCTAGATGGTTTTCTAGGCATACAATAAGTTGATTTTGGAACTTTCCAGGATTTTAACGAGGCGAATGTCAGAGCTGTCCAGGTAGCTACATAGATAGGTATCCAGTAAAAAGAAGAAGGAGAAGATCCAAAGTGTAAGGGACATAGACGCGATAGTTTCTCAACAAGTAGATAAGTTGTTCAGTAATGTTGGACCTAGATTAAAGCAGCTGGCTTTTCTAAGCAGTGTAACTTTCTTAGCAGTGTATTTTTCATGAGGTATTTTAGGCCAGAGCCCATAAAGCGTACTTATTATATTGAAAGAAAACGAGCAAATTCCAATGGAGATGTTCGAATATTAAATAGTAACTAATGATGAACTGAAGAAGTAAAGGAATACTTAGTTATAATCAGAGGTCGGAATTAGGTAGAGTTATTTATGTACTTACACTGATGTCATACAGCGAAAGAATAAAGTGGATACTTTAAATTTTAGTGGTACTTTGAATGAATCGGACAAGGAAAATGATTCTGATGGGCCGTTTGAATAAGCAAACCCTCACGAGTCTAGGCTAGAAGCAAAAGTATTTTCTTATTTATAAAAAAGGCGAGGTATAAGTATGAGAATTTGCTTAAGACTATTAATAATTTGTATTGTGAATTAATGTAAATACTAGTAAAAATTGTATGTTAATTATCTTTGTTTTATTTGTCTGTCTATCTCTGAGCTTTTCATTATTATTTATTTGTAATATTGTTGGCCACACGGGATTGTCCATTAGAAATCTCGGGAAGATCCATATCAATATCAATATTTCGATGCAAGTACGTAAATAACTCTACCTAATTCCGACCTCTGCAAATGATAAAACATACATACACAAATATGAATAATCAAATGTACACAGAAGCAATGGCGATATTGAAGAGAGACATAACATTAGCAGATGAAAAGTAAATAGCAGCAGATTATGATTATGATGTTAATGGTACATGAACAGTAATAATCACTAACAGTAATGTTCCTTCTATATACTTAGATGTTTGTTTTAGAAACACCGTTCCGTGTTTATAAGCAAATGATATTTTTAAATATTGTCTAGTCTATTGTCTAGTTTTCACATGATTTATCTGATGTACCGTGTGCTTCCAAGAATGCAACACGTTTATTTAACAACTTCTGTTGATTGTGGGTTTCTCATAATTCAACGTGTACAAATATTTGTCTGGATTCTTTTCAGTTTCTGTTATTACTAGTTTTGACCGTGAAAGAGGGATACCAAACAGGAAGGATGACCTACTTGGAATCAAATGATGCTCGAAAACGTTAGCTCGACAGTACCTACTTGCAATCGAGATAACGTTTTCGAGCATTTGTTATATGTGTATGTCTTTCGATTTCAAGCAGGGAACCTCGAACAGTAGTAGGTACTCGGTACCAAGGAGACGCATCTTCACAGTATCTAGTCTTGCAATACTAACGCAACATTTAACCTTATTGTTGCTCAAAGGTCTTATCTCAAAATCACAATACGTTAACCCTGTGTTATTTACGTTATGAGTCGTCGTCTTTGTCCCCTTCGACCCCGCTTGTAAAACTTGTATGGACATGTCTTTCTACGTGAACAGAATATATTAACTGATTATTTTCATTTCCTAACATTCCAATATTGTCTGTCATCGTGTTTGGCCTTTTGGAAACAACGGTGGTTTAAATTTTGTCGAGTTTGTCTTGGAATTAATTATGACTAATATTCATAGGCAAGCAAAATACCTTTTAATGGTCAATATAGAAAAGTAGATAGCTTTAGTTACGCGTTATAGAGCTCCGTTTGATTTAAAAGTTGATTAAAGAGCCTTGTGTTGCACTAGATCCAATAGCCTAGGGTAGGTTTTTCAGTAGCTTTAGAGGTGTAAGGCCTATGGATTTGCTGCCTTCTAAAATTTCAAATCGATATTTGGAAACGGAATTCCGACTATATGTGGCCGGCCTTACACTCGAAGGAGAGAAGACCATTTTGTGATACAAGCATTAAACAGGATCATTCAAGCACGAAAAAGAAGAAACAATAAAAAAAAGTAACATGGTTTGAGAACCCATTTAATTATTTCGTAGGAAAGGCAAGTGATCATGATTAAAAGCTGGCCAATGCTAATGATGATTAGGGAAAGATGGTCACTCATAATTCACGTTGTAACAATAGTGTTGCAAAAACACAAATAATTAGTATAATTGGTCGCGCTCTTTGTTAAGTTTTTCATGTGGGAACGCTTCTTATGTAAGGAAATTATATGACAATACGACATAATATGGTGTCGGTGACGCAACTTTTTATCGGCACATATATTTTACGGTTAATTTTAGCTTAGCACTAGGGTCTATGTGTCGTGCGTGCTAATACATACGTATGTACGTTTAGTCACGGAATAAATATTAGAAGGGTATGTAAATATGCATAGCTCTTGAGCTGGTGTTGAGATAGCGGCAGTATTTCATACTTATTTTCTCTGGCTTCGTAGTTTGGTCTCATGGTTTAACACCTTTCATAAAAGGAAAAATGAGATGAGATGCATGGAATGCATTTACGCCTCTGCCTTTTCTGATGAATTCCTAAACATCAGACAGTTCAACAGCTCGCGAAATTCAAATTTTCTTACGTTTTTTGCAATTTGCTGGTCAGTATTAGGTTGTATGTGGATATGATTCGCGACCGTAACAAATATGTAATTACAGAATTATGATAGTTAAAGTCATCACTACAACTCTGTAAGACAAAGTAATTCTGTTGAATGACTATTCATGAAATCTTGACATTTGAGGATTATACCAACTTTTAAGGAGTTGTATTAAAGATAAAGATAATTATATTTATTGCATAACTGTGTACATTAAGTTCTTAATAATAAACATTACATTTTTATTTTCAACAGTCTATCCAAGTCGGATATGCAATAGTATTTTAAGAAATTAGGTACTTACAAATATTATTTTTAGCAAAAAACTCATGCAGATTATAAAATACTTTTCCAATTTACTTTTAAACAAATTTCAATTTAATTGCTTAATTGCTGGCGGTAACTACACAGGAATAGCAGTAACATAGGTACTTTCATAACACATCATATTGTTAATAACCGGTAAATTAATGTCATATTTATACGGTTTCCGAATGACTGATTCTAATGATTATAATTATGTAAATACATATTTGTTACGGTCGCGAATCATATTTTAATCAACATAAGTACAATCAGACACTGAGCTGCAAATTGCAAAAATTGTAAGAAAATTTGAATACCTTAGCGCTTCCTCCTTAAAGATCAGCCTTGATAGAGGTGGAAAAGACAGATTTGGGGTTTTAAACTCACAAATAAAAGAGCTTTTCGCTTCCTGTCAGACATGACGATTTACCCAGGGTACCAATTAGAAATACTATGAAGATGTACGCGCATTGTCCATAATATGTAGAAAGATTGAGCGATTCATCCGACTTCCTCTTTCTTGATTCATTCATTTTATATAACTTTGGTCTCACCTGACATTAGTGATGGTCATGTTTGAAGCTCCAGTCGCGTGGATGTCCTTAAAACTGGCGCGGTAGCCATCAGGCCCGCCACCCAACGAAATCGACAGTTCATCTATCACGATTGGTTCTGACTGAAAATTAAACAAAAAAGATTCAGATCAGACGCTTTCGATAGAGTTAGCTTTACGTATTTGATGGTATTTCCAAATGATGTGAAGTTA
The DNA here is from genome assembly GCA_947568875.1 of Fissipunctia ypsillon. NCBI lineage: Eukaryota > Metazoa > Arthropoda > Insecta > Lepidoptera > Noctuidae > Fissipunctia > Fissipunctia ypsillon. The sequence goes on along the minus strand of OX387645.1, from coordinate 8,875,519 downwards.
CAAACATCTACATATAGGTGGTAGGTCTATTTTTAAATTGTAAAATATCGAAAAAGAAGCTGGTCAGTTTTTAGATTTATATGATTTAAACTTGGGATAAACGATAAATGATTTTATTTCTGTAAGTAGGTTTATACAAACACTTTTACATGTCAAACATTATTTTTTTAAACTAGATGAGGCCGGCGTTTCCTATCTGACTACTCTGAGAAGAAAGGCCGAAACAAACTCAGAGGTCACAGTCTCTTTAAAAGTCCAGACATAATCTTGGTCAGATCATGTGAAGACCATGTAGGTTGGTGTCTGAAATGGCCTTTTGAGGAAAGAACCACACAGATTGAGTGGACCTGTCCAGTCAGTGCAAGCATCTGTCAGTAATCGTACAGCTCAACATAAAAGTTAAGGAGCTCAACGATTCGACGAACAATACCAAAGAAAGGACATTTTGGTAGGCCGCATAACTTACTCAAACTGGCATACTATGATTAAAGCTGAGAGAAAAAAAAAACAAGGACCCACATAGTCTTCACATTCACAGTAATTAAAATAATATTACATTTGACAAAGTAAATATTCATGTCATTGTATATATAAAATTCATAAGAAAAAAAAAATAGCAAAAAGAAAAGAACAAAAAAAAATCAGTACCTATGTATATTAAAAAAAAATTAAAATTAGTTGGAGCAGCTCAATCCCACGCCTTTTTGTCATCAATGTAATCTTTAACGGTATAAAAGGCTTTCTGGCACAACTTACGATTAATAAATGATTTGAATTTATTAAGGCTCAAATTTTGAACGGGGCTTGGAAGTTTATTATAAAAACGTATACATTGACATCTGAACGAGCCACCTATTTTCTTGAGCCTTGTTGTAGGTACAACAAATTTGTGTTTGTTCCTAGTGTTCATATTATGGATATCACTGTATTTTTTTTACAATTTTATATTATTAAAATAAAAAGATTTTCAAAAATATACTGAGAAGGCACAGTCATTATATTAATCTCCTTAAATTTCTCTCTGAGAGAGTGTCTTGGACTTAACTTATAAATTGATCGAACAGCTCTTTTCTGCAAAACAAAGATAGTCTGAATGTCGGCGGCATTTCCCCACAACAGAATACCGTATGACATTACACTATAAAAATAGCTAAAGTACACTAAACGGGCTGTCTCTATGTCAGTTAAATTACGAATTTTTCTAACAGCGTATGCTGCAGAGCTTAGCTTTTTTGACAATTTTTCTATATGTGGGCCCCACTGAAGCTTAGCATCCAAAGTTAAGCCCAAGAATACTGTGCTATCTTCAGGATTCAATTCTTCGCCCTTTATCAACACCTTAGTTTTCACCTGCCTAACGTGAGGCAGCGTAAACTTAAGGCATTTGGTTTTTTTCATTGAAAATAGAGGATAGTTTTGTAAAAGTTGGTTTTGGACCAATAAACCTAAGACATTAAGAAGATATTAAGAAGATAATATGGACATTATATCTTGTAAAATAGGAAATTGACATTACCTCTTCAATGCCGAGTTCGGGCGCTCCGCCCTTCATATAATCGATGAGTGAGTTGAAGCTGCGAAGTAAGCAAGCATCCACGTTGGGGTCCCGCCGGGAACACCGGCCGCCGAATATGTCTAAACAAAGAAAGTTCTAGTAAAAGCCAGTATTTTTCACACTGATGTTATTGAATTCAGAGTTTGCCTTCGGAATCCTGATGAATCGAAAGGTCACATCCTTCCGGAGCACGGAAGAACTTGGTCCAAATAAGTACGTTCTAATCGGTAATTGTGGTCATTTTTCTATAATTCCTATAAAACATTCATGAGTTTTGATCTATAATTCAAGTTCAATTTTGTTGTAAAAAGGAAGTTTAATAGACATCTTGCACTTTCCTTTTTTATTGAAATTGGAAGAAAAAAATAACAGTTTTAAGTATGAAGCCGTTTAGGCTTAATGTTTTATGCGAAAGTGAACGCTAAAAGTCGTTTAAGTTATTGAATTTAATGAATAATCAAAACAAGCTTTAAATAATGTGTCACCCATTTTACACATCAACGGTAATCATAAAGAACATTCCATAAACAATGTTTCACGTTATTTTATTAGTCAGCTGTTATGCTAATTCGGCTTTCGTTAGTAATATAGCGACTATCATATTCATTAGTATGCTGTTGGCACCACCTAACGGTAGCCAGGCATCGACGCGGTGAAAACAATAGGAACTGGTAGATAGAAAATGCAGGCCTCAGAGAAGCCTTGGGAGCGATCGTGCGATTAACAATGTTTTAGCCATGATGTTTCTGAGAGGAGGCTCTTTGTTCAACTTTTCCTGACGAGGTTAATGACGAATGACCGTTTGATAACCACGGTAGAGGGTCATCTCTTTCGGAGAAAGGATGCATTCATCTGCTTTCTTTAATCGTAATGAACGATAAATGACGAAGCAATTCAGTTATCGGATCAAATTGAAAGATCGTACGATAGCAGTTTGAATTGATACTCAAGCTCGATTACCGGAAATTATCCGTTCTATAAATTGACTGAATATTGCAGAGTCAAAAGCTTTATTAAGAAAGATTGAATGATAAATGAAAAAAAATACTGCTCAGCCACCTATTAGCGTAAAATTGTATTCTCATGTGCTAATTTATCTATTTGGTTATTTTTACAAGTGTCAATAAAATAATAATTTCCGAAGGATCATACCTTATCTACTGATGTGGATAATGAAAGAAATGAGTCACAGAAACAAATGAAAGTTTGATATTGAAACTCCTTTCACTTTGTCATCGTGCTAACTGTCATTAGGTCTCTTGGAAGTGTATTATGAGGCTAAATTAATACCAAGGTGTTTGTGATAAATTAACTGTATTTAATCCATATTTGTAACAAAGAAATGGCTTTACCTAAGTAAATGGAACACATAAAAACTTTCGCCATCACCATTTTGGAGTGGGTCATGACCATAGAAATATAAAAAACAGTTGCTTGTTTATTATATCTATGGTCATGACTATACATAATCTGTACGACGAAGGGCCTATAGCCAGCGGCTGAACGTGTCTGAAATAATTAGGTTTTTTAACTGGTTGTGAAGTAACGGATCGTCGTAATGCACCTGCCGGGTCGATGACCTAGCGCGGGACCTTGTCCGCGAAACTCGATCTCGCAAAAACCGTGTACTGTTAGCTCTGGTACACTTTATCCGTTTATATAGCGTGCAACTTCGCGAGCTTGGAGCCATGTTGCTACAATGTAATCAACGTCGCCCAGGGTTATTGTAGAATCCGTATTTGTAAACTCGACTTGACCAATTTAGTTTAGCAAGGTTCCTAAGAGCGATTTTTTGTTATTAATTCATACAGGTGTCTGCTCTCAAACAGTTTGGAAAGGATGAAAATGTTTCGATCTCGATGCTTAGACTGGCATCCACCTAATTATAACACGTATTGTCTCTAGAGACAGCAAGAAGGATAAATGGTATATTAATAGCTCTATAGTCGCTGGATAAACTAAACTTGGAGATCGATTAAACATTACCCTAGAATCTTTCGTTTTATCAACCTTAGGTCAAGGTTTAGGTACTTCAGAAAAACGGGGACAAAGACTGGCTGATAATACAAGCCTCAGAAGTACTGAATCAGACGGAGTAGGTACAGTGACCCCAATAGAAACCTAAAATTATATAGTTGCGTGTTAACAAAACCTAATGCACGTTAACAGCTAATACCAAGGTATTAGAGTCAATGTTATGTACCTGATTATATAACTGGCAAGGACGAACTAGTTACTTACTTACATATTTAGGACAGATATGGCGCTGTAAGTAAATGACCACTTAACAAGTGTCACGCTACTTAGCATGACTTTAATTAATAGCACCTTAAAGATATTTATGCTTTAGATGCAGATATAACTTTAGATGTTTATAGTTAGTTTATTCCACTCTTCGCTTTTAAAATAATAAAACTCATGTTATAAATCTTGCAGACGTGCAAATTACCTGCTTGGATATGGAGGCAAATTAAATTTCGTAAAAAGGGTTTAAGCCTTATGTTTGGCACCTAGTTCATAACCCCAATTCTTTCTTAGATTGATGCAATCGTTACTTTGCATTAAACAAGTTCATGGATGCGCTAGTAGCCACAAAAGTGCTCGAATATGTTACTCAATGATGGTCATTATGATCGAGGCGTATTATCAAAAGCGAAATGACAAGATGGGCAAGACAAATAAGGTGAGAACGTTAACGCAGTTTTTTTCTAAATATCCCTTCTTGGCCATTTCAATTACTGGAATGGCTGTTTCCTTTCACAACTTAAGTGACATGAATGACATTTGAGACATGCGTACACTAATACCTCGACCTACCTCTGTATTCTAGTTCTTTTGATGCATTTTTGATACTTTCAGGAACACAAGTAATGATTCATTTTAATGAGATACTATTTTATTTTGCTTAAAATTCAATATTAAAAATAGGCGGTAATAGGAACAAAAATCACAATTTTATTCCTATTGTCGACCCATGTCGCTGATAAGTACTTGTCGTATCTTTTGTGTGCCATGATTTTTGTTAAAATAGGCAGGAGGCTATACTAACTCAGTTCCTTTGTATGTTAACTTATATTTGAGCTATTAACGCCATATATTCAAGAGCTTTAGTAGCCGTATACACTAACTTTGTTCTTATGTAAATATTTTGATGAATAAAGGAGGTATTTTTAAATAGTGTATTTTTATAGTTGAAATATCATTATTGATAAGATAAGATAAGATAAGATAAGTCTTTATTTGCTTTAAACATGGTATAATGGTGTTACAGTCTTATACAATGTCCACATGTTTAGCTATACAGAATATCAATTGCATGCAAAATAATTATCATGTCAAAACAACAGTAAATATTAATTAAATCATTCAAATTATTAGATGGATATATTATTATAAAATGTCAAAGAAATCTTTAATGTCATAGAAATTATGTCCAATGAGCCACTTATACAGCTTATTTTTAAATGAGTTACAATTATTTATACATTTGAGTTCTTTCGGAATTTTGTTGAAAATGCGTACACACATCACAAGGCAGCTTTTAGCATACTTGGCTGATTTAGGATTATCCTTCGTTACAAGTCTGTGTGGATCCCTTGTTGGACGAGAGATCACTTCATTAGCTTTTCTGAACAATCCCCTATTACTGTAGACAAAGTTACAGATTGCGTATATGTAAAGTGCAGGAAGTGGTAACAGACCAAGCTTTTTAAAAAATGGCTTACAAGATTCATCAGAACGAAGTCCGCAAATGGCCCTGATGCACCTTTTTTGTGCAATGAATACTCTGTCTTTATCTGTACTGTTCCCCCATACGATAAGCCCGTAACTTAAAATAGATTCGATATATGCATGGTATGTAGTAATTGCTGTTTTAACGTTTGTTACCTTCTTTACTTGTCTGAGGGCGTAAGTAAATTTATTAATCCTATTGCATAAATCATCTAAATGTCCTTTCCAATTTAAGTCTTGGTCTATGAGCACACCTAGAAATTTGGTTTGCGTTACTTCTTTTAGTCTGACAATATTAAGTTTAAAATTGTATTTGGTATGTTTCGACTTATTAAATTGAATATAATTCGATTTCTCTAAGTTAATTTTTAATTTATTAGTCTGTAGCCATTGTAAAATTTTGTCAATAGTATTATTAATGTCTATTTCATGATCAGAAGGTGATTTTTTGTCAGATGATACGATAATTGAAATGTCATCTGCGAATAATATAAATTTATGATTAGTCACCAGTGGTATGTCATTTATATAAAGTAAGAATAATATGGGACCTAATACACTTCCTTGAGGGACGCCACATTTATTTCCTCTAGAAACAGAATAGTAGGAAGTGAGTACGTTTTCATTTACTTCGTCTATAACAACGTATTGATTTCGACCACTTAAATAAGACGAAATCCACTGCAGGGCAACTCCTCTTATTTCCAGTATTTCCAACTTTCTTAATAATACGTCATGTGCTACGAAGTCAAAAGCTTGTGATAGGTCGAAAAAAAGACCTGTTGTCAATTTATTATTATTTAAGTTACTCAGGATATTGCTCACAAGAGTAAATATTGCTTGTGTTGTTGACTTTTGCTTTTGGAATCCAAACTGTTCCTTTGCTATAATATTAAATTTGCTACAGAAGTCGACAAGTCTCTTAAGCATACATTTCTCGAATACCTTTGACAAAATAGGAATCAAAGTAATCGGGCGATAGTTTTTAACGTCCTTTTTATCGTCCTTTTTGTACAGTGGCTTCACGACTGATAATTTTAGAGCATCAGGAAATGTACCTGACGAAAGCGAGAGGTTAATTAAATATGTCAAAATGGGAATTAATTCTGTACTGCACGCCTTAACTATCTTTGTGTTGATTCCATCATAACCTTCAGAGTTAGTATTATTTAACACCATTATTTCTTTTTTAACTTCATCTTCAGTCATAGCGCTAAGAAACATGGAGTTAGAAATTGACTTAATATTATTGTTATTATAATAATGTCGATTATTGGATGTCAAGGTATTAGTCGAGTCAATAAAATAATTATTAAAAGCATTCGCTATGTCAGGGGGATTTGTCAGAACTTTCTTATCTAATTGTATTTCAGAAATATTACTAGTACATGATCTCGCGTTTCCAAATTCATGATTAATAACTGACCACGTTGCTCTGCATTTGTTCTGGCTATTTTTTATAAAATTTATGTTAGAATTCATTTTCGATTTAACCATACACTTTTTCAATATATTTGAGTATTGTTTATATCTTATTTTGTGTGATAATGTTTTATTCTTGTAATAGTGATATCGCAAGAATCGTTTAGTTTTGCAACTATTTCTAAGACCCTTACTTATCCATTTCTGTTTAAAGGCATTAGAGTTTTTAATCTTTATTTTTATCTTTGGGAAGCACAAATTATATAACAAACACAAAAAATCATGGAATGTATTGAAAGCCTTATTTGTGTCAGATTCTAAGTATACATCCAACCAAGAAATACTTGTGAGACATTCTTTAAATTTTTTTATATTTTCGTTGCAGTAATCTTTCTTATAAATAAAGTATGATTTACACTTTGAACTTTGCTCTTTTACCGGAAACTCTAACAGTTGTGCTGTATCATGGTCAGATAAGTGAAGAGGCAAAACTTTAGAAGATGTAGTCTTGATGTTACTTACTATGTGGTCTATACAAGAGTCTTTACGGGTTGGGACGTTAATGTGAAGCTGCAGCTTGTACGTATTACATATTATTAAATATTTTTAGCAACCGCACCACTTAAAATCATATACATGTACAAAAATCACATGTATTTGCACAATTCATACACATTCCCTTGGGTCGGTAATAGGTTATACGATTTCCTTTAAGAAAACCTATTACCGATCTACTTGTACATTTACGACGGACCCCATACTACATGCTTTTTTATTTGGTATTTATTTTCAAGTAAACATAAAGTTATTTAATAGACATTATAGTATTCCATAATAAACATACAGATTTAAAATAACATAAGCTTTATTATATTATAGTAATACTTAGCTAACATTTATATGTGGAAGTCAGTAGTATATGTTTTAAGACTGATTGAAGCCTGTTAAGAATATATTATAATAACGTTAAGTTTTGATAACATTTTGTAGTGAATGCTGAGATCATAGTTAATCTTAAATTTGATTCAGTCACATGATGCTATTTTTTATATTTTTTTTTTCACATGAATAATTTTATTAATTTGTTTCATTTGTCAATCTTAATCCAAGATTTGATTTTTGATTTGACATGACTACTAAACTTAAGAGGCGGTTTACAGTCAAATGCCTTTTCTACTGTTTTAATAGACCACATTTTGTATATTTTATTCTATTTACGAGTTATGATACTTTTTCAATTAGCGGCGCTAGTGGACGGTAAAGCGCCTCATAAATGTTATTGTAATTTTATATGACTATGTTACATTTTTACTAAGATTCTATAATGCCATTTACTCTTGTATAATACCAAATGCCTCCATTGGTTATATATTATAGTAGTTATAATCAATGCTGGCCTTTGGTAATTTGTTATACATAATTCGTATAAATATGATATTTTTTATTGATGTAACGCTGTTAAGAATATACTATTATAAAAATACATACAGGGTGTGGCGTAAATAATGGATAATCCTGTATCTGGGAATGGAGGACCCCAAGCCCTATAATATAAAAAATTCTCAAACCCGAGAGTAATTTATTTGCAGAAATCAGATAGTGAAAATTCCTTCATTTGTGAATACGGTGGCCGAGGAAGTGACTAAAGGTGGCAATGAAAAATAAATTACTCTCGGGATTGAGAATTTTTTATATTATAGGGCTTGGGGTCCTCCATTCCCAGATACAGGATTATCCATTATTTACGCCACACCCTGTATAATTGTTAAGTGTTGATAGTATTCTGTACTGTGTTGGAGCATTTATATAAACAGTTCAATATACACGAGCATTTTTATTTAACTTTAACGGTTCCATTTATTTAATGGTCGGTATTAGGTGTCACATAAACGGTATTAGGCACACACCCGATATTTTGAGTCGGTAATAGGGACATGACCCTTTTTCCTTTTATTTAATTTTTAATATTTTAAGTAATTCTTTGATTATCTGTTCTTATACATAACTAAAAAAATCGATAATTTCAGTACTTGAAAAATTATTTTTATTGAAGCCACATATTAAGAATGTGCTTATTTTTTGGATATCAATCTGAACTCCGCTTAAACTGGCGGTAATGGGTGCGTTTACGTTAAGTTTTTGTTGAAATGTAAGCAAGAGTCATTTATGTTTCAACACTTTAGCAATGTAGTAGACCGAATGTTACGAATGTGTCTACGGTGTACGAGAGTTTTAACGATGTATCAAGACAACATTCAGACGACACTGATGATAAAAAGTATGTTTGCTACATGGGACGACGAAGTTGCCAAAGCGATATTACGATAAGGATGTGTTTGATGTTAATTTGACAGATAGTTTTGTCAACCTTCGGAGTATTAGCAAGCCACCAGTGCAAAGATTGAAGATTGAGAAAAGGATATTGAAGCTATTTTAAACCAGCTAATAAATAGGACAAAAAGACGATGGATGGATTGTGTGATCTTTGGCTTATATCATAGAATGGCTAGAAACGTGTTGAATATTGATATACCTAATAGCTTAGATGTATGGTCGAAGAAGACCCAAAACAAATTAGGTTAAGGGTAGAAGGATTATAATGATTTCGTAACTACAATAGTACCAATAAAGCATAAATATAATCAGCCTATATTGTTCCCATTGCTGGGACACAGACCTCTCGGTGAAAGGGAGCGGGCCATAATCCACCACGCGGGCCCAGTGCGTGTTGGTAGATGTCACAAGTCTTCGAATTTTTGGTTCTAGGTGCAGTGGTGATGAAATAATTTACACAAAGTATAGTGCCTGCTTGGGTTCGAACCCACGGTCTATAACTCGTAAGTCGCGGCCGTTACCACTGGGCCACCACTGCTCTACCATATCTGCCCTGCTATGCCATATACCAATAGTACCAATATTTTAATTGGTGAAACCAGCAGTCATTGTGTTGTGACTCGTGAGACAGAGGAAACGACATACCGACACGCATGATCAAAGGTGCACAACTATGAAATCATTACAATTAAATATGTAATAACATCCTACGTATTATATGATAATTTATAGATACTCAGATATACCTAACATTATAATAAAGTAGCTTTGTGTGTTAATTTTAATTATAAATAAAATATTGGCTAATTAATTCAGAAGATACCCGTGTTTCGAATTCGAAAACTCAAATGGATTCGCCCTTCTCGTGAGAAAAAACATCTAATTGTTTACTTTGAAGAATTGAAACAGTGTGTCCGAATTATCTTTGCATAACACATTTGTTGTGTTTTAATTGAAAATCATGAAAAAATAACTTTCTTTAGTAATCTTTTGGGATCTTTTTTAATGGACTTTGCTTGCAGACTATTTGGATTGCATATTGTGTTTCGTAGATAGTTGTCCGCTGGCATTAGTATTACCACTGCATAGCCCTGTCATGGCGGCTGTTCGTGAACAACTATCCCTATTATTCAACCACCATAATACGCTTTTCTCCTACTTTACTAGCCTTCCGTATTTAACGCAGACTTTACGTAATGGACAATTTGTAATATTATAACACTCATTATTGTTGTTACTTATGTCATCATGTTGTGCTCTGTGGGCATTAATCGTATCACGTTTTTTTAATAAGTTTATTTATTCTTCAGAAAGCGTAGGTACAATCTACCTATCTTTATAGGTAAATATGAACCATTAGCGTTTACAATTGCCATTTAAAAGCTTCCACAAATTAAAGAAAGAATGGTGATGATGTTCATGGATTTTTCGTAGAGGGCTGAAAATGTGTGTCTGTGTTTCCGAACGCATACAACCCCGATCTCTTCAAAGTGAGAGTGAACATGCTTCTTCTGGGTAAGCTCGCTCCATCGTCGACTTTGTCTCTGTCATCTCTGACCTAGACTAGAGTCAAGAGCAAACCTATCTCAAATAAAAAAAAAAATTGCCTTTTGTGAGGTTTGATGAAAATGGTACCATCTAACTGATCTAATAATGAAGCCGGAAGGTAGGGGCACCGGAACTCCGTAATAAAACAATGTATCCTAACCGTGTTTGGGCTTATTGGAATTGTCATGAGATGCACTCTGGCTATAAATAATTTTTAACAGACTTCAAAAAAAGAGGAGGTTCTCACTCAGTTCGTCGGAATCATTTTTTTTAAGTGTGTTCCCCGATTACTCGAAGACGGCTAGACCGATTTGAAAAATTCTTTTTGTTTGAAAGGCTCTCCAGGTAGCCCCATAGTCATCAGGTCAGGATCTGATGATGGGATCCTGGAGAAATCGAGGGAACTCTGCAAATATTATAGGCACACCTATAGCGATTTGGGTATATTTTATAGTAACTTGTGCATTTGCCTTCGGAAAGCACCATTTGGTGAATTGGAACTGATGACGAAGACCACAGATCGTAAGATGGCCACCGGAACAATTCAATAATAAGTATTTCACGGATTGCAATTCGATTACTTTAAAATGATTACTAAGCAATATAAGCTCGTCACAATTTATATGGTGAAGTGGAGCTGATGGTGAAGTACCAGGAGAACTCCTTAACAATTAACGTCCCTGCATCGGGAAAAGCAATGTTTTGTAAAATGTGCTGAGCAGTTGTCATTAGGCTATTGTAAGTTAGATAAATTAAAAATCAAGCCACTAAAAAGTGAAAAATAAAAAAAAAAACATTTTTACAAAAAAAAAAACTACAAAGTGAAAAATAACTTTAATTTCGGAAGTCGGTGGCAAAAACCTAAAATACAGATCCAAACACACCGACTTCCGAAATTAAAGTTATAATTCACTATGTAGTGATTTTTTGGAGGTCGGTTGTTTTTTTTTTTGTAAAAAAGCTTTTTGTTCTACATAACTATTATGCTTATACAGAAACCTGTGCATAAAATCAACATTATTTTAAGATGATGAAAAGGACTAAGCTGAATATTTTTTAGTCAAAATATATCTTTCCGTTTGTAAATACAAACAGGCCTTCGATTTTTAAGAGGCTTTTTAATATACTCATGTTACAGAAAAAAAAATTAAGGATACTTTTAAAATCATAAAAGAGTAATTAAACATTTCTCCCAAAATCATTTTCAACTGTCGTTTTCTCATCTATCAAGACTACCTCAAATACAGAATTCAATTATTCACCTAAAATGTTGCATATACTTTTATAAGCGTTTCTTGGAACGAGTATCGGAACGGTATATTTGAAGTTAGAAATTGTACAATATTGTTAGTTAGTCACTAATTTATCATTGTGATAGGTAAATGGTAGTAAAATAAACTATGCTAAAAGAGATCGAGTTTAGAAGGTATTTAAAAAAATAATTTTTACTCGATGTAGGTAATCTGCAAAAAAATAATGAGACTATGAAGTTCACATTACCTACGCATGGAAACAAAGTTTCTATCATGGTTGCTATTGAAAGCATAATTATTTTTTAATGTTTATTTTTTATTTCAACTTGGTTTTATTTTTGCATTAAGTATTCGTTTTATTGTGAATATATAATATAGTTTTTCTTATTATATTAAAGTTTATGTAAATGTTCCAAGTATTATGAAATAAGTCTCGATCCTCGGGGTATCAGGATAAAATGTATCCTATATGTCAATCTAAATTATAAACTATCTAAGTGCCAACTTTCATCCAAATCCGTTCTGTAGTTTTTGCGTGAAAGAGTAACAAACATCCATCCATCCACACAAACTTTCGCGTTTATAATATTAGTAGGAATTAGGATATCGTTAGCATTTCTTAGTACGGTCTGAATTTGCGCTTTTTTAGTAAAAAATATTTGAGAATAGAGTTTATATATTTGAGCAAGAGTCATTAATTTGGTGGTTTGGTGGTTTTATGAAAAACAAAGTACCTACCTACAGCAAAAACACAATCTGCGTGCAAACCTGCCCCTGTAACGATAACCCACATACTTAGTCCTTGTTTATTAGAACAAGTTCTACCACAAATGTCAAGGGATAATTTTATCCGACAGGTTTTATAATGTCTGATTATTTTTTTCTTTCTTTGCGGCTGACAGGATTTGCAATTCCTTGGTGCAAATGAAAGTACCAGAAAAAGTTACGAGTGAAAGTGTTTCGACTTTCTCGTAATGGTTACTTTTATAAAGTAAATATCGATTAATATCGTCTTTTTATTAATACTTTGTAGGTACTAAGGGCGGAGTTCGTCGAAATTTTCGAAAGCGCTTCATAAAAAAGGAAGATTTAAATATTTCGAACATCGAGTCCTTGCATGGCAACATTCATTGAGTGATGGAGTAGCAGCCTCGAAAGTCCGGGAATTAAATGATACCTACGTTTATTTATTTACCAAACTGTTTTTATAAAGACATTTTGCAACTACATAGTAGTTTGAATGTTATTTTATGAAGAAAAATTGAATATATTTTACATTTTCTACTAACGTGATTTTGCTCGTTTTCTTCTACACGATAAACATAAGAAATAAAAAAAAAAAGTATGTGTACTGTGTTACAGTTACTATCTAATTTTAACCGTGTTTTGTTCTGAATGCCTATCACTACAATTTCTTCGATATCATTAACATTTACATGTCATGCTTTTAACCTCTAAGGAGGTTGATATTTACGCACAAACCGGTGTTGGCTGTTGGCAAAATAATTGCTTAACCCTTGGAAAGGATCCGCGGGACTCATTAGCATTTACTAAAATAAAATCTGTCCAGGTTATTGACCCTTGATCATTTTAGTTTGGTAGGTAGGTAGGTAGGTACTGTAAAAAATAATTAGGTAATGCTATACATGTGTTTAGGTACCTATTTAAATATATTATAAACCAGCACGAACTTTTAGATGAATGTTAAGGTGCGTGAAAAATCATAAGAAAATGAAATCATAAATCATATTATACACATTTTCAGCGAATCAAATTGGCTAGTAGGTAGGTACCTACCTAAATAGTAATATGTGAAAGCTTTTAAATTGTAACAGTATCTTAGCGCTAATTGTTAGTTATTTACCTTTAATGTAAGCTTTCCGAAGAATAAATAAATAAATAAAGTATAGTTTGAATTATTAAACAAATCAAAATTAATCAATTATCTTATAGTTTTTTTTTGACAAACTCAAAAAATGCTCTTGCGACAGGTACAAAAGCATTGATAATAATTAGGTATATTTAATTCGGTTATCAGATTGGTATTAAACACCGACCTGAAAAGCAACGAACATGATGCTGATTTTCAGAAACAATAAAATCAAATGACACAAATAGTAACACTCGTCCGTCTACTTTCTTCTATCTACTTACGTGTATTTGAAGTTCCCGATGCTATCACAGCAGCGAAAAATAATACTAACACTTGGTAATGCGCCATTTTAAAATTAAATTATAATAATATTAACATTAAATGTGAAAGAACGCGCTTTCGGAGTATTCCACGTTTGAATTTTTGGAATTGACAATTTAGTTTTTTTTTTTCTAAAAGCCGGCGAGCGTCCGGCGCGTGCTGCCTCGGCGGGAGCAATGGTGTCGTAGGCTGAACCCTCTCCAAGTCACAAGATGCGTTGACCGCAGCAAAGGTTTCTATACTTTTTGCGGATGCGGTTTTTTTCCTTTTGTCTCTTTGAAATGTTTGAGAATAACATTTCGTCAACCTCACATTTCACTTTCTTTTGTTTGTGAAAAATGTTACTATGCTTATTGTTTTTTTGTTATCCTAGTCTAATAAATTTGTTTAGTAACTTTAAAATAACACTCCATACAGCACGAATATTTTTTTTTTACAAATTGTTACTTTTACTCTATAGTTGTGTTATTTACTTAATTAGAAAGGTTTTTCTGATTTTTATCCACTGTGCACGTTGTAGGTATTTTATTTTAATTTTATTTTATTTTATTCATTTTAGGAAAATACAGCTAATTAATACATTTCAATATCAAACTACCCATATCATACAAAAAAATAAATAAAATTGAAGTGTCTGTTTGTAATGTCAAAATAACAACTTTTTACTAAATGCATAGGAAAGTATAAACGGTTCTTATAACAAAAAAGCAATTTTTAACGTTTTTGTCTGTCTGTCTGTCTGTTTGTTCCGGCTAATCTCCGAAAGGACTGGACCGATTTTGACGGCAATTTCACTGGCAGATAGCTGATAATACGGCGGGTAACTAAGGCTACTTTTATTTTAGAAAAATAATTAGGGTTCCGCGCAAAAAAATGAAAACCCTTGAAATTATGAACAAAAGTCGGATTTGAAAAATTCCTTTTACATTTGGTAGCCCAATTCTCGAAGATAGTTATAGGCTATTTAACATCACGCTACAACTCTTAGGGGCCGAGCAGAAAGAAAAAAGTCAGAAATAACACTAAGCGAAAACGAAGTAATAGCGCGGGCGGGCGATTCAACGCGACGGTTGGTGACGGGTCGGGGGACGAGGGCGTTTTATTAAAATGTGGCTGTTATTTTAGTATATCGTGTATCTTACGACATCCACACGAACGAAGTCGCGGGGCACAGCTAGTTAATTAATATAATTCGTCCATTTAATTAATTACATAGTCATTACTAATTACACATTTAAATAATGAATAATTACCCAGTTTAAGTACAACACAACTTAGATGTAGCATCGGCAAAATACGTAAAACCGATCACCACCCGAATAGAGTACGCCTTCAAAGTCACCAGTTTTTATTACTGCTTGTGGGAAGATTTATATTAGACTGGTCCGTGTCCGGGTCGGGTGCGAGCCGTGCCAAACTTCACCAATATTTTATATGAAGCAGTCTGGCTCACCATGCAGCGTCCGGTCCCCACAAATTGAGCAGACGCGGACGGACGGTCTAGTATAGGTAAATCATCCCTTAGGCGAAAATGACCTTTACGCAAACACAATAACTTGTAAAGACATACAGGGTGTAAAAAGACACATCACATACCCGTTAACCACGCTTACCTACTGCCCATCGAACTAAGTAACATAGGGCAAAAATTATTGCTGGGAAACGACTTTCTCTTTTGGTGTGGAAAATCACTTTTTATGGTAACACGCAAAACATAGTGCTTACTTTTGCATACAACAGTATAGGGGTCGTGCCGGTATTTAAAGTACAGTTATAACATTTAAAACAGCTTACATAAAAAAACGTAAGTAATAAAGTTGGTACTTTGACCTGCAATATTTCCGTAACCAGAAGGTTCCCAGGTATGGTCCAGAACAAAAAAAAAATCGTAATGATGGGAAGAACAACACATTAAGTCCGCCTTTGTACTTTTTTAAGTGTGAGAAGTTTAAATAAATAAATAAATAAACATGTAACTTTCGGCTTCGTTATGTGTCTGTTTACACCCGATGTAACCAAATACATTCGTAAAATTAAAATGTAATAAATTCAACCGGGAACTTATTGTCACTGAAATGGTGATAAGAAATGTACATTATAATTATCTGTAGTGCAATGGATATTAGCTGATCTTCATCGCAATCATTTATAGCATGCCTTCATCACAGTACCTAACTTCGTGTGTTGAATTTGAATCGAAGGCGAATTATTCGATCGTTAACTTACGCCGAAACTCGGACACTTTCAGAATAACTGAGCGATGAGAACCACAGAACAGATAAAAGAGGTTATAAGGGCCTTGTGGGCGGGGCAGGCGCGCCACATTTATGAGCAGACGATCATAAGACAACCGAAATTTGGTTCACCGGCTAACAATCGCGCTCATTTCCCCCATAATTCCCAATTTCCCCAATTTTTCCCATATTAAGGGTCTGTAGACCCTTAATATGCGCGCATGACGTTCTCATTCATAGACTGAGTCCATCTCATGCGCTGCACACAATTATTATAATTTATTTATCACGGGATATTGTTTTAAATATTCTTATTTGTTTCACCTGTCGAGCTTTCTTTAAATCATTACTTTTCCTAGCTTCTACTAATCAATGTAGCTTTATAATTAACCGAGCTGCCATTTTTTCAAATAAGTATTTAAAAGAATCGAAAATTTTAAGTTCAGTTTATTATTTTTGTCAAGAGTACGCACGGATATTGTAGCTTTTGGATTTGAAAGTTAGAAGCGAGGCTGTGGGCGAGGCCGTAAGCGTCTTCGTTGCTGTTTTTCCTAAAGGAATACCAAAATAAAAGAAGAACTGTCATTACCCTCAATTTGTCCGCTGTTGGGTAGTTTTAACTCACGGCCGGTTACAGCCTTGAGCGCGAGTGTAGCTTTACGCAGCTTAGTGAATACTAAACTGAGTTTCACCGCTGCGGCAGCACTGCACCACAAGGCTGTATCCTAAGAGAAGCATTGCAGGAAAGCATATTTTTTATAAGTACCTAACAAATAATTTCTTCAAGTAAATAAGAAACAGCAGTGAAACGGGACATGAAAAACATGCTACATACTGATTGCATGTCCGTTGTAAATTAATGGATATTTCGCTTTAATGATTTTCCGAAACGATTCTCGATACAGCCAAATCGAATCTCGATACCGTTACCTACTACTGGTTTGAGTGCATTCGTGGAGAGTAATATGTCGGTCATGTTTTTATGTGAGGCTCTTGATCTAAATATACTTTTATTATTTGTAATTTCTGCAATTATAATCATGAGTCACTATAGAACTGCTTTGAGTTTCTGAAAGGATGGCAATAATTTATGATCCGAATAAGTTTGCTCCGTTCAACATGAAAGCGTATTATTTTCAATTATTGACATCTCTTACAAATGCTGATACGAGATGATTATCTATTAATTATTTTTCAAAGAGAGAAATAACTTGCCGCTTATTCTTCGTTTAATTTAACATTAATTATTAGGTAATTCCTTCTATACTTTATCATCAAGACGATGATTAATTATAATATAAACAATAGAATTTGCATAATGTGTAGGATTATACGATTCATTTTGGAAGTGTCACCCTCGCCCAGTAACTAAACAAAATAAGTATAAAGAAAAATGTAATCACAGAATAATCTGACGATGTTTATTGATGTAGTGGTAAGTACACATATTACTCTTAAGATATGGCAAACAAACAACGTTTAAAAATTAAAGAACTCGTCTTCATCATACTGTTCATTAATAACAATCGGAGTTTTAAGAGAAGACAATTTGAAGCCAGTCTCCTGAATTTGATCAACTTTAGGCAATTCTTGCTTTATCAGCTCATCTACATTCAGCTTATCTAGCTCTTGTTGCACTCTCTCCTTCAGAGGACCTTCCAAGCCATCCATAATCTGATATCTCAGAAGATTTGGTATAACATTTACAGCAAATTCAATGACGTAATCTATAGTGCCAGCACCATTCCATCGAATTTGAATGTTCCCGATATCAAAGTCTATGTCCCTGAATATAGGAGTTTTTCTGGTATCAAGCGGTTGCGCCACTATTATTCTAGCACTTATGTATTCTATAGTGAATGATGCGGTACCAGCTCTATTCATAAGCCCACCTATTGCTTCAATATCCCATTGAGTTCTTCCTTCAAGTTTTTGTGTGCCAACTTCAAAGTCTGCCACTGCCGTATTGTTTTCCATCTTCAAAGTTATGTTGCCAACTCTTTGGAAAGAAGATATTCCAATAACCCAGGTGTTAGACAAATGGATAGTGAACACGCTCACGCTGGTATTGTAATCTTGAACTCGGTATGGATCTAGCTTCATATCGCTTACTTTATTTCTGAGGTCACAGATTACCATATCCAGCGGAGAAATTGAGTTAGGAAACTGCAAATCTCCAGCTACTTCTTCAAGTTTGTTGTTTATTTCGGCTCTGGCTTTAGGATAGACTTCCTTGAGGATAGATGGTAAACTGGAGTCAAAGATGGCGGCCCCACCATTGTTGATAAGACTCTGCAGCATGCCACCAAGAAAGCCTAAGTTCTGGAAGTTGGTGGCAATTGAGCTGAAACTTAGATCGACGTTTATATCTTGTGCTCGAAGTTTTCCGTCGCGCTCTACGCCAACATTAGCCTTTGCTAATATTTTCAAGCCAGTGATGTCGACGGTGAATGGTCCCTTAGACGAACCGAACCACGACGATATCGAGTAGTTGCCTCGAGCTTGCAGTGCGTCTATACTCATTGCTGCTGTGACCTGAAATGTTAACAAAAAGATATTAATTATAAAATAATAATAGTATATAAGGAGGATACAAAAGGAGTATGTAAGGATCGTAGCAGATGGCGTTCTGTAGTTTCTGCCTATCCCCATGGGAAGAAGGCGTGAGTTTATGTATAATAATAGTCCTCCAGGCCGAATTTCGGTCACGGCGACTAATCTCAGCGGAGACCAGCCTTCGGTGCGGGAGATATTAAAGTGCACAAGTGTGTGCGCAGACACAGGTGCACTCACTTTTCCCTCACTCCGATGGGACGGCAACCCGACACGACCGGAGAGAGATCAGGCGCAGGACCAACGGCTTAATGTGCTTTCCGAGGCACGGCGGTATTACACCGCCAACTTCCAAACTCCGGACTGCCCCATTAGTCTCGTGGTCGCAAGCGCTACTGCTGAGCATGAGGTTCTGAGTTCGATTCCCAGGTCGCGCAAAGTATACGCGAGGGTCGTGCGGTCTATGGCCCTTTACGGGGCTCCGGTGTGGGCGCGTTTCTTGGGGCGGCGACCGGCCCGCCGGTTGAACGCGTCCCAAAGGGTCATAACCATCCGGCTAGTCCGGGGATATCGCACGGTCTCCGGTGAGGCGGCGAGCCTCCTTGCCGGATTGTTGCCTTGGGATCTGGAGGCAAAAGTCCTCGCGCACATGTGGGAGTGGCGCGAGGAGGCAAAGCGCTGGGGCGTAATTCCGCTGCCGCAATAAATCGCGGCACAGCGGACAGAGCGTCACGGAGAGTGCGATTGCGGCGATAAGTCCTCTCTTTGAGGAGTGGCTGGAGAGGTGCCACGGCGTCCTCACCTTTCGCCTGACGCAGGTCCTCACCAGACACGGCTGCTTCGGCAGGTACCTGTCCCGGATAAGGCGGGAGGAAACGCCCGGGTGTCACCATTGTGTGGATCGCCCGGAGGAAACGGTGGAGCATACGGTGGAGGTCCGCCCCCCCTTGGGCAGAGCACCGCCGTGTCCTCGCGGAAGCGATCGGCGGGCGGCGATCTCTCCCGTCCGGCCCTGGTCCAGGCCATGGTAAGGAGCGAGAGTACATGGGATAACATCACCTCCTTCTGCGAAGCAGTAATGATCGCGAAGGAGGAAGCGGAACGCGTGAGGGAGAGGCAAGCTTTGCGCCCTCACGTCCCTAGTCGCCGCAGGACGGCTAGCAATGCGTAGCTCGCCGTCCGGTAAGGACCAGGCCCGGGTCGACGGCGCGTTGTGTTCCACGCGCGTCTCAAAAGATGTCAGCACTATTGACGGGGTCCGCTAGGACCGATGCCAGCTACGGTCGCGGGATGTTCGAAAGAGTTACCGTGGCCCTAGCACAGGCAACTGAAGGAACACGGGTGAGTTTTAGTCAGTAAAAGTCTGACACGCTCTCCCGCTCCGCCCAGAGCGGGAGAAGTCATTTGATGGTTACCCGCTCAAAAAAAAACAAAAAAAATCAGGCAAAGTGTTATTGGGTTTTTCCATCTGGAATTTCACAGTAGCAGCCTGGAGTCTGGATTTGTGCCCGGTTGATGACATTAGGCTCGCCCCCTATTACAGGAACTTAAACTTATCTGGCGAAATGTGAGTGTACTGCTGTTATGATAAGTAATGTTTGTATTTATAATTAAGATGGTTGTCTTTATATCTTAACTTTTACGATAGAGATATTAAAGACACGGGTCATAATTATTATTTGAATCCAATCTCATTAAATTACACACACATACTTTTTACACAATAATTAACTCGTAATTATAGAATTGCATCTGAAAACGTTATTACCTCCAGATCACCAACTTCAGCATTCACGTACAAAATCCGGAGCTTACTGATGCCATAAACATTAGTGTTGGTAAGATATAGCGTGCCTAATGACAGGGACTGCTTCATGTCTGCCACAGGACAGGGGTCAGGGATCACATCTCCTGGCAGGCCTACAGGGTCAGGCTGCTTGAAGTGTTCTAGTATTAACATGATGTTGTCACTCAGCTTTTTCTCTCCATCTGCCAATCTTTCCGTCGTATCTTCGTCTGACTCATCTGAAAATATATTTCGCGGATTTTAAATGATTCGTATACCTACTTAATTGATAAACTTACACTTAGGTAGTCTATAATTTCCAGTCCATTCTCTTTAAAAGGAGCTGATGTCGAATTTCGAACGTCTTCTTGCCATTTAATTGTTTTTGTGGAATTATTTCGATTCGTTATAATATGTATTTTTATCACCATTTCAACATAATATGTAATTTTGAACTGTTAGATTTCTTATGAAACGAACATCAATCGCGATTATCTGAATTTTAGACTTGCTTATCAAGCTTTAACAACCACAACCAACAAACTTATAGTACCTACGTCAAACAAATACGCATAAAAATCTAATATTGACTCATCACATTCCACAAGACAAAACCATCACAACAAGGGCACTATAATCAAATATTATTGAAAGAACACGAATAACGACACGTTAATTAGGGACAAATTCCAAATCCACAAATAAATATTGTGATGCACACATTGTCATAACCTAATATAACGCACCTTGAGCGTTCACTTCGAGAAGCACAAAGAAGAATATAATTTTTTGTAACCACATCCTCTCTTGGGTTTGTATTAACAGTGACTAAAATTAACCAAATATATTTTTGGCACTCGTACTCAAGTCAGGGGTCAGAATTTATCAGTACAATAACTTTATCAATACTGCCAGGGATTTCCTGTTTAATCATTTGGGATTCATGCTATGTGATTAGTAGAGTTAGAATTATTGCCATCTTGACAGAATTTACTTGTAACTTGATAGATGTTTACAAGATTATTCCAAGAACTGTATCATAGCAGATCACCACGTGTTCGTTTCATTAATTAGGTGGTCGTTGTGGTGCCATTTGTCATTCCTATTTATTTAGCCCTATGTCTTTTGTTTTGGTTAAGAGCTTTACTTACTTTTTTATACTAACCTTTATGTGCGATGTTGCGTATCTTTGTATTAGCATTAGCATCAATAACATTTGTGTCACTTTCCTCTTTCTATTTTCAACCGTTTATTTTGTCATTTCAGGCTCCTTCCATGATTTCATTTTAGTTAATCTGGATTTAATAATAAACTGCAATTTTGTTTTGTTGAAATTTTACACAATTATTGGTGTTCACATTCTATGATCTTACATGACTACAGATTGTAAAGGTTTTGATATCAAGGGTCTTTCTTTTCAATAATGATCTACTTAATTGAGGTATAATTGTATCAAATGTCGATAAAAATAATGTAGTATCTAGTTTCATATTTCAATTTGTACTACTATGTTAAATGCTATTAGTAATCGTGCAGGCACCTGCGGTATTTCACACTATCCGAGTATAATCGGAGTGCCACTAAAAACACGAATGTCTTTCTTTTCTAACAATACTCTATCATTCAAGTAACTTCTTTAGAATAATCTTCGCAAACAAAAATGTGTGTTTACACTCTTACCTTTTGTATCTTGTGCTTTTCTTTGAGTTGCGTGTACTTTCGATTTAGTACGTATTTAAATAGCCTTAAATTTAACGCCATCTATCGATTTTAATTCTCATTAACATCGGTAGATGGCGTTACAAAGTTATAAGAGACCTTGTTGAAAACATGTTTCTTGATTTCTTCGACCGATGACTGTGTTATGATCAAATGTGTATGTAATACTACAGATGTCGTGGTTATCGCTATTGACATCAATAAAGACCAGGATTTATGCGCCTGTATCCTTGGTATTTTTTGGGGAAAGGGCTAAACATTCAGGCCCTACCATACGCGGATTAAGATATAGGCTAATGCTTATTCTATTTGAATCTGTAATGCTCTCTTTAAACAATAAAGCTTTTTTTATGAGAAAAACAAATGAGCGGACTCTGTTTACATTGTGTTTTAAAGCTCTGTTTTTCAAAAAGCAGGAAATAAAAGTAGAACCACCAATTTTACTATATTTTATTCAATAAATAAGTAGATGAGCTTATTAAGTAGAAGAGATAAAATATGAAAGTTGTTTCATTTACAGTAACTAACGCCTAACTAAAAGTTGAAAAACTCATCTTCGTCAAACGGCGCTTTTTCCGTCACTGAGTCTTTAAGATCTGATAATTTGAATCCTGTTCCCTGCATTTCATCCAGTTTTGGCAATTCTTGCTTTATCATTTCCTCGACATTTAGCTTCTCTAACTCTTGTTGTACTCTTTCTTTAAGAGGACCTTCCAAAGCATCCATTATTTGGTACCTCAGAAGATTTGGTAAAATATTTACTGTAAATTCAAGTACGTAATCTATAGTCCCTGCCCCATTGCACCGAACTTGAATATTTCCTACCTCAAGATCTATGTCCCTGAATTTAGGTTTTTTTCTAGTGTCAAGTGGTTGTGCCAAGATTATCCGTGCACTTATGTATTCTACTGAGAACGATGCAGTACCAGCTCTTGATATAAGACCACCTACTGCTGATATATCCCATTGAGTTCTTCCTTCAAGTTTCTGTGTGCCAATTTCAAAGTCTGCCACTGCCGTATTACTTTCCATCTTCAAAGTAATGTTCCCAACTCTTTGGAAGGACGATATTCCAATAACCCAAGTTCTGGTTAAAGACACAGTGAATATACTCACAGTGGCGTTGTAATCCTTGATCTGGTACGGATCCAGTTGCATATCACGCACTTTTTTTCGAACATCAATGATCACCATGTCTAGTGGAGAAATAGAGTTCGGGAACTGCATATCACCAGCGACTTCATCAAGTTTAGTATTGATTTCAGCTCTGACTTTAGTGTAAGCTTCTTTTAGAACATACGGTTTGATTGAGTCGAAGAGGAATGTACCCACTGTGTTAATAATTCCCTGGAACATACCACCGAAGAAACCTAAGTTTTCGAAGTTGACGGCGATAGTGTTAAAACCTAGATCTATTTCTATGTCTTGTGCTCGCAGTTTTCCATCTCGTTCTACACCAAGGGTGGCTCTTGCTATGATCTTCAAACCGGTGACGTCGACTTTAAACGGCCCCTGAGCCCTGTTTAGCCAGGTTGACATCGTATAATTACCGCGAGCTTGTAACACATCTATTGTCATCGCTGCGTGGACCTGAAACACATTTGTATCGTGAATTAATATTTTTGATAGCTAATTTTTGGTTTAAAATGCGAGGTGCATATCTATTCGTAAAGTGCCGTTTTCAACCCTTTCCAAGATTAAGATATTGACGATTGCCGAGACAAATTCAGCTTACAGTTTCTCGCACCAATTACTTCATTCTTATATCATTGGTTCTCTGAATCAGTCTTGTAGCAAAACAGATTGTACCAATCTTCAGAGGTTAGGGGATTATTTAAAACACGCTTAATTACCTCCATTGCTCCAATCTCAGCATCCACATACAAGATGCGGAACTTGCTGATGCCGTGCACGGCAGTATTCTTGAAGTACAGCGTGCCAAACTGCAGGGATTGCTTCATGTCTGGTACAGGGTATGGGTCTGGGATCTCAGCTCCCGGTAGACCTATAGGGTCGGGCTGCTTGAAGTGCTCCAAAATTTGCAGAATGTTTTCACTGAGCTTCTCCTCTCCCTCCGCCAGTTTGACTGCGTCACTCGTATCTTCTTCTGTGTCTGCATCTGGAATGTTATAGGCATTTGGGTTTTACTTTGGGACCTATATTCGACAGTCATTTATTCATTCCTATTCTTATTTGTAGACTTATATTCTTACAAGGACAGTTTATGTACAAAGGCTAGCTTAGCCCATAATGCCAGCCAATGCCAGAATAATAGTTAAACCCCAATAGCAGTATTGGAGGGAAATGGTAGTCTGAAAATATACATACTATGCTCATACCAGTAACGTGTTGTATGTAGGAGCATATATTTAAGTAAGATATTTTAATATCGCAAGAAACATTCTAGAAATCATATAAATACTACATAATAATAATAATTATGGCTGCAAATGTTAGTGATAAATGATAGTAATATTTATTATGCAACCAATGCAATAGAAGAGTAGATTCTACTGAAGGGCTACGCAAACGCTTTACGTATCACAACGACTCAAGTTTCAAATGCACGTGTTACTTTTTACAGCTCATTAAACACCATAAGTATTAGAACCTTTTTCACTTTTTCAAGTATTACATCTTTTAGACGGAATAATCATACAATTAACATCTTAATCTTGATACAACATGAAACAAACACATAGAAACAAGAGAAATACACCCAAACATTTTGATCACTCTCAAACATAACGTGATATATATCATGCTCATGTCACTGCAGAGGAAGCAGAAACACCTATTAATATGATGATCACAAAATAGATGAAAATCACAATAATAACACACCTTCACAAAAAACCGCTAGGAGTAAAGAGAGGAATATCAGTTTGTGTAACCACATCTCGATAGCAAGATGGTACTACTTCGACTGAGTAATGAATGGTTCCTGTCCCGAGTCAGGGGTCACAAATTATCAATGCACAGTGCAGTCATTCGTTATCTTTGTTTGTTTGTTTGTCGTTTCAATACGGTTAGTAAATGATTAGTTTTGTGTTAATGAATGCATGGGCATGCTAATTAGGATTGAGGTCTTATTTGTTTTTGGATTTCGAGCTACTTACAAAAAATATTTTTAATTGAATTATTTAGTATAGTTTGGGACAGGATATTATAGAGCGTATGTGTTTATTTGACTCTATACTATAAATGCACTTTGCTCTTTTTCTTTCGTTTTTAAACCCTTTCAATAGCTGCCAAACAATCCTTCGATTCTAATTTAATTGCTCCATGCTGCATGTTTCATTGCTTCATGAAAACCGAAAACTCATCAAGTTCTACATAGCTCCTAGCTGGCTCCCTTGAGCTCTACATAGTTCTACATAGCTCCTAGCTGGCTCCCTTGAGCTCTACATAGTTCTACATGGCTCCTAGCTGGCTCCCTTGAGCTCTACATAGTTCTACATAGCTCCTAGCTGGCTCCCTTGGGTTCTACATAGTTCTACATGGCTCCTAGCTGGCTCCCTTGGAGTTCTACATGGCTCCTAGCTGGCTCCCTTGGGTTCTACATAGTTCTACATGACTCCTAGCTGACTCCCTCGGGTTCTACATAGTTCTACGTGGCTCCTAGCTGGCTCCCTTGGGTTCTACATAGTTCTACATGGCTCCTAGCTGGTTCCCTTGGGTTCTACATAGTTCTACATAGCTCCTAACTGGCTCCCTTGGGTTCTACATAGTTCTACATGGCTCCTAGCTGGCTCCCTTGAGTTCTACACAGTTTTACATAGCTCCTAGCAGGCTCCCTTGGGTTCTACACAGTTTTACATAGCTCCTAGCAGGCTCCCTTGGGTATATCCTAAATATGCTAATTCTACATTCATTGTTAATCTAGTGACCTAGATGAACCTTTTGGAATGATTTAGCTTTAAGAGAAGCCCTAACATGAAACGTTTTGTCATCGCATTAGTTTTACAAAAGAGAATTTCCATGAATAGGTAATATAAATAAGGAAGGAATTATTGATGAGTTAGGTAGACTTTTTAATAACATACACTTGGGCGTAGACTTAAGACTTCCTTGGTCCAAGAATCAGGTTAGTTTATTTTAATTGTATAGCAATAATGTAAATAGGTTCTATCTGAACAGGAAAAGGTTTATGGTCACAGCGAGCTCTGTTACACAATAACACTCACTTAAATGTCTCGCGGATGGTGGCGCGTGTGTTGGATCATTCGGTTCCCTACAAAATGGTTGAGCTGGATGGTGCTGATCCACGCGTCATGTTCGTGAACGGGCGCCGTCAGTGGAGACTGGTCATCTCTTAACTGCCAGGGCTTATTTTTGATCTTATGTTTTGAGTTGTTTTTAATTATTTGTTTTTTACATTGTTCTCACATATAGAAGCAACAAGAACAATGTACCCAGGATTTTGTAATAATTTTGATTTAAAAGAGTGTCCATGGAGTTTCTTGCCCATTCTTCTCCTTAGAGATCTACGTTTTGGAATGGGCGACTAGCTTCAATTTTCTGACTAACTGACTGACTCTTTAACAATTCAAAAGTGCCTGTAATTGGTTTAATTGAAATAAATGCTTTGAGTTTGAGTTTGACACATACAGTTTGCAACTCATGCGCATTCTTTGACGAGAAAACATCTTGAGAATTTAACAATAATAGTAGATATTAATAATTTATTGTTATGTGGACTCTGTAGCCACAGGCCAATTGATAGCTCCTGCTAGGGAGACGCTTTAGAATGAAAATTAATGGTTTAGTTTTGAAATGAGCTTACCTTATCTAGGCAGCTCGGTATCTATCTTATTGAAACTGACCAGAAGATTATACAAAAAAAATCTTCTTTATTTTTCGTCGACTATCAGTTCACCCACATTCATTCAGTTCTCTACATTTTGACAAGACCTCTCTGCTGTCGACCAGCCTCTTAGAGGCCGGTAACAATATAAATTTAATTGTGTCTCATAACATGACAGTTGAAGGTTTGCGAACATAAATGTAGGGAACAGCTGAGTTTTTCGCGATTTCAGTTTTGTCCCATAGTAAAAGTTGTTCATGATGATGAGTACAATGACCCCTTAAAAGATTTTCAGTTATTGCCATTAAGTACACCTTTTTTATGAACGAAGTTCACAATTAGTTAGATTTTTAAAACTTTTTTTTACTAGAAAGTGTCTTACTTAAAATTTGCATGCTAGATTCACATCTAGC
The DNA here is from genome assembly GCA_947568875.1 of Fissipunctia ypsillon. Lineage (NCBI taxonomy): Eukaryota > Metazoa > Arthropoda > Insecta > Lepidoptera > Noctuidae > Fissipunctia > Fissipunctia ypsillon. Next base: position 8,847,969 of record OX387645.1, on the reverse strand, counting down.
CGATGTCAATCAGACATTGTGTTATATTTTATTGCATTTGTATAGTACGCACGGCTACATATCAAGCTGTAACTCCCCAGTATAAGCTGATCTCGCATAATATAGGATTTCCGTGCAATGAGAGGTCAGCTTATACTAGAAATGCATAACTTGATATGTAGCGGTGTGATCAGTTATCAATCTGCCTAGCCTTTTCCCAACTATGTTGGGGTCGGCTTCCAGTCTAACCGGATGCAGCTGAATACCAGTATTTTACATGGAGCGACTGCCTATCTGACCTCCACAACCTAGTAACTGGGTAATACGATACCCCTTGGTAAGACTGGCTGTCAGACTTTCGGGCTGCTGACAGCCCGTAACGAATTTTAGGCCTCTGCCTCGAATTTTGCGGGCAGCGGCGCGGCGGCGGCGGCGGCGCGGGAGCGGCGCGGGCAACGCAGACCCGTTCTCGAAACCAGCGGGCAGATCGCGCGGCACTATAGCGGCATAGTGTTGTGTCGTCGAGATATTTGTTTTTGTTCGCGAACGAAATGTCTGAACAACAATAATATTTTGTAGATAATCCCATTAATTACTAGTTATTTTATTAACATAATAAAACATTTTTATATTTGCCTTCAATATTTAGTTCGTTTTTAATTTCTTCCCATAACTGATTAATTAGCCTCCTATTTTTGTGGTTCACATCTTTGCTGTTCCATATCGGTGTCCTATCAAAAATAGCTGAAATAATTTGTTCCTGCACGTCCGAGGACATTTCGATACGTCACAAAAATAAATTGCGCAGCACTATCAATGCAGACGCGCGGCGGTCACCGCTTGACTGGAGTGCACCGCTCGTCGCCCGCTCCCGCCCCGCTGCCGCGCCGCTGTTTTCGAGGTCCGGTCCATTTAATTTTACGCATAAAATCCTGCCGCTCCCGCGCCGCCGCCGCTGCCGCCCCGCTGCCCGCAAAATTCGAGGCAGAGGCCTCAAAGATCCACGAATGACAGCTGGGACCCACAGCTTAACGTGCTTTCCGAGGCACGGAGGATTCTCGGTATATAAAGATGGTCAGCCATCCACGGACCAACCCCGGCAAGCGTAGCTTAACCTGATGGATCGACCCGTGCGGCTGTAATTACTTAGCCACGAGCTCCTTCGGTGTGATCAGTTATGTGAAAAACTTTTTTGCAAAAAAAAAAAAAAAAAAACAACCGACTTCCAAAAAAAACATTACAAAATAACTTTAATTTCGGAAGTCGGTGTCTTTGGATCTGTGTTTTAAGTTCTCGCCACTGACTTCCGAAATTAAAGTTATGTTTCACTTTGTAGTGTTTTTTTTGGAAGCCAGTTTTTTTTTTTTTTGTAAACAAGTTTTTTATTTTTCACTTTTTAGTGGGTCGGTTTGTAATTTATCTAAGTTACAATAACCTAATGTCAACTGCACATCACCTTTTACAAAATATTGCTTTTCCCGATGCAGGGACGTTAATTGTTGAGGAGTTCTCCTGGTACTTCACTATCAGCTCCACATCACCATATGCATTGTGACGAGCTTATACTGTTTAGCAATCATTTTAAATAAATCGAATTGCAACCCGTGAAATATGACGTATTTTTATTGAGTTGTTCCGGTAGCCATCTGTGGTCTTCATCATAAGTTCGACTTCACCAAATGGTGCTTTCCAAGAGCAAATGCACAAGTTACTATAAAAAATACCCAAATCGCAATAGCAAATCGCAATAGAGATGTGCCTATAATATTAGAAGAGTTCCCTCAATTTCTCCAGGATCCCATCATCAGAACCTGACCTGATGACAAGGGGACCACCTGGAAAGTATACCATTGCAAATAAAAAAAAAATCCAAATCGGTCCTGCCATCTTCGAGTAATCGGAGAAAAACATAAAAAATAAATAAAAGATTCCGACGAACTGCGAACCTCCTCCAAAATAAAAATATGAGTTTATTCAAAACAATAATTCCATAGTAATGCTCATAGGTAGGTATAGGTAAGTTTGTGTTGGGATCTTGACCTAACCAAGCTAAAGAAATAATTATCCTGTCGATCACTTGCGACGCGCGAAGGATTTCGATTCTATTGAATGAGACTATAATAAATACAAGAACCTTTGAGATCCTTATCATTTGATGTAGGTCAAGTTAATTTCCAATAAAAGTATTGTTAGGTGTGCGTGTGACTGTAATACACATCTTGTAGCACGTTTATTTAAGAATACTAGCTGTGCCCCGCGACTTCGTTCGCGTGGATGTCGTAAGATAATATACTAAAATAACAGCCACATTTTAATAATACTTCCTCGTCCCCCGAACCGTCGCGTTTCATCGCCCTCCCGTGTTCCTTCTGCCTTTTTTGTTTTTGCTCGGCTCCTAAGGGTCGTAGCGTGATGTTAAATAACTTGTAACTAGTGATGTGCCTGGTGGCAATATTGCCACTACCGGCAATATTCCCAATGCTGCCACTGCCGGTAAAATACCAATATTGCCAGCAGCATTGGCAATATTGCCAATGTTGCCTGTCAAATAATACCAATATATTTTATTATTACTGCAGGTGTAATCATCGTTTACTTATATTTGTGTAGTGTATCGGTCATAAAATATTTGAAATACGCACACGCGTGTCGTGCAAAAAGATAGGACACAATTATATGAATAAACATCAATGTATGTTCCATCTCTTTCGCGCTGCACATGCACGGTACGGGGTTGGGAGAACAGTTTCTGGCACAGAGTACTCTTTTTTAAATAGGTTTCTGGGCATCTCTCGGAGTATGGGCACGTCACTTCCGTCCGTTCCTAACCGACAAAATATTATTAAGATTTAGAAATATAAAGTATTAACAAGAGCTGTGATTTTAAAATGATTATAAAAACTACTAAGTTGTTACTATAAACGATGATTTACTGATTATGTAAGGATTACCGAAACAAGTGCATTGAAATATTATGCCTTTTATTCAATACATAACAATCGTCAATTCTTATCTTAATATTTATGGGTTATTTCTTATATTCACTATCGTGTGCGGCAACATGGGCAATATTGCCGGTAAAATACCGGGAATATTGCCCAAAATGCTGGAATTATTGGCAATTTTACCCAAAACAATATTTTATTGTATATAATGTAGATTATGGCCTTTAAATGCTAAATTTAAGTATTGTATATAGTTTCCGTAGTTAATTTGACTTATAATTAAGCAATATTCCCAATTATTTCCACTCCCGGCAATATTGCTGGCAATATTGCCACCAATATTCCCACTTCGGGCAATATTGCCGGCAACGGCACATCACTACTTGTAACTAACCTCGAGAATTGGGCTACCAAATGCAAAAATAATTTTTCAAAACCGACTTTTTGTTCACAATTTCATGGGTTTTAATTTTTTTGCACGGAACCCTAATTATTTATCTAAATAAAAGGAGCCTAAGTTACTGCCCGTAACATCAGCTATCTGCCAGTGAAAGTCCCGTCAGGCCTCTGCCTCGAATTTTGCGGGCAGCGGCGCGGCGGCGGCGGCGGCGCGGGAGCGGCGCGGGCAACGCAGACCCGTTCTCGAAACCAGCGGGCAGATCGCGCGGCACTATAGCGGCATAGTGTTGTGTCGTCGAGATATTTGTTTTTGTTCGCGAACGAAATGTCTGAACAACAATAATATTTTGTAGATAATCCCATTAATTACTAGTTATTTTATTAACATAATAAAACATTTTTATATTTGCCTTCAATATTTAGTTCGTTTTTAATTTCTTCCCATAACTGATTAATTAGCCTCCTATTTTTGTGGTTCACATCTTTGCTGTTCCATATCGGTGTCCTATCAAAAATAGCTGAAATAATTTGTTCCTGCACGTCCGAGGACATTTCGATACGTCACAAAAATAAATTGCGCAGCACTATCAATGCAGACGCGCGGCGGTCACCGCTTGACTGGAGTGCACCGCTCGTCGCCCGCTCCCGCCCCGCTGCCGCGCCGCTGTTTTCGAGGTCCGGTCCATTTAATTTTACGTATAAAATCCTGCCGCTCCCGCGCCGCCGCCGCCGCCGCGCCGCTGCCCGCAAAATTCGAGGCAGAGGCCTCAAAATCAGTCGTGCCGTTTCGGAGATTAGCCGGAATAAACAGAAATACAGAGAGACGAACATTTTTAAAATTGCTTTTTTGTTATAAGGACCTCCAATACTTTCTTATGCATTTAGAAAAAAATTGTTATTTTGACATCACAAACTGACACTTCAGTTTTATTTATTTGTATAGATTATGCAGAAGTCAGACAGTGAAAATTCTTTCATTTGTTAACACGGTGGCCGAGGAAGTTACCAAAGGTGGCGATTTTTCAAAAAATAATTTAAAAAAATGCGCATACCCATCGACTCCGGGGTTTAACAATTTTTTATATTATAGGGCTTGGGATCGTCCACCTCCAGATACAGGGTTATCCATTATTTATAAATTTTATTTTTATTTTTTTATTTACGCCACAGTCTGTATATTGACACGGACAAGCCCCTCATATGCACACACAGTGCGGCTGTGTGGTGGTCGCGCCTCGCGCTCTGTCTTGTTTAGTGCTGCGTAATGTCGACACGTGCGCACCCGTTTTTATCATTATGTTACGAAAATGAAAACATCGAGAATGAAATCAAAGCTTTTCACCTTCAACAGAAGATGTAAAGTGTAGATTTAATGCTATCAGAGCCAACCGAAACTTCATTATTTGTAGAAAAAAGCCCAGTGAGCTGAAACCTTTATGTTAAGTTTTATTACTATTTTACGTTTAAAGATCTCATGTAGTGATTATTTCCTATTAATTAAAATTAAGTCAAAGTTACCAAAAGGGTATTATTATCTCTAGTAGAATTTTGAATAGCGATGTTTTAATTTAATATATTTCCCATCACTGTTATCCATTTCGTTTCTAAAAATATTTAAAAGAACTGAAAGCTATTTATGTGGCATAAACTACAATATATTTGCCACGTTAAAAAAAAACTATAAATATATCCAATTTCGAAGAAATGTTCAACCTAACGTACTTACGTACCTACCTATTATATCAAGATATAATAAATATTACGAACCTACACAATAAATAAATCCCTTAGAAAATACTTAACACAAAAAGCACAACCTCAACCCTACACAAAGCAATAGTTTATAATGACCGAAAACTAACCCCACTGAACATGGCCGACAAAACTACTCAAATTAACGTGAAAGAGACTGACAGACAGACAAAAATATTGCAATAGACCCATAAGTCACTTCACGGAAGACATCGCCAAGACCTTTGCCAACCTAACGTCGACAAGTTAGCGTCGAACGAATGGCTCAGGCGCGGAGATGTATTCCCTGAGACTGAAGGGTTCATGACAGCAGTTCAAGACCAAGTTATTGAAACCCGTAATTACCAAAAGCACATCATGCGAGTCCTTCTTTCAATAGACATAGTTCTTCTGAAACTATTCAACACATTACTGGAGCGTGTAAAGCGATAGTTTATATTGATTATAAACACAGGCACGATCAAATAGCTAATATAGTAGGATCTAAAACTTGCCATAAATATAAACTAATTACTACACCCCATGTACCTTACTACAAATATAATTCAGAAACACACAAGCTATGCTTTGATGGAGCCATCCTCACAGACAAGACAACAAATTACAATAGACCAGACAGTACTAGATAAAATTAATAAAACCGCGCAAATTATTGACATAGCAGTACCAAACACATACAACCTACACACTACACTATTGCAGAAAAGCTGTCAAAATATACAGACTTAAAATTAGCCGAATGTGGCGATTAGGTAGCGTTGCCCTTGTCCCTGTAGTACTCTCAACCACGAGTGTTATTCCCAAACAACTTTATCAATCTTTAAAAACGCTAGACGTACGTAGCTCCCACCACCTACCAAACCCTATAGAAAGCTGCTATCCTGAACACTTGCAAAACTGTCCGAAAATTCCTACAGAACGATATTGACGCACAAATATCACACGCACAAATATTATTCATCACCGCAACACAAAGTCAAAACATAATATCATCACGCCATATATTATCATCAACTATCACTTAGGATAGTACTCTCAGGGGTAGCGCTTACCGTGGCCCCGGCGGCACAGGCAACAGAAGGAACACGGGTGGGTTTTAGTCAGTAAAAGTCTGACACGCCCTCCCGCTCCGCACAGAGCGGGAGGTCATTTGATGATTTCCCATCCACAAAAAAAAGGGGGTAGCACTTGGGTTTGGCCCGTGTTAGGGTGAACAGGATTTCAAGGTCCGAAGGCGAGAACACCCAATGAAACACACCAACCGTTTCAATTAGGACAATTTAATTCACAATGAATCGCGCTTACAAAAAAAATCCAAAACTATACAAGGTGTAACATAAATAACGCAAAACCTCATAAGGGGTCATTGTACTCATGATTCTGAACAACTTTTACTATGGGACCAAACCTGAAATCGCGAAAAAAATCAGCTGCTCCCTACATTTATGTTCGCATAACTCGTCAAAATGTAGGGAACAGCTGATTTTTTTCGCGATTTCAGGTTTGGTCCTATAGTAAAAGTTGTTCATAATGATGAGTACAATGATCCCTTATGAGGTTGTGCGTTATTTATGTTACATCTTGTATAATGATTTGCTCGGTAACGAAACCATATCGCGATCTATTTTGATCCCAACGCTATCTAGGGAAGCGTCAGGTAAACTTTTTGCACATATGAAATGTTAGACATATGGGTGACATAAAGAAACAAGTTTCCGGTACAGACAAACCCGTGCGGGTCGGTACCGATCGGTACAGGGTTAATAAGGTAGTCGGCACTGTTTCTTTATAAAAAGTGAGCACATAAGTAGCAAGATGACATGGGATTATTACACCTGCACCGATCGGTACCGACCGGTGTCTTTCTTGCCTTTACTGATCGGCTTGAGTGGAGATTCGTAAGAGCAAACGTGCTCGGAGGAAGGTAGTATTCCAGTAAGTGCTGGTAGGGACCTTGACCATACTTCCGGGATTGTCCTGATAGCCGTGGAATACTTCTCCACTCCTCATAAGCACCTCAGGATATGTTACCCCCTTGTCGCTCGCTACGACACTATGTGCTAGCAACTGTTTTCGGGGACCCATTATTGAGTGTGCAAGTCACCCCCTGCCATTTTATCCGCGTATTACATAACATTGATCAGGCAGGGAACATACTCTTTCCATAGTTCTTGGTAACCAATCCACTATAGCCACCCAAACCCATAACCCAATGTTTTGTTTCCATGTCCTACATAGTTTTGCACCAACCGGGGGCTGTCTATGGGTGCATTTGCATAGTAAATATAGGGATAATCGTCGGTTGGTGCCTCCTCATCATTTAAAATTATCTAAGGGGCCTCTGCGAGTTGGCTTCGGCCCCTCGTGCGCCTTCCAATAGTCCGGGATTCCAGGTTTCCGAGATATCGAGCCTTTTCAGGAAGAACATCGTAAGCGACAATTTGCACTTTTTACAGGAAAGGGTTTTTTCTTTTCTAATTAACGATGTTTTCATTTACGATGATAATTTCTTGCATCAATAAAGTCGTGTAAATTTAAAATAAAATTTAAGAGTAAGTAAGTAAGTAAGTATTTATTTGCATAAAACATGGTATACATGGTGTTACATTAATTTACAATAAAGATCTTACATGTTTTGCCAGAATTGTACTTAGCATGCATATGTTCACTTAATACTAACATGAGAATTTGTTATCCATAAATTCTTTAAGACTATAGAAATTTTTCGAGTTTAACCAGTCAAACAATTTTCCCTTCAATAATCTGGAGTTTAAGTTTTTTATGCTACTCGGTATGTCATTATATATACTAACACAATTATATAAGCAGCTTTTATTATATTTAGCAAGCTTAGGAAGATCATGCAGAACGAGTCTCTGTGGATCACGCCGGCTCCTTGGATTAATATCATTGGCTGATATAAACAGGTCTTTATGTTTATTAACGAACATACATATTTCAAATATATAAAGCGACGGCAGCGGTAACAAACCTAGTTTCTTAAATATGGGTTTACAAGATTCCTCCGAGTGCATCCCGTAAATTGCCCTAATGCACTTTTTTTGAGCAACAAATGCTCGGTATATATCGGTACTATTTCCCCATATTATAAGCCCGTAACGTAGTACCGATTCTACATATGCATGATAGATCATGAGAGCTGTTTTTAAGTTTGTAATATTTTTGATTTGTTTAAGAGCATATACAAATTTATTTATTCTCTTTGCAGCGTTATCCACATGCTCTTTCCAATTCAAATTCTCATTAATAATTACGCCTAGAAACTTCGTTTGTGCTACTTCTTTAATTTTTGATACGTTTAGTTTAATATTGTATTTAGGATTATTACATTTATTGAAATTAATATAAACAGATTTATTAAGATTTATTTTTAAATTATTTATGTCAAGCCATTGTATTAATTTATCTATAGTATTATTAATGTTAGTCTCATGATTATTTCTAAAATTGTTACATTTTTCTGTCGCTATAACAATAGCTATGTCATCAGCAAATAATATACATCGGTGGTTAGTTATATTAATAATATCATTTACGTACAGCAAGAACAGGACAGGCCCCAGTACACTTCCTTGTGGTACACCACATGTATTGTGCTTGTATTCTGATGAAAAAGGCACCTTAACTTGATTTTTATCAATTTTATCAATAATGACTCGTTGTTGTTGGTTACTGAGATATGATTTTATCCACTGAAGTGTAGGACCCCTGATACCTACAAGTTCAAGTTTTTTAAGCAACAGATTGTGAGAAACTAAATCGAAGGCTTTTGAGACATCAAAAAATAGCCCAGTGGTCAGATTTTTATTATTGATATTAGTAACTACAGCCTTTACCAGGGAGAATATTGCCAAAGTAGTGGACTTGTTTTTTGAAAGCCATATTGTTCATTGCTAATTATATGAAATTTATCACAATAGGCAATTATTCTTCCATACATGCACTTTTCATATATTTTCGACAATATGGGTATTAACGTTATAGGACGATAGTTATTAATATCAGATTTTTCTCCTTTTTTATATAACGGCTTGACTATCGAGTATTTCAGGGCATCAGGAAAAGTTCCCGATGCAAACGATACATTAATTAAATATGTTAGAACAGCAGTTAGTTGATTGGTACACTCTTTAATCATTTTAGTGTTGATTTCATCATAGCCCACAGAATTGAAATTAGACAATAACAGTATTTCTCGTCTAACCTGGCTTTCCTCCATAGGTTTTAAAAACATCGAGTTAACGGATGCACTAATACGAGGTTTTATGCTTTCCTGACTGCTCGTATGTGATAAATTAATATAATTATTATTAAAGGCGGTGGCAATTTCAATAGGATTTGTTAGTGTTGTATTGTTAACTGTAATTTTCTCCATATTTCCTATGCAATTTGTATCGTGCATTTCATTTTTAATTACTGCCCACGTGGCCCCTACATTTGTTTTCACTCTTGTTTATATATTTAATATTTGCGCATTTTTTTGAATTAATTATACATGTTTTTAGAATATTGGAATATGTCATATAATTAATTTTGCTATTTGCATTTTTATTTTTATAGTATTTATATCTTAGTACACGTTTTTTTTTACAAGATTTCTTTGAGCCTTTACTTATCCAATTTTGTTTATTTGAATTATTGTTATTTATTTTTACTTTTACTTTTGGGAAGCAAAGATTGTAGAATAAGCATAGTAGTTCATGAAACTCACTAAATATATTTGCATCATTTGACCTATATGTATATAGTGTATGTATATGTATATGTGTGACCAAGATAAATTATTTAAACATTCCTTGAACTTACGAACATTGTCCGAACTGTAATCTCTTTTATATATATGATAAGATGAGCATTTCTGAATCTTTTCATTTACAGGAAAACTCAACATTTGGGCTGTGTCATGGTCAGAGAGATAGAGAGGCAAAACTGAAGCGGAAGCATTTGGAATATTACTTAGGATGTGGTCTATGCAAGATGACTTGCGCGTAGGCACATCAATGTGAATTTTCAAGTTATAGTTGTAGGATATGTCTCGTAGGTGATTAGTAACGTTACCTTTTTCAACGTATTTATATTCAAGTCACCGGTTATTACTAGACGAAATTTGAACTTGTATTTATTAGTTAGGTAGTTCAAAAGATTATTTAATTTACATAAGAACTGAGTAGGATCTGAGTTTGGAGTTCTATAGACGCAAATAACAAGCAACTTATAACACTCAAGCTCTATGCCACAAGCTTCAAATGTGTTTTGGGTAGCATAATCTTGTATATAAGATAAATCTTTGAAAGGAATGCCTTTTTACTAAGATACAGGCTCCTCCTCTTTGTTTTTCTCTACAATAACTTGAAGCTAACTGATAGTTACATATTTTGATATAGCTCTCATAGCCTTTCTTTATAAAAGTTTCCGACAAGCAAATTACGTTAGGTTCTTTTTGTGCTACTCGTAACTCCTGGATTGTTATTTCTAACAGTTCCCGTTTTGATAGAATACTAGTATAGAGGCATGGTGAACAGGGTGTAAAGTTCACTCATCCTCCATAGAAAAGGGAGGATCCTCCGACCAGACGGGTGTTGTGTCTGGTGGGCTACTGCCCGACGGTTGATGTCGGGATGTTGTATATATGATAGTCGCGCGGTAAACTCTGTTTGCGCGATGCAGGATTTTGCGTGACGTCAGTGTGACGCGTTCCATTGTGGCGATGCCGCCACATCACTCCCCTCCGGAGACCGGTGGTCGATAGTGGGCAGAGTCGTGTATCTTGCGATGCTTGCCAGGGCCAGTTGAGGTTCCAATGAGTCGGAACCGGGTGCCGCATAGTTCGCGGTGAGTCGGAACTGTCTGCGGAGATGCCCCCAGTGAGTCGGGGTGGCGCTGCGTTATGCTCCAGTGCGTCGGATGTGGTACAGCGCCGGGTTGAGGCTGACTGCTGGCGTCGACCAGGAGAGGTTTGAAGGGCTCTGCTTGTTGACCGGCCGAGAGTGCAGTGTGCTGTGCCAAGGTTGCTGATGAGGCTGAGGGTGATGACCAGGTATGCGCGGTCGCTGCATGCTGGTGGTCAGGATACCCGTTGAAGCCGTGGGTGCTGGCTGGCTGTGTGACTCGCTGCTCGAAAGCTCGAGGAAGTGATGCTGATGACGTCACGCTGTAGTAGTTGCACGAAGGCTGGCGCTGACGTTCATGTTTGGGGTCACCAGTATAGAGGCATGGTGAACAGGGTGTAAAGTTCACTCATCCTCCATAGAAAAGGGAGGATCCTCCGACCAGACGGGTGTTGTGTCTGGTGGGCTACTGCCCGACGGTTGATGTCGGGATGTTGTATATATGATAGTCGCGCGGTAAACTCTGTTTGCGCGATGCAGGATTTTGCGTGACGTCAGTGTGACGCGTTCCATTGTGGCGATGCCGCCACACTAGCAATATTTTGATGCAGAATATTGAACATATGGGCTTTAGGCACGAAAAAAATCGTCTTTATTTCTTAATACAGGGAAGTAAAAAGGTATTGTACCTTTGCTTACATTCCCGATAGATACGTCTGGGTTTACTGGTTGTTTATTTTTATTACAATTTTGTTTATAAAAATAAAAAGGGATCGTTCCCTTTTTAGGCGTATTGTTACTAATGGCTACATTGCTGCTTGGTTGATTACGCATTACAAATTTCCTAACATTCCTTGGGCACAAGTAGTTTTCATTGTAGTCGTTACAATCTATCACATAATTTATAGACTTACAAGCCTCTGATAATGTAAAATGTCCACAATCAAGATAATCACATTTTATAAACATCTTACATAACTTTTCTACACCATCATTCAATTTTGCGACATTTAAGAAGTGACTATTACTAACATTTAGTACAATAATCCTATTATTATAAAATGTGTCCAATAAACTTTCTAATGGTGACAGGACTTGCCTTAATTTATAATCATTTTCCCCCACACATATCACTAGCTTATCATTAGGATGTAATGTTGTTTTTAAGCAGTTCTGAATTATGTCATGACATTTCGCATTTGGCTTCGTTTCCGCAAAGATTCCGTATTTTTGGTACTTAGTGTTAGTTCTTGAATGCAGTAAGGCTGAAGCCAAGCCGACACATTGTTGTGTACCGAATATAAATATTCTTCTTTCGGGTCTGTGTTTGGGTTTTCGTTCTGGGATGGAATAGGTGCAGGTATTGACTGCAGGAGTCATTGTCAGGTCGATGCCACGCTTTTATTTTGTAAGCACTGCGACAGTGTCTCTATTTGTTTTTTTAAAGATGAAATTTCAAGGTTAGCGCTATTCAACTGCTGCTGTAGAACTTCAATTATTTTTCCCAGGGATATTGTTTTATTTTCGTAAATACTGTCAACGTTTGAAGAATATAATATAGGTGAAGAAGGGGTGGATGCCGTACAGTGTGCTAAAGAATGCCTCTTCTTTTTAATATTACTACGAGAAATAGTATCTGGTAATGAAATGGATTGACATAATGATTTTAACATGTTAATTTCAGCAGTTAACTTATTTACTTGTCTGTGAAGATTGCTGTTTTCCAGTAATGTTTTATCAAGCTCGAATTCCGTGGTTTCAAGTTTAACGGTTAATTGGGATATCTAGTATCTTTCATTTCTGACATAGACACTAAGTCTGAAATTAGTTCTGATGATGTTCCATCCAAACTTTTTGACATTTTTGTTGGTGTGCAATTCGATTCATAGGATGTATTGTAGTCAGTGAGAATATGCGAATCCAAGATCTGTGACGCTGCTATGGACTGGTCTTTTTTTGTTACATTGGTCTGTTCCGGTGATGGTGTTTTAACGGCTTTTTTTATTTCTCAGAGTTATGTTCGATGGATTGCTGCTAATTGTATCTTTGGTTTTAATACAAGTTACGCATTTCCACCTTTTTTTTTAAACTTGATCCAGCATCCTGTATGTTTGCTCTGGATACCCAATGCAATCTGGTTCATATCTATTGTTACAGACCGAACATAATGCAGTGGTTTTTATATCTACATGTTTTTTGCATTTATAGCATACTACAAGTGCTGCCATCTTGCGGCTACTGTTGGTATTCTTTGAAACGATCTTCAATACATTGTGTTTGCATAATACAGCTGCTAGTCGCTGTTTAATATTTTTGTGTAATAATATGGACGAAACATTCAAGAGGAAATCACAAAAAGAGTCAGTTTACCCGAGGTTTGTACGTCGAGCCAGGTGACCACTTAGAATTGTGGCCGAAATAATCGTATAGATTCTTCGTGTACAAAAAAGATAAAGTTTGTTAGAATGGATTTGAATAGACGAAGAAGCAAAGGTCGTTTTCTTTGTGTTGAGTGTACCTTATATTTGAAATAGCTTTTTATCACTTTTTTTAGCACTTATCACTTTTATTATCACCTATAACTTTGTAATTGTTTGTATAAGTCTGTTCTATACACAATTGGCGATTAACTTTTGTTTATTTTAGACTTTTGACAATTCGTTGTTTTAATTATATTGATTTACTTAATGCGTTGAAATTGTTTGCCGGCTACACTTTCACTGATATACATATTGTTTCTAAGTGAACACTTTAACCCATTCGCTGCGTCGGACGCCTTTCGGCGTTTTTTGATTTAACATTCAGGTGCGGAGGACGCCCATCGGCGTTCGCGACGAAAATCGTCCCGCACGGCTCACGCACAATGGTCCACTTAAAGGACTAAGTGCGGAAACCAAACCCCTAACATAGAACATAGATCGTCCCGCACTTGGCTAATAAGCGTAATTTTTATCGCCGCAGCGAATGGGTTAAACATAACAATTTATCAAAGCAAGTACTTTACCTATTTTTAATTAATTTTAAATCTCGGAGTCGAAGTAAACGTGATGACAGCGTTTGACGCGTCCAATCGCGACAAGATATAACATAACATCACGCCTTGTTTCCCCGAAGGGTTGGGCAGAGGTGTACTTAAAGTACACCCACATTTCGCCAGTTATGTTTAAGTCCCATGTAATAGGGGGCGAGCCTATTGCCATCTACCGGGCACAAATCCAGACTCCGGGCTGCTACTGAGAAATTCCAGATAGAAAAACCCAATAACACTTTGCCCGACCTGGGAATCGAACCCAGGACCTCATGCTCAGCAGTAGCGCTTGCGACCACTAGACCAACGAGACAGTCAAACAAGGCGACAAGATATAAAACTGTCTAATTAAGAGGTTACGAAGAAAAAATAGTTTTGTGATTTTTGGCGCTTACGATGTTTTTCCTGAAAAGGCTCGATGTGTTATAGGCATTTTTGAAACAATAATAATAATATCCCTGCTATTTTATCTATGTATCTTATACAAGGTGTAATATAATTAACGCACAACCTCTTAAGGGGTCATTGTACTCATCATTATGAACAACTTTTACTATGGGACCAAACCTGAAATCGCGAAAAAAGAATTAGCTGCTCCCTACATTTATGTTCGCATAACTCGTCAAAATGTAGGGAACAGCTGATTTTTTTTTCGCGATTTCAGGTTTAGTCCTATAGTAAAACTTGTTCATATAATAATGAGTAGAATGACCCTTTAAGAGGTTGTGCGTTATTTATGTTACACCTTGTATATACTGGATGATTTCTTTTACAGTCTCGAAATTCTTACAGGGTGTTCTACTCATGAATATGAACAACTTTCACTATTGGACCAACTCTCAAATCACGAAAAAAAATCAGCTGTTTAATACAAAAGTTCAATACCTACTTGACCAAAGTGTATGAAACAGCTGATTTTTTTTTGGTGATCTCATAGTTGGTTCCATACTGAAAGTTGTTCATATTCATGGGCAGAACACCCTGTAAAAATTTCGAGACGGTAAAAAATATCATCCAGTATAATTCTTCTGTACGTGTGTTTGTCACCTAACTCCTCCTAAACGGCTGGACCGATTTGGATGAAATTTTGTGTGTATATTTCATTGGGTTCCTGAATGGTTTGAAAAGACAACTGGACCCGATAGGTGGCGCTGTTCGGGCAGGACAACGTCTGCCGGGTCCGCTAGTTTTATATAAAACATTAGGCAGGCAGGTGCTATAGTCTTTACATAGTTCTAGATAACCATTTCACTTTAGCCACCCAAACCCATAATCCAATATCTTTGTATCCATATCCTGCAATAGTCACTTTCATAGTGCGAACAGGGATAATCGTCGGTTGGTGCCTCATTTAATTAAAAACGTCAAACGGGCCCCTGCGAGGTGGCTTCGGCTTCGAGATATGTCAAAGACATTTTTAATAATAATATTATAGGTACCATAAAAACACGGTATAAAAAGATGGCAAAAGTACAATGTACAACAAAAACATGTTTTGCTAATATGCAAATTTTTTAATAGATAACTGACATAAAATTTTTTTGTCATCAACATTTTTGACACGACATTAACTTTTTTCAATAAAATCCTTAACATTAGAGAATCTATTAACAGATAACCATTCGTAAACTTTATTTTTAATAACCTAGTGTTTAAATTTTTGAGATCATTTGGTAACTTATTATATAAACGTACACACATTGCAAGGCAGCTTTTATTATATTTTGTTAGTTATGGAATCTCACTTAGTACGAGGCTGTGGGAGTCTCGTTGGTTTCGGACATTGACATCATCTGCTTAAGAAATACATCCTGATTCTTCGTCACAAACATACATTTATCTCAAAGATATAAAGAGACAGTAGCGGTAACTAACCAAGTTTTTTGAATACAGGTCTACATGATTCGTCTGGTTTGAGCACGTAAATTGTTCTAATGCACTTTTTTTGAGCAACGAATGCTCTGTCGTATTGGTGATAGCGGGTGATGTGGGCAAATACTGCTCGTGAGCATGACGCACCTTGGTACAGTTGCGCATGAGAAACATGGAGGTCATGCCGCATCCATGGCAAGCTGGGTATATTTGGGTAAATATGTAGAAAATCTAAAATTCTAGGTGGATATCCCACGGTCCAATGGGTAGGTAGATTATCGGCTTGAATATAGCTATACCCCAGAGCAATTTCTTAAGTCTTTTGGGCACGAACTATACGGGGTCATATTAAATAAGCTAGCGAAACTCCTCAGATGTGATGGGTATCGTTATCTAAACACGACAAAATAAAAAGAAAAAAGATTTTAATGAATTTTTTTTGGGTCGGCGACCGCTGGTTGTGTTGTTACTTGAAGAATGAGTTGTTCTGTTATTTTATCGTGTTTAGATATCGATACCCGTCACGTCTGCGGAGTTTCGCCGGCTAATCCAAATTGACCCTGTATAATTATGAGAATAGCTCAGGTTGTAGTAAAATAATTATTACTTTACTGGTAAGTAAGTTAAAACCGGCTTCTCTCTTACAACGTCGACGCTGATGTTTATCCACGAAACATATATTGGGTACTTAATTATAGCTAGCAGTGATGCAATATCGGACACAATCATATTGTAGACAATCCAATGAATTCTTGTTGATGTTTGCATCTTTTTGAGACTGACTATATCTTCAAGTGTCGCCAAAACCGATACTAGGTAACCAAAAAAAAGAAGAATTGAATTTTCTTTAAAGTACCTAGGTACGTCGCTCCATTCCACATCAAGAAAAACCTTTTGCTTAAGTGCTTAATGGAAACTCTTAATAGAGACCAGATTGAAATATGCATACAATAATATTGTCATAATAACTAGTTTCCCGCACCATATTCTTAGAATAATTCCACTGGACATAATATAATAATGATAACATCAATATGCTAATTGTTAAGACAGAATAGAATTGATTGCGATGTAAATGTGGATGTCAAGTAAAATTATAATTGCATTGTCTGTCTGACCTAACCACAGAACACTTGATGCAACCCACCATACTTCAGGCAGGACCTAAGAGCTTAGCATGCGTCACAGATTAGCATGCGTCATATTCGGCTGAGCCAGATAATCTATTATGTAAGTAGATAAATCACGACAATCTGTCATTTATCCGCGCAACAGACGTGACAATATCCAACTTTGCTTGCACTCGGCAAAAACTGCCCTCATGGGGAAAAGCTTTTTTTGTATGGCCCCGAAAATACAACGTGTTTCTGGATGTACGACATTAAATCAAAACGAACACAGTACTGATCCATTGAAATATTTTTCATTGTTAATGGAAAATTTAAAAAATGCAGTTTTCAAACAAAATAAATAGTAGAATCAACTACATAAAAAGTAAACACGCTTTATCTACGCAAAGTCACTGACCAACGGTCCGGTGCGGGGTGCGGGGCGCGGCGGCGGCAATGTTTGCCTATTATTACGGACTCAGATATACATCATGTTGAAAAATAAGAAAATGAAAAATAATTTCCTGTGGCTAAAGTATTCATTGGATTTAATTTATTTTTTGTATACGGGCAAAGAACATGATTCTCTTTACGTGGTTTAAAGGAATGTCAATCCTCCTGTTACACGTGGTATATTTATTGTACAACAAAATACCACCGTCATATAAAGCTACGACAACAAATCAATTTAAAAATAATATTCGAAATCTATTAACACACAAGTGTTATTTATTATAATATACAAGGTGTAACATAATTAACGCACAACCTCTTAGGCTGAGGCTACATTAGGCCGCGACGCGACCTGCGACGCATGAGCGATTAAAACAAATAAATGCATGCTCGCGTATATGGCTACACCGTTCATCAAATATTACTAGCGAACTTTGAATTCTTTATACAATAGGAACAACATTACTGTAATCACGGCATCGGCTACATCAACATATCAGCGAAATTGAAGCGAATTTGTTAGAAAATTTCTCACTTGCACGACTAGTTCAATAGTGCTACTAAACATGCGTGTGGCTACATTATGCGTAAAGTAAACCACGATGGATGATTTGATCACATTCTAAGACAACGACCGATTCAAATTGAGTCTTTGTTATGTTATGATAGCGGCTACATTACAACTGTACTTCAGAACGTAAGAAACAAATTCTCGTTATTTAATAGTGTAGCCGCATGAATCGCTCTTGCTAATTCGTTGTGTAGCATGTGTACTGTAGCCACGTCATCGCCGAATATACGCCGGATTTTCGCTTATAATGTAGCCATACCATGTATACCTAGTTTCGCTCTTCCAGTCGCATCGCAAATCGCTGCTTACTGTAGCCTCAGCCTTAAGGCCGTCTTGTAGTGCGGCGTGTAGGTATGAAAACGCTTCCTCACTCCCCGCATAAAAGGTATGTATCGAGTGTATAGACGCAGCAAACGAGCGCGCGCCGGTCGCCGAGCTAGTCGATGCTAGCGCTTGAACATGCCACAATGCAGCGTAAATGCAGTAGGTAAGGTATATCGGGTTCGGGTATAATTTATTGACGGAAGAGGAAATAAAATTGCTTTTCTGCTTTGTTTATATTCTTGTTTTGTAATCAAATAAACATACATACAACGTGTTTCTGGATGTACGACATTAAATGAAAACGAGCACAGTACTAATCCATTGAAACATTTTAAAACACGAAGATTAGTAGTTAATGGAAAATTAAAAAATTGCAGTTTTAAAACAAAATAAATGGTAGAATCAACTGCATAAAAAGTAAACACGCTTTATCTACGAAAAGTCACTGACCAACGGTGCGGTGCGGGGGGCGGGGCGCGGCGGCGGCTATGTTTACCTATTATTACGGACTCAGATCTATAGTATGTTGAAAAATAAGAAAATTAAAAATAATTTCTTGTGGCTAAAGTATTCATTGGATTTGATTGATTTTTTGTATACGGGCAAAGAACATGATTCTCTTTACGTGGTTTAAAGGAATGTCAATCCTCCTGTTACACGTGGTATATGTAACCTGGACATAACACTCCCCATTTCAAAATACAAAAAGAATTTAACCACCTAAAAATACACTTTTCTCCAATAGTCAACAATTTAATGTGAAATAAACAATCGTGTTTGGCTTTTTTACCCTCAAATTTAATCATTTATTTTCACGATTTTTATTTTTATCCTTTTTACACTTGTAATAATTATGAATGCTCGTTCATAATTTATTTTCTCTATTTTTATTTTTTTATCGTTTATTTTTATCCATACAGTTATATGTATACTGTGGTCTCATGTAATTGAAGGAGCACACGTTAAATAATATTATTTCTTATTCTGATTTAATATATATTGTATATGTGTATCCTTTGTTGGAGATCCCAAATAAATATATGTACATAATATATATTATCAGTAGATTTAGTTTGGTGACTCACACGAAAAGAAAAAATGCACTATATCTGCAGTCAATATAACAGTAAACCTCGAACATGCACGCCCTTGATGAGTAGAGAGGTTTTAAGTTTGTATGGAGAAAAAAATATCGCAAATTTCTGTATTTTAACACTTATATACAGGGTGTAGCGTAATTAATGGATAACCCTGAATCTACGGGTGGGGGACCCCAAGCCCTATAATATAAAAAAAATTTCAAACCCCGGAGTCCATGCCCATGGATGTGCGCATTTTTTAAATATTTTTTTGAAAAATTGGCACCTTTGCTCACTTCTTCGGCCACCGTGTTCACAAATGAAGGAACTTTCACTATGTAATTTCTACCTAATATTCTTGAATAAACGAGCTATAACAGCAGAAGTAGTAGTTTTAGAGTACCTCATGTAGTTTTTTTTTTGTTTAGTCTTAAAGTGAAATAATTATGTTTCTCTAATTTTTTTTCCTAAGTTTGAATCCGTCTGCTGTAAAAAAACGTATGGAAACCTAGCTGCCCATATTTTTGTAAATTTGGCCTTTTAATGCAGATTAAATGGTATGGTATGTGCCCTTTAATGGTATATCAATATTTCATATATCTTTTTAGTTAAAATGTTATTGCTATTAAACAGAAGAAGGGGCAATTTTTCATTTTTTAAATTCAACCAAATTGTCGTTAATTTGATCAATGTACAACTTGTAACATGATCTCAATGACGAAGGAACCAACAAAACATCTGTTTTAATAGCCTTTATTTAAATAAAAATTACACGTAATGCTCGAAATGGGCACCACCAGCTGCGATACACGCTCTGAACCGCCTAATAAATTACCGTTTAATCCGACGTGCAAAGCCTGCTGCATTTATGTCTTGAGCAGCGATTCGCATCCGTTCACGCAGTTCCTCAACCGAATTCACTTCTTTCTTGTAAACTTTTGCTTTCAAACATCCCCAGTAGAAAAAATCAAAAGAGTTTAGGTCCGGAGATCGGGGTGGCCACAAAATGGGTCCCAGGTGTCCAATCCATCTTGTACGGCATAATGCGTATGCATTTCCCAATTTTCGTAAACTTAGTTTTGTAGCTTTACATAAGTATGAGTGAAGTAAACGGGGATGTCAATTGCAGAAAACAGTTCTTCAAACTGGGAATTCCCGACGCCTGTATCTATGATGCCAGTAGTAGCCGCTACGTTTAAGTTCAAAGACTTTTTCTCTTCAATATCACCAACATTTTCTGAACTGACTGTCACAATTTCTTGGCACATGTTGCATCGGAGCTTGAATTTTGATATAAGCCCAAATCTTCTTTCGCCTATTATTTTAAAATAGCCTTCTTTGCATTCCAACAACTCATTGTGCTTTCTCTTGCAATTGACGTAAGAAATAATTCACGTCTATAATTCGTATATCCATAGCTTTTTTTTTTCTCATTAAAGCGCTGCATAATAAAATTTATGTAGTCTGTTACACTTCACGTCGTTAAAATTATACCTAGAATTTACATGATATTTTATAATACTATACGATATGACAAAGTTATTAGGCAAACAAAATAATCGTTTGAACAAATTCAATCTGTTCAGTAAATCTTACTTACTGTACTTTTTTGTATTGTGGCGCGTCTAAGCAATGACTGTAGGTGAATAATGTTTGGTCGATAGCGCCAACGCGGGGGAATTTTTGCGGAACAAATGGCATGCGTCCAACCTCGATGACGTCTCGGCGGGCACTGGCCGGCCGTTGTGAGCTCTTGAACTGCTAGATTTTGTGTATATTTGTTTCGTAGAAAAAAATAATAAGGAAATTAAAAAATGTGTTCTCACCAAACCCTAAAAAACAATAAGGCTTATCTTTTGGTATAACTTTTACATGGTTTAACGATGTAATCTCTGCAAGGTACACGTTTTAAATAGCGATTTAGTGTCATATTTATGATTTTTTTTTATCGAGCCAATTATTTTAATTCACGTTTCTATCTTCACACAGCGCTTGGCCATATGTTCAATTTTCCTAAAATATTTTCTTTTTGCGCAAAATTAATATTTTGGTAGATTTACAGAGGTTTAAAAAAGTTAAAAAGTACTGCAACCTCGTCTTAGGGGTAATTGTACTCATCATTATGAACAACTTTTGCTATGGGACGAAACCTGAAATCGCAAAAAAAAAAAATCAGCTGCTCCCTACATTTTTGTTCGCATAACTCGTCAAAATGTAGGGAACAGCTGATTTTTTTTACCCCTTAAGAGGTTGTGCGTTAATTATGTTACACCTTGTATATAACTTTTTGACTGCTACCTTTGGACAAGCTTGAACTTTATATTATTATTTCTACAGTATTATTATTTTTATAAAATTTAATAATGAATGTTAGCGAATCAATCTTTAGTCTTTGGTTTATTGAATTAATTATTTGTTTGTTATATAAAAAAAAATTGTACGCTCAGGCAAAACATGTACGGACTTTTTGCCTATATTTAAAATCTTGCATGATCGATTTGTATGTAAACGCATGTTTGACAGATAAACTATCTTTTACCTTTAAATAAATAAAATTTTATTCTACATACAAGAGAGGCCACTTAAAAAAAAAAATAGTAGCTTCCTAACCCAATCGTGTACATGCTCTATTTGTTTTGACCTGTCTATGTAAACGCCAAGATACCTGAAGTGTTTGACTTGCTCAACTCTGGGACAGGTAGGTACATCTGGTTGGTGCATTATTATCACAAGTGTGCAATTTCTCTGAGACATGATTGGGCAGGACGTTCTTTTGCTGACGCAAAAATTATCTATGTACACATATAGAGAATATACTTTATTTTACTGTCTTCTAGTTAATCTGCCTAGCCTTTTCACAACTATGTTGGGGTCAGCTTCCAGTCTAACCGGATGCAGCTGAGTACCAGTATTGTACATGGAGCGACTACCTATCTGACCTCCACAACCCAGTTACTGGGTAACACGATACCCTAAGACTGGTTGTCAGGCTTTCGGGCTTCTGACAACTCGTAATGACTGTCAAAGATCCAAGAATGATAGAGCCGGCACCAACGGCTTAACGTGCTTTCTGAGGCACGGAGGGGTCTCGGTATGTAAAGATGGTCACCCATCCACGGGCCGAACGCGGCAAGCGTAGCTTAACCTTATCGATTGAACCGTGCGGTTGTTATTACTTAGCCACGAAACCCCTGTCTTTCTTCTAGTTAGTCCATGTCTGTCTGTCTGTCCCCTAGTTAGACTTTATGAATAATCCTAGATGAACATGAACAGTCTCTTCTTGAGATAACTCTCTTGAAGAGAGTAGGGTGCTGTTTTGTTTCATTTCCATAATTCGCGCAATTCAATTTCCGAGCTGTAGGAGCTGGTAAAGCTACTACATGAGCAGTTACAACGATATTAACAGGCATTTAAGTATGGACTTTGGGGCCAAGTAATGCCAAGCCGGTGGTCAAGTTTTAGGTATTGAATCCTGTAAACAAGACCTTTGACCCAAAAGATTGTAACAACGACAAAACAGGCACGTCTATCTACGTCATATAAAATACCCAAGTGCACGAGATCTAACACGAAGAGAGCAACGTAAACATTCAAATTCGTACGGAACATTTTCATACAATCTGAAGCCCAATTCCCGTAACTAAAAACGTTCAAAATCTAGTCGCAATCTCATCTCAGCGACAGTCAAATGTCAAAAACTTGTCAAAAAAGTACGGAAATTATAGCTATTTTTGACATATTGAGACTGAGATCCAGGCACGTATCCAGACTTTTGGTTCGGGGGGGGACAAACATTGAAACAACCATGTGAACTGTGTGAAAATCGCTGTAATCACTGTACTATAATTTTCACTGTACTATACTATAATTATATAAGTATTTTTCTGTTTCTGCTGGCAGCCATTAGGTCTAGTACCATATCAGGATCTGGCGCCAAAGCGAAATGAATAGACAATAGAGCGAGACCAGTAAGCCTCTCACCCGCCATTCTATTCCTTAGGAAGGATTTTATTCTCTTTAGGCATGAAAATGACCGCTCCACAGATGCCGTTGAAACCGGAAGGGTGGCCAGAATATGTATTAGCCTTATGGTAGGAAAGAAAACTTTGTCACACGTGTCTAAAATTTCCATAATTTCGACTGGTTTCTTATCTGTGTTTTTCCACTTGGCACACCACATACTGTACTCTGCTTTTATTAGTGATTCTCCAACACTTTCTTCCCAATAAATTTTCATATTTTCTAATTCACTTATCTTCCTCTCGTCCACATTTTTCGGAAGAATAATTTCTAAAGAAGAAAGCAGCTCTCTTTGATTCGCAAATCTATCATTCATGCCAGATATCAAATCGTCCAAGCACGGTATAAAAATAGTTCTTCTGAAGTATTCTTCAGCAGTATCGCTGGGAGGGTTGCTTCGTGCAGTTTGGTGGGCAGTAACTCGAGGACGCTGAATTTCTATTTGCAAGACATCTTCCGCTATTTTGCAGCATGCGTTATATATTTCTGAGAATACCGGGTTAACATCGTCACGTATCCCTTTTAGTTTTCCGATAATGTCATCGGAAAATTTCATAGCAGAGGCCAGGTCGTGTGTAGGGTTCTGCAAATATGCTGACAGTGGGAGAGTGTAACTGAAAAATCTTTCACAGGTTTTTAGAGAAATCAAGAAACTACTCTTTTCCATCGCAGCTATAAGTGTAGACGCAGTTTGGGCGACAGTTCTGTTTGTGTAGGATAGTTCTCTTAATGTAATGACAATAGGTTCGAGAAACTCACCAAATACATTTATAGAGTCGTGACGTTCTATAAATCTAGTGTCACACATGCCGACCAGTCTTTTTTCTTTACTCTCTGGTGTGAGCTTTTCCACATTTTCCTTGAACTGTTTCCCGGCCATTGCATTGTTGCGAAGTAAATTGCAGACTTCCTTCACAACGCCTATTGAATTTCTCACCTCGGGAACTGAAAGAGCTTTTGAAAGAACTAGGTTCAGACGATGTGCCGAGCAATGTACGTATGTGGCCTTAGGAAATTCTTTTCTGATTCTCGTCTGCACACCACTGATGTGTCCTCCCATGGTAGCAGCTCTGTCATACCCCTGACCAACTAGTTTATCGAGATTCAAACCAATCTCATGACATTTCTTTAAAATTTCTGCACTTATATTTTCGGCACTTAGGTCGTGTATTTCAATGAAACTGAGAAAGTCCTCCCTCAAAATACCTTTATAAACGTATCTCGCACACAAAGACAATTGCTCAGTTCCACTCACATCTAAAGTTTCATCGCCAAGAATCGCGAAACACTCTGAACTATTTATTTGTGTCACAACTTATTTCTGAATTATCTTTCCGCAAGTATCTATTATTTCATTTTGAATAATAGGGCTAAAATACGTTGCATTTTTAGGGGTTGTAATGATATGATCTTTCAGGATATTATCATAGCTTGCTCGGTATCGTAGCAGAGCCCTGAATTTTCCATCTTTACCAAGTGGCTTTTCTAAAGTCAATGGTCCACTGTCTTTGTCTCCACGAAGCGGCAACTCTTGCTCTCCACAGAAGATGATAGTTTCGATTATAGGTTTTAGTGCTGTTCTATTTCTTTCCTTTTCTTTGAGCCTTTGATCATTAAGCTGCGATGCAACGTCTATAGCTGCTGAATCCATTACGCGTAAGAAATTTTCTGCGCATAACTTAGAAAACTGGTGATATTTAGCAGCAGAATGTTCGCGAAATCTCTCTGTTGCATCTTTCCAATTATCAAATGGTTTGCTGACAAAACTTCCAAGTGTTTGATGGGAACCTTTTCCAGCGGTGCCTGATGAAAAGACAACGCAATATTTGCAGAACACACCGTTCCTCCTCGGCGAATATGTTAACCATTCCCATGATCCCATCCATTCTCTTCGAAATCTAAGTTTCCTCTTTCCAAAGCCACTAGACGGAAACGAAAATGACGCATCTGGGACAAACGGCTGTGTAATAATATTTTTTTTCTGTTCATCTGTGAGTACAAGAGGAGGATACTGTGTGTTATATATGGCATTAGAAACCACGCCGATATCAGGAAAAGTTTCACTTATTATAATCATTGTATCTAAACTGCACGTTTTTGAAGTTGAACATTCTCCTTCATCTCTACATCTTCCAGCCGGTACGGCTGAAATCACATTTTTTTCTGTAAATTTTGATGTTGTTTCTAGTTGTCTACTATCAACAGCAGAAGCCATGCTTGGAGTAGTTTTTTCCTCGCTAGTGCTAGTAGTAACAATTTTTTTTGCCACTGGCTTGAAAAAGTTGTCAATTCTCTTCATTTTAGCAGCAGCAATTTATATACGTTCAAACAAGCACAAATCAAGAAGCACTTACATTTCACACATTACTTTACTTTATTTAAGTAATCTGTGATGGATAGGGCGAACGGTCCAACAAATTATGACGTCTGCAGGTCCAAAATCGTCCAACACTATCTCACGTCACGGACTGGCGATTTGGCGAATCCAATGAAATGAAAACAGTGGTTTTGAAGTTTTTTTCCTTTATTTTCTCGGCACGGGCAAAGTATCAGGTGAACCAAGTCGGAAGGAATTTACTCTACCTACACTCTATGTAACTGAAACCAATATCAAAATAAACTGGTCTATTGCACTATACTGTCACTATTGCAGAGGTATTTCACTTTTCTTCTCGCTTGTCGCTCTCGATTCTCACTTGAATCGCTCTCGAAATGAACTGACATGCAGGTTCCCGGACTCCCGCCGTATTTATACTACATTTTCGTATTCTGGAACACTGTGGAATATTGCGCCATCTACTACCTGGTAGCAGAAAGTTATGGAGGCTTCTCGATATTTCGCTACTCGACGCGACGACCTTTCTACTATTAGTTTTTCTACTCGACGATAGATATCGTTCATTACTGTTTTCGTTCTCGGTTTCTCTCTAAACAGGTTAGATGGCGCTACTAGTAACGTCGCTTACATAATCAGATCAAGATCTATATTTTTATTTTACCTACTTATTGAAAGAACACGCAAGCGAATAAATAAACAGATGGCTTAAAACGTTTTTTTTTTTCAGTCAGATTTCGGGGGGGGATAAATCCCAACTATCCCCCCCTCTGTATACGTACTTGCTGAGATCAGAAGCCCAATTCTCGTAAATAAAAACGTTCAAAATCTAGTCGCAATCTCATCTCAGCGATAGTAAAATGTCAAAAATTTACGGAAATTATAGGTATTTTTGTCATATTGAGACTGAGATCAAATTGTGAATGTTCTTAAAATTACGAGATTCGCCCCTCTGACTGTGAACGTTCTTAAAATTACGGGAGTTGCCCCTCTGTTCAAACACTTGTTTTAAAATATCAAAATTTTCCGTAACAGGACACGGCTAACGGCCGAATTCTCAAAGGCACACATTCTTAAACTTATAACTGTTTTATATCTCCTTCTTTCTTCGAGAAAAAGAAAAGAAAAGAAGGAAATAAGAAGGCCAACCAGCACGCGTAGCATGACCACCATAGCAACGGGTTTTGTCGACGAAAGAATACACAAAATGTTTTATTGTAGAAAGATTTCTAACGTGTAAGCACGGCGATGTGTTATTCTTCTGACAAAACCCGTTTCTGTGGTGGTCATGCTTCGCGTGCTGATAGTAAGTTGTACTGCCTAACGGCCGAACCCAATAACCTGTTTTCAGTAAAAGACAGATCGCTATTGATGGTAGACAGTATAATTCTATCTGTCCTTGTGTCAGGCCGGTAAGATTCCATAATCTCTTATATATTATTGGGACGTTAAAACCATAAATAGATAGTTTTTTCTATCTCCAGTATGCCAAAACTGGTTATTGGATTTGGCCGGACACCTACAATATTGAAGTAGATCTATGCGTTGTCATTCCAAAGTTGAAATGCGTTTTGTGCCTGTAATTAAACCAGTACCCATAAAGGTTCCTGCAAACAGGCGCGACACGCGACGTGAATCGCACGCGACACAAAGGCACCGCTCGTCGCGTGACACGTGATGTCTTTGTATCGCGTCGCGTGTCGCGGCTGTTTGCGGAAGCCTTAAGCTGGACCACAGCAACTATGTTTTGCAGCAGAAATAATGTTCTAGTAATGGTAGTAGGTACTTCCCTACTCCCTAGTCCCAGACGAGCTCTACCAAAGTAAGTTGTAGTTAAAAGTCCGGCCGTCGAGAGAATGCACTTCTGACACCTGTCAGTTGGACAATTTCTAGTTGTAATAAGGATCAAATTCGCAAAACACATATTCGTTAGTACGAAACTGACAGGTGTCAATAACACATTCTCTCGACGGCTGGACTGTAGTTGTTTTGTATGAATATTTTGATTTTAAAGAGTGTCCATGGAGCTTCTTGCCCGTTCTTCTCCATATGAACATACTACGCTTTGGAATTGGCCTTATACCTTCATCTTTCTGAGTGACCGACTCCTTGACAATTCAAAAATGCCTGTAAATGGTTGTAATTGAAATAAATGCGAGTTTGAGTTGTCGTCTGTGAAATCGCAGGTAACAGATTTAGATAATACATGCTTATACAAGTTTTCGTCAACCTTCATTTCTTAATGAGACGATTAGCACTTGGACGTGACAAGTTTTCATTGTCAATTCTAAACCAAGGCGACTAGGAAGGAGTGGATTGTAGGTAAGTGATACATAGAGTTGTATGTACTTCCTAGCTTCATTGTACCTGGTACATGTTTAGCAAGATCCTTTGCTTTGGAAAATTTTAGAACGTAGGATGTTGGTTTTTGTTAGATAGAGGCCGACTAAAAGCAGAAATGAAATACTGCTTGATTTTTTTTCGGCCGTGAAGCGAAAACGATTAAAAAAATTGTTTATTCATACGTGTTTTTGTTTGGTAAAAAATATAAAATGCTAAAATGAATACAGGGTATCTATTTAGTACATTTATTTGTCAGAATAGTGTTTTCGTTTTATTTATTTATATATAAGTACTTTATTGTAAACCAGATTATACATTACATAAAGATACATTATAAACTACAAAATATACAATTGGCGGCCTTATCGCATACTGCGATCTCATCCAGACAACCTTAGAATGGCCAGTGATTTTCTGGACATTAAATGGGGTTGTTCTTGGTGCAAATAAAAAGTATATAAGTACAATAGACTATAATAGATACACAGATACATACATATGCTATATAATATATATATAGATACATACTAAATATGTAAGCAACGAAAACAAAAGACGACTGTCAGCCAGCAACGAGAACAAAATCACAACAAAGTAATGTTCCATCACGAGTCGTTTAAACACAGGCAGCGATTGCGCGCGCTTTATTGGAACTGGTAATGCATTCCACAAACGAGCGGCCTGGACAGTAAAGGATTTGTCAAGGAAAATTGTGGAAAGCATTGGCATTTTTAGCTTCAAGTTATGATGACCTTAAAAATTTCGTGTGGGAGTCGCAAAGAAACTGGAAGCGTTTCTTGAGACAGAGAGGGGTGGAAGGGGAAAAGAGCACATTATACAAAAGGGAAAGAATATGAGCATTCCGGCGAAGGCGAATTGGCTACTTGAGCTTCACACGAAATTCGGAAACATGGTCATATTTGCGCAAACCGTATAGCTAACATTTTGAAGTCGCTCAAGTTAATCAAGTTTTTATAGTTTAGTTTTTATAGTTTTTAAAGTTCATAATAATTATTCTGCTATTTCCGGCGTACAAATACATTTTCAGGGTTTTGGTTAGTTTGTTAGATACATAACATAACATAACATAACATCACGCCTTGTTTCCCCGAAGGGTTATTTATTTATTTATTTATTAAAGAACACCAACAGCATATACATTCAACATTGTTTTATAAGAGTATTTAGGAAAGTATTACTGCTAATGTATACACAAATTATAGGTGTACATAACATTTAAAGAAATTAGGTTAGGCAGAGGTGTAGTACCTATAGTAGATACACCCACATTTCGCCAGTTATGTTTAAGTCCCATGTAATAGGGGACGCACCTATTGCCATCTACCGGGCACAAATCCAGACTCCGGGCTGCTACTGAGAAATTCCAGATAGACAAATCCAATAACACTTTGCCCGACCTGGGAATCGAACCCTGGACCTCATGCTCAGCAGTAGCGCTTGCGACCACTAGACCAACGAGGCCAACAAGGTGTTAGATACATATAACATTGAATTAAATAAATTAGAATGACATTCAAATTGCAAATAGACATATATTAGTTATAGAAATGTCAAAACAATCTTCATTCTTTCCTTAGCCATTATGAACCGTTATACTTAAATTACGCGAAATATACGCGCCGAAAAATATTTTTTTTCGTTTTTGGCCGAAAAAATTATGTCCCGCAATCAATACTTACAATTGTTTTATACAGAGAAAATCTATTATACAGAGTAAAGGAATGACAAAGTATTTCTCTTACTTTTTATACTTTTAACAAACAAAAAGGTCTATTTTCGGTCGGCCTCTATAGTTTAGTGATTTTTTATTCGTGTGAATTAGTTTTTCAGCCGCTGTTGCTGTCCATGGTTCCTGCGAAGGAGCTGCTAAATTAATAAAATATATTAATTATGTTTCCAAGGCAACTCTGTGATATCGGTTTATAAATCCAGAGATGAGTTGACAATCTGCGTACATTTAATTGCATTCTGTTAAGTAGTAATAATAACATTAGTAAATAATAATCATAGTTTTGAATCAACTAATAATAAATACCTAACCTTTTGTTCTGTTTTAGGAGTCTTATACGAATAGATTCTGGTGTAGTTTTCCCTAACATTAAAGAGTTCTTACCAAAACAACTGTCAGACGTAGATACAGGGTGTCTCACACGTGGTCCAAAGGCAAAAGGGGTAAAGCGGAGGTGGCCAAATATCATAAAAAATTAAAAGTTGGGATATTAGGTAGTACCTACATTTTTTTGATCTGGGCTTAGAAAGTTTCGCTAAAGTGTAACAAAAAGTTAGAAAAGACAAGTAAAAATAAATCTGAAACGCTGCAGAGCCACACTGAACGTACGTAAGAACATAATCTTGTACCTACACTCTCAAGGCATCTTCCAGCCAGATTTGAACTCGCTACGTCGAAAATTTTGTTCTCAGGGTCGAAAAATTCAAGTAAAAGTGTAAAATTTCTTGATAATGATTGAATTGGCGAAATTTTCTGAATTGTTCACATAACATCACGCCTTGTTTCCCCGAAGGGTTAGGCAGAGGTGTACCTATAGTAACACCCACATTTCGCCAGTTACCTATGTTTAAGTCCCATGTAATAGGGGGCGAGCCTTTGCCATCTACCGGGCACGGGGAATTGTTCATCATCATCTGCCTAGCCTTTTCCCAACTATATTGGGGTCGGCTTCCAGTCTAACCGGATGCAGCTGAATACCAGTATTTTACATGGAGCGACTGCCTATCTGACCTCCACAACCCAGTTACTGGGTAACACGATACCCCTTGGTAAGACTGGTTGTCAGACTTTCGGGCTTCTGACGACCCGTAACGACTGTCAAAGATCCACGAATGACAGCCGGGACCAACGGCTTAACGTGCTTTCCGAGGCACGGAGGAGTCTCGGTATGTAAAGATGGTCACCCATCCACGGACCAACCCCGGCAAGCGTAGCTTAAGATGGATCGACCCATGCGGCTGTTATTACTTAGCCACGAGCTCCTCATATATAGCTGTTCATATATCATAAATAATTTATTTTTCCGGAGATATGGTACAATGTTGAGAATATCATTTGCTTTACCTCATTTGCCTTTGGAGCACTACGTTTGAGACACCCTGTATATAGAATTGCTTACGTAGTACCTATATAGTAAAAAAAGACTATAATAAAAGAAGTCACAAAAACAAATCACTCGATATTTTTATTGCTAGCCGCAAATAACAGCTCAAAAAATGTAAATTTATTAATTCGCTTTTTTATACCTATGCGTTATAAAATGTCGAAGTGGCAATTTGCTTATGTTTTTACAAGGAAAGATAATCATCAGTCTGCCTAGCCTTTTCCCAACTGTGTTTAGGTTGGCTAAGCAGATGAAAGAAAGGAAATATATTAGTACAAACCCTGCGAGTTCGTTCGCGTGGAAGTCGTAAGATACACAATATACTAAAATAACAGCCACATTTCAATAAAATTCCGTCATCCCCCGATCCGCCGCCACCGTCGCAGCGTTGCATCGCCCGCGCGCGCCCTGTATTTTGATTCCAAACTGGAACAGATTATTATATTAAAGTAGATGAAAATCGAATTCCTCAAGTCTTCAAGACTTACCGGCTTAGCGAGGCCTAGCGGCTGAAGACTTGAAGAATTTCCTTTCTTTCATACACTCGCCGGCCCAAACATAGTTGTGAAAAGGCTAGACAGGTGATAGATGCCGAACGAAGCTACAATTCGAGCTGAGCAGCTTTTTTCCTAGCATATAGGTACTGCAAATATCCGGTTTGGCCGTCCAGCTGTACCGAATCGTGCCGAGCAGAACGTGTGTAGCACTTTTTAAGGCTCCTGCAAACAGGCGCGACACGCGAGGCGAATCGCACGCGACACAAAGGCACCGCGTGTCGCGCGACGAGCGGTAACTTTGTGTCGCGTGTGATTCGCGACGCGTGTCGCGCCTGTTTGCAGCAGCCTTTACATTAACAAAACCATGATCATTTTTAACCACAGTTACATAATCATTTTTTAGTTTATGAAAAACCATTGTTTCTTTTTCCTATTTTGTATACCTACCTCTAATGCTCAAATGAATAAGTTTTGAACAAAAACTGTATCGTGTTTTTGTACAAAACTATAAAAAATCGTAAGTACTTAGGATTGTGTATATTTTAAACTTAAGTATACCTACATACTTATAAATGCAAAAGGAACTAGGTCTGTCTGTTAGTAACATTAAACTTATGTGCACATATTATTAAGATATTTCGATTTTTTGTCAAATCGTAAAAACCGTACGAAGCAGTGCCGGGTAGCTGCTCTAGTCAATACTAACAACTCTAAGGTAATCATAAAAACTAAACAAAAACACGAGACAACAAATTACTGATGCTTATCGACGACGGCGCACATTCTAATCAGGTTTTAATTCTACTGAACAGGTTAAAGATTACTAAGATTAGTAGGTATCTAACATAATATCACGCCTTGATTCCCCGAAGGGTTAGGCAGAGGTGTACCTACCTATAGTACACCCACATGTCACCAGTTATGAGTAATGGAGGGGAGGGGAATGGGGGCTACTGCTATCAACCTGGCACAAATCCAGACTCCGGGTTGCTACTGAGAAATTCCAGATGGAAAAACCCAGGACCTCATGCTCCACATGCGACTACTAGATCAACGAGGCAGTAGGTGACTAATTATCTATTTATGCGGATTTTAAAAATAGTCCATGCTTTTTATATGAAAACTTGTTAAATGTCTTCGTGTGTTATATAATAACATAAGACGTTTTATTATTATTTACGTTTAGGTATTTATAATTTATACTTTACTTTGCCGAGTTGTAGATAAAGTATTGGGTATTTAACATTTTTTTTGTTGAATTTATGACCTAATAATGGTGTTGACGCTGATAATGCCAATGTCTAGGTTAACAAACAAGTAAAAGTCAATGGATGACAAAGGTTAATTGATATAAGGCGCTATTCGCATCTAGCTTAGGCGTTTCTCAAACGTATGCTGCCCAAACGCGACGTCAACTTTTTTAGTAGGGTGATATCGCTTTTGACGCCAGAAGCGACCACACTCCACACTCCAAACACTGAATTGGCGTATCATTACAGCTCAACAAGACTCTGAGAACGTGGCGAAAAAGAGAAGTAACATGAAAATGTACTGGGAGATGTCAAACACCTGTCAAATCCAGTACATTTAATGTTAGTTTGCTTTTTCGCCAAGCGCATCATAGAGAGCCTTGTTGGGATATAGTTTTACAAGCAGCGCCCCACGGTTTCACCCGCATAAGTCTCGGCCCCGTACGGATACCGGAATAGGTAAAAGTACCTTTTATGTTAATCCAGGTTTTAAACTATCTGTGTGCCAAATTTCATCCAAATCCGTTTAGTAGGTTTTGCGTGAAAGAGTAACAAACCATCCATCCATCCTCACAAACTTTCGCGTTTATAATATTAGTAGGACTAGCCTTAAAACACCATTTCAGACACCAATTTACGTGGTCTTCACATGATAGAACCAAGATTATATCTGGACTTTAAAAGAGACTGATCTCTGAGTTGGTTTCGGCCTTTCTTCTCGTAGTAGTCAGATAGGAAAGGTTGACCTGCACAGTTATTCAGAACCATTCGATACGCTTCCGTGCCAAATCGAACATCAATCAATGGTATCGAAGGAGTCCTCTAAACGCAGTTCACAAATCGAAAACCCGAAAGTTTTGTCAGTTTAAATCAAATAGACAACCGTCATTCTTCCGACAGCTGTTCTGTTCTTGCGACAGCGGGAGCAAAGCAAAGCAGGTAATCGAAATGTGTCATTTTCGACACGTTAGCCTGTCGAATGGGTGTGAATAGCTACGCTCATTTAGTTTTTAAAATACAGTATGGGGACCACATATGTGCAATAAATTATAGGACATACTTTTATCGCCTTTTCTGACGATATTAAAAAAAAAATACGAAATCGGTCCAGTAATTAGGTCAAAAAGTATAGTTTTAATTTTGAGCAAATTTGAACACTGTAGAATTGGATCACTAAGTCAATGATTCAATGAACTTGAATCCTTGGACATGTCCGCAAACAAAAAAAAACATGCTCGGCGAACAATGGATTGGACGCTGTGGTGCACCGCAGGTGGCCAGCTCGGTTGTTTAAACAGAGTGTTTACTTTTACTGAATTTATTTTAATATTTATTTTGTTTGAAAATGTAACTTTTTTAATTTACGGTTTTTAATTTAATATTTAATTTTGCTATACTTCTGTGGACTAGTATTACTTACGGTTTCATTTATTGCATATATGTGGGCTCCATACTGTATGATTGACGTGTAAAACGTGTGGGTTAAAATGGTGCTGATCCACGCGTCATGTTCGTGAACGGGCGCCGTCAGTAGAGACTGGTCATCTCTTAGCTGCCAGGGCTTATTTTTAATCCTATATTTTGAATTGTTTTTAATTATCTATTTTTTACATTGTTCTCACATATAGAAGCAACAAGAACAATGTACCCAGGATTTTGTAACAATTTTGATTTAAAAGAGTGTCCATGGAGTTTCTTGCCCATTCTTCTCCATAGAGATCTACGTTTTGGAATGGGCGACTAGCTTCAATTTTCTGACTAACTGACTGACTCTTTAACAATTCAAAAGTGCCTGTAATTGGTTTAATTGAAATAAATGCTTTGAGTTTGAGTTTGAGTTTGTAAAAGTGTTTGTACAAACCTACTTACAGAAATAAAATCATTTATCACTAGCAGCGCCCCGCGGTTGCACCCGCATAAGTCTCGATCTCCTAAGGATATCGGGTTAAAAATATCCTATATGTTAATCCAGGTTATAAACTATCTATGTGCCAAATTTCATCCAAATCCGTTCAGTAGCCTTTGCGTGAAAGAGGAACAAACATCCATCAATCCATCCTAACAAACTTTCGCGTTTGTAATAATGTTATTGTAGGAGGATTATTAGGATCTCTGCCGTCACTAGGCCCGATGTCATAGATAGAGGGACTGAATACTACGGTAAAATGATCTTTTGGCGAATGGCTAAAGTCGGAAGTAGCGCCGCCATCTTGTTTGGCTCTAACGTTTGACCGAATGACAATTTATCCTTGACATTTGCAAGTCAGTAGCTATGTAAGTTCCAGAGATCTGTGCAAGCTAGAGCAAAGGTCGTTGGTTGTTATTAGACTTGTTTAGACTGGCCCAGTCACACACATCACAATATAATAATAAATTCAATGTTACAAATCCTGTTTCAAGTGGAAGTTTTATGAAATTGCGGAAATATTTAGTTTACCATTGTTATATTATAATGTAGTAAACATGTTCTGATTACTTTAATTACGAGGAAGTAACGAATTTTATGCTGCGTACATCAGAATTGTGTGGTCATATTTAAGGATAACCAGCAAAACAATCGGCTGTCCCACACATTTGCGTCGAGTAGGTATTGAAGATTTTTATGGGCCAGCTAGATGGAACGACGACCTTAAGAAGGCAGCTGGCACAGACTGTATGCGGAAGGCGGAGGACAGGGTGTTGTGGCGCAGACTGGGAGAGGGCTATGTCCAGCAGTGGGCTGCGATAGGCTGAGTTGATTGATTGATTGATGGAACAATTGATTATTTTTTCGCGATTACGATGGAGAAAGTTGCTCAGTTTAATGATCAGTAACACACCCTTAAATATAACACATTTCTGATACACGTTGTAAATATATCGCATAATCTATTTTTATTAACACCTGTAATTAGATTTTGAAAATGTTTTTTCTCAGAGGAAAGTATCCAGTCAATTCTGGGTTTAGTTTTTAGTGATACTTACACGTATGTATGAATGTTTTTTTTTGTGGATGGGAAATCATCGAATAACTTCTCCCGCTCTGGACGGCGCGGGAGGGCGTGTCAGACTTTTTCTGACTAAAACCCACCCGTGTTCAATGGTGCTGACATCTCTTTGAGGCGCGCGTGGAACACAACGCGCCGCCGACTCGGGCCTGGTCCTTACCGGATGGCGAGCTACCCATTGCTCACCGTCCGCAAGCCCGTGCCTCCGGTGAGCGGGAATCGGCTGCCAATTCCCGACGCCCAGGGCGTCTCCTGTACCTAATGTAAGTCTTAATAGTAGAGCGATTGCCATCTAACTACTCTGAATACTTAGCTGTTTACTTACAATTTAATTAAGCTTGAAGTTAATTAGGTATTTAGGTAGGTTGCAGGAGAAATAAAATAATTTAACATGCAAAACTTACACTGGTCAAATTGTTCACAAGCAAAAAGTACTTATTTTTTTAATGCAGTTGGTATAACTAAAATGTAACGCTACAAACAGTCTTGAAAACGATACTTACATTGATTTAATGGAAACTTGAGTTTTACATTATTCTTACGAGGGAAGCGCTAAGGTAGCCGCGAAATTCAAATTTTCTTACGATTTTTGCAATTTGCAACTCGCTGTCTATGTTGATGAAAGTATTATTCGCGATCGTAACAATTATGTATTTACAGAATTATAATCATTAGAATCAGTAATACAACTCCTTAAGTTAGGATTTCTCAAGTTTGGAATTCCTTAAGTTAGGAAGTTGGGACTCCTCAAATGTTAA
Organism: Fissipunctia ypsillon; assembly: GCA_947568875.1. NCBI lineage: Eukaryota > Metazoa > Arthropoda > Insecta > Lepidoptera > Noctuidae > Fissipunctia > Fissipunctia ypsillon. Next base: position 8,811,285 of record OX387645.1, on the reverse strand, counting down.
GGTTTCATGAAATGGTCATTCAGTAGGATTACTTGGTCTTAGAAAGTTGTATTGATGACTTTAATGATTATACTTATAATTCTATAAATACATATTTGTTACGGTCGCGAATCATATTTTAATCAACATACAACCTAATACTGACCTACAAATTGCAATAAACTTAAAAAAAAGAATTTCGCGGGCTACCCTGGCGCTTTCGCCTTAAGCTAATATTTACGGAAGTACTACACGACAATAAAAATATAATATATCACTGCACTTAACGCCTAGATGGTGTTAAGATATCATATAGGCGGTAAGTGCAGTGATATATTAGTTTTATTGATGTTAAGATATCATACATAATTTACCACCTCAGCACGCGTTACCATCCTCAACTTGGATAACTAATTAATAGCATTCGTACTAGAGCTGGCAAACATCTTGAAAAAAAAATGCGCCGTCAGTAGACTTCCACTGGATTATACAGCATGTATCAGATTGATGTGGTCATATTTAAGAGTGTGATACAGTACTGATCATTGAACTGAACAGATATCTCCATGGGACCAACATCGTAATCGCGAAAAAATTATCAACTGTCACATACAATACTTCAATGTCGTCGAGGCGTCAGCGGCTGTCGTCGACTAGGTTCGACGGCTGAAGTTGCCTCTGCTGTTGAAGACTGCCGCTCGTGTGTATGACCACTTATGTTCAAATTGGAAAACTGGTTGTGTTGACCAGTCTAATGGCACTGCATTAATTTAAAATTTCCCTAATTTAACTGTTTTAAATTAAAAACACGTTTTTGTTGTAGGTTATTTAAAATACTCTGAGTTTAGCCATAGTTTCATACCTCTTTGTAATAAGGACTGCATTGGGCAATCGGGCCTAAGATTTCTTAACGTGGCTATCTCTTCAATTTATTTGAGTTAGCGTCAAAATCTCAAACCTTACTTCATTATTATTAACGTTTTTATCAACTAAATAATTACAGAGTAATCCGTGTGCGTGTGAATATTTTTTCGGGTACTTTGCTATGTAATTTAATAGTGGTTTTTACTAGGTACCGAACTGTTTTTATTGTATTAGGTACGCTAAACAAAAGTTACACAATATTTCTGGTTATTGGTTTATCCCCGCCTGCGATACCAACATTTTATATTTATATTATAATGCTTGTTTTTCTCGTTTCAGTTACGTGTTTGTGCAGTCGGGTTTTTTCTTTTTTTTTTTAAATTGCTTTTTTTAGACAGTACAGCAGTGCACATACACACTAGAGTCAAAGAAGTTTGTCTGTTGCAGCCAGTCTACAACAGACAAATTGTCGTGATGACAGTTTTGTCTTGCGTCAAAACAGTTCTTTATTTCTGTAGATTTTAGACATCTTTATCACTAAGGCCTCTGCCTCGAATTTTGCGGGCAGCGGCGCGGCGGTGGCGGCGGCGCGGGAGCGGCAGGATTTTATACGTAAAATTAAATGGACCGGACCTCGAAAACAGCGGCGCGGCAGCGGGGCGGGAGCGGGCGACGAGCGGTGCACTCCAGCAAGGCTCGGAACCGGTTTAAAAAATACCGGTTAATACCGGTTTATTTCGGTTTTCCTCCGAACTTTTCTTAAAAACGTGAACGTTTTAAGAACTTTATTTTAACCTAAATTAACCGGTTTATTCAAGGAACGGCATGTCGGTAAACGCGTTGCAACTTGTAAAGATATAATCCATCTATGTAGGTACGAGTATTACAGCATGCAAAATGGTGTCCACACATTAAGCAGATTAATAAATTCCTGAATCTAAAATAAAACTTCGCTCTTATTTTCCTTTATTTATTTTTTATTGGTAACATTTCAGTACGAATGATCACATTGATATTTCGCATGTTCGTCCAGGCACATTATTCGTTTGTTTAAATATTTATTTGTTTGTTTTCTCACGATGTGAATGTTTTAAAGCATCTATATACTATAAAATATTGATATATGCTTCAGAGCGCCTACATGGCGGCAAAAATTGTAATTCACTTATTAGCAAATTTCCAAAATAATAGTTTCGTTTATCGAGGTTCTTATCAAATATACATAAAACACATTGTTTGAAATTCGAAGTACTTTCTTCTCCTGGTTTAGCACTGCTATCTTCGCCTGATTTGTTTCCGTTACTATTAGAACTATTTTCTGCATCATCTTTCACAATTTGGGTGTTTATTTTATACGTGTTCTTAGATGCGTTGATGATATGGTTTTTAGATGCTAGCAATGATTGGGATTGATCTTCACCATCAGAATATTCCTTTCTTCTTTTTCGTGATTCACTTGTAGCACAGTAATATCACATTCATTTAAATAAACACTGAAATAGTTTTTCTTTACCACTTCGACACACGCGACCAGTTTCACTGGTCGTTAATACCACCAGTGAAAACTGGGCCTTAGATCATCTACATATCTATGTGTCGTGACCAGATCTTAGAATTGATTATTTCATGAAGGTTTCGACCATTTCATGAAATGGTTGTATTCCATGACGGGCAGGTGATGTGACGGGGTGGGTCGGGGGACAAGAAATTTCACGCGGACGAAGACGCGGGCTAGTTATCTATAATTACGATTGATATACACGTTTTTTGGCCTATTTGTACTCTAATTTTGAGAGTTTTCTTCTTCAGTAAAAAATGGCTGACTATCTAATTGGTCCATAGGATCTGTGCTGTGAAAAGTAATGTTATGTTTACCGATTATTTATCAACTTAATTTCACCAAAAAAGTATTAGATACTTACCCATTTTTTGTTTTTGCAGCGAAGCTTATTGATGCAATGACATAAATAAACGTCCAAACCGAAACAAAAAGAATCTTACTTCTGAATAAAAACTGAACAGCGCATGACGTTTATCATGCGTCCGTATTAACCGGTTTTTAAGGCTCTAAACCGTTTAATCCGAAAAAACCTTTATGTAAATACTCTTGCAAATACCGGTTTAAAAAAACCGGTTTGTGCGAACGAAACCGAAATGTAAAGGTTTTGCGTCAGGTACATAATAACGGTTTGAAAATTTAACCGGTATCCGAGCCTTGCACTCCAGTCAAGCGGTGACCGCCGCGCGTCTGCATTGATAGTGCTGCGCAATTTATTTTTGTGACGTATCGAAATGTCCTCGGACGTGCAGGAACAAATTATTTCAGCTATTTTTGATAGGACACGGATATGGAACAGCAAAGATGTGAACCACAAAAATTGAAGGCTAATTAATCAGATTTGAAAAAAAATTAAAAACGAACTAAATATTGCAGGCAAATATAAAAATGTTATATTATGTTAATAAAATAACGAGTAATTAATGGGATAATCTACAAAATATTCTTGTTGTTCAGACATTTCGTTCGCGAACAAAAACAAATATCTCGACGACACAACACTATGCCGCTATAGTGCCGCGCGATCTGCCCGCTGGTTTCGAGAACGGGTCTGCGTTGCCCGCGCCGCTCCCGCGCCGCCGCCGCCGCCGCGCCGCTGCCCGCAAAATTCGAGGCAGAGGCCTAAGTGTTTTGGTTGGTATGCGTGCATAGATAATTGTTTTTAGAGCCTGAGTAAAGACAGTATTGACTCAGGTCTGCGCATCCGCAGCAACGCATGTTTATTGCCCAATAATAATAATCTATCTTTGATTAAACAGGCTTCTTTTTGTTTTTTTGTTTGAAGATGATGTCCTCTGTGTCACCTATAGTAAATAGTATAAAACTAAGTCACTGTTCGTGTCTGTCTGTGACCGCTTAGTTCTTCTAAACCACTCACTCAATGGATTTAGAAGCGGTTTTCATTATCATTTAGAGATTTTATTCCGGAAGATTTATGGTGTATAATACGTTAATACAGGGTGTAAGATGACCGGTACATGAAATTATTTCAGGAACGTTATGGGAATCCAGTAAACCTGATTTGTTTTATTGCCTCACACGCAATGTATCGTTATCGTGGCAAAACGCGCGTGTCGAATGTCAGCGCACCGAGCCTTCGGCCGCCGAGGAGTCCAACACCCATTGCTGTTTTTTTTTTATTTTAGCTGTTTGTTTGCATAAATGGAGTGCTGCGTAAGAGATAATGTAATTTTACATTGAAATAAAGGAATAGCAACTGAAAAAAATGAAAATTTTCTTAAGAAATTTTCCGGTGGAATATGATTCAAAATAAGTAGCTGAATGCATCCTGTTAGTTTGCGGAGGGCTGTTCCTTACACCCTGTATATAACTTGAATATAGCACAGTAATCTTGATATTTTGACATGTCACCATAACTGCACCCTAATTGCGTAACACACTCAAACACTGAATGATTTTGAAGCAAATTGCTAATCCATTGCTTCATATGTTCGAAAAATTTGTCTGCTCAACAACGTAGCTAACGCAATGAATGTTATGGAACTGTCAAAATGAAACTGATCCCTACTGTAAGAGTGTTAGGTACGCATTTACCCCGCAGTAGGTACATGGCACCTGTGCGAAGCATGGGCGGGTCACGTAGTCCAATATAAAGCAATAATTCGGCCGATGACACCGCCCACTTATCTAGAAGTGACCTAAAGAGGATAAAACATGGTATATTATACACCTGAATGCCATTCAAATAAAACTGCAAAATATTTGGAAACTATTCATGAATAATACAGAATAAGTGGAGGATTTTATGTTTGAAAATAAAAGTAAACGCAATGTTATTTCTGTCAGGTGTTAGGTCATAAAGAAACAATGACATAAAGTTCTTTACTTATTATTATTTTAACAATGACGTTGACATAATTATCTCGGGACCCTGGGGTCCGGGACGTTTGGAAGGCGTCCGTGGGGCCGAAGCCAACTCGCAGTGGTCCGTTAGACGTTTTTAATTAAATATAGCACCAACCGACGATTATCCCTGTACGCACTATGCAAGTGCACCCCCGGAGAAGCCCCGGTTGGTGTAAGACTATTTCAGGATATGGAAACAAAGATATTGGAATTTCTGTTTGGATGGCTAAAGTAGACTGGTTACCTAGAACTATGAAAGGATTATGGCCCTGCGCCTGATCAATGTTTTATTAAACACGGTAAAAATTGCAGGGTTGATTTGTACACTCAATAATGGGCCCGCGGAAACGTCGCTAGCACTTAGTGACGTAGTGACAAGGGGGCAACATATCCAGAGGTGCTTGAGGAGTTGAATGGTATTCCATAGCTATCAGGACAATTCCAGAGCCCGGTAGATGGTCAAGATCCGTACCCAGCACTTACTGGAATAGTTTCTACCTCCGAGCACATTTGCACTTGCGAATCTCCACTCAAGCCAGCCAGTAAAGGCAAAAATGACGTGGGAGCTCTGTTCCTAGTCAGTTTTCACTCCAGTCGGTCCATAAAGGCAAGCCAGAGATGAAGAACAAGACTAGATCTTCCGGGTGATAGGGCCTGTGGGGTCGTGACTGCCCCACAGCTCGCCACATGTTGCCTTGCGGGTTTCTGTATCTTTCTTGGTCTGGCTCCTCATCCTAGACTAGTTCTGGCAAAGTAAACTCTACAGGCACCAGTGGTGCAGCTACAATCATCATTAGAAAGCCGAAGAAAAATTGTTCAGTTCTCATAAGCTCGGACAAAAAAATGTAGGTTTTTAATCTTATGATGTATTAAACATAACATAACATCACGCCTTGTTTCCCCGAAGGGTTAGGCAGAGGTGTACCTATTATTGTAACGCCCACATTTCGCCAGTTATGTTTAAGTCCCATGGGGGCGAGCCTATTGCCATCAACCCGATACAAATCCAGACTCCTACTGAGAAATTCCTAATGGAAAAACCCATACTTTGCCTGACCTGGGAATCGAATCCAGGACCTCCTGCTCAGCAGTAGCGCTTGCGACCAACGATAATACGACAGCATAAAATACATAAAATCTGTACAAGATGTCGATATATACCATGATCCCATAAAAATCTTTTCAACACACTTGCTCGTAACAGGCGCTCTTATTGAACCGATTTTAGGTTCATAATGCAGTATATTAAACACGCGTGCTTTGTACTTTGTAATACCACACTAGTGCGGTAATGTGCACCACAGATAACTATTTACGGAGATGTGTGGTTTTTTAATCTAATCAAAAAGACTTCATGCCTTTTTATGCCTAATGTGTACATAACAAATAAGATAAATGAATATAATATTTTATCAGATTATTTATTTTTTGTCAAAAAAATAACATTCATTCGTGTTCTACATCCAAATATCATACTTACAAAATATCAGGTTGGCACAAAAGTAATGAGACACTACGAAACTCTATACATTTTCAAGTTAATTGTTTTCGATAATATTCTGGAATGTTACATTCTAGGTACTTGTGATGTGGGGGTATATAAAGCCGCCCTCGCGATCGGTTTAGTCACTGCTTCCGCTCTCGCCGCCGAGGGCCACCGCGACGTCCCCGTCCATCCCCACCCCGACCCTTGCTCGAGCCAGCCTGCGCAGCTGAGCCCGTAGATTCAAACTCGCCCCCAATTAATCCGATCCAGCATGTCCCTTTGCTGTCCTCTCCCAGCGACGCCCTAAGCCGAGGTCCGTACCCCACAGGGGGTGCCCTTAGCGAGTAGTCGCTTAGTTTTTAGTTTTATGCCTGGCTGGAGGCCTTAATTTATTGAGGCATCCACAGGCAAGCCCGGTTAAGCAGTCGACAACCTCCTATAGGTTGAACTGCGAGATGCCATTCCCCAAAAACAACTCGGTTTAGTCTGTTTGAAGAAAAATGGACGAGCGACAAGTTCGAACACTATACTTATACGAGTATTTGTTAGGCCACAGTGCGCGGGCTGCGGCTGACAATATCACCACTGCATTGGGCGCTGGAAGTACAAGCCATGCGACGGTGTCCTGATGGTTTGACTGTTTGAAATCAGAAGACAGGAGCCTTGAAAGTCAGCCACGCTCAGGACGACCACCTGCAGTGAATGATGACGATTTATTAAAAATATTCCTCGGGTCTTTCATAAGTATTTTTAATAAATAAACATGCTAAAACATTTAAAAGCATTTCATTTTAATTCAAATATTATTATTTCATAAAGTGTACTACAAATACCTACTGACATCTTTATCGAAAAAGGCAGCCCTGGCAATTCACAATAACCACGCGGCGGCGCGCAGCTACAAAGCAAAACTCATTTTACGCTTATAAGGTTAGGTACATTTCGTTTGCAGCGTCTAGCGACTCGAAGGTGTAGGCTATTATAGTAGTAAGTATTGAAAATTTTGTATTTTTTTATTTGAGATAGGTTTGCTCTTGACTCTAGTCTAGGTCAGAGATGACATAGACAAAGTCGACGATGGAGCGAGCTTATCCAGAAGAAGCCTGTTCACTGTCACTTTGAAGAGATTGGGGTTGTATGCGTTCGGAAACACAGACGCAGGCAGAGAGTTCCACTCCTTTGCTGTGCGCATCACAAAAGACATTTGGAAACGCTTAGTGCGAATTGGTGGAATAGCAACTAGGTAGGGATGGTAACCTGCAGTGCGTCTAGATGTCCGATGGTAGAAGGGGGCAGGCGGAATGAGGTCGTGGAGTTCTTGAGCACACTCAGAAGACCGACAAGCAGGCAACCTTGCGGCGATGAGCCAAGCTGTGAAGCTTGGCATCTACCAGTCTTACGTCGCCAATGAGCCTTTTAGCTCTGCGTTCCACCGAATCAAGCGCGGCAAGTTGGTATTTAGCTGAGCCATCCCAAAGGTGGCTGCAATACTCCATGCAGGATCGGACTTGCGCTTTGTAGAGAGTTAAAAGCTGTCCAGGCGTAAAGTATCGCTTCACCCTATTTAGGATGCCCAGTTTCATGGCCGCAGTTTGGGCTTTGTACTCCATGGTGGATCCGAAGTTGAGACATGATGTCAACTCCATGCCTAGGAGCTCGTGCCGCTCAGTTACAGGAACAGATCCACCCCGAAAAGTAGGACTTTGATCGAAACGACTCCTTTTAGCGGAAAAAAGACACGCCTGTGTTTTGGTGGCGTTAAAAGAGACCAGATTATCATCACCCCACTGGGAGACAAGACTTTAGGTCAAATCTGTCCGCTCTACCATGGCCTCTCTTAAGGAATGAACTTCGGCCCCACTGGTTTTTGCGCTAGATAAGTATCTCTCTGAAACAGTACTGTCATCTGCGTACCCAACAATACCAGGTTGAAGTAGGTCATTGATGTGCAGCAGGGAAAGAGTTGCAGAGAGAACAGACCCCTGAGGAACGCCGTCAACGACTACTCTGATCGACCGTCCACTAAGGAAGTCTGATATCCAGCTACAAAAATCAGGTGGGAAGCCATAAGCAGGAAGCTTGCTGAGTAGACCAGCGTGCCAGACCCTGTCAAAGGCCTTCGAGATATCAAGCGATATAGCAAGTGCTTCGCCGTGTTTCTCTATGGCCTCGCCCCAGCAGTGCGTGACATACACAAGAAGATCGCCAGTTGACCGTCCCCGGCGAAAACCATATTGACGGTCACTGAGGAGATCATTGTTTTCAAGGTAGGTCAGCAACTTACTGTTCAGTACCCTTTCCATAACCTTACACAGAATGGTGGTAATGGCGATTGGACGGTAATGGGCAGGGTCTGCACGGTCGCCCTTTTTGGGCACTGGTTGCACATTTGCAAGCTTCCAGGATCTTGGTACCGTTCTTTTTTTAAGAGAGAGGCGGAACAAACGTGTCAACACAGGAGACAGTTCAGGTGCACACTGCCTCAACACTCTCACTGGAATGCCGTCAGGCCCGCTGGCCTTGTTCACGTCTAGACTGCACAATACTCTTCGGACCTTTTTAATTAATGTGAACTGCGATCTTTGGCATCGAAGAGTCGCAATGAGGTACAGTAGGTGGTTTCTTAGAGCCAGCGTTCAGACGTGAATTGCTTGCAAAGAGAGATGCAAATAGATTTGCTTTCTCACCTGCAGAGTGAGCCAGCGACCTATCAGGTTTCATCATTGGAGGTAAAGTGGGTCGACAGAACGACCAGAACTGTTTACTACCCGGAGGGTGCGAAGCCAGTTTGGCCCCAATACGTCCGACATGGTCAAAACGTGCCCCACGTAAAACCCGCTTGCAGAACTTGGCGGCAGAATTAAAAGCTCTCTTCCTATATGGAGTGATTTATCTGGTAATCTGTGTCGTCGCGTTGAATCACCCACCCGCGCTATTACTTCGTATTCGCTTAGTGTTCTTTCTGACTCTTTCCTTTCTGCTCAGGGCCTAAGAGTCGTAGCGTGATGTTAAATAGCCTATAACTATCTTTGAGAATTGGGCTACCAAATGCAAAAAGAATTTTTCAAATCCGACTTTTTGTTAAAAATTTCATGGGTTTTAGTTTGTTTGCGCGGAACCCTAATTATTTTTCTAAAATTAAAGTAGCCTGAGTTACCCGCCGTTACATCAGCTATGTGCCAGTGAAAGTCCCGTCAAAATTGGCCCAGGTATTTCGGAGATTAGCCGGAACAAATATACAGACTGACAGACAGACCAAAGTTTTTGAAAATTGCTGTTTTGTTATAAGAACCGTTTATACTTTCCTATGCATTTAGTAAAATGTTGTTATTTTGACACTACAAACAGACACTTCAATTTTATTTATTTGTATAGAGTATAGATTACACATTGAAACTACAAACGCTGACAAATATTCAACCCAGCTCACCAAATTAACTTCTGCTATCAAGAAAAAACGACGAAGACGAGTCATTGTAGTTTTACTACACGATAACGCTCGAACTCACGTCGCAACTGCCGTTCGCCAACAGTTGAAGAACTTAGGCTGGGAGACGATACCCCACCTACCTTATTCCCCAGACCTCGCCCCATCTGACTATCATTTGCTTAGAGCCCTGAAACAACATTTGCGGGGTAAACAATTTAATGATTTCTCGGATGTACAGGCGGAGTTGAACAACTGTTTCGAGGCATAGCTGTCAGAGTACTGGGCGAAAGGCATCCAAACTTTGCCGGATCGTTGGCAAGAAGTCTTAGATGCTAATGGTGATTACATCATTGGCTAAGCGTTTTGTATTGTAATAATAATAAAAAATATAAAACGTAAACCAAGTGTCTCATTACTTTTGTGCCAACCTGATATTCAGTTTTTATGTTTTTAATACCTATTAGACTGTTCGACGGTTTCGTGCCGTTGCCTGTCCTTCAACCTGCGAAGACACCGCGATAAAAGAAATCCGCGGGCCATATTTCATATTATTTTTTACATACATAGGTAATTAGTTTATGAAACTTTATTTATTTTTGCCTCGCAAGTGTGTTGAAAAACGTCGAATGAAACGCGTGTGCATTGATCATTACACACTCGGCTCCTTTATCGAATAATACCGCCTCGTGTCTAATGAATCCGTACCCGAAGGGTGCCAAATGGAACCCTATTACTAAGCCTCCGATGTCCGTCTGTTTGTCAACGGGCTGAATCTCATGAACCGTAGACAGTTGAAATGTTCACAGATTGTGTATTTCTATTGCCGCTCTAACAACAAATAATAAATATGAAATAGAGTTAAAAATTAAAGGGGTCATACAAGAAACGTGCTTTTTTAAACTGAAGTATTTTTAAAAATACAATATTATGTAGGCAGTGTTAAATATTGTGCGGTGGTACGGAACCCGTCGTGTGCGAGTCCGACTCGCAATTGAGCGGTTTTTATTTAAACCAGTAGGTAACAAACCAACCTGTTTGAAGGCAGATTATGTAAGATATTATATAAATAGCTCAGCAAAAAGAACGCACCAAGGATTCACCCGCGGTTTTTTGTTTGATGTTTTTTGTCTGAAATAATAATTGTTTTTACTTATGGCACAGATTAATGAATAGTTACTACGTCTTATGGTGTATAGATCTACGGTGTTTTCTCATGTATGATGCGGTTTCTAGAGTAATCTGATCGCAATTAATCTTAATGTTTTTTTTTTATCTCAAGTGGTAAATAATGTAACTGGCCTGCCGTAAATCTATATTCGGCTCATACACCAATTACTTACTCGGGACCAACCATTTAATGTTACTTCAGTGTGAGAAAGAGATGGAGCTATACAGGACGTCTAGCTCCATCTCTTTCCCACACTGAAGTAAGATTACAATAATACTGCTTTAAGAGGTGGTGGTCTAGCCTGAACACAAAAGCAAAGTGATTAAAGCCAAGGCACTTTAATCAACTCAGCCTATCGCAGTTCCACTGCTGAGGCCTCTCCCAGGCAAAGTCAAACTCAAAGTCAAATAAATTATTACAAATAGGCACTTAAAAAAAGGCACTTTTAAACGTCAACATTTGCAAAAAAAAAAAAAAAATATTGATTCTAGTCGCCCCTTCCAAAAGGTAGTTTTGTAAGGGGAAGAATGGGCAAGAAACTCCACGGTTACCCTTTTAAAATGTTTTACAATATTTTTTATACATTTATTATATAATTGTATGTGAAAACGATGCACCTATATCAGTAGTACTTAATTTATCTCCCGGTAAATAAAACAATATCCGCATATCTGGCACATAAATTTGCAATAGACGTCTGTCATCGATCATTCTTATGAGAAAAATGTACATTAGAAAATAACTGTTTAACTCTCTTTGCGTTGTTTTCTATTTTACTAAAGGAACAAATGTTATAATTTATGAACATCAAAATTAAATGTTGATAAAATTATATATTTTCCGTTGTATTTAATATTTTAATAGGTATAACACCACTGACAGGAGATGCAATTGAACTAGCTAAGAAAATACCGTCCTGAATCTCTCTCGAACATATTACACAATCTTCTTCAAACTGTGTCTGAATATAGTGAATAGACTCGCATCTAGCCGACACTTCCAATAAATTATTAATTTTATTTGTAATTAGTAAGCTAGTTAAATAATTTATTTAAACTATCACGCAATGTCAAAATATTTGTATTAAAATTTAAAACAGATCTAAATCTTCTTAAAATGTCTCGACCGATTATACCGTTTGACATAATAGGCAACGTATTATAAACATAAAACTTGTGACTAATAATTAAATCATCACTACTTAATTGCATATACACGTATCCTATTGCACGGACTTTGCCCCCTAAACCATTTATAATAATATCTTCTTTATGCAACGTAAGATTTTGCTCTACTACGTGCTTATATTTAATTGCACATAAAGATGCACCAGAATCTACCAAAAATGAAAATAGTTTTCCCTTCACTGAAAAATATGTTTAACAGTCACTATCGCATGATAAATTAGAGTGATCCTTAATGATATGTACATGATAAAAAATGTTTCGGTCGTATTCGATTGTGAACTCTGTGGTTCTGAATCGGATAGGGAACTTATAGATTGCTCTTCATTTATAACGTGAATATTAGGTTAGGTTGTCGTATCCATTGGTTTCCCCTAGACATACCTTTATATTGCAGACCTCTGTGCTGACCTCGCGCCGGTGCACCTCGGGTTGTAAACTGATGTTTCCATCTCCGTTGAAAACCTCGTCCTTGTCCCATATGAGGAGCGTTGGCCGTCATATCCTCCTCGGTGTCCACTTTAGTTATATTTTGCGCCTGTAGAATTAGAATTAAAATTTCTATTTTAATTTTGTTTTTTTTTATTTCCGTTTCGGCAGGGTCGCCATGTACGGGATGTGTTAGGAGACGACGGAATCATCAGTAAGACTGCCCTTTTATTATGATAAACATTGATTAAATATAATAATAATGAGGTTACACATGGGACATATTAAATTATGAAATTGGTTACGTATTAGGTACATACATACACTACAAGATACATGGTGCTCATATATTCACAGACATTGTAAAAGTGTACGATTTTCCTAAGATTACACACACATAACAACACGCCTGTAATCCCCGAAGGGTTAGGCAGAGGTGCACCAGTAGTACACCTACATGTCGCCAGTTATATGTTTAAGTCCCATCTAATAGGGGGCGAACCTATTGCCTATTGTTTCCTAAATTTTACAAGTAATATGTCAGTATGTGAATTAAAGTAATCACAAAATGTATAATCAGTGTCATAAAAATAATAAATTATACAATTAAATTAGCAATTAGCTTTTTACAAAGTGTACTTTTAATCATCATCTGCCTAGCCTTTTCCCAACTATGTTGGGGTCGGCTTCCAGTCTAACCGGATGCAGCTGAATACCAGTATTTTACATGGAGCGACTGCCTATCTGACCTCCACAACCCAGTTACTGGGTAATACGATACCCCTTGGTAAGACTGGTTGTCAGACTTTCGGGCTTCTGACGACCCGTAACGACTGTCAAAGATACACGAATGACAGCCGGGACCAACGGCTTAACGTGCTTTCCGAGGCACGGAGGGGTCTTGATATGTAAAGATGGTCACCCATCCACGGACCAACCGCGGCAACAAAGTGTACTTTTAATATGAGTTTTAAATTTTCTTTCATTTAATTGCAATATATTGGTTATTTCTTTTATTTTAGAATGAAAATGCAGAAAATAAGCATGTTACGTTGTGCTCCACAAGCTTATACGTTATTATTATTACAAACAGTAGTTTTACATTGTTTAGAATCCTTAAAACGAAGCTTCGGTTTTAAGATGCTTATTTTAAAATACATAATCAAACAAACGATGAAGGGGCCACTGCGCGCGCGGTGTCGTCTTAACACAGTACCCCATAAGGTATATAATTATGTACTTTAGATAATCTGAAAAATGGTTGATCTATTTTATTTTTATTTCTAGTATTAAAATTAGGTCTATCACTTATTTTAATTAAAAGACGTTGATATTTTCTTACATACATAATATTTTCATAAATGAATTGGCAAGGTAGCGTCATAATATTAATCTTTTTGAATAGTTCCCTGAGAGACTCGCGGCGACGACATAGATTATATAAATGATTCTGACAGCTCTCTTTTGCAAAATAAAGATGGATTCATTGTCAGCAGCCCGACCCCAAAGTAAAATACCATACGACATAATGCTGTGGAAGTAGCTAAAATAGACCAATCTTCTACATCTGTTAACTGTCTTATCTTTCTAACAGCATAAGGTCCCCATTGTAATTTCTCGTCTAGCGTGATTCCTAGGAAAACCGTTTGATTAATAAATTCCAGTTTTTTTCCATTCAATATGATGTCACATTCGCTACTTCTAACTTTATATATACCCTGGCCTTCAAAACTCAGTACCACTCTTTTAAAATTGCTATTTCTCCTAAACTATAGAAGTCAGGGTTTTGAAATAAAAAACGTTTTATAGCATTAGTAACGTTTTTAACTTAAAACAATATAAAAAAACATAGTAGCCATTTTTAATTGACTGGCAAAAAACTCAAACAACATTTTATAAGTATTTTTTACACCTTATTTACATTTTAATAACTGGTATTTCCTCCTCGGGCTCTGATTACTGCTTCGAGCCGGTTTCGCATACTGAAGACGAGGTTTCGGAGGCGATGTTGGGGAATATTCTCCCATTCTTCCATCAGGGCCTGTTTTTGGGCCCTGAGGATAATAGGAGGTGGTCTGCGGCTTCTGACCAGCCTCCCGAGCTCATCCCAGGCGTGCTCAATCGGATTGAGATCAGGACTTGCCATCAAGTTGATACCAACCTCCTGAATGTACTCTGTGCCCTGTGTACTGTACTGTGTGGCCGGGCGTTATCCTGCATCAGTATCGATCCATCATCCATATTTATAAATATGGCACTGCATACTCATTAATGACCTCTTAAGCATATTTTTCCTCAGTCAGGGTGCCATTTTCCATGGGCACTAGCTCTGTGCGACCTTCTGAAGAGAAGCCAGCCCATGCGTGTACAGAGCCTCCACCGTTTTGAACTGGGAAGCAGGTTTAAATGTATCGCTCACCAGGTCGCCTGTATACTCTTTGCCTTCCATCGGAAGTGAATAGTGAGAATCAACACTCATCAGTGAAGAAAACTCTGGTCCATTCTTCTTTACTCCACTGTACGTATCCACGAGCATAGCGCAGTCTTGCTACTCGATGCCTTTTCTCGAGTTTGGGGCCACTTGCTGGTTTTTGGGCTTCTTCTTTCTTCAGCAGCTTCTTCTTCTCACTGTATTGTTACTAATGTAGTCTCTTCGGGTCTGAAGAAGCTGTTGCTGGACTTCAACTGCATTGAGATAGCGATTTCTCAACACAGTGGAGACTAATATAGCGGTCTTCTTGGGTACTAGTGCACCTGGGTCTGCCATTACAAGATCTTCTCAGATGGTTTCCAGTTTCTTCGTACCTTCGCTCCACCTGCCGGACTGTTCTTAATGTTACACCCACCATTCTTGCAGTACGACGCATACTGATGCCTAGTTCCTATGATTCTTGCACATTCTTCATGTCGAACAGGCATGAGAAGTAAAATTTACGTGCTGTAGACACCTTGGCTTTTGAATCAAAATTCATTGATCAAGAAATAAATGTGAAAACAAAAACAGAAACAAAAAAGTCAAAAGTAAGTCAACTATTTGAAAGGGAGTGTTTTTGTTTATAAAGTTTTTTCAGCCATTCCTTAGAAGAAGGTCATCGACTATAAAGTTTTTATATAAAAAATTAATTCTTTTTGTAATCCTTTTTATTTCGAAAATATATCTTGTATACTTTAAAAGATATTACAATTTTAAAAATTTGGTACTAAGTTTTGAAGGCCAGTTTATATTAGGTAATTTAAATCTAATGCATTTGGTTTTTTTCATTTAGTACCAAAATATTTACCGTAAACCAATCTTGGACCTGAAGAATAGAGTTTTTCACGTCGTCAAGATTTTGTGACCGTCAGTTCATTTTAATAATGTGTCACCTGCAAATAACACCATCGTTGGTTGATTTTGAAGTGATTGGGGTAAATCATTAATGTTAACTAAAAAGAGGAATGGACCCAATATCGAACCTTGAGGAGCGCCCATTGCCATTTCAGACCCTAAGGCTGCGCCACAACACCCTGTCCTCCGCCTTCCGCATCCAGTCTGCCCCAGCCACCTTTTTGAGGTCGTCGGTCCATCTAGCTGGGGGTCTATCAATACTATTTGAGGCGAAAGCTGCTAAAATTTCTTACGGTTTTTTGCTATTTGCAAGTCAGTATTAGGTTCTATGTTGATCAAAATATGATTCCCGACCGTAAAAAGTATGTATTTACAGCATTATAATAATTAAAGTCATCAATACAACTCTTTAAGACCAGGTAATTCTATTGAATGACTATTTCATGAAATCATGACAATTAGGATTATACAAACTTATGGAGTGGTATTACTGATGTTGTTGATTATAATTCTGTAAATGCATATTTGTTACGGTCGCGAATGATACTTTAATCAAAATACAACTTAATATAATACTTACTTGCAAATTGCAAAAAACATAAGAAAGTTTGAATTTCCCGGGCTACCTGGCCCTTCCCCCTTAAAATTGAATAAAAGAAGAATTGGGTTTTATTTTAATTCCAGCTGTGTTGCCAGGATAGTAGAGGCTATTCAGTAAATCTATAATATGTATTAAAATTAAAAAACAAAACAATTAATTACCAACCAATTTAGACTTCTCCCAAACCATTCGCGTATTTGTAAAGGGAATCGATAATTATAATTAAATATTAAAATAACAATCAACCACAATAAATTGGTATAACATAACAATTTACAGAAATGTGCACCGTTAGGGTGTAAAATACGGTGGTTAAATATTTATTCTGTTGTTTAGGATATGAATATGAAGTTGATTTTTTACAATTAAATTGCCACGTTGGTCTAATAGGCGCAAGCACAACTGCTGGGCCTGGGGTCTTGGGTTCAATGCTCCGGTCGGGCAATGATACTGAGTTTCTCCATTAGGAATGGCTCAGTAATAGCCCGGAATCTGGAGTTAGTGGCAATAAGTTGTTTGTCATTACCTTCGTTTTCGATGTGTTCATTGATAGGGCTACCTTGGCGCTTTCATCTAAAAATGACATTAAAATAAATGGTGGACACATGAAATTAGAATATGTCAATGAGGACATATGTATATTTGGGTCAACTAATATCTACAGAAGACACAAAGCAAAAGGAAATAAATAGAATGATAGCAGACAGCTGGAAACGGTTTTGGTCGCTGAGCGACGTCATTAAGAACAAAGATATGCCTATCAAAGAAAAAAGGAAAGTATATAACACGTGTATCCTTCCATGTTTATTGTATGGATGTCAAACATGGGTAGTTAGTACCCAGAGCAACAACTAAAAAAAAAAACCAAGTACTTATGCCAAAATGGAATGGAAAGAAGCACAATTGGAGTTAAAAGAAAAGACACGGTGAGATTACAAAATATAAAGAGCTAAACTAAATTTAAAAATATACATAAAAGAAAATGATAAGAGACCTAGACACACTCTTTTTTAAAATTTTAACGAAAAAAACAATTGAAGCGGCTCAGTTGTCGAGGAATACGAAAAAAGGGGAATACGAAACGTCGATCTCGTCAAAATTTTTGTGATATAATCGGTCTGAGCTGCAGCCGTGGAATGTCGCACCGATAACTCGGTTGTTCGGTCGCAGCGCAAGGGCAATAGATTTTTCAAATACCTATTTTTCCAGTTCCTCGCAGGCCCCGTCCTCTCTTAAGTAACAATAAGAATTAAGTTAGGTATGTTATTCTGTAGTTGTGTGTAAAATATCTGCGATTGCGACTTGCTTTGTCATGACCTATGCAATGTCCTAACTCCACTATCGTCATGTGTGATTACTATAGTTTCCTACTAATTACCTAAGAATAGATATCATAACACGGTATTTTTAATTGAAATTCATTGTTATAATATGATTACTGTAATAATATTGCCTCGTTGGTCTAGTGGTCGCAAGCGCTACTGATGAGCATGAGGTCCTGGGTTCGATTCTCAGGTAGGGGAAAGTGTTATTGGGTTTTGCCATCTAGAATTTCTCAGTAGCAGCCCGGAGTCTGGATTTGTGTCCGGTTGATGGCAATAGGCTCGCCCCCTATTACATGGGGCTTAGACATAACTGACGAATTGTGGGTGTACTACAGTCATACCTCTGCCTAACCTTTCGGGGAAAACAGGCGTGATGTTATCTTTTATGCAATGTATGTAATAATATAGGTAGCATTGGTATTGGCATTCTCCGTCACTTATCCCTAAATAAAGGTTCATTAGAAAACCAGCGTCAGACAGCATCTGTCTGGCATTAATGCTGAAATGAACCTTTTTGGCGCAGCCGTGAGGCACACACTATTGTTGTTAAAACATTATTTTCACTTTTGTATTTTGTGTTTCACGAACTATGTCCAAATAAACGTTATTCTTTCTTTCGTTCTTTCATTGAGTTACTTTACGTCATTATATGTTAGGGGATCGGAGTTTTCATAACCTAGCTAGGAGAGCAGTGCTCGTACACGATGGTAGATGACGTACTTATTTTGTAAAACTGTATTATTAACATGTACTAAAATCCTTAGTTTGAGCACAATAAATATTATTAGTCTTTGACATATCTCGGGACCCTGAGGTCCCGGACCTTTGGAAGGCGTACGAGGGGCCGAAGCCAACTCGCAGAGACCCCTTAGAAAATTTTAAGTGTTGAGGCACCAACCGACGATTATCCCTGTTTGCTCTATGCAAATGCACCCAACGACTACCCCCGGCTGGTGCAGGACTATTGTAGGTCATAGAAACAAAACATATTGGGTTTGGGTGGCTACAGTGGATTGGTTAGGTACCTAGAACTATGGAATTACGATGTCCCCTGCCTGATCAATGTATGTAGATAATACACGGACAAAATGGCAGGGGGTGACTTGCATACTCGATAATGGGCTCCCGAAAACGGTCGCTAGCACATAGTGACATAGCCACCAGGGGGCAACATGTCCTGAGGTGCTTGAGGAGTGGAGAGGTATTCCACGGCGATCAGGAAAATCCCGGAAGTATTGTCAAGATCTCTACCAACACTTACTGGAATACTTCCTTCTTCCGAGTACGTTTGCTCTGCGAATCTCCACTCAAGCCGGCCAATAAAGGCAAGAAAGAGGTGGGAGCTCTGTTCCTCGTCACTGTTTACTCCAGCCGGCAAGCCAGAGGTGACGAACATGACTTCTCCCGGGAGATAGGGTCCGTGGAGTCGCTTCTGCCCAACAGCTCGCCACATTTTTTTTTTGTTTTTGGGAAATGGCATCTCGTAGATCAACCTAGGAGGTTGTCGACTACTTAACTGGGCTTTCCTGTGGGTGCCTCAATAAATTAAGGCCTCCATCCAGGGCAGCTCGCCACATGCTACCCTGCGGGTTTATATATCTCTCTTGGTCTGGTTCCCCACCCTAGACTTGTTTCGGCAAAGTAGACTCTACCGGCACAGACCTAGAGTTCAGGAGTGCGCAAGCTCCACCACGACGTCAACGTAGAGATACGGCGGTGGAAATAAATATTATTGACGTCATACATAACAGTAAAACTTCTATTGTCTAGTTCAGTGTCCTTGACAGCTAAAATATTGTATTGGCAGTGCACGAGCCGACTGTGTTTGTAGGACGGCTTTATAAGTAAAACCATACTAAGCATGCTATCATCCCTCAAATCTGTAAACTTTTCTACAGTAAATAGCTAAACAGTTGAGATCAGTCATTTTTCCGAAAGAAAATACTGATATTCAGTTGCGAACAACCAAATCGACTCAACTCCTACATGCATTTCGACTCAAATAGCAATTACTCGAAAACAACTAAACAGATTTTAATACTTATTATACCATCTTAGAGCTGAAACGTCAGGCTTTGAAAAAAATTAAATGGGATAAGAACTTAAAAATAAAAACTAGTTTGTATGCACGAGTTGTATGGAGTTGAATCGATTTGGACTACACTTGCGAGAAATCGAGCGCGAGCGAGTTTAGTTAGTTAAACCTATCCGAAACGAATCTCTGCAAAGTAGGGACAAGTATATGTACCAGTTATATGATGATGCGGAGTCGGGATAAGTCCTATTTACCTATGATTGGCTATAAAGACCGTAGAGATAGACCATAGATAATATTTGTTTTTTTTTTTTTTTACTAAGTATTCAAGCTAACATAATTTTCTTTGTTATATGCATGTGTTTCTGTGACAATATTTATTTTTCTTTCATTCTTTCTTTCATTGAAAATCAATCAATGGGGAAGGCAACTGTCAAAATGGCGCTGTCGTAGCTAGTTCCCAACACAAGCCAATAATGCAAGGCGTGAGATGGTTTTATTTCATTTTTGCGAAAATGATGCATTGTTTTGTTACTAAATACTCCGAAACTGGAGTCTACCATTTTCCGAGAGACCCTAAAATTAAAAGATGGTGGCTTAAAGCTGTTCGTAGAGATGTTTTATAAATTAAACAGAGTAGAAACATTTTGAAGAAAGTAACTTTGAGGATATATTTTTGGTTTTAAATTCTGACATGTTCCATGTCACATACTTGATTTAAAATATTAAAATAACGAAATAGCGAAATAAAAGCAAACTCATGAATGAACGAAAAGTCAAATTTATGTTAGGCCGTAGGGACCTAGCTATGACCACGCCATCTACAATTAGCTTTGCCCGACCTTCCCCATAGAAAAGTGGGGTATAACCTTCTCTGATCTACTATGGCATACTAGAATACTTTTGTTTGAATCGAAATCAAAGAATTAATTCCAAATTCAAAACTTGCATCGAATTCGAATGGAAATTTTATTTAGATGCCAGTATTTTTATCTACTTATTTATTTTGAAACAAAAATAAGTTTTTACACAGATTTAAACCTGAAATAGATGTGGCTACTTAACTTCTGGAAGAATCAATTGACCAAAGTTCCATCGCCGACGCGACGTCAAGACTTTTTGTCGGTTCTTATACCTTTTTTGGTTTGTTTATATTTTTATTATGTATGTGTTTTTTATGTGTGTTCTAAGTCTGGTCACCTTGGTTTTCGCTGACAGTGGCGCTTCTGTCAGCGAGGTATATATATTCTTTGATCTCGGGGCGCGGAGTAGTGGCGAGTGAGTCTTTGACGGACGCACTAAATAGTTCTCTGCGTCATAAAAGTCCTGCAGTGCAAAATGTTGTCTTTAAATAGATTTTTAATTTCTTCCTTTGTTTTCTTTTGTGTTATCAATGGCGGTTTATTTAAAGAAATACGTGAGTATTTGAAACATTATTTTTTACGGTTGGAGTAATAATTATAGTAATAATAAATGGAGTAATAATATTATAAGTACATAATT
This sequence comes from Fissipunctia ypsillon, assembly GCA_947568875.1. Classification (NCBI taxonomy): domain Eukaryota; kingdom Metazoa; phylum Arthropoda; class Insecta; order Lepidoptera; family Noctuidae; genus Fissipunctia; species Fissipunctia ypsillon. The sequence goes on along the minus strand of OX387645.1, from coordinate 8,790,028 downwards.
AGGTACCTATGTTAAATCTTTTGATAAACTACTTAAAATGATATACAAATAAATAAAACTGAAGTGTCTGTTCGTAATGTCAAAATAACAGCTTTTTACTAAACGCATAATTATGACAGTATATACGATATTTATAACGAAAAAGCAATTTTTAAAATTTTTGTCTGTCTGTTTGGTCCGGCTAATCTCCGTAACAGCTGGACCGATTTTGACGTGACTTTCACTGGCAGATAGCTGATATTATAAAGAGTATCTTAGGGTACTTTTGTTTTAGAAAAATAATTCGGGCTCCGCGCAAAAAAATTAAAACCTATGAAATTGTGAACAAAATCCGATTCAAATAGGAATGTATTGAAATCCACGCGGGCGAAGCCGCGGGCAACAGCTATGTAGTAATAAACAATAATAGTAGGCATCATAACATCTTACATGTAAGACCTTGAAAGTTATACATTATTAAAAATGCCGTAGGTATTACTAAAATTACATATGTACCTAACATGGGTTTTTTTTTCAATTAATATCTAGTTAATTAAAATAAAAACCAAAGGATCTTCTTTGAAGATCAAGGTTAATGTTTAAAGTTCCTTATTTTGTTCACTAGTAAAACATTATTTACGTCAATCAAAATAAAGTTCTGTAGCTGTTATTATTTAAAAATAATAACGAGTGATCATTATTATATAATAAAAACATCATCACTATTAATAACTGTTATAATCGATTCAATTTACATCCCGGAAGTAATAACCAGGATTCAAAAGTAACATCTAATCTACTTTATTTGATTTTGTCTAGGTTATTTCCGAAGATGATAATTTTAATGTTGTTAAAGAATAATTACATTATTTTCATGGTCTTAATTATGAATATGACACTGAATGAGGTTAAATAATTCATGATTGTTGATGCATGCATTTTTATGAAATGTAGATTACTTTATTTTTATTTATTTTTGATATACATATCTTATAAGTACCTAAGTCTTTCAAGCTGGGTAGAAAACAGAATACCTTCATAATATTTTCGCATCTAAGCGACTAAATAATATTCATACATATACCTCACATGGGGGTAGGCAGAAACTACAGAACGCCACCTGCTACGATTATTAAATACTCCTTTAGCTTGCTTTTACTAAATAATATCTTACTAAAAATTCGTTTTTTTCTTCTCCTAAAATGCAAAAGAAAATAGCATAGATATAAATAAAGCAATGGAAAGGGTTACAAATACAGGGTGTTGGGGAATTGTAATATTAATAACATTTTATGCAGGGCGTGTTTTAGTAAAAACAATATAAAACCTCATGATCATTATTTATCACGACCTTTTTCAAGAAAATTAATAGTAAACTGTTAAAATACAAAGTATTATTACAATTCTATGTTATAATAGTGGAATAATAGTCATTATGCGCTATAAATAGTTCCGTATTTAAATGGAAAAACCGGCCACGTACGTGTCGGACCACGCAAAAGGAACCTGTTCCGCAGTTGGGATGAATTTATCTCAAGAACAAACTTAATATTGTAGTTGAAAAATATGTTCTCTCATACATTCCAACTGCAAATGTAAGTTGGCAGACTCATACTCGTTAACTTGTAAAGCCTAATTAGCTGTGATATAAATACTACTGCCGTGGATTTTTTCACACACCCCAAAACAACCATTTAGTTGACAGGAGGGGGGGGGGGGGGGAGGCTTTAAAGTGAGCACTTTAAAGCTTAATATTCCGTAAACGGATCCCTGAATCGAGAAGTGGCTCGTACATACCCGAAATATTTTTGGACGGCCTATCCAACGACACCCCATACCACGGGATAGACGAGAAAAAAAGTCACCCCACTTCACGTGTAGTGTAGGGCAGGCACCCAATTTTTTTTTTTCAATTACAGCTTTCTAATACGAGTATACGAATAAGATTCTCTGAGTTAAGCCTCAGACAAACAGATGGATAGACATGGCGGAACTGTAAGGGTTCCTTGTTGACTACGGAACCCTAAAAAGCAACAGTGTATAATCATAGCCATAATTTTAATTTACGTCGTAAGTAATTGTATTGCTATAGGAATTTAGTCGTAAGTTATCTACCAAATAACGAACGAAAATATAGAGCCGCTTAGATTTTTTTTTTCTAAATGTCTTTTATGAAACTAAAATAACATTTTATTCAAAACAAACAATCAAATCATAATAAACACACCGAGATTAGTAACCTTTTTAATAAACATAAATGTATTCGGATTTTTTTAAGTTGAAGACCAACTGAAAACTATGCAAATAATTTCATTCAAATTACCTCAATTTACTCCCACCTCCTAAACTGACGTCCTCTATAATTTTAAAATAACTTTTTCACCTCAAAACCTCGGAAAGATTCTGTCTATCGTTCGAAATCTGAGTGCAAAATTGCATTTTATCCGCTAGCTAGGAAAGATTTTTTTTAAATTCGAACCTATCTATTCAATAATTTTCTATACGTCCAGTCCACTGAAAATGCATTAATACTCATTTCATGTCAGTGCGCCAACCTCATTTGTAGAATAATCACACTGGAGTACAACGATTACTTTTCATTTTTAAAATAAATAAACACTAATTATATTATTTAAGCTGTTTTTTTTGCACCTAGCATTTTCCTCGCTATACTGAGATGAAACGTGTGTTTCGCTCGGCAACTCGATTGCAAAGTTGTTCTGCTTCTCGTACCTGTGAAACCCTCGCTACGCTCGCTCTGGATTCTATAATCCCAAAATCCTTCACTTGCTAAGTTTTCAATTAAAGTACTTCCGCCACAAAACAACTGCAGTCTTCCATAACAAATAACTAATACATGCATACAGGGTTTCTATTATATTATTACATTGTATAAAAAAATTCAAGTGCCACAGAGTAGCGAATCTAATACCACAGTTTAGTTAGCTACTCAGCTAACCAACGAGAATGAATAGATCATGCCATACCTATGTACATTATAATAATAAGGCATTGTCGTATATAATCTGCGGTTTCTGACGCGAATAATAAGGCATTAGGTGCTGTGAAGTGCAATTACCATAAGTAATTTTATTGTGTGTCATAAATACCTACATTGCAATGTTGTGTTCAAGTTTAAGGCCCATGGCTGTATCACTTAGATGTACTTAATCATATACGTCTGCGTTAATTTGTTTACCCTTTTTTTTAGGTATTTTAACGCGTGATTATCAAAATACAAAACATCACGCCTGTAGTCCCCGATGGGTTAGGCAAAGGTGTACCTATAGTACACCCACGTTTCGTCAGTTATGTTTAAGTGCCATATAATAAGGGGCGAGCCTATTGCCATCAACCGGACACAAATACAGACTAAGAAGTTTCTAATGGTAAAACATCGAATCCAGGACTTCATGCTTAGCAGTAGCGCGTGCGGCCACGAAACCAACGAGGCAGCCTTTTACCAAAATACGTATAATAAAGTTCGGTCGGATCCGAACCGACCGAATGAAATAGAAAAAAGTGTAGTAGAAAACGTCCGAACGTACTATTTTGAGAGATTTATACTTATTACATTGGTGCCCCTTGTGCCCCTTCACCTGTTTTTAGAAAGATTTAACGGAGGTTACACAAAATAAGAGCATCGATTTAGAAAAAAAAAACTTATAATACTGTATACACCCTGTATTGTAAAAGTTGAAATCCGAAAAGAAAAAAACAAGTATGAGAGTGTTTGTAATCTGGCTGTTTACTTCATGCTTTTCTGATTGTTGAACAATGAAAATGATGTAGAAATTATGTTTAGATAGGTACCTGCCGATCAATTCTGTCATAATCCCACGTTGAAAATTTAGGTGAAGTGACCATGGAGTGAGCTGTCATTCCAGGGATGATGCTTAGGGTTGAAACTATTAGCAGCTAACTTCAAGATCACTTCACCTAACTTTTCACCGTAAGATTTTCACAGACCAGAGGGGCAATTGCGTAACACACTTTACAGTAGGAATCGGTTTCATTTTGACAGTTCAACAACATTCATTGCGTTATTTACGTTGTTGAGCAGACAAAATTTTCAATGGCTTGGACTACAAGCATCCGAAATCTCCCGGGTCCGAAAAAAAATGGCCCCGGACAAGCCCGGATTCAATCCGTCTCTCAAGCAAACATTTGAATTGTTCCTGCATTGACTATATAGAATCAGGGGCCATCCGATCTCAAATTTCACCCGGAAACAATTAACCGGATCATGCTCTGGTTTTCTTAGGCCACCCGGTCCGTTATTTTTCGGCACAAGAGGCGGGGCCTTTCAATATAATATGTAGTTATATGGAGCTGATCACCGGACTCCGAAAAACGTTCGTTCCGGGCGCTTCCGGACGGATCACTTCATCATTTTTGGATATGACTTGTGGAATACACCTTCAGTTATGCGGTCTACGTGAAGAGGATGAACCCAGTATCTTGCTTTCCTTTGTTTGGTGTTCTTTTTTCATTCACGGCCATAGCTAGATACCAAACTTTAACCAAAGTTTCCATTTGAAACACCAAAGTAGCGACTATTCAGCGCAAGTGTTGGCGGTCGACTGAGTAAATTTCGCTCCGGTTTCAAACGGGCCGGGTGTAGTCTAGCATGCTGAACTCGGATTTTTCTCGGACCGGGGAGATTCCTGATGCTTGTAGTCCGAGCCTTAGACGCACATTATAAAATAAACATACAATACACAATACATACACACTAATACAAAGTAGTCAAAAGTTGCGTTGTGGTAACTACATACAAAAATGTGTTTTTGCGATATATGTACATTCTCATAGTTGCTAATAGGAATTCTCGTCACCAACAATGACCCCCAGAATTAGTAAACCGAAATGAACTGAGATTGATGTAGAGGTCTAAGTTGTTGTTACATGGTGTCGCTGGTGGTTGCGCTGTGGCTGCGACGTTGTCGATGTCCTCCACGCGGTTGACTTGGGCGGAAAAATTTAGTCCGTGTGAATTAAACTATGCATATAATAGAATTTCTCGACATCGGCTGTTTCATAAAAAAGTGTAATACCTGCTCGGTCAAAATGCATGGGACAGCTTGGCTCATCGCCGCAAGGTTGCCTGCTTGTCGGTCTTCTACAGATTGTCCTTCGGTGAGTGTGCTCGAGAACTCCACGACCTCATTCCACCTGCCCCCTTCTACCATCGGACATCTAGACGCACTGCAGGTTACCATCCCTACCTGTTGCTATTCCACCAATTCGTACTAAGCATTTCCAAATGTATTTTGTGATGCGCACAGCAAAGGAGTGGAACTCTCGGCCTGCGTCTGTGTTTCCGAACGCATACAACCCCGATCTCTTCAAAGTGAGAGTGAACGGGCTTCTTCTGGGTAAGCTCGCTCCATCGTCGACTTTGTCTCTGTCATCTCTGACCTAGATTAGAGTCAAGAGCAAACCTATCTCAAATAAAAAAAATAAAAAGCTGATTTTTTTGGATAACCGACGAAAAATTTCTACGCTGGGGGTCTACAATCATGTGCTAAATTCATGGTAACAGTTTGTACGTCGATGTCCCTTAGATCTTGTATAGTGGTGTGGTATGGCTGTAAGCGCCCTAAGACGTAAATATTTTCCTTCCAGCGGACTACATCCACGTGTGCAAACGGGACCCGAACACGATAGAAGGCTGCGTCATAAAATCCATAGAGGCACTTAGGAGCGAGATAACAGAGGGAATCCCGGAGCTGAATGTGCCTAGTTTGGATCCCTTCTTTATTAAAGAGGTTAGTATAACAAAAAATAGTATAAAAATGACAGGTGTGTTATGCATGAATCAATATAAAAATAACTGGTGTTTTCTGAGTAAGTATTAGGTGGGTACTTAGGCGTTTAGACAGCAAAAACTCAAGCTCAATCGTGCGTTTGATTGAGGCCTAAATTATCTTTCAAAAATGGTCAGTTGAGGCCTCCTACCTGTTCTCTTTCGATGGATCGTGCAAATTTTTTCTCACGACCCTGTTACTGGGTAATACGATACCCCTTTGTAAGACTCGTTGTCAGACTTTCGGGCTTCTAATGACCCGTAACGACTGTCAAAGATCTACGAATGACAGCCGGGACCAACGACTTAGCGTGCTTTCCGAGGCACGGAGGGGTCTCGGTATGTAAATCAAATCAAATCAAATATTTGTTTTATTTTTGGCAACTAGGCCCAATTGTTAGTTGCACTGTTCTTAAAAACTATTGTTAGTAAACAAACACAGAAACAAAAAGAAAATTGCAAGGTGAGCTGTGGGGTCTTCTGACTAGCACCTCCACAGCATGCGACAACCAAGGTGCGTCGTACCAACGTACCTAGGATGCCGTTGGAACTAGACCGCGCTCTTGACAAGATGCTATTTATTTTTTTGCGCATTATGACGTAAAAATCATCAGTATGCGCAAATGCGAACATACCTGACGCACTACAATAGCGCGGCAGTCCCAACAGCATCCTGAAGCAGTTGTTATATTGAATACGCAGGACGTCTAGCGATCTCTTAGTATGTCTTACCCACAGGCCGCTCGGGTAGAATGATTGGCAGCGTAATCTTTACCTCAATACTACAACGAGCGAACCTGTGTATCAGCATGTTGGCACAGACAGCTAGCGCCCTGCGCTCTCTATCTATAATTCACATCGTCTTTGAGGTCCCCGGTTAGAAAATGTCCTAGGTATTTAAATTTATCAACTCTTTTGAGTTGCAGCCCGTTCAGCATTACAACTGGGCCGCTATGTACACGTCTACCGGAGGCCTCAAAGACCATGTATACACTTTTGTTTACATTGTAAACAAGCCCATGACTCGTGACATATCGCTCACACACGCGTAATAGCTCCCTGATCGAGCCGGCCGTAAAGATTGTTACACATCCGCGGATTGGCGGCTTCGGCAAGCGTAGGTTAATCTGATCTATCGACCTGTGCGACACTGTATGCGGCTTATCGTGTCTGAATTTTAGCATTCCGTCTCGGATTGGTTAGATTTTCTTTTGGCTATATCTGAATAAACTGGCACGGGCCCCCTCCATGTCTTCTTGGAGTACGATGCACTCCCTACTTATGTTTTTCTAAAACCCTCTCGCGGACTGAGGCCCTGGGTCCGTGTCTTTTTGACTGGGCAGCTCCCTGCCCGGACGAGGAGTGGACCCGCAACATACCGCGGGACCTGGTCCCCCCCTGCCCCGCACCACTTTGCATTTTAACAGTTACGCCACTGGAGCACAGATGAAGATCTTTTTGCCTAATGACTGTCTATTGACATTTCAGATCAAAGCTCTGACAGCTGACAACACACCGATTCACGCTTCAGGTCATAACATCAAGGTCACCGGTGCAAGCAGCTTCGTCATCAAGAGCTTGTCGTAAGTTTTATTTATTTATTTATTTATGTAGACACAAGGTAAATTCACAGAAAATAAAAACAATAGCGCGACGTAGTCAAACTAGTTCTGCTTTTTGTTTTAAAGAAAATAAAAATAAAATGAAAAGATAAAAAATTAATTGTAGGTAAAAAAAAAAAAAAAAATATTGTAGGTAAGTAAACGTAAGTTTAGGTGTCATAGTAATGCTGGTGGGAAACGTTATAGAACTGCTCAACATAGTAGGCATTTAGAGCTGCTCAATAATCTCTCTTTGCCTAGTCTTTTCCCAACTCTATTGGGGTCGGCTTCCAGTCAAACCGGACGAAGCTGAATACCAGTATTTTACATGGCGCGACTGCCTATCTGACCTCCACAACCCAGTTACTGGGTAGTACCTTTTGGTAAGACTGGTTGTCAGACTTTCGGGCTTCTGACGACCCGTAACGACTGTCAAAGATACACGAATGACAGCCGGGACGTTGGTTCCGGCTGTCATTCACTCCCATGTGAATGTGCAAAGCACGGTAAGCCCAACGGCTTAACGTGCTTTCCGAGACACGGAGGGGTCTTGGTATGTAAAGACCACCCATCCACGGACCAACCACGACATGCGTAGCTTAACCTGATCAATCGACCCGTGCGGCTGTTATTTCTTAGCCACAAGCCGAGCTGCTCAATAATACAGTTAAAAAAAAATCATTTACCCTACTTTTCGTAGACGCCAGTAATTTCTCATTCGTGTACCCACTGCTTGTAATGCACCCACTGCTTGACCACAGGCTTCCTCTCTTTGAGGGAGTCGGCCACACGAGCCCAGTGCGGGTTGGCGGATGTCACATGTCTTCGAATTTTTGGTTCTAGGACATTTCCGTTTTGTTTCCTCACGATGTTTTCCTTCAATAAACGTTTTTTCTTTCTTTCTGTCTTTCTTAAACAAAATAATTTACATAAAGTAAAGCGCTTGTCTGGGTTCGAACCTACGACCAACTCTTAAGTCGCGGTCGTTGGGTATTACAGGGCAACCACTGCTCTATTAAATACTATTTTAAGTATATATTTAACCATATTATCCACTGTAGGTTGGCGCTATATTGCGCACACGCTTTCTCAAGGCTTTAATTTAGTAGTTTACTGTATCAGTTTAGACTCGTTACCATAGAGGACTCTGAACCCCGAATGGCCCGAGTCATAAATTATATGGGGCTGTGACCTCCCTAAGTTAATTAAATAGTTTCATGGAAAAATAATGAGACTTGTTTTTCTGAAATAAACTGCCATAGCAATGTTACCCTCCAACGGCTTGCAGCGGAGGATTTCCTACAAATCAAATAACTTGATGGAATACTTTATACAGAAAACCTTCATAGTTCAATGCTGACTTGGAATTCTCGGCAAATAATATAAAGACTTCAAATGGGAGTTGAGGAAGGTCACCCACGGGTTCCTTTAAAAATGGTCAATAGAAAGATACCTACAAAAAAAAAACTGCTAAATGCGTGTCGGACCACGCACAATGAAGGGCTCCGTAGTTGGGATGAATTTACCCCAAAAACAAACATAATATTGTAGTTGACAAACATGTTCTCCCCTATAATTGATATACGCCATGGTAAATTCTTCAACTGCAAATGTAAGTTTGTAATCGCAAAAAAAAATGTGATAAAACTACAACTTAACGTTTTTCGTACTTTTTGGAAAGAAAGAAAGAAAAACTGTTTATTCACGCGAAACTGAACTGAACTGTTTATTCCTTTTTTTGGACTGTGAGACCTTGCTTCTTGCCAAATTTCATGGTTCTTGGTCAACGGGAAGATTCCTATAGGTTTTGATTTATTTGCGAGTATCGAAATATGTCGCATAAATGGCTGTGTCTTTTTATTGCGTTGACTTAGAAGCTTGATTTGTTTAGTTACGGTGCCGTAGACCTTTTTGGTGGGAAATCATCAAATGACTTCTCCCGCTCTGGGCGGAGCGGGAGGGTGTCTCAGACTTTTACTGACTAAAACCCACCCGTGTTCCTTCTGTTGCCTGTGCCGGGGCCACGGTAACTCTTTCGAACATCCCGCAACCCTAGTTGGCATCGGCCCTAGCGGATCGCGTCAATAGTGCTGACATCTCTTTGAGGCGCGCGTGGAACACAACGCGCCGTCGGTTCTGGACTCCTGCGATGAAATTTTTCGTCGGTTATTAAAAAGGAAACTGCTGTTTCCTACAAAAGTGCCTACGCGGTCAAAATGTATGGAACAGTTTCAACGCTGGGGGCTCCAGAATCATGTACTTAATCCATGGTAACGGGGTGCGCAACGGTATCCCTGCCAGCCTGTATATGTAAAGATAGTTAATTTCATTCAGCAGCCTACAATTTTCGAGTCAAATACACCATTCTTCTCTATATGAAACTACCTTTAGGAAAGAGCTACTAGAACCAATTCTATTTTCTTGTTATTTTTTACATTTTAAAGCGCCGTCTATGTGCCTAATGGATATACCTAAATGTTTTGGCTTAGTCCCTTCTAGGAACTAATAACTTCCCGATCATTTCAGAGTGGATCTCGACACGCTGACGATCAAGGTGAACCTGCGCTTCCCCAAGCTGCACTTCGATGGAAACTACAAGCTGGACTCGCAAATCACGGTTTTGCCGCTGAAAGGACAGGGAAAATTTAACGCTGATGCTGGTGAGACTTTCATAAAAGTTACTTTTATTAGACATCTCATCATCTGCCTAGCCTTTTCCAACTTATGTTGAGGTCGGCTTCCAGTCTAACCGGTTGCAGCTGAATACCAGTATTTTACATGGCGCGACTACCTATCTGACCTCCACAATCTAGTTACTGGTAATACGATACCCCTTGGTAAGACTATGGTTGTCAGACTTTCGGGCTTCTGATGACCCGTAACGCCTGTCAAAGATCCACGAATGACAGCCGGGACCAACGGTTTAACGTGCTTTCCGAGGCACGGAGAGATCTTGGTATGTAAAGTCACCCATCCACGGATCAACCGCAGCAAGCGTAGCTTAACCTGCTCGATCGACCGGTGCGGCTGTTATTACTTCTGCTAAAATTAGTGTAGTAAGAGTAGAAGCGGTAAAATATGGAACAAGAGCCAACATGGATTTGGAATTGAACAATAGTAGAACTTTTATGCGATCAGTGCCAACAATTTATCATAATTTATTTTGTATACTATTGTACAGAATCAAGTTTTCTAGCTGGACAGACAGCTGTGCTGCTGGGGAGTTTGTTGCGCCACTTCTTCTTCCCAGCTAAAGCACTAGGAAGTAGTGAAGGGCGGACGTTTTGGGAGATTGTTTAGTTTGAAGAAATGCCTTTTGATTTTGATTTATATTGCCTAACTAGAATCCATTAACTATATGGATTTCACTTAACTGCTTCTAATTTCCAGTAAAATGCGATACGGAGCTGGTGATCCACACGCAGGTATACAGTAAAGACGGCCAGGAGTACATCAAGTTCAAGAAGATCGATGCCGACATCAACATCAAGGACTACAGGCTCAAGCTCGAAGGACTCTTCAACGGAGACAAGACTTTAGGTCAGCGTCTTTTTATTACCCACTTCTGATTTTTAAGCCAGTAAGAAGAGAGAAAGAAAATACATTTATTTAGCACAGACTAAAAGGCACACAATATAATTTATGCAACAGATACAAAAAAAAAAAAAAAAACAAAATCAAATAAAAAGTGTAAAGTGCGATGTAAGAAACTAGCAGCAGAGTGTGTCTCACGACTGCGCCACAAAGGCCCAGTTCAGCTAAAATGCCAGACAACTAGTGCCTGACGCTGGTTTTCAACTGGACCCGACCAGTAAGGTTTAACGATCTACCTGTATCTAATGCGTCGTATATTTACGTAGCCTATGACGTTGCATGGATTAGTAAAATATGAATTGATCCTTATGGAAGAAGTTATAGTAGTTTATTTTTGAGGACCCCGAAAAGCCCTCCCGCCGTAGCTATATCTGCCGCCCAGGAGCATTGCTGTGTTCTTGTTTAAAGCGTACCTATGGGCCGGGGTAATCATATGTGTTGGAGCAGAGAAAAGAGAATACAAAATATAAACAATATTGCAGCCCACTACATTATCCACTTAATAACAAAAGAAAATATGATAATGAGGGCTACTAGATACGTAATAAATAATTACACCGCATTAATTATAATTAATTACATCATGCAAAATAACATAAACATCACGCCTTGTTTCCCCGAAGGGTTAGGCAGAGGTGTACCTATAGTACACCCACATTTCGCCAGTTATGTTTAGGTCCCATGTAATAGGGGGCGAGCCTATTGCCATCTACCGGGCACAAATCCAGATTCCGGGCTGCTACTGAGAAATTCCAGATAGAAAAACCCAATAACACTTTGCCCGACCTGGGAATCGAACCTGACAGGACCTTATGCTCAGTAGTAGCGCTTGCGACCACTAGACAAACGAGGCAGTCATGCAAAATAGAAATTCTAATTGATTGCTTGGCAGTAGAGTAATAATTAACACTAAAGACAAATAAATAATAAAATCTAGACTAGCTTACATTCCTAATAACAATTATTAATAATAATAATTTATTGGTTAGTAATAATTTTCATAACATTACATTTAAATTTGGATTACCAAACTTACACATATAAGTATTGCTCATATCGACGATTTATGCGAACATAAATGTAGGGAACAGCTGTTTTTTTTCGTGATTTTAGGTTTCGTCCCATAGTAAAAGTTGTTCATACAACAACCCCTCCAACACAAGCAATACAATGACCCCGTAAGAGGATGCCCATGAATTCAATTTCATCCTGTATAGACAATAAATATCAACATCTATAGGTATTATATACGTTCAATTGTTGTCAGTCAAGTCTTCAAAACTTTAGCAAGTCGTCAAAACGATTATTAAAATTTGACACAACTATATACCTAACAATTTTTATTTCTACAGGTGATGCTGCAAACCAAGCCATCAACCAGAACCGAGGAGACTTCTTGAAGGCCGTCAAACCTCACGTGGAGAAGACGGTCACGGCGACCCTGCTGGACATTGCCAACAATATCGTTGACGGCCTCCCGCTGGACCAGCTGCTGCCCAAGCCCTAGTTCCTAGTGTAGGTTTACTTTTAGCTCAATAAGCTCACTGTGATTTTTACTCGTTGGTTTAGATGTGCATTACTCTTCTTTTAAAATATTCGAAAAAAGATTATATACAACATGTTCCGGAATTAAAAGCACAACCTCTCAAAGGGTCATACAAGGGTATACCAATCATTATGAACAACTTTTACGATGGGAACAAAATTGAAATCGCGAAAAAATTCTACTGTTCCCTACATTACATAAATGTAGCGAACTGATGATTATTTTCACTGCTGAATTCAGGGACATGTTGTTTACATATAGATAAGGTAACATTATTTAGGAAACCAATCGTAATATCTGCCAAGTGTTCCTAAACACTTCTTCGTGAAAATATAATTTTTACAAGTTAGAAGATAGTATAGAAAAGGAGTAATAATGTATCAGCTAGACTTTTTTTTAAGAAAGTGGTTGTAATATGTAATTCGTTTTATACTTTAATGAAGATTAAATTATATTTGAAGGAAAGTGTAATTTGTCGTTTACATTTTTAGATAAATATATTATCATTAATTAATATGTCAAAAATACACAATAGTCAAATTTTAATTTAATGGTCCCACATACTTTATGTCATTATCATCTGCCTAGCCTTTTCCCAACAATGTTGGGGTCGGCTTCCAGTCTAACCGAATGCAGCTGAATACCAGTATTTTACATGGAGCGACTGCCTATCTGACCTCCACAACCTAGTAACTGGGTAATACGATACCCCTTGGTAAGACTGGCTGTCAGACTTTCGGGCTTCTGACGACCCGTAACGATTGTCACAGATCTACGAATGACAGCCGGGACCAATAGTCCGGTCAACGAGGCTTGAGTAACCCGAAAAATTCCTCCGCCTCTGAAATTTGGCATGTGATGAAGTTAGGTGATACAGATTACAGATGTACAATAATCCAACATTTTTTTTTACGAGAAGTTGGGCATTTTCACCTAAACATGAAAATCGCTTATAACTCTCTGTGAATATTTCCTCAGCCTGAAATATTTTCTGTATACGTACGTATGTACTAGTTAGAATAAGTATGTAAAAGAATCCAACATTTTTTCGATTTCAGAGATACCCAAAAATGAACTTTTAACATTTTGTACTATAACTTCTACAGAAAAATTGCTCTGCGAATTTTTATTTTTTAATATGTTTTTATATCCTTAAATACATAGCTTTGTTTAGTTATCCAAAAGATTTTCCTTTTTAAATATATTTATTTTTTATTTTTGCTTAACTACGTAATGTGAAAAATTGCTCCGTCCATTTTTATATCTTTATTAGTTATATGACTTTATATTATAACAGATTTATTAATTATCCAACAAATTTTCAAACGTTCAAATATTTTTTAGGATATGTCCGCTGATTTATGCTAGAGCGTAAGGGTATATTTATTTATTTATTTAAATCTACAAGTATAAGTACTCAATACGACAGTGCGGTCATTCACAAACCACAATTTAACAATTTAAATTTACAATTTAAATATAATAAAACTTGTAACACGATAGGAATTATAACACAATACAACACAATAACATTCTACCTACATTAATCTATATTAATTAATAACTTAAAATAAATAACAGTGTCCTTGCGAATTCACTCAAATGACACGTGAAAACATCAATTTTGCTATGAAGTTCGTTGATGATACGAACTCCCTGGGTCACAGGTGTTTTGGCGAGTAGGTTGGTCCTGGCTGTCGGCACGGCCTGCAGTGGCGCGCGCCGCCTCCACACATAGCGGTCTGGTACGCAAAAACTCAAGCGCTGAAGCACTCCTGGATTCTGCTCGATGCCACGAAGTAATTTGACCAGAAACGAGACAAGTGTAAACTCCCGACGTACCCTCAATTCATTGTACCCGATCATATCCAGCATAAATAGAGTGGGGTGCATCAACGGTAAAACGGATATAACCCCATAAAGCTTCCTGTACAAGTGGCGTATAAACTTCTTCTGAACGCGCTCCAACATTACAGAGTATATGTATGTCCTCATGTGGAGCCCATATGACAGCACTATGTTCCAGATGAGTCCTGACTAGTGCGTCATACAGGACCCTGACTGTTGCAATATTGGCGAAGTCTCGTGTCTGTCGTCTCAGTACGAATCCCAAGTTTCTGAATACCCTTTTGCAGGTCTTAGTTATATAACCCTAAATCACGTACTTGTGTGACTCGTTGCATAGGCACTGCGTCCACCACGTCGACCTTCACTGAGCTGCTCGGAGCTGCTTTGCCACGCACTTTTGGAGTAGTGTAGGCGAGTTTGCTGTCCACCGTTTATAAAAATATATTTTTTTTTGTCTTAATATGCACAACGTACAACGGCGCTTAGAAATTCGCTTTATATTTAAAAGGAATATTTAATATATGCATTTAAAATAAACGTTTGATACTTCCTTAAGGACTAAGGAATAAGTATAATAAATTAATAATGCTTAGAAAGACACCTACTGAGGAGACACCGAGTTAAGAAAAAAAAAAGTTTCGTTCAAAGGTGTCTGAATCCAAACAATATACAGGTTGGAATTTTTTGACCTCACCTAGAGGGAAAGTACTCTAAATACTGGAGATAGCAAATTTTACTCAAAAGAAACATCTTTATTTTTAAAAAGAAACAAATCTGCATTCAAAGATTTTCGAAAATTCGCTTGCGACACTCGGGAATCGAACCGGATAAAATCTGGAAAAAATAACACCCTGTACTTTTATGGCATTAGTCGATAGGGTTAGTCTTAAGGATAAAACCTCTCTAACAAACATGATAAATTAAATGAAAGGAAAACCATAAAATCTTATTTTAATTGAACGAGAAAAATGGGTAAACTAACTAATTAGTTTCTCGAAATGAGCTCCATTTTGTTGGATACACAGGAGATAGGGTGATTCTGCCTTGAAGCCCAATAGCGATAAGACATATACCAATGGAAAGATCTCATCAAGGAGAATATTTCTTATTATGAAGACTTCTGTTGTTGTAGAATTGAAATTCTGGTATTTCGCCAATTAATTAACTTTAATTAATTCTTTGCCTTGCAAACATCATCTTTCAAGCCTATAATGGATATTTGAAAACATTGGCCTCCTAAATGCCGTTTTAGGAACAAATTTTTTAAGAGTCGGTCAGCCGGTCAGAACGTTAAGCCTGCTGCATCCCCCAATAGCGTTAAGATACATGCCAATGGAAAGATCTCTTCAAGGGAAATATTGCGTGGTACGACAACGTCTCTCGATTTTAGTCAGTGAGAGCTATAGAGCTATAAATATGAATAATTAAGCATTATTAAAATTCAGGTATTTCGACAATTAATTAACTTTCACTATTTATGTGCCTTGCAAACATCTTTTGAGATGAAAATCTGAAATCAAGTCAGGTTCAGTGATCAGTACATAAATAGTTACATAACAAAACAACCAG
Organism: Fissipunctia ypsillon; assembly: GCA_947568875.1. NCBI lineage: Eukaryota > Metazoa > Arthropoda > Insecta > Lepidoptera > Noctuidae > Fissipunctia > Fissipunctia ypsillon. The sequence goes on along the minus strand of OX387645.1, from coordinate 8,774,082 downwards.
TAACTACTTAAAATATGTTGCAACTGTGCAACCAAATATATGGATAAAAATTATGAAATAACCTAATAATTACTCCGCAGGCATCGCAGGTGCGTGCATAAATAATATCTCGATGTTTTGACATGTCGCCATATCAGTACTAGATTGTCCCGACAACACAATAGAAGCTGCTCATTTACTTGACATTAATTTTTCCTGATCCCCAAGTCTTGTCGGAAAGTCGTTTTTGTAACAAATGTTTCTCTTGAAAATCACTTATGGCTGTTGGGCACCAAGAACATTCCTTAACTTCGATATTCAAGTTCACCTATTTAGGTCATTATCGCCGAATTTACTAACCATTGGCAAAAATTGTGTTAGTAGCAAAGGTGAAATCTCTTTCCATTGGTATATATCTTATGGCTATTGAGCTTCGCTTCGCTTTATGAGCTTCCATAGTTCGGTGCCCATTCTCCTTTATTCTTTTAAGGAATTCATTTCCAGTAACTTTACATAGTGAGTTGTGATGTTTATTGAAAATCGTAGTGTGAACCTCAGTTCTTAACTCGTTTACAGTTGCATAGGATTATTGGTAAATTTGATTTATAACATATCCCCATAAAAAGAATCTAAAGTGGTGAGGTCTGGTGATCTCGCAGGCCATCTGATTGTGCCGTTTGTACCAATCCAGGTATTGCAATGGTTATTATATTTAGATTTCATGATTTTCGATTTTATCGATTGATGCCAGGTTGTTATTTTTTCGGATTTTAACTGGATCGATTCCCGAGTGTGGCAAACGAATTTTCGAAAATCTTTGAATGCAGATTGGGTTCTTTTAAAAAGTAAAGGAATGATTCCTTTGACAATTTGCTATATCCAGTATTAAGAGTACTTCCCCCCAGGTGAGATTAAAAAATTCCACTCTGTATACCAGTTTTTTTCAGCATCTGCGTCCACCGATAAATGGTATTGAAGATTTTAAAAGGAGCCTGCTATACCCTCTGTTCACGATTTTGATTCTTTTTCAAAATGGTGGTCACGCATGAACCGTATATAAATCGATAGCTGACATCAATGCAAACAGAAGACATCATAGGACCAAACCCCGTAAACCGTCACGTTTACGAGAATAATAGCGTTGAAAGTTGATCTCATATAACCCATCTGCCTTCAAAGTAAGAGTGAACAGGTATCTTTTGGGCACGCTCTTTCCATCATAGACCTCATCATCGCATCGTCAAGTGTAGGCTCATTTAGCAATAATAAAAAAAGATGACGTGACATCCATATTTTTTGAACTTGTGTACATTTTGTAGATGTTTGAAATAATCTCTCTGAATGTTTAAAATAATCATTTTTCATCTATTAACTAAACTAGTCAGTCTAGCGCGTAGATTGCTGGCTCTGTAGAGCAGTCATCATCATCGTAATATTGCTGGACAAAGGCCTCCCCCAAAGATCTCCACGACGACCGGTCCCACGCTATCCTCATCCAGCTGGTTTTAACCTTCACCAGATCCTCGGTCGGCCTGGTGGGAGGCCTGCCAACGCTGCGTCTTCCGGTACGCGGTCGCCACTCGAGAACTTTAATGCCCCAACGGCCGTCAGCCAGGCAGTGACACCAGGTTTTTTAAAGAATTTATTTGTAAAGGAATGTTAGCAAGTTTATAACTAGCCTTAACCAAATAATGCCTACCACAGTAATTTTATTAATTTTTAGCTTAATATAGTTACTAAAATGATTACTTTAAACATTCAGAGTGATTATTTCAAACATCTATTCAACAAGATATAAGCAAGTTCATAAAATATAGATGTCACGTGATCTACTTTGTACGTATAATATCTTCAAAAATATCTTCGAAATATGACACTTTACGGGGTTTGGTCTTATTATGTTTTCTGTTTGCATTGATGTCAGCTATCGATTTATATAGATATCATGCACGGCCCTCATTTTGAAATAAAAATCAAAATGGCAGACAGTAGGTTTACCATGGACTTTCAAAGCCCTTTAATTTCACACGTTTGAGAGATTTTACCAAGAGGTATTTGACATTTATATTAGTGTTTTCTACAACATAATTAAACATTATTATTCCAATTGACATTTTTTTCGCATATTGTACAAAGTCCTTAAGGAAGTATCAAACGTTTATCTTAAATGCATATAACAAGTATTCCTTTTAAATATAAAGCGAATTTCTAAACGCCGCGCCATTGTACGTTGTGCATAGGAAGATAAAACATTATTTGTAATCACGGTGGCTAGCAAACTCGCCTACACTACTCCAAAACTGCGTGGCAAAGCAACTCCGAGCGGTGAAGTGAAGGTCAACCCCGAAAGAGTTTTGTGAATGACCGCACTGTCGTATTGAGTACTTATAGTAGTAGATTTACATAAATAAATAAATATACCCTTACGCTCTAGCATAAATCAGCGGACATATCCTAAAAAATATTTGAACGTTTGAAAATTTGTTGGATAATTAATAAATCTGTTATAATATAAAGTCATATAGCTAATAAAGATATAAAAATGGACGGAGCAATTTTTCATATTACGTAGTTAAGCAAAAATAAAAAAGATATGTTAAAAAAGGAAAATCTTTTGGATAACTAAACAAAGCTATGTACATATTTAAGGATATAACAACATATTAAAAAATAAAAATTCGCAGAGCAATTTTTCTGTAGAAGTTATAGTACAAAATGTTAAAAGTTCATTTTGGGGTATCTCTGAAATCGAAAAAATGTTGGATTCCTTTACATACTTATTCTAACTAGTGCATACGTACGTATACAGAAAGTATTTCAGGCTGAGGAAATATTCACAGAGAGTTATAAGCGATTTTCATGTTTGGGTGAAAATGCCCAACTTCTCGCAAAAAAAAAATGTTGGATTATTGTACATCTGTAATCTGTATCACCTAACTTCATCACATGCCAAAGGAGGATGGGCATTTTGGTACCCATGTCCAATCAAAATGAATTTACCATCGTTGGATAGCTCTCTTCAAGAGCACAAAAAACTACTATGGCACCAATCCCGTATAAATTGTCCGTTTTGAAATATAGTCTTTAGAAGATACTGGATATTTAGTTCGAAATAGAATTTTAAAAAATCATATCGCCGGTTTATCTTGACAGATTTTGATGATATTTGCACAGATTTTGAGCTAAGTAAAATTCAGTTAACGGATGAAAATCATAACAAAATCGGTTTGGTATTTTTTCAGTTAGGGGTGATCTATTTATTAAACACTAAACATACAAATACATCAATTGATATTGATGCATGACATTGGAGTAATATTTTTATTACTATTAACCCTGAGTATACGTAAGTAGATGACTAGTAAGTTGGAACTGGTATTGTTATCTCTCTCTCGCTCTCTTATCTTACGCAGCGCGGTAGTTAGCGCGTTCAGCGAGGGGGCGGGGGCGAGGGTGGGCATGCTGCGGCGCTTGTGCATGTTCCCTTGGTAGTCGTTTGCTGATAATTGTTGTGTAAGTTACTACATTGTCTCGTTCCTCATTGTTCACGTCGACTTTAGACCCTGGCATTAACTTGGACTCTGTTACCTGTTTTATTTTTGACTGCGGCTTTCTACTGGACTTGAGTGCTTGAGTTATTTTGATTGCAATGGAACGTTTTCGTACCTGTGTAATGTGCCGAAGAGGTCTATACCGAGGCAGATATCAAGTGCACTTTCTATCGGAAAACTTACCAAGAATGCGCGCATACCTAGCAGCTTTTATTCGAGAAAATGCTGCATTGGTGGTTAGTATTTATTGAACTTTTTAACTTTCCATTTGACAGTTTTATTGCATTTATTTTATTGTTAATAACCTGTATAGTATAGTGCTAATGTTCTTGCCTTTGAATCCATTGGTTCCGGGTTTGATCCCCAGTCAGAGCAACGAAAAAATCCTGGGTCTTAATGTTAATCTATTTATTGTTATGTTGTTATCTTTATGAGCATTTATTGTATTACGTGTCTCGTTGACTCAGTACAGACAACAGCATAGAATACCACATAGAAATAAAAATCGATCATTTTACCTCGTTGTGCCCGCATGTGCGTTAGACTTTAGGTTAGCCTTTGGTCTCTTTGTTTGTAGGGATGCCTTGTTTGTTATTTTTCGGCCGCTAAAGCGCACATCATTTTTTATCTATTTTACCCCTTAAATGCACACGACCGATGAGTCACAGACCGCGCGCACCGGTTGGCACGCAGATGTTTCACAAAAACCCTATTTATGACTCTGTTTCTGGGTATTTTGCTTCCGGTTAGTGTTTGTTCTATTGTCAACGAAATGACGAAATGAAATGTGTTGGTTTCGTTTGAATGTATGATTATCTTCATTTATAACATTGTTTTGAGAACATAAACAAAAAAAAACATTTTTTAAACAAACATTCAAATGGTAACCTATATGTTTTAAGGTTCGAAATCCATGTTGTGTTTATTTTTAACGTAAAACATGAATAAAATCACATTTCACAGTACAATTTACATTATTTACAAGTAACGGAGAACCAAAACAAAGATTCACGGACGAGAAAGAAATATTTTTATTTCTGAAATGACAGATCGTAGGGTTGTCATATGTTAAAATGTAGTTTATTTGGTAAGGAATTTTACGGTACTATTACCATAGAGAAATACAAACTAGTTAATTGAGAATCCGGCATAATAGAACGTCATCCAATGTGCACTTAGAGGCAAAAACGTTTTCTCTCTTTTGGTACTCTAGATCCCATGCGCATTTTAGCGGCTAAGCGTATTGTTTATAATACCCCAGGTACGCTTTCTAGGTATGTTGTATTTATTTATTTTCCTTACATTATTATTACCGATTTTCAGGTCGTGTTTGATGGTACTCGGAGAGTATGTTACCGATGCTGGCAAAGAGCAGAAAATGCGACTAGAGCTCAACCTCAACCACAACCTCAACCCGAGCCAGAGCCGCAAGAACAAGTAGAACCGCAAGAAGAAGCAGAACCTCAACTAGAAGTGATACACGTGCCCGAATATATGAGAGCACCAAATACCCCGAGGCATTGTCTTTTTCGTGGCTGCCCTAATACAACCCGCCATCGAATCCCAAACGTTGTTAAAATCCATGTATTTACTCAACACAAAATCTACATTCCTGATGCTGCCAGAGTATGCCGCGATCACCTAAATGGAAATGACTGGGATGAACTACCTCAGGCATGCAACATTTCCCATAACTTTACGGCCGCCCACTTCAGTGACCTTTGTGACCTACTGAGAAATGCCTTAAACGGACCCAGATTGCGTTTTAGCGAGCTAAGAGGATTAACTGAAGAAGAAATGCACTTTTGGACTGGACGTACTATAGAACAATTTAACGCTATCTTAGAGCAAACCACTTCATTAAGAGATGCAAGTGCAGATCCCAGAACCACTTTGGGTATTTTACTGACAAAACTACGCACAGGAGAATCCAACGTAAGACTTGCGACGTTGTTTAATATATCAAGAAGAAAACTCGAACGCCAGTTGGCCATTGCACGAGAGTGTCTTAGTACTGACTATGTTGTGCTTCACTTGGGACTGGATCACATAAGTAGAGACAATATACTGGAGAGAAACCTGAGGATTCCAAAAGCACTGTATGGAAATGAAGAAAACTCTAAAGCCATTATTGTTTGCGATGGCACGTATATTTATATTCACAAAAGCACAAACTTTTTGTTTCAGAGGCAATCCTACAACTTGCACAAGTTCCAAAACTTGTTAAAGCCATTTTTAATTGTAACCACTGACGGATACATTTTATAGACGTAAAAGGACCATACGCTGCAACTAAAACTGATGCCCAGATAATGAGCGATTTAATGAATGACGAGGAAAACCCCTTGCACATATTGTTTCATCCCAATGATGTATTTATTTTAGACCGTGGGTTTAGAGACAGTTTGGGCAATATTGAAGCTCGTGGCTACAAATACCACGTTCCTCCGACGAAGAACCCAGACCAGTCACAGCTCACTACTTCCCAAGCGAATGATTCCCGACTAGTTACAATATGCCGATGGGCAGTGGAAGTGGTTAACGGGCGGATTAAAAGAGATTTTAAGCTGTTGCGGCAAAGATATTTTAATAATACAATGCCTAATATGTTTGTGGATGTTAAAATTGCAGCAGCAATAACAAATCACTTCCACACGCCAATTGCAGATAGCCAATACGCAGAAGCTTTTCTACAAAAAATATCTGAAAAAATGCAAACCCCAAACGTGTTGTACAATTATGTAGAAGAAAAACGATTAAATAACAGAAGAGCCGATTTCCAGAGATTGGAAGCCAATGATGTGCCCGATTTCCCACGATTGAGTGAACAGGACGTGATATTGCTGTCATTGGGGACATACCAATTAAAACTCGCAAAATCTTACTGCAGCGAACACCTAAACAACGGCTTATATCTCATCGAAACATATAGAGAAGCCGCTTTGGAAGACATTATTGAATACGGAATTGACGAAGATGCGTGGCTTTTGCGTGCACGTATACAGTCCCGACATGTGAGAGCAAAACAATACTTTTGTTACATATTGCTAAATAGAAATGAAAACATAATATTACATCATTATTGTACATGTTTGACGGGACGCCGCACGGTAGGTTTCTGTGCGCATATAGTATCCATTGTCTGGTATTTAGGATATGCTAGACACGAGGGCTTTAATGAGCCAGCATTATTTTTAAATAGCATCGTTATAGATAATGAATGATGTATAGTATATATTATACATCATATTATTCATTATCTTTTTATGTTATTGTCGATCTATAGACACACATTTATATACTTATATACAATAAATGATAAAACTTACTTCGAACTTGTTTTATTTACCTAGACAATGAAAAATATTAATAATAATTATGAAAATACCATGCCAACTGGAGAAAACAGTTAATAAAAGTATGTGTACTTAATAGGACGTAACAAAAATAAATAACTTTCAAGTAGGATTACTCCGATTGGACAGAGAATAGGGACAAGCGCCATGGTTATTCTTAATCTACACAAAAATAACTTTCCAACAGTGTATCATTCATACCAATTGGTGCCGGTACCAGTTTCCATACATTGGTGCCCATCCTCCTTTCAGAGGCGGAGGAATTTTTCGGAAGCCACCATACAACAATATCCTCGTTGATTGGACTACAACGGCTTAACGTGCTTTCCGAGGCACGGAGGAGTTTCGGTATGTAAAGATAGTCACCCATCCACGGACAACCCCGACAAGCGTAGCTTAACCTGATGGATCGACCCGTGCGGTTGTTATTACTTAGCCACGAGCTCCTCCACATACTTTATGTCACTTTAGAAATTCAGAGAACAACAACTTTACTAAGTTCCGTACCTATAATTATTTAGGTAACAAGTTTTTTCGAAATTCCCACGGGATAGGGACCTCTATAGGATTTATATTTTCGCTTTAAAGTTGCCTTCTTTGTCATGCAAGTAGGTAATTTTCCGTTCCGTTATAATTAGGATTTTTTATCCTCCAGCAATCATTTATCAAATTCAATTTGCGCGCCGCTCCTCGGATACTATACAAGCAGTGCGAGAAGACATTGTTTTAACACATAGGGTACTTTTAATAACGGTAGTATGTTCTCACGGGATATTTTCCAACTTCCACGCGGGCGAAGCCACGGGTATAAGCTAGTTAATAATAATTTACTGCTACTATACTGAAGCATAATGATTTCCACCGAGATCGAAAGTTCCGAAGATGGAAACGCAGATAATATCCGTTTTGTTAATATTGGTTAATAAATGTTGCGGACTTCGAATGAAAAGTAGCCGACGTCATTTTTCAAGTCCCAGTGCCCGAACATCATTTTGACGTTTGTTTCAGCGAACTTCATTTCGACTTTTGGTCGGAGCCGAACCGACCGAATGAAATAGAAAAAAGTGTAGTAGAAAACTTCCGAACATTCGGCCGACACTTCGGATTTACGCTTCGATGTAGGCCCCCAGGCTACTTTTTGCGTTTGCGTTATTTAAGTGTTTAGTCGTGATGAGGTAGCAAACAGACAGACAGATTTAACATAACACATAACATCACACCTGTGTTCCCTGAAGGCTTAGGCAGAGGAGTACCGACAGTACACTCACAGTTTGCCAGTTATGTTTTAATCCCATGTAATTGAGGGCGAGCCTGTTACCGTCAACCGAGCACAAATCTAGACTCCGGGCTGCTACTGAGAAATTCCAGATGGCAAAACCCAATAACACTTTGCCCGACCTGGAAATCGAACCCAGGACCTCATTGCTCAGCAGTAGCGCTAGCGACCACTAGACCAACAAGACAGATTTACATTCGCATGTGTAATTTTAGTGTGATTTTGTATAGTATCTAATTATAATGTGTTGTTCTCTTTTAAGAAGAAAAAAATGGGACAAAACATTACATATATCAAATGTTGACATTTCTAGGTTAATAACAAGGTATTAGAACATACAGCTCGCCTTGTCATAGTTTAAAATAATGATATTGTAACAGTAAGGCCAAACCACAAGCATGTTAATAAACAAATGAGTTCACGCAGCGGTGTTATGCAAAGAAAATGTAACCGTATTGCCACAAAACTGTGTTTATCAGTTGTTTAGGCTAAACGACTGTTTAACATGACATTTGTGATGGACTGACATAAGACACGCGTTGAACAAGTTTCTTTGAGGTAAGAGACCCTAATCGAATTCATTTATTTGCTAGATTATCAACATAAAAATATAATATCCTAAACTAACTAAAACTATTAATAAATTATAATATGGCGTTGAAAAATTCCTCCGCATCGCTGTCGACTGGTAATGTACCTAAGAGAGTGGCGATGGCGGTATTGCCACGTTGTATGGCAATCAAGGTAAAAGCCAGCCCTTGGGTCACGGGAACTGTCAACCAGCCGTTAGGAGATTTCGTTGAACAGACCTTAATTGTTTAAAGTAATGTTTAAAACAAACTCATTTGTTTTTATTCTAAATCTGATTTAAAATAACTTTCACCTGAAAAATTCATATGTTACTTTGCATACCCATATTCAGTTGCATCCGGTTAGACCAGAAGCTGACTCCAGCATGCTCCTCCCAAAGGCTAGGCAGCATGATTACTCGGGCCGGGACGTGGAACACGATGTACAGGGCCGGGACGTGAAACACGATGTACAGGGCCGGGATGTGGAATCTATTCAAATTGTCAACAAAAACGTGACCATCTGTTGTCAACAAAGTCGGATGAATCTACCGATTTAAATCTTTGCTTTCTACATCTTTCGTCTCACTTTGTCCTCTGCTCCAACTAAAACTGATGCATTTATTAGTCTTCGCCTTGCATTTAGCATGCACTTTAAATATTGCAAAATGGGTTTATTTCTAGTTTTAAGCTTTAATGTTAATACAGGCTGAAATTTTAGTGGTTGTTTTCCCGCGGCAGATCGATTTGCCCTCAGTAGTACTATCGATTCGTAGAGTTAAACTTAAAAAATATAAATGTTTTTGTTTTCAAATAATTGAAAAAATATGCAATAAACTCAAAAGCGTGAGAGACAATAGTAGTTCACTAAACATAACGGCGACCGCCCCCCACGCACTCCCGCCTTGCGCCGTCAGGCTCTCTCAGTTGTCCCGTGACCGTCGTATGCACAATGCGTTAACGTGATTTGCAGAAATGGATCGACATTACAGTTATTCCAATTTGGAGTACGTCGCTATGGTGCAACTGTACGCTAGGGCTGATTATAACTCCCACGCTGCCCGGCGACTACGCGGAGCCGCAACACTTGGAGTCGCTCCGTCTTTGCGGCATTCTGAACCCCCAAGTCCCACAAACCCGGACGATCGTAGCGGCCACACAACAGCTACTCGATCATGGGCAGTTCGAGACACCAGCGCATGCACAGGCCAGAGGTCGATCGGCGGTTCATTCGCCAGAGCTCGACGAGGAGATCATCGAGTACTTCGAACGGGATCCTTGACGAAGTACGAGCATAGCTGCGGCTAGGTTTCACGTAAGCCAATATTACGTCTGGAAAGTGCTCAACTGTGAAGGACTGCATTTTCTGAATTTTCGTAGAGTTCATACCCTCCACGAAAACGACGCGCCGGCCAGAATTGCTTTTTGTTAGTGGTTCATTGAAAATCAGAATCTGAACATTTTGTGGACGGGCGAAGTAACGTTTACGCGAGTTGGACTGTTCAACCAGCGCAATGAACATTTTTGGGCTGGCGTAATTAATGGCCAACTCATCGGACCGCATTTCGTGACGGGACACCTGACAGGTGCAACTTACTTAGAAATGCTACGTAACGTCATCCCGGACTTTTTAGTCGACGTTGCGCCAGCGGTGCCCGTGGATAATCTGCACTAGCATGACAATGAATGTACTTCGTTACCGGGAAGCGTAGTAAACAATACGTGTCCCAAAGTTCCTTAACATCTGGCAGTGGCAACTTTCTAAAATGGTTAATAAGGGTATTTTCCTAAAAACAACACGTGCTCTTCAGATTATACGTCCTGCTGCACAAATAGCAAGAAGTTAGATAATTAATATCGTAGTAAATAAGTTGATTCCTATTTTTTAAATACGCCGTAAATACTGCATTATCCAATTATTTATGTAAGTTATTAAACGTGTTTTTCTGTTTCGTGTACAGTTTCAGTTGTAGGTAAACAAGTATTTATGGGGTCCTAAGCCAAGCAAAAAAACAAAAACTAAGAAAGTAGCCAGTAAAACTCATCTAATGCATGAGAGCATCCTTTGTTCAGCTTCTCGCATCTTTAATAATATACCGGGACCTATTAGAACAATTATGGAAAAGGAAAATTTTTAAAGGACTCTCCATGATCTGTTAGTAAACAAAAGTTACTACTCTGTAAAAGAATTTCTGTCTGACAAGTCTTTGCTTAAATATAGTCCCACCCAGTCATGATGTGTTCGACGACCTTTCGACTCGTTCGACTTTAATTAATTTTGTTCTTTTCAGTATAATCTATTTTTTAATTTTATGTATGATTTTTACAATTTGACATTTTAATTTGTTATAAATAATTTTATTTTTGTGAATTTGATGTGTACCTATAATTTGACATGTTCCTACCTATCTTAGTTTGTTATGTTTGACTTTATCTTTTTATCTTTGAATGTAATTAATTTTATTTTCTATAAAAATTGAATTTGACATTTCTCTTAATGTGTGCCCTTTTGGTTTTTCTTATTTGTTATTTATTGCGCTAGAGGGAAAGTAATAATAATTAGTAATTTTTATAATAATTAATAATTAATTATATTGAACAGCTAATTTATATGTGATTATTTTATGCCCTACGGGTGGGACATAGCTGATCAAAATTTTCAACTATTTAAGAACTGTACCTACCTATAATCCACAATAAAATATTTTGAATTTGAATTTGAAAGCTAAGTGCTGAAAAGAAAATTGGAATAACTTTTAGGTAAGTATTGCGTTTCGTTAACTCAGGAGCTATCAGCAGTAGCGCGAGGGTCAACGACCGCCCGCCGCGCGCAGTCGGCCGTTCAAGCTGTACCACTATTGGTTCGAGGTCGCTTTCGAGTTTTGTTTTTCACAATTATAAATCTGCCATTTGTTAATATTTTATTTTTATTTTTTTATGAATCGATTGTACTACTAAGACAAAATCATTTCGCTGCGGTAAGACAACCATTCAAATTTCAGCGTGTATATTCTCGTATTAATCAATTACTTTTCAAAGGTTTAAAAACATTGTATTTTATTATCTTTCTTAACATTAAATTACATATTATTGAACATTATTGCGACGTCACTTAGGTATTGATGCTGTAACATGAAACTACCCAACATTTATTTGCAACTTCAAAAATCGTCCTTCAAAGATATCTACTACCATCGCAGCCATTGCGCAAATGCAACACTAAATCAAAACAGTGTAACCATGAAAATGATGTAAATCCATTGTATAACATGTCCCCGCGGTACATAGCCTCCATTATGTATAAACTATATAAAACTGGTAACACTAACCGCCTGTGTCACGCATACATTCGCGAGAAGTCGGTCAAACTCAAACTTAATAGCTCTTAGCTGTTATGAATAGAGCAAAAACCTCGGTTAAATGTTATGGTACGATTTGTTGCAAGAGAGCTTAGAAGGTCTGGATTGTTCTAGAAATAGGAACGCATTGAGGTCTACCAACCATCGGGTAGGGATCCCAATATTCCCAATTGTGTGAGGACTAACGTAAACGACTATTAGTTGTCGCGCTTTAGCGTGGCAATAGCGGTTACTTTAGCGTGGCAATAGCGGTTACTGACTGCCCTTGCCCTAATATTTCTCCTTAAGAACACAAACAATAAACTATGTACATGTATGGTTTTTCGTTATTGGAACATGTTGAAAATGACGATGCATATTGATTCAGCCGATCTATTCTGTACATAAACATCACACCGTGAACACTTAGGTGAAGTGAGTTTGAAGTGAGCGGTCAATCCCTAGTAGAGTAAGGTGGGATGACAGTTCACATCACGCTCACTTCACCTAAATTTTCACGGTGGGATCTTTACAGAATAGCACCACTGGACGTTATCGAACTTTATTTCAGTTTTTGAAATAAAAATGTGTGTGTGTGTGTCAGCTCCGACCACGACTGGAGTTTACTCCGTGAAAGGTGTGCTACGCTTGTATTAATTTCACTCCTCATAAAATTTCCATACCGGGGGCCTTGTATGAAAATCGTAATCTTAAGGAGTAAACTCCAAAAATGATAAAAAATGTAGGTGGGTTAATGACCGCTATTGCCACGCTAAAACGAGACAACTATAGGACGCACTTGTTACAGTATTTTTATCTCACGCGCTTTACGTGTACAAACACGCTGTGAATGTGTGTATAAGCGCAGGAGCTCTCGGTACCGTCTCAGACATTGTAGAAGTCGGAAGTGTGTGTGTGCGTGTGCGGGTATTATACAACATGTCCTGGAATTAACGGACAACCTCTTAAGGGGTCAGTGTACTCATCATTATGAACAACTTTTACTATGGGACCAAACCAGGAATCGCGAAAAAATCGGATGTTCCCTATATTTATTTATGATCGCATGAGGCTGGCCACCACACACATACATTCGGAATTCCAACTGTATATGGCCGGTCGAACTCGTCAAAATGTAGGGAACAGCAAATTTTTTTTCGCGATTGCTGGTTTGGTCCCATAGTAAAAGTTGGTCATAATGATAAGTACAATGACCCCTTAAAAAGGTTGTGCGTTAATTCCGGGACATTGTTGCAGGTAGAGGTACACCTAAACGTCTTCTGGTCTTCAGCTTCCTAATGTAATGTTTTAGTCACATTTCTCAGTTTTCGTTAGTCCAATTGTAACTAATCCACAATAACAAAAAAAAAACGCCTGCTCTAATCAGATTATTGCTTGCTAATAGCGGAAGATAGAAACTAGTATAATGGTAGGTTGCCCGCACGCAGTTCCTAGATATTCGCTATTTGCTGGCATCCTCCATCCGCCGGCGTCCGTCACGCGTTGGTGGAATGACCTGAAGGAATTGACCTTCAATTTCTTTGGCTAACTGAAACGTTTAGGGTGCTGAGAAGCGTTGTTACATGCAATTCCTAGGACAAAGTGTGTCGTCGGGGATGCGGCGAATGTAGGTAAGTACGTCGAATATATCCCAGGTTAATTCCTAGAATCTTTTTATTTTGTAGGCACATATTCCTGAGATTGGCCAAGCAGAGAGCTGTACCTAGAGCGTTGATTTTACCGAAATAATTGAACAAACAGAATGGCAAACTCAGCTTATTATTACATTAAATAAACTACTACTACTACAAACACACCCCCCCACACACACACCCCTACTATTCTTTTTTATGTCGAATAAATTATTATTATTTATTTATTGCCTCCTACCGTTAAAACATAACACACCGGCGATCTGACGAAGGACACTTTTATTTATACGTATTAATCATTCATTTACACGCTCTATTTCTTTTGGGGTCAGTACACCTCAAGGTATCACCAAATTAAAAGGAAGTTATTTAAGACTATGCAATCGGAAAAACAATCACGTATTCTATTGGATTGGTAAAATATTTTTGTAGGCCTTGAATTTGGGCAGTGGTTGACACAGTGAACACATATGGTTCCATTGATTAAACATAGGTACAGTCAGGGAAATTATTTGTTTAGCAGATTAACACCCTACGTCAATTTGCCGTGTTATAGCCATTTCATATAACTGTCAAAGAATGAAAGTTGTGATTTGAATATACGGACAATTTATGTTGGTACCTAGTTAATTTGCTTAACGATTAATTTACTAACATAATTGTAAGATATTATTGTTGCTAATATATACTAACAAGATACGGATTTTAATAATCTGAAATAAATTATTCTATTCTATTCTATTATGGTATTAAAAAAATACATTTGCTATTTTAAATATCCAAAATCGAATGAAGCCGTGATCCTTGATTCCAGAGCCAAAGTTGTTGTTGAAGGTGAGAACAAAATCCATAAAACAAAGCCAATTTCGTTGGTAAAAATCCCAATCAAGTCCATATAACAAAGCCAGGTCGCAGTAAAATAAATCGAAGAAAAATCAAAACATCCACATTGAGCGTAACTGTGCGTTTGCGCTGGCGAAACATTCACATAAAAAAAAAAAACGTTGAAATCTCTGTTTTCTGTCAATGTATCGACTCGCTTTCGTTTTGTCGATAAGCAACAAGTGAAGTGTCAGATTCAATTCAGTGTTGTCACTATCACGAAAAAATAATAAAATTAATTCGATGTATCATTACTTTTTTAAATAACCGATAATTGATTTATTTTTCTTATTCTTTTTTTTACGAGTACACTTTAGTTTTTATTTTCGTATGTTTTTTTTAGTTGGTTTTTTATTACAATACCAGTAAGGTCCCATGGGTATGCCGTTGCGTTATTGTATTTGTTTATAAATCGATTCAAATCGATTGATTAATGATAATACTTAAAATATCATTTTGATGCTGGCAATATTAAGCTAGTGTCAAAATCAAAAATCTTTTTATTTTTTTCAATTGAGTTACTTTTTTAAAATAATTATTGTAGATTGTAGTGGCGCTCATTTGGAAGAAAGTAAATACATATTTTTATGTCAAAATTAATGTATATATTGTTTCTCTAGTCTAGTTTCCACTGAGAGCCTCAAATGTGCATTTCCCTTTCATCCATCCTATTATTGGGATTGAAATACTATCTTGAATTCATACAAGCCTAGTACTTTTTGTTAGGATACTGCTCAGAAATTGTACACAACGTGTCGTTTTATAAATTGTGATAGTTGGGCTAATATGCATGATACAAATACATATAAATTATCTAGATAAATATAATTTTGCCTATACCACTCGGGAATAATGTAGCTTTCTACCAGTAAAGGTTTTTTTAGAATTGAATTATCAGTTCCGAAGACTACCCCCTACGTACAAACTTGCAAAAAAACTACCTCTTTTATTAGTATAGATAAAAAGTTAACACATAATAACGTCCCTTGGTATTTTGTTCTAAATCGCCATAAAGCGTTAGTTTTATTAGTACACTCCTATGTAGATACGTGTCTATGTATTGACACTATTTAAGCACGATAAAGTTTTGATAATAATAATATATTTCACCAAAAATATTTCGATGTAAGGCCTAGCACGCACTGACGTGCGTTTTTTTACCGATCTGTGAAGTATGGAATGTCATAGAAGTGCGCGCATTGCGATGAAAAAAAACGCATGCGATTAATTCGCAGTGTGCTCTCTCGCTGCAAATTGTGGTAAGTCCACTGCACGTATTTTGTATCGCATAGAGATATATGAAGTACTGTGCATTGCAGTGAAAAAAACGCACAGAGCACGCACCTAGCAGTAATATCCGTTTTTTGGATACGCCCATAAATCTTTGTACCTTACGAAAAAGAAGACCTTAAGGCCATCAAGGGATGCGCCCAAAACCGTTTGGGGACTCCTTTAAGAAAAAATAAATACATATATGCAGATAGTCATCGTGCATTTTCTTTCACCGCCCGAGCACGAACTCGTGACTGCGTTTGTTATACCATACGGTAGAAATAACGCACCGCAATCCATCGCACCGCAGTGCGCGCTAGCCCTAATAGGGCGACGTCTCATTTCGCAAATGGATTCTTCATAGATATTTGAGTGTTGGCAATGCGTATGATATGTCAAGAGGTGCAGATCGCCTTGACCAAAGATGGTTGCTTCACGCGTGCGCACCACAGCGCCCCTACATAATACCTTTCTCGCCTCCAGTTATTTGGCATGGTAGCATACCCGACTACAGTATCGTCTAAACGGTAATCATTTTATGAAGGATACATTATTCTCTCGTATCGTACAGCCTAAACTATGGAACAGAGAACCCCGCAAAACATAGATGGGAAAAACTGTCTGGTTGATTTCGCAAAAATCTTGAAAACTGCTTCCTTACCTGTTGATTTCTGAACTGAGAATTTGTAGTTGAGAACCAATCAAACTTTGCTTTAGCATAACTTAAATCCACACTACAAAGTGAAAAATAACTTTATTTCCGAAGTCGGTGTCATTGAGTTTTTGTTATTTTTCATTTTGTAGTGGTAAATCGCCCCAGTAATCACGGAGAAATCGATGAACATACTTTTAAAAAAAATACTTACAGACGCCCTTTTTTGAAATCGGTTAAAAACGTAAGAAATTTTCAATTTTGCGGGCTACATTGAAGGAATCACCAAGTAAAACTCCAGTAGAGTTTGACATAAGTTCTGACACATCAAATTCTCAATTCAAAAACAGAGTGTTAATCAATGTTTAGTAGACTATACTTTCCACAAAATTCACCAACATGGATTTTACCATACATTTTGTTAGGGTTTCTTAGATTCAATGAAGTGGATAATTTTTTATCTAGGATGCTGCCGTTATGAAATAAAATTGTGCGTTGATGTCTTTTTAACTATATAATGATCACTGAAGATAATTTATAAATAGTTAGCGCAATATTTTTATAATTACAGCTAATAAAAAAAAAACTGATATTTTACGTATATCTAATAGAATTACTAGCAGAATCATGAAGGCTGATTAGGACGCATTTATACAGTAGATATGTGCTTAAAAACCGGACGATCGTCGAGTATCGAATAATTAAAAAAAAAGATTTAATCGATTGAGTTACAATTACTTTGGCACGTAAGGTTTTAAATAAAGTGCTGTTATTAAATGATTAAATCATCTTGCAATAATGCCGTATGATTAGAATTATACATTCATTATTTATAATTGAGAGTCCAGAGTTTTCTTAAACTGTTTATGAAACAAGCCCTTCTAACCACGTTTACTGGTATAGAAAAAACGGGTAGGTAAAAAACATGTATTCTACATATTGTGTCCGCTATTTTTGTTCATCGTTTACGCGTAAAACCAGTTGTCAAGACTAGTTGTATTGTAAGTAGTAGTAAGTATTGTTGTACTTGTAGAAAAGGTGAACAAAATAGTTATCAAATCATATCTGAAACAACGTCTATACATGTATGACACATGTTTTATACGCTACCAGTTGTGAAGTCTTACAAGAGTTGTTGAAGACAAGTATCACAAGTTGTATTTGAGGGTCAACGTGGGGTAAGAAGGTTCAAGATATCTTTGTCCTCATGACAATAGGTACAATAGGTTGTTATTTGATCCCGTTCCCACTTCATAATTCAGATGCTGCGGAAGTAGTTATTGGCTGGCCGTAATGTGAGGTTTTGCTAATTTTATTTCACGCGTATTAAGTTTTGTTTAGTTTTCACCTCTTTGACCTTTTCAGTGCTAGATAAGGTACGTCACGTTTCCACAATATTGTGTAGATACGTTGAATTATTTGGCAATATGCAACTTCATATTGAGAAACATTTTTCATCTTAAAAAGATAAATCCTTGATAAAAACAATATTAATTAAATGTTATTGTTTTAATGACAGCTAAAATCCTTTTAAAACCACCATATAGGATTGTAAAGGTGTTAAAATTTCTTCCGGTTAACCTTTTCTCAGCTCTTCCGATGTATTGTCAACTTTGACTTTTATGGGTGGGGATATGCGGACACAGTGTGAAAGGTCAAACGATGATTTATTTTTAAAAGCCGCTGCAGTACAGTGTACTTAATTTGAACCCAAGAATATAAAGCTGGATACCGATACCGGTAGAAGAATATGAGCATTCCAGCGAAAGCGAATTTGTAACCAATTGAGCTTCACATGAAATTCGGAAACATAGTTATATTTGCGCAAACCGTATATGACCCATATACAAAAATTTTTGAACCCGCTCAAGTTTATCGAGTTGGTTGAGTAAAGTCAAGAATTCAAGAAAGCTGGCATCAGCATAATCAAGGATGGGTAGAAGAAGTGATTGTGCGCGCAACATTGGCGGCAGTCGCATCCATGCGTTTGATATCGGAATTAACAGCCCACTCCCTATGTCCCAGTATTTTGAAGACATTGGCTGATGAACTATTCTCCTATATAGATGTGCCAAGATCTTTTGGCACATGGCCGAAGTCAGAACTAACGCCGCCATCTTATTTCAATACATTTCACAAAACAATTAGCTAGTCGGTACGAAAATGTTTACCAACAGCGCGCTCCTGTTAAGCCATTCGAGCGCGGCACCACGAGATCCATGCAGCCAGTCCTACATAACATCATTGCATGCAGCATTGTGAATTTGTGAGTTCTTTACTGGTCGCCTCGCTGGAATAGTGTACTTTTTTCTTAAGTTTATTGCATAAATTCAAAACGTGCCAATGAGGATGAGGGTAAAAACTGCCACTTGCTCACTTCACATGTCGCCACCATTGTCCGTCTTAAAATTTGACAGCTAGCTGTCAATATCCATACATTTTTTGTAAACAATCAACTTCTTTTACTCATAAATAATTAATATGCCCCGTTGCGCAGCTGTTGACTGCAAACTTTTGCGGACCCATGTATTCCCCAAAGATGTTAAAAGAAGAAAACTGTGGGAGAGAGCTCTCTGAAGAATAAATTGGAATTTCAATAATACGTCGAGGTTATGTGCTATCCATTTTAAACCTGAAGACTTTTATCAGAGAAATTCGTACACGGTGATGCTTTTTGTCATAAAACAGAGAACAAAGTGTGTTTTCGTTACAGGTACTTGTGGGTATTTATGTAAATGCATTATTTAAGGGTGTGTGTGATAAGATTATCTTTTAATCGACCAAAGCATAGCATTAGCATCTAAGCAGCATGCGCTAGGTTGCATTGTTTTTAATACCCTCATACCAAACTACCTACTGCCTAATATTAACACATATCCTGCACTGAATCTCATAGTTATTTAAAATGTTTCGCACGTAACATAGATCCTTTTTGTCTGTTCTAGGTGATGAAAATATCTATAAAAGGCTGAGGAAGACTGTATATACCCTCTATTTTTTCATTTACGAAAGTCAAACCAGTCAACACGTCAGCTGAAGACAGATTCGCAGACATTTTTATCCCGTTTTCGTACATTTTGTGATTAACACAATAGTGAACACGTAAACAACAATGGCGGTTTGAAGACGGACAAAAGTGCTGCTACCTATGACGAGCTTTCAGTTTTTAACCCCACTACTTATTACGTATTTCTGGAATTGTCGATACGTCTACAAATAAATTAACTTCGTGCGAATCACCAGCGTAAAAATAGTATTATTAAAAAATGACGATTTGCTTGATTCGGGCGAGTAAATTCGTGTGAGTCGAGCAATAACCAGAATTTGTGATTCAATAGAACTATGTAGGTAATCAAAATATGAATAGGGCTTAACTCTCATCATTTAAGCTGTCAATTTGAGTTCAGTTGAGTTGCATTATGTAAGAATTACTTTATAGAATGTGCTTACTCATTCATGTATGACAGTCCACTTCGGGTCAAGGCCAGAGATTATCTACTCTTTAATCGTATTATTGTTGGTACACTCTTTTTGGAACGAAGTTCTTTAACGCGGCTTGTGGTAGGAGTAAACTGGCAGAAATTGTGACGTAACGAAAAAGCGTCATGCCGTCAGTTTCAAGTGTCAAAAGTTTTTGTTTTGGTTTTTTAATACAGAGCCATCTCTCATCATAGTTTTTAGCAGTGTCAAAATTATTGTTTTTACACTAGATGGGTCTGTATAAAAAAAAAAAAAAACTTTTGACACTTGAAAGTTGAGACCATACCAGATGGCTCTGTATTAAGACATCCTTATTATACAGCGAAAGTTACTTCGTTCCAGCCGGGTGTCCCACGACACCACCCCACTTTTCCATCGAGGGTGTCATTTTCATGGTTTTCGAGGGTGTTAAAGCCGATAGTGACGTTAAAATCTAAATCTGAGATTGCGGCTACTAAAATTTTGTTTTTGTTTTAAAGCATACGTGAGAAGAAACTTCGTTCCTGACGGGGTTCCCCCGACCGCACATGTTTTTTTTTTCTTTCTAAATTCGTCGCTGTCATTTCAAAAAGTCGTATGTAAAATTTTTGTTTTTTTTATTTTAGGCATGCTATGAATTTTGGTCAAAATGAATAAGGACTTTGTAACGACCGCATTTCTTATGAAATGAAATGGAATCGTTTATTTCCAGATATAGTAGATCCAACTTGGAGGGAGAGGATTTTGCCCTGGAAATAAACGATTTAAGCTATGATACTAAAAAAAAATTTACACACGACTTTTTGAAATGACAGCAATGAATTATGATAAGTGATTCGCAGCCAGGGCTTGAATATTTGGACACAGTTCGTGAAACACAAAACACAAAAAATCAGTAAATTAGTATCGGTACTGTACCGGTACCAAACAAATATTTTCGTAAGTTAGAGTGAGAAAACAGATATAGTAGGTAAAAAGGATAGGCATTAGAAAAATAACTTCAACATTGCCAACCGTACCTACGAGGTTCCTCATACAAATATGAGATTTGTGGTAAGCGCCGTGTAACTGAATTTGATACCGGTACTTGTTAGGTGGAGTACCCATCTAGGACCGGTACCCAGGTACCGAAATGGCAAGAACCGATACCGATACAGAACCTGTACTTTTCGTACCGGTTCCAAGCCCTGTTCGCAACACTGCACATCATCGTCTGCCTAGCCTTTTCCCAAATATCTTGGGGTCGGCTTCCAGTCTAACCAGATGCTGCTGCATACTGATATTCAGCTGCATTTCAGGCAGTCGCCTATCTGACCTCCACAACCCAGTTACTACACTGCTACTACTACTAGAGATACTAGATAAGTACTACACCGCTTGGTAAGACTGGTTGTCAGACTAACGCTTCTGACGACCCGCAACGACCCCTGTTAAAGATCTACGAATGGCACGGGACCAGCGGCTTAACGTGCTTTCGGAGGCACGGAAGGGTCTCGGTATGTAAAGATGGCTGCCCATCCACAGACCAACCGCAGTAAGCGGGTAAGCGTATCTTAACTTGATCGATCGACCCATGCCGCTTACTTAGCTTTGAGCCCCTCGCGACGCTGCACAACGGTTCTTATTCCATCTTTGTATAGGATATAAAACATTACGGATCGATTTAATATACTGGATTAGTTACGTCTATATTATTCTGTATAAAATTTATGTCAAGGTGTTTTTCCATACATTTGTTTTTATTTGACACTTCCAAATTGTTCAGATTCAGCAGATTGGGTATTGAATAGGCATATATATATTACGTATACAAGATATAACATAAATAACGCACAACCTCTTAAGGGATCATTGTACTCATCATTATGAACGACTTTTACTATGGGACCAAACCTGAAATCGCGAAAAAAATCAGCTGTTCCCTACATTTTGACGAGTTATACGAAGATAAATGTAGGGAGCAGCTGACTTTTTTTTCGTGATTTCAGATTTGGTCCCATAGTAAAAGTTGTTCATAATGATGAGTAGGTAAAATTACCCTTTAATTAAGAGGTTGTGCGTTATATATGTTACACCTTGTATAATAAGCTTTATAAATTAATGGCACTCTGGGAAGACATTAGAAACTTGCTCTGGAAAGGGAGACACACGAATTTTATTTATGACTTCGTCCGCGTGAAACTTGTTTTAACAAAAAAATATATTATCCTAAGATACTCGGAAATACTGTAGCATCCCATTAGTGAAATAATTTTCGCAATCGGATCAGTGGTTCCGAAGATTACCTACTACACACATACTTACTTTTACCTCTATATAGATAACCAATTCTGCGCTCAAAATCAATTTAAGGGAATTTGTGATGAAAAATAACAATACCCTGAATTCTGATACCGAGAATGTCGATAAAAAAAAACGGCCAAGTGCGTGTCAGACCACGCACAATGCAGGGTGCCGTAGTTGGAATAAATTTATCCCAAAAACAAACTTAGCATTGTAGTTGAAAACATGTTCTCCCATACATCGATATCGTCACGGTCAATTTTCCAACTAAAAATGTAAGTTTGTAATCGCAAAAAAAGTTTTTTTTTTTAGGTAATTTCGGACTTTTCCGTGCTGTGATTCTAGGTCAATGGGAACTATCCTTTACGTTTTGATTTATTTGCGAGTATCAAAATACGTCGCATAAATGACCGTATTTTATTGCGTTGACTTAGAAGCTTGATTATTTTAGAGCTCCAAGGGACCGTATACCTACGTATTTGATATTAATTTCAACTTGATACCTCCATGCCTTATGAGAAAAAGGGTCTAAGACTGATAGACAGACAGATAGACGGACCGACAGACTGACAGACCGACAACGATGTGATCCTATAAGGGTTCCGTTTTTTCCTTTTGAGGTACGGAACCCTAAAAACAACCTAATTGGAATTTATTCTGGATTGCAAAGAAAATAATCACAAGCGTGTTGAGACACAAGCAAACTGCTAAACATCGAATCAATGCTGTTGCAATAAATGATTCACAAATAACCTTTCGCAAATGGCAGCACTTTAAATAATAATAGATAGTGTATTTATTTTTATTTGCGTTGCAACACTGTTGTTCATTCAATATTTTCGTTTTCACGCTTTGTAATTTTGATTATTTTAAATATTACCACATCAGCATTTATGTGTTACGAAAATATGCGAGTAATGTTATTTTAATTCATGAATTCATTTTTTATTTGTTTGTTTTGTTCAACATTACTTTGCCAGTTAGATGTCTCAAATGAACGAGAAATTAGTTTTGTATCGAAGAAAGTTTTCTTGCATTTGAAGAAGTGGCTACTTGTCGAGCAGTTGGCTGCTGAGATGAATACTTTAACGTTTCTGTAAACCTAATAAGATGCAATTTCTGGCAAATTCCATGTTTGCTAATTGTGATTGGTTTACCTAAAAACTTCAATCAATAATTTCTGTTGACAGAAAGAATATGGTAATATTGGAAAATAATACCGTATTCTTTCGGAAATCACAAACTCTCGTTCTGGGGCAATAAACCTCTAAAACCAATCAATCAAAACTGGAGCGTCTTATTCAGATCGAGTTCACAATGGCGGAAGGTCTACTAATGTAATCACGTGTGCAAACGGAAGGCTGCGCGTACGCATCCAGGATAGCGAGCGCCCCTGAGTTTGCCGAAGTGGTGCAAAGACGGAACTCGGTTAACATATTGTGTTGTTATCCATTATTGTTTTGTACATAATGTTTGTTGTTTTTTTCCTTGATTAGTAACTTTTGTTTACCTACTGAGTTTGGTGCGTTCTACTACTGAACAATAAATTTTTCGTCCTCCAAAAATAGTGCAATAGACAGCTATGAAGTATTCTAAATAGATCTCTATTGCAGTAGATTGCTGATTTTTCTTTTCTAAAACCTGACAATCCGACATTATGTAAGTTTCTTTTATAGTTTTTTGTTATAATTCTTAATTACTACATAGGTACAAGATAACACTAATATATATATATATATTGTGTACAAGTATACAATCAAAAATAAAAAAGGCGACATCATCCACCGGGCTCTTGTTACCGCCGGGGTGTCAGCTGTTTTAGAACCCAATAGCTTGGCACGTGATGATGGGAAGAGGTCAGATGGAATGACCATAATGCCTTGGAAGTTGGGTAGGCCTTTGGTGTGGGATGCAACGTGTGTCGACACCCTCGCGCCATCCCATCTTCCTAGCACGGCGGGCTGTGCTGGGGCCGCTGCTACAGGTGCAGAAAACCTCAAACGGCGCAAATATAACAACCTCATTGGGAGCTACATATTTGAGCCGTTTGGGGTTGAAACACTAGGGCCGTGGGGTCCGAGTGCTCATCGAGTATTTCGGGACATTGCCAAGCGGTTGGTCGACTCTTTACGGGACCAGAGGGCTGGCTTATTTTTAGCCCAAAGAATCAGCATTGCAATCATCAAATGACTTCTCCCGCTCTGGGCGGAGCGGGAGGGCGTGTCAGACTTTTACTGACTACAACCCACCCGTGATCCTTCTGTTGCCTGTGCCGGGGCCACGGTAACTCTTTCGAACATCCCGCAACCCTGGCTGGCATTGGCCCTAGCGGACCCCTTCAATGGTGCTGACATCTCTTTGAGGCGCGGGTGGAACACAACGCGCCGTCGACTCGGGCCTTGTCCTTACCGGACGGCGAGCTACCCATTGCTCACCGTCCGCAAGCCACGCCTACGGTGGCCGGGAATCGGCTGCCAATTCCCGACGCCCAGGGCGTCTCCTGCGGCGACTAGGGGCATGAGGGCGCAAAGCAGCGTGGCAATGCTGCCAGCCTTTTGGGCACTCTTCCCCCTTTTTTATTTTTTGCTTTATTAAAAAAGTATCTGTCGTGAAAATAATATGCTACACAAATTGCATTGTCAGTTTATATTAAATAGGTCCCTGTTTGTAGAATTGTAGATAGGTTCTCCCTACTGTCAGAAAGTAGCAGGTAATTGATAGTCACCATCTTGTTTGAAAGGCAAGTCGATAGTGACAATGGCTCGTATTATTAGTGACCAAAAAGATTAAGAACGTTCATTAACTAAACATCATGATGTTTTAGTTAATGTTATCAGCAAGCATCAACACTCGATTGAGCGACAATGGTGCAACTTTCCATTCAAACGTGGTTGCATAAATACTCATAGGTAAGCCATAATATATGTTCTAACGCTTTTCTTTCAGGAAAAGTCACATAATATGGTGATTAGCGTCAACCTCAAATATACATTTTCTGAAAACCGCTATTGTTGTATAGAATCCATATCCAACAGCTCCTACAGTTTATTTGATTCTAAAGTTCTAATGGAATATTTATTCATTTACAGTTATGTTTAAACTCAGGCTATAAAATGGTTATCATTTTGCTTTGCAGTCGTTCGATTGGTCATGAAAATATAATTCCAATAAATGGTACACATACCAACCTATTTGTGTATGCGTGTGTTCTTCTATAAAGGCTTCCTTAATCTTCAAGCAGGCGACAAAAAAAATCGTTAATTTTACTGAAATCCTGTCACTGACGAAAACGACAAAAACATTTGAAGGTCAAACCGCGACTCTCAGTACAACCATAATACTTTTACAAGGAAGCTTACGGCGATGACGCGATGGTGACAAGAATCACAACATATTATAAAAACAAAGCCCCCCCCCCCCCCCCGCCGCGTCTGTCT
This sequence comes from Fissipunctia ypsillon, assembly GCA_947568875.1. Taxonomy (NCBI): domain Eukaryota; kingdom Metazoa; phylum Arthropoda; class Insecta; order Lepidoptera; family Noctuidae; genus Fissipunctia; species Fissipunctia ypsillon. Next base: position 8,748,376 of record OX387645.1, on the reverse strand, counting down.
GTCTGAACGCAATAAACTCAAAAACTACCAAACGGATTTTCATATGGTTTTCACCAATAGACGGAGTGATTCATGAGGAAGGTTTCGGTGGATAATTCATTAAGGTTTTGTGTAAATTGGCTGAAGATGTCGGAAAAAATCATGCCGATTGGGAGCTTTACGTGGCATGCGCGTTACGGTAGTACGTTTCTGTGGGATAATTTCCGACCTCCACGCGGGTGAAGCCGAGGGCAAAAACTAGTGAATGATAAACATCAGATGGCCAAAGGACAAGTATATAGTTCAGAATAGGGCTGATGCACGTTCACATGTCCTTAGCGTCGTGCGTGGTGGTGGAGTGATCGCTGCTCGCCAGTGCCGGCCGACACAGCGACCCGGCTGGCCGATTCCACGGCTCCTCAATCGGTTTCCACATCTGTGAGAATTGAGACATAATTCTACGTATATTGTGCAAGCTCTATCGAAATGTTGCCGACGACGGTGCTTCTGTTTGTGCTGCATTTCGTCGCCGCTGATATTCGTAAGTTCTTTTCAATTGATTTTTGGAAAATTGGGGACCGGATTCTAGGATGTCTTTATTTGATTAAGAAAGTTTCGTTTAGTAAATAAGTAATTAATTCAAAATAATCTTTGACATCGACAAGATGATTTGGTCACAATGTCGCAAAATAATTGCGTTTACAAAATTAAATACTAAAAGTTATAATTGCATATTGTTATCAAAATAAGTCTGTTATGATCTTTTACAAAGCATTTTGCTTAATTGGCCTAGATTATTTACACTGTAATAAGTTATCCAACATATTGGAATTTCGATTGCAAAACAATTTTAATCACGTAGGTAACTATTTTCCCTTTTTTACTTTCGCAATCAAAACACTATCGTCCTCATTTACAATGACTATTTACGCAAAAACAAGTAATTTTAATACTATAGTAAAAAGTGCGTCGGTTTCTCGTAAAGTGAGTAAGCGTAGATCGAGTCCGCTCGTGTTGGGACATTATTGCAGAACGCGGTTGCGATAAACGACTATTATACACCACTGACATACATGCTGCCCGGGTAAACACGACTTACGAATGATTTAGTTCAGAATCACTTGATTTTCCTACCATATTACGGCATGTTATGTTTAGCATGTATTTTTAATAGATTTTCGCAATTGCACTTGGTTTACATTAAATTTGTTCTTAGCAATTCAAAACGGTTTTGTTCCTTCCATAGCTATCTATACTGTTGTATTTTTGTCAACTTGAACTCCCCAGAGAGGAGAAGAGCAAGTTGATACAAACATGTTCTCAAAATCAAACTCAAAGCATTTATTTCAAATAAACCAATTACAGGCACTTTTGAATTGTCAAAGAGTCGGTCAGTTAGTCAGAAAGTTGAAGCTAGTTGCCCATTCCAAAGCGTAGATCTCTATGGAGAAGAACGGGCAAGAAACTCCACGGACACTCTTTTAAATCAAAATATTGTTACAAAATATTGGTTGTATCATTCATGTTGGAATTAAGTATGTGAGAACAATGTAGAAAGACGTGCACGTTAAAAGCGTCCGCAACAAAAAGGTAAGAGTCAAAAACGCCGTGGCAGCTAAGAGGTGACCAGACCCTACTGACGGCGTCCATTCACGAACATGACGCATGGATCAGCACCATTCAGCTCAACCATTTTGAAAGGAACTCAATGATCCAACACACACGCCACCATCAGCGAGACATTTGAGTGAGCATGACATACTCTCAGTCGCCAGGGCAAATTCAAGTCAATACAAGACGTAACTATTTAATGGTAGCTTCTAGTAGTCCTCTTAATAAAATCCTTTTTTAAATTCCTATTTCTGAAATCTCTGTTTTCTATCGTCATTTACTAATATTTTGTCAACTTTAAAAGTCACTGCATCTAATTAATCCGATTTTCCTAGTGTATTGATTAAGAAATCACTATTTCCCTACCGTTTTGGCAGCAGCCTTTATAATTGCCACCACATGCACATAAACAGTCACATGATTCTATGGGTTTCCGATAAGTCTAGGACAGATAACATTGTTTCCAATTGTGACAGGAAGTCCACCTTTTTTCATACAATAGTAGGCCTTTCCAACTTTAGCTTGCATACGTAAGTGCTCTCGCATTTGGTTGGAACTACGTATAGCAATAGTTTATACAAGGTGTAACATAATTAACGCACAATCTCTTAAGGAGTCATTTGACTCATCGTTATGGGCAACTTTTACTATGGGACCAAACTTGAAATCGCGAAATAAAATCAGCTGATCCCTACATTTGTGTTCGCATAACTCGTCAAAATGTAGGGAACAGCTGATTTTTTTTCAGCTGATTTCCGTTCACAAACTCTCAAGGTACCGTCAAGGCGGGCTACTTTAGACTCTAAGGCATAACTTTGGCCCAAATCGAGACAAATGTTTTGAACTGCCCGCCGTGTCTTGACCACACAACCGAACGTCGTATTCCTTCGGTAACTAATAGATGGCGATAAAGACGCGTATATGCGGAACAGAAGCCTAATTCTCAAAACTAAAAACGTTCAAAATCTAATCGCAATCTCATCTCAGCGAGAATCAAATGTCAAAAATGTAGTAAACATTATAGATATTTTAGACATATTGAGACTGAGATCAGACTGTGAACGTTCTTAAAATTACGGGAATTGCCCCTCTGTTGTGTCGATTCATCATCTGCCTACCTAGCCTTTTCCCAACTATGTTGGGGTCGGCTTCCAGTCTAACCGGATGCAGCTGAATACCAGTATTTTACATGGAGCGACTGCCTATCTGACCTCCACAACTCAGTTACTGGGTAATACGATACCCCTTGGTAAGACTGGTTGTCAGACTTTCGGTCTTCTGACGACCCGATTAAATGACAATAAACATTTGTCTCGATTGGGCCAAAGTTATGCCCTAGAGTCAAAGTAACCCGCCTTGATGGTATACATAGCTTGATGAAATGATAAGTCAGCCAGTAAGATCTAGAGAGCCTAGACAAAATGACAAAGACAAATGAACAGACAAAGACAGAATGTCTGTCAGCGATAAAGATCATGGAAAAGTCAAAAATATATAGGGGCTGACATAAGCTACCGAAAAGCTTAAATCAATCCTGATCCTGGGGGTTTACTCCGAAGCGATAAATCCGAAGTATCGGCCGAACGTTCGGACGGTTCCTACTACACTTTTTTCTATTTCGTTCGGTCGGTTCGGATCCAACCAAGCGTCAAAATGAAGTTCGATGAACCAACATCAAAATGAAGTTCGTTGAACAAACGTCAAAATGAAGTAACTATACCTACCGATACTCCTCCGATTTGAAAGTCGTTGTAGAAAAACGAAATGCTTTGAAAGCGATTATCACTTGTCTAGGGCCTCAGGACTGTGTGACGTAGGTTTTTTTAATGCACGTACATATAATTTTTGCGAAACATATCGAAGTATATGTTATTTTGTAAAACTACGGCGCAGGTCACCAGTTTCTGAAACCGCAATTTCTTAACATTTGTGATGACACGCGTGTTATCGGTTGGGTCATTGTAACTGAGAATTAAGTTTTCGTTTTGCATAATTAGGTATCAATAATTTTGAGAACTAATGTCTTCACCTTATGATATTCTCCGGCCTATTGCCTTGAGGGCAATTTAGCAAAGGGGTAAATTTATATGTTGGCTGTACATCCTACGCCTTTTTTGCTATCAGTATATTTGTTCATGACCTCAAATCATCAAGAATACATTAACACACGCACATCACACATAACCTAGGTCCTAGGTGTATAGGTCCATGATTCGATTCCCGGGTCGAGCAAAGTGTTATTGGGCTTTTCCATCTGGAAATTCTTTGTAGCAGGCCGGAGTCTGGATTTGTGTCCGGTTACTGGCAGTTGGATCGCTTTCTATTACATGGGACTTAAACATAACTGTCGAAATATAGGTGTACCACGGTCAAATTAAATCAGTTAGCGAAACTCCGCAGACGCAATGGGCATCGATATCTAAACTCGACACTCGACTCGACTCGACTCGATTTTTTTTGGGGGTCATTGATCGCTGGTAGTGTTGTTACTTGAAGAGTGAGTTGATACAGTATGTTTATCATGTTTAGACATCGATCACGTCTGCGGAGTTTTGCTAGCTAATTTAATTTGACCCTGTAGGTTCCATTAAATACTGTTTAAATTGGTATTCTTCCGTTAGAGATGTCTCATTATTATGTCTTCTATAGTTCTAAAAGGTGTATTGAGACACGTCTACAAGATTATTTCTGATTCGTATTATATTTTTGAGGTGTATATTTTTTGCAATACAGTGTACAGGCAGCTGTAAATGGCAGATAATAGAGGTCAGAAGGTCAAGGTCAAGGTCTTATGATCAGTAAATTATAATCTTTTGCAGTTGTCTATATCTTAGTTCGGAACAAGAAACTACCGTTGTAAACCAAAACAACATTAGAAACATTACTGAAATTTCTTTTTAAATTAACTAACAAGAGCTACTGTGACAAGCTTTACTGAGAGAGCCGATTGACACTAATTATTGAGTAGGTTAGGGTAGGTAAGACCTATTGCACATCACTAAATTCGTAGGCATTATTGCTTACATGTCTTTTAATTGTTGCTACATTCCGAATTATGCCATAATGGCTCAGAGCGCTCCCATCAATAATTTGCGTTCCGATTTAGCTGTCACGATTATGACAGCTGAGAGCTGTCAACAATTCGGAACGCTAAGAAGCTAAAATAAAGCACAAATGTAATGCTTAGCCACTATCTATATATATAATAATTTTATTAATATGTAGGTATGTTATTAGGACTTTAATTAATATAAATTAAATATAGTTTAGAAAGAACATTATAATGTATTCATTATAATGTTAACTTTAAGTAGAATTATTAACCTAGCTTTAAGTTAAATGTAATATTGTATGTCATAATTGCTGTGCCATCACAGGGTCATGTGCTCTTAATTTAAGCCTAGCCTTGTAACTAAGTGTACATTAAGCAAATAAATAAATAAAACGCTCGTGAACGCGCTCACAGTGCACTTGAATACTCATGGTTGGATTACAGTATTTCTTTGTGTACCTATATGTTACGGCTAAAACCCGAAGTGCGGCTACAACTAGTTTTAGCCGGCTACAACTAGGTGTGTTGTGTAGTCACAGTACTAACCTAACCTAAGCTACCTTTCAGCCCACACCTAGTTGTAGCCGGCTAAAACTAGTTGTAGCCGCACTTCGGGTTTTAGCCGTAACATATACACCACTTCTTCTTCTTTGGTTAGGTGGCGACTGAAGCCAGAAGCTGTTAGTTTAAAGATATGATGCGACTCAAAACAAAACAGCACAACTGTCATTTTCGACAGCGCTCACGGTGATATTAATATAAGGCATGGTCGGCGTTATCGCAAGATTGTGCAAGTCATGACGTCATCTATGACGATTCACGGGACATCGTTATCGCGCTCACGCTAATTCGGAACGGGTGTAAGCATGCTCAAATCGATTACAGCGCAATTCGGAACGTACCCTTTGATTACACACACACACACACAACATAAACATAATATCACGCATCATCCCCGTAGGGTTAGGCAGAGATGTACCCATAGTACACCCACATTTCGCCAGTTATGTTTTAAATCTCATGTATTAGGGGCGACTCTATTGCCGACAACCGGGCACAAATCCAAACTCAGGGCTGCTACTGAGAATTCTTGATGGAAAACCCTATAGCACCTTGGCCGACCTGGGGATCGAACCCAGGAGCTCATGCTCAGCGTTTTATTTAGAGTCGTAATCAAATAACTTACCTTCCGCGGTCTGCTGCGTCTCCCACATCAGATTTCAAATCAAATCTACGTTACATACGTTACGTTACGTTATTAAAAATAGGGTAGTATTTAAACGCAAATAAAAAAAAACGTTTTGTATCTAAAAATTATCCGAATATTAATCAAAATTATTGATTGCTCAGCAAAATACTGAACTAAAAATATAACTAAATAAGCAACAATTTATATTCGTGGCGCACCGCTATTTATCTTAAAGCTTTTTTATTAATGCATAGCTCTAATAATGACTAGCGCACATTAAACCTATACCTTTTACCATTCTTGAGAAAAACAAATTATTGTAACTTACCCTTCGTGCCCTTCGCTCGCTCTTGCATCCTATGTCGATGGAGCCCCGCCTAGCGGGACTCCTATTTCTGTGTAACGGGTTTAAAGTGACCTAACCTAACCAAACCTAACCCTGGGGTTAATTTTAGTCGCCATGTCATTTTGCTATGAGTGTGAGTATTATGTATGAGTACGCTCTGGTTAATTTGCTGTGCAGTCAGTATTTATGATATAGTCATATCATAAATACTAAAAATACGACAGTCGTCGTATTTATATACTGGAAATAAATTGATATGTGGTTATTTATTTGATGTGCAATTATTAATATCCCTAAAAAATAAAGACCAAATACGAGTAATTAGCAAACAAACTCACAGCGAAAAGAAAAAACGGCAGTAAATTAGAATGCGCGTGCGCTGATTTTGACTCCGCGCGAGTTGTTTACGGGGAGCTATGTAACTCGGTGACATAACTCAAACACGCGTATTATACCTGTTTTCCATCAGCGAAAGCGGGATATCTAGATTTCATACTAACTATTATAATTTGCTAAGAATTTTCAATTTCACATCAATTTGTTATGAATAATAAATACCAGCCTTTTATTGTCTCACTGCAGGGCAAAGGCCTCTTCTCACACAGAGAAGGCACGAGCATATATCACCACGCTTGCTTAATAAGTCCAGGATTCCTCACGATGTATTCCTTTACTGATGTCAGTAAGGTCCAAGATACACTCGGAAAGTACATATCAATTGAAAAGTCGCATTGGTACACTTGCCCAGATTTGAGCCCACCACCTCGTATAGCTGCCGGCACGAATCGTGAGCACAAATTCCACATGAACTGTTGTTGCCGTCGTCAACGGGCTCTTGTATTCTGTTTTCTACCTGTACACAAATAAGCTTGTTCTTATATTAACCTCATTGCCCCTGCCCGTGTATGAATTGCTGTAGTAGGAAATAAGATTCGTATGGTTAAAAAGTGTGTGCTCACGACTCGTGCCGGCAACTATACGAGTATATGAGAGGCGAGGCCTTAATCACTGGGCGATTTATTAATAGGATAGATCTATAATTTTACAAAGTGCAAACTAGGTAGTGTAGGTACCTACTGAACCGCTTGTTTTCCGAAATAATGATGAAAAAATTATAGCAATAGCAAATGTGATAAGAGCCTTGTCTTTTGTAAGAACTCCTATGACGATAAATTCTTAGACAGCTATAAAATGCGTAATGGATATAGACAACAAGAAAATTAAAAGCGACGGAAAAAAGTTATGAAAACTTTTTTAACAAAAAAAAAAAAAAAAAAACAACCAAGTTACGAAAAAAACACTACAAATTGAAAAATAACTTTAATTTCGAAAGTCGGTGTCTTTGGTTTTGTATTTTCGTTTTTTGCCACCAACTTCCGAAATTAAAGTTATCTTTCACTTTGTTGTCTTTTTTTGGGAAGTCGGTTGTTTTTTTTTTTTGCAAAAAAGTTTTTTATTTTTAATTTTTTAGTGGGTCGGTTTGTAATTTATCTAAGTAACAATGGCCAAATGTCAACCTTTTACAAAATATTGCTTTTCCGGATGCAGGGAAGTTAATTGTTGAGGAGTTCTCCTGGTACTTCACCGTCAGTTCCACTTCACCATATGCATTGTGACGAGCATAAATAGCTTAGCAACCATATTAAAGTAATCGAATCGCAACCCGTGAAATACTATTACATTATTGAATAGTTCCGGTGGCCATCTGTGGTCTTCATCATCAGTTCCACTTCACCAAATGGTACTTTCTGAAGGCAAATGCCTGACTTATTTATGAAAATTACAAAATCGCTATATGTATGCCCATAATATTTGGGAAGTTCCCTCAATTCCTCATGGATACCATCATCAGAACTGGATTTTGATAAAAATGGCACTAGTCTGGAAGTTCTCTCTCGTCTAATTTTTCAAATCGGTTTGAACAATGATGAAGTACTGAGGTAACAAACATTAAAAAACAACCGAATTGAGAACCTCCTCCTTTTTTTGAAGTCGGTTAAAAATTACTTAAAATTAAAGAGTGTCATGCAAAAACCATCATTATCCAATTTATTTGGGGTCGGCGTAACATGCCTTTTTCTTCCATACTTCGCTATTAGTCATCATCTCGGTAGTCACTCCCTTTCTCGCCATATCAATCGTTCACACAGTCCATTCATCGTTTCTTTGGTCTTCCCCTGTTCGCATAGTCATCCACATTCATACTCAAAACTTTCCACACGACATTTTCCTCATTCCTACCCATCACATGCCCATACAACCAACCGATTTCCACACAACTTTTCAGTCATGCAAAAACCATTTGGTGTAATTTTCCAATGAATAATATTGTTGCAACCTTTACTTAGGTATATTGGCAATATAGCAATTCGATACTATCTATTGCATATTCAAATAATTTTATCTCAACTTTAGACAATCATACTTATTAATATTTTGATTGCATTTCATTTTATCTTATACATATTCTACATGTTTTTAAAATAGCTGACCTTACAAGTTACTATAATAATATTTTTTTTGTTGCAGCATCGTATATCAAAGTATGTCAGCGGAACGACCCCCAAGTTGACAAATGCATCATGAACTCTGTGGATTTGTTACGGCCTAAAATGATAGAGGTAAGTTCGTACTTAGTTCGGTATTTACGTTCAATGTGATCACCCCAGGGAATATATTGGCACCTAACCTTTCATATTATTATTCATCGGAAACCAGATCTTAGGGCTCCCGCACCAAACTGTGAATTCGCATCGCATCGCAGTTTTGTGTGGAAGCCCTTAATGTAGTAGGTAACTTCGTTTTAACCAACCATAGTTTAAGGTTTTATTAAATACGAACTAGCTGAAGATACTGCAGATAAACATTTAAACGGTAGTATTAGTCGTTTGCCTTAACGATTAATTAGATATTTAGAAAAATATATGTTATAATATCTCGATTTTTTTAATAACTTGCTATTAACATTAATCTACAAACAATGTTGGATTAAAATCTCTTATTGGTCTAATTTTCTATATAGTTAATAATTCTATATAGTGAATAAACAAATTTATTACTTTACATGTAACGTTTTTGGTACCTTTCGTTAACAAAACTTAAGAATCACCGTCATCGCTGGTGGCTTCAGCGTCAGCACTAGATGCTGCGTTAGAGTCAGCACCCGTGGCTGCAGCGGCTGAACTTGTTTCTACCTTCGAATTGCCATCGCCATCAGTAGCTGCTTTGCCTGTTCCAACTGCAGCTGCGCTTCCATCGCCGTCTGAGGTTTCGGCGGCTGAACTTGACTCTGCGCCTGAGTTACCTTTGCCAGTCTTGGCTGCGGTGTATGTGCTAGAATCAGCTGCTGAATCACCGTCATCGCTGGTGGCTTCAGCGTCAGCACTAGATGCTGCGTTAGAATCAATACCCGTGGCTGCAGCGGCTGAACTTGTTTCTGCCTTTGAATTGCCATCGCCATCAGTAGCTGCTTTGCTTGTCCCAACTGCAGCCGCGCTTCCAGCGTCGTCTGAGGTTTCGGCGGCTGCTTCTGACTCTGCACCTGAGTAATCTTTGCCATCAGTGTCAGCTTCACTTACACTGAAAGCTGTTGCGCTAGCTTCATCGTCAGCTGTGGTATCGTCAGCAGCGAGGTCGTCTGCTAGGGTATCATCAGCTGCGGGATCGTCTTTCACTGGTTTAGGGTCCGGTTTGGGCTTCGGTTTAGTTTCAGGTTCTTGGTCGAGAGAAGCCTCCTCTTTTTCACTATCATCGGATGGCTTATCTGAAAGTTCCACTTCACTTACTGCTTCTGCTTCATTGCCTTCATCATCTTTTGCTGATACAACACTCGTCACAACAATCTCATCTTCTTCGTCTTCATCTCCATAATAATCATCTCCATAGTAATCATCTCCATAATAATCATCGTTTCCCGTTTCATCAACATTTACTGTAACTTCGACATTGGAACCCGAATTTTGAGCTGAGGATTTGCTCGTTACATGTTCTCCTTTTTCGTCCTTTGTTGCAGATATGTCACTTTGAGCAGAAGCAGCAGACTCAGTAGCATTCTCGTGTTTTTCGTTATTTAAATTATCAACATGTACTACAACATTAAGTTTCGTTTTATGCTTTCTTTTATGTAAAGGCCTAAAGGGGTGTTCATCAATACTTGCTGCTTTCGGATTTCTAGTGTCGATAATTATGTTTGCCCAGCCAGATTTGGAGGCAGTTGGAATTGATATTTTGACGGCAGCTGGTTGAAGTTTAGTATTACACTTTGGTGTAGTACATTTCTGCTGGTTGGTGAAAGGTTCTTTGTTGGTATTAACGTATGGGTACGGCAATGGAACGTAAAAAGGATAATTCAGCGGGGTATCTAAGTTTGGAATCCTGAATTGTATTGTTGTTGGTTTACTGTCCTTGCAGTTACATTTTGCAGTTTGAGATAAATCGCACTGTAACAATAGATAAAAATGCTGTACGCACGAAAAATACCTCAATATAGCACGTATTTTATAATTAATTATAGCTACTTCATTAAAATATTATTTTTTTTAATAATAGATCACAGGTGAAACTAAAAACAATATTTTAATCACCATGCATAAAATGTAAAAGGTAGTTAGAATATAAAGAAAAACTACAAATCTCTAAATACTTGATAAAATTCTAATTCTTTATGACTTACTTGTAATATTCCTATAAAGGCCACCAACACAACAGCTTGACACCACCCCATATTGGACAATTGAAAGGCTCACATATTCAAACAAGCTTATATACCTTCGGAACAAAACTGATAACTTAAATTGACGCATTTGTCACAAACTTTGGTCATTGTTGGTGTCAAATCGGAAGCTAAAAGCACGTAGGAATCGTTTGGTTTTTATTTAAAAACAGATAACAATGTCAGGTGTTTAATAAATACTTCATGAGACTCGTCTTATCATGTGTAGTAGCGTCATTAGGTCGGATTCCTAATTCCGATAGTGTTGTCAATACGGAATACCTAATAATTCGAATAGAGGAGCTCGTGGCGAAGTAATAACAGCCGCACGGGTCGATCCAATAGGCTAAGCTACGCTTGCCGGGGTGGTCCGTGGATGGGTGACCATCTTTGCATACCAAGACTCCTCCGTGCCTCGGAAAGAACGTTAAGCCGTTGGTACCGGCTGTCATTCGTAGATCTTTGACAGTCGTTATGGGTCGTCAGAAGCCCGAAAGTCTGGCAACCAGTCTTACCAAGGGTATCGTATTACCCAGTTACTGGGTTGTGAAGGTCAGATAGGCAGTCGCTCCATGTAAAATACTGGTATTCAGCTGCATCCGGTTAGAAATGCTAATTTTAGATCCATTTACATGAGGCAAAACGTAGGTGTGGGGGCTGTAGACCAGCCAGGGTCGAGGGAGGTTCGAAAGTGTTACCGCAGCCCTTGGCACAGGCAATTGAAGGAACACGGGTGAGTTTTAGTCAGTAAACATCTGACACGCCCTCTCACTCCGCCCGGAGCGGGAGTCAGTTGATGATTTCCCAACCAAAAAAGAAGGGGGCTTTGCAACAAATGTACGTGCCCCGTCTGCAGAAGATATATTTTCATTCGCTTGACATGCATATACAGGGTTACTAGTAACTCGACGTATTCCTTGTAAGACGTCATAGTAGGGTAAAAATGCAACAAATTAAGCTACCAAATGTTTTATCGAAATTCAGAAGTTTCTGAGGTAGTAGTCAAAATAACAGCTCTTTACTAAATGCATTTGAAAGTATGAACGATACTTATAACAAAAAACAATTAAATTTTTTTTTGTCTGTCTGTCGGTCTGTCTGTCTGACGAACTGTCTGTCTGTCGGTCTGTCTGCCTGTCAGTCTGTCTGTCTGTCTGTCTGTCTGTCGGTCTGTCTGTCTGTCTGTCTGTCTGCCTGTCTATCTGTCTGTCTGTCGGTTTGTTCCGGCTAATCTCCGCAATGGCTGGACCGATTTTGACGGGACGTTACTGACAGATAACTGATGCTATAAGGAGTAACTTAAGTTACTTTTATTTTTAACCGACTTCAAAAAAGGGAGGAGGTTATCAATTCAGTTTTATGTTTTTTTTTAATGTTTGTTATCTCAGTACCCCGTCATTTATAAAACGATTTGAAAAATTCTTTTTTATTTGAAAGGTCATACTTCCAGATTGTTCCCATTTTTATCAAAATCCAGTTCTGATGATAGGATTCATGAGGAATTGAGGGAACTCCTCAAATATTATTGGCAAACATATAGTGATTTTGGTATTTTCGTCAACAAATCAAGCATTTGCATTCAGAAAGTATGATTTGGTGAAGTGGAACTGACGAAGAAGACCGTAGATGGCCACAGGAACTCATCAATGATGAGTATTTCACCTGTGGCGATAAGATACCTCGATTAAGATAGTTAAGCGACTATAATGAAGCAAATTTAAAAAAATGGTTCTGATGAAAATGGTACTATCGAACTGATCTGATGATGAAACCAGAAGGTAGGCACCGGAACTCCGAAATAAAACGTATCCTAAAAAATGTATCCTAGCCGTGTTTGGGCTTATTGTAATTGTCATGAGATGCACTCTGGAAATAAATTATTTTAGCCGACATTAAAAAAGGAGGAGGTTCTCATTTCATCGGAATCTTTTTTTATGTGTTCCCCGATTACTTGAAGACGGCTGGAGCGATTTGGAACATTCTGTTTTTACTTGAATGGTATACTTTCCAAGTAGTCCCATTGTCATCAACTTAGGATCTGATGATGGAATCCTGGAGAAATCGAGGGAACTCCACAAATATTATAGGCACACATAGCGATTTGGGTATTTTTATAGTAACGTGCATTTGCTCTCGGAAAGCACCATTTGGTGAAGTGGAACTGATGACGAAGACCACAGATGATGAGTTGGTCTCCGGACCAAGTCAATAATAAGTATTTCACAGGTTGCGAATCGATTATTTTAAAATTATTGCTAAGCAATATAAGCTTGTCACAATACATATGGTGAAGTGGAGCTGATGGTGAAGTACCAAGAGAACTCCTCAACAATTAACGTCCCTGCATATGGAAAAGAAATGTTTTGTAAAAGGTGATGAGCAGCTGTCATTAGGCTATTGTAACTTGGAAAAATTTCAAACCGCCTCACTAAAAAGTGAAAAATCAAAACTTTTTCCAAAAAATAAAACAAGCGACTTACAAAATAAAAAGCACTACAAATTAGAAAATAACGTTAATTTCGGAAGTCGGTGGCGAAAACCTAAAATACAGATCCAAAGACACCGACTTCCGAAATTAAAGTTAATTTTCCCTTTTTTCCCTTTAAGTCGGTTGTTTTTTAGAAAATGAATTAGGGTTCCGCGCAGAAAAAATAAAACCACTGAAATTGTGAACAAAAATAATAACTCTGGCACTACCAGTCGGATTTGAAAAATTCTTTGCATTTGGTAGCTTTATCCTCGAGGGTAGTTATGGGTTATTCAACATCACGCTAAAACCCTTAGGAGCTGAGCCAAAACGAAACAAGTCAGAAAGAACGCTAAACGAAAACGAAGTAATAAAGGGTGTCTCAGTAAGAGTGCACTTTTTCATTTTAAAATAAAAACAAGTATTTTATGACAGAGTTGTGATATTTTTATTGTATTGTAAAGAAGACATGTTCCGATTAAGTATGGAATAAAATATCCGGCAAATGACCCCCACGGCTCCGATGACAGGCCATTACTCTTTTCATGAAATTTTCCATGACTTTTGCACAGAGATGTGGCTGTATCTCACCGATGACGCGTTGGATTTCCGATTTAAGCTCAGGAATTGTTTCGGGTTTATTCGCATAAACCCGAGATTTCACAAAGCCGCAAAGAAAAAAATCGCATGGCGTTAAATCGCACGATCTTGGTGGCCAGTTGACATCAGAATTTCGTGAGATAATGTGTTCTGGAAATCGTTGCTGCAATAAGTCGATTGTTTCATGCGCGGTGTGGCAGGTTTCGCCATCCTGCTGAAACCACATGTTGTCCAGATTCATGCCGTCCAGTTGAGGCCACAAGAAGTCCGTTATCATATTCCTGTAACGAATGCCGTTCACCATTGTATTGAGTTTTCACAATTATAACGCGTTGTTCTTTCGAAAAGCGCTCCATTTTTAATAATCGGAATAAACAGAGGTGACAGCTGTCAAATTTCAGAGTTGCCACTTGCATGAAAAAAAAAATATTCCAATTTTAAAAAGTGCACTCTTACTGAGACACCGTTTAGTATAGCGCGGGCTGGCGATGCAATGCGACGGGTCGGTGACGAGGGAGTTTTATTAAAATGTGGCTTTTATTTTAGTATATTGTGTATCTTATGACTTCCACGCGAACGAAGTCGCGGGGCACAGCTAGTTTATAATGTAGCGACCAAACTGAAACCGCTACGGTATCAGCTGCCAGTTATGAACGGATAGTAATTATGTTATGGTTATAGGTTATTAGTATGGAAAATATGGATTTTATCCGTTATTTTGTCATTGTTTTGTTTTAAAACACGACTTGCTTACCCTTTGCACGTGTTTTATTCCACAGTACACAGTCTGATAACCAAAGTTTGTTGACAGCTTCAAAAATCCGTACTGAAAAAAAGCTGTGGTTATAAGGACAAATATGTGGTTTTACAAGCTCAAAATCCTTAGATTTAGCCTACAACATCATTTATTACTCCTAAAGCGTTCGAAGTAAACAAGTCCACTTGATTTTATGAAAGTAAACATGTTTCAACAGCGAAGGGACAACACACGGCATCAAGTACTGCAGAGTTGTGCAAATTCAAGTAGGCACGTATCCTTGGGCATTGAATTAGGGTGAACGGCTAGACCGGTCTATTGGGAAACATCTAACATTAATAAATTGTTAATTTGATAGCTTACTCTACGCGGATTTGGTTACTGAATGGTGTTTGATGTACTCAGGTACTCATGGTGCTTGATTAAGTTCTCACAAATGCATACGATAAGTCCACAATTAATGTATGAAGCAGATGGTAGAGAATAATTTAATGTGGTCGGCATCTAGACTTTGGTGTTTCAAGCACTATTTTGTTCTGGTTTGGGAACTTAACATTAATGTTTACTTAATTAAGGTTCAGTGCTTTGGTCGCTTAAGTATGCCATCGGCCTGAGAGAGGTTTACATTTTCATCTACAGTGTAACTTAAATAACGCACAACCTCTTAAGGGGTCATTGTACTCATCATTATGAACAACTTTCACTATGGCGCAAACCTGAAATCACGAAAAAGCTGCTGTTCCCTACATTTATGTTGGCATAAGACGTCAAAATGTAGGGAACAGCTGATTTTTTTAGCGATTTCAGGTTTGGTCCCATAGTGAAAGTTGTTCATAATGATGAGTACAAAGACCCCTTAAAAGGTTGTGCGTAATTTAAATTACATCTTGTTTATAGGTACTGGGCGAACATTACTCGTACCCACATTTCGAGTTTTATTTTACTCATAAGGTTCTAGATTGATAGTTAGAATTAATAGTCACCATGACCTTGGTTAGCTCGCAATCAAGAAGAAAAATGGAAAATATTTGCTTTATAGAGAATTTGAAAGTGTGTCATTGTCAGCAGTTTCAAAACAATCAAGTTGGCAAGACGATGGTGGGTGCAAAATGTAAACTAAGCAACCTGTATCTCGTTTGATATGTTAGTGTATTCTGTCAGTCATCGTGTGGATTTTTAAGTTAACTGCTAAGTGGACGTTTTGAAGTGTTGTAAATAAAGTTATAGTAGTAGAGAATTGTAAAAAATGAAACTTTAATAGAGGTACTTTTTAATTACTGTGAAAGTGAGGATTATGTATATACAAGATGTAACATAAATAACGCACATCCTCTTAAGGGGTCATTGTACTCATCATTATGAATAACTTTTACTATGGGACCAAACCTGAAATCGCAAAAAAAAATCAGCTGTTCCCTACATTTTGACGAGTTATGCGAACATAAATGCAGCTGATTTTTTTTCGCGAATTCAGGTTTGGTCCCATAGTAAAAATTGTTCATAATTATGAGAACAATGACCCCTTAAGAGGTTGTACATTCATTATGTTACACCTTGTATATATGTATTAGGGCATACCCTATTTTTCTTAATGTATTCGCAGATCGGTGGGATTCCCCAATGTTGCGGGAAGGTGGATGCAGTTCCACGCTGAATTTTAATTGTATACAGTGTGACAGGGTCATCAGCGCGCAACCTGATACCATGGATTCAGTACATGATTCTGAACCTCCCTGCGTTGGAATTTTTTGTCGGTTATTAAAAAAAAAATAGCTGTTCCATACATTTTGACCGCGTAGGTATTGCGCTTTTCCAAGAAACAGCAGATTTGTGTTTTGGTAGCCGACGAAATTTTTTTACGCTAGGGGGTCTATAATCATGTGCCGAATTCATGGTTACAGTTTGCGCCTCGATGGCTGCCACCTTTTTTTTATCGATCGGAAATCGTCAAATGACTTCTCCCGCTCTGGGCGGAGCGTATCTTAATGTGTCTGGACCTACTAACTAACATTAGACGTTAAGTAAAATTGTTACTAGCCCTATGGACTCCTGTCTGAAATAAAGGTTTTCTATTCTATTCTCTGTGGATAATTTTTTCAGTTACTTTATGCGGCCTGCCCAAATGTCCTTTCTTTGGTATTGTTCGTCGAGTCGTTGAGCTCCTTAAGTCCTGAGTTGAGCTCCACGATTACTGGCAAATGCGAGCACTGACTGGACAGGTCCATCGAAAGTGTGGTTCTTTTCTCAAAAGACTATCTCAGACACTAATGCCTGCCTAACCCTCCGGGGAAACAAGGCGTGATGTTATTACTAATCTGCATGGTCCTCATATGGACCAAGATTTTATCTGGACTTTAAAAGAGACCTCTGAGTTTGTTACGGCGTTTCTTCTCAGAGTAGTCAGATAGGAAACGCCGACCTCATCTAGTTTTAAACAAAATTTAGTTTTTGACATACACAAGTATTTTTGAACCAATTTACAGAAATAAATATTATTTATCATTATATTCCACCGCCTGCTCCTTCGTTAGGGAAAAAAATGTAGTGTGTACTCCTTAATCTATAGAGGCATGAGGGACAGGGTGTAAAGTTCCCTCGTCCTCTATGAAAAGGGAGGATCCTCCGACCAGACGGGTGTTGTGTCTGGTGGGCTACTGCCCGACGGTTGATATCGGGATGTTGTATATATGCTAGTCGCGCGGTAAACTCTGATTGCGCGATGCAGGATTTTGGGTGACGTCAGTGTGATGCGTTCCAATGTGGCGATGTAGATGTGCTGCCACAAATCTATTCTAGACTTTGCAATCATGAAAACAGTTTGTTCCGGCTGTCAATATTAGATTTGTTATTTATTTCTTTCTTTCTTTCTTTGGTAAAATACAAACCTGCTCATTGACTACATTCAATTTTAGTGATTTCATCTATATTCTCACCCAAGGTTCTGTTTATTGTGAAATTGTGTTAATTGAAGGTAACTGATCTGACTTGATGCAATGCATTTGGCGTGTCCTCTTGGCTATTCTTAGAGAGGCTGCAATTAACAAAGAAATATGTATGAATGAAGAGTTAGTTCATTAAAATTCCTTGTAGGCTTGTTTATAAGTAGATACGCACTGAATATACATAGCCTTATAACCACTGAGTCAGGGACCAATCTATTTTGTATTCTGGAAACATTATTTGCCTTAAAGAGCTTATGTAGGTGAGAACTAATTGTCATGGTCTGCATCTAATTAATTACACTTTGTAATTTTTTAATGTCTGTCACTTTTTTCAGCAAAGTTATACAATTTCTATCTCACTAGCAGTGCCCCGCGGTTTCACTCGTATAAGTCTTAATCCCGTAAGGGTATCGAGTGTTAATCCAGGTTATAAACTATTTGTATGCCATTCAAATCCGTTCAAAAGTTTTAGCGTGAAAGAGTAACAAACATCCATCCATCCATCCTCACAAACTTTCACATTTATAATATTAGTAGGAAGGATGACAACATACATAATTGGTTTTTGGTTAACCAGTCACGAGAGCAAACATATAAAATATATTTTGGGTAGCAGGTTTTTTATTGAGCCTACCTTGGTACACCATTAGAAATTGACACTTTGTTTCTTACCTTATTTTTTCAACAAAATATTTTGTTTCTGCATTTATTGACTCACAAAATTTGCTCTTTCAATTCCAGGGTATCCCAGAGCTCAACGTCCCAGGCATCGAACCTCTAAGCTTAGGTCAGATCGCGCTGGCTCGAGGACCTCAAGGTGCCAAGCTGACTGCAGTTGTAAATGATGTCAAAGTCCGAGGACCAAGTAACTTCATCATTGAAGAACTCAAGTGAGTAAGACGAGAATTTCAGAATGAAGGGGGAATCGCTAAGGTAGCCCGCGAAATTCAAGTTTTCTTACGATTTTTGCAATTTGCAGCTCAGTGTCTGGGTGTATTTTAATTAAAGTATGATTCGCGCCCGAAACAGTAATACAACTCCTTAAGTTAGTATAATCCTCAAATGTCAAGATTTCATGAAATAATCATTTTTAGAATTACTTGGTCTTAGAGAGTTGTTTTGATGGGTTTAATGATTATAATTCTGTAAATAGATATTTGTTACGGCGCGAATCATATTTTAATCAACCTAAAACCCAATACTGACCTGCAAATTGTAAAAAACGTAAGAATATTTGGATTTTGCGGGCTACCCTGGCGCTTTTGCCTTAATATGATAATTATTTAACATTCAATATTTGCGGAATGATGCTATACAGGGCATTTTTTTAATCACTATCCAAATTTTCGCAGGGTGTTCTACCCATGAATATGAACAACTTTTACTATGGGACTAACTCTGAAATCACGAAGAAAAAATCTGCTGATTCATACAAAAGTTCAATACCTACTCGACCAAAATGTATGAAACAGCTCCACATGCCATGTCCATTAATAAAAATGATCAACAGAAACTGAACCTACTACTAACAGCTTAAAAAACTGCTCGACAACGGTTAGCATTATGAATTTTCTAATAGAGTGTTCTTAACTTTAACAGGCTTTTAATTAAAAATATTGTATGGAACTTATTCTGCAAATAATTTTATAAAGTTCTACGTCTCTTTAGCTATTCAAAAAGGTATAACACTTGCTATTAAGTAGGCAAAACATTGCCCAAATAACAGTTAAGTTAGGAGAGGGTACATTTTTAGTTTGAGGTAAAAGTAGCTAAAATACGTAAAAAAAAGACAAAAATTTTAGCAATATTTTTATAATTCATGTTCTACATGGCCGCCGCTATTTCTTACACAAAGTCTTATTCTTTTTCTTAAATTACTTTTCACGACAGAAGTTCGTAGGTTCCGGCTCATTTCCTCAGCCGCATCAATAATTTTTTGTCTTAGAATATCGACATTTGCGATCGGTGTCATTTGGTCGTATACTAGGCTTTTCATATGACCCCACACATAAAAATCCATCGGCGTTAAATCGGGGCTCCTCGCCGGCCATGCTATGGGTCCGCCTCTTCCAATCCATTGGTTTGGGTAATTCTCGTCCAACCATGCTCGAACACTTCTTCTGTAGTGCGCTGGGCAGCCATCATGTTGAAAGAACATGTCTCGTCTCAATGCAATAGGCAAGTCTTGCATTAAAGAGGGTAACTCCTCCCTCAAAAAGTTTTCATATGTCTCGCCATTCAAGTTATCGGGCAGGAAGTATGGCCCTATCAAGTTATTTGATATTATACCCATCCACACATTAAGACTGAATCTCCTTTGTGACCCTTTTGGTCTTTTTTTCTTGGGGTTACCTTGCGCTTTGGGAGCCCAATAATGGGTGTTATGATAGTTTGTGATGCCGTCTTTGTCAAATTTCGACTCATCTGTCCACATGATTTTCTTTAAAAAATCCGGATCTTCATTATCGGCATTGAGCATAAATCTGCAGAAGTCTAGTCGTCTCAATGGATCCCCTTCTTCAATTACTTGCACTGGCGTGTAATGGTAAGGGTATTGCCCAGAACTGTGCATTACGAACCAGACTTTCCACTGGGAAATACCAAGCCGTCGAGCGACAACGTTTGTTGATGTGGTTGGGTCGGCTTCAAAGAGACGTCGTATTTCATTATCTTCGTCATCGTCATCAAGAACACGAGGTCGTCCCATGTCAGTCCGACGTACTAGCACAGAACCAGTTTCTCGTAGTCTTCGATAAACTCTGTCAAATACGCCAATATCAGGTACTCGGCGAGTAGGATACCTTAGCATGTATTCATTGCGTGCACGCAACGACACTCCTTCGCAAAATCCATAACACATTAGGATGTCAGCATATTCCTCGTTGGTAAATGTTGCCATGTTCACAACACAAATCAAAGTCCAGTTACAAGCCACGTCACACAGTTAGAAGATGAAACAGTCCAAAAATCCAAGCCAAGTCGCGTTTTTACAAAAAAAAATCGGAGGGCACGGATAACACATCTACCATGGAATAATCGCATGAGCAGACTAAACAAACACCACGATCCACGATTTGACAATTCAGACATTTAAAATGACATAAATACCTGTCACCGCACGTCTCCCGGGCACAAACAATGTCTACCCAAACCTTTTTCATTGTTTAAAAGTGCCAGATAGTAAGCCGGATTCTTTTGTATCGAAATTCTGTTATGTTGTACTACCAGATGGGCCTATTCTAATAACATTATTTTAAGATTTTATGAACAAACCTAGTAGATGATATACCTTTTTGAACAGCTAAAGAGACGTAGAACTTTGTAAAGTTATTCGCAGAATAAGTTCCATATATTTTTTTTTAAAGCCCATCAAAGTTAAGAACACTATTAGAAAATTCATAATGCTAACCGTTGTCGAGCAGTTTTTTAAGCTGTTAGTAGTAGGTTCAGTTTCTATTGATCATTTTTATTAATGGACATGTCTTCTAACTAGATACATCAAAAAAACCGACTCTAGGAGCTCTAATCCCAAAGAAAACGACTAAAAGCCAAAAAATAAAGGATTTTTAAAAATAATCTTTAAAATTTAATATCTCCATAACGGTTAAGTTTCGGACATTTTATTTCAGAATCAAAATTATCAGAAATGACCTGAATAATAACCTCCTTTAATATTCAGTACGACTTTCCCTGTAACCCTGTATAATGTATCCTAAATGAATAGGAGCCGGTCAAAATGGAGTTGGCGTGAGGTCGTTGTGTCGCAACGTAGCCGTAGTACTTACGTAAACCACATTTTCATATATATTTTTATAACACGAAGCGACGCGCGCTTTACTTGTGTTAACCAAGTGTACAAATACGCTGTGAATGTGTGCGTGAAGACGAGTAGCGTCAGCACATAACACACACACGCACATGCATACTTCCGTCTTTGCCATTGTCTCGGACGGTACCGAGAGCTCCTGCACTTACACACACATTCACTCAAGAAGTAAACACAAAAGCGCATGTCGCTTCGTAAGATAAAACTACTGTACATTAATGTTGTCTGTCTACCTGGCTACTTTCTGTTAAGGAAGTTGATATCTTTTTTTCAAGAATCGGATGACTGTCATAGGAAATATTGTTTATTATGTCGGATCGAACAGATGCAGATGAATGAACCAACACAGAACCAAGACAGGTTTAGACAAATTGCAATTATTGCAAGTATTTCCGATTCCTTGAATTAGACACCTCATGATGAATTCGTCACGATTATATCAAAATGGTCATAATAAAAGAATGCGTAATTTTATGCAGCACGTGCGTGTCATTAAAATAGGTAATTGATTCATGCTAACAAGACTAGATGATGAGAGCACTAAAACATCGGAAGGCTGCATTATATTATTTTTAGCTTCAGTAGTCATCGCAACCTCCATTGAATGCTAATATTAAAACAAAGCAAATCAAACGTTTATTTGCTAAAATTACAGGGTGTAAGGGACAGCCCTCCGCAGACTGATGGGGTGAATTCAGTATATAATACTAAGATGACCGGTACATGAAATTATTTCAGGAACGAGTATTTCAACATCCATTGCTGATTTTTTTATTTTAGCTGTTTTATTTACATAAATGGAGTGCTGTGTACAGAGAAAGTAATTTTACATTGAAATAAAGTTATAGTAACTGAAAAAAACGATTAAAAAAATGAAAAATTTCCTAAGAATATTTCCGGTGGAATACGATTCACAATAAGGAGCAGAATGCACCCTGTTAGTTTGCGGAGGGTTGTCCCTTACACCCTGTATATTATTGGTTTTCGGGGTGAGATTGATATCCAGCTTTATAACGACTCTTCATTTATTAGATAAAGAAAAGTCGCTGGTATTCTCGTAGCCTAGTCAACAGTACTTTGTATAAAAATCGGATACTGCGGATCCTATAAGAATTGAGACCGTTTCTGCAAACGAACATAGGTGGGGAAATGAACCAAGTAAAAGTAACTAGGAATATTGAGTTAACCCTTTATACGGCAGAAACGAAATTTGTAGTCGACTAGACTAAGGTCGATTTTGTCAATTAAAAATCTACCTTAAAGTTAGACTAATCGAATACAGGCGCCGTACAAATTTCGTTTCTGGCCTGTAAAGTTTTAAAGAAAGTGTGGAATGAATTTTGAGTAGAAGGGAACGTATGCAGAGTTGAAAGTGAAAGGTGTATAAGAGTGAAAGGGAGAGAAATAGGAAAAAAGGAATATGGCGACGCGTGCAAGGGACGATGTACTTACGACGATAGACGTGTTACTTTAATTTTTTTTTTATAGTTTCCTTTTGATTTCGCTAAAATATATAAGTTTTCACCAAAGGGACTATTTTATTTTACCACACGATCCCACAAAAGTATGTGCATAGTTTTTAGATTTAAAGATTGAATTCAAACTCAAAGAGTTTATTTGAATTAAACCAATTACAGGCACTTTTGAATGATCAAAGGGTCAGTCAGGCACAAAGATGAAGCTAGTTCCCCATTCCAAAGCGTAGGAGACGGACAAGAAACTCCACGGGCCGTCTTTTTGTTTCCGCATTTTAATAGTATGTTAATTTTTACCCTTAATTGAATGAAAAACAAACAGAAATTTCCCCTATGAAATGTGTAGATATTACACATTTATTACAGGAAATTACTCTGTATTTCAGCACCTTATATAAACGCTTCCTGGCCAAGTCCAGCCAAAGGATCTGTTAACATTTCCGATAGTTAATCGATTTATTCGTCATTAATGAAGGCCAGGAACTGAGGAGAAAGTGCTATCAATTAAGTTCTCTTGCGAAATTATTGGAATCCAATGAAGCAGATCAAGTAGCAATTAACATTAATATTGGGAGATAGCTCCCAATAAGGTTGTTAATTGCTACTTAATGTTTGAGCCGTTTGGGGTTGAAACACTAGGGCCTTGGGGTCCGAGTGCTCATCGAGTATTTCAAGACATCGCCAAGCAGTTGGGACCAGAGGGCTGGCGTATTTTTAGCCCAAAGAATCAGCATTGCCATCCAATGTGGCAATGCTGCCAGCCTTTTGGGCACTTTTCCCATTGACAGCAATACGGACGAATTTTTCAATGCCCAATGAGCTCTTCCTCCTTTTTTATTTTTATTGTATACTTGTACATAATATATATAGTTTAACTGTTATCTTGTATGTTGTATTTAAGTAGCAATTTAAATTTAAAATTCTAAGCATTGGACAGCACTGGTTCTGCGATATGAATCCCTTTTATATGGCCAAGTATTGGTTTATTTTCTTCGTTTAAGGGCGTTTTTGCTGTAGGCTGGGTGATATTCAATGCTCCTGTATTGGTGACACTGCGCGTTTCTCAACACAACGGACCTACCTCAGTATTCAAAGACAGGGGACAGGTTGTATCACATATGGTAAAGTTTGGTTCGATGTTTGGAAGGCAGTGTTTTTCACATTTTTAAAACCTACAGAAATCTTGATACCTTATACTGCCGACAAAATAGTTTTTAGTCAAAAACTATTTTCAAGATTTCTGTAGATTTCTGTGGACATTCCGCATAATTTTGACATTATTGTTTATTTTGCGATTTCGTGAACGCAAACATAGGAGTCCGAAGGTCATTGCACGAGATTTGGCATTGGTGTAATGGCATATGGTTGCCGAAATTGGTTGCTGTATTAACTAATTGTTCGAAAACCGTAAACATTAACCTACGCCATGTTCAAATATTGGTAAGCAGAAAATATAGAATGCCACATGCTCTGATCCCTTTTTCGTTTTGCTTTGTCCATTTAATTAATAAACATAAAACGGCCAAAGCCAATGACATTAATTAAAGACACAGACACATTGTTTAAGTACAAAAACAAAAGCATTCAACTACTCGACAGTCATACGCTCCAGAATACTCCAGACCTACTGACAAGATCTTCCTCCATTCATCCGCGAACACATCACCGTCAGGCTTAGCTTCCAAGCGAGCGTTGAGCGCAGAGAGTGTGCGCGAGACCGGAGACTGCGCTCAAGCGACGACGGTGCGACTCCGAGACACGGCGAACAATCTATGCCTCCTGTTACGGCTATAGTTTATCGGAGCAAAAACATGGGACAGTTCGTCGTGCAGTTCAGGAGCATCTGTTTTTTCTTAAAGGATCTTACACATATTCATAATAAATTTGTGTCCGTTTTGTCATTTAGTCCCGCACATGTTGTTGTTGATGAGATATATGAAGACAAGATCCACCCTACTGAAATTTCCACTAACATCCTCTTTATCAACTATTGTTTATCTACTTATATCAAAATAGGTACAGTTTACAGTCATTTACTTTGTAACCCATAAATTCTAACGTAGGTAATATGGTACTTGTCACGTTCCAGGTCTGACCTAGACAACAACAGGTTTGACTTCAAGTTGCTGCTGCCGAAGCTCGACTTCGCTGGCAAGTACAAGATGGACATCCAGGTGCTACTGCTCCGTCTGCAGGGAAGAGGAAACATCACCGGGACTTTCAGTTAGTACTTTATAACTTAAGGCTAAGTAAGGAAGTGACAGTCAACGCTAGGCTTGCCATAATATTTTAGAGTGAAGTCCGGACAGGCCAGCGAGGTAAATTTTTTTTCCTATTTTAATTCAAGCGTCGGTGGTAGAAATTCGGAAAACAAGCAGTAAATAAAATTACTGTAGATGTAGAGACTGTTGAGTGTACAAGAGAGGAGAGAGAGTCTCCAGTCTCAGAGAAATTAAGATGGATTAGTAAGTAATTAAAAAACATAAAATCAACCTAATAATTATGTATTTATTGAAATAAAAAACCGACCGTTTTTTCCGAACTCGTAATTCCGAGTTCGGACGAAAGTCCGGACATGGTTGCCAAATCCGCACATTCCGGACTAAATCCGGACTTATGGTATGCCTAGTTAACGCTGTCCTATGGGATTGTGATGGCGACCAAAGTTGTGTGAACATTTAGCTCCGAATTTTGTCTCATCTTTGGGTTTTGATGTTTTCGATCCACTTGAATAGCTGATAAATACGTACAGGCTAGACACTTTTATTGTTTCTCTTATCAAGCTTCGTTAATCACTTCTTAGCCTCCACAAAGTTTCACGTTTCATTAAAACACTTAAGAAAACAACGATTATTGCTCTGCCTTGAGCAATCTCTCGCTAAAGGTTAAATCTCGCGCGTTAAGAGGTTATAACTTGCGCATCCTGACACCTGAAAAAGCACAGTTCAACGATCTTATAACAGACACAGTTATTTTCGCCAAAACCCCTACTCGTCTTTTATTCCAAACATACATACCTGCATAGCGAGTAACAACTCGATTATAGAAGAAAGTTACAAAACAAGTCGATCGCGTGAATCGATTACGAATGACGTTATACAATCACATTTCTATGTCAAGTTCGGACGTAATTCGTTACAATTGTAATTGGTAAAATAGTGATATAATACGTACAGTGAAGCCAAAAACGAATGCAAGATACACGAAGCAAAGCATACGATGGTTACGAAACATGCACCAAACTCGCAAAGGTAACATTTTCCGGGATTAACTGACAAATATAAAGTAGAAAAAAAATGAAACAGAATTTTGATGTTTGTATTGTATGAAAGAAGTCGTGAGCAACAGGTTTTTTTTTTTCTAGAAGAGCAATCTCATATAAAAATCTGGGCAGGTCAAGGTCTACGTCACAAACTGTATAACTTCTTGCTGTTCCGTATGTCAAGCGCTATAAAAATCCTTCACGGGTGACGACACTCTTACGTCCTTAGGGCTGGACAGCTAGCCTCGCTATCTACCTTGGAGACTGCAAAGTGCATTTTAAAACAAGTACGTCTTTCTCTAAGGCAATTGGATTAATTCAGGAAATGAATTTGATTTCAGGAAGTCCAATTTCACTTTTTTTTTCTGTCTTAGTATCTTCTTATTAATTACGTTGTCTGTCCGGCACGTGACGGGGACGTAACGTAACAATCCAAATATAGGCGATGCGTGACGTTCCAAGAAACTAATTAAACCTTGTTTATTCTTTGTCCGTGTGTTAGTTATGTGAGCAAGTAGTGCAGCTTGTGTTATTTTTAACGTTAAGGGAAAGTAATGTAATAATATGATGCTTATTGAATGTGTGACTGCAGATTTATGTACCTAACTATAGTCAATAGACGTCGAAAGATGTAGAGTCAATAAAAAAAAATCAACGTTTATCGGCAGATTCCGCATTGTTGCCATCTTTTGTGTATCGCACAGCAAATTAAACTTAGACGGTCTCGGTACATACCAACTTTGTGAGGACGTTCCAATTAATTTGACGAACTTTCCGAAAACAGAATAGGACTATACATAACATAAAACATAACATCACGCCTTGTTTCCCCGAAGGGTTAGCCAGAGATGTACCTATAGTACACCCACATTTCGCCAGTTATGTTTAAGTCCCATGTAATAGGGGGCGAGCCTATTACCATCTACCGGATACAAATCCAGACTCCGGGCTGCTACTGAAAAATTCCAGATAGAAAAACGCAATAACACTTTGCCCGACCTGGGAATCGAACCCAGGACCTCATGCTCAGCACTAGCGCTTGCGACTACTAGATCAACGAGGCAGTCAAATGAAATCAAAAAAATACGCCAATAACTTAGGATTCAACTAATATTTCATCACAAACATTCTTGGTACCCAATGCACAGATTGAGATTTCATAAGTGTAAATAGTGTAATGGCAAAGTTTGTTGAACCGCGTTGCATAGGATGACGTAGGAAGCTCGCGCTGTGGCACCCGTCTGTGGCGTCATGTGCATGCATTGCGGTCAACACACAGGGCCCAAGGGAGAGACGGGCGCGGAACATTTTGCTCGACTTTGGCGGGGGCACTATATCTAACTCCCAGGTAAAGATGGATCCGGCAAAACCTGGACCATTTCTCTTTTTTATCTCGGGTTGGCAGACCAAAAAGATAAAATAAATAAAATAAAAATATTTTATGGTCAAAGATCCATACAAAATAACAAGATTACAAAAATGGAAATTAAAATGATTGAAATCTATATTATATGACTGCTTTAATGAAGGAGCTCCAAAGCGGGATGAGATCCTATCAGCCACCGTCTTCAAGATTTCATTGCGGCTGCCACGGAATCTGCAGATCAGGGATACCGTCCCTTTGCGAATGATGGCATTAAAGCCAAACACACAACACACACACACACACACACACAAACAACAGAAACAGTGCGAACATCCCCGATGCAGTACGCAAGGCCCGTTTTCCACGACCAACCAATTCATAACGCGTTGTCAAGTCGCGTCGAGTACAAAATACTAGTGCTGTGAAATTCTGGCTATTCATTGGTGATTTGAGTTTGTAACACGCTACTTGAGAAGCGCCGTGGACAGCGGGCCTTGCTTCTCTTTTTGCCGATAGGGCTAAGAGCATAATTATTAATATGGATTTTTAGCTGTGTCCCGCGACTTCGTTCGCGTGGAAGTCGTAAGATACACAATAAATATTAAAATAACTGCCACATTTTAATAAAACCTCCTCGTCCCCCGACCCGCCGCGTTGCATCGCCCGCCCGCGCTATTACTTCGTTTTCGCTTAGCGTACTTACTGACTTTTTAGGGTTCCGCACCTCAAAAGGAAAAAACGCAACCCTTACTCGTGTGTCTGTCTGTCTGTCTGTCACAGCCAATTGGCTCCGAATCTAATGGACCGATTAAGTTGAAATTTGGTACTCATATCAATTTTTGTGGTCCAAACACGGACGTGTTACGTAAATATTTTGAATACGGGGTTCACTTTCGGGGGCCAAATGAGAAAAATAAAAAAAATGTTTTGCAAACTATACCGTTTGAGATATCAAATGAAGGGGGGGGGGCTGTGGGGGTCTCCAATATATATATGTATATATATTAAAATAAGTTTTAAAATTATTTAAAAATAGACGAAAGTTGACCATACTCCCCCTTATCTCCGAAACTACTGAGACTAAAATTTTGAAAAAAAATACAGAAAATAGTTTTAAACTTATACATAGATTCCCGGAAAACCTATAAAAAGTCTATGGTCTTAAAATAATACAGTAAATCTATCAATATTGTGCGTATAAACTTACATTTGCAGTTGGAATGTATGGGAGAACATGTTTTTCAACTATAACAATGTTAAGTTTATTCTTGAGATAATTTTCTCTTCATTCTTCATCTCAACTACGGAACGCTTCATTGAGCGTGGTCCATCACGCACTTGGCCAGTTTTAATTTCGTTTTGCTCGGCTCCTAAGGGTTATAGCGTGATGTTAAATAGCCTATATTCTCGAGGATTGAGCTACCAAATGCAAAAAGATTTTTATAAATCCGAATTTTTGTTCACAATTTCATAGTTTTTTTTTTTTTTGCGCGGAACCCTAATTATTTTTCTAAAATTAAAGTAGCCTAAGTTACTCCTTAAAATATCAGCTATCTGTCAGTGAAAGTCTTATGAAAATTGGTCCAGCCGTTTCGGAAATTAGCCGGAACAAACAGACAGACAGACAAAAATTTAAAAAAATTGAATTTTTGTTTTATGTACCCTTTTACTTTTACTTTCATACGCATTTAGTAAAAAAACTGTTATTTTGATATTACAAATAGACACTTCAACTTTATTTATTTGTCTAGATAGCTTTGAAAGCTTGACCGTTCATTGTAGATCTACGGGGTCGTATCTTCATGCTTGCAATTAGACAAAAAGGTATTCAATGCTGTATTATTTAATTTAGTAATAATATAAACCTTGACCTTTAAGGTCATGTATCTTCTGTATACTTAAATCAATAACAAAGCTTTGACAAATATATAATTACCCATCTAAGTTGAATATTTATATTCCTTACGAAACAAGGCATTTTACAATACTTTGGCCTTGCTGCTGATTGCTACTAATAAAAAGTATTTACATACGTATTTGAATAAATACACTTATCCAATATTAATAAAAACAAAAAGAGCCATATTAGCTGCAGATAATATTGAAATAGACGGACATGTTTAACGTAACGGTAACGAGTGCATTATATTTCAAACTAAGGTCAGTATTACAGAACGTTCCTCAAGTCCAGCTTGATTGTCAATCAGTCGATCACTGTTTAAGTACAGAATCAATATTTGAGAATCATCCTTAATCTAGAACAATAGTCAATCTATATATTGACTATTGATATAGAGAGAGAGTATAGATTGACTCTGCTTGAGACTCGATTTGTCGAGTCTCAAGCAGAGTTGTGTATTGTCTATGCATCAGCCTGTTTTCGTTTACGATTTATTTAATCTACCTAAATACTTTGTTCTGTTATTCATAGGATTAGAAATATTAAAATGTACCATAAAAACCCAATTATATAATAATCAGCGTTATTGTGTCAGTCCTGTATAATACAATCCCACATTATTGACGTAAATCTGATTGAAGTTATTTTGTAAGCAAAATTGTCAGACTTTTGTAGAGTGGTCCAAGGATCTTTTGGCGCCTAAATGACATTGGCGGGGGGAGGGGGGGAGGGGGCCTTTGTTGGGAAACATTTCTGGTTTTTCACAGAATTGGCGGCATCAGTTTTTTATTTTTTTTTATTCGAGATAGGTTTGCTCTTGACTCTAGTCTAGGTCAGAGATGACAGAGATAAAGTCGACGATGGAGCGAGCTTACCCAAAATAAGCCTGTTCACTCTCACTTTGAAGAGATCGGGGTTGTATGCGTTCGGAAACACAGACGTAGGCAGTGAGTTCCACTACTTTGCTGTGCGCATCACAAAAGACATTTGGAAACACTTAGTGCGAATTGGCGGAATAGTAACTAGGTAAGGATGGTAATCTGTAGTGCGTCTAGATGTCCGATGGTAGAAGGGGGCCGGCGGAATGAGGTCGTGGAGTTCTTGAGCACACTCACCGAAGTATGTATAATCTGTAGAAGACCGACAAGCAGGCAACCTTGCGGCGATGTTCCGATTTTCACCACGCGCCAAAAGCACCTTGTAGATGACCTTGTTGTTGGTGTACATAACGGAGTTAAAAGAAACCTAAGGCATGGGTACCCACTGTCACCAACAAGGTAGCCATTGTGTTGTTGCTGAATATACTGATTCCGCAAGGAACAATCCTGCTCTCTGTGTACTTCCTTTGTGGTCAATTATAATTCATAGGTAGAAATAAATATTTCACCTCATCTTCTGAAGACCTGTAAGTAGCTACCTCTTTTTAAAGTATTCAGAATTATATGGGCCCTTTGTACCTATCTCTTAAATACCTGAGAG
This sequence comes from Fissipunctia ypsillon, assembly GCA_947568875.1. Classification (NCBI taxonomy): domain Eukaryota; kingdom Metazoa; phylum Arthropoda; class Insecta; order Lepidoptera; family Noctuidae; genus Fissipunctia; species Fissipunctia ypsillon. Next base: position 8,717,414 of record OX387645.1, on the reverse strand, counting down.
GAACGCTAAAGTTCAACCTCCTATTTGAATCGTCGTTGAATAATTATTGTAATATTTATATACATTTTAATATGAATATGTACCTACTTCAATTCCACAACAATTAACGCAGAGAAACTTGGAAAGAACAAAAATTGACATGACAATCTATGCTCAAGCGCGGTCTCGACCACACTTGGGTGATTACAGATCCAATCCCTGCTTGGGTTCGATTCACGAACTGAGTAACGAAGTGTAAACTAGATCAATGAATCTATGCTTGAGGAACGTTCCAAAATTAAAACTTGAGTTGAGTTTTGAAGAAAGATCAATGCTTGAGTTTCCTTCTGTAATACGGACCTTAAAGCATTTATAACAATTAAACCAATAACAGGCACTTTTGTATTGTCAATGAGTCGAGCAGTTAATAAGAAAGTTAAAGCTAAGTGCCCGTTCCAAAACGTAGATCTCTATGAAGAAGAACGGGCAAGAAACTACATGGACAGTAATGGATACTCTTAAATCACGATATAACAAAATCCTGGGTGCATTATCTGTAATAAGGATTATGAAATAGGATGCAGCATGCCATTATAACAAATGCAATTCGAAATCTGCCGTGTCGCTTTAAGCAACATGTTATAGTTATTTATTTATGTACGTACGTTTTTTATACGTAGGACATAACGATTATTGTACTTTATTCTGCAAAGTCAGGATATATTATGCGCCTTAGCAACACGTTCGTCGCTTGCGCCGCTACCACCGTTTACTAATGCGCCATGCAATGTTTAGCATAGGTGTTAATGTTACAAGCTTACACGTGCATTCTTACTGTGTTACCATGTCACTTTATGTAATTTTAATCACTGGATTTAATGAATCAATTACTGAGGACCTGATTGATAATCAATACAGAGTATATACCTGTACTGTACGAGTAGATATTAATAGCATTTACTCAATGTTTTTTTAATTAAATCCACTGAGGAATTTAGCCATTATTGTGATTGTGCCGAATTGGCCCACTTTATCACTTTTATTTTGGCTTTACTCAGTTTATATCTGCACTGATAGAGCCGCTGGCATTTTTATAAAATGTGAAATTGTGATTCAATTCTAATGCATAACTTTATCTAATATCAATCTTCGTGCTTGGTTACTTGCAGAGGAAGACAAGATCATGTAAATCAGGAACTATCGTTGCGTTGGCGAAACTTGACTACACTTATCTAACTGTCATTTCCTACATTATGTATGTAGCTCCAGATATGGCTCAAATTACTCGCATAGACCACTAATTATTGGTTAGGTTCGAGATAGGTAAAATATGATAAGAACCGGATAAGAACGTTAACTAACGTTATAATTAGACAAAAACATGTAAAACATTTATAAACTGTTTCTTCGTTATACATGTATTTCGATTGTGTTTTGGTATTTAGCTTTACTGTGATTAAGGTTAAGGCGTATTTGTAATTGAGTGTCAATGAGTGTTTAGTAAAAATGTTTCTGGAATACATAATATCTATATATTGACTGCCTCGTTGGTCTAGTGGTTGCAAGCGCTACTGCTGAGCATGAGGTCCTGGGTTTGATTCCCAGGTTGCGCAAATTGTTATTGGGTTTTTCCATCTGGAATTTCTCAGTAGCAGCCTGGAGCCTGGATTTGTGCCCGGTTCATGGCAATAGGCTCGCCCCTTATTATATGAGACTTACACATAAATAGCGAAATGTGAGTGTACCCCCTCTCCCGCCCCCGTAATGTGTGTGTGTCACCTCTGCCTAACCCTTCGGGGATTACAGGCATGATGTTATCTTATGTGTAATCAAAATATTATGTATTTCTTTTCAGGGGACTACGCTTGCAATGTCACAATGAGAGGACACAAAGAAATGATCGGAGAGGACGAATACCTACAGTTCGATCCCTTCAAAGTGAAGCTCCGTGTCGGTCAGTCCTCCATCTACCTGACTAATCTGTTTGACGGCGATCCAGTCCTAGGACCCGCCACCAACAGGGTCATCAACGAAAACTCACAAGTATTCCTCCAAGAAATCAGTCCGGTCCTAGAAAAGAGCCTTGCGGACCTCTTCACGGAAATGGCGAATAAAATAACATCAAAGTTTACTTACAAAGAACTGTTCCCGTGATTTGTGCTCATATATGTAGGTAGGGTACTGTGTAGTATTAAGTTGTTTGTGATTTTGTATGTATGTACGTCTGTCCACAAATTTGTTGGTCGTTAACAGTGTCGAAGGCCTGTGGAAATTCCAAAAATATATTTAGGGTTGGATCATTTACTCTCTACCACATTTCATTGTCATCTAGTGTAACTACTTAACTGTTTTCATTTTCATAATTAATTTTCAGGTGTTTCATAACTTTCATATATTCATTTCGCATACCAACCCTGCAAGACTATTTTGTACAGTGATTTGTTTCAAAGTATTAACACAGATACTAGTTGTAAGGTATTGGTTATTTAAGTGGTAAAGTAAGATTGTAAATAAATAGTTTAGTATTATTTAACAGTACATGTGACGCAACAAAACATTGTGTAAATAAATTCCTTCTGGAAACGGATGAAGCACGCTATTTTGGACGAAACTTTAACAAAACTGTATTATTTTTCATTACTATCTGTTTTTGTATTATTTTTGTTTTCATTATTTTCATCTTAATTATTGCCACGCGCTTATTAAATATTCATCTAAATTCGATCAAGTCATATGCATGCATTGCATTATTTAATATGATTATTATATTCAAAAGAACATGTAAACAATAACAATATCAAAACAAAATAAATGTGTCTCTTTGGTGAGGTACTTCTAGGCAGCTAATTATCAGTATTTTGCATGAAATGATACCTATGCTAATAAATAATTCATAATATACTATGTATTTACTATTACTACTTATTATCTTTGTATTGATCATGATTTCATTCAAAGTGCTTCTCCGTTTCGTTTCGAACTAAAACGTTTCAACTACGCTTGTAATTGTCATTACTATATCATTGACATTGTGATATCAGGAGATAATGTAAAAATAAAATTTTCGTCAGTGAATTGTCATTGTTTTTTATTATTTTCTTACGATTCCTTCCTTTTGTTGATTTGGGGTTTGCAGAAAATATTGAAATCCAAAGTTAAACTCTAGAAAAAGCTGGAAAAACCTCTGTCAACTGACAGCTTCTTCTCAGTCCCAGTCTCTGAAATAATACTTAATGTAATGATTCTTTCAGTCATTGCCCACCTCTTCAGCATCTATAACTAGTGATAGGTGATGCTAAGAGGTTTAAAATCATGCATTGGTAAAATGTGTTTGCTAAGCTTATGATAAGGGTCAAATAATACGATATATTATTATGGCCATAAGCCATAGGATGCCCATAAGTCACAGATTTCCTTTCACAGACTGAAATTATGATGTGGTTGGATCAATGGTCCTAAATAAATTCCTTCAACGATGGTAGCGCCCCTGGCGGTGAAACCAATAACGTGATATACTATACTGCCTGCCTACGAAGTTAGTTACTGTTGTAGTGTAGTCTAAAACCGATAGATGGCAGCAGCGAGCGGCAATTAAAGTAACTTTCATATTTAGCTGGAGTAAGCAGAAGTAGTCGAGTAAAATGTACTTAACGAACATTTAGCCAACTCACTAATAATCAATGTCTTTATGGCTGATTTTTCAACGGTCAGATAACTTATAACTGAGGAATAAATATTATTGACAGCTATTTGCTTGACAGCTTTTGTATAGAAAATATGTCAAACTGTCATATTTATTTCCATCTGCCCCTAGTAAAATTTCCACTCGTAACCCAAACTAACCTCATTTTGATCGATATATAATAATTTTTAATGTGTGAAAAAACTTTATAAGTGCAATTGCAAATCATTTATAATATTTAGTTGGAATACTTTAGATTTTACGGTCTGACGCAGTCTGGTTGAGATTCGACTTTGGCTTTTTTTAGGGGTTTTGAACAAATCTTGGGCTCCGTTAGGCGCAAATAATACGACTATTGTTACTTATTGTTCACGTTTATTCCATGAAAACGATTCACCAAAAAAATACTTCTTAAACTACTTATACTAAACGGCGGTAACGAAACCATAGCGCGATCTAATCCGACGTTAACGCCATCTATCGATCACATGGGTCAACTTTGGACACTTAATGGGTTAATATTAGATCTTGCCGTGGTTTCGCACACATACTTGAACATACCGCCCACCAAGGACATAATGCAGAATGTCCTTCAAACCGCCCACCATGACACAGTCTTAAAGTAAATAATAATAAACAGAAAATCTTATTTTGCTAGGGGCAATATCGATAATTTTGACGTAGGTCTTTTAATTAGGGAATTTTTGGTACGGATGGTCACCACCCGTGTGATTTTATCCGGACCAGGGTGTTTGTGTTCTACTTTACCCAACAACCACTTTCCAGGAGGTAAATCGTCCTCCTTAACTAAAACTACATCGCCTAGTGATGGTTCCGGGTTCTGGTATTCCCATTTATTCCTTTGCAGAAATTGATGTAGGTAATCCTGCGACCATCTGCGCCAAAAGTCCTGCATCATTCGCTGGTGGAGTTGCCATCGCCGCAGAGTATGAATATTCGAAGTTTCATAATTGGAATCTGGTACTACGACGAGTGGTTCCCCCACCAGGAAATGACCAGGAGTCAATATCAAAAGCTCATTTTGTTCCTCTACGTGTGACATTGGCCTCGAATTTAGACAGGCCTCAATTTGCGTTAACACTGTGGCCATTTCCTCGTAAGTCAACGTAGAGTTCCCTATGACTCGCTTAAGATGAAACTTCATGGACTTTATGCCTGCCTCCCAAAGTCCCCCAAAATTGGGTGCGCGAGGAGGAATAAAGTTCCAATGAGTCCCGTTGTTCGCGAGATATTCTGCCAGTTCCGGTTTGAAGTTTGATTTTTCTTCATTAAACAAGCACAATAACTCGCGAGCCGCTCCTACAAAATTTGTGCCGTTGTCGCTATACAACTCAGCACATCTGCCCCGTCTTGCTACAAACCTTTTAAAAGCAGCCAAGAAACCTTGAGTGCTTAATTCGCTGACCGCTTCGAGGTGCACCGCTCTTGTCGACATGCACACGAACAAAGCAACATAACCCTTATAAGATTTATTGCCCCTACCTTTTGACACTCTTATATTGATAGGCCCTGCATAATCTACGCCACTAATGAAAAAAGGCTTGTTTGGAGTCACACGTGATGAAGGTACTTGTCCCATGAGCTGAGACGTGGCCTTGGTTGAGTACCTAATACAAGTGACACAGTTTCTGTAACACTTTTTAACTAAAGCCTTGACCCCTACAATCCAGTACCTTGACCGCAAGTACGTGATCATAAGTTGCGGACCACCGTGAATAGTTTTTTGATGCGCTTCGGCAATCAAAAGACCTGTTAAAAATGATTCTTTTGGTATAAGGATCGGATGTTTCTCATTAAATGTTAAAGAAGACATTTCTAATCTGCCGCCAACTCTTATTAAACCGGTTGAATCTAAAAATACGTTTAAGGACCTTAGCTTCTTCTTTTTCTTATCTAAACTTCCTTTTCTTTTCAGTTCTTCCAACTCTTCCGAAAATCCTTCTTCCTGACATCTTTTAACACAAACTTCTATGGCATCCTCAATTTCTTGTCTGGACAAGAATTTTGTGTCTACCTTTACCTTTCCTCTAACATTCAACCATCGTCGACAGTAGGCAATCACTCTAACAAGCCTGGAGAACGAGGAAAATCTTTGCCAAAAAGCAACGTCAAAGACAGCCGTTTGTACTCTAACTTCTTCGAGGTTAGTCACGAGATGCTTAGGCCTTTTAAAACTAATCAAGTCCTGTCTTAAAAAATCGGGACCTTCAAACCACATGGAAGTTGTTGAAAGTTCTGCAGGAGATATACCTCGCGATGCACAATCCGCTGGGTTTTTCTTGGTGGGTACATGAGACCAGTGCTGGGTGTCCAGAGTTAACAAAATTTCCGATACCCGATTCGCCACAAAGGTTTTCCAGCGGCTCGGATGATTATTTAACCAGGCCAGAACTACCTCACTGTCGGTGAAAGCATGCAACTGATCCTTGGCTATTCCCATAACCTTAGCTACTTCTACAATGAGCTTAGCCAACAATACAGCCCCACAAAGTTCCAGCCTGGGTATCGACACTTGCTTTATGGGTGCGACCTTCGTTTTAGACGTCAATAAAGAGACGTGGATTTTTCCCTGTTCATCCACTACTCTGAGGTATACGACAGCAGCATATGCTACCTTTGAGGCATCCGAAAACCCGTATAATTCGCGTTTACTCTTATTACACGTGTGTAACCAACGTGGGATTTTTATCTCAACCAAAGCAGCCAAGTTTCTACGGTAAGTAAGCCATTCACTTAATAAATTATTTGGAACTTCTTGATCCCACCCTATTCCAGCTAGCCACAGCTTTTGTATTAATCTTTTAGCTACTATAATACTGGGTGATAACCATCCGAGTGGGTCGAACAGACGTGAAATGTCCGAAATAATTTTCCTTTTTGTTGCAGGTTCAACTAGCGGCGGGAGAACGACGGAGTACTGAAAGAAGTCACCACTTGGATTCCAGGTAAGTCCCAAAATCTTTGTTATGTCGTCAACCTTAATATTTAAACCCTCATCCTTGCCACCCTTTTCATTCCATATCTTATCTAACAATTCTCGGCAATTGCTTCTCCATTTCTGCAATTGAAAACCTCCTTTGGCTAGCACCGTACTTAACTCTGAGTAAATATGAAAAGCACCTTCCATATCTTCAGTTCCTGTCATTACATCATCCATATAAAAATCATCCAAGATGATTTTTGCAATATCAGGCCTATCCAAGCACTCGTCATAGGCCAGCTGTTGCAACGCCCTTACCGCCAAATATGGTGCTGATGCAGTACCGAAAGTAACGGTGATCAGCTCATATTCCTGAAGCTCCATGTTCGAACTGTCTCTCCAAAGTATTCTTTGAAATGGCGTATCTTCCCTATTAACCAATACTTGCCTATACATTTTTATTATGTCCGCTACCAGACCTATCTTATGTGATCTCCAGCGCAAAATGGTATGACGGAGTTCAGATTGCAACGCCGGGCCAACCATCAATTCATCGTTAAGTGCCTTGCCCCTGGTTCCCTTACAGGAAGCGTCAAATACTACTCGGACTTTCGTCGTGTCTTTATCCTCCCTGACAACTGCATGGTGAGGTAAATAAATTGCTGCCTTAATACCCTTATCTTTATCGGCAACTTTGACCATATGATTTAATTCTAAATATTCTTGCATGACCTTTGTATAATCTGCCTTTAATTTTGGGTTTTTTCCTAACTTTATCTCTAAACTTTTTAATCTTTTTTCAGCAATGCTCCTGGACTCACCAAGCCTGCTGACCGGGTCAGCGTCACGTAGAGGTAGTTTCACAATATACCTGCCTTCCTTATTTCTCATCGTGGACGCTGTAAATAGTTTCTCGCATTTAGTTTCATCCTCTGTGAGCATTTGTTTTGTTTCTGATGTTTCAGCCTCCAGTTCCCAGAACTTCTTCAGCATGCTGTCAGCATCAAAACTTGAATGCATCACATGGATGTGAGAATGTATATCGGATGAATTATCTACCTCACAGACCCCCGATATTATCCACCCAAACGCAGTTTCCTGCGCCAAGAGAGAACCACCCAGATTTCTTTGAATGCCTTCTTGAATGATTTGGCTATATACCTCAGCACCTAATAAGATATCGATCTTATTAGGTCTGTGATATTCAGGATCAGCCAAATCATCGACTGTCAGATTTACCCATTCTACCCTGGTTACCTTAGTAACTGGGAGAAGGGACGTAACTGATTTCAAGATATAAGCATCAACCTTAACCTGAAACTGGGGGTCTACTCTCGACCTTATATTGATTTTGACCGTGGACTTTGAAGTCACACTTTTGTCACCACCTACACCGACTATCGTGTGTTTGGCCGCAAACTTTTTTAATCCTAAGTACTGAGCCATAGCTTCTGTAATAAAAGATCCTTGCGACCCCTGGTCTAATAATGCCCTAACCGGAAGATAAGTCCCGTCTTTCGACTCAGCTTGCACCACAGCTGTAGTTAATAAAACCGTTTTACAACGGTTCCCTGTCGAAAGACAAGACACAAGTGGCTTATTTGACCCCTTCGCTTGCGCGGAAAACTTATTGCTGTCGGATGCAGCATTTTCCTCTACCGACGTTTTACTCGTCGACGAAGCTCCCTCGTGAACCGTCTCAATTTCTGCGCTAACAGAACCAGAATCACCACTAGGGTGCAATAATGAATGATGGCGGCGTTTACACACCCGGCATCGGACCATGTTTTTGCAAAATTTGGCAGAGTGGTTGCTGTTTAAACACACAAAACATAATTTTTTCTCCATTGCAATATCACGTCGTTTGTCGTTAGATTCTTTGGCGAATTTTTTGCAAGCAGTTATTTTATGATCTGCAGCACAATACGCACACGACGCAATTTTATTTTCTTTTACAATGTGAAAAGATTTGGTACTTTTGCTCTCTACTTTGTTAGGCTTTGTATCCAAATTTTCCAACCCTCTAAAACGCCCTATCAAAAAATCAGAAAATTGCCCAAAAGTTGGAAAGTCGTCAGATGTATCTGAGGCCACTTTTAATTCCCATGCTTTTCGGGTATCCTTGTCTAATTTCGCGCTCATTAGGTGAATAATTAAAATATCCCAAGATGAAATATCTATACCTAGATTTTTTATAGACTCTAAACAATCTGATGTGGTATTAATTAACTTCTTAATTTCAGAGGCAGATTCAGACACCAAACTTTTTTGATTTAGCAGCCGATTCAAAATGCCATTAGCCAAAAACCGCTTATTGTTGTACATACTATCCAATTTTTCCCAAGCAACTTGATAGCTATCAGATGTCACTTTAATGTTTCGCAATAACTGTTCTGCTTCCCCAGTTAAATGCCCTCTGAGATAGTAGAACCGTTGAGCATCGTCCAGAGACTTGTTTTCATGCACAAGCCCTAAAAACAAATCTCTGAACGTCTGCCACTCCGTGTATTTCCCGGAAAACGTTGGTATTTTAATTTCTGGCAACTTGAAACGTCTGGCTAAACCATCACATTGACTATTAGAACTTGAATTTAACTCTGTCACTGGTGTTTTTAAATTATATAACATTTCTTTTAAATCAGTCTTAAATTGTACATACAATTCTTCTACCTCATCATAGACACAATTTTTATGATAATCCGAATTATACAAATCACTTCGCTTAACTTGACTAATAATTTTAGTATGAGTGCTCGTAAATAAACTCCACTGTTGTTCTAAGTTATCTAGTCTAGTTTCAATATATGGAACAGTTAAACGCTCTTTAGGAGACTTTTTAAAATTAGTCTTAACTTTCAGCATTTTGGCTCTAATATCCTCCTGTAAGTCGTTGAACGCTTCCATTTTAAATTGTTTATCAAAACTCTGTAACTGACTAAAAAAAATAACACTCCAACAAAATCGTCTCAAATACCACAATAAAATGTAAACAAAGCTAAACAGAAGTGTATTTGCTTGTACTTTCAACAAATATACACAAAGTTAAAACACAAAATTGGTCAAAATTTTACAAGTCTTTTTGCTAGTTATTCTGGTAAAAATCGGGCATGGATTCCCCGTCTCAACCAACTATTGCTTAAAACTATTACAAGTCCAAACTAACTAAATTCTTCTAAGTTAAATCTCAACAACACTATCTTGAAAGATTTTTGAATTTTTCTAAGTTCCACTAGTCTTTACTTTAAGGTTGAAATTTGCATGTACTTCTCAAATTTATTTCTTCTAGTAAATAAGAGCGAAAATGTACTCACAATTAAACACTGCACTCACTGTCACTGATTTTCTTCGACGTCACGCGCCTGCCACAAGTGGCGCCCTCTGGCGATCCGCAACCTGCCTTTCACCTCCTCCCGAGTTCACCGCTCCTCCGGATGTAGACACCCGGCTCCACCACTGCCTTGACGCCTTTCCAGCCGCCTTGCTGTAGGGATGATCTGGACAGCAATCCACTGCCAGTAGCGACGAAACGGGTGGTAACCACTACCACCACCGGTGATTACCAAAACACGCCCAGCCAAATCCGGTTTCGAAGGACCATGAACAAATCTTGGGCTCCGTTAGGCGCAAATAATACGACTATTGTTACTTATTGTTCACGTTTATTCCATGAAAACGATTCACCAAAAAAATACTTCTTAAACTACTTATACTAAACGGCGGTAACGAAACCATAGCGCGATCTAATCCGACGTTAACGCCATCTATCGATCACATGGGTCAACTTTGGACACTTAATGGGTTAATATTAGATCTTGCCGTGGTTTCGCACACATACTTGAACAGGTTTTGAGAAGTTTATTTGTTTAGTTTGGGATTTAGGTACCCACACAATTAAAAAAAAATATTACTTTGCCCGTTGTGAATTTGGATTTTTTTTTGGTTCATTACAAGAATTGTAAAGATTTTATTTATTTACCTTGGTTCCAAAATATTATCTATGCCTGCCATTAACATCTACCTTTTCCTAAATAGGAAAGAGAGTTTGTCAGCCAGGTTTAAAGTGGCTTGTAACTATTTAAATAAGTATTATCGCGGAGAAGACAGCTTAGTTGCAATGTTTCAACAAACAACGACTGAGTTCGTCTAGACTTTTAATTACTTAACCTAAATTAATGAACAGCGAAACTAAACTGAAGGTTCAAGTTGCCCAACTTATTCAACAAAACCAAGTCCATAACTTTATTGATATGTAAGTAAACTAATGAAATAAGTAAATAATAAACAAAGAACATGGTAGTGCAAACAAAAACAAAAATCCTGAATACACAGAATTTAATAACGAAATAAGTTTCGTAATAAATTGCTGACCAAATATTACGTAGAAGTTCTTTTGAATGAACATGTCTGTTTTGTAAGAGGAAAAAAATATAGCGTGAATTTATAAATATCATAAGATTAATGGCCATTCTAGTGATGAGCGGTCACGGCCCGGGTTATGGCGGATGTGTTGAGTTTGACATTTCGCGCCTCCTAGGAAGAAGGCGCGAAATGACAAAATGCTAATGGAAAGGAACAGTATTTTTCTTGCCTACAAATGCTGCTTCACCGAAGTTTTAAGTCGTATTTTATGGTAAGCAAAGGCTGAGAAACAACGTTTTCAGCAATTTTGATGTTACACTAATATTTACTCTAAAACATTTTCTATAATAACGCTGTGTTACTTTCGTTCACCATGGAAACGAGGCTTTAGTATTTAACAAATATAAGTACACCATATTCACAAAAGGAGATTTCAGTTAATTAAAATGTGGGGTCTGTGAGTCCAATAATATATCGTATAAAGTGTCAATGTTTTAAATCGAACATTATACCTAGATAGGTACCTTCCCTCCTTTGCAATTCTTTTAAACCTCTTTAGTTTTTCTAAATCATTTTCCTGTAAAAATTTGATGAGAGACAACATGATATTATTGTGTTTCTTCATCACACCATTCGAGGAATATCAAGAGGTCGTCGGTTCCTGATAACGAAATAGTGCGACGCAGCTGACATAGTGAAGGCTTCACATTTTGAAACTGATGGACAGAAAGGAAGCGTGTCAGTTGCGACAACAGGATTCGTTGTGTTGGTTTAGGGTTAAGAATGGTTAATTAAAATACCACTTACTTATAAGGAAACGGAAGAGCTCTTGAAACCCACGACAGAACCTATACTCTCACACAGGCACACAGACACACAACACACACACACTCACTCACACACACAAACTATACTTATGCCAATCTTGTCTACTTACCTATGTTTATTTATTTATTTATTTATTTCTTCTTACATCTACCATTACAGGATAACCCAATGCGTTAAATATGTTATTAATATTTTTCTTTCTTTTGTTATGGAAGAGCGGAGTCTTCTAATACAGGCATTGTTTGCTTAAAGGAAGGCTCCAATCACAAACTGATTGTTGTAATCTGGATGAAGAAATAAACAATTTTGAATTTGAAATGCTGCCTATGATATATCATTATCTACGACTGGGTGACAGAATTCCAGGATTTGAATCGGTAATTTAGGTAACTACCGGTACAATTCTCGAACGAACATTCAGGGTTGGATAAAAATTGTGTTTAGCGGGAAAATTAATCTCGAGTACGACAAAGGTTGTTTTGCTGAACTGGTAGCTAACTTTTCCTGGTTTAAGGCTCTTTAAACCATTGAAGAACTTTGCAAATAGAACAGATACCCATAATGACCTAAGATTCTTCCAACTGGAAACTAAAAGCCCCGATACAAGCAGTAACGGATATTGCAGCACAAGCACTTGACCAGTACTTCCCAATCTGTTTACGGTGAGATAACCGTTGTGCAACAGTAATTGGCTACGCTGGCCGGCCAGCGGTCACACTTTTATGCAACAGATCGCGGAACTACCGACCGATACTGTTACGGCTGATCATAGAGCAGTAGAAGAATAAACGAGAGGTGAATAAGTCATTACATATTTGGCTGTGGTTTAACTATGGGCGAAACAACCGCACAATGTGCCCAAAACGACAATAGTCTACACAGTCCTAGAAGGAGATGGCGGAACGAATTTAATTATTTTAGAGAGACTGGTCCCAAACCGTGATATACAGCATTTTCCAGAGCGAGTGGTCCAAAGGCAAATGGGGTAAAGAGGAGGTGGACACCTATCATTTAAAAAATATAAAGTTGGGATGTTCTAAATTTTTTTTTTTAATCTGGGCATTAAGGGCATCATTTAAGTTTCACTAAAGTTTAATAAAAAATTAGAAAAGAATAGTTTAAATAAAATCAGAAGCGTAGCAGAGCCACACTGAATCTTGTACCTACACTATCAAGGCATCTTCCAGCCAAAACTCACTACGTCGATTTTTTGAAAATGTCGAAATGTGAGCTAAATTTTCTAAACTGTTGAGAATATTCCAACTTTAAAATTTTTAAATGATAATTGGCCACCTCCGTTTTACCCCATTTGTCTTGGACATACAGTATAGGGATAAGGGCCAGGAAAGGGCCTTTGCCCTGCAGTGGGACACTAAAGGCTGACAATATGACATTAAAGACGGAGTTGTGTCTTCAAGAGTTTTGGGACCTGCGGCCGTGCAAAACTGCTGAGGGACGAAATCAGTAGCACACGTGTTTTCCCTGCCCAGCAGCTAGGTTCCTCCATTTTTGAGCACAACGCACAGCTGTCGATCTACCCTTTAACATTTCGAGGTTTGCTTAAAAGGAATTCTTGGGGATAATAATTGATAAAAACTGTAACTGGAAATCTCATATTGATGATCTATGTAAAAAGATAGATTTGTTTTTGTTTTATATAGACTAACACGTGTGGCTAGTGTTGAGGCAGCACTATGTGCATATCATGGCCATGTCGCATCAATCTTGCGCTATGGTATTATAATATGGGGTAATTCGGTTGAGCTTCAAAGAGTGTTTCGAGCTCAGAAAAAATGCGTGCGCTCAATTTGTGGAGCGCACCCACTAGACAGTTGTGTTTCTTTATTCAAGAAACTTAAAATACTACCACTTCCAGCACTATACATTTTTGAAATTTGTATTTTTGTTCACCAAAACAGACATGAATTTGAATTGTATAATGATGTTGTATCCAGACCCAGCCGGAAAGTGCATATGCTTAATGTTCCTAGGCGTAGAATTAAATTGTTTTCAAATAATGTATACTGCATGTCCATTACTGTCTACAACAAATTACCTGACATCTTCAAAACTCTCAGCCTCAGAATATTTAAACGTATACTATTTGACTTCCTTTTAAGCAAATGTTATTATTCGACTGAAGGTTTTATGAACGAAAAATTACCTAAATAATAATTGACATTAATGCCCATAAATCATATTTTATCTCCTTGACTTCATTGAATTTTGACATATATAAACTCTTTCTAAACTATTATTCAATTTATTTTGTAATTCTTATTATTAATAATTGTATGTACCTGATAAAGTAATGATGACCCATAATTTTACCAACAATATTTGTACGCCGGAAACGGCAAAATATTATGGACGTAATATATGTATTATAATGCACATAACAGCTTTGTACAATATTCTGACAAATAAATGCATTCTATTCTATTCTATTCTATTCTAGGAAAATCCAGTTGCACTTAACCAGGATAGAATATACCTTCTATTCTTATTTAGGGATAAAACTTTAACAGGAAGATAGACGCACTCTTTTGTCTGGACAAACCCCTCCTCTTAAAGTTTGCTTGCTTTTGTTTGCTTGTAATAAGTGCTTATTTATGACAAAGTAATTTTATTGTGTTCGTTCTCATTTAAAATAGGTGCTTATTTATTTAAATCGAATCGTACACGTATGTCAGTTTATTGTCGTCCTCATTTAACATGCAAAACAATGTTTAAGTGAAGCGACTTAATCATACATGGACGTCAATTAAAGTATAGATGTAAACATACATATTTACGTCCGTCTCATATCCGTATAGCATGTAGTAATTAGTAGTTAGGTAGCGCTTGCATAAGGGAAGATATCACATTTCCTGGTGGCTGGTTGGCTGCAACGTCAGTCATTGTGTGTAGTGGCACGTTGTCCAACGATGCCATAATCTTCTTTGGAAAAGGAGACTGGTGGGTAGTTTATTAAACCACTCCCGCGCCGCTTAAGCGCTCATTAGCGGTTGAGAGGCAACTTTCGAAGATTTAAAATTAGCACACACTCAGACTACTTAACTACAGAAGGTAGTATTGTTGGCTTATTAATACATTTTTGAAGCTTGTTCTTAACTTTATACAGCATTTATGAGTTCAGGGTCCTCATGGCTAAACTGAGATGAAAAAGCTTTGGACGTTTCCTATTTTGGGAATATTGAAAAAAAAATTCGCCTAGGCGAAGTTTAACGTTTATAAGAGATGGTAAAAATGAAGAAGGATGAACAGGAACAAAAGTACAACAGGAAGTTCTCTGAAAACTTCAGGACTAATGTTAAGCTGTTCTGGAAACAGGTAAGATTAGCTCGCGGAGTGACAAGAACATCGAGTATGAATGTTATAAGAGCAGAAGATGAATGTTTACTAAGCGAAGAATGTAAGGTCTTGGAACGATGGAAGGGATACCTTGAAAGTTTATTTAGCTGTCAGGATAGTGTGTAAGGAGTGGGTAATTGGGCAGACGCCAGTTTTGAAGACCCAAGCTCAGATGTAGATGAAGAGAATGAAATAGAAATAGATGAGATTGTAAGAGCGCTGAAAGGGATGAAAGTTGGGAAAGCTGCGGGGTACGACAAAGTGTCTGCTGAAATGCTGAAGGGCGGTGACGGGGTGGTAGCAAGTCTGTTGTGCTGGATCTTTAATATGTGTTGGAGATATGGCCGTGTGCCGGATGATTGGTGCAAGGCTGTAATCGTACCGCTATATAAGGGAAAAGGCTCTCAGCAGGAATGTAAAAACTACCGCGGCATTAGTCTTTTGAGTGTTGTTGGCAAACTGTATGCAAAGGTTTTAATAAATAGAGTGATAAAAGTGACAGAGGAGAAAATATGGGATGTGCAGGCAGGATTTAGAGAGGGAATGGGCTGTACGGATCAGATCTTCTCCCTAAGGTGCATAGCCGAAAAACATCTGGCAAAGCACAAGAAAGTCTACTGTGCTTTCGTTGACTTGGAGAAGGCCTATGACAGTGTGTGGAGGGAGGAACTGTGGTCGACACTGTCGGTGTACGGTGTGGACTGGCGCTTGGTACGAGCACTGAAATCTTTATACAAGGATTTCAGTGCTTGTGTTAGGATAAATGGGGCATACACGGACTGGTTCTGCATCTCGAGGGGTGTTAGACAGGGTTGTGTAGCGTCACCATGGCTGTTCAACTTGTACATGGATAGTTGTCTGACAAATTTGAAAGAGGGTGAGTGCGGATTGAGGATGAATGATTTGCTTGTCAAATGCCTTCTCTACGCAGATGATCAAGTTCTACTTGCATCGTCAGCAGAACAGTTGCAAGACATGGTGACTGTCATGGATGAAGCATACAAGATGAAAGGGATGAATATAAATGTGAATAAGACGAAGGTCATGGTGTTTGAAAGAGAAGAGGACGTATCGATGTGTGATGTGAAAATAAATGATAAAAGTGTGGAGCAAGTAAGTGAGTTTGTTTATTTGGGGAGTCTGTTTACAAGGGATGGAAAGATAGATGAAGATGTGGAAAGGAGAGTAAATGCGGGAAATAAAGTGAATGGTGCTATACATGCAGTTGTGACCAACCAGTTAATGTCCAAAAAGGCCCGACTGGCTGTTCACAATGGTGTGCTGGTGCCTACGCTTATGTATGGAAGTGAATGTTGGGTATGGCAAAAGAAGCATGAAAGTAGAATAAATGCTGTGGAAATGCGTTCCTTGCGAAGCATGTGTGGTGTGGCTATAAATGATAGACTGAGAAATGATGTGATAAGGCAACGGTGCGGTTTAAAAGAAGATGTAGTGACAAAAATTGAAAAGAGTATGCTTAGATGGTTTGGTCATGTTGAGAGGATGAATGAAAGTCGACTAACAAAAGGTATTTACACGGCAGATGTGAGTGGAAACGCCGGAAGGGGACGCCCTAGGAAGACATACAGTGTGAGTCTTTATAATCTGCACATATCGAAATGAGGGAATCTATGCTTAATTTTATCGACGGAAAAAATGTTAAAAAAAATCTAAATATTTATTAATATTTTTTATGGATTTTTAAAAAAAATTGTTTGCTTTTGTGACCCCAGTGTATACAAAACTGTGTAACTTTTAAACTAAACGATTTATCACGATGAAACAAACTCCATAATGTTTGGAAGTAATTAGGTGTCGTCATACAATAAAAATTATGGAAAAAAAATAGCCATAATCAAATATAAACATTTTTTTTTGGCAAAAATCTGATTTTTTTTCATTAATTTTTACAAAAATTGTAAAATTTCTCAATAACATGCCCCCATCACCTTCTTTTTTTATAACTTTAAGTTATTCTTCATTGTATTAGAAACCTAACGGTAAAAATTGCATGTTTTAAACTCAACCCCAACATTTTTTATCAAATGTCAAAGAAAGGCCCAACGCATAGCTACGCACATTGTTTAGCAGGTAGATAAACTTTTTTTTGTTAACTTTGTTGTGAATGCGCGCGGGTCGTTTCAAAGATGGCACTCCGAACGCGGAATCGTATTGTTCTCATAAGGGTGGTTTGTTTGGGATGATAATTAATGCAAAAGAGTTCAATTGAAACCCATTTATTATTAAATACAAAATTTAATGCATCAGGTTCTCAAAATGTCCACCTCGTTGTTGTAAACACAAAGCCGCGCGAATTAGAATTTGGTGTGTCGCTCTCCTTATCATTTCGGGATCATTGCGAATATCATTCGCACAGTTTATTATGCGGTCACGCAAATCGGCCTCACTGTTGATGGGGGTACTGTAGACGCGTTGCTTCATGGTCCCCCATAGGAAATAATCAAGGGGCGTCAAATCGGGTGAACGCGCAGGCCACCCTACAGGTCCTTGCCGGCCGATCCATTTGTCATGATAATTTTCGTTTAAAAATCTTCTTACATTTGTAGCGTAATGGGCAGGACATCCGTCCATCTGAAGAAACATCCTTTGACGCACAGCCAGTGGGACATCTTCCAATAACTGAGGCATATCATCTCTCAATAGACTTAAAAATCTTTCACCAGTCAACGTTCTCGGCAATATGACTGGTCCAATCAACATGTTATCGATAAGACCAGCCCAAACATTTATCGAAAATCTTACTTGGAAAGTAGATGACCGTTTCAGTTTCGGGTTTTCACCTGCGCGGCACCATCTGTGTAAATTTCGACAGTTAGTAATACCGTCTCTAGTGAATGTCGCTTCGTCCATCCATAGTATTTTTCTTGGAAAGTTTGGGTTTGCTCTGGTTTTTCTTTGAATCCATGTGGACATCACACACCTTGGACGCCAGTCTACGTCTTCATGTAGATGTTGCACCCTTTGATAGTGATAAGGATGCAATCCTTCTTTCTTTAAAATACGCCACACTGATTTTTGGGATATTCCGTGACGAAGAGCCAGTCGTCTAGTACTTATGGATGGATCAGCAAACAAATCACTTAATACTGCTTGTTCAGTAGCCGCATCAATAATTACTTGAGGTGGCTCGCGACGATCTCTACTTGATCCAAGTCCAGTGATCGACAACCTTCTGTGAACTTCCTGGAAGTTTCGGGCAGATGGCACTGGTTGCCTGTTAGGATACGCAGCTATGTTAGCCGCGCGCGCAGCTCTGGCACTTCCTTGTCCCACTCCATAATAAAAATGTATGTCGGCGATGTGTGCCGGGGAAAATTCACTTAAACGCGGCATCATGTAGCAGCGAACGAAAGTTATGAAAGTCCAGCGAACGAAAGTACCGAAACACATGTAGCAGCGGCGAATAATTCGGAGCGACTGCCAGTCTGACATCTGTCATAATTCAAGTTCCTTTGGCTGGCTCTACCTCCCCGACCTGCGCACATTCAAAAGAAAGTTTATCTACCTGCTAAACAATAGCTATGCGTTGGGCCTTTCTTTGACAGTTGATAAAAAATGTTGGGGTTGAGTTAAAAACATGCAATTTTTACCGTTAGGTTCCTAATACAATGAAGAATAACTTAAAGTTATAAAAAAAGAAGGTGATGGGGGCATGTTATTGAGAAATTTTACAATTTTTGTAAAAATTAATGAAAAAAAATCAGATTTTTGCCAAACAAAAATGTTTATTTTTAAATGTGGCTATTTTTTTTCCATAATTTTTATTTTATGACGACACCTAATTACTTCCAAACATTATAGAGTTTGTTTCATCGTGATAAATCGTTTAGTTTAAAAGTTACACAGTTTTGTATACACTGGGGTCACAAAAGCAAACATTTTTTTTTAAAAATCCATAAAAAATATAAATAAATATTTAGATTTTTTTTAACATTTTTTCCGTCGATAAAATTAAGCATAGATTCCCTCATTTCGATATGTGCACATTATAAAGACTCACACTGTATAATGATCTTGTTGGTGATGTTCTTCAGAAAGGTCAGGTGCGTAGTACTCTCAGCCGGCGTGCGTGTATGACCAGATGTATGAATGTAGACGAGGCAAAGGGAGTATGTAGGGATCGTAGCAGGTGGCGTTCTGTAGTTTCTGCCTACCCCCGTGGGAAGAAGGCGTGAGTTTATGTATGTATGTATGTATGTAAAAGTGTGATATTATCGCCTCTGTAATTCAAGTATAGTAATATGTCGTGCAATGATATATAGTACTTGATGTAATTAGTGTCGCTAATTTAGTACCCATTTCTTCAAGGGAGAGGCTCGTGTTAAGCTATCCTTGCTGAGATTGGTCCGTGGAAGTGTGACCATCTTAACATACCGAGATCCCTTCGTGTTTCGGAAAGCACGATAAGCTGTTGGTACCGTCTTTTATGCGTAGATCTTTGACAGTCGTTGCGGGTAGTCAGAAGCCTGAAGGTCTGACAACTAGTCTTACCAAGGGGTAATTGGGTTTTGGTGGTTAGGTAGGCAGTCGCTCCATGTAAAATAATGGTGTTTAGCTGTATTCGTTTAGACTGGAAGCCAGCCCCAACTCAGTTGGGAAAAGACTAGGAAGATGGTGACCTATTTATTCAAGAGGATGGATGTTCTCCATACACCTCAGCTTAAGCATTCGGGGAAAACATGCGTGAGGTTATGTTATGTGTGATAGTGAAAACCTACCGTCCTTACTAAAGTTTCTCCTTCTCTACTTTGCGGCATAGAATATACGAGAAAAGCATATGTCCTGGCGATTAACAAGTCAACAAGGGTGGTTTGCGTTGTTGTTGTGGTTGACTGTTCACCTGATGGCGCTGGACATATTAAGGTCGTTGAAAAGCACCCACCAGCAAACCATAACTCTCTCTTTTTTACACTTCAGTCGTATTTTTAACATTGAACTTTTACGGGACAAGATATTATCCTACTTACGATGCGATAGTGTTAACTCTCAGAAGGGAAAAAATGTTATTTCTTTGTTTAAAAAAACTTTAACTGCAGAATCTATAGCAACAGGAAAAGGGTATTTTGAACCTTTTTTGGTTTGAAAACTATATTTCTCACAATATGGTGATAACTACCTAACTAAGGCTAGCACTGACTGGTCCTCAACCAGGTCAACTGGCAACATTAAAGGCTGATTTTCCTCAAATGATATGATATAATATAGTTAAGTGTTAAATAACTGCTCTAATAGAAACCTCGTTATACGTGGTAGCCATGACAGTATGGTAATGAGAACCGATTACGTTTACAAATAAAAGGTAAACAAATAAAAAGTAGGTCCTTTTTTTTTTGAATGGGAAATCATCAAATGACAAATGACTTCTCCCGCTCTGGGCGGAGCAGGAGGGCATGTCAGACTTTTACTGACTAAAACCCACCCGTGTTCCTTCAGTTGCCTGTGCCCAGGGGCCACGGTAACTCTTTGGAACATCCCGCAAAACAGATCAGACTGACAGACATATTGTTAGAGACCCTCATTCGGCAGTAGACCTTAAAATAGCCCATCGCGCGTGGCGCCGGCTTATTTAGAACAATTTGTGTTGTTTTTGGAATTGGCAATCGTAGACATTACTGAATGTGCTGCTTTTCTATGGTGGTAGGTGAAGTTACTCTTCCGATCCTCCAAAGGGAAGCCGGTATCCTACTAATATAATATTATAAATGAAAAATTTTTGGAAATGAGGATGGATGGATGTTTGTTACTCTCACGGAAAAACTCCTGAACGGATTTGGATGAAATTTGGCACACAAATAGTTTATAATCTAGATTAACCCATAAATTACGTTTTATCTCGATATCCCTACGGCATCTAGACTTATGCGGGTGAAACCGCGGGGTGTTGCTAATAGAAAATAATTGATAATATGTAATTTTCTAAGAGTAAATACCAAAATAACTGTCAAAAAATAGCATACATATTTAAAAATACCAACGATCTAAGTATTTATCAGAGGAAATTGTCCTTACATTTAAATTTAGTAAAATAATCACGAAAACCTCTAGAAATGCGACGTTGCCAGCCCGCGCGCGATGAACGCTCTTAAGTCTTCGACTGAAAAGCGAACACCTATTTATCGCTACTGTGACTGTCCCTAAATTACCCTAGGCTGACAAAATTTTCGTCTTTCCTAATTATGATAATATTAGTGTTTGGGTCGTTTCCCCCTAAGGTGAAAAGGCCGCACCCCGCCCCGTACGACCCTGTAGAGCTCGTCTCCAGACTGGACACTTTTCCACCGACTATAAGAAATTAATTCCCAAACGATGCCTTGTCCCATTACTATGGCAAGGTAAGGATTGATAGAAATGGTAATTGAGACTTAGGAATTCATATTTATGAAATACATTAGATGTGGTTTTAGAAAGTTAATAAATAATAGAGGGACGAAAAGTATATTATTATATAAACTTGTGAGTAACCCTTACTACCTAACGTAACGGGTAATTGATCAGTCGTTACTCACACGATACCTCACATCTACACTCGGAGTACTCAAAACAACACTTACTTATGTGACGCAAGCGGCTTTTCAGCGGCATTGCGTTGGCATCATGCTCTTTTGGAAACATGGTCTCTAGCAGTTCTGTCAAACTGGTAAATGTGACGAAGCGGCTTTCCCTGCGGCTACCGTGTGACCGTCCTTGTCTAACAACGGTGCGGCTAGTTCCAGCGGCATGGCGTCGGCATCATGCTCCTAATGAGACATGGTCCCTATCAGTCCTTGGGTTGGATATAAGATAGATGTGGTCACCCAAACCCCTGGAAGCTCACCCGTTGCACAACAAGCATATCTGCAAGACACGTGTTCATGTCAATCTGACCGAATCATTGGTCTGAGTTATAGAATACAACATTCAAGAATTATTTGTTATTAGAGTTGAGAATTGAAACTCAAGAATCATTATTTAATAAAGTTTTGGATAAACTCTCTTAAAAGCCTACTAATTGGTCAGAGGCAAAGAGTATATAATTCAAGAATAATTAATTAATAGACTCTTGAAGGTCTATAGACAGCCCCAAAGCACCCACCCTTCATCACTTCCTAGTGTTTGAGACAAGCGTAGACTCAGTCTCTAGCAGAATTCATTGCGATCGTACTTGGTGCACGCCGAAGTGGTATTTCGTCACTTCACATTTCCTTAATCTTTCCATTTAGAGGATGCGGTGCAGCTGTTAGCGGCATTGCGTCCAAATAGCGTCTCACCAGCGGCTGGGTATGGGTTTTAGCGAGAGTCAGTCCCTAGCGTTCTTAAAATGACTACCAATCCAGTTTGGGGTACTTGGTGAAGCCTACCCCCACTCCCGAAAATGTGCGTTAACAGGCTTCACACAAAGTATCATCAGTAACGTTTGGTTGACTTATAATACAAGTACAGATTGGCCTCATAGCCTAGTTCCATTTAATCGAATTGTGAGTATTTACGGTTCTGCCTTCCATATGTGGTGCATCAGTTAAAGGTCAACAGTCGTCAAAAGTCAAGAGCGTCAGTGCTCAGTGTCAAGTATAGTGGAAGGCTTTCCCCGTTTCCCTATAACCAACTGCAACTGAGTAATATCTGTTAGGGTACGGAGTACGAGATGGACACATAATATGAGAGAGAATAGCAGTAATTATAAATTACGATATTAGGTAACAGTAGTTACGCCACTCTGGTATAAATGATCATTAATAGCTCGTTAGTGATATCACCTAACTGTTACCTATAAATAACAATACAAATCAACCTGCACATAATGGAAAAGTCCTTAATTACTATGATATAATGTGTATAATAAAGATTAAAGTTATAAAGTTGACACTTACAAAATATCTCCTTAGAGAGAATAAGATTATAACTCACAAAATACTACATGAATCACCAGTTTCACCTCGGGCACAGCTCCTCACAGTCATCTAACTTAGACTACCTCTATCGCTATTTAAAGTGGCCTTAAGCCCACTACCAACTATAACTTAACAAATCCTACTCGGCCCATTACCACTAGTCTCCTAAATTAGTTTGCCTGGACTATGGACTATGGACGTCTGTAGCCTATCACGGTCAAAACCCAACTATTTTCCCTGTTTACTTACTTGGTATATTACGACTGTACCCTATAGCCGTTCTAAACCAACTGTCCTGTCATTTCTCCTCTCCTAAAAATTACCACGCACACTCAACGAGTCCGCGCCCTTCGCCAGCCCCCTGTCACACAGACCTCAACGCTTTTTGTGTCTTCCTCAATTGTTTCAAGGGTTCGCCTGGGCAAAATTTACGGTAACCAGATGTGACTCCAGCGTTGTATTTTATTTTTATTTGAGATAGGTTTGCTCTTGACTCTAGTCTAGGTCAGAGATGACAGAGACAAAGTCGAAGATGGAGCGAGTTTACCCAGAAGAAGCCTGTTCACTGTCACTTTGAAGAGATTGGGGTTGTAGGCGTTCGGAAACACAGACGCAGGCAGAGAGTTCCACTTCTTTGCTGTGCGCATCACGAAAGACATTTGGAAACGCTTAGTGCGAATTGGTGGAATAGCAACTTGGTAAGGATGGTAACCTGCAGTGCGTCTAGATGTCCGATGGTAGAAGGGGGCCAGCGGAATGAGGTCGTGGAGTTCTTGAGCACACTCACCGAAGTATAATCTGTAGAAGACCAACAAGCAGGCAACCTTGCGGCGATGAACCAAGCTGTGAAGCTTGGTATCTACCAGTCTTACGTCGCCAATGAGCCTTTTAGCTCTGCGTTCCACCGAGTCAAGCGCGGCAAGTTGGTATTTAGCTGAGCCATCCCAAAGGTGGCTGCAATACTCCATGCAGGATCGGACTTGCGCTTTGTAGAGAGTTAAAAGCTGTCCAGGCGTAAAGGCGTAAAGTTGAAATTAGAAATCGGATATTTTACTAGTTTCTTAGAATTTGTTGAATTATTGAATTCAGCCACTAATTGTAGGACTTTGTCTAGATAATTGTTTCTAAGTGGGCCGTTACCATGTGCAGTGTTTTAAAATAAATATAATACCCTGTTAATAAATTGGGAGAAGTGACAGACAGTCACACTATAATAATCGGTCTTGAAGCAGATCAGACAAGTCGTGATCAACTTAATTTATCATGCTAGACACCCACTATTGGGCGCACAACTACCAACGCAACGGCTAAAGAGTCGGAACAGTTTCTTAAAACCAAGTATCCCTATCGGGTAACCCGATCGACGCCTGTTGCAGACTGTGGCAAGATTCCCCTACACCCACTCACTATCTTCCACCAAACGAGCGTCTTCCTGCAGGATGTAAACTTTCTTGGTCCACTTTGAACCGTCTCCGAACCCAAGTGGGAAGGTGTAAATCGTACCTCGTAAAGTGTGGCTACTTCGACGGAACGGCAGCAGGGTGTGGATGTACAACTGTGTCGCAAACTATGGTCTACCTCTTATCCTGCCCCCTGTGCCCCAAAACATGTAGTCAAAGTGACGTCTGCGCTGCCACCGATAACGCCGTGGAAGTGGCAAAGTTTTGGGCCAACAAAATTTGAATTGCTGTCGTGCCGGCGACATGTAGAAGAAGATCATGCTATGATCACCGCGCTTAGTAAACGAAGTGGTGAGTGCAGTATGTTGTTATGAATTTCCTCACCGAAGGATTCTCTGAGTTTTCCGGCCAGCGCATCCGCCAGTGGGCCACTGGTGGTACCGGGGACCAGCAGCATGCGGGCACCGGTCGCTGCATTCTTAGTGCGTATGCTCGTGATGCCAAGATCCTCGATATTAATGGCATCCTTGGCTCTGCCTATCACGTCTGCGTAGGTCACCTTTCTCGCTACCGCTTCAGGCTTTAGCGTGAGCACTACGGCCGTATATCGTGGGGCTCGAAGTCTGACCGCCTGTTTTTTCGCCTCCTTTAGCTTTTTGGCCTCCTCCTTTTTGGCTTTCTTGCGAGCCTTTGTCGTCGCATTTTTCGCCCCAGCGGTCTGCCATTGACCCTGCTGATGTTCAGGAGACGGTGGAGCAGATGTATTTAATGTAGCCTAACTGGCAGCACCTGCCCGCCTATGTTGGTGCCATCGAGGTTACCGATACCAACGATCCCGGGTGGCACAGCAGTTTTCGTTGCGTTAGTTGGCGCCAGTGCTTGTTGGGCTCTACGTTCTGCTGCCAAGAGTGGCCGCAGAAGCTTGCCCTTCAAAGTGGAGAATTTGGCATTCATGCCCATAGTGGCTTCTTCCAGACGGGCAATCTTATCTTCTGTCGGCGTAAGCTGCCTCTCTACCCTCTGTGGCACTCCCTGCCGCTCCTGGTCCAATCTCGCGAGATGTGCTTCGAATGTCCTCAAGCTCCTTCTGTTGGTGTGCCACCTGCGCAATAAGATGGTCATTCTCCACCTGAAGGCGGGTTGTATCTGCAGAAGACGTCCGTTTAGTGAGCGCCTCAACAGCCTCCGCTATTGCGGCTAACGCCATTTTGAGGGCACGGCGGTCGGGCCCACTTAAACCCTTGTATACTTGGCACACCCTCTGCACCGTCGCCATGGCGTTCTGAACCTTGGTGTTGCCGATGTTGCGGGCATTCCGACCCGTTCCACCTCTGCTAATTTCTTTAGGTCCTTGTTGGGACCTACGTACTTGCCCGTTGACGCTAACCGTCCTCTTCCTCTTCGTGCAGTACCAACCTTAGAAGCCCGTGCCACCTCTTCGCCCGAAGTCGAATCCGAGCACTTCAAGCACTTCACCTCTCCTCGTGTGCGCTTGCGCTAAAGCTTGCCCTTGCACTGCATACTACCTCCTACACTTTTCGCGCTTCCGAAGCTCATCGCCGATGTGGCGTCAGATTCTGATGGAACACTGACATCAAACAAAAACAACATAAACAGAACATCTAATTTCGTTTAATTTTTAAAATGTTCCATATTAATACCCACGAGTATGGGGATCTAAAAAGTAGCAGCCCCTGTTTCTAGGTAAGTGTAAATTTATAACCCAACCAGGGGGTCCACTCGTACCCGGTGCGCTAGTAACTGATGCACCATCTGCAACTGAAAACATAAGTTGCAGATGCCACTACTCCTCAGCCATTCATACCCTCGCCGCGCACCAAACTTGGTATTAGAGGTAACTTTTAAACACGTTATCTTCCTCGTGGTCCGGGCGGTAAAGCCAAGACCCTCATCTCGTTCCAAGTCATGAAACATGACCATGATTCTCTTTCTGGATTACGAGTTTGACGGGTTCAGTCGATGAAACCACTGCTTGCTCTTTAGCAGAATAAGTGCACAACGAGCACCGCCCTTGCTTCTCCACAATCTCCGCCATGCCGTCTGCTAACATCAGCGGGACAGCTGGAAAATCGGCCCACCATTGTCCCTACTTGGCCTAAATAGCCCAATCCGCGCGCGAGTCCACCTTGAACTTCAGCCCAAAATTCTCCTTTTTAGCCTGCAGGTTTGTAAAATGATCCCGAAAGCCCGTCCTGCGGGAAGTAAAAGATCCCGCATCGACAGTTCTGCCCTGTTTCTCAAACGTGCCTTATAGTAAGTTAAAAGACACGTATATGACCACCCCCTTGACCACAGCTGGTCTCTTAGCCTGCAAGGTTGTACAATGACCTCGAAAGCCCGTCCTGTGCAGAGTAAAAGATCCCGCAGCGACAACTCTTTCCCTGCTCTTCCGCTGTGTCCTCCAATAGTTAGAGGACACTTGGATGACCACCCTCTTGACCACAAATGGTCGCTCCTTCGTCCAGAAGTATGCTACAGACAGTAATCCCTTATCTCCAGCTCCACGAAGAAACCGCCACCCGTACCCAGGATGCACCACGAGGAAGTCTTCTGTCACCGCATCCCTGTTGTTATTATCAAAGAGGACACCTTCCTTTATGCTTTGGCCTACTTTCCAAGTCAGTCATTTTATGACGAAAAGAGGCGGTTGTCTACTTTTGCATACGTCTGTTTATGGTCCCAGTTTTTTGCAATAAAATTGATTGTAGAGATAAATGTTTTTACGTACCCAGGTACTAAAATATTGCACACACACACACACTCACAATATGGTTTTATAGCATTATCCTTTTTATTCATATTTTGTATTTTGTGCCCGGTTGATGGCAATAGGCTCGCCCCCCATTACATGGGACTTTAACGTAACTGGCGAAATATGGGTGTAAAACGTTATGTTCTGATAAGTGTGTGTTATATTTCGTGTTTCATGAACTGTTGCCAAAGAATAAATCTATCTTTTCTTTTGTACTTTTGAATTGTGGATTAAAATAAATGTTGACTTCGAATGTGTTCAAGTTACAAAATCGAACCGAAGGACTGCAGCTCCGTTCACATCTATACACATAAACATATCTGTACAAATAAATAAAACTGAAGTGTCTGTTTGTAATGTTAAAATAACAGCTTTTTACTAAATACATGTGAGAGTTTAAACGGTACTTTTAACAAAAAAAAAAACTATTTTTAAAACTTGTGTCTGTCTGTTTGTTTCGGCTAATCTCCGAAACGGCTGGACTGATTTTGACGGGACTTCCACTGGAAGATAGCTGATGTTACGGGGAGTAACTTAGGCTACTGTTATTTTAGAAAACGATTTAGGGTTCCACGCAAAAAAAAAAAAACACTAATCTCTGGAACTGAAAGCCGGATTTAAAAAATTCTTTTTGCATATGGTAGCCCAATTCTCGAAGATGGTTATAGTCTATTTAACATCATGCAACGACTCTCAGGAGCCGAGAAAAAAGAAAAAAAAATATCAGAAATAATGCTAATCGAAAATGGAGTAATAGCGGTCGGGAGACGAGGGAGTTTTATTAAAATGTGGCTGTTATTTTAGTATATTGCGTATCTTACAACTACCACGCGAACGAAGTCCCGGGGCACAGCTAGTCTTTTATAGGTAGTATTAAACGAAAGTGATTGTTATATTGTTACATTTACGAAAATAATTTGTTAATTATTCAAGGGCTGTTAACATTAAAATGATGTACAAATTAAGGGGCAAACTCGTTTATAATTTCTCAGAACTACGCGCTTACTACGCTTACTGCGCTTCATGCGCGTGAAAACTCCGTTAAAAGTACAATTTTCCATTAAGTACATAAGCTACTGAGCTATTTCTCTAAACTCTAGCAAACTAGAATTTATCAAAATCGCTTCAGCAGTTTTCCTATTTGAATGTACCAAACATACAGTCGGCTTGAGAGACCTGGTTACTTTGCCTGAAACTATTCATGTGGATGTGACTAATTTAAATAATAAGGTAATTTCAATTTAAAATATTCAAAATTGCTTATATGGTAGGAAATGTGAAATATGTTTCGAGAAGATTTATATTTAGTATCTTAAAAGTAAACAAATTAATTACATAAGAAAGATATGTGTTAATTAATTTTTAAGGCGACAGTCAATCATGTTAGTGAGGTTCATTTAAAAATAGTTATCAGGAAATTTTCCACTGAGGTTTCGTGTTTTAAAAGTACCTTATCAAAACCCAGAAATTGTAGCTACTATCTTAATGGAAAAGTTGGTTATTATTATTTCAGTAATTGCAGTCAATATTCCAAGCAAAACAAAGCATTTTCCTTACGTGACGACGCAGATTATATTAGCCTTCATTCAAGACAAGCTTAATCTTTGCTAAGATAATTCTTAAATAAAATACAGAAGGTACCTATTATTTTCAGGTAAAGAAGATTATCTTGTTTTAATTTACGTAAGTGATTTTCGTTTTATCTTATAACGTGTGGATATTTACAGAGCCCAAATAAAAAATTCTGCTGGTATTTCCCCAAAATATTTTCCCTAGGTTGCCCAAGCTTGGCTTCTCGGGGCGGCGTTCGTGCCACTACAAATATCAGTTGATTCGGCGCGGGCGCACATTCGCGATCAGCTTGCCGTTGCAACCTCACCAATAACTGCACCCAGTAGTTATATCGGACAAAGACAAAATGAAAGTGTTTATAGTTTTTTTGTTCTGTGTTGTCTGTGCTCAGGCTAAAGTGACGCGTAAGTATTCTTTTTTTAAGCTTTTGGCGGGAATAGGACGAAGTGTTCAGTGATTTTATTGCTGTTTCCAGTAGGTTTCAGGGAAACAGGGTTTTTTAATTATGTATGAGTAGCATAGGCATAATGAATTGTACAGTTAAGTTATGGAAACGGATTGCTACTTAATTGTATTGTAATTGGATTAAGCAGTGTGTCCTTCACATTTGTTTACTTAGTCGCTGTTATGCAAAGAAGGTTAATTAAAACTGTGTTCTTAATTGTTACTCTACTTTTTACGCTAAATGCGTGATCGTGATGACATTTTAAATGTATATGCGTAATTATTGCTTGTTTTATTTTTATTTAGAGTAATGGCGTGATTTTCTTAATGGTTTGCTTAAGCAAACGAGTTAATGTAGTGCAATTTTATAAAAGTAGATACTATATTCTAGTCAAATTGTAGCAATAATAGTTAACACAATAATGCAATAAACTTGAAAGCAAGTATTTTCTAAAGACATTGTCTAGGTATCATATTTTTTAAAGTCTCGATTTATATATCAATGCAGATTGTATTAGAAGAATGTTTTGCTCTATTTATTCGCCTCAAATACAAGATTGCATTATTGTTGTTACAACATCTTGTTTGCGGCTATTATTTGTGTTAAAATATACAGTATCTAATAGTAGTATTATTTTATTTTAAATATTGTGAATGTGAGCACTATGTGGGTCATCTTTCTTTTTTTTTTCAATTTTCTTTTTTTTTCTTTCTCAGTTAGTTATAAGGACTGTCTGGCATTTTGAGTGCTTTATGCGGCCTACCCAAATGCCCTTTCTTTGGTATTGTTCGTCGAGTCGTTGAGCTCCTTAAGTCCTGAATTTAGCTATACGATTACTGACAAATGCTTGTACTGACTGGACAGGTCCACTCAAACTTGTGTGGTTCCTCAAAATACCATTTCAGACACGGATCTACATGGTCTTCATATGATTGGACCAAGATTATGTCTGGACTTTAAAAGAGACTTTGGCCCCTGAGTTTGTTTCGCCATTTCTTCTCAGGGGTAGTCAGATAGGAAATGTCGACTCCATCTAGCTTATTTTTTTAATAGGACGTGTAAAAGAGATCCTATTTACAGAATAAACAATTTAATTACATGTCTATAATAGTTAGTATTCGTTACTTAGTAGATAGTTTCAGTATCGATATTATTTCTTAATAATGTTTGTTAGGAAAGCTTTTATGGACGGTATATGGCTAAGTAGTCAACTCTAGACAAGACTATGACCAACAAACAGAGGGCTTAATCTTTTTGTGGATAGATTGATTTTAGCTTTGTCGTCTATGTAGCTTCCCACAAAATATGCCCCACAAAAATCTAATAAGACCATTGAGACTCCAATAGAAATCTAAACGTGATCCATTAAACTGCTGTCTATGTTGGTAACTCAAATCGCGGACTATTCAAGTTTTTCCGAACAAAAAGGATTCGGACATCACTGTCATCGGAAATACCAGAACAAAAATTAAAAGTTTAATTGACACAGGACTTGCACAGAACATATTTAGACAAAGTAAAAACTATGATAAAAAGGTTTTTACTATATGCATATGAATGTATGTAAGTACGGTACTTATATCAAAAAAACAATTTTTAAAATTTTTGTCGGTCTGTGTGTTTGTTCCGGCTAATCTCCGAAACGGCTGGCTGATTTTGACGAGACTTTCACTGGCAGATAGCTGATGTTACAAGGCGTAACTAAGGCTTCTTTTATTTTTATTTTAGAATAAGAATTAGGGCTCCGCGCAAAAAAAAATAAAACTTATGAAATTAGGAACAAACAATCGGATTTGAAAAATTGTTTTTCCATTTGGTAGCCCAATTCTCGAGGATAGTTATAGTCTATTTAACATCACGCTATGATTCTTAGGAGCGGAGTAAAAGGGAAAAAATCAGGAAGAACGGTAAGTGAAAACGAAGTAATAGCGCGGGCGATGCAAAGCGGCGCGGTGGGTCGGGGGACGAGGGAGTTTTATTAAAATGTAGCTGTTATTTTGGTATATTGTGTATCTTACGACTTCCATGCGAACGAAGTCGAGGGGCACAGCTAGTAAAAAATAAAAAGACATTTTCCTTAAAAGCTGTTTTAAATAGACGATTCTTCTTATTCTACAAGACATATCTATAATTGCCTGACCACATGTGGTCGCGCGACTATAAATGTACCGCGATATCGAAAGTACTTGTGATTGTATACTTTGCGTTATATACTATAATAAGTATACAGCTATATAATATCTTCATAATCTCAAGGATTACCGACAATCTGGGCCAGTTACATGTATCAATCGAATCGTTACCTACGTGCCTGGGCATGTTGAGTATGTGCTTAAGGCTTAATACATAATGTATGTATAATAAAATGTAGTATTCTTGATGTGTACATGGCATTATTTTTATCGATGATTGAACTGGGATATTTGAATTTAAATGATGTTGTTGGACCACCCGTTAAATAATACTTAAGGATAATCGGGCAAATGTGATCAGGCACTAAGTGTTTAAAATATTTCAGATTGAGAATTCCTAAACTTATACTTTATCCAAAGAAGCCTTATGTGCTAGAACCTATGCCGTATATTTTTAAACATATTTATTTTATTTAACGGTCTATGTACACACATATAAACAGACAATCTAGAAGAAAGGAACAGAAAAATACGTACAAAGGTGATGCTTATTTCTAAAGAAATCTCTTCCAGCATACCTGCGATAGGAAAGTAGATAAAGAGATGTAGACAACGTGTGTATGAGTAGAAGAGAAAACAAAATATATAAAATAAAAAACGATACACTAATGAGTATATACAAATATATATATATATATATACATAATAAACTAGCATAAAATAATAAATATTAACAGCTATGACGAAGTGGAAAGATAGTGTTCTTTCACTCTTCTTTTAAACACTGCAACAGTTTGGCAGTCCCTAATGTCAGGCGGAAGTGAATTCCATAACCGAACCGCATGCACAGTGAAGGAGTAGGAGTAGAAGTCGGTTGAGTGGGGGATTTAAGGAGATTTCTAAGATGCGACCTGCAAGGTGCATCAGAAGGACGAGCGTAGGAAAAGCGTTCCCGCAGGTAGGATGGCATTTTAGGATTTTGAAGGACGTTAAATAGCAGACACAATATCCGAGAGTTCCTGCGAAGTCGAATAGGGAGCCATTTGACTATCTTGCGAAAGTTAGAAACTTGATCATACTTTTTAAGATTAAAAACAAAACGATTGGGTACATATATTTTGCAAACGATCTAGTTTATTTAAGAGCTCCTCGGTGGTATCCAAGTAACAGGCATCAGCGTAGTCAATAATGGGATGTATGAGAATTTGGGCAAGGGAGAATTTCAACGTATGGAACGTGTAGTGCACTTTGCGACTGACTTGAGCAACTTGGGCAGTCCACGATAGGTAAGGGTCCATGGTCACCCCCAGGTTTTTAATCATATTTGGGTATTCTATCTGAACTCCATTCAGACAAAGTGGAGACAGCGACGCGACATCGAGCCTATTATACCTTATACCTTCCGCCGATGATTATAGCCAGGGATTTCTTAGGGTTGATTTGCAGTCCAACCGTGACCACTCGCCAATCAAATCCAGGTTACTGTTCATGGCAGACACGGCTGCTTCCGCATCTTGCCCTAAGAAGTGATTGTACAGCTGCACATCGTCGGCATGGAGATGAAAGTGGGAAGCGATGACTCTGGTGACAGAGTTAATGAAAGTAAAAAAGAGAAGAGGAGAGAGAACGTCACCCTGAAGCACACCCGCGGTAAGAGAACACCAGTCAGAAGAAGACTCATCGAGACGAACCCGCTGCGAGCGGCCATTAAGATAGGAATCGAACCAATCAACCGTAGAAGAAGAGAAATTGAAAGATTTAAGGATCTCAAACCAACGGAGTTAAAGGCACTGCTAAAGTCCAGAAGTATAAGTAAGGTGAGAGATTTGTGGTCCATAACCCAGCGAATTTTGTCAGTAATCTTCAAAAAAAGCCGTTACTGTGCTATGACCAGGTCGAAAACCGGATTGGAAAGGACTGAGAAAGCTATTCACAGATAGAAGAGAAGAAAGCTGCTGATGAACAATGTGCTCAAGAACTTATGTACAGTAATAAAATATAGGTACTCCGTGTACTTAGCTTCTGATTATGTAATTAAGTAAGTACATATACACCTTTGTTCACAAAATGACAGTGGCAAGAAAAATAATAACTTAGGGTGCCACCACACCAATCTATCGATTGTCGATCGATGCCATCGACCAATGATAGAATGGATCAGTCGACGTCGACTGTCAGTTGTTACCACACCAATCGATCGATCGTCGATCGACGGTAGAATAGACCAGTAGACGTCGAGTCTTCCCGCCCTGATGCTCGAATAATGATAGGTCGACGTCGATCAACGACGGGTCGATGCTCGATCGACCACTTTACTGATCGGTACCCATCGGTCTGAAAAAGCCATCACACAAATTAAACGACGTTGATTGACGGCATCGAACGACAATCGATCGATTGGTGTGGTGGCACCCTTACCCTATAATGAAGACATTAAACATTCCAAATTTTCATTTTGTTTTTAGCAATGATCTCTCAGTATTTTGATCCAATCAGCCTACCTAATAGTTATTTTAAGGTTCTACCCACACGTCCAGGGCAGGGCAGGGCAGGGGGAGGGACATCGGCTGACCCTTGCCCCTCACCCTGCCCTGCCCTGCCCTGGACAGGTCGTCAGCGAAAAAAAAAAAAAGTTAAATACACACATTACATATTTTTCTTTCTTTCTTTAGAAAATATTGATCCGGGTTACGAAATGTCTCGACCCGGTACTGTGTAGGAGCTCTCATGCTTTTTATCAAAACTCTTGCAACAATAGTTTATAATAACTATGAATTGTTGCATTTCCATATTTCTATAATTGAAATCGAAAACGCACATCGGTCGCTTTTTTCAATATAACATTTTCTATTTCCAAATAAATTAGTCAATTCTATCGGTCTAAATTTCTGAAGTCATGCCACAGGTCATGCGTAAAATCGCAGGTCTGTATGATAGGCTTTACGCAAAGGAAATGCAACTAGCTCAAGGCTGCATCCGTTCACCGGGGCCCTTATTTAAAATTTTGACCCAACTTGGCGATTATTTTGTCGCTAAGTAGTGCGATGACAGGAAACTTGTACGGTTGGATGCACTTCAAAATTACGTATTGAAGTAGTTGCTAAGGTTACGAGGAATTAATACTCTTTTTCCGTTGCTAAGTCGGTATTATCTCATTCTGATGCGGTTTTTCTGTGGTTCGTGGCTAGGTAATGTTTTTTCCGATGTGTTTAGCAAAAAGAAAACGATGTATTTTCAGAACAGTGTATCTATTTTAGAAACGAATATCCAGATTCTGCAAAAAAGGCCCAATTTAGCAACATGAAAGCTGGATGTAGTTTACCTCACGAAACTATTCTGCTGTTTTTCATCCTGAATTTTCAAATAAACGATTACGATTACAGAAAAACAGAAAACCTAATTGAAACCATTTCTTTTTACAGCTGACTACTTCCAAGCATGCAAAAGGAGCGACCCTCAAATAGAGAAATGCGCCCTCAACAGTCTGGAAGCAATAAGGCCACACCTCAAGGATGGCATACCCGAGCTGAACATCCCTGCCCTGGAACCCTTCTCCGTGCCGACCCTGAAGCTGGACAGAACAGCTCCCAATCTGAGGATCAAGGCTACGATCAAGCAAACGAAGGCCTATGGAGGCAGCGACTTCAAGGTTGAGAAACTGAAGTAAGGACATTTTTAATAAGAATTGAATATGTTTTTAGTAAATGTTGTGTTGCGGCTGTAATTGAACGGAAGTGTAAAAAATCGAAACTATGACAGCGTGCATATACGTGACTGTTATCCTATGTCAGCGTGCATATACGTGACTGTTATCCTATGTCAGCGTGCATATACGTGACTGTTATCCTATGACAGCGTGAATATACGTGACTGTTATCCTATGACAGCGTGCATATACGTGACTGTTATCCTATGACAGCGTGCATTTACGTGACTGTTATCCTATGACAGCGTGCATATACGTGACTGTTATCCTATGTCAGCGTGCATATACGTGACTGTTATCCCATGTCACCGTGCATATACGTGACTGTCATCCTATGTCAGCGTGCATATACGTGACTGTTATCCTATGACAGCGTGCATATACGTGATTGTTATCCTATGACAGCGGGCATATACGTGACTGTTATCCTATATCAGCGTGAATATACGTGACTGTTATCCTATGACAGCGTGCATATACGTGACTGTTATCCTATGACAGCGGGCATATTCGTGACTGTTATCCTATATCAGCGTGAATATACGTGACTGTTATCCTATGACAGCGTGCATATACGTGACTGTTGTCCTATGTCAGCGTGCATATACGTGACTGTTATCCTATGTCAGCGTGCATATACGTGACTGTTATCCTATGTCAGCGTGCATATACGTGACTGTTATCCTATGTCAGCGTGCATATACGTGACTGTTATCCTATGTCAGCGTGCATATACGTGACTGTTATCCTATGTCAGCGTGCATATACGTGACTGTTATCCTATGACAGCGTGCATATACGTGACTGTTATCCTATGTCAGCGTGCATATACGTGACTGTTATCCTATGTCAGCGTGCATATACGTGACTGTTATCCTATGTCAGCGTGCATATACGTGACTGTTATCCTATGTCAGCGTGCATATACGTGACTGTTATCCTATGTCAGCGTGCATATACGTGACTGTTATCCTATGTCAGCGTGCATATACGTGACTGTTATCCTATGTCAGCATGCATATACGTGACTGTTATCCTATGTCAGCGTTGCATATACGAGATTGTCATCCTATGTCAGCGTGCATATACGTGACTGTTATCGTATGTCAGCGTGCATATACGAGATTGTCATCCTATGTCAGCGTGCATATACGTGACTGTTATCCTATGACAGCGGGCATATACGTTACTGTAATGCGGTAAAATGCCATTTAGTACAATTACTAAATGGCATTTTCATTTGCATAGACTGAGCCAGGCCGGTTATTCAATAATAACCGGCCTGGCTCAGTCTATGCGCAGTAGGTACAGCCACGACTTGTATTTTCTTGAATAGACTGAAGAATAGTGTACAGACAGTTACAAAATGAACACCTGACGACTTAAAACCAACCAAGCAAAAAGCACATAAAAAACAAAACCCCGATTGCAAAAACGTAATTTAAAAGAGGAAAACAAGCATCTATAGAATTTTGGTATCGCAGGCGGCGACAAACAAAAGTAACACCATATTTCAGATTATTGGTTTGTTCCCGCCTGCAATATCAAAATTTTATATATTATAAAAATGCTTCTTTTCCTCTTTTCAGTTATGTAGAATCAATATTTAAAGTAACAAACAAAATCTTTCTATTCATAGGCAGTCTGCTGACCTATGACAATAAAAACTTAAATTGACAGGACTCTACCATAATTAAATGTTAAACTGTTGTTAAAACTTTGGTTACAATTAAATTAAATTAAATTAAACTTTAAAAAAATCTGTAGATTACAAAAACAAAACTATAATCACAAAAAATATACGTATAATATTTCTTTTCTTTTTATAGATGCTATGAATCACAGAAGTATAAACTATAAACTTAAAAGGAAGTGAATAAACAATATTAAATAATCAGACTCATAATTTAGAAGAAAACTTAAACAATGGAACATTCGCTCGTAACCGTCATGGGCTCTAATTATTTCGCCCTAAGTAGCTTGTCGGGCATTATGAAAAATGCACCTATTTATTACTTGGTCCATAGCATATACAGGCTGACTTTGAAAATAAACGACAAAATTTAAGGGGGTGTTCTACCTATCAAGATGAACAACTTTTACTATGGGACCAACTTAAAATTCGCAAAAAAAATTCGACCTTCCCGTATAAAAGTACATACCCGATCGGGCCATTTGTTATAAGAAGGTCGATTTTTTTTTTGCGAATTCTAAGTTGGTTCCATAGTAAAAGTTGTTCATATTGATGGGTAGAACTCCCCCTTAAATTTTGTCGCATGTTTTCAAAGTCACCCTGTATAATTGAAATTGACTCATTACTAGTTTTTATTTGGTACCAATATTATTGTAATTTTTTTTAAAGCCTTTTTTTGTATTTCCTGATGCAATATATAAACATTATATAGCCTATGTCACTCCCACAATTTCTAACGACACCTCATAATATGAGGTGTCGTTAGATTATGTTAAAATCCATCAAGCCGTTTGGGCTTTAGAGCGTGCCAAAGAAATAGACATACATATGTACATACATACTTACATAGTATCGAAAAACATTACCCTCCTTCTGAGGCAGTCGGGTAAAAATAAAGTCTCCTTTTCGAATCGATGATACAACATTCGTCTAGCTAGTT
The DNA here is from genome assembly GCA_947568875.1 of Fissipunctia ypsillon. Classification (NCBI taxonomy): domain Eukaryota; kingdom Metazoa; phylum Arthropoda; class Insecta; order Lepidoptera; family Noctuidae; genus Fissipunctia; species Fissipunctia ypsillon. The sequence continues at coordinate 8,679,721 of OX387645.1, read as the reverse complement.
AACTAGATTACTAGGTCCCAGGAGGTGGCCACGTAGATCGCGGCTTCAGAAGCGTTCCTTACGTCCTAAAATGTCCATTCCACCAAGTGAACTATCGTCAGGTACTTGAATTCAAGTGTCGAATTGGAGTAGAAAACTTCGTAATATGATAGTCAACAGTTCGTCCTATGACTTCTAGGCTGAACCTGAACAACAAATACGCTGGTGAGGTGAAGCTGACGCTGCCAAAGCTGATGGTGGTGGCCAACTACGACGTGAAGGGATCCAGACTCCTCAACATGGACGTCAACGGCAAGGGACACTTTCGAGGAAACTTCAGTAAGTGTCTTTTTCATTAGACCCTGGAGTACAACTAAAAATGTCTGAGATAAGTCTCATTACCAAATACCAAAAATCTCCCATACTCGTGCCTACATAAACGCCTAGACCTAAAAAAACTATGTGTACCTATAGTTTGACCAATACCGGCGTGCCACGCGTTAGGAATGCACGGTGGGACGCCGTGAGCGTTGACAAATGAGCGACCTGGAGCTAGACCACCACCTCTTAAAGCAGTATTATTGTAATCTTACTTGGGTGTTGGAAAGAGATGGAGCTAGACATTCTGTATAGCTTCAACTCTTTCTCACACTGAAGTAACATTAAAATAATCCTGCTTTACGAGGTGGTGGTTAGCCCCCTGCAATGCCCCCCCGTCTCACCGCGCACATTCCTAAGGCGCGGTACAGCGGTATCGGTCAAACTACATATAAGTTGAATATTTAATTTGGACAGCTCGCAATACGGTAGACCCTGAAAGTAAAACTATGTTGTTAGAAAATTGTTGGGCTCTAGAAAGTACATATTTTAGGGAGATTCGTCTTTGATTGTCATCATCAAAAAAGCTAGGTAGTTCGAAACGCGAACGCAAAAGGTAGAAGAAAATCACGTATTAAAATGTATTATGTGTGATTACTTGAGGTAATTTTTAGAAACTTCTACATTAAATTAGCTTATCTCAAGCAATTTATCTAACAGGATTTGAATCATTTTCATGCTAATGATAACCAGTGATTCACAAAATTACGTCGATTAAAAATCACTTAGATTCAGCAAATAAGAAGTATTTCGGCACGTATTCTCGAATATGATAAGCACTGCAGCGTTTAGGTTTAAAGGGTGCAAAACCGGGTCATGAGAATTCAACTTTGCCACTGAGGTTCCCCTGGTACATTTGGCATTATTGTACAGAAAATGATGCTAGAGACCAGAATCTTTGGAGACGTTTATTATCATCGTTCTAGTATTAGGTATATCGAATTTGTCCTTTGGTAATTGTAAAGGTAATTATTATGCTCTAAAACCAACAACGTTAAAACAAAAACGAAATTCTAATAGTTGACTGGTACTGGTCTAAGAAGGCAATGTTTAAATCAGGCATGTTACCTACCTAGAGGCTACGCAACAGGCATTAATGTTACCAACAGTAAGTGCCTCAATGCATTATTAAACTGATTGTACCAATACATACGATAGAACAACGGTAGGAACGAGATAGAATATCGTAAATGGCCAAATTATTCTAAGTCGTTGCGTTGAACGGAATGTACTATATTTTTGTCGTATGATAAGCCAATACCAGTAATAATATGCGTTTATGTATAAGCTCATGAACTGTCGATGATTGTAAAAAGAAAAGATTTAAGGCAAAAGCGCTAGGGTAGCCCGCGAAATTTAAATTTTCTTACGATTTTTGCAATTTACAAGTCAATATTAGGTTTTATGTTGATTAAAATATGATTTGAGGCCGTAACAAATATGTATTAGCAGAGTTATAATCATTAAAGTTATCAATACAACTCTCTAAGACCAAGTAATCCTATTTAATGATTATTTCATGAAATCTTGACATTTGAGGATTATACTAACTTAAGGAGTTGTGTTACTGATTCTAATTATTATAATTATGTAAATACATATTTGTTACGGTTGCAAAGCATATTATAGTCAACATGTATCCAGACACTGAGCTGCAAATTGCAAAAATCGTAAGAAAATTTGAATTTCGCGGGCTACATTTGCACTTCCCCCTTAATCAGATAACACCATGAAATGTTTTCACTTAGGTATCTATATCTACACTATTTACTGTAAAAATAGCTTTGCAGAATTCCTGAAGTAAAACAAAAAAAATCAAAGCTTTTTGTTACTGGTGTTACATTCAATTTGTAAATATTAAATTGTAGTTAAATAGTTGTTTTGTAAATTAATTTAATTATAATTTGCATATCGTATCGGAACTTGTCTTAATAGCGATGATCGTGATAAAGATCGAGCTTTTTTACAACATCGAAGCATGGTCTAATAGGCTAGATTGACAGAACAGAAGCACTAAAAAAAAACTAATGGTTTTTAGTTCATTGTAATGTCAAGTCGTAATAATAAAAACAGTCACATATATTTTGTTTATTTACGGAATCACGTTTGTTTTTTTTTATCCAATAGCCATGAAAAACTATTAACACAGTCGTCTCATTACAAATTCCTTTGTTTTGATCCTGTGTTGACATGGGTGGAATAATAAATTGCTTTTTTTTTATTCAATAATTGGTAATGGAGAATCAGGTAGGTAAGGTAGTTAATATCTTACTTATGACGGATGGTTTCCAGTAATAACTGATCATTCTAAAATGCTTAACACTAGAAAGCATTAAATTTGGGTATAGGAACTAGAGACTCATGGACATGAACGATTTGTGAAATTGTTCATGTCCGTGAGTCACTACAGGGATCGAACAGATTATGGTACAATACCTGGCTGACACATGCTGCTATTTGGTGTAATCTTAACACATACACACGCACTACGGTGGTCACTTCAAACCTGATTCATTCCATTGCCATCTGCCAAATCCTTACTTTTTTCTCTCTTTGTTGGGCACTGACGTTAAAATCTTTTATCCTTATTTTAAACTGTTCTAATTTTAAATTGTGTCAACGTAGGTACTACTGAAAATCTATTCAATTAATATGTTTTTTTGTTCGTTTAATAGCTGGCATCACCGTGGTTGCAAAGGGCTTTGCGAAACCAATTGCGAAGGAAGGAGTGGAATACCTGCAGGCTGATAAGCTCGTCTCCAAAGTCAGGATCAACCACGCAAAAATCGCGATCGATAAGTCTGAGAGGCCAGCAGTATGTAAGTATTTTGTTAATTTATTTTATCACTACTTGAACCGATAGACGCTGTCCCGTCCAAATTTCAATTGTTCTAAAAGGTCGTTCAGTTTTTCCCGAATTTGAAAAATTTCCGGGAAACTTTTCCAATTTTAGTCTACATTAAAATCTAATTTGGACTATCGCAAACATTTTAACATAAAAAATAGCCAATTCGGACCAGCCATTCTCAAATGATGCGCTTACCAATTAACGGCATTTCATTTTTATTTTCATCTATCTTATGGTCTACCTGTTAAAATTGGTGGAAGCTGATTTTCACTACCAGTTTACAATGTGCGTATCATAGATATTATATCTCGAGTATTCTATCTATCTATGGTGCGTTTTAACCTAGATAACTCTTTGTTTTGAATGTTCTGTCTTAGTGTCTCCTTTAATTTCACTTTTCATTACTTGGTCATGTACCTACTTTCGTTGTTTTTCAAAATTATTTTAAACTATTATTGGCAATGAATCTGTGGCCAAGGGTCATGAACTCTTAATAGTGACCATATCCCTCAGTTCGTCTATCCATATGCTGTCATATGGATAGACGAGCTGAGGGATATTCAATGCACCCATTGACTAAATATAAACTGACGTTTATTATCTCATACACAGCGTCCTCAGCAGTATCATTCTTCAACGAGAACCCCAACATAGTCCTGGACCTCTTGAGCCCCCTCATTGAGGAGACCACTGCAGCAGTCATCAAGGCATTCGTCAACAAAATATTAGGAAACATACCCATCACTGAGTTGCTGATAGACGATGCACCTGCTGCCTAAAATATAAATTGGTTATTTATAGGTTTTATGCAGACTTGTGAGAAGCCTTTAAAAAAAACAGATTCTATACTTGAATTTGGCACTTCTCTGGCACAATAATTTGTTTGACCTGACCAAAAGGACCTACCATCGCTGGTATGTCCCGAAATGATCTGGGAAAATGCTTTTGGTGTTTATTTATTCAGCATTCACCAGAACTTCTGGGACTTTCGAGTAATGTTAATTCAAGTCGCTAATAAAATTACTAATTCATTAGCATTATTGACCAATTAATTGATATTTCACTGCATAACGGCGATCAAATTAACGCATATTGGTTAATTATTCAAGACTTCTCGCATGTTAATAACTTAGTTAAGACACACTAGGTAGAATATTTATTGATTATAAAAATATATTGTTAACTTGTGTTATCTAATAAACTTGGCTCAATAAGTATTATAATCAGTTTTGGAGATGAGTTAAATAAATGCCACAATAAAAATGCGTTTATATTACCTATTAAATTAATATTATTTATTAGTTCGCCAATTGATTACATTTTTCAAAAAAGCATCTTTTCATTTAACATTCTTAAAATTTTGGGCCCGTGTGTTACAGAGGTGACAAAATGCGATAGCCCTGTTAATAGGTATTTTCGTTTTTGTTGAGGACAATAGGTACATCCAAACCAAGATATCGTTTAATAGTTGGATATTTTTGTATATGAATAGAATCCAGTCAGTTTTAATGGTTGAATTAAATATATGGCTTATGCCCAATGAAATTCTGGTGACGAAAGTTCTTGATCACAAAAAAAAATCTCCGAAATATAATTTTAAGAATGAACAAAAGAGCTTCAATATCAAATATGAAACTGTTAATGTACAATTTATAAAAAGAAGGAAGCTGTATCGTGTAAAGTTAACACTTTACCTACATGTATGTAAAATAAAAAAAATGACTTTTCTGTTCTAGGCAACGAACATTTGTCTCGTACCTGTTTGATTTGATCAAGGCTGACAATTAGGTTAAGATTGTAAATAAATTAAATGTTACCATTAGATATAACATGCCTTTTATTTAATTTCACAATTGAGTACCTACGAGAACACATGAGGTTCCTAATGGTTCATGGAACATATTTTTCCTTGAATCGAAAAACGATGGATGAACTGTGTGAAAGATGATATGGCTAGAAAGAGGGAGACTACCGAGATTACGACTAAAGGTAAACGCACACTTATCAGAGCAAAAGGAAGCGAAGGAGCCGAAAGAATCGAATTTTAGAATTACTTGTATGATTTTTTTTTCTTTATTTGAGATGGGTTTGCTCTTGACTCAAGTCTAGGTCAGAGGTGACAGAGACAAAGTCGACGATGGAGCGAGCTTACCCAGAAGAAGCCTGTTCACTCTCACTTTGAATCGCGAAGCTCTCACGGGGAACACAGACAGTAGAGGGTAGAGAGTTCACCTTCTTTGCTGTGCGCATCACGAAAGACATTTGGAAACGCTTAATGCGAATTGGTGGAATAGTAACTAGGCAGGGATGGTAACTTGCGGTGCCTCTAGATGTCCGATGGTAGAAGGGGGCAGGCGGAATGAGGTCGTGGAGTTCTTGAGCACACTCACCGAAGTACAATCTGTAGAAGACGATGAGCCAAGCTGTGAAGCTTGGCATTCACCAGTTTTACATCGCCAACGAGCCTCTTAGCTCTGCGAAAAAAAAATCCAATGAAATCTCGCACTTATCCGCTCTGAATCGGACGATTCGCCGGAAGAATTACTACGAACTTCATTTCGTTCGGCGCGGTCGATTCTTTCGGCGCGGACGAGTATGTGTTTTTTGTGGACCTTTTAAATAGAGAAGTATGGTAGAAAAAGATTAGTTGTGCAGATCCTAAAAAAACCAGCTTCTGCCCTTACACAGGAGGCTGATGATTTTTCCTTGAATCCTTGAACCTTCATGAACAGCTTTTAGCATGCATGATGACCACGATTTAAATCAGAAACCGTGGTCATTGTGCAAATATTAAAGTAATTGTATCGGGGCATATGAGTAGAAAGATAGTTGTAGGTACATTAAAATTATTACCTATAAAAAAAAATTATTATTATTAATTATTGTTTTTATTTTGAGGAGCTCGTGGCTAAGTAATAACAGCCGCATGGGTCGATCCATCAGGTTAAGCTACACTTGCCGGGGTTAGTCTGTGGATGGGTGACCATCTTTACATACCGAGACTCCTCCGTGCCTCGGAAAGCACGTTAAGCCGTTGATCCCGGCTGTCATTCGTGGATCTTTGACAGTCGTTACGGGTCGTCAGAAGCCCGAAAGTCTGACAACCAGTCTTACCAAGGGGTATCGTATTACCCAGTAACTGGGTTGTGGAGGTCAGATAGGCAGTCGCTCCATGTAAAATACTGGTATTCAGCTGCATCCGGTTAGACTGGAAGCCGACCCCAAAATAGTTGGGAAAAGGCTAGGCAGATGATGATTGTTTTTATTTTGACTTTTGTAATGTTTATATCTAATTGTAATATTTTTAATTTCATTCATTATTAATTTCTTGTATCTAATATATTTAATTTTTAATTTCACATGTATGCATATGGACTGGTTCTGAAATAAATGAATTTATATATTAACTTTCTTTCTTATCTATTTACATTTTAAATATTTCTTAAAATAAAAAGATATAAAAAAAAACATTTGAAATTATAAAAAAATAGAGGTCTGCCGGTATCGGGAGCAGGGTCCAAGCTACCGGTGGTTAGGGCTCCAGAGACAGGAACCTCCTCACAATACGAGCTGTATCGAGGAGTACTGCCTTCTGAATCAGGCTCTTGATCCAACCGCCTAACGACCGCCTCGAGAGATGTTGGTCGAGGCTTTCGGCCATCAGGCCATTAGCCGTTACGACAATTGGCACAATGACAGCCGAGGTCACATTCCACATGTCAACAACCTCGTGTGCTAATAATTATATTATTATGCTTTAATATTTCCCAAGATCTTTTTTCTGAAATTTCTTCAACATCACACGTTGACTTATGCAGTGAGCAATTGCTGCGCTGCCCCTGCCTAGCAGACAAGATGCTTTGCCTACCAACAGGTTGCAGAATAACAATGCCTCATGTGAAGTCAATACGTTGATATGCATATTATAGTTTAGGTATATTTATAAAGCCAAAGGCTAAGATAATATTGTTAACATAGACAGCACATAACATCACGCCTGTATTCCCCGAAGAGTTAGACAGAGGTGTACCTATATACACACACATTTCGTCAGTTATGTTTAAGTCCCATGTAATAGAGGGCGAGTCTTTTGCCATAAACCGGGCACAAATTCAGACTCCAGACTGCTACTGAGAAATTCTAGATGAAAAACTCAGTAACACTGCCCGACCCAGGAATCGAACCTAGAAGTTCGATTCCTGGGTCCTCATGAGTCCTGACCTCATGCTCAGCGCTTGCGACCACTAGACTAACAAGGCAGTCTAGTAATAGTAGCATTTAATTTACGACTCAGTAAGTCACTCACTGGACAAATCATAATATAAGTGCATTGAAATAAGGATGTAAACTGACATCAAGAGCACGACAATCTCGTGTAAGGCTGAGGTCACACTGCACTCTTTCCTTATTTCATTCACTCGAGTTAATAATGCACTACTTCCTGATACAATCTACATATGTGGAGCAGAATTTAAGGACCAGATAATAATTGTTTTTGTATTTTTTTAACAATTTTAGACGCTATCACTTTATAAGAAGTCTGTTTTTGTATAAGATGTCTGTTTTACAGATACCGGATACGGGATAAGCACTGCCTGTCAAATAATCAACTCAGCCTGTCGCAGTCCACTGCTGGACATATGCCTCTCCCAGGCTGCGCCACAACACCCTGTCCTCAGCCTTCCGCATCCAGTCTGTCCCAGCCACTTTTTTAAGGTCGTCAATAGTGGGCTGGCCCTGTTTGTCGAAGAACCGATGGCCGGAGGAACAGACGAGTCCTGGGGTAGAAACCGCGTATGGGCAAGCGTAGTGTGAGACACCCCCCAGCTAGATGGTGCTATCAGATATGTTTAAAAAATCTGCCAGATAACTGCGCCGCACCATATCCGTAGTTGGTAGCATAAGTACAGTATATTAAATAAACTGCACAATGATTGTTTTAGTATGCACATCAAACACTTTGAAGGGGAAAACAAATAAAATGTTGGATTCAATTTCAGAATCTGCAAGCAATAAAATAATCCAGGTAGGTCACGTACATACTAAGAATCGTAGACGGGCAAGTGAATAACGAGGACGGTCATACGTACGACTGAAAGATTTATTTAAGAAGCACATCAGAGGAAATTCAGAGAATTACCCTATAGGTAGTACTTGTATGCACTGGTGTTATACTAAAATCCTAACTCAGTCAAGAACTGGTAGACACTTCATCCACTTAAGCGTTATTAATTGTAATACATGTTCACGTATTTGAAATGTTTTTATAACTAGAAGATATTTGCAATGTAGCCCTCACGACCTCATTCGAGGTTTTATTCCACAAAAGGTAACTAGTCATGCCATCGGAGCTATTATAAGGGACACTTCTCCATTCAGCCTCTTAGGTGAAGTAGAATTCTGAACAAGAAAGGTGTCAATATGATTTTTTTCAAGTTAATTTTGGTAGGAATTTACGTGAATTGTGTGTTTGGAAGACGTATCAGCAGGAATGGGACGGTTTCTGATGATTATCATAACAGCAATAGTAGCTCGGATATACTAATAAGTAAGTGATAGTTTCTTTTAATCTATGAATTTCTCACTTTCTCTGCAATTTTGGGGACTCAAATACTCACATCAAAAGAGTCTAAGCAACATGTATGGGTTTGAACTTTTGAACGATTTTTACTATTGTAAATGTAATATACATTTATTTTATAAAGCAACAAAATCCTTCATTCATTTGTTCAATTGTTCAGTTTCAAATCAATAGCGATCTGTCTTTTACTGAAAATAGGCTATTGGGTTCGGCCGTAAAACAATTGAATTACCATACCACATCGTAAGCTTACAACAAATTAATTGATACGTTAATCCTAAAACTCATCCAGAAAAATCAATATGCCACTACACCGACCCAAACGTGGCTGACTGCATCCAGCGCATCGCTGAACAAGCAAGGCACCTACTGGCGCAAGGAGTACCGTCGCTGAACATCCAGCCACTGGAGCCGCTGAAGATCCCCAGCATCAGGCTGCGGCAGCACAACATGCCGAAGAACAGTTTCAAGTATGACGCATGGCTGTCTGATGTCGCACTCGAAGGACTTACAAATTATACCTTTAATAAGTTGGAGTAAGTATCTTAGTATCTTCTTGTGTGTGAATTATATTTCAGCACATTGATCAGAAAATGGTTTCCGGCCAAGGTAGAGTTAAGAGTATCGAGGACCTCTTTGATCTTTCCCATTAGAAGTCTTCCTAATGCCTTTTTTGATATAATGTCACATAAATTTAGTCGAAGAGTCTACTTCTGCAGGTAGCTTCAAGAGTACGAAAAACACGAAAAGACTTGCGCCGCCTATGATAGTGTTGATTCATAAATCAACAAGTATTTAAGAAGGGAGTCGTTGCTAACTCATTCGATACAGGCATAGTATACGTAAAAGTAGTTTTAAAACATTTTTTTGCGTAAGTAAGTTTACAATCGCGATCATCTCTTTTTACCATAAAAATTTATTAGAGCCAGCAACCTTTAGGACTTTTAAAATTTGAACCAAACTAATGATCCGTCTTCATATCACCTTCGCTAAAATCTCAGCATCCCTAACAATCTTAATTCATTGCAGCGTATACCCTGAGGAGTTGAAGGTAACAGCTAACATCAGTCTGCCACACCTGATGATGTCAGGAGACTATGTGGTGCTCGGTGACTTCCAGATGCTGCCCGTCGAGTCGACCGGCAAGATGGCTGCCAATTTCAGTAAGTTCTGGTTGCTTTATTTTGGAATTAATTGAATTGATGGAAAAGAGTTACTTATATACGTAAGTGCTTTCTGCTGCCCTCTCTACTTATGATAACGAATTAAGTTTTAAACGTTTTATTATGCGTTAAATGTTATATGTATCTTCCATTAGGTTAATAATTGTACCTACCATTGTAACCACTTCTTCATATGCCACCATATCCAAATCTGTGTAATGTGGTCGTGGTCAAGGATAGTTTTTTAATCGCAATAGTTACGGATTTGGACGTTGGATCATTCAATGCTAATCAAACCAGTCTATATATTTTCGACCTGGATACATCAAATTTTATCGATCTTACATTAAAAACCCGTTTTTCTCAACCTTATGCAGGCCGGTTGTCAAGATTGCTTACTAATTAAAATATTACGAACGACTTCACGACATTTTATGGCTTTTCTTCCATAGCTCAATGTACGGCAGCACTAGAAGCGTTAGGAGCCAGAGTACATAAGAGGATGATGATCCGGGATGCGACTGTACATCTGCGGTGTACCGGACCGCTGCAAGCTAGCCTCATGGAAGCGCACTCTACTACTGGAGAAATGGGTCAGTGGGATTTTGCATCATGATAACTATCCATTATTTGAATTATCATATTGAGCCAACATGTAGTAACACTAAGTTTGAATTCATGAACAATTAAGTAAGAGCCTAGGAAACCTGCTGTGGAAAAATTGGAAGAAGAAATAAAAGATGGGCTGAAGCTGAAAGTAAAAGAGAAAGAAGCTGGCAAGAATAAAAAACTTTTGCACACAGTATACTTTGTAATAGGTACTATTGATGATTGGTTGGTGGCTATTATAAAAGCTCCAATTAATTTCAGCAGCGAACCCACCAATTAAATTGTCCAGCGAGCGTAGAGACCACGGGTATCATCCACTTTTCTGGAAAGAATACGAGTAACATTAGAAGTATTAATATTAGGTTCTTTTAATTCCAGAAATGATAACTGACCACATCACCCACATGCACTCAACAGACATCGCGAAGGAAGTGCAGCCGGCTGTGGAGACAGCCCTTGGCATGGTCCTCGAGGATATAGCCAACAAGTTCCTCAAACACATACCACAAGACATGGTCTTCCCGAACTAATTACGCAAACAACCTGGACGGTTGGATATTTTAACAGGACTTTCAAGGGATTATTAGAGCCAATATAAAGTGATCAGATAATTTATATTTCTAATGACGTATGTAGATGATTAAAATTTACATTAGTCGTTTTTGACAAGAAAATGAGCAGAATGGGGGCTTTGTTGTGATTATTTATTATTCTTGTCTAAAAGACTGTTACAGAGTCCTGTAGGCAACTGCTAAAACGGATGTTGGTACAGATTTACAGACTAGAAGACAGATTTTAAGAATGTAAGTTGAAAAGCTTATTGTTTTCATAGCATCTTTCTTCTTAGCATCTTTGACTGAGATAAGACTTATCAACATACCACTTATTTAGAAATAAGATGGAAAGGGTTATTATTGATTATTTATTCATGTTATTTGTTTCTCCTTTATATAGACCTTTTGGCACAAAGGGTACTCTAAACATAAATAGGTGCCTTGTGTTATTTTCAAGTCCTAATGTTTTTAACGTTTAGTTAATAAAATAATTTAGTAGGTAAGTAACTACAAAGTCAGTAGGTACAACATAACTAACTTATATAATTTATTTCATGTATATTGTGATAGTAAATAAAAGATTTGATTACACTGTGGGTACCCTTTTATTGCACATACAGGAAGGTATATTACGTAAGTATTGGTAGCTGTAACGGTTAAAGATGGGCACCTCGCCACGTATCTTCACGTTCTAATAAATATTTAGCAAAATATTATATTTCATGTTTTGCCTTGTTTTCTTTTTTCTTGAGAAAGACCGGATGAAGTTTTGTGGATGTAAGTAGTGATTTCATTCGATATTACTTAGAAGTTTTCGATGAAAATAATGATAGGTCTTGTTATTCCTGGTCTTGCAATTTTGGTTTGGAAAGGTACCAACATGGACGATGCGCTGCTTTCTAGAATATTCCAATCTTTTACCAGTAAATCTGCTATGGATTTAGTTTCGGTTCTTAGCAAGCAAGTTATCAAGAGATTGAACAGCCAATTTACGGATCCGAGATTTAAAAGGCTTTTAGAAAACATGTTCTTTCTCTCTCATTGTTAACCAAGTTCCTAACTTGCAAAGCTATTGCCCATTTTAACTACCATTAGGTGACATCTAAATGAATGCCTTAACTAGAAATGGGTCCCAAAGAAGATATTTTGAGGCATTTCGGTTGCACGCAAAATCAATTTTTGTCCTCAAAAACTACAAATTGGCCTTAGTTTTTTTCATGATTATAAAACTTGAAGATCTTTAGTGAATTATGAGGGTCAAAACACGGCTGACACAATTTAGCTTGATACAAAAAAATTGCAGTTTCCTCAAAATTTTAATTTTTCATGAGAAAAAACTGTTTTATTCGATCTCGTACGTACATCATTAAAGACTTAAGGGAATTATTGGTTTATTTTAATGTAACAGAGTATATATAATTTTAAAAACACATATTTTTGAAATTTTATGTTTTCCGTTCGGCCATACCAATGCTCCAAAACCCTTTACGATATCAATTCGCCTTAATAAAAGTTGGATTTAACAAGCTAGGCTCAGCGCCGAGAGTTGAAAATCCGAATTAAAATTTTGGTGTTCCCTAGTACCTATTGTGAAAACAAATAATAAAGGTCCGGAAGTCCCTCTCTTGTGATAAAAGAGTATTAATGAAAGTGCTTAATCCACCTTCAATCACGACAGAACTATGAACATCTCGATGCGATACCTTTTCAACAAAGTTTGTTCAACAAAAAGGTTGTGGTGTAATTTGCCTTAAGTGTGCCAATGTGCCGACTGGGCCACGCGGTCAGGCCTACGACCAATTGCATCAGACGGACTTACAACATTTAAATGGCCACCTGCTGAGGAAATATCAACTCTATGATTACGGTTAAATGGTTGTAGTTTCGGTGGCAAGGATTGATGTTTTTAGGTCAAATATCTATCATGACGATGCTAAAATGCATTGTCATATCGTTTTCTTTTGTTGTATTACTTGTGGTCGCGAATAGTTTAAAATGCTTAATTACGTTAGAAATGTTTTAATGTAGTCTTTAGCTCTGTGATGGGAACTCGCTTAAGGCTAGTTCCATCATGATGATGATGATAATGATGAGTATCTTAGTTGTAAGATGTGTATCTATTGTAGAATATTGTAATTTCGCTAAACAAACTGAGTAAGGCACAGCATGTCCTACTTTGCCATAGGTTTATGAGTTACATTGCAAACACTCAAAATAGCTACTAAACAAACCATTCTTCTTTCTCGCTCTAGTCTTCCTTTAGGAGCAGGAGTTCACTATATCTCTAGCTTTGCTGAAAAGAAAGGATGTCTGGATGGATGGGTGGCTTGTTTATGATAAAACAAATAATTTCTTCATCATTTATTTTCGGTAGGCCTCCGTAGTGTGGCACGAGGGCCTACCGTGTTGTCCCCGAAAATAAATATGTAGAAGGTATAATTATGTAGAATGAGCCATCCCTTTTCCAAGGATGTTTCAAAAGTTGATTTAACTTCAAGTAGATAGATACACGTGTTCCAGAATCACCAACCCTGAACTAAATGGGCTCATGTTCTGTAGAGGATGTCTAAGCCCCCCCCTCCCTCCCCTCGGTCGATAAGAAAAAGTATTGCCCAACCCAATTTCTCATCAGTCTAATCAGAGGGCGATGCATCATGATTGATGAAAAATTTCGTAAATGATCACGCATTATTTATCCACCAGATGACGATAAAATGATGTCGATGCGTTATCATCACGTTTCTTTTTATATTTAAATTAGAACTACAGAATTATTCCAGTACTAGTCAGTTAACAAGACGAAGATGTGGTCTGTGTTGTGGTGTTTGTCTATGGTTCACTTTGCTGCGGGTTTCAATAACAGCTTTATCAATTGTAAGTACCTACCAAATCTCATAAGTATTACTACAATACTGATGCTGTGTCTCTTAAGTTAATTCCTCTATTCTTAAGGCGAAAGCGCCAGGTAGCCCCGGAAATTCAAATTTTCCTACGTTTCATGCAATTTGCAAATTAGCATTAGGTTGTATGTTGATCAAAATATGATTCGCGACCGTAAAAAGTATGTATTTACAGATTTATAATAATTAAAATCATCAATATAACTCATTAAGACCAGGAGCTAGACCACCACCTCTTAACGCAGTATTATTGTAATCTTACTTCAGTGTGGGAAAGATATGGAGCTAGACGTCCTGTATAGCTCCATCTCTTTCTTACACTGAAGTAACATTAAAATAATACTGCTTTAAGAGGTGGTGGTTGGCCCGCTTGTAATTCTATTTAATGACTATTTCATGAAATCTTGACAATTAGGAGTATACAAACTTATGGAGTTGTATTACTGATTTTGATAATTATAATTCTGTAAATTCATATTTGTTACGGTCGCGATTGATACTTTAATCAACATGCAAGTTAATACTGACTTGCAAATTGCAAAAAACATAAGAAAGTTTGAATTTCGCAGGCTACCTGGAGCTTCCCCCTTAAACTAACAAATACAACAAAAAAAAGGACAGTGACGAGTGTCGGTTTAAAGCTGCCAAATTTAGTAGTTGATCTCTAAACATCAACAACATACTTAACATGTTCTAGAATTCTAGACTTAGAAAACCTCTCGCTTTCACATTACTAAAACCGCTAGATCTGTATAAGGTTCCGTACCTCAAAAGGATAAAACGGAACCCTTATAGGATCACTCGTATGTCTGTCTGCCTGTCTGTCCGTCTGCCACGGCCAATTTACTCCGAATCTAATGGACCGATTAAGTCGAAAATTGTTAACATGAATTTCCGTGACGGACGTGTAACGTAAATAAATGAATTTTGAATATGCGAGTCACTTATGGAGGCGAATAAGAAAATTAAAAAAAAAGTTTTGTTTCAAACTGTACCGTGTGACATAGCAAATAAAAGGGCATACCATGAGGGTTTCAAATAGTTTATTTTAAAATTATTAAAATAAACTGTTTAAAAGTTATTTTAAGAAAATATACGAAAATTGACCATACTCGATACTAGTGAGCCTAAAATCATGAAAAAAAATATAGATAATAGTGCTATACTTATAGATTACAGGAAAACTTATAAGAAGTCTATGGTCTTAAAATAACATGGTAAATCTCTCAATATTGAGAACATGTTGTTCAACTACAATGTGTGCTTAGGATAATTCTTTCTCTTCTTTCTTCATCCCAACTACGGAACATCGTGCGTGGTCCGACACGCACTTGGCCGGTTTTTTAGATAGAACATAAATAAACTTTTTTTTATTTTGTTTCAGTCGGTGGCTTCGTATGTCCCAGAGAAGAGAAAGCACTGGGCAGGTGTCTCCGAGACGCCCTGAACGTCTACATACCACAACTAGCAACCGGTAGGAGGATAGCGAATGTTTCACGCAAACTTTACTAATATTTTGCGTCAATATTATTAGTATGAACATAAATTCAAACCTGTAGACTTTACAGGCGACTAATCAGGTCACGGGATGTTCGAAAGAGTTCGGTTCCCCTGGCACAGGCTACTGAAGGAACACGGGTGGGTTTTAGTCGGTAAAAGTATGACACCCCCGCTCCGTTCCCGCTCCGCGCAGAGCGGGAGAAGTCATTTGATGATTTCCCACCCAAAAAAAGGCGACTAATCATAATTTTAAATATAGAATTTGTAAATTTTTGAAACTATGATTGTCTAAAATACTGTTGTGGCAAGATGATACCATTTATTTCGCGAGGAGGCAGGACGCCGGGGCGTAACTCCGTTGCCGCGAGAAATCGCGGCACGGCGGACAGAGCTCCGGCAGGATCTCATGGCGGCATGGAGAGTGCGATTGTCGCAACCCAACGCTGGGCACGCCACAATTGCGGCGATAAGTCCCCTCTTTGAGGAGTGGCTGGAGAGGCGCCACGGCGTCCTCACCTTCCGCCTGACGCAGGTCCTCACCGGACACGGGTGCTTCGGGAGGTACCTGTTCCGGATAAGGCGGGAGGAAACGCCCGGGTGTCACCACTGTGTGGATCGCCCGGAGGACACGGTGGAGCATACGGTGGAGGTCTGCCCGGCTTGGGCGGAGCACCGCCGTGTCCTCGCGGAAGCGATCGGCGGCGGCGATCTCTCGCGTCCGGCCCTGGTCCAGGCCATGGTACGGAGCGAGAGTGCATGGGAAGCCATTACCTCCTTCTGCGAAGCAGTAATGCTCGTGAAGGAGGAGGCGGGACGCGTGAGGGAGAGGCAAGCTTTGCACCCTCACGCCCCTAGTCGCCGCAGGAGACGCCCTGGGCGTCGGGAATCGGCAGCCGATTCCCGGCCACCGTAGGCGCGGGCTTGCGGACGGCGAGCAATGGGTAGCTCGCCGTCCGGTAAGGACCAGGCCCGAGTCGACGGCGCGTCGTGTTCCACGCGCGCCTCAAAGAGATGTCAGCACTATTGACGGGGTCCGCTAGGGCCGATGCCAGCTAGGGTTGCGGGATGTTCGAAAGAGTTACCGTGGCCCCGGCACAGGCAACAGAAGGAACACGGGTGGGTTTTAGTCAGTAAAAGTCTGACACGCCCTCCCGCTCCGCCCAGAGCGGGAGAAGTCATTTGATGATTTCCCATCCACAAAAAAAAAAAAAAAAAAAAAGCACTATTGACGGGGTCCGCTAGGGCCGATGCCAGCTAGGGTTGCGGGATGTTCGAAAGAGTTACCGTGGCCCCGGCACAGGCAACAGAAGGAACACGGGTGGGTTTTAGTCAGTAAAAGTCTGACACGCCCTCCCGCTCCGCCCAGAGCGGGAGAAGTCATTTGATGATTTCCCATCCACAAAAAAAAAAAAAAAAAGATGATACTATTTCCGCTGTTTGGTCAGCAAAATCGTTACTGCCTTTGATGTTAGTGTTCTTACACACGAGCGACATGCGTCAACGGTACAGACAACTGCACGCGACGACGACCGTCGCCGACATGTTAACGTCATCAACCGCCGACGGCTCTTTTTTTTTTCTCTTTTTTTCGCGTCAACGCATGCAGTTGCTTCTGCCGTTGATGGTCGTTCGTATGTAAGAACATTTATTGGTTGGATATTTCTACAACAAAACCATTTTAGGGTGCATTCAAAAAACTAGAGACATTAAACTTACCTACATACGTCCAACGTATTTTGATTCATCTATCAAGTCACTTTCATCAGATATGATGAAAGCTGATAGGCTATGATGACAATTTAGTCTCCGTATTTACATTATACGTGACCGGCGAAATGTAATCCTTCTTAATTTATATGACAGGAGTACCAGAATACGGCGTGCCACCATGCGAGCCCTTGGTGGTGCCAGCGTTGTCCATCCAGCAGTCCACGGGGCCCATTTCCGTCAAGTCCAGCTACTCTGATGTCACCGTCAGGGGACCCTCGTCTATGCGCGTCAAAGATGTTGAGTGAGTATCTTGTGACTAACTATATTTCTGAACTCTGAATTACTTTCTTTTGGTGGGATCTTGTACGAATTTCCCTGTGTTTCTAGCGCGTTAATTAAAAAAGTTTCCAGAAACAACCATTTTTGGGTAGTCCTATGATCATCTGCCAACTTCGTACGATAGACGTTTCCTCTTTTTGTTTGCAAATTCATGACATGTATGATAATTATGTAGAAATATATGTAGAGATTTTGTCCTCTATGCGTAATGTAGCGGACAGGTGGGCTACTGTTTCTCCACAACAACCATTTGGAACTCCGTAACGTTAAGTTTGTGGCTAGTAATTTCCTTGGTGATAAGTTTGCAATATACTTACATCCCAAAATTTATCAGTTGCGATCGCCAGTGATGAAGACAGTCGAGTGACGCGACGGTATCTTTCGTGCTAGGGGTGCGAAGTTGATATCTATGTGTGACATTTTGTTTCAGTGTGGATTCCCAACAGCACCGAGTAGTGGCGAGGCTATATATTCCTGAGTTGAAGATGAAGGGTAACTATCGGCTGGAGGGACAGCTGCTGATGCTGCCTATCGATGGAGAGGGACAGTTCTCTGCTAAATATGGTAAATACATTTTTATGAAGCTTAAGGGTTCCAAGCAGTGGAGCAGTGGTAGCCCAGTGGCAACGGCCGTGATTTACGAGTTGTAGCTTGTAAGTTGTGGGTTAGAACCCAGGCAGGCGCTTTACATTGTGTAAATAATTTCATCACCAGTGCTCTCAAAACGGTGAAGGAAAACATCGTGAGGAAATCGGCATGGCCTAACAAAAAAATAGAAGAAATGTGACATCTACCAACTCGCACTGGGCCTGCGTGGTAGATTACATTACTCCTCTCGAAGAGAAGAGGCATGTGTCCCAGCAGTTGGAACTTTACGAGTATAGGCTGATTATGCAAGGGTTCCAAGGAATATACATCGGGGAAAAATGTGGGGCCTTATCATTGTGTTTATATAGCAGTAGATAAATGGGCGAGTTCAGTTTTATGGATGTGGATGACGTCTAGAGTGATTTGTGATTCATTTGTTACAAATAAGTTTCTACATTTAGGTTACGTACATTCTCATAGAGTTTCTAAAGTATAGAATGTCCTACACATTCAATCTCAATTTGAGCACTTTAACGACTGACATTTAACGTTCGTATTTCTAACATTATAATATTAACAGTTATATTAAAAGTAAAAAGAGGTAGACAGGCATAAGATACAGGTTGATCCCACCCAACATTCGATCTTCAAAAACGGCACGATGTCACACTATTTAATGACACGTGGAAGTAAGACGGGGTGACGTCATCATCTGGAGCGAAAAACGACAAGACGTGGAGAACTTGGCTGACTAGCCAAGTTTTAAGTGTCACTTGCGGAGCGCGTATAATCCGGTATATGACTAAACGCCGACAGACACTACGCCGACAGACTGAACACTGAGAAGACTTTACTTCGACGGGACTCTTCGCCGACGGGACACTTCGCCGACAGGCACCCCGAGGGCACCCCGAGGTTCGGTTTGGTTAGGTTCCTTTAAACCCTGCACACTGAAATAGGAGCTCAGCGCAGCGGGGCTCCGGCGATCTGCTAGCAGACATAAGGTATTAATGTACCTATACTATGTATTTATATTATATTAGGTAGGGGAAAAGTTTCTTCGCATTTTTTAAGAAAATTCAAAACATCTTTTAATATAGTTTATTCACATTTAACTAAAGTATGTAGGTACCATTTTGTTCGATAACTTTTTGCCATCTTGTAGGTAGGGACATGATCCCATTGCTATAGAAATTTTGGGACTTCTGATCAAAATACCGCGACAAGTGGTTTTGGCAGTCCTCTCGTGATGTTAACCTGACACTGCCTAAAGAATTCTGAAGAGACCGAAACAGGTGGAAATCTGAAGGTACAAGGTCAGGACTATACGGCGGATGCATTAACACCTCCCAGCCAAACTCTCTTAATTTTTGCTGAGTGGCTAAAGATGTGTGAGGTCTAGCGTTATCACGATGAAAAACCACATCCCTTCTGTTGATTAATTCCGGCCGCTTTCTCTCAACTTCTTGCTTTAATCTCATCAGTTGTTCGCAGTAGAGTTCAGAATCGATGGTCCTGCCTGGTGGTAACAGCTCATAATGAATAATGCCCTTCCAATCCCACCACACACACAGCATCACCTTGTTGCTAGTTAACCCGGGTTTCGCCACAGTCTGTGAAGCCTGACCGGCCTTTGACCACGACCTTTTTCACACGTTCTTGTCGTACGTGATCCACTTTTCATAACCAGTTATCAGCTTCTTTAAAAATGGTTCGGTTTCATTACGTCGTAATAAAGAATCATAAATGAGTACACGGTTCATTAGGTTTCTTTCAGTGAGCTCGTGAGGTACCCAAATATCGAGCTTTTTTGTGTACCTAGTTTTTTTCAAATGCGCCAAAACTGTTTTGTGGTCAATTGCCAGTTCTTCAGCTACGTCGTAACTACTGATATGCCGATCTTGCTCCACTTTTTCAAAAATGGCATCCATTTTATCCGTAATAGGGCGACCAGAGCGACGTGCATCTTTGACATCAAAATTTCCGGATTGAAAACGCTTAAACCAAATTTGTGCTACTCTCACAGACACTGCACCAGGTCCATAAACATTGCAATTTTTTTTTCGCGGCTTGCGTTGCATTTTTACCTTTTTTGTAGTAAAATTTTAAAATGTATCGAATTTCTTCATTAGATTCACTCATCTTGACAGTACGAAAAACAAATGAAAATCACACATTTTCCTAATTTGAATTTGGAATTATGTTCTTTAAAATTTAAACTTTCAATGATACCAAAACCAGCCAGATACAAATAGTACAGCCAAAGAGATTTTATTACAAGTTCATACATACTATAATGCGAAAAGATTTTCCCCAACCTAATATTATGCCCTGTCGGCGAAGAGTACCTACCGTCGAAGTAAAATCTTGTCGGTGTTCAGTCTGTCGGCGTTTAGTCGTACACTCGTGTAATCTACCTCTTTTACTTGTAATATCATTAGTTATTAACCTATTACCTTCTTCCAGGTGACATTGATGCGACAGTGACCATAGTCCTGGGACGTCAGCCTCGCCACAACGAGGTGGACGCCCTCAAGTGTGAGGAGCTGGACGTGTCCTTCCACGTGGGGTACGCCTCCATGAAGCTGGAGAACCTGTTCGGTGATGATGGGGATTTGAGTACGTATGCAATCTTTATACCCCCTTCCATTTTACATGGGACTTTATCATAACTGGCGAAATAGGGGTGTAGAATACATGTATACACCTCCGTCTCCTCCTTCGGGAAATATAGGTTTGATTTTAGGTACGATCATTACTATTAATCATCATCATCATCATCCACAGCCCGTTTTCGCCCACTGCTGAGCATAGGCCTCTCTTTTCATGTGCCAATCCCCACGCTCCTGTGCCAACCTCATCCAGGTTCTACCTGCGATGGTAACAATGTCGTCTGCCCATCTCGCCGCCGGACGAACGACGCTTCGTCTTCCAGTCCTTGGACGTTACAGTCTGTAAATTCCGCTAGTGTCCATGGACCTCCTATGTGAACAGCCATGATAAAAGATCATGGGGGAATTTTGCGATAGATATCATGCATTGTATACGGATAGATGATCGCAAGATGTTTTTCTTTCTATCATTGTCTTCAAGTTGTGGTATACCAGCGCTGCGACACTTACTTTTAAAAGTCGCAGCATCATGCTGAGATTCTGCCTTTTGGCCTCATACAGGACTTTCTGTTTTTATTTTTAATTGGTTTTTAGGGTTCCGTAGCTCAAAAGGAACAAACGGAACCCTTACAGGATCACTTCGTTGTCCGTCTGTCTGTCTATCAAGTCCCTTTTTCTCAGGAACGAGTGGAGGTATCAAGTTGAAATTAATATCAAATACGTAGGTCTACGATCCCTTAGAGCTCTAAAAGAGTCAAGCTTCTAAGTCAAAGCAATAAAGAATACGGCCGTTTAAGTGACATACTTTGATACTCGCAAATAAATCAAAACCTACAGAGTACTTCCCGTTGACCCAGAATCATGAAATTTGGCAAGAAGCAAGGTCTCACAGCACAAGTAAAGGAAAAAGTCCAAAAGTCGTTAATTTGTAGTTTATCACATTTTTTTTGCGATCACAGACTTAAATTTTCAGCTGGAGAATTGACCGTGCCATTTGTCGATGGAATCATCATCATGCATAGAACATGTTTTTCAACTACAATGTTAAGTTTGTTTATGGGCTAAATTCATACCAACTACAGAACCCTTCATTCTGTTGACATGCATATGGCCGGTTTTAAAAAAAAAAATATTAAGAGTTAGTTTAGTTTAATTTGGATCTTCCTGTGCGAGTCTCAAAAAATACTTTTTCTTTCTTTGTTGAGTTTTAGAGTGGAAATCTACATTAAGGCAAGCTATTTTGCTATACTTGGGTTCTTTCTTACTCAATAGAATATGATAAGACTATAATAGAATTAGTCAATTTTTGGTACCACCTCTCTCCTTCTGTAGTCAAGCAGCTTTGTTTTCTTTTGACAACACCCACATATGCAACCCCGCCTTGTCTTGGAGTACGTTGCCAAACAAGTGACGTGTTCTTTTTGTAATAAATATTAATAATACATATATACATACTTATATAAAATACGCGCTTACAGAGATTGCATCGCATTTTTAGAGAATTATTATGAGCATTATATAAGCAGCGAGATAAGAAATAATACTCTTGGCGCACTTGCGTGTTCATGGGTTATCCTATGTACCTCGCAGTTAACAGCTAACTCAGGGTTAATCAAATAATTATCTTGCGCCACCAAGAGTTAGAGGTAACCCTAGAGTTAAATTTTAAACCCACCGATGTGGGAGAGTTACGTCGCTAACCTCTGGGTTAGTGTAAGTAATGTCAAAATAAATTGACCTTATGAGGTGCCGCTGATAACGTATTTTCTATTTTATATTGTTCAACGTTATAGTAAGTGAAAATTCGGTACTATATCAGCAAGCAATATATTCATGAACTCATATAAAAATAAATACAAATTATGAAAAACTTAAAACATATTTTTCCACATCTGACATTTTTGTCCATCAATAAACTAAGTCTCCATAGAAATCACATACAATCGGTTAAAATGAAATGTCATGTAATAAAATTTTAGAGACAAGAAAGTATTACGTATCGTAAGGAAGTATAAAAGAGATGGGTATACAATTTCCGTTCATTGTTCGTTAATTAATTTTTGGTCGGATTACATATCAGGCCTCAGACACTGCAATCCTATTATATGTTTCGTCGATTGAACTGCAATGTTCCCAACTCAAAAATCACTATTATCAGGTTATCTAACTCAGTGGTACTTTTAGTGACGCAACGCGTAATAAGAGTTAAAATGCTAATTACTTAACTCCGAGTTTACAAACTCTACATTTATTCATTTAACCTGACTAAACGTGCATGTGGGGTTTACAAGAATTAACAATGTGGCAACGAAATGAGACACAATTTCTTCGTGTTAGCTATTTTATGTTTTGCCACAGCACGTTACTCACGGGAAAAACTTGAAGCTACTTATTCAATATTATTTTAAAGCATACCTCTTTTGGTTTAAGACAGACTAAACTTATTTACTTTAAAAAAATATAGCTTATTTGTGTAAGTCTTTTGGCGGAGAATTATTAGGAGGCTCTAAAAAAACTTTTGAAAAAATTGCTAGGTTGCATATGAAATACCAGCCAGTTGGAGGTTATTACCAACCATCCACCATAATGATCAGTAGGTAGATGACATCATCATCATCTGCCTAGCCTTTTCCCAACTATGTTGGGATCGGCTTCCAGTCTAAGCGGATGCAGCTGAATACCAATACTTAGGTAGATCACAATCTAATCTATAGAACTACGAGCTGTTGCCCGCGACTTCGTCTGCAATCCAGGTTGAAAAGTAGGTCCTTACCCAGCATCCAAATCCGTTCAGCCGTTTTAGCGCGAAAGCGTAACAAACAAACTCACTTTCGCATTTATAATATTATAGTTAGGATACCCGTGCTAATATTTTTCTTTTACTTCTAGGTAACACAATGAATCAGTTTCTGAACGAGAACTGGCAGAAGCTGATTGAAGAGCTACAGGCGCCGTTGGAAGAAGCTCTGAGGGACTTCCTGAAGCCCCTCGCAAACCACGTGTTCTCTACTCTTAACGCAGACGATATTTTGTCTAAATAGTGAAGCTGTTTGGATACTCGGGGGAAAATAAATATAAAACCGGCCAAGTGCGAGTCGGACTCGAACACGAAGGGTTCCGTACCACTGTAAAATATTAACACTACATTTTTTTTTTAAATATTTCAGTTTAAAAAAAAACCACAAGTCTTGTATTTAAAAAAAACAGAAGTCTTGTATGTAATAAAGTTAAAATTAAAGGGGTTCCCCTTTTAATTTTAACTTTATTTTATTTTATTTTAATTATTTATTGATAAAGCGGCAATAGAAGTACACAATCTGTGAAAATTTCAACTGTCTACCTATGAGTCCATGAGATACAGCCCGCTTACAGACAGACGGATCGATGGATAGCGGAGGCTTAGTATTAGGGTTCCGTTTGGCACCCTTCGGGTACGGAAGCCTGAAAAGTATGAGGATTCCTGCAACTATAAGGCAATTATCAAGGCCCAGGCGTAGGGTTCAAGCAGTTGATACTTGATGATTATTTTATGATGATACTTTCAGGGTTATTCAAATGTAAGGATTGTTATTTATTTAATTAATTTATGAATAAATTATAGAAAAATTGCGTTTTGTCTTGTTTTTATTTTTCAGTTAATTCTCAAAAATTAAGAGAAATATTTGTGTAATTATTTTTTATTATTTATTATTCTCTTATGCATAGCACAGACTACTGTTCTGGTAGAGATTTTCTTCCTTCAGGAAAACTTTATTAAATTCATAATAAAAACAAAATAAAGTTGTAAATAATAATATATTTTACATTTTTAGTCATCACAATCGTTATTACAAATATTTAAACCTAGTGTCTTAAGTACAAAGTACGTCTATAGTATCGGGTGATCACTTAGTAACTTAAATAAATAATGCTTACTTATGCCCCTATAAATGGCTAAATACCCCTGTACACAATGGCCTAACTCTAGCGTCCATGGCTTTATTTGTTTGAAACAAATATAAAAAGCAGTAACTGATTATTCAATGTAAGACAAGATTAGGCCATTGTATACAGAGGTGCATAATATTAATCGGTATGTAGGACTGTCATTATACTGTCCGAATTTGAACACACGATCCTTTAAAAAAGGACTCAAATGTATTCATCGAAAGTTCAATAAAGATCACATTAAAAATCATTTCTACTTTACACAGTAACAGAAAAAATGGTCAGATGGTGTTTGCGAGCGTAGCACACATAAAAACATATATTTTTTGTTTGAATTTAAAAAATAAGGACGGATTTTGAGATCTTTAAGCACTGCAAATATAAAAGAAAAAGGCGGTGATCGAGTTAAACGTTATCAAAACGTCTATGTAACAGAGTCATGGATTCTTAGAAGCCTTTGAAATAAAAGACACCAACGCATAGAGCTATCATCGAAACATCAAAAAAAGTTGTCGAAGGAAACATCTACACATTGAGATTATCATGAAAATAGTACGACTTCGGATTTCAACAATCCCACTACAACATTTTATATTTGTACTATTATCCATTCAAACGAAATACAACATAGTCGAAATAAAGGCTACAAATCGGTGAATATACTTATACAAACACTCACAACAGTAATTAAAACTGAACTACACGTTAACTGACTGTTCATAAGTTAACTCGCAGGTCTAAGGCGTGAGCCACACGTCGATGGGAATCTTGGAAAAGGCGGTGTTGACGAACGCCTGGAAATGCTTCGCGATGGATGCGGAAGCAGCTGGCCTCATCTCCTCGATGATCTCAGCTGCATTGTTGTTTAAGAACTGGTTCATCGCTTCACCTGGAATTTGGAGTGAACGGAGGACTTTATTATCGGATGAGGTTTACTGCGTGCCCTATGGCAATGGACTGGGGAAGCCTCAGAATGCAGGAAAAGAAGGTCGTGATTTTTAAGTCTTGGTCACGATTCAGAGAACCAGATCCAAAGATCCCTTGAATCTTAAACAGCATTTTCAGGTCTACAATAAATAAGTTACGTCTAGGCAAGAGTGCTTTATTTTCGACAGCATCAACGTTTACCATTAGCTTATCCAACGTATAACATTATTTTTGTGATCAAGACGAATTAAACACCAGCTCCTTTTTTCCAAGACCCAAACTAAACTACTGCAGAATCCATGATCTAGTATAGTAGTAGGATAAATAACATAACATCACGCCTGTATTCCCCGAAGGGTTAGGCAGAGGTGGACCTATAGTACATTTACATTTCGCCAGTTATGCTTAAATCCCATATAATAGGGGGCGAGCCTATTGCCATCGACCGGGCACAAATCCAGACTCCAGGTACTACTGAGAAATTCCAGATGGAAAAACCCAATAACACTTTGCCCGACCCGGGAATTGAACCCAGGACCTCATGCTCAGCGGTAGCGCTTGGAACCACTAGTAGTAGGATATTTACAAAATATTAAATGAGATAGTAGCAACAAAATATGATAATCATTTACACATAGAGGAAGATAAAACTCACCAATAACGCTTCCATGGTTCACAGTGTCTTTGACTTTAAATCGAGAGTTCCTTAGTTTGAAGTCCACCAGCATTCTGTCAGCCAACATGTACTTGAGGTTATCCCGGGTGGTCTCCTTGCCGAAGATCTTCGCGATAGCCACCACGTCACCTTGAATGTGAAGGAGAAAATATGTTATAAGGGATTCAAGAACTCTATATAAGGACTCATTTTTTAATCGTCTTCACTTCTAACTAAGGAATAAATATTGACAATTTTTGTGTGGAAAATAATATGTCAAACTATCATATAAATTCTTCAGATAAAAGTGATCTAACTATTGAATAAATCAGCTCTAAATAAGATAATTTAAAACTAGCAATATTTAATCATGTAGATGCATAAAGTGGGGACAATCAATGACTGTTTATGAATAAAGCAGCCAGTAAACCCTTAGTCATTTGCAAATTGGATGCTTTGTCTTGTCAACATAAGAATTACACAAAAAATGACCTCCACAATGAACTTCAGCCTCAAACTACTTATTATCATTATTCGTACAAATACAATTATTCCGAACAAATATACTTATGGGAGCCATATAAATATTTATCCCAGCCGGAAGTCGAAAATGTGACCCTGTATTTATTTTTGATCGATATATTATCGGCACTATATTCTCGTGTGCAAAGGACTTGTATGCGTTTAATTTCAGCCTTGTGTGAACCTTCTCTTTGCAGCTTGTTGGTTTAATTCATGCAACTTGAGAGAACGCCAATCAAGGAAATCTAGAATGGCATATACTTGAAATCACACTCAAGTATTCAAGTATTGATATGCCATTCTAGATTTCTTTGTCCCTACTTAAACACTTCGACAAATCGAAGAGCATTACCTTTATCTATATATACCTAGGTCTTTTTATAAGCTGTCTCTACTAGTTGTTAGGAATGACTTACCGAATGATGCCCAGAAGTCTCCCTGTGACCTGACAGGGAACAGCAGCACTTGTCCAGAGACCTCATATCTTCCTGTGATCTCAATACGAGGTAGCACCAACCCCATGTCAATACGCAGTTTCTTCAAATCAGACCTGCGTACATATGAATTCGAGTCAGTATACAGATCTCGTTGAGGGGAGCAAATATAGAAGGCATGGATTGTGCGATATTTTTAGGTGTGTTATCTGTAGTTTGATGCTATTCATATTCCAGTTTCAAATGATTATTTTCTTCACTTGTAAGCGTAAATAATATTAAATTGCTTAGAAGTACTTAGAAGATCATTTCTAGCTTTCAGAGAGCTACTAAGATGAGCTACTTATTAAAGTAATGACACAAAAGTAGAATAGAATGAATTATTTTGCCAGTCCCTTTGTAAACCTTCAAATTACAAAATTCGGCCTTTACGCTCGAATTGTCCACACAGTCGTTCCTAAGGCTTGTGAAATGTTTTGTGCTCCTAATTCTGCCATTATGCCAAGCTTCCCACCATTTTGAGAGATCGTATGCAATGGTGAGTATTTCGAAACGGCGAGCAGGCCAAAATGACTACTATTTTTTTGTACTTACCTGACTTTTTGTCTGTAAAACTATTGAAAATTCTTCTGAGAAACAATTAAATGTAACCTAGTTTAAATGGGTCCTGAGGTTTTGTATGCAAGAGAGGAATCAGGCCAAAAACTTGGTATGCAATGTTTTTTTTTCTACTAGAACGTTACAAAGGTTCTAAATTCACAGCTTCGGAATTTACCTCCTGCTGTTTAGAAACTAGCTAGTCATAAAAGATGGCTGCGAAAGATTTGCAATAGGTTGGCGACCGATCTGTATATTTGGAATCGTTAGTGCTATTTTATTACCGCCCGCCTTTTGAAGTAGGTATTTGGCACATATTATTACTACATAAGTACCTATTATATTACTTTGGTAGGTATGTCCATTCATTCATCACTTGTAAATATGGCTTGTCTTGAATACTGAAACAGCCTAGTCGTACCGACTTAATTTGAATAAGTTTTTCTTGACTTATCTATTTGGGTCCTGACCCTACAACATCATTTGTTTTACACTAGTGGCTTTAGATTTTTTTTACGGTATAACTTATGAATTTATATTTTTAGTAACTTCAAGTGAAATGACTATAAGTACCTACGTATTACGAAAACGTTTGCAACATCAGGTGACTCGGCTATGAAGGTGTCTCTTACAACATTTTGGCAATTTTTATACTTATCCGTTTGCAATAGTGACAACTCAGACTTGACCTCATTTCCTTGCTCTTAAGGTTTTCAGTTTAACACAGAATTAATGTTTCTAGTTAGTAGTTTCGAAATAATGTCTTGAAGTTGACCAAGAGATCTAGGATAGCGAATAAGTAATTTCTATTTGAGACACTAGGCCTCATTTAATTAATATACAAGGTGTAATTTTAAACAGTGTTAATCTCTTAAGGAGTCATTGTACTCGTCATTATGAACAAGTTTTACTATGGGTCCAAACCTGAAATCGCGAAAAAAAATTTGCTTTTTTCTACATTTATGTTCGCATAACTCGTCAAAATGAACACCTTAAGAGGTTAACAGTGATTAAAATTACACCTTGTAGTATGACAATTTTCGTGTCATTGTCATATTTACCATAACTTGCAAATTTTAGAACTGCGTGACTAACTGTTTTATGAACGGTTGCTTTGGACACTAAATAAGCGTAGAACAATAAAACTAACACCTGAAATATATCTGCGTTATAATTTACGCTTTGATAATAGCATACTGTCAACAGTAGAACAGCATTTCAGCCTTATCAAGGGAGATGAATTAATTACCTATAAAGGGTGTAAGGGACAGCCCTCCGCAAACTAATAGGGTGCATTCAGCTCCTTATTTTGAATCATATTCCACCGGAAATATTCTCAGGATTTTTTTAAATCGTTTTTTGAGTTACTCACATAACATAACATCACACCTTGTTTCCCCAAAGGGATAGGCAGAGGTGTACCTATAGTAACACCCACATTTCGCCAGTTATGTTTAAGTCTCATGTAATAGGGGGCGAGCCAATTGCCATCTACCGGGCACAAATCCAGACTGCGGGCTGCTACTGAGAAATTCCAGATAGAAAAACCCAATAATAGCCCAGCCCGACCTGGGAATTGGACCCAGAACCTCATGCCCAGCAGTAGCGCTTGCGACCACTAGACCAACGAGATAGTTTTTTGAGTTACTATCCGTTCATTTTAATGTAAAATTACATTATCTGTACGCAGCACTCCATTTATATAAATAAAACAGCTGAAATAAAAAATCAGCAATGGATGTTGAAATACTCGGCGGCCGAAGGCTCGCTGCGCTGCCATTCGCTACGCGCGTTTTGCCACGGTAACGATACATTGCGTGTGAGGTATTAAAACAAATCAGGTTTATTGGATTTCGATAACGTTCCTGAAATAATGTCATGTACAGGTCATCTTAGTATGATATACTGAATTCACCTCATCAGTCTGCGGCGGGCTGTCCCTTACACCCTATATAAGTATCTAACTAAAATGCCATCGAAGAAGAGGAAGAGTGATCAGTCAAATGACGATCAACAACAGTCTTACCTGATTTTCGTAATGGTATAATTACTAGGTCCGATAACGGTGATGTTACTGAAAGCTGCCGTGACCCTGACGGGACCGGCATCGTTGGCCATGACCAGGCGGTCAATGTAGAGGGGCTCCACAGGAGGGACCCCTAGTTCAGGGATACCCCTGGACAGGTAAGGTCGCAGGTGGTTGAAGGAGTTCTTGATACAAATGTCCAACTCAGCATCTTTTTGACTGCATGGTTGGATGTATTCCGCTGAAAACAAGGAAAATATTTGCCGTTAAATTGTGCAATTTGTTTGCTAAGGTAATGCAAATATTTGATAAAAATGATGTTGGACCAACTCTGATTGTAGTTTTTGAATAATCATAAGTCTTAAATGATTATCTAAGCATTCACGATGAATGAACCGAAACTGAATAGAGTCTAGATAGATTTCAAGACATCAATTTCACATTCACAGCGCAGGGCATGTCTAATGGTCTAATGACAACACTCAATTCTCGACGGCATGCCACCCAAATTGTAGGCACGTTTCAAAACGTACTATTTGCATACAAACATAAACAATGCGTACATAAGCTAGTTAGCGTTACGTAAAGTATTCAAGGTGAGGCTGACCGATCACCGAACTTTCCAATATTAAGGTCGAAAGAAATATGCGTGCGAACTTGGATATGTAGTATATCCAAATTCGCACCCAAAATTACTGAGTTACAAATTCATCATCTGCCTAGCCTTTTCCCAACTATATTGGGGTCGGCTTCCAGTCTAACCGGATGCAGCTGAATACCAGTATTTTAGATGGAGCGACTGCCTATCTGACCTCCACAACCCAGTTACTGGGTAATATGATACCCCTTGGTAAGACTGGTTGTCAGACTTTCGGGCTTCTGACGACCCGTAACGACTGTCAAAGATCCACGAATGACAGCCGGGACCAACGGCTTAACGTGCTTTCCGAGGCACGGAGGAGTCTCGGTATGTAAAGATGGTCACCCATCCACGGACCAACCCCGGCAAGCGTAGCTTAACCTGATGGATCGACCCGTGCGGCTGTTATTACTTAGCCACGAGCTCCTCATCTGAGTTACAAATTATAACCATATAAATGTTTTGGATACGATCCCTCAAGAGAAAGGAACCAATATACAATAGCTTTATAAAATAACGTTACGTCATAAGCCATGTTATGTGTAGGTAGTATTTATAAGTACACCCGAGTATGCTACTGAGCTAACAAGGTATGATGAAGATGGCAAACTTAACAGTCATATTTATTGTAATGTTACAATTGCAACCAGCAGCTTTTAAGGCAATCTCTTAAATAATGATGCTGTTCGTTGGTAAACACATCACTTGAGAACGGCTGGACCGATTTGGCTACTTTTGTTTTTAAAATGTTCGTAACAGTCCGAATCAGGTTTGTATGGAAAGACAAATTGGACAAGTTACCCGGAAAATTGGAAATTCGGGAAAAATTGAGAGTGGTTTTGTCTAAGGGATTTTTATATGAACTCAAGATCATATTGAAATTTTGGCAGGACAAAATTTGTCGGGTCAGCTAGTCGATAATTACACACATACACACACAGTACATAACGATACGTGTGGCTTAAGTAGTCCGAAGTCACGAGTATCGTATACTGTTTTATAGCTCGTGTGAGATAAACGCACCTTCTAATAGAAGTACGACAACTCGACAATTACGTCAACTTATTCATTATTTATATAACATTTTTCAAGACTCTTATCGCAATTTGGGTACTTAGGCACGAATTTGTTCAATTTTAGACGATCGACATGTGTGATCAGTGATCAAACAAAACCAAGTAAATGTGTGAGCAACAGCCGATCGACACTTGTTGCTTTTGTCGATCGATAAATCAACAAGTGTTATTTTAACATAATTATTTATCGATCGTTAACAGGCGACAATAACGATCGTCAAAAATCAAACAAATCTGTTGGCACCTTATGGATAGCTTCTTGGTTGTATCTAAGTAGATACCTATCTACACGTACTTAATAATTTACATACTTGAAATTCAGAAAGAATGGGGTTCTTATATCAACTAACCGCAAGAAGGGAGCTTTAAAAAATACGAACGAGGTTTTAAAAACCAAACGCATACGAAGAGCTAAGAAGGCAATGCATTACTTTGTCGTTTATTATGCATGTGTGTAGTTAGTAGATCATTCATTTTCGCACAATGTAAAAATGCACTAAGTCACGGAGAAGCGTGACTTAAGTGCGGGTTTAGGTCACACAGTGCTATAAAGATTGTTATCAAACGCGAGATTAAATACATATAAAACGATGAGGCAGTTTAAAATTAACGTCACATTTTACCTACAGTTAAAGCAACAAAAGTCATTAGTCTATAATAATTACACTATGATGCATAATGTATATAGAAACATATGTAATTATGGTAATCTTAGGAGTAATTCTCATCATGATCATAATGCGCAGCGAAGTAAACGATTCCTAATCAAGTCAGTAGTTATAGAGAATTCTTGGCAGGGTACGGCAATGGCATACCAACGTGACAGAAGAGTGTTTCAACGCGGAAATTATAGTTTCTGAATCTAACGAGTATCTAGTAAACTGTTTTGTATATGTTTACATATAGCTGCATTCGCATGTATATCAGAATTAATGATGATGATAAGGATAGCAAATAAAACACTCCTAAAATTATTTAAGTAGATTCCGACAGATGCCCAAATTACGATTTAGTTGCCAAGGACAAAGTAGGTGTCAAACTAAAAGAAAAGTCATCAGTATTTTCTGAAAAACTTTTTTGCAAAAAAAAAAACAACCGACTTCCAAAAAATAAGACTACAAACTGAAAAATAACTTTAATATCGGAAGTCGGTGTCTATGAATCTGTATTTTAGACTTTTGCTACCGACTTCCGAAATTAAAGTTATTTTTCACTTGGTTGGTTTGTAGTCTTTTTTGGAAGTCGGTTGTTTTTTTTTCCGATAAAGTTTTTTATTTTTTCACTTTCTAGCGGGTCGGTTTCTAATTTATCTAAGTTACAATAGCCTAATGACAACTGCTCATCATCTTTTACAAAACATTGCTTTTCCCGATGCAGGGACGTTAATTGTTGAGGAGTTCTCCTGGTACATCACCATCAGCTCCACTTCACCATATGCATTGTGATGAGCTTAGCAATCATTTTAAAGTAATCGAATCGCAACCCGTGAAATACTTATTATTGAGTTGTACCGGTGGCCATCTCAATATCTGTGGTCTTCGTCATCAGTTCCACTTTACCAAATGGTGCTTTCCGAGAGCAAATGCACAAGTTACTATAAAAAATACGCAAATCGCTATAGGTGTGCCTATAATATTTGAAGAGTTCCCTCGATTTCTCCAGGATCCCATCATCAGATCCTAACCTGATGACAATGGAACAACCTGGAAAGTATACCCTTTAAGTACGAAAATAATTTTCCAATTCGGTCCAGCCGTCTTATAGTAATCGGGGAACACACATGATTCGTACGAACTGAGAACCTCCTCCTTTTTTGAAGTTGGTTAAAAATAATTTATAGCCAAAGTGCATCTCATGACAATTCCAATAAGCCCAAACACGCCTAGGATACATTATTTTATTACGAAGTTCCGGTGCCTACCTTCCGGCTTCATCATCAGATCAGTCCGATAGTACCATTTTCATCAGAACCATTTATTTAATTTTGCTTCGTCATAGTCGCTTAACTATTAATCTTGATAATAATATATCATTGCCATCCGTGAAATACTTATCAATGAGGAGTTTCCCGTGGCCATCTGTGGTCTTCTTCGTCAGTTCCACATCACCAAATGATACTTTCCGAATGCAAATGCTTGACTTGTTAATGTAAATACCAAAATCGTTTTGCATTTGCCCTCAATTCCTCATGGATCCTATCATCAGAACTGGATTTTGATAAAAATAGGACCAATCTGGAAATATCCTTTCAAATAAAAAATAATTTTCCAAATCGGTTTATAAATGACGGAGTACTGGGTCGGTTAAAAATACGGTAAGTGATGAAGTCACTAGTCAGTTTCAAAAGCTCTTATAGAAGCTTTAAAAAGGGTCAACATAACAAGAAACATTGTTTAACAGACAACACAACTTACAAAGGCTTAGCAAAATTGTTTACTCAACCCACTAAACAATTGACTAACCAAAGAAACCCAAATACAACAGCAATCATTCACCGCAAAATACACAAGCGTTAATACAAATATAATAAAATCCAAGATGAACTTGAACGCTTCGCCAATGCTGTTTCACAAGGTCATCCATTACATAAGTCTTATACAACTGATTACCGACCTGGTAACCCACTTGGTACAATAGCGTATATTTTGAGAAACACCCATGGAAATTGTGATGGAATTCAGAATATGTACATAACCAAATGGAGTGATTATTGTGTATTTTCCGTTGCGTCAGGTTATGAGAGACGTGGTGATTGGATTATGATTCATTTTGATCATTTGCTGGTTTGAAGTTATTTCGATAATGGTTGCATTTGATTGCGCGAGTTTCATTTCCATTTCATTCACTTCTTCTATGTTATCGCCCACTTCTTGACGTGTTTTGTTTTTTAAACATGGTAAGGTTTTTTTGGGGTTTCGTATATATGTACATACATATAGCTCTCTGCCACCAAAAAGAAAATTACCGGTCACCGTAATTATTAGTGACATTGATTGACACCTTGAAAAATATGGAGTCTTAAAATCGTATGATATGCTCAAGGTTTAATTTTTAAATCGGCAGAAAATGGTTTGCCTCAAGACTATTTTGAATGAATTGCACAAGTGCGTGATAATTTAAACAATTCAGTATGAAAGGTAGAAAAGATTACTGATTGATATCTACGTAAGACCAACAGGAATGAAAATTATTTTAACTTTGTTACTCAAAAAGCATATTTAAGTTCTTTCACGATAAAAACTGCTTTCGTTTATTTTTAACTTTCGTATTTCCTAATAAAAAACCGCTGCAGTCCGGCTGTCGAGAGAATGCGTTCTTGACACCTGTCAGTTTCATACTAACGAATATATGTTTTGCAAATTTGATCCTTATTACAACTAGAAAATATCCAACTGACAGATGTCACCTTGTATTACTTTTTTAACGTTGGTCCTTGGGTACGCACTACTATTGTTTACGATTACATTATATAACCACAATCACTTGGACCCATAAGCCATCTTCTTGCAACTAGTACTAAGAACTCGAATACCCTACAAGGTACTTGAGCTTTTTAGTTCCACTTTCGAACTTTTCCTCACATCAGCTGATCTATCATCTGTCGGTCAAATGCATGTGTTGTAACGAAACTGTATCGGTCACGTAACAGCGTAACTTGGTCTCAACAGTAATAGTACCTAATGTAACCGTAGATGATTCCTCTCTGTTCTTGTGAAATGGTTCTTATGTGTCTTATTTAGGTGAAATAGCTTATAACGGCCGATTTTATCAACAAGGAGACGTTAAAATCCCTTTACTTTTTTATTGTCTAACAGCATCGTGGGAAAAAGCAGATCTTGCTCACCAGGACCGTTTTGCAAATTAGTTAATCACTTAAAATTATATTAATGATTCTTGCAATTTTTCAAATAACCTATCTACGGTCATATAGGCAATAATGGCTGATTATTTAAGGGACATACAACGCATAACTGGCTATGTAATTAGTTTCTTGATTAAAATCTAATTACGTGCAGTTTATACAATGCAAACACCAGTAAGAAAAAAAATTCTGAAAGCGTCATTTTAATTAATTAAGCCTAAAGACAATTACCATGTTCAGAGAACGGAGAGAACGAACATGTGGACGCACAACAATTTGAGAGGAATGCACCTTACTTACATATTAAAACCTAAAATTTACAATCAGACCGAACACGTCTAACACGACGTATTTTTATCACGGTATATTCTCACATTTAGGTAATTTTGACCATGTAAGGTAATCAATGATTAAATACAGCATCTTGCAATTCCATGCCGAGCATGAGTCTAAGCGCAATACAAGTCTAGCGTTGCCTTAACAGTTCAATGACTAATATTATCTTGCATTTTGATGATTCTCCAAAAACTATGAATGCTGGTGTAATAAAATAATTGCATTCCTCTCTCCAACACATTAAAACCGCGTGCCACTTTCTACCCGCTGACGAAACTGTTTCGAGAGAAGAGAAAAAAATTTCCAGCAATGTTTCGCAAAAGCCTGACTACAGCAGTAATGTCATTATGTGTAATGAAAGCTGGGAACCCATCTAAATAATTGAGCTTGCATGTCCTGCTGCAATGGATAAAGAACATTTTGATTAATG
The DNA here is from genome assembly GCA_947568875.1 of Fissipunctia ypsillon. Classification (NCBI taxonomy): domain Eukaryota; kingdom Metazoa; phylum Arthropoda; class Insecta; order Lepidoptera; family Noctuidae; genus Fissipunctia; species Fissipunctia ypsillon. The sequence goes on along the minus strand of OX387645.1, from coordinate 8,643,528 downwards.
AATTTGTGGTTGCGTGCATGCGAGAACTAGAGACGATGAATATTAACTAGGTTAGTTTGTAAAAGGCTTTTCGCCACAACTGAAATGTTCAATTCATGGAAATGTGAGCTAAGTCTAACACTATTTCGACTATGCTGGTGTTCATATAGTAAGTCTTTCATCAAAACTTCAATCGATACTTACCAATAAATAAAAGGAGATGAAACTTTGAAACGAAGAGGCAACAAGAAAATTAATAGTGAAACAGTTGATGTAGAAAACGCTCAACTAAAAGCTCACATTCTATGTTTCGACTAATAGATCACACAAATAAACGACGTGTTTATATGACAGACGATGCACTAGCGGCTGGTCGCCAATGGTGCAACTCTCATTTGTAAGCAAACGATAGTTTAAACAAATGCAACATGTACACGAACTCAATACATTTATGACCTTTGACCAAACAATACAGAGGCATAAAGAAACAATCAGGATTACTATCTTTTTAGAAAATGCATTGTCTTATAAAAAGATTAACCTTGATTTTTCTCCTAAAATTTTGGCTTGGCATTTAAACTACGAGTACCTACTCCATTATATCATTTCAGAAATCCAAGGTTGATCATAAAGCAGGGAGATCGTGAGGTGACTTGTGACAAGATGGCGCAACGTGTGATGCAACGCCGGTGTCAAGGCTGCGCGCGCCCCGGCCACCGACTGACCGGTTACCTACGTGAATTTTGAATTTCGAAAAAACGTCATCTTAGCAATGTTGTGGCGATGACTCGCTTTTGGGTTGAAATAGTACATTGATTCTGTTATTACTACGCTGTTGTCCAATTGCTTAAGTTTGTTTGTAACCTGTCTTTGATGATGAGCAATTTAACAATCATGCATGCACAGTCGGTGATGCCAATGAAGCCATTGCAAGCAATAATCACAGTCATTTTTCAAATCCAAATGAAAATAAAATGATCTTGTCGAATCAATGATTTTAAATCCTAGTTATATAGAGACTGAATGAAAAATATTTGTACGATTTGCTTAAAGTTATTAATTGAACTCCAAATTTATTAAGATAATATTTTGCGTTATTTGTTGCAAATTTAGTTTTTAAAATATCAACACAAATTAAAGAGTCATTAATATTGATGTTTTATATACTTTTTTTCTCTATCTAAATACATTTTTTTCGTTACAGTTCTTAATTTGTACTGGTATCCACTTTTTGGTCCTTCTACCCGCATAATAGTACCTACCTATTTTGTTTCTATGGCAACTACCCCTGATCAATATCTACGTAAGTTTACCCGCTACCTTCCAGTCCTATCGGATATGATTCTACTTTCAGTACTTGCTTCATTCTAATGTGACATCTGTCTCGTTATCATTATTATTTGACTGTCCACCGCTTAGTTTGTCTGAACGCTTATTCATACGGTTACGAACTTTACCTCCACAACAATCATTGCTTAATGAATCACTCCTAATTCGCTGAACCTTCCATCCTCAATCCCCCTGAGTCAGCTCACTAATCAAGTTCCATTGCCCAATCTACGTCCATTCTCCCCACGTATGGCGCACCCATTAAAATGTTATATGTATCACAAAAGGTGAACCAAGGCTGTACCTGACTATCTTTGCCGGGAATATATCGATATATTATGCGAGTCAGGCGTTTGTTGGACTGTCGCAGCAATCTTTCATTGTCAGTCTATTTCTCAAGGATCGTACGTTCGACGCACGGATTATTTGCTATTGTATTATTTTTAGATCTTCTGTTACTGATTTGTTTGTGTTTACTATTTTCCTGGTGTTTGTTTTATCGGTCGTAAGTTCCCTGATAGCTTTGCTTCTATAGCAACAAATAGTCGTTTACCTACTCGGGGCCTTAAGAGGTTTTGGGCTGCAGATTTTACCGGAATCATCTTCATCATCATCTCCCTAGCCTTTTCCCAACTATACTAACTATACAGGGTGTATTGAGGTCGGCTTCCAGTCAAACTGGATGCAGCTGAATTCCAGTATTTTACACGGAACGACTGCCTATCTGATCTCCACAATCCAGTTACTGGGGAATAAGATACCCCCTTGGTAAGACTGGTTGTCAGACTTTCGGGCTTCTGACGACCCGTAACGACTGTTAAAGATACACGAATGACAGCCGGAACCAATGGCTTAACGTGCTTTCCGAGGCACGTAGGGGTCTTGATATGTAAAGATGGTCACCCATCAACGAACCAACCGCGGCGAGCGTAGCTTAACCTGATCGATCGACCTGTGCGGTTGTTATTTCTTAGCCACAAGCCCTTTTATCGGAATTACCTTAATTATTACAAATCTACTAGAACGACTTTTGTTATGATGACAAAGTTTTAAGCATGATTAATGTCTTTATACTTTAGACTGCCTCGTTGGTCTAGTGGTCGCCAGTGCTACTGCTGAGCATGAGGTCCTGGGTTCGATTCCCAGGTCGGGCAAAGAGTTATTGGGTTTTTCTATCTAGAATTTCTCAGAAGCAGCCCGGAGTCTGGATTTGTGCCCGGTAGATGGCAATAGGCTCGCCCTCTATTACATGGGACTTAAACATAACTGGCGAAATGTGGGTGAACTATGGGTACACCTCTGCCTAACCCTTCGGGGAAACAAGGTGTGATGTTATGTTATGTTATGTTTATGTCTTTATTTATTGGTATTACTTAAATGTATTGTATTGTCATTCATCATTTAAAATGTAATTTCAAATACCAAATTACATACTCTCTCAATAAACTTTTCATAATAAAAAAGAATAAAAATTATATTATGAAATTATTATTTTATATTAATTGTATAACTCATTCTAACGCTTTTTAAACTATGTACCTACGTAAACAAAAGGGTAATTAATAGTGATAAAACTTTTCCATAACTGAAACTGAAGATACGAGTATCAAAATGATTATTCGCTATTTTAATTCAATTAAGTACTTATCAGTACTCTTGTATTGTAGGCTATTGACCTCTAACTAATCACGCATAACCATTGTGCTCAACTCTGGCGCATTAGGTTTATTTAAACTTTGCTTTTAATAAAACTACTGTATCTTTTTGTCGACCTTCTTGAACACAATATAAATAGGTTACCAAAATTCAAAATCAAAACTTATTTATTAAAACTAGGCCGGATAATCAGCACTTTTTGAATGTCGAAATCACATGAGACAGTCCCCCAAAACGCCTGCCCTTCACCACTTCCTAGTGCTTTAGCTGGGAAGAAGTGGCGCAACAAACTCCCCAGCAGCACAGCTGTCTGTTATATAAGAACATTAAATGACGTCATGAGGATAGAACGTGCTTGACTTCTGGTCTTACCTTTAAGATTCCCTAAGGTAGACAACATTCGCTGCACATTAAAAACGAACGTTAGTAAGTATATACCGTTTTATTAAGATGGAACTCTTCTGTAGTATGTAAAGTTCTTCCTCCGTCTCACAGGCCATCTTCAGTATATGAATGAGTTCCACAAAATAGTCTACTAAGATAACGTGGTCTTTTTAGTATAAAGCGACTGCTACACGATCGCCAACCAGGGCCACTTCTATCGAGGACGCGTTTGGCGACCGTGTACCAGGCGCTTAAGGTTTAAAAAACTGAAGGTCTGTAACGTTCTAAATAAAAGACATGAGTTGTTGATGGAGACGCAATTGACTTTAATTATTGCACGCAATTGGTTTTATTATTTTTGCCTAAAACATGAAGCTGATAGAGTTTGACAACGTTCAAAGGTTCCATCGCTTATCTTCGGGAAAACCGAAATATAGCGAATACAACGCGGCTATCGACCAATAGAAATAGAATTATATTCCCACCTAAATTATTATAGATAAACGCACTAATTCCGTCACTTATGTAGGTATTGGACTAGTCACATTTATTTCGGCTAAGTTCGGTTTTTCCGAAAATAAACGATGGAAACTGAACGTTGTCAAACTGTTACTGTACAAGTAAATAAATCATGAATGAATGAATGTAAGTAGATAATCATTAGGCATGTATGATTACTTGTTTATACGCAGTTGATACGACCTGAAAATATGATTAAAACAAAAACGGAGGTAGGTGTTGATATGAACAGTAACTTTGACCTTATACGCACGCACATGTACCTAATATTATTTTGCGCAGTGATTGATAAAGTTTTTGGGTGATTTTATTAAGATGCTGAAGAGTTAGTTTTTAACCAACTTCAACTAAATTGTGTAAACGAAAAACCACTACTTACTTATAGTAATCGTGAGACAGTCTCTGCGAGAGTTGAGATGTAGATTCACTTTTATTTATAAAACAACTAGTAGTGCCCCGAGGTTTCACCCACATAAGTTTCGATCCTGTATGGATATCGGGATAAGAAGTATCCTATTATAACCTATATGTGTGCCAAATTGCATCCAAATCCGTTCAGGAGTTTTTGCGTGAACGAGTAATAAACATCCATCCATCCATCCTCACAAACTTTCGCGTTTTAATTAGTAGGATAATTTATCCTTGTATTCTCAAATCCACGTAAAAACCTATGGTCAGATGATAAAAGTGCACTTAACTATGCAAGTTACACGTCATAATATTGCAGCTACAACACATTCTGCTTAAGAATAGCTCTTGTGTCATTCGTTTTTAGGGTTCCGTATCCGAAGGTTGCCTTAACGGAACCCTATAACTAAGCCTCCGCTGTCCGTTTGTCTGTCAGCGGGCTATATCTCATGAATCGTAAAAGGTAGACAATTAAATTTTTTACAGATTGTGTATTTCTATTGCCGCTATAACAACAAATCATAAAAATAAAATAAAGTTAAGAATTAAAGGGGTCCTGTAACAAGAAACGTATTTTTTTTTTACTAAAGTAAAAAACGTAATGGTAAATAAATATACAAGATGTAACATAAATAACGCACTCTTTTTTTTTTTTTTTTTTTTTTTTTTCGTGATTTAAGGTTTGGTCCCATAGTAAAAGTTGTTCATAATGATGAGTACAATGACCCCTTAACGCACTATCTCTTAAGGGGTCATTGTACTCATCATTATGAACAACTTTTACTATGGGACCAAACCTTAAATCACGAAAAAAAATCAGCTGTTCCCTACATTTATTTTCGCATGACTCGCCAAAATGTAGGGAATTGATAATTTTTTCAAGATTTCACGTTTGGTCCCATAATAAAAATTGGTCATAGTGATGAGTGCAATGACTCCTTAAGAGGTTGTGCGTTATTTATGTTACACCTTGTATTATTGTACGGTGGTAAGGCACCCTTCGTGTGCGAGTCTGAGTCTTACTTGGCCAATTTTTAAACCTTAACTTGTTGTTGACTAAACTAGTTCCAAGACAAACAATGATTTAACTTGTTGTTGACCAAAATAGTTCCAAGACTAACAATGATTTAACTTGTTGTTAACAAAAATAGTTCCAAGACTAACAATGATTTAACTTGTTGTTAATAAAAATAGTTCCAAGACTAACAATGATTTAACTTGTTGTTGACCAAAATAGTTCCAAGACTAACAATGATTTATCTTGTTGTTGACCAAAATAGTTCCAAGACTAACAATGATTTAACTTGTTGTTAACAAAAATAGTTCCAAGACTAACAATGATTTAACTTGTTGTTGACCAAAATAGTTCCAAGACTAACAATGATTTAACTTGTTGTTAACAAAAATAGTTCCAAGACTAACAATGATTTAACTTGTTGTTGACCAAAATAGTTCCAAGACAAACAATGATTTATCTTGTTGTTGACCAAAATAGTTCCAAGACTAACAATGATTTAACTTGTTGTTAACAAAAATAGTTCCAAGACTAACAATGATTTAACTTGTTGTTGACCAAAATAGTTCCAAGACTAACAATGATTTAACTTGTTGTTAACAAAAATAGTTCCAAGACTAACAATGATTTAACTTGTTGTTAATAAAAATAGTTCCAAGACTAACAATGATTTAACTTGTTGTTGACCAAAATAGTTCCAAGACTAACAATGATTTAACTTGTTGTTGACCAAAATAGTTGCAAGACTAACAATGATTTAACTTGTTGTTGACCAAAATAGTTCCAAGACTAACAATGATTTAACTTGTTGTTGACCAAAATAGTTCCAAGACTAACAATGATTTAACTTGTTGTTAACAAAAATAGTTCCAAGACTAACAATGATTTAACTTGTTGTTGACCAAAATAGTTCCAAGACTAACAATGATTTAACTTGTTGTTGACCAAAATAGTTCCAAGACTAACAATGATTTAACTTGTTGTTAACAAAAATAGTTCCAAGACTAACAATGATTTAACTTGTTGTTGACCAAAATAGTTCCAAGACTAACAATGATTTATCTTGTTGTTGACCAAAATAGTTCCAAGACTAACAATGATTTAACTTGTTGTTAACAAAAATAGTTCCAAGACTAACAATGATTTAACTTGTTGTTGACCAAAATAGTTCCAAGACTAACAATGATTTAACTTGTTGTTAACAAAAATAGTTCCAAGACTAACAATGATTTAACTTGTTGTTGACCAAAATAATTCTAAGACAAACAATGATTTATCTTGTTGTTGACCAAAATAATTCTAAGACAAACAATGATTTATCTTGTTGTTAACAAAAATATTTCCAAGACTAACAATGATTTAACTTGTTGTTGACCAAAATAATTCTAAGACAAACAATGATTTATCTTGTTGTTGACCAAAATAGTTCCAAGACTAAGAATGATTTAACTTGTTGTTGACCAAAATAGTTCCAAGACTAACAATGATTTAACTTGTTGTTAACAAAAATATTTCCAAGACTAACAATGATTCAACTTGTTGTTGACCAAAATAGTTCCAAGACTAACAATGATTTCACAAATGGGAGATTCATGCAATTTTTTCACATTCGGAGCAATAACTATTTAATAAATAATCTACAATAACAAAGACTTGCTACTTTTGAGCAGCTATTGACACTACGGCTACTCTGTATCCTGAAAGGGTCGCACGGAAAGCTACGTAGGCAATATTGAAAAGGAATGTATGGATGTAAAGCTGTATGTAATAGGTAAGTATGGATATGATGCAAGAAGATTAAGATCAACACGCAGAATGTTTGTGAATAAATACAACATTGAAGTCAGCCTGGTATGGTTCTTTATATTCTTTTCTTGTGCAAAAATATTTATTTTATATTTTTTTTGCATTTAATATTATTGATTGTTCTATATTCGCACTTACCGATAGCGACAAAACAACAATATTTACGTAGACTTATCAGCTCGTTGGTCTAGGGGTCGCAGCTGTGACTGAGCGTCAGGTCTTGAGTTCAATTCCCTGGTCGGGCAAAGTGTAATTGAGATTTTCCATTTGAAGTTGTCCCAGTAGCAGCTCGGAGCACGTTTGTGCCTGGTTGACGGAAATAGGCGTGATCTTATATTATCAAATGAAGGCAAGGCGAATTATATTCAGAGCATGAGGTAATCTTCAGTTATTTACAAGATTGGTTATAATTTAGATGTGATTAGAAGCAATACCTACGGTCCTTCAATTATAGTGATGCACCTGATAATTAAATTTTATACTTTCAAGTGAGCCAAAGCTGCTTTAATAAGATTAACAAATTCTGAGTTTCAAGAATTATCTAAGAAAAATCTAAACAGCAGATAGCTTACACGGTACAGGATTTCTAACCAAAATAAGATGTCATGCAGCTTTTAGCACTACATCTTATTACGGTTATTGCATGTCTTAACCCTCTCTAACGGTCGAACCCAGTAAACTATTTTCAGTAAAAGACAGATCGCTATTGATGGTAGACAGTATAAATCCATCTGTCCTTATGTCAGGCCGGTAAGATTCCGTAATTTTTTATAGATTATTGAGACGTTAAAACCACAGATAGATAGGTTTCTCTATCTCCAGTATGTCCAAACTGGTGATAGATAGGTTATTGGGTTTGGCCATTAAGCGACTTTAAAAACATGATTAAAAAAATAAATATAGATTTACTGAACAAAAATCGTTGAGCAATCAAACACAAACAACAAGATAATTATTTAAGATTAAAAGATAATTATTTTGGTTGATTCCATGCCTGAATGAAATGCGCTAAACACATAGGCCCATGTCATTAAACTCGATTAAATCAGGCTAGGTAAGTACCCATTTCACTTAAAACCGAATTAAATCACCTAATCAAAACTCCGATTAACAAACTTACTAAGGTTAATAAAGTGTAAGATAAGAATACAGTTACCCAAGAGGGCTTGGGCAACCAAGGTGGTGAAACAAGCACCGTCGCCAGGCCGTGACGCTGACTACCATTAGATAACTAGGAAGACGATGACTTACAAAGAAATGTCACGCGAGACCACGTTATATCACTGTGAAATATTCAGACTTGTTCATTTTAAAGGCTTGGTCTTTTGATGTAGTTTTACGCAAACGATTATCTGGTTAGCCTTTGGACAGGACAATCGTTTTAACTGATTATTTTAATTCGTTGTTTTTTTGTTTTTTGTTTGGCCTCTGCCTAACCTTTCGGGGAATACATGCGTTATGTTATGTTATGTTTAATTAATTGATTTGCTACCGTATTTTTAAAAAAGAAGGCATGCTTGAAAGTCTCGTGTTTTGAGACTGCATTTTTTATAGAAGTTACAAAATGTCGCTACTTGGAATAATTTAAGCTGCTTTTGTAAACTCATCACTAATTTATCACAAAAAGTCTGGGATGATGTTAAGGCCTGCCTCGTTGGTCTAGTGGTCGCAAGCGCTACTGCTGAGCATGACGTCCTAGATTCGATTCCCAGATCGGGCAAAGTGTTATTGGGTTTTTCTATCTGGAATTTCTTAGTAGCAGACCGGAGTCTGGATTTGTGCCCGGTTGATGGCTGCTCACAAAACGGTAAAGGAAAACATCGTGGGGAAACCGGCATGTCTTAGAACCATAAATTCGAAGACACGTGACATCTACCAACCCGCACTGGGCCCACATGGTAGATCGCTCTCGCGAAGAGAGGACACCTGTGTCCCAGCAATGAGAACGTTACAGGCTGATTATGTGACGGCAATAGGCTTGTCTCCTATTACATGGGACTTAAACATAACTGGAAAAATGTGGGTGTACTATAGGTACATCTCTGGTCAACCCTTCGAGGAAACAAGGCGTGGTGTTAAGTCTGGCATGAATGTTCACATTCATCTTTGCCCGCAGAATTTTCTTTCCCGCTAAATTCACTTTGAAAAGCCCTTTGACAAATTTTCTCTTATCTAACACTGTGAAACCTTAAAGCAAACACCGGTTTTTCTGCAAACATGAAATTATCTAAACCAACGGACGTGTTAACGTGTTTGCTAATTGTCCACCATTGTCGGTTTCGACAGCGGACACCAACGGGGGCCTTGACACAGATGGGAAAAAACACACTTTTGACTATAGGTAAACTAGCATCATTAGTTGAATTACTTTTTGACTGCATAATTCGATATTTACAATGATTTGGATAATTTCAAACAATTTTATGAAATTGCGGTCGTGATTGGAGTAGTATCTGTAATTGTTAGTCCTTTGCTACTTTATAAAGGAATCGTAAAACTAGATAAATAAGTTGAAATAATGTACCATTTTCGACCTTATTACTAAGGTAATAAGGTTGAAAAGTGGTTCACCGCAAATGTCCGCGATGTTACCTAAAGCGTGAAAAATATGATGCTTTTGACGCAAAATGAAGGAGGTTACACGAAGAACAAAAAGCAAGAAAACATTGATTGTCCGTTATCATATCAGAAGATTAATCGGTTGAAGAAGACTGAACTAAACACAATACAAGTTTTGTTTAAGTCTCAAAGTGTTAAGGGCTCTAAAGGATAACACATAATTTGAACAACATAATGTGGGAAGCAATAAATGTATTGGTATTGAGCGCACACCAAAAAAAAAAAAGAAAATAGTGAAATAATGTTGGTCCTTTGTCCGTGTGTTCTGAAATCACGTGTTAACTAATGAAAGCGTCCTTTTTTGCAAATTTTACGCTAACGCTTAATGCTTTAAAACATAAAAAAATATACATATTTTGTCTACACTTAATTGTAATGGCCTATGGCCTTAACCCTGACGCCAATTATTCGATAAAAAACGCATTATCCGTATTTTTATTAGTGTCAACGTTGATGATAAACCGTGCACTATTTTTGTAATACCTAAGTTTACTAAGAGATTGCAACAACAACTTCCGATGACAAAGAATTCACATCGTCAATGAAACCAAAATTAATCTTCCAGTCTAACCGGATGCAGCTGAATACCAGCATTTTACATGGAGCGACTGCCTATCTGACCTCCACAACCTAATAACTGGGTATTACGATACCCCTTGGTAAGACCGGTTGCCAGACTGTCGGGCTTCTGACGACCCGTAACGACTGTCATAGATCCACGAATGACAGCCCGGACCAACGGCTTAACGTGCTTTCCGAGACACGGAGATTCGGTATGTAAAAATGGTCACCCATCCACGGACTAACCTCGGCAAGCGTAGCTTAACCTAATCGATCGACCCATGCGACTGCTATTACTTAGCCACGAGCCCCTTCGACTGTCAATGAAACAAAACTATAGAATAGTCCGGCAGCGTTCCTCTGTCATAAAATTCATTGACATTCTCATTTATTATGTTTCTTGACTTTGTAGAGTAACTATGTTCTGTGTTCAAGTGGACCATTAGAATGTAATAGAAGAAGAAGAATAGTAGACCATGGGAAGCCATTACCTCCTTCTGCGAAGCAGTAATGCTCGTGAAGGAGGAGGCGGGACGCGTGAGGGAGAGGCAAGCTTTGCACCCTCACGCCCCTAGTCGCTGCAGGAGACGCCCTGGGCGTCGGGAATTGGCAGCCGATTCCCGGCCACCGTAGGCGCGGGCTTGCGGACGGCGAGCAATGGGTAGCTCGCCGTCCGGTAAGGACCAAGCCCGAGTCGACGGCGCGTCGTGTTCCACGCGCGCCTCAAAGAGGTGTCAGCACTATTGACGGGGTCCGCTAGGGCCGATGCCAGCTAGGGTTGCGGGATGTTCGAAAGAGTTACCGTGGCCCCGGCACAGGCAACAGAAGGAATACGGGTGGGTTTTAGTCAGTAAAACTCTGACACGCCCTCCCGCTCCGCCCAGAGCGGGAGAGTCATTTGATGATTTCCCATCCACAAAAAAAAAAAAAAAGTGGACCATTATACGTGTGTCATGGCGGGCGCGCGGGCGTCGTAGGTCATTCCAACCAGCCTTCGTCTCTCCAGAAGTAGATTAGGTGTCCTGGTCTGTTCAATAGAGTAACTATTGTAAAATGTTATATTATTTTAATTACTGTGAATGTGAAGACTATGTGGGTCCTTGTTTTTTTTTTTTTTTTCTCTCAGCTGTAATCATAGTATGCCAGTTTGAGTAAGTTATGCGGCCTACCCAAATGTCCTTTCTTTGGTATTGTTCGTCGAATCGTTGAGCTCCTTAACTTTTATGTTGAGCTGTACGATTACTGACAGATGCTTGCACTGACTGGACAGGTCCACTCAATCTGTGTGGTTCTTTCCTCAAAAGACCATTTCAGACACCAACCTACATGGTCTTCACATGATCTGACCAAAATTATGTCTGGACTTTAAAAGAGACTGTGACCTCTGAGTTTGTTTCGGCCTTTTTTCTCAGAGTAGTCAGATAGGAAACGCCGGCCTCATCTAGTTTAAAAAAAATGTTTGACGTGTGAAAGTGTTTGTATAAACCTACTTACAGAAATAAAATATCATTTATCATTGGATGTCGGTCTTTACACGTTGCAAGTTTCTTGCCTGTGGGGCTGTGACATACAATACAATAAAGTTGAAGCAACAAATGAATTTTCATCGTCTAAACAATGTTTAGACGGTACAAATTTTATTATTGCCTCAGGCCATTAAAGCGCACCGTGTAAATTAGGCTTAAGAGCGTTTACGACGTACGACATTTCATGCCAACTTTCAGTCCTTGTTTTTCGAAATAAATGAACCGATTTAAATGAACCTTCATACACATAAGCAAAATACATAGGTCTAAAAAGTTAGACAAGAACATTTTCGAAAAATAGTGTTACAGCTAAATTCGACCGATTTTAAATTTTCCATAGAAACAGTGATTTCCAATTATCTTTTTTTAAATAAGACATTTCGAAAATGTTCTTAACTAACTTTTTAGACCTATGTATCCGCTTATGCGTATGAAGTTTCATTAAAATCTGTTCATTCATTTCGAAAAACAAGGTCTTGAAAGTTTGTGTGAAAAACGCTCGTCGTCGTCGTAAACGCTCTTATGCATTCAACTCATTCCAAAATATGATCTACATATACGGGCTTCTGCTCGTATTTTTTTTTTTAATAAAAGTACATGAATAACAATAATTTTGTTTGTTGTATTCATTCAATGTTATTGAATTACTTAATTCGCCACAGAGTTTAGCAACAAAATTATAGATTTCTTTCATAAAATGTTAACAAGCTAGAATGATCTATAGAAGCACTTTTTATTTCTTCCGTAATAATTAAACTTCGCAATTAATTTTATGCAACAAAATACCATAGATACTATATCTTTCATCAGGGAATTAAAACAATCGTACATGATTGATAGAAAGGTACTTAAAATCGATATGCATTCAGAAAGTTTCTAAATCAAATCATAAACAAATTACAGAAACAATTATCTATTTGACCAATAACATAATAAATAGGCTTTAAAAATATTTAATTAAAATCTGTCCAAATTAAGTTCGTATCGTGTATTGTTAAAATTCTAGGTTTAATATTGAATGCCAGTCAGCGTCTAAAGGTCAATTTTTTAAAAGTTAGTTGCATGTTCTTTGTTTCGACACACTTGGGCACGCAGACCATATCTGATCCACACCATTTCATAATACAATATTTGAATACAGCCCATGGCTATACAGACTATACAGACTTGGTGTTCGTAGCCTTAAGAAAAAAAGCGGCCAAGTACGTGTCGGACCACGCACAATGAAGGGTTTCGTAGTTGGGATGAATTTATCCCAAGAACAAACTTAACATTGTAGTCGAAAAATATGTTTTCTCATATATTCCTGCTGCAAATGTAAGTTGGCCGACTATTACTCGTTAACTTGTAAAGCCTACTTAGTTGTGGTAGTTTTCCTAGTAACTTCGTTATTGTATATACTACTGCCGTGAATTTTTCACATATTCAAAAACAACCATTTAGGTGGCAGGGGGAGGGACACTTGACTCTAACGAAAATTTGCACTTTAAAGCTTAATATTTCGCAAACGGATCCCTGAATCGAAAAAGGTTTTTTAACACACCCGCAATATTTTTGAACTGCCTATCCACCCCACACCATGGGATAGACGAGAAAAAAAAGTCATCCCCACTTTACGTGTAGGGGAAGCACTCTAAAAAAATTGTTTTTCAGGATTTTATTTTACAACTTTGTCGGCATGATTAATATGTATACCCCTGCCAAATTATAGCTTACTAGTACTAAAAGTCTCTGAGCTAAGCCTCGGACAAACAGAAAGACGGACATAACAAAACTATAAGGGTTCCTTGTTGACTACGGAACCCTAAAGAGCGGCCAAGTGCGATTCGGACTTGCACACGAAGGGTTCCGTACCACCGTACAATATTTAACAACTTATTTTCTAAAAACGCCGAAAAACACTTTTCTTGTATGTTAAGTTTATTTTATTTTTACTATTTGCTGTTATAGCGACCACTATACACTGTGTGGAAAATTCAAGTGTCTACTTATTACGGTTCAAAAGATACAGCCCTGTGACAGACGGACGGACAGCGGAGCCTTAGTAATAGGGTTCCGTTGGCACCCTTTGCGTACGGAACCCTATAAAGTAAAAGGGCGTTAAGGTTGATTTTCTGAACATGTGTTTTATTTAATGAATGTAGGTATCATGCAAATTCCACTAATTAATATTGCTCTTATTTAGGCAACACTTCCAATTCATTGATATGTTCATTATTTATATTTGTTTGAAAGTTCAACGTCGGAAGGCTCATTTTCTTTTACCATTCGTACAAAGAGATGTATTATTTGATTGTTATATTTTGGATATTCGAGTCACAACTGTTAGAACCAAAATTAAACTTTTCTGAATGAGCTATTGAATGTGCTATTGTAATGTCCATGAAATTTAGTAGCATCTTATAATGATTAGCTACCTAAAAAGGTTTTTTAACTGCATGCAAAACGTGCTACATGATCGTTTATTTCATTTGCTACATCGTAACCTTTAAATAAAATATTACGCCACCAAAGGCGCTATTCAAACATTTTCTTACATACTTATATCTTTACAATCGACAGTAGGTGCCTACAGTTGAATTGATAAATGTTAAGCCACAATCAAATACAAAAGGGCATTAAATCTGTGATTACCACACAAACAATTATTACGCGGTCTACAGTAGTTGAGTAGTAATATGTTAATAAAATCTCGGACAACACTGCGGCACAAACTAGGCTAATTTTGACATTTGTGTTATGTCACGCAGTCGCTTGTCAACAGATGCTAATGGATGTTAAAAGTTATTTTTATTTAGTGTGTACTGCTGGAACAAAATGTTTATCTACCATATGTATAGGCATAGTTTAAGTACCTAAATATTGATTTTCGAAGAAAAAAAACTCACTTCTGAAGGTCATGTATTATATCATACAGTCCGGCCGTCGAGAAAATGCGTTCTTGACACCTGTCAGTTTCATACGAATGAATATGTGTTTTGCGAAGTTAATCCTTATTAGTTACTAGAAACTATTCAACTGATAAGTGTCAGGAACGTATTCTCTCACCGGCCGGACTGTAGTAGTCTAGTCTAATCAAATCATAGTTGTATGAGAAAATTATACAATTTTTTTTCTTTGGTTGGATAAATATACAAGACGTTTTTTTATGTCATAACTCTAGGGTATGAATGATTATTTTTCAATTATAATTTTTTTTGTTTTCATTTTTCACATAAATGACAACGTCGCTTTTTTCTTAGCTTTAATTATGAATGAAAATGAATTACTCGTATTTATCAATTAAACTTAGAATTAACCTAATTTAATTATGATTGATGATATCTTCGAAACTATGCATTTTAGGAGCACATATTCGAGGACTTTTTGTATTATTTTTACATTATAGAATATAACCCTAGAGTTATGACTAGAGATCGGATAATTGGATGCATTTTTACCTAAAGTAAATTTTTCTAAGAAATTATGGAAGCAGCTTCTTATTTTTTTTTTTCTTTTTTGATTATAAATCCCGGGATTCCAGAAAATCCGGGAATCCACAAATAACCGGATACATGGTATAAAATGACTTCTTAATCATGTGATATTATTTATTTAAAAAATACCGATACACCGGGATCACATAACTATTCTTATGCTTGAAATTCATTTTTAATCCCCGATGCAAATATATGTGTATGTAGGGTGTATAAGAAGAAGGCTAGTGCGTGTCAATTCTATAGTCAAAAAGTACTAAATTTATCAATTTCTTAATCACGTAATTTTTACGATCGATACAAAAGTGCATTCCATAGTAGCCAACACCTCAACTTTATGTAAATATGCATTCGAATATCCGATCTCTAGTATGACATATAAAAAAAACACGTTGTATATATCACAGACAATTTCACTTTTCTTATTTTTCAAAAAAATGTTATATAATTAATATCCATGAAAAATTCAAATGATTAATAACAATTATGATTTGAATACTCGTAGTAAATTATGATGAAAATATAATTATTAAAAGTCGCCAAAAATAGTTAGTAGTTATGTTTTTATAATTTAAAATGTAACTAACTGTATTTGTCATTAGATGTTAAAAGTGATTATTATTTGAATGCTAGATAAGAATGCAAAATATATACGAAAACTTACGTATATTGGCTGCATCCGCATTTTCCGCCGCTTCCCCGTTGTGGCATATAACAGTCAAACATAACATCAACAGCGACAAAACACAACGGTCGGCCATTGTCATTTTTGTTAAAAATTAATTTAAATTTAATAACTAACAAAATGATTATTTGTAATAAAAATAAATTTTAAACTTTTTTAATGTTTCGAACAATCCATTTTTCACTGAACGTTCGATTTTCGAAAAGCACTTTATTTTTTTTTTTATTTGAATTCGTATTGTTTTAAATATTAAAATTATTTTTTGACGTTCGAATTTTTAAATTAGCCCGCGTCCGTTGTTCGGCGGTTTTAGTTAGCAATAGGCTCGCACTTGGATGGTAAGCGGACGGGCGCACGGCTCATTTTGTTTGAGGTGAAAGCAAGGAGCTATGTGTTTTATTCGCTCAAGATTTTCGACATCCCTGAGTGGGCTCCCCACCGCCCGCGAACTATTTACAAGCTCTGTCCGCCAGGACGAAAAAATTATAGGATTTGTGAGGTTCTTTATGGTGTGCGAGCAAGCTGGTGAGTAATTACGGTTATGTCATGTGAGCAAGTGCTTGAACAAAGAGGACACGTCTTGGCTAATAGTGTTAGCTTCCTACAGTTGGTCATGCCCTAAAAGTACAGACAAACAGGCGAACATCGACAATTTGCTCGATATTTAACGACCGATTGTTTCAATGTATTCAAGGAATATATGGGCTTATTATGTTTGCGATTATTACATACCTAATTTTAAGTATAGGCAGAACTTAAGGAAAACAGTAATGGAATTTTGGAGTGTTGATTTAGTGAGCGCCTATGTTTGTTGATAACTTAAGGTCTACTTATCTTTTTATTTAAGTAGGTATATGGATAAACTTTGAACTTTAAAATATTTTTTCAAGACTACCGTGTCAATCTCATGGTTTTTTATAGGATCTGAAGTAGTTTAGAGGTCGTCGACAGCACCTGCTCATCTTCCCTTTTTCGGTAATCATTACACGTTGATGGTAATGTTGGTCATTGTTAAGCTATTTTTATTTTCGAGTCGCTATTTTTAAATCACTTGCTGTTTTCACCTTAATATGAGTTTTTTTCTAGATACACTAAGATGGGCAGATAGATCCATAGATTATAAAATAAAGGAAGGCAGGTCAGTCATATGCCTTAGTTTAACAACACAAGGGGCCTAAACGGCTTGCTGAAAATTAATATTCAGCGGAATACCCAAATCATCATCCGCCTAGCCTTTTCCCAACTATGTTGGGGTCGGCTTCCAGTCAAACCGGATGCAGCTGAATACCAGTATTTTACATGGAGCGACTGCCTATCTGACCTCCACAACCCAGTTACTGGGTAATACGATACCCCTTGGTAAGACTGGTTGTCAGACTCGGGCTTCTGACGACCCGTAACGACTGTCAAAGATACACGAATGACAGTCGGGACCAACGGCTTAACGTGCTTTCCGAGGCACGGAGGGGTCTTGATATGCAAAGATGGTCACCCATCCACAGACCAACCGCAGCAAGCGTAGCTTAACCTGATTGATCGACCTGTGCGGTTGTTATTTCATAGCCACAAGCCCCAAATAATTTGTATTCAGCGGACTCGATATTATTTATGTATTTCCCTTCTTTTCTAGTAAGTAGTGGTTGCCGATTAGCTAGTGAGCAAGGGCCTTAGTGGGGATACTAAAAATTAAAATCGGTGCTCTGAAAGTGCTTATTTCGTTTTTTTTTCCTTAAAAAATTGGGAAACTTTTTAGGTAAAATTCAGTATTAATGTCGATACGAATTTGTGATTATCACGAAACTCGTTAAAAACGAGACGTAGGCACAACACGAGGGTCACAATCATGACCTCTCCCGTTTTGCGTGTAGGAACACGCGACGTACTAATTATTATGTTTTATCTTGGAATCAGCTAATACGTGCGTTACAATGACGCCTGTTGCGATCTTGTAACGCCATATGCTGATGCCGCAGACATCGTCTCCTTTTTCCCATTTTACTAAATCCTAACAGTACCTAATCAAGTTTTAGTAGCTCGCGCCACCTCTTTTGGGGCATGCTACGCTGTTTTGGGCCGCTTACGCTAGTTTTTGAACTTGCTACTTCAACTTTTGATCCTACAATGCCGGCTTTTGGCGTTTTTATACTGGATTTTGAGCGTGCTACTTGACTTTTGAGCCTGCTACGCTGTGTGTGCTTTGAGAGCCACTGAGTAGAAAATGCTGCACCATTTACCTGCAGTCAGTGCAGCCAGTTTTGCCATAAAAGTATTAATTATATTGGCGCCATGTTATTATGTTGAACTCACCCTTACAAATCTGTCGATTAGTATGACGTATTCAAATAATTATACAATAAAAAAACAAACATTCGATGATATGTTTTACGATACACGTGATTCTGATAGTGATCGCCATAACAATATTGTACACAGTCACATTTAACTACAGGTCATCATTACTACGACACGTTTTTAAGGCGAAAGCGCCAGGGTACTTTTGAACTTCAAAGATTAACAAGAAAATCAAATTGATTCTAGTCGCCCCTTCCAATAGGTAGTTTCGTATGGAGAAGAATGGACAAGAAACTCCACCGTTACTCTTTTAAAATGTTTTACAATGTTTTGTACACATTGATTATATCATTATAATTATGTGAAGACGATGCTAGAATAAAATTACTACACCACAATAGGTAAGGTATTCAAATGTTCTTACGTTTTTTTGCAATTTGTAGGTCAGTATTAGGTTGTATGTTGATTAAAATATGATTCGTAACCTAAGAATTATATTCATTAAAGTCATCAATACTCTAAGACCATGTAATTCTGTTGAATGACTATTTCATGAAATCTTGACATTTGAAGATTAGACTAACCTAAAGAGTTGTATTACTGATTTTAATGATTATAATTCTGTAAATACATATTTTTTACAGTCGCGAATTATACTTTAACCGGACGAGCCTACTACGCGATGACGTCAACGACGCTCGAGCCCGGGGGAATTCCGACGGCGCGGTATGTTTGTGACTGCGCGCACAAATATTGCCATATATATATATATATATATATTTGGTTTAGAATTATCTATTTGACGAGAATATCTTCCATATCATAGAGTGAAGCTGCCCACAGAAGATATTAGACTTTAATTAGGAGTAAAAATAGAGATTTGAACCGCGCTTGAACCGCGCGAGTCACCGGCGCCTTTTAGGCGCCGGTTGGGCTTGAAGGTTTGTCGGTAATGGCGACGCGCGGTGCCTAAAAGGCGCCGGTGGTACTCGAACGATGCTCAACATACATACACCCAGACACTGAGCTGCAAATTTCAAAAATCATAAGAAAATTTGGATTTCACGAGCTACCTTAGCGCTTCCCTCTTAACTTAAGAAACGGATCTCTGTAAATTCTTACTCCTCAGGAAATATTCTTACTTTATAGAAATTATTGCTTTGCACGGGTACAGTGTACTTACCTACTGATGGTGACATGTCAAAAAATCGAGATTTCTGTGCTTTATCTAAGTCAAGTATTAATGTATTTTATGCATTAACCTTCGGTAGTAAATTAATTAAATAGGGGGTGAAAATCGCATCATAATCCATTGAGCAGTTTATAAGAGCTAATAGGTCAAAAAGACAGACACTAAAAATAACTTTGTTTGATACTACTTACGTACCTATAGATAAAGATAGATTAGATATATCTACTTCTCCCTACGCATGAAGTACCTTGGGACCCACAGGAAATTCTAGGAGCCGCAGATCTCAGTTTGTGCCCACTACGGATCCAAAATGGTAAAATAAATTAGGTTATCCTAGCTGTGGGTGTACTATAGGTACACCTCTGCCTAACCCTTCGGGGAAACCAGGCGTGATGTTATGTTTATGTTATGTATCCTAGCTAGGCACTAGGAGATCGCACGGAATCTCTGGAGGATTGAGTTCACATCTCTTAAAAAGTGTTACTGTTACTCTGCCTTGTCAGACTTTCAGTTACTCTAAAACAATTTTTGTTACAAGACTTTTGCTTGCTCTGATTCAATAAAAACTTTTTTACAAAAAATAAAACCGACTTCCAAAACTACAAAGTGAAAATAAAATTTGATTGCGATATTTTAGTTTTGTTTGGAAGTCGGCTTTATTTTTATAAAAAAAGTTTTTCATTTTCATTTTTGTTGTGGTACCTACTCCACACAAATTCGCATACCTACTATGTAAATTACAGTGACAGGAAGTTTAATAACTTAGGATATCATCCACATAAACTAAGTGGAAAAACTTGACTGATACGTCACATCCGCCATCCTTCTGTTCTATTTCGGATCGATGCAGTAGATAGGTCTTTAACTTCCATAGATACCTACATCTATCAGCCGAGAACAAACGAGGCAAAAGGAGTATGTAAGGATCGCAGCAGGTGGCGTTTTGTAATTTTTGCCTACCCCCATGGGAAAAAGGCCAGTTTATGTACGAGTAAGTATGTATGTGTATCTGTCATCTCAGTGTTCACATCCTTTCTAGCTATATCCTCGCCTAAACATCCATCCATCTTTTACTTATATAATTAAACTTTGGTGGACTTAATGCCACAAGGCATTCTCTGTTAACCTTTGGGTTAAAAGACTACACTGTGGTAGGTGTACAAAATATGAATATTTCTCTCTTCTAATAGTCTCAACATTGTATTCTTTCTTAACTCTTTTCTTTTCACGTGCTGCTTTATACTCCGCATCACATGTCCACGACAATCGGCTCCGTCAAAAATGTCGCTTTATACGCACTACATAAAAATCAAATCGAATGTTTATAAGAAGTCTAATTAACTGTAAAAATATTAATGACAATAATGTTATTTGTCGCAGATATTTTAGTCTCGTTTATCGTAAGTGCGGTCATTACTTCTTCACTTGTTACCCTGATATGCCAACTGACCTTGTGTCGGGGAGAATCTTCTGGAATGTGATTTACATTGACGACTTACTTCAGAAAGGCTAAAAAGAGGACAAAAACAGCAAGCAATGTATCTTGTTTCTACAATAATGATTAAAACCCACTGGGTTGTAACGAGAACATAATAGTAATTATATTATTGTAATAATTTACTTGTTATCCAGAAAATTATATGTCTTGACTTAGTGTCGGTCCCGCCTTCGAAATAAAAGCTCATTTAATGTGTGACTTAATTATAGTGGCTGTGATTTTATTTTAATTATAATTAAATTGGCTAAAAATTAAGAACTTTTTTATCAAAAGGAAGAATTATGTTGTTGCAGTATAAAAGTTTTCTATTTTTATAACAGTGTATTTATTTGTGCAAAAGTTTCTAAAATATAGAAACTGTATCTAGATTTCTCTATTAATTGAACAAGACTGAAAATAATTTAGTAACAATGGGTTTCGACTTTACCCGGAGACAGTGGTTGACGATAGTCGTCATATCGATAGCTGACTTCTGCAACGCTATCTGCGTTGCTCTACAAGCACCCTTTTATCCTCAAGAGGTGGGTTAAAATTACTTTTTTTTTTGTGTTTGAGTTAAAAGTCATCGTGAGTTCGCGTATAAACTTTTTTTTTAATTTCTTTCAAAATTAGAAGAAAAATTAAACGAAAACCGCCTTATTTCAGATTCATTTGTACAAAAGTATACTAATGTCATTTCTAGTACCTATTTATTTAGATTATTACTTCAATAAAAAATTGATGGCATTGGTTACAAGTAAGGCTAGATATAGTTAATTTCAGCCTGAACTTACCCCCTTCATTGTAAACAAAAGAGTGTTCATAATAAACTGTAAAAAACTACATTCAGGATAAATAATTGGTCGAAATCTGCACGGTTCTCAGACCGATTGGTAATCGTGAATTCCTACACGAAGTTTATATACCTCTTTAAATGAAAATTTTCAAAATTATTTAAAGGCGTTTATCCACTACTCGTCCTTGGCAGTATTAACAGTCCGGTCGATTCACTCTCTAATATTTCGACATCAATACGAGGGGTTCAAAAATATGTAAAACAGTAAAACTAGCATTGCCCTCTCGACTTCTCGAAATCGCGAAAAAAATCAGCTTTTATCCCTACATTTATGTTCGCATAACTCGTCAAAATGTAGGGAACACCTATTTTTTTTCGCGATTTCGGGTTTAGTCCCATAGTAGATTTTGTTAATAGTGATGAGTACAACCCCCCCCCACCCCCCCACTCCCCACCCCCCATAGTGATGGGTACCCCTTAACAGATTATTAGTGATAAAATTACACCATGTTTATAAAGACAGTGGTGGCCCAGTGGTAACAGCCGCGACTTACGAGTTGTTGTAGGTCATTGGTTCGAGCCCAGACAGGCGCTTTACTTTGTGTAAATTATTTCGTCACCACTGCTCTCAAAACGGTGAAGGAAAACATCGTGAGGAAACCGGCATGTTCTAGAACCAAAAGTTCGAAGACATGTGACATCCACCAACCCGCACTGGGCCCGCGTGGTGGATTATGGCCCACTCTCTCTCTCACCGAGAGGAGGCCTGTGTCCCAGCAGTGGGAACATTATAGGCTGATTATGATTATGTTTACACTTTTAATGCTATTTAAACTATCTAATCTGGACGTCAAGTGTTAAATGATATTTATTTTGTAAATATACGTGTTTGCAAACACTTTAGTTGGTAATATTTTAAAAACTAGATGAGGTCGATGTTTTCTATCCGACTAAGAAGTCTGAGAAGAAACAAACTCGCACACACACAGTCTATTTTAAAGTCAGTACATTAACTTGGTCAGATCATATGAGAACCATCCAGATTAGTGTCGGTCTTATGAAGAACGTACCACATAGATATTATTGCACACATATTGTGTCAGTCAGACTAGGTTTTGGTTAAGGTATTTGCTGCAGTTTTCATTGGTCTTTTAACATAAATACTTCTTTATACCTTGAAGAACACTTTCAAGCATTGGTCCTGGCAGTCGCCTATTTGATAACCTATTTTCAGTAAAAGACAGATCGCTATTGATGGTAGACAGTATAAGTCTATCTGTTTTTAGGTTAGGCCGATAAGATTCCATAATCTTTTATAGATTATTAGGACGTTAAAACCATAGATAGATAGGTTTTTCTATTTCCAGTAAGCCAAAACTGTTGATAGATAGGTTACTGGGTTCGGCCGTTAGAGAATTTATTTCGGAAGGTTTATGTGTATAATTATAAATAATTAATATTAAACTAACATATGATAGCGAAATCTTGATGTTTAAATGGGAAAGACCGCGTGGAGCAATGGCGGGTCGCTTTTTGGGTTTTAAACTCTAGAAAGTCTTGTTATTTTTAAATTATTCCTGAAGCAGTCTTCATTCGTCATAATCATAATGATAATAGTCTTTCCATAGTTCTTGGTAACCAATCCACTATAGCCAACCAAACCCATGGCCCAACGTTTTGTTTCCATATCCTACAATAGCCCTGCACCAACCAGGGGTTGTGCTTGGGTGCATTTGCATAGCGCATTAGGATAATCGTCAGTTGGTGCTTCCTCATCGTTTAAAATTGTTTAAGGGGCCTCTGCCTGTTGGCTTCGGCCCCTCGTACGCCTTCCAAAGGTCCGGGATCCCAGGGTCCTAAAATATGTTAAAGACATTTTTAAAATAATAATAAAGCCTTTTAATTCCATATCCTTAAATTACATTGCAAATGTTGTTAGGAGTTAATCGTTAGTAGTTTTACTTATTTTCTAGATGTTAGTACAGATTAGTTATTTTGTCGGATATAAACCCCTCGTCGGGTGAAGGACTCCTCCAACTTCTTCCATGTGTCATCATGACTCATGTGTCATCTTAGCCAATAGTTTGCTAGTCTTTCCCTGCTATTTCTATTACGTCATCAGCCCACCTTCTTTCGGCCTGCCTACTCTTCTTTTTCCTGTTGGTTCCTTCCATCGCGTAGTTCTGAATGTCCACCTGCCGTCTGTATAGCGTGTAATATGTATGACCGGCCCATTTCCATTTCAGTTTTTTTGAGTACGTCAGTTATCTTGATTTTTTGCCTAATATCGTCACTTTTTACCCGACTTCAAAAAAAAGGAAGAGGTTCTTAATTCGTCGTAATGTTTTTTTTTATGTATCTTCCCCGATTACTCGAAGACGGCTGGACTGATTTGGAAAATTCTTTTTTTGTTTGAAATGGTATATTTTACAGGTGGTCCCATTGTCGTTAGGTCAGGATCTGATGATGGGATCCTGGAGAAATCGAGGGAACTCTTCAAATATTATAGGGGTTTGGGTATTTTTTATAGTAACTTGTGCATTTGCTCTCGGACAGCACCATTTTGTGAAGTGGAACTGACGAAAAGACCACAGATGGCCACCGGAACAACTCAATAATAAGTATTTCACGGGTTGCGATTCGATTAATTTAAAATGATTGCTAAGCAATATAAGCTCGTCATAATGCATATTGCAGCATAACTCTGCATGTCAAAACTTTTTGGTTCTTTATAATCAACCTTTTTTTCCGTTTGTATTTGAGCCTGGTCGATTTTTATCTTTTTATTTCGTGATTCGAATTATTTTTCTTCTGACAGATGGGTCCCCATTTTTTTCTGAGTTGCAAAAGTTGAATCTATTGATACGGACCCAGTTTGTGGAAAATTAACGAGTTTTTTTCAAGTGAACCAGTCTATCTCTGCCGTCCTATTAATACCTTATGGCAAAATTATATTGAGAATGGTATATTAAGTATTATTCTAAGCATTCATCTTTATTTTTTCTGGATTGAACAGCTTTGAACAGGCCGCCTTTCGGCCTCCAGGTTTTGGCCTAAAATTACGCTGGACGTCCTTGGCCAACGTCAAGAGTTGGGTCGCATTTAGACCACTGAAGGTTTCACAAACAACGCCAGTTCCTGAACCTGCGACAATCTACAGTCTACGTCACCTCGCCAGGACGCAATTACTTATGCCACGGTTTTTTTTTATGATAATTTTACGTACAAATTTAATAGTGTAAATAGTACGAGATTTTTTTTATTCATTAACTATTTAATTTTATTTGTAAAATGTGAGATACTTTGGTTCTCAATTTTTTATAACGATATGTTTTGGTAGCGTTACTTACTAGAGATTGCAATCGACTAGGTAGTACGTTTATTTTCTCGTTCGTTATTCGCGTACCTATCGGACCAAAGTTCTCTATTTTATTCCCTTCACACAAGACAACCTGCAACTTTTTTATACAATAATATTCATTTTTTTTACCTTTTAATGTTATTTTTTATTTTTATTTTAAAAACTAAATTAAACGTAACGTAGCAGAAAAGAAAAGTGAATCTTCCGTCTTTTTATTTTTTTTTCGCTACAAAATGGCGCCCGAACTAAAGTAAGTAATTTTGATGGTTACTTAATATATTTTTTTTCTGTTATTTTGTGTGTGATGCTCTTCGAGCAAATATAATCCATATTTTTTTTCTTTTGTCCTTTTTCCAGTGTCATGGATGGAGCAGAATATGCATTACAGGACAATGATACCATTGATGATCACCTTTTAATGTTGGATGTTGTGTGTGATTGTACTTTAATTCCATAATAATACTAAATTAATAACTCTTTCATTTCTTCCCAACAAATATATTTTAATCCCGAGTTTTATTTTAATGCCTGTATTTGTAGTTCCCTGTAGAGAATGCTTGGTGTGTGAATGTATAGGCGTCGTGTTTCAAAGGTAAGCTTTTTTTGCGGTTGTGTGCTTGGTTTCGTTTTTTTTTGGTATTCTATTAGCCCAAAGCGTCCTCTTTCACGTTTTGTTTTTCTAATAGGTTCCTATCTTTTTTTGACTCCTAGCCTGACCGTTTAGCTTGCCGAATGCGTGTCTTTCTATTCATCCACCAGCCATATTACTCACTAAATAACTTTTTCCAACTACTGGTAAACATGCTCGTGGATTGTTTTATTCTGTTTTGTTTTTTTCATGATTTAATATAGCAGATGGAGGAATTCAATGTGTGTGACACTCTGATGTGGAAGTCTTTTTATTTGCAGGCCTCTACTTATTTCATTCAGGGTTACTCCGCATTTTATTTTGTTGAATTCTTCCTTTCCAATTTGTCCTAGGAACTTTATTATGTAATACTTTCTAATTCTATGCCTTTGACATAAAAGCACAAAACATTTTTTCAACAAAAGCACAGACAACATGATCATACAGCCTAAAACATTTTTTCGCATCTATTTTCATCTGGTTTCCCTCCTATTAGTATTAAATTATCCCTTTATCTTATTAAACAATAATATTTGACATATTTTCATACATTTTGGTTTTGTTAAACATTAACTCAAAAAATGTAGCTCTGAACATTTTTATTTCACTAATTCCCTTTTTGAGCTTTTATTTTTCATAGATGTTTATTCTTATATCCCTACAATTTTGATTAAACTATCCCGTTTTCATATTAAACTATTTGTCCTATATACAAACAACAACTTTCCTTCTATACATCCTGGTGTCACAAATCCTACCTTAAGATCAAGGAGATTTTTTATTGGCCAAACATGTTTCGTGATGTTTCTGAAACTTTGAAGCAATGTGAGGTTTGTAAGGCTCATAAAATTGCAAACACTCAACCACGAGGCCAAATGATTTGTCCGAAAGATGTTTCATTGCCCCTACAGGTAATTTCTAACAATGTCATTGGACCTTTGCCTGTTGCTTACTATGGTTTTAAGTATATTCTGTCCATGGTAGACGTTTTTTCGAAATATGTCTGGTTATTTCCCCTTAAGAAGGTTGACGCTGGTTCTGTTATTAGAGCTCTGGAATCTGAATTATTTTTCAATTTTGGTGTACCACGTGCTATTCTCTGTGACAATGCTACTGTTTTTCGTAGTAATATATTTTTAAACTTCCTTAGTTCTTTTCACATCGATTCAGGTTTTACTCCAAATTTTCTCATGTTCGGCAGAGAGGTCTTTATGAATTCTTCTCGTGCGAATAGTCAGACTCGAAGCACGAATTTAGCCGAAAGTCGGGCTCAGCACGCGTCGAATCTTTCCTCTCTTGTTGAGGTTTATGCGAAAGTAGCTGATAATCTTTCTATGGCTTTCCTCCGTAATTCTCGGGCTTATAATACGAACCGCACGGCTGTTACTCTTAACGTTGGTGACACGGTATGGAGACGTAACTTTGCTAGATCCTCTGGAGCAGATTATTTTTCGGGAAAGCTTGCTCCTCGCTTTATTAAGTGTCGTGTGACTAGAGTTATGTCTAGAACCACCTATGTCCTTCAAGATTATGATTCTGTCCATTCCGGAACATATCACATAAAAGATATCCTTAAATAATTTCTCACAACTTCAAAACGCGTTGTCCGATTTACACGAATTCAATTGGAATATTAGTTTTACATAAATTTCTTTCCTTTGTAACCAAGAATTACAAAATATTTACGTAAACAAAAAACTCATTTTTAAATTTCGTAAATATTTCGACAAACTACCATTTCTAAAACCATCCACAGCGACATCTAGTTGTCACAAGTGGAACTTTTTGATTACGTCTTATTTACAGCTTACTTCTTGTGTGTAGTGATGTACCATTGTCGATAAATTTTTTCGATAAAACGCAAGTGGTTTAACAAAGTCTAGTCTCGATCATCCTGGGTTTTCAATGGAGCAATTATCCATAATATTGTTAACGTTTCTATTTGATTAATGCAGTTGGTAACTCCAATGATTTAGCAGGGAAGTCCTTATAGATTCAACCTGTGCTTATGGTCAGACTCGAAGCATCCATTTAGCTGAAAGTCGGGCTCGACAGGCATCGAATCTTTCTTCCTTTGCTGAGGTTAAGGCGGGATTGTCAGACTCAAAGCGTTAATTTAGCTGAAAGTCGGACTCAACTCGCGTCTTACCTTTCACTCATTGCTGAGTTTTTGTGTTAACATCGCTATTAATCCCTCTATTGCTTTACCCCTTATTTACCCGAGCGTATGAGCTCGCTTAATTTTTTGGCTGTGTTAGTAGTAATATCACTAGGACCACTTAGTCCTACGGACTTTCTTCGACTTCTGTCGACATGTTTCGACTGAAGTCTCTTTCGACAGAAGTCTCTTTCGACAGAAGTTTGTGTTGACTGATGTCGCCTTTTTTGACTGATGTCGCCTTTTTTGACTGATGTCGCCTTTTTTGACTGATGTCACTTTTGTTGACTGATGTCACTTTTGTTGACTGATGTCACTTTTGTTGACTGATGTCACTTTTGTTGACTGATGTCACTTTTGTTGACTGATGTCACTTTTTTTGACTGATGTCACTTTTGTTGACTGATGTCACTTTTGTCCTTTTTTTGACTGATGTCACATCATCTCTGGCTGATGTCGTATCGTCTTTGACTGATGTTGTATCGTCTTTGACTGAGGCTATTATCTTTCGCCAAGGTTGTTTCATGTTTTTAATTTTTTCAGGGTTCCTTTCATATTTAGGTTAGTTAGGTACATATAGTTTTAATTAGTCTCTAAGGTTTTTAGTCTTTGTCCTTAGGATTGTTAGTTTTTAGTCTTTTGCTTTTAAGTCTCTAGGTTACTCAGATTTAGTGGACACATCTGGAGCTCGCGCTGATAACGTCTAAGTTGAAGGATCTTTCGATTTTATTCTGTATCTCCTGCACTCCAATGTCGTCTATTATATGTATTTTAATTTTCTTCTAGGTTTTAGATTGCGTCATGTAAGTTAATTAATTTTCTCGTTCTATCGTTTATTTTATTGGGTTGTCATTTGTTTTAGGGTTGCCACATTTCGGTTATATATATTTTTTCTTTTTTTTGTTGGAAAGGGGGTAATGCAGCATAACTCTGCATGTCAAAACTTTTTGGTTCTTTATAATCAACCTTTTTTTCCGTTTGTATTTGAGCCTGGTCGATTTTTATCTTTTTATTTCGTGATTCGAATTATTTTTCTTCTGACAGATGGGTCCCCATTTTTTTCTGAGTTGCAAAAGTTGAATCTATTGATACGGACCCAGTTTGTGGAAAATTAACGAGTTTTTTTCAAGTGAACCAGTCTATCTCTGCCGTCCTATTAATACCTTATGGCAAAATTATATTGAGAATGGTATATTAAGTATTATTCTAAGCATTCATCTTTATTTTTTCTGGATTGAACAGCTTTGAACAGGCCGCCTTTCGGCCTCCAGGTTTTGGCCTAAAATTACGCTGGACGTCCTTGGCCAACGTCAAGAGTTGGGTCGCATTTAGACCACTGAAGGTTTCACAAACAACGCCAGTTCCTGAACCTGCGACAATCTACAGTCTACGTCACCTCGCCAGGACGCAATTACTTATGCCACGGTTTTTTTTTATGATAATTTTACGTACAAATTTAATAGTGTAAATAGTACGAGATTTTTTTTATTCATTAACTATTTAATTTTATTTGTAAAATGTGAGATACTTTGGTTCTCAATTTTTTATAACGATATGTTTTGGTAGCGTTACTTACTAGAGATTGCAATCGACTAGGTAGTACGTTTATTTTCTCGTTCGTTATTCGCGTACCTATCGGACCAAAGTTCTCTATTTTATTCCCTTCACACAAGACAACCTGCAACTTTTTTATACAATAATATTCATTTTTTTTACCTTTTAATGTTATTTTTTATTTTTATTTTAAAAACTAAATTAAACGTAACGTAGCAGAAAAGAAAAGTGAATCTTCCGTCTTTTTATTTTTTTTTCGCTACAATATGATGAAGTGGAGCTGATGGTGAAGTACCAAGAGAACTCCTCAAAAATTAACATCCCTGCATCGGGAAAAGCAATATTTTGTAAAAAAGATGATAAGCAGTTGTCATTAGGCTATTGTAACTTGGATAAATTAAAAACCAACCCACTAAAAAGTGAAAAATAAAAAACTTTTTTTGCAAAAAAAACAACCGACTTCCAAAAAAAACACCACAAAGTGAAAAATAACTTTAATTTCGGAAGTCGGTGGCAAAAACCTAAAATACAGACCCAAAGACACAAACTTCCGAAATTAAAGTTATTTTTTACTTTGTAGTTTTTTTTTTTGAAGTCGCTTGTTTTTTTTGCAAAAAAGTTCTTAACATAGTATTTTCCTTAATTTTAATATGCTTCTCTCCATCGCTCTTTGTGTTGTTCCGATCTTTTGTTTAGCCCTTGTTGTGAATACCCATGTTTGATAACCATACCACAAACAGGGCAATATACAGGTATCAATTATAGTTTTTTTCAAGTTTATCGAGTAGTCGACCAAAATTTCTTCCAGGTTATATTTGTTCTTCTTACAACTGTCATATCCATAACGCTTTGCAAAAGAAGACCATTGAACATAGTCATGGTAATTTCTCCTAGGGAAGATCGTGCAAATCACAGTAGCTGATAGTTCCGTTAGTATCGTCTGTGTGTCCGCCCATGCGATAACCTTCGAGCAAAAAGTCGGCTCTTATCGACACAATACAATCGCTAGGCGCTCGCGAGTATGTCTGTATATACGCCCATCTTATACAGGGTGTTTGGTAGAACGTTGAACATACGAAAATGTTCGTAGGTAAGGTTAGTTGGGGTCATCTGCTACCCACTTGGCCTAAATTATTTGACCTTGGCCCCACCATTTTTTTTTTACTTTTTCTTAATTTTACAGAAAATTACCAGTTTTTTAACTTTAAATTCGAATATCTATACTTGTAATGGGTAAAACAGGCAGGGTGTTGTTTTGTATTAATGTCTAATAATAGCAGACTCTCATAAAATTATTGTTTGGTACAGATGTTAGTAGGAAAAAAAGTTTAGAGTCTTTAAAGGTGCAAAAAGATGTAAAAAAATACTTAGAGCATAACTTTGACTTGCATTAAAAAAAAAACTAAAAGCGATCGAGAACTTAGGATTACATCAAAATATGTCTGCTGTATGAGCTTTCTAACGGTATGTAATTTACATTTACTAAAACAAAAATTCAGGACTTATTTGACAATTTTATCAAGTAGGAGGTTTTTGACGAAACAGAAAATTAAAATGTTTTGCGAAATTTAAAACTGTATATACATATATCAAAAAACGAAGTGAAGAAGCGAATAAAAACATGTATTCGAAACAGAGGGCAGCACATCGAACAAAACGTGTGGAATGTGGATTTAATCTGGAATTTTTCATCATAAAAAACAACAAAAAATCTAAATAACTCAAAAACTACTGAATTTCGGCAGAACATTTGGTGGCTTAATTTGTTGTATTTTAACCCTACTATGACGTCCTGCAAGGAATACGTCGAGTTACCAGTAACCCTGTATATAACCATATAGATACCTGTATAAATAGGGTATAATATATATTTTATCCTCTAGGGATGATTTTATTGCTACAGGGCATTAGGAGCCTATGCTAGAAACGATCAGTATCTTGATTTATTCATTTATTGGACCAACTCTCAATATCACATTTTGCTATTGTTATCCTAAAAGTCGTATACTGATATTAACATCAAATATTCGAGATTTATCCGTTAATGAGTGTTAATAGAACGAGAAAAAGGGATCAAACACGATATTATAGTATATTATCACTCGTTCATTCTTGTATTACCTAATGGCGCGTACTTGGTTGATGATGCGGGTTTTTTATTGACTTCTAGACATTAACATTATAATTAAAACACTGGGACACATAATTACTGTAATCACCTCCACCCAGTAACTAGGTCGTGGACGTCAGATAGGCAGTCGCTCTATGTAAAGTACTGGTATTCAGCTGCATCCAGTTAGACTGGAAGCCGACCCTAACATCGTTGGGAAAAGGCTAGGCAGATGATGATGAAATAACATGGTAAATCTCTCAAATATTGTGCGTACAAACTCACATTTGCAGTTGGAATGTATGAGAGAATATGTTTTTCAACTACAATAATAAGTTGGTTCTTGGGATAAATTCATCCCAACCCAACTACGAAACCATGACGAAACCACCCTTCATTGTGCGTGGTCCGACATGGACTAGGCCATTTTTTTTTAATCAGCCTTGTCCCAGGCAAATGTTGGACAGGTCCAAGGACGAGTAAAACGAGTCCCTTGACTATTGCAATCAGCAGGTTTAATAAGATAATCTTATTGCAACAGGTCCATTTCTCTGACCCGTAATATTATCATAACATTCAGTAGATAATTGATTTAGATTGAATTAATTAAGTTATGTGATTACAATTCATATCAATGATATGAATTGCATTGTTAGGGTCTTGATCTTTCATAAATACCTACCTAATTAGATGTTCAATGATTTACTGTCATGCATCAAGACAGTTTGCCTAAATACAGTAGTCTCACTACTCCTTAGCTGTGAAATTGTGAATGTTTTGTAGGCATTTTCATCTTCAATTTGAAAATTAAAAGGCCTCTAAACTAAAATAAATGAGATGTTTTTAAAATGCGTCATAAAAAAGAATGCCTGGATATTATTTGTATGGCTATGCACTTTGTATGATGGCGGTTGACCGTCTGATTTTTTTACACTTAAATTCAAATACTGTAATAATATAGTATGTAGGTACTTATGAATTCTACGAATTCTAATCAAGTTTTCTGCAACTACATCTGAAACTTTTTCTATTCCAGGCAGAGAAAAAAGGCTGTACAGCCACGGAGTATGGGCTGGTCTTTGGTGTGTTTGAGCTGGTGGTGTTCCTAGTCAGTCCGATCTATGGCGCCCACCTAAATAGGCTAGGCCCAAAACTACTGTTCAACGGAGGGATACTCACAACAGGCACATGTGCCATCTTCTTCGGGTGAGTTCGATTTTCATCACTGTGAAAATAGCTTTAATTTAGTACTAAAAAGTTTCCATTGTATTGTTAACTTCCATTCAACTGGCTGATATGCTTGAAAAAACAGGACAGCCACATTTTCCAAGAAGAAAAAATTAAGAAAAAATTAATTAATGGCATTACATGTTTTTTTGACCGCCAATGGCCAGTAGTTCATAGTTGGTTTTATTTCGCAATCAGTAACTACTAAAGAGGTTACACATACCTACATAGTTTATTTGAATATTTAAATAATGGCCCGATTTTTTAAATTCTACAATTACCTACCTGTATTTTGAAAAAGAAAGCACAGAGATAAGGTGCTAAAAGTTTCCATTACCTTTAATCTCCATTCAACTGGCTGATATGCGTGTAAAAAATAGGACAGCCATTACTTTTCCGAAGAAGACAAAATAAAGAAAAAAAACTTCATGGCATCTCACGATTTTTTTACCGGAAATGGCCAGTCATTCTTTTTATTTTACAATAAGCTACACTAAACAGGTTTAGACACTATGAAACTTTATTGAAAATTATTATATTATCTCCTAAATACCAATTTATTTATTCGACAGCTTTTTTCGACGGGTTTCGAATGTTTGTCGATCAAAACGAAATATTTTCACAATTATGGAGATTAATGTAGAAGTATATTTTTTAAATTTTTACAGGATGCTGGACAAAGTTGAAGGCCATGTGCCGTTCATCACCCTGAGCTTCATCATTCGCATCGTGGAGGCGATGGGCAACGCTGCCTTCCTCACCGCTTCCTTCGCGATCATCGCCAAGGAGTTCCCAAACAATGTGGCTACTATGTTTGTAAGTTGTGCCTTTTAAAAGATTTATTTTATCCAAAATTATTATTAAGTTCTTGTGATGTTCTAAGTTCTTTTCCAAACGGAGCCTTGTTTTGTTTAGTAGTTCTGATTTTGGATAAAAAGGTTGAATGTGAACGATTTAATCATTTACTTTTGCTCCTTGCTTCCACACCTGTAGCAAATAGTGTAAATAGTGAAAAAATACTTTCTACCTAACAGTGTAATATTATTTTGACTGGTTTTTAGACAGTACCTACCCCTGGCTTGAGGATTACGAAGTTGGGATTGGAAACTATTGCACCTTTAACAGGGTGACTTGTAATTTGACGGGCCTATTCCTTCCAGGATGTGATAGTATGACTCCTTATGGGGTGCGTAAATGTTACAAAGGGATCACACTAGAAACTTCTAGGTCGTTCTGGAAGTAATACGTCGAATTACAAGTCACCCTGTATGCAGGTGAATTAGATGGTGTGAGGGGTAGACCAGCACCCTAATTGCGTAACACTATATCAATCACAATCTGAATGATTTGGAAGCAAACTGCTAATCCATTGCTTCATATGTTCGAAAAATGTGTCTGCTCAAAAACGTAAAGACCGCAATGAATGTTGTTGAAGTGTCAAAATGAAACCGATTCCTACTGTAAATGTGTTACGCAGTTGCCCTGCAGGCGAATGACATAAGGTGACATCATCTAAAATTATTAGCACAAGTCTTGTATGTACAACATTACATAAGATTAATGCCACTTGGACGTAATATTAGCAGAGATAAGCCGCGCGGGTCGCGTGATTGTGAGTCTAAACTCTAAACATTGATCCCGAGGAGAGGAGATAGCGTGCCATTGACCCTGAGTCGCCTATTGACAGTTAAAACATGGCCATTTCGTATCTATAAGAAATCCAATGTATCGTAAATTCCAGGCTATTTGCACCAGGATATGAAATCTCATCGTTTTTTATTTCCACGTTCAGCGAGGGAAGAAAAGTTTAGGTTGTAATTCTGTTTATTTATCTAAAAGATTCAAATTTATGTGAAGAAAAAATTGCGCTAGTATCTACCCTACTCTTGTCAGAATTACTTGTTCTACCTTATTAATTACTTTATGAAATACCTACCGACATATACATAGCAATGTAAATCGTCAGATAATCAAGCTATCGTATTTCTTGCAGGCACCAAATATTCCTCTATAAAAATAGAAAAGCAACTGTACCTACAATTCACAAAACTACAGTTAAAAAAAATATGTCATTCACGGGCAAAAAGATTCTTTTATAAGCCGAAGTTTGCACGAACGTAAAAATGTCGCGGTGATTTTTTTCGCCCACTGGATTTTGAACGTTCTGCTTAGTGCAGAGAGTTGAAAATCCAACAGTGTGTATTTTTGACGCGCTGCGCTGGGATGCACTCTATTGGATTCTCAATGCTCCGCTCAGCACCGAGAGTTGAAAATCGAGTGCGTGCTAAAACCCTGCCGCGATATTTTTACGTCGCTGCGAACGTCGGCATACAAGAATCTTTTGGCGCCTGAATGGCATTATTT
Organism: Fissipunctia ypsillon; assembly: GCA_947568875.1. Taxonomy (NCBI): domain Eukaryota; kingdom Metazoa; phylum Arthropoda; class Insecta; order Lepidoptera; family Noctuidae; genus Fissipunctia; species Fissipunctia ypsillon. The sequence goes on along the minus strand of OX387645.1, from coordinate 8,608,406 downwards.
TTTTTGCATTGTTGGTAAAAATTTGTGAAATTGTTACAGAAATTGTATTGACAAAACAAGCGTGCAGTATATAAATAAATAAAGAAAGAAAGAAAAAATGTTTATTCATAATCAATCCGTTCTAATATCAAAGCCTCATAATCGTCCGTCCGTATAGCGTTATACTCATGCTTTTTTTTTTACAAAAAACCTCCTTTGTATCTTCCAGGCATCCCTAGAAACGTTCTTCGGCCTGGGTCTGATCGTGGGCCCAACCCTGGGGGGCGCATTGTATGACTTCGGAGGATACTCCCTGCCGTTCGCTGTGCTCGGGTTTGCTCTGTTCTGTGCCGCTGTCATGAGCTGCCTGGTGCTGCCGAAAAACCATGATGATGAGGATTTGAAACCTAGTGGACGTAAGTAGATGGGTAAATCTGCAATGACATACAGGGTCAAATTAAATTAGCTAGCAAAACTCAACATGATGAAGACAATAGAAAACTGATTTTTAAACTGATATTTCAAGTAACTACACTAGATGCGGTCTACGACAAAGAAAATCATCAAATCTTTTATATTTTGGTTTTATCGTGTTTAGATATCGATACCCATCACGTCTGCAGAATTTCGCTAAGTATTGTAATTTGACCTTGTTTAAGGAGCTTAAGTTGATATAAACTGGGTGTTACAGAAGTGAATACAACAATGCGAGCAACATTTTTCGAATTAACCGTGGCTGACCATTTTTCGTAAGGCGCTTTTCATTTGTTTCATATTCGGAACGTTAAATCACCGAGTCGTTAATGACGGGGGCTCGTGGTTAAGTAATAACATCCGCACGGGTCGATAGATCAGGTTAAGCTACGCTTTCCGCGGTCGGTCCGTGGATGGGTGACCATCTTTACATACCGAAACCCCTCCGTGCCTCGGAAAGCACGTTAAGCTGTTGGTCCCCGCTGTCATTCTTGTATCTCTGACAGTCGTTACGGGTCGTCAGAAACCCGAAAATCTGATAACCGGTCTTACTAAGGGGTTGGTGTTACCCAGGAACTGGGTTGTGGAGGTCAGATAGGCAGTCGCTTCATGTAAAATACTGGTATTCAGCTGCATCCAGTTAGACTGGAAGCCGACCCCAACATGGTTGGGAAAAGGTCTGGCAGATTGATTGCTTTTGTTTGTAATAAAATACTCAAATATTACCGTAGAATGTAATGACGTAGGTACTATTGCTTACTATTTATGTTCTTCATGATTATTTTGTTGGCAGCCTCAATGATATCACTGCTGAGGGTGCCTGGCGTGGTGCTGTCCGCACTCAGCATCATGGTCACCAGCATGAGCATAGGATTTCTACAGGCGACACTCGAACCACATCTGCGTCAAGTAAGAGTACACTAATTCAAACTTATTTTCCACTATCTCGGGTCTTGATAACTAACTCAATAAAACCTTTATACAGGGTGACTTTGAAAACATGCGACAAAATTTAAGGGGGTGTTCTACCCATCAATATGAACAACTTTTACTATGGGACCAACTTAGAATTCGCAAAAAAGAATTCGACCTTTTTAAACAAAATAGTCCAATCGGGTATGTACTTTTATACGGGAAGGTCGAATTTTTTTTGCGAATTCCAAGTTGGTCCCATAGTAAAAGTTGTTCATATTGATGGGTAGAACACCCCCTTAAATTTTGTCGCATGTTTTTAAAGTCAGCCTGTATATACAGCTTAAATAGAAAATTATTATTTAAAGCATATCAAAATAATCAGCCTATCATGTTCCCACTGCTAGGACACAGGCCTTCTCTTTCTGTGAGAGGGACTTTCTAGCGTGGGGAAATGTTTATAGTTAAGGCGTTTAAATACCCATAATAAACCACTTCTATAATATTTATATTCAGCAGCATCTGGCACAAGAAGCCATGCACAGTAATAGCATTATTTTATAACATTCTTCTATATCAGGTCTGTAGACAGCCGGCGGGCATGTTTCAGTTCTGTTTCATGGAACTATATCGACGTGTTGGTCTTAATTGCTTTATGTTACTAACGGGTTAATGTGGATAGTGTACACTGAGTACATTAGCTCAAATTAGGCTAGGTAACTAAGCTATTACTTAGTATTCATCAGCAGTGTAGGCAAGCATGGTGTGCTGTTTTAATACTAAGTGCATAATGAAAAGTTGGCGAATAGTCAGTATTCATTATATCTAATTTTAGGTTTAGTTTACGTGTAGACTTGTAAAAGAAATCTACCATGCTGAATTGAGGAAAGGCAAGTGTAAGAATTTCGATTTTACAGTAAATCAGACATGAATAATTCTACACCACAAAATACCTACAAATCATTTCTTAGAATAACTTGTGGAACCCTTGTTTGCCTTACACGTCATTCCCTCGGAAATGGATTTCTGTACTGTATACATATATTTTTTTATTACTTAATATCTATCAAAAAAGTGCCCAAATCCCAAGAATATTACAAAGTATAATGTGGGAATATTATAATTTTCTTCATTTAGAATTAGGAGCAGTTGCAACATAATTATTTGTTTAGGTGAAAGATGGCGATATAGAATAAGTTTTGCAGCAGGGGTTTATATATTCCAAAGACGTCTACTGCTGGATTTAGGTGAGAGAATGTCAAGTAAAGGACGTCTTTCGGCTGAATCAAAGCATCATATTCGGATTTAAAACATTCTCATTCTCGTCCCCCAGTTCCAGTTCTCGTCCATGGTCTTAGGCTTGATGTTCGTGATCAACGGTGGCGTGTACGCGGTGTCCGCCCCGGGCTGGGGCTGGCTGTGCGACCACCCCGCCGTGCGCCCCAAGTATGTGATCGCTGTGGGGTGCGCGTTTGTGGCTGGAGGGTTCCTGCTGATCGGACCTGCGCCCTTCTTTGATATGCAGACGTGAGTTTGGTTTAATTTGGTTATTATTAATTTCATTGTTAGTACATAGCATTGTCGTATCCATGTTAAGAGTCAACCGTAAAATCTCGCCATAGAGCTCACTTTTGTATCTCCAGTATGTGTGGATACATCGTGTTGACCCTGACGCCTGATAGTGTGGATACAGACTGAGTTTAATACCCAAGATACCCAAAATACCTCCATGTAGATGTAGCTCTGTGTATGTATTACACCGAGTTTTATATGGAACGCCTGCCAGAAAACTTCGGCAATCATACGAGTCGCTGTACGATGATATACATGTACTATCGAGAAAACTTACATCTGACCAATTTGAAAACAAAGTCCCGTGCACACGATGACCACATCTGTTAACAAGCATTACTATAGCGGCCGAGCGCTGCAAGCAAGACTAGTTCTTACGGTGTACAGATATTAGTTTCTCCCATGGTACATCTTTAAGTCGAGAGTGCAGAAAACTAGCTTCCGATCACAAGAGAATGAAATCCGAATTTTGTAATCTGTTTGCAGACAAATGTGGGCAGTAATAGTTGGTCTTATGATGCACGGATTCGGTATGGGCAGTCAGCTGGTCGCTTCCTTCTCTGACGCACTCGGAACAGCCATGTAAGTACCAACTCCTTCTTATACTATCTCCGTATCACCAGTACCACTTATATTGTTTAGGACCTAGTAAAGAAAGAAAGAAAATAAATTTATTTGACACAGGTTAAGGCACACAATATTCATACAAAAACAGAAAATAAAAAATAAACTTAAAATAGCATAAATTGTGCGCCCCGCGGCTGCGCCAAATTGTACAATTTCTTTCTTCCTTTTTAAAATGCCAGAAAAGTTTTAAATCACTTGTTTGGTCCTAGACCCTTGTCTTCTGGCTAAAAGGCAAGGTTGAAGAGATACAAGATCGATCGAATTCAGATAATTTGTGGAGACTTTTGAGAGTCCTACACTCCTAGGGATCTTCGCCACAAGACGTCATCTGATCGCAAAATTAAGAAACCAGAATTAAAAAAATATTTCATTTTGGTAGGTACTTTGAACAAAATATCATCTGCCACACTAACGACTCAAAACCAGATCTAAAGAAACTAAAACATAATCAGTATCATAAGAAATTCCTCTCTAATCGAAATATAATGACCACAAGGAGCAAATTATTCAAATTTTTTACTGAATATTCACCCAACGTTGCACTCGATGTAATAATTTATCTCTTAGCAGGAGTAAAAGTGAAAAAAACCACTGACTGTCGAACCAGCATTAATTTTTACATAGGTACCACAGCTTTTGTTCAAAAACTTTTAAAGACACAGATAAAAGTTAAGAATCTCTTTTTTATGACAATAAGGCAGAGCATCAGCACTTTTTAAATGTTAAAGATTACAGAAGCAATCCCCAAAAACGCCCCCAATTGTTGTAGCTGGGAAAAAGAGTTAAGAACAAATTCGAAAAATAGTGTTACAGCTAAACTCGACCGATTTTAAATTTTCCGTAGAAACAGAGATTTCCCATAATCTTTTTTAAATAAGACATTTCGAAAATGTTCTTAACTTACTTTTTAGACCTATGTATCCTGCTTATGCGTATGAAGTTTCATTATAATCGGTTCATTAATTTTGAAAAACAAGGACTTGAAAGTTTGTATGAAATGCCGTACGTCGTAAACGCTCTTAAAACTTCCCAGAACACGACTATCTGTTATTATTAATGCATCTAAAGCTGATATCTGACGCTTCACTCCAGTGAATGTTCATTTGTGTTTCATTCCACGTTCACATGACACCGACAAAATTACTGAATACCCCGTTCATCTGCTCCTTGAATTAAATTTTTCAATCATTCTGTTGTGAAATATACCCAGTGCCGAAATCCAACATCGTTGGATCGGTTCACTAATGAATTAATTTTGTTTCACTTTTGTTTCATTTTGTGTTCAAACATTTCACTGAGTGAAAAATGCCGATTTTATGACAAAAATGAACAAAACGTGAAGCGTCTGATATCTTTATTCTACCAATACGAATGCCATTCTAATTTGTCACCCTCTTCCGCAGTGCAAGCGGTCTTCCGAACTCCATAGAAACTTACGGGCTGGTCTCAGGCATGTGGACGTCCACGTTCGCTCTGGGCGCGTTCATTGGCCCCACCGTGTCGGGGCTGCTGTTCGACTCCATCGGCTTCCGGAGCTCCACAATCTTTGTTTTTATACTGCATGTTCTTGTGGTAAGTATTGACAAGCTCGTAATGTGTATATGGATATCTTAAAGATGGGCAGTATTATTTATCACTCTCTCTGATATATGAATAAAAAAATTAAGGAAAATACAATGTACACACACACACACACACACGCACGCACACACACACACACACGCACACGCTCGCGCGCGCACGCACGCACACACACACACACTAAGACTAACTGCCATTTTTATCGGTAGCTCCTTTTTCTGTTTCACCCTTGGTTTCACCATTTGCTATATTGTGTGTGGCTAAAGTTGACGTCTACTGCAGGAACTTTTCATAGTCAGTCGCTCTGATTACTTCAAGACACACGAAAGCACCCAAATACATTATCCTGTAACTCAACTTCTTTATACCTAAACAGATGGTGATGATGCTAATGTTCACGTGGACCTGCGACCGTTCCTCCAAGATGGACGTCTCAGTGTCCGCCGGGGACTTACTGCAGATTGATGGAACCCTCGATGAAAGCGTGCTAATTGGAGACAAGTTCCTACCTCCTCCCAGGACTAAGAGGTAATTACCCACATTAGCCTCTTCGTGTCATCTCACGGATTTAGACCCGGTGGATCATGGTTGCTTGTATGCTTATCACTCCGATTTCATGGCTGACAGGTAATCATCAGTAATATATGTATACTGTCACGTCTTTCAGTCTTCAACATCTCAAACCTAGACATATTTATAGAAAAGCATAATCATTAGATATTGTCTCCTGTTTGCCGATTGTCATTTCGTGGAAGCGAACTTTATGCTCAAGGTAAGACACCATCACTTGCCAAATTCAAAGATATTCCCATCAAGAAATGAAACATCATCGTAAGAGAACGGATATCAACATTGGTAGGCTTTTGGGATGCAAAACGACGGGTGATGGTTATTTATTTATATATTTATTGTATGTCAAAGATTTTCGAGCCGGTGCCAGGTGGATGACCCACTGGTAGAAAACATGGTCATCGGAGACAGGCTACAGCAGGACAGGACGAGAAGGTAAGTTCAATAGCTGGCGCACACTAGCTTTTGCTCACGACGCCCGCGTGGATGTCGGAAAATATCCCACGGGAACGTACTACCGGTCTACCGGGATCAAAAGTACCCTGTGTGTCAATCCAGGTTATTAACTATCTGTGTACCTTCCGTTCAGCCGTTTTTGCGCCAATCCGGAACAGTCAAACGGACAAAAATTCTAAAAGCTATTTTTTCGTCATCACACTTCACACACCTCGTAGTAATAACTTGTTTGTTTCAAAAATATTCAATGTGCAGTTTTGACTTCGTTACTAAATGTTTAGGTAGATACCAAATGGCGTAAGTCGAAATGGAAGAAAGAAAAAAAGCTTACAATTATTTTTCTGCGAAAAGTTTTATAAATGCTATTTTTTTGACTGCTGTCAAGTAAATTCTGAACAAAGAAGATTAGATTCCTCTTTGAACCAATTATTTTTTTCCAAACGGTCTTGCTTGGAACACTCTTTATGTGTGTTAAACTGCAAAGCACTCCCATTCTTCAACAAATCTAGATAGAGATACTGCCAATGCGAATTCAGAACTTAAAACATATTCACCAGTTTCCTTTTCAACCACCACCTCTCTTGCAGTCGTCGCTGCGGCATCAGCGTGGAACAGTCCCGCCCCCCTGCCATGAACAGCCTCATAGCGTGCTCCAGCTACAAGAACCGTCGCAGTCCGTGGAGCCAGCGCACCCCACGCTACCGCCCCACGTACGGCAGCCTCGACCACAGGTACAGGGGGGCCTATAACACGTAGACATGGAGGTAGCAGTAGACTAAAATGGTAGATAGGAAGTTTGTATACTGTGTTGTGAAGTGAGTGATAGTTGGCTGGATAGTGCAAGAATGTTTTATTGTCATTTTAGTTTGTAAGGAGCGTCTGTTCCACCTCGTTTTACTTTAATTCTTTGGTCAGGGCTATAAGCACAATTCAAGCATCGCTTGTTGCATTAAGCCCCATTTAGACGGTGCAAGTTTCCGGAACGTTCAAGAGCAAAGCACGTTCAATTATTGCCATTCAAGAATTGCATGCAAGTGTTTACACGCGTGAGATTTTCATAAAATGGCATACAATAATTGAATGCAAGTTTTGCCTTTCAATTTGCATGAGACTACCAAGGTAATTATTGCATGCAACTAACTGCCCATATCGTGCAACAATTAGTACGTGTTGTTTAGACGGTGACAGTCAATTGTTACTTCAATTCTATGGTATGCCACAGGCAATAAACTTGCACCGTGTATTCACTTTAAGAATTTGGCTCGTTTTAGGACGCAATATTGTTATATTACTGAACAGCTCAAGTGTCATTTAAGTCAATTGTTGTATCACTCAAACGTAATTGTGCTCGAATGAAATGTTGCTCAAAAATTGTATTTTTAAGCTCGTTGCATTTTCTTGACTTTGCATTTAAGTAATATTTATTTACCTATAGCTAATTGAGGATATTCCGCATAATATTAAGTTTATAGAAACTTAAAGATAATATTTTTAGTTTAGATTTAAATTCTACAGTAGAATTAGTATAGTCACCGTATGATAAGTAGTTAATCATCAATTTCCTATTTTATGTCTATGTTTTATTTTGTAAATAAACTATGATCATGTTCTGTAAAAATAATAATAAAAATATATCTTTCAATTTGATGTTTCCGTTACTTCAAAAAGGGTTCTTCCTCGCGACTTCTTCTCATGATTAATTATGATGAGAAGCCGCAGCAGCCACTTGCTTTCAGCTTTTCTGGAAATACAGGCATTTTATGATTGTTTTCTCTGACAGCACAGTGATATTCTCAAATTTTCTGAACGGTACCAGTTCGATTCAGTTCCTATAATTATTGTGGTAAGTATCATGATAATTAAAGATCGCCTTTTTTGTCCATAACACGTTCAGACCTCCCGACCACATGAACTGTTATACATGCTGTTCTACAGGGCAAATCATCATATGGCCACCGGTGGTACATCACTGCCCCATAAACCAAAAGTCCTGCCGGGCGAGGTGCGCCATCTGTGGCCATAATGAAGATTTGGCCCGTAGAACAGCATACAACGTGTATCTGGATGTACGACATTAAATGAAAACGAGCACAGTACTAGTCCATTGAAACATTTTAAAACACGAAGATTAGTAGAATAATGGAAAATTAAAAAATTGCAGTTTTCAAACAAAATAAATAGCAGAATCAACTGCATAAAAAGTGAACACGCTTTATCTATGAAAAGTCACTGACCAACGGTGCGATGCGGGGTGCGGGACGCGGCGGCGGCAATGTTTACCTATTATTATGGACTCCGATCTACATCATGTTGAAAAATAAGAAAATGAAAAATAATTTCCTGGGGCAAAGTATGCATTGGATTTGATTAATTTTTTGTATACAGGTAAAGAACATGACTCTCTTTACGTGGTTAAAAGGAATGTCAATCGTCCTGTTACACCTTGTATAACAGTTCATGTGGTCATAATGTGTTCATGTAGTTCATGTGAATACATTTTGCACTGCACGTGACAACAAACCAATGTGTTTAGATTATTCCAATACGATAAATCAGAAATAATTTTCATTTTGTACCATTCATGCCATTATAATTTCATTTTTTTTTTCTAATAAATACAATTTTTAATTCTTGATTTTTTTACATCCTGAAACAATATCAAACTCCTAAGCTATATACTATGAATATTTGTCAATTTCACAGGGCGGGAATGTTAACTACAGCACGTTCTCTCAAGGCGGCGTGATTTCTTAGAACATTAAAGTCTAGTGTGACGTGGCCACCGGTGGTACACCCCGCCATATCAGCAAGTACTCAGTGCTGCGTCGGTGGTACACCTTGGCCTGAACGTGTATGAATATTGCGTGGTTTTTACAACGTTATAGCGGTAATATCTATGTATCTACTATGAGTACTCCTGCATCCAGTCTGTCCTAGATGCGGATTCACTAGGGAACTCAGGATACATCTAGTTGTTCTAGCAGTCTTTATCTCCTTTCAAGCGATTCGATGGGTGGTTTTCTTTTTTTAACGCTGATATCTATATAAAGGGTGTCTCAGTAAGAGTGCACTTTTTCATTTTAAAATATATTGTATTTTATGACAGAGTTGTGATATTTTTATTGTATTGTAAAGAAGACATGCTCCGATTAAGTATGGAATAAAATATCCGGCAAATGACCCCCACGGCTCCGATGACAGGCCATTACTCTTTTCATGAAATTTTCCATGACTTTTGCACAGAGATGTGGCTGTGGTCAGTGGGTCGTCTTAGGGACGGATTTGTGGCTGTATCTCACCGATGACGCGTTGGATTTCCGATTTGAGCTCAGGAATTGTTTCGGGTTTATTCGCATAAACCCGAGATTTCACAAAACCCCAAAGAAAAAAATCGCACGGCGTTAAATCGCACGATCTTGGTGGCCAGTTGACATCAGAATTTCGTGAGATAATGTGTTCTGGAAATCGTTGCTGCAATAAGTCGATTGTTTCATGCGCGGTGTGGCAGGTTGCGCCGTCCTGCTGAAACCACATGTTGTCCAGATTCATGCAGTCTAGTTGAGGCCACAAGAAGTCCGTTATCATATTCCTGTAACGAATGCCGTTCACCGTTGTGATGAGTTTTCACAATTATAACGCGTTGTTCTTTCGAAAAGCGCTCCATTTTTAATAATCGGAATAAACAGAGGTGACAGCTGTCAAATTTCAGAGTTGCCACTTGCATGAAAAAAAAAATATTCCAATTTTAAAAAGTGCACTGTTACCGAGACACCCTTTACAAGGTGTAATTTTAAACAGTGTTTCTAACATTTTGACACTATGCGAACATAAATGTAAGGAAATGCTGATTTTTTGTTCGCGATTTCAGATTTGGTTCCGTAGTAAAAGTTGTTCATAATGATGAGTACAATGAGTCTTTAGGAGATTAACACTGTATAAAATTACACCTCGTATATAACAGGTTTAATGATCTCACACGCTTTTTAGAACCGTCGTAGGGGTTGTCTTTAAATTATTTAAAATTCTTATACTGTACAACCCAGAATTTATAACGAATCAGGACAAGGTTACAACAGTGCTGATGTGGTAGCTGCATACCAAAATCAAAACACACTTAGTATTACTACAATATTTAAGTATTCCATTCGCAGACGTAAACAAAAACAACAACGTTTTTCTTTTGTTAATGTAAGACGATACTTTAAATATTAAATTTTGATTATTTTTTGTATCCAGTAACGAATAGGGCGCCTCTTTAGAGACATTGGTTGTCAGCGTCTGTTCTTCTTTATTGAGGGGCTCGTGGCTATGTAATAACAACCGCACCGCAACCAAAAGTTAAGCTATGCTTGTTGAGGTTGATCAGTGGACCCATCTATTACATACCCCTCCGTGCCTCGGAAAGCACGTTAAGCCGCTGGCCCCGGCTGTCATTTACTTCTTTGACAGTCGTACGGGTAATCAGACAACCAGTCTTATCAAGGGGTATCGTTAGTACCAGTTACCCAGTAACTGAGTTGTGGAATGATTGTCACAACACACAGCACATATAGGTTGTCACTTCATGTAAAATACTGGCATCAGGTTACTGGAATTCGACACCAACATAATTGCTAAAAGGCTAAGCAGATGATGATGGAAAGGCTAAGCAGAAATGCATATCCCCTCAGATTAATGTTGGCAGAAAGTCAACACTTACGTACACAGAAGCTATCAAACCATAACCGTTCAATACATTTTATAATCACAAAAATAGCAAACAGAACTGCAGACATAATGTAGTTAGGCCATAAAATTAACTCTAACTTGCCTCACGACAATAAATTCACGACTGAAACGCATGATTCCTTTTTATTACTGCTCCAAAAGATTCCTATTTTGTCAAGAGACTGTTCAAACCATCAATGTATTAAAAAGAAGTGACTATCTGAGAATTATTGCATGTTCATAGGTACAAGTCGAGCAGAATTTTTTGAAAGCAAGGACGTTGTCGCGGTTGGTAACCGAGTTATTTACAAGCTGAGGTTTCTCTCGCATAGGTTGATAAACTCTGTACGTCTACCATGAGTTGTTAATGAAAACCTACTCGCTAGCGTTAAAGTCGCTAGCGTATTGACGTCGATCGAATAGATTTCGATAATGCTTGCACCATGAGATTTACGGAGTCATACGCAGGCGCTCGCGTAAGCTCGATAGATCGTGTCGTCTAGCTAACTTCACTCCTTATGTTTTGTTTCTTTCTTTCTCAGTAATAAGAAGAGAGGCTCCCATGTCGTCTATTCAATTTGTAATTTTGTTTACGTTGTGTGGTTCGCGGCGTTTTTGTTTTATGCAGGCCCTACACATTCAAGTAATTTGATCAAACAGGCTGGTCCAAACAGTTTTATCAAATTGGCATGAATGTTTGTGGGAAAATTTGATCAAATTTAATGAGTCGTCAAATGGCATGAAGAAATATGAATTTTCGTATTTCTATTCGATCAAACATTTTGATCGAACGGTTTGATCAAACAATTTGAGCATGTGTGTTGCGAGCGCACAGTTGCTGCTGCGTAGTGTCTTAATAGTGTCTTTCTTCTTAATTAATGGACTGACTAACGACAGAAGCATTAAATATGTTTCCTCATTCATTCGCAAATAATTATGCCAGTCTTTAAGAACAAATTTCAATGTATTTAACAAGTTTATTTAGCGAATATTCGTCTCTTTTCATGAGCCTCTTTTTATACCACATAGTACGACTTTATGTCCTTTTTTGGGCCTTCAAAACAAACACTAAGCTGTCTATTGCTAAGGCGTTATCTGTAGACATTGTTAAGAGCGTTGTCACATTTTATCACCGCTCTCGCTCACACAGGATCAATTTTTTAAGAATGTTAAATGAAAAGATGATTTTTTGAAAAATGTGATCAATGGGCTCCCTACTAAATAATATTAATTTAATAGGTAATTATTAAAAACACATTTCTATTGTGTTATCTAATAAACTTAGCTCAATAAGTATTATGATCTGTTTTTGAGACGATTTAAATAAATGTTACAATAAAAATGTGTTTTTAATAATTACCTATTAAATTAATATTATTTAGTAGGGAGCCCATTGATCACATTTTTCAAAAAAGTATATTTTCATTTAACATTCTTAAAAATTTGGTCCCGTGTGAGCGAGAGAGGTGACAAAATGTGACAGCCCTCTTAAGAAACACAACAACTCTTGCCTGCTTCGATGCAGAACTGACGCCGCTTCAAGCCTGCATGAAGATGTGTAGTCACTTGAAAGATCATGCCAATTTGATAAAGCTGTTTGAATCAGCCTGTTTGACCAAATTACTTGAACTTCTATGGCCCGCATTAGATAAGCCAAGCCACTTGAAACTTTAAAAGTGTAATAAATTAGCTAAGCTCAAGTGTCGTAGGTAATAAAATGCAACATTATTCAATAATATGCACAAATCTTCAAATGCTTCTTTAGCGAGTCTGTAAAATTTGATAAACTATTTTCCAATTGGTATCCAACATTAATTCTCATTTTGGCTTGAAATTCACGTTATTTAGGTAGTTGGTCTTCAAATTCAGCGACCACTAACATATTCCATGCTAAACAAGTTCTTCCAGGATTTATTTTGACTTTAATAGACTCAAAAACGTATATAATTATAATGTAAACATATGTTTCACACCTCAAAACGCTAGTGAGCTACGTAACTACTATCGCAAGCGTATTTTTCGATAGCGTCTGTCGAATTAGTGACTCATGGTGCCGTTTTGTATGGTGACAGCTGAAAAACGTCAGTGACTGTCGAATAGATTACGTTAGGTGTCTTACCTATCGAAATCTATAGTGCTCATGGTACGAACTTTAATTCTTTTTGTGACCGCTAGGGGCGCTGTACAATATTTCATAGATATCATTTACGGAGACGCTAGCGTATTTTGACTGTGTAAACTCATGGTAGAGCTACTGGCATTGTTTATGATTTCACTAGTTTAGGCGGGATTGGTCCATATTGGCTCAGGATCGAGTTAGGTGGAAAAAGGAAAGGGCCATTTGCACTGCAGTGGGACAACACTGGCTGATTATTATTAGCCATATGGCTTAGATTTAGTAACACCTGGCGGTGGCAGAGCCCAGGAGGCCCACTCCGAAGCATAAATCTGAAGTAGGACAAAACTTTGGTAATCGGTGATAGTTTTGTTTTTTACTTGTAAAATTCGATTCATTGATCAGATTATTTTTTAAATTTACTGTGATATATATTAGTAGACAAAAGAAGCTTTGCTAACTTATATCTAAAAATGTGGCAAGTACTATAATGATTGAAAAATATACATTTATCAAGTCAGTAGTAACTTTGTAATAAAACACATATTATCTATCACCGAATAGGATGAGGAGCTCGTGGCTAAGTAATAACAGCCGTACGGGTCGATCCATCAGGTTAAGCTACGCTTGCCGGGTTTGTCCGTGGATGGGTGACCATCTTTACATACCGAGACTCCTCCGTGCCTCGGAAAGCACGTTGGTCCCGGCTGTCATTCGTAGATCTTTGACAGTCGTTACGGGTCGTCAGAAGACCGAAAGTCTGACAACCAGTCTTACCAAGGGGTATCGTATTACCCAGTTACTGGGTTGTGGAGGTTAGATAGGCAGTCGCTCCATGTAAAATACTGGTATTCAGCTGCATCCGGTTAGACTGGAAGCCGACCCCAATATAGTTGGGAAAAGGCTAGGCAGATTGATATATTGATCTATCACCGAATAGCAGCATATCACGAATTAGCCAAGTTTTGCCCTATCGGCCGAATGTTCGGAAGTTTTCTACTACACTTCATTCTTTTTCGTTCGGTCGGTTCGGATCCGACCTAACTTCATTTTGACGTTTGGTTGGATGACCGAACGAAATAGAAAAAAGGGTAGCAGAAAACTTCTGAACATTCTGCCGATACTTTAGATTTACGCTTCGGACCCCTCGCTTCGCTTTGAACCCCTGAGCTAATAGGTTTATTCGTACCATAACTTCATCCCAAATTAACCTGTTGAATCGCATGACGCCTTGCGGCGTCAGCAGAATTTAGCAGGCTAAGGGCTCCCGCACAAAACTGCGATGCAATGCGAATTCGCAGTTTTATATATAGCGTGACTGGTAATTAGTGACCGATACTTAAACACATGATTGTACTCATGATAACAAACAACTTTTACTATGGGACCAAATCTGAAATCGTGAAAAAAAAATCTGCTGCTCCCTACATTTATGCTCGCATAATTCGTCAAAATGGCTGATTTTTTTTCTTCACGATTTCAGGTTTGGTCCCATAATAAAAGTTGTTTGTTATCATGAGTACAGTCATGTGTTTAAGTATCGGTCACTAATTACCAGTCACCCTATATATATATTTTCCTTTCTTGGAAAAAGTATTACAAGATCTAAGTACTCACAAAAGAAAAGCAGTTGTAGTTCTCCATAAAGAATAGTCATGCCTATCCCTGGATGTCGTGAAAGTTGGCTAAATAAAATTATTCTTCATTCAATATCGGTAAGTTAACCTCTTTTATCTGTTCTGTGATAAGTCAAGCATTAGTTTCCCAAAATTTGAGAATCACAAATAGGTAACTGGGGTTATTATAAGTTGACGAAGCTAAATATAGTGTCATAGCCCATAGGTAATTAATATAATACAAGATACGTATTAATATGTATGTTGTATTGTGTTAATTATATAGTAACGAATGTTACATGACTACGTAATGAGGACGGTCTAGTAATACTAAGATGGCTTTGCGACAGAATTTATTTATTTATTCGACAAACTCTTCATTTATTAAAGTTCATTAATATTCAATTTTATACACTACACTGACCAGTTTTATTACTGAGATATTATGAGTGTGTTTGTTTTTTATATATTTTTGTGTGTCATCATCAAAGTCATTACAAGATTCTCCATCATTCTCTTGCCCTCATGATGACTTTTTGTAAGTCAAAATATTATCACCTAGTTATTTTTTTCTGGTTATTTTAATTAAATTTTCGATTTTATCATAAAAACCATAGCAACTGATTAAATTAATGCATCGGATAACTACGAAAAATGTTATAGTTTCCCATAAATGTAAAACCTTAAAGGAAAACTACACATAGATACCTACCTACATTACTATCACGCTAAACACATCTTGCAAAATTCATAACTCTTCACACTACAATCATTGCTGTCCAGATACATCCATCTTAACAACCATTTAAAACAAAACCAGCAATGTACAACATCCACTATGTAACTCTCAAGAGATGCCACAAAGTTCCCAGGCGTAAAATGTCAGATACCCACTGCGATGGCATAAAGGTCGCGGCCCACTTGACATGAAGCTCGATAGGCTGCTGAACCGACTAAGATACATAATAATAGGATGGGTGGGATTGTCGAGAAAGTTATGCCGAAGTTGATTCTTAGACTGAGTAAAGTTAACTTGGAGACTAAGAAGGTATACTGTAGGTTTGTGTGTGGGTGTAGGTGTACTGTGTGTGTATCGTATTTTCTTTTTTTCTTTTTTTTTATAGGGTTTTATTAAATATTAAAGTCTGGCAAATTTTATTTTTATTTATTTAAACATTTCACATTTTTTAAAAAGTACAAAGGTGCACTTAATGCCTTAGGCATTCTTTACCAGTCAACCAAGGGTGGTGAAGAGATTAGATGGCTTTGTCCTGAATAATGGAGAATCGTTAGTTCTTCTTTCTGTTACTCTGCTTTAGAGCGATGTTACTGTATTGATTGTCTTTCATATCCACGCATTTATCTGTATTTTGGTGTATTCTTATCGAAGGTATTTGTTAAAATCTTAGATAAATTACTCATTATTCATCATACAACAATTATTTATTTAGCTAGGATGATAAATGAACCAATCTGCATAATTTTATTTTTAAATACAATCAATTCAATCATTTTAGTTTTTATGATGCATTTTCACAACTAATCAGAACTATGCAATTTTGATTTAATTACAATTTTATAATTAAAGTAATTATTAAGTCACTGAAATACCAATGAAAATAATCTGTTCATTAAATCAAAAATAACTTATTCATATCATAATTAGCCGTGCCCCATGACTTTGTTCGCGTGGAAGTCGTAAGATACACAATATACTAAAATAACAGCACATTTTAATAAAACTCCCTCGTCCCCCGACCCGCCACGTTGCATCGCCCGCCCGCGCTATTACTGCGTTTTCACTTAGCGTTCTTACTGACTTTTTGCATTTTGCTGGGCTCCTAAGGCTCGTAGTGTGATGTTTAATAGCCTATAACCATCCTCGAGAATTAGTTACCAAATGCAAAAATAATTTTTCAAATCCGAATTTTTGTTTACAATTTCAAGAGTTTTATTTTTTTGCGCGGAAGCCTAATTTTTTTCTAAAATAAAAGTAGCCTAAGATACTCATTATAACATCAGCTATCTGATCTGCTAGTGAAAGTCCCGTCAAAATTGGTCCAGCCGTTTCTGAGATTAGCCGGAACAAACAGACAAGACTGACAAAAATGTGAAAAATTGTGTTTTTGTTATAAGCACCGTATATACTTTCATATGCATTTAGTAAAAAGCTGTTATTTTGACATTACAAACAGACACTTCAATTTTATTAATTTGTATAGATGATCAATCAAATCAATCAACAGTGACATAACAATACTAAACCCGGAAGGCTAACCAAGGTTGATTAGCTTTCGGCATACGCTGGCAGAGTGTGCCGCTTGGGAGGAGCCGCGCCGTGCCCTCATCTCTAGAGTAGGCAGTGACCTGTCGCTGCCGGCTGTCGTTAATTCGATGGTCGGCAGCGAGGAGTCCTGGGACGCGGTGGTTTCCTTCTGCGAGACAGTCATCTCGCAGAAGGAGGCTGCGGAAAGGGAGAGGGAGATCACATCCTCTCACCCAGCCCGCAGCAGGCGCACTGGGCGTCGGCGGAGGGCGGACAACGCCCTCTTCCAGCCCCCCTAAATGGGTCCAGGGGCGACGGACTCGGGGACGTCCGTCGCCCCCCATACATCGGACCCGAGGTGGCGGCGCGTAGTGTTCCACGCGCGCCCCTCTTAGACGTCGCGGGGGGAGTCAAACACCTCACTCCCCCCCTCGACACGAGGAGAGGCCTGCCGTGGCGGGCCGGCACCAGCCGGGGGTTGCGGAAGGATCGTAAGTTCCCGCGACCCTCGGCGTAGGTGTGAGATGGAACACCGGGGTGGTTTTTAGTCAGTAAGAGTCTGACAGACCCCTCCGCCCGCCCCAGGGCGGAGGACATCCATGAGGATTTTCCACCCCGAAACAAAAAAAAAAGGTTGATTAGCTTTTGGAATATGTCAAAAATAGACGATTTTTCTAACATTAAATTTATTCCCTTTATTCCATTTTTATACATATATCTTACATTTTTAAATATTTTTATAAAAACATAAAAAAAAAAACATTTAAAAATATAAAAAATAGTAGCCCACCGATATCGGGAATAGGATCCAAGCTACCGGTGGTCAGGGCTCCTGAGAGAGGAACCTCCTGACGATACGTGCCGTATCGAGAAGTACCGCTTTCTGGATCAAGCCCTTGATCCAGCTGCCTAACGAGAGCCTCCTCAGATGTTGGTCGAGACTCTTGGCAATTAAGCCATTGGCTGATACGACTATCGGCACAATGACTGCTGTATCCACATCCCACATGTCGACAACCTCGCGAGCCAGGTCAAGATACTTAATCTGCTTATCTTTTTCAGCTTTCACGAGGTTCTCGTCATGCGGAACCGCTATATCAATAATCATTGTGCGACGCTCTATTCGATCTATCACCACTATGTCTGGCTTATTGGCAACAATAGTCCTGTCAGTGATGATAGATCGATCCCAATACAACGTAATATTGTCATTTTCGAGAACTGGGTCGGGCACATACCTATAGTACGGTACTTCCGATTCCGCAAGGCTGTATTTCAGAGCAAGTTGCTGGTGGATAATCCTGGCTACAAGGTTATGCCTATGCAAGTAGTCTCCGTTAGCCAGATGAAAACAGCCAGAAATAATGTGTCGGATTGATTCCCCGGGACGGTGGCATGCCCGACAGATGTCAACCGTGCCGTCCTTCACAATATATTTCCGGTAGTTGTTCGTCATCATAACTTCGTCCATAATCGCAAAGACAAAACCTTCGGTTTCCCCAAAGAGGTCTCCGAATCGCAACCAGGATACGGACGCTAAGAGGTCTACATCGGGCCCATGTAGGACCCGGTAAAAGCGCCCGTGAAGCTCTTTACTCTGCCATACCTCCCTGCGGTCATTAGTATCTAATACTATAGGTTGGCGCCAGTTCTCGTTAGCCAAGGAGAGCGGGGTGAGGCCCTTGTCCACTGAGACCACATCTCGGTGCATCCCCACGTCGGCTTCTAGGAAGTATTCCCTGAGACTGCATACTTCACGATTGTGCAGGGTCTTAGCATTTAAAAAACCTCGACCTCCGCACTTCCGCGGGATATACAGTCTCATCACCGATGACCGTGGGTGATGCATCCGGTTTGCGGTCAGCAGTGTACGGACCCTCCTATCCAGGGCGTCTAGTTCCGTCTGAGTCCATTTGAGTATGCCGAAAGAGTACATCAAAACCGGCATGACCCAATCGTTGAAGGCTCGCGTCTTATTTCCGCCTGATAAAAGACTGTTTAATACTTTATTCAGGCGGCCAAAGAAGCGCTCCTTCAACGATTGCTTCATGTCAGCAGCATTAATGCCCAACGCTTCCGACATACCCAAATACTTATAGGTTTCGGTTGCGGAGAGGGCTCTAAGGTTTATGGAATCCGAGAGTTGCGTTCCCACGGATTCCATAATCCTGCCTCGCTTTACATGCATGACCGCACATTTGTCCACACCAAATTCCATCCTGATGACGCTACTGAAAGTTTCGGTTACCTTCAGTAGCTCCAGCAGTTGCAAATTGTTGGGGGCAAAAAGTTTCAAGTCATCCATGTAAAGGAGGTGGGATATGACCTGACCACCTCTCTTCAATCGGTAACCTAGACCTGAATTCTCCAGCAGTGTACTTAGAGGATTCAAGGCTAGGCAGAACCAAAGTGGACTCAAACTATCACCCTGAAAAATACCTCGCTCGATCCTTATTGGTTCGCTATTCCTCTGGATATGTCGACATCCTGGATAACGGAGAACCGTCCTCCATTGCCCCATACACGACTCAAGGAAGGTGCGTAGAGTTGCATCAATCTTGTACAACTCCAGCACCCTCATGAGCCATGTATGTGGCACTGAGTCGTAGGCCTTCTTATAATCTATCCAGCATGTCGACAGATCCTTGCGGGATCGACGAACCTGTTGGCTAATGGCCATGTCGATGAGGAGCAGCTCCTTAGTACCGCGGGATCCGTTCCTACATCCATTTTGAGAGGCAGACATGATGGAGTTAGTGTCTATATGTTTGTTAATTTTAGCTCTCAAAATGGATGTAAAAACTTTATAGACCGTTGGTAGACAAGTGATCGGTCTATAATTTTTAGGTTCCGCAGTACTACCTGATTTGTGGAGCAGGTGGGTTATTCCTGTCGTTAGGAACTGGGGCAGCGATCCTGATTCTAAGGCTGACTGGAACTGGGATGCCAAGCGGGCGTGCGACCTTTGCAGCCACTTTATCCAAAAGTTGTGTAGCCCGTCCGGCCCTGGAGATTTCCAGTTGGGCAACGGACGGACTGCACGAGCTACATCTTGGGGGCTGATGGTTAGTGCCCCCATTTCTGATATTTGATCGCATGCTCGCTCGAGCCCCCCAGTCCAATCACCTTCGGTGTGACTGACAGGCACCGACCAGATGCTTCGCCAGAAGGAACACATGGCGTCATCATCCGGTAGGCGCGTGTCAGTCACACCTTGGTTCGATTGCTCCCAAGCCCTATAGACCCACCTTTCATCGCTCTGGAATGTGCGATTCTGAGTGTACCGCTCCATTCTCCGCCTGTATCGACGAATACGGTTTGCCCATGCACAGATCTTCTGCTTCAGGAGGTCAATACGCTCTGTGACGCGGCTCAAATAATCTCGAGAACTAATATCCGTCCCCGAGAACGCCCGCCTCACAAAGCGAATCACTCTAGGGCGAGTGTTGCCCTGCCTGAAAGAGATTAGCTTGCCGATGAGTGCTCTAGCCTCACCGATACGTCGCTCAATCCTGCACTGCCAAGCTGGCATAGTTGGTTTTGGTCGTGGAGCTCTGTCACTGTTAGGAAATATAACTTGAGCTACACCACATGCCGCTACAGCTGCACAGTACAAGATTGAGTGGGTGTCGGCGAGGTCTTTGCTGCCGTCAAAACAGCTTTGACAGCTGCGAGTCTAGAGCACACACCAGCGCCCTGTTTTTCTTGTGCATGGGCAAACGAGGTAAACGTGGTCTAAGTCCCGGCGGAGTGGAGCGGTACTCCCGGAAAGCATCCTCCAAAGCGCTCCTCAGTCGTAAATTTATTTATTATTACTTAACGGAATATTATAAAAAAACGGTCAAGTGCGTGTCGGACCACGCACATTTATGAAGGGTTCCGTAGTTGGTAAGAATTTATCCCAAGAACAAACTTAACTTTTTAGTTGAAAAAATGTTCTCCCGTACGTCACGTATATACGTCACGGCTTATTCTCCAACAGCAGCAAATGTAGGATGTGATAAACAAATTAACGATTTTTGGACTTTTTCTTATACTTGTGCTCAGACCTTGCTTCTTGTCAAATTTCATGATTCTAGGTCAACGGGAAGTACCTCGGTCTTGATTTATTTGTGAGTATCAAAATATGTCGCATAAATGGCTGTATTTTTAATTGTGTTGACTTGGAAGCTTGATTTTTTAGGGCTTCAAGGAACCGTAGACCTACATATTAATTTCAACTTGATACCTCTACGCGTTCCTGAGAAAAAAAGGGTCTTGCTTGACAGCCAGACAGACGGATAGAAGACAAAGTAATCCTATAAAAGTTCCGTCTTTCCCTTTTCAGGTACGCAACCCTAAAAAGTAAGTTGGAGTCTCATTTCCCACGAAATGTATGGGAATTTCATTTTGCGATTTGCGATTTCTGAGTCTTCTAGTAGGTATCTAGCAGCGGCGAGGTGTCAGTTTTTGTAAGAGAGAAGCCGAAGCGAAGCCGGTTTTAACTTTTTTTGCAATAAGTAGTACCTAGATACTATTGAATGTGCCATTTTCCAATAGTGGTACAATTGCTTATATGCGAACTTCCGAAAGGAAGCCGGTAGGAATCGTGTTATATGGTGCTTTCGCCACTGGTATCTACTCAAACCTTAGTTTGTCTTATAGAGTTTTTGATCCTCATAAGAAACGATCCATTGACATCAAAAAAAATGTTTGTGAAAATTGCCCATTTTCTTGCTGACTGTACAATTGTTTCAAAATCTGTTTGCAGATCAAAATGTCTCATAAAGTTAAGGTTAGTCTCCTAAGACCGATTTCGTGTAGCTATAACGGTTAAGGTACCTGCCCTTACTGCCCCATCTCAAAAATCCGTCCTGTATATGTCATGATGATTGACTGCTTACTCTGCTTAGCCCCATAATATATATAGCGTGATGATAATAATTTAAAAGATTAAATCTGTAACTATCTGCAATTATCTAACCGTTTGCCTCGTCTTTTTACAATTTAATATAAATTATAAAGGAATACATTATATTATATTTAATATTGTTCATCCCCTATAGCAAATCCTAGCGTGATATTAAATAACCTACAGACTGACCAGACTTATAGGGAATATATATGCAAAATAACAGAATATCTATCCGGTAGAATTTGCGTGATGCTGGAACACAGACAAACAGACAAACATTCTAAAAAGCATATTTTCTGCATTAGAATCGACCCCAGACCAAGCAGCAATGACTTTTTTTCAAAAATATTCAATGTACAGTTTTGAATTCACTACGATTTTATTATATGTACCTATAAAAATAATCTCCTAAAATAACAAAATATCGATTTTCGTTGCTGGGACATTACAGTCGATTAGTCATAGTATGTAAAGGTTTAACTTTGATGAGTGCAATTTTATATCGCTTTTACTAACCTAAAAAATAAAAAGTATGTACAAATAATGAATCTGTTGAAAAAATTAACTTCGAGACAGCGAGAGAGAGGTACCTCCCAAACACAACACGTATTTATACAGGGTGTCTGGTTTCGGAATAGTAAAACTTAAAGGGGAGGTAAAGACCATCAAACTGAACAACTTTTTCCCGGGGACCAACATCGTAATCGTGAAAAAAAAATCAGTCATCCCATACAAAACTTCAATACCTACTCGAACAAATGTATGAGACGACTGATATTTTTTTTGCGATTACGATGTTGGTCCCCGGGAGAAAGTTGTTCAGTTTGATGGTCTGTACCTCACCCTTAATTTTCGTCACACTGTGTACAGACACATTGTATACATACGTCTTGCGTTTGGGAGGTATCTCTTCTGCATCCTGCACTCCTCGAGATAACTCTATTATTAACCGTGTGTATGTTAGTACTACCTACAGAACTTAGACTTGGGTCTCCGTCTTTTTTAACCCAGACTTTTTGTATTGTGTTGTGTACACAGGGGCTATATATCAAGCTATACATTTCCAATATGAACTGATCTCGCATTGTATAGGATTTCCGTATAATAAGAGGTCAGCTTATGCTGGAAATGTATAGATTGATATGTAGCCGTGTGTACCACTGCAAATCAAAGGCATTCCTTCCCGTCTTCCGTCCCTATATCAGTTATGCTGTCTAAAGTCCATATTTAGGAAAAGTCGGAGTTCGTTCCACCATCTCTTTCTGGACCTGACTCGCTGTCGTTTCCTGCTGTTTGGGACCCACACTCAATAAAAAGAAAAACTTGTGACTATTTTAACTGATCATCAACTATTGTGTTGTCTCTAAAACTTGTTTCTTTAACACTACGTCATCAGCTAAGCTTACATCTGACTCATTCAATGTTTATCTCTCTCATCTTTGTTTCGCCGTCTCTTTTGTTTGTTCTTTGAAATCAAACGTTGAATCGGACTTGGCAGAATTTTGAGTTGAACTGGATCCAACTTGAAATTATGTTGGTAGTTTAGCACTTGTGTGCTGGGTAAATATTAAGTAGGTAAGGTAAATAATGTGGTCTTACTTCTGCACTCATATTTGTAAGGAGTACATTATATGAGTAAGTGAGAAGTTCTACGTTAGACTTTCTGTCTTTGTTTCCAATCAATCAACTCAGCCTATCGCAGTCCACTGCTGGACATAGGTCTCTCCCAGGCTGCGCCACAACACCCTGTCTTCTGGCTTCCGCATCTAGTCTGTCACAGCCACCTTCTTAAGGTCGTCGGTCCATCTAGCCGCATCTGTCTTTGTTTCTCAACGTCCAATTAGGTGGTCGGTTTTAGTAGCGTCCTTGCATGACTCTTAATCTAGTCATTTGGTAGTTTTAACTGGATTTTTTTCCGAGAATTTTGAAAATTGGTGATTTTATTGATTTCGACGTGCTTTTTTCTAATTTTCACTTCGCCACCTCGTATCTTTGCCGCACGCATCGCCATATTGGAAAAATAGCGTTCAAAAACACGTTTTTGATAATATCTCCTTTCCGACTAATTTTACGGTGAAACGAACTACAAAATATATTATAATCTAGACAATATTTCCTATAATTAATTGTAAAATGATTAGTTTTAGCGTACGAGCGCCGCAAAGTCTACTCAAACACACGGTTTGGACAAATTACTAATTTTCACACCACCATAAGTGGCGCGTTTTTGTTTTGTGGTATCCCCAGTAGGCGTAATACATATGTAAAGGCTCCTGCAAACAGGCGCGACACGCGACGGTAAACAAGGCACCGCTCGTCGTGCAACACGCGGTGCCTTGGTGTCGCGTCACATGTCACCCCTGTTTGCCGGAACCTTAATGTAATATTACACGCTTCGCTATCCTTGATAGGATAAGATAAAATCATATAATTGTGGCTTTTTTGGGTTTTTATGGACCAGGTTTTGTGAGTTCAACGTCTTCAGTACCGAGCGAAACGTCACGGATAGTTCATCCACATTGATTTCGACGTGGTCTTTTAAATTCTAAAATCAAATTTTCACATTGTCACCTCGTTTCTTTGCCGCTCGCGCCGCCATGTCAACACGAATACACAAATTACTATCAATAGATGTTTTGTGACCACATTCTTTAATGTAAAAAATAACGTGAAAATAATGTGGCCACTAAAAATCTGGCAAGTTTCGTGATTTTAACAAAAATTATAGACTAGCTGCTGCCCGCGGCTTCGCCCGCGTGGACGACAAGACTTCCCTATTTGAAACGGATTTTGTTCACAATTTCATGGGTTTTAATTTTTTTGCACGGAGCCCTGATTATTTTTCAAAAATAAAACTAGCCTACGTTACTCCTTATAACATTAGCTATCTGCCAGTGCAAATCCCGTCAAAATCGGTCCAGCCGTTTCGAATTTCATGGGTTTTATTTTTTTTGCGCAGAACTCTAATTCTTTTTCTAAAATAAAAATACTCTTTGTTACTAACCTATGTACAGCTTATAACATCAGCTATCTACCAGTGAAAGTCCCGTCAAAATCGGTCTAGGCGTTTCGGAGATTATCCGGAACAAACAGACAGAGAGACAAAAATTTTTATAATTGCTTTTTCGTTATAAGTATTGTATTACTGTCATATGCATTTAGTGAAAAGCTATTATTTTAAGGAATTGACAGCATTGTATACACTTTGATATGAAATGCGTTAATAAACTGTTTGGAATTTAGCAATAACACGATCTTCATAATTTTATGAAGATCGTGTTATTGCTAAATTCCAAACAGTTTTCAAGACTACTTGCTTACCTACTTAATATTTACTAGTATAATACTCATAACCGTGTAAAAAATTGGTTTACCAGACACCAATAATAAATACTGATCAGCTATTAAAATTCATTGCATTTTAAAGCGTAGGTAAATAGAGCTTATAAAAGCAAAAAGGTTTTTGATATTCAACAAAAACTTATGGATGGCTGAAAACTTAAGATATAAACAAACTAATAATTATTAGATAAGCATAACATATAAAAATATTAGAGAAGTGCCTAACTACAAGACGGCTCACGTCTTGTTCCCCTATAGGTTGGGTAGAGATGTTACCTATAGTACACCCACATTTCACCAGTTATGTTTAAGTCCCATGTAATAGGGGGGACGAGCCTATTGCCATCAACCGGACACAAATCCAGACTCCGGGCTGCTACTGAGAAATTTCAGATAGAAAAACCCAATAACACTGCAAAGCTACAAGAAATGCAGTGAAAACAAAAAAATGTAGTTAGGTACTATTGCTGATCGAAGAAAAAATGTGAATAAAATATTTAGATGTATGTACCGAGAAGTTTTTGATTTTCATTACTACATTAGGTTCCATTATCAACAAACTTCTAAATTACAGGCACAGGTATAAGCAACACGCGTGTGAGTAGGTATTAATGAGAAGCAGTTTCTACACTATACATTAGAAATGGGCCGTCACAAGCAAGTGTGTGGGCAGAGTGGCAAAAACGGGCGCTTCGCAAAAGTCGCGAGTACCAGGGCAATAGGAAGAGGTAAGATATCATCAGTGAAGGCCCGCTATGTAGGGTAGGAGCACCGTTTCATCGGCGCTACATTTAGGTTATCATCAAAATTAGGTAAACTAGATGTTACAACGAAGTTAAAAAAAAAATGTTAAATATATGACTGATATTCTAAATTATCCCTCCAACAACATTTTGTGAATAAATCTTGGCAAAACAGAGGTAGATAAAACCAGACTAACCAAAAAAATACGTTTTTACAAAAACTATACAAAATTTCGCACTGTGCTCACAAAACACTCAAAAATTCAAAATTGCATATAAAGCGAACATTAACTCAGAAGCAACAACAGCATCATAAACCCAAACTGTATAGAAACATACAATTTTGCTGATCTCGTTGAAAACGCCAGTTCCGATTGACCGTGCCATTAAAATTCTCGACCAATCAATTACAGTACCGACATTATTGCAGTTCACCTTACAACTGTGTCCGCCATGCTGGAACCCGTCTGACGGGCCCTGAGTCACGAGTTTGGGTTCAAATTTCGAACCGTTTGGACCCTAAGACTAAATAAACCGCGAAACGTGCAAAGAGGTAAAACAGTTGAGGTTGTTTAAAGCACCTCAGGATTAAATACAGTAGTAAAACTTGGACTTTATATTGGTTAAACTGGTAATAAAAGTTCGGAATTGTGATTTGATTATATTGTTGACTTTTTTAGTAGTTGCAGTAAATTGAAGGATGTTCGCTTGTTGTCAATGTGTCGTGAAATATTGCGTAAACATTAATAATTAGTCCAAGGAAAATTCAACAATTTTTGGGATTTTGAAATATGTAAGAAATTACAATCCCTTTTGCATCCGGCAAGCATATTATAGAAAGACATACAGGTGCAGTGTACACTTCAAGAGACTTCAGATGATACCGATGTACAAATGCCAAGGAAAGTCCTAAAGAGAGTGCTGTCCTTTCTCTAATTAACAACAATAAGCAAGAGCCGATCATTGCTATTCTACCACCAGCCTTAAACAAAAGTGAATTCTTGAACGTATGCCAGAAAAAAAAACATGAAGGGAGACTTTGAGAGCGGCCAGTATGACTTAAAGGTTAAGGTTCAAAGTGGCACTGCTTGCCAACGAAAAACAAAAAAATAATTATGTCAAATTCAGTACATTATAATTAGTTCCATAATTTAGAAGTAAATACCCAGTTTAACTTGCGACGCGTGCCAAGTTAAACTGGGTATTCTAAAAACATTGTAAGGTAAGGAGGTCGTTGAGTGGAGTATTTTAGTGAGTGTCAGTCAGCTAGTGATCGAGAGTTAAGTGTGTGTAATAAGTCGGGTACACCTGACATGTGGTGACCCTTTGGTAACTTTCCTCTGGCAGGGGTATGCAACCTTTGGTGCATTACAATTTAAATATATCTACAAATTGTATGAGGTGCGGTACCATGCCAATGGGACTCTTAAAAAAGTCACCTTAGGCTAAATACTCTTTTCTTGTATCTCAACTGTTTTAGTTGAATATTAGGTATGACTAGAGGGCAAAGTTTATGTTTACGACTCCCTTTGTCACTTACGGGTACCTTTAGCTACAGTGTTATCTTGGCGCGTCAAAATCAGAACAAACACCGCTATCTTTTTTTTCTTTAATAAATTTCAAGTGACATTTCACAAAACAGTTGCAAAAATTATGTTCACCAACACGCCCCCCCCCCCCCCATTATTTTTCTTTGGGTGGGAAATCATCGAATGACTTCTCTCCCCCGCTCTGGGCGGAACGGGAGGGCGTGTCAGACTTTTACGGACTAAAACCCACCCGTGTTCCTTCAGTTACCTGTGCCGGGGCCACGGTAACTCTTTCGAATATCCCGCGACCCTGGCTGACATCGGCCCTAGCGGACCCCTTCAATGGTGCTGACATCTCTTTGAGGCGCGCGTGGAACACAACGCGCCTTCGACTCGACTCGGGCCTGGTCCTTACCGGACGGCGAGCTACCCATTTCTCGCCGTCCGCAAGCCCGCGTCTACGGTGGCCGGAAATCGACTGACAATTCCCGACGCCCAGGGCGTCTCCTGCGGCGACTAGGGGCGTGAGGACGCAAAGCTTGCCTCTCCCTCACGCATTCCGCCTCCTCCTTCGCGAGCATTACTGCTTCGCAGAAGGAGGTGATGACTTCCCATGTACTCTCGCTCCGTACCACGGCCTGGACCAGAGCCGAACGCGAGAGATCGCCGCCGCCGATCGCTTCCACGGGGACACGGCGGTGCTCCGCCCAAGCAGGGCAGACCTCCACCGTATGCTCCAGCGTGTCCTCCAGGCGATCCACACAGTGGTGACACCCTGTAAATGTCATTAGAGCGGCAGAAGATCCTTGTATTAGTGTAAGTACCTATTGAACCGACAAATCACGTTATATCAGGGGCGTAGCTTTCATACAACCCGATTCCTATCGGCTTCCCTTCGAAACAACCACTCTTCTTAGTGTCTACTACTGCCTAATAATATGGTACACCTATGTATGTGTACTGTGTATCACATCACATTACATAATTATATTGAATACCAGTTTAATACATCATAAGATTACTCACACCTACAGACCTACATACCTACAATTACATTGACCTACAGTTTTTTGTCTGGGTTTATGAGAACTGGACAATTTTTTCTTCAGCTTCTCTCTAATGATAATTGTAGCTGCGCCACTGTATTATGTTCCGATTGTATCTAATTTAAGAAAATAATTAAGTAAAACGTAATTTCTCTTTATCCCTTTCATAGAACATTAGGTACCAACCAAAGTTGAATTAAGTGCCAATCGTTTACCGACTGCCCACAACAGTATAGCTGCAACTGCAATCAATGCTAATAATAACGTTGATCGCAAACAAATTACATAAGCAATGTATGTTAAATCATTGATTTATTATCCAAGTACTTTAGTAGACAAGTACTAAGAAGTTGCAAATTAAAACGAGTCTTGCATTTCATACATGTGTATTCAAGTTCCATGACAAAGTAGTTATTATATGAACGGGTTTTTCTAACACATCAGTGTTTCTGTATATTAATTTTACTCATCAGCAAAGAAGTTTTGTTCGGAACACGTGAAGGAATTTGAAACCAAAAGCCACCATGCGCATTTAAATACAAGGAATTAATGAAGATCGTCACAGAAGAGGTAATAAATGGACTATTTAGCGATGTACTTACACACAACGTAACATCACGCTTTGTTTCCTCGAAGAGTTTGGCAGAAATGTACCTATAGTATACCCACATTTCACCAGTAATTTTTAAGTCCCATGTTATTGGGGGCGAGCCTATTGCCATCAACCGGGCATGTTTCTTATAGTAAGATCATTGTCTAGTGCACTTCCTGCGCGACTTTGTCCGCGTGGATTTCGTGCTTTAGTACCCCTACTACTCGTGCTTTGTGTTTCGTGCTTTAGTACTTTAGGGGTAGATTTAAAAAAAAACCTGATACACGTTATTCTTTATTTTCAGTCTTAAGTATAAAAACTGAGTTTCGACTTAATTGGACCGCGCGTTAAAATTCTTCCGTACAAACTTTGACACCCCTCAACCTCCCTTTAAAAGGTAGTTTAGAAAAACAAAAAATGACAAACTTCATAATTAACTCAGATAAATATTTGTGCCAAGTTTCAAGTTTATTAACTCAAGACATAAGATCTTTCATACAAACAAAATCATTATCAGCTTCTTAAAGGTCGAATTTCCAAAAATCCTTCCTTAGTGGATGCTTACAACATAAAAGGCACCAACTGCCAAAAGTTCAAGTTTGAAACCCCAGCGGTTTAGGCTCTGCGTTGATTAATCAGTCAGTTAGGACAAGTAATTATAGATATATGTATAGTTATAGATCAGCCTATTATAATGTTCCCACTGCTGGGACACAGGCCTCCTGTCTTCGAGAGGAAGTGGGCTGTAATCTACCACGCGAGCCCAGTGCAGGTTGGTAGATGTCACATGTCTTCGAATTTTTAGTTCTAGGACATGCCGGTTTCCTCACGATGTTTTCCTTCACCGTGTTGAGAGCAGTTAGTAGAGTTTCTTACCGAATGTGAATTATTGATCGATACGTACATAATCTTGATTTAAAAGCAAATTCCAAAGTTATCGTAAACACGGTTATTGTACCAAACGGCATGTCAACACTATTATATGATTAAGATCAGACACGTGTTAACTTCTTTATAAAAACTATGTATTTATAGCCTACGTCATACAGCTCGGAGCTCGGAGGACCCTGGACCGGTTTAACGGACCTGAAGAAGATCGCCTCACCTTGACACCTCTCGCAAATGTCAGCGAAGCTGTTGTAACGATACTGTTTGGTATTATAGCAGAAATATTTAGGCTGTTAGACTGTGATGCTATATTTATTTATTAAGTATAGTTGAAATAATTACACAATATTAAACTGTGATAATCCAATGAGGTTGCTAATGAAAGATCACAAGATGTAAGAAGAAAAGAAATGTCACTGCAATTTCTTCTGGATAGAAAAAAAGTTTAATAATAGTTTAGTTTAAGAATAATTGTTTCTGTGACAAATAAACCTATTTTTCTTCTTCTTTCTTTCCTTCTTTCCAATAATGATGGTAAATTCATCTAGTTATCAAGAGTCAAGAGATAATAACTATGAATTAGAGTAAACTGTAGCAAAATCGTTACCAAATCCGTTAAAAGGACCTTCAATCGAATAAAAACACGTCGGTGAGCGTATGTTCTTTGCTCGTAAAAAACAGACGTTTTGTTTTTTCTATTGAATAAAAACATATTATTATTATGAGACTCTATTTTTGGTCTTTATCAAAACGCTGATATCTATTTACGTTATGATCACATACAAGAAAACGCGAAAAATCTTCTTTTCACAATTTGTGTAAGGAGATACTTAAAATATAGTATTAATTAAACATACATAATGCCAGCACGTGGCTTTGAGTGGTTTGTCTTGCTTAGTTTTAATTAATTCATTAGGAAAAACCACGTGAAATCATTGTTTTCCAGGTCGCTGCCTAGTATGGGAAATGTATTCCACGTCGATCCTAGCTAGAATGAAAACAATGTACCCAGGATTTTGTAATAATTTTGATTTAAAGGAGTGTCCATGGAGTTTCTTGCCCATTCTTCTCCATAGAGATCTACGTTTTGGAATGGGCGACTAGCTTCAATTTTCTGACTAACTGACTGACTCTTTAACAATTCATAAGTGCCTGTAATTGGTTTAATTGAAATAAATGCTTTGAGTTTGAGAAAAGCGATTACATAAATTTTCTTTAACTTACACATTCCTCAACAAGAAGAATTTTTAAGAAGAACCTTCTCTTGGACGTCATTTCCATGGGCAAAACCAAACAGTGTTTTGAAGTACGTAAAACATAAACAAAAGGTTGAGGAGCCCTGCCTACTTTGCAACTTTTTTACATTTTTTTCGGAGTCTTGGAAAGGGAATGACGTAATCAACGATTCAAGGAGTCCCAAGGGTGCAGAAAAGGTTCAGAAGTGCAAGTTTGGATTTGAACACAAATCATCGTTCTCGTGTCCTTATCCCAATTTATTTGGGCTCGGCGCTACATGTCTTTTTCTTCCATACTTCTCTATTAGTCGTCATCTCGGTAGTCACCCTCTTTTTACCCGACTGCCCCAGAAGGAGGTCATGTTTTTAGCCATAGGTATCATCTTTCACACAGTCTATCCATATTTCTTAGGTCTTCCCCTACTCTTATTACATACACAAATATAACGAGTATGATATATTACAACAAAAACGTCTTTGTCAATTGTCTTTAACACGAATCACATATGAAGAACAGAGATCACGATATAACCTAAGCTAAGATTGTGATAATTATGATTTTACAAGTTCTTCACACTTTTTTTTTTTTTGTTTCGGGGTGGAAAATTCTCATGGATGTCCTCCGCCCTGGTGCGGGTGGTGAGGTCTGTCAGACTCTTACTGACTAAAAACCACCCCGGTGTTCCATCTCACACCTACGCCGAGGGTCGCGGGAAGTTCATCACACTAGTCCAACGTTTTCATTTATTGTCGAATCAATTACGCCGAGCTTTAATTTTACCGTATTTCCTCAATGCCTTATTCCCAAAGACATTTCGAAAGCCTCTTTAATCCATTACAGGCATACATTATAGCTCTCTTGACCACCAATCACCAACGCCAAGAAATTAAGAATAATTTTCTCAACGGCTGGAGAATCCGTTCGAACGTCACCTGACGTTCGCATTTTTTCCCACACTGGATTTTCAACGCTCTGCTTAACGCTGAGAATTAAAAATCCAACAGTGTGTTTTTTCGTCGCGTTGGAATGTACTCAGTTGGATTCTCAATGCTCAGCTCAATACCGAGAGTTGAAAATCCAGTGCACGATAAAATCCCGCCACGATATTTTTACGTCCTTGCGAACGTCGGTCAAAGCTAAAGCTTTAGGTACACGTCAGCTGTGTTCCATCCCACGCAGGTGACAAGTCAACGCATTGGCGGCTCATTGTAGCCTGTGGGCGGTTCGACTACCGATTTGTTGTTACGACAAAGATTTAAATCGATATAAAGCAGTGCAGCTAAAGATTTCAAGTGATTCGTAAACAGGATATCACAATAATGGAGTGGATAAATAATATTTTATTTTGAAAGTAGGTTTATCGAACAGTTTTACAGGTCAGTAATATTTTAAAAAACTAGTAGAGGTCACAATCTCTTTTAACGTTCAGACATAATCTTGATCAGATAGGAAAGAATCAATCAGCATTTGATATATTCCTATATTTTTATTTCGGAACATAATATTTACATAATAAATAAGCTAACAGACTTAAAATAATAATTATAATATGTACAAATGTAAAAAATATATATATAATCATAGGGCATCAAAAAATTCGTCCGCATCGCTGTCAACAGGAAAAGTGCCCAAAAGGCTGGCAGCATTGCCACGTTGTATGGCGATGCTAATTCTTTGGCCAAAGAATAGGCCAGCCCTTTGGTCACGTGAAGAGTCGACCAACCGCTTGGCGATGTCTCGGAAAACCAAGTGGGCACTCGGACCCCATGGCCCTAGTGTTTCAAACCCAAACGGCTCGAACATATAACTCCCAAAAAGATCGGAATATTTTCGCCGTTTGAGGTTTTCCGCACCTGCAGCAGCCGCCCCAGCACAGCCCGCCGTACTAAGAAGATGGGATGGCGCAAGGGTGTCGACACATGTTGCATCCCACACCAAAGGCCTGCCTAACTTCCAAGGCATTATGGTCATTCCGTCTGGTTGGGTTCTAAAACAGCTGGCACCCCGGCGGTGACAAGAGCACGACGGATAATGTCATTAATGCTAGCGTGCCGTGCTATCCGGCCTGCGCTCTTGCTACAAGACAGGCCATGATGTCCGAGGCAGTCGACGGCTTCACCGCACTGGCAGCGATGTGGAGCCCCGCAAGGAGCGCCCAGACGCAGACAAGTAGCGAGCCGGAAGGTGGAGTCACCCAGCAAAGTGCCTATGTTGGGTGACGGTAGTGCTTGAAGCCAGAGGCCCGACTCCCATTCACCCACAGCCAGCAGGCGGGCACGCTCAGCAGTATTGGTGGACGTATTGATAAGATTATTCCGTACCAACCTGCAAAGCGGCTCATCCCACTGTCTCTGGGAAGATGGGTTCACGGGCCGATCTGTATCCGATATATTCCTTAAACCGACTTCAAATGTGATAAGATATAAAATGCATCAGTAATGATCAGCTTGTTATATCATATTCGACCTAATGCCTCTTCCTCTTACCTTTTGTAAACCAGTAATTACACACAAATAAAAAGCCATTGTCTCGCGTAGATCTACGTTCGATACGAACGTTAAACATTGATTATTGTTATTCCAGCTCTACACTAGATGTACTGATTAAATTGGCGATTTTTGTCTTCACACACTAAGAAGCAATATCGAACATGATCGCAATTATTATCCCACACGGTTTCCAAATTAGCACTAATATGAGAATACGATTTATTATTGACCATTACGTTATATTTAAACACTCTACCGATCACATTGTTGCTTTCAAATGATCACTTCAATTGATTATTATCAACCCTATCTGTACATGTTCTAAAGTTAATATTTGCATGTTGTATTTCTAGCCTTTCTTCATTTTGATTTTCAGCTTCAAGCAAATCCTTTAATTAAGTGCTAGTTGGATGCTAGCCACCAAAACCCACCAAAGCGGCTAGCTTATTTCGTACGTAATTATTTTCGCAGCCAGCCTATTATCTTTATACTAATACGATACAGTCAATAAAAGATTGACAAACATGAGGGGTACTACATACTAGTTCAGTTGTTCGGGTAGGTTAGATTCAGCACATCCGGGTGGCAAGATAATTTTGCCGTCCGTCTGTCCCGAATCGGGCCAAATTATGCCAACCCGAACAAGTGTTCAGTCAAAGTCAAAGTCAAATCATTTATTTCAAATAGGCACATAAAAGTTTATATTTTCATAAAAGGCACTGTTGAATGTCACAATTTACAAAAAAATAGAATTGATTCTAGTCGCCCCTTCCAAAAGGTAGTTTCGTATGGAGAAGAATGGGCAAGAAACTCCACCATTACTCTTTTAAAATGTTTAACAATATTTTGTCTGTGTTTTATTTTGTATTCTTTTTTTAAATTTTTTACAATGTATTTTTTGATTTTGCTTTTAAATTCTTTTAATGTATGTATACAAAATATTCAAATAATCGAACAAAAAGCAGCATGGTACCTAGTTGAAAATCAGTTTTTCTGAAAAGTTTGTACCTTGGAGGGCTATTCAGCTAAGAAAAGAAAAAAGTCCTGCAGCAATGTTATTTCAATTATATTCTGTTACATTGATTAAGCATCCGGTTAGCTCGTGCAAGCGATAAAGGAAAATCCTAAGGAAATCCTCACATAAATTACAAATTCCATTCATGTTTAGTGACTGAGATCGGCCATAGGTTATACCTGTGAGTTGACACGACCCAAGTACTTAACAAGAATATGTTAAATGCCGTGCACAAGTAGGCATTCATTAAATAGTTGATGGTTTATCAATAAAATCTGCACAAAGACAATGTCCCCTGCATTTTGCGATGTGCGTTTTTATTTGTCAACTGGTATTTTTTTAACTAGATGATATCATCATCATACATAACTATAGGCCTGTTACTATCCACATTATCCTCTATTAAACAAGGACCTCCATATAAATACAGGCAATACGAGAAATTAATACAGGAATAGGAGGATGTTGATGATAAAGTAAGTATCTACATGGATTATGAAATCGGTCTTATATCCTTCAAGCTAATATGAACGAGACAATCTATTAATACAGTGTGAGTCTTCATAATGTGCACTTATCGAAATTATGGTAACTATGCTTAATTTTATCGAACGAAAAATATTTTAAAAAAATCTAATAAAAAAAAAATATAGCTTTTTTAAAATTAATGTTCGCTGCTGTAACCTCTGCGTAAACAAAACGGTATAACTTTTAAACTAAACAATCTATCACGATAAAACAAACTACAGAACGTCCTCATAAAATATAAATTTTATAATTATTAAGCATAATAGCTTCCCTCGTTTCGTTATGTGCACATTATGAAGACTCACACTGTATAGGTAATAACTTGTCCTGACTGACTGGTTCATCAACGTAGAGCCTAAACGGCTCGGGCTACATACTTCAAATTTTGCCAAAACTAACTAACTGCTTAGTGCTTTGCTAATGCAAAGCATCCACTAAGGAGGATAACATAACATAACATCACGCCTTGTTTCCCCGAAGTGTTAGGCAGAGGTGTACCTATAGTACACCCACATTTCGCCAGTTATGTTTCCGTCCCATGTAATAGGGGGCGAGCCTATTGCCATCTATCGGGCACTAATCCAGACTTCAGGCTGCTACTGAGAAATTCCAGATAGAAAAACCCTTTGAATAACACTTTGCCCGACCTGACAATCGAACCCAGGACCAGTTGCTTGCGACCACTAGACCAACGAGGCAGTCCGGTCAGTTCTTGAGTTAATAAACTTGAAACGAATACTATATCTAAATAAATTATGAAGTTTGCCTTTTTTTGTTTTTCTAAACTTCCATTCCCCTAAAGGGGGATTGGAGGTTGTCAAAGTTTGTATGGAAGAATTTTAACGCGCGGTCCGATTAACTTGAAACTCAGTATTTATTCTTAAGACCGAAAATAAATAATAATGTGTGTCAGGGTTTTTTTTGAAAATCTACCCCTAACGGGGTACTAAAGTACGAAATCCACGCGGATGAAGTCACGCGGGAAGTGCTAGCTTAAAATAGCTTCTTCCATCTAATAAATTCAGTGTCATGTAAAAATGACAGCTCCTATCTCCGTGAAGCGTTGCTAGGCGACAGCTTTTAACGAAGATGATAGTATATCCATCCATACTAATATTATAAATTCGAAAGTAACTGTCTGTCTGTCTGTATGTTACCTTTTCACGCCTAAACCACTAAACGGATTTCAATAAAATTTGACAAGGAGATAGATGGCATCCTGGGGAAGGACATAGGGTACTTTTTGTCTCAAAAATAACCCTACAGGGGATGAAAGTTTGTATGGGAAACCCTGAATTTTTTAAGATAGGGACATGAAAATTCAAATTTATGCTTTTGGTAGGAAATAAAGAATTATGTGGTTCAGCGTTTTTGAAAAATCATCCCCCAAGGGGGTAAAATAGGGGTTGATTTTAAAAATCACAAATAATATTAAAAAAATTTGTGTACCTCTTTTTAATAGATTTAAGGGATTGAAAATGTATAGTTCGTATCTTGACTTCTTGAGGTAACATTTTAGTCTTTATTTTTAACGGACTTCACAAAAGGAGGAGGTTCTCAATTCGGTTGTATGTATTTTTTTTTAAACCGATTTGGAAAATTCTTTTTTTATATTGAAAGGACATACTTCCACATTGGTCCCATTTTTATCAAAATCCAGTTCTGATGATAGGATCCATGCGGAATTGAGTGAACTCCTCAAATATGATAGGCATTTAAGTAATGTTAATTACGTATTTTCATCAACAAGTCAAGCATCTGCATTCAGAAAGTATCATTTGGTGAAGTAAAACCGATGCAGAAGACCACATATGTCCACGGGAACTCCTCAATGATAAGTATTTCACGGGTGGCGATATCTCGATTAAGATAGTTAAGCGACTAAGACGAAGTAAAATTAAATAAATGGTTCTGATGAAAATGGTAGCATTGAATTGATCTGATGATGAAGCCGGAAGGTAGGCACCGGAACTCCGTAATAAAATAATGTATCCTAGCCGTGTTTGGGCTTATTGGAATTGTCATGAGATGTACTCCAGTCTGGCTATAAATTATTTTAATGGTAATATGCTTCAAATTGCGCTACTTGAGTCGTATGTTATGTGTGGCGTCGATTGTCAGAAGACAGATTTGGTCAACGATCTGTCGTCGTGTGGTTGACTTAATAATTTGTTGGCGACGCGTCCAAACCTGATGAAACTACGCCTTTCAAACTTCTGACACGACTTAGCGCGACATATATTTGCCTTTTTGCAAAGTTTTAATTTGAAAGGGTATAGTCCTGAGGTGGTTGCATATAAATTTGGTCAAATTCTGTTGAGTGGTTTTTGAGTTAGCTTCAATAAATACGTTCTTTTTTTCCATTTACGAGTAGTGTATGTTGATGATGTGATAATAACTTCCTGTCACTGTTATTTACTTAGCAAGTAGTGGTATACGAATATGGTTGGGGTAGGTTCCACAACTATAAAGTGGAAAATAAAAACTTACTTATAAAAAAAAAAAAAATCGAATTCCAAAAATCACTACAAAGTGACGCAGGTGCTCTCGGGGCATGGTTGCTTTGGGAAGTACCTGTGTCGCATAAACAGGGAGCCGGACGCCCGCTATCACCAATGCGTCGACTGTCGGGAGGACACGGCGCGGCATACGCTGGCAGAGTGTGCCGCTTGGGAGGAGCCGCGCCGTGCCCTCATTTCTGGAGTAGGCAGTGACCTGTCGCTGCCGGCTGTCGTGAATTCGATGGTCGGCAGCGAGGAGTCCTGGGACGCGGTGGTTTCCTTCTGCGAGACAGTCATCTCGCACAAAGAGACTGTGGAAAGGGAGAGGGAGATCACATCCTCTCACCCGGCCCGCAGCAGGCGCACCGGGCGTCGGCGGAGGGCGGACAACGCCCTCTTCCAGCCCCCCTGAATGGGTCCAGGGGCGACGGACTCGAGGACGTCCGTCGCCCCCCATACATCGGACCCGAGGTGGCGGCGCGTAGTGTTCCACGCGCGCCCCTCTTAGACGTCGCGGGGGGAGTCAAACACCTCACTCCCCCTCTCGACACGAGGAGAGGCCCGCCGTGGCAGGCCGGCACTAGCCGGGGGTTGCGGAAGGATCGTAAGTTCCCACAACCCTCGGCGTAGGTGTGAAATGGAACACCGGGGTGGTTTTTAGTCCGTAAGAGTCTGACAGACCCCTCTGCCCGCCCCAGGGTGGAGGACATCCATGAGGATTTCCCACCCCGAAACAAAAAAAAAGAAAAGGTTCCACAACTAAAAAGTGGAAAGTAAAAACTTATTTATAAAAAAAAAACCACCGACTTCCAAACAAACAGTTACAAAATACTTTGATTTCGGAAATCGGTGGCAAAAACCGAAAATACTAAACCAAAGACACCGACTCACAAAATTAAAGTTATTTTTCGCTTTGTAGTGTATTTTTTGGAAGTCGGTTGTATTTTTTATTTTTTTTTATAAACAAGTTTTTGTTAAAATCGGTTCAGTCGGTCAAAAGTTATTTCATATTTGATATTGAGCGGCATAATAGTTTTGCAAATTCTTTTTGCAAAGTCCTCCCGCCGCGTCTGTCTGTCTAAACG
This sequence comes from Fissipunctia ypsillon, assembly GCA_947568875.1. Taxonomy (NCBI): domain Eukaryota; kingdom Metazoa; phylum Arthropoda; class Insecta; order Lepidoptera; family Noctuidae; genus Fissipunctia; species Fissipunctia ypsillon. Next base: position 8,569,642 of record OX387645.1, on the reverse strand, counting down.
CGATAAACTAAACTACCGAATAGATTTTTATCCGGTTTCCACCAAAGGATGGAGTGATTCATGAGGAAGGTTTAGGTGTATAATTCATTAAGTTTTTATATAAATTGGCTGAAATATGATGATATGATGATTGTTGAAGATGTCCAAAAAAATCATGCCGACTGGGAACTTTCTGGCGTCCGCCGCGAAAACCAATACAGTATTACGGAACATAGGGTACTTTTAATCCCGGTACGTTCCTGTGGGATATTTTCCGACATCCATGCGGGCGAAGCCGCGGGCAAAAGCTAGTGTTAAATAAATAACATAAGTCTTGCGTATTTATTGGCGTCCCCTTATCTTCAGTTGTGTGGAGTTATGAACTTGGACCTTGAGGGACCTCGTTGTGGTACAAGCATTATCTTAAAGAGAAAGTTTTGATGGTTTATTTGTGACCTGAAAGACTGAATTGATAAACCTACATATATAAAAGAAAGTCCTCATGTACCCTGATATTGCTAAGCATCAGGTATGTAATCTGTAAATTCTGTAAAATAAAAGCTTTCTATTAAAAATAAACATGAGCTGCTTAAAAATATGGCCTCCGCGAAAGGCGGTAGGTAATTTCTATATTGGTACTTACTTCACACACCTTGTTTTGGTTAAATTCTTACACAATCTCTCACTAAAGGGAATTTGTGAACCATTCATCTGTACTATGAAGGTTTCGACTTTATACCTCAATACATTATCCAATAATTATTGTTTGAATAACATTACTAACTTGTAATTTGAAAAACCATCGACGAAAACTCAGAGTATAAAAACTTTTTAACAAAAAAATAAACCGACGAAAAAAGAAAATGAAAAGTGAAAAATTAGAAATCCTTTTAGTCTAACTAAGCTCCTAAATTGATATAAGTACCTAACTAATTTTGAGGCAGCGTTAAACCAACAATCAAAGAAGATCCATCAAGCTGCAATAATTTTACGCTTTATTATTTGTTTAATAATATTTTTACTAAGGCTTAAGCTATGTTCAAAATGTTGTGCCAAGACAAGCGAAGAATAGAAACACGAATGTCTGTAGCGCTAAAAAAGGTTTGTGAATTCTGATTTCAAGGAACAATCGTGTTTTTGCTCCATTTATTGTTATTTATTTCCATTCAATAACGGAAAAGCATATGACCGGAAGATAGGCAGGACACCAAAACCACTTACATAGGTTATTGACTATATACTTATTTTTTTATTTATTTACCTTGATCAGGGAGTATGGACAAAATAAGCAATAACGAGTACTAATGTATCACACAAAGGAAGTTAATGGCCGTTGACCCTCAACTTGGGAAATTCGTGTGACCTTCAAACATCGGCAAACCAACATCAAAATTAAACTAAAACACACTATTGTCTACAATTCTTTTTCATTCCTCCTTACGAGAACAAAGAATATGACGGTAGTGAATTACTTCACTCAGTATAGCACCTGAACAGCCGCCCCGGCGAGGAAGCGGCAGCCAGTCGCTTCCTCGCCGGGGCGATGGGTGACGATCAACGATTTCGCTCAAGAAACCTACAAAAGATTATAAGTCCCGTGTAGGTAAAAGAGACTCCTCCGTGCCCCGGAAAGCACGTTAAGCCGTTGGTCCCGGCTGTCATTCGTGGATCTTTGACAGTCGTTACGGGTCGTCAGAAGCCCGAAAGTCTGACAACCAGTCTTACCAAGGGGTATCGTATTACCCAGTAACTGGGTTGTGGAGGTCAGATAGGCAGTCGCTCCATGTAAAATACTGGTATTCAGCTGCATCCGGTTAGACTGGAAGCCGACCCCAATATAGTTAGGAAAAGGCTAGGCAGATGATGTAGGTAAAAGAGATACTTATGTTAATAGTTGATCGCTGACTGCTCACAGCGCCGGCGAGTACCACTCGTTTGTCGCAGCGACAAGAGCTATCAAAGAGAGTACTTGCTCAGCGACGCTCGATTGACGGGCAGAATATTCCCCGAGAGACTCACGTGTGATACGTACATAACATACGCATACCGGCGAGTAATCGCTTGATCGCCGTCGCGCACTCGCTGCTCGTTGCTCGCCATTAGTTGCTAGCTCTACTCGCTTAGTAAAAGCTTATGCAAGTTCAAGTCATATATCGTGTCATTCAATAACCTTCTACACAATGGGTGTAGGTATTTTTCACATAAGAAAAATATCCTCCCCACTGATGTATATATGTACGAGTAAATAAACCCGTCTTCAGGGGAATACAAGTGAGTAATGATTGTCATAAACGAAGAGCACGATTGAACCTGAGTCATTCCAAAGAAACCTTGCAATATAGGCATAGGCAATCAAACATACGGCCTTTACCTTGAGCCTTCTAAGTGAATCATTAGGATATAATAGAAGGTGTGAATCCGTGAGAATCCTCTTATAAAAAGTACGGTGTAATAAAATTAAGTGTGTGGACTTGTGAAGCTGATAGTCTGTGCTTAAAAGAATTTAGGAGATCTTTTGATAAATAACGCCGGTCGGCCTCTGGATGACTTCGTCCTCCAGGCGTATACGGGTGCTATGAGAAGTTTCTAGAACAGGACATTGATGACTCCTGCAGGAACTGCCGCCGCTGAAGACCGCAACTGAAGAGCTTCGAGTTTGAAGTTTTTTCGACCGAGACCGTTACTTTTTGTAAAAAGGACGCCGATATCCTTGAAGGACCAATGTTAGCGCGGGGAGCTATAAAAGAGTGGACTGTATTTTAAGCAATGGTTTAATGCCGTCCGATCTTACAAAAGATATACTTTCCGGACAAACAATTAATAATATAGTTTAGAGGAGTCCGTCGCGGTGGAGTCCATGGAAGCAAGTGGTTAGCGGGCCGAACCGTGTCGCCGCCGCGGTGCCCCGCCGCGTCTCAGCTTGCCGATGACGCGTTGTCCGTTGATCACGCCGCCTACTCATGCAGACCGCGCACAAGGTGTTGGGTTCAATTCCCAACACCATTCCTGTCTACAAAGCATGATTTTCAATTTGAAGTAACTAATTCAGTAATAATATGGCCAAGATAGACATACTGGTCAACCATCTTCAACGTTTCATTTCCTACTTTAACAGAAGGATTTGAAATACTAAAGATGTTTGCCATAATCTAGTATGTCTATCTTGGCCTTGGCTTTCATTTGGCAAAGAGCATCAGCAAACCGAGATTTCGAGAAGAATACAGCTTGGGTGGGGCGCATTTAGCAAATTGGATGACATACTGAAATCAACCAAAATTCCACAATGTCTGAAGTACGGTTTATAACCAGTGTGTTCTGCCCACCATGACGTACGGTGCTGAGACGTGGACGCTCACGAAAGACGCTGTATACAGGGTGTGAGTTGCACAGAGAGCCATGGAGCGCTCCATGCTCGGCATAAGATTGATAGACCGAGTTCCAAACGTCGAGATCCGAAGACGAACGAAAGTTTTCGATATCGGAAAACGAGTTATGGAACACATCGGAGTTGGGCAGGACATCTGGCAAGGCGCGGGATGACAAATAAAGTAAGGCAGTGACTGAGTGGCGTCCAAGGACTGGAAGCCGAAGCATCGGTCGTCCGGCGGCGAGATGGGCAGACGACATTGTTACCATTCGCGGGTAGAACCTGATGAGGTTGGCACAGGAACGTGGGGATTGGCACATGAAAAGAGAGGCCTATGCTCAGCAGTGGGTGAAAACGGGCTGTGAATGATGATGAATTCAGTAAGCCTGCCTCGTTGGTCTAGTGGTCGCAAGCGCTACTGAGCATGAAGGTCCTGGCTTCGATTCCCAGGTTGCAGGCAAAAGGCTCGCCCCACATACCTGGCGAAATGTGGGTGTACAGTGTACTAAGGTAAATCTCTGCCTATCCCTTCAGGGATTACAGGCGTGATGTTATGTTATTACTCAGTAAGAACCGGCACAATAGGATATTATCAGGTCGATACTTTAAAAAAAATATAGATACTGTTTTTGCCTTTGTAAAATATGGAACGTCGTTAGGAACACAGGCTGTCTGAATCACACAAGTAAAATATTTACCCGACTCTTATCACGAGCAGTCGAGTATTTGCAGTTCTGACACTGCTGTCTCAAGCATACATTTAATTTAATACTCTTAAAACACCTACATAAATATGAAGACCATTACCGCATGTTATGCAAAGAGCAAAGACTGCGGGAAGGTTTTGTTATTTGATCATAAACAGGCATACGCATACTCAGCCTGTAACGTTCCCACTGCTGAAGCACGAAGTCCGTAGTTTCAACCGAAGTTACGGGCGTTTCCTACTCCGTATCACTTACGGATATAAGATCAGTTTGGTTTCCGAACTAAGAATGAATGACAACACGTTTGTACATTTGTCGTTAAGCCCGATGTGGTTTTGCCCGTCCGAAAATTTTAATTATGCACTTGTTTTGACGGATTGACTACTTTCGGACGGGTCCGTATTTTCGTTGACGGACTTAGGGAGTAGACCCCAGGCCTCCTCTAGGTGAGAGGGAGTGGGCCGTAATCCACCACGTGGGCCCAGTACGGATTGGTAGATGTCACATGTCTTCGAATTTTTGGTTCTAGGACATGCCGGTTTCCTCACGATGTTTTCCCTCATCGTTTTGAGAGTAGTGGTGATGAAAAAATTTACACAAAACGGGGTATATAATACAAAAAACGGGGCTCATGGCTAAATACTACCAGCCGTAAGGGGCGATCTTCAAGGTTAAGCACCGCTTGCCGAGGTCGGTCCTTAGACCCGTCCGTGCCATGGAAAGCACGCTAAGCCGCGGCTGCCATTTGTCGATCTTTGACAGTCGTTACCCGAAAGTCTTACAACCAATCTTGCCAAGGGGTATCGTGTTACCCAGTAACTGGGTTATAGAGGTAAGGTAGGCAGTAAAGCTCCATGTAAAATAATGGTATTCAGCTGCATCCGGTTAGACTGGAAGCCAACCTCAACATGATGGGAAAAGGCTAGGGAGATGATGATGAAACAGGGCAAGTAGGGAGCCTGTAAAGATCGCAGCTCATACTCAGCATGGTTCCATCCTACATTTTTGCCTTTTTCTGAGCCTGTAACCACAGAAAAAGGCCTTATGCCCGTTTTTAGGGTTCCGTAGTCAACAAGGAACCCTTATAGTTTCACCATGTCCGTCCGTCCGCAGCTTAGCTCAGAGACTCTTAGTACTAAAAAGATATAATTTGGCATGGATATACATATTAATCACGACGACAAAGTGGTAGAATAAAATCATGAAAAAAAAATTTTTAGGTACCTTATGTACACGTAAAGTGGGGATGTTTTTTTTTTTCTTGTCTACCCCATGGTGTGGGGTGTAGTTGGATAAGTCTTTAAAAAATATTACGGGTTTTGAAAAAATTCACGGTAGTAGTATATACAACGAAGTTAAAAGGAAAACTATCATAACTAAGTAGGCTTTACAAGTTAACGAGTAATACTCGACCAACTTACATTTGCAGTTGGCATGTATGAGAGAACATGTTTTTCAACTACAATGTTAAGTTTATTCTTGGAATAAATTCATCCCAACTACGGAACCCTTCATTGTGCGTAGTCCGACACGCACTTAACCGGTTTTTTACTAACACAAGGACCTAAACGAATAAATACCTAAATCAAAGCGTGTTGTTGCATTTTCAACGCTCGGGTCAAAGCCAATTAAGGGGCTTCCCTTCCCCAACCGAACGACCTTCAGCGTTTGGTCCTTCTCTGTCCCGCCACTGTGACTCGCACTGTCCCGCTCACTCTGCACGCCCATTTATCATAAAATTCAAACAATTTTTAAAATTATTTTAATAAAGAAAGTAAAGCAATCTTTTGAAATAAAATAAAACGTGAATTATTTAGATTTTTAAATTATCTAAGCGTGATCCTCAAATCAATAGAACGTCACCTTTAGCAAAAGATGCATGCAATGAATAATTTTAGTCATTTTTTTACAAGGAGGTTTTAATAGTAGATTATACAACAAGTGAAAAAAGGGAATTTAATTCGACGGATACAAGGACCGAGATGATTTTTTTTTTCACGACTTGTGTACTTTACTTTTTACTGCATGAAAATAAATAGTATAGTACTGTATATATATTAATCAAATTGTATTATACACGCTGCTTTTTTTGTTGGCTAGGGAAAAAATAAAAAATAAATTATTTTTATTTACTCAAATTCAAAATTGTTTTTATTCACTCAGTGAGTAAAAGAGAGTTTTCACTGTTATCGATGAATCAAATGTCTCTTTTCGAGTGGCAATGGTAAAAATGTATTTATACATCGAAACAAATAAGGACGTGCAATGTGATGATATGATATCGAACATTAATCATGAGATTTTAGATGTAGTTTAATTCTCATAATTATTAAGTTATTAGCCTCTGAATAGTTATTCTATCGCAAGGTTTTGCTCGGGGTAGCGCCTAAAAATCCAACATCGCGCTTTTTATTTCGTCATTCATTTAGGTGCCGTTCGGTCTTAGTGAACACGGGTATTATTTTATAAATGAATGAACGATCACGTTTTCGTATTGAATGTTCTACAATTGATTTATTCAACGAATTATAAACACTTATGTAAACTAGTACAGGATTAGTTTTCCTTTTAAACCTAGAACTATTTAGTTAGGTATCTTTTATAGTTTTTAATGTATTTGTACATAATCTATTCACTTTGGATCATAGCCCCGATACTGCGCAACATCTTTAATATATATTTAATACCCGCGACTTCACCCGCGTGAAATTTCTTGTTTTAACATAAAATATATCCTATTTATTACCCGTGCCCCGTTACTTCGTTTTCGCTTAGCGTTCTTTCTGATTATTTTTTCTTTTTGCTCGGCTTCTAAGGATTGAAGCGTGATGTTAAATAACCTTCCTCAAGAATTGGGATATCAAATGAAAAATATTTTTTCAAATCCGACTAGTAAATAGTTTCAGAGATTAGCGCGTTCAAACAAACAAACTCTTCAACTTTATTATTAGTATAGAAGAAGAATTTAGTATCCTCCATTTAAATCACCATCCTAGACAATATAAAATAAAAAAGCATTTTATTTCCTGCTTAAAGAACAGAAATTAATTCTAAATTCAAATGTAATTTTTGTGATGTAGGGCAAAACTTGGCTAATTCGTGATATGCAGCTATTCGGGGATAGATAATTGTGTTTTATTACCAAGTTACTACTGACTTGATAAATGTACATTTTTCAATCATTATAGTATTTGCCACATTTTAGATATAAGTTAGCAAAACTTATTTTGTCTACTATATCACAGTAAATTTAAAAAATAGTCTGATCAATGAATCGAATTTTACAAGTAAAAAACAAAACTATCACCGATTACCCAAGTTTTGCCCTATAATTTTTTGTTGGTATTTTTTTTTTGTGTAAGTACAGTTGCAAGAACGCCTCCACAGATTAAGGTCTCCTCCAAACCTAACCAATCTTCTCTAGATTAGGCTACTTTAACCCAGTTTGCACCTCCTATTTTCATTGTCTTCGACCCACTTAGTATTAGGTCTTCCAATCTTATGTTTTCCTTGTGGGCCCTTCCATGTTGTCACTCTTTTAGTCCATCTCTGGTCTTGAAGGCGTGCTACGTGTCCGGCCCATTTCCATTTTGAAGTTAAGGCTACTAGTACATGAGTAGCTTTGGCAGTTTGTCTAATTTTTGAGTGTCGAATTTTCTGTATTTTCTTTAAATTTAGCATACCTACTACGCTCCATTGCACTTTCACATGTGACTATCCTGTTTTTTGTATTATTGCTGAATTTCCATGTTTGACAGCCATATGTTAGGCAAGGCAGGAGCCAAGAATTTCCGACTTTAGTATTGAGATGGGTAGGTAGGTTGCTCTTGAATATTTCTTTTAAACTCCAGTACTTATTCCATGTTAGTTGTATTCTACGGTTTACTTCGAGGTCGTTACAATTTCAGTTGCACCCTATTTGTTGTCCAAGGTGTGTATATACTTCTGTGTACTTCAGGGTTTGAGCTTCAAACGATATTTGCATCATGGTGTTGATAGTTTTAGTCATTAGTCTTTGAGAGGTTAATTTCTAAGCCTACTTTCTTGCTAGCCTCGTTTAATGATTCTATCATGGTTTGTAATTGAGAACTAAATTCCAAAATTTAACACTATGTCATCTGCGAATCGTAAGTAGCTTAGGTAGTCGTTTTTAATCTGTATGCCGTATCTTCTTTAGTCTAGTCCGTTGATTTGTAGATTCTAGTGTAGCTATGAATAACTTAGGGGTTAGGAGGTCACCTTGTTTTACTACTCTTTTCACGGGAAACCAGAAGCCAGCTGTCTCTAGTTTCACTTTATTTCTACTATTCTTGTAGATGTTTTTGATTACTTGTCTGTATATTTCTTCTACTTTTTGTTGCCTTAGATTTTCCCATATGCTGTCATGTGAAATGGTGTCAAAGACCTTCTGGTAATCAATGAATACAAGATCGAGTGGTCTCTGCATTTCTTGGTATTTCTCAATAAGAAGCTCAATATGAATGCCAGCATCCTATACCTATTAATCCTATTTAATTTTGGTCAATTCGATCAGTTTGTTATATTCTACCTTTAATTCTAATTTTGGCTGCGTCACATAACTCATAATTTCTTATCTAAGTTAATAAATAACCTTTAGTGAAATCATTTTTAAATAAAAGTCCCACTATCAAAAAAGTGATAAGTCCGGGAGTTCCAACAGTAGCTTTAGAACATTTAGCATCGCGATGAGTCGATGAGTCATCGCTCATCGCGAGGCTCAACGGTCGGGAACACCCGGCAACGGACACGTTTTTTGTCTGCACTAGCGATCCACCCGACTTCGCATGTCTGGTGTATAACTACGGAAGTGTAGACACTGCATTCTTATCTTTTGTGAACTAAAAGAATGGAGATTTTTATCGAGCTTTCTTGGGTCCGCACGGAGAACTTTATCACAAACGATACAGGTGTCTCCATAATGTCATCAGTGACGAGTGTGATGTCCCATCACGACAAACGTATCTACTACATACATACTTATAACTATAAGTATAAAAAATCTTAAAAGGACCGAAGTAATAAATTAAATGTCTTGATAAAATATCTAAACTAAACCTAGCCACTAACTAAAATATCTACAGATTTCAAATCTACAACAACAAATAAATAAAATTGAAGTATCTATTTGTAATGTCAAAATAACAGCTTTTTACTAAATGCATATGAAAGTATATAGGTACGGTACTTTTGATAAAAAATATTTTTTTTTTTAATTTTTGTGTCTGTCTGTCTGTTTGTTCCTGCTAATCTCCGAAACGGCTGGACCGATTTTGATGGGACTTTCACTGGCAGATATCTGATGTTACAGGGAGTAACTTAAACTTCATTTATTTTAGGAAAATTATTAGGGTTCCGCGCAAAAAAAAAATAAACCCCTGAAATTGTGAGCAAAACGTCGTATTTGAAAAATTCTTTTTGCATTTGGTAGCCCAATACTCGAGGAAGCTATAGGCTATTTAACGTCACGCTACGACCTTTAAGACCCGAGCAAAACAAAAAAAGTCACAAAGAACACTAAGCGGAAACGAAGTAATAGCGCGGGCGGGCGATGCAACGCGACGGGTCGGGGGACGAGGGAGCTTTATTAAAATGTGGCGGTTCTTTTAGTAAATTGTGTATCTTACGACTTCCACGCGAACGAAGTCGCGAGGCACAGCTAGTTCAGAGTTAAATGGGGACAGATTGTAAATTAGTTCAGCTATGAGCTGTCACTAAAGTACCTATAGGTTTTTTTGGAAACGAATTTCTTTAAGGGGGAAGCGCTAAGGTAGCCCGCGAAATTCAAATTTTCTTACGATTTGCAGCTCGGTGTCTGGGTGTATGTCGATCAAAGTATGATACGCGACCGTAACAAATATGTATTTACAGAATTATAATATTAGAATTAGTAATACAATTCCTTAAGTTAGTATAATCCTGAAATGTTAAGATTTCATGAAATAGTCATTCAATAGACTTACTTGGTCTTAGAGAGTTGTATTGATGACTTTAATAATTATAACTCTGTAAACTCATATTTGTTACGGTCGCGAATCATATTTCAATCAACATACAACCTAATACTGATCTGCAAATTGCAAAAAACGTAAGAAAATTGGAATTTCGCGGGCTATCCTGGCGGTTCTTGCGGGAGTAAACTGGTAGAAATCGTCACGTAACGTAAAAGCGTTAAGGATCCTGAAAACAGGCTGGACACGCGATGCGAATCGCGCGAGTTAAATTTGTGGAAAACACTAAAGACTTTTTAAAAACAAATCTTTAATTACTTGTAGAATACAAAGACTTTATATTATTTATAATTATTTACACAATACGCTTATGCGCTGTGTCGGCAGAGGAGTCACAGGTCGAGCCTGGTATAAAATTCAATACCCCGAAATCCCCGAATCTTTATCAATTACGACTTATATACTAATGAGACCTAGACGGGGCGGCGGCGATAGCGCTGATATCGTTTGGTCAACAGCAATTTCTGGCTGAGATAACATTGTTATGATCTTATTTTCCTCATGAGTCATCTTCTGTGTTATAGGTACTGGAGTGTAGGTAGCGGTGAGAGGGCTGCATCTCGTAACTCGCGCGATGCAAAGGCTCGTCGCGGGACACGCGGTGCCTTTGTGTCGCGTCGCGTGTCGCGCCTGTTTGCATGCGACTTTCTCTCTCTCTTTGTCTCTTTCATTATATACAATAGAAAAAGACAAAGAGGGAGAGAAAGTGTGAATATGATCAAAATGAAAATTTAAAATGCTGCGAAAATTTTAAATTTTCCTTTATGAGTGTCCTTTTCGTGGTTTTCGAGGGTGTACATTTTAACGTCACTATCGGCTTTACCGATAGTGACGTTAAAATCTAAATCTGAGATTGCGGTTGCTAAAATTTTGTTTTTATTTTAAATCATACGTGAGAAAGAACTTCGTTCTGACTGACGTGGGTCCCCCGACCGCACACGTTTTTTATTTTGATAATTTATCTTTCAAAGTATATCAAATACTAGTACCAATACACAAAAATCTAAATACGGCTACTAAGTAGCTTTCAAATTCCATCCGACAAACTCCCACGCATTTTTTCTTCTAGAGATGTAAACGGGACCGAATCACGGTTCACACGGGATTTTGTCGGTATTTAGTAGAAGGCTATAGAAAACGATTCCTGATGCTGTTGTAAAATAAGAACGACTCTTTAGTATCGGTAAGGTTGCTGATATTGGGGAAGGAAAGTAAGATATAAAGGAAAACTTAAGGTTTTGAAAAGCTTTGATCACGTTTTTTATCGACAAGAAACCCAATGTTATCCTTGATATGCAAATGTATGAATGGCCTCGTTTTTCTTGTTAACCATAATAATAAGTAGCAATTAATAAAAATAATAATATCAACATTTTCCTATTATGAGAAGTTTTCAAATAACCTACGTGAAGTTAACGAAGAGGACAAAGGCGGGTGAAACCAGTCTCTGGCTGTATGTGTCAAGAATTTTTATAAGCTTTCGTTCTTGCGCAGTAATATTCTAGGTCCTTATATATGATTGCATTGCTGTACTGCAGAAACAGAATCCTCTGCTAGTATTCTTTTATCGTATTTTAGATTCAAATGCTCTATAGATTCAGGTAAGCCTCCCAAAAAGATGGGTCCTCTCCCTCCTTTTTAGGAGGATTACGGATGGCTTCGGAAGCAGTGGTCTCGAACGTCATAGAGCGAGATCGGTAGAGTTGTCAGCTAAAATCGGTATATTTGTACCCAAAATCGGTATTTGACAAAAAAATACAATATTCAATCAAATTTGTTTATTTATTGAAAAAAAAAACTTACAGACTAATTTATAACGAGAGCCCATATCGGTAGAAATACCGAAAAATCGGTAGGTTCGAGACCACTGTTCGGAATAAGCACCTATTACTGTACTTATTACTAACATTTTAATATTTTTTTAAACATTAGGTACTTACATTTATTTTCTTATTGGACATTAAAAACCCAAAATAAGATCACAAAGTTCTTATAATTGTTTCTTTAAACAAATTAGCAACATAACGGTTGGGTGGTGATATCATCAAGGCTGAGGATTCGCTCCCCTGCACACATCCTCTCATTCAAACCAGGTAGATAGATGTGTCGGATATGCGTCGTGATCTTATTGTTCCTTTGCAGGTAGCATTAGGGCCCTTGTACACGAGCGACTCACCTGCCTTTTGATGCTCGGTCAGACCTCGTAAGTTTGAACTGTTCAGAAACTTGACCGATCAATAGCGTCGGTGTGTGTAAGCCTTAAGATTGCGTGAGGACAAGGGGAACAAGAGATGCATGGTAAATATCTTTTCGTGGAATTTTTGCCTACACGTAACTTGATTGAACGTTTTGCGACTTTGACTTACTTACCAGAAAGTTAAATAGGTAACTAATTCGATCACAACCGACCATTTTAGAGGATTTATATTATTAGGCTATGTCTGCAAAATTCCTTGAAAGGTTGACTCTTTTTCCATGGTAAAAAGACTTGCCTTCACAGAAAACCACACGGTATTAAAGCGTGTAATACATCCTAACTGTACGTATTAACATGGTTTCAACGCCACTTTATAATTCAACAGCAAATTGCCTTAAAATTACTAGGTATGTGGGCAAACATTCTATTTTTCACCGTAGTAGATATTATTAAAAATTCGCAGCAGTATATTAAAATGTTTCGTGAGACACATCTTGCATGTTTTTCCCGAGGCAAGAGTCTCCGTTCCACCTTGCCTTGCGTGAGGCGGTGAGGTAGACTTGTGCATTGTGTTCTCGCCTTTATATGAGGTCAAACTGTATAATTTAGTAGGACTAATATTTGTTCTTGACATGTTTGAGACATGTTTAAGACTAAGCGTTTTGTTATTATTTATAGGAAGATAATAAGTGGAGACCATCAGTCTATGACTATTTCATTAACATTGATAGGTAGGTTCCTGTAAGTACCGCTTTTGTAGGATGGGCTGAACTATATACTTTTCAGTATCATACGACATTAGGTCTCCCTTATACAATACTTCTATAGGTAAACCACCGTAAACCTGGCCCTCCCGATGGTTTGCGGGACGCGGGCGGGGGTGCGCTCAACCAATCGGCTAGTCCGACGGACAGCGACACACTAACCGATTGGTTGAGCGCACCCCCGCCCGCGTCCCGCAAACCATCGGTAGGGCTGTGGCAGCATCTACAACGCCACATGCGAACTACGCATCAAAGACTTGACATCACACAAATCCTGCATCGCGCAAACAGAGTTTACCGCACGACTGGCATATACAAAATGTAACATAACGCACAACCTCTTAAGGGATCATTGTACTCATCATTATGAACAACTTTTACTATAGGACCAGAGCGGAAATCGCGAAAAAAAATCTGCTGTTCGCTACATTTTGATGAGTTAGGTACGCGAACATTATGTAAATGTAGGGAGCAGCAGATTTTTGTTTGCGATTTCAGGTTTGGTCCCGTAGTAAAAGTTGTCCATAATGATGAGTACAATGACCCCTTAAGAGGTTGTGCGTTAATTATGTTACACCTTGATAAGATAAGATAAGATATTTTATTTGCGTAAAACATGGTATACAAGGTGTTAAAAAAAAATATATATATTAGACCGAACATGTTTTGCTTAATACTAAAGCATGCAAACTTACTAAAGATACGTTATGACATTGAGATATATTACATTGAATTCATATTAAAAAAATCATTAATGCTATAGAAATTATTATTATTGAGCCATTTATATAATTGGTTTTTTAAATAATTTACAATTTAATGTTTTAAACATTTTTGGTAATTTATTATAGAGACGTACACACATAGCCAGAGAGTTTTTATTATATTTTGCTGATCGAGGCAGCACATCCAACACAAGTCTGTGTTGGTCACGCCGACTTCGAGAGGTTACTTCCTCTGCTGTTTTAAATAGTTCTTTGTGTTTTTGAACGAGCATGCATGCTTCATATACATATAACGAAGGTAACGGTAGCAAACCAAGCTCTTTAAATATAGGTTGACATGATTCGTCAGATGGAATCTCGTATATAGCTCGTAAACATTTCTTTTGGGCGACAAATGCTCTATTGTGATCAGTACTATTTCCCCACATCATTAGTCCATACCGTAGTGAGGACTCAACATATGCGCGATATGACATCACAGCCGTTTTTATATTAGTAACTTTTTTGATTTGTCTCAAAGCATAGACAAATTTATTTATTTTATTACATACAGCATCAACCTGTGCTTTCCAATTTAAATGTTCGTCAATTACTACTCCTAAAAACTTGGCTCGAGCCACTTGTATACAAGATCCCAGCATCAACCGTTGCGCAGTTGCTACCAGACACAACACCCGTCTTGGCGAGGATCCTCCCTTTTCTATGGAGAATGAGTGAACTTGACACCCTGTTCCTCATGCCTCTATATACTGGTGGCATACTCATACCTCTATAGGGCCAAGTTTACGCGGCGCTTTACATATAGAAAGGTACGTACCTATACCTACTATAGCTATTATATTCTAAGTTTAGTAGAAGTAGGAGGAAGATAGGTTTTTGAACTGTCATGTCATTCAATATTGAGTTCTAAAAAATATGGCATCACACTTTAATTAGATATTTACAAGCGTTTAATGTGTGAAATCCGATAACAAATCAAAGCTATTCACTACTGAATTAATTGTTAATTCTACCTAATTAGCAATTAATTGAGGGAGACCTTCAGCTAACATTACATAAGTTCCTTTACAGTATTAGAAACCAAATAATTTGATTACCGTAACATCCTCATCATACTGATCTTTTCACTAAAAGAAACCTGGTAGGTAGAGTCTGCAGAATTGGTCTCTAATCTAAAAAAATCGGACAAGAGTTTACATATTCCCACTAAAATGGTAAAATTAAACAAAGTCATGCTGTCTCTGATCTGAGGCTATCCCTGGCGGCTGTCAAATTATTTCCGAGACACAAAGTCATCTTGACGACCTTCCTTGCAACCCATAGACCTCTATCTTTTGAATAATTTAGGTATTTAGAACGGTTAAATTTAAAAATATTCACCCAAAATACTGTACATCTTGCTACTGTCCAGTAGATACAATCACACCAAGGTTACAAGAAGTGGGGTAGCAGGTTGAGTGGTCGTCCCGCCTCAGTGCGCCGGCGCATCGTCTCGACACACTTGAGCGTCGCCCTCCACTTCCTGCGACTTGAGGCGAGGGCCGAAGGGACTGATTGTCATGTGTGCGCCCTACTTAACTTGATATTTTAGATGAACATAATATGGTTGAAGCAGTAGGAGTTCAATGACAAACATCATTGCGGTAGTGTTTAATATTGTGAAGATGGGTAAAGATATTTAGAACTCGTGCTAAGGCATTTGAACTTTCAGCAAAGTACATTGACTGAACTGTTGTAGACGAACCTTGATATACTCGTAGATAATAAATAGTATACTCTCTTCACCTTTATTATATTAGCATATTAAAATACACTACATAATCTATACTCTACACAAATAAATAAAATTGAAGTGTCTGTTTGTAATGTCAAAATAAAATCTTTTTACTAAATGCATAGGACAGTTTAAACGGTTCCTATAACAAAAAAGCAATTTTTAACATTTTTGTCTGTTTTTGTCTGTCTGTTTTTTTAAAAAAAGTTAAAGTTGTTCATAATGATGAGTAAAATGACCCCTTAAGAGGTTAACAGTGATTAAAATTACACCTTGTATATTATGTATTTACAAGAATAAAGGAAAAAAAGGGAGAGCTCATTGGGCATCAAAAAATTCGTCCGCATCGCTGTCAATGAGAAAAGTGCCCAAAAGGCTGGCACTATTGCCACGTTCTATGGCAATGGCTTTGACGTAAAATACATAAAAATATATATAAATATAAATACTTATCTACAACAGCTGTTATAGTGAGTCAAAACAAAAAGAAAAGAAAGCAACAAAATACATTTCGATTATTGATGTGTCTGCACTGCAGGTACTTACCTGCCAATTCACAAATCAAATCCCAATTTCTTTTATAATTCCATCAAAAATTTCAATTAAATTTCAATCACGGCTTGATGGGATATTTGAAAGCTTTCCATCGTTTGGCGTGACTCGCTCGGGTGCCAATTACTGTAATTGAAGACATCGGCCGTATGCTGTTGTTACCTTGTTGTGACGTCTAGTCTAGCCACCCTTTATGTATTTTTAAAGAACACTAAAGGCTCGTGCAGACTGGCGCGACGAGACGGCGCGACGCGACACCGGTAGAACAATTTATATGAAAACTTCATCGAAATTGTTCTAGCGGTGTCAAGTCGTGCCGTGGCGTCGCGCTAGTCTGCACGAGCAGCCTTAACTTTGGATGCATTACTTTGTCTTGTGCTTCAAAGTCACCTGTATCAGTAATACTCAATACTCAATTCTTTATTGCATTCCATATACAGGCTGACTTTGAAAACATGGGACAAAATTTAAGAGGGTATTCTATCCATCAATATGAACAACTTTTACAATAGGACCAACTTTGAATTCGCAAAAGAAAATCGACCTTGTCGTATAAAAGTAGATACCCGATTGGACTATTTGGTATAAGACTGTCGAATTTTTTTTTTGCGAATTCTATGTTGATCCCATAGTAAAAGTTGTTCATATTGATGGATAGAACCCCCCCTTAAATTTTGTCACATGTTTTCAAAGTCACCCTGTTTATTACATAGATGGTATAAAAAAGTAAAAGATCAATATGGACCCTATCGGGCACAGCAAAATTAGGAGAGAGGAAGAGGGTTAAGTAGCAATTCAAGCAATTCAATATCAAATAAGTACTATTTTTGTGTTTGCTGCGCTTTATATATCGGTAAAACCTATAACGCAAGCCTGTATGCGAATCATCTTCATCATCGGGCAACCCTTGCCTAACTCGGCCTGGTAGGTTCTCATCTAACAAATGCAGCCGAGCTGTGTAAGGACGTGATACACGTGACGTGACGTGACGTGGACGTGATACATTAATGTAACCTACTATAAACCTTATGCTATGGATATAAAGTTTGAATTCCAATAAAAAGCTAACCATACTTTTGCATTATTTGGTGAACCCCCGAAACTTATGATTACATTGCCACTTCGGGAAAGGTAGTCCGAATTTTAGTTTTTTTGTCAAGTGTTGCTAGAGTTACTTTGAATCTGCAAAATTTTCTAGTTTTTACAATAAATATCAATTGTCATATATATATATATATATTCACATAAATATCAATTGATATATATCATGTTATACATATATTATATCCACAGGTGGATTTCCAAGACGGGGCAATAAGGGACCTTACTTGGATGGACAGCGTCATAATATTTGTCTTTCTTTAATTGTAAGTACCTATCGTACAGTACCAGAAGGACTACATGGACTCGATTAAAAAGAATTTGATATAATATTATTATCTGTGAAATATATTGTTTATGTCATAGTTTATCTCCTAATCAAAACAGAAAATTATTCTTTGGTTCAACAAATTCTTGGTCAATTGTTAAATGTTTTATTATCATTGTTATTATAACGAATGTATTATTTATCGTATCGAAAACAAAGGAAATATTACAATGGTTTTAAGGCTACTGCATACAGGCGCGGCACAAAGGCATCGCTCGTCACGCGACACGCAGTACCTTTGCGACTCGTCGCGTCTCGCGCCTGTTTGCAGGATCCTTTACTTAAAACAAATAAAGGAATTAGTAAATCTTAATAATGGTTGATGCGGATGTAAAAACAGTGTGCATGAATAGATTCGTCGAAACGTGTCAAAAAAGAATGTGAACAATCCCTTTTGTGTGACCTGTAGTCATTTAATTTAGTAAATTGTTAGTTGTGTAATAATTGTGCATAACCATTTTAATGTTAATAAGTACTTATGTAAACCAATGTTTTAAGAGCTGTGGATTTTGTAATAAATAAATAAATGTTTATAATAAAAAAAACCTATCTTCTCCTTTATCTAACGATTGTCTGAAAGAAATACTGAAAGTAGACCTTGTAACATAGGACCGCTGGTTGTAATCAATTAATTAATTACTTCGGTATTTCCTGTTATAAAATCTAGTGTAACGTGTTTACAAATAATTATACAATATACATACAAGATACACAACACAATGTTTATAACAATTTAGATAATTCATGCATGCCCGAGTAGGCTGTATGTTACCAAACAAACATGATAAAAAGCTGGCAATAAACAAAGGTATATTTGCCCAAAAACAACCATCTAAAAAGAAATTCTCCTTACATTCAATAAAGCTCATAATTTTGATGATAATCATCACAAAAAGCTAAAGGAAGCTTGTAACGCGTCGTCGTCAGTAAGCGCGCGCTGTAATGCGTCAGTTCTGAGTACTCCCGAGACTTTGCGCAGCAATAAGCTCATACCTGAGC
This sequence comes from Fissipunctia ypsillon, assembly GCA_947568875.1. NCBI lineage: Eukaryota > Metazoa > Arthropoda > Insecta > Lepidoptera > Noctuidae > Fissipunctia > Fissipunctia ypsillon. The sequence continues at coordinate 8,551,120 of OX387645.1, read as the reverse complement.
GAGCTTTTGCAACCAACTGTTAGCCGGACGAATTGAAAAGCTCTCTGAGCTTTGATTTGCTAGTTCTATCTCTCAGTGTTGTTTAGAATGTATTTGTATATTTGTTACCGGCCAAACCCGATTTCAGGCCCAACTAGTTTGTCCTAGGCCGAACCGGTTTATCCTACGCATGACATGTCGCAGCCAACTAGGTTAATTAGCCGTTTTGTTAACTGCCTAGCTTTTTTGGAAGTAGCGCTCGCCGGCCGCCCCCGCGACACCGCTCGCTTCGCTCGCTCGGCTCGCATGCGTCACAATTCTAACCTAGGTCGAGGTGCCCCGGCTAAATAAACCGGTTTGGCCTAGGACAAACCAGTTTGGCCTGAAATCGGGTTGGGCCGGTAACATTTATAAACTTTTTTCCATTGTTTTGGGAAAAAGTTGTTTTAATATTTAAAAGTGGCCTGTGGTTTAATTGTTTTTGGCAATAAAACTATTGAACTTAGGAAAAGTTACTTACTTTGATAACAAAATCATAAATAAATAAATAACAAAAAAAAGACAAAGGTAATGAGATTTTAATCACATAATTGCTACCATCATGTTTTTTTTTCACTATTGCAAATCCATATATGTATTTTATCTTATCTACAGCAATGCACTATCACTTTCGTATCCTAAGTTAACAGGGCGTAAATATTGCACTTTTGAGCCGGAAAGCTGCGACCAATACGGTGCACGCAATATGGTGTTTTGAGAAAACAGGTGGCTCTAACCACACCATAAATTTAATACTGTGTCACTTGTAAGGACCACTACGAAAAGGAAGTGGTCTTAAAACGATCGAATCGAGATCATACTTAACGCTCGTAAATTCTACAATGAAACAGGAATAGTTGTACAGTTGTACTATTCCTGAACTGAAAATAATTAAGAAGTTTCACGATATTCAGAATTAAATACTCTATCAATTACAATAGCCAGAATTAATTAAAGAAACGTATATATACGTAACGGATATTGTTTTTCCGTATTAAAAACTTATTGAAAGTTCGGCTTGCAGCGACCTTGCCGTTTTTTATAACACCTTCATTTTTAACTAATTAGAAAGGATTTGTTCAGAGGCTACTTAAATAAACTATACGGGTTTATAATAGATTATTCTCTGACTATATTTGTTGAACCGTGAAATAATCTCCAATTATAGATAATAATATAAGTGATTTAGCAATTTCCTAAAAATAATTTTGCTTTTAAAACACTGTGTTTTGTTATGCAACGAAAGTTTGGTTTAGATTAATATCCGAAAAAAGTATATGTGCACGCTTCGGATATGAAAACTCTTCAAGGTTTTCTTGAAAAGTTTCAATATCAAATTAAATTACCGATCTAGAATGTATAAGCGGATCACAAAAATCGTGGAAAATACTTTCTAGAATTTACCAAATTACTGAGAAAATATTATTTTGTAAAAATCCACCGGCCCTACAAAACAATAACTGCCAACAAAACGTCCCCCTGGTCGCGTGCCCTATTTCAAAACAATCTTACCTGTCCCTCAAGGAGTCAAGATATCAAGCTCGTCATCAAAAGGAAGCGGAAAAGGGAAAAAACCAATCGTTGGGGTGCAGGCTATACAACTTGGTTGGGTAACAGGTGCCGCTGTGCGCCTGCACGTGACACGACGCCATTCGCGCGCGCGCCGCCATAGCCGCCGCTTCGAAAATCGAACGCGGAACGTCCGACCGTTATTTTTCAAATATTTAAATTCGAAGTGCTGTGCAACGAACATTTCACTAAGGATTTTGTGCCAGTGTTGGTTTTTTTGTGTGGTACTTTTTTGTACAGGTTTGTTGATTTTTTATTTATATTTTTTGTTGTAATTTAAAATCATTAAGATAGGAATTAATTACCATATTTAAATAGTTTTATTAAAAGTAACGGGCAATCCGTTGAAAATATGAAAAAAATTTGAAGGTGATTTTTCTCAAAGCATCAGAATTTCTTAAGAAAAGATTTCAACGAGCAAGCATCGTAAGCTGTAATAAAGCTTTGCCCCAGACGTTCGCCAGCGGAAACAGAAATGTTCTAATAACAATACTTATGCATTTAATGGACGGATTCTACGAGCGATAACAACGGATTTATAGTTAAATTATTATTATTAAGCTATTATGTAACGTAGGTGAAGTAGTCAACTGATGAATTGGATACAACGATATTTCTTCAGTCTTTACTTAGTTAGCAAATACGAGTGTGGAGTAGTTTCTTTTTTTTTATTGTGTCTTTTGACATAACTTTAGTACCATCATCATCTGCCTAGCCTTTATCCAGATTATATCCATGTTAGGGTCGGCTTCTAGTCTAACCGGATGCAGCTGAATACCAGTAGGTATTTAGTTTAGTTTTGTTTGACATAAGTTTAGCATCTAGTTATTCAAAAAAAAATCTCAAATCCCAATAAAGCTCTTTAAAAAGGTTTCTAAAAACTTGTTTAATCTGGATCCCAGAACATGACGTCACAGCATTATACTCCTGCACCTGATCAAATCAGCTATTAACCCCTCCTAGCATGCTTACTCAGCTAACTATGCGTGTACACGGAAAGGGTTCACAGCAATGGTTGAACGGGACAGGACTTGAACCCGTGACCATTTGATCGCTGGTCAATGCCTTCAGCGCAGGACTGTTGCCTTAATGTATTCTTGTGTGCATGTCTGCTTATTATATTTACTTTGCAGGGGTCTTTTAAGTGAGTATCAAATTTAAAACTGCATAGTTTAAAATCTCGCAGTAGAATTTTAATCTGGGAAGTGTGGGTTTTATTGGGATGATTCTATTAAAATGGGGTTCCAGAAACTGTTGTCTTTGAAACGCTCAATAACATATTATGCGGAAATATAATAACCTCTTTTTTCCAGATCCTTGAAAATCAAAAGAATTTTTTTGTAAATACGTAAATATAATACCTACGTATGTTTTCATAAATTACAAAGTAACAAGATTATCTTTTTTAGGACGCTAAATGTTGAGCCGTGACCGAAGATCACGCTTGCACACAAGGCACTCGTTATTTACCATTTATATAAGTAATAATTACAATATTTACGTATATTATGTACTTATGTAATAAATGGTAGCACGAAGTTGGTAGTATATTAGGAAATCATATGAATATCAGAATATGATAACATTTCAGTTGCGACAGTAATTAGATTATGTTGCTAACTACAAAACTTGTATACACGGCTTTATATCAAGCTATAAATTTCCAGTATAAGCTGATCTCGCATTGTACAGGATTTCTGTACAATGATAGGTCAGTTTATACTGGAAGCGTATAGCTTGAAATGTAGTCGTGTGTACAATACCGTTCGTTTGAAATAAGAACTCGACCACCAAAGCAACAACAAAAATATTTCAAAAAGAATGTAATAATTTCGATAACAAGAAACCATTGGATTGAACTTCTTGAAAGTATCATCATTACTGTTTGAATTTCGTGGGCTACCCTAGCGCTTTCGCCTTAACAGTTTAGGAATCAGAACACACGATCAGCTAAAGTATTTGGTTATGTCAATGGTGCAACTGCTACTCGAAAGCAAAATGTCAAACTGTAGGTATCAATTTGTAAGCATGGATGCACTCAATAATATAATGAGAACTCACTTCATTAATTATGTACCCTAAGAAGAAAACGTTATTGTAATAAGTAAAAGCTAGACAAATGTATCCAAGTGACGAACACATATATACATAATGACCCAAACGACGACGATAAAAACTCAGCTGTTTTCAACTTCATAGATATAAACACAAAAATTCACGTAATACTAATAACTAATAACAAAACAAGCAACACAGCAGATTAATATTCCAAATGATTTATGATTTAAATCATTAACAAGCTCACGGATTTAATACAGAGGGAAAGGCAAATCAATTTGTTGGTCGACTCACATTTGACAAGTCTGGGTGAGAGTGATTACATCACAGTTATTAAGTACCTACGTACAGAAACCTCCAGCGAATGTCAGTCATAGGTAATACGATGATTTGGCAAAGATATTCGAGATAAGTGTAAAAGCTAATAAGATTAATTAGTGAAAAAGCAGTAGAACTATAGAAGTTACGTGCAGAATTGAAGGTCGACTTGGAATAAAAATTATATATTTAAAAAAATTGTGATAACGTTGGCATTGCCAGCTTGTGGCCTTTTTAATTCTCTCAAAAAATTAATCTGTAATTTTATTTTTCTCAGACTCACAAAAAAATAAGACTCTTTCGTTCATAATTTTATCAGTAAACGTGTTTTCTTTATACCTACTGAGCTAAAAGGATAACATGTTTCTCATTCAAATTAATATTAAGGTAAAATTATACGACAAATAAAAAAAGCCGCTGCTGAATCCAGCCATAACTTTAATGCATTGACAAATAAAAGACTAAATAAGGATGTGAAGATTTTAATATTATATCCATTAAACACAAACCACCATAAAATGAAGGTCAAGCTGCAACAGTGTTTGAACTTCAAAAACCAGTTTCATGTTTTGATACAAAGGTTTCCATTCCTTATATCATAAAAATAATAATGTCTGGAACAAACGTCTGATAAATAAAGCAAAAATATTTATTGCGATATAAATAAGATTTTATGAACTAAGCTGAATTAATTGAGAATTGCAGATAGTAAAGAAAAATTAAACTTTTAATTAGATACTATGAATTGTGGCGTGTTAACAACAGAAGCAATTCATATTCGCGATATTGATGATAAATCCGTGTAAATTGTCACGCGGTTTTTGTGGAATAAAACACATTAGTAAATTGGTATTTATAAAAGCTCTAAGACTAGTTTAGTACTTACTTCCAAGTGGATTGAAAGAATTTATTCTTTTCCAAGTTTTTTGTCCCACTTCACTGTATCCATAGTGATCCTTATCGCTTTAGTTTTATAGTAAACTGATTATCTCTACCGCAATTATTTCTCAAGTATATCTCCGGATCAAATTAGGAGCTCAAAAGAATATAGAATCACTGACCTCGGCTCATTAGTGTTAGCTTTGATCTTCTTCTACTGCAAACCAAGGCTATAAATAATCCTGCCGGTCAAATGTCCAAATTGTTAATCGCGTTCGCAGATAATGTAAAACTCTTCGTAAGACTCGATTTTTGGAAAACTGAATGATATTTTGCATTTTATTGATCTGCTAATGTAGCACTCACACGCACGTTTGCAAACGGTTGAACACTTAAGAGAAATTTTTGCTTTAATGGCTCTAAAGCATAGAATCCTTATTATTTAAAAAGATAGGTAACAACTTCACTCATTATATTATTCTAAAAACGACCATGGATTCACATTCTACCTTGTTTTAAAGATTCCGAAAATGTTTTTGTTAACCACCTTTTTAGCTTTAATTTATATTACGCTTGAATAACAGGCAGAATAGCGCCTAATCGCAACCCCATAGTTACATTGTGCTCACACACCCCTTAATGTTTCATTTCCTGTATTGATATAACAACTGGTAAAATTCATCACCTTTTCTCTCCCTACACACATTTGCATATTATTGTATCGTCCAGATTCGCCATGTTCTATTGGTGTTATTTTGTAAGTGTTATTAATACGAGTGCTATTTTTCTCTGCGTTTTTAGTTCCGTCATCGGTACTATTTATTTCCATTATCAGTAATTAATTATCTACCGCCTTATCTAATTCTTCAACGAAAGTTTGCTTTATGTCAACTCATAAGTATTGATACCTACTATCAATATTATGCGATCTTCTAAAAATTAATTGTTTGATTCCTGACTTGATTTTTTTTATTTTTTTTTTATTTAAGATAGGTTTGCTCTTGACTCTAGTCTAGGTCAGAGATGACAGAGACAAAGTTGATCTTAAAATAATCTATCTATACCTAAGTGCCTCAAACTTCTTACCTTCTTATTTATCGTACATAATCGCACTCACCTTTGCAATGTCAACCATTGTACCCTGGATACAAACCTTTCCAATACTTCACTTTTTGTAAGCCTTGGTCTCAAGCCTGCCTTATTTTATTCCCAATGCTGTATTTACAAACACCGTGCCCTCGTCACGGGGTGCGACAAGAACGGGAACAGTGTGCGAGTGAGATGCACATGTTTCGGCTGTAGTGCGACTTGCAAGCGTGCGCTATGCGTTTTTGCGGCTGCATTTCTGCAATTTTGCGCGTGGTGTAAGGTGGAAGAGGATTACTTGCTTGAAAATTAAACCCTTTCATGCTATCATTGGATTGATAAAATTGTAGTCTATTCTATAACCGACCCACATATTTCGGAAAAGAACGTGGATAATAACTTCTAACAGTATTTTCGAAGGTTTAACCGAGCGTAATTTTTTGATACCCGTTTTCTAAAAGTATAATAACGTCTCTTGTCAGTAAGTTAATCTTTCTGTCCCATCTTACAACAACTGCTCTGGCTGAATTCAACAGGCTTTCAGAAACAGGCAATGAATCGGTATAGTATGTCATTTTATCTTAATTGAGGTCACCAAGTGCACACACACGCACACGCACACACACTCTTCCGACTTCGTCATTGTCTCGAACGTTACCGAGAGCTCTTGCGCTTACACACATGTTCACAGCCTGTTTGTATTTAATTTTATTTATTTGAGAAAATAAACGGTTACATCACAAAATTTGAGCTATAGAGTGAGTAAATGTATAACCCACGACATTTTCACACATATTATAAAGACAAGTTGTAAAGTACACTTGGTAGTGCGTCGATTCGTGAATACTGTATCAGGAAGCGATGCCCCGCTGCCGCTGCCGCTGCCTCCTACAACTTGCGGCCGAGCATTAGACAAAAGCGGGCGGTCGGCCTTCGAGCGACCGGTTGCCGGCCGCTTACTTTCGTATTGCAGCCGCCAAGCCGCACTATTCAATTATTGCTCCAAATCGCACGCAGATAACTTTGGCGTCGTTTACCTGATTTTAAGTGATAGTTAACGGGTATTACAGGTAGGAAGTAAAGTGGCATAGAATTAGTTGTTTTTGATATTATTATGACAGTCTGGCAGACTTTGTTCCTTTTCTATACAGGGTTATTTGAAATTGACTAGCTAAACTTCGCAAACGCGATGGGTATCGATATCTGAACACGATAAATTAAAAAATTAAAAGATTTGATGTTTTTTTTTTGAAGGTCAACAACTGCTGTTAGTGTTGTTAATTAAAATATGAGAAGAGAAAATCTGTTTTCTTAAGTTTTATCGTGTTTAGATCAATACCCATCACGTCTGTGAAGTTTCCACTAAAAGAACAGATGTTTTAAACTGATATTTCAAGTGACTACAAAAATAGCGGTCCATGACCCCACAAAAAATCATGAAATTAATTTATTATTTGTTTTATCGTGTTCAGATATCGATACCCATCGCGTCTGCGGAGTTTAGCTAGCTAATTTAAAATAACCCTGTATAGTTAGAGGAGTAAGTTTGTTAGCTCCTGTATCAGTATTAATATTACACACACTTCAGGTCTATTGCTCCCTCAAACTTTCTAGTAGGTATATAATCGTTCAATAAGTATAAGACTAGTCTAGGTACCAGCAGATGTAGGTAGATACCGCATTATACACAAGGGTCATCCAACAAACCACGGATGCCACTAATGGCTAACCGAGTGATTTGGAAGCTGACGTCACTCTCGAAATCATTCGGATGACTTGGACCATTAAAGATTTCTGACATGATTTTTATGAGTCACAGCGAATCCCAGATTTTTGTTTGCCAATACAATTATTTTTTAACAGTTTCTCATGTTAGATGAGTCACGAAATAATAAAGATGAATTATAATTATGTATGAATTTTAAATTCTTCTAAAAGTTAGTCATGTAAAGAGCAGTCAACTTTGCGTGAAGAGAATGAACTTTAGACAGGTACTTTGAGAATATTTTTAAATGTTTATAAGTAGGTACAATTATTAAGAATTTTTTGGGATGATTCAAAGGTTAAAAACTTACAAAAACTGTCTATAAAATCTGACTTATTCATTCATTCATTTTACCCACATCAACCACGTCTTAGACCCACTTGCACAACTCACAACCATTTTAATATTAGTGCTCTCTGTGCCTAAACATGCATTAAAACGTCATTATATATCTGTCAATGGTCAATTTTAACGAACGAACAAAATTGACAGAAATATAATTACTGTCAATATTTATGCTAGTGGACCTGAGTTTTATTTTTATTATTATTCCAAAGGATTTTAATTACATACAAAAGCGCCGACCGAGAGCACAATAATATCATGAACTTAATGCTGATTGATGATCGTTCAAGGGAAAATTCAATTGCTGAGACTCATCCAGCCATCCTTTCTAGAATACATGATGAATAGCTCCGTGTGAATGTGGACTAAGAAGTAATTACTGGTCATAATAGATACAATGACTGATGACTCCGTTTTAGGTATCGGGGATTTTTGTAACGTAAAGCTATAAACATGAGAATTAAATTGTAGGCATACGAGTCTTCATGAGCAAAAATGTAAGTCCCTTTCGTAGTGGGAAAAACGGTTAAATTGCAAATATAGACCGCGACTCTGTTTAAACTTTTAATCTTATTTATTTATTGCACAATGTACATGTCGCAGTAAGATGGTTATAGTCTAGGGATATAGCTATATACCGTAATATAGTTATATGAAAGCGATTCTTATCTGTCGGAGTGCCCTAATTTTGTTACTGCGACCAATTTCGACGTAGCGCTCGTCGGCCGGGCAACCGCTGCCGCGGCACCACTCGCTTCACAGTTCTAACCTAACCTAACCTATTTGGTCGGAGTGCCATAATAGCTATATTACTAGATCGTGCTCGAGCTTTGTTAAGCACCGCTTTCATATAACTATATCCCTAGGGATAACTATATCCCTAGAGATATAGTTATTTATGATGGCTACAACCATCTTACTGCGACATACATATCATAGTTACAGGCTACGACAATGGTAAACTTAGGAGTACATGACCCTGCCAAGGTGCAGCAAATAACACATAACTGTGCTTTATTTTAAAACTTTTTTCTAAAAGTATTCTACTAACCTGTGCTTGAAAAAGTTCTTCCAGTTCCAAATTTTCAAATTGGACATAAACAATATATATATTTTTTATTTTTTTTTGTTTAATACAGTGTAGTTATTGACAGAAGCGAGCTGGCAGTTAAGTATATATACAGTCTTTTCACTCCTAAAATCACTACAGAATTTGATACAACCTTACTCCAAAATGCAGGCTGAATGTGGCTTGCCTTTGCCTCGCGGTCGTTCTAACAAGTTTGCTGATTGAATCACGTTGAGTTCGCCGTCTCTTGGGCAATAGCTCTAGTTTTGAGCTTTTAGCACTTAGCACCTTATTTGTATGAACCTTCGAACCTTTGCTTACATCAATACCGATATATCTATATATATCGGCCCATAAGAACAGACGGGATATTATTGCAAAATATTCATTTTACCTTAGATTCTGAAAAATTCTAAGGCAGGTAGTTTCTTTAACTTTATCTCTAGTTTTCAAGTTATAAAGTGATTTAAAGTGGAGAAAAAGTGAGATACAAACCATTATTTATACCAGCCTTTCCCAAAGCGGGCGATAACGCCCCCTTGTGGGCGCTGCAGGCAGTAAGAGACCCAGAAAAAAAAATAGGGGCGTTGTGTAGAGGCTTAGGGGGCTATTTGTAATTTCATCTAGGTAGTGGTTTTTAAGTAGGTGAAAAATGGGGCGCTAAAAAATAATTTCTTCTCAAAGTGGGCAGTAGACAAAGTAAGTTTGGAATCCCTGATTTATACCAACAAAACATGCTTTAATGATGACTCTTTCAAGATGCTTTCAAGCTTTTGCCAATGAAAAATTTCGTAGCCTTTTTGAGACACATTTAACTCATTTTCATTTTGGTGTCCCAACTTAGGATTCCCATAACGACCAGGAAATATTTTTTTTTAATTATGTAACTTACATAAATCCCTCTGGCAGGTAGCAGGGCGACTTGATAATTAGTGCGTTTCGAACGTGAAAAACTACTTCTCTCTTCACCCGAAGTGAAAAGCAGTTCCATTTAATTCAATTAAAGTGTCGATATCTTCCGTAAATTATACAATATTTACATAAAGAGTAACGCTTTAACTTCTCTTTTAAACCTAGCATCACTTGAATGATTGTGCTTGCGCCTAAGAGTGATAAAAACATAGTATTTATTGTGTAGCTTTAGACGACATCTTATGACGGAATATCGTAAAATATTCTACATTACTACGTCTCTATTATATTTCTATAGATATTTCCTTGTAATAAAATTTATAGTCTATGGCAATTGCACAGACATGACACTCTTTAGCAATTAATGTTATGTTTTATTATTCGATACGAAAATATTGTTTGTTTGTTTAGTTACTGTTTTTAAAATATAACCATGGGAACTTAGAATTAGAACATGGTATATATAATAATGATATAGTAACGCAAAAATTTACAGAATGTCTAAAAAACTAGTATTTTTTCAGATTTGTTAGTATGCACCTTGGTTATTTATCTCAATAACTTGGTCTCCTATTACCTATTTCTTCAATAAATTATGCAAGTTTCATTAGAAAAAAACTGATATTCCAACACTCAATCGATTACTGGTTTCTAGAACTTTTTATCACAAAAAAGTGGATACAATTTTACCTATAAAAACAAGAAATAAGCGATTGGCTAATACTCCTAAAATGTCTTCAGTGAGATTTTAGATACCTGTTTGTTTAAAATCGTCTTTTATGCTCATGAAAACTAGTTATTTCTTAAAAATAATCATAGTGCGATACTATTATTTAGTAATGATAAAAATATCTTCTGGTATAGCCAAGAAATTTTTTTTTTTTTTTTGAGTTGCTGTAACTCCTGATTTTTATACCTTTTGCAATTCGCAAAGACAACTTACTTACAAGGCAATACCACAGTTTATACGATTGTTAAACTGTGGCAATACTATGCATTATTCTCCCTACTCTAAATTCTTAATCACAGAGCTTTCTTGATTAATTACTAGCGAAAAACCTCATAAAGAAAATATTGAATGACAGTCCAATTCTATCACAGATCTAAAGCTTATCAGTTTTCTCATTTCTTAAGCCATGTCCACACTATTACGTATCTTATAAATTACGTAAAGTTGGTAAATACTGACAGGTGGCAGCAGTGGGTCAACATTATCGTGACGAGGACGTCGAGTAGCCATTTGACATTTTAAATTTGGAATCCGTCGGATTGTAGTCTAGTCGTGTATGGCAGTTAGTGACGTAAGGTTGGTAGATAGACAACCTTGCGAGTTGCGATTTTTATGTGATACTAAGTACTAAGGTGATACTTGATAGAAAGTTTTATTGAGCTTTTTGGAAATGGGTATTTGTAACTACTCTTAGATCATTGGTAGGTACCGATATCCATGTTACTCCATATTGGAGTTGCCTTAAAATCGCACTCGCCTGTCTTATGGACTGAAAACCTAGCAATATATGATACAAAGGCATTGTCAATAGCCAAGGTGGGGTCTACTTTGATGTTTTTACCGAAAACTTTACTGAAGTGACAACGCGAATAGGAATCAAACTCATTGACCAAACATGGTCCCAATTCATTTGAACAAGTTTTCCACATAGCTCTTTCATAGTAACTTACCAATTTCGCGTCCCCAGTACTACAATTATCATGTAAAAATCATTAATTCTAGCAATTTGCCAATCAACTTGGTACCTTCGCAACAGCTGCAATTTCGACGCATCAGCGAATGTATAAGCTCATGCATCTAGTTCAAACGCAACCGATTGCTTCGCATCGTGTTTGCGACATGGAATTCGTGGTTAGTCGTGCGTTTCTGACCGTTCTGTGTTGATGTGCCTTAATAATCGATTATAAAGAATGATCGATTCGGTGATTTCATGTGAATGGATGTTGAGCATCGATAGGTTATGTTCGTGTTGTATTTGTTTATTTTTGTAAGTAACCCTTTTTAAATCTTTCATGTTTTTGGCAAAAATCTTAAGGCAACTTATAGTATCATGAAATATATTTCAAAACTGACCAAAAAATAATACCTTTGTATCAAAACAATCGATAGTATCGATGTCTTTCAAATCACGACTCGATTATTGTTATCAAACAAATAATCGATCGACTCGAGCCGCCATTCGAAAACCGTGCGCTTAGTTGACCCGAATTATTTGTGCCTGGTAATTATCTAGAATTACCAGTACGCCAACCCTAATTAGGTATCTACTTCATACGTATTGGAATGCGCATTAACACGCATTGTAAGTATTTCAAGTAATAACTATGACAATAACCATACAGGTTCAAATGTATTATGATTGTGGTTATAAAATAATGTACTCAATTATCTTGTATTAATTTATTCTGAGACATCCTCATGTGAACATCTTCATGCTACTTAGTAAACAACTTCGACTTAGGTATATCGTGTCCGACATGACAAATATCAAATGGTAGGTACATACAGACCTCCTTTGTATATCTTACTCGTCTTTCTGGTTTTAGATCTAGCAAATGTTAGGTATATTTAGCTAAAAGTAGAGCTACTTCACGCGTTAAGGCACTTACGGACGTCTAAAGTGTTAAGTAATTATTTGGCGTGTCTACTTGTCTACACATGGGTACAAAATAAGCTTACCTAATAGTAAGGTACAAAGCAGGTAACTGACATCACAGCAATTAACAAACAAATGTTACTTTTCAGAAATAAATCCTAGAAAATATTAGATTCTTAGTTTAGCAGACGAAAAAAGGTCCAAAGAAGAGTAAATGCATACAGTTATTACAAATAAACACTCATACATATACATGACTAGGTAAATGATAATGATAAATGATTTTATTTCTGTAAGTAGGTTTATACAAACACTTTTACATGTCAAACATTTTTCTTTTAAACTAGATGAGGCCGACGTTTCCTATCTGACTACTCTGAGAAGAAAGGCCGAAACAAACTCAGAGGTCACAGTCTCTTTTAGTAAAGTCCAGACATAATTTTGGTCAGATCATGTGAAGACCAATACGAAACAAAGAACCCAATTGAAATAACCCAAGTACTTACAATCCTAATACATTATTATCTCTACCAACTATGGTCGCATTAATTTAAACCGCAGGTACTAAACAAAAACGTTAAGTGTTTCAGTACATTGACCGCATATATATCAACACGTTAAATCTTACGCTAAAAAAAGAATAAAAACAAACACTTACCATAAAAGGAAAACAAGCTGACAAAGACACTAGTTTATAAGACTACAAGTACACCGCCTTTATTCTTGTCAATGTCCTAAAACATGTCTGAGAAGTTATAGTGGCAATTTCTGGCAAAATCTGGGTCCCTTATGGCTTCCCGAGGACAAACGGTAGTCGCTCCTTAACCGGAAATTATATACAGATACTCGATATATCATAGTTAAAACTGGTCACATGCCTTCTTAACTGCTAGCCATTGACAAAGAACACGCTAGAATATTATAGAAACTTAATACAGCTCGCTATAAAACATTTATTTTTACAGTGAATAAGATTTTTTTTTGATCACCCAGTAGTAAAAAATAGAGGCACGAGCTTACAAATTTCATGGAGGCGTAGTCGGCTTAATAGATCAAAATTGTCCACGAAATAATAGCAACAAATTGCTTGCCCATCGCCCACATTCTCATAACGCGCTAAAAGGTAAACCTGTCCATAAAGCATAAATATATTCATGTCGTGAGGTTTACCATAAAATGTCTTATTTTTAGCCGGAGCCAGGGGCCGAGCAAACCAGAACAAATAAAACAAGTTAGCAAGATGACACTATAATCCAAAGATTTGTGGTGTATGCCAAAATGATGAGAATGTCGAACGCTGTTGTTGCAAACAATTATCGATGTGGCGGTTTTTCCACGTGTTGAGTGTAAAATCAAATATTAAACTTAAATACAGAGTCTATATTTAAAGTAAAGCAAGGTTTCATTAAGTGATTGTACATTGTAGAATTGGAAGACGACGACCATAATACCATAATAATATGTTCAAGCCCGAAATTGGAAAGGGCCAAGTATAGGGCCTTGAGGGACGCCCCCGTAAACTAATTTGTTATATCCTTAATATTTGGGTGAGTGATCAGCTAATTCTATACACGTAGATACGAGATGGCAGAACTAATCCTAGCATCTTGACCTTGACCATTAGAATCGTTCCATATACTGATTATCACTGTTTTTGATCATGTAACAGAACTTTTTGCTATAGGTATATCTTGTCTGTCAACTGAGATTACATGATATTATTAAGCCCATCAAAACCAAAGAACTGAAAATACAAAAGCGTAGAACCCATGGTATATGTAAGAATGTCGAGGTATCTTAAGTACTGTCCCTATCCCACCAAAAGATTTCAAATTCAAACCCAACCCTGCACTGAATTAAAATATATATCACTCATTTTTACCACAACAATGCTATAATAAAACAGAATAAATGCGCTTTGTCATGAGCATTGCGCTAGTATATATTTTGCGCAGGCGCTGATTGTTTTGCATACTTGTAACTCGATACACTAAGCTCGTAAAACCTAGTACTAATAATTTCTTGTCATCCTTCGCGTGATTCATTTTGCATTTGTTTTCTCACCACATCCGGGAAACTGTGGGAAACACCAAAACCTCCTAGATGTTTAGATCCTGACAGACAAATTATATTTTCTGGAGGTTTTTACTGTTGACCTTCAGTTACATATATAGCAGCGTCTGTATGTATTATATCTGCCATAAGAAAGATAGGCAGTGCGATTATCTTAACAAAACTTTTTTCATCAAGATCTTTTTTATCAGGAATACCACCAAGAACATGATTTGAATAACAAATTCTACGTAGAGACATTTTTAGTTGCGTGTGTTTTTAGTGCAGATTTTTATCTTCAATTTCAGAAAAAGTTGGATGTTTTTACCAAATATTTACTGAAAATCAATTAGTTATCACTACTAATTATCCGACCATGCTCCACGCTAATAATCCGTTGCAACTCAATTACAATTTGACTGTCTGGCTATTACGAATACCTACCTACGGGAATTACAATGCATTCGAAGAAAAGTGTAATGAAACGTCAGTAACACCAGCTGATAAAACCTTTGTTTACATAGACGTTGTGGGCGGTACTGCAATGCAGACTAGAGATACAGATTCATTTTTATGTTCTCTATGGTGTGTATTAAGAACTAGCTGATGTCCGCGGGTTCGATCGCGTGGATATCAACACTTCCCTATTTGAATCGGGTTTTGTTCACAATTTCATGGGTTTCTTTTGCGAGGAACCCTACTTTCTCTAAAATAAAAGAAGTCTAAGTTACTTCTTATAGTATCAGCTATCTGCCAGTGAAAGTCCCGTTAAAATCGGTCCAGCCGTTTCGGAGATTAGCCGGTACAAACAGACAGACATACAGAAAACAAATATTGTTTTTATTATAAGTACCGTATATACTTTCTTATACGTATATTTAGTAAAAAGCTGTTATTTTGACATTACAGACAGATACAACAATTTTATTTATTTGTATAGAGTATAGATATGGTTAGCAACACGTTAGCAATAACAAGCTAAGGAATTATTGCTTCATTGTATACTTTATTACTTGTTTCTTCCTTATGCAGTTTCCATTTTAAATGTCTCTTTAGAATGCTGTTAAAACATAGGACTTCATGTTACTCTATAAATGGAGGCTACTTCAAGTTGGATAATATTTACATTCTTTCCAAATAGTAATAATCAACGTATCTATTGGAATTTGTCTTGGTCTAACAGTATTGTGATCCTTTAAAATATAAAATTATCTTTTTTTTACTTTTTACAGTTCCTGCATTTTATTTTCATGAATCGATTGTTAAAATGGTGTCTTTCTTTGTTACAGAACGCAAAGGAATTGTCGTTGACTGTGAAATGTTAAAAGAGTGTGTCTGTTAGTAACATCGTGTCAGTAACAATCGTGATAATCGACTAAAGTGCAGTGCTTTGTGTCCCGAATACATTGGACAACGCTTCACTACTTGGCTGTATTGCCTTGGTAAGTATTTATAAAAAAAATGAAGAATTAAATATTTTAGATTTTTACATAAACGTGATCAGTTTTCTGCTTTTCAATTTCGCACGTGATATAAAAAATTATGTATTGCATTTTTAAAATGCTATAATGATAATGATAGTAGTGATGCGAAAGCATGTTCGTTGATTTGCATAAAAAAATATAAGTAGGTTTTTTTTAATAATTATTTTATACTAGTGTAGGCCTAATGTATGTTACTATGTGTAACCACTACGGAATTCGTTAGCCTAGATTACATAGATTCCTAACTTATGCAATAGCTGCTAGATTGATAACTTCCAACTATTGCCTGGGAAAAATTTGGCTTGGGCTAGTAGTAGTTAAAAGGATAGTTGTCTAATCGGTAAACAATGTATATGTCAAGATCATTATTCATGAAATCTGAGAAGACTTCTTGGGATTTAAATATGCGGTTCTGATATCAAAATTTATTTTTATAAGTTTCGGTTGGTCAGATAAAATAATAATACTTTATTTGAAAGTTCCCTCTGGAATCCTTGAACTCTTCTCCGACAACTTTGTCCAAATTATGTAATGTAATAAGCATAAGAGTCGCAGGCTGAAGGCCTCTTCTATACCGGTTCACACATCCGGCTTCGCTTGAACTTGTACATCTTTTTACTCGTCACCTTTTTTTATGGGACTTTGCCCAGTACCGTCAAGCAAGACACTCTTTTTAATGCATTTCAGCAAAGATCTATGACAAAAAACCTTAAAAGCAACTTCATCATAAATGTACAAACACCATAAAATTACTTCGTTAAACAAACTTGTAAAGCCAAATAAAATGAACAAATGACGAAATGAATTGCAAAAAATCCTTACATTTCATAACTTCACGGCAAATATTCACATCAATCAAACAACAACACATTTTATTGTAACTACGATTCATTACAAAACAGCAATTAACAAATTACAGTAACTATCGATTATGAAACTCGGTTCGTTGACAGCACTATTTCCCGCGTTTTTGCAATTATGGCGGGCAATATGGCGGCTGCGCGGCTGTCAGCGTGATGGGGCTGTTCCGGCAATGTTTCCGCTGAGTGATGTGATTACCGTCCTTGACAACAATGATCCAAGGTCGCGGACGCGTGACACTTTATATTTGCCATGAGAAATTGTTTGCGTGATTCGGGTCGGCCGCTCTGTGTTTGATGATTGGAAACATACAATTACCATCATTCTTTATTTTATTCGAATTCGAAAGATATAGGTACATAGTATACATATAAATAACTTACAACTTGAGACCGCAGCTTGAGACGTGTAATACATATGTTGGTTTGGTTAGACTGAGCAGAAAAGTTGCTTCCGCATTTTCCATACATTCACATTAAAAAATGCTTAGCGTCGGATAAAAGCATTCAAACAAGTTCCAAATAGTTATTTAATTCCAATCAATTACTACTCAGGTCAGCAGTGTAATAAATTTAATAATATATTAACCTAAAAATTATGACATAATCACACATCAGGCCCGCAATGGCCATGGACGTGTGTGGAAAAGGAAAAGGGAGGCCTTTGCCCAGCAGTGGGACATTACAGGCTAACTCTTCGATACCGATGCGTCCCAAAGTCCCAACTCCCATGACGTCACCCATGCGTGTGGTCCCACAATAGTTACGCCCGCAGGCAAAACGCAAGCGATCACTGACCACTTATAACAACACTGTGTACCGTGGGATCGCAGGGTAGTACAGGGTGTGTCGACCACGGTTATGGAGTAGTACTACAAGATTGGGTAGGGTTTGACCAGAACCAGATGTTGGTAATTATCGCGACTTTAATAATCAGGATAATTTTATGTTGATGACTAACTTCCGCGTGATACATGAATTATGAGATGACTTTAGGCGGGACTGCATAAGTATAATTTGAACTGATGTTTCCTGATGATGTCTCTCTCTGTTTAATAAAGACAATAGGAAAGTACAGTAGGCGCTCGGTAATCCGATACGTCCAATAGTCCAGCGTTTTCTAACTTAGCTCTCCTACCTGTAATCCGGCAGGTTTAATACAAAAGTGCCCGATTACAGAGCGCGCGTATTTATCACTATTATTATTTTTACTTTTGTATAATTATTTCTTACTAACTAGCTGTCATTTCCTAGAGAAATGAAATAATCCAGCGTTAACAAAAAGGGGGGCCGGATTACCGAGCGCCTGCTGTAATTGCACAAGTTTAACATCGGGAATGTTTACCAAACTTCGTCTTCAGTCAATTACATTTCATGCGATGCAAATCTATTCGCAGCATCATAAAGTCCATAATTTAAACTTTACCCAAGATTACTTCTTCCAATAACTCACCAATCAACACAAAGTTAATCAAGCAGGCAACATTAAGCAGCTCTTGAAAGCATTAAGTTAACACCTAGGTCTGCAACAGAAAGGTATGCACAGGATCGTAAACTATTCAGCCAGCAGCTCCGAGCGAGGGCAGGGACCGCGCGCAGAAAGCTCGCCGACCCACTTACTAAGTACCAGAACCGAACCCGTTCCAACGCTTTTACATAATTCCAACTCTCGCTACTGACTTTATCACATACAAATATTTCCGAATTACTGTTAAAGATGGTTCTCGAACCGGTCGCCAAGAACAACCCACAGGTACGCCAGAACATTCGCAGGTTAAGCGATCTTACGTAATTCGAAAGGCGATCGAAAGCAGATTTTTAAAATAAACATGCGATGAAATAATCTGCTATTACATGCACCATATTTGCTTCTGAATATAGCATTGACAGCATTTGAGAAGGCCTCACCTACTTACATACAATTTTATAATCTTGGAAGATTTCCATAGTAAAATCGAATAGTTGATATTCGTTTGAACTCAATCGAATTACTTATGGTACATTCCTATTCCTAGTAGGTAATTACAATGAGAAATAGAATTTGTACTATTTTCTTATCACAGTTCGCAAGTTGCAAAATTCGATCGAACTTCTTTTGCTGTACCTAATGCAATCTTTACAATTCTTGATCCGAACTATTCATTGTATCGGTTTCAATTCAATTAGCACCAAGACCGTTACTGTTTGAAATACGTTCATATTTCAAGTATTCAAATCAACATACTATATGAAACCTAATTCAGTCCAAAGAAAAAACTAAGATGGCGACCTCGAACTACTTTTATATAAAACGTTCGCAAAACTAATCGTGTCATTTTTGGAGACTACTTACCAACCACAACACTAGGCGAAATAAATATTTATTAGAATCAGACGGCTAGATAAGTTTCATCATTTGCCTTTTTTGTCAACAACAGAGGTAACTGAACTAAGAAATATCTAATAACGACTAACAGTATTCTGTAATGGAGTTGAAATAAAACAAGCTGTAAGCGAAAGTGAATGAATAGGAATTTTTTAACAGTCTAGTACACAGTCCGCGTTCCCACAAAAAATATGTTTAGTACTTTACATTTAAGGCTCCCGCAGACAGGCGCGATGCGACGGTGCGGCGCGATTCTGGTAGAACAACTTCCTTGAAGTTTTCATAGACATTGTTCTACTAGAGTCGCGTCGCGCCTGTCTGTGGAAGCCTTTAACCGTCGCAGATCTTCGAAAGAGGAAAATAATTTCAGCAATTCAACTTTGATATTGTAAGTGCCTACTTGAGTTAACTTTCAAATTGTGTTTTGTGACTAGACCGGTAAATAGTTAATAGTTAGGCACTGAAAAAGCCTAACCTTAATATATTGTCATTTCGTGTCTTCACAGTCGCCATCTTAGCAAAAGATTTTAGCGCTTATGTGCTATTAAATCTCTTTTAATTGTAATACCAAAATATCAGAACAAGGATGACTAAATGAATCAACTTTTCAGAAATCGTCTAAAAATAATAAATTCCTATCAATTTTGAGCGACCAAAGCGAAAAGTGAAAAAGTTTGATTGCTCCACCCGCTGTTACCAGGACAACAGAAAGTTCTTGCAGTCAGCCGTTTTCCCAATATGGAGGTACTGCTTTCGAAGTCAGCAACACGGCTGGAAAACTATTAAAAGTTTATTGCAACGCTGAGTTGAGTATTTTAACGTCTTTAAGATAATGTGAACTTCACTTTCTAGGCTCATTCCGAGTACAACGAAATTATATGTCTTTAACGATCACCCGTGAATGCCAATAGTTTAAATTAATTCTATTAAAAGTTCAATTACAGCTTGAGACGTCTTAATTAACAGCATTATTTAATTCCTTTCTAGATTTATGCACTTACCTATTTACGAACTTACTTCTGTCAATAATTTGAATTCGCATATATGCATATTGAAATGATTTGCAAGCGTAATGAATAAATTCACCGATTTACATTCTACAACATTTATTTTATTGATAGTAAGCAAAATTGTTTATATGTCATGGTTATGAGGCCATGTTTAATAACATACAACTTACAATGTTGTTATTCTAGTCAATCAGTTTTAGTATCTTATAACAAGTCAATTTTAATTAGAAATGCATACGTCCATTACCATTTTATTTACATATAAACAAATTATAATTTTAAAGCAAAATCGTCGCCATTGTTATGTATTATTTGAACATCTATGCAAATCTCGGCACTGAAACACAAAGCGTATTTGGCGAAGAATGTCGAATTGATTTTGTCAACATTTTCTAAAAACGTTAGAATCAATGCCCGAAATATCATGCAAACTAAATACCTAGGACACACAATAGCACCATCACTCCATGATCATACACTTACAACTTGGAAAAACAAACACCATCATGTACATAGGCCTAATGACCGGTACAATGCACGGCCATTAAATCATACATATGATAGGGACACACAACTCGACTATATTTAGAAGGCAGAAATAGAAAATAATTTGCAAACCTCGCCAGTGCCATGAAAATCACGATCTCTATCTCACGCACTATTGTATTGCCACACGGAACCGCTTACTTTTACAAACGTTTACAAACGTTCACAGATCTAGCTAACTTTTCAACCTTTATCAGAAGTTATTTTGGTTTTTTAGGCTTATTTTAGGTTTAATTTTATGTTCTGTCTTTATACCCGTGACTCCTTTTGTAGCGTTAAGTAGCTACTTTAAATTCAGCCCGAAAGTGTCCATTGGCAATTATAAAAATACTATATCACGGTAACTACGTGATTATGATTGCAATGTCTATCTGTCACATCAAATCTTCGGACCAGTTCTTTCAATTATTATCTGCCAAATGTGGCCAGTTCTGTTATTGTGGTAGCACAAAGTTCACTTCTGTTTCAGTAAAGTTAACAAAGTTTCAACGTTATGAAAGTTGAGAGTTTAGCCGTCTACAGCGAAGCAAAACGCTCACGTGATATACGACTATTATGTAAAACTCATATCGTTTTCGTCACTCGTGAAAACAGTCGTGAATACATCTTTAGCATCTCAAATAAACACCCAGGAAGGTTGCAAATATTTAGAAGATAGTGAAATCGCAAACATAAGTCGTGCTGGCGCGGGCGCCTCGTGATCCGTTCATCTTGTGTCGAAACTGCGGTTCACGTGTCAATTGGCAGTTACGTAGGAATGTGATGTGCTCATTAGTTTACCTACTGTAGGTGAACTGTCCAAGTATGCACCCATGCGTCTCGTGATTTACGAACGACTCACTTAAGGTCGGACTTGTTTCTTGGATTAGATACAACCCCGATCTCTTCAAAGTGAGAGTTAACAGGCTTCTTCTGGGTAAGCTCGCTCCATCGTCGACTTTGTCTTTGTCATCTCTGACCTAGACTAGAGTCAAGAGAAAACCTATCTCAAATAAAAATAAAAAAGTGACTATAACTGATAGGCAAAATTTTAATAACCTCCCAATTCCACAGGTTGATCCCCTGTTCGCATTCTAATTAAACCACGAGATAGGTAAAATAGGTACTGTTGAATAATAATATATCATAGAACCCCGTATTATGACTAAGAATAGAAAACTGAAAATAAGTACAACAGCTCTAATTAACATTTCACATAAGAATTATACAAATAAACAACCATAAACTGTCACGAATGAGGCAGCCCTACCCACTAAAGTCAACTACCTATTCAAAACCAATCCCTACTTGACATGGAGTGGTATTTCAAGTATCGCAAGTGATGAGGCAACTCCATACGCGGTGCGAAAGTGAACTGTTATCTCTTATTAGCAAGCAGACTCGCTTTTACTCAAACAACTAATTGCTAAGGTATTACAGGCCATTTGAGTTGATTGAACTCGGCACGAGCTTGGGAGGAAACTTTTTAATAGAACCTTGTGCTTAGACACTAGCGAGAGAAGGTAGACGAATCTTAAGATGTTCATTCAATCGCCTGAAGCATAGTCGGCAACCAAAATGATGTATGGTATTGACCATTAACTGTTTACTATGAGGCTGTGGCCTGCAGAAGCAGATGACGGTAGACCAAACAAATGAACGCATCACAAACGTCATGGCCTCCCATCTCCATTATTAGATCAGCGAATTCTTTTGTTTCTCGATGATCGCCCCGCTCTTCACTTGCTCCAGTGATGTCGCAGCCTTAGTATTTCTAATCTAGAATAACCATTAAATACTTACTCTTATATGAATATTCCAAGAAATTCGCACTGCCTATTTAATTGTTAGTCTGCTGTAAGGGGTCCCCGAAACGATCAATTGCAATTGATCAATTCCCTTCAATTTATATTGTAGCAAAATGTTGTTAATCACTTCAATTGCATCTGGTAGACGATCAATTTGCGCATCAATGTGTAACAATCGTTTCGGGACCATAAGTGGTTAGACGACTCACAGATAATATATTGGTTTTGAATATATTATTACCACTGAATATGTAAATTGTTCCTGTTTTCGCTTTTTTGGTTATTCAAATAAAATGTAATATTATCGTAATAGTTAAATCATCTTAATACGCAATAATTTTATTTTAAAACTTTGTGTATTCGTATTTAAATTTATTTTTGAAAGAATCTTGAATAATTTAGTTTAATGTCATATCATAACAGATGACGAATCCCTCATTTTAACATGCAGCAGCTATTTACTTATAACAAAAAACCACTTAGAGAAGCGTTCATAGGAAACAAGGAATTGACCTATTAAAGCCAGAATCGCACAGCAAAAAGATGCTTCCAACAACAATATAATTGGTGTTGTACGTGAAGCTAAAGGTACTCCACCCGGTATTATTACCGTAACAAGTTCCTAGTAAAAACTAGAAACAGATCCGTTCACTGATACCGGAGCTTTCTATAAAGCATTGTTTTGTTTTGATCGTACAGCCTGTCCTACTGTTACATTTTGTTAAGTACTAATGGATACAAATGTATACGCACTTACTGAGCTGATAAAACGTTCAAAGAAATCATGATTATGTTGGCACAGAACACATACAAGATTGAAGCTATAACACTGATCAATGATAATGTTTCTTTCAGTGACCACGGTCAGCAAGCTGATTGGTAAATCCATTAACAGACGTATACGTTTTCGCGTTTTCATTTTATGAAGATACTTTAATTTCATTAAACGTTTTATTGATTTATATCCAGTTTTATAAAAATAGCATCCTGGAGCAACTTGTACTTAAAGAACAGAAAGAGCATTTGCCGGGGTCACGGATCTTAACATCGCATCAATGAAATTAAAACGAATAGCGTGTAAAGAGTAGGCGAATTGAAAGAAATAGAGAGCTTTATTATTTAGTTTGTTTTAATCAATTTTTCAATTTACGAATTATTTTATTATATTATAATTTTTATGATTACTGGCCACTAGCTACTAGCTACCCGTGTGTTTAATTAATGTCACCATTGTAGAAGCACGTTGTATTCTACGGTATCTCTACTCCATCAATATTTTTCTCTACTTCCTGATGCATGGTATGTTCGACTCCTTCTTCGGTAAATAAATATGACTGTTAGACTAGTAGTTCCGGCTTTTCACTGAAATTCTTTACTTGTATTATCTTTCGCTCAGCTGCGAGCGGTTGGATAACTAACTTTAACTTTCGTATTTATGAAGTTTTTACGACTTACACGCAAATATGGCGGTCTTCAATGCACCCATCTTATGTCATCTGTGTCATGCAATGTAAGATCTCGTGTAGCAATTTAAAATTCAATTAATGTTTTATCGATCTAGATGCAATATTATTGGTCATTTATTCCCCTACTTTATTTTTACAATTTGATTGGAGATACTTTTTTGTAGCTTGTTCCTCGTAGCTAGTTGTGATCGTTTCTTTTTATTATATTTACGAAAACAAACTGGTGCTTAGTTTAGTCAATGCTAAATAGAGAAGTTTATTAATTCATTTTTTTTTTTTTTGGTTTAAGGACAACTCTATTTCTCATAAGAATTGCATACATAATTCACTTACTGAGAAACAATATCTAAAACTAAAATTAATAATTAGAGCGCACAGGTGTACGTATATAAAATAACAAAACCAAGTAACAAAGAGAAAAAAGAAAAAAATGTAACATAAACTCAATCGTAAGTAAAATATAGTATTTGCACAAAACAATCGTAATTATATGCTAAACTCCTGAAAAGCAGCTTTCAATAATTATTTTTTGTATTATATCTTAGTTGAAGTATTAAATTCTTCTTCTCTACTATCTGTCACACATTCGTCAATGTGTTTTACGGTAACATAAAATTAAAGCTCCGCAAAATGAAAAGGAGCGTGTAAACTCACACAGATGTACTAACGATGTTGACGGTTCAATACTTTCCATCATTACCAGCCTGTTCTCGATCCGAGGTGTCTTCTCATGTAGAAAGTCAGGTCCGTGACGCAACGAGCACGGACAAACATTACAGTTTACAGTGCATTATACAATCAATTTAGCTCTCGATTGCAGCTCGTTGTCGACTAGGCGGGCTTGCTCATGCAAATTAGGTGTTTGTTTTGTTCTAAGTTATTAGCTTGTTTGTCGAGGTCCTAGGTGAGAAGGTGTAGGACTACAGGCGCCGTATTACAGAGTATTATCGCCATTTTCATCATCTCTTATTATATTTACAATGTTATGGACGCATTCTACGCGTCCAGTTGAAATAAAGATGCACAGATTTTCCGTAAAATTTTACTTTTTGGTTGGTCCATGAAAATATCGTAAAGAAGCGACCGGTCTGCCCTCTTGCAAGGTCACTAAAAGTGTTTAAAATAAACTTATCATTAAACAAATATAAGAAAGAATTAACCTTCACGTACAAACACATGAGGAATGGAATGATCAGATAAATGAACATATAAAAACTATTTCCTTCCTGCGACCAACTTGTATGAGTACCACAAATTACTTGTGGTTCTTAAAACAGGATACGGTTTGTCATTACAGACGGCATTGATGAAGTTCGTAATTTTATTACAAGGTTAAGATGATTTGGCTTGATACTTTGATCGATGATGGATAAGTTAAGGTCTTCTGCAAAGCATCGTTGCAATTAAAACTCAACTAAATAAGACAAATTAGGGTTCAAAGTTCCTTTTCCCGTAAAACAGTAAACTACTGAAAGATAATCTTGCATTTTTCAGATAGCTGCTTTTAAACGCCTGCACTAAAAAAAAATACAATTAAAATAAGGTACTCGTAAACATGAAACTCAGAAATTACTTCACGTAATTTCAAAACCTATTCATCGCTACCACGTCAAAATACACGTAAGATCATCGAATTAAACTTTCACATATCACAACTAGACACGACTAAAGCCATTGATGTCAGTCAAATAAACCAAACGCAAACATTGGACAGCGAGTACATAACACACATAATACATACGTAATTACGGACCTAGATACATAATGTGAAGTCATTTCTATCAATTATCCTCTTACCGTTGACTTAAGAAACCGAGTCACTGGTCCAGTGATTACAGGCTCGGGTATGATCGTGATATTGGGCAAAGTAGGTATAATTGAGTTACTTTGTAAGAAAATTCTGGACAGACCAAAGTTCGAATTATGGTGTGTTCATAATAATTGAATGATTGCTATACATATCATGACTTTGAAAACCCTTTAAAACTGATCTAGAAGAACGAGGCGCAAGTAGCACTTGTAAAAACTTAGACAGCATACGCCGCATCCTAAAGCTAATCTAGAGTATGTAATCCTTCCACTCTTCTCTAATTCAATAGGTATTGTATGATCCCAAAGGTCAGAATGATGCTTGCTTTCCTAAAGTTGACTGTCAAATCCTCCTGTCACAAATGTGCAATTTTGCTAACTTTGAACGCACCGTTTTTGAACTTTTCTCCGAATATTTACTTCTCTCCCAGTAAAGATCATAACTTAGTTATACAATTTACTAAAATGCTAAGAAGCTAATAAATTATGTAGTTTCGACACGTGACCAAAATGCAATGGTGTTGGCTTACTCGTTGGCTCATTATAGTTGGCCACACCTTGGAGCTGGACGAAAAGTATGACAAACATTCAGGTGAAATTCTAGTGGGTAAAGTGTTGCTCAATGTTTTTCCCTATTTAGCATTATTGGAAGTTCCACAAGCTCATACATTTGTGGAAAACGAGAAACGCGGTAGCAATCAGTGCCAAAGCTATCTGACCTTGCTTGAGCCGTATATTAATGTGGTATAAGTAGACCGCTCGCGCCATCAAGAGCGAAGTTATGAGGTTAGGAGTATGACGGGACTCTACAAAGATATCGATTTGATCAGGATATTGGTCCTATGTTATTACGATGTTTACCGTGGAAAATAAAGGAAAATTAGAATATTTTAGTAAAAAGCATTGCATTTCTAAAATGGCATTAAACTATACAAATATATACAACGTGTTTCTGGATGTACGACATTAAATGAAAACGAGCACAGTACTAATCCATTGAAACATTTTAAAACACGAATATTAGTAGTTAATGGAAAATTAAAAAATTGCAGTTTTCAAACAAAATAAATAGTAGAATCAACTGCATAAAAAGTAAACACGCTTTATCAACGCAAAGTCACTGACCAACGGTGTGGTGCGCGGTGCGGGGCGCGGCGGCGGCAATGTTTACCTATTATTATGGACTCAGATCTACACCATATAATAAGAAAATGAAAAATAATTTCCTGTGGGTAAAGTATTCATTGGATTTTATTGATTTTTTGTATACGGGCAAAGAACACGATTCTCTTTACGTGGTTTAAAGGAATGTCAATCCTCTTGTTACACGTGGTATAGGTAGTTATCACCTCGCCTACTTCCCAGTTTCCATTTGCCTTCGGACAACAACACGCTAATTTACTTAAACATACAAACTTTCACATTCTCTGCCTAAAGGGACATAAACAAACCGTCTATGCTGGACACCCTCGTGACATCTGCCAGCTTAATATTGATTGCACCTCCGGGCCAAGGTCCATGATTAAGTCTCCAATCCGGTAAAGAATTTAGATGTCACATATCTGTTTAATATCCTCAGTTGTCGTCTGTATTCGCCTTACCTTCATGGCAATAAGCTCGTTTTTTTAACTCCTTCAGGTAAGACTCCCCTAGTCAAGTACTATTTGACAGTTTATTTTGTTGTGTAGAACCCCAGTCGTCTTATATCTGTAGACTTGTGTAAAGCTAAGGATGATGATGCCTCAAGTATCCTATGAGTATCATCCCAGCCCACATTTGACCTGTTAATCTTAATTATTCATCTATGATTAATACTTAAACAATGTACATTCTCCGTAACCTCTTGTGATGTCGGCGTCACTCAGGGCCAACGCCTACGCATCACTCTCGTTTTCAACACCACATGCGTAAGAGTTGACGGCACTCAAATGTTCAATGATAGTAAAAGTTCGTGATGTTAACGTTTTTATGTAGATGGCTGATGAGTAAGTGGATCATATAAGAAGTTATAAGTGACATTAATAAAATAGGTGGAGGTTATTGTTGAAATCGTGAGTGGCTAATGAAACGGGCCGTTCAAGAAGTTGATAATTTCATGGCAGACACATTCATGTTATTATAAACAAATTCAGAATCTTGAAATGTAGAACAGGCCCCTAATACGCTGAGATTTGTTTGCCAAATAAGCATAACCGTTGCAAAAATCTTGTAAGTTTGCAACATTGCATGTGAAAGTAAACCTTCATATATTTAATGAGTGATTGTATCATTACACACTTAATGCATTATATTAAAACTGAAATATAAAGTCGCCATTTAATCGCAACAATTATAAGATTTCGCGTGTTTTTTAATATAAGTAGTAATAAAATGATCGAAGGTGGCTTTCAATGGCCGATGGCGATGGTTACAAAAGCCGTTCACATTTGTACATCCGGTTGCAACGGAAGTAACGGTGCAAACGTCGCGTGCGCACTTATGATTGAAGACTCTTAATAGATAGGTATAACCATTTCTTAAAGAAAATGGAAGAAACGGAACGGTAGGCAGCAAAATAGGAAGTGCATGGCGCCTACACCTAGTCTATATATTATATGTATGCACAGAGATATTTGCCAAAGACTAGGGTAGCGAAGCGATCTTGTAAAAATTCAATATTTTGGTATATTGTTGCATCAAACACATTGATGACGAAAATAATAATATATAATATGTATAACATATATATTGAATTTATTTTTTTTACATACTTCCATGACATAATCTTTTCATTATTTTACATTAGGTATATAGTCTTGTCTTTTAAATAGATTCTTTTCTATTTTGTTAAGTACCTGGTACTTGTTGACAGGCCTGTACTGTCCTCCCATGCTTAATAACACTGTAATTTGAAAACATTGTAAAAGCCAATTATTTTTAAAAGAGTAGGTAACTGTGAGTTTCTTGCCAGTTCTTCTCCATAGGAAACGACCAATTGGAACCGTGCATTTAGCTTCTGACGTTTCATAAGTGCCCATGTATGTAGGCTTATGTCAGTGGCGCAGATACAATCATCATTAAAGGCAAGCCGAATAAAAAAAAGTTCAGTTCTCATAAACTCAGACAAAAATCTACAGGTTTTTAATCTTGTGAAGTTGTGATGTATGAAACTGGTATTAAATATAATTATGTAATGTGATGTGATATACAGTTACACACACAGGTGTACCATATTATTTGGCAATAGTAGACATTAAGAAGAGTGGTTGTTCCGAAGGGAAGCCGATAGGAATCGAGTTGTATGAAGGCTTCGCCCCTGGCTTATGTGAAATAAAATATTTTCATTTTGAATTTGAATAGTGTGAACTTTGACCACATGATCGATACACAGATTAAAGCTTTCTGTCCATACATATTACCCCCCCACAACCCCATTTAATGTCCATAAAATCACTGTCCATTCCAAGGTTGCCTGGAAGAGATCGCAGTATGCGATAAGGCCGCCAATTGTATATTTTGTAGTTTAAGATGTATCTTTATGTAATGTGTAATCTGGTGTACAATAAAGTATATATAAATAAATAAATAAATCAATAAATAAATATTGCCTTAGTCCGTTAATCTCCATAGACGGCCCTATTCTATAGAATATAGATCAATAAGATCTGACCACGAGGTCGGTAGGCACATTATATTAGTTCATTGTCAAGTAAAAGTTGTGCTACTACATGCTTACTTACGCAATACTACTTGACTGTTGACCAGCCAAGTTTAAATATGAATTCTTGAACAAATAATATCATGTTGAAAGGGTGCAGTTATTGAAAAGCGTGTTCGTATATTTGGTGAAAGAATTTAATGATTCATTAAGTAAGTCATTAACTGTAATGTCACTGAATGTGGTATTTATTACATTATCATAATTAGCTTTTTTGAAAGCCGCCGGTGATATTTACAGCCCTCTTTTCTTACCAATACTGTAACACACATGCCTCGGAAAGCACGTTAAGCCGGCGGTACCAGCTGTCATTCATTCATTCTTGCACATTTTCTCCATACGTAACTACCTTTTGGAAGGGGCAACTGGAATCAATTCTATGTCTTTGATTTTCAAACATGCCATAAATGTGCCCATTTGAAATAAATGATTTGACTGTGACATTCGTGGATCTTTGACAGTCGTTACAGGTCGTCAGAAGCCCGCAAGTCTAACAACCAGTCTTACCAAGGGGTATCGTATAAATACTGCATCCGGATAGACTGGAAGCTGACCCCAACATAGTTGGGAAAAGGCTAGGCAGATGATGATGATGATGACAGTAACAAAGTTAACAGTTCAATGGCCATACTCGGAACGCATACCTACCGTTCTCTTAATATGCATCTTCCTTTTGAAGCCAAATGACATTCATACGATATCCGTTTGCTGCACATATACAAGGTGTAACATAATTAACGCACAACCTCTTAAGGGGTCATTGTACTCATCATTATGAACAACTTTTACTATGGCACCAAACTTGAAATCGCGAAAAAAAAATCTGCTGCTCCCTACATTTATGTTCGCGTAACTCGTCAAAATGTTAAAACCAGCTGTTGGTAAGAACCAACAGCTCAAATAATTCGCATCTCGACCGCCATTCTTCCACGCGTTTCTTTCGATGCTAATCTGCGGCTCATTCAGCTCACTTCCATTGTGGGGGCGTGGCCGAGCGCCTGCGCCCGAATTCTTGCGCACTGACAGCTTTCGGGCAAGTGTCATAATCGAATGGCGTTTAGTAACGCGGAGTGCGGGATATTTATTAGTTGGGTTGCAGTGTGGGCTAGCTATTAGTTGAGATGTTGTTGTGTGGGTCGGGAATTACAGTTTCATTTCGGTTTATATGGAACTTGTGTTATTTTATAAATGGAATAGGAAATCAATTATTATAATTAACGGAAAGGGAGGTCTTGATCAGAAAGGGTGGCCCCTAACTTTGGAAGGATTTCCTTATTATTTGTTATACTTATAGTCAATCAATCATCATAATGCTTTATCAGCATTGTATCCTATTCACAAAATATAATTAGGTAAGTATTATAAAATACCAAATAAAAGTTTTCGTGTTGATTATTATCAAATCAATCGATATCTTTGTCACATTTCCGGATAACGCGCCTACCGCAATAGACACGGCTGACACGAAATAGATACAGAAGGCCCACTAACTGCAGTCCGCAGCTCGGTGGCGCTGGCGGCTTTTTGTGGCGGCATTTGTGGCCTGTGTGCAGGAACCCTAATTCTGTGTTAATAAATGAGATCACGCAGGCAGATACTTTTCAAAACACTAAGTACGAATTTCACCAAAGAAATTCGCGTGTTTTATTTCAAATATCAACTCCAAAATAAAACAGTATAATTTGATTTCATCAAAATAGCATCACTTTCGATTTGGGCCGTATTGCCTTTACAATACGTTTCAGTTTAGCTTGTCCGTCTCACGTTACGATCCTAGGGTGTTTTATGAGGTGAAATCTCCGCGCAGCCACCGTTTAGCGTCTCTTGTGTCATTTCCGTACGTTTTCCCAAACCTGCACAAGAGGTACGATTTTGACGTGTTTAACCTGATACAGATTACACCTGAACAATTGAACGCGATCAGCACTTCTAAGCCGCGTTCAACAGCTGTCAGTGTCAATATTTTATATCAATATTGACAGTGACAGCACTTGAACGCGGTTTAGATATAGGTACGTATATGCTGAACTTCGTTGGTGAAATTTGCCCTAAGTAGTTAAATCGAAAACTATAATGTTTTTTCTGCAACAGTCTTAAAAAAATGTAAAAAAGGCTCATATTCTAGAATTTATGTGTATCAACCTTTGTATCAAGTAATACTTTTTTCCGTACCTGCATCACTACAAACAACAAGTCGCGTTGCACTCGTTGACAATCGTCACGATCGATGCCGATAGATTTATTGCATCGCTCGACAGGAACGCGTTGCGGCCTTGTGTCGACTGCTTTTAGAATAGGACATAGCTGCACCGGTCACTTATTATGACAAGGAAATATTTTTCCGGTGTCTAACAAAGGATTTGATTCAGTTCAGCTGTCTCTTTGTTTCTTGATAACGAGTTTTTATAACGATAGAGTGTGACCAGCTTATCATGTCAAAATTGGAAGTTGGCAACATATTTTTTTCATACCAAGTAATGTGTTTCGTTGCTACACATTGAGAGAGTATTATGGAACGCAAATTGTGAGCAATCAAATGAATTCTTGTCTATGTATTAATATTTTTGAGGCCGACTACCTACCTACTGAATATTGTCGCATTTCTTGTACAGTGGAGCTCGACTGCGCCTGGGAAAGCTATGTCATTGCCTAAACCCGTCCTAAGCAATATTACTTTGTACCAGTTTGAAACTTACCAAGATAGTGTCAAATATTGAATTATGTTTTGTCTTAATATGTAAATATAGGTAAGTAGGTACAGTTGTTTACCTCTGAATACTTACCTGTATAAGATATTGCATTGTATCTGTATTTATGTATGTAGTTACGATAAAGCTCGTTTCTGGTTTTCACGCATCGACTACTTACCACCTGACCTCCACAACCCCTTTGATTTTACTTATCTGTGTAAGTGCTACCACAGATTACGTAACAAATTGTAAGTAGTTATTGCTTATCTTCATATCTTGCCAATATGACGACGACGTGGGAAAAGTTCCGGGGTTGATTATAAAATTATTCGTTTTTAGGGTTCCGTACGTCCGAATTAAAAAACGAAATCCTTATTATAGGATCACTTGTACGTCTGTTCGTCTATCTATCCGTCTGTCACAGCCGATTTGCTCCAAACCTACTGGACCGATTAAGTTGAAATTTGGTACACATATGAGTTTCTGTGACCTAAACACGAACATGTAACTTAAGTGAATGAATTTGGAATATGAAAATCACTTTTGTGGGAAAAAATTTTTAAAAAATTGCACACTTGTACCGTGTGACATATCAAATGAAAAGGCTTGTTATGAGGATTTCAAATATATTTTTTTGATAATTTTAAAATAAATAGTTTTAAAGTTATTAAAGAAAATTGATGAAAATTGACCAATTTCTGAAAAAAATACAGAGTTTAGTTCTATACTTATAGATTACCGGAAAACCTATAAGAAGTACCTATAAGGTCTTGAAACAACATGGTAAATCACTCAATATTGCGCAAACTTACATTTGCAGTTGGAATGTATGGGGGAACATTATGTTTTTCAACAACAATGTTAAGTTTATTCTTGAGATAAATTCATCCCAACTATGGAACCCTTCATTGTGCGCGGTTCGACACGCACTTGGCTGGTTTTTAAAGAACTGTCCTGCAGTGGGTCATTTACTATAGTTACAATCAGCAATAGCAAGATATAATTGACTTCATAATGACATTATTACTCACAGAATAGCTATGAACAAGACAACATACCTTCATTAAGCTTCCTTATTCGCCTATTACAAACTACGACCTGCCTTAACTATACCATAATCATGACCATTTTAGATAGCAACTTCCAATTAATTTCTACTTTGTAATAAAATAAAGAATTACCATTGTGCTAAAGAAAACTACAATCAATGGCATTAATACATTTAAAAAAATTGTTCCCTTTATGAATCTCACATGTTTTTTCCATTAAAAGTTAAACCAGGAACACAATGAGTGCACGTCTATTATTAGTTGTTAAATGGTACAATAGCGGAAGCTCGTTCACTTTAATTCTCATGGTTGAGGATTCGACTCCTCGGCGGCCGATCGTTTCTTTTTTTAGAGTCGAAGTATATTTGTGCAAAAATTAGCATTATTAACAGTGGTTAACTTTAGGATGCTTGAGTTCCTTTTAGACGTGAAATATAAATAATTTTCTCTTTTACGTACTTTTTTCTCAATAATATCTGGTAAAATTGAAGAGAAACATCAAAGCCTTAACCATGTTTATTTACTCCATCAATTTTAATATCGTCCAAAGTTTGAATCGATATTTCTCCAGCCCCGTTCACCAGTCTCAAGTCATAAAATCTGCTTCTATCTGTCGAATTCCCTCGTAAAACTAGATGGAACACATTTTAACTTCCCAATAAAACATGATTGCGTTTAAACAGACGTGATTTCGAGCCACTCCCACGCAAGAAGGTTCGATTACCTCTGGTCTCCTCATTACTGTCTGTCGCTGGACGTTTAAGGTTGTCAGTACTGTCTAGGAGAAATTAATTGAATGAGGAAATTAAACGCTCCTACAAGTAATCACTGGGATCGACTAGGTATAGAGAAAGCTGGAATTGTTTGGAATGGTGCGGAACTAATTTCTGACACATAGGATAATACCATAAATAGCTACTGTCAGAAATTGGTAAGTTTCAAAACGATAATCTGTTTTTTTTTTCTACGGGCAAGGAAAACTCGCGTTACATGTAATGCAAAGCCTGACCGGTAGCGGAACGGGAATTTCTATAAAAACCACTTTCTCCCAGTCAGGCAACCATCCTGTTCAAATGAAACAGAATCCTAACAAAACCTTAACTATACTCGGAATTTTAATTCGATTCCAGATTTGACAATTTCAGTGTTGCAACGTTATGACAAGTACTAAATAGTGACGTTGCGAAATTATTCGATATGGAAATGGAATATTTCCAGATCGATTCTTCTCGTTTATAATTTTACCCTCGTAAACTAAGTATATCAGGAAATTTAATATTTCTGAACTGATAATTTAGTTTTGACGATTAATTAACGATCTGAGACTTTTCTTTTATAATTGTGTGTGAAATAAATAAAAAAATGTGATCATGAAGGAACATGACAAATAAAACAGATAGATGTATTATGGTAATAATTTATTTTATAAATTGTCGCCGTCATCGCTATCGCTATCGCTGTCACATTCTGTAACATTTATTATAAATGTGTCTGTGATATTATCAATTAACATATCTAGCCTACTCATTTTTTCCTCTTCTTTGACAACATGGGATACGCATTTAGACCATTCGGTAGCCGTAATTTTTTGAATGCCTTCCTGAAATAAATTTCTCACGTCTGTCAATTTGAAGGTTTTATTATTTTGAGCTACATGCCCCTTTACCTGCGCCCATATCAATTCGATAGGGTTTAGCTCGCAATGGTAAGGGGGCAGTCTTAGTCAGAAATCTTGGGCATTTCTGAATCATCGTTCATCACTTGTAAAATCTAAAATAGTAAATTTTATAATAGCTTGGAATCATTACTTATATATAAAAGATGTAGGTATAAAATAATACTGTCTGACTGATTGACTAACCTTTGCAATGGTTGGAGGTTCATTTCGGTAAAAGAACTGATGAACAATTCTTCGTATTGCAGAGAATGTAAATTCATCAATTTTATCTTTGAAACTTCACTTTGGTCCAGTTTTTTTAGGAGGAGTTGGCGGCGCACCTTTATTTACTTCCTTCAAAACGTTACAAACAGAGCGTGAGGTTATTCCCAATATGTCAGCAACTTTGCTCATACATTCATTTTCTTCCACAACTTCAAAGGCCTCCAATTGCGCAGAAATTTAATTTTTCACGTATTTGTAGGCGTTGCGGATCATTAATTTTTCAGTAACAGTGAAAGCTTTTCGTGGACGATTTTTCTTGGGGACAAGAAAGCATCCACGTCTTTTTGTGATGTACTTGGCTGAGGATCCATTTTGATGGAAAACCAAAACAAATAGATTCACTCAAAGTTCACAAAAAACTATAAACGTAACAACAAACACAACGTAACAACACTTTAACAAAAACCCAACAAAATAACAAAATATCGATTCGCAATGAAATAAGATATTCGTGCAGTCAGACCGGGAGAATGAAGCCGAATGACACGATAAACAAAATGGCGATAGCTGCACGAGCGCGCACGGGTTGCCAATACTGAAAACTATCTAGGCTCTTTTATTATAAGTTTTGTTTTTAATATAAAAACAAAAATATTAACTTTTTATAAAATAGAGCAGCGATTACTAATTAATAAATAATTATTATGAATAATTATGTATTTATTTAAATAAAAATCAATAATTTAGTCTTTAATTGGCACACTGATGGCACACACACTGATTGTTTATCGATTTTTGTGTTCATCACTACACTATTATATGTGGTATCATTATTTCACAAAATGACAGTAGCTAATGTCAAGTCTGGAATCGAATTAAAATTCCGAGTATAGACCTAAGTTTATTAGCTCCTAAATTGTTAAGACAGCTTTAGGGTTACCACTTTTTATTTTCATTTGGATGACTCCCATCCCTACTCCCTAATAGACAGTTAATCTATTCCCATAGCGCCTTGGTAGCCCTGTGGTCAGTGACCACACACTACAGTTAGGTACGCCCGAAACGAGCCGAGACACGGAATCGTTTCCGACTACGTGACCACTCGGTAATGGCGGTGATCAATCAGACAGCAGTCCGAATAAATACTGCGTAATTTGATTCACAACTATAGACACCGAATATGTCTAGATAACTGTATTTTTTGGCGAGAAGTAAAACCACGGTAATAAAACTATTAGAGATTTAATAACGTTTTCACACTCGGTGTGCCACTCAGATGTTGTTAATTTAAAAAAGGAATGGCGATGCGATGGATGGAATAAGCTTAGAAAAAAAATATGATTTTGTTTTTTCAATCAATCTTGATTACATGAAACCTTTTTTTATTATTTGTTAATGCAATTTTGTTGTTGAAAAATAAGTTGAAGAAATATAATTAAATTTTCCAAAATTGATAATTGTAGCACCTAATATTCTCAAGAATATAACAACTAAGTAATTGTAATTATAGCAGTAAGTAGGTACCTAATTGGAAAGCCTATATCCAGCAGTTGAGTACTAAATGATGACGATAAAATGCAGTTTGATTCTCACACTGCTAAAGATGGACTTACTTAATTATTAAGATGTATTTTATTCTATGGAAAAACGTCGGTAATCATGAAAGGAGCTGAACTTATCCTTACTTGTCTATACTCGATTAAATAAACTACTAGCAATTATATAAAGTAATTACAAGCGGTCGACACAAACTGCTCTTAAGTATGGTAATACATAGTCGTTAGCAATACATAATGTTACTGTAATGCACAAATATTTGCGTACTACTCCACGCAATGCACTTACAAGTAATTGTATACTTATTAAGTTTACTACTAGTATAGTGTTATTCCGTTAACGTCAAAAGATTAATTGCGTACCAAGAACGACAGCGAATGTGATGGATGTAGTACCTATCTCAACAGATCCGAATTAAATTCACTCTCAAAACACTCACAAATGCGAGATGGTATAAAAATTAACAGTATTTTTTTTATAATTTAAGCGTATTATCGTCAAGTACATTAAATTATTGTGCTTTCGAAAGAAAAGAAATTAATGTTTGAATTATTTTTATTAGGAACACAGGAATAAAGGTATGTAGGTACATGAATTCATAAGAAAGTAGGCGAAGGCACTGCTTGTTCCACGAGCACAAGTTAACACATTATCAATCCAAGAGTGTATTGTGTTGTGTTGTGTTATTTGTTTATTAATCATCGAATAATTTTGTAAACGACAATAATTTATGCCAACACACTCACTATGAAGTCTTTGTAAAACACAGAATTTATTACGTTTTCATTAGCTAAAAAGTTACGAAAGATATATCTCAAATTTAAAAAAATATACTCTTTTATCATTAGGTAATTGACATCTCATATGTAACTATGAGAGTGTAGTATCCTGGTCCGATCCCGGTCAGCGCATTATATCCCACAGCTGGCATAGTACCTCCACAAGTCCAAAGAGAAGATGCAAGTACACACAGCACCCTAATTGCGTAACACACAATAGGAAATAGGAATCTATTTAATTTTGACAGTTCAACAAAATCCATTGCGTTATTTACGTGGTTGAGCAGACAAATTTTTCGAACATATGAAGCAATGGATTAACAGTATGCTTCAAAATCATTCAGCTTGTAATTGATAGTGTGTTACGCAATTAGGGCGCTGGAGACCGACACTAGACATCCACTTTTTGGCGCATAACTACCAACGCAACGACAGTTTCATAAAAACGGCAGAGTCCGTACCAGGAAACCCACCGACACCCGTTACAAAATGTGCCAGGATACTCTCCCTCCACCCGCTCAATACCTACCACCAAGCGAGCATCTACCCGCGAGGTCCAACTTTCCGTGGCCCACTTGGAAGTCTCTGAACCGCCTCCGAACTCAAATGGGAAGATGCAACTACAACCTCGCAAAATGGGGTTATCTCGTCGGTACGGCAGCCGGTTGTGTGGCGCAAACTATGTCCCACCTCCTATCCTGCCCTCATGGCCTCTGTGTCCCAAAAAATGCAGCCGTAGTGACCTCTGCGCTGCTGCTGACAATGCCGTGGAACTGGCGAAGTTTTGGGCCAACAAGATTTCAAACACTGCCATGCCGTAGACACGACAAAGAAGAAGAAGAAGAAGAAGAGAGTGTTGATTATGTGCGAATGATTAAAACTAATCTGGTTGATGATGATGCTTTATAACTCCTTCAGTAATATTAAGGAGTATGATTCACTCCCAATGGTGTTTCATTTCCTGTACCCACAGTTACAGAACAATTCGATACCTACACTACAAAGCTGTCGCAAGGTTGCTGTCTGCACGACATAATTTTGACGTAGTTATGTTAGGAAATGAATAAGTCACGCTTTTCTTCCTTGCTATGTTTGAAATGGTAGTCTTATAACAATTGGCAGGACCACTTTAACTTTGAGAGCAGTGGGGGGACAGTGGTAACGACCGCGACTTACGAGTTGTTGGTCGTAGGTTCGAACCAAGACAAGCGTGTAAATTATTTCATCACCACTGCTCTTAAAAGGAAGGTGAAGGAAAACATCGTGAGGAAACCGGCATGTCCTAGAAACAAAAACTTGAAGACATGTGACATCCACTAACCCGCACTGGGTCCGTGTGGTGGATTATGGCCCACTCCCTCTCACAGAGAGGACTCCTGTGTCCCAGCAGTGGGAACATTACAGGCTGATTATTCTTTAATTAACTTTAGCAAGCTACAAAAGATAGAACACGCGAGTCAGTTTCACCATCATGGGACAAAAATGTCCTTATTCGACACCTCTTGAGCTTCAACTATATGTATTATTTGACATTGTGCTCATGTAAATCTTATTAAAATAAGTACTTACTTAGGTATTAATGTAAAATTA
The DNA here is from genome assembly GCA_947568875.1 of Fissipunctia ypsillon. NCBI lineage: Eukaryota > Metazoa > Arthropoda > Insecta > Lepidoptera > Noctuidae > Fissipunctia > Fissipunctia ypsillon. Next base: position 8,511,872 of record OX387645.1, on the reverse strand, counting down.
GGATTTGCATTCCCTAAACAGGCAAAATATGGACTGTACGTTAAACCACCATTTTTATACAACGGTAACACCTGTATTTTCTGCAAATAAATGGTTCTTATTCTTCTAACTAATTCTGTTCCATTTTTGAAGTTATCTGAAATATGGTGCTTTACGTACCGGACATTGAGGAATATGTCACTACTTCTTAGATTTCTTACTGAAAAGACAAAAAGCACTGAAAAGGACGACATTTTTATTAATATAATGATTAACATACCTACATTTATGTATTTACCTATTACTATATAAACTATATGAACTCTAACTGGTAAATAAATTTACACTCCACGTAACATAAGTAAACCTAATTTAATTTCAGGTTCTATAATTTCGACTGGTTCTCCAAAGTCGCGACGAGGTCGACCGGTTCACGACACTTGACGCGGTTGCGAAACACCACTCCAAATACATACCTTGTTCTGAACCGAGTAGATTCTGTTCATCTGTACTTGTACGCAGCCTAATATTCAACAAATTCAATGAGCAATAGCACGTAGAATCTATCACAAACTCACCTTTAGCCTGGCACGTGCAAGTAAGATGGAGGGCTTCGAACGCTTCCAATTTTTAGGTCAGCTTCGTTTTTCAAACGTGTTTTTTTTTTTTCTTTATACAGCTCATTGCAATAATGTTTCGTGCAAGACTATAAGAATACATTTGAAGATAAACTTCTTGTTAGATTTTTTGCTGCTATTTTAGTGTCTCTGAGATGCTGTTGCGATTATTTCAGATTAAACTTGAGCTACTCGCGTTGCATTTAAATTGAAAATTTATAAGCTTTGTGGCAAACGACCAACCTTGCTACAAGATTGTGTCAACTTCAACCTATAACAAAAGAATCGACTGAATTCAAGTTAAGCTCGTTTTAAAATATACTTTAATATCATAACGAAAGGTGTCTGAAATCTGCTTCATAATGGAGACATGATATCGAAGCGTAAAGCATTGATAATTAAAACAGAAGCCTTTCATAAACTTTGAAATGCCATTATTATACTGAAGTGGGAATTAAACTGAATCACAACAAGAACAGGTTATTCCTGAGCCAGCTATTAGTAGCCATTAAAGCAGGCGAGTAACCAAAGAAGTGAAATAGGTATGGCGAAAACGAATATTACGATTATATTACTAGAAAAGCAAAGAAAACCCTCATTTTCAAAGAACTATTTAAATTAAATACTCAGGAAATATTATCAAATGCTTATGATCAGGAATTAATTAATTTTAATACGTTCTGTTAGCCATTACATTTGATATTGTAATACCGTGTTGGATAACGTGGAGGAAATAGTTGGAATGACGAGAGCTGCCTTGACGAGGTAGGTGAGAGTTGTGAATAGCTTCTGACTCACCGACCTTTGCGTAAAGTTCGCACAGTTATTTGTCTGATCGACTAACGTTTACATGCGTAAGAGCCACAGACATCCGTAATTGCTAGTATAATATCAATAGTGAATATAGTATTTCTGTGAGAGATGAAAATGTTTCAAGAAAACAACCAAACCCTGAATTTAGTTTTAAAAGCTCAATCCCTCTCAAGTAGCATTACAACCCAATTGACGCCTCACAAAGCTTCAGCGTGTGTTGCACGCCTCACAACGCTTCATCGTGTGTCGCACGCCTCACAACGCTTCATCGTGTGTCGCACGCCTCACAACGCTTCATCGTGTGTCGCACGCCTCACAACGCTTCATCGTGTGTCGCACGCCTCACAACGCTTCATCGTGTGTCGCACGCCTCACAACGCTTCATCGTGTGTCGCACGCCTCACAACGCTTCAGCGTGTATCGCACGCCTCACAACGCTTCATCGTGTGTCGCACGCCTCACAACGCTTCAGCGTGTGTCGCACGCCTCACAACGCTTCAGCGCGTGAGAGTGCTCTACTCTCGGTATGTTTCCTTGTCAATATGTTCCAACATAAAATCGTTTCTATACTCTCAATTATACGTAGAATTCATATTAACAGGGTAGTTTTAAAAACTAGAGACTTGAAATTACAAGATTCATATATTTTTAGATACTTCCCAATACTTCCCAACGGGAAGCACTAGGTACAGGCTTTTTTATTACATTTTTTTGGTATATATATATATACTTATATAACAAAAAATGGAATTATAAATTTATGTGTAGTGCTTTCCGTTGGGAAACGTGTCTGTTTGCCGCCATGATTCACGTCATCACACACTGCGTTAATCTAATTCTTCTTATACCTAACTAACATAGATAACTTACTTACTTTACGTATAGGTAACTTATAGGTGGGTACTTATAGGTAGGTGTTCGTTATCAAAGTCATAACCGTTCAAAAGATATTATCAAAAATCGATGAATTTCCTTATATTTTTTTCAGTAATATTTGTCGTCAACATGTTTCTGTCTGTGAGGGGTGCACTTTTGGATTATCCAAATTGTTTACTAAATACTTTATTTTAACATGCTATTCGGTACAGCTACCAACCTAGTCATTAGTTCCACAATTCTGACTAAATAAATCAATCATCTCAGCCTATCGCTGTCCACAGGTGGACATCGGCCTCTCCCAGGCTGCGCCACAACACCCTGTCCTCCACCTTCCGCATCCAGTCTGTCCCAGCCATTATTTTAAGGTCATCGGTTCATCTAGCTGGGGGGTGTCCCAGACTGTGCTTGCCGATACGCGGTCTCCACTCCAAGACTCGTCTGCTCCACCGGCCATCGGTCCTTTGACAAACATGGCCAGCCCACTGCCACTTCAGCTTGCTTACTCTACAAGCAACCACATAAACAACGAATATCAAATGCATGAGCATGAATAAAACTTATTTAAACTTCTTGGAACGGTATGTGAATTTACTCGTGAGTCATAGAATGTACGACCTCACTCTAAAGCTCTATTGTTTGATGGATTTAGATAAGCGGCTTTCTTAGCTGCGCCTGCGTCTATAGGCAACTGTAAAGCTAATAATTACCAACATCGCTTGGTATTTAAGTAGGCTTCTATAATGTTATGTGTCATGATGAAGATGAGTAGGTGCTTATTTATATCTTCTATGTGAATAATAACTGAAGACCGCTTAGCTAGGCTAGGAGTATACCTAACTCATTTGTTAGTACAGGAAGCTGGCAGAATTATTCGATCCGACATCAGTAAAATTTCAGTATTTTAATAGTGGTTTTTGGACATCCATTACAGGCAGTGTGGCGTTTAATTCAACCGGAACTAAGTTGAAACATTTTCAATTACACCTGAGCCGGAAAACCCAGGAAAACAAAATCATCACCTAACCACATAATATATGCAAGCTTAGCTCATCTAATCTTTAATTCAATTTAGATATTGCGCAAGCGCCGCACGTCAGGTTCATGTGTGCTCCGCTAGAGGGCGGTAAATGCGAACAATTATGAACTCCCACGCACTCCTGGGAAACAAACCTGCCACCGTTAGCTTTGAACAATTATCATCATTAAGAGTAAAGGTCGGTGAACAATTCATTTACCAAAATAGTCTGATAGATGCTGTTTAGATATGGATTAATTAGCGCAAATGGGAATCTTAAGTTAATTATTTAAGACTAAATGGATGTGCCATACAGAGTTAATTTTGTTGGTAGGTACCTGAATTCTCTGTATTATTTTCAATTGCTATATGATGACAAAACTGATAACTTAATTTAAGTTGAGCTACCATTTACCAATGAGCAAAGACCGCTCCACCGCATTTTACTTTCGTTTTTATGCGTTCTTCATCTATTAAATTTTATAGATCAACAGCACGACACGCTATTGCATTGCATGTATGTAATCTGTCCATTAATTATGTCGACCATTATGTCCAACTTACCTAGACTTATCTAGATAATTCTACTGACCCATTGACCACCTCCTTTTAGCGTAAGCCTACGTCAGTAATATGCATTGCAACCCCACGTGATAAACCGCAAATTTCTTTGTTTCTGAGCTCAAAATATCACTGGTGTCAATTTAGCAACACCAATCCTATGATCTGATCGATGCCATAAGCCGCCCTAAAAGGGAAAATTAAGTTCAAACCACGAGCTTGCAAGTCAAACGAAACATAATAGAACTGGTTGCCTCCGATTCACGATTGTATGTAGATGTTATGTCGCAAGGCATGATCGGAATTGCCTAATATTGCCGAGTGACTGCGGCACCGCTGTGAATCTCTGATGGGGCCAATTTGTAAACAAGACATGGCAATATAGACCTTACGGCCTTGGGGAAGCATGCGCGGAATTTCGATTGTTGTTCGAAGGCTGTATTTAAGGGCGATTGGGTAAATTGCTGAATGTATCCTTAATATTGGTAGTTTGTTCCGAAGACGTAAATGTCTTCGCCTTCGGGTTTTCTCGATTAATTTTAGGGTCGGGCTCTTCGATCAATACGTCGGGCTTGACTAGTTTCTTAATTGCTGTGTTTAAAAACTCTCAGATAGATAGTTACAACTACAAGTTTAAACTCATGGTAGTCGATATACATATAAATGGATGCTTTCGAAGCCTTGTTTCTTAAAAAGGAAATGTTTTAAGTAGGCAAGGTACCATAGAATACAAATAAATTAAACTCAAATCCTAATACTAACGAATATTATAAATGCGAAAGTGAGTTTCTTTTGTTTACTTGTCTGTTTGTCTGTTTTACGCTTTCACGCTAAAAACGGCTGAACGGATTTGGATAAAATGACCTTGGCGTGGGTTAGGACAGCTAGATATGGATAAAATTAATTTACAACCCAAACACGATATTTACGCAGCTTAAACTTTACATGCAGCTATAAATACTGCCATTAGCATATAAACCATCATTTACTGAATGTGCAATTAGAACTGCGTTAATTAAAATAGTGGTTACCTAATTTAAATACACATGTTTCTATTTTGTTCAATAATTATTATTTTAATTAAAAGCGAAGTGTTTATTTGCCATTAGTTATTCTACTACACGTACATTATGATTCTTTAATTATTGGCTACATAAATTCGTAGGTAAATGAAGCGTTTTTCAAATATTTTGTTTTCTGTTTTCTTATGGCTAGCACTGTTTATGACTCTCATCGTTTATTGTACAAGAAAAAAGCCGTTCTATAGCCAGATTATTGCTTTGTCTTCCAGATTTGGTAACTCGAGTGCTATATGTACAAACATCATGAAATGATGATGATTTACCAAATCATCATGTTCTGACATTATATGTATTATCCACTTTAGCACTAATCCAGTTGATCCAAAACCAGAAAATTCTCACATAATTAGTTTTCCTTATTACCCACAACATGTACATGTGACTACATATTTATTTATGACTGCCTTACCCTCAAAGTCTAGGACATTATCAAGATCAGGAAAAATATCTTAATACATGATTTTCTCAATGCCTTCCGGTTGTAATGCATTTTAATTATTTGACTCATAAACGGGTTTTCCTGCTCCCTTTGTTATATTTTACACTTGCTGGTATTTCCAGATCTTATAAATGACGATAGTAAAACCTCAATGTTTCTGTGGAAAAATATAAATGAGCCTGTGAGCAATGTTTCAATGTCAGGGCATTTTATATTGAGCGATTTGTATGAATGAGTCTATTGTGGTGCCTTTTTAATTACCTGAAAAGGTCGACAATGAGCTATAAAATAATCGTATAAAACTTGCGCTACTCGTTTTTTTTTTAAGACAGCGACCAATTATACAGAAAGGACATTAACAGTAGATTGTTTATTACCTTTGCAACAAACTGCTATACGCACTTAATAATATAAATAAAATATCACACTTTGAACTTTCACAAAGGAATCCTGTGTACAATTGCAACTTGCGACTGATGTCACCTCTAAAGATTCCGGTCACACCCGGATGCGCAGACGCACACAATCGAGCTTTTTTTTTACAATCAATAGACAGGTAGGTGAGCATCCATTGAGAACGCTTTATTACCTACCTGACAAGTGTGAGGTTTTATTCTATTGCTAAAATTCTATTTGAGGTTTTGTTCAAAAGAATCTTATTCGAAAGTCTAGTTAGTGTTTTGTTATTTTTGTCATCACATTTTTTTCTTTAACTCAATATGTGGTACATAATTTGATTGATATTATTTTATGAGCTCTCTGCTCATAAAAATAATGGACGAGTTATATAATGCTTATTTTTATATACGATGAACATGTATTAGAAAAGAAAACAGTTCGTCCAGTCTGTACTTTCCGCGCAGTTGCTTGATGGAAGACCGCCTTAAAGAATGAATGTAAACAAACACCTCCAACATCCTAAAAATTGTTCTCCTTCAAAATGTTGAGCACTAAAGCAGGCAGGCACAAGTCTCGTGACCTCATACCTTTCACTGGCTGCAAATAATACTGAACGGTTCACTTCACCGACACAAAGGAACTACAGAGAGAAAATACTAATACCTATGCACTAGATCCGTAACAGAACTTATTAATACAGGGACTATGCTAACAGGTATAAAGTCAACTGAAATTGATATTTGGCCATTTTGGAAGAAAATTGTTGAGACTTGCTGAAAATCTTAAAAACCAAAAGTGATGAGAATTGTATACGAGTTTTATTTCCTGAATCCTGAGAAGTAGGTAACAAAACACGATAACGATAAGAGCTTTAAGGGCGCCTTCAAATTAGCCGCAAAGTGCCGCGCGGTTGCAGCGCTGCCGCCGCGCTGCAACCGCTAGGTTCGAGCATCACAGTGTTGTACATTTAGTTTCACGGTGGACTCTGACGACGAAACACTGCTGTTAGTGTTACTATTAAAACGAAAAAAGATTTTGAAAAAAGAAAAAAAAAGAAACCTAAGAAAACGTCGCCGTTATTTTGTATAAGTCAACGAACTGGATTACATAAAGTAAAAGGCTACTGTGATCAAAAATGTCAGAATTACCAATTACTATTTACCCATATCGCTGGACGACTCTCAACCTCATCGATAAATTCTTCAACCTGATTTTCGTTCAGTGCGCATCGTCACTAGTCGATCAATGAACTGATGCGCCGCCGCAGCGCGGGTGTAGCGCTGCAATCGCGCGTTTTTTATTTATATGGATTAACAAAGCAGCGCTGCAGCCGCGCTGCCGCCGCGCGGCACTTTGCGGCTAATTTGAAGGCACCCTTAGCTGCAACCCCCAACAAGATTGTTGCACTTCAGAAATTATTATGTGCTGATCCGTAGCCTGATAGAGATATCCTGCAATAAGAAAAAGAAAATGAGAAAGTCACAAACTTAGATCGGGCAAAAAGTAAAAAGACATTTACTACTACGATTGCATATGTTGAACAATACACAGTAAAGATGAGCAGACACTAGGAATCTGAGAATGTTATCACCAACTGCAAATGATCAAGATATAAATATAGATACTACAAATGATAAAATGTCTGATGTCTACTGTTATCTAAATCTTGCATCTCCACGCTACGTTTAATAGCAATTTTAAAAAATATCGAAGCGCAACCGTGTGATTCGAACCTCAGAATAGGCATCCAAGATGAGGACGAGCAGTAAGATCATAGGCATTCGATATTCGAAAGATACCTAGATATAATACAGCACCTGTCATCAAGTAAATATCTAATCCCAAGTTGTGGATGCCAACAGTCTGATAAGTATATATTAATAACATAGCATCAGATGCAATTATAATTATAATTCCTTGATACCGCAGTAAATTGTCTAATATTTTATGCAAATGTGCGCATAGTCAAGCTACTTAGATATTCAAGCTTAGAAATTATATTGAAATACGATCCAACAAAGTATATGAAAATAAAAATGAGCAAGCCTGATTGCAGGCACTAACGTTAGCACAGAGTTTCTAAATACCTTATGGCTGTATGTTAACTCAATTAAAACAACGTATTGCAAATTATCATCAGAAAATAAAAATGCACTTATGATGCTAAGAACGACTCAGTTTTTACTGTCCAGTCAACGACCTAAGATTATGTAAGCCGAGGACAAGCACCTTAATGTAATTTGTGCTAAGATTAGTCATGATCATTAGATCGCTGTACGTTTTGCTTATCCAGATATTGCGCGTTCATGTCCGTGGATAACTTGGTGGGTTGGTACATATTGGAGATGCAACCATTTTTTATTAGCGAAAAAAAATGTTCCGCCATTGTGAGAAGGGCGAATGTATTTTGTATTTTAATTTTGGAATACTAATTCGTTCTTCCAGATTCTTTTATCGTTTTTTTTTTACAGACTGTGATAATCAAGTGCCAGTTTTCATAACGAACGATAAGATTCGCATTTCCTCGATTATGAAGATTTATGGTCAACATAGCCATGAATGAAGTAGGTATACCTATCACCAGCTTCATACTTCTGACGTAAACATACAATAAACAAAGACTCATTACCAAAACTAATTATTTTACCTACCGTGGATAAACCAAAAGAACCGTATCATTATATGATTTTAACTTGATATTTCGTAAAGACACAAATATGCAGTATCTTTGTTAAACAGGGTGTAAATTTCATGCTTTATAATTAGGTGGTATTGGCCAACGGTTGGCATTCTTGGCGATGAACGTGAACGATTGACAAATAAATATAGAAACCGATTATATTTTGTATTTGGAACCTAGTGGCTTGCCTCATCTAGTCCATGATTCTAATTCGGTGGGTTCCGTCATCGAAGATTAATTATTATTTTCTGGTTGCGATTATTCATTAACATAATCATGTCATTAAAATATATTTTACTTTGCGTTAGAACATACATTTTGGGTTATTGAACTAAAACTCAAATGGTTTATTTATTAATTAAATTAAACAAAGTGGCTCACATCGTTATTTTAATAACAGCTAATTAATGCCTTAAAACAATGTATAAATTAATAATAAATAAAAAAATCGCCAATCCTAACTTCCTAACTTATATTATAAATGCAAAAGTAAGTTTGTTTGTTACGCTTTCACGCTAAAACGGCTGAATGAATTTTGATGAAATTTGGCACATACGTAGACCATGGCCTGGGTTGGGACATAGGATACTTTTTATCTCAATAGTACGTTCCCGTGGGTTATTTTCCGCCATACACGCGGGCGAAGCCACGGGCAATAGCTAGTTTATTATAAAACTACAATTTTATTTTATTCTTTATCAGACCAAAAGATCTAACGAAACATTAGAACCTAGAGCCTTGATTTTGATTAGTTTAGGCTAAGTGATTATTACTAAACTCAAATTGTAACACCTAGGCTATGAGGAAACTGCTTAAACAAATTGGAAATCTACTGTTATTAGCCGTATCGATTTCAAGGACTTGCTTTATGAAATACTAGCTGTGCCCCGCGACTTCGTTCGCGTGAATATCGTAAGATACACAATATACTTAAAACTCCCTCGTCTCCCGACCCGTCGCGTTGAATCATCCGCCCGCGCTATTACTTCGTTTTCGCTTAGTGTTCTTTCTGACTTTTTCTTTTTGCTCAGTTCCTAAGGTCGAAGCGTGATGTTAAGTACCCTATAACTATCCTCAAGAATTAGACTACCAAATGCAAAAAGAATTTTTCAAATCCGACTTTTTGTTCATAATTTCATGGGTTTTAATTTTTTTACGCGGAATTCTAATTATTATTCTAAAATAAAACTAGTCTAACTTACTTGCCGTAACATCAGCTATCTGCCAGTGAAAGTCCTGTCAAAATCGGTCCAGCCGTTTCGAAGATTAGCCGGAACAAACAGACTGACAAAAAATTTAAATATAATATATAATATATAATTATATATAATTATATATAATATATATAATATAATTATAAGTATCGTATATACTTTATCATGCATTTAGTAAAAAGTTGTTATTCTGACATTACAAACAGACACTTCAATTTTATTTATTTGTATAGAAGATTTGAAGAATGTTGAAATTTCTTCTTCAGCGAACGCTATTCTTTGCAATTCTTAAAAAGTCTGTAACAAATATGGGCTGTATGAATACTCGTATTTAGATCGTTCTGTTACAACATGATTTTTAATCTACAGATCGTTCTGTTACAACATGATTTTTAATCTACAGTCTCACCATCATGATCGTCGTCTTCCTGCCCTTGTCCCATATTATTTTGGGGTCGGCGCAACACGTTTTCTTCTTCCATTCTCCCCTACTATTAATCTGCAATCTATGTATCGGAAAATCCATTTCCTAAAATATACTCATCATCTGCCGAGCCTTTTCCCAACTATGTTGAGGTCGGCTTCCAGTCCAACCGGATGCAGCTGAATACCAGCATTTTACATGGAGCGACTGCCTATCTGACCTCCATAACCCAGTTACTGGGTAATACCATACCCCTGGGTAAGACTGCTTGTTAGACCTTCGGGCTTCTGACGACCCGTAACGACTATAAAAGATCCACGAATGACAGCGGGGACCAACGGCTAACGTCCTTTCCTAGGCACGAAGTTATCTTATAGTATGTTAAGATGATCACTCATCCACGGATCAACCGCGGCAAGCGTAGCTTAACCTGATCGATCGACCCGTGCGGCTGTTATTACTTAGCCACAAGCCCCTAAAACATACTCATTAATCTAAAAACAGAAGATACCACTTAAATAAATTGAGTATTAACTTTTTGGGTGTCTCTAAAGACTAGCACGACACAAAAAATGTAATTAAGTTATATTCTAACGTCAAGACAGACATTTAATGGATGGACGAAAACGAATCGTGCCTTCAATTAATTTGGATGTAATTGCAACAGTTTAAATTGCAAAGAAATATAAGACGCAGATGCGACAAAAGAAATTAGGTGTGCAATATAAAAAACTTCTTATAATTCCATCACATCGAAAGAATAAAACCTTCATAACTTAATATTAGATAACAGGTAAACGTAGCAGAACTAAAACGAATGTTCTAACCTCACTTTTTATGACAGCAATATTTTTTTGTTTTTTACTTATCTTGCAATCAGTTTCCAAAACTATGAGCAGATGAGTTGTAGGATGATCTGGCAGGGAAGAGTTATTCCTCATCAGGAGCAACTCTCTTATTAATCAAGCAGCTCTCTACAAGTTATCTAATTGTAGAATGTTGCGTTTTTTTAGTCTGCTAACACAGTTTCGTATTGTGAGTTGATCGGTAAATTGGTTGAGGTGTATTTCCAGTCTGGTCTTGTATTTTTGCGATCATGAACTTATTTCTTCCATCAATAAATTGAAAAAAACAATAAAGTCTCACTAGGGAGAGTGAGACTCTATTGCGTTTTCATTTTCCAAGCATCAAGTGTCATAATTCTCTCAAAAACAAACACAAAACTTTAACAATGAAGGTTATAACCGCTATGATACAGGTCTGGTTATTAAAAATTCAACACGGACTTTAGCATTGACACCGCAAGAAATAGTGTAACTAATCTACTCGTTGCAAGCGTGAAAGTGCAAGTTGCAACGATTCATGTCCCTGATGTAGGTAGAACAGTACTAACGTGATTCGTATACATACGATTCAATCTCGTATTGATTTAAGAATGAAAAACTGGGACGTTTGAATAAGAAATGAGGTTGCAACAGACTCGCCCTGGTTGTTTGAAGGTAGTGGAATAAGGCTGCGTCTGTTGGTGCTGCATACCAACGCGTTCATCTCCATAGTCTATGCCAAGACGTTGTTAATGAATATCGTGCCAAAAGTTTCGAAATTGCTGAATGACACGAAACGTTTCGTACATTGTAGAAAGAGGGGATATAAACTTAAGACAGCAGTAATCAAGCTTATATGGATGTAATACTTTGAGGTCTCAATCAACAAAATAAAAAAAAGGACAGAAATAAGTCATCATTTTGTATCAGATACACATAATAGGTAGGTACTGGAAAATATGAAACTGTTTACCAAATCACCTCCATAGACCCAAAATACATATAAATAATGTTTTTTGGCTTCGCCGCAGTCGGATAAAAGAACCAAACAAAAGCGATCTTGGTAACAAGTAATAAGTAGATGCCAGCAAAGACTAAGTACATATCTCCAGCAGTAATTAGCCCAAGTGAACAGGTGCCATCGTACGTCATAGATTGAAATGCAGTTAGTCTAGTATTTGCTAAGGCTGCTGAGCCTTTCACAACGGCGTGCTTAACATTCTTGCAATGCAGCAAAACAGCCGCGCTTGAGCCTGGGCTGGCGGCGATATACCGACGTGTATTACTTTACCGCCGTGTGTTACATTACCGCCGTATGTTACTTTACCGCCGTATGTTACATTACCGCCGTATGTTACATTACCGCCGTATGTTACATTACCGCCGTATGTTACATTACCGGCGTGTTGATAATAATACTGTTTGTTGATTGTAGATACTCATAACTTTGACGAATGACGTCATTAATCTAGCAATGAGATGTCTTCTTCTCTTACAGCTGAAATTTTAGTTCAACAAAATAATAATATAAAATACACTATTAACGTACTTAAAACTACTACTACCTAGGTACTACTATTAGAACATTATGCGTGTACAAAATCAATGGCCCTACGTATGTGTGTATGTTTACGAAAATCTCTGAAAATAATTGAAATAATCGCAATATTGATGAATTATGTGTGTTATATAGTAAACAAGCGATTGTGCGTCAATTTGTTGAGTGATCAGCCTATTCTTTGAATGGTAACGCATTGTACGCGCATCGCTGTATTCTTTTAGCATGAAGTCATTGATGTTGAAAATATGTCGATACAGGATGTTAGGGATTGACACTTCTTTTATCTGCTTATAAATTATTCTCGATGAGTGCCACTTCGACCTGAATCAGTTCCACGAAGGATGTTTCCTTTCAAATGTTCTTTTACAGAATTGTCATTGGGATGATCGTTTCGGCTAAAATCCGGGTCTTGGCTTGCATTATTGTAGCAGACTTTGCAAAGCTACACGGTGTGAGTCAGCGGTTCATTCGAAGCCGTTTTACCTTGACATTGATTTAGAACACGTTCTAAAATACTAACGTGCTTGACAATCTGTACTCAGAACACTTGTATTGCTAAAATTTTAAATTAAAATATAATAAAATCTTTTTATTTCAGACATACTTGGCCCATAATAATGTTAGTAAAACGACTTAAAAACTATGTTACATTTAGAAATCATAAATTAATTTAAGTATTTGCCGCCCACTGGGGCCCCGGGTACACGCACTTGTGCTTGAACCCAGTGCCCCAGAAGGAGGCTGTCCAGCTTGTGGCTGAGCACGTTCAGGATGGTGTTAGCACTCCCACGCGTGCAGAACATCAGCGAAGCGATGCGGTGCCGAAGCACAGTGTGAAAGCCGCAAACATCGCAAACGCACTACAGTAGCGTGGGAGCCCCACCAGCACCCTGAACGCGTTATTATATTATATTCGGAGAGCGTTGATGGCCCACTGAGTGTAGCTGACCCACAGATTGCAGGTGTAGAGAGTTTGGCAGAATGCTTTAAACAGAGTGATATTTAACCCTACACTACACCTCGCAAATCTGCATGCCAACATGTTACAGCGGACCGCCATCGCTCTCCTCTCCCTTTCTATGTCTCCATCGTCTTTTAAATCCTCGGTGACCACATGGCTGAAGTATTTCACTCTTCGAAGAGCGATAGCGTTAAGCAGCACAGGTGCCACATCCCGCAGTTTACGACCCCTGGCTTGAAATACCAAGAGCTCACTTTTCTGTACATTGTACAGAAGACCGTGTACCCTCGCATACTCCTCACATACGCCTATCAGTTTCTGAGCAATACTTGTTATTTTGATGATATTCTTAATGGGACCTAATACTGACCCTTGAGGAAGAAGAAGAAGACGAATAATTTATTTAGGCTAAATACTGCCGTCTTCTGGCAAAACATACTGCTTAACGGTTCAGAAATTAATAAACAAATATAGAGCATCCCGTACGTCGCGAAACAGAACAATATTATTGTTTACAAGATTGTTTTCTTCGTCACCTGAATACGGACGCACCGTGGGCCGCGCGGACGTCAGTATTACTACAGAATCGATCAAATAACCACATTTTTAGTGTAAAAGTACAAAATTTGCATTATTTTGGATAAAAGGGAGGATGTGAGTGAACCATGCCTAGTGGAGGGAACCTGGTGAGGGCCGAAAGGTTCCGCAAGGCGCCGCGCACGCCCCGCACATGTCATGCGCGGTACTACTACACAAGATCTTTGGTGTTAGATTCTCCGAATAGGAAGAGACCTAACACGCCACGAATAAGGTGAGAAATTAAAGTTGAGATTAGCGATGTGAGAGAAAAGACACGAGGGTAAAAAATAGAAAAAACATGCTCGAAATGTTAAACGTTTCTCATCTCGGACACATGCTTGTACAAGTTGAGAAAAAAAGACAAAAGAAAATAATTTTTGACATGTTTGAAGAATATTCCTACTTTCATTATGAAATTGAACCAGGGTTAAGTGGCGTTTAAATTTGTGTTGTAAATCAACCGTGAAGAAAGTCGTTAGTCAATGACACAACTGTAACAACAGATTTCTATGTAGCTATGTTTTTAAACCAGAACCAAACATTCACATAAGATAGTTACATAATAATGAGAGTATTAATTCTAATTGAGCATTCTCTTGACTTGTAAGTAGGAGTCACGTGTTTATCAGTTGCAACACTGTAGAAGATGCCAACAAAACAGACCATATAAGTAAAGGTTACTTTGTACTACGGAAACATGACTATTTATTGCTATCACGTCATCTTTGAATTTGAAACCTCCAAAGATTAATTTGAAATTGTTAACAACAAAATGCACATTTCAATAATGTTCACGCTACATCAGCGGTTGAAAAGATTTGGATGAAATTCAGTTCAGAGAACATTGAATAGACTGCTGCGTGGTCGCAAGTGCAGTAGCGCCAGGCTAGTGCCTGAGCATGAGGTCCTGGGTTCGATTCCCGGGTCGGGCAAAGTGTTATTGGGTTTTTCCATCTGGAATTTCTCAGTAGCAGCCCGGAGTCTGGATTTGTGCCCGGTTGATGGCAATAGGCTCGCCCCCTGTTACATGGGACCTAAACATAACTGGCGAAATGTGGGTACTATAGGTACACCTCTGCGTAACCCTTCGGGGAATTCAGGCGTGATGTTATGATGATGTTAGGTAAGATTATAGTGTCATTTAAATGTCTGTAAGCCACGAAGATCTCGATAATGAAGTATAGTAAAGTGTGGTCCTTAACCACAGTTTATAATATAAAAACTAAAACCCAGTTCTGTAGGCGTTTCATTCTCTCTCTTTCTCCGCCCATATTTAATTGTAACTACTTCATACGATATATACACGATTGCATGTACGTAACCAAGTATGTGTCTAGTTTATTTTTACGAACATCAACACTAACAGCTATTTGTAAACAACTATTGTTTTCAACCGGTCCACGACTTCGCTTTTGTCTGCTGACCTAACCGTCAAAATATGCACCATGATCAAAATTCTACGTACTGTTGGCAATTGGGTACTTTACCTATGTTTACGGTTTACGCTAACATGATCTTTTTCAAAATTTTCATATCCACAAATTATTCCCAAATTGCAGTGGTGATGGCCCAGTGTAAGGAGCAGTGGTGGCCCAGTGGAAACTGTGGCACTACTAAAGTGCCTGCCTGGGTTCGTAAGTTCGAACCCAGGCAGGCACTTTAGTAGTGTAAATCATGTCATCACCACTACTCTCAAAACGGTGAAAGAAAACATCGTAACGAAACTGGCATGTCCTAGAACCAAAAATTCGAAGACATGTGATATCCACCAACCCGCACTGGGCACGCGTGGTGGATTACGGCCCATTACAGAGAGGAGACCTGTGTCCCAGCAGTAGGAAAATTATAGGCTGATTATGTTATTCCCAAATCAACTTTGCCCAACCATTCATGTGCAAGTTTATAAGATCGTTAAAGCTTTATTATGTATTTGTTTGTAGCTTTCTTTTATCGTGACATTTCAACACAAAACTGGCACCCGCTAAAAACGTACATATTAGCGGACTCTACCAAAGCGGAGCTGTGCGGAAATGTCCGAAGCGGAGACGAGAAGAGTTGTTTTTCAGCTAAGGTGTATAGCGGCTGGCGGGTTGTGCGACGCGGTGGGAACTAGCGACGCCACTCACATCTCTTCTCGTCGCCAGCTTGCGAGGCACAGCTCACATCTCCGCTTCGATCGCGCCATACAAATATTGTACATCTCCACTCAGTGGTATCCACTGAAGCTGAGTGAAGACGAGATGTGTGAATAACTAAATTCTATTGGTTGTTTAAAACACATCTCTCCTCCCGTCTCGTCTCCGCTTTGCTGGAGTCTGGGTCTTAGACTCCCGTTTATTCGTAATTTTCGTTAGGAGGAAGAATACTGGCAACAATAACAAACATCGAAACGGTTATATTTAAAATTAATTAAATTGGTATTTCAACTAAAATCGATGCTTAAAAACAAAGCGACGGCATCAGCTCCTTTTGCTTGCATATTAAGGCAAGCCCGCATACATTTATCTCCTTTCCCAACATAGCTGAACCCCGATCTCTAACTGGAACAATTATCACGGAGCACAGAGGAACACACGCGGTTCAGTAAAAGGTAGCTAACCTCGACAGCTCGCGTATTGGGAGTAAGGACAAACGCCTTGTTCTCAGCTCACCATTGATCGTGGGCTCATTACGTTGATACCCACGTTGTCACATTCATGCATCTTCTCGCTAACTGCACACTGGTTAAGCAGCGCTTTTAGATAGTCAAAAAAATTCAAAAACGATGCGATGGAATGTCACTTTATGTACTCCGTTGTATTCATAGAGAGTACACTATAATATACTAGTCGTATTGTACATCTCCCTGCAGCAAAATAACCATCTATGATTTTGTTGTCTACATAATCTTTGGATAGTCCTTTTGGCTCGTGAGTTAACGCATTGATCTTTACCCAAGTCGACTCCAGTTGCACACTTGTATCTCAGCCTGAGAAATTGGTAATCGTTTAAACAGTTATATGTCGTGGCCAGATCTTAGAATTGATCATTTCATGAAGTGTTCATTCGACCATTTCATGAAATTGTTGTATTTCTTGAAATAGAACATCGACCGCTGGTCACATCATGATGTGGTCTGGCCAGATCATTGAATACTCAACGTTTGACGATATTATATGAACAATTAAACGCACGACTACTTCATGATGTAGCCAAACATTAGTGATCATATCGTAAAATAGTTAGATTATCCACTGCACCGGTAGAGGTGTTGATGTCGCTTTGTTTTTGTTCCGCATCTATTCATACTCGAAAAATTCCTAAGTAACTGCGACTAACATGGATGTAGCGCTCACCGGTCGCTACCGCGGCACCGCTCGCTTCGCTCGCTCGGCTCGCACGCGGTTGGTCATAGTTCTAACCTAACATAACCCATTTAGTCGGGGTGCCACCAGCGGCGTGAAATGCAAAGTCTACTTTGCGATATGCTCAGTGGTCAGATGGGAATAGCGATAAATAGTTGCTTTCGTCACGATATGGCCATTTCTACTACCGGACCACGATACATACCCTACATTAATGATATGGTCAAACGTCGACTGACATATCATTAAACGTTGACGTTTAAACGATATGGCCAATTTTAGCTGACTATTTCATGAAATACAACCATTTCATAAAATTACCGAATACTTCATGAAATGATCAATTCTAAGATCTGGCCACGACATATATATCTTGATGATCTTTAAACGACAGGCTAAGCGAACAACAAATGTTTGATGTATGTGAAGCTTCAAATTGCCAAATTAAGCTGTCATTGTAGTCTAGATTGCATACCAGTTCTGGCTAGGATCAAAGGTGGGGAAAGCCTACGGCATTTTGATTAGGCCGAAGCGCCGCAAGCACCGATAACGGTATAATTTAGACCGCTCAATTTTCTTCGAAACTGAAATTAGAATTGAATTTGATTCTTATCGCAGAAGTTACTTTCGTCGGTGTTTTAAGAAGAAAAGCTCATTTAAGTTAAGACACCATGCATAACGTATATTACTACTAGCGGATCTGACAGACGTTGTCCTGCCCGAGCAGCGCCACCTACCGGGTCCAATTGTGAATCTAAGCCATAGGGACCCACTCAAACACACAAAAAAAACATCAAAATTGGTTCAGCTGTTTAGGAAGAGTTCAGTGACATACACACAATAACACTTGAAAGTTTCCATAAGACATTGTACTTAAGATCGCTAATCATTATAATTGTGTATATAACCCTAATTATGGTAAAGTTACTTGAAAACAAATTACATAGTAACATCGCAAGGTCTAGTAACATTTTCTTTGCCCAATCCTTACCTACACTAACTATTCATTTTTATATACTCGAATAAACAGGAATATGGTTCGCTGCAGTTGCCAAGCACAGCCAGGGTTATTATTGTAGTCTACAGTGGACCGTGACCGAGTGGCTCCACGTTATTCGTAACATTCTAATTTAGCACGCCAAAGGTTTTTATTAGAAGTTACTTCCGCATCCATTTAAATAACTTGAGCAATGTGGTCAAAATGTCACGTCATGTTACATTTGTCACAGACCTATCGTGTGCCAATACATCGGTACCTAATATGTTTCGGCATCTACGTTCTTGAACTTTGGTGCCCTTAAAACTTCCGATTGTTCACATTATCAGAAGAGAATGGCCATTTACTACAATGATGACAATACAATTTGGCATATGAACATAGCCTGTGACCTTTCTCACGATTATCAGTTACGCAAACATCATATTCATAGATCATGAAATCATCACACAAATGACAAGTAATTTAATAATGTTAGCTTGTTCAAACACAATACAAAGAAAACGTTTACTATGCAATATCTACAATTTGTGCTAAAATAATAGCCAATACTTAGTGTAATTCCGAAGATATAAACGTAACACCCATAACGTCCGCATTAATGACCCACATATGCAAATCACCACTTAAGGTGCAAATTAGATAGGTACAGTACCGAGATAGGTTCGCTCGACTAACCGTGTTCATTTGTTTGCAGATGTCAGTCCGCTCCGAAAGTAATGGATAGCCACAGTAGATCGGCTTCGCCGCGCGAGCCCATGCGGCCGCAGCACCGACCTCCTTCGCCCCCATCCTCTCCTGGTGCCTTCGACAACCGGGCCTACCAACACGACGAATCAGACCCCAATCACAATGACTCCTTCTCCTCAAATGGAATACAGCAGCAGAATGGGCACACTAAAGAGCCGAATGGAGAGACAAAAACCCTGGAAGCAGTGAACTTGGAACTGATCAACCTCACCCCGAAGAATGGCAGTGCGAAGAAGAAAGACGTGGAGGTGGACATGAATGCCTCGAACCCGTACGACGAGTACTTCGTGCCGGTCAACGAGCATAGGAAATATATGAGGTCAGTGGATGTTCTATTGTTTTCCCTACGAATGCCACACAGACCGCATCTATAAATCTTAATGGTAAAAGTTTGATTTAAACCACATTTTGCGGTAAAAGATTTCGACTAACAATTTTAAGATGGTACAGGCAGACAAATCATCGACAGTTCATAGAAGTCAACTATCAGTAGAACTTACTATTGAACAAAATTTAATTTAGTTTAATTAATATATAAAACAAAAGAAAATAGTTCAAGGCTCTTGATAAAGCAAAATAGTTTTTTTTTTATTTTATTAGACTCGACCATTGATTACAAAACTCGGGTACAAATCTCTGTGCTTCCCGCTCTTCCAAAAACCGTTACTCGAACAGTCTGACCTGTCTTACCATGCAGTTTTTTGTCGACTATACCTACCAACGTTTATTCGGTATCAGACGAACCGCCGCTTGATATTTTTTTGGTGATATTTTTTTGGTTTATCTTGTATCAAAGTGTCTCTTCATTTGACTATAAGTATTATCAATAGCTAATTCATGTATACCTACAACAGTTTTATTATGCTTGAAATTTTGTACCTATTTCAGTTCGTAAACCAGATGGTTTACGAACTGTTATTTCATAGTCCGCAATTAAAGATTAATTGCGGACTATGAAATAAATCTGTAGACTAGCATAACTATTAACAAATGACATAAATACTAACACTATTATTAACCGAATAACCGGATAAAGATAGCTTTTTGCAAAAATGTGAGAGTTCCAGTCAAATTACACGGCAAGTTCCTATGAGAGAATAAAATTGTTCCACCTCTCTATGGTCGACAACCCGACATAATCAAAAGAAAAACCACAAGAGCAAACAATTAAGTGTAACATAATAATACTAATACTACTGGCCACTAAAAGCCAACTATCATGAACAAAAAGAAATAAACAACCGAGTTAATCCCGTGGATGAACTGCAGCGGTACTCAACCTTTTTTGTCGCGGGCGTCGGACGTTGATACACGTAACGGCCGAACCCAATAACCTATTTTCAGTAAAAGACAGATCGCTAATGATGGTAGACAGTATAATTCTATCTGTCCTTATGTCAGACCGCTAATATTCCATGATCTCTTATAGATTATTGGGACGTTAAAACCATAGATAGATAGGTTTTTCTATATTCAGTTATTGGTTATTGGGTTCGGCCGTTAAGATATTACGTGTATCAATGGCAGTATCGATTGCGCCTATTGAAGAGCACAGCTGGAAATTAGCCTATCAAAAGGAAGATTATAAAACTAAGCTTACCTTACCTTAAGCTTAACTAAGCTTAGCTTAGCTTAGCTTTTAACTTTAGTCAGGGTTATTATTTAAGACCAGAGGGCCTAAGCAAGTTGCAATCAGGCGCCGAGACCGGTATGATCAATACAGGTATTTTTCGGTTACAACCTTTATTTACAGGTATTTTTAAATGTTACATTAATTCTTAAATTTAATACAACCGATATTAATACGGTAACTTAAATAGAAGTTACATGTTTTTTCTTCTTGGTTACCCAGATAGCGGTTACCTTAGTCGTAGAGGTAACCAAAATTCTTCGATACATGTACCGTAATTTATATGGTTTTCGGTCCCTGGTTGCTGCTTTCAAAGCGTTTCATATTTCTATACCACTTTCAAATCCGGTAGATTGACAATCTCATATATTTCTGGCTTCTCCATCATCGTTACCAGGGATTGAAAAGGTTCTTAAAATACCGGTATAGAACCGGTATTAAGTGGTTCCGGGTACAAGAACCCGAACCGGAACCGGAACCTAAATTGGAACCTATAAGAACCTTTATGTTACCGGTTCTTCAAAGCAAGTCCGAATGCCCTTTACTCACACAAATGCATAATGTCTCTAATTGGGCGAAACCAGGAAGGGGTGTAGTTTGTCACTAGCTGCGCTCCCGCAGAAATATTTTCGCGGAAATATTTTGACTCCACTGTACCTACGAGCGAGCGGCCGCCGCGCGGGTGAAAAGGACTACCTTTTGCTGACTGTAAATACTCAAGTATGTCGATATAACACCTAGTCCTGAGACATGGTTTAATATTCTTTAATTATTTTGTAATCAGCTGAGAAAAAATTTGATTTCTCCCATCATGCTCGTCATCGTCGTTGTGGTGCAAAGCACAATCTTTACACTCTATTATTTGTTGTTTTTCAGTATTTGCAGTCTTAGGTTGACATTTTTCTTGAAAATTTCTTCTAAGCAATTGCTTCAAATTTAGAGGTAACTCTTGCTCTTGGAGTTGAGTGTCTGTATCGGTATCGGTCACAATACGGGCATGTTTTGTTCCTGAAAGTAAGATACCAAATATAACCAACGTGTAATTGGAATAGCGTAATACCTCGGCGGTAGTACCGTAACCCATGAAACTAAACAACCATAAAACACTGTCCACACATCTTAAAACAAAATAATAATAATTTATATTAAAAAACCCTGCTCCTTTTTAATAATATTATCTAAGTGAATACAATACGATGAAACTTACCTTTGTCCATTTTATATTAATGTATTAACAGTAACTGTAGATTATTATAAGCCACTAATAATAATTTCTGACAATATTTGCTGACACTGTTCAGTACAGACTTCCACTCGCCAATAATTCGAAGGCGAACTGAAAGAAAAGATACGCCAGGCACGCGTCAAACATATCCCATCTTTCTTAGAGAACCTTTAAATCGGATGATACGGAAGCGGTATATTGGAACCTTTATTTGGAACCAGAACCAAACCGGAACCTGAACCGGAACCGTACCGAAAAGAAGAACCTTTTTAAGAACCGAAATGAAGAACCGGAACCCAAATTCGTACCGGTTTTCAATCCCTGATCGTTACCGCTGATAAAGTGACATATGTACTTCATATAGGCACTTGGCTGATTCTGCGAAACTGGAGAAAACTTAAAATGCCTCATCTTTGTTGGGAAGTTCACATGAATTCCAGCCGACAGTTGAGTATCGCTGGTGTATTGACTCATTTACAGCGAAAGAAGAGATGCTTATCAGTGAGTACCGTTGAACATGGGTCCGTACAAATCATAGAAACTTGGCTGCGGTGCGAATTAGTGACCTCAACGGATCACCGAACTAACTATTACGAGTACATGATTACCGGTGAAGATACTCGTAGTTTTGAATTAAGATGAAGACGAGTGAACTTATACTCATAAAGATTACTGAGAAGTTTATGAAATTATGTAAAGTAATATTCTTGAAAAAGCTTCCACGGTTTCACTTTATTACAATTTAGTCAATTTACAATATTAAAATTAACAAGTAGTCCCTTGTCTACAATTGAAATAATCAGTTTCGAACGGGCTGAACAATCATTGTCATATTTTATGGACATAAAAACCTACTCAATTAAATGATGATTGTAAATGTTTTGCGAAACATTTAATGCCACGGCTAATTGTTGTGTGCCTTCAACAATTGTACAATAAATAAATAATAATTGAGACTGTCTAGACATTCCTTGGAACTTGTAGAACATTGAGTTTGCTTAGTCTAACAAATGTGGAAGCTTCACATAAGTTTATGGACCATCCTTTTTTTTTTTGTCGAGAATTCTGTTTTGTTGGCTATGATTATTCCGAAAAGGTAAGAGTAGATATAAGTACATTAGTAATGCGTAGTAAGCTCTGCGCTGCTACCGTTCGAAACCGTGGAAGTGGTGAAGTTTTGGCCCAACAAAATCGTGCCTACCACCTGACGAAGAAGAATGCTTGAATGAATGAAACATTATACTATGTACTGATGCCTGCACATCCAGTTACTACAATCTGTCAAATTTCTTTAATAGATTTTCAACTTTATTGTTAAAGCATTAGGTTCAAGATTCATTGGGAAAATTTGACAGTTTCGGGTAGCTTGATGTACTGGCGTCTGTACTATAATTACTTTTCACATGTAAGTACTTACGACCACTACTACGGTACTTGTACTAATATTGAAATGGCTATGATAATAGCTACCTATGATGTGCTAAAATAATCTGCTGCGAATGGTTCATCAAGCTTCGGCGGAGCAATTGCGAACACACAGTAGGAATCGGTTTCATTTTGACAGTTCAGCAACATTCATTGCGTTATTTACTTTGTTGAATAGACAAATTTTTCGAGCATATGAAGCAATGGATTAGTAATTTGCTTGTATGTAATTTAATTGATAGTGTGTTACACAATTATGATGAGGGAAAAGGAAGGGTTGCAAAACACTGCCACGAGACAATTTATTAAAATAAATTGTACCACATGATTTAAATGAATTTGAAAGAATATACTTACAGGCTACTTGTAACTTTACGTCACCCAAGCCACTACATATATTTTTATCATTCAAGAGTTGCATAAAATCTTGGTCCGAAAATGTACTTAATAAATTGTTGTTGTGATTACGTCACTCTGTGCAACGGAATGTACAAATTCTGTCAAAACTTTAAACTATATCGTGAGAAAAGAGCCCAACACAATTACTAATGTTGCTTATCCATACTTTGCAGAAGGTTGGATATTCGTCTCATACTTAGTGTCAGATAACTTTTAATTAACCAATCAGAATGAGTTAATGGTTAGACCAAACACAGTGGCATTAGGGGCAATGCTAATAAAATGTCCAGAATTGGTTCGGAATCCACTCTGGTTCTGTTCCTATGTATACATACCAGGGGCGAAGCCTTCATACAACCCGATTCCTATCGGCTTCCCTACGGAACAACGACTCTTCTTTTAATGTCTGCTATTGCCAAATTATATGGTACACCTATGTGTGTAACTGAGTATCACATCACATTACATAATTATATTGAATACCAGTTTAATACATCATAAGATTAAAAACCTACAGATTTTTGTCTGAGTTTATGAGAAATGAACAATTTTTTCTTCGGCTTCCCTTTAATGATATTGTAGCTGCGCCACTGATACATACAGCACCACCGATTCTTTTAAAAGTAAACTACTTTAAATATAAGACCCCTCATTATGGATTGTCAGATTACAAAGGCTGCTGCCTGCAATTAGGTATGGCGCACCACAATTTGCCATTCGATTTTTTCCAAAGCGGGTGACAAAGGAACTCAAGATTCACGGAGCGTGTCCTCAATTGGTCACAGGCCTGTTTTCCGCCTCAATACCATCTCAGACGTCAGACGACTCCTGAACAGATCGGCCATAGTCCAGGGGTTCACGACCGAACTGTGAAATTGGAATTAGCATTTGCTTGTTTTTACAAGCTCGTCAATTTTCTAGTCTGTATTCGTAATTTTTTTTTTTTGGAACGAAATTCTTTTACGCGGCTTGCGGTAGGAGTAAAATGTCAGAAATCATCACGCGAAAAAGCGTTCATACTTGTATGCCCCCTCCATGCGGCTTTCTTCTTTAGAATTCACACTTTCTCTCTATCCAGCGAGAGAGAATGTATGGATTTGGTCAAAATGAAAATCCAAAATAGCGGCTGCGAAAATATTAAAATTTTTCGTCATGGGTGTCGTTTTCAAGGCTTTTGAGGGTGCTAAAGCCAATAGTGAGGTTAAAATGTAAATCCAAGATGGCGGCTGCGAAAGTTTTGTTTAAATCATACGTGAGAAGGAACTTCATCCCTCGACCGCACAGGTTTTTGTTGGCTATTGATTTTTGTTGGATTCTTAAGTGCTAATACTCACTGCTACTACGTCACGTTATGCCAATTTATAATTACATCGAACTATTTTCTTCTGTAATTTATTATTTTATTGTTATTTCTTTTTACGTGCCACGGACTCACGGTTTGCTTTTAATCAAAATCTCATTAGTTCTAAAACTTCTAAGTATATTCAACGTGTATTTATGTGTAGTTCAAAACAGGTGCATGCTAACTATTTCAGATTTTATCCAATCGAATTTTCTGTAAACCATTTACAGAAATCTTTTTAGAGATCGTTCCTTTTCCACAATTTCAAGGCAACAAACAGATAAGGGTAAATAATAGAAATATTTGAAAAAAAAAAACAACAAATGAAGTAATTCATCATTACAACATCCGATGAACCGTTCAATTACGCGTTCGTGCCGATGCGCTGCGCTTGCGCAACCCAGCAAAAAGGTTCTCACTCCGCGACCTCTGTGGAATGTAAACACAAACATAATATGACAAACACAATTAAACATTCAGAATGCAATTTAGAATAATTTGATGGCAATTAAATAATTTATCCCAATCCAAGTTGTTGGAAGTCTTGTATTTATTAAAATACAAATTGACTTTACTCATATTTGATTTTTATTTGCAAATATATGTCTAGAGTGGTCTCATTTCACTTCTATATTACTTTGTGGACAAAAACTTATGGCCTTGTATCAACAAAGTACAGCGCAATCTAGATCGCAAAGCACATGGACGCGCATGAATCTAGCTATCCTGTGTTATCTTAAAATGCCTAGAAGTAAACTCAGTTGGAATACAAAATCTTATATATGTATGTATTTTGTTGTTTGCGGGCTGCCGAACTGTATTCATTCATTTGTGTTGTTTGTATTATTTGATATTTGCCTCTATGTTTTAAGGCGACTTGCAGCAAAATGATACAAATCTCTATTTAATTAAAACTAGATTTTGCTTTATGGCAACTGAGATAAACTCAATAATTCATTGGCTGTTCATTCTTTGTTCGTTCCGTTTTTAAATAAAAAGCGATGGCAACTCAGTTCTGTGCATAGAGAAAAAAGAATTTGATTTGTCAATTATGTCATATCAAAATGTCTCTAAAATTAAGATTTAACAACTCTAAACCGGCCTACATGCCAGTTTAACTTTGACGTTTATTTAAATCAAGAAGTCGATGACATACAAGTCGTTAAATTAAGTTTAAGCCCAAGTCGAGTTTAAATCGAGATTTAAGTAAAATCTACAAGTCGGCCTTAGTATTTATCAAGTTCAGCCGGGGTTGCGGGATGTTCGAAAGAGTTACCGTGGCTCCGGCACAGGCAACAGAAGGAACACGGGTGGGTTTTAGTCAGTAAAAGTCTGACACGCCCTCCCGCTCCGCCCGGAGCGGGAGAAGTCATTTGATGATTTCCCATCCACTCAAGTTGGTTAAGTTGTTTGTGTTGATAACATCAACACAAACAACAGATTTGCAGATTTACAGATTTGCTCGATTTTTGACGTCAATCGTCAAAAATCACGTGTGATCAAAGAAAATCGAGTAAATGTGTAAGCAACAGACGATCGACATTGTATTTTTAGTATTCCGTACCCGAAAGGTGCCAAACGGAACCCTATTACTAAGCCTCCGCTGTCCGTCTGTCTGTCAGCGGGCTGTATCTCATGGACCGTAATAGGTAGACAGTTGAAATTTTCACAGATTTTGTATTTCTATTCCCTTTATCAACAAGTAATAAATATTAAATTAAATTAAAAATTAAAGGGGCCCCCATACAAGAAACGTGTTTTTGTTTTTAAACTGAAGTATTTTTTTTAATATGCACCTTGTGTTAAATATTGTACGGTGGTACGGAACTCGTCGTGTGCGAGTCCGACTCGCACTTGGCCGGTTTTTTTTGTCGATCGATAAATCAACAAGAGATGTCTACCAAATGGCGATTTTAACCTTGATATTTTATCGATCATCAATA
This sequence comes from Fissipunctia ypsillon, assembly GCA_947568875.1. NCBI lineage: Eukaryota > Metazoa > Arthropoda > Insecta > Lepidoptera > Noctuidae > Fissipunctia > Fissipunctia ypsillon. The sequence goes on along the minus strand of OX387645.1, from coordinate 8,484,790 downwards.
GGCGACTGTAACGATCGATAAAATTGAGCATACATATCCGCAGCCACCATGGACGAGGTATAAGCAGGTTTTAGGCCGTTTGATGAAGAATTTCCTTACCCACAATATCACGAAGTAGGTAAAGTCAACAGTGCTAAATACCAGAATAATTAATATCACGAAATGACCAGCGTGGGTAGTCTGTCACAAAGAGCGGTTTGATGCGGTCAGCGTTATGCAAGCGTGCGCAATGAACCAAAACGTCATTCAATAAAACACAGTATTGATTTACTCTGACAGATTCGCGTTTTCTATTGTCTGACACCGTTATTAAAGTAGAGCGGTTTTTTCGTAATCATATTGTGGAATTACGTACAAAAAGCTAATTAAAATGATGCCTTCTTTAATTGATTCTTCATTATTACCAGGATCGATAGATTTCAACAAGTAGGTACGATTTTCGATAGACTAGTTAAACTGCACTTTAAAATCCTTGCTTTCGAAGATCTTATCTGAATGTAATTAATTGTGTTGACACTGATTTAATCTGTATGAGCTTAATTATATTGAGTCTTATTATGAATCATAAATCTTCAAAGACATTCAGCTACAAAACTCAACAAAATGTCGAAATTCTACATTGGTGCGGATTCTCTTAATCTTATATTCTCTAAACTAGACTAAAAATCATCAAAATTTTGTTTATTCCTGTCAAACGGCGCTTCCCATTCTGAAATTGACTAAAGTGACACAACTTAACTATATTATAATTTGACAGCACTAATGTCATTTGAGTTATTCAATTTAGTGAAAATGGCAATTTTGCTATTCTGAATTTGACGTTCTTCACCTAAAATTTTGATTGTCTAACTAAATCCGACTATTTTTAATCGCGATTAAAAGGTGTGGATTAAAATTAGTTGTCACGAACTAATTTAATTTACAAAGCACATTTCTCTTCTAGTTCATGAAAGTTTGGATGCTTGAGTCTGGAAAATTTTAAGTAAATCTAATTATTTACTTAAGATTTTGATTTTTTAATGGGAAGCATATGTGATTGAAGCTGTTGTATTGCAGAAAAGCAAATAATAAAATTATTGTTACTAGAATACAATACGGAATGCATTCGTGAAAACATAAGGGAATTTTGGACTGAACTGGAACTGGATGATTTGGCAAAGAAGTGGATAAATCCACTTCCCATAACCAAAGCCACTTCCGGATTCTGAGAAATAAGAAATAACTATTTTTTTAAACTATCAAGAAAGAGTTCATTTGGAAAGATTGCGAGACCGTTCCACCTGCAGAAGAAGAATAGCTGAAGAATTTAAGACCAAAATGACAGACAAACTGAAAAATTCAAGATGTCCTTGATAGGGCTTTCCTACGGCGACGAGAATACCGGAGATTTTCAACTTACTGAACGAAAAAACGGATTTTGTTTTCTCGAAGTTACATTTTTATTAGTGAATTAGCTTTATTACGCTGAAATAAATAGCAAGATTTTCATGCTACCTGAATATTTTTTTTAATTCTGTAGTTTGTTGATTTTAATATAAGTAATTAAAAGATATTTTCTTATTGAAAACCGAAAAATATAGCCGAAGTTCTAAATCGTTTTTGGTGTATAATCTTAGCAGGATAACATTGGTCACAGATAATAAAAAACAATATATACAGTTATTGCAACTTATTTTTTACAATATAGTTTTAAACCTTCATTATGCTCCCTGTATTTCATTTAAATAATTATTGACAAACAATTACAGATAATTATTTGATTTTATTCAGGTTTTTTTATTGCACTTCGGATCATTCGTCTGCTCAACTTAGCGATTGTCAAACTCGATTATAGTTGTGTCAAAATTGTTTCTAAGTTTAAAGAGTCATAATTGCAGAATAGCTTTTAAGGTTCTCTTTACCAAAAATTAGAAATTTTAGTGAGAATTTAGTTTAGTTCGGTGTATAAGAAAACCGGCACCATTGTTGTGTTGTTTTTGATAAAATCAAGTTTGAAATTATAAAAGCCGTTGACGACATAAGAACAATTTGATTTGTTAATAAGATCTGACCTTGAGAGGATTCCAACGCGAATAATCGTCACGTATTTAAGCGCTCCTCAGAATTGCAAATTAGTAACGTATTCTGAACGAATCTTGATCAAAATTCGCCATACTCATGTAAATCTGTCATATCAAAATGAATAAAACAACGTCTTAGAATATTTTGTAATAGCTATTGCCCGCGGCTTCGCCCGCGTGGATGTCAATACTTCCCTATCTGAATCGGACTTTGTTCACAATTTCTTAGGTTTTAATTTTTTGCTCAGAACACTAATTCTTATTCTAAAAAAATACTAGCCTAAGTTACTCCTTATAACATCAGCTATCTGTCAGTGAAAATGCCGTCAAAATCGGTCCAGCCGTTTCGGAGATTAGTTGGAACAAACAGACAGATAGACAAAAATTTTTAAAATTTCTTTTTTGGTTTACGTACCGTATATACTTTCATATGCATATTTTAGTAAGAAGCTGTTATTTTGACATTACAAACAGACACTTCAATTTTATTTATTTGTACCTATAGGTAGATGTATAGATTCCCAGACCTATTCCGCCAGTTTTTATGATAATAATCTCAATAAAAAACTGAATCTCTTTTTTCGAACATCTCTTTGACGTTTTAACAAGTAGGTATCCCTGTGACTAGATACCTTCTACTACTTCAATTTTATTAACATGCCTAATTATGTACTTACCTACTACCTACTACGATAATTAGTTGAATTGGATTTTTTCTAATTAAACTGCCTCGCTACGCATTACAAAATATTTTTTTGCTGATTATGAATTAAATAGATCAAACTGAAAAAAAGTTGTTTAGACACTATCGTCATCACTGCTCTTCACTAATTTCAAACTTGGGTAGGTAATTAAAAATCTAGGTAATATACTAAGCCCTATCTTCAAACAATAATTGCTTAGCAAGTTTAATTAAATAACTTATCTCAAGTTGAGTGACTTATAAAAGAACAAAGGGTTTGCGTGTAACTTCCACTAACATTAGTTTGAAATAACTCAGATATTTGCACTTCAATTAACACTTCCCATTCCGATGGAAATTCTCTAGGAAACTAGGTAACGACCAATATCCTTTTCCTGAAATCGACACGTAAAGAAATCTGGTAGGTTTCGAGAAGGCGTTATTACTAACCGTATGAATATAATTTATTGTTAGTCGTCCTGTTTCTAAGCTGTCAAAAAACGATATTTCCTGCGGTAATTGAATCCTCCTTATCCATTTGTGCGAATATAACATACCTACCTAAGGTTACAGAATTATAAATGCAAATAATATCCAAGATTTCATTAAGGCGCTGCCCAATCAGGGATACCGTAAAACGTCCACTTTTTCGTCGCAGAGTATTACTACATATTACAAGCCCAAAAGAAAACAGTGTATAGTCAAGTGTACAAAAAAGGACTTATCAAAGATAAGTATTTTATAGAAATGATCTAGCATCTAGAAAAAAAAATCGTAAGAAAGAACACCAAAAAACTTTCGTCTCGAAATGCCCAATATTTTGAGCGACCACTATTCATATTAAATCATATTCGAACAGAAACTGTGTCAACAATTATAGACCCATATCGGTCCTACCAGCGCTCTCCAAGATACTGGAAAGGATCTTGAATAATGCTTTAAAAAAATTCCTCAGCAAACATAGGCTCATAGCAGATAACCAGTATGGTTTTCGCTCAGGAATCTCAACTGAGGATGCAGTTCTGGATCTAACACAGTTGGTTGCGAGGAACCTTGACAGTGGCGTTAAAAGTCTAGGGATATTTTTGGACCTCTCTAAAGCGTTTGACACAGTATCTGTTCCTAAACTTATATCTAAATTGGAACTCCTAGGGGTACGAGGAAACTCCCTCGAAATTTTCAAAGATTATCTCAGCAACAGGACCCAACGAGTGAAAATAGGAGAACATGTAAGTGATGAAATAATAATAAACACTTACGGTGTGCCTCAGGGAAGCATTCTAGGACCCACCCTCTTCCAAATATACGTCAATGAGTTGTGTAATTTGACCATCCCCAACTCTAAAATCTTTGCGTATGCAGACGACACCGCAGTCATAGTTTACGGACCAAGTTGGGATAGCGTTAAATGCCACGCTGAAGTGGCAATAACAACTATCATGACATGGCTCAACCTAAACTTGCTTACCCTGAATTGCGATAAAACCTCGTACATTCCATTCGCTATTCGACGAAACAACTTACCTGAAAAGTCATTCTCCATAACAGCTCACACCTGCTCCACACAATCTCCCCACTGTTTATGTCCGAAACTCACAAGAACAGATAACGTGAAATATCTGGGTGTCCAAATAGACGGAGGACTACGATGGGACAAACAGGTTGACGCTATTACTGCTAGGTCTATGAAACTTTTGCATACTTTCAAATCCCTCAGAGACTCAGCAGCGCCTGAAACCCTGAAGATGGTGTATTATGCATTATGTCAATCTGTCATTGGATATTGCATCACAGTTTGGGGTGGTGCAAACAAAACCAGTCTTCTGAGGATTGAAAGAGCGCAGAGAGCCGTGCTGAAGGTAATGTTTCGCAAACCTTATCGCTGTCCCACTACGAAACTATACGCTGACTCACAAGTGCTTTCTGTTCGCCAGCTCTTTCTACTGCGGTCTACTTTAAGAAAACACGGTAGTGTTCCCCCTACTGACCCTAAAAAAAGGAAGAAATTACCCATTAGCACCCCCCACAAAACCGCCTTCGCTCAACACCAATACTACACATTAAGTACATACATCTACAAACAAATTCACAAAAAAATAAACATAGTCGATCTAAATAAACATGAAGTAAAATCAAAATTAACGGAATGGCTACTGAAACAGGACTACCTGAAAACAGAGTCTTTACTCAAGTATGTTGTCTAACTACCTATGTACTTATATATTTCTAATTACATACCCACACACACACACACACACACACATATACATACACACACACCCGCGCACACACAAACATACACACACCTGCGCCCACACACATACATACACGCTCACACACAAACACATATCAAGTGAACGTAAATATATTTTCCTACATAATATTTCCTTAGAATGCTCGGGTAGATCGACACAGCCTACTATAAATACTATAGCATCAATTTTAAGCTGAATCACTGTCTCTCAAGATACAGGTTACCTAGTTTGAGAGGCAGGGTTTTCCTTATTGTGTACAGATTTTAGTTCCTAGATTGTACTGTATTGTGTTACTACCAAAGCACTTTTAAATTGTCTTTATTCTACATTTGAAATCTGTATTTTTTGTGAAATAAAGTAATTATATTATATTATTATTATTATTATATTTTTGTAAGTTTAAAAAAGGGAATTTAATCAGCTAAAGAAATGTGTAAAAATGCTTTAACTTATTAGTGTATTTATTTTTAAATTAAATTAAAGCTGCGAAAGAACTTTCATGTTAGCGGACACGAGATTCAACTACAGACCTTTCACTATAACTTGTCCCTTGTCGCCATGATGGCACCATTGCTTTTATGCGTTGTTACATACCGGCAAGCAATGGTGCCAAACATGACGGCAAGGGACAAGTTATAGTGAACGGTCTGTAAAACCAAACGCATCGCCATTTTCTACCGTATTTTTCTACCTCCTGAATTTTTTTTTTAATTTATATTTAATTACCTAAAGATTTGCGTTACCGCGCCTTAAGTCTGTCTGAACGCTTAAATTACAGCACATTACGAGTATAAACTAGTTTTGATAAACTAGATTTCAAGGACACAGTTTTGCCAAACAGTTTAATCCCAAATTCGTCACGTGTTGATCAAAATCTGACAATTTCTTTACATCGATACCCGAGTGGTTTCATATAAAACGATCGAAGGTCGTCCACTACACAATTAACATTCTAAAAAGTAGGTACGAACACGTTTACTTGAATGGATTGTTTCCTTACTAATTGGAACGTTGGTATCGTGGAATTTCTTGTAAAAACTCAACAGAAATAGATTTGATTATTGTGCCTTATTAAGTTGCGCGCAACCTCTAACGGAAACACGCGTTTAGCTTGAAATTGATTTCGGTTATCATTGTAATGGCAATAAGTAATTTCCTCGATTAGTTGAATTGATCGCAAAACTTCGTAAAGAGGTCTTAATTTATAAGATTCCGGTCTTAGAAGTTGGAAGCTTTGATCTTTTTCGTCGTAGTTCTTAGTTAGGTACGCGTCACATTCTTGCGCATTTTACGCTACCGCGTATGCTAAGCTACTGCTCAACAGACTAACATTATTAACTAAAGCAATGTGGTTTGTGAAGTTATAACAGGTGGTATTGCGCGGTTTGCTCTCTTTTAAACTCTTAGAATGTCGTATTTTCGTTATCCCATTCTATCATTAAGTTTAAGTTACATTAGCTTAAGCTTAACATGACTGAAATCAATAAAAACTTAGATTTCATTTCAAAAGTATCGGTGAAGACAGCTAGCTATCTTAATACTTGCAAATCGAGTATTCGAGTGCAGCAATAGGAATCTAATTTTTAATATTATATGCGATTATGCAAAGTAGTGCAGTTTGCTCTTTTGAAATAGCGATAAGTGATCAGAGAAGTATTTATTTTATAACTTGTTTTTAAAGTAAATGGAAATTTCTTTTTTTAATTTCGACTTATTGTAACTATTCTTTTGTTCTTTGTCATCAGAAAAAAGGAAAATGTTATTTTTCCATATTCGATTAGACCAGTTTCCTAATAAAGCGTTATTATGGCTGGTCGATAGAACACGTAGACAAAGTAATAATCTAAAATATTTAAATGCGTAATTTTTATGTGACACATGCCTGTTGGCATTTATTTTACTATAAAAAGAAACAGATCATGGATGACTGAGTCATTGGCGTCATTATTACTCAGTAGTTGCCTTATTATTAAATGGATAACAAATACAAAATGTAAACCAATTTCAGACAAAATAGGCATCCTTCTGGACGCCAACCACCACCTCTTAAAGCAGTATTATTATAATGTTATTTCAGTGTGAGAAACAGATGGAGTTATACAGGACATCTAGGTCCATCTCTTTCCCACACTGAAGTAAGATAACAATAATACTGCTTTAAGAGGTGGTGGTTCAGCTCCTGAAGAGCGTCAAGATCTTATTAATAGCTCCTTACAAACGATTACTTACCTAGATCATTTTGTAACTTTACTAGACATAAAGCCTACTTCCCACAACACATCTTTTAAATCATTTTATTCCTAAACAATGTGTTTTACACTCAAAGTTTACTTTCACCGTCGAAATAATGGCAAAATATTAAACAGAACATGTTGATCCCACGACAGGTGAGTATTGTTGAAAGGCCGGAAGCCAGGAAGTGCACATCACGACTTGTTTCATTATGCAACATGTTCTCTGTCGCTCACCGGTCACTCGCGGTCGAGCCATAAGCAAGGATTTTATTTTGTTTTATTTCTTAGGGACAAAACACAGTTAGGTACATGCGATGCTTCTTAATAATTAGCACAGTACTTAGAAATACATTTATACTATAATCTATTCCATATTTATGTTAATACACATGTAACCCACACCATTGTCCACGAATTCACAAAAAAAAAATGTTCAGTTATTTTTTTTAAAGCTTACTTTGTTACTTAGGGACCGTGGATGTATGGCGGTGCGCCTTTGCATGCTTGGAAAAGTAAGAGAGTTGAAGTTGTTTTTAAGATTCTACATTTGAATGATGACAGTTGACATACGTGTAATAAAACAGAACAGCCGTTCCTGTATTTTTAAGAACGTTCGCATTCTAATCTCAGTTTCAATCTGTCAAAAACATCTCTAATTTTCATACATTCTTGACAAGTTATTGTCATTGTCTTTGACTGTCGCTGAGATGAGATCGTGACTAGATTTGGCGACAGAATTGGCCTTCAGATTACTTTTTAAATCGACTAACGACGCAGCACTAATCACATTTTACTTAAACTGAACTCGAAATCGACTACACCACGAGCTTCCTCATTAATCTCGGTAAGATAATGTCCCACAGTGTCCACTGTTCAGCAATTTCATCGTTAATTAGAAAGTTTACTCATAGATTGCATTAATAACAAGCAGCTTTCCAATTATTGTCGATTACACTTTCTTTGGTGGTGTATGACAACAGATAGTTGATTATTATCATAAACGGTTAAAATAGACCTATCTGTGTTAGTTAACGTCTATTCAGATTAGGCTGGCAAAGTAGACTATGGATATTGTTAAACATACCTTCTATACAAATAAGTAAACAATATTAAATCGAATGCAAATCGATACCTATACAGTGAGTTACTGGCTACATGCCCAGTATTATATTTTAAGAAAAGCCTGTCGACTCGATTAGTTTCCTTGACTTTCAAATTACGGGCCTGAAAAGAGTGGCCAGGTTGCACAACCGTTGCTTTTGTAACAAACTAAAATCCGGCAGAAAGTTTTTTAAATAACTAAACAACCTGGACTAGTTGTAAACAAAAAAATAACACGTTAGCTGTAACTATTGGTCTTTGTTTCGAGAAAGCCGTTGCATATTCAAACTTGTTTCACAAAAGAGTGTGTCGTCGGCTGAAAGAAATTCATAACAATACGAAATGGAGCTCGCTCCGGACTTAGGCCATGACGAAAACATTGGCATTGCATTTCAAAGCCCTCGCCTCACTATTGAATAGTGTAACTAACTTAGTAATTAAATTTAGATCCGCTAGGAGTCGACTGTTTAGTCGATTAGTTCGTGACTCACGATGTAGAAAAAAAGTGTAACCATCAGACTTAAAAATGGTTTCCAATCTTTGTCAAAAGAGCAATGTGACAACATAATCTTTTAAAACGTTTTTCAACGACGTTGTACAACGTAAAAAGCTTCTTAATTTCTTTCCAAAAAACCGTTTAAGAAATCATTTCATATTTTAGTCTCACTTCTAAAAGTAAAAACTCACAACTCTCCACTTTACCCATTATTCGCCATAATGTCAACCATTTCACTTTTATCTTCTTTGATTCAACGATTTGGGTGGTTTAAGTTAAAAATAAAACTAAAGAAACCAAGTCAAGCTCTTGCACGGCTGTTAACTCAAAAACCAATTCTTACTTACAAATGAACTGTAAAAACATGTGATATGTTTTAAATATTTAATTAATTTCACCTCAGATGCTCATTATAGTGTCGATAACTGATTCAGGCCGCGTTCATGGGTATGGGAGCAGAGAGACCGAAACTGCCTCGCGTCGCCTTAGGGAATATGAAGTAGACCTCACATGGCGGCTCGTGGCTTATTTTCAAGTATAATGTACACATATTTGTCGGTTTGATACGAACAAGTTTGACCACTTACATTGACATGTTATTATCTACTTGTTGCTGTAGACTAGAGTTTAACCGGCTTAGAATATTCTTTAGAAGAGTTGCGTTCTTGGCACTTTACAACCACCCAAAGACAAATCAAGAGAATTGGAATTTTATTGACTATTTATTGACTGATCTTAGTAAAGTCTAGTCTAGATATGGGGAACAAACCCAAACTAAGAAAGTACGGTAGTAGAACAAAATCTGAAAAACATAAAGCATTCATGCATCAATCCATCAACTCAGGCTGAGTCACAGTCCAGCGCCACCACAACACATTAATTTCATGTATACCTAGGTACTGTTAAAATTTTTGAGATGCCAGAAAGAAAAAAGTTTACCTTAAAGAATGGGTTGTCTATTGTTATAATAAACAAAAGAGGATCGCCGCGCTGGCCACACTTGCCCAAATGAAGACAAAAGCTCGCGTCGAAGATTGGAGTCACTTTAGACCAGACGAGCAAATGCTCATTCTATACCCACTCCATCAAATTATTTTGGTATAAACAGAGACAGAGCATTCTTTCGGCGTTCTATCTTCTTTGCGAAGATTCTATGGAATGCTCTAAGAATACTCGCTCGCTTGATGTAAACGGCGCACGCCACAAGCGACATGCGTAGTGCGAACAGTTTACCTAGAGCGCACGAGCGTTCTTTCGTGTTCGGACGTGCTCGCTCCTCGAAGCGGTCTCTTCAAAGCGTTCTTGTGACTTGACCGATAAATATATCTTATTTAATTATGGATTGGTCTCGAGAAAAATGTCTACCTATGATAGAAGCCTACCATGTCTGTGGGACATGAAAATAATAAAAACGCAAGCCACAAGCAAGATGCTTAGCAAGAAATAGCAAACCTGCTAGAACGTAGTGTCGAAGAAGCTAGAAAAAAGATAGGACTGTCTTCTTGAAGCCAGAAAAAAAGATGGAATCGGACATAGTGCACCCAGACTACAACCAGCCACGGACACTTGACGAATGAGCAATGAGCACTCGTTCGCCTGATCTAAACATCTCTAGAGCATGCGCAATTTCAGTTCTCGCTCGTTGGTATTATTTTGGTGTAAATGATGAAAATGAATTATCGTTTACACCAAAAAAGCAACAAACAACGACTCTAGCTCTATATTCGTTTGGTCTAAACCCACCTTTAAAGATAAGCCTATTGTGCCTATGCTTATTTTGCATGAAAAGCTTGAAAAATCTAACATAAAAAATCTAACAAATTATTGTTATTGAAAGGGACATTATAAACAATAGCATAAGACTCAATTACTCAGTTAGGCCTCCCGCTCCCAAAATATGATACAAACAGAAAGGCAGGAAGAACTTAATTTATATAACACATCTAAGTGAAGAAAACTAAGCCAGTACAAAAAATAACGGGAAACCTAGTCATATGTAGATTGATTTATTTACAATACTGCACGCCCTTTTGCCGTGTAAAACGGTACTCAAATGAGATACAGTGGTACACAACCTAATATTGTAATACAAATCTATAGTCTCCAAGAAACTGCATTGAACCTGGCAATCTGCAATGCAGAACAAACACCGAAACACAGACCCCTTTAACAGCTATTTAGTCGAGTGTTGAGAAATAAGAGTAGACAGAGGACTCATCGATACAGCTTACTTTGAATGACAAAGTTTCTTAATCACCCAATTATCAATCCCGACATATCCGAGAGCTAATGCAGTCTCCTAATCATCTCCTATTAATTTGTAGAACACAATAATCCAAAAATAAACACTAAAAAAACGCAATACGACGCACAGTTTTCTCCCAAGTTGCGCAATTCCAAACGACACACTGATATTTGAGCCCATTCATGATCTGAATAGACAAGGCTTGCTCAATGGCTCGTGCTCTGATTGATCGTTGATCATGATCGCACACGCGCCGAATGTGGGTCACTGCAGCTGTTCACGGCTTTTCGGCTGAGACAAAACGGGTTTCGCACTAGCTAATTGCTGTTTAACATCGCATTTGAATATATGGAGTAATGTTTGAAGTTACGTAACCGTTGACAAGTATGCGCGGATTTAAAATTGGCCTCATTAGACTTTTTAATAGATGCTTATTGCTTATTCGCCAATTACGGGCGGATTAGTTGCTTTTTCCAAAACTGGAATATAACACGATAGTTATCAACGTTAACGTTCTGCGTTACTGTTATACAACTGTGTGTATATAGTCTTACTTCGCAATTCCATATTAAGCATCATTGCTCAAATGCCCATGTCCAATTAATTGAAAGCTTACAGAACCTCCCACCAACAAGGCACATCAATGAAACACAGGACGTTAGCAAGAAAGTGACAAATCCTGACAAGGCGTCTCACTTCCACTTCAAACACTAGGGCCCATAGAGAATATAACCACAGTCTTTGCTAGGGCCAAAGGGACATAAGGTGCAGGACTCTGTGTCTCGGTAGGCGCGCGCGCCAATCGCGGGTCGCGGGTCGCGGGCGCGGGGAACAAAGCGCAGGGCGACGACCCGCCGACCGCGCTCACCTCGCGACCACCAGCGGATTTTATAATAACCGACATGTCTCACTGTTTTATAACAAATGTCTATGGTCCACGCCGGGCCTTGTCGCGGTTGGTGTGAGAGAGAAGTGCATAGTGCATGTGCAAAGTTACACGACATGAACTTATTTTTTTACTGGAGAAAAAAGGTGAAGTTTCATACAGAAAAATCGTGAACACTTTTGTCCCGCCTAGGTAGACTATAAATCCACATCAAAACCTATAAATAATGAGGATACTAAAAATGGCTTATATCTAATATTATAATAAATAATGGAGGGTAGGTGTAGATCTTGTCTGGAAGCCGACCCCAACATAGTTGGGAAAAGGCTAGGCAGATGATGAGGTGTACATCTTGTCCGTTTTGCAAAAGAAACGTAAGATCCGGCTGGGTTACCAAATTAGAAAAATAAAAGCTACAGTGCATTTCTAGAAAGATCATCATAGCCGGATTATGCAATATTAAATCAATGACTGAATATCTACTTCAACTTACAAAACAAGAAATGAGATGGCCCCAGAAAAAAAAATCATACCAGGTGCTTATATCACAGCGGTCATTGAAGAAAACTAGTTGTGCTTAGAGACTAGCACCTGGCACTATTTATGCACTATTCCCATTTTATAACCTTAGTAAACAGAGGGCGTATAACCATAGATAACTTGTCCACACAAGCTTATGCTAATCTGTGCTTATGTATCCTATCATACACCCAATCATAGCCGGTTTTTGTTTCCCATCTTACTGGCTAAAAGAAATCAATTCCTTGAGATTGGCGTGATTGTGTCATGTTGACAGCTTATAATTTGGCGGGAATTTTGCGTTTTTTTTTCTAGACACTCCAAAAATCCATCAGGTAACTTGATTGGTTGTGAACACGTTCTTTTGGTAAGCAACCTAATCAAAGGTGCATATGCATGTAATTATGTTACGTGATTATACTTAAATCTTCTTGAAACGAATGGGAAAATACGTTTACTTAATCTGCTTAGTTCGATGTTTGTTAGCCATTTGATTTCTTATAAGGCAACATTTCGTGCCAGGAATGCGACACACCCTGACTCTTGGCTTCCGACCTTCAAATAACTCAAGCCATGTATTTGCATAGGTGCATCCGAAATAAGTCTGGAAAGCCATCATGTAGCTTTAAGTATTATGCCATTGAATTTTGTACTCTATCCCGCCTGATTATAAGCTATTTTGGGGATTAAAGGCAAATTTTATTATATTTAGGTACATACATATAAACTAATGCATTTTATTAAATTCTTTAGTCGAATTAAATCCACTGCTGATGAAAATCAGACTTCTCACTCTTTAGATACACTCTTTGGTTCCGAGTCTTTATTACCTACATATAAATTACGCTCAATTTGTTTTGACGTGAGTACTATCACTAGAAAGCTCACTCGAATTGTAATTAAACCGTTTAACAAAATGTAATGTAACCAATCCGTAAGATAAATTACGATAACTTTCGACATAAAGACAAGTATGTTCAAATTTTCCCAATCAACCTTGAACCTAATATATTAGTAATAAAGTCGAAAATCTATTAAAGAAATTTGACAGATTGTAGTAGCTTGATGTGCTGGCGTCTACTGTACTAACAATACTAACATATTGTAAGCTAATATTGTTGCTAATATATGCTAACAAGATATGGATTTTAATTATCTGAAATAAATTATTCTATTCTATACGTAAGTGCAGTAAGAATAGCCCGATAAAGCTCATAGGAACGAAATAATTAATTGTGTTTAGCAATTTATGCTACCTACGATTACAGGTAGGTACCAAAAACTGGCAACATAAACGTTTGCCAATAAATAATTTAATGTGGGGAGAGCGTAAAATATGTGTGTTAACGAGAAAAGGTTAAGAAAATATTAGTAGGTTTCCATCCATCTATCGGGCAAAAGTGAATCACTTTTCGTGTGGTAAGGGCAATGGAAATCATGGAAAGTTCCACAGAACGCCTTTTATCCTCTCACGATGAAAACTCAGACGTTGGAGCACAGGTTGAAAAGTGCGTATAATTAATTTTAGCAAATTTTTATGCAAATCAACCGTATTTTGTTTGTGACCTCCTGGGATACGGTGGGTGATTTTGCCCACCGTGTAATATGTAGCTAATCTATTTCGTAATTGGATAATTATTGATAGTTTTTTTTTTGTCTGCCTAGAAGCGATGATAATTATTTGGTAATTAAAATAGTCTGTAAAGCTAGTCATGCTCAAAATTTTGATGAAAACGACCATGATGGTAGTAAACTACCGACTCGTTTTATTTTCTTGTTACCTACTTAGTGTAATTTGATGTTTGAGATTTTAAGGTTTTTTAATAACTTCGTATATTTTACGTCAATTGATAAAATGGTTGAATAAAATTACCTCCTGATTGTCCTTAAATATTAGCCTTCGCGTCGATGTCTTGATGTCACCATCCAGAAATCTTTTTCTTATTTAAACATACATTCTTTCCTTGTTTACAGAGGTGAAAAGCTGTATGTGACGGCAGACAAACGCGGCGAGAAGGGAGGCTGCAAGCGACCTATCTGCTGGACCCTCCTGGGACTAGTCGTCGCAGCCATAGTCGCCATCATCGTGCTAGCAGCCAGTAAGTAGCCCCTCTATTCGCAATTAATCCCGCCTTTGTATGGACGCCAGCACATCAAGCTACAACAATCTGTCAATTTTTTTTTATAGATTTTCGACTTTATTGCTAAAGTATTAGGTTCAAGGTTGATTGGGAAAATTTGACAGTTTCGGGTAGCTTGATGTGCTGGTGTCTGTAGTTTTTCTTTACTTGTGCATACCTACAATTTGAATTAATAAATAATTCACTGCTGAACGTGACGAGCTTCTCTCGAAAAGGGACGTACGTAGTGACCCAAGTTGATAATCGCACAGCAAGCTCGGGTTCTCCCGGTGAAGCCGTCATGTTCACAAGAATTTTTTGTGAATTTGCTCACCTCGTTCATACGGTTCATAGTTTTACTTCTGAGAAAGCTTATGTAGGTAGGTAAATGAAGTGATTGAAATGGTTTCTCCATTACTAGCCGTGGGTGTTGTATAAAGGCATCTTTTGATAGTCAAGTTGGTGAGCAGAAGCATCGTTTTGTCAGCTAAAGTACTAACACTTACATGCATTCTGAACAATCCACACATATTATGTAATATGTGCCTAGCGTGGTGCTTGATAACAAATGTGGCGGATTTACACAGTTCCAAGTATAGGCTCTACAATTGTCACTTCCTAGATTATTTTTACCACAGAACAAATCTGTTCTGAGATCCAACAATTCGGTTAAAATTGCACAAGAAATAGTTTTTGGGTATATTTCTGAGCTAATCAAAGCTCAATCATATACGACTCATGAGGCGAGGTAATGTAAGGCGGCAAAACAAGGTGAGGCCGCCCCCCGGTCTTTTCCCGTTTATGTAGGCATTTCTAGTACCTACCATTTTGCAGAAATTTAATAATGACAAAACAAAATGCTATTCACGGACATTTTATCGAAAAGCAAGAATATGGGATGCAAGAGCGAGTGTGTCGAACTCCAAATTTTTTACAGCCCGTCTTGTAATCTCAGTAAGTTTTATTGCGCTTACAGACAGTAAAAAATAATAAATTGGGTAATGTGTGAAGGGGTGCTGTATTGAGAAGAGTGTGAAATACAGAGTGGAAGTGATATCGACGTGCAAACTTACCATGAATTCAGTAGGTACATGATTCTACATGAACCCTCCTCCCCAGGAGTAGATATATTTAATCGGTTATTTTTTTTAATCTGCTGTTCCATACTTGATCGTGTAGGTATTGCCATTCCGTATGCAGCAGCAATTGTTTTAATTACCGATGAAAAATTTCTACTCTGGGGGCTCTATAATCATGGTATCAGTTTGCGCGTCGATGTCACTGCCACAATGTATTATAAATTTTCCGCTATTTTGTTTCCTTGTCACTCATACAAAGTGTAGGCAGAGGCCGATTACTGGTTGGGGGCCGGGAAATGTACAAAAGGTATAAGAGAAAAGTCATCGGAAAGATGTCTTGTACACTTTTTTCTACATACGTCAGAAAACCGTGTATTTTTTTTTTGCAAAAAAAAAAAAGAAAAACCGGTCGCCAAATTTGCCGCCTCTAAAATCTGCCGCCCTAGGCCTACTCAGCCTACTGGTAAATCCGCCACTGAATGCTATACGTTGACTTGGACACCACTCGCTCACTTTATGCCAGATAGTAAGCCTTTAGCCAATATTTTGCCGGCTGGACAGCGACTTAACCTGACCGTTAAATAATTTCCAGCGGGCGTCCTATTCACGAACTCGCCAACTCCTCTGGAGCAATACAACACATCTGTCAGCTCGGCGCGGGCGCTGGGCGGCATCGGCCACGTTCAATACGACCACGACCATAATCATGACCATGACCACGACCACAACACCAGCGGGGACCATGACCACGACCACAACACCAGCGGGGACCACGACCACAGCATGGAGACGACAGAGCATCAACACGGACCAGAACCGCAGAGTGATGAGGGCCACGAACCCTCCCTCATGTCGGACGAAACCGGCGATACCTCTATGTATGGTGAGTAAATCGTGTATTTTTTACTTTATTATTGCGTACTTAGATTATTTTTTTTAAATATTTCTCAACTAGGTGAGCATATACGTATTCTGACTTAATTCAATATAGCCATGAGGTACCATGGCTGTCTATTTTGTATCTTGTACGGATAGACGGATGCTGTAAATGCAAAAATCACCATTGCTTCATTTCACTTGTTAACGAAATCACTGCAGTATAAATTTATATAGGATCTAGGTGTATTACTGGTAATTAACGTGTATTTATTCTAACTCCACAGTGCCCAGAACTGTGGAAGGCGAGCTTAAAATTGATAACGAAGAATTGACCAGCGCGCTTCAAGATCCTGAGAGCAACGAATACAGAGAGTTCGTCATGAACTTCGCTGATGGCATCAAACGAGCACTGTTCGACAGGAACAGCCTAGACAACGGAGACAATGAAATTACAGTCGAAGTTATACAGCTCAAGTAAGATAAACTTTTACGTACATTATACACCTACCTAATATTATTAGAAGAAAAAGAAAATATTAACTACTTTTATAAGCAGAGATAGGAATAGGTAGTGCTAATTTGCCTAAACTTCGAGAAAAGAAGTAACATAGAGTGGATAATACCTCCTCTAAAATCCCGGAATAATTTTAATGACGTTTAAATCCCGGGATTTAAAAACCACGAATTTTTTATCGGACTTTATTTGTAGTTACAAATTATTGATTTGAAAAATCATAAATAAAGTTCAATAAATAATTCGTGGTTTTTAAATCCCGGGATTCAAACGTCATTAAAATTATTCTGGGATTTTAGAGGAGGTATTATCCACTCTATGTTACTTCCTTCCTCGAAGTTTAGGCAAATTAGCACTACCTATTCCTATCACTGTTTATAAGGTTCCAACACAGAGGGTCACAGAGGTTTTTTCTTTACTGGTACTGCACTAATATTTAAATTACAATATTACAACTGTGCTATAAAATTTCAATCTTTATTTACAGAAAAGGTTCGGTCGTCGTCACCTACAGAGTCCATTGGAAACCCAAGCTGCACAATGAACCAACAGAAGACTTGTTGAACGCTAACAAACTTGAAGCCAGGCTAGAAGCCTACCTTACCAAGAATAACAGAATGATCCACGTTTACCACATTGCCGAAGACAAGTTGACCACAAGACCAGTCCTAGATGTCTGTCAGATAAACAAGAATGGTTGTGAAAATGGATGCGAATTCGATGAAATGACACTTGAATTCACTTGCACGTGCCCATATGGTGAAATATTAGACATGGCTAACCCCAAACGGTGTATACCGTTATTAGGCTCAGAAAATGAAAAGAGCACTGAAGATACAAAAGGGAGCGACTTTACAGTTCATACAGTCAACGCCAATCCGGTCACTACTAAAATGATTCCCGTGGAAGAAAACCCCACCACTGAATCGGTTCATCACCGTCATACTTTCGATTGGACTGAAACTCATCACAGAATGCCAGAGACGACCACCGAAACTGAAACTGATGTTAATTTTTCGCACATTTTTGGCCACTCAACCAAAAAGCTTGAAGAGTCAGCAACAACTAAACCTAATTTGAGCGATGAGAATCCGGCTCCTGAGCCAGAACCGAAACCTGAGCCTGAAACCAAACCCGAACCTGAGCCAAAACCTGAGCCTGAACCCACATCTGAGCCTGAACCCACATCTGAGCCTCAACCCAAATCTGAGCCTGAACCCAAATCTGAGCCTGAACCCACATCTGAACCTGAGTCCAAATCTGAGTCTGAACCCACGCCTGAGCCTGAACCCAAGTCTAAGCCCGAGCCGGTAGCTGAACCAGAGCCCCAATCAACTGCTGAGCAAGCACCCGAACCGACTACAGAACCAGATCCAAAGTACGACCCAGAACCGGAATCGAAATCTGAACCAGAACCGACATCAGAACCTGAACCGGAATCAAAAGCTGAATTTGAATCGGAACCTCAGCCCGAACCCTCTCCAGGACCGAAACCGGAGCCAGAACCAGAACCAGAAACAGAACCAGAAGTTTCATCCACAACACCGGTGACTGTCGCATTGAACCCTGCCTTTATGTTGCGAGAGGAACAGCAATCAAAGGATCATACTCCAGAGTCCGAAATGACAACCGAACCCCAGTCTGAACCCGAACTGACGACCGCGCCCATGGCAGAATCTTCCCCCGAAGCTAACACACAAGCTTCAAACTCTATAGAAAGAGAAATTTCTCAAACACTTGAAAATGAAGCTGAGCACGAGTCTACTGCGGTCACAGAGGAATCAAGTATTACCACATTCGCCGATAACAATCAGCAATCTGAACATCACATTGATCGGTCAGAGAACTCAGAAGAAAAGTCAATTTTATACACTAATGAAGGCAAATTCGAATATAAACCTATTGAAGATACACAAGAAATGACAACCAGACGAATTTCTTTATCTGAACCAAACCTTATAAATGAGCCCTCTTACGAACCAAAACCTGAAATTATTTCAATTTTAAGTGCCAAACAGGAAAACAAGCCAGCAAACAGTCTAAGTAATACAAACGATGAAACTAGCACCACAACTGAAATTACCGATTGGCTTGAACTGCAATCTCATAATTCGGTTAAATCTGTCGATCATAACCAAACAGAGTTTGATGAGCTTCTAAATAATAATGTTAACAAAATCGTGAACGAATCAGAACAAAGGTCGTTCAAAACATTCTATGAAGATGTCTTATTTGAAACAACGACTACCACAAGCACAAACCCTGAAAACGAAAACGATTCGCTCGACTTAGTCAGCAAAGATATCGAGAACCCAAGTACCGAAATAACAAGAAGGATGGAGGACGAAAACAACATGGCAGTTCCAATTTTACCCGTTAGCGAAGACACATCTGAAGGAGAAATCAGTAATACTGAAACAACGACTAAATCTGTAAGCACAATACCTACTGTCGAAATGGAAACGTCCACGGATGAAACTGAAACAGAAAATGAAAACGCCTCAGAATCTAAAACGGGATCTATGATAACTTCTATCCTCGAGGAAGCCAAGTCAATAGAAACCAACAAATCAGTACCAATTGAAACAACAACCTCAGAGCCTGAAACTATTAAGCAATTTTCTATTAATAAACACTATCAAGACTCTGATGGAGAACAATTATTAGAAGTTTTAGAGAATAAACCTTATTCTGAAAATAACGAAACATCAACCGAACGCGAACCTGAAGAAGGTATTGATATCACTTTTGATGCAATAAACATGCTTTACAACCGTTCCTCTAAATCGATTGAAAAGAAACCTGATACACTCAGTAAATACAATGGCATACACGATACATCAGAGGAAACGAGCGTCAGCACAGATAGTTCTACTGATTCTGATTGGCTATCAGAAGCTGTTACTGAAATAAACTACGATGAAGCTATGAACAAAATGGCAAAACATGAAACAACAGAATCCAGTGTAAGCAAAATAGAAGAAATAATGAACCATGGACTGGTCAAAGATGATTTTGAGCCCGACTACTTAAATAACATGGGGCCCAATGGTAACAAGCAGGATCAGGACGAACCGTTATACGGTATGGTGCATGACTATGATAACGAAGATACTCGTTTTAAAAGAGTTAACAAAGCAGTAACAACTGAAGCAGCACAAAATGTCTCCACAAAAGTAGAGGACGTCGGAAAAAGCAATTCCGGAGTGATAGTTAACACAAATGTACCTGTTGAAACTACTACTGTCAGCGAGTATATTTATAAAGTAGCTGAAACGTTCATTAACAATCCCGATGTAACCGTAACGGAGCACGAAGAAACAGAAGCCAATAACTCATCGTCCCCAGTGATGGTTGAGCCACCAGCAGTTGGTAATGTTGAACTACCTCTATTAACTACTGAAGAACCAGAACCAGCCATGAAAGCTGAACCAGCACCCGTTTGGGAAGAGTCGGACTCTGAAAAATATTTGACTGTCAAAGAATTGCCCAAAAAAATTGAACAAACTACTGAAATCCACCATTCTGTTATGATTAACGAAATACAAATACCCTTTTCAACTGGTGCACCAACCACTATGGTACCAATGAACGAAAACTTCGAAAATATTACAATGGCCGAAACAGAAAATCCGGAATATTCTGATAACTTCCAAAATTCAACACAGTTAAGTAATCTAAACGTAACTATATATGAGATCTCTAGTCATAGCGGTAATAATTCAGTACTGTTAGCGAAGCCTGGAAATGCACAATCGGCGGAGTACGATGATCATGAAACTGAAATGAATCCTTTCTTACCAGAGGTCGAGAACAACAAAAGCTTAGTCAAAAAACTTCAAGAAGGTCATGACCTTGAGCCTAATAACCTCACTGAGACTCAAAACGAGAACACGGAGGAACATGTCAAAAACCAATCGGAAGGACTATTATCTTCAAATAACGATTCTTTAGCTGTAGTAGGTAAAGAAGCTGAGACAGTCACTAACAAACAAGAAGAAAGTCGACCAATAGCTTCAGAAGACGATACTTCATTTAATGAATTGCTCATGAGCGGGAATAAAACAGATATCACCACGACTCCAGCGACAGTAAACATACCCGAGAATAAAGAGACGTTACCCATTTCCACGTTCTTATTGGACACTGATGACCTAGAAACTCTAACAACAACGACAAGTAGCAACAAGGTAGATGCGACTACTTCTGCACCAGTGTTCAACAATGATGGGGTGCTCCTTAGTGTTGTTCCCATTGAAGAACAGAAGGAAGATCTGCTAGAGAAGCACAAAAGTGAAAATATTGCAGAGCTCAATGACATAAGTGATTTGCCAAAAAGTGATAAAAGGACATTAGATGCTACCAAATTTGATTCAGTAATTAATAATGAAGCGTAGTATGCGCCGCTCAATTTTAACTCAACACACAATTAGTTTTAACGTTGCTATTTCATTTCCTGTGATTTCATTTACACCGTCGAACAAATTATTCTAAACAGAATTTTATACCAATGTAAATGCAATATTATTATATTATTAATTAATTCAATTTACTGGGTTGCGGTCCTCGGAAACTTACGCAGTATCGTACCTTTAATGTTATCGTCCTGTATTCATATCGTGAACAATTTATTCATTAGACTAGTCAAACTAGGAAGAGTCATCGTCTTGAAAGATTTAGATTTATTTATTGCTTCGTCTATACAAAAATTATGTGGATTGCGTAAAAATGTATAAATAACTGGTAAAACGTATGTAAGTACTATAAGTATTTTACGCAATTCATGCTCTATGATAATAATAAATCATTCCCAATAATTTCATCACCACTGCTGTCAAAACGGTGAAGGAAAACATCGTGAGGAAACCGGTATGTCCTACCTAGAACCAAAATTTCGAAGACATGTGACATCTACCAACCCGCACTGGGCCCGCGTGGTTGATTACAGCTCACTCCGTCTCGAAGAGAGGAGGCGTTATGTCCCAGCAGTGGGAACATTATAGGCTGATTATGCTTATGCTATGCTCTATGAAGGTACACAAAATCCTTGGATCTTGTAATATTACACCCTCACTCTTGGAGGGTTACCTGACAGTCCTATCTTGTAATTGTTACCATAGCTAAATGTATATTATTATTTTTAATAAATTACTCTTGAATCGGACGCTATAACGAGTTTGAAAATAAAATGGCGTAACCGTTAGACGGCTTTTGTTATATTATATTCTTGTGATCGTCTGCCATGCCGTATGTGATAACTCGCAGGTAAACTACATTCCGTTCGTACTTATTAACTTAGTGATATTACACAGAAGTGAGGTCTGATTGTAAAATAATAATTAATTTAGTACTTGTTAACTAAGATAAATATTTTGTATAAATGGTTGATTTGTAAAATAATTGAATTATGTTGTAAATAAATATAAAGTTAATAATAATTATATTTGAGTGTTTATTATTCCTACAACCTTAAGGGGGAAGCGCTAAGGTAGCCCGCGAAATTCAAATTTTCTTACGTTTTTTGCAATTTGCTGGTCAGTGTTAAGTTGTACGTTGATGAAAATATGATTCGCGGTCGTAACAAATATGTATTTACAGAATTATAATCATTACAATCAGTAATAAAACTTGTTAAGTTAGTATAATCCCCAAATGTCAAGATTTCATGAAATAGTAATTCTTGGGGTTTACTTGGTCTTAGAGAGTTGTGTTGATGACTTTAATGATTATAATTCTGTAAATACATATTTGTTACGGCCGCGAATCATATTTTAATCAACGTATAACTTAATACTGACCAGCAAATTGCAAAAATCGTAAGAAAATTTGAATTTCGCGGGCTACCTTGGCGCTTCCCCCTTAACCGATTCATGGCCAATGACTCAACAGTTGAGTCATTAAAAAACCTTCAGGGAGGCCGATGACTCAAATGGTGAGCCACCGACCAATGAATGGGGCCTGGCTGAAATGTTCACGAAAATGAAGGTGGCAATGAATCGGTTAACCGATTCCGTGCGGAGGTCTTTTTAGCAATCTCTAGTGCCTGGCGTCAAACAAAAATTCCGTGATGCCTCTGGGGCACCAATTTACGAAATTACTTGAAACGAACACTCACTGTGGGCATGATATGGGTGACAAATAAAGACACTTATTTACGGGACTCTTTTGACAAATGTCGTTTTAGCCGAGTTTTTTATGTTTTAGTTTTGTATCCTCTCGGGCACCATACGCCATACGCAATAGATTTACATGGTGCCTGTGCGGCATCATCCGCACGGAAACGGTTAATATCTCAGACTTTCAAAAAAAATTGAACCACTACAACAAGAACATCATTTAAAAGTATGTAGACTTTATTAAGTACCAACAAACTATACAACTTTTACACAGATAAACATTTAAGTTCATAACAACTTTGGGTTATGTTTAATCACAGAACATTTAATTTTTTGGTCGAGGTGTGATGTCATCGATCTCTTGAGCCGTCACTTGCTCATCTAGGATCATCCTTGCACATAGACACCCGTCACCCATCATTCCATTCCCACTGACGATGCAATTACCCAAAACAGCCTTGCAACTGTTGTATGGAATGAATTTGACATCATTATTTACACTATCAACTTCTACTTTAACAGTTTTAGCTGGGGGAATATCCATTTCAAATATGTCCTTTAATTTCACAGTGCCATCAGCCTTATATTCTATTACTGACATCTTGTCTCGATAGTCACCAGTACTTTCATTTTGAACATTACAACGTTCAGAACATTCGCAGCCTTCACAGAAGTTGCTAACGTTGCAGTTGTTATCTACATTGCTCATGTTTATGGGTTCATTTTCAATAGGTGAAAAATCGTAGTCTTCATCAACAGTCTTAGATATTTGTACACAAACGCATTTTTCGCCTTTATCATTCATAATACAACTGCCTAAAACTAATTTACAATTGCGGACTTCATCATCATCTATATTTTCGTTCGGTGGATCTATGAAATCATCGTCAATTCCACTGCCTTCAAAAGTAGCAACAGGTACATCATCAGTGACGTATTCTTCTTTAACATTCTGTATGCAGCTAAATGTATGTTTTTCATACTGAGACTTGAGTATTATTAGTCCACATGATGAACAAGTTACGGCATCTGTAATTAAAAAGGGGAAACAATAATAATTATTTTGATGAACAATCTTTTTCGAGAAGTAAACCTAATAATGTGGAATGGACCACATGGATGATTTAACAAGAATGGAAGATATTTCAAGTCTTTCATAAAACAAATGCGCACGATGGAATCTGGGCTGCTCAAATAAAATCAATAAACATTCAGAGTTTTAGAATGAAATGGAAAGATAATTAATTTAAGTTTCCTAAATGAGTGTCCTGAATGAATCCAAGCTTACCATTTTCAGTTTTCGTCTTTGTCATACATGACAAATCACAAGCTGAATTAGAATCTGATGATATTCCACTGTCCGCTTTATCTAAAACAAAATCAATAAAAATATAATATTACACTGATAAAATTGTCACTCAATCATCCACTGCTGACAGGGCTTTCCAGTGACCACTACAATGAATGCTTTGGAAGGATTGCTAGTTTCTACATACCCACTTGACCAACAAACAGCAAGGATTAAAGAATCCTCAAGAAACAGAATTGAAGATGGGTCACACTGATTGAGAGTGACAGTTTCTTTGAAATCATTGAAATCTATGTACAAAATCAAGATGCATGCTAGTACATTATTCTAGAATGTAAGCCTTAAAATTGAATGTTTTATCGCCTTTCCAGAGCAGAATGGTTTATTAGTCAAGAGGCCAAAAGCATTCCACTACGTAAAGAAGGAGAGCGGCATTCTAAAGTTTCAAAACAAAAAAAGACAGAAAACACTTACGATGTTTAGCCAGATGTCTCTTTTTCGCGTACGGAGTGGCAAACTTTTTACCACAGTCAGTAAATGAGCAGTATAGTGAAGTGTCTGCAGTGTGCGTCTTCAGATGAGTCTTCAAGTGATGGGACTGTATGAACCCTGGAATTAGAAAATTATAAAGATACTAATACGGCTGACAACACCAATTTCAACAGAAGTCTCGAAATTTGATTTTATAATTTTCATATATTTTAACAGTGTTAATCATTTTCGACGCAAGTTTATAGTTTGTAAGTGCTTATAAGAATCCGCAACAAACCCAAAATCCATTTATTCCAAAAAAGAGCAATATACAGCATTTAAAATGAATAAAAAACCACCGAATAGGAGCATGTCATCTCCGAAGAACAGAAAATAAGAATGAAAATTATCGAAAAATGTTGACAAGATCAGCCGCACGAAGAGCACGTCCACCACCTCCGGACTCTTCGCTCAGCTCCGCCTCGCCGCCACCGGTACTCAGCCCCATTAGGAGCACTGTGACGACACCGGCCGCTGTAGTTGCGTCGAGCTCGAGCGACGCCACCACTTGCTCGTCGACGGAGAGGACGCCGGCCGCCGGACGGCTTAGGACCTACAGGCCCACCGGCCTCTGAAAGGGTCGCAGCTCCCGGCGGAAGTGTGCAGCGCTTGAGATAGACATGATCCAGCAATGAAAACGTCATGCGCTCATACTATGGGGCTACAGAGGGGGGGAAACAATCAGACCGCGTACCGTGTTCGAATGCTCTCTCTTTTTCAGATGCTTGAGCCAGCTGTCAACGTTTCGGCACAACGACTGTCGGATCAGGTGCGGGTCATCCAGCGTAATCATATGTTAGAAGACACTGTACTTGATCGCCTGCGAAGTGAAATGCAGAGTAGCCATGTCAACACAAATCATCTCACCATCTGACGAGGGGAGTGATGACAGGGCTACAAACATAAGTACCCAGTGCAATGAGGAATTGAGGAGTGCTTTGGAGGGTGCGATTCGGGAATATGGGTTCATGTCACCCGAATTTAGGCCACACTTACCTAAGGTAGCGGTAGGTAAGGTGGCGGTCCTGGATTCGCAGTTGGTAAACTATTTTGATGACTGCGAAGACCTCACCGATACTCATTCGATTCTGTACTGCGCGGCTGTAGCAGCATGTCGTGTAGGTCACGTCTTTGCTACTCAAATTCAAAATATTTTATTTCACATAAGCTTACACGGGCACTTATGAAACGTCAGAAGCTAGGTGCACGGTTCCAATTGGTCGTCTTCATCGTTACTGACCCTAGAGCTACACGACCGAAACCAGCCGTACCAGCTTGGCAGTGCAGATTGAGCACTCATCGGCAAACTATAATCTGCTTCAGGGAGGACAATACTCGCCCTAGAGTGATGCGCTTAATGAGGCGGGCTTTCTCAGGGACTGATATCAACCCTCAGAACTATATGTCCCGTGTTACAGAGCGCATCGACTTGACTGAAGCAGAAAGTGTATACATGGGCGAACCGTATTCGTAGGTATAAGCGGCGAGTAGACCAATACACTCAGAATCGCACCTTCCAGAGCGATGAAAGGTCGGGTTATAGGGCTTGGGAGCGACCGGACTAAGTTGTGGCTGACACGCGCCTGCCGGATGATGATGCCATGTGTTCTTTCTGGCACAATATCCAGTCGGTGCCTGTCAGTCACATCGAAGGTGATTGGGCTCGGGAAGTCGAGCGAGCCTGCGATCCGATAGGTATCAGAAATGGGGGCTATTACCATCTGCCCCCAAGATGTGGCTCGTGCAGTCCGTCCGTTGCCTAACTGGAAGTCTCCAAGGCCGGACGGGCTGCACAATTTCTGGATCAAATAGTTTATAAGGCCGCACGCTCGCTTGGCGGCTCAGTACCAGACTGCTTTGGAGTCTGATTCGCTACCCCAGTTCCTAACGACAGGAATTACCCACCTGCTCCATAAATCAGGTAGCACCGCGGAACTCAAAAATTATAGGCTGGTCACGTGTTACCGACGGTCTGTAAAGTTCTTACATCCATTTTGAAAGCTAAAATTATCAAACATATATACACCAACACCATCATATCTGCCTCTAAAAATGGATGTAGGAACGGGTCCCGCGGTACTAAGGAGCTACTTCTCATTGATATGGCCATTAGCCAACAGGTTCGTCGTTCCCAAAACGATCTGTCGACATGTTCATGTCGAGAAGGCCTCGCTGCCATATACATGGCTTATGCCTTAAATCAGCGCTGGAGCTCTGTCTCGCATAGGGTCGCAACATTATGCTGAGCGATGGCCGTTTTGCGTGTATGTGAGGCATATTTTCCCCCAACTTGTTTCTTTTTTGTATTTGTGTTGTTTCTTTGCGTCATGTTTACCGCAAATAAACGTATTTTCTTTCTTCTTTCTTATGAGGGTGCCTAGAGTTGTTAAAGTAGATGCAACAATGCGCACCTTCCTGATGTCGTGTATGGGGCAATAGAGCACGGTCCTTCCCTATCCAAGATGTCGAAATATCCAGAGGAATAGCGAGCCGATAAGGATCGAGCGAGGCATATTTTAGAGCGATAGTTTGAGTCCGCTTTGTTTCTGCTTAGCCTTAAATCTTCTAAGCACACTGTTGGAGGATTCAGGTCTAGGCTATCGGCTAAGGAGAGGTGGTCAGGTTATATCTCACCTCCTCTACATGGATGCCCTAAAACTCTGTGGCCCCAACAATTTCCAACTGATGAAGCTACTGAAAGTAACTGAAACTTTCAGTAGCGCCATCAAGATGGAATTTGGTGTGGACAAATGTGCGGTTATGCATATAAAGCGAGGGGAGATTGTGGAATCCGTGGGAACGCAACTCTCGGATTCCATAAACCTTAGAGTTAGAGCCCTCTCCGCATCAGAAACCTATAAGTATTTGGGTATGTCGGAAGCGTTAGGCATTATTACTGACATGAAGCAATCGTTGAAGGAGCGCTTCTTTGGCCACCTGAAGAAAGTACTTAATAGTCTTCTATCAGGCGGAAACAATGTGCGCGCCTTCAACTGTTGGGTCATGCCAGTTTTGATGTACTCTTTCGGCATACTCAAATGGACTCAGACTGAACTCGACGCCCTAGATAGGAGGGTCCGTACGCTGCTGACTGCAAATCGAATGCATCACCCACGGTCATCGGACTCATCGGTAATGAGACTGTATATCCCGCGAAAGTGAGGAGGTCGAAGCTTTTTAAACGCTAAGACCCTCCACAAACGCGAGATATACAGTCTCAGGGAATAATACCTACAAGCCGACGTGGGGATACATTGAGATGTGGTCGCAGTGGACAAGGGCCTGACCCCGCTCTACTTGACACTAACGATCGTATGGAGGTATGGCAGAGTAAGGAGCTTCACGGACGTTTTTTCCGGGCTCTACATGGAGCCGATCTAGATTTTCTAGCGTCAGTAGCCTGGCTGCGTTTCGGTGACCTCTTTGGGGATACCAAAGGTTTTGTCTGTGCAATTATGGACAAAGTTATCATGACGAACAATTACCGGAGATTTAATGTGAAGGACGGCACGGTTGACATATATCGGGCATGCCACCGTCCGGGAGAATCATTCCGACACATTATTTCTGGGTGTTCTCGTCTAGCTAACGAAAAATACTTGCATAGACACAACCTTGTAGTCAGGATTATGCATCAGCAACTTGCTTTGAAATACAGCCTTCTGGAATCGGAAGTACCGTACTACAGGTATTTCCATTTTCGGTCAAAGCGGAGATGTGCGGAGATGTCCGAAGCGGAGACGAGAAGAGATATTTTTCAGCTAGGGTGTATCGACCGAAGCTGTGCGGAGATGCGTACTGGCTAGACTGGAGCGGAGATATATGCTGGCTTGAGCGGAGATGTGTGCTGGCTGGAGCAGAGATGTGTGCTGGCTGGAGCAGAGATGTGTGCTGGCTGGAGCAGAGATGTGTGCTGGCTAGAGCGGAGACGTATGCTGGCGGTCGCGGCTGGCGGGTTATGCGACGCGAAGAGAACTAGCGGCGCAGCTCACTGCACGCCGCTCACATGTTTTCTCGTCTCCTCTGCGCGCCGTCGCCAGCTTGCGAGGCACAGCTTATATCTCCGCTTTGTACCGCCGCCCAGCTCAATCTCGGCGAAACACAGCTCACATCACCGCTTCGTTCGCACCATAAAAATATGATACATCTCCGCTCAGTGGTATCCACTGAAGCTGAGTGTGGACGAGATGTGTGAATAACGAAATTCTATTGGTTGTTTAAAACACATCTCCTCTCCTCCCGTCTCGTCTCTACTTTGGTGGAGTCCGGGCCTTAGCCTGATATAGTGGTAGTGGATCTAATAGAGTGGCGTGCAATGATTATATTGACATAACGGTCCCGCATGACGGGAACCTCGTGAAAGCCGAGAAAGATAAACAAATCAAGTACCTTGACTTGGCTCGCGAGATTGTAGAAATGTGGGATGTAGACTTAGCGATCATTGTGCCGATAGTCGTATCAGTCAATGGCTTACTTAATTGCCAAGAGCACAGATTACCAGATAAATCACTCCATACAAAATTTTCAATACCTACTGCTATAATAGCCTACACCTTCGAGTCGCTAGACGCTGCGAACGAAAATGTACCTAACCTTACAAGCGTAAAGTGAGTTTTGCTTTGTAGCTGCGCGCCGCTGCGTCACAGCTGCGTAGTTATTGTGAATTGCCAGGGCTGCCTCTTTCGATAAAGATGTCAGTAGGTATTTGTAGTACACTTTATGAAATAAAATGAAATGCTTTTTAATGTTTTAGCATGTTTAATTGTTAAAAAAACTTATGAAAGACCGAGGAATATGTTTTATGTTAGGTAACTATGTATTTAGTATTCTGTGACGACACCCCGAAACTGTAGTTGTAAGACAAGTAAGCCACACATCGTACGCAACGTATAGTATGTAACTATTTAATAATCAGTGACTTAACAACTCCGCGTGGGCACGAATACGAATGAAATACGAAATGGAGGAAACTGGAAACACGATTAATTGTTTTGTTCGTTCATTTACACAATTATCGTAATAGGTAACTACTATGCTTCTACACTATGAATAAATCTGCGCTGGCTCCATATTGTGACGTCATGCTCGCTTTCCTAACACTTGCACGCTTTTAAATAAACAATAATCATATTAAAATAACAATAACAAGATAATAACGATAATAAATATTATTGAAAATTAATTTGCACAAAGTAGATTTTTGCTAAACGTAATTTTCAAATGACAGTTGACAAATGGAGGTCGTTGACCTTTATATTCTTATCTCAGATGCATGATGATGAAGTAATTATGTATCTACCAATACAACACAAAACACGAAACATGCAAGTTTAAACAATTTACCTATTTAAAAAAGATAGTAAAACTGTATCAGCAGGTAAACTGAAAAAAGATAAGTTTTTGTCTCTTCTCTTGCTGAATCTACATCCATCAACTGCGCATAATACACCAAAACCAGCCATATCATAAGAATTTTTTAAGTACGTCAGGTCGACCGAAATATATGCGTACAGTTATAGTTGCGTATAGTTTAATCTCTGGGCATCGATTATTTCTTACGAAATTTCTTATGAAATAATCGATGCCCAGAGATTAAACTCTCTTCCATAGTTTAAACTTCAATTGATCTTACGGCCCTAAGAGATAAACAGTGGTTAAAATTACACCTGTTATATACATACAAATGCAATAAAAGAGATAATAATACAAATAATATAAAATAATAACAAATAATTATAATAGTACATAAGTTGATATACTGCATCAAATCAACTAAGTTGATATTGAACAATCTCCATCATAATGGTCTCATAGGCCTCTTCCATACATGTATTATGACACAGCTTTCAACTGTGCAGCCAGCTTTGGATATCAAAAGGTCAAGGTAAGAATGTATAGAATCAAAATATGACTCACCCTTATTACAAATTTTACAATAATGTTGCTTAGTGTTAGTATGTGTCAGCTCATGATGTTTCAAATGATGTGCGAAGTTGAACTTCTTGGAGCAGCCCGTGAAGCTGCATTGATAACGTCTCTCAGACGGAGACTCATGGCTCTTCATATGTGTGCTAAGTGCTGGCTCACTGCTGAAGACAGCGCTGCATTTCGTGCATGTGTATGTTCCTGTAATTGAAAGGTTATTGCAAGCTGAGCCTATAAGTAAAAATATTAGATACACTGGTACTTTAATAATCCATTTCCAAAACAATTTTTGGCAGCAGATAACCTTTGGCATGCAAAGCAAAAGCTTATTTGTACTAGATTTTCTGTACTTGCATTTTATCTTTAACAATCAAATGAAACTTTGTGAACCCTATTTACCTCCATGTGCATATTTGGTGTGTCTTTTTAGCAGTATGTTATCGCGGAACTCTCTTCCACACTTGGAACACTGAACACTGCCTGTCCTCTCATGTTGTTTCTCATGGCGACGCAGAGCAGATCTAAAAACATTTGTTAATATTGTATAGAAAGACTGGTCTGTTTTACCTTATTAATCTCATTCTCTTGTTAAATATTACAAATGAATCTAAGTCATGTTATAATATTTAATAATAATAAAATATTGTTTGTTACACAAGTTACTGATATCACCCACAGTTCAGTACTTACAAGATAATTAAGTATATGAGTCATAGGGAACTATAAGTACATTACGATAGATTTATTGACTGGATGCAAGTTGCTGAGATAAGAGAACAAAATGTGTTCACTCACATGAAACTAAAGTTTTTGCTACAGACTTTGCACTGGAACTGTGGACTGTGGCTCTGCTCATGCCGCCTTCTTTCACTATCGTATGTGAAGCTCTTGGAGCAGTGATGACATTTCAGTATTGTTTTCTTATCAGGCATTGTAAACTGAAGAGCTTACTCGTAAATCAACCGTACTGGCTTTTTCACAAGCAATTTTATACAAATTTTACCGTGCAGTTTTCCGAGCGACGCTTAATGCACTTAATATTTAATTAAGAATCAATACTTAAATCAATAATTTTACATTTTGGGTAATTTATTATCCCCCCATATTTACTCTTCTTTGAGGACGACAAAATCACAAAATCAAAACAATAATTGACATTGACAGGAACGTGTCAGCTGGCTGTCAATTGTTAAAAATAAAACCTATAATTGCAATCAGCTGACGTTCAGAAAATATTTATCAAAAGCACATATCACATAACCCACCACTATTTTAATTTTATTACTGAATCTTTTGAATGGTCCTAAGTGAACTGCACCTGTATTTCCGTCGATCCTATGTATGAGTACTACAGCATATATAATCCGTTCGTGAAAGTAGGAAGACGTTTCTGACGTACACATAAACTGGTTGTCCTTTCATTAGAGGGGATCCCTACCTTTTATTATACGCGCCCCTCCAAACTTTGTTTTAAAATCACTACGCCCGCGCCCCCCGAGCTTGTTTGTCGAGAAATGCAGAAAAACTTGACAAATATCAGAATGCAAGCAAACAAAGCGAGTTCAATTAATTTTGCGTAATTTCGGACACGATACAGTTCGTTTATGCAGAAAAGAAAGATGAAGCTCGTTTTACAGCGTCTAAGTATTATGAATCGTTTGGCTTTTGGAATTAACCCACAACAAGAAAATAAAATTTAAAAAATATATAAATAGTTTATTTTACCGGTGGGCTCGGCCGCACTCCCACGGGGGCGCACCCCACCGGGTGGAAGGACCATGTTTGGCCAACAAAATCTGACCATGAATTATTTTCAAAAGTTTTAGTATGGCAATATTTTGGCATTCACAAAATTGTCAGTTTCCAATTTGGATAATTTTGATATTTCGGCTATAAGAAACAAAATAAACGAATTTTATGGAGTGCCAAACAAGTTCCAATACTGAGAAGCCTGCACAATGAGCTGAAGGAAGCAATTGAATTTACGGGATGCCGTGAAACCCTTAGAAAAATTTTACACAAGAACGGGTTTGAGTTTCAAAACAATAAAAATGAACGGGCTTTACTTACAGAAAAATATGATATTGCGGCATGGAGACACAGATTCTTGACGACAATAAATAAGAAGAGGCTAGAAGGTAAACAGATTGTTTACCTTGATGAGTACATCAGAACTATAAAGTTAAAATATCGTGGCAAGGACCTTCAACAAGTGGGGTCACTATTAATATATCGTCAGGATAAAGACATATTATTATGCATGCAGGATCGGAGGAAGGGTTTGTGCCAGGTGCATTATTGGTATTCAGCACAAAATCCAAATCAGCTGAATATCATGATGATATGAATGCTACCAACTTTATGAAATGGTTTGAGGAAATGTTGATACCAAATCTCACTAAACCTAGTGTACTTGTGATGGACAATGCAAGTTACCATGTAAAACAAGTAAACAAACCCCCTACTATGTCTGATTCTAAAGCTAATTTTCGAAAATGGCTTCAAGAGAATAATATTCATTTTGAAGAATATCATACCAAAGCTGAATTAACGTGTTTAGTGAATGATAATAAACTGGTATTCAGCTGCATCCGGTTAGACTGGAAGCCGACCCCAATATAGTTGGGAAAAGGCTAGGCAGATGATGAATAAACCTGCAGTTGTTTACGAAACAGAAGTACTTCAAAAAAAAAACACAGTCATACCCCCACAATCACGAAATTTTGTTGCAGCCACCGTATTATTCCGATCTAAATGCAACTGAGCTTGTATGGAGTCAGGCGAAGAGAAAACTAGCAAACAAAAATATAGGAATACCAGGGTCTGAAATGCAAAATTTAATAAAAGATTGTTTTCTATCCATAACTGCTGATGACTGGAAGAAGTACACTGATCATGTATTAAATGTTGAACATCAGTACAAATTAAGGGACCGTATTGTTGAAAACAAACTTGAACGATTCATAATACATGTTGGGGACAGTAGCAGTAGCAGCGAAGAAAGCAATGCAGCTGATTCAATATTATCAGGTTTAAAGTTTTCGGAATTCGATTTCGACTATGACTCATAACCCCTATGTTTTGTTTTGATTGTATTGTGTCATCCTCATCACGTCAGTGGTCTCTATTCCATTAAATAAATGTATAGTAATAACTTTTGGTTTATTCAACTTTTTCTGTATAAGGCTGTGCCAGGAAAGTTGACAAGCTAGTTTCGTTTAGAGCTTAACTTTGGTACTGATAATGATCATCCTCACGGCGAAATATTATAACTTGCTTATCCACCATTGCGCGAATACATAATGGTGGTTTAACAATTCCAAGTAAATATCAAGAGTAATAAGGCTCCGGCTCAGGCAACAGAAGGAACACGGGTGGGTTTTAGTCAGTAAAATTCTGACACGCCCTCCCGCACCGCCCAGAGCGGGAGAAGTCATTTGATGATTATCCACAAAAAAAAAGGGTAATACAAATAAGGCTATTATGGTCTAAGTGTGGATCTACGTATATAAATATGAAATACTGATCTAAATATCTCATAATATGTCTTGAATTATAAATAGTATCAACTACGTTTAAGCAGTGCGTAGCCAGGGTTGACAGCTCTTGATTTTTTTAAATTCCCGCCTTTTTTCTTGGACAGCTTTCGTTGGTTTATTGATGTGAGATTAATAAAAGGATGGTATTTAAAAGTACTTCAATTTATTCCCATTTCATTTACCTAATTTTGCCTGTGTTCCACCAAATATACTGAATGTGCACCAAAATATGTTCATTAAAATATGTCATAACGAGCATCTATTTAACAACTGTTGCAAATTTGTAAAAATAGTAATACACCTAATTTTAAAAACAAGCATTTATTTTTTTAGTTTTACTTCAGATAATGCACTGCAAAATGTATTTGAATCAAACACCAATTAATGTCCAATGTAGCTTTATTAATAAAAAATGAAACCTAACCTAACCTAACCTAAAATATGTAAATGGGTATACGGTACTAGGATGCATACTAAATATTTTGTGTAACATTCAGGAATATTTGGTGCTCGATCAGTATTTTTCGGGGAGCATACATAGATGTACCTTTAGATTTTTGGTGAACACAAAAATATTATCCTTAATAAAATAGTGTATTGTATTAACGTATTATCTATGGATGTGACGATGTTGATCTCCGCCACAGAGTACATTTTTATATGATCTCCGCTAGGAGTTTTAGACTTTAGACTTTAGTGCATAGAGTACTCGTATAGTAATATTTAGTGTCTGCCTGAAGCATCTGAAGTATAAGACGTGTTCTGTGATTAGTATTACTTTATATAGTATATTATCTATGGTGATTAGTGTTCTGTGATGTTGATGTTGTGACGTTAGTGTTCATCGTTGCCGATTTCATTTATTCATTATAATTATTTCATTAAAATTAGAAGAGAATATTTATCGAATCGAAACATAAAAGTATTTCGTGTGCTAAGTTTGCTTAATAAATTCAAGAAGATCAGCGATACGAAACTGATTGATACAAAAACTGCAAAATCTGTAAGCAATTCGGAAAGCATACAGGGGAAATAGTTCTATCTTAAATATTTTACGTAAGTTTTGGCGCGAAGGACAGATGCTGGCGTACTCACCGGTGAGAGATGCGTAGATCAAGGCGAGCGCGGTGCCGCCTCCCCATCAGTCGGTGTCGGTACGCGGCGGCACGTGAGCAC
The DNA here is from genome assembly GCA_947568875.1 of Fissipunctia ypsillon. Lineage (NCBI taxonomy): Eukaryota > Metazoa > Arthropoda > Insecta > Lepidoptera > Noctuidae > Fissipunctia > Fissipunctia ypsillon. Next base: position 8,449,124 of record OX387645.1, on the reverse strand, counting down.
GTTGCACGGCCGCTCACGACTACCAAGGGCAAAGTTGCGCGAACAGTTTTTTCCACATATATTACATAAAATTGTGTTAGTAAAATGCTGCCTTGGATTCAAGTGATGCTCATTTTGTGCGCTTTCGGGCTGCTGCGAGAGATCCGGCCATCCGAGCCGTTCGTTTCGGAGTTTCTTCTCGGAGACTGGAGGAATATAACTGAGGAACAACTGAACAGAGATGTATATCCTATTGGAACTTACTCCTACCTTGGGCTGCTTGTTTTGGTGTTCCTGATTACGGATTTCCTGAGGTTCAAACCTGTAATTATCCTATCGGGTGAGTAAATTAACTTGTTGACTATGTATGACCTACATGTAAGATATTTGACATGCATATAAGATATCCACCATGACCTACACGTGTGATATTATGTGCATAAGTGCCCGATATCAAGATTTAAACGTTGACTATTTTATATCTCAGTATGCAGCAGAAGGTTTGAGATTTTCATTTTAAGACTTATTTGAGTTATAAATATGTAGTGTTATCAGTTTTCAGTAAATGCATAGTTTGTGAATATATAGTGATTATAAGTTAGATCTTCATAATTATTATATTATTAATGTTATTGGGTTATTCTATCTGGAATTTGTCAGTAGCAGCCTGGTGTCTGAATTTGATGGCAATAGGCTCGTCCCCTATTACATAGGACTTAAACATAACTGGCGAAATGTGGGTGTACTATAGATACATCTCTGCCCAACCCTTTGGGGAAACAAGGTGTGATGTTATGTTATATGTATTCATAATTAAAGCATTTAATTTTAAATTATTTCACAATGCAGAATATTTAGGCCTAATCAGTAAGCTCAACACAAAAATATTGTATTTATTTGAACTTCTTTTTAACACGCTTTTATTAGCTTCACTTGTAACTAACTATCAAACAATATACAAAATCTTGGAAGTAAATAACCTACTTATAATTGTCATAATATGGGCATGAAACTTTGTATGAAATTTGTTTGTTCAGAAGACAATACAATTATTTGCTATCTTGGAGCTGATCTGATGATGGAGCCAGGAGGAGGATAGTGGAATTATTCAGTGGCTACTAGTAAAACCTTGGAGTTTGGGCTCATATGATTGATTCGTTTTGATGAGTCCAATAGATTGCGCTTAATGTTGAGGGTCTGATGATGGAGCCAGGAAGTTGATAGGGAAATTCTTTTGTGGCTACTATTAAACCGGTCAAGTCATAACTTCATTGACTTAAAACTTATTACCTAAATGAAGAATATACTAGACTAAAAGTAAAGAGATGGTAAAAATGAAGAAGGATGAACAGGAAGAAAAGTACAACAGGAAGTTCTCTGAAAACTTCAGGACCAATGTTAAGCTGTTCTGGAAACAGGTAAGATTGGCTCGCGGAGTGACAAGAACATCGAGTATGAATGTTATAAGAGCAGAAGATGGATGTTTAATAAGCGAAGAATGTAAGGTCTTGGAACGATGGAAGGGATACTTTGAAAGCTTATTTAGCTGTTAGGATAGTGTGCAAGGAGTGGGTAATTGGGCAGACGCCAGTTTTGAAAACCCAAGCTCAGATGTAGATGAAGAGAATGAAATAGAAATAGATGAGATTGTAAGAGCGCTGAAAGGGATGAAAGTTGGGAAAGCTGCGGGGTACGACAGAGTGTCTGTTGAAATGCTGAAGGGCGGTGACGGGGTGGTAGCAAGTCTGTTGTGCCGGATCTTTAATATGTGTTGGAGATATGGCCATGTGCCGGATGATTGGTGCAAGGCTGTAATCGTACCACTATATAAGGGAAAAGGCTCTCAGCAGGAGTGTAAAAACTACCGCGGCATTAGTCTTTTGAGTGTTGTTGGCAAACTGTATGCAAAGGTCTTAATAAATAGAGTGATAAAAGTGACAGAGGAGAAAATATGGGATGTGCAGGCAGGATTTAGAGAGGGAATGGGCTGTACGGATCAGATCTTCTCCCTAAGGTGCATTGCCAAAAACATCTGGCAAAGCACAAGAAAGTCTACTGTGCTTTCGTTGACTTGGAGAAGGCCTATGACAGTGTGTGGAGGGAGGAACTGTGGTCGACACTGTCGGTGTACGGTGTGGACTGGCGCTTGGTACGAGCACTGAAATCTTTATACAAGGATTTCAGTGCTTGTGTTAGGATAAATGGGGCATACACGGACTGGTTCTGCATCTCGAGGGGTGTTAGACAGGGTTGTGTAGCGTCACCATGGCTGTTCAACTTGTACATGGATAGTTGTCTGACAAATTTGAAAGAGGGTGAGTGCGGATTGAGGATGAATGATTTGCTTGTCAAATGCCTTCTCTACGCAGATGATCAAGTTCTACTTGCATCGTCAGCAGAACAGTTGCAAGACATGGTGACTGTCATGGATGAAGCATAAAAGATGAAAGGGATGAATATAAATGTGAATAAGACGAAGGTCATGGTGTTTGAAAGAGAAGAGGACGTATCGATGTGTGATGTGAAAATAAATGATAAAAGTGTGGAGCAAGTAAGTGAGTTTGTTTATTTGGGGAGTCTGTTTACAAGGGATGGAAAGATAGATGAAGATGTGGAAAGGAGAGTAAATGCGGGAAATAAAGTGAATGGTGCTATACATGCAGTTGTGACCAACCAGTTAATGTCCAAAAAGGCCCGACTGGCTGTTCACAATGGTGTGCTGGTGCCTACGCTTATGTATGGAAGTGAATGTTGGGTATGGCAAAAGAAGCATGAAAGTAGAATAAATGCTGTGGAAATGCGTTCCTTGCGAAGCATGTGTGGTGTGGCTATAAATGATAGACTGAGAAATGATGTGATAAGGCAACGGTGCGGTTTAAAAGAAGATGTAGTGACAAAAATTGAAAAGAGTATGCTTAGATGGTTTGGTCATGTTGAGAGGATGAATGAAAGTCGACTAACAAAAGGTATTTACACGGCAGATGTGAGTGGAAACGCCGGAAGGGGACGCCCTAGGAAGACATATAATGATCTTGTTGGTGATGTTCTTCAGAAAGGTCAGGTGCGTAGTACTCTCAGCCGGCGTGCGTGTATGACCAGATGTATGAATGTAGACGAGGCAAAGGGAGTATGTAGGGATCGTAGCAGGTGGCGTTCTGTAGTTTCTGCCTACCCCCGTGGGAAGAAGGCGTGAGTTTATGTATGTATGTATGTATGTAAAAGTAAAAAAATAAAAATATGTACTTTAAAAAGAAACTAAAAAAACACATTTTCATCACACGTCGGTCCCGGAGAAAGAATAGACCACCCCATCTCATCCCATGGGTGTCGTAGGAGGCGACTAAGGGAGCTCAAGACCCAGTGCATACCATAAAGCACTTTGGGTCACCCGCGCGGTGGCGGGTAAACCATCAACAATCGCATTCCCAAGGAGGGTTGGTGTCAGGCTGGCGGCCGACTGTAAAACTGTGCCAAAACCCTAAGCAACATGTGTGGAAATGATATGATGCGCGATAGGACTAGGGCGTACCCCACAGGCGACGCGCAGGCGCAGCACCCGGCTCCTGCGGGAAGTGGACAAGGGTTGTTGCACCACCTCGGGCGGGGGCAACGTAAGAAGCGAGCCCGGGAAGTGAGACTGAGGTATGCAAGTTGGAATGTTGGGACGATGACTGGAAGAGCCAGAGAATTATCGGACGTATTAAAAAGAAGACGAATAAATGTGGCGTGTCTGCAAGAAACAAAATGGAAAGGAACGAAAGCGAGGGAAATTGGTGAAGGATACAAGTTTTTCTACTGTGGAAGTAACGGGAAAAGAAATGGCGTGGGAATAGTATTAGATAGTAATTTGAAAGGAGGTGTGATGGAGGTAAAAAGAATTAATGATAGATTGATAGTTGTAAAAGTGATGTTAGAAAACGTAATACTAAATGTAATTAGCGTATACGCACCGCAGGTAGGATGTGATGAAAGCGTGAAAGAGAAGTTTTGGGAGGACTTTGACACAGTTTTGATGAACATCCCGGTGCATGAGGAATTGATAGTTGGAGGTGATTTTAATGGACATGTGGGAAGAATGAAAGGGGTTTATGGAAGAGTACATGGAGGGTGGGGATTTGGTAACCAAAATAATGAGGGAGAGACACTGCTGCAATCCGCTTCCGCACTTGACCTGGCAGTAGCCAACACCTGGTTTCAGAAGAACGACGGACACCTAATTACGTACAAAAGTGGCAATCACAAGACGCAAATTGATTATTTTCTAGTACGACGCAACAACTTAAAGTACATCAAAGACTGCAAAGTACTACCGGGAGAAGATTTAGTCTCACAGCATAGACTCCTAATTATGGAAATGGTCTTAAAAATAAAGCTCAATCAAAACAAAGAGCGACCTCCCCCTAAAATAAAATGGCATATGCTGGAGAAGAATGATTGTGCGAAGAAATTTAAAGAGCGAGTAGTTGATAAAATGACAGATATGGGGGACATGCATGATCGAAGTGTAAATGAATGTTGGAGTGAAATGGCGGAGTATATTAGGAGTGAAGCGAAAGATATTTTGGGAGAGACTAAAGGAAAGGGTACGATAGATAGGGATACATGGTGGTGGTCGACAGAAATACAGAAGGTGTTGCAGGATAAGAAGAGAAAGTTCAAGGAATGGCAGAGTGTTGAAGATGAGAATGTTAGTTTGAAAACAGAAAAAAAGTGTCAGTATGATGCTCTAAAGAAAAAAGCCAAAAAAGCTGTGGCGGTAGCGAGAGCAAAAGCCCAGGACAAGCTTTATGACACACTGGATAGTCCAGCAGGCCAAAAAAACTTATACCGGCTTGCTAGAGCTAGAGCGAGAAAGATGAGGGATGTTTGTCAGATAAAATGTATAAGGAATGAAATTGGAGTAGTGCTTTCGGATGATCAGAAAATTAAGGATAGGTGGAAGGGATATTTTGAAAGACTGATGAATGAGGAGAATGACTGGAGTGGTGTGCTTGAGAATAAACAAGTAAATGAGGGGTTAGTGAGAATGATTAGTATGGATGAAGTGAGAATAACAGTAAATGAAATGAAGAATGGTAAAGCAGTAGGTCCGGACGGAATACCAGTTGAAGTATGGAAGTTATTACGGGTACATGGATGGACGTGGTTAGCTTTATTCTTCAATAAATTGTTGCTGGAAGAAGCCATACCTGACGAATGGTGTAACAGTTCACTGGTGCCCATCTTTAAAAACAAAGGTGATGTGCTGGAGTGCAACAACTATAGAGGAATAAAACTAATATCACATAGTATGAAGGTTTGGGAAAAAATTATTGAAAGGCGACTGAGAGAAGAGAGTGAAATTTCGCAAAACCAATTCGGTTTTATGCCTGGTCGGGGAACAACAGATGCCATCTTTGCTATCCGCCAGCTGTGCGAGAAATACAGAGGTGCGCATAAAAACCTGCACATGGTATTCATTGACCTCGAAAAGGCATACGACCGAGTGCCTCGTGAAGTTCTGTGGTGGGCCCTTAAGGAGAAATGTGTGCCAGGGAAGTATGTGCAGTTGATTCGAGCGATGTACAGTCGATGCAGTACCCAAGTCCGGTCTACAGTGGGCACTACCAGCAGCTTCAATGTGGCTGTCGGCTTGCACCAAGGGTCAGCACTCAGCCCTTACCTCTTCGTGATGATAATGGACGCTCTTACGTCGGATATCCACGAAGAGGCGCCCTGGTGTATGCTGTTCGCTGATGACATTGTGCTGGTTGCTGAGAGCGGCTTAGAGATCCAGAGCAGATTGGAGGTGTGGTGGGCAAAACTGGAGACCGCTGGCCTGAGATTAAGTCGGACCAAAACAGAATATTTGTTTTGTGATTTTGGCGGTCTCTCCAGTCCTGTGCCCATATCTCTCGCCGGAACGCCCGTACCGAGCTGCTCTGACTTCCGGTACCTCGGGTCGTTTGTCCAAGGGGATGGCGAAGTAGACCGAGACGTAGCACACCGGATCAACTCAGGATGGATGAAATGGCGACAGGTCACAGGAACAACTTGCGACCCACGGATGCCCCTCAAATTAAAGGGAAAAATTTATAAGTCCGTGATAAGGCCTGTCGTACTGTATGGATCGGAATGCTGGGCCGTGAAGAAGACGGATGAAAAAAGATTGCATGCAGCGGAGATGAGAATGTTGAGATGGATGTGTGGAGTGACGAAATTGGATAAAGTAAAAAATGAGTATATAAGGGGAAGTTTGAAAGTGGCGCCAGTGACAGAAAAGTTGAAAGGAAATCGTTTGGCTTGGTATGGACATGTGAAGAGGAGGGAAGAAACGCATGTGACTAAAAGAGTGATGAATATAAATGTTGATGGATGGAGAGGGAGAGGAAGGCCAAAGAAAAGATGGATGGATTGTGTGAGGAATGATATGAAAGAGAAGGGAGTGAATGATAGCGTGACTTTTGACAGGGGAAAATGGAAAGAGAAAACGTGTTGCGCCGACCCCAAGTAACATGGGACAAGGGCAGGAAGATGATGATAAAATTATAAAATAATTAAATTGACATGATTGAGTGACAAGCTGATTAGGTACTTATATCTTAACTAATACAAGTCAATTTAATTATTATATAATTTTTTGTGCATGATAAAAGCATGTTTTTTAATTCTTTTAAAACTACATATTTTTAAAAACATTATTCTGTCATCGTCGTCACACATCAGTCTTTACTAGATCTGCTGACAAAGATAATATTTGCACAAAAACCAGTTAACCGATTCGTTGCGGATGGCACGTTTCAGTGCCATCACTTTTTTTTGCGTGAGGCGTTAGGCACGGATGTGTGTCATTTTAAAATCGATGGTAACTCCTTCAATTAATATATCTTTAGATTTGGGTAAAATATAAAACGACTTTACATCACGCCGATCGGCGTGGTCCGAATCTGAGTATGAAAAAATAATACGCCTATCGGCGTGCGCCGCATTGAATGGGTTAAGGACTAAGAAATTACTATAAATAAGAAACAACACAAAAATATTTTCATATTAGATTTTATTTATGTCTGTCTGTTTGCTTATTAAGCTGAGGTATATTTCAGCTCAATAAATTAGACAAAAAACAGTCTGAGATGGCTGTACCAACCAGACAATAATCATTTTTATTATTGATTAGCTTTTGCCAGGGGCTTCTTCCGCGTGGAGAGCGGCAATTAACCCACGGAAATGTACTACCGTATGTAATCTGTGCTACCGTGATTAAAAGTATTCTGTGTTAATCCAGCTTTTAGACTATCTGTGCCAATATTTCATCCAAATCCTATTAGAAGCATAATACTAATTTTATTATTGAAATAATATTGTGAATTCATGCAAGCCTAGTACTTTTTGTTAAGTTTACTTCTCAGAAATTGTGCACTAATGATAGAAATACGAGGAGGGATCAAAACGTAATGAGAATGAGATAGAATATAATGACTATTGATAACATAATAATTTATTTTTCTACATAGTCTCCGAGTCTCTCTACACACCGAGTCCAGCGTTTTTCCAAGGCTCAAAGATCCCTTTAAAAAAAAAAGTTTTTTCTTGGTCCTGCAAAAAGCTTTCCACGGCATCCATCACCTCGTTATCGTCTTCGTACCTGTTTTCCCTTAAGTATTCTTTCAATTTGAGGAACAGATAAAAATCGCTAGGCACCAGATCTGGTGAATAAGGAGGGTGGTCAACCAATTCTAAGCCAGCTTGCTGAATGGCAGCCATCGCAACTGTCGACCTGTGCGCGGGTGCGTTGCTGACGTGATGAAACAGCATGCCCCTTCGAAGTTTCCCTCTCCTTTTCTCTTTGATGGCATTCCTCAACTTGGGAATTAAAGCTGCATAATATTGGCCTGTAATAGTGGTTCCACTGTAACGGCTTGGGACTTCGCAGGTAGGCTGCGGAGGCCGTTAACACGTTAGGTTGTATATTTAGAATGAAAACAAGGAGGTAGGTTAATACATATATTGTTTCTATAGAGTAACACGGCTAGGTCGTGGGTAGGTAGTCACTGAACTGTTTGAATTGAGCACTCGCACACTAGGTTAGGTAAGAGGGTACCGTCCTTGGCTGTAGCTGGCAGGTGTTGGGGCCTGTAAGACAGGCTCAGTTAGAGGCCCTCCTCAGATTCGCTAGCGGTCTGTAGGTCCCGCACGATGGCTTGCAGCGTCAGCACGTGCAGCGCGCAGTCTGGTCTAGGGTAGCTTGTAGCGATAGAAGACCGGCCCTCAGCCTGGACGTAGAACCCTGGAAAGCGCGTTAGGGTGCGCATGTTAGATGCGGTGCGTAAGCAGCTAGCCGCATGCGATGTGCTCAGCTCCATTCCCCATTCAGCAACCAAGGAACGGTATGGGAAGCAGGGTAGGCAGGAAGCTTAACACATCGCAGCGGCTTACAGGCAGTCAGTTAGGCAGAAAGTTTGCAAAGATGGCGTGTCACAATGACAGATGCAATGTGAGGTTAAGTATGTGACACGCGAGCATAACACAAGGTAAATCAACAGGCATCTCAGCAGATGGCTTGCAATATCGCTTATAATACACAGTAAGGGCTTGCACAGCCCGATGCAACAGCAATACACACATATTTCAGTCCCCTACGCACTGGATAATTGACAACCGCATGGTCAGAGATGGACCATTGTAAAATCAGATGCCACATTGGAGATGATAATAACATAGATTATCCAGCGCATAGGGTTCATTATAAATCCTAATTAATGAGGAACTCACCCTAGATTTGGGGCACAAAGAATCTTAAGATTCAAGGATTTACTCTTGTCAGCAAGTCGGTCAGCGATCGAAATGAACGAGTCTTCCTTAGGACAGCTAGTGTTGTACCCCGCTTTTAGAGTTGTCACACTTTACGGTTAACTAGTGAAATAGTTAGCTCACTCGACTAATTGATATTGTAGAAGCAATACAACGCTACACCACGCTCCAGGTAACAAATCAACAATATCCCTTCTGAGTCCCAAAATATTGAGGCCATAACCTTGCCAGCCGATGCCACGGCACGAAACTTCTTCGGGGTCGGTGATGATGGCCGTTTCCATTGCGAAGATTGCTGTTTTGTCTCGGGATCAAAATGATGGACCCATGTTTCGTCCATTGTTACGAAACGAGACAAAAAGTTTTCAGAATCTTCTTGAAACTTGTCCAACAATATCTTGAAATGTCAAGTCAATTTTGTTTCTGACTGTCGGTTCACATTCTCGGCACCCATCTTGCGGAGACTTTTCTCATATTCAAAGATTGTTTCAATATGGATTGAATACTTCCATATGAAATGCTCGTTTCTTGAATTAAGTATCGGATGGTAACTCTTCGATCGCTCAATACATTTTTCTCGACTTTCGCAACATTTTCTTGGGTGACTGACGTCGATAGCCGGCCGCAACGATGTTCGTCTTCCGTGCTCGTTCTCCCTACTCGAAATTGAGAAGCCCACCTTGCGACAGTGGAATACGGCGGAGCAGACTCTCCTAATGTTGCCTCCAAATCGCAATGAATCTCTTGCGTCGTTAACTTTTTTAAACAGAGGTATTTAATAACGGCTCGCACTTCGCTTTTCTCCATTTTCGAGAACACGTTCCGACACGAAGCAAACAAATGACTACATTCAGAAATAAACAAAAGAGAATCGAAGATTTTTTTCTTTATTAATATTACAAATATGTATCTGAGCTATGCCTGCCAGTATTTATTTTTTTTCTTACCAAGGAGTAGGTATGTCGTTCTCACTACTTTTTGATCCCTTCTCGTATGTATGTAATATCTTGAATTCATGCAAGCTTAGTACTTTTTGTTTGGTTACTGTTCAGAAATTGTGCATTACATGTCCTATGTGTTAATCCAGATTATAAACTATCTTTGTGCCAAACATCCAAATCCGTTCAGCCGTTTTTGCGTGTTTGAGTAATGAGTTAATGAGTAACAATCATCCAAACATACAAACGTTCACATCTATACAAATAAATAAAATTGAAGTGTCTGTTTGTAATGTCAAAATAACAACTTTTTATTAAATGCATATGGAAGTAGGTATATACTTAACAAAAAAACAATTTTTTAAATTTTTGTCTGTCTGTTTGTTCCGGCTAATCTCCGAAACGGCTGGACCGATTTTGACGGGACTTTCACTGGCAGATAGCTGATGTTACGGCGGGTAACCCATGAAAAAACCCATGAAATTATGAACAAAAAGTCTGATTTGAAAAATTCTTGTTGCATTGGTAGCCTAATTCTCGAGGATAGTTAGCGGCTATTTATCATCACGATACAACCCTTAGGAGCCGAGCAAAAAGAAAAAAGTCAGACTAACACTAAGCGAAAACGAAGTAATAGCGCGGGATTCAATGCGACGGGTCGGGGGACGAGGAGTTTTATTACAATGTGGCTGTTATTTTGTATATTGTGTATCTTACGACTTCCACGCGAACGAAGTCGCGGGGCACAGCTTGTTTATAATATTATAGTAGGTAAGGTAGACGGAGCCACTGACAGTTCAATCCATACTACATATAATAATTAATATAAAAGCGAAAGTACCTGTCTGTTACCTTTTCACGCCTAAACCACTGAACCAATTGTTACGAAATTTTACAGGTAGCCTGGTACCTGGAAAAGGACGTACCTAAGCTACTTTTCATCCTGGATATTAGTATTTAAAAATTATACAATACTAAATAAACACAGACAAACGCAGACAACAGCTAGTTATCTATAGTAATAGCAGGATAGAATAATGTAAAAAATTAAGGTGAAAGAGAAAGAACCAAAATAATATTTAAGTAGGTAAATTTGTTTGTTGCTGTTTTTAAGTAAATAATAAAGAATATATTTTATTTAAGTTAAGTACCTACTTATAGCAAAAAGTCATTTTGAAAAGATTTACATCAGTATGTGTTTAAAATACTCGTAATATTGACTCTATGATAATTAATCCTCGAATTCATAATAAGAATCAAATGCAATTAAGAATCAACACAGTTATCAACTGATTGCAGAACTCTATGGTTGTTCTATCTTTATTGCCTCTTGAAGGAAAAATATCTAAGAATTAACTTGTGCAAATTTTGATAAAACTGTAGGTCTGTAGGTAGGAATGCATTTCTCCTGTTATACTGATCAGAGAAAAGATAATGTCCTGAAAAAAAAAAACACCTTGGTAAATATCTGCCGCGCTAATAGAAACGCAGTTAGGAAGGATTTTTGGAAAATTGAGTTAAGTACTTAGATTCGGAATCCTCGTATCAATCTGAGGATTCCGAATATATATGTATATAGTAACTCAATTTTCCAAAAAAACCTTCCTTACTGCGTCTCTATTAGCGCGGCAGATATCTGCTATGCCTACTGGCCAAGATGGTCGCTTTTGACATTTTAAGGCACTTCATCATTATAAAATTAAATGTCATGAAACAATTACTGCATAGTTGTGCTCAAATCATGGGGGGGGGGGGGGGGCACGGCACAGGGTCACGCAGGATCATTCTGATTTTATACCGTTCTGCATCAAAAGTACGCACTTATTAAAAAAATAATAAGACAAATTATATTCTAGGATTTTAGATTATTCTACAAGATAACATTACACTATAACACGGACAATGACCTGGTCCTGTAAAATTTGATCTGTAAGCTAAAACCAGCAGAAGAATCAAACGTCTAGACAAAAGACTAACAGATTGACCAGATACTTAATGCATATAAATACGGTAGAGGAACGCCGTGCACGTTAATTGATCGGAATAGTCAGTTAATATACTCGTACATATTTCAATTTATCAACCTTTGCAACTAGTGCCTCAAGTCCATTGCCATTCTTCAAAATAAACGTGTGGGTCAAAATGACGGGTGTATTGTTGCAGAAATTAATATGTTTTATATGAAAGGCATGCACCAGCAATGTACCTTTAATGCACCTTTAATGAAATTCAATGTACATTGCTGGTACATTCCTTTCATTGTAACATATTCATTTCTGCAACAATATATCCGTCATTCTGACCCACACAAATAAACCAACGCAAAAACAACGGTATCATTTTATACTAATTAGATACCTTAATGACGAGGCGGCGACAATGATTCTTTATAATTGGCCGGGTTACCTGATAACTGATTAAGGGCTGATTTAACCAAAGTCAGATATATCTTTTATCCGTGGAATAAAATTGACATCTGACAGTTTTTGTATGGAAAATCTGTCAAAAATTAAACATTTATCCTCTGTATTAGACTTAAACAAGTATTAGTATTTTACATTGAACCATAGCTCCTTCATAAATTAAGACGCGCTTATCGCTGATATTTTAGCACCATCTACCACCAGCATATAGGTATAGTAGGTATTGTATTCCAGTATGTTTGCTTGTTTTAAAGCATACGACTACCAAAAGCTACGTGAACATAGGATTCGCTTGCGAGATTAGAGAGACAGGTTTATCCCATAGTCGTCACAAGTTGTGGTCAACACCGCAGCGTTGCGTAGGTAGTACACATGAAAGACAAACGTAAATTGAAACCTTACACATTAAACTCTTGCACTATCTATGCTAGTATATCCTTGCACTTAGGTAAGTAATTTTCAATGTATTCCAGCTTTGATGACCTGCGGGGTAATTGCGTAACACACTTACAGTAGGAATCGGTTTCATTTTGACAGTTCAACAATATTCATTGCGTTATTTGCGTTGTTGAGCAGACAAATTTTTCAAACATATGAAGCAATGGATTAGCAATATCATGAATATTCATTAAAATTGTGATTGAAAATGTGTTACGCAATTAGGGAGCACCCTAATTGCGTATAGTCAACAACAATGCCCAGCAGGGTGTTGTTGACTATTGCAGGTTTGTGTGTGATGGATGCTCATCATCACTCATGCCCTTATCCCAGTTTATTTTAGCTCGGCGCAACATGCTTTTTTCTTCCATACTTCTCTATTAGTCGTCATCTCGGTAGTCAGTCACCCCCTTTCTAGCTACATCATCATTCACACGGTCCATTCATCGTTTTTTGGTCTTCCTCTACTCTTACAGCCATCCACATTCATACTGAAATCTTTCCTGACGATATTTTCCTCATTCCTCTGTAGTACATGACCATGCCATGACAACCGATTTCCACACAACCTTTCAGCCACCGGTGCCACTTTCAGACTTCCTCTTACATATGCCCTCATTTCTTATTCTATCCATTCGCGTAACGCCACACATCCTTCTTAGCATTCTCATCCTTTTGTGGCCCATCATTCTGATGCACACAAGACAGCAGGTCTCACCATTGTCAAATGTTCCCCTTATGTGTGATGGATAGTACAACAGTTAATACGATACCTACTGTAAACTGCATATTGTCCGCACTTCCTTCCAAACGGGTTTTGCAAGCAATGAGTATTTACAAAATACGGTACCTACTCCTTAACCCATATCTCAATAGATGTATCGAGTTGCCAGATTGATGAAGCGCAGGCGAAAGCTATTGTTATTGTGCTATTGATTTACCGGTTAAATATAATCGCCCAACGCTCATCAATAGGTCAATGGTTCATCGTTGTATGTATGTACCTGCATATTCTTTCTAGGCATCAATATTCTTCTGCATTCTGCCTAAACTATTTCATCGATGTTACAATTTTTTTCTATTTTACAGGGCTGAGCGGCATAGCTGTCTACGCCATTCTGCTATGGACTTCAAGTCTAGAATGGCTGCAAGCGTCGCAGTTCTTCTATGGCCTGTACATGGCCACAGAAGTCGCCTATTACACATATATTTACGCGAAAGTAAGCAAGTGGTATTCCAATGCATTGGCAGACGTTACTGAACTAATTAAACAAACTAAACCGCCTAACCTAACTTGAGCACACAGAAATATACTTGTACTTCTCGCTGAAGCCCGAGCCGCTTTTGAATAGCTGCGGTCATTTGGTATTCTAAAACTTTGTCATCTAGCCTAATGCCTCGAGTGCTGTGCACCCCTGCATTGACATTTAAAGGTACACATGCACGTGTCTAAAACCGAAATATCGACTCTTAGTAGACAAAAATAAACTAAAATAAAAGCGGATATAAATTAAATATTTATCATGATAATGATAAGTATATTAATTATAGATTAGTAAAGATAAGATTGAAAGATAAAACAGCTACCTAGATACGGAAAATTGTGTGTTAGTTTTCAGGAAAACTCATCATCAATATTAGATACTACATGATGACTTGGTGAACTTCGTACCATTTGAGACAAAATTTCTATATTTTCGATTTTTCGGCTGTTCCTTTGGATCTCTCCTAATTTTCTTTTTCGTAAACCACTCCAGTATTGAGACGAGTAAAACAAAAAAAAAAATATACAAATCGGTCGAGCCATTTTCGAGTTTTTGCGAGACTAACGCACGGCAATTTTTATAGCATAGTATAATCGGCCTATAACGTTCCCACTGCTGGGATACAGGCCTCCTCTCTGTGAGAGGGAGTGGGTCGTAATCAACCACACGGGCTCAGTGCGGGTTGATAGATGTCACAACTCGCATGTATTTGAATTTTTGGCTCTAGGACATACCGGTTTCCTCACGATGTTTTCCTTCACTGTATTGAGAGTAGTGGTGATAAATTACAGAAAGAAAAGCGTCTGCCTGGGTTCGAACCCACGACCTAAAACTCGGTAACCTGTTGCAACTGGGTCACCACTGCTCTAATTTTTATAGATATTGTTTGCTTAGGATACCTGTGTTACCTCTTGAGGCACTCAACAAACTGACTAACCCTACAGGAAGCAATGAATGGGACAACTTGTCCCATTTTTTTTCTAATCCATGTTACTGGCTCTGCAGAACTAAGTCCGAATAAACACATGATGTAAAACAAATGTTTTCTCCAGGTGGACCCGGCGAAGTATCCGCGCGTGTCGTCCTACACTCGTATCGCGGCGCTGTCCGGCCGGTTCCTGTCAGGAGTGAGCTCTCAACTCCTCACTCACTTCGGACTCATGGACTACAGGGATCTCAACTACATCACGTTCATAGGTACACCGGTAACTTCAACTGTTCGCGAATATTCATTTTTTAACACTAAAACTAACGCAGGCCTAAAGCAAAATATTGCCTATAATTACTAGGCAGTCTTACCTACAATTACTATGTATAGCAGTATTTTTAATTACATGTCCATTAGGTACGGTTTTATATATGTTCACTAGCTTCCGCCCGCGACTTCGTCCGCGTAAAATTTCTTGTTCCCCTGACCCACCCCGTCGCATCGCATCGCCTGCCCGCGCTGTTAGTTCGTTTTCGCTTAGCGCTCGTTCTTCCTTTTTTTTTTGTTTTTGCTCGGCTTCTAAGGGTCCTAGCGTAATGTTACATATCACATAGCCTTCCTCAAGAATTGGACTTTATAATGCAAAAAGAATTTTTCAAATCCGACTGGCAGTGACAGAGATTAGCGCGTTCAAACAGTCAATAAAAATAAAATGTGTCGGTAACTTATAGACTAAGCGCATTTTTCTTATACTCGTAATTTCTAAACGACCGAATTGAATAATTCAAAAAGGAATTTACATGTACTTAATCAACCTTGATGATGAAATTATTTATTTGGATAAGGATTAATACCATGTTTATGAAAACACCTTCGCAAGTAATGCATTATTTTATAACAAATTTGATTACCATTAAAAATGTTATGGTGGGCCAACCTTAAAAGATAGACATTATGCTATCGCGGACTTTTTTTTAGAAATTTTTAAGAGGAACAATCCCGTCATACATGATTTTTGCGTAACTTTAACCGTTTACGCAGCGCACGCAACGGAAGCTCCCAAATGGAATAAATTTTCCCCGTTTTTGCAACATTTTTCATTAATGCTCCGCTCCTATTGGTCGTAGCGTGATGTTATATAGCCTATAGCCTTCCTCGATAAATGAGCTAACCAACACCAAAAGAATTTTTCAATTCGACCCAGTAGTTCTTGAGATCAGCGCGTTCAACCAAACAAACAAACAAACTCTTCAGCTTTATAATATTAGTATAGATTACAGTATTACAGTTAAATATTTCGATTAAAAAAGCATAATAAATAAGTATAAGTATCTACGACGTCGGCCACACGACTCACACGGTTGCTATCGGCGGTCAAGAGTTCAAGGCAGAAAGAGAAATCCGAACAGCATAAACCTACGCCCATTAAACTAACATAAAGCCTATAGCGACTATACAACTCTCCTCTCTCGGATTCCCAAACAACACTCAACTTAAAGACGTTCTTGAGGGCTGAGCCCGACCTATCCGCCCGAATTCCTACTGTCCCGTACCTCTCTCTTTTTGGCGCTCTTCAGAATCGAGAGCGAGAGAGCACCGACTACTGGCGCTTACAAGTAATGAGGTATGAGGTGTAAAGTTCACTCATCCTTCATAGAAAAGGGAGGATCCTCCGACCAGACGGGTGTTGTGTCTCGTGGGCTACTACCCGACGATTGATGTCGGGACGTTCTATATATGCTAGTCGTGCGGTAAACTCTGCTTGCGTGACGTTAGTGTCACGCGTAGTTTGCATGTGGCGATGTAGATGCCGCCACACAAGCAATCTTAGTTCTGCTGTCAGCCAGATACTCAACAGAGACTTGGCCTACTTGCACCACAAATCACTAAATACGCTTAGCATATTTAAAACGTCGTTCTGTCTCTGCTATCTTCAAACGATTGACAGATACAAACCGATGTTTTAAATAAGTTTAGCGCATTTAGTGATTTGTGGAGCAAACGGGCCTTGAAAGTTTAATTTCGTTTGAGAATTCTGCCGTGAGTAACGCTACGATGTCTCAGCTCAGATCTTGGCGACGTGCTGGGCGCTCTGGCTGCCGACCGTGCAGTACGGCATCTACTTCCACCGGAGATCGTCTGCTGGGGACCCGCCGCTCGACAAGACAGTGCATCACCATTCTAGTGGGGTAAGATTAAACTCTTGAGCACATAGAAAGAACGTAACATAATATCACGCCTGTATTCCCCGAATGGTTAGGCAGAGGTGTACCTATAATTTCGCCAGTTATGTTTAAGTCGCGTGTAATAGAGGGCGAGCCTATTGCCATCAACCGGGCACAAATCTAGACTCCGGGCTGCTCTGAGATATTCCAGATGGAAAAGCTTAATAATACTTTGCCCGATCCGGGATTCAACCCCAGGACCTTATATTCCAGTCGTTCGTGTTTTAGTTTGACCGCATTAGCTATGGTGATTTTAAGATGGAAGAGACATTAGATACAGAGAGGAAAAGCGCAGTCACTTCGATGTAAATTACATTTAATAAAATATTGTCGCAAAAATCAGGTAAAGTACCTACCCCAACGTCTCGTTACATAAGTCGCAAGTATACTAAAAAAAGTTGCCCCTGAACATTGTTCCTTGTTTTTCCTACATTAAGCCAACTAACAACAATATTTCCTTAACATTTCCAGTATTTGATCCGCTCCAACGTGGTAGAAGCATCAACATTGATCGCGCGACACGCCCGAGCGGCGTATACGCGGCCCAAAGTGCTGGCCTGGTCAGCATTGTATGCTGTGGCGCTGGCGCTGTTCGTGCAGGCACAGATCTATATACAGCTGCTGTGGAAACAGATACAGGACGAGAGTAACTCTCCGGTGAGTACCATTATGCTATATAACACTGTATACGCCGTTTAATGTGTTGGCCTGGTCAGAGTTGTATGCTGTGGTGCTGGCGCTGTTCGTGCAGGGACAGACCTATGTACAGCTGTTGTGGACACAGATACAGGATGAGAGTAACTGTGTTGAGTCACATTATGTCAGTTGGGCAAAGGCCTCATCCGTTTTCTCCTTCCAAACCAATCTAACATTTGTCCAGATTGTAGTCTTACGGCGGAAATCAATAACCTATTTTTAAGTAAAAGACAGATCGCTATTGATGGTAGACAGCATAATTCTATCTGTCCTTATGTCAGGCCGCCCGGCCGGTAAGATTCCTTAAGAGGGTTGTCACATTTTACATCGCTCTCGCTCATACGGGACCAAATTTTTAATAATATTAAATGAAAGATGCATTTTTGAAAAATGTATTCAATGGGCGGTCTACAAAATAATATTAATTTAATAGGTAATTATTAAAAACACATTTTTATTGCGGCATTTATTTACATCATCTCAAAAACAGATCATAATACTTAATTACATATGTTTATTAGATAACACAATAGAAATGTGTTTTTGATAACTACCTATTAAATTAATATTATTTTGTAGACCGCCCATTGATTACATTTTTCATAAAAGCATTTTTTCATTTAACATTCTTAAAAATTTAGTTCTGTGTGAGCGAGAGAGGTGCAAAATGTGACAACGCTCTTAACCTCTTATAGATTATTGGGACGTTAAATCCATAGATAGATAGGTTTTTCTATCTCCAGTATGCCAAAACTCGTGATAGATAGGTTATTGGGTTCGGCCGTTAGTAAGTAAAATGTTTATCAATATAACGCTATTATGCATGCAATCGTTTCCGGAAGAAAATTAATTGTCCGCGGCATCTGTTGTACCTACTGCAGTTCAATCATTTTCTGTTCCGCTAAACTTGCGAGGTTGCATGCGCGGGAAATACGAGTTCATATCAGCTTTATGTTTGGGATTTACAGCCTTGCATAGTTCCAATGGAACGTACGTACTTTTAAATCTTCAGGCAACGCTCTTATTTAATATTGTAATCTAAATAAGATATTCTATGCAGTTCAAGAGGATTATCCAATCTAAATTATCTCCTTTTAAACCTTATGTCAATTGAATAAAACTCACACGATACGCCATCGTGGAATGCATAAAATAGGTATAAAAATGTGATAAGTCTGCTGAAATCGTCTGGGACTTGATACGACTGATGAGAATTCTCATGATGGGAATTCTCTGCATATCAGCCACACGTATAAGACGTATTTATATAGGTACATTATGTGATAATGACTGATGAATTAATTAAGATTAGGTATAACACTGACTGATTGTTTACAACAATCAGTTGTTGTTTAATTACCTTACGTGATAAGAGCTGTCCTTGTATTAAGTGTAATTTATGCAATCATCATCGCCTTGTCTTTTTCCAACTGTGTTGGGGTCGGCTTCCAGTCTAACCAGATGCAGCTGAATATTTATATATATAATATGAATATTTATTTATATATGGAGCGACTGCCTATCTGACCTCCACAACTCAGTTACTGGGTAATTTATGCAATCAAAACGAATTAAAATATTTATCTTGTAAGTATATTCCAAGTTCGTAGTCTGATCGGCTCGAGCTCCCAGGCATGGAGTTGACATCATGTCTCAACTTCGGTGCCACCATCGAGGAAAAAGCCCAAACTGCGGCCAAGAAACTGGGCATCCTAAATAGGGTGAAGCGATACTTTACGCCTGGACAGCTTTTAACTCTACAAAGCGCAAGTCCGATCCTGCATGGAGTATTGCAGCCACCTTTGGGACGGCTCAGCTAAATACCAACTTGCCGCGCTTGACTCGGTGGAAAGCAGAGCTAAGAGGCTCATTGGCGACGTAAGACTGGTGAATGCCAAGCTTCACAGCTTGGCTCATCACCGCAAGGTTGCCTGCTTGTCGGTCTTCTACAGATTGTACTTCGGTGAGTGTGCTCGAGAACTCCACGACCTCATTCCGCCTGCCCCCTTCTACCATCGGACATCTAGACGCACTGCAGGTTACCATCCCTACCTAGTTGCTATTCCACCAATTCGCACTAAGCGTTCTAAATGTCTTTTGTGATGCGTACAGCAAAGGAGTGGAACTCTCTGCCTGCGTCTGTGTTTCCGAACGCATACAACCCCGATCTCTTTAAAGTGAGAGTGAACAGGCTTCTTCTGGGTAAGCTCGCTCCATCATCGACTTTGTCTCTGTCATCTCTGACCTAGACTAGAGTCAAGATCTAACCCATCTCAAATTAAAAGTCAATAAAAAAAAGTACATACAAACTTGCTTCAGTAGATATCGTGCAAGAAAATATGCATGCTATACAGCAGCTGCCTTATTGAAAAAGAGCTATCATATCCATGTTTAAACCAGCAACTCTCCAAAAGGAGACAGCCATTTCCTGACCCAATATAAGAATACCTAGGTTAGCCTTGCTTTTGCCAACTGTCAACCTCCAACCTGTGTTCTTTAGTTGGAACAAAGAAGAACATTGAAACACACAATCACGCATTTTATGTGTACATAAAGAAATAAATACTTGCATGGTGACATTCTTATCAAAGTCTTAACAAAGGATCGGTGTAAATGTCTGTGTGTTTATAAGTCCGACAAACAGTTTAGTCTCGTCAAAGTTTATCTTAGGACAGTTGGAGCTTATGTGCAAAGCTTTCACTCGGCATACAATGCAATCTTAAAGTTTTAGTGCATGTTAAAGTTAAACATTTCATTATTTTTTATCTTAACTAATATTTAAATTGTGATATGAGTATGCTAGTTAAGAAGTGAATGACCTGGCCGCCAGAGTTAACAGAAGATTACCTATAGGATAATGGCGATTTTCTACTGTGACCTACACAACTGCATCTCTACGCCATTGTGAAAATCAGGAGTAATAATTATTTTCTCAGTGTGGTAGCTAATATTTGCAGAATTTATACTTAATATTATAAAGCTGAAGAATTTGTTTGTTTGTTTGTTCGTTTGGTTGAACGCGCTAATCTCAGGAACTGCTGGTTCCAAATTGAAAAATTCTTTTAGTGTTGGATATATCATTTATCGAGGAAGGCTATAGACTTTATAGCATCACGCTATGACCAAAAGGAGCGGAGCATCAATGAAAAATGTTGCAAAAACGGGGAAAATTTATTCCTTTTGCGAGCTTCCGTTGCGTGCGCTGCGTAAACGTTAAAGTTATGCAAAAATGCAAAAAAATGTTTATATGACGGGATTGTTCCTCTTAAAGCTATTCTAATTTCTATTCTATTCTATTGCTAGCTGATATTCTGAGGGATTAATTCACGAATTTCACCCATTATTTCCCAAACTCTTTCAACTATTTTATTTATTTAATTTTGCTATTTATGTAACTTCTATACGTAAATAAACATAATTTTCTTTATTTTATTCTCCAGGTAGCATACAACGGCGCAGTAGAAGCAGTACAAACACTACTCGGCGCAGGTGGCGCATTCCTAGCGTCGATATTCGCGTCGCCGGGCGCGCCCGCGCCCGTAGCAGCCTTACAAGGAGTGGCTCTGTTTGTGGGCACCTACGTTAATAATGTGTTCGTGTCTTATGCCGGATACATCGTCATGGGCATGCTGTTTCATTATACAATCACTATGGCGAGGTAAGTGTTATTTAAACTTAAATATACTTTATTGTTATTGTACACCGGAAAAATACATTACAAAACATTACCGTCCTTCTGGAGCAGTTGGGTAAAAATAAATTACACACTACAAACATACAACGGATGGCCTTATCGTTTTCTGCGATCTCTTACGGCTGAACCTAATAATCTATTTTCAGTAAAAGACAGATCGCTATTGATAATAATAATAATAATAACCCCATCGCCGTATCTCTACGTTGACGTCGTGATGGGGCTTGCGCGCTCCGAACTCTAGGTCTGTGCCGGTGGAGGTTTCTTTGCCGGAACAGGTCTAGGATGAGGAGCCAGACCAAGAGAGATACAGAAACCCGCAGGGCAGCATGTGGCGAGCTGCTGGGCAGTAGCGACCCCACGTACCCTATCTCCCGGGAGAAGTCATGTTCCTCATCTCTGGCTTGCCTTTATTGGCCGGCTGGAGTGAACACTGACGAGAACTGACCTCCCACCTCATTCTTGCCTTTATTGGCTGGCTTGAGTAGAGATTCGCAAGAGCAAACGTGCTCGGAGGAAGGAAGTAGTCCAGTAAGATGCTGGTAGGGATCTTGACCGTACTTCCGGGATTGTCCTGATAGCCGTGGAATACCTCTCCACTCCTCTTAAGCACCTCAAGACATGTTGCCCCCTTGTCGCTACGACACTATGTGCTAGCGACCGTTTCCGGGGGCCCATTGTTGAGTGTGCAAGTCACCCCCTGCCATTTTATCCGTGTATTGTATTTATCAAACATTGGTCAGGCAGGGGCCATAGTCCTTCCATAGTTTTAGATAACCAGTCCACTTTAGCCATCCAAACCCATAGCCCAATATTTTTTTTTCTCCATATCCTGCAATAGTCCTACACCAACCGGGAGTTGTCCTTGGGTGCACTTGCATAGTACGCACAAGGATAATCGTCGGTTGGTGCCTCATTTCCATTGAAAGCGTCTAACGGGCCTCTGCGAGTTGGCTTCGGCCCCTCATATGCCTTTCAAAGGTCCGGGACCCTAGGGTCCCGGGAAATATATTAAAAAAAAAAAATAATAATAGGATAGGATAGGAGGGTCCGTACACTGCTGACCGCAAACCGGATGCATCACCCACGATCATCGGTGATGAGACTGTACATCCCGCGGAAGTGCAGAGGTTGAGGCTTTTTAAATGCGAAGACCCTCCACAACCGCGAGGTGTGCAGCCTCAGGGAATATTTTTTAAAAGCCGACGTGGGTATGCACCGTGATGTGGTCGCAGTGGACAATGGGCTCACCCCGCTCTCCATGGCTAAAGAGAACTGGCGCAAACCTGTAGTACTTACTACAGATGACCGCAAGGCGGTATGGCAAAGCAAGGAGCTTCACGGGCGCTTCTACCGGGCTCTCCATGAACCCGGTGTAGATTTCTTAGCGTCCGTATCCTGGCTACGTTTTGGTGACCTTTTCGGTGAAACTGAAGGTTTCGTCTGTGCAATTATGGACAAAGTTATCTTAACGAATAACTACCGGAGACATATTATGAAGGACGGGACGGTTGACGTGTGTCGGGCATGCCACTGTCCGGGTGAGTCTATCAGACATATCATCTCTGGTTGTTCTCGTCTGTCTAACGGCGAGTACTTGCACAGGCATAACCAAGTGGCCAGGATTGTTCACCAGCAACTTGCTTTGAAATACAAACTTGTGGACTCTGAGGTACCGTATTACAAGTATGTGCCCGACCCAGTTCTCGAAAATGACACGTTGAGATGTCACGTTGTACTGGGATCGGTCTATCATTACTGACAGGACTATTGTCGCCAATAAGCCTGATATAGTGGTGATAGATCGATTAGCGCGCCGCGCAATGATAATCGATGTTACCATCCCACATGACGAGAACCTCGTGAAAGCTGAGAAAGAGAAACAAATAAAATATCTCGACTTAGCACACGAGGTTGTTGACATGTGGAATGTGACCTCGGCTGTTATTGTGCCGATTGTCGTAACGGCCAATGGCCTGATGGCCGAAAGCCTCGACCAACATCTCTCGAGGCTCTCGTTAGGTGGTTGGATCAAGAGCCTGATTCAGAAGGCAGTACTCCTTGACACGGCTCGTATTGTGAGGAGGTTCCTGTCTCTGCAGCCCTAACCACCGGTAGCTTGGACCCTGCTCCCGATACCGGTGGAACTCTATTTTTTTATGTTTTTAAATGTTTTTTTTTATATCTTTTTATTTTAAGAAATTTTTAAAAATGTAAATAATAAGAAAGAAAAATTAATAAACGACATAATAATAATAATAACCCCATCGCCGTATCTCTATGTTAACGTCGTGGTGGGGCTTGCGCGCTTCGAACTCTAGGTCTGTGCCGGTAGAGTTTGCTGGAACAGATCTAGGATGAGGAGCTAGACCAAGAGAGATACAGAAACCCGCAGGGCAGCATGTGGCGAGCTGTTGGGCAGTAGCGACCCCACGGACCCTATCTCCCGGGAGAAGTCATGTTCCTCATCTCTGGCTTGCCTTTATTGGCCGGCTGGAGTGAACACTGACGAGGAACTGACCTCCCACCTCATTCTTGCCTTTAATGGCTGGCTTGAGTAGAGATTCGCAAGAGCAAACGTGCTCGGAGGAAGGAAGTAGTCCAGTAAGATGCTGGTAGGGATCTTGATCGTACTTCCGGGATTGTCCTGATAGCCGTGGAATACCTCTCCACTCCTCAGCACCTCAAGACATGTTGCCCCCTTGTCGCTACGACACTATGTGCTAGCGACCGTTTCCGGGGGCCCATTGTTGAGTGTGCAAGTCACGCCCTGCCATTTTATCCGTGTATTGTATTTATCACACATTGGTCAGGCAGGGGCCATAGTCCCTACATAGTTTTAGATAACCAGTCCACTTTAGCCATCCAAACCCATAGCCCAATATTTTTTTTTTGTCTCCATATCCTACAATAGTCGTACACCAACCGGGGGTTGTCCTTGGGTGCACTTGCATATTACGCACAGGCATAATCGTCGGTTGGTGCCTCATTTCCATTGAAAGCGTCTAACGGGCCTCTGCGAGTTGGCTTCGGCCCCTCATATGCCTTCCAAAGGTCCGGAACCCTAGGGTCCCGAGAAATATAAAAAAAGAAATAATAATAAAAATTTTACAACTAGACTTGGATAATAATTTCACTGCAGTACAGAGCAATTTATCTTCTCAGAATAATAACTAGAATCTCACCTTAGTTCACACCCGTGAGATTCTGAAAATACCAGGTACTAACCTGAGAAAATTAAATTTAAAAACCAAAATAATAATAATAATGTTTTATTGACATAAATAGGTTGATACATCAATTGAAACCCTGGCTCCTGAGCTAGGTGGCACCTGTGTTACAGGAGTCAGTGTCTTCACTCGTTTGTGGAACATTAACAATTTATGCAACAAAATTAAAACTAAAATGTAGTTAAACAATGATGGTAGACTGTTTCTATTTGTCCTTATGTCAGGCCAGTAACATTCCACAGTCTCTTATAAAACCATAGATAGATAGGTTTTTCTATCTCTAGTATACCAAAACTGGTGATAGATAGGTTATTTGGTTCGGCCGTTAGGTCGCCCATATACAGTCGCAATTCTGAAACAAATTCCGTTTCGAAATATCAATTCGGAATTTCCGAAGGCAGCAAATTCATACAAAATCAAGGATCTATCACACAGGTACAGTATTTCTACGTTCGAATTTTTGCACGGAGAACTACTGTACCTGTGTGATAGATCCTTGATTTTGTATGAATTTGCTGCCTTCGGAAATTTCCGAATCGATATTTCGAAACGGGATTCCGACTGTATGTGGCCGGCCTTACAGGCAACCTCGTGTTACCGTGTAATCTACAGTACTAGACCGAAAATATCGCATATCGGTTTTAAAAACGGTTTGCCCATAGGTAAACATTCACTCACAACTCTTTCTACAGCACGATTTGTCGCACATACTCGTATTTAGACCCAAGTACTTTAGATGGTAGTCTGGTTTTAAACGTCTGTGATCTCCGCCTCGGCCGAATTCTGCTGAGTCGATAAACTTCGCGTTGCGCAGTGTCATATTTCGTTCTTAGATAGCGCTACAGTATTATTTAATTTCTAAATTTATATCTGTAATTTTTATTATGTACATAATAAAGAGTATTCTATCTATTATTTATTGTCTTTGGTAGTAGGTTTGAAAAAACCCACTTTAGCAGCGATTTGATCCCTAGATCTGTAGTATACCCAAATTAGAATCTTCTGAAGAAAAAAATCCAGAAGCTTAACTAAAATTACCATACGTCATAATAATTCATATATTATTTAAACTTTCGTTTCCATCGTTTCAGTGCAAAAATAGCAAGTCAATTAAGTGACGAGAGTTGCTTCGGCTTAATCTTCGGCATCAACACGCTGATCGGTACTGGTCTCCAGTCCATCCTGACGCTGGTCCTCATCCAGAGCCTCAAGCTACCCATAGTCTCCCAGTACTTCGCCATCAGCGGCCTGTATCTACTGCTGGCGTCAGTCTGGCTGCTCGGCTGGATGGTCAACATGTGCCGCCAGAAACAAAGTATTAGTGATAATAATCAGTATTGATAGCATGCTGGCTTTGTGTTGAATTGTTTAAATTGTTTTGGCACTTTAAAGTTACTTCATAGTTCATAGGCTTTATGATAGAGTGGGATTAAAGTTGCAGCTAAGCGTTTAAAACATATTGTTTGTTAATTTTCTTTGACGATTGCTACTTCACGATGCTGCACTGATATAGCAACTTCGTCAATTTGTTACTCGACAACACTGATCGTATACTAATGCTCGATTCCTATAAACAAAACGAATTGTTTTACTTACCAATGGTAGCTTTTTTATTGCCAAACTGGGCATATAAATAGATTCGTAAGCTGATTTTACCTGTGATAGCTACTTCCATTGGGAGGGTCTACTATGCAAAGCTATGAGGTCTTTGCTTCATTATGGTAAAGATACAAGATAATTTTAACCAATACCGGTCCGTATATTATAGGAATCGGCCATTAGTCAACTTCTTTATTGATTCACATTAAATATACCTCGTCGTTTTATGACCTGCAAGTGTCACAGCCAAAGGCCCTTTATCCACCGCCACGTCAATGAGAACGATGACGGCGCCGAAGTAGCGATATATACATTTACTATGGCCGTGTGTCAACCGCACGCCCGTTAACGGGACGTCACGTACAGTTCGAATAATCTCGTTTCTCGTTGACGTCCCGTTGACGGTGGCAGTGGACAAACGCTGTTAGGCCCTTTGTACACGGCACGGTTTCTTTACGGTACGACGTATAAACCGTGCCGCCCGTAGAAAAAACGTCTGTCAACAGGCTTCCATAGTAATCCATACTATACTACACTGACGACCGTGCCTACGCACGGGGGCGAATAAATCGTAGTTTTTTTACGGCAAGAAACACGTGTGTGTACAAAGAGCCTTACGATGGTAAAGCAATTACGAGGTCGCCTATACATTTATATTTTTTGTCCAACATTGCAAATGTTGCAACAATAGACATAGATAATGGACTGAGCGTTAGCATCACAAAAGTGACCACTCTCTAGAAAGAGACAAAGCGACTGCGGCATACCTGTAGTAACTACTAAAGAGACAACTACTGGGCGCACGTTCGCTTTGTCTCTCTCGTACTTTTCGGTCTGTATTCACTGCACAACTGAATACGGAACGCTTGTCTATGGTTGCAAACGATGCATTATCATGGTTATTGGCTGCTAAATGAACTACGTGTGTAGTGCAATTGTCGCCAAACATAAGAGCTAGTACACGTTGGGCGTTGCGTTAATCATAATTAGAACGCGCGATCGAATGTACAACAAAATGGCAGCACACGTATCTCGAAGCGCTCGGCTGGCGCTCGCGCAGCGCGCTTTTCTAACCGAATCTGTTCAAAATGTGGGCATTTTGAACAGATTCGGTTAGAAAGCGCGCACACATACACACACACCCCCACACATTGGGATGTGTGGGGGTGTGTGTGTATGTGTGCTCTTTATAGCCGCTACAAAGTTAGCTCTTCCCGCGCATTCTTAAAATTCACTATGCTATTACTATAGTGAATTTTAAGAATGAACCATGATGTCTTGTGGTGAGAACGGCCAAGATGTCCGACGAAGTACATACTACTTTGTACTTGCCTACTTATTTTAGACGTACGGTATTCCAATCATATGTGAATTTAAAAGGCCTTATGAAATAAGTCTTAACAATTGAGGCCTTTGCTCAGCAATGCACATTGTGGCAAAAACTATTTTGCATCTTTTAGAATATCAATCGATATAGGTAACTTTAGTTTTAACAAAGGCTGTGAGTATCACAGATTATCTCAATCTGCTATGCAATTATGATAGTTTATTTTAACAAATGCAAATATATTTTTATAGTTCAATAGGACATAGTTGATAGTTTAAGATACTCAATATTATTGCAAAAGTATAATAATACTATGTACGTCACAACTGGCACACACACACATAGTTACTTTTTTAAATTGGATTCTTCATGCTTTAGTACTAACATGAGAATAGGTAATCAGGTGTGCAGTGTAAGTAATATGTACTTACATAACTCAGTTTAGTCAGGAAATGCATAAAGAAAATAAAATATTCTAGCCAATCAGGATAGAAGAATGCGATAAGCTATCGTGAATTCGTGATACGATACAGCGGCGTGAGCAATAATTATATGTACAATAATGATGCATGAAATGAAATTGTAACATTTATAGGTTTTTGTGCAAACCAGTGATGCTATTGTTATTAATATATAATTATCCACGCCATCTAGAAATATCCTCATTCTATTATTTCGAGTTTATTATTATAAATAAATGTAAACCTGTTTAACAGGTTCACGCGCAATAAACGAGACACAATAGAAGTGTTATTGTGATGACTGCTATAGCCGTATAGTGCTGTTGAAACTGTTAAGTTTTAAAAATGTGTTTTAACAAACTTGTTCCAAGTTTACACAACTGATATAATGTTCATTTAATTTAGACTAAATGAAATTACTTTTATTTTATTGTTCTCTGACACTTGTTGAATATTTTAAATATATCTGTAATAAAGACTTGCAAATTAGAACTGTTGTATGTATGTTACTTAGTTTTAGATTTGTAATAAGTAATATAAAAAGGACTTTTTCCTTTTAGCATTAAGTATAAAGATTATAAATATTTATTACAAAGTCAGTGTTATTTATTACAAAATAATTAAGTTAGAAAATCTCAGGTCATGTCCATGAAATGTTATTTAACCCTTTAACCGCCTACGACGGATTAATCCGACAAATATTTTCGTGTCCATTTCGCCAGGGTCGTATATTTACGACCAAATATCGTAATGATTCAAGTTGCCCGGCGCTGGGGGCACGACAACTGATATGAAGTCGGGCGGTTAAAAGGTTAAACTTCAAAAAAGGAGGAGGATAAGTATGTTTTTTTTTTTTTAATAAAGTAATGTTTAAATTGACTAGTTTCATTTATTGTTTTTTTTTTTCTGTTTAATTTCTATGTTTACTATACAAACCAAGTAATGACTTGAGTTTTAAGACATACTTAAATGGTAAATTAATCTATTGTCCACCCCAGTCTGATTAATACGACAAGTGTTCTTCGCCTCAGGCGTATTTATGCGACTGAGAATCTATGTTCGTTTTTTGTTTTTTTATTTCATTGCAAGACCCCATTCATCACAGATATTTATTTGTCGATATATGAGCTGATCACTGGGATCACAGCTATTGATATGAAACCAAGCGGTTAATAGGTTAAGCTGCACCACATTGCTGTGACCAGAGCAAAAGCTCGCGAGCAAGCCTCCAATACTAATATGAATTGGGTAAGTACATTAAAACAGAGACATAATTAAATAATTTTATTTTAATATTTACATTAATTTTGTCACTTTTAGAACAAGAAATTAATGTTGATATGTGGACGAATAATGTGGAATGTCTCATAGCACACTTCAAATATTAAAAATATAGAAATACTGTGTCAATAGGTACTCAGCATAGTTATATATTACATTAAATTACTTGAGCTCACAACCTTAACATACCTAGTTTTAATAAAATTTCCCAAACCAATATAATTGATGGTACCTATTTATAATTTACTATGTACAATTTTTACTCAACTTAAGAGTTATTTATGTTACGCGTATTGCATCGACGTCGGCCTGGTTTTTAAGTACACGTATACGCAAATTAGCAGAAAAATTACCGCGAATGTAGGCAAAACAACCGTATGGATCTGTTGTCGCATTTGAGCAAACTCCTGTTTTCTCTCACGCTTTTGTCTCGCTGTTTCTTTCACTGCTCCTTTTAGTTTCCTCATGGTGATGCTGAAACATAAACTTACATGGAATATTGTGAATTACTGTGGTGCTATGCCACGTCGTAAACATTATCAATATTCTTAACAGACTAGACATATTTTAAAACACTGAAAGAATTTCCTGTCAGCAAGTATCAAAGTTATTTAATATGCATTCGATACCTTTGAATGCAGACACTAAACAGTCTATTTTATTATTTGAATTTAATTTAAAAATTCTGTTTAATTTCAGCCGAAAAATACACGTCACAACCACAGAACACTTCTTGGTGACGAGAGAGGTTGCGTGTTGACATAATGTAGACCGGTGTTGACACTTTGTCTGACGGACAACTGACATGACATTCCACATCCAGTCAGTTTTGACAGTGACACTTCAAAGGATGTGTTAGTCTGTGGGTGTGTTCCGTAATTGCGCAAAAGAACTGTTTTTTATTATTACCCGACTGTCCCAGAAGAAGGGTAATGTTTTTCGAGGGTAAGTATGTACAAAAAAAACGTTGTTTGTATGTATATTTCTTTGGCACGCTCTGTAGCCTAAACGGCTTGATGGATTTTAACATACGAGGTGTCGTTAGATTAGTCTTAATTTTGGGGAGTGACACAGACTATAAATATTTATAAATTGTATCAGGAACATGGACCTATAAAAATTATAGGTCCATGATCAGGAAATACAAAAAAAAGGAGAGGAAGGTTTTTTTTTAAATAAATTACAACTATATTTGTATCAAATAGGTAAGCTAGTAACGAGTCAATTCCCACTATACAAAACTGAAAAGCTTGAAATAAAGAAAATTGTTTAAAAAACCCAACTGCAAAAATACGTAACTGAAATGAGAAAAACAAGCATCTATACTGTTCGCCTGGAGCCGGATTACCGGAGGCAAAAGTCCTCGCGCACATGTGGGAGTGGCGCGAGGAGGCAAAACGCCGGGCGTAACTTCGCTGCCGCGAGAAATCGCGGCACGGCGGACAGAGCTCCGGCAGGATCTCATGGCGGCATGGAGAGTGCGATTGTCGCACTGTGTGGATCGCCCGGAGGACACGGTGGAGCATACGGTGGAGGTCTGCCCGGCTTGGGCGGAGCACCGTCCTGTCCTCGCGGAAGCGATCAGCGGCGGCGATCTCTCGCGTCCGGCCCTGGTCCAGGTCATGGTACGGAGCGAGAGTACATGGGAAGCCATTACCTCCTTCTGCGAAGCAGTAATGCTCGCGAAGGAGGAGGCGGGACGCGTGAGGGAGAGGCAAGCTTTGCGCCCTCACGCCCCTAGTCGCCGCAGGAGACGCCCTGGGCGTCGGGAATTGGCCGCCGATTCCCCGCCACCGTAGGCGCAGGCTTGCGGACGGCGAGCAATGGGTAGCTCGCCGTCCGGTAAGGACCAGGCCCGAGTCGACGGCGCGTTGTGTTCCACGCGCGCCTCAAAGAGATGTCAGCAGCATTGAAGGGGTCCGCTAGGACCGATGCCAGCCGGGGTCGCGGGATGTTCGAAAGAGTTACCGTGGCCCCGGCACAGGCAATAGAAGGAACACGGGTGGGTTTTAGTCAGTAAAAGTCTGACACGCCCTCCTACTCCGCCCAGAGCGGGAGAAATCATTTGATGATTTCCCATCCACAAAAAAAAAGCATCTATACTGTAGAATTTTGGTAGTGCAGGCGGGGACAAACCAATAACTTAAAATATGGTGTAACCTTTGTTTGTCAGGCCTGCGATGTGTGACTGACACTATTATGGCCACCATCAGGGATTTTAAATTTGATAACACAAAATATTAGACGCTAATTTGTCGAAATTTGTCGCCAAATATCAGAATTTGTCGGCCACTGGTTTAAAAGTTATAAGAGTTTATACGTGGCCGATCTGGAGAGCATCTCCCCAGCTTGGCCCAATTTGAATCTCAAAAGCTAGGGCACCTAGCGAAGATCTGTTTTCTCCCAAATTTTGTCGCTAATTAGTCGGAATCAGTCACCAAATACCAGAATCTGTCGGTCACTGGTTCAAAAGTTATAAGCGTTTCTATGTGGCCGACCTGGGGAGAATCTCTCCAGCTTGGCCACATTTATATCTCAAAAACTAGGGCACCTACTGAAGATCTGTTTTCTCCCAAATTTTGTCCCTAATTAGTCACAGGTATAGTCGGGCCTTAGTTTAAACGATATCATGAGTTCACACAGTTGTCACGTTCAACACATCAAGAAAGTCTAAGCCACATGCACGGTTTTGAACTTTTGAGCGATTTTTACTGTTGTAAGATATTTATAATTTCTTTTATAAATAATAACTAAGCATTTTTTGATGCATTAGTGACTTAGCAACAAAATCCTTCATTCAATTGTTCATTTAATTACAATAATTAACAATATGTGTACCGTAACATACGTAGACTACACAATCTATACAAATAAATAAAATTGAAGTTTCTGTTTGTAATGTCAAAATAAGAACTTCTTACTAAATGCATAAGAACGTATACTCAGCGGCACGGAATCTTGCCCAAGCGCTTATCTCGCGAATACTTTTTTATTTTTTGGATGGGAAATCATCAAATGACTTCTTCGCGCTCTGGGCGGAGCGGGGGGCGTGTCAGACTTTTACTAACTAAAACCCACCCGTGTTCCTTCTGTTGCCTGTGCCGGGGCCACGGTAACTCTTTCGAACATCCCGCAACCCCGGCTGGATCTCGCGAATACAAAAGCTTTACGTGTTTCCAACGGTTGTTTCATATGAAGGTATGTCAAAAAAATGTTTACCCTTAGTTGAAGAGGATAATTCATTATGTTTGAGTGCAATTTTAATTTTTAGTTGAATCGGGTTTCTTGAGCGACTAAGTTGCAAGTTTAAATTTGTGAGTTGTGACAGTTTACAGTTAAGTTATTCAATTATTGTGTTTTCGTGCTTTTAACTCAAACTCACTCAAGGTGCTTTATAACCAATAAAAATGCCATTAACACCAGCACAGGTTGCACAGGCTGTAGCCTTAATCGACCAAGGATTCTCACAGCGCGAAGTTGCTGTGGTGCTTAACGTATCACGTTCATCAATGCAGTATGCTCTGAAAAACGATACCAGGAGATAGGCCACTACTCCCGCAGACCAGGCAGCGGAGGTGTAAGATGCACATCGGCCCGGGACGACCGGTTTATTGTCCTGGAAATTTTAAGAAACCGCTACCTTACCGCTATTGAGATACGCCAGCGGCTCCAAATTGCAAGAGGTGTGAATGTTAGTGAGCGTACGGTGAGAAGACGCATGGAGGAAATAAACTTAAAAGCCCGTAGACTAGCACGCAGTCCAGAACTTCTCAGACATCATCGAGTAGCTCGACTTCAATTTGCACGTGAACACGCCAGCTTGACTTATGAGCAGTAGTGTTCACAGATGAGTGTTGAATCGCTTTGCATGCTCCAGATGGTCGGGAGCGAGTGCGGAGAAGAAGAGGAGAGAGGTTTCTACCCATTACCACCACACAAACTGTAAGTTTTCATGGAGGCTCTATGATGATTTAGGGGAGGAATAAGTTCCGATGCTCGTACGGAGTTGGTTACTGTTAACAACCGCTTAAATGCAACCCGATACATCGAAAAGGTCCTTCAAGAACATGTTTTGCCATATTCGGGGTTCATTGGGCAAGACCAATTCCTCCTTATGCACGATAATGCTTGCCCACACGTTGCACGTTGCGTTAAAGAATACCTTCACGACGTTGGCATTACAAAATTGCAGTGGCTAGCATGTAGCCCGGACGTAAACCCAATAGAGCATATCTGGGACATGCTGAAAAGAAAGATTAAGTCCACCTCCAACCGGCCAGAAACTGTAAATCAACTTAGAAATGCGGCACTGGCCGCTTGGGAAGACATACTGCAAGTTGATATCAGAAACATCATTCAAAGCATGCCAGATCGAATTCAACCGGTTATTAGGGCTACAGGAGGAAGCACCCGATATTAAAACGTAGAGACAATCCAGAAATTTGGTACTTTTTTCATTTTGTAGTGTTTTTAAATTGATAGTGCAAAATCCTTTTTTTCTGCAAAAGTGCCTAAATTTGAAAACATGCTTAATGGTGTAGTAATTTTCTAATTACTAAGTTCTAAAAGCATAAAAAACACTTATAGAGTGCACCCACCCTTAAATCAGTGTCAAAAATATATTTAATTACGAATTAACGATAAATTCACATGTGGGCAAGCTTCCGTGCCAGTGAGTGTATATGTTACGGGTAGTGCTAGAAGATGGAGTAAACCTAGGTTTACCCGGGTTGACTTAGTATTACCCAAGCTTCTTGGGTAAAGTCCGAATAATAAGTAAAATAAATTTTAATTCGGGGTTTACCCATAGGTACTCACCTAGGTCTACCCAACTCTGGCTGGGTAATTAACTTAAGCTACTTTTAGGGTGTATTAACTTAAGCTTAACTGGGTAATTAACTTAAGCTATTTTACTTTGGAAAAATAATTAGGGTTCAGCGCAAAAAAATTAAAACCCATGAAATTATGAACAAAAAGTCGCATTTGAAAAATTCTTTTTGCATTTGGTAGCCCAATTCTCGAGGATAGTTATAGGCTATTTAACATCACGCTACGACCCTTAGGAGCCGAACAAAAATAAAAAGTCAGAAAGAACACTAAGCGAAACCAAATAGCGCGGGCGACCGATTCAACGTGACGGGTCAGGGGACGAAGGAATGTGGCTGTTATTTTAGTACACTGTGTATCTTACGACATCCGCGCTAACGAAGTTGCGGGGCACAGCTAGTATAACATAAAGTTAAAACGAAATTAAACTTTTTATATTT
Source organism: Fissipunctia ypsillon (assembly GCA_947568875.1). NCBI lineage: Eukaryota > Metazoa > Arthropoda > Insecta > Lepidoptera > Noctuidae > Fissipunctia > Fissipunctia ypsillon. The sequence goes on along the minus strand of OX387645.1, from coordinate 8,414,583 downwards.
TACAAAATTAAATAACGACATTTTTTTAATTATTTGCTATATACTCAATTCAATAAAAAGTGTGACCGCCCCTATTGTCTAAAACTTGTCGGTTGAATTTATAAGATTCGTTTATCTGATCCGGGGGCAATCGCTCCCAATGGAATTTTAACAAGTGTTTCAGTTATTGGATTGTCGTCACTCCGTCCAGGTTCTCTAGAACACGTCTCTGGAGCATGTCCCATGCGTGCTCGATGGGATTGAGGTCTGGCGATTGTGCAGGCCATGGCAATACCCGGATGTTTTTCATTGCCTAGTACTCTCTAGTCCTCAGAGCTGTGTGCGAACGCACATTGTCATGCATCAGCGTGAAATCTGAGCCAAGACTTTGTGCAAATGGATGAACATAAGGCCCGAGGACATCTTCAACGTAACTTTCAGCGTTTATATTGCCATCTACAAAAACGAGCTCAGTTCGTCTGTTCTTCATAATATCCGCCCATACTATCACTGGAGCCACCGTAAGGGTGTACTTCCTACGGCGCGTCGTGTTCCACGCGCGCCTCAAAGAGATGTCAGCACTATTGACGGGGTCCGCTAGGGCCGATGCCAGCTAGGGTTGCGGGATGTTCGAAAGAGTTACCGTGGCCCCGGCACAGGCAACAGAAGGAACACGGGTGGGTTTTAGTCAGTAAAAGTCTGACACGCCCTCCCGCTCCGCCCAGAGCGGGAGAAGTCATTTGATGATTTCCCATCCACAAAAAAAAGGGTGTACTTCCTGGACGCATCTCAGCCGTTCAGCATTCCCGGGACGACGATACACTCTTACCCTTCTCGTATCAGGCCTAAATCCAAACCGGGACTCATCGCAAAATAAAATTTTATACCATTGCTCCTGGGTCCATGTCAAGTGTTCCCTACACCATTCGTTTCGACGGGCGCGATTCCCATGGCTTATAGGTGGGTACCTAATTGGGCGTCGTGCTCGTAGGCCGTATTCATGCTGCCTGTTTCTCACGGTTTGGTGGCTAACAAGAACACCGCTTGAGAATTGTAGCTATCGGCTGACGTCTTGCAGCCAGTTGTATGTATCGGTACTGTCGAGCAGTTGTACTCCTTCCACGTCCTGGGTGCTGCTCAGCAGGATCCCCTGTATTAACGTAACGCTGCCAAAGACGACAAATCATGCTCCTAAATGACACCAAAATACCTGGGACTGATTTCTTCCCGCTTGGAGCTCTCTGCATTTCATCAGTAGTCAAATGGCGTCGCTCCATGACATAAAAAATGACTCACCACTCATTTTTTTCAAAAACTGTACCTATATCTCAAAATGATAAAAGTGAGATAAATACCAAATTTATCAAGCAACGAAAATACATGAAATCGGGGAAAAATAATTGGCCTTTATTTTAATCTCTCGTTAGAGAGTAGTATATTCTTTGATTTTAATGAAAACAAAACAATCGAAAAGTTTCTATTTTTAAAATCAGCCAGTATAATTGTTTCCGAGAATAAAAAGATTGAAAGTATACCAATCTACTTTGTTAAGAAAAAAATAAAGTATCAATTAATAAAACATGCAGTTTCTGTACATGATGCGTATTGCTTAGACTTATTTGATGTGTGTATATTATTTTGGAATAGACCCAAGGTTTCAGTCACCGGTGCCACTTTCAATCTTCCTCGTTATGTACCTACTCATTTCCCATTCTATCCATTCGCGTCGCCACACATCCTTCTTAGCATTCATAATATAACATTTCTGCCTATCCTTTTGAGGAAAACAGGCGTCATAGGACCGCACTTGCCGGGTGACTTACCCAGTAAATAAAACAACATTTATTTCATCACGGTTTATTCATCACATTATAAGCTCACTTTAATTAGCACAATAAAATTTTTTTTTTTTTAAATTAGTGATCTACTTACTTAGTAAATTACCTCATCACAGGATTCGAAATGTGTCAGGTTACAGTAAAATTACATTTCTTAATTATTATACAATAATAATCATTAAAAAAAAAAACAGAAATGGCAATAGTTTGGCCAGCGAGTTGTGTCACAAATTATTTATTCAAATTCTTTGTAAGACAACACTTACCTGTCAAAAGAACGTTTCGGCTTCGGCTAAGTCTTACCAAAACATGTTGATACTTTATCAATTTTTCTTACGTCGCGTCAGTTAGAGGGACTTTTCAGTACCTACCTACACAAAGTATGTTTTTAATTCACTTTACATAATAGACAATAGTTTTATCGTACAAATATCGTAAATACGTACCTCTGAATTTTAATTTTAAATACGTAATAATGGTGCTGATTCTCTAAATTTAAAAATAATTTTGACACAACTTACATCGAATTTGACAATCGCGTCGTAGTACTTGTTTGCTCTACCCCGTGAATTTTTTTTAGAGCCGTAGGCTCGCAGGGCGGGCAGCTTCGACGTGTTTTATATGGAATTTTTCACTTTTTGTATGGAGAATATGAAAACTTAAACCTAAATGTTGAATTTTAGGGGTTTAGGTATTGGTTTTATAAAGGGGGGTCCAAATTATCATTATTTTTGCAATAGGACACACCATTTTCGAGATATAAGCAAAAAAATAAAAAGATACAGTAGGGTAGACTGGGTACGGTTGTAACGGGGTACGGTTGTAACAATTCAAATATTGGCAGAAATATTCACCGTGCGGGGAGGGGTACAAGGGGAAAGACACGCGGCTTACGTGTTCGGACATGATCACCAGTGTTGCGTCGCAGTCCGCGCGCTGTATACGTGTACAGAGTGGCCTATTGTGTTTTGTCAAGCAAAAGTAAGTATTTTTGATCGATTTCTTTCCTCAATTTTATTGTTATTATAGTGTTCTAAGTTTTGCTCGTTCTTATTTATGATTATTAGACTTTAGAGTTTCAAATACAGGATATTCTTTTTTTGTAGGTTAATTTGAATTGATACCGAGATCGTTTTATTGGCAAAAGGGAAGGGTGGGTACAATTGTAACACTTTTTGTGGGTACGGTTGTAACATTAATTATTTTTTTATTTTGCATTGCAGATGCCTAGAAAACGCGTAAGAAAGACTTCAAGAGGAGAAAGCGAGATATTCCGATATAGAGATGCTTACAATGATCTTAAAACTGGAGTTTCTTTGAGACAAGCGGCAGATACTCATGGTATTAACTATGTCTCCCTGCTACGGTACAAACGAAAGAGAGATACAGCGAACGAAAGTAATGTGGAGTTGGAAAATGTAACAATGGGATTTAGAGCGCATAACAAAGTTTTTACAGAAGACCAAGAACGACAGCTTGCCAAATACCTGACTCGTTCTGCAGATATATACTTCGGACTTTCTACAAAAGAGGTAAGAAAGTTGGCGTATGAACTTGCTATAAAATACAACTTGCAGATTCCTCCTACTTGGGTTGAAAACGAAAGGGCTGGGGAGGAGTGGTTTCGATCCTTCATGAAGAGGAACCCTGAGCTATCTGTGCGCGCAGCTCAAGCTACAAGCTTGTCCAGAGCGACCAGTTTCAACAGGACTAATGTTGATACCTTTTATAATAATCTACAAATTGTTATGGACCGTGATCATTTCGAACCTCAAGACATATATAATGTCGATGAAACCGGCGTGACCACCGTGCAAAAACCCGACAGGGTCGTGGCTAGACGTGGCACAAGGCAAGTAGGAGCCATTACCTCAGCTGAGCGAGGCACATTGGTCACATTGGCTTTTGCGGCAAACGCGTTGGGCAATGCTATTCCCCCCATGTTCGTATTCCCTCGCATACGATATCAAGAACATTTCATCAGGGATGGACCTGTGGGTTCCATTGGAACAGGCAATCCATCGGGCTGGATGCAAGATGACACGTTCTTAATTTTCTTAAAACATTTCAAAAAACATACAAATGCGTCTCCTTCACACAAAGTTTTGCTAGTTTTGGACAACCACTCATCCCATATACACATAAATTCTCTAGATTTCTGTAAAGAAAATGGAATAGTTCTATTATCGTTTCCACCCCACTGCTCACACAAACTCCAGCCCCTGGATCGATCTGTGTACGGACCTTTGAAAAAAGCCTTCAATACAGCCTGTGACGCCTGGATGCGAAATCATCCAGGAAGAACTATGACCATTTACGACATACCCGGTATTACGACAACCGCAATGCCACTTGCTCTGACCCAATCAAATATTCAGGCTGGTTTTCGAAAGACAGGAATATACCCTTTCAACCGTGACATATTTCAAGATATTGACTTTTCGCCTTCATTTGTGACAGACAGGCCAAACCCAAACAATATAGAAGAAGTGATTATGGATCAGAACATTCCTGTATCGGCTCCTAACGATGAAACACCACCGCTATCACCTTCGTTGTTGAACGAGGCTTCAGCCAGCCTAGTAGCTTCAATACAAAACGCTGAAATTCATATTCCTGAAAACATTGACGGCCTAGCGACTACTACACCACCAAGACAAATACCTGATCAGCAACCATCGCCTAAGCCGTCTACGAGCCATCAAATACCTGATCAGCAACCATCGCCTAAGCCGTCTACGAGCCGTCAAACAATATTTTCACCAGAGGCAATACGGCCCTACCCAAAAGCTGCCCCTAGGAAAACTGCAAATAGGGGTCGAAAAACTAAAAAATCTGCAATTTATACAGACACCCCTGAAAAGGAAGCTGTTAGAAAGGAGTATGAAGAGCGACAGAAAAGATTGAAAGATAAACAAGTGAAGAAAAAAGTATTAGAATCATCGACTGGTATGAAACACAAAGGTAAAGGAAAGGGAAAAGCAAGAAAGAAAGCTAACACACCACCTGCATCATCAGAAGAAGAAGAGTATTATTGCCTGGTTTGCCTAGAAGCCTTCTCAGATAGTAGATCAGGTGAAAAATGGGTACAATGCCAAGGGACCTGTCGTCTTTGGTCACACATTGATTGTACCGACGGTAATAGATATTACATCTGTCATAATTGCAGTGAATCTGATTAAATACTGTCATTATTATGTTTTGTTTAAAATATCATTTAATTAGTTTAATTAGAAGTTGTACTTGTTTAAAAATCAAAATGTCATAGACTGATTAAAAAGACTGATTACAAATTAATGTTCCTTAAATGGTGCCATATTAATCTTAAGTAATACGTAAGTACTTGATTGTCATTTATAAGCAATAAAAGTGATTGAAACGCATTCACTGTACTTTATTTGAGTGTGTTACAATTGACCCCCCTCACTGTTACATCCGCCCCTGGTATGGGGGTCAGTTGTAACAGTAGCCGACATTTCAGTTAATGGTAACTGTCTGGAAACTACTGACTTTAACTATCTAATTGTTATGTCTTTTTGAAGACAGATGTATACGGATTTATTTCAAACGTTTATTATGTTGTTAGTCCTATAAATGTCACTTGTACGAACGATTAACGCAAAAATGTTACAACCGTACCCAGTCTACCCTACTGTTTTTGCACCTGAAGTCGCGGTGTTGGTGTGAATTTTAGTTCATGACAACTAATTTTATTCCACACCTTTTTAATCGCGATTAACCTTTAAGTAGGGACACAGGGTCTCACAGACCTTGGTTACTTGTCGTTGACGTGAAATAAAGTACTTCCCCGCGCCCCCCGTCGCTTAGCGGCTCAGTAGCTTCGAGTTTAGTCGCGAAACCCCCAACGAAGGAGAAGGTTGCGTCGTGCGGTGCAAAATACGTAAGTTATATGAATTTAAAGTTTAGAATGGGTCTGTGGGACCCTATGTCCCCAGATCTCTTATAAAATAAATTGTATAACATTTTTTTGTTTGTTTCAGATTTTATATCCAAATGGCCGAAAATAGTGAACCTAGTACTTCTGGTTTGAAACGACCATTACGAGATGTACCTAGGGAACAACAGTCGAATAAAATATTACGTCTGAACAGTCCATCTTTTGAAAACGAACTGAATTCTATTTTGTTGGCTTCGGATGACTCGGATAATGAAGAAGAAGTCGAAGATCTTCTTATTGATGAAGCTGAATTTCGCCAGCGCCATCCAGAATATGATGAACAAGATCAAATTGAAGAAGAACTACCCTCTGATTCAGAAAATGTGATGATCGAACACAGCTCAAGTGAAAGTTCAGAAGATGATGTGCCGCTTTCAGAATTATCTACACCTAATTATTATTACGGTAAAAATCGTTACAAATGGGCAAAAACCCCACCAAGTAGTAGGGTAAGAACACCACATCACAACATTGTTCTGCGTACGTCTACTTCGAGGTTGACTGTGATGAATAGTTACGAAGCTTATGATATTTGGAATCAATTATTTGATGAAGATATGCGGCAAACTATTCTGAGGTGGACCAATGTGAAAATAGCTTATTACAGAGAACGGTATAAACGCCAAAATAAACCAGAACTAAAAGATCTAGATCTGATAGAATTGAATGCTTTTTTGGGTCTTCTATTTTACTCGGCTGTTTTAAAATCTAACCATGAAAACACATCTTTCATATTTGCAATGGATGGCACAGGGTGTGAAATATATAGATGCTGTATGTCGGAGACCAGATTTCTTATTCTTCAATTATGCCTGAGATTTGATAATCCAGCTGATCGAGCAGAACGACAAAAGGCTGATAAAGTGGCAGCTATATCAGAGATTTTCGAAAAATTTGTTGCCAATTCTCAGAAATTATATGAACTATACCGTTTCGCTTTAGGTAGTTAACTAAAGGTAAACAAATCATAAAAAGGGTTGCTTATAGAAGACACTTCCATGATTCAAAATACGTAATAACTTATTTAAATTAATTTTAAAATTTACGATACTTTTCTCTTTGGTTAATGTATGCTAAACTATTTCATTAATTCTTGAACTACTTTCCGTAGGTATAACTGCTTGAGCATCAGTTTTAAGTAACATTTATAAACTAATAAAATATTTTATAATCTGTCTATTGTAAAGAGCCTAAAAAGCCAGGAATCCAAAACCTTTTACCAGAAACGATAAGTTGGATAATGTCGTCAAATTGAAGAGTACAACTGTGACGTAGCGCGACAACTAAAGTGACATGTATATTACATTTAGTCGGTTAACCAGACGCCATTGACAGCTCTCTTGTCGTCATTAGCGTATCGTTTCGGTTTTGTTGTTTTGTTGAATTTTTCTTGTTTTGTTTTTGTTATTTAGTTATTGTAAGTTTTTGTAATTCATTGTTAATTGTTTTTAAGTTCGTATTTTTTCGAAAATGAGTGAACCTGAGCCTGGAACTAGCCGGGCAAGTTCCGCTCTTACATTTCCATCACCCAAGAAGAAACGTTCCAAAAAAGGACCTCTTTCGTCTTCTGAGAAGCAATTAGTAATAAATGTGTTTAAATATATTGAAGAAACCTGGCCCAAGGACACATATCCTTATAAAAAGGAAATAATAAAAAAAACTACAGCTATAGTGGGAATGTCTGAACCAACAGTGTACAGGGTAGTTAAAGAGTATACAAACTCTCACGAACTTCAGTCTCCTCCTCCACCGGCAACGAAACCAAGCAGAATCGATAGTTTCGATGATATGGATCTAGCCGCAATCAGGAGAAAAGTACACATGTTTTTTTTTAATAATGAAATACCAACGATTGCTAAAGTTTTGGAGAGTGTTAACAATGATGATAGTCTGCCTAATTTGAAGAAAGACATGCTACATAAATTGATGAAAAAATTAGGCTTCAAATACTCCAAACGCAATCGGAAGAGTATGCTTATAGACAAACCAGAAATTGCAGTATGGCGTGTAAAGTATTTAAATGAAATTACAAAATACCGAAGAGATGGAAAGAAAATATATTATTTGGATGAAACTTGGGTCAATGAAGGTAATAACTACATCAATATATTTTAAAATACTTAATATTTTGTACATTTTACTGTTGTAAATATCATATACCTAAATACTCATTAATTATATTGATATTTGCAGGTCACACTATTCCTTCCGTATGGCAAGATACGACAATAACATCCTGCAAAGAGGCCCACAGACAGGGATTGTCTACGGGGTTGAAGAATCCCAGCGGGAAAGGAAAACGCCTTATTTTAGGCCACATAGGTAAGATTATAACTTAATAAAATGCCAAGATGATAGTTTAAACAAGCTTGTGATAAATATTTTGTATATTTAATTATCTAAAATTATGTACTTTAAAATAATTAAATTGCATAAGTATATAAAAATGAGATTAGTCGAAGTCAATTGTTAATTTTTTATTTTTTTTTTGTTAAGGTTCATCCAGTGGTTTCGTTGAAGGAGGGGAGCTCATATTTGAGGCAAAAAAAGGTGATGGTGATTACCACTCCGAAATGGACTCCCACAATTTTGAAAAATGGATCACCACTATATTGAAAAAACTGGATAAAGATTCAATTTTAGTTATGGATAATGCTCCTTATCATTCGAGAAGAGCAGAAAAAGTACCAACTACAGCAACAAAAAAGGCTGATATACAAAAATGGCTACAAGAGAAAAATATTAGTTTTGAAGCAACAGAAATAAAGGCACAATTGTTACAAAAAGTAAAATATGAAAAACATAAATATCAATCATACGTAGTGGATGAATTGGCAAAAGTGAATAATGTCACAGTATTGAGGTTACCACCATACCATTGTGAGCTTAATCCCATAGAGCTGATATGGGCTCAAGTAAAGGGATTCATAGCAAAGAAAAATAAAACTTTTAAAATGGCAGAGTTAAAAATTCTTTTGCCAGAGGCTTTAGCCAGTGTGACTGCTGAAAATTGGAAGAATTGTGAGGACCATGTTGTTAAAGAAGAGCAAAAAATGTTTAAATTAGACAGACTAATAGATGAAACCACCGAACGGTTTATTATTCATGTGACAGATAGTTCTACTTCATCATCAGATTCAGAATAAGTTATTTTCGAATTGATGATGAAATTGAACTAATTTCACAAAAGCACTCGAAATTGCATTGTATGGACTAAATGTATTAGTAATAGTAATATGTATTTGCTTGAAACACGATATAAAAAGGTGGTTAGTTTTATATAGCAGCACTTAGCACATACTTCTGAGCACTATGTTCTTTTTAAAGTTACCTATAATAGGTACAGGTACATACTTCTTGAGAAATAAATAGTTTAATTGAATATATGATTTTGACGTTTTAGTGTTTAATTAATGTCATTCGAATAGGCTATAGATAGGTGGTAAGATTCTGTCATTTGTGCTTATATCCTTCTGACAAATAAACTATTTTAAAATAAATTTCGTTTCATTTAAACACAAGAAATACTCACAGTAATAAAAGGTTTAGTATTCCTGAGTCACGTGGTTTTTTTTGTTTACCTTTAGTTAACTACCTAAACCGATAGCATATAAGCGAGAATATTACCGTGGATGGAATGCTTGTCAAGTTTCGTGGGCGGAGCCACTTGATTTCGTATATGCCAAAGAAACCTGGAAAATACGGTATGATAATTCGTGCTATGTGCGATTCTAAGACTTTCTATTTTTACAATGGATATTTATATGCTGGAAAAGGCTCGGATGGTACTGGATTGACGGCTAATGAAAAGAAGTACCTTGTTCCAACACAATGTGTCCTTCGCCTGACGCAACCGATTCAAGGTACTAATCGCAATATTACAGCAGATAATTGGTTTTCTTCAGTGGAGCTCGTTGATGAACTTGCTAAGAGAAAATTGACTTATGTCGGAACAGTGAAAAAAAATAAGCGGGAGATACCAATCGAATTCTTACCACATAAGAATCGACAAGAATGTTCGACATTATTTGGATTTACTGGTCAAAAAACGTTATGCTCTTATGTACCTAAACCAAACAAAGCTGTGCTCTTAATATCTTCTATGCATCATGATGATAAAATTGACAATGTTTCTAAAAAACCTGAAATGATTTTATATTACAATTCAACAAAAGGAGGGGTAGATGAAACTGACAAGAAGTGTTCTATTTACTGTAGCAGCCGCCGAACTCGAAGATGGCCAATGGTGATATTTTTTAGGGTTCTTGATTTGAGTGGTGTCAATGCTCATATACTATACAATAAACATCAAAATAAGGATATAGATCGAGGTATCTTTTTAAAAAAATTAGCCCGTTCTCTCGTTGTACCTCATATGCAAAGAAGATACACATCAAACAAAAATTTACCAAGAGAACTGAAACTAACCATGAAACGCATTTTGGGTAAGGATGTGCCCCCTGATGATGAACCAACTCCTGAAGAAAATCAAAATAAGAAGAAAAGATGCTACATCTGTCCATCAAGACTTCAAAGGAAAACTTCCTACAGCTGTGTTGCATGCAAAAAGCCTATATGTCTGCAATGCTCCAATCCACTATGCAAGGAGTGTCAAATATAATGGGGTAATTGACCCCCTGTCAATTTTTTTTTGTTTATTGTTAGTTACAAAAAAAATGTTTTCTTATAAAACAAAGATTATTTTTTAAGGGAAATATTTAATTTTGTTGATTATTTAGGAGAAAAAATATTTAGTACATCATAAGTGATCTCATTGCGAATTGAGACTGAACAGTGCCTATTTTTGTTTAGTTTGTATTTAAAATAATAATTCTTATAAATAAATGCTAAAATGTTCAAAAGTCTATTATTTATAAGCCTATCATTCACACTGATTAATTAAAATATGATTTATTTTGTTATTTCATATCAAAATAATAGAAATATTACAGGGGTCTGTGGGACCCTATGTCCGTTCTAGTGTTCCAAAAAAAACATGTCCCTAGTTAAAGGTTAAAAATAGTCAAATTTAGTTAGACAATCAAATTTTTGGTGAAAAACGTCAAATTCAGAATAGCAAAATTACCATTTTCAATTAACTCAGTGCCACTCAAAATATAGTTGTGTCACTTCCAGAATGGGAAATTGTCGTTTGACAGAAATAAACCAAATTTTGGTGATTTTTAGTCTAGTTTAGAGGCATTTGTGACAAGAGAATCCGCACCAATATCTTCCAAAAAACACTAAACTTACATACCTACCTAATTAGTTATTGTTACTTAGATATTCTGTCTTACATTTACGCTGACTTGTTTTTAGATGGCTTGGATTACAAAAATATTAAATGTAAATTAAGAATTTAGTAAAAATTGCTCAAAAACAATTAAATAAATGACATCAACTCAGAATCAGAATATTTAACGAAACTTTTCACTTTATCAGGTAGTATTTTACAATATAAATTGAAATAAATTGATTGTGCCTTTGATTAAATCGCCTCCATTCTTACTCATACCAACAAGTTAATTAACATAGAGATACAAAAGTATCAAATCGTTTTTTTTTTCAGACTATATTTGATGTTGCCAGCTGAAGATTATTTTTAAATTTGCCGCCTTCTCCTTGTGCCACGGTTCGCTAGCCAAATTCTAACTTTGAATTTTTATTACAAAAATGAAAATGAGGGTGTACAAAACACCTCTGCCGACCCTTCGGGGAATACAGGCATGATCTGAACCTCTAGTTAGTATTTTAAAGGTAAAATCCTCTAATATCATTCATTATAGTTAAATAGGTATTTAATAGATTAAAAGATTTAAGGAAACACTACTTGGTATAAATAAAAAAACAATAATTTACACATGATATTCTCCTCCCTCGACCTTCTCATCGGATAATGAAGCTACGATTGACGTGCAGGTGCCTTGAGAAAGCCATAGTAACTGCATTAGAGAACCTTCTAGGAGTCCGATCATAACTCCACATATTACATCCAAGATGTAGTGTCTTTCGGCTAGTACTCGTGTGAGGCACACCGAGCCCACCCAGGCGAGGAGTGGTGGGGCGAAGTAGACGGGGACTTCGTTGAACATAAGTATAGATACGATCATACAAGCTCGGCTCGCGTGTCCAGATGGAAATGAGAACTTGTCCGGGCCGACTTCTAGCAACTTGTTCATTGGGACCGGCCGACGCCGACGCACGAACGCCTTGATCACAGCTATCACCACGATGTCCAAGATGAGTGCTGTGGAAAATACACCATTACATTATATTTATGTACCTATGTCAAGTTTCAAACGATCTAGCTAAAGCTTCACTTAGGGGTGGTTAGAAGCCCGAAAGTCTGATAACCAGTCTTTCCAAGCGGAGTATCGTGTAACTGGTTTGAAATGGTCAAATAGGCAGTCGCTTTGTGTAAAAAAAAAACTGGTATTCAGCTACATCTGGTAAGAACGGTAGCTGACCCCAATATAGTTAGGAAAAGGGTAGGCAGATGATGAGCATAGCAGTCATATAAATAAAACTTCTTTGTCTCATTCAGTGTTCTGCAAAGGAATTACATTCAGACAACATTGATTGGATGTATAATTTTGTATTTGCAATTGTATGCTAATGACATGACAGCCTAATGCTGGATTGGTGAACATGCTGAGTTCTTAATAGAACTCACGTGTCATGTATCGTAGTGAATGAAAATCTTTACCTATCGTACTTTATCTCTGCAATCTATTACTATACTCTATGATGTCTGCCTACCCTTCGGGGAATACCGGCGTGATGTTATGTTATGTAACCTACCCTATATAATATTAGGTACAGAATATATACGAGGAGGGATCAAAAAGTAGTGAGAACGACATACTCCTTGGTAAGAAAAAAAATAAATACTGGCAGGCATAGCTCAGATACATATTTGTAATATTAATAAAGAAAAAAATCCTCGATTCTCTTTTGTTTTTTTCTGAATGTAGTCATTTGTTTGATTCGTGTCGGAACGTGTTCTCTAAAATGGAGAAAAGCGAAGTGCGAGCCGTTATTAAATACCTCTGTTTAAAAAAGTTAACGACGCAAGAGATTCATTGCGATTTGGAGGCAACATTAGGAGAGTCTGCTCCGCCGTATTCCACTGTCGCAAGGTGGGCTTCTCAATTTCGAGTAGGAAGAACGAGCACGGAAGACGAACATCGTTGCGGCCGGCTATCGACGTCAGTCACCCAAGAAAATGTTGCGAAAGTCGAGAAAAATGTATTGAGCGATCGAAGAGCCATCCGATACTTAATTCAAGAAACGGGCATTTCATATGGAAGTATTCAATCCATATTGAAACAATATTTGAATATGAGAAAAGTCTCCGCAAGATGGGTGCCGAGAATGTGAACCGACAGTCAGAAACAAAATCGACTTGACATTTAGAAGATATTGTTGGACAAGTTTCAAGAAGATTCTGAAAACTTTTTGTCTCGTTTCGAAACAATGGGCGAAACATGGGTCCATCATTTTGATCCCGAGACAAAACAGCAATCTTCGCAATGGAAACGGAATTCGCAATGAAAAAATATAATATCTTTGTTTAAAAGTGTTTGCAAAGAAACGATTTTATCTCACAGCATAAAGATTTAGTCTCACAGCATAGACTCCTAATTATGGAAATGGTCTTAAAAATAAAGCTCAATGAAAACAAAGAGCGACCTCCCCCTAAAATAAAATCGCATATGCTGGAGAAGAATGATTGTGCGAAGAAATTTAAAGAGCGAGTAGTGGATAAAATGATAGATATGGGGGACATGAATGATCGAAGTGTAAATGAATGTTGGAGTGAAATGGCGGAGTGTATTACGAGTGAAGCGAAAGATATTTTGAGAGAGACTAAAGGAAAGGGTACGATAGATAGGGATACATGGTGGTGGTCGACAGAAATACAGAATGTGTTGCAGGAAGTTCAAGGAATGGCAGAGTGTTGAAGATGAGAATGTTAGTTTGAAAACAGAAAAAAAAGTGTCAGTATGATGCTCTAAAGAAAAAAGCCAAAAAAGCTGTGGCGGTAGCGAGAGCAAAAGCCCAGGACAAGCTTTATGACACACTGGATAGTCCAGCAGGCCAAAAAAACCTATACCGGCTTGCTAGAGCTAGAGCGAGAAAGATGAGGGATGTTTGTCAGATAAAATGTATAAGGAATGAAATTGGAGTAGTGCTTTCGGATGATCAGAAAATTAAGGATAGGTGGAAGGGATATTTTGAAAGACTGATGAATGAGGAGAATGACTGGAGTGGTGTGCTTGAGAATAAACGATTATAGACGAAATGATTAGTATGGATGAAGTGAGAATAGCAGTAAATGAAATGAAGAATGGTAAAGCAGTAGGTCCGGACGGAATACCAGTTGAAGTATGGAAGTTATTACGGGTACATGGATGGACGTGGTTAGCTTTATTCTTCAATAAATTGTTGCTGGAAGAAGCCATACCTGACGAATGGTGTAACAGTTCACTGGTGCCCATCTTTAAAAACAAAGGTGATGTGCTGGAGTGCAACAACTATAGAGGAATAAAACTAATATCACATAGTATGAAGGTTTGGGAAAAAGTTATTGAAAGGCGACTGAGAGAAGAGAGTGAAATTTCGCAAAACCAATTCGGTTTTATGCCTGGTTGGGGAACAACAGATGCCATCTTTGCTATCCGCCAGCTGTACGAGAAATACAGAGGTGCGCATAAAAACCTGCACATGGTATTCATTGACCTCGAAAAGGCATACGACCGAGTGCCTCGTGAAGTTCTGTGGTGGGCCCTTAAGGAGAAATGTGTGCCAGGGAAGTATGTGCAGTTGATTCGAGCGATGTACAGTCGATGCAGTACCCAAGTTCGGTCTACAGTGGGCACTACCAGCAGCTTCAATGTGGCTGTCGGCTTGCACCAAGGGTCAGCACTCAGCCCTTACCTCTTCGTGATGACAATTGACGCTCTTACGTCGGATATCCACGAAGAGGCGCCCTGGTGTATGCTGTTCGCTGATGACATTGTGCTGGTTGCTGAGAGCGGCTTAGAGATCCAGAGCAGATTGGAGGTGTGGTGGTCAAAACTAACTGGAGACCGCTGGCCTGAGATTAAGTCGGACCAAAACAGAATATTTGTTTTGTGATTTTGGCGGTCTCTCCAGTCCTGTGCCCATATCTCTCGCCGGAACGCCCGTACCGAGCTGCTCCGACTTCCAGTACCTCGGGTCGTTTGTCCAAGGGGATGGCGAGGTAGACCGAGACGTAGCGCACCGGATCAACTCAGGATGGATGAAATGGCGACAGGTCACAGGCACAACTTGCGACCCACGGATGCCCCTCAAATTAAAGGGAAAAATTTATAAGTCCGTGATAAGGCCTGTCGTACTGTATGGATCGGAATGCTGGGCCGTGAAGAAGACGGATGAAAAAAGATTGCATGCAGCGGAGATGAGAATGTTGAGATGGATGTGTGGAGTGACGAAAATGGATAAAGTAAAAAATGAGTATATAAGGGGAAGTTTGAAAGTGGCGCCAGTGACAGAAAAGTTGAAAGGATATCGTTTGGCTTGGTATGGACATGTGAAGAGGAGGGAGGAAACGCACATGACTAAAAGAGTGATGAATATAAATGTTGATGGATGGAGAGGGAGAGGAAGGCCAAAGAAAAGATGGATGGATTGTGTGAGGAATGATATGAAAGAGAAGGGAGTGAATGATAGCGTGACTTTTGACAGGGGAAAATGGAAAGAGAAAACGTGTTGCGCCGACCCCAAGTAACATGGGACAAGGGCAGGAAGATGATGATGTTTGCAAAGAAACGATGGATGGACTGTGTGAAAGTTTGGGGGGGGGGGGGGTTGACTACCGAGACGACGACTGATTAATACAGAAGTATGGAAGAAAAATACATGATGCGCCGACCCCAAATAAATTGGGATAAGGATAGGAGAATGATGACTGATAGTTCAGTTCATTTTATCCAATATTCATGTTAGATAGCTTCCTATCTAGGGGTAAACAACTGTCATTCGAAATATTATAAAATATTCTGTAACTTTATTTCTGGTCTCTATTCTGTATGTCGCTGGACTGGTCAAAATATACAAAGTAGCAATGGTCAGTAATATATCATCAACCTTCTTCCCAACACCTGCATCACTTCCTTTAGTGACAACGAAGCTATACAATTGTCTTTCTCTGGGTTTTCTATGTAAGAAAAGAGTTATATTTAGATCTCACACTATCCAACCCATCCAGCAATCTAGTCTTGGGTTAGTACAGCTTTAGTAAGTATATGGCTACAATAAAAGTGTTGTACCTATGAGTGTGTTAACTTGCAACTGATAAAGGTCCTTGTTGTTAAACAGCCAGATAAAAGTGAGCCAGCCAGCCAGCCAAACGATCCCATGGCAAGACACCTGCAAACAAATGTAGATAACATTACTATACCATCTGCAAGATAACCGTGGAATAAAAGTCGTTGACGCCTTCTACCAATGTATTCCAATATTTCAAAACGATACGAAAAAATGTTAAGACAGTGTCGCTAACACGATCAAAACAAACGTATCACGGTACGAGGCATGTTTTTTTGTTTACATTTAAGTTACAAGACTTTTTAGCACAAGTTTTTTTCGCCTACCCCGCGCGAGCACGACCATACGTGGGTTCGAATCCGCTCCGTGACTAAATTAACTAAAAATAGTAAAAATTACTTTTTATTGATTTTTCTTCGCTAAATTTGTTTAGATAGTTACCATCAATAAGTGAAAGTATTATCTCGAAAAATAAACATTTATATCCATTATAAAAAGCAAACTTTCAATAAACAAAGAAAAATGTAATTAACAATAAGGACAATTGCTAGAAAACGAGTGCAGTGACTTAAAAACAGTGATCTTTATTATTGAGTGAAAAAATATTATGTAATATAGAAAAATAAAAAGTGGATTAAACTGTGATTAATATCGGTGTCATTGACATAATAGTACTATATCCGAATTCATAAACAATCTCGAATAAACAAAACATAAAAAACTGCAAGAAAGTGTCTAATTTCATAGGTTTTAAAAACAAAGACGGTGACTCAAAGTGTTCGACAGTGCAAAAAAAAATCCAATTGAATGAGTCATTTGTAACCGCTTTCGTTCGTTTGAATGTTTCAGCTGTGCATTCCAATGGGTCAATTTCACTGCAAGTAATTAAGCACAGATGGTCCAGTGGCGCTAAGTGTGGCGTCAAATCATATATCAATCGAACGCGAGTTCGAGCCCCGCCAAAGATAGTTCTTTTTGTGTTTCCTAAAATTCACTGCTACATTCTTTCCAAAGTCACCAACTATATAATAATATAAAGCACCACAACAGAGGGCGCTACGATAGCTTCAAGTAAAAATGGACTTCGACAATAATAACATAACTTACCGGAATAAACCTTGTAGAACAAGCTCGCTATCCGACCTATCTAAAATGACAACAAATGATAGCGAGAAAACGATATTGGACGCAACGATAAACATAACTACTGACTTAAATTGTAGTACAACTAGCAATAGTTTGCCCGACATGTCGGACGAAGAACATTGCGATGAAATTACCCTACTACAAAATAAAATTAAGGAATTAACATTGGGATTAGAGGCAGCACACGCAGAAGTAGAAAGTTTAAACTTAGAGAATACTCAACTTAAAAACACTATCGACGAATTGACTAAGAAGAAAAATATCTATAAAAAAATAACAACCGATATAATTAGCGACAACAATACATCTCCATTATCTAACAAGAAAAGGAGAAACAAAACAAAAAGTACAACCAACAGCCCCCAGACAACACCAAAGACTGCCGAAATTAAAACTAACCATTTACCCGCGCAGATGGCTGACAAAGCAACACAATATGATACACATTTAAACCTGCAAAACGATAAAAGTCGTTTCCTAAAAGAAAACAAAACAAGGAAAAAAATATGTATAATTAGCAATAATAAGAGGAATAAATTAAGTAACTTCATTGAGGACACTTTTTATATGTATGATTACTGCCACCATCTATATACAGGCGGCGATATTCAGCAAATGCTACAGGGCATTGAAAATAAAATAAAAAACTTTAATAAAAATGACTATTGTGTTATTATGGTGGGAGAGATGGACTTCATACGGACTGGAAACTACCACGACATTATATTTCTTATTAGAGAAACCATCGGAAAAATCAATAACACCAATGTGATTATTTGCCTTCCGACCTACAGATGTGGCAATTACACAACTATTTATAATACTAGAATAGAAACTTTTAACAATCTCCTGTACCTAGATAACTTAACTCACGAATATGCCTATTTACTAGACTCTAATGCAGACTTAACTTATGACTACCAAATGTTTTCTGCGCAGCAAGGACACATAAATGGAACAGGAATGAAGAATATTTTCGCTAATCTCCAGAGCACTATAACTGAAATCGATACTGAAATCAATATGACAACATCTTATTCTTCTACCTCAGAAATTAAGCATTCAGACACGTTTTTTCTATAATTATCTGATTATTATGCATCAAAACATCGCGGGACTCATCAACAAGGTGGATCAACTAACACTACATCTGCAAGAACTAGCCGATCAAAGTCACAGTATAGACATAATTTGCGTCACGGAACACTTTATGGAGCGAGGACACGAGGAGCTTCTTTCAATACCTAATTATAAATTAGCCGCTTCCTATACAAGAAGTACAAAAAGAGGAGGAGCCTGTATTTTGGTAAAGTTTGGTCTCCAATACAAAGATCTTACGAATGTCAGTAAAGTGTCAATTGAAGGCGTTGTCGAAGTTTGTGCAATTGAACTAATACCACATAACACTATCATTATTTGTTTATATAGAGTACCAAAATTAAATAATTTAGAGGTTTTCTACTCAAAATTAAATATTATATTATCAAAATACTGTTACGACTCGAACAAGAATGTAATTCTATGTGGTGATTTCAACATAAATATTTTAAAACAAGATAAATTATCTCTAGAATTTACTAGTTTCCTATTGAAGTACAATCTACGTTTACAAATTAATCAACCAACTAGATTGCAAAGCAATACGTGTATTGATAATTTTGCTCATAATATTTCACGAAAATGTACTCATAGTGTCCTTGATCTACATATGTCGGATCACACTGCACAAACTTTAAAGCTTCCAGTAAAAAAGACATGTTTAATCAAAAGTTGGAGTGTAAAAATGCGTGACTATAGTAATGAAAACTTGATGAAATTCAAAAACTGTTTGAAATCAATTTCTTTTTCTGATGTCTACCTCACTAAAGACCCTAACGTAGCATACAACAACTTTTTAGAACAATTCCAATTGTTTTATAATTTATGTTTTCCGATTACGCACAAAAAAAGAAAATTAATAAAGAATCCAAATTGGTTAACACCTGGTATTAGACGGTGCAGCCAAATAAAAAGACAATTGTTGTGGCAACATAGATTAAATCCATCTAAGATAATTGTGACGAAACTTAAAAATTATTCAAACAGACTTAAGAAAATTATAAAATTGACACAATTGGCAAAGAATAATTATAAAATAGGGACAGCATATAATAAATCTAAAATGACGTGGAAAATAATAAATGAAAATAGGAGCAACTCTCCACCAGAGTATATAAAAGAAATAAATAATGACGGAGTTACATTCACTACACCCGAAGACATAGCAAATACCTTTAATGACTACTTCATAAGCCAAGCAGAAAAACTTTCTACTGCTTCGACACAACCCACCACTGGCAATAAAATAAATTTCTCTGCACAGTCAATGTTTTTAGCCCCTATCATACCAGATGAAGTGAATACAATTATAAAAGGCTTAAAAAATAAAAATAGTGTAGGGTACGACGATATTTCAACAAAGGTTCTAAAGTATGTTTCAGAAATAATATCAGATCCTCTCAGCTACATAATTAATTTAAGTATTGAGTCTGGAACCTACCCTGATAAGCTTAAACCCATTGTCATAAATCCTTTATTTAAAAAAGACGATGAGAAGGACATTAAAAATTACAGGCCAGTGGCTTTTACTCCGGTAATATCCAAGATATTCGAAAAATGGATCTACAGGTCCATAGACGGATACCTCAACAAACATAAAATTCTTGTGAAAGAACAAAAAGGATTTAGGAAAGATCATTCAATAAATATGGCAGTATATGACTTTCTTAATGTTATCATAGCGAACATGAATGAGAGAGTCCCAATATCAGCAATATACATGGATATGACCAAGGCATTTGACTTGGTCAACCATGATATACTGCTGAGCAAGTTAAATGCGTATGGGATAAGGGGAAATGTTTTATCACTCATAAAGTCGTACTTAACAAATAGAACACAACGTACCGAAATAAGTCGAATTTGTAAATTAAATAAAATTGTTATAAAATACATTTCTAAAGAACGGATAATATCTTATGGAGTGCCTCAGGGCAGTGTGCTAGGGCCTATATTGTTTCTTATATATATAAATGACTTTCCCCGGAATATACCCTATCCTATGACATTGTTTGCCGACGATAGTACTATCATTGTTAAACTTGACAAAAATGATAACGACTTTGAAGCTGACTTAATCAATGCATTACAACAAGCCGTTAACTGGCTAGAACATAACAACTTAGTTATAAATTTGAAGAAAACAAAAATTATGAATTTTCGTCAAAGAGTAGCTAGTTCGGAACTAAATGTAAGCTTTAATAATGAAAAAATTGAGGAAGTTGCAAATACAAAGTTTTTAGGCTTAACGATCGATAATCAACTTAATTGGAAACAACATACTTCAATATTAATTAAAAAAATTAGTAAGTTTGCTTTTGCTTTGTATAAACTAAAGAAAATAGTCAATCAAGCAGCGGCAGTCACTGCATACTATGGATATGTCGATTCTATATTACGCTACGGAGTCATGTTTTGGGGTAACTCCTGCAATAAGGACATGGTGTTCAAATCGCAAAAAAGATGCATTAGAGCTATTACCGGGATAAAAATAACTGACAGCTGCAAACCTTATTTTGTATTGTTAAAAATAATGACTTTACCTTGCTTGTATATATTTGAGACTGCTTTATTTGTTAAAAAGAACATGCATCTATTCAGAAAAGCATCTGAGAATCGCTGTAAAATGATTAGACAAGTGTATAGACATGAATTATGCGTTCGACCATCAAAGACCGCCTTGATGCACAAAAGCATACTTTGCATGGCCCCAAAAATATTTAATAAATTACCGAATGGAATTAAGGACTTAAATGTTATTCAATTTAAAAACAAATTAAGACATCTGTTATTGGAAAAATGTTATTATACTATCGACGAATTCCTTAATGATAAATTGTAAGTTACTTGACATTGATATTTATTTAATTTTGACAATTTATTATCTTTACTTCCATTCATTATTTATAAATGTATCCGCTGTTGTTAATGTTTTGTTTGTTTTTTTTTTTTTTTCTGTCTTATGTTGTGTTTTGTTGTAATTATTTTATTTTAATATGTTGATTATTCTTTTCTATAACAATTACTAATTGCGAATGAGTGTACACCTTTAAGGTAGATTTTTGAGGAACTATTTATTATTTATTTATTAAGATCTCATGTAAAAATGTACCAAAAATCACACCAATAAACGAATTTGAATTTGAATTTGAATTTGAATTTGAAGTGGGGTTAATGACTTTTATTCCACCCTTATCTGGCGTAAGGTATTACACGCATTCTTTTACCTACGTTGATTAAGTGTTGTTTGGTGATTTTAATAAGACTACCAGCTTACAGAATATGCTGTGGCCTGAATTATATTTATCTTGTCTTGAATTGAATATCCAATTAATTTTTATAATTCTTTCGAGACCATAGTTATGGTATTTTTGCTTCAGATCTAAGTAAGTAGTTCAAATAATATATGTGTAGATAATACCGTGACCTATAGAAGTCGTAAACAAAAATAGTCACCAGTCAGCCGAAAACCGCATGGGATGTATTATTATTATTTATTACATAATACATACCTCAAATAGCCTGTAATTATTGCGTAGGGATCTTGTCCAGGTAGTTTTCATTCCAAGCTCCACAAGTTTCTTTGTGAACCGTACATCTTCCTGTAATATTTTCTTCAACATTGGAGGTACTTGTCGCTTTGACTGTTGGTTTCGTTCTATTAACTGGAAATCACATATTATGTACTTACAGACTCAGGAGTTACAATACTTATATTTTCTATTTTGATTATTTTTAAAGTTTCACATGTCATTTGAAGACCAGCCAATCTTATCACTAGAATAATTTTAATTTCCAAAAATTTCTCAAACACATATACTTTATCAACACTTAGCAGTATGAAACTAATCATTATCATTTTTGCTCCTCATCTTTTAATACAGAAGATGAAAAAATATACAATAATACAGACGAGACATGCCATTTTGGGAGCATCCATAGGCTGCCAACATGTCTCTTTATCTTACAAAACGTAGCAGGTACCTAGTTAAGCCATTTACTTATTCTGTACCTACACAACATGCTTGTCAGGAAATTATTAAATAGGTAAGTGTTTTATAGGTGTAATGTTATAAAGTCTTCATTCTGCACTGATACTATTTCTAATCTAGAGTTCTAGAGGAATAGGATTTAACCATTTTTATGAAGAACAATAGTTAGTATTGGCACAAGCAAGTAGTGAGATAGTCCGATTTAGATAGAGTTAATGCATTGATAAATGATAAAGCCGGTGTGCGGGTAGGCTGGTCAGCTATAGGGATAATTTACGCTGTACATACCTAATGTACAGCGTAAAATATTTACAGTAAGTTTATAACTAA
Organism: Fissipunctia ypsillon; assembly: GCA_947568875.1. Taxonomy (NCBI): domain Eukaryota; kingdom Metazoa; phylum Arthropoda; class Insecta; order Lepidoptera; family Noctuidae; genus Fissipunctia; species Fissipunctia ypsillon. The sequence continues at coordinate 8,391,928 of OX387645.1, read as the reverse complement.
GGCAAGTATGCGTTAATAGGTTTCAGGTGTAGCTTACCTCCTCCATGCTGCCTTGTACCTAGCTGTAATCTATGGAGATAGTTTCAACAAGCGAACACACCTGTACAAACATAAGTGCAAAAACCAAAATGAAAAATAAATAGATGCAAAAACAAACAGGATTTGTTCAGTTTACAATATATTTACACAAACAGAAGATAAATTTTCTTACATAACACTAGTGTCTCGCACTTGCAAATATTATTAATTCTCCCAATAAAAGTTTAGCCAATTGTTTTTATTAATATTCTCCTTGATTGAGTTCCATTCCCCACAAGCCAGGGCCAGGCCAAATCAATCAAAGGACAGAAAGACCATAGACCATAGATTAGATAGTAGACGAAAGACGTCAAAAGAATTTTATTGACTAATGAAATGGCAGACAGATTGACAGATGAAGACTACTATGATTAGGTTAAATGGACTATGATACCTACGCTTGCTACATATTAGTAATCTGTGGTGATCAACAACATCAAAACGATACCAAATGACAATGTCATTTGTTATCATTAGATGCCTAGATATCATTAATGTCCTGTACGATCGTGTAGTATGTGTTCTGTGCATCTGTCTCTGCACCAGAGTCGCTGAGTGACCAGGATCACCAGAGTACAATAAATGTTTTAAATACGGACACAGTATCTCTGCGACCTGCGTAAAAGTTGAATCTTTTTATAGTGTTCAACAGGTGTTCAGTCAATCAGGATCTCAAAAAAAAACAAACGATTCTCTGTTCACGTTCTTTTCACTGAACATACTCAATATAACAATAGTGTTATTATCATCCTGTTCTAGCCAGGGTTCAAGTATAAAATGAAGTGTTTATTCGAAGTGAATACAATTTGCAGACTATGCCTTACAGTTAATGAAAAAGTTTTTAAATTAGACACACGTCACAAGGCTTTCATCGAAAGTATTATCAAACTAAAACAATTTCAAGATGTAAGTACCTATATAATTTGGCGATAAATAATGAATTTGTTAGTGCAATCTTACTTTGATGAGGTCAAACTTATTGATGCTCATGGGCCCATGGGGGTAATGAAACAATAGTAAGTCAAGAGCAGACAGGAGAATAATAATAATCAAATATAGTATGCTGAAGTTAGGGTAAGTCCAAGGGTTTCTATTTCATTACAACCCTAGGGCAGAAACAATATTTGTAGTTGACAAGTCTAACTTTAAGGTTTATTTTATCAAAAAAAAAACTACCTTAAAGTTAGACTAGTTGGGTGGATATAGGCGCCATACAAATTTCATTTCTGCCCTTTATAGGGTTAAGCCCACTGTTGCCGCTGGACATAGATTCAAATTGTTGATAGCAATAAGAATGCTACACTCATTTATTTACTTGCTTTCAGGTCCTAACTGATGATGAATATTATGTTTGTTACATCTGTAATGCTCTTTTAACAAAAACTTTTAATTTTATGCAAACTATTTGGAATGCACAAGAAATTATTTATATTTTATTAAAAAATACTGATAAGGTAAGTATTTAGTTATAAAATGAAACTATTTCTATTAGTGCTCATTATAAAGTCTGGCATTATAATAAATAGATATTTCACTGTCTGTTCTTTAACATAATTATATTTAAAAATATTATGACTTGTGAACAGGCTTTATGAAAAGAAAAAACTGCCTGACTGACATCTTTGACCATAATAATTTATCACCAACAACAATAAAACAAGTCACATAAATAATATAATAGATAAGGTAATAACAAGTCATTAGTTTAATGGATTGTGTGTGTGTGTGTGCCAAATTAATGAAATTAAATAAGTACTGGTTATTTCAAGATGCAATAAAGCCTGTAAAAACTAACACTTATTATTGCTTTTAGATTACTAAGCCAATGCTTGAACATATAGATAGACACAGGAATGGACTAAACCCTATTACTCTCAGCTCAGTGGTAATAAGTGAAAATGTGAAATATGACAGCTGTGATGATAGCAATATTAGCAATTCAAGTACAGATATTGAGGAATTAGATCTTGACTTTTTAATTGATAAAATAGAAGCACAGAGTAAAAAAAAGCAAAAATATAAAAATAATCATAAATTAAACAATATTGTGGATCATTCCACAAGTGAAAAAAGGCAAATTATAAGTCTAAGTTCCAGCAGTGATGAAGATAAAGAACCAAATAAATGTAATTTAGATGAAGTGGAAGTAGAAATAGATAACATTAAAACGGAAATTGGTGATCCACTCACAAAAGATTTAAATACAGATACACATGATGATCCAAAACCAAAGCCTAAAAAGAAAAATGTCACAAAAAGAATTGCTTTACATAAAAAACTAAACTCAACTTCTTGTGAGAAAGAAAGAAAATGCAAGAAAAAAGATGAAAAAGATGATGATTACCAGCCTGACTCAACAAGCCACTCTGAAGATTCAGATTGTGACTCATATGATGATGAGGGAAAGTCAATCCGAAGGTTAAAAGATGTTAGAGTTTATCCAAGAAAATGTGACCATGTAAGTACAAATAAGCTTTTCTAAAAATATTGCTAAGACTAGCTGTGCTACGCCACTTCGTTCGAATGGAAGTCGTAAGTAACTACTAGCTGTTGCCCGCGGCTTCGCCCGCGTGGATTTCAATTCTTCCCTATTTGAATCGGATTTGTTTACAATTTCATAGGCAATCATATTTTTTTTCGTAGCACCCTAATTATTTTTTCTAAAATAAAAGTAAACTAAGTTACTCTTTATAACATCAGCTATCTGCTAGTGAAAGGCCCGTCAAAATCGGTCCAGCCGTTTCGGAGGTTAGCCAGAACAAACAGACAGACAAACATTTAACAAATTGTTTTTTTGTTATAAGTACTGATACTTACTTTCATTTTATGCATTTAGTTAGTAAAAAAAAAACTAAGTAATTTTAAAAAAATTAAATCCACTTCAAAAAGAAATTAACTCAAAATTATGAAATAACTTTAATTTCGGAAGTTGATGTCTTGGGATCTGTATTTTAGTTTTTAACCACCAACTTCAAATATTTTTTGTTTTATTTTCAAAAGTTTTATTGAATTCAGTGTGCACTACTGACAAGAAAACGTCATACAATTTATTTGCATCGTCCATATTATGGCCCTGAACATTTTTTAACTTAGTATTTAAGGTACTATTGAATCTATTTAATTTACCAGTTGTTATTGGTCTAAATTGTATTTGCACTTTTTGCAAAGGTATTTTAAACTTAAAAGTTACCCTTTGTCCACTATGATAAGACTGCAAATGATTTACGATGCCTTTATCTAAATAATCAAAATTGCAGAAGACATTATCGATACAAATAACAGAAATTGGAGTTACTCTAGTCGGTTCTGTAAGTAACACATTAGATAAATTGAACGATGTAAAAAGGCTTAATAATCTACTGCTATTTGAATTATTTTCCAGGATATTAATATTAAAATCACCACAAATAATTGCGGCTTTGTGACAGGCAGTGGCGGCGCTAGGCGTCGGCGACGTCGGCGACCGCCGACAGCCTCGCACCTGAGGGGGCCTCGCAAAAGTTTTACAAATTATTTAAAATTTCTTTATTTTTTCTTATTTATTTTCATACACTTGCGTGAGTGAAGTGTCATCTGGCAACACTATGAAAGTTAGACAATTTCGCGCGCGAATCTCGGGACGGGGAATCCCCGTGCCGTATATTTATATTTCATTTTTCTGTGAGCGTAACGTAAACAATCATTCCTTCTGTGAATAGAACTAGACTAGGGTTGCTATTCGTCCGGATACGTCGGGACATGTCACCGTTATTAACAGTGGTGTCCCGACGTCCCGACAAGCTATAAAATGTCCCGACAAATACATCAGCATCCCGACTTATACGGAACACACCGAATCGACGAATACGCGATTCGGAAGTGCGTACAAAGACTACAATATATATAGGTAGTGCGTACGCTATGATGTGGGCAAGCGACGTGCGTTTCGTGCGGGGTGCGGTGGTGAGGTGGGGAAGGAGAGAGGCACCGCACCAGCCCACCTGTTTGTTTGTTGCGGTAGTCAGATAGCCGCACGCTATTGTTTTGCACGTATTTATGTTTTGTTCGATCGCTACTTGTAATACTTGATTCAAATACGTTTAGTATCACCTACAAAAATTTATCTTCGCTTTAAATGTCCCGACGGTGTCTCGGGTAAATATGGCAACCCTAAACTAGACTCGCATGCACAAAGTTTCTTTTTATTGTGTTGTAAAGTCATTATCATTACCCCGGTGTGGATAAAAGTGTTAATTTAGATAGTGATTTATTTCATATTTCTAAGGTAAGTCAAATAACGACATTAACGGAATGATTTTATCGAAATTGATAGGTATATATCTTTTATAAGTCGTAAATAAATATAATGTATTTCTCTATACAAACCGAAATAAAAAATAGTTACCTTGTTTTCAACCTTACATTACATACATTAGTTTCACTATAATTCGGCTCATGTAATCTAACGTTTTCTTTTTGACTGGGAAATAAAAAAGGCCTCGCGTACCTAATTTCGCCGACGTCCAAGTGTGGTCTAGCGCCGCCACTGGTGACAGGATGCAAGTTTCGCTAGGACATCTTCCATTATTGACTCAAATAAAGAAAAGTTCTGATAATTAGGGGGTCTATACACGCACACTACAACATGCTTATCTAGCTATCTTAGTATCTTTATTGATTATATATTTTGGCATTCAATATATACAGACGTGCTCATCAATGCATAATATCAATAAAATAAACTAACGCTTGCATAAATAGTGACCTAGTTTCAGTGTTTTAGCGTGTTATACATATAAATATTATAGTGGTAAGTTAAAATAATGGATTGTACTGAATAATATTTATAAAAATCAATTAAATAGAGCAGGTAACAATAGCAAGCAACTTTGGAAACATATTAAAAACGTTACCAATATGACTAAACAGCGTGAATCAAATTCGAGTTTACTGCTTACTAATTCTTCACCACTCTTGTCAGCTAACAACGTTAATAACTTTTTTGTCAATGTTTGGAGAACTCTTGCCGAAAAGATTCCGAAACATTATTGTGGCCAACCACCTCTCCAAAAATCAAGAAATAGCTGTAACCTGAAATCTTTTGCTATGCTGGATACTGACGAAGACGAATTAACCCGAATCATTTCTGGATTAAAAGATGACTGTACAGTTGGTTGGGATAATATAAGCAATAAGATCCTTAAACGTTTTAGGCATATTTTGGTACCTCCACTAACGCATATCTTTCGAATCTGTCTTTCCAAAGGAATTTTCCCTAGTTGCCTTAAAAAGGCAGTTGTAATCCCTGTCTTTAAATCTGGAAGTAAAGACTTAGTTAATAATTATAGGCCAATATCGCTACTCTCCTCAATATCAAAAATATTAGAGAAAATTAAAAACAGTAGACTAATTAACTATCTAGAAAAAAATAACTTCTTATCCCCTGTGCAATTTGGTTTTAGAGCTAAATTATCCACAGCCGATGTGGTGCATAGCCTGACCGAAAACATTTCAGAAGAACTTGGCAAAGGGAACCAGACTCTGGGAGTCTTCCTTGATTTAGCCAAGGCCTTTGACACGGTGTCTGTTTCTGTTCTTCTAAACAAATTAGAGGCCATGAGAATAAGGGTACGCTACTGTGGAACTATTTGCTGACTACTTAGATGACCGATATCAATGTGTTAAAATAGATAGTATCACGAGCGATGAGCAGAAAAGTACTGGTTTTGGTGTTCCCCAGGGAAGTATTCTGGGCCCCACGCTATTCCTGATTTATATTAACGATTTGTGTAATCTTAATATTAAAAATGGCAAAATTATATCCTACGCCGACGACATGGCGGTAATATTTACCGCTAAAACCAGTAGCGAACTGTTCGAAATTGCTCAACTAGGTTTTAATACTGTGACTAATTGGCTTCAAAGCAATTTACTAACATTAAATGCTGACAAAACAAAATATATTCACTTCTCCATGCGTAAGCCGCAATTTAATATTACTATATTATTATCTATGTGCCCATCATTGTGGAAGCCGTTCAGTCAACATGTGTAATTGTCCTTTTATCCTCAAAGCGAACAGCATAAAATACCTCGGGGTAATTATGGACGAAACACTGTCTTTCAAAAAAAATGTTGAAAGTCTAGTTAAAAGAGCGCGCAAATTAATATATGTTTTTAAAAAATTGCGAATATTTACAGATTCAAAATTAATCACACAAGTTTATTTCGCCCTATGTCAATCTATAATTCACTAATACTGCATCACTTCATGGGGTGGCGCACCAAAAACCAATCTACTCCCTCTTGAAAGAGCTCAAAGAGCAATTTTGAAGGTCGCAAACTTCCATCCCTTTTTCTTTCCCACAGATCTGCTTTATAATTCCTGCAACGTGCTGACTGTTCGCCAACTCTTCATTATGCACTTAGTATTAAAACAGCACACCATGCTTGCCTACACTGCTGACAATACTAACAAGAGACGGAATGATATAGTATGCACATCTAATGCATCCTCAAAACACGTCTTTGTAGAAAGATTTTTTACCTTCTTAGGCCTATTTCTGTACAATAGATTAAATAGAAAATTTAGTATCTATAAACTAAATTATTTTAGCTGTAAAAAAATGATACTTAAGCATTTACTAACCATCGCTTATACACAGACAGTAGATTAACTTGTTGTCTGCAAATAGAACCGCTAACATATATTTTACGTATATTTACCTAATTTTAGTTTAGTTTTTACTTTATACTGATTGTTAATTTATTACCTTAAGTATTTATGCACTTCCTAGCCTGAAGCACAGGTCCAACCTAGTTCAGGCAAATAAGCAACTGTGCTCTGTTTTAATTTGCTAAGTTACATATTGTAAATGTGCCCCTTTTATAAATAAACGATTATTATTATATTTAGTGTTGACCACACATGCATCTGACTAACCAACAACGCGCTTTCGTTTCGTAGTTATACTGTGTGTGCGTTACTGTCTGCATTAAAACATCACACACACAGAGGTAGGCGCAGATCTGACGTGCAGGCCAAACTAATCATTCCAGTGGCAGTCCACTTAAGACCGTTGATTGTACCTATGTAGTTTGTAGGTATGTAAATAGTAAGAAATTTTAATATTTGGTACTTAATTTCGTTTCAGTGTGATTATGAAGTGCTGAAAGGACGTGATCACTATCATCATTATCGATATGAGCATCCCAATGTCGAGTATCCATATAAAGCAGAAAGGAATTACGCTTGTTCGATTTGTGGCAAACTGTATGTAAGTATTGATTGATTTTATGGTATCTGCCTTTTTTTTTCTATAGGGAATCGTCCACCGCCCTGGCCCTGGGGCAAAGGGGTCTGTCAGACACTCGCGTAGATAGATAGTTGGCAGAACACCATTTGGATTAAGTCAAATCCGGAGACTAACCGGGGCATGTATCGGCCCGCCTGGTGTTTATTCGTCGTCCTACAGCCGTAGTTCCTCTTGAAGGGAGGGTGCAAAACACGGCACGCCGCTGTTTCGGGCCTGTATTTTTTCAGAAGACAGACTTCCCAAGTCCGTCGCCCGCAGGCCATACCCTATCGCAGCCAGAGATCGTGAAACGCCTTCGTATGCCCGGTGCGTCTGCTATTCGCCGCCTCCTTTGCGACTATCATTACATCCTCGCACAAAGGAGGCTACGGCCAAGGTTAAAGCCAGCCCTTGGGTCACGGGAAGTGTCAACCAACCGTTTGGAGATTTCATTGAACAAACTATGAGCACTCGGACCCTACGGCCCGAGGGTTTCAACCCCAAACGCCTCGAAAATATAATTACCGATAAGGTTATTATACTTTCACCGCTTGAGGTTTTCCGTAACCGCAGCAGCAGCGCCTGCACAGTACGCCGAGCCAGGAAGATGGGATGGAGCAAGAGTATCGACACAAGTTGCGTCTCACACTAAAGGCCTACCCACCTTCCTTTGCAAATGAAGACATGCCGTCCGGTCTCTTGCCATCGTCGCGTGCCAAGCCATTGGGTTCTAATACAGCTGGAACTCCGACGGTAACAAGGGCTGTCATTAATGTTAGCATACCACGCTATACGACCCGCACTTCGGCTGCAAGACAGGCCGTGGTGTCCGAGGCTGTTGACAACTTCGCCAAAATAACAGCGATGAGGAGAACAACAAGGAGCTCCTAGTCGCGGGGAAGCAGCGAGGTGGAAAGTAGTGTCGGCGAACAAAGTGCCTATGTTTGACGATGAAGTCACAGACCCGACTCCCACTTACCCACAACCAGCAGGCGCGCGCACTCCGCAGTAGCACGCAGCAGACGTGTTTAGTAAATTGTTTTGTACTACTCTACAAAGCGGCTCATCCCACCGTCTCTGGGAAGATGGATTGTCGGGTGGATCTGAATTCGGGCAAGCGAGTCTCCAGGCATCCATAGCCTCGGTGAAGCACGGCTCATCAAAATTAATCAGTGTGGAGGCTAGTATTTTCCTGATTAAAGTCTCAGTGCCGTGGACCGAGAATATGAAAGCCGGTAAACTGATATTAGTAATTTAGCGAACGCCGAGGCCTCCCATACGAATGGGATGAGCAGCTTGTGCCCAAGCTCGGTCGTCCATGACCATATTTAAGATCTATGTTAATTTATGCCAGATAATTTGGTCCCTTTTGTCTAAAATGTGAGTGTGCTTTCATAAATGGGAAGCGCGAAGGAAATATGTTAATTTAGGGCCGAAACAGCAGTAACGAATTAAGGTTATGGCCGAAAGCATGTTAATTTGGAACAAACTTTCAGAAATGTCATTGAAATTTTGTATTTTTCCTCAGTAAAAACGGGAAAGGAATTCTCAAAGATTGGGGAACCAAGGAGACGGAGAGAGCTTTTTTCAATAATTTTGATTTCTGGGGCTATTGCGTTTTTGGGAAGTGTCAGATGTTTATCAGTACTGTCCGCTAAGAATAGTTAGGTCTACAAGAGTGGAGACCCTTGTGACGTAAAGAACTATAGACCAATATCCATCCTTTCGATTTTCGGTAAAATATTGCAGTCGTTGATTTGTCAACATATTCAACGCTATTTGTCCAAGTTCTTAAGCGACCATCAGCACGGTTTTGTAAAGAACAGATCCACAAGTACAAATCTGGTGTCCTATGTTGAGGCCGTAGGTACTCATATTGTGTGCCTTCTATAATGCTTTGAATATAGATTACGTATTTATTTGAGACTGTCCTATTGAATATTTTTAAATATGTTTCGAAAAGTTGAAGTTCCTAGTGGAAAACTAATAGCAATGCTGGCTGTAAACGATAAAATGTAACAATACCAGTAGGCAGTTATCATGTTTAACGTCCAATAACTTTTCAATCAGTGCTTTATATGACATTAAATCTAGATATCATAAAAATACTGTACCAGCGCTGGGTTGCGACAATCGCACTCTCCATGCCGCCATGAGATCCTGCCGGAGCTCTGTCCGCCGTGCCGCGATTTCTCGCGGCAACGGAGTTACGCCCATCCCAACGTATGCTTGGATTTGTCATTCGTAATGGTAAGGTATTTCAACGCCCCCATACTAAATTAGTTCTCTACAATAGCCTTATAAGAAGCATACTGGAATACTGCTGTGTAATATGGAGGCCTCACTACGCAACCCACTCGCTGCGGATAGAACGAGTCCAAAAAAGGTTTATCCGATACCTAGGGTACTCAATAGTGTTGCAAAGAACTCGAGTCTTCGAGTCCTAAATAAACGGACTCGGATGATGAATTACAAGACTCGACTCATTACAACAGGACTCCAAGACTAGAGAACTAAATTCTCTACAAGCTCTTGAATGTTACATGAAAGCTCGAGTCTCTTTGTGCGCTCGAGTCCTTTTTATGCGCCGAGTCGCACTCAAGTTCACTTCGTGTATGAGTCTAGCAATTAAATAGTTACATTTACAGGACGGGGAGAAAGGCTCAGAAAAAAAATAACAGTATTGATTAAGAATATTTTTAATCATTTATTTTATTTTTTTTGCTAATTTGTAACTATTTTGTCTTTTTTTTTTCGTTCAACCTATGTTGTCCCACTGCTGGGCAAAGGTCTCCCCCACACTTTTCCAATTTTCTTTGTGCTGTGCCTTTTTTTTTATTTGAGATAGGTTTGCTCTTGACTCTAGTCTAGGTCAGAGATGACAGAGACAAAGTCGACGATGGAGCGAGCTTACCCAGAAGAAGCCTGTTCACTCTCACTTTGAAGAGATCGGGGTTGTAAGCGCTTTTCCGTCCAATCAGTAAGGAACGAGTCCAAATCATCACGCCAGCGATTTTGTCTTATCAGACTTTTTCTTGTAGGCATAGTTACATAACCATTAATTTAATCTTATCACCTATTCGAGTCTTTTCGAATGATGAGCTTCAAGTCTCATCTTCATGCTCCGAGTTTTTCTTAAAGACTCGAGTTAATTTTAAGACTCGAGTCCTTTGTAAGACTCAAGTGGCTGTTAAATGACTCGGGCTCGGCTTGACTCTAGACTCCGAGCGTTTTTAGCGCACTGAGCCTTGCATTATTGAGTCGAGTCTTTAAAATTACGACTCGAAGACTCGAGTCTTTTGCAACACTGGTACTCAAAGGGAAGGCAATTTAAATATCTCTCCTACCTTGATAAACTAGGCTGCTACAAACTGAGTTCCCTGGAAGCTCGAAGGGAGCTCTTGGATTTGAGATTCGTATATAAACTGCTCAATAACACAATGGACTGCCCACAATTGGTATCTAGGTTCAATTTCAGAGTACCCCGTAGACCCCCTCGCAAACCTATAACACCCTTAGCTCCACCTCTTCGCCGTACAGTGTTTGGTTCTAATTCACCTATACCCCGCATGTGCAAACTCATAAACGAACGCAGCGACCTGGTTGACGTACACGCAGACTCAATATCGACGTTTGTCAGACGTAATTAGTATAATTATCTAGAATTTAAGTACATTAGGTTTTTAAAAAATAAATTTATAATTACTAAGAGCATCATCATGTGGTGTTTGCCTGTAATTGGTTGTGCAGTTAGATTTAAGACACATTTACTTGTATGTACCTATCTGATAATATCTGTAACAACTGTTGGTGAACCTTTAATAAATAAATTAGTACTCGAGCTGTCAAAGATAAAATAAATGGTTGGAAAGATTACCTTCCTGTTGCAATAATTTCTAATGTACACTATGTTATTTTCAGACATCTGCGCAATTACGTAGACATGAGGCTAGTCATGCTACACAGAAACTGAAGTGTACTTTGTGCCCGAATGTATATTCCAATAAGATAAAATTGTACAGGCATAAGCAAAATGTTCACCCAAAAAAAAAATTCACCTGTGATTACTGCTCTAAAACATTCAAGACAAGAAGAGATTTTATGCGACACATTCGGGTGAGTTAAAGTTAAATGTTTCATAAATAATATAAATTGTATTGTGTTGAAATTATTTAGTTGTGTCCTTGCAGTTCTTGTGCCTATCAGGGAACCACTGTACATTAACACCCGTCGCTTTTTTATAGTAGCTATTTTTTATTGGGTAGAATAGACCCTTTTTAGTGTATATATTTGAAAACCCCAAATTCCGCAAAACCATAGGGGCTGAGAAAAAAAAAACTAGTAAACGGAGCCCCTTTCGCGGGGCTCTATGGTTTAAAAAGAATATCCACGAAGGGTAACCTAACCTGACCGAGTCGGAGTGCCCCAAATCCCGAGCTCGCTTCGCTTGCTCTTGCATCCTAGTGTTTGTGTGTGTTTTGTTTTTGTGTTTTGTACACAGTACAATGCAGTGTACTGTGTAATAGGTTAACGTAAAAAAGAACACAAAAATAATAAAATTGAAAGACATTTTATTCTAATTAGTTGAATTGTGAAGATTCGGACTCGCGGGTGTTAATGTACAGTGGAGCGCCTATCAGCATTAGCATTTTCAGCTTTGTTGTTAATTTTAAATTGACTCATTCACAGAGTCATTATGAATTTGTGAATGTGCTGTATTATAGTATAGTCGACCTCCTAAATGCCACTTTTGACATCGATTCCCAGTAAATTTTGACTTCACTTAGGCGATTATCACACTGCACTGCACTCCGTCGCGTAGCGCGGTGCGGTCATAGCAAACAACCTGCGTGCGGAAGCGCGTCCCGCGCGCATATTGCGTTTTCTATACAAACTGACACATTAAAATCTGTTGCCCTGCGCTACACGACGCGACAGAGCGCGGTGCAGTGTGATAATAGAAATAAAGAAAGAAAAATAGGTTTATTTGTCACAGAAACACGTGCATACAAAAAGATAAGAATAATCAGTAAAATAAAACAAAATAGATCCACATTATAATCACGAGCTCAAAACAGAAATAGTCCAGCTGCACGTCATGACTGTGACAAGAAGGCTTCCACTCTGCATGGTGCTGTGCTATGTGGGACCCACAGCACAGCGCTGATTTTCAGTGGTCACCCGAAAAAGACGTACGGAAATCAAGTCGGGTTCAGTGATTTGTACAATGGGTAATAGCTGTTACCTGATCCACCCTAAAAACGAACGAATTTGAACCCTCTGTTTGTAACATTAAGGGTTATTCAATTTGTATGAGCTTATCAGACTAGTGCTACTTGGTGAACAAATACAACAATAATACAGATACGCAAACTTGATCTTTAAAACTACTTGTTATGCAATTTTGATTTTTATGCTGTAAGACAAAAAGTTTACTATAGTATTGTAATCTGCGTCTTGCTACGAATAGCTTATTTTAATTATTATATTGAAGTAGATCTGAAGCCCAATTCTCATAATTAAAAACGTTCAAAATCTAGTCGCAATCTCATCTCAGCGACAATCAATTGTCAAAAATGTAGGGAAAATATGTATTTTTGACATATTGATCAGACTGTGAACGTTCTTAAAAATTACGAGAATTGCCCCTCTGGTCTCGTGGTCCGTGTATACGGCTGAGACGAACAAGATGCGAGATCAAGTCTTGCGTCGAGGAGTATATTGTTTTGCTTTCAATTTAGAATTTATTCAATAAGTATTTCTTGCATTATTGTAAAGAACTAGAGGCGGACACATTCTTCAAATATACAGGGTGACTTTGAATAGATGCGACAAAGTTTAAGGGGGAGTTCTACCCATCAATATGAACAACTTTTACTATGGGACCAACTCGGAATTCGCAAAAAAAAAAAAACGATTTTCTTAGACCAAATGGTCCAATCGGGTATCTACTTTTTATTTATTTATTTATTTATTTAGGTTAGCCAACAATTGTTTACACCAAATATTTACAATTATACTTGCATAATAGTACGTTTTTAAGTGCAACAATTACTTACAGGCTAACACAACATGCACCAATAAAGGTTATCTATAATCAATGTTATAAAGCCAAAAAAGGTACTTACAATCTAAAGCTATTCAAGATTTTTTTGGTAATTTGCATTAATAACAGCATCAAAAAACAACAACAAAAAAAATGAAGTCCATTGCAATTAATTAAGAAACAGATTTAAAACACATTAAGAAATTAAAAAAAATGATAAAATTAACAAATCAAAATTAAAAATAAAACTTAGTAACAAATAAAATAAAAATTAACGTCAGAATCAAAATCAAAATTAATATTAAAATCAAACAACAATCAATCATCAATTAACAAAAATCACATCAATACTTTTATACGGGAAGGTCGATCTTTTTTGCGAATTTATAGTTGGTCCCATAGTAAAAGTTGTTCATATTGATGGGTAGATCACCCCCTTAAATTTTGTCGCATGTTATCAAAGTCAGCCTGTATATTTTTTTAATTGGTAATAATTTTCGCCTAACTTGTAATAAGTGGGTAGTTGAAAGAAAAATGTGCGTACTCATTATAAATTCTGCTATTCAAATTTTACTAAGGATATGGGTAGGAAAATAAAAGTGAACCGTGACAATAAAGCTTAAGCCAGTCTGCGCACAATACAATGATTAGGCGCGAACATTATTTACCCTGCCTTCCTAAATTGCGAAAAACGTCTTTTTCCAATTTTATATTTCTATTTTATAGTTTTATTATCATGATTGAGTGATTATTTATAATACAAAATAATCTATTTGCACGAGGAGAAGGTTGGCATCACTGAGATTGCTAGGAGACTTTATATAGGAGTAAGTGTATTTTTCTAATTTTATACTTCGTTTTTATACCTATAGTCCCCGCCAGATAACAAAAAAATAAAAGTCGTTGACGCCTTCTACCAATGTATTCCAATATTTCAAAACGATACGAAAAAATGTTAAGGCAGTGTCGCTAACACGATCAAAACAAACGTATCTAGGTATCCTTGACGCATGCACGTGGCATGTTTTTTTTGTTTGCATTTAATTTTCGAGACTTTTTAACAGTGGGGTAAATGACTTTTATTCCATGCTTATCGGGCGTAAGGTATAGCTATTCCTTATGCCGTGACGTAAGCAAACATATTTTTATATACTGAAACGTAAAGTGACTCCTATTTCATTTCTTTGTTTCAGAGAAATACAGTCGGATTGAGGTTAAGACGTTTAAGAAACAAGAAATGTTCAAAAGGATTGTTCGGGACCAAAACTTTTTAAATTGGGATTCATCAGAAGTTAGGACAAAAGAAAATTTGGCGCAACTTGTGACTTCTACATGGGAACTCATGAGAGGAAGTGATGCTTGCTGGAACACGGTGTGCGGTATGCGAAGCCGCTTGCAACAAATTATAGAAAGAGATGGTGCTCCACTTCGCTATTAAGACAGTACCACCGCCCGCAGTCAACAATCTTACCTACGTGTCAGTGTGTGTGTTAAATAAACTGTTGTTATCATGATTTCTAAGATAGTGTTTCATACAATGAACAAGTAGGTCCTTTTAACGATCATATAACCTTATTTAAAATTAAAAATACTTATAAAAAATATACAGAGTGTAAGGGACAGCCCTCTGCGGACGGCGAGCAATGGGTAGCTCGCCGACCGGTAAGGACCAAGCCCGAGTCGACGGCGCGTCGTGTTCCACGCGCGCCTCAAAGAGATGTCAGCACTATTGACGGGGTCCGCTAGGGCCGATGCCAGCTAGGGTTGCGGGACGTTCGAAAGAGTTACCGTGGCCCCGGCACAGGCAACAGAAGGAACACGGGTGGGTTTTAGTCAGTAAAAGTCTGACACGCCCTCCCGCTCCGCCCAAAGCGGGAGAAGTCATTTGATGATTTCCCATCCACAAAAAAAAAAGGGACAGCCCGCCGCAAACTAACAGGGTGCATTCAGCTCCTTATCTTGAATCATATTCCACCGGACATATTCTCAGGAAAATTTTCATTTTTTTTATCGTTTTTTCAGTTGCTTACTATTCCTTTATTTCAATGTAAAATTACATTCTCTGTACGCAGCACTCCATTTCATCATCATCTTCCTGCTCTTGTTCCATGTTACTTGGGGTCGGCGCAACACGTTTTCTTTCTCCATTTTCGCCTGTCAAAAGTCACGCTATCATTCACTCCCTTCTCTTTCATATCATTCCTCACACAATCCATCCATCTTTTATTTGGCCTTCCTCTCCCTCTCCATCCATCAACATTTATATTCATCACTTTTAGTCACATGCGTTTCCTTCCTCCTCTTCACGTGTCCATACCAATCCAAACGATTTCCTTTCAACTTTTCTGTCACTGACGCCACTTTCAAACTTCCCGCAACAAACGCAGCACACCATTTATGTAAATAAAACAACCGAAATCAAAAAATCAGCAATGGATGTTGAAATACTCGGCGGCCGAAGGCACGCTGCGCTGCTGTTCGCTACGCGCGTTTTGCCACGGCTACGATACATTGCGTGTGAGGTAATAAAATAAATCAGGTTTATTGGATACCCATAACGTTCCTGAAATAATTTCATGTACCGGTCATCTTAGTATGATATACTGAATTCACCCCATCAGTCTGCGGAGGGCTGTCCCTTACACCCTGTATAAAATAGGTTAAACATCAAAGTATTTAGTGCTATTTTCATAAGTAGGTATGTCAGTTAATGTGGTGATGTTCTTGTTATAAAGTAGAAATATTATATATAATAAAATTCTAAACATATTGTAACATGTTGATTCACTGTAGATTAAACACTGTAAAGTATGTAACAGATTACTTACCTACCTACTTACTTTAAAAATAAAAATGAGTATTTTATAGAGTTTGGCCAACGAAAGCTGACCACGAATTATTTTCTAAAGTTTTAGTATGGCAATATTTTAGGACTGTCAAAATTGTCAG
Source organism: Fissipunctia ypsillon (assembly GCA_947568875.1). Classification (NCBI taxonomy): domain Eukaryota; kingdom Metazoa; phylum Arthropoda; class Insecta; order Lepidoptera; family Noctuidae; genus Fissipunctia; species Fissipunctia ypsillon. The sequence continues at coordinate 8,375,581 of OX387645.1, read as the reverse complement.
TTTCCAATTTGGATAAATTTGGTACTCTGGCTATATGAAACAAAATAAACGAATTTTATGGAGTGTAAAAACAAGTCCCAAAAATGAGAGGCCTGCACAATGAGCTGAAGGAAGCAATTGAATTTACGGATGTCGTTAGAAAAAATTTACACAAGAACGGGTTTGAGTTTCAAAACAATAAAAATGAACGGGCTTTACTTACAGAAAAATATGATATTGCGGCATGGGGACACAGATTCTTGAGGACAATAAATCAAAAGAGGCTAGAATGTAAACAGATTGTTTACCTTGATGAGACATATGTACATACATCAGAACTATAAAGTTGTGTCCGATATACTCATAAGAGAAACGCAGTTATCAACGCGATGAAATTGTCGGTAATGGATGTTGGAGTGTTCCATAGTATTTTAGCTAAGCCTACCTCTGAAGCAGCAAAAATATTATTTACCTTTTTACTAGATAGGAGATTAGATTAAGTTTACTATAAGATAAATTAATTTAGGAAGTAAGCTCATATTTGTAAAAGTACGATGGGATTGACATCGTCGCAATTGTGTACAAAATCCCTTAAATAAAGAAGATTAAAAAAACAAAAAAAAAACTATAAAGTTAAAAAATCGTGGCAAGGACCTTCAACAAGTGGTGTTACTACTAATATATCGTCAGGAAAAAGACATATTATTGTGCATGCAGGATCGGAGGAAGGGTTTGTGCCAGGTATTCAGCACTAAATCCAAATCGCTGACTACCATATGACGATATAAATGCTACCAACTTTATGAAATGGTTTGTGGAAATGTTGATACAAAATCTCACTAAACCTATTGTACTTGTGATGGACAATGCTGATTCAATATTATCAGGTGTAGTTTTTGGAATCTGATTTCGACTATGACTCATAACCCCTATGTTTTGTTTTCATTTTATTATATCACGTCAGTGATTCCATTAAATAAATGTGTAGTAATAACAAGGCTGTGCCAGGAAAGTTGAGCTGTGAACTTCAGTGTGCAGAAGTTAAAAAATGCCAAGCTAGTTTCGTTTAAAGTTTAACTTTGGTACTGATAATGATCATTCTCACGGCGAAATATTGTAACGCTAACTTGCTTATCCACCATTACGCGAATATACATATAATGTCACCGCACCCCTCGATCCTGTAAACTCCTTCACATCATTGAGTCCGTCAGTCTCCATATACTTCCACTGCAACCTACCCATTTCAATACCTCAGGCGATGACACTTGGCTCGACTTAATTCTCACGTCCACTCCCTCCCTAGTTCCCTATCATGGTCAGTGTCCCGCTCCTGGATTTTCCCAACATGACCTCATTCTCCTCTCCTATGTCCTAAAACCGCCTAAACCTGTCCCAAAAGTTCTGCACATGCGGAGTTTTGCGCGCATGGACATTGAGAAGCTTCGTCAGGATGCGTCAGATATCAGTTGGGATCACTTGGCAGCGGCGACAGCTGTAGACGATAAACTGCGCATTTTCAATCGGGCGGTCCTTGCTCTATACGACAGACATGCTCCAGTTAAAAAAATTAAACTTCGGCGTCCTCCTGCTCCTTGGATGACGACCGGGGTTCGAATGGCGATGAGGCGCAGGGATCGGGCCTTTCATAAATTTAAAAAGGATCGCTGTGAAGCAAATCGGAACTTTTTCAAAGTTGCTAGAAATCGGTGTAATCAGATGATACGTAACGCTAAGCGCCGCCATATTCTCGAGAACATATCTTCTTCTTCACCTGCTGATATCTGGAAGTTCCTTGGTACTCTTGGTATCGGCAAACCACGTCATGTGGATTTTCCTAATACAATTGGCCTTGATGATATCAACCGTCACTTCACAACCACTTGTCATTTGGATTCCCAAATGTTGTCCCAGACGGTCAATTTCATTACTGGCTTAGCTAGTCCCATCATAGAACCATTTCACTTCTCTCCGGTCACCTTGGATGAAATTAAAAAGACCATCCTGTCCATAAAATCCAAGGCTGTGGGGGATGACGGCATCAGTCGTAGTATGGTCGTTTGGATCCTCGATACCCTACTTCCTCCGATTACCCACATCATAAACTTTTCTCTTGATTCCGGACAATTCCCATCCCTGTGGCGTATGGCCTATGTCCGCCCGCTTCCTAAAGTTTCAAACCCCTCCCTGCCCACTCACTTTCGACCCATTTCCATTCTCCCATTCCTGTCTAAAGTGCTTGAGGCCTGCGTTCACAGACAGTTTGCGGGGTTTGTTCACCGGAACAACCTTGTTAGCTCGTTTCAGTCTGGATTCAGGCCTGGGCATAGTACAGCTTCCGCTCTCCTTAAAGTGACTGGTGACGTTAGAGAAGCGATGGAGGATACTAAGGTTACTGTTTTGGTTTTAATTGATTTCTCCAATGCCTTTAACGCTGTCAGCCACGATATTCTCCTTGCTATGCTCTCTCATCTCATGGTTTCGTCCGAGGTTCTGGAATGGTTCTCTTCTTATCTTCGGGGACGCCGGCAGTCGGTTCGCGTTGATGAGAGCTCTTCGAGTTGGCGTGACCTGGATGCTGGTGTTCCACAAGGTGGTATTCTTTCTCCATTGTTATTCTCCATCTTCATTAATTTTATAACTCACTGTCTTCGGTGTTCGTATCATCTTTATGCCGATGATCTTCAATTGTATACAGCTGCGCGGGTGGAAGGTTTATTGGATGCTGTAGCAGATGTAAACCGAGACTTAGATGCAATCAAAAAGTGGTCTGATAGTTTTGGGGTATCAGTGAACCCCTCAAAGTGTCAGGCCATTGTAATTGGAAGCTCGCGCATGATGGGTAGGGTGACGCTTAGCTCTCTTCCTCCTCTCATTTTCAATGGTACCGTCATACCCATTACCCCTACTGTGAAAGATCTCGGTTTGCATCTTGACTCGACGCTTAGCTGGCAGCGCCAGGTCTCTAATGTTAGTCAAAGGGTCAACGGTACTCTACGATCTCTGTATCGTCTGAGAAACTTTTTGCCCGCTAAGACGAAAACTATGCTTGTGCAGACTTTGATTTTCCCTATCATTGACTATGGTGACGTGTGCTACTTTGACTTGAATGCGGTGTTGCTGGATAAGCTTGACAGACTGCTTAACAATTGTATCCGGTTCATATTCAACCTCAGAAAATATGACCATGTGTCGAGCTACAGGTCTGAGCTCAAATGGATGCCCATTCGCCAGAGAAGAAATTTGCGTGCTTTGACCACGCTTTTCTCCCTTCTTAACTCTCCCACTCCTCCTTCTTATCTAGTGTCTCACTTCCAATATCTATGTTCTTCACACGCTAAGAATCTTCGTTCTTCTAACAATCTTCTCCTACTCTGTCCTTCTCATACTTCTGACTTTGTTCATTCTTCCTTTCATTTTCAGTCCATTCTTCTTTGGAATGCGCTACCTCTTGACATCAGGATGGCCACCAGTCGGTATGCATTTAAGCGGAGATTGCGGAGTTATTTTCAAAATAAATAGCGTAGAGTCATCTCAAAACCTCTCTCTCTTGAATTTGTATATAATATATGTATATAATATAGGTATATATTATAGTAAATATGTATGTATGTGTATTATAAGTTTATGACTTATTTATGTACAAATTGTTCCATTTCTAACAGAGCACCTGCCATCTAATCTCTTCACCACCCTTGGTTGACTGGTAGAGAATGCCTAAGGCATTAAGTCCGCCTTTGTACTTTTTTAAGTGTGAAAAGTTTAAATAAATAAATAAATAAATAATGGTGGTTTAACAGTTCCAAGTAAATATCAAGGGTAATAAGGTTATTACGGTCTAAGTAAATATGAAATACTGATCTAAATATCGCATAATGTCTTGAATTATAAATAGTATCAACTCCGTTTAAGCAGTGTATAGCCAGGGTTGACAGCTCTTCATTTTTTAAAGTTCCCGCCTTTTTTCTTGGACAGCTTTTGTTGGTCAGACTCTAGGCCTATTGAAACGAAGAAACTGTTTTTTGTCGCGTTAACAACTTAAAATAAAAAAATCAAGCTTATCATAAGTAGTTTAGTATTCATTCTAACTTCTTTTATATGTTATAGCTTTATATGACAGGTAATTATTTTTATAAGTAGGTAATTATTTTCTGTTTATATTGAATAAAATCGTTATCATAATCATTTTTTTTTCATTTCTGTTGTTATTTGTATTTAAATAGTTAATTTAATTTAACTATTTTAATAATTATAAATAATATTTTGGACTCAAAAACATAATTGAATATTGTATAAGTAAACATAAAGTTGTGAGTGGAAGGTTAGTTTTGAACTCATAACCATGTTGATATAGGTTCGCCAGTAGACCAAATTGACTTAACAAATACTGTTGAAATTAGCAAGTCCATTATGTGACAAAAAAAATATTCAAAAGCTTATTTATTTATTTATTTAAGCAGTATGGAATCGTTAGTGTATCTACACTAACGTTACGTGTTAAAGATCTAATTGGCATACTTACTTAACTGTATTCTATAATACTTATTTGCCTACCTTGAAGAAGTCGTTCTAGTTCGTTAAGATCGTACGTATCGAATAACACTTATCTACTGCTAATTGCAGAAGGTTCAAATTCGTCTAACTTTTAGTGGGTCAGGTAACAGCTATTACCCACTGTAGGTATATAAATAGTTCACAAAAAAAAACAGTAACTACTTACAATATGCTGCAACTATACAACCAAATATATTGATAAATATTATGAAATAACCTAAAAATTAATCCGCAGGCATCACCGTGCGTGCATAAACAATGTATGGACGGCAGCACATCAAGCTACTACAATCTGTCAAATTTCTTTAATAGATTTTCAACTTTATTGCTATATAGCATTAGGTTCAAGATTGATTGGGAAAATTTGACAGTTTCGGGTAGCTTGACCTGCTGGCGTCTGTACTTACCTACCTGAAACATAAATTATTACAACAGAATATCAAGTGTTTTGTCTCGCTCGATAATCGCCTTAGGTCGAAAATATCTAACTTTCACATTTACAAACCTTTTTGTTTTACCTTAGGTTGGTAAACCAATTACAAGGTATAATTACGCCATAAAGTTTTAGAGATTTAGACACCTTTACAGTTTAATTAAATTAACAGATATTAAAAAAATGTATTTTAACCTCAAAGAAGCCTCCAATAACAGTTTTATAATACTTGTTTAACATTTTCAGATTCATACTGGAAGTAAACCATTTAAATGTCATATTTGCGGAGATGGGTTTGCGCATAGCGGAAACAGGAGTATTCACATTCGTACTAAACATCAAAATGATAAATATGTGCCAAAGAAACTTAAACGAACCCAAAAAGTGCGCAGAAACAATAAACACAATTCAACCGATACAGAATAACATCTAACAATGAGAAAATAACACGACGGACAAATAAAAACAACACAAAATGTGTAACTGTAATGAAACGGATTTGAAGAAGTTCAGGCGTTGGTATAGCTATGCACCACCATTCGATACGCTTCCGTGTCGAATCGAACATCAATCAATGTTATCGAAGGAGTCCTTTAAAGGTTGTTCACAAATCCTAAATCAAACAGACGACCGCTATACTTTCGACACCTATTAACTGTCGGGGACGAGTCAAATCAGTAAATGAAAATGTGTCATATTCTACACGCCACTCGACAGCCTGTGGAATGGTTGAGCATAGCTATGCAGATCTCGAGAATAAACGCTGTGATCTCTATAGGGAAAACGTCCGTGGAAAGTGGTTATGAAAATGTGATCTCAGCCATATAATATCATGTCTTACGGTATTTTACTATGGGGACGGGCTGCAGATATTAAGTTTATTTTTATTCTGCAGAAAAAATCCACCAGAGCAATATATATGGCCTCCGCAGGCGCGATTCTCTAAGCGAACTGTTTAAAAATATTAACATCATTACGATACCTTGTCAATATATCTATGAAAACATCATGTACGTAAGGAAAAATCTAAATCTTTTCGGTAAAGGAGGTGAACGACACAATTATACGACTAGAAATGGGGACCAATTAGTTCAACCAGGTTTCACACTGGCTAAAGTAGACTCATCCTTCATGGTGTACTGTTTAAAGTGTTGCAATAAAATACCTCCCCATATTCTCCAACTGGATGAAACGAAATTTAAATCTTCTATAAAATGCACACTATGCAGCCAAGCATAAGTTGGGGGATTACATCGCTGACAAAAATGCTTGGCTCAATGCTGGTCTTGCTCCACAAGGGCGCAGAAACTGATCGATTAGCATTCGAAAATATTGTTGGAGCTGCTGAAGATTTTAAAAACTATCTGTGCGTTATATAGATTCAATCTCTTAGTATTGTATAATTGCATAGCACATGTGTGAGCACTATGTACCTACCTACTATAAAGCTATCATTGGCTGGGTGCGTCTTTCATTGAATTGAATTTGCCCTGGCGACTGAGAGTATGTCATGCTCACTCAAATGTCTCGCTGGTGGTGGCGTGTGCAGTGTTGCAAAAGACTCGAGTCTTCGAGTCGTAATTTTAAAGACTCTACTCAATAATGCAAGGCTCAGTGTGCTAAAAAGGCTCGGAGTCTAGAGTCAAGCCGAGCCCGAGTTATTTAACAGCCACTTGAGTCTTACAAAGGACTCGAGTCTTAAAATTAACTCGAGTCTTTAAGAAAAACTCGGAGCAAGAAGATGAAACTTGAAGCTCATCATTCGAAAAGACTCGAATAGGTGATGAGATTAAATTAATGGTTATGTAACTATGCCTACAAAAAAAATCTGATAAGACAAAATCGTTGGCGTGATGATTTGGACTCGTTCCTTACTGATTGGACGGAAAAGCGCATACAACCCCAATCTCTTCAAAGTGAGAGCGAACAGGCTTCTTCTGGGTAAGCTCGCTCCATCGTCGACTTTGTCTCTGTCATCTCTGACCTAGACTAGAGTCAAGAGCAAACCTATCTCAAATAAAAAAAAAGGCACAGCACAAAGAAAATTGGAAAAGTGTGGGGGATGCCTTTGCCCAGCAGTGGGACAACATAGGTTGAACGAAAAAAAAAGACAAAATAATTACAAATTAGCAAAAAAATAAAATAAATGATTAAAAATATTCTTAATCAATACTGTTATTTTTTTTCTGAGCCTTTCTCCCCGTCCTGTAAATGTAACAATTTAATTGCTAGACTCATACACGAAGTGGACTTGAGTGCGACTCGGCGCATAAAAAGGACTCGAGCGCACAAAGAGACTCGAGCTTTCATGTAATATTCAAGAGCTTGTAGAGAATTTAGTTCTCTAGTCTTGGAGTCCTGTTGTAATGAGTCGAGTCTTGTAATTCATCATCCGAGTCCTTTTATATAGGACTCGAAGACTCGAGTTCTTTGCAACACTAGGCGTGTGTGTTGGATCATTAAGTTCCCTTCAAAATGGTTGAGCTGAATAGTGCTGATCTATGCGTCATATTCGTGAACGGGCGCCGTCAGTAGGGACTGATCATCTCTTAGCTGCCAGGTCTTATTTTAATTTTTGAATCGTTTTTGGTTTTTATCTTTTTGTTGCGGACGCTTTTGGCGTGCACGTCTTTCTACATTGTTCTCACATACTAAATTTCAACATGAATGATGTAACCTTAGATTATATACATATCTAGATAGAGAGTTCGAGCGTCTAAACGCCAAAAAATATATCAGTCAACTGTTGGCTCATAAGCTCGCCGCTCGTCTCGCCCGATTAGTGGCGACACTGTCAGTTGTACGGTAATCACGCATTCTGTGGCATCTAGAAATGACAGTTTGCGCTTTAAAAGTGTGCAAGAATTACAAAGGATAATTGAAAACAACTAAAAAGTTACCTGTCATCGGTAAGTAAACTTTAAATAACTATTATTATAAAGAAACAATTAAATTAATAAAGTGTAATTTTATCCAAAGATGATGCTATTTGACGTTTACAGGGTTGCCTGTTTATTGAATGTAAAATTTCCCATGTGAGCGTTAGCTAACATTATATTTCGAGATTTCAAGCCACCATTTAACTGTAGTAAAAATTGGATAATATCAACCAGAATGTAACATCTAAACGAAAACTGTTTAAAAAACAAATTCAAAGTAAAGGTCACTATGCTTTCTGCTGTACATAGCGTTTATCAAATGTTTATTTCCAATCCAATCCAAATATTAATAATCCTAGAGTAAGAATGATTCTTCAGCTCAATGACTTGGTAAAATGTAAATATATATAATGTTATTGTTAAATAATTCCGAACTAGGATATTAAGAACAAATAACCTTCAATAGCAATATCTTTTTCCTTACAAATATATTTTACCTAGAAATTCATAAGCACAAGCTCCTAATATGTGAAAAAAATCATATTTAAATTAATTTAAATTTAAAACAAATTATAGATACCGTACCTCAAAATCAAAACCGATTTTTTCCACCCTTATAAGGGATTATACAAGGGCTGGTATCACTCAGTACGCCCCACCAGTGATGCGCGCGCTTGTTAGACAGTAGAAGCTACGCTTACTTGTGTGCGTGATAAGCACACAAGCGCTTCAAATCTGGCCTGTTGTTTTTGTTGCGATTGCAGTGCAACACTCTATCTAGACATGTATATAATCTAAGGATGTAACTAGTATTATGTAACAATATTTTGATTTAAAAGAGTGTCCGTGCAGTTTCTTGCCTGTTCTTCCCCATAGAGATTGCGTTTTGGAATGGGCAACTAGCTTCAACTTTCTGACTAACTGACCGATTCTTTGACAATTCAAAAGTGCCTGTAATTGGTTTATTTGAAATAAATGCTTTGAGTTTGAGTAAGGTATATATTCTGTCATTTCATGTAATCGGTGACTGTTTCTCGTGTTTATTTTTTATTTATTTGCGTTATTGTGGTGATACTGGTGATCTATTGTGTTCATAATGAACAGATCTGTTATCCGCAGCTCCGCAAGAGTGATAATTTATAAAGTGTACGTGAGATGTTTGGCGGAACTCGAAGCCGGACAAATTTTATCCTATCTCAACGATGTGTATAAAAGAACCGCTGAAATTACAGGTAAAATGATATTTTTTACGTGTAATCAGATGTACTGTGTGTGTTTCAAGGTGCAATATCTAGTATAAAACCTTTCCTACAATTATTGAAATGTACATTCACGAATTTGAGGTTATGTTTACAAAACACATTTGGAATGCAGCGCGTTCGAATAATTTTGATACGTTTTCTTATTATTGCATAAATCACTGAACAAAAATAACTAGGTATAGTATTTTTTAGGTAAATCCATCAGTACTATAACGGCCGAACCCAATAACCTATTTTCAGTAAAAGACAGATTGCTATTGATGGTGGACAGTATATATTTATCTGTCCTTGAATGTCGTCTCGCAATCATCGGTATAGGCTATCTATCTAGAGAAAACAGTAGATATGGTTTTACACTTTTCCCTCCCGTGTGTTCCGTTACAACCAACATAACTTTAAAAAACAACTTGTATAATTATCTTTTCTATAAAAACCTTATTTATATTTAAATTATTATTGGGTTTTTCTATCTGGAATTTCTTAGTAGCAGACCGGAGTCTGGATTTGTGCCCGGTAGATGGCAATAGGCTCGCCCCCTATTACATGGGACTTAAACATAACTGGCGAAATGTGGGTGTACTATAGATAGATACACCTCTGCCTAACCCTTCGGGGAAACAAGGCGTGATGTTATGTTATGTTATATTTAAATTCTTAAATGACTGGATTACGTTATAATTTATATTAAAGTAAAAGTCTGTAAGTAAGATCGCTGGAGAGGAGGAATGAAACGTAATTTGACAGTTTGAAATAGTCGTTACTCTTTGATTTGTCACAAAAAAAGTTTTGTGGTGCAAAGAACAAGAAAACCAAAGAGAACGAAAAGAATGCAGCGACGTCGGAACTCTTTTCGTATGCTACTGGTAGGTTTTTTGCTAGGGTGTATCCACCGAAGCTGTGCGACGATGCATACTGGCTAGACTGGAGCGGAGATGTGTGCTGGTGAGATCGGCTGGCGGGTTGTGCGACGCGGGGGAACTAGTGGTCCCGCTCGCCGCACGTCGCTCACATCTCCACTCAACTCCGCTGCGCGCCTTCGCCATCTTGCGAGGCACAGCTCACATTTCCGCTTTGTATGGACGGCAGCACATCAAGCTACTACAATCTGTCAAATTTCTTTAATAGATTTTCAACTTTATCGCTAAAGCATTAGGTTCAAGGTTGATTGGGAAAATTTGACAGTTTCGGATAGCTTGACCTGCTGGCGTCTGTACCGCCGCCCACCTCAATCTCGACGTGGCACAGCTCACATCTCCGCTTTGTACCGCCATCCACCTCAATCTCGGCGAGGCACAGCTCACATCTCCGCGTCGATCGCGCCATACAAATATGAACCATCTCCGCTCAGTGGTATCCACTGAAGCTGAGTGGAGACGACATCTGTGAATAACGAAATTCTATTGGTTGTTTAAGAGGATACCGTGTGCGCAGTGGCGCCCTCATCGTTTGTTTGGTTTTTAATTTAATTTTAGAATGAAAATGCAGAAAATAAGCACGTTATGTTGCGCTCCACAAGACTATACGTTATTATTATTACAAACAGTAGTTATACATTGTTAAGTTTTATTATAATCCTTAAAACGGAAAATAGTGGCCACTAAGCTCCGTTTTATAGATTATAATAAATCTTAAGAATGTAAAACTACTGTTTGTAATAATAATAACGTATAGTCTTGTGGAGCGCAACATAACGTGCTTATTTTCTGCATTTTCATTCTAAAATAAAAGAAATAATCAAACAAACGACGAGGGCGCCACTGTGCGCGCGATATCCTCTTAAAACACATATCCTCACCTCTCGTCTTGCCTTCGCTTTGGTGGAGCCTAAAACAGTTTGTTTTTAGTGTGAGAATTAAAATTCACAAACCTTGTTGAGGTCACTTTTATATGAGGATATATTTCGGTGAGTAAATTACTCACTGCTGTTTTATTTAAGCGAAATCTATACGTAAATTCATAACAACTTAATTTGCTCATGTGGTCGATGCGGCATTTATAAGTTCTCTGTGATCTGACCTCAAAATCACTTTCCCAGTCGGATAACTTCGTTAGCATTTCAAAATCACTTTGAGTTTGAATTTGTAACATGTCCGATTCAAGTATCGGACATGTTATAAATTGTTATAATGTGTATTTTTTTAACACTCTCACCGCCACGCATATATACAGTTTTCCAAAGCAGCAGGCCATGTGGGCGGCGCGCCGCCCGTTCCATTTCTTTAGCAACTCGCCACAAAAAATCAATAATAGCTTGCTGCACTAGAATTTACGTGGGCGGCCGGCGTACCACATGGCGGTGAGAGTGTTAAAGTAAACAATGCTTTTAAATACGTGTATCGCTGCAATTTGGCCGATGGACCAATCGTGTCATCTTTAGTAACAGCCCTGTCAAACAAATAGCTGTCAAAACGTTATTGGGACAGTTATTTTGAGTTATTCATACATATAGCTATCCGTAGTAAGCAATAGACCCTCCCATCGATAGATAGCGTGGGCCGGTAAGATTCCCCAATCTCATATAGATTATTGGGACGTTAAATCCAGAGATAGATATGTTTTTATATCTCCAGTAAGCCAAAACTGGCGATATATAGGTTATTGGGTTTGGCCGTAAGGCAATCTGGGGTCTGGGTACTATAAGCTGATCTGGGGTCTTGTAAAACATAAAATTGTCTCACACAAAGTGGGTTTAGTTGACATCAAGGTATTTTGAAATACCTAAAAATTTTATTTTTAATTCATTAAAATAAATAATTGCAAATATTATCGTTCTAAGCAGTGGCTGAACAAGCGTTTCAGAGCTTTTCTTTTTTGCATAAAACCCGCCAATATTTACTTTAATTGTAAAAAAAAAACCTAAGTATCAAAACCGTTTTTGCCGTACTATATAGGGTTACAACATGAACGATAGTGGTGCCACCATTATTTTCACGACTGGCCTAGCTGTATACCTATGGTCAGATGTGTGTTGAATGTACAGAATAAAGGCTGCTGCAAACGCGCCTGTTTGCAGCAGCCTTTATTCTGTACACAAAGGCACCGCGTGTCGCGCGACGAGCGGTGCTTTTGTGTCGCGCACGATTCGTGTCGCGTGTCGCGCCTTGGTTGAATGCACATGTGTTGATGTAGTCTGCATTCCGAATTACACCATATTCGCTCACAGCGCTAACATCAATAGCTATTGTGGGCGCCCAAGCAAAAAGGGTCCAGTAGTGGGGTATTGAGTTAAGACCAGATTCGGTATCTAGAATAGTCAATTGATAATAAAGCGGGTTGCAGACCAAAAGCTAAGCTAAGGTAGTTTAGCTTAGCTCGCATAGCTGAGGTAATTTTTCATGCTTGTGTCATAGTTTGCGATCTGCACACAAGTATGGAAAACTACGCAAGCTATGTGATCTAGGTGTGTGCTAGGTTATCTGTCGCTTGCGTGGTCCGATCGTAGAAATGACCATATCGTGACGAAAGCAACGTATTTATTGATATTCCCAGCTGGTGGTGGTGGTCACTGGGCATATAGCAAAGTAGTTGCATTTCACGCCGCTAGTGGCAACCTGACCAAATGAACTCATTTAGGTTAGAACTGTAACTGTGCCCAACCGCGTGCGAGGCGACGAGTCGAGCGAGCGGTGCCGCGGCAGCGGCCGGCGAACACTACATCCAAGTTGGTCGCAGTTACTTAGGTATTATTCGAATAGGAATAGATGCACAACAAAAACAAAGTGACATCAACGCCTCTGCTGGTGGATAATCTAACTATTTTACGATATGTTCACTAATATTTGGCCAAATTATGAAGTAGTCGTGCGTTTAACTGTTCATGTCGTCAAACGTTGAGTCTTCAATGATCTGGCCAGACCACATCATGATGTGGCCAGTGATCGGTGTGCTATTTCATGAAATACAACCATTTCATGAAATAATATAATAATGTTTATTTCAGTAGATTGCTGACAAAGGTTACAGGTAGGTACAGTAATTATGAATATAACATAATGTACATACATGAAGTATTATCTCCTGGCTCCCAAACTAGGTTTATAGTCTGTGACTTGGGGACCAGTGATTCCATAAAACTGTTTTTACCAGTAACAGGGCTAACAATAACAATGAAATGAATATTTATGTGTTAAAAGGAAGAAAAAATAAGAATAATTAATAATAAAATCTGTAAGTGTTTGAGTTAAGAGTGAATGTGAGTGTGTCGTCATCGTGTGTGGTACGTGTAGTATGAAATAATTTCGAATTTTTCGAAAATGCCTCGTTAGTTTGTGTGCGAGAGATATGATGCTACTTTTTTTTTTTTTTTTTTTGGGATGGGAAATCATCAAATGACTTCACCCGCTCTGGGCGGAGCGGGAGGGCATGTCAGACTTTTACTGACTAAAACCCACCCGTGTTCCTTCAGTTGCCTGTGCTGTGGCCACGGTAACTCTTTCGAACATCCCACAACCCTAGCTGGCATCGGCCCTAGCGGACCCCGTCAATAGTGCTGACATCTCTTTGAGGCGCGCGTGGAACACGACGCGCCGTCGACTCGGGCTTGGTCCTTACCGGACGGCGAGCTACCCATTGCTCGCCGTCCGCAAGCCCGCGCCTACGGTGGCCGGGAATCGGCTGCCGATTCCCGACGCCCAGGGCGTCTCCTGCGGCGACTAGGGGCGTGAGGGTGCAAAGCTTGCCTCTCCCTCACGCGTCCCGCCTCCTCCTTCATATGATGCTACTTAAAACAAAACAGCGCAGCGGGGCAATTGCGTAACACATTATCAATCGGAATCGGTTTCATTTTGACAGTTCAAGAACATTCAATGCATTATTTACGTGTTGAGCAGACACATCTTTTAAACTTATGAAGCAATGGATTAGCAATTTGCTTCCAAATGATTTCCGATTGATAGTGTTTTACGCAATTAGGGTGCGGGCCCTACTGTAATTTTTGACAGCGCTCACGGTGATAACAATTTACGGCTCCACTGTACTTTAACATCCGCGCGTACGAAGCTTCACAATTTTATACTGTGTAGATGTCCTCGTATAAATCACTTTCGCGAAATTTCACATTGCGCAAACGCCTAGTTTTTGAGAAAAAAAATCTAAAGTTTCAGAAAATTCAACTAAATAGAATAAATGTCATTCCATTTTATTATTTTTGTTTTTTTGTGTTCAAAAAAATCAGTTGCTCCCTACATTTATGTTCGAGTACCTACCTCGTCAAAATGTAGGGAACAGTCGATTTTTTTTCGCGATTTCAGGTTTGGTCCCATAGTAAAAGTTGTTCTTAATGATGAGTACAATGATCCCTTAAGAGGTTGTGCGTTATTTATGTTACATCTTGTATACCTAAAAGGGTCTATTGTACCAAAAAAAATAGGTACTATAAAAAGCGGCGGTTGTTAACCGATCAAAAGTTTCTGGCTTTTAATACAGTGATTCCGTTATCGCGCTCACGCTAATTTGGATCGGCTGAAAGCACGCTCAAATCGGTTACAGCGCAATTCGGAATATAACCGTAGATTGTAGATCATGTTCGTGAGATGTTCTTTAACTTCTTTACTTCTTTCTTTTTGCGGAGTATCTCATGTAGTCTGCAAAGAATATACTACTCTCTAACAAGAGGTAGTCTGTGACTTTCTGTCTGAAAGTCTTCTACCTCTTCTGGGATCAACATCATCAAAACAGTTGCACAAACCGCGAGAGTCCAAAAAGAAAAAAAAAAAACATCAAAGCCGATATTTACAAATATTGCATAGAGTATAGTAATATAGATTGGGAAATATTGACACAAAGTGGCTTGCTGTTTCGAGATTTGTCTCTGCGACCTGCGTAAAAGTAGAATCTTTGAGTATTAATCAATCAATCAATCAGGATCTCAAAAAAAAAAAAACTTTTCTCCGTCCACGTTCTTTTCACTGAATATACTCAATATAATATTAATAATAGTGATAACATCATCCTGTTTTAACCAGCAGGGTCCAAGTCTAAAATGAAGTGTTTATTCGAAGTGAATACAATTTGCCGACTATGCCTTACGATTGATGAAAATGTTTATAAATTAGACACACGTCACAAGGCTTTCATTGAAAGTATTATCAAACTAAAACAATTTCAATATGTAAGTACCTATACCCTATTCATCTGGGCTCGAGACAAAGTATAAACAAAGGAAACAAAGTTTCTCAAACTTTTATTACACTGTTTTATAGTTCTATTTAATTTAATGTAGGGTTTCCCATTTGTGTTTTAGCAGCTAGCTGTACTGTTCTTATGTTGTATTGTCGGAAAGCCTGACTTCATGATCAAAGCAAACTATGTATGTAGTTTCTGCACTTTGTTTATTTTACATAGTTCACATGTACAAATTTTTGTTATAAGGTACTTAACTATGAGGATAATAAAACCAAAGATCTCTCTTATTAAATTATTTATTCGGAGAATTCGGAGGATTCTAAAGACCTGTCACCAACATGAATAAAGAAATGGTCAACTACATTATCAGTTATGCCATCAATTTTTAGCATCTTTTGCTCTTCTTTTATCATATGGTCAATGTACTTTTGCATACACTTTTCTTTGATCCCTTTTTCTTCAGCGAAGAAAAAGTGCAAGCATTGCATGGTCCAGGTTGTGTGCGTTACGCCAGCGGAATGTTGTCGCTTTTCAGGATTTCGGCTTGACAGATAATTAGTACCTCATCACGTGTAATTGTGCCCGAAATTTATAATTTGTGCATCCAGCCAATCCAAAGATATTCACAAAAAACAGATTCTGCTGGAGTAACGTTACCCCAGTGGCATGTTTTTTAACCGGTGGTTGTGGCTAAATACAAACTAGCTACTTAGAAAGATGTAATTTGTGCATAATTGAGCCCAAAAGATGAAATTTGTGTGTCTTGAGGTTTCAGAGTTATTCAAGATGCCGCTGGGGTAACATTTATCAAATTGCTGTATCTCTTAAACGGCACAACATACAATTAGGATTTTTTTACGCCGGTGGGTCTTAATTTGTGCAATTTTATTTTTTCTATAATCAACACCATTGGAAAATTAGATGTTTTTTCAAAAACCCTAAAATCGATCCTTGAGCTTCAATGAGGAACCCTAGAAACGTACCAACTATGGTGGTTTGTACCTTTTATGAACTCGAAAGCATCATGTGAAATTAGATGTTTCTATTCCAAATCCTTAGAGAGTTAATCCATTTTAATTAAAATTTGGCTACAATATATCGTAGATATAATGTAACGCTCCAATACATAAGTTATTATTAAGTGACGGTAATTATGATTCAAGCAATAATTAGTATCTTTATTAAATTGTTTATCCTTAAAGTTTCAGCTGAAACATCCTTCTAACTACTCAGATATAAGAAAAAAACCATAGGAAATCTCACGATTAACCGAACCAATTCGAATGACTGCAAAAAAGTGGCCGCACAGTACATTGTGCCAACCTTCTTAAATTGGTAGTATTATAATTGAATTTTGGTTTGAACTTTGGTATTTTGGAACAAATGGTTTAAATAACTGTTTGCTTACTTTTATATAAATATGATTATACACACAATTCCTTGAAGTTCGGTTCGGTGTTCACTTTATTTTCCGTCTCGTTTTTATCTCCAACATGAACTACAAGCTCTGGGGATTCTCCCACGTAGTGTTTTACGGTTTACCTACTATCCCGGTCGTTCTGACTGACGGAACTAACGTGGATGTCGCTACGTCCCCGTCAGGGGGCGCGGCTAGCGGTGTCGGGGTTACCCCCCCTGACCGCGGAGGCCATACGGTGACCCGTAAATACGGGCCCCTCGTCCTGGTGCCATCTTGGCGTAGGATGAATGGGCGCAGCAACTACGTGCGCCCATGTGTGTGATTGGTATGTGTTTTTCTGTAGGCGCGTTACGACGTTGTTCCACAACGCCGCTTGCTTCACGACACCTCGGCGGTCAGCCCCCGCCAGGTGAGACCCCCAGTTACCTGGGGGAGGCCCGACGAGGACGACCAGCGACAGAGGTGCCGACTCCACGCTCCTACAGAATAAGGTGATTAGCCCCCGTCCGTTCTGATCTCAGAGCTAGCCAATCACAGTCCGGGCTAAGAGGCTGTCGTGTGTGTGAGGACGGTATTGTATTGTGTAACACCGTCCGGTGTCTACGCGAATCGCAGCCCACACCGCGCCTTCGCGTGTGAGTTTGGGTGCCTGTATAGAGGTGAAAGTCTGTTGTTTGTTACGTAACGCGCCTATATTAACCTAGCACGCGCTACGCAACAGATGCATGTAATATGTAGCGTCTATTGTCACAAGTATGCCGCGTGTAGACTGAAGCGGCACACTCGGAGGTCAATCCGGTGGGTGAGTGGGGTCATCGTCCGCAACCAGGTCGCGGGGTAGGGGCCTCGCGTCGGGGGGGCGCGTATGCCAGGGCGCTATCTGCTTGACATGGGGCCAAGCAGATGCGTCGGCACGCGCGAACATTCCCTTCGCGAGGCGGCGCGCAAACTCATCCAGGCTCTCAATCCCGAGGTCGCGCTGAATGACATCGTTCCTCACGTAGCGAGGAGCGTCCATAATGGTCCGCAGCGCAAGGCTTTGCTGCGCGCGGAGCAGCTTCCGGCTCGACTCGCTCGTGAGGGCGAACCAAGCGGGGGCGGCGTACGTCAATATCGGGCGCACGTACAGTTTGTACACGCCCAACTTGACGCGCGCCGGGAGGCGGGACGAGAGCACTGGTTTGAGGAGGTTGCGGGTGACCCTCCCCCGTGCAGCGACCGTGCGGACGTGTGGCCCCATCGTGAGCCGACGATCGATGGTGACACCCAGGTACTTGACCCGGGGCGACCACGCGATGTCGACTCCCTGCAGCTTCAAGGGTGGTGGGAGGCGCGCGGCTCCAGTGACCATCGCCTGCGTCTTACCCACATTCACCGACAGCCGCCACTTCGACAGCCACTCGGGAAGTAGTTCGAGGGCGCGCTGCATTTTGACCGCCGCGTACTTTGCATTAAGCGAGGTGGTGATGTACGCGGCGTCGTCAGCATACAGCGCTAGCGTCGCGTCGGGCGTAGTGGGGATGTCGTCGGTGTAACGTGAGTAACATGCCGGCGAGACGCAGCTACCCTGCGGCACACCGGCCAGCACCGGGCGGGCGCTGGATAGCGCTCCGTCGACCACCACCCTGGAAGTCCTGTTGGCAAGAAAAGCAGAGACCACCCTAACAATGCGACGAGGCGCGTCGGATGTGACCAACTTATAAATAAGGCCGTCGTGCCACACACGGTCAAAGGCCTTCTCCATGTCGAGGAGTACTGCCACCGAGTATTCCTTTCTATTTAGCGCAGCTGCGAGTAGGTGCAGTACCCTCGACAGCTAGAGCGTCGTGCTATGCTCCGACCGAAACCCGAATTGCTCCGGCCGTGGCGCTATGTGAGGTTGGAGATGTCGCAGCAGGAGTGCTTCGAACACCTTGGAGACTGTCGGCAACAGGGTGATCGGCCGATAGCTCTCCGGCTTCAGTATATTCTTCCCCGCCTTGGGCAGCATAATGACGCGCCCTTCCTTCCACAAAGCGGGAAAGGTCCCCGTGCGCAGTATCCCCGTGAACAAGCGCGCCAGCGCCGCTACCATTCGGTACGACAGGTGGCGCAGCACTGTGTTGGTGATACCGTCAGCACCGGGGGCCTTCCTAGGCTTCGTTCTTAGGATGGCGCGTCTGACCGTCCCAGGCGAGAAGAAGATAGGGTCCTCCTCGGGAGCTATCGGCGTGGCGAAGTAGTCTCCCAGGTGTTTCTCGACTGCCGCGACATGCTCGGAGTCGCTGGTCGGGTTCGGTTGGAACTGACGCTCCAGGTGCTCAGCGCAGACCTCCGCCCGGTCCTCCGCTACATACTTGAGCGCCCCGTCGCTGCTTAGCAGTGGGCGCACCGGAGCTGGGGTACTCGTTAACTGTCTGCAGAGCTTGTAGACAGACGGCCAGTTGTCTGTCGTGGCGTCTATTCTTTCCTCCCAGTCTGCGGCGGCCTGAGCCTTGAGCTCGGCCTTTACCTTCTTCGCGAGACGGTTTAACTCTGTCTTCAGAGTGGGGCATCGGAGTTGTTGCCACTGCTTGCGCAGGCGCCTCTTCACGGCGATCATAGACTTGATGTGCGCCGGCAGGGGCGGCAGTAGCCCTCTCCCCTCCGGCTGCGTAATAGTCGCCGCTTCCAAGGCGCTTTGAATGCAAGCAGTGACATCGCCCGCCATCTGGTCCACGTCCGCGGAGGTAACGATAGGCCAAGTTGGCGTGGTGGTCTCTAGCTTCTCTTGGAAGGATGTCCAGTCCGTTTGTCGGCGTGGCGCTATGGGCTTCAGTCGGGTCGGCATACCCGAAAGGACGACGAGTACAGGTTGGTAGTCCGACTGTAACTCGTCGTCTATAACTTGCTGCGTGATCTAGCAGCGTAGCCCTCGGTAGACTACGATGTCCAGCACGTCTGGCGTGTGTGTTTGCGCTTCAGGGTAGCGTGTCGGCGTCTTTGGGCCGGACACCGTATAGCCGAAGGCTTCCGCGTCCGCGAAGAGCCGTCTCCCCTCGGTATTCGTGAGACATGAATTCCACGCTGGGTGCTTGCAGTTTAAGTCACCGGCGAGGATGGTTGCCTTCTGCGATGTGCTAATAAGGGCCCACAGCTCCGACAGGTCCAGATGGGCCGCGGGCGGCTTATAGCAGGCATACAAGTTGATGTCCTCGCCGGCCATGTTCAGCTGTACACCCAGCGCGTAAAAGCTGCTGAGCGACGGCGAGGGGATTTCCTGATGGACGACTCTACGCCTCACTAGTACCGCCAGACCACGGTAGCGGGTGTTATGAGCCGACCTTTCATCCTTCCTGTAAATGAGATATCCCGGGAACCTAACCCTATCTTCGGGTCCCAGGAACGTCTCGCTTATGAGCGCCACGTCGATGTTTTGATCCCGCAGGAGGTGGCGGAGGGGGGCGACCTTGTCCCGAAGGCCGCGGGCATTCCAATGGATCACCCTCAACGACTTAGCCATGATACAATCTTAAAAGTTCGGCCAAGCCGTCAAGGATGACCGTCTCTATATCTTGAACCTGCCTAGCCTACCTAGCTGCCTGCCTAGCTTTAATTAAATCCATTAAAAGCTGTATAGCGCAGGTTGTAAATTCTTTTTTAGAGGTTGGTGTCATCATTTGGGCGCCGGCTTACTAGTTGCAGCGTTCTGCCGCTGCATGTGGTGGCGCTAGCCGCGCCAGTGGCGGTGCTGCGTGTTTCGGTAGTCGACCGCTGCGCTATGCCGGCGCTAGCGGCCGCCTCCTTGCCTCCACTCATTACAACCTGCGCTCCTTTCAAGGCAGGGTCGGCCTCTGGGACCTCTTCTTGGGTCGCCGCAGGGGTGGGTTTGGCCTTCTTGCCTTTTCCCTTCCCCCCGCGTCTGTGTTCCTTCCTCCGCCTAGAGGAGGTGGTTTGTCTATCTGTGGGCCAGTTGGCCGCCGCCATTAGCGACGCGCCTTGAGCCTCTTCTGGCATCACTTGTGGCCTCTCGGTGGCCACTGTGGGCCGGCGTGAAGTGGCCGTAATGGCGGCGGTCCCCGCTCGCTTGTTCCTTATCTCGTGTTGGAACACGGGGCACTTGATGTTGCACGCGGGGTGCGGGCCACCGCAATTGACGCAGGTGGCCGGCTCCTCCCGCGGGCGCGGGCAGTCACGTGCCGCGTGCTCGCCTCCGCATCGCACACAAGCGAGCGGGCGGTGACACTGGTGCGAGCTGTGTCTGAACTTCTGACACCGGTGGCACTGCGCGGGTCCACGTTTCCTTCTCCAGGCTTCTATTTTGACACCACGCATATACATGAAAACCGTGGTGTCATATATGGCCCGGACGTCGGGGGTTTTCTTGAGAACTGCGTGGAACACACAGCCGGGTCTTCCTTGCGCACCCTTAATATGGCGCGCGTACACCGGCTGGTATCCCAGCGTCCGGAGCTCCTCCTCAATCTCCTGCGGGTCGGTATCCGCTGGTAGCCCCCGTATCGCTATCTTCATGTTTTTCTCCGCTGGCAGTGAATAGGCGAACCAAGACACGCCGCTCTCCTTCTCTAGGCCAGTCAGATAGCGCTGGACCAGCCTGTATTCATCCTCCGTTTCGGGGGAGAATTTCACCCCCGTCGCGTAAGGACGCGCGTTAGGAGGCCGGCCCAGCTTGGCGGCGATGGCCCTGAAATGGGCGGCCCAGTTGGGTAACCTCTCCACTACCAGCGGTGGGTAGCGTGGCTTCTTCGCCTGCTTCTGCTTCGTCGTCGTTGCGGCGCCGGAGGCAGTGGCAGGGGGTGGGGTCGATGTAGTAGCGTCAGGGGGGGCAGGGGGTAAATTTGAAACACTTACCCCTGCTGTGGTCAAGTCCGGTGTTGGTGACGGCGACGCTGGTGGTGTGCGCCGCGCCGCGTCGGCGAAGGCAGGCGACGCTGGTGTGTCCCGACCCCGCGGCGCGCATTCACGCTGTTGCCGCGGCGGGTCAAGGCAGTACCGCTTCGCCTCCTCCGACGCGGTCTCGTCAGAGCTCCTCCTTCGTCGCTGGGGTGTTGGCTCGAGTTGGAACTCAAAGTCAAACCCCAGCGGCGGCGCTGGTGTTCCTCCCACGTTGGGCCGCGATCTGGGTCGCGGGGTCGCAGCCGGAGACTGGTCACCGCGGCCGGACACGGCCGAGCCCGCAGATGCGAGCGACATGCTCGACCCCGCACGTGAGGAGCATGCCGACAGCATGGCGGGCGAGTCGTAGGCGGAGATCCGAGGGGGTGCCGGTGAATCGGGCACCCTTGGTGTAGTGGGTGCTGGCCGCTCTTGCTCAGCCTTCGCCGGTCCCGCCAGCGAGAGGCGGGGACCAGCTGTGGCGGTGCGCGAAGCTGGCACAGCTTGAGGCTTCGTCTCGTCAGTGGGCGCAGCCCCGGTGGACGCAGGTGGCGACGCAAAACGCGGCAGTAGCGCAGAGGTGAGTGCGAGCGGTGCACTGGGGCGCACGGATGCGGTATGTGCAGCGGTGCGCGCGGCGGGCGCGGCAGCACGTGCGGCAGCATGTGCGGCGGACGCGATGGGCGCGGCAACGCGCGCGGCCGGCGCGGCGGCATGCGCGACGGGCGCGGCAGCACGCGCGGCCGGCGCGGCGGCATGCGCGGTCGGTGCAGCGGCATGCGCGGCGGGCGCGCCGGGCGCGGCAGCGTGCGCGGCCGGCGCGGCGGCACGTGCGACGGGCGCGGCAACGCGCGCGGCCGACGCAGCGCCGCGCACGGTCGCGGGTGCGCGCGCGGGCGGCGCGGACGATGTAGTGGCGCGCACATGTTGTGCACGGCCGGGATTCGCAGCAGGCCCCGGAGCCTGTATGGGTACCGGGCGGAACGCGGCGGGGCGGACGGGTACCGCGTGCTGTCGACCAGACGACGGCGTCGGCGCAACGCGCGCAGGCGCCGATGTCGTCGGTGGGCCGGCGGCTACAGCGGCGCTGGATCCCCCTCCTCTTCTTTCTTCTTTTCGTTGGGGTGGCCCGGCCAGCGGTGCACCGGACGACGCGTCACCGATGTTCGGCAGCGACGTCGCCCGGTCCAGCGCCGGAGGGTCGTCCTGGTCCCGGCATCGCGGCCCAACGAGCCGCGCTTGCCGGGTTTCGGCATCCTGTTGGACGTAGCCTCCGCGACCGCACCGGTGACGACTCACCGGGCAGCACGGGGTGCTCCCCCTGTGTCTACACAAGTGCCGGCTAGGTTACTTGTGCAAACACAGAGGCAACGATTAAAATTTGCGGTCCGTGCGGACAGAACACGTAACTATATTATGGATTAGTGCTCGTTAGGCCACGAGCTAATCCATCTGACTGACGGAATAGGATAGCTGTGTATTTTATGTATGAGTGTGTTATTTCCGATTGGCGAATGGGCTGAGATAGACAATATAGACATCAACTTGCCTCAATTTGATAACGGAGATGTTTCAAAATGGGCCCAGAATATGTACAATACCTCGAAAAATCGAGAAAAATCCGTGGAATTCGGGAAAAATACTGATAAATTGCATATTTCTCTTGTAATAATTTGATATTTATCAATTATTTTATCGACTTTCAATATGGCGTCTCGCCAATTTAGGTACTCTGTGGTTAAAAACACACAGTAAACCATAGATCGATCATTGATCACAGATCGTGAACTGTCTAC